>OX451738.1:1163172-3980294 GCA_948472305.1 Vicia faba | reverse complement strand
TATATATATATATATATACTTTATTTTATTAAATAATTAAGACAAAAATACAAAAAATATTACATTTTCACTTTTATTAATATTTTACACTAAAATTTTTTTTTGTATAAATTAATATATTATTGTATATAATTAATAATAATACTATTTATTTAAAAATTAGGGTTTTTTTCCTAAATAACAAAATAATTAAAATTGACCCTTTTTTATTATTATTTACATTTCACATTAAAAAATACTTTTTACATACATAAAAAACTTTTTGCATAATACATTTTATTTAACATTCATTTGTTGTATTTTATTTAATTATTGCACATTTAAATATTGTATCTTGTACATTCAATTTGGTTGTAATAGTAATTTAGGGTTTTAATTTCTTGTCAAATATCCCCAATTCAAATTTGTACCCCCTCCCTATATCATGTTGTAATAGTGTAGGATTTAAATTCTCGCACTTTTAAACGCTTTCAATTATGCCATGGCTAGACCTAGGGATTGTATGCAAATAAAACCAACAACTAGCTTGACCTAATCCAAGATAAACATGCATGAAAAACAAACACAATGCACACTTGCACCCCTAAGGTTTCAATCCACTTGTTGCCTTCAAAAATGGGCCATGGTTGCATGTCAAGTACTTTGGCAAAACAAAAACAAAAAAGAAAGATCATAGTCCCTCGATGATGCTATCTGAGTTTCCTAAACCAAATGATCAAGTCCCTCAAGAAAATTGCCAAAAATACTTGACATAATTGCTATCATGGTCTATACGATGACCCGCGCCTGTCCCGTTTAACATCCTAACACAAGGTTGTTCACCAAATACAATGGTGAAGCAACACTGTTAAAAGGGTTAAAAACATAAGAAAGATCTTTGAGTAAAATAGGGTAGACAACTCTTGGTTACTTGATCAAAGCTTGCAAAAACATCCTTGCTATCTTCAAAACACACTTCACAACACAATTTCAAAACCCTACTTTCAAACATTGAAAACTTTTCAAAAGACAAAAATACCTTTGTATACATTCAAACAAGAATCATTACAAAGGTTGCCACAATGATGGCCTCTTTTCAAAATATCTTTCAAAATCACACACAAAGCACCATTTCAAACAATTGAAAAGCAAAGCAAGTGATCTAAGCAAGTAACTAAGAGCACATGGATAACCATGGATAGAAAGGGTGCTAATACCTTCCCTTTCTATAATCTACTCCCCGAACCCAAGAAAACATCTCAAAGGTCTTTCCTGTGCTTTTTGACCTTTCCTTAGGATAAAATAAAAAGTCAGTGGCGACTCTTGCTAAACCGAAACATTTGCGAACACAAACGCAAAATCCCAAGTCAGTTCTCCCACCGTATCACACAAGCGTTCATTTATGACTTTATTTTCCCTCTTGAGCTCTTTTAGAGTATCCATGATAAGTGAGGTAGGAGCAGAGGATGACGAAGCTTTAGTAGAAACAGGCTTAGAAGCAGCAACCGTTGAGTCAGAATTCACGAAGGTGGAAAGCAGAGTGCCCAAATCCATTGCAAGAGTTGGCACTGGTTCAGGTTCAGCCTTAACAGAAGGTTGATCCAATAGAACAATAGCCAGAGAGTTTGAATCTTCAGAGGATTCTTCAGATTCATCTTCTGATATGTCCATCGTATCAGCTGGTGTATCAACAATCATTAACGAAGACTTCTTATTCCAAATGTCAACAGCTTCTGTCTTGAAAGCATGCAGAAGTTTGGAAAAGTTTGTAATTGCAAGCTTCTCAAGTCATGTTTAAAGCATTGGTTTTGATGAAGACAACATGGATATCAACATTCAAAGGATGTGCAAAAAAGTTTATCAATATCATATAAAACCTTGTTACAAGTCTTGAAGATTAGAAGAAGAATTATTAAAGAAACAACAAATGTCAAAAGGTATAAATAATTCTTAAACTTGAATATAGATGTTCACAAATATGCATTCATAATCATATACATATCCCACATTTTTAACAATAAGAAAAACTATGTTTGAAATCTTTTTCAAAAGGATTTTTTGAAAATAAACTTTCAGGAACCAGTTCCTACCTAACAGGGAATCGGGTTCCAAACTTGTTCAAAAATCACTTCCCTGGAATTTGTACCAGGAACCGGGTTGTACCTATAGGGGAACCGGTTCCTGCGTGTTATTTTTTGAATTCTGGGTTATAACGTTCTCTAAGAACCGGGTTCTGCCTGGGTCGGAACCGGTTCCCAGCGAACCAGTACAGATTTTCTTTTGTTTTTTGAAACATAATTCAAATGGTATTCTTTCATGATTGCATTGCATCTTTTCATATCAAATGGCATGAATGAAGAGGTATTTGTGACATTATAAATTGTGCAGATTTTCAAATTCAAATAACCTTCTTCAATTAACAATTTTCATCATTCAAATTTGCATATTCTTACAAGTTTTCAAGTGTTCTTACAAATCATAAATGTTGTGAAACTTGCCATATACATTTTCATTAAGAAATCATTACAAGTTTCATACATTCATTGTGAACATTTATAATCATTGCTTGAGAATTGTTTCTTTCTTGAAGAAGAAGATCAATCAAAGATTAATAGTGCTCTCCATCTCTTTCAAATAAATCATTGTATTACAAAAAGAAAGTATTCCCTTACTATCCAGGATTGTTGGAAGTAAGTGTTGTGATTTGAAGATGATTGTTCTTCATTCACATTAGTGTTTGTTTGAGCTTAAAGGTGTTAAGAACCTTTGGTCACCCTATAGGTTAAATAGTAAGCATAGGCTGTACAATCATTCTAAATTATAGTGAAATCTCTTTCGTGTTGGAAAGGGGACTGGAGTACTCTCGAATTGTGAGGGGAACCAGGATATATCGCTGTGTTCTTTACTTTTCCGCTTTTATCGTTTTCATCACCATAATCAAGAAAAGATAATATATAATCAAAAACCTTGAAACACTTAACCACAAATTACTACAAGTATTCTCATAAAACCGAATAAATTTTTATATACCTAATTCACCCCCCCTCTTAGGCACTCTTAGACTTACAATTGGCATCAGAGCAAGTTATAGGTAACTTGTTCCTAAAGATACAGAGTGGCTTCCGCAAATCAAAATCCGGTTTTCAAAGATGGTGGTAGTAACAACAAGCCTCCATTGTTTTGTGGTGAATACTTTGACTTTTGGAAAATTCGCATGAAGGCTCATCTTGAAGCGCAAGGAGAAGAAATATGGAATGCTGTTGAGAATGGTCCATTTACTCCGGTGTGTGTTGTCAATGGTGTTGGGTCATCAAAGCCTAAAGCATCATGGGATGACGATGACAAGAAAAAAGTTCTCTTTGACAAAAAGGCAATCAATATTCTCCAAAGTGCTCTTAGTATGGATGAATTTTTCCGAGTATCGGCATGTACAACGGCAAAGGAAATTTTGGATACTCTTGTAGAAACTCATGAAGGAACCGCCGAAGTCAAAAGGTCTAGATTGAACACTTTGAGTCAAGAATATGAATTATTCAGAATGCTGCCCGGAGAATCCATCCTTGACTTGCAAAAGAGATTCGTTCACTTGACAAACCATTTGAAGGCACTCGGTAAGACTTTAACTAACGATGAATTAAATCTTAAAGTGCTTAGGTCTTTAACTAGGGAATGGAAACCAAAAGTGACAGCAATATCCGAAAAGAAAAGCCTAGCAACTATGACTTCCGCAACACTTTTTGGAAAGCTTCAAGAATATGAGACGGAACTTGGAAGGCTTGAAAAACATGAGAATCATGAGAAGAAATCCAAAGGCATTGCTTTGAAAGTTGATTTAAAAGAAAGTCAAGATAAAGATGCATCGGAGGAAGATGAAAACTTCTTGCTTCTTATAAAAAGGTTAGGAAAATATTTTGGTCATACAAATAATCTTCATAATGCTAACTTTGTCAAAAGAAAGAAATTTTATAAGCATAAAGATAAAGAAGCCTCCACATCAACACAAGATGTCACATGCTATGAATGTGGAAAGCAAGGTCACATAAATCCGGATTGTCCAAAACTCTCCAAGAAAAATGGATTCAAAGGCAAAAAGGAGTTCAAGAACAAAAGGGCTTATGTTGCATGGGAAGATAATGAGATAAGTTCTTCATCCGATTCAGATAGTGACGAAAGTGCAAATCTAGCATTGATGGCTTCACATCACTCCGACGATGAAGAAGAGGTATGCTTGAAATCCACATCAAATGTTTGGTATCTTGATAGTGGATGTTCAAAGCATATGACAGGAGATGTACACCAATTTTCATATCTAGTACATAAAGCCAAAGGATATGTCACCTATGGAGACAACACCAAAGGAAAGATACTTGGCGTTGGAATAGTTGGCACACCTCCATCCATTCAAATTGAGGATGTTCTCTATGTTGAAGGATTAAAGCACAACCTTCTTAGCATAAGTCAACTTTGCGATAGAGGGTTCAAGATCAAATTCAACAAAGAAGAATGCCTTATTATGGATGAGGCAACCAATGAGGTAAAACTCAAAGGTATAAGATCTAACAATATTTTTATGATTACTTTAGATGATTTGTCTATGAAGGTACAATGTCTTATGGTAAACAACAATGACGCTTGGTTATGGCACAAGAGGATTGCTCACATTCACATGGAGCACTTGAACAAATTGGTTAAGCATGACTTAGTTATTGGTCTACCAAGATGAAGTTCATCAAAGACAAATTATGTAGTGCATGCCAAAAGGGCAAACAGACCAAATCAACTTTCAAACCAAAGAATGTGGTGTCTACTACAAGGCCACTACAATTGTTACACATGGATCTCTTTGGTCCATCAAGAACAAAAAGCTTCGGAGATAATGTATTCGCTTTGGTTATTAATGATGATTTTTCTAGATATTCTTGGACTTTGTTTCTTGTGCAGAAAAGTGATGCCTTTAAAGCTTTTAAGAAGTATGCTAAGCAAATCCAAAATGAAAAATCACTAAAGATTGTATCCATAAGAAGTGATCATGGTGGAGAATTCCAAAATGCACAATTTGAAGAATTTTGTGAAGAACATGGTATCTCTCATAATTTTTCAGCACCTAGAACTCCACAACAAAATGGAGTAGTTGAAAGAAAGAATAGGTTTCTAGTGGAACTTGCAAGAACAATGCTTAGTGATGCAAATCTTCCTAAATATTTTTGGGCGGATGCGGTTAGTATGGCATGTTATGTTGGAAATCGAGTTATCATTAGACCTATAATAAAGAAGACTCCATATGAACTCTTCAAAGGAAGAAAGCCAAATATTGCTCACTTCCACATTTTTGGATGCAAGTGTTTTGTTCTTAACAATGACAAAGACAATCTCGGTAAGTTTGAAGAGAAATCTGACGAAGGTTGTAAAACTGGTCGTAAAAGCACAAGTGGTACTTGTCACATTATTGGAAATGCATTAGTATCATGGGCTTGTAAAAATCAAGCATGTGTTGCTCTTAGCACGGCCGAAGCAGAATACATAGCAGCGGGTAGTTGTTATGCACAAATTCTTTGGCTCAAGCAACAACTCTGTGATTACAGACTTGATCTCGGATGCATTCCTCTTCAATGCGACAATACAAGTGCTACCAATATTACAAAGAATCCGGTCATGCATTCAAGAACCAAACATATAGATATTCGACATCATTTTCTACGAAATCATGTACTTCAAGGAGATGTCAAAGTCACTTTTGTGGATACTCATAACCAACTCGCAGATATCTTCACAAAACCGCTTGCTCGAGAACCATTCTTCAAAATCCAAAGAGAACTTGGTATTTTGGATGAAGGTGATCTCTAAATGTTCCATCTTATGTTTCGTGATGTTTAGGTTTCTTATGTTTCGTTGTTATATGTTGTATCGTACAATTCGTTATGTTCGTGTTTTAGTGTGTGGTTGTGTTTAAAATTGTTTGTGTTTTTTAAATGAATTTGTTTCACTATTTTTCCCCATCCTTTTTGATGTTAACAAAGGGGGAGAAGAATATGCATATGTGTTGTTTTGTTTCAAAGAAATTGCAGGCCAAAATAACTATCATAAAACTCACTCCAAAATTCAAAGAATCATGGACTTAGGGGGAGCATACAATTTAGGGGGAGCCTTGCATTTGCTTAACATTTTTGCTACACAAAACAACATAAACATTTCAAGAATTATTTTTAAGACTTGGTTGTCATCATCAAAAAGGTGGAGAATGTAATTGCAAGCTTCTCAAGTCATGTTTAAAGCATTGGTTTTGATGAAGACAACATGGATATCAACATTCAAAGGATGTGCAAAAAGTTTATCAATATCATATAAAACCTTGTTACAAGTCTTGAAGATTAGAAGAAGAATTATTAAAGAAACAACAAATGTCAAAAGGTATAAATAATTCTTAAACTTGAATATAGATGTTCACAAATATGCATTCATAATCATATACATATCCCACATTTTTAACAATAAGAAAAACTATGTTTGAAATCTTTTTCAAAAGGATTTTTTGAAAATAAACTTTCAGGAACCGGTTCCTACCTAACAGGGAACCGGGTTCCAAACTTGTTCAAAAATCACTTCCCTGGAATTTGTACCAGGAACCGGGTTGTACCTATAGGGGAACCGGTTCCTGCGTGTTATTTTTTGAATTCTGGGTTATAACGTTCTCTAAGAATCGGGTTCTGCCTGGGTCGGAACCGGTTCCCAGCGAACCAGTACAGATTTTCTCTTGTTTTTTGAACATAATTCAAATGGTATTCTTTCATGATTGCATTGCATCTTTTCATATCAAATGGCATGAATGAAGAGGTATTTGTGACATTATAAATTGCTCAGATTTTCAAATTCAAATAACCTTCTTCAATTAACAATTTTCATCATTCAAATTTGCATATTCTTACAAACTTTCAAGTGTTCTTACAAATCATAAATGTTGTGAAACTTGCCATATACATTTTCATTAAGAAATCATTACAAGTTTCATACATTCATTGTGAACATTTATAATTATTGCTTGAGAATTGTTTCTTTCTTGAAGAAGAAGATCAATCAAAGATTGATAGTGCTCTCCATCTCTTTCAAATAAATCATTGTATTACAAAAAGAAAGTATTCCCTTACTATCCAGGATTGTTGGAAGTAAGTGTTATGATTTGAAGAGGATTGTTCTTCATTCACATTAGTGTTTGTTTGACCTTAAAGGTGTTAAGAACCTTTGGTCACCCTATAGGTTAGATAGTAAGCATAGGCTGTACAATCATTCTAAACTATAGTGAAATCTATTTCGTGTTGGAAAGGAGACTGGAGTACTCTCGGATTGTGAGGAGAACCAGGATATATCGCCGTGTTCTTTACTTTTCCGCTTTTATCATTTTCATCACCATAATCAAGAAAAGATAAGATATAATCAAAAACCTTCAAACACTTAACCACAAATTACTACAAGTATTCTCATAAAATCGAATAAATTTTTATATACCTAATTCACCCCCCTCTTAGGCACTCTTAGACTTACAAAGTTGTCCAGCACCTGAAAGTGGCATAAGTTCTGTAACTTCAGTGACTCAGCATCCAAATTTCTTCTGAAGGTTTCCCATAGAAGATCCGTTGCAGCTGTGTTCACGCTTTTGGAGCAATCTTCTTTCAGCAGATTTAACCATGCTTGAACATCTGTTATAAAATTCTGAAACAAAGTATTCACATCTGGATGAACAGGTTTTGGGACAACCTTCTTGAAAGTTTTGTTTTTCAAGAATTATAGAGATTCAAAATCCACTATAGTTCTTAAAAAGCTAGTAGGTTTAGGATTTTTGGTAGGTTCAGAAGTGGCTGAATGATCAGGTTGGTCAACAAAGATAGGTGGTGCTGATAGATCATGAGGTTCAGATGATTCAGCAGTTTCAGGTTGTTCAAAAGGTTGTTGTTCTGGAATATGAGGGGGTGAGAGTGTAGGTGAGTTTGGTGTTGTGTGTTATGGTGAAGTAGGTGGAGTGACATCAGGTGAAATTATTATTGTATTATCAGGAGTGGGAATGGGGTTCTGAGGCTATGGTCGATTCATAGCAAAAATGTTTTCAGATGGTAAGTTAAAAGGAGGCTTTATATTGGCCAGAGGTTCATTTATCCCTGGAATTCTCCAAGAGCCAGCATCATACCATCCAGTGGGTTTGGGTGATAGAGGTCTGTGAGGAGGTCTTGAAAAACGTTCAACAGGAATGGTTTGAAAAACAGATGGTTCAGGGGGTTCTGAGTGTGAGGGTTTTGATTGAGAGGGTTCTGATTGGGTGTTAGAGTGTTCATCAGAGTCAGAATCACTCAAATCTGATAAAACTTGATTTTTATGAGGGTTGTCAGCAAGGGAGTCAGATGGTAAGGTCAGGTCAATATCAACATCTATATCTCCTAAGGTTTGGGAGGGTTCAATAGATGTAGATACATTGACAGAATCATAAACAATGATAGTTTCAGCGGGTTTACCTGTCTTCTTTTTCTTCTTCTGAGGAGTGGCATAAGGTCCTTCTACAGATTTTCTCTTCAAAGATTCCTGGAGAACAACATCTGGAGCAACTTGATTTCTTCCTTGGAGCCAAGCTGGATCAATAGGTGTTCCAGTCTCTTTGCAGATTTCAATGTAGTGCAGGATGATACGTGGATGATCTCCTGAGTTGAACATAGGAAAATCAGCAATAGGTATCCTTCTCCTCTTCACAGCAGCTGACACATATGAAGTTGGTTCCACCAGCAGCTGACACATATGAAGTTGGTTCCACCAGCAGCTTGTCAATTATTTTCCTTTTCAGTAAATTCTTCCCAGTTATAGTCTTACCACAAGTAGGTTCTAGCTCCCCCAGAAGATTGGCTTCATCTAGGTGAGCAATCAGACTATTCTCAGTCAAAATGTTTGATATTAATCTACCCATTGGAATCCAATTCCTTTTGGATTTAGGGTTTTTCATCCTTTCAGCTTCCCTAGTCTCTTTTACATGGTTCCAGAGATGTTCAAACAACAAATAAGGCAAATCAATTTTTACATTTGTTCCAAGGCAGAACAATAAGTATTGTTGATCAGCGTTAATGTAATCAGGAGAGCTGGTGTCCTTCCTATGGTGAATACATCCATGAATAATCCTTGCCCAAATCTTGTATTTATCTTTCAAGTCCCTGACTTTAGAGGAACCTTGACCATTTGTGAAAATCTCTGAATGTACCCTTGACATTTCTATCCTTCCACTTGGCATTCCTGTAACTCCAAGTCCTTTAAACCCTAGCAACTTTCTGATTTGATTTTCTGTAATGGATATTTCCTTGCCCATTACGAAAGAGAGAATAACCTTAGGGGTTGCAATAGCATGTATCCATAATTCCTTCACCAGATGTGGAAAGACTGGACCAATGAGACGATAAAAAAAGCTTTCCTAACCTTGAAACTTCACAGCAGGGAACAAGTCAAAACCATTCTCTCTAAGATTCTCAAAATCTACCATTAACTCACTTAAAACTTCCAAACTGTCTACCGGAATGAGAGTTGTTCTTTCAGGCACTATGTATTGCTCAGAGTGGGTAGAAGAAGAAGAAGAAGCCATTGAAGCTCTTTAGAAATGAGAATTTGAAGAAAAGGGTTTAAGAGAAAAAGTACAGAAAACGCTTGAGTTTGAAAGAGACGGTAAAGAATGAAAAAGGGTTTTTTCAAAAAGTATTTATAAGCAAAAATTTCAGAAATAGGTTTAGGAATAAAATTAAAAATATTTAAGACGAATTTAAAAAAAATTTTAAAACGGATTTAAAACAAATCTCATCATTACGTGCATTTAATGATTTTTCTAAAAATAAGGGGAAAACGTGAGATTATGGCTAGTCATTAACAGTTACCTAGAACGTCATCAGTAGCTTTTGCACGCGTGACCTTTCAGAAACACACCACGTGTTCATCTCCTGAAGGATGCATGTAACAACTGTTTGTTCTAATGAATTTCTGAACTATACTTGGAAATGAAACGTTAGAACATTTCATAACTTTTCATATAGCTTCTGTTGCAACTTCTCTTCTAACTTCTGAAGAGTTGTTAATCAGAGCATTCATTTCAGAATATTCTGAAGTCAAACACAGAAGATAAATATTATTTTATTCAAGACATAATTCCATACAAATATTTTTCAAAATCAAATTAAATTTATCTTCTGAAAGGGGTTTGGTAAAAATGTCATCCCATTGGTGGTCTGTTTTTACAAAAATTAAGTTTAAAATTCCCTTATGAATATAGTCCCTTATAAAATGATATTTAATTTCAATATGTTTGGCTTTAGAATGTAAGATTGGATTCTTAGAAAGACAAATAGCAGAAGTATTGTCACAAAAGATAAGAATCTTACTTTCACAAAGATTGAAATCTACTAGTTGACTTTTCATCCAAATCATCTGAGAACTACATCCAGCAGCAGATATATATTCAGCTTCTGTGGATGACAGTGCAGTTGTTGCTTGCTTCTTGCTGTACCACGAGATAAGATTGTCACCCAGAAACTGACAGCTTCCAGAGGTGCTCTTTCTTTCAATTCTATCTCCAGCAAAGTCAACATCACAATAACCTACTAGTCTGTAATCTTGTGATCTTCTGTAACACAAACCCAGATTAGTAGTACCTTTTAGATACCTAAGAATTCTCTTAACAACTGTTAAGTGAGATTCTCTAGGATCTGATTGGAATCTAGCACACAAGCACGCGCTAAATAGTATATCAGGTCTAGATGCAGTCAGATAGAGAAGGGATCCAATCATACCTCTATAGAGCTTCTGATCTACCTTCATACTTACCTCATCTTTACCCAGAATGCAGGTTGGATGCATAGGTGTCTTGGCATCTTTGCTTTCTGACATCTGAAATTTCTTCAGAAGTTCTTTAACATACTTCGTCTGATGCATGAAAGTACCTTCTGGAGTCTGGTTGATTTGAATTCCCAGAAAGAACTTCAATTCTCCCATCATGCTCATTTCAAATTCTGCCTGCATGGTCTTAGCAAATTCTTTTCCAAGGGAGATATTAGAGGTTCCAAAAATTATATCATCAACATAAATTTGACAAATTAAGATATCATTTTTAAATGTCTTTCTGAAAAGAGTTGTGTCCACTTTCCCTCTGGTAAAATCTTTTTCTAATAGAAAATTACTCAGACGATCATACCAAGCTCTGGGAGCTTGTTTTAAACCATACAAAGACTTTTTTAATTTAAAAACATGTTCTAGATGTTTTGAATCATTAAATCCAAGAGGTTGATGGACATATACTTATTCTTCAATATAGCCATTTAGAAATGCACTTTTAACATCCATTTGATATAATGAAATGTTATTTTGTACAGCAAAAGAAATTAATAATCTTATAGACTCTAACCTGGAGACAGGGGCAAAGGTTTCATTATAATCAATTCCTTCTTGTTGACTATAACCCTGTGCAACCAGTCGTGCTTTGTTTCTGATTACTTCTCCTTGCTCGTTAAATTTGTTTATGAAAACCCATTTGGTTCCTATAACATTGAATCCTTTGGGTCTTGGAACTAGATTCCATACATCATTTCTGGAGAATTGATTGAGTTCTTCTTGCATTGCTAAGATCCAATCATTATCTTTCAGAGCTTCATCAATGGAAGTTGGCTCAATCAGAGAGACTAAACCAAACAAAGATTCTTCATTGATTCTGAGAGAGGATCTTGTTCTGATGGGATCTTCTTTTCTTCCAATGATTACGTCTTCTTTATAAGATGAAGATATTCTAGGAAACCTTTTCTGAGTGGGTTGATCAGAGATTCTGAGATTGTTCAGAGCATTGTCAAGAGGATGATCTGCTGAGTCTTCTTTTGCTTCTGAAGTTTCAGAGTTTGAGGGATGATCTTCTATACCTACAGAAAAATCAATTTGCTTTGGCTGTTGCTGGCCAAGCTTATCATCAAACCTGACTTTGATTGATTCTTCAACAATCAGAGTTTCTGTGTTGTATACTCTATAGCCTTTTGAGCGTTCAGAATATCCAAGCAGGAAACACTTTTGTGCTTTAGAATCTGTTGTACCCCAAAATTTTCCCTCTCATTTATCAAGATTTTTCTCACAAGACTTCTTGGACTCAAGACAAGATTAGGGTTTACTCAGCTCATGACATCTCATATTGCACTGATAACCCTAAATTAGGGTTTAAGTTTGCACAAGGATTTTTGTACCACCAATGCTTCATGTGACCTTCATACATCATCTTGGACTCCTAAGATTTCTCATGTTAAGTTTCAAACCTTGAACCACATTTTTGATCAGTCAATTGGACATTTGACCTAAAAATCAGCTGTATTGGGGAAAAAGTCAACTATGGCCAATTTAAAGTCAAACTTCATAATTTGTGATCCACATAAAAATTTTAGACTCATATGTACCATTTGATCAAGTTTGGATCACAACTCCTCGAGAAATTTCATCAAATCATCAAAAGGGCAAAATGGTCAAAATTAGGGTTTTGACTGAGAAAGGGCAATTTCTGATTTTTAACCTAGCCAATGACCAATTGAGTTCAAACATGATTTCAAGGTTTCAATGGAATCATCTTGAACTAATTACATGGTTCAAAAGATCTCAAGTTCAATGGATTGACAGATGAATTTTGCAGTCAACTGATCAAAAGTTAACTGTACACTGAAAAGTCAAACTTTGACTTTTTGGTCAAAATCAAGTTCCAAGGGTCATAATTCATCAAGATATGTCAAAATATGAAACTTGTTGACCAAGAAAACCAATTTTGAAAATTAGGGTTTTGAATTTGAAAATTTTCATAACTTAGAATTTTTCTAAGTATAAGAATTTTCTTATTTCCCCCCAACTTTTCACCACTTTTTCACCATGATACATTTTGATTCAAAGAAAACTTCCAACATGAAAGTTGTATTCCTCCATGAAATCTACAACTTTTCTTCACAAACTTTTCCCAAAAGATGCTTGTATCTCAAGTTATGAATTTGTAAATATAGGTCCATGAACTAAATAACTTAGTGAAATTTTGCCCTAATTTAGGCAGGTTTTTGACCCAACTCCATGGACATTTTTCACCTAGTTCCAAGAAGTATCTAAAAATTCATTTCAAATATGGATTATAGAGCACATTGCAAGCTTTCCAAAATATCCAAGAACTCTCCAAGATCATTTTTGGTTAGGGAGAATCGAAGAAGAGAAGTCCTAAACTCATTCTACACTCCATAATTAAATGCTAACTCAGAAGACAAAGGCATTATCTTTGCTTTTGAAGCATTGTACAAGAGATAATTCCATTTTAAGCATAAAGGTTACAATGCCATTTTCATAAAGTGAGCTTTTGTAACTTTATCAATCTTGAGCCTTGGACTTGTCCCTTTGGTGCAAGCAACTTCCACAGGTCTTAAGCAATTTGTACAAGCCCTTTGCAGCCCTCAAACTAGCCAGTACAAGCATGTTGCGTAAGTCACTTCACTTTTCTTAAAATGCAAGAAAGGTTGCCAAAAGTTCAGAACTTGTACAACTAGTAAGGAGTGGACTTTGTATCATTTCTATACATATTCACAAACTTATCACAAGGCTGAGGACGATTGCTTGACAACTGAAACACTCTCAAACTCAAAAACTCCATTTTTCTGTCCAAACACAGCAGTTCTGCAAAACCAAAGCCAACTGATTTTTGGCTCATGCGTTCTGCATTTTAACACTTGAAACACTTCATACACATCATACCAAAGCTATCCAAGCCTTTACACTGTCTCTGTAACCCCTGTTTCATCCATTTCCATTTTCACTTTGGAAGCTTGCAACTTGACTTATGCAAAGAGTTTCAGCCATCCTCAGAGCAAGCTACGCATTGGAATAGCTTGAAGGAAGTTCAGGGAAGCTCACACAATCCTCAAGCCTCCATTAAAGTTCCTACATTGCTCTATCCAAATCCAGCTGAAGGAGGTATTTCTCAAAACTCTATCTCTCTGAATATGCATCCTCAAGCCACGATTTGTGAAGAAAAAATGTAGTCTATAACATGGTGAAGCTGTACATTTGCATACTTTCCATTTATATTAACTGTGTTGAGAGAATTTAAAGCTTGAAGTTCCTGAAATTTTTAGGTCACGAATTAGGGGTTCTGAAATTCTCCCTGATCTTTGAGAATTAGGTTACAAATTTTATATGGTTGGAATCGTGAGCTCAAATGCCACAAGTTTCATGTTATGAATTTTTGTTTTTGTGCAAGCATTAGCAAGTTACAGATTTGAAGGAAAAATGCGCGCAAGGAAGATAGGTGGAGGACAGGGACGAAGCCTTGGGCTTTTTGGCGCTTTTGGGCCTTTTTGTTTTTGATATTCACACCCCCTGACTTGATATTTGCACCCCCTGACTTATTTCTTATATTTTTGCATTTTTCTTCATATTTTTATATTTATAGCTTTTATTTATTTTTTCTAAATGATAAAAATCCTAAAAATATTTTCTTTATTTTTTGCAAATTTTATTTTATTTTATTTATTATTTTTTGCATAAAAAATAGTTTTATTAGGATAAATAAATTTCATTTTCTTAAATAATTTGTAAATATAATTAAAAATACTACATATTTTTATTATATTATTTATACACATAAAATATTTATTTTCTATATATATTTAATTTTTAATATTTAAATATAATATTATTTATTATGTTTTATACAAAAATGGACAAAATATTAATATAAAACATTATTTTCTCTTAATTAGAAAATTAGGGTTTCACCCCTTTCCAAAAATAATAATATTATTTTTCCTTTCTTTTTAGGGTTTAAATTAAATCATATTTCTCATACAAAAAACAATACAAAACATTTTTACATAAATACATTTGTATTGCATTTTAAATACTTGTACATTTATTTAATTCGCACAATATTCGATTGGGTTGTAATAATATATTTAGGTTTATATTTGTGCAAAATCCCCATTCAAAACTTGTATCCCCCCTCCCATAATAATTGTTGTAATAGCTTAGTTTATTTTACGCAATTTATTGCTTTATATACTATGTTTAGTAAACTAGGGTTTGCATGACAAGAACAAAAACAAAGCAAATAGAAAACCTAATACAAGACAAAAGCATGAAAATGACACACATTGCACACAAGCACCCCTAGGGTTTCTCCCACTTGGTTGCCTAAATTAAAATGGCCATGTTACGCACGCGAAGTATCTTGGCAAAACAAAACAAATATAAGATCATAGTCCCTCGATGACGCTATTCAAGGTTGCCTAAAACAAAATGATCTTGGTCCCTCCAAATTGCTAAGATACTTGGCAATATTGCTATCATGGTCATACGATGACCCACGCCCGTCCCATTTACATCCAAAGATAGGGTTGTTTACCAAATCAATGGTAAGTTAACAATGTCAAAGGAATAAAAATGTACAAGAAAGACATTTGAGTAGGTAGATAAACTTCTAGTTACTTGTCCCATTTCAAAACAATCCTTGCTATTTTCAAAAACAAACACACACACACACATTTCAAAACATCTTACAAAACATTAAAACATTTTCAAAAGACAAACATCTTTGTATACATTCTTACGAACGAGAATCATTACAAAGATTGCCTAAACAATGGCCTCTTTTCAAAATATTTTCAAAACCACACCAAGCACCATTTCAAACAAAACAAAGCAAAGTAAGTGATCTAAACAAGTACCTAAGAGCCCATGGAAAACCATGGATGAAAAGGGTGCTAATACCTTCCCTTTTCATAATCTACCCCCCGAACTCAAGAAAACATCTCAAAGGTCTTTCCTGTGCTTTTTTACCTTTCCTTTTGGATAAAATAAAAGTCAATGGCGACTCTTGCTAACCGCAACATTTGCAAACACAAACGCAAAACCTCAAGTCAGTTCTCCCACCGCATCACAGAATCAAACTTGTTCAGAGTTTCTTTGGTGTTAAGAATAAAACAAGTACATCCAAAAGGATGGAAATAAGAAATGTTGGGCTTTCTGTTTTTCCACAATTCATAGGGAGTCTTTTCAAGAATAGGTCTTATAGAGATTCTATTCTATATGTAACACGCTGTGTTCACAGCTTCTGCCCAAAAGTGCTTTGCCATATTAGTTTCATTGATCATGGTTCTGGCCATTTCTTGTAATGTTCTATTCTTTCTTTCTACAACTCCATTTTGCTGGGGAGTTCTAGGACAAGAAAAATTATGAACAATACCATTTTCTTTAAAATACTTTTCAAAATAATGATTTTCAAATTCACCACCATGATCACTTCTGACTTTTGTGATTTTAAAATCTTTTTCATTTTGCACTTGAGTACAGAAGTCAATGAATACAGAATGTGACTCATCCTTATGTTTTAAAAACTTTACCGATGTCCATCTGCTGAAGTCATCAACAATGACCAATCCATACTTCTTGCCGCTGATGGATGCAGTTTTAGCTGGCCCAAACAGACCAATATGAATTAACTCTAATGGCTTAGAGGAAGAGACAATATTTTTAGATTTAAAGGAAGGTTTTGAAAATTTTCCTTTTTAGCATGCTTCGCATAGAGCTTCTGAGTTGTACTTCAGATTGGGAAGTCCTCTGACTAAATTTAATTTATTTAGTTGAGAGATTTTTCTAAGACTGACATGTCCCAATCTCATGTGCCATACCCATTGCTCATTGCTAACAGACAAAAGACATTTGACGTTTTGAGGTTTAAGATCTGATAAATCAATTTTGTAAATGTTGTTCTTTCTCTTGCCAGAAAAGAGGATTGATCCATCTTTTTGTCTTACAGCTTTACAGGAGTTTTGATTGAAGATAATGTCATAACCATTGTCACTTAGTTGACTTATGGACAATAGATTATGAGCTAATCCTTCTACTAATAAAACATTAGAAATAGAAGGAAGGTTACCGTTTCCAATGGTTCCAGAACCAATAATCTTCCCTTTTTGATTACCTCCAAACTTCACGTCTCCTCCAGCTTTAAGTTCCAGGCTTTGGAACATAGACCTTTTTCCCGTCATGTGTCGTGAGCACACAGAGTCCAGGTACCATGACTGGTGTCTCAATTGAGCTGTTAAGGACATCTGCAACAAATATTATTTTATCCTTAGATACCCATATCTTTTTTGGTCCTTTTGGGTTAGAGAGTTTAAAGTTTTGTTTGAACTTTGGGTTAGCATAAGAGTTTCCAGAATGTGATGTATATTTTATATCATGTGAGTGTCCAAACTTGAATTGTTTATTCAGAGGTTTGTAAGTGAAAGTCATTTTAGCAACAGGTTTTGGTATGTATGTCTCGTTCCCTTTGGGAGGTTCATATCGAATTCCTCTTCTGTTTTTCCCACTAACTCCATAGATCATTGAAGCCATTTTGCTTCTATCTATGCCTTTAGCTAGAAAAGATTGAAAGCTATAGTCATATTCTTTCAGAATATCTTTTGAACTAGACACAGACTCTGAACTAAAATTCTTTTGAACATTTTGAATTTCCTTTTTAAGTTTAAAATTGTTTTCTAAAAGTTCATATTTTTCTGTTTCGAGTTTCTCAAGATCAGATGCAAGAAGAAGAGTTTCTTATATTTGATTTTGAGCTGACTATAGTTTTCCAGAAGTTCTGATAAACTATCAGCAAGTTCATATCTAGAAAATTTAGAAAATACCTCTCTTTGTTCTGACTCACAGTCTAATTCATCTGCTGTGGCAGCCATCAGAGCTAGGTTGGAATTTTCATCTTCAGATCCAGATTCATCTTCAGAAGAATCTGAGTCATCCCAGGTTGCCATCATCCCTTTTTTCTTACCAAACCTCTTCTTTGGTTTTTATTTTTGAAGCTTTGGACAATCACTTTTGTAGTTACCATGTTCTTTGCATTCACAACAGATGATCTCTCTTCTGTTTGACTTTTTGTGTCCAGAAGATTCTATTTTATCTTCTGACTTCTTGAAGTTCCTGAACTTCTTTTGTCTGTGCTTCCACAGATGATTGATCCTTCTGGAGAGCAAGGATAGTTCGTCTTCTTCTGACGCTGATTCTTCAGAGTTTTCCTCTTCAACCTGAAAAGCATTAGTATCAAATTTCTTAATTGATTTAAGGGCCAGAGACTTACCTTTATTCTGAGGCTCGTGCTCATCCAGTTCAATCTCATGACTTCTGAGAGCGCTGATGAGTTCCTCCAGAGACACATTGTTAAGATATTTTGAAACTTTGAAAGCAGTGACCATTGGTGCCCATCTTCTGGGTAAGCTTCTGATGATCTTTTTCACATGATCTGCTTTGGTATATCCCTTGTTCAAAACTCCCAGACCAGCGATCAGAGTTTAAAACCTAGAGAACATTGCTTCTATAGACTCACTTTCTTCAACTTTGAAGGCTTCATACTTCTGAACTAAATCCAGAGCTTTAGACTCCTTAACTTGAGTGTTTCCTTCATGAGTCATTTTAAGAGACTCAAACATATCATGCGATGTATCTCTATTAGTGATTTTTTCATATTCAACTTTAGAGATAGCATTTAGAAAAATATTTCTAGCTCTATGATGATTTTTAAATTCAACTTTTTGTAGTCTATCCATATTTTTTTTGTCAACTTTGTTTCCTTCTGAGTCAGCAGGATGTGTGTAACCGTCCAAGACTATATCCCATAGATCACTATCATGACCTAGAAAGAAACTTTCTAGTCTGTCTTTCTAGTACTTAAAATCTTCTCCATCAAACACTGGAGGTTTGTTGTAACTATTATTGTTTTGTTCAGCGGCCATTGTGTTTTCTTCTGGATCTTTTCCTGACACGGTTAAGTGTTGTGCTCAGAGTCAAGCTCTGATACCAATTGAAGGGGTAAGAAAACACTTAGAAGGGGGGGGGGTGAATAAGTGACTCTTTTTCTTTTAAAAACTAAGCTCAACAATAATGGAAGAACAAGGTTATTTTTATCCTGGTTCGTTTGAACTCAAACTACTCCAGTCCACCCACCAAGGTGATTTCGCCTTTCTCAACAAGGACTTAATCCACTATAGTCAACTGATTACAAACATACAACAACTGTTGTGACTAACAATGCACAAGTAATCTTACAAGTGACTAACACCACTAAGACTTAAGACTAGTCCTAGTCTGCTTGAGAAATCTGACCACACTTGGTCTCTCAAGGAACAATTACAAGAGTTTAAACTTTACAGATAGTGAAATAAAGTTCGCTTCTAATCAAGCTATATCACAACTGTGATTTTCACTTAGAATAAATTGCACAAATTGTATAAACAAAGAGTTTGTGAGACCATAATCTTTCACGTAGTTTCTTGCTTCTATTTTGAAAATTGATTGGTTAACTTGTAGGTTGGCTTGCAATAAATGTCCTTCTATTTATAGTAGGAACAATAAGACCGTTGTTGCCTTCAGACAAGTTGGAGAGCATTAAATGCTTGCGTGTTTCCTTGCAATATTCCATTTTCCAAGAAACTAGTGTAGACACTTGAGTGCTTTCAGCCGTCTTTGCATTAATGAGCAAATGACAAAATGTAAGAACATGTTTCCTACGCTTGACAAGACAAGTTGGTTTTAACATTCTTTCAGAATTTGCTCCAATTTCTTCAAATCAGAACATGCTTTACTCATCTTCTAGGCAGTGCTTTGCTTGCTAAGAACTTGATCAACGCTTTCTTTCGAGTAATCTTCTGAGCAAGGAACATGCTAAATGTTAGAAGATATATTTAAAATAAAATTTCTTACCAGAGTCAGTAGATGCTCTTAAAAAAAAGGTTCTTTCATCAAAGAACTTCTTCATAATTTTTGCTTAGCATTTCATAATGCTTTTGTCAGAACATTATCTCAAACATTCAAACACATTCATCAGAGTATAAATTATCTTAAATATAATTTATTGTTATCATCAAAACTCTGAGATAGGTCAGAACTAATCTTGTTCTTACAACTTTGTTCAGCAGCCTTCGACCAGACTCATCAAAATATAAAACATTGATTGTGTAGTCTTCGAATGGACCCATTGTATGTGCTTTGAATGGACCAATTGTATGTCCTTCGAATGGTCCAAATGCATGTTCTTTGAATGGACCATATTATATGTCCTTCGAATGGTCCAAAAGCATGTTATTCGAATAGACAATATTGTATGTCCTTCGAATGATCCAAATGCATGTTCTTCAAATGGATCATATTGTATGTCCTTCGAATGGTCCAAATGCATGTTCTTCAAATGGACCATATTGTATGTCCTTCGAATGGTCCAAATGCATGTTCTTTGAATGGACCATATTATATGTCCTTCGAATGGTCCAAATGCATGTTCTTCTGATGGACCATATTGTATGTCCTTCGAATGGTCCAAATGCATGTTCTTCGAATGGACCATATTGTATGTCCTTCGAATGATCCAAATGCATGTTCTTCGAATGGACCACCACATGTATGTTCTTCGAATGGGCCACCGCATGTATGTTCTTCGAATGGATCACCACATGTATGTTCTTCGAATGGACCACCACATGTATGTTCTTCGAATCCACCAATTGTATGTTCATAGTGTAGAAACTATGTGTGTTGAAGGATTTAGAGGTGGAATCGAAGCAAGCATGAAGGAAGCCATTTCCTTGTGGATCAAAGCAAGCATGAAGGCAACCACTGCCTAGTTGAAGCTTGTGGATTGAAGCTTCTTCTTCGATTTGTCCAAATCTGCCAACCATTACTTTCGACCAGTCATGTAGCGTGAACCCGATTTTGAATTTAACATAGTTACCTGCATCATGTACACCCTTTTTGTCTGCTTTGTACTTGTGCAAACTTGAGCTTTTTAAAATCTTTGTGAGAAATGTCCTGAGAAAAGAGAGGGCAAATTTTGGGGTACAACAGTTGCCCATGTTCAATCTTCTTAAACCTGAGGAGTTAGATTGATGAGTCCGCCATTCGTGACTTGAAGGTGGAAGATAATTGAACACTAAAGTGCCTAGAAATTTGCACTTGGTGATGTGTGGTTGATTGTGTAAGAAATGGGCTTAAAGATGTCATTTGGAGAGATGATGGAGAGTTGTCGGAGATGGGATTATAGATGCCATCCAAAGGTGATCATTGACAAAAATTAGACTAAGTCTAAGTTTGACTGTATCTTGAAGAATGCTTTTTAGGATTCCGTCTCTGAAGGGGAAATGCTTTTCAGAATGAAGCGCTGAAGGATATGCTTTTCAGAATAAAACTTCTGAAGGAGATGCTTTTCAAAATGAAGTGCTAAAGGGGAAATGCGTTTCATAACTCTTTTGAAAGAAATGCTCGCCAAAACTCGGTCTCTGGGGAAAATGCTTTTCAGGATTCCGTATCTGAAGGGGAAATGCTTTTCAGAATGAAGCGCTGAAGGAAATGCTTTTCAGAATAAAAATTCTTAAGGAAATTCTTTCAGAGTGAAGTGCTGAAGGGGAAATGCGTTTCAGAACTCCTCTGAAGGAAATGCTCGCCAAAACTCAGTCTCTGGAGAAAATGTTTTTCAGGATTCCGTATCAGGAGGGGAAATGCTTTTCAGAACGAAGCGCTTAAGGAAATGATTTTCAGAATAAAACTTATGAAGGAGATGCTTTTCAGAGTGAAGTGCTGAAGGGGAAATGCATTTCAGAACTCCTCTGAAGGAAATGCTCGCCAAAAATCAGTCTTCGGGGAAAATGCTTTTCAGGATTTCATATATGAAGGGGAATGCTCTTCAGAATGAAGCGCTGAAGGAGATGCTTTTCAGAATGAAGTGCTGAAGGGGAAATGCGTTTCATAACTCATCTGTAGGAAATGCTCTCCAAAACTCGGTCTCTGGGGAAAAAAATTCTTTTCAGGATTCCGTATCTGAAGGGGAAATGATTTTCAGAATGAAGCGCTGAAGGAGATGCTTTTTCAGAATAAAGTGCTGAAGGGGAAATGCGTTTCAAAACTCCTCTAAAGGAAATGCTCGCCAGAACTCGGCCTCTGGGGAAAATGCTTTTCAGTATTCTGTATCTGAAGGGGAAATACTTTTTAGAACGAAGCAATGAAGGAGATGCTTTTCAGAATGAAGTGCTGAAGGGGAAATGCGTTTCAGAACTCCTCTGAAGGAAATGCTCTCCAGAACTCAGTCTCTGGGGAAAATGCTTTTCAGGATTCCGTATCTGAAGGGGAAATGCTTTTCAGAATGAAGCGCTGAAGGATATGCTTTTCAGAATAAAACTTCTAAAGGAGATTCTTTTCAGAATGAAACTCTGAAGGGGAAATGCGTTTCAGAACTCCTCTAAAGAAAATTCTCGCCAGAACTTAGTCTCTGGGGAAAATGCTTTTCAGGATTCCACATCTGAAGGGGAAATGCTTTTCCGAATGAAGCGCTGGAGGAGATGCTTTTAAGAATAAAACTTCTGAAGGAGATGCTTTGGTCGTATGGATAATCACCCTGTTTTGTTTTAGGAATTGATCTACAACCTGTTCATATAAATAGTTGTCTTGTCTTGCTTCAGGTATTAATTTATAATCAGTCCTCGCATATAGTTGTCATGTCTTGTTTCAGGTATTAATTTGGAACTTGTTTTTTGTTGGTTATAGAGATAGTTACCTTGGCTTGTTTCAGGAGTTAATCTCTGACCTATTTAAGAAAGAAAGATAGTTTCCCCTGCTTGTTTTGGGAGTTAATCTTCAATATGCTCATGTAGATAGTTGTCCTGTCTTGCTTCAAGTATTAATCTATAATCATTCGCTCACAAATAGTTGTCCTATCTTGTTTCAGGTATTAATCTGGAACTTGTTTTTTGTTGGTCATAGAGATAGTTGCCTTGGCTTATTTCAGGAATTAATCTCTGACCTATTTGAAAAAGAAAGATAGCTTCCCCGACTTGTTTCGGGAGTTAATCTTCAATCTACTCATGTAGATAGTTTTCCTGTCTTGATTCAGGTATTAATCTATAATCAGTCGCTCACAAATAGTTGTCCTGTCTTGTTTCAGGTATTAATATGGAACTTGCTTTTTGTTGGTCGTAGAGGTAGTTGCCCTGGCTTCTTTCAGGAATTAATCTCTGACCTATTTGAGAAATAAATATAGTTTCCCGGCATGTTTCAGGAGTTAATATTCAATCTGCTCATGTAGATAGTTGTCCTATCTTATTTCAGGTATTAATCTACAGTCAGTCGTTCACAAGTAGTTGCCCTGTCTTGCTTCAGGTATTATTTTGGAACTTGTTTTTTGTTGGTCGTAGAGATAGTTGCCCTGGCTTGTTTCAGGAATTAATCTCAGACCTTTTGAGAAATTGTTGTGGTATTTACCAAAAGAGGACTTTTGTTGATTGACTTTTCCCTGCAAGTAAGAGGGTTAGTTGCATGCGGATGTATGCATGTCTTGATGATGTTCTCAAAATAAATGAGATTATTCGATATGCATTTGTCATGTCTGTAATATGATGTATGAATGTGAAATATTTGTTGAAATGTATCCCTTGACAAATGCTGGTGAGCCTTGGGAAATTAAATCCCAGAATGCTGTTGAGGATGAAGAGTATACACATCTTCAAACCTTGTTTAGAATGTTTCCACTGGGGATTCACGTTTTGTTGTTTGAGGAGAAATCCACTGGGGAAGATTGGCTTTGGCTTGAGAAATCTTTGTGGAAGGTGTTGATTTCTGCTTGGGGAAAAGAGTTCAAGAGTTTTAGTTGTCCGTTGCTCTACCGGGGAGTTATACTCTTGATTGGATAGAATGGAAGTTAACAACTTGTTGGGGATGAAGAAGTTAATTGTTATCTGATCGGCTTCCAGGCTTTGCAGCAACTCACTGGGGATATTGGCAAACTTTACCGGGGAAGAGGAGTTTCGTTAGTGATTTGAAGAAGTTAAACTATTATCCGATTAGGTCCAGGTTTCGTAGTAACTTTTGGGGATAGTAACAACTCCGTTGGGGGTATCGATGACTCTACCAGGGATTAAAGGGTTTTGTCTGTTGATTTGTATTGGTCTGGAGGATTCGTAGTTTGTTGGGGAAATAAACCCATTTGACAATCTGGTTGGGGATGTGTTTTCTTTTGGCAGAATTTCTCAAGGCTTCCTCTTAAGACCAAATCAACTAGGGAGAGGTTTTCCCCAGGTTGAAACTCTGGCTGGTGATTGCATGGATCCAACTTTATGGGGATATCCATGAACATGGCCTTGTGGGGTTTGTACCCTTATCCATGAAGGTTATTCTATGGGGATAACCTTATAGAGGTGGCTCTGACGACTTCAACGGGGATCGCCTTATGAAAGGGACTTTGTAGGGATTTGTCGTTGTCTATAGTAGTAAGTGTTATAGTTACTTCCATAAAGTTTTTGCTTGATTGTACGTGCCCCTTTGATGGAATTCATATTCAATACCCCAAGTGATTCAGATGCAGACTTGCCCCTGGTTATTCAGCACTTCTTGAGAGATTTCTTGGAACCTCGACTTGAATGCCCCCAGATGATTTAGACAGTAACCTGTCATGCCCCCTTGATTATGGGAGATTTGTCATTGGAACTGTCTTCCAATTTTGAAGTGATTCTGTTCTTTGAGAGAATTTCCATTCATTGGATATTCGCCTTGCAAATTTCTCTGTTGTTAAATAAATAGCCATATGCAAACAGCGGTATTCAAACAATGCAAAGTTTATGTTTGTCTTGAAGTTTTGAAAATGCAGTTTTAACAAGTAAAATAGTTTTGTAAGAATATGAATTCAACTCAGGATTTACAGTAAGCCTTACAAGAGTCAGGATACCTTTTGTAACAATATGCTTTCGAACCAGCCCATGCTTCAATTATGACTTTTAAGGGGTTGTAACATGGCTTGGTTCACGGTTTTAGGAAACAAAGGATAAGGCTCAAAGTTTATTTGTATCCACCCGTTCTTCATGATGTCCTTCAGTCCTATACTCGGTTAATTGCGCGGTTTGAATTCCAATTAAGTCTGAAATGATGTTTTGGTGATGGTTCGGACAAGTTAAGTTTATTCGTGAAGGCAGTCATTTTTGCAACATTTTCCATGTTTGTCGAGGATTTGTAGCGACCTCCTTTTTTTGATTTATTATCCCCATTTTTTGCCTGACTGTTCTTGTTTTGAGATTACAGCCAGCGGGATGCCCCAGTTTTCCTTAAGTCTCCTTCATAGGTTTTGACCTAATGAGCTTTTCTTTTGAGAGGTAATGATTTCCTATTTTTTTGGGGAACCAACATCATCTTTTAATTCAAAAGGCTATTTTTGTTGTAAAGTGACAGCTTGTGACTGAACACGCCTTTGATTTAACTGAGAAGCTACCCTGCCCTAGGTTATGATTAAAGGTTTCAATTTGTATGAAAAAAGAAAACTCCCACTTCTTTGGCTCAAAGGAGTTGACTATGGATTATCTTCCTTATAACTCTACTATTTAGGAATTGAAAGAACGCATGTACATCCTCAGCAAGGTCTGACCAAAAGCATATTGTATGAGATTATGGTATTTGTGTTACGGTGGGAGAACTGACTTGAAGATTTTGCGTTTAATCGTAAATGTTGCGGTTAGCAAGAGTCGCCACCGACTTTTCTTTTATCCAAAAGGAAAGGTGAAAAAGCACATGAAAGACCTTTGAGATTGTTTCTTGAGTTTAGGGGGTAGATTATGAAAAGGGGAGGTATTAGAACCCTTTTCATCCATGGTTTTCCATGGGCTCTTAGTTACTTGCTAGATCACTTGCTTTTTTGTTTGAAATTTCGCTTTGTATGGTTTTTGAAATTATGTTGTAAAGAGGCCATTATTTAGGCAATCTTTGTAATGATTCCCGTTCGTAAGAATGTATAAAAAGATGTTTGATCTTTTGAAAATGTTTTCAAGTTTGTAAGATGTTTGAAAGTGTAGGTGTTTTTTTTGAAAATAGCAAGGATGTTTGTGTTGAAATTGAGCAAGTAATTAGGAGCATTCTACCTACTCAAAAAGTCTTTCTTATTCATTTTTCTTTCCTTTGACATTGTTATCTTACCATTGATTTGCTAAGTAACTCTATCTTTGGATGTGAACGGGACGGGCGTGGGTCATCGTATAACCATGATTAGCAATGTTGCAAGGTATCTCAGCATTCTTTTTTAGGGACTAAGATTATTCGAAAGGAAACTTAGATAGCGTCATCGAGGGACTATGATATTGTATTTGCTTGTTTTTGCTAAGATACCTTACATGCGTAATATGGTCATTTTGTATAAGGAAACAAAGTGGAATAACCCTAGGGGTGCTTGTGTGCAAGTGTACTATTTTTCATGCTTGTTTTTGTCTTGAATTAGGGTTTTCTAAGTATTGGTTTTAGTCTTTCCATACAAACCCTAATTACTAGCATATTATGTATAAAAGCGATAAATTGCGGAATTTAAAGTTACTACGCTATTACAACAATTGTGGGAGGGGGGTGTACAAATTGAATGGGAATTGCAAAAATGTAAACCTAGTTAGTCTATTATAACCATATTGAATTGGTATCAATGTACAAGGATTTAAATAAATACAAAGTACAAAATGAATAAATGTACAAAAATGCAAAATGTAAAGAAAATGGATCTTTGTTTGATTTTTTAGGAAAAAGAGGTTTTGTCTTAATATAATTAATTTAAAGAAAAATAATTAATAAAAAGTAAACCCTAATTTGCTAAGAAAATATTTTTAAGCAAAACCCTAAATCTTTAAATTAAAATAAAAGAAATTAAGTTTTATAAGAAAAGTATTTTTTTGTTATTTTTTGTCTTGAAAATATTTATAGTATTATAAAATATTTTTTGGCCTTTTTTATATTAAAATAATATATTTTAATAGGTGTAAAGAGAAAATAAATACTAACTTAGTTTTAATTTAATTTACAAGACTAGTTAATAAAAATAAGTAATATATAGTTAAATAATATTTTTTTGTGAGAAAAATAAAATAAACTAAGTTAAAATGAAAATCTATTTTTTTGTGATTTTTTTAATATTAGAAAAAATATTTAAGAAAATAAAAATGAAATAAATAAAAAGAAAAAGAAAAATAAATAAACTTGGGCCAGGGGCGCAAACAGCCTGCAGAGGGTTAGCTAGCAAAAATAAAAACAAGTCTGGCCCACTGAGGCCCAGCGCCTGCCAAAAAGACAAAAATCAGAAAGCAATATGTGAAAAAAAATTAAAAGGGTACCACTGGGGCTCGAACCCAGGTCCCAAAGGTTACAGACGCGCGCTTCTACCACTGGGGTGACTATACATCCGTTAACATAGGAAAATCAATAAATATATAAGGCAAAACGTGCCCTGATGACTTCATCTTCAACCTCCTTCCAGACCAACTGTAACTTGCTCATTTCTCATAAAAAATGAAAACTATAAACATGAAACTTGTAGCAAATTTTCTCACGATTTCAGAAATATAAAGCATTAAAACTATAGATCAAAGATAAGCATGAATTTTAATGGCCCTAATCTGAACCCTAGAAATCTCATAAATTTCAGTTTCAAAATTCTCTAAGCTCAAGAAAAATTAATGGAAACTATGGACATGGTTAGCTTTAGGGCAATGATATCTACATGTTTTGTTCATAAATAAATCATTGATGATGCCTGTATGAAGAGTTCAAAGTTAAGAAAACTTACCTTAAAACTGGAAATCATGTTTTGAGTTTGAGCTTGCTTCAAGTTATGGTGATGATCAGGTTAGCTTCCTTGAGGTCCCAGGATGCTAATGCAATGATTAACTTGAGCAATGGATGGGTGAAATGGTCTGGAGAAGTCAATGTGCAGAGCTTTGTTTTTGAAAATGGAGGATGGTGTTAATGGTGTTACAGTTCTATAACAGGGTGTGGGAGTGATTCTATGTGATGTTTAGAAACTTTAGAAACCAAAAGGCTAAGAAACGCACGAGTAGATTATGAGTTTCAAGTTTTTGGTCAGTTTGTGTGAAAATGGAAGTATGAAGTGTGATTCTGAGTTCTATCTCTTTTCAGTGGTCAAGCATTCATGTGTTTATGGTCTAAGGTTTGTGTATGTATAAACAAAAGTGTTTGAGAGCTTTGGACAATCAGAAGTACAAGTTTCTAGCTTTTGGCTAGGTTACTTGATTTTGAAGAAAAGAGGGAAACAAGTTTAAAGAAGAGGTACAAGCATGGGATGGGTGATTGTAAGTGTTTGAAACATTTATCATGAGTTATAGGACTTGTTTGATCAGAAGAGAACAAGTGCAAGGCTCGAGAACAAGTTTTGTACAAAAAGTCACTTTATCAAAATGGCAATGTAACCTTTCTTCCAAAAATGGATAAAAAGCATGTCCATGCTTGAATGATTGAAGTGAGGCCTCTAACAACTGTGTAAACCATTAATTATGGAGTTCATAACAAGTTTGAGGCCTGCAAAGTAGTGTTTATGCAACATAGTTTGAATTTGAATTTTGTTCATCACTACAATGACTTGTAATTAATGTGATAAAATCCTAACTTCATCTCTTCGATTCTCCATACTCAAGAATGATATCAAGGAGTTCTTGGACATTTTGGAAAGATTGAAATGTGCTATAAAACCCATATTTGAATTGATTTTGAAGATTCCCATTGGAACTATTTGAAAAAGTGTCATGAAGTTAGGTCAAAATCCTGGCCAAATTAGGGCAAAATTTCACTAAGTGTTTAGTTTCATGACCACATGTTCATAAAATTATAACTTGAGATCCAAGAATTTTTGGAAGGAGTTGTGTAAATAAAAGTTGTATATTTCATGGAGATCTACAACTTTCATGTTGGAAGTTTCTCTTGAATCATCTTGCATCATGGTGAAAATTTTGCTCAAAGTTATGAAAAAACATGAAATTTCCAACAGAAAAATTTCTAAGTTTATAAATTTTGAATTTTCAAAATGAAATCTTGAATTTTTGATTTATTGATGAATAAGTTTCATATTTTGACATTTTTTGATGAATTATGATCTTTGGCACTTGAATTTGACCAAAAAGTCAAAGTTTGACTTTTCAGTATACATTTGACTTTTGATCAGTTGACTGCAAAATTCATCTGTTAATCCAATGGACTTGCAATGTTTTGAACCATGTCATTAGGTCAAAATGATGCAATTAGGCTCTTGAGATCATGCCTTAAACCAATTGACTGTTTGCTAGGTCAAAAATCAAAAATTTCCCTTTCACAATCAAAACCCTAATTTTGACCATTTGCCCTTTTGGAGATTTGATCAAATTTCTTGAGGATTTGTGGTCCAAACTTGATCAAATGATAAATATGAGTCTAGAATGTTGATGTTGATAAAAAATTATGAAGTTTGATTGTAATTTGACCATGGTTGACTTTTTTCCCAATACAATTGATTTTTAGGTCAACTACTCAATTGACTGAGCAAAAATGTGATCCAAGGCTTGAAACTTGACATGAGTGATCTTGGGGATCCATAATGATCTATGAAATTCATATGGGTCATTGGAAGTTCAAAAATCTTTGTGCAATCTCAAACCCTAATTTTGGACATCAGTGCTTAAGGAGGTGTCTTGAGCTGATTAAACCCTAATGCACTCTTGAGTCAAGGAGATATTGTGAGCAAATTCTTGATAAATGAGAGGGAAAATTTTAGGGTACAACAGCTGCCCCTGTTCAATCTTCTTAAGCATGAAGAGTTAGATTGACGAGTTTTGACATTCGTGACTCGAAGGTGGAAGATGATTGGACATTAGAGTGCCCAAAAATTTGCACTCGGTGATGTGATGGTTAATGGTATAAGGAATGGGCTTAAAGATGACATTTGGAGAGATGATAGAAAGTTGTTGGAGATGGGCTTAAAGATGCCATCCAAAAGTGATTTCTGAATCTAAAAGAGAATCTGAATGAGTATCAGAATGGCATTCGTGTTTGAAGTGTATCTGAACTGTATCTAAAAGAGAGTCTGAATGAGTATTAGAATGGCATCCGTGTCTGAAGCGTATTTGAATTGTATCTGAAAGCTGAATTTGAATGAGTATCAAAATGGCATCCGCGTCTGGAGCGTATCTGTACTGTATCTGAAAGAGACTCTAAATGAGTATCAGAATGGCACCCACGTCTGGAACGTATATGTACTGTATCTAAAAGAGACTCTGAATGAGTATCAGAATGGCATCCGCGTCTAGAGCGTATCTATACTGTATCTGAAAGAGACTCTGAATGAGTATCAGAATGGCATCCGCATCTGGAGCGTATTTGTACTGTATCTGAAAGAGACTCTGAATGAGTATCAGAATGGCATCTGCGTCTGGAGTGTATCTGTACTGTATCTAAAAGAGAGTCTGAATGAGTATCAGAATGGCATCCGCGTCTGGAGCGTATCTGTACTGTATCTGAAAGAGACTCTGAATGAGTATCAGAATGACATACGCGTCTGAAGCGTATCTGTACTGTATCTGAAAGAGACTCTGAATGAGTATCATAATGGCATCCGCGTCTGGAGCGTATTTATACTGTATCTGAAAGAGACTCTGAATGAGTATCAGAATGGTATTCGCATCTGGAGCATATCTGTACTGTATCTGAAAGAGACTCTGAATGAGTATCAGAATGGAATCCGCATCTGGAGCGTATCTGTAATGTATCTGAAACAGACTCTGAATGAGTATCAGAATGGCATCTGCGTCTGGAGCGTATCTATACTGTATCTAAAAGAGAGTCTGAATGAGTATCAGAATGGCATCCGTGTCTGGAGCGTATCTGTACTGTATCTGAAAGAGACTATGAATGAGTATCAGAATGGCATTCGTGTCTGGAGCGTATCTGTACTGTATCTGAAAACTTTGAACATTGTTAATGGTAGCTATTAACCTTATCCTGAAAAGGGTAAAATGTTAGCTAAAATGCAAAGTCATGTTGTATGAAATGCATGGTATAATGCATTCATGTTATCAATGTTTATGATATATGGATGCGATGTATGCGTATGTGAGCTAATTTGCTGCACTGCTTGTTGGATTTTGAGAAGATAAATCCCTGACTGCTGCTGAGGATATGGAGTGTAAGTCTTCATGTTGTGAAGTCGAAGTGTTGATGAATTTCCGCTTAGAGAAATAAACTATGTTGTAAGGGAAATGCCATGTACTTCCTGTAAAATCCTGTTGAGGAATCCGGAGAAATTGAACGACTTCTACTGGGGATTGATAATTGGAAGGTTTGTTCCACTGGGGATTAAACTTCATACTGCGGGGGATTTCATGGAAATAGCTTAGAGAGATTTCTCTATCTTTTAGAGCCATCAGTGATTGTCCTTCTATTTTGTTTATTTGTAAATAGTAATTATGTTTAGATGCATATGTTCAAAAATAAATCATTGGACATTTTTGTAAATAAAACACAAGAATAAAGAAAAACAAGTAGTTTTGCACTTTCAAAGGGATATCTTTGTATTGACTGTGAGTAAGTATTTTTGTACAATGAGACAAACATTCTAGTAAGAGAATGTTGTCGTAAAAAATGAAAATTTTGATACAAAGAAAAGATAGCTATGTGCAATAATCCCATGGGGTTCCCATTCTGCTATAGCCTTCGTATCTCTAAGCATCTTGTCTATTTGTTGCCTCATCTGAAGATGATTGAATTGATCAGAAACTCTGAGTTTGTCAGTTGAAGTCAAAGGTTGTCCGTAAAGTGATCCAACGGGATATAGTCATACGCTTTAATTCCATAACTTTTGCCAGGACCGCCCTTTCGGGTTTTCAGTCCACCGGGATACCTTTTTTGCCCAAGCCATCCTTTCGGGTTTTCAGCTTTCCGGGTGTACATATTCTTTTTGTTTTATCCCTAATTTTTTCCCGAACCTTTTTGGTTCGCCGGGATGCCATTGTTTTGCCTAGGTGTGTCAACCTAGCAGGTCTCTTATGCGTAGTATCTTTTGACTATGTCTGCATTCGCAGGGTGCGGCGGGTCATTACCATCCATGGTAGTCAAGATCATTGCTCCACCAGAGAATATGTTTTTTATTACAAACGGTCCTTCGTATGTAGGAGTCCATTTACCCCTGGGGTCACCTTGCGGTAGTATGATACGTTTGACCACCAGATCTCCAACTTGATACACTTGGCGTCTGACCTTTTTGTTGAAAGCCTTGATCATCTGTTTTTGATACATTTGACCATGGCAAATAGCAGTAAGCTTTTTCTCATCAACTAAGTTCAGTTGATCAAGTCGAGTCTGGATCCAATCGTCTTTATTCAGCCCTGCATCCTTCATAATTCTCAGAGAGGGGATCTGGACCTCAAGAGGCAAGACAACCTCCATGCCATATACCAGAGAATAAGGTGTTGCCCTGGTTGATGTGCGAGCTGTGGTACGATATCCGTGGAGAGCGAATGGTAGCATCTCATGCCAGTCTTTGTATGTGATTGTCATTTTTTGTATGATCTTTTTAATGTTCTTATTCGTGGCTTCGACAACACCATTCATTTTTGGCCGGTAAGGGGAAGAATTGTGATGTTGGATCTTGAATTGCTCGCACAGGGCGGTGATCATAGTATTGTTCAGGTTTGTACCATTGTCCGTAATGATCCTCTCTGGGATACCATAACAATAGATGAGATTCTGCTTGATGAACCAGGCGACAACATTCTTGGTCACGGAAGTGAAAGAGGCTACCTTAACCCACTTTCTAAAATATTCAATGGCCACTAAGATGAAGTGGTGTCCATTGGAGGCTGTTGGCTTGATTTCCCCAATCATATCAATCCCCCACATAACAAAGGGCCAAGGATCCGTCAAGACGTTCAGAGGAATCGGAGGTACGTGCACCTTGTCAGCATAAATCTAACACTTGTGGCAGGTTCGAGAGTGTTGATAGCAATCTGCTTCCATGGTAAACCAACAATAACCTGCCCGTAGGATTTTCTATTCCATCGTATACCCATTGGAATGGGTGCCAAAAGTGCCTTCATGTAACTCAGTCATGATCCTTTCAGCTTCAACCTTGTCTACGCACCAAAGTAACACAGAGTCATGGTTGCGTTTGTAAAGAATGCCATTACTAAGGAAGAATTTAGTGGAGAATCTTCTTAATAACTTCTTATCATTGACTGAAGCTCCTTCTGGATATTCTTGAGCCTCGAGATACCTCTTGACTTCGTGAAACCAAGGCTGGTCCACTACTTCTTCAGTACTAATCTCGTGACAGTGTGCTGGTTCATCCATTCGTTCAATGGTGATCTGGGGAGCCTCGTTATTCCATTTAAGTTTAAACATAGATGACATTGTGGCTAGTGCGTCTGCTAGCTGATTTTCTTCTCGTGGGAAATGCTCGAAGGTAATATTCTCAAAGTATGGGAGCAATGTCAAAACATGTTCTTTGTAAGGGATAAAATTAGGGTGTTTCGTGTCCCATTCCCCTTTGATCTGGCTAATGACCAAAGCTGAGTCTCCGAATACATTCAAGGATTTGATCCCCAAGTCTATGGCAGCTTTGAGACCAAAGATGCATGCTTCGTATTCCGCCATGCTATTTGTACAATTGAAGCAAAGTCTTGCAATAAATGGAGTATGACACCCTTCAGGAGATATGAGTACAACACCAATACCATTGCCGAGTGCGTTAGATGCCCCATCAAAAACCAGGGTCCATCTGGATCCTTGTTCAGGTCCATCATATGGCTTGAATTTTTCACAGTTGTTTACCATCATGATGTCTTAATTTGGGAATTCGAACTTCATAGACTGGTAGTCTTCTACAGCTTGGTGAGCAAGGTGATCAGCTAGTACACTGCCCTTTATGGCTTTCTGGGTAGTATACTGTATGTCATATTTTGTCAGGATCATCTGCCATCTTGCTATTCTCCCAGAGAGAGCAGGTTTCTCAAAGATGTATTTTATGGGATCCATTTTAGATATCAACAAGGTAGTATGGGTCAGCATATACTGTCTTAGCCGGGGAGCAGCCCATGCCAGAGCGCAACAAGTTTTCTCGAGCAGTGAATATCTTGTTTCACAGTTGGTAAACTTTTTTCTCAGGTAATAAATAGCGTGCTCTTTTCGGCCAGACTCGTCATGCTGCCCCAGCGCACACCCCATTGAATTTTCCAAAACAGTCAGATACATGATCAATGGCCTTCCCTCGATTGGTGGCATTAACATAGGAGGCTCTTGCATGTATTCTTTGATCTTTTCGAAAGCAGTTTGGAATTCATCATTCCATTTGACTACTTGATCTTTCTTCAGTAGTTTAAAGATTGGTTCACAAGTAGCTGTCAGGTGAGAAATGAATCTGACAATGTAGTTTAAACGTCCTAAGAATCCTCTGACTTCCTTTTCAGTACGAGGAGCAGGCATCTCTTGTATCGCTTTCACCTTGGCAGAATCTACTTCAATATCTTTATTGCTGACGACAAAGCCTAGGAGTTTACCAGACCTTACCCCAAATGTGCACTTATTTGGGTTCAACCTCAGCTTGTACTTCTTTAGTCTTTCAAAGAGTTTCTATAAATGGTCAAGATGATCTTCTTCTGTTTGAGATCTAGCTATCATGTCGTCCATATAGACCTCTATTTCGTGATGTATCATTTTGTAAAATAGAGCTACCATGGCACGCTGATAGGTTGCCTCAATATTCTTCAGTCCGAACGGCATGACCTTGTAGCAGAATGTCCCTCATTGTGTGACAAAGGTTGTCTTCTCCATTTCCCCAGGCGCCATTTTGATTTGGTTGTAACCTGAGAAACCGTCCATGAAGGAAAACACTTTATGATGCGCCGTATTGTCAACTAGGATGTCAATATGGGGAAGTGGGAAATCATCCTTAGGGCTTGCCTTATTCAAATCTCCGTAGTCCATGCCCATTCGTACCTTGCCATCTTTTTTGGGAACGGGAACAACATTGGCTACCCATTACGGATAAGAGGTGACAGACAAGAATCCAACGTTGAATTGCTTCACGACTTCAGCTTTAATCTTCCCCGACATATCTGGTCGCATTTGACGGACCTTTTGTTTTACTGGTGGACAGTCCCCTTTTGTAGGTAGACGATGTACCACAATATCTGCATCAAGTCCCGGCATGTCTTCATACGACCAGGAAAAGACCTCAACATACTCGTGCAGCAACTGAATTAGACACTCTTTGACTCTGGGTTCCAGATTGGTACCCACCTTGACATCTCTTTTGTCTTCTTCGATACCTAGATTGGTTGTGTCCACTGGTTCCTCGTGGGACTGAATGGTTCTCTCTTCTTGTTATAGTAATCTGGAAAGTTCCCTTGGTACTTCACAATCTTTCTCACCTTCGTCTTCAGCTTGGTAGATTAGATTTTCAGAGTCACAAAAGGCCATAGCAGAACCGTTACCCATGGGATCCCGAATGGATGTAGACCTGCATTGTGAGTGTGACTATGTGTAAGAGTATAGCTATCTTTGAAAGAAATGAAAATGTAAAAAAGAAAAACAATGAGCACAAAGTTTGTATGCAAAAACGTCCATGATTCATTGATGTCATATGGAAATGAAATAATAACCCTTACAAATGGACCATTGTACCTCGGGTCATACACAAGGTTTTAAGAGTCTGAATTGTTTTAATATTACAGATCCAACAAAATGTAAAGACAAATTACTGTGGGATAAAAGTGATCAGGACAAAATCTCTAGCCTCCCAGTTGCTGAGCCCTCCACTGACAGTTGGAAAAGATCCAATCCTCCAGGTTGTAGCTATCTTCATCATCTTCCACCGTATTGACTTCGCGGTTGCTGATCTTCAAGGGTGGTCCTCCGGCACGAGCGCGGCGTACAACCTTCTGGGCACCTGAAGTGAAACCTAGGCCAAACTTGTCAGATTTGTATGAGATATCTGGGAGTTGTCCCCAAATAGTGCACCCACCTTCTTCTATCACTTCCTTGGCATCCTTCAAAGACGACATCTTGAGCGGAGGCCTTGTGATCTTGGGAACTTGATACACAACCTTGGTTAATGCCACATCTTGCGGGACTTCTTCAAAGTGCTGGAATGGAGTTTCAATAAATTCACCATCTAATTCCATATATCTGAAGGAATTGAGATGGCTGATCATATACTCTTCTTCTCCATGAACGGTGATGATTTTCCCTTGAATTGGATATTTCAGCATTTGGTGCAACGTAGAAGTAACAGCGCCAGCATTGTGAATCCATGGTCGGCCTAGCAAGCAAGAATATGAAGGGCGAATATCCATTACATAAAAAGTTGAATCAAATGTTTGGGTTCCAACCTTTATGGGGATATCCACTTCCCCATGCACCTTCCTTTTTGAGCCGTCAAAGGCTCTCACTACTATGTTGCTCGGTTTCAATGTCAATCCCTCACAGTTAAGCCTATCAAGAGCCTTTTTAGGCATCACATTTAGAGACGAACTGGTGTCAACCAAGACATGATCCAGAGTTGTGACCCTACATTCCACTGAGACATGCAATGCCTCATTATGCTTCCTCCCTCTTGGAGTTAAATCAGCATCCGAAAAACCTAAACCATTATCTGCAGTCAAGCTGGCTACGCAGTCTTGGAACTGATCGGCAGATGTTTCTTGGGGTACATGAGCAGTTTTCAGGAATTTTACCAAGGCCTTTGCATGCGCCTCAGAACATAGTAATAAAGCCAACATGGAAATTTTTGATAGAGTTTTCCCCAATTGCTCGACTACATTGTAGTCGCTTCTTTTTATGATCTTTAGGATTTCCTCCATCTCTTTATGGGAAGTTTCAAGAATAGCCAATGATTGTGCCTTCGTCCGGACAGGCTCAATCAGAATAACTTTACCTCGAATCTCGGTTGATTCGGCAACGGGAATGTCAGTATGAGTGATAACAAGGATTGTAACAGCTTTGTCAGCATGAGTATTAGCAGAGATGATTGTAGGAATGGGAACAGCCTTTGGAGGAGCAACAACAACATGAATGATTACGGGTCTAGAAGCTGCTTTTGGGGGAGCAATTTCTGGAGAGAATATCCTTCCGCTTCAGGTAATCTTGCTAGTCCCTGCAATATTACTGATATTGGAGTCATCCTTCTCAGAACTTGAATCTTCAGCAGTTGGCCAATCTTACTTGATACTGTGGTAGTAAACATACCCTCTATAATTCCATGGTACGGTTTTGTCTGACGAATACGGGATTGGTCCAGGCATTATAATTATCAAAGGAGCTACTTTTGGAACTGATGTAATTCTAACGGGTCTTTTGGTGGAGATCCTGGAAGAATTGGCGGAAATGGTAACGATGGAAACATCATTATAAGGAACAGGTGAAACAGAAGTCTTTTCGAACAAAATTTCCTTGTTATCTATTAGGCACTGAACGCCTGCTTTCAACAAAGGACAACTGGTTGGTGAGGACAAATAGAAATGACAGCTTTCATCACAGCCTGGGAAACCACTGACATTCAATAAGTTCTTTTTGATAATCAGGAGTGGGGTCATAAGTTCATCAACTGAAGTAACAAACATATCTTCCTCAATGGCGTTGGTAGTATGGCCATGTTTGGGCATAGGGGCAGAAATGACATTGGGATTTTCTGGCGCATCGAATTCAATCTCTTTGGCTGCAAGGAGGTCTTGTACTTTGTTCTTCAGAGCCTAATAGTTGTTAGTGTCATGGCCGGGACTTTCAGAGTGGTATGCACAACGGGCATTAGGATGATAGTGAGGAGAGGTTGTGTTAGGGTTCTTTGGAGCTTCTTTCAAGGTCACTAGGTTGGATCTTAACAAATGCGGAAATACTTGAGAGAGTGTCATGTTAATTCTGGTGAACTGTCTGACTGATCTTTCCATTCTTGGTTGGTTATTTCTTTGCTGATCAGTTGCAGGTTTAGGAATCATAACAACCCCCACCATTGGACGACGTTCGGCCCTATCTTGATTTCTGAGGATATACAACAACCACTTCTTTCTTTTCGATGAATGGCTTCCTTACATCAGCATAGGATGCATATTTTTGAATCTTTCCATTTTTTATCCCAGCTTCTACCCTTTCCCCGATCAATATTAGTTTGGTAAAACCTCCCGATGAACTCCCAATCAACTGATTGAAGAAGGGACCAGACAAGGTGCCCAAGAACATGTCTACTAATTCTCTTTCAGATAGGGGAGGTTAAACACTTCCGGCCAAGTCCCTCCATTTTTGTGCATAGTCCTTGAAGCCTTCACTTGAAACCATGGCCATACTCTAGAGTTGAGTACGGGTGGGTGCAAGATCAATGTTGTATTTGTATTGTTTGTAAAAGGATGTAGCAAGATCTTCCCAATTATGAACATTAGCTCTTTCTAACTAATAAAACCAATCAAGTTGAGTTCCAGACAGACTGTCTTGGAAGAAGTGTACCCATAAGTCTTTGTCAGTGGTATGGGGCTGGATTTTCCTCACATAGGACCGGAGATGAATTTTAGGGCATGAGACTCTGTCATATTTGGCGAACACATGTGCTTTGAATTTTGGAGGAATGACAATCCCCGACACTAAGCCCAACTCCTCAAAGTCCAATCCAGGCACTTTTTGGATTTCCATTACACTCAACCGCTCTTCTAGATGCTTATACTTGTCGTCGATCGGAGGATATTGTTCTTCAGAATAGTCTTCTTCTTCCTCTTCCTCTTCTGATTCTGACTGGACAACTGTTTCTTTGCCTTTCCGATCTTGATTTTCTTTCTCACCGGATGTCGTTGCAAAGTCTAAGGCCCTTCTTGTTTTCCCTTGGAATCTTCTTCCCATGTTTAGAAATCTGGTTATCTTCTTCGTCTTCTTTTTATTCTCCTCAGCCAGCAAGGTCTTCAACTCTTCTTATCCTTTGGCTAGAGTTAAGAACAACTGTTGAAACTGTGCATTCTGAGCTTGGAGGTCCTTCACCGTTTGCTCGAGATCCATCTTACTGAAATAAACAGTAGAGAGATGAGGAGACTTGCTGCAAGAAACCTGCTTATGTTATAATGAATGGTAAATGCATATACAATGATTTCAAGGATTTTAAGATTCAAATTTGTTTTAGACAAAAAGGAAACACATATTATATTAATAGATTAAAGCTTGAGTACATCAATGACTTCTTGGGAAAAATAATACAAAAACTCTAAGATAAAAAGGTAGTACGTATCCTCTTTGGTGCAATGTAGGCATTCAGAGTCTGCTCCTCATGAAGTAGTCTAGTGAGTTTCAAAACCTTCTTCTCGCTTGCGTAGAATTGAGCTTCGAAAGTATCTCGCTCCCTCTTGAGTTGTATCCAATCCCTTTGTAGGTCTTCAAGAGAGGTGGGCATGTCAGGATGTAGGATAGTATATGGAACATCTCCTTCCATGATAGGCTCAATGATTACCGGGAGAATGGAAGGATAAGGCATCATAAGACTCTGAGCACGAGTTCGTACCCATTTGAGGCAAGGCTCAAGAGGGATGGAATTATTATGCCCCAATGTCTTGCTATCTACCTTGTTCAACATCCTCCAAGCTCGGATAAATCTCTGGCGAAGACCTTGATCGTTGTTGTCGTAGTCAAATACCAAAACTTGAATCAACATCTCGTGCGGGCCATCCCTTCGGGCGTAACCAAACTATCTTAAGGCTAAGCATGGGTTGTAGGTGATACCTCCCCTAATGCCAAGTAAAGGGACATTAGGAAATTCTCCACAACGGTCGACAATAGTAACATTCTCTATGGATCGGGAGCACCAATGAATGTATGAATGTTTGAATGTTTGAGTGTCATCAACCTTTGTGATCACCTTGAACCTTGCTCATTCTTTAATACAGATTGGGGAAGATGTGAAATAAACTATCTTTCCAAGAGAGGAGTGCAACACATAAGGACACCTCTTTTTCTCATTGTGCGAGTGTGAAAAGAGTGTAGGATGTCTCCTAGCAAAGTAGGCACCGGGTTGCGGGATATGAAGATTTTGACGGTGTTCACATCTATGAGTTGGTCAGGATTTGGAAACAAAACCATCCCATAGATGAGGAGAGCCACAATTTCCTCAAAGGCTTTCAAACCCAAGGAGTTCCAACAATTTTGGGCTTTCTCAAACAAGAACTTTTCTAGGAAACCTTTGACACCACTCCTTGTTTCCCAATGAGTTGTGACATCAGATGAGTGCAAGTGTAGAGCTTGAGCAATCTCTTCTAGCTTTGGGTCTCTTTCCTTACCGTTGAAAGGTAGTTGATTGAGAATGGGAATCCTCAAGAGTCGTTATAATTCTTCCAAAGTAGGCACAAGTTGATAGTCGGTAAATGTGAAGCAATGGTGTAAAGGATCAAAGAAGTGAAAGAGCATCTTCATCATGTCCTCATCTGTGTTGGAGGTGACCAAGTTGAGTAGGAGACCATGTCTCTCGGTGAATGGAGAGTTTTCTGGAATCCTTGAAGCTAGTTCCTTAAGTTATGGAGGGATCCTTACAAGGTTGACTTGAATGGTTTTCATGCGAATAGAATCCATGTCCTACAAAACAAGAACAAAGATGAATCCCAAAATCCTTGAAATTGTTAGTGAATGTGTATGATGTTATGATGTTCATGATGTTATGTACAAGTATGTATATACAAAAAAGCAAACAAGTCCTTAGGTTTAGGCTTGCATGGAGTCTCATAGGTAAGTACCCTCTTAAAGTTTAGTTGGCTCAAACCTGTCCTAGTAATAGTAACCAAGTTCTAAGGAGTTCAATATCAATTGTTTGTTTCCTTGGTCATTGTTTCAGCACAAGCCTCTTTAATGGTGACCGAAATATCCCAAGAAACCAAACCTCAATGAGTGTAGTATCGAGTATCTACCAACTTCGGACTGCACCAAATCTGGTCATCTCAATGCATCCTAGAGGCTAAGTTGGTCAAGTAATGGTTCTAAAAGTTCATTAGTGCTTCATGACATCACTCAGCGGCCCCGTATTCTATTTGATTAACTCAAAGGCCACCGGTACCCACATATATGTCGCACTAATGTAGCTATTGATTAGACCATGTCGGTATACCCCACACAGTTTCCACAATGTATTGCTACTTACCTATAATGTATCCCAAATCTGGGTAGAGGATTCAAACCCAAACAAAGAACCATAATGTAAATCAAACAAGTCAAACAATGCAAGCAAGTAAATATGATCTAACCCTAAGGTAACTCCACTTTTATAAAATCCCCAGCAGAGTCTCCAGTTTTGTGTTACGGTAGGAGAACTAACTTGAAGGTTTTGCGTTTGATCGCAAATGTTGCGGTTAGCAAGAGTCGCCACCGATTTTTCTTTTATCCAAAAGGAAATGTGAGAAAGCACACGAAAGACCTTTGAGATTGTTTCTTGAGTTCGAGGGGTAGATTATGAAAAGGGAAGGTATTAGCACCCTTTTCATCCATGGTTTTACATGGGCTCTTAGTTACTTTCTAGATCACTTGCTTTTTTGTTTGAAATTGCGCTTTGTGTGGTTTTTGAAAGTATTTTGTAAAAAGGCCATTGTTTAGGTAATCTTTGTAATGATTCTCGTTCGTAAGAATGTATACAAAGATGTTTGATCTTTTGAAAATGTTTTCAAGTTTGTAAGATGTTTGAAAGTGTAGGTGTTTGTTTTGAAAATAGCAAAGATGTTTGTTTTGAAATTGAGCAAGTAATTAGGAGCATTCTACCTACTCAAAAAGTCTTTCTTATTCATTTTTCTTTCCTTTGACATTGTTATATTACCATTGATTTGGTAAGTAACTCTATCTTTGGATGTGAACGGGACGGGCGTGGGTCATCGTATAACCATGATTAGCAATGTTGCAAGGTATCTCAGCATTCTTTTTTAGGGACTAAGATCATTCGAAAGGCAACTTAGATAGCGTCATCGAGGGACTATGATCTTGTATTTGCTTGTTTTTGCTAAGATACCTTACATGCGTAATATGGTCATTTTGTATAAGGCAACCAAGTGGAATAACCCTAGGGGTGATTGTGTGCAAGTTTATTGTTTTCATGCTTGTTTTTGTCTTGAATTAGGATTTTCTAAGTATTAGTTTTAGTCTTTCCATACAAACCCTAATTACTAGCATATTACGTATAAAAGCGATAAATTGCGGAATTTAAAGTTACTACGCTATTACAACATTTGTGGGAGGGGGTGTACAAATTGAATGGAGATTGCAAAAATATAAACCTAGTTAGTCTATTACAACCATATTGAATTGGTATCAATGTACAAGGATTTAAATAAATACAAAGTACAAAATGAATAACTGTACAAAAATGTAAAATGTAAAGAAAATGGATCTTTGTTTGATTTTTTTTAGGAAAAAAGGGTTTTTTCTTAATATAATTAATTTAAAGAAAAATAATTAACAAAAAGTAAACCCTAATTTGCTAAGAAAACATTTTTAAGCAAAACCCTAAATCTATTAATTAAAATAAAAGAAATTAAGTTTTATAAGAAAAGCGTTTTTTTGGTATTTTTTGTCTTGAAAATATTTATAGTATTATAAAATATTTTTGGCCTTTTTTATATTAAAATAATATATTTTAATAGGTGTAAAGAGAAAATAAATACTAACCTAGTTTTAATTTAATTTACAAAACTAGTTAATAAAAATAAATAATGTATAGTTAAATAAAATATTTTTTGTGAGAAAAATAAAATAAACTAAGTTAAAATGAAAATCTATTTTTTTTTGTGATTTTTTTAATATTAAGAAAAATATTTAAGAAAATAAAAATGAAATAAAAAAAATTAAAAATTAAAATAAATAAACTTGGGCCAGGGGCGCAAACAGCCTGCAGGGGGTTAGCTAGCAAAAATAAAAACAAGTCAGGTCCAAAGAGGCCCAGCGCCTGCCAAAAAGACAAAAATCAGAAAGCAAAATGTGAAAAAAATTAAAAGGGTACCACTGGGGCTCGAACCCAGGTCCCAAAGGTTAAAAGCGCGCGCTTCTACCACTGGGGTGACTATACATCCATTAACATAGGCAAATCAATAAATATACAAGGAAAAACGCGCCCTGATGACTTCATCTTCATCCTCCAGCCAGACCAACTGTAACTTGCTCATTTCTCATAAAAAATGAAAACTGTAAACATGAAACTTGTAGCAAATTTTCTCACGGTTTTAGAAATGTAAAGCATTAAAACTATAGATCAAAGATAAGCATGAATTTTAATGTCCCTAATCTGAACCCTAGAAATCTCATAAATTTCAGTTTCAAAATTCTCTAAGCTCAAGCAAAATTAATGGAAACTATGGACATGGTTAGATTTAGGGCAATGATATCTACATGTTTTGTTCATAAATAAATCATTGATGATGCCTGTATGAAGAGTTCAAAGTTAAGAAAACTTACCTCAAAACTGGAAATCGTGTTTTGAGTTTGAGTTTGTTTCAAGTGATGGTGATGATCAGGTTAGCTTCCTTGAGGTCCCAGGAAGCTAATGCAATGATTAGCTTGAGCAATGGAAGACTGAAATGGTCTGGAGAAGTCAATGTGCAGAGCTTTGTTTTAGAAAATGGAGGATGGTGTTAATGGTGTTACAATTCTATAACAGGGTGTGGGATTGATTCTATGTGATGTTTAGAAACTTTAGAAACCAAAAGGCCAAGAAACGCACAAGTAGATTATGAGTTTCAAGTTTTTGGTCAGTTTGTGTGAAAATGGAAATATGAAGTGTGACTCTGAGTTCTAGCTCTTTTCAGTGGTGAAGCATTCGTGTGTTTCTGGTTTAAGGTTTATGTATGTATAAACAAAAGTGTTTGAGAGCTTTGGACAATCAGAAGTACAAGTTTCTAGCTTTTGGCTAGGTTACTTGATTTTGAAAAAAAGAGGGAAACAAGTTTCAAGAAGAGGCACAAGCATGGGATGGGTGATTGTAAGTGTTTGAAACATTTCTCATGAGTTATAGGACTTTTTTAATCAGAAGAGAACAAGTGCAAGGCTCAAGAACAAGTTTTGTACAAAAAGTCACCTTATCAAGATTGGCAATGTAACATTTCTTCCAAAAATGGATAAAAAGCATGTCCATGCATTGAATGCTTGATGTGAGGCCTCTAACAGCTATGTAAACCATTAATTATGCAGTTCCTAACAAGTTTGAGGCCTGCAAAGTAGTGTTTATGCAGCATAGTTTGAATTTGAATTTTGTTCATCACTAAAATGACTTGTAATTAAAGTGATAAAACCCTAACTTCATCTCTTCGATTCTCCCTACTCAAGAATGATCTCAAGGAGTTCTTGGACATTTTGGAAAGCTTGCAATATTCTCTATAACCCATCTTTGAATTGATTTTGAATATTCCCCTTGGAACTATATGAAAAGTGTCATGAAGTTAAGTCAAAATCCTTGCCAAATTAGGGCAACATTTCACTAAGTGTTTAGTTTCATGACCACATGTTCCTAAAATTATAACTTGAGATCCAAGAATTTTTGGAAAGAGTTGCATAAATAAAAGTTGTAGATTTCATGGAGATCTACAACTCTCATGTTGGAAGTTTCTCTTGAATCATATTGCATCATAGTGAAAAGTTTGCTCAAAGTTATGAAAAAACATGAAATTTCCAACACTTAGAAAAATTTCTAAGTTTAGAAATTTTGACTTTTCAAAATGAAATCTTGACTTTTTGATTTCTTGATGAATAAGTTTCATATTTTGACATTTTTTTGATGAATTATGATCTTTGGCACTTGAATTTGACCAAAAAGTCAAAGTTTGACTTTTCAGTATACAGTTGACTTTTGATCAGTTGACTGCAAAATTCATCTGTTAATCCAATGGACTTGCAATGTTTTGAACCATGTCATTAGGTCAAAATTATGCAATTGGACTCTTAAGATCATTCCTTAAACTAATTGACCATTTTCTAGGTCAAAAATCAGAAATTGCCCTTTCCTAATCAAAACCCTAATTTTGACCATTTTGCCCTTTTGGAGATTTGATCAAATTTCTTGAGGAGTTGTGGTCCAAACTTGATCAAATGATACATATGAGTCTATAATGTTGATGTGGATAAAAAATTATGAAGTTTGACTATAAATTGACCATGGTTGACTTTTTCCCCAATACAACTGATTTTTAGGTCAACTGCTCAATTGACTGAGCAAAATTATGATCCAAGGCTTGAAACTTGACATGAGTGATCTTGGGGGTCCATAATGATCTATTAAAGTAATATGGGGCATTGGAAGTTCAAAAATCTGTGTGCAATCTCAAACCATAATTTTGGACAGCAATGTTTAATGAGGTGTCTTGAGCTGATCAAACCCTAATGCATTCTTGAGTCAAGGAGATCTTGTGAGCAAATTCTTGATAAATGAGAGGGAAAATTTTGGGGTACAACAATATTGTTTTTGTCATCCTCCCTCTAAAGGCTTATAGCTTATAACTGAGAGTTTGAATATCATACAAAAAGAGGTAAAAGCATAATTTCAGTATAGTGAAAACGAATGGATTAACTCAAGACAAACATCTGCAATGCATTAATGAGAATAACCAAAGTCTGACATAAGGACAAATGTTTAAGCAAACAAAGAAATTACAACTAAAAATTCGAATGAACAAAAAATTCTTCGCCTAAATTTGTCACTTCAAATGGTATGCCTTTGAGGGATGGCAGAAAAATTCAATCTAACCATCTTGTGCAAATTCTAACGCTCCTTCATCGACCAGGTCTTGAATCTTATATTTCAACGTCCAACAGCTATCAGTATCATGTCCCGGACTTTTGGAGTGATATGCATACCTTTCATTGGGATGGTAAATAGGAGCAGGAGTATTAGGATTCTGAGGAGGATCCTTCAATGTGACCAAATTCAACTTCAACATATGTTGTAAGGCTTGTGACATCGGCATGTTGAGTTTGGTATATTTCCTATTGGATGTATCCCGCTTATGCCGATTACCCTGTCGTTGTTGGCGAGGTTGTTGTTGGGCTCGTGACGTAGCAACAATTCGGAAAGGTCTACTCTCCACCAAGCCAACTTCTTGTCTCTTCGGGGGCTGATTAATAACTTGATCCCCAACCGTGACTGTTTGTTTCATACGATTGCATCCGTCTTGATGAAGCTTGTTGACAAGGGCTCTCAACTCTTCTTGTCTCTGAGCTAAGTTTTGGATAAGAGGCATCTGGGCCACCATCTGTCCCATCATCTGGATTCTCATTGTTTCTATCTTGGTTTGTAACCATTCTAACTGGTCATCCCTGTTGTCCTCGGGATTCTTCTTTGTTATGCTCTCAATGAGGAGTGCTTTAACTTCTCCTTTCCCCTTGGATAGGTTCAATAAACATTCTTGAAGTTGAGCATTTTGGGTCTGAAGATCTATGACAGTCTGTTCTAGAGCCATCTCTACTGAAATAAACAGTAAGCATATGAGAAACTTGTGTGGGGAAAATCTGTCATGATATGATGCATGATATGTGGATGCAATGTTTTCAAGGATCTCACAGGGTAAACACAAGAAGCTAAGTTGAACTTTGATTACAATTTTGATTGGATAAATTTGTATTGTTGGATGTCCTTCCACGAGAATCAAGCTCACCATGTAAAGTGGGTCATAGCCCTTCGAATGGTCCAAATGCATGTTCTTTGAATGGACCATATTATATGTCCTTCGAATGGTCCAAATGCATGTTCTTCTGATGGACCATATTGTATGTCCTTCGAATGGTCCAAATGCATGTTCTTCGAATGGACCATATTGTATGTCCTTCGAATGATCCAAATGCATGTTCTTCGAATGGACCACCACATGTATGTTCTTCGAATGGGCCACCACATGTATGTTCTTCGAATGGACCACCACATGTATGTTCTTCGAATGGACCACCACATGTATGTTCTTCGAATCCACCAATTGTATGTTCATAGTGTAGAAACTATGTGTGTTGAAGGATTTAGAGGTGGAATCGAAGCAAGCATGAAGGAAGCCATTTCCTTGTGGATAAAAGCAAGCATGAAGGCATCCACTGCCTAGTTGAAGCTTGTGGATTGAAGCTTCTTCTTCGATTTGTCCAAATCTGCCAACCATTACTTTCGATCAGTCATGTAGCCTGAACCCGATTTTGAATTTAACATAGTTACCTGCATCATGTACACCCTTTTTGCCTGCTTTGTACTTGTGCAAACTTGAGCTTTTGAAAATCTTTGTGAGAAATGTCTTGAGAAAAGATAAGGCAAATTTTGGGGGTACAACAGAGGTTAATGACAATGTATTGGCTAGAACTATAAATATGATTTAATGGAAGAAATAATAGTATTGTATTATTTGTGACTTAACTGAAGCAACTTTTCTATTAACTTTTCAATGCTTTCATGTATGTATGTGATGTGTAGTGTATTGAATTGACATGTATTTAATAATATGGATATGTTTTTCTTGAGTTTATTTAGAGTGTATGTATGTTTGTGATTTGTCATGGTATGGTTTATGATAATTTGATAACTAACTGATTTTTCTGTGTTTATGTATGGTGGATGGTGTGATACGGTGGGAGAACTGACTTAAGGGTTTTACGTTTGATCGCAAATGTTGCGGTTAGCAAGAGTCGCCACCGACTTTTCTTTTATCCAAAAGGAAAGGTGAAAAAGCACAGGAAAGACCTTTGAGATTATTTCTTGAGTTTGGGGGGTAGATTATGAAAAGGGAAGGTATTAATACCCTTTTCATCCATGGTTCTCTACGGGATCTTAGTTACTTGCTAGATCACTTGCTTTTTATTTGAAATTGTGCTTTGTGTGGTTTCTTGAAAGCATTTTGTAAAGAGGCCATTGTTTAGGAAATCTTTGTAATGATTCTTGTTTGTAAGAATGTATACAAAGATGTTGATCTTTTGAAAATGTTTTCAATTTTTGTAAGATGTTTGAAAGTGTATGTGTTTGTTTTGAAAATAACAAGGATGTTTATTTTGAAATGGGGCAAGTAATTAGGAGCAATCTACCTACTCAAATGTCTTTCTTGCTCATTTTCTTTTCCTTTGACATTGTTGTCTTACCATTGATTTGGTAAGCAACTCTATCTTTGGATGTAAACGGGACGGGCGTGAGTCATCGTATAACCATGATTAGAAATGTTGCAAGGTATCTTAGCATTCTTTTTGAGGGACTAAGATCATTTGTAAGGCAACTTAGATAATGTCATCGAGGGACTATGATCTTGTATTTGTTTGTTTTTGCTAAGATACTTACATGCGTAATATGACCATTTTGTATAAGGCAACCAAGTGGAATAACCCTAGGGGTGCTTGTATTCAAATGTATTATTTTCATGCTTGATTTTGTCTGGAATTAGTTTTTTTCTAAGGGTTGGTTTTAATCTTTCCATACAAACCCTAATTACTAGCATGTTATATAAAAGCGATAAATTGTGAAATTTAAAGTTACTACGCTATTACAACATTTATGTGGAGGGGGGTATACAAATTCAATGGGGATTTGCAAGAACATAAATCTAGTTAATCTATTACAACCAAATGGAATGGGTATTAATGTACAAGGAAATAAATAAATACAAAAGTACAAAATGAAGGAATGTACAAAAAATGCAAAATGTAAAGAAAATGTATCTCTGTTTGATTTTCATGAAAAAATGATTTTGTCTTAACCTAATTTAAATAAAGAAAATAATTAATTAAAGTTGAATTTCATTAAGAAATGATTTTAAATGAAAACCTAGTTCTATTAATTACTCAGAATAAAATATGTTTAAGAAAAATATTTTTTGGTATTTTTAACTTGAAAATATTTATAGCATTATAAAATATTTTTAGTCTTTTTATTATATAAAAAATAATGTATTTAAATTAGTATGAAAGAAAATAACTAATAACCTAATTTTATTTATTTACAAGATAATAAGTAAAAAAATAAATAAATTATAATTAATAAAAATATTTTTGTGAGAAAAATAAAATAAACTAAGTCAAAATATAAATATATCATTTTTTATATTTTATGATTTTTTTCAGTATTTAGAAAATATATTTAAGAAAATAAAATGAAATAATTAAAAAAAAACAAACTTGGGCCAGGGGTGCCATTAGTCAGCAGGGAGGTTAGTTAGCAAAAACAAAAACAAGTCAGGCCCAAAGGGGCCTAGCGCCTGCCAAAAACACAAAAATAAAAAAGTGAAAATATGAAAGAAAATGGTACCACTGGGGCTCGAACCCAGGTCACATAGGTTACAGACGCGCGCTTCTATCACTGGGGTGGCTATACATCCGTTAATATAAGAAAAACAATAAATATGTAAGGTAAAACGTGCCCTGAAGACTTCATCTTCAACCTCCAGTCAGACCAACTGTAACTTGCTCATTTCTCATCAAAAATGAAAACTGTAAAGATGAAACTTGTAGCAAATTTTCTCACGATTCCAGAAATGTAACGTATTAAAACTATATATCAAAGATAAGCATGAATTTTAATGGCTCTAATCTGTATCCTAAAAATTTCAGAAATTTCAGTTTCGAAATTCTCTAAGCTCAAGCAAAATTAATGGAAATTATGGACATGGTTAGCTTTAGGACAATGATATCTACATGTTTTGTTCACAAATAAACTATTGATGATGCCTGTATGAAGAGTTCCAAGTTGATAAAACATACCTAAAAACTGGAAATCGTGTTCGGAGTTTGAGCTTTTTTCAGGCAGTGGTGATGGTCAGGTTAGCTTCCTTGAGGTTCTAGAAAGCTAATGCAATGGTTTGCTTGAGTTGAGAGTGGCTGAAATGACATGGAGAAGTCAATGTGAAATGCTCTGTTTTTGGTTATGGAGGATATGGTAAATGATGTTACAGTAATGAAACAGGGACATGGATAGGTTACACTTGATGTAGGGAAGCTTTAGAAACTAAAAGGCCAAGAAACGCACGAGGGAAATGTGAGTTTGAAGTTCAAGGTCAGAAACTGTGCAACAATGGAGTTTTTGGGCAATTTCTGATTTGAGAGAGTTTTGGTGTATTTTAGGGTGCTTAAGCTCGTCCTCTAGCTCACAAATAGTGACTCTATTTATAAGCAACAAGTTTGGAGTGCTCTAGTTGATCATAATTAAAAATCACAAGTTTATGCATAACATGTGATTTTTGAGAAATTCAAGTTTCAAAGCCTTGTGTACTTGCTAAGATAGAGTGGTTATGCTTTAAACAAGTTTGCTTCTGACTTTGTGGATGGAGTGTGATCATAGAGAACAAGTTAGAGGCTCAAGAATGAACTTTATGCAAAAGCTTGCTTTACAAGAATGGTAATGTTAACTTTGTGCCATTAATGGAAATGCAACTTGGATAATACCTCAATTGCTTGGATCAAAGCCCTAACAGTTGTGTATACATTTAATTATGGAGTGACAAAAAAGTTTGAGGCCTGCAAAGCAAATATTATGCAGCCTAGCATGGATTTGGTTCACGTGCTCATAAAAAATGGCTTGTAATTCAAGTGATAAAACCCTAACTTCATCTCTTCGATTATCCCTACTCAAGAATGATCTCCAGGAGTTCTTGGACATTTAGTAAAGCTTGCAATGTGCTCTACGACCCATCTTTGAATTGCTTTTGAAGATTCCCCATGGAACTATATGAAAAAGTGTCATGAAGTTGGGTCAAAATCCTGACCAAATTAGGGCAAAATTTCACTAAGTGTTTAGTTTCATGACCACATGTTCATAAAATTATAACTTGAGATCTAAGCATTTTTGGAAGGAGTTGTATAAAGAAGAGTTGTAGATTTCATGGATATATACAACTTTCATGTTGGAAGTTTCTCTTAAATCATCTTGCATCATGGTGAAAATTTGGCTCAAAGTTATGAAAAAACATGAAATTTCCAACACTTTGAAAAATTTCTAAGTTTAGAAATTTTGACTTTTCAAAATGAAATCTTGACTTTTTGATTTATTGATGAATAAGTTTCATATTTTTACATGTTTTTATGAATTATGATCTTTGGCACTTGAATTTGACCAAAAAGTCAAAGTTTGACTTTTCAGTATACAATTGACTTTTGATGAGTTGACTACAAAATTCATCTGTCAATCCAATGGACTTGCAATGTTTTGAACCATTTCATTAGGTTAAAATGATTCAATTGGACTCTTGAGATCATGCCTTAAACCAATTGACCATTTTCTAGGTCAAAAACCAGAAATTGCCCTTTCCCAATCAAAACCCTAATTTTGACCATTTTGCCCTTTTGGAGATTTGATCAAATTTCTTGAGGAGTTGTGGTCCAAACTTGATAAAATGATACATATGAGTTTAAAATGTTGATGTGGATAAAAAATTATGAAGTTTGACTGTAAATTGGCCATAGTTGACTTTTCCCCCAATACAACTATTTTTAGGTCAACTGCTCAATTGACTGATCAAAAATGTAATCCAAGGCTTGAAACTTGACATGAGTAATCTTGGGGTCCACAATGATCCATGAAAGTCATATGAAGCATTGAAAGTACAAAAATCCTTGTGCAAACTCAAACCCTAATTTTGGTCATCAGTGCCTTAGGAGATGTCTTGAGCTGATCAAGCCCTAGTGCAGTCTTGAGCCCAAGGAGATCTTGTGAGAAAATTCTTGATAAGTGAGATGGAAAATTTGGGGGTACAACAACTGCCCCTTCTCAATCTTCTTAAGCCTGAAGAGTTAGATTGGCATGTTTTGCCATTCGTGACTCGAAGGTGGAAGATGATTGGACACTAGAGTGCCCAGAAATTTGCACTCAACGATGTGATGGTAGAGGTAATAGGCTTAAAGATGTCATGTGGAGAGGTGATAGAAAGTTATTAGAGATGGGCTTGTAGATGCCATCTAAGAGTGATTGTTGAATTGTAATTTGTAAGCTGAAAAAATGAGTATCAAAATGGCGTCCGTGTCTGAAGCGTATTTGAACTGTATCTGGAAGCTGGTTTTGAATGAGTATCAAAATGGAATCCGTGTATGGAGCGTATCTATACTGTATCTGGAAGAGGATCTGAATGAGTATTAGAATGACATCCGTGTCTGGAGCGTATCTGTACTGTATTTGGAAGTTGAAAATTGAATGAGTATCAGAATGGCATCCATGTCTGGAACGTATCTGAACTGTATCTGAGAGTTAAATCTGAATGAGTATCCGAATGGCATCCGTTTATGGAGTGTATCTGAAAGTTGAATCTGAATGAGTATCAGAATGGCATCCATGTCTGGAGCGTATATGAACTGTATCTAAAAACTTTGAACATTGTTAATGGTAGATGTTAACCTTATCCTGAAAAGGGTAAAATGTTAGCTAAAATGCAAAGTCATGTTGTATGAAATGCATGATATGATGCATTTGTGTAACCAATGTTTATGATATATGGGTGCGATGTATGCGCATGTGAGCTAATTTTGCTGTATTGCTATTGGATTGGGGAAAATAAATCCCTGTCCGCTACTGAGGATATGAAGTATGAGTCTTCATGTTGTGAAGTTTGAAGTGCTGATGAATTTCCCTTTAGAGAAATAAGCTTTGTTGTAAGGGGAATGTCATGTACTGTTTGAAAAATCCTGGTTGGGGAATTCTGAGAAATTTGGCGACTTCTACAGGGGATTGATAAACTGGAAGCTTTATTCCGCTGGGGATTAAACTGCACATTGTGGAGAATTTTATGGAGATAAACTTAGAGAGATTTCCCTATCCCTTAAAGCCATCAGCGATTGTCTTTTATTTTGTCTATTTGTAAATAGTAATTATGTTCAAATGCATATGTTCAATAATGAATCATTGGACGTTTTTGTAAACAAAACACAAGCGTAAAAAAAAATAGATAGTTTTTGCACTTTCAAAGGGATATCTTTGTATTGACTTTGAGTAAGTATTTTTGTACAATGAGACAAACATTCTAGTAAGAGAATGCCTTCGTAAAAAATGAAAATTTTAATACAAAGAAAAGATAGCTATGTGCAATAATCCCACAGGGTTCCAATTCTGCTATAGCCTTTGTATCTCTGAGCATATTGTCTATTTGTTGCCTTGTTTGAAGATGGTTGAATTGATCAACACCTCTGAGTTTGTCTGTGGAAGCCAAAGGTTGTCTGTATGGTGATCCAACGGGACATAGTCATACGCTTTAATTCCCTAACTTTTGCCTAGACCGTCCTTTCGGGTTTTCAGTCCATCGGGATACCCTTTTTTGCCCAAGCCGCCCTTTCGGGTTTTCAGCTTGCCGGGTGTACAGATTTTTTTGTTTTATCCCTAATTTTTTCCAGAACCTTTTTGGTTCGTCGGGATGCCTTTGTTTTTCCTAGGTGCGTCAACCTAGAGGGTCTCTTATGCGCAGTATCTTTTGACTATGTCTGCGTTCGCAGGGTGCGACAGGTCGTCGCCATCCATGATGGTCAAGATCATTTCTCCATCAGAGAATATGCTTTTGATTACAAACGGTCCTTCGTATGTAGGAGTCCATTTTCCCCTGGGATCACCTTGCGGTAGTATGATACGTTTGATCACCAGATCTCCAACTTGATACATTTGTTGTTTGACCTTTTTGTTGAAAGCCTTGATCATCCATTTTTGATACATTTGACCATGACAGACAGCAGTAAGCCTTTTCTCATCAATCAAGTTTAGTTGATCAAGTCGAGTCTGGATCCAATCTTCTTCATTCAACCCTGCATCCTTCATAATTCTTAGAGAGGGGATCTGAACCTCAATAGGCAAGACAACCTACATGTCGTATACCAGAGAGTAGGATGTTTCCCCGGTTGATGTGCGAGTTGTGGTACGATATCCATGGAGAGCGAATGGTAGCATCTCATGCCAGTCTTTGTATGTGACTGTTATTTTCTGTATGATCTTTTTAATGTTTTTATTTGTGGCTTCGACAACACATTAATCTTTGGCCGGTAAGGGGAAGAATTGTGATGCTGGATCTTGAATTGCTCGCACAGGGCGGTGATCATAGTATTATTCAAGTTTATACCATTGTCTGTAATGATCCTCTCCGGGATACCGTAACGACAAATGAGATTCTGCTTGATGAAACGGGCGACAACATTCTTGGTAACGGAAGCGAAAGAACCTGCCTCCACCCACTTTGTAAAATAGTCAATGACCACTAGGATGAAGCGGTGTCCATTGGAGGCTGTTGTATTGATTTCCCCAATCATATCAATTCCCCACATAGCAAAGGGCCAAGGAGCCGTCAAGACATTCAGAAGAACCGGAGGTACGTGCACCTTGTCAGCATAAATCTGACACTAATGGCAGGTTTGAGAGTGTTGATAGCAATCTGCTTCCATGGTAGACCAATAGTAGCCTGCCCGTAGGATTTTCTTTGCCATCATATGCCCACTGGAATGGGTGCCAAAAGTGCCTTCATGTAATTCAGACATGATCCTTTCAGCTTCAACCTTGTCTACGCACCGAAGTAATACAAAGTCATGGTTGCTGTTGTACCCCAAAATTTGCCCTCTCATTTATCAATATTTTTCTCACAAGATCTCTCTGACTCAAGACTTGATTAGGGTTTGACCAGCTCAAGACATCTCATCATGCACTGATCACCCAAAATTAGGGTTTGAGATTTTACAAAGACTTTTGGACTATCAATGCTTCATTTGACTTTCAAACATCATTATGGACCCCTAATATTACTCATGACAAGTTTCAAGCCTTGAATCACATTTTTGATCAATCAATTGGACAGTTGACCTAAGAATCAACTGTATTAGGGAAAAAGTCAACCATGGCCAATTTACAGTCCAACTTCATAATCTTTGATCCACATCAACATTTTAGACTCATATGTATCATTTGATCAAGTTTGTACCACAATTCCTCAAGAAATTTGATCAAATCATCAAAAGGGCAAAATGGTCAAAATTAGGGTTTTGACTGAGAAAGGGCAATTTATGATTTTTGACCTAGAAAATGACCAATTGATTTGAAGCATGATTTCAAGGGTTTAATTGTATTATCTTGACATAATAACATGGTTCAAAACATTGCAATTTCATTGGATTGACAAATGAAATTTGCAGTCAACTGATCAAAAGTCAACTATATACTGAAAAGTCAAACTTTGACTTTTTGGTCAAAATCAAGTGCCAAGGATCACAATTCATCAAAACATGTCAAAATGTGAAACTTGTTCATCAAGAAATCAAATATTGAAGATTTGGTTTTGAAATTTGAAATTTTCTTAACTTAGAAACTTTTCTAAGTATAGAAAATTTCTTATTTTTTCTCAACTTTAAGCCAATTTTTCACCATGATACAAGATGATTCAAAGAAAGTTCCCAACATGAAAGTTGTAGATCTACATGAAATCTACAACTTTTCTTCACACGTTTTTCCCTAAAGATGCTTGGATCTCAAGATATAATTTTGTGAATACATGCCCATGAACTAAAATAACTTAGTGAAATTTTGCCCTAATTTAGGCAGGTTTTTGACATAACTTCATGGAAATTTTTCACCTAGTTCCCAGAGGAATATTGAAATGAATTTCAAAGGTGAGTTATAGAGAACATTTCAAGCTTTCCAAAATGTCCAATAACTCCTTAAGATCATTCTTGAGTAGGTAGAATTGAAGAGAGGAAGTTGGAAATTTCTCACTTTGATTTCAAGCCATTCCATGAAGAACAAAATTCAAATCTGAACCTATGCTGCCTAATCCTTGCTTTACAAGTCTCAAACTTGTTTCTCACTTAATAATTTAATGCTTACACAGATGATAAAGCCTCAATCTAAGCACAAGAGTCTTTGTCCAAGCTTTAATTCCTTAAATGGCACAAAGTTGCCATTGCCATTTTAGAAAAGCATGACTTTTGCAACTTTTCACTTCTTGAGCATTGGACCTGTTTTCTCTGCACACACAAGTCCTATAAACCAAAAGCAAGTTATCTAGGACTTGTACCAACTCCAAGCAGGCCTGTACAAGCATGTAGAGACTTGTCTCCTCACTTTGCTTCAAAAGCAAGTAAAAGTGCAAAAAGCCTATAACTGACAAATCTGTTGTGGAGTGGATGAGAAACCTTCTCTATACTTATACACAAACATATTACAACTTAGAAAACGATTGCAAAAGGCCAGAAACTCTCAAAAACTCCCTATCACCAAAAACCTGTCAAAACTTACAGTTTGAGACCAAGCATAGCAATCCAGAAATCTACTCGTGTGTTTCAAGTTTTAATCACTCAAACACTTAACCTACCTCCTATCTAAGTGTTCCAGACCATCATCCCTTCACTGTAACTCCTCCTTCTCCATCTTCCATTTTTGTTTTTCAAGCTTGCAGGTTGACTTAGATAGAGAGATTCATGCACTTTCAAAGCAAGGTAAGGTTTGGAACACACTCAGGGAGGTTTAGGCAAGCTAAAGGAATCTCCAGGCCTTTATAAATCTCACTCAAACTCCATTCACGATCTCAGCTGAAAGAGGTAAGAACTCCAACTTCTATCTCTTCATACAAGCATCTATTGGTCACGATTTGTGAAGATAAAATGTAGATATCCTTGTGCTAAAACCAACCATGTTCATAAATTTCATTTATATTCATTGTGTATAGAGAATTCTAGAGTTTAAATTTCTGTAAAAATTAGGTTTAAAATTAGGGCCTTTGAAATTAGTTTTTATCATTGACTGTTAGTTTACATGAGTTACATGGTTGAAATCGTGGGAAAGAGTACTATCATTTTCATGTTGGAAGTTTCCATTTTCATGGAGAAATGAGAAAGATACAGAGGTTCTGGCCAGCTTGAGGAAGAAGATGAAGTACAGGGCAAGGAGGCTTTATGTGTTATGTTTTTCTTGTTTCATTTAAACTAACAGATGTACAGCCACCCCAGTGGCAAGGTAGCGCGCTGGAAATGCATAGGTCATGGGTTCAAACCTTGGCGCTACCTTTTGCACTTTTCTTATTTTTTCAGCTTCATTTTTGATATTTTGGCAGCGTGAGCTTGGTTCCTTTGGGCCTCTCATTTTTTTTCTAACACTTACCTTCTTTTCTCTTACAGCACCCCTGACCCAATCTTTTACTATTTATTTTTATTTTCATTTTCATTTTATTAAATATATTTTCTTTAACATAAAAAATCATAAAAAATATGAAATATGATAAATATTGCATTTTGATTTATTTTATTTTATTTTCACATAAAAAATATATTTTTATTTTATTATATACTAACTATTTTTCTTAAATAAACTTGTAAAATAAATTAGACTTAGATATATTTTTATCCTTTTTCTTCATACTTGTAAACATTTATTTTGACATATAAAAAGACCAAATATTTTCATAAATATTATTTATTATTTTAAGACAAAAATACACAAAAAAAAATGATATCTAAAGAACTTTATTCCCTTTTAATAAACTAAAATTAGGGTTAATCAATGTATAAAGATAACTTCTTTTTTTTATTATTAGGTTTAATTCAAAACTCTTCTTTATATGAAAGAAACAAAACAAAAATATTTTCTTGCATATACATACCATTGCACATTTAATTTATATTATGTTTTGTTTATTCAAATATTCGTGCAAATTCGATTTGGTTGTAATATCTTAATTAGATTTACATTATTGCAAATCCTCATTCATAATTTGTATTCCCCCCTCCCATAAAAATGTTGTAATAGCGTAGTAATATTTAAATTACGCAATTTATCGCTTTTATATACCATGCTAGTAATTAGGGTTTATATGGCAAGATAAAAACAAATCAAATAGAAAACCCTAAATCCAGGACAAAATCAAAGCATGAAAATAACACACTTGCACACAAGCACCCTTAGGGTTACTCCACTTGGTTGCCTTATATAAAAATGGCCATATTACGCATGCAAAGTATCTTGGCAAAAACAAACAAATATAAGATCATAGTCCCTCGATGATGCTATTCAAAGTTGCCTTACAAAATGATCTTGGTCCCTCAAAAATGCTAAGATACTTTGCAACATTGCTAATCATGGTTATACGATGACCCACGCCCGTCCCGTTTACATCCAAAGATAGGGTTGCTTACCAAAACAATGGTAAGACAACAATATCAAAGGAAAATAAAATGAACAAGAAAGACATTTGAGTAGGCATATTACTTTTGGTTACTTGCTCTATTTCAAACAACTATCCTTGCTATTTTCCAAAACAAATACACACATTTCCAAACATCTTACAAACATTGAAAATATTTTCAAAAAGACAAACATCTTTGTATACATTCTTACGAACGAGAATCATTATAAAGATTGCCTAAACAATGGCCTCTTTTACAAAAATACTTTCAAAACCACACAAAGCACAATTTCAAAACAAAAAGCAAGTGATCTAGCAAGTAACTAAGAGCCCATGGAAAACCATGGATGAAAAGGGTGCTAATACCTTCCCTTTTCATAATCTACCCCCCAAACTCAAGAAATAATCTCAAAGGTCTTTCCTGTGCTTTTTCACCTTTCCTTTTGGATAAAAGAAAAGTCGGTGGCGACTCTTACTAACTGCAACATTTGCAATAAAACGCAAACCCTCAAGTCAGTTCTCCCACCGTATCACAGAACTGGCGACTCTTCTGGGGAAAATTATAAAAGTGGGGTTACCTTAAGGCTAGATCACATTTATTTGCTTACATTGTTTGACTTGATTGCTTTACATTATGGTTCTTTGTTTGGGTTTGAATCCTCCACCCGGATTTGGGATACATTATAGGTAAATAGCAATACATTGTGGAAACTGTGCGGGGTATACCGACATGGTCTAAGAATAACTATGTCAGTGTGAGATATTTGTGGGTATCGGTAGACTTTGAGTTAATCAAAGAGAATACGGGGCCGCTGAGTGATGTCATGAAGCACTGACGAACTTCTAGAACACTTTACTTGACCAACTTGGCCTTTAGGATGTAGTGAGATGACCGGCTTTGGTGCAGTCCGAAGTTGGTAGATACTCGATACTACACTCATTGAGGTTTGGTTTCTTGGGATATTTCGGTCGCCATTAAAGAGGTTTGAGCTGAAACAATGACCAAGGAAACAATCCAGTGATATTGAGCTCCTTAGAACCCGGTTACTATTACTAGGACAGGATTAAGTAAACTAAACTTCAAGAGGGTACTTACCTATAAAACCCCATGCAAGCCTAAACTAAGAACTTATTTGTCTTGCTTGTGTATGCATACTTGTACATAACACCATGGACATCATGAACATTATATACATCTACTAACCATTTCAAGGATTTTGGAGATTCATCTTTGTTCTTGTTTTGTAGGATATGGATTCGCTTCGCAGGAAAACTATCCAAATCAACCTTGTAAGAATTCCTCCACAACTTAAGGAGCTAGCTTCAAGGATCCCTGAGAACTCTCCATTCACCAAGAGACATGGTCGTCTACTCAACTTGGTCACCTCTAACACAAATGAGGATATAATGAAGGTGCTCTTCCAGTTCTTTGATCCTTTGCACCATTGCTTCATATTTCCCGACTATCAGCTTGTGCATACTTTGGAAGAATTATCTCAACTCTTGAGGATTCCCATTCTCAATCAACTACCTTTCGATGGTACGGAAAGAGACCCAAAGCCAGAAGAGATTGCTCAAGCTCTGCACTTGCACTCATCTGATGTCACAACTCATTGGGAAACTAGAAGTGGTGTCAAAGGCTTCTTAGCAAAGTTCCTGTTTGAGAAAGCCCAAAGCTGTTGGAATTCCTTAGACTTGCAAGCCTTTGAGGAAATTGTGGCTCTTCTTATCTATGGGATGGTCTTATTTCCTAATCCTGACCAACTCATAGATGTGAGCATCGTCAAAATCTTCATGTCACGCAATCTGGTGCCTATATTGCTAGGGGATATCCTACACTCTTTTCACACTCGCACAATGAGGAAAATAGGTGTCCTTATGTGTTTCACTCCTCTCCTGGCAAGATGGTTTATTTCTCATCTTCCCCAATCAGTCTTAAAGAACGAGCAAGGTTCAAGGTGGTCACAAAGGTTAATGACGCTCAAACATTCAGATATTCATTGGTGCTCCCGATCCAAAGATAATGTTATCATTGTTGACCGTTATGGGGAATTCCCTAATGTCCCTCTACTTGGAATTAGGGGAGGCATCATTTATAACCCATGTTTAGCTCTAAGACAGTTTGGTTACGCCCGAAGGGATGGCCCGCACGAGATGCTGATTAAAAGTTTGGTATTCGACTACGACAACGACGATCAAGGTCTTCGCCAGAGATTCATCAGAGCTTGGAGAATGCGAAACAAGGTGGATAGCAAGACTTTGGGGCACAAGAATTCCATCCCTCTTGAGCCTTACCTCAAATGGGTACGAACCCACGCTCAAAGTCTTATGATGCCTTATCCTTCCATTCTTCCGGTAATTATTGAGCCTGTTAAGGAGGGGGATGTTCCATACGCTATCCTACATCCTGACATGCCCACATCTCTTGAATACCTAAAAAGGGATTGGATACAGCTCAAAGGAGAGCGATATACTTTCGAAGCCCAATTCTACACAAGCGAGAAGAAGGTTTTGGAACTCACTAGGCTACTTCATGAGGAGCAGACTCTAAATGCCTACATAACACCAAAGAGGATGCACACTACTTTTTCATCTTAGAGTTTTGTATTATTTTTCCCAAGGGGCATGGATGTACTTAAACTTTATCTTATTAATATAACGTGTGTTTCCTTTTTGTCTAAAACGAACTTGAATCTTTAAAATCCTTGAAAATATTGCATATGCACATATCATTCATCATAGCATAAACATGTCTTTTGCAACGAGTTTCCTCATCTCTCTACTATTTATTTCAGTAAGATGGATCTCGAACAGACTGTCAAAGATCTCCAAGCTCAGAACACGCAGTTTCAATAATTGCTCATGACCCTAGCCAAGGGGCAAGAAGAGTTGAAGACCCTGCTGGCTGAGGAAAGGAAAAAGAAAACAAAGAAGGTCAATGTGGTTTTAAACATGGGGAGAAGGTTTCAGGGACAGACTAGAAGAACCTTGAATTTTGCAATAACATCCGGTGAAGGAGAGGGGAAAGGAAAGGAAACTGTGGTCCCGTCAGAATCTGAAGAGGAGGAAGAAGAGGAAGACTACTCTGAGGAACAGTATCCTCCAGCTAATGATAAGTACAAACATCTCGAAGAACGTTTGAGCACTATGGAAATACAAAAGGTGTCAGGCCTAGACTTTGAAGAATTGGGACTAGTGTCAGGGATTGTGATTCCTCCGAAATTCAAAGTGCCTTTGTTTGCAAAATATGATGGGGTGTCATGTCCTAAGATGCACCTCCAATCATATGTAAGAAAGATCCAACCACACTCCGCTGATAAAGACTCGTGGGTGCATTTTTTCCAATATAGTCTATCTGGAACACAAATTGATTGGTTTTACCAACTGGAGAGGGCCAACGTCCACAATTGGGAAGATCTTGCCGCAACTTTCTACAAGAAATATCAATATAATGCTGATTTGGCACCTATCCGTACTCAACTTTAGAGTATGGCTATGGCTTCCAATGAGGGTTTCAAGGATTACGCGCAGAAATGGAGAGATCTAGCTGGAAGAGTTCAACCCCCTCTGTCTGAAAGGGAATTGGTGGACATGTTCTTAGGCACTCTATCAAGCCCTTTCTTCAATCATTTAATTGGAAGCTCATCTGAAGGATTTACTGAGTTAATACTGACCGGAGAGAGGGTGGAAGCTGGCATAAAAAGTGGAAAGATTCAGAAGGATTCATCTTCTTCTACAGCTGTGAGGAAGCCTTTTATTAGGAAGAAAGAAGTAGCTGCTGTATATCCACAAAGGAACCAAGGAAGAGCCGAACGCCGACCAATGGTAGGGGCTGTTATGATCCCAAAGCCTACATTTGATCAACCAAGAAGTAATCAACCGAGGGTGGAAAGGCCACTCCAGCAATTCACCAGAATCAATATGACTTTGTCCCAAGTATTACCGCATCTTCTGAAATCCAATCTGGCAACTTTAAAGGAAGCTCCAAAAAACTCCAACACAGTGTCCCCTCATTATCACCCAAATGCCTGTTACGCATATCATTCCGAAAGTTCGGGTCACGACACTAACAACTGTTGGGCTTTGAAAAAAAAAATCAAGACCTTATAGAGGCAAAAGAAATTGAGTTTTATGTGCCCGAGAAGCCAAACGTCATTTCTGCTCCTAAGCCCAGACATGGTCACAACACCAATGCTATTGAAGAAGATTTGTTTGTTACCACAGTTGATGAACTCATGACTCCACTCCCAATCATTAAGATAAACTTGTTGGAAGCCGGTGTATTCCCGGGTTGTAATAAAGACTGCCACCTCTGCTTATCCTCACCAACTAATTGCCTTTTGTTGAAAACAGGCATTCAACACTTGATAGACAACAAAGAGATTCTGTTTGAAAGTACTCCTGTTTCACCTGTTCCTGTTGAAGACATTTCAATCATTACCATCTCCACCAATTCTTCCAGGGTCCCCAAAAGACCCGTTAGAATTACATCGGTTCCAAAAACTACTCCTCTTATAATCACAATGCCTGGGCCAGTCCCATATGAATCAGACAAAATTGTGCCGTGGAATTATGGTGGGAACATCTACTACCATGGCATCAAACAAGATGGGCTGGCCGCCAAAGAGATAAGCTCCGAAGAAGAAGACTCCGACATTAGCAATATTGTCGGAACTAGTAAGATTACCCGAAGCGGTATAATCTTTTCTCCATAAATTGCCCCCCAAAGGAAGTTTTTGGACCCGTGGCTGCTCCAAAGGTTTCTTCCGTACCAATAATCATCTCTGCAAGTGCTCCTATTGACGAAGACGATACAACCCCTGCTGTCATTCCTACCAACATTCCTATTGCTGAAACTCGAGGAAAGAGTATTCAAGTGGAGCCTGTCCGGATGAAGGCTCAATCACTGATTATCCCCGAGACCTCCAAGAAAGAAATGGAGGAGATTCTAAAAATAATAAAGAGGAGCGACTACGATGTAGTTGAACAATTGGGGAAAACTCCCTCCAAAATCTCCATGCTGGCATTGCTGTTGTGTTCCGAGGCACATGCGAAAGCCATGGTAAAGTTCCTAAAGACAGCCCACATGCCTCAAGAGACGTCTGCTGATCAATTTCAAGATTGCATGGCCAGCTTGACAGTGGATAACCGCTTAGGCTTCTCAGATGCTGATCTGACACCAAGGGGAAGAAAGCACAACAAGGCATTACATGTCTCTGTGGAATGTAGAGGCACAACTCTGGCCCATGTCTTAGTGGACACTGGCTCATCTTTGAATGTTTTACCAAAGAAAGCTCTCGACAGACTAGACTGTGAAGGACTGACGTTGAAACCAAGTAACATAGTCGTAAGGGCATTTGATGGCTCAAAGAGGATGGTACACGGGGAGGTGGATATCCCCATAAAGGTTGGGACTCAGACTTTCAATTCAACCTTTTATGTAATGGACATCCGCCCCTCTTACTCCTGTCTGCTAGGACGGCCGTGGATCCATAATGATGGCGCTGTCACCTCTACACTGCACCAGATGTTGAAATATCTGGTCCAAGGAAAGATTATCACTGTCCATGGAGAGGAAGAATATATGATTAGCCACTTCAATTCCTTCAGGTATGTGGAATTGGACGGCGAGTTCATTGAAACTCCTTTTCAACACTTCGAAGAGGTCCCCCAAGAGGTAGCAGTGACCAAAGTTGTGTCCCAGATTCCCAAGATTATAAGACCTCCACTCTGGATGTCATCTTTGAAAGATGTCAAGGCAATAGTAGAAGAAGGTGGATGCACCATCTGGGGGAAACTTCCAGATATTCCGTATAAACCTGACAAGTTTGGCTTAGGTTTCACTTCAAGTGCTCAGAAGGCTGTACGTCGTGCCCGTGCTGGAGGGCCACCCTTGAAGATTTGTAATCGAGAGATCCATGCGGTGGATGATGGTGAAGAGGATTGCAGCTTGGAGGATTGGATCTTTCCAACTATCGATGGAGGACTCCACAATTGGGAGGCCAGAGACTTTGTCCCAATAACTTTCATCCCTCAGTAATTTATCTTTCACATTTTGTTGGATATGTAATATTGAAAAATAATTCGCACTCTTAAAACCTTTTGTCTTACCCGAGGCACAATGGTCCATTTTTAAGGGTTATTATTTCATCTTCATATGACATTCAATGAATCATGGACGTTTTTCGCATACAAACTTTTGTGCTCATTGTTTTTCTTTTACATTTTATTTTTTAAGGATGGCTATACCCTTACACACACCCATACTCACAAATGCAGGTACCCCTCCATTATGGATCCCATGGGTAACGATACTGCTATGGCCTTTTGTGACTCTGAGGATCTAATCTACCAAGCCAAAGACGAAGGTGAGAAAGGTTTTGAAGTACCAGGGGAACTTGCCAGACTACTACAACAAGAGGAAAGAGCCATTCAGCCTCATGAGGAATCTGTGGATACAATCAATCTGGGTACCGAGGAGGATAAAAAAGAGGTCAAGGTGGGTGCCAATCTGGAGCCCAGTATCAAGGAGCGTCTGATTCAGCTGTTGCATGATTATGTTGAGATCTTTTCCTAGTCATATGAAGACATTCCAGGACTTGATACAGACATCGTGGTACATCGTCTGCCTACAAGAGAAGATTGTCTGCCAGTAAAACAAAAAGTCCGCCGTATGAGACCTGATATGTCAGAAAAGATCAAAGCGAAGGTCATGAAGCAATTCAATGCTGGATTCTTGGATGTCACTTCCTATCCTCAATGGGTTGCCAACATTGTTCCAGTACCTAAAAAGGACGGCAAAGTACGAATGTTCGTGGACTATAGAGATTTGAATAGGGCAAGCCCTAAAGATGATTTTCCACTCCCCCACATTGATATACTGGTTGACAATATGGCACAACACAAAGTGTTTTCCTTCATGGACGGATTCTCAGGTTACAGTAAAATCAAATGGCACCTGAGGACATGAAGAAAACTACATTTGTCACACAGTGGGGCACATTTTGCTACAAGGTAATGCCGTTCGGATTGAAGAATGTTGGGGCAACCTATCAACGTGCCATGGTAGCTTTATTTCACGATATGATACATCATGAAGTAGAGGTCTACGTAGACGATATGATAGCCAGATCACAAACAGAGGAAGAGCACTTGGATCACTTACAAAAGCTGTTTGAGAGATTGAAGAAGTACAAGCTAAGGTTGAATCCAAACAAGTGCACATTCAGAGTACGGTCCGGTAAACTCTTAGGTTTTGTCGTCAGTAAGAAAGGTATTGAGGTCGGTCCTGCCAAAGTTAAAGCAATACAAAAGATGCCTGCTCCTCATACTGAGAAGGAAGTCAGAGGATTCTTGGGACGCTTGAACTATATTGCCAGATTTATTTCTCACGTAACAACTACTTATGAGCCAATCTTCAAACTATTGAAGAAGGATCAAGTAGTCAAATGGAATGATGAATGCCAGGTTGCTTTTGACAAAATCAAAGAATACTTACAAGAGCCTCATGTGTTGATGCCACCAGTCGAGGGAAGACCACTGATCATGTATCTGACTGTTTTAGAAAACTCAATGGGGTGTGTATTGGGGCAGCATGACGAGTCTGGCCGAAAAAAGCACGCTATTTATTACTTGAGCAAAAAGTTTATCGACTGTGAAACCATATATTCACTTCTCGAGAAAACTTGCTGCGCTCTGGCATGGACTACTCGCCGACTAAGATAGTATATGCTGACTCATACTACCTTGTTGATTTCTAAGATGGATCCGATAAAATACATCTTCGAGAAGCCTGCTCTGTCTGGGAGGATAGCTAGATGGCAGATGATCCTAACAGAATATGACATACAGTATACTACCCAGAAAGCTATAAAGGGCAGTGTATTGGCTGATCACCTTGCTCACCAAGCTGTAGAAGACTACCAGTCCATGAAATTCAAATTCCCGGATGAAGACATCATGACATTAGACAATTGTGAAGAAATCAGGCCATATGACGAACTTGAACAAGGATCTCGATGGACCCTATTATTTGATGGGGCATCCAATGCACTTGGTAATGGTATCAGCGATGTACTCATATCTCCGGAAGGGTGTCATACTCCCTTTACTGCCAGACTTTGCTTCAATTGTACAAACAACATGGCGGAATACGAAGTGTGCATCTTCAGTCTCAGAGCTGCCATAGACTTGGGGATCAAATCCTTGGATGTTTTTGAAGACTCAGCCTTGGTCATCAGTCAGATCAAAGGGGAATGGGACACAAAGCACCCAAACCTTATCCCTTACAAAGAACATGTTTTGACATTGCTACCACATTTTGAGAAAATTACCTTCGAGCATTTTCCGCGAGAAGAAAATAAGCTAACAGACGCTCTAGCCACAATGTCATCTATGTTTAAACTTAATTGGGATAACGAGGCTCCCCAGATCACCATCGAACAAATGGACGAACCAGCGCACTGTCACGAGATTAATACTGAAGAAGTAGTAGACCAGCCTTGGTTTCACGAAGTCAAAAGGTATCTCGAGGCTCAATAATATCCAGAAGGAGCTTCCATCAATGATAAAAAGTTCTTAAGGAAATTCTCTGCTAAGTTCTTCCTTAGTAATGGCATCTTGTATGTGATACGGTGGGAGAACTGACTTGAGGTTTTGCGTTTTATGTTCCAAAAATCATAACTTGAGATACAAGATTCCTTTGAGAAAACTTTGTGAATCAAAGTTGTAGATTTTGCAATGGACTACAACTTTCATGTTTCAAGTTTTGTTTGAATCCATTTTCATCTTGGTGAAAAAATGGGACAAAGTGAGGAAAAAATAAGGAAATTTCATAACTTAGAAAATTTTCTAAGTTATGAAATTTTTCATTTTAAACCCTAATTTGTAATTTTTTTGTTTCTTGATGAACAAGTTTCATAATTTGACATGTCTTGATGAAAAATGAATCTTGGCACTTGATTTTGACCAAAAAGTCAAAGTTTGACTTTTCAGTATACAGTCAAATTTTGATCAGTTGACTGAAAAATTCATCTGTCAATCCTATGCACTTGAGATCTTTTGTTGAATGGGTCAAGATAATGCCATTGAGTCCTTGAGTCCATATGTGAGCTTGGTTTGCCATTGGTTAGGTCAAACAGTCAAAAATTACCTTTGTGCAGTCAAAACCCTAAAAATGACCATTTTGCCCTTTTGGTGATATGATCAAATTTCTTGTGGAATTGTGATCCAAACTTGACCAAAGGGTTCATGTGAGTTCATTATTTTGATGTGGGTCAAAAAATCATGAGGTTTGACTATCAATTGGCCACAGTTGACTTTTTCCCCAATACAGCTGATTTCTAGGTCAACTGTCCAATTGACTGGGCAAAGATTGGAATCAAGGCTTGAAACTTGTTATGGATAAACTTGTAAGTCCCACATGAAGCATGAAAGTCATTTTGGATATTTTAGGTCAAAAAATCCCTGTGCAAACTCAAACCCTAATTTGGGTCAACAGTGCAAGGAGGGGCCTTGAGCAGAGCAAACCCTAACTTGATCTTGAGCTCCAAGAGTCTTGTAATGAGAAAATGTTGATGAAATGAGAGGGCAAATTTTAGGGTACAACAGTTGCCCCTGTTCAATCTTCTTGCACCTGAGGAGTTAGATTGGCAAGTTTGCCTTTCGCGTCTCGAAGGTAAAAGGAGATTGGACACTAGAGTGCCCTTAAATTTGCACTCGTCAAAACATAGGTGCGGGAATGGGCTTAAAGATGCCATTTGGAGATGGGCTTAAAGATGCCATCTGGAAACTGACAAAATCTTGTCGGGGGATGGGCTTAAAGATGCCATCTGGAATGTAAGTTGTAGGCGAAATAAATGAGTATCAGAAAGGTGTCCATGTTTTGGAACATCTCTGACCTGGGGGTCTGAATAAGCAATAGATTGACATCCATGTTTGGAGAATCCATAAACTGTTTTCAGAAGCCTTGAAATTGAATAAGCAATAGATCAGCATCCATGCTGGGAAGCATCCGTAAACTGTTTTCAAAAGTTGAGTCTGAACAAGCGATAGATTAACATCCGTGTTTGGAGAATCCGTAAACTGTTTTCAAAAGTTGAGAAGTTGAATAAGCAATAGATCAGCATCCATGTTGGGAAGCGTCTGTAAACTGTTTTCAAAAGTTGAGTCTGAACAAGCGATAGATTAACACCCGTGTTTGGAGAATCCGTAAACTGTTTTCAGAAGTTGAGAATCTGAACAAGCGATAAGTTAACATCCCGGTCTGGAGAATCCGTGAACTGTTTTCAGAAGTCTTGAAATTGAATAAGCAATAGATCAGCATCCATGTTGGGAAGCGTTCGTAAACTGTTTTCAAAAGTTGAGTCTGAACAAGCGATAGATTAACATTCGTGTTTGGAGAATCCGTAAACTGTTTTCAGAAGTTGAGAATCTGAACAAGCGATAGATTAACATCCGTGTTTGGAGAATCCGTAAACTGTTTTCAGAAGTTGAGAAGTTGAATAAGCAATAGATCAACATCCATGTCGGGAAGCGTCTGTAAACTGTTTTCAAAAGTTGAGTCTGAACAAGCGATAGATTAACATCCGTGTTTGGAGAATCCGTAAACTGTTTTCAGAAGTTGAGAATCTGAACAAGCGATAGATTAACATCCTGGTCTGGAGAATCTGTGAACTGTTTTCAGAAGTCTTGAAATTGAATAAGCAATAGACCAACATCCATGCTGGGAAGCGTCCGTAAACTGTTTTCAAAAGTTGAGTCTGAACAAGCGATAGATTAACATCCGTGTTTGGAGAATCCGTAAACTGTTTTCAGAAGTTGGAGTTAAAGCTTATTAATCTTATCCTGAAAAGGGTAAAATGTTAGCTGAAACACAAAGTTATGTTGCATGAAATGTATGATGCAATATATGTTATATCAATGTTTATGATATGAATGTAATGAATGCGCATGTAAGCTGATGAGCTGTCTTGCTGAGGATAGATGAATCCTGGATAGCCGGAGATAATAGAATCTTGACTGTTGCCGGAGAAAGTGAATCATCGACTGTTGTAGGGGATTGCAGGAATCTTTGATTGCTGAAGCTGAGACATCTTTGTTGACTGCTGACTGCTTGGGGAACAAGATCTTCAGTTGTTGAGGGATCTTAGGACATTTGCTGGGGATTGAAAATCCTTGGTGACTTGTGGGGAATGAGAATTCTGATGATCTCTACTGGGGAGTTCAGAACCTGGGAGACTCATGCTGGAGGAGTAAGACTGAGAATCTTCAATCTGATGGGAAGTATCTCTGTGGGAGAATGTTCACTAATCTGGTTCCGCTGGGGATTGATAGTTGGAAGTTTTAGCTCCGCCGGGGTTTAACAGCTTTGACTTCGCTAGGGATAGGATTTTCAGATTTTAGGGCTCCACTGGGGATACTGAAACTTAACTTTGAGGGGAATTAAGTTCTGGAAGGCTCTCTTAGCTGGGGAAGTTAGTTTTGAGAAGGCTTTTGCTCTGCTGAGGATCTTGAAGTTTAACTCTGTTTGGGGAATTAAGCTCTGGATTTTAACTTTGTTGAGGAATTGGAGTTTAATTCCACTGGGGATCTCTTATGAAAGGGAATCAAGATATCTATTTGTACCTTCAACCTATCAGTAATCATCTTTCTTGATTTGTAATAAAATGATTATGTTCAAATGCATATGCCTATTTAACAAAACATTGGACGTTTCTCAAATAAAATATAAGTGTAAAAAAGCTCAAGACATCTCATCATGCACTGATCACCCAAAATTAGGGTTTGAGATTGTACAAAGATTTTTGGACTATCAATGCTTCATTTGACTTTCAAACATCATTATGGACCCCTAATATTACTCATGACAAGTTTCAAGCCTTGAATCACATTTTTGATCAATCAATTGGACAGTTGACCTTAAAATCAGCTATATTGGGGGAAAAGTCAACCATGGCCAATTTACAGTCCAACTTCATAATTTTTGATCCACATCAACATTTTAGACTCATATGTATCATTTGATCAAGTTTGGACCACAATTCCTCAAGAAATTTGATCAAATCATCAAAAGGGCAAAATGGTCAAAATTAGGGTTTTGATTGAGAAAGGGCAATTTCTGATTTTTGACCTAGAAAATGACCAATTGATTTTAAGCATGATTTCAAGGGTTCAATTTTATCATCTTGACCTAATAACATGGTTCAAAACATTGCAATTTCATTGGATTGACAGATGAAATTTGCAGTCAACTGATCAAAAGTCAACTATATACTGAAAAGTCAAACTTTGACTTTTTGGTCAAAATCAAGTGCCAAGGATCACAATTCATCAAAACATATCAAAATGTTCAATAAGGCAAAAAGAGTGTACGAATTGTTTAATAATTATTATAGACCAAACAGGAAATGTTCAAAAGATGAATTACTGATTGATGAAAGTAATGGGAACGAAGTCTTTCGCCTCCCAGTTGTTCAGTCCTCCTTCAATGGTTGGAAAGATCCAGTCTTCAAAATTGCTTCCTACTTCATCATCTTCTAAAGCATGAACTCCATGATGAGTGATTTTTAGTGGTGGTCCTCCAGCCCGGGAGCGACGCATAGCTTTCTGACTAGCAGCAGTGAAACCCAATCCATACTTATCTGTCTTGTAAGGAAAATCTGGCAGTTGACCCCATATTGTACTTCCTCCTTCCTTGACTACAACTTCCGCATCTTTAAGGGATGACATCCGGGACACAGGTTTGGTAATGATGGGCACATCAGTCATTGTCTTAGCTACCGCAACTTCAGGAGAAACCTCTTCAAAGTGTCGGAAAGGTGTTTCTATGAATTCACCATCTAACTCCACGTAGCGGAAAGAGTTAAGGTGACTTATCATATAATCCTCCTCACCATGAACTGTTATAATTTTACCCTGGACTGGGTACTTTAGCATTTGGTGTAGAGAAGAAGTGAATGCCCTAACGTTGTGGATCCATGGCCTTCCCAACAAGCATGAATATGAAGGACGGATGTCCATCACATAAAATGTAGATTTGAAAATTTTTGTTCCCACCTTAATTGGGATGTCCACCTCTCTGTGAAACATCCGCTTAGAACCGTTGAAGGCTCTAACAATGATATTACTGGGCTTTAAGGTCAAACCTTCACAGTCTAGCATGTCCAATGCTTTCTTTGGTAGGACATTTAAAGATGAACCAGCATCAACCAGAACATGAGCAAGTGTGGTCCCTCTGCACTCTACCGAAACATGCAGCGCATCATTATGCTTTCTTCCCTTAGATTTTAGATTGGCGTCAGAGAAGCCAAGACCATTATCGGCTGTAAGGCTAGCTACACACTCTTGAAACTGATCCGCAGAAGTTTCTTGAGGCACGTGCGCCATCTTCAGGAATTTGATCATGGCTTTGGCATGAGCCTCAGAGCAGAGCAATAGAGACAGCATGGATATTTTTGAAGGGGTTTGCCTCAGCTGCTCTACGACATCATAGTCGATCTTCTTAATTATCTTTAAAATCTCCTCCATTTCCTTTTGGGTGGTCTCGGGGATAACCAAAGTCTGAGCCCTCGTCCTGACGGGCGCTTCTTGGATCCCCTTACCTTTATCAGCAGTAACAGCAGAGGGTATAGCTTCGGGAGTAACAATTTCTTCAATAACTGGACTTCGCACAAATATCTTGACTGGCACTGGAGCACTTGAGGGTCCGAAGATCGCTCTTGGAGGAGCAATCTCTGGAGAGAAGATTCTTCCGCTACAAGTGATCTTACTTGTCACTGCAATATTTCCTATGTCAGGGGTTTCTTCATCAGAACTTTCTTCAACTGATTCAATCTGCTTAACACCGTGGTAGAAGATCTCTCCTCCATAATTCCACGGTATTGTCTTGTTTGACTTATATGGGATAGGCCCCGGCATAATAATCTTCAGCGGTACATACTTTGGATCGGGTGTAATCTTAACAGGTCTTTTGGAGACCTTGGAAAGATTTTCGGAAATGGTGATTATAGCAACATCATTGACTGGAGTAACAGGAGTAACATGAGTCTTCTTGAATAGGATTTCTTGAGTATCCATCAGGCGTTGGATGCCTGACTTCAACAGCGGATAGTCGGATTGCAAGGTCGAACAAAGGTAACAATCTTTTTCACAGCCTGGGAAAATCCCGGCTTTCAATAGATTCATCTTGATCATTGGCAACAAAGTCATTAAATCATCAACAACGATAACATGAAGATCTTCTACAATAGCATGGACATTATGACCATGTTTTGGCATAGGGGCGGATATCACATTAGGTTTTTCGGGGGCATCAAACTCCACCTCCTTGGCATCTATTAAATCCTGGATCTTGTTTTTAAGGGCCCAACAGTTGTTGGTGTCGTGCCCCACACTGTCCGAATGATATGCACATTTTGCATTGGAATGTTAATAGGGAGAAGAGGTATTTGGGTTTTTCGGCGCTTCTTTCAAGTTGGTAAGGTTTAACTTTAACATATGAGGGAGGACCTGAGCAGGTGTCATATTGATCCGGGTGAACTGCCGTTGTGGCCTTTCTACCCTTTGCTGGTTAGCTCTGGGTTGACTGCTTCGAGGTTGATCGGCTGAGGAGTTCTGGATCATCACAGCCCCCACCGCTGGTCGGTGCTCCAATCTTCCTTGATTTCTCTGGGTGTAAACAACAGAGACTTCCTTCTTGGCTGGAAAAGGTTTTTTGACAGTGGCAGAAGCAGATGTATCTTTTTGAATCTTACCACTCTTGATGCCAGCTTTAACTTGTTCACCAGTCAGAATTAATTCGGTGAACCCTGCCGATGAACTCCCTATCAGGTGATTAAAGAATGGACCAAACAGCGTCCCTAAAAACATATCAACCAGCTCTCTTTCAGAAAATGGTGGCTGCACCCTTCCAGCCAAGTTCCTCCACTTCTGGGCATACTCCTTAAAGCCTTCATTAGAAACCATACCCATACTCTGTAATTGAGTACGAGTAGGCGCTAAATCTGCGTTATATTGGTATTGTCGGTAGAAAGCAGCAGCCAAATCCTCCCAGTTATGTACATCAGATCTCTCAAGCTGATAGAACCAGTCCAATTGCGTACCCGACAAACTATCTTGAAAAAAGTGGACCCACAGATCCTTATCAGAAGAGTGAGGTTGGATCTTTCTGACGTAGGACCACAGATGCATCTTTGGACAAGACAACCCGTCATATTTAGCAAATGTAGGCACTTTGAACTTGGGGGGAATGACGTTCCCAGCAACCAACCCTAGTTCTTCGAAACCTAACCCATGTACTCTTTGTACCTCCATGGATGCCAGCTGATCTTCCAGATTTTTATACTTATCGTCCGCTGGAGGGTATTGCTGCTCAGAGTAATCTTCATCCTCTTGAACCTCATACTCGGAAGGTACCGCAGCTCCTTTTCCTTTGCCAACCCCTTCATCAGACGTCGAGGGGAAATCCATGACTCTCATAGCTTGGTTCTCAAATATTCTTCCCATAGTGGCCACACCAATTCTTTTCTTTTTCTTCTTTTCTTTTTCCTTTTCCTTCTCTAACAGTGCTTTAAGGTCATCTTGACCCTTTGCCAAGGTCATGAGGAGTTGTTGGAATTGCGAATTCTGTGCTTGCAGATCTTTGACCTTCTGCTCTATATCCATCTTGCTGAAATAAACAGCAGAAAGATAAGGAAACCTGGTGTGAAGACCTGTTTATGCATATGATGAATGATATGTATTCATGTAATGCATTCAAGGATTCAGAAATTCAAAGTTGTTGCAAACAAAAAGAACACACGTCATATTAATAAGAAGAAATTTGTTAGTACATAAATGCCCCATGGGCAAAATATTACAAAGTTCTTAATGTAAAAAGACGTTGCGCATCCTCTTTGGTGCGATGTAAGTGTTGAGATTCTGCTCTTCGTGGAGTCGACGGGTAAGTTCCAAAACCTTTTTCTCACTGGCGTAGAAGCTGGCTTCAAAAGTATTCTGCTCTTCCTTGAGTTGTATCCAACTCTTTTGCAAATCTTCCAATGATGTTGGCATGTCAGGATGTAGAAGGGTGTATGGAACCTCTCCTTCCCTAACAGGCTCTTTGATCATAGGCAGAATGTAGGGATAAGGCATCATAAGATTCTAGGCGCGGGTTCGTACCCACTTGAGGTAAGGCTCAAGGGGGATGGGATTATTGTGTCCCAGTGTCTTACTGTCCACTTTGTTGGGCATCCTCCAAGCTCGGATAAACTTTTGTCGAAGTCCTTGAACGTCGTTGTCGAAGTCAAAAACCAAGGTTGGAATCAGCATGTCGTGAGGGCCATCCCTTCGGGCATACCCAAATTGTCTCATAGCTAAACAGGGGTTGTAGGTAATGCCTCCCCTAATTCCAAGTAGTGGGACATTAGGGAACTCCCCATAACGATCAACGATGATGACATTTTCTCTGGACCGATAACACCAATGAACATCAGAATGTGTGAGAGTCATCAATCGTTGTGACCACCTAAAGCCTTGCTCATTCTTCAAGACTAATTGGGGAAGGTGAGAAATAAACCACCTTGCTAGAAGAGGAGTACAGCATACGAGAACACCTCTTTTCCTCATTGTTCGTGTATGAAATGAGTGTAGGATGTCCCCAAGCAATGTAGGCACAAGATTCTGAGATATGAAAATCTTGACAGCATTCACATCTATAAGCTGATCAGGGTTTGGGAACAAGACCAACCCATAGATGAGAAGTGCTACAATCTCCTCAAAAGCTTACAGATCTAGAGAATTCTAGCATTCTTGTGCCTTCTCAAACAGAAACTTTGCCAAGAAACCCTTGACACAACTTCTGGTTTCCCAATGACCTTTGATATCAGATGGTTGCAAGTGTAGGGCTTGAGCAACATCTTCAGGCTTTGGTTCTCTTTCTGTACCGTTGTAGGGTAGTTGATGGAGAATAGGAATCCTCAGGAGTTGAGAAAATTTCTCCAAAGTAGGCACTAGTTGGTAATCAGGAAATGTAAAGTAATGGTGTAGGGGGTCAAAGAACTGGAAGAGAACTTTCACCATGTCTTCTACAATGTTGGAGTTGACCAAGTTGAGAAGTCTACCATGCCTTTCACTGAAGAGAGAATTCTCTGGAATCTTGGAAGTAAGCTCTTTGAGTTGAGGAGGGATTCTCACAAGGTTGACCTGAATAGTTTTTCTGCGGAGTGATTCCATTACCTATAAAACAGGAACAAAGATGAAGATCCAAACCCTTGAAATGGTTAGTGGATGCATATGATGCTTTATGATGTTCATGATGTATGCACAAGTATATGTACAAACAAATCACACAAGTTCCTAGTTTCAGGCTTGCATGGGGTTTCATAGGTAAGTACCCTCTTGAAGTTAGTTGGCTCAACCTGTCCTATAAATAGCAACCGGGTTCTAAGGAGCTCAATATCACTGGATTATTTTCCGTGTTCATTGTTTCAGTTTAGCCACTTAACTGGCGACCGAAATATTCCAAGAAAACAACCCTCAATGAGTGTAGTATCGAGTATCTACCAACTTCGGACTGCACCAAAGCCGGTCATCTCACTACCCCTAATAAGGCCAAGATGGTCAAGTAAAGGTTCTAAGAGTTCATTAGTGCTTCATGACATCACTCAGCGGCCCCGTATTATCTTTGATTGACTCAAAGGCTACCGGTACCCACAAATATGTCACACTAATATAGCTATTGCTTCAACCATGTCGGTATACCCCGCACAGTTTCCACAACGTATTGCTATTTACCTATGAATGTTTCCCAAAAATACGGGTGGAGGATTCAAAACCCAAACAAGAGAACCAAATGTAAAGCAATCAAAGCAAACAAGATAAGCATGTAAAGGTGATCTAAACCCTAAGGTTACTCCACTTTCAAATATTCCCCAGCGGAGTCGCCAGTTCTGTGATACAGTGGGAGAACTGACTTGAGGTTTTGCGTTTGTGTTCGTAAATGTTTCGGTTTAGCAAGAGTCGCCACCGACTTTTTATTTTATCCAAAGGAAAGGTCAAAAAGCACAGGAAAGACCTTTGAGATATTTTCTTGGGTTCTGGGAGTAGATTATGAAAAGGGAAGGTGCAAGCACCCTTTTCATCCATGGTTATCCATGGGCTCTTAGTTACTTGTTTAGATCACTTGCTTTTTCTTTTCAATTGTTTGAAATGGTGCTTTGTGTGTGTGGTTTTGAAAAATGTTTTGAAAAGAGGCCATCGTTGTGGCAACCTTTGTAATGATTCTTGTTTGAATGTATACAAAGGTGTTTGTCTTTTGAAAAGATATTTCAATGTTTTGAAAGTTTGATTTGGAAAATGTTTTGAAATTGTGTTGTGAGGTGTGCTTGAAAATAGCAAGGATGTTTTTGCAAGTTTTGATCAAGTAACTAAGAGTTGTCTACCCTATTTTACTCAAAGGTATTTCTTACACATTTTTAACCCTTTTGAAAGTGTTGTTTTAACATTGCATTTGGTAAACAACCTTGTATTAGGATGTTAAACGGGACAGGCGCGGGTCATCGTATTGACCATGATAGCAATTGTGCCAAGTATCTTTTAGCAATTTTGAGGGACTAGATCATTTTGTTTAGGAAACCAAGATAGCGTCATCGAGGGACTATGATCTTTTGTTTTGTTTTTGTTTTGCCAAGATACTCAACATGCATAACATGGCCATTTTGAAGGCAACAAGTGGATGAAACCCTAAGGGTGCATGTGTGTATTGTGTTGTCAATTTACATGCTTTTTTTGTCTTTGTATTAATCAAGCTATTTGTTTTGATTTTGGATATTCGCATACAAACCCTAATCTCTAGCATGGCATATTTGAAAGCATAAATGCATAAAATAAATCTACACTATTACAACATTTGATATGGGAAGGGGGGTGCAATTTTTTGAATGGGGGATATTTGCAAGAAAATAAAACCCTAATATTTACTATTACATCCAAATTGAATAATTGGTACAAATAATAAATGAACAATATTTAAATAAATAAATTAAATAAGTATACAAAATATTATGAATATGCAAAAATGTTTATGTTTATTTTTTATGTATGTAAAAAATATTTAGTGTATATATAAACAAGAAATAAAAGATTATATTTTTTTTATTAAGGGTAAAACCCTAATTTTCTTTTAAGAATGTAAATATATTAAATATACTATTTATATACAATAAAATAAAATAATGTATATACAAAAATAAAATACATTTAGAAAAATATTATTTTTATATGTATAAATAATAAAATAAAAATATACAATATTTCTAAAATGTTTATTTGTTTTTATTAAAGAAAATAATAAGTATATACTAATTAATAATTTTTCATGTTAGAAAAATAAAATAAAAATATAAAAATAAATGTGAAAATTTCTAAAAATATTTTTGGTATTTTTTATGTTTAAAAATAATAAAATAAAATCAGAAATAAAAATAAAATGGAAAAAATACAAAAATATGAAGAAATGGGCCAGGGGGTGCAGTCAGTAATGAGGGGGTGCCAAAAACAAAGCCAGAACCAAGCCCAGCCCACCAGACTTCATCTTCAACCTTTGTCTCAAAATTGCGCGCGCCCTGTACAAAATGCTAGAACCTGCATACGTGCTCTAATGCAAAAACTCAAAACATCAAAGTTTTAGCATTTTTCAAGACGAATCCAACCATATAAGAAACTTAATATAACTCTCAAAGACCAGAGAGAATTTCTCTGGCCCTAATTTCTAACCTAACTTTTTCAGAAAGTTCATGGATCAAATTCTCTTAACATGCTTAACTTAAATGAAAACTGAGCATATGTACAGCTTCATGGCTATGAATACTACATTTTTTATTCACAAACCTAAGCCTAATGATTCCTAAATAGAGAGATAGGAAGTTGATAAAACCTGTTTCAGTTGAGATCGTGTCTGACAATGTGGAGCTTTTCAATGAGGCCTGAGGTGTATGAGAGCTTGCTTGAACTTCCTCTGACCTTCCCCAATGCCTAACTTGCCTTGAATATGCTTGAAGAAGCCTGCAGAACTCAACTTGCACAAGCTGAAATCAAAAATGGAAAACCTTGTAAAGGGAGTTACAGTCAGTGTTTAAGAGTTTGGATAGCTTGGATAGGTTGTATGGAAGGTGTTTGAACAGGTTTGGGGCAAAACGCACGAGCAACTTGTGAGATAGAACTCAAGATGCAGAAGCTGCCCTGTTTTGCCAATGAAAGGTGATTTTGTGCTATGGGAAGTTTCAGGGATCAAAGGCTCGTGTTTATGGCTCAAAGGGATGTGTGAAACTTGTCTCAAATGCTTGCAAAAGTTGGTTCTAACAGATGTGTAAGTTATGTGAATTTTGACATGTTTCTTGTATATGAAGCAAAAAGCAAACCATGATGCAAGACAAGCCTGTACAGGCTATCTATCAGCCTGCACCTTATGCTATTGGCCCCTCAAGTTTGTGGATTTGATTTGCTGCACAAGATATGGTTCAATGCTCAAGGGATGTGGTTTGACATAAAGCAATTTTTGACAAAAATGGCAAAGTTGCCTTTTTCTATTTAAGGATTAATCTTGTGTGCAATCCTCTAATGACCAAAACAAAGCCTTAGACCAATGGATTTGAATTTAATTATTGAGTATGGAAGGGTTTTGAGACCTGTAATCTAGTGAAAACAAGGCTGATTAGAGTTTGCAACTTGTATCAATATGAACATGCCATGGATAAAAAGTGAGTTTTTGCCAACTTCAAGTCTTCGATTCTCCCTAACCATAAATGATTTTGGAGAATTCTTGGACTTTTTGGAAAGCTTGCAACATTCTCTACAATCCACATTTGAAATGAAATTTTAGATTCCAAGTGGAACTAGGTGAAAAATTGCCAAGAAGATAGGTCAAAATCCTGCCTAAACTAGGGCAAAATTTCACTAAGTTAAAAGTTTCATGGACCCTTGTTCCAAAAATCATAACTTGAGATCCAAGCTTCTTTTGGGAAAACTTTGTGAATAAAAGTTGTATACTTTGTGGAGGACTACAACTTTCATGTTGGAAGTTTTGTTTGAATCCAATTGCATTATGGTGAAAATGTTAAGCAAAGTTGGGAAAAAATAAGAAAATTTCATAACTTAGAAAAATTCTAAGTTATGAAAAATTTCAATTTTAAACCCTAATTTGCAAAATTAGGTTTCTTGATGAACAAGTTTCATTTTTTGACACATCTTGATGAAAAATGACCCTTGGCACTTGATTTTGACCAAAAAGTCAAAGTTTGACTTTTCAGTGTACAGTCAAATTTTGATCAGTTGACTGGAAAATTCATTTGTCAATCCAATGCTTTTGAGATCTTTTGAACCTTGTGAATAGGTAAAGATGATGACATTGAGTCCTTGAATCCATGTTTGAGTCCAATTGGTCATTGGCTAGGTTAAAAAATCAGAAATTGCCCTTTCTCAGTCAAAACCCTAATTTTGACCATTTTGCCCTTTTGATGATTTTATCAAATTTCTTGAGGAGTTGTGATCCAAACTTGATCAAATGGTACATAGGAGTCTAAAATGTTGATGTGGGTCAAAAATTGTGAGGTTTGACTATAAATTGGCCACAGTTGACTTTTTCCCCAATACAACTGATTTCTAGGTCAACTATCCAATTGACTGGGCAAAAATTTGATTCAAGGCTTGAAACTTGGTAGAGGAAATCTTATAAGTCCAACATGAAGTATGAAATTCACTTTGAGCATTGAAAGTCCAAAAATCCTTGTGCAAACTCAAACCCTAATTTAGGTCATCAGTGCAAGGAGATGTCTTGAGCAGAGCAAAACCTTAATCCTGTCTGGAGTTCAAAGAGTCTTGTGAGGGGAAATATTGATAAAATGAGAGGTAAAATTTTGGGGTACAACAAAGTCCATTATTGAAAACATAAATTGGAAATGATTGAACAACAGCGGTTTGACTCAGCCATTGTTAGATGATTTAAATTTCCACTACGGTTGAATTATACAATCGTGGTTAAAGGTTTTATTGATAAATTAAAACAAAACTTATTTTGCATTTCTTTAATAAGATTCCCTAGGTAATCGAACCGGATACGACAACAATAACATAGTCTGTATCATTATCATATCCTTTTATTTGGAATTCAAATCTTCACCCTCTTTGTTCATTTAAATCGTAAATGTTTAATATCTTTATTCTTGTCTTTCTCCTCATCTTAGAAGTACGGTACTCTTCATCTTTGATTTTTATTAGTTTCCGTCGTATCTTCTCCTTCACAGTTCTATTTTCCCTCAACCAAGGTACTCTTCTCTCTCCATCTCTCTTTAATCTCTAGTATTTTTCTCTTTAATATGTGCACTCACAAGATGTTTGTGAAAATGCCTTAACAAGGTTCATACACTTTCGCTGTTGATTTTCATCCATTAGATTATATAATTTCGTTTATTCTTTGAAGCTTACTTTACTCAAGCTCGATTCAATACTTCAAGAGTTTTTTCCAACAACTTAGTTTAGCGTTTGACTCCACTAAAACTATTAAAGTCACTGTCTTACACCGGTTTTCTGAGTGTAAGTTCATTTTATTCATTCATGTGTCCAAGATTTCATGAGAATGATTGAGTGTTTTGGCTGTTAAATTACTTGATTGTCTAATGTATTTCACTACCTTAACTGATTTTTATAAGAACGTAGATGGAAATCGATATGTCTTTAAGATTATTGTTTTTTATGTTTGTATGTTCTGCTTAGCTGCTTGCCATGGCTGTCACATGCCTATTGCGTTAAAGTCACATAAGCAAAGAAAAATCAATGAGTTTTGAATTTGGTTGTGGGTGTGATACAAATAAATTTTAAGAATATTGAAGCCACATGTGTATTTGAGTATCAATTTTACATGTTTAGTCTTTATGTGGGAGCCATTTTTTCTCTATATATAAGCTTTTTCTGCAAGATTTGATATGATCTTTGTGTGATAATTGATAAACCATTAGTTTTCATTATGTGATATGGTCTTTATGTGTTATGCTTAATTGATATGGTCTTTATTTGATAAGGTTTTTATGTTTTTTTATTATTTTTAACTATGTTATTTGATTAACCATATTAATTAACATAGTTTAATTGATATGGTTTTTATTTGATTTAATGGGAGGTTCACGTGTCTGTCACACAACAGTAGGATTGGCAGCAACAACAATCCATTTTGGACGCAAACTTCTAACGTTCAAACTTCTCAATATCAAGTACATCACCATCCTCTTGTATGCATGGCAAAAGTTAATAAGTGCTTTAAGGTTGTTTCATTAACCTAATATCTTTACTTGTAGTTACTAAAGTTATTTTCTTCCATGCAAATTTGTTAAAATGTAATTTTCTTTAGAATTTTTTATTTTATTATAGAAACAAATAACTATGAAAACCATTGTGTTGTACCCCAAAATTTGCCCTCCCATATTTCTCAAAACATTTCAAGAAAAATTCACAAGTCCAACCCGGCGCGTTATATTCAGGTGTTCTTTCGCCAAGATATCTCTGATAATGTATTCTCAAATTCAGGTTCGGCTCAAGAGTCAATTCTTTAAAGAAGGTACCCGAATGTGTGAGTTTTCTCGAAGAAATATGGTGGAAAAGTGTGCTGAAAGTGCAGTTTTTACGCGCTAAAAAATTCATAACTTGAAGATCGTGACTCGTTTTGAACCTGTTCCGGTGGCCAAAATTCCGTCTTGACATTATCTACGTTTTCATCTCTCACGGCTGGAAGTCAATTTCGATCAGAAGGTCTTCAAAAATGTGGATTTATCAAGTATTTTCGTGCAGAAAATTTGTGACAGAAGTTTATTTGCGTCATGTTCAAAAAATCATAACTTGGTCGATTTTCATCGTATCGAGCTGGTTCCGGTGCCAAAATTTCAAAAATTGAGTTGACTACATTTTCACAGAAGGAATTGAGTTCAAACGGTATTCAAAAGGCCTTCGTTTTTTGCTCAGAGTGCGTGACACGCTGAAAATCCTGAATGCTGAATAATATTTCATCTGGGCCGAAACTTCGAAAATTCATAACTCGGTCAATTTTTATCGGATTGGGCTCATATTTTTACACAAGGTCACTGACTCGTAGATCTACAACTTTGCTTTAAAAGTCGAGACCGGATTATGCACCGATCAATACCAGTTTTTTATTGAAGAACGTGTCAGAGTCGACACTGGAGCCCAAAATAAGTTTGTCTGAGCTGAAACTTCAAAAATTCATAACTAATTCACCGTTTATCCGATTGAGTCGATTTTCGGACAGGAGTTAGTTCTCGATGTCGGATACATTTTGTTTTCACATTTCAACTTCAAAAAATGCATTTAAGTCCCTGCGATTTAGCCTGGAAAGTGACGAATTCAAGTGAATATTGGAGGCCCAATTGCACATTCAAAGCCCATTTTCTTTACCCTAATTTCCACTATATAATCACCTTCTTGTCACACAAACCAGAGGGGAGAAAAAAAGAAAAAAGAGGGAAGAAAAAAAGAGAGAAAAAAACCTTGCCACAATACTGTTGGAATATCAAACTCTTTCAAGAACCCTAAAACCTTGAAATCCTGATTACAAATCCCTCTCTCACTACAAACAAAGCCATCTCAGTTACAAACCAACATCTTATTACTTCTTTAGTAAGGGTAAGGCTGGCTTGATCTCCATGATCCAAAGGGCATATAAGCATTCATGTCACTACTTTTCCAGTAAGGGTAAGGTTGATTTGATCTCCATGATCAAAAGGGTATAATCATTCATACATGCCATATTGTGCCTAAACATTAAATTTCTTCATATATTGGTTTTATTTGCATTTTATGATTTTATTTGATGTGTTTGTGAGATTCAACACTGCAGATTTAGACAGGATCCCAGGCAGGTTCATTAAGGAACGTTGAGGCCAAAAGCCAAATGGGCAAAAGCCAAAAGCCAAATGGCCAGACTAGAAAAACTTATGCATGACACCAATACATGGCGAGGCAGACATTAAGCCAGACATTAAAGGAACGTTGAAGCCAGAACACAAATGGCCAAAAGCCAAAAGCCAAAAGCCAAATGGCCAAAGTAAAACAACTTATGCATGAAACTCAATCCAATGGCCAAAGAATGCAGACCACGGTACTCAGGAGTCAATACTTCAAAAAACCTCCCCTTATGCCAGACACCCCCTATGGTTTGCTCAATTTTTAATTTTTATTTGTTTTTCCTTTTTATTCTTTTAATTGTTTTTTAATTGTTTTCTTTTAATTCCATAAAATAATTTTCATAATAAATATAAAATATAGAAAAATCAAAAAAATGTTTATTTTATTAATATTAATTTTACTATTATTATTTTTGTAAATAAACTTTAAACAATTAATTAGATTAATTTAGGTTTCAAAACCTTAATATTTTTCTTAATAAATTAAATAGAAATTAGGGTTTTTTACTTTTTCATCATTTTTTTTAATAAATAATTTTCTCATCATTATTATTATTATTATTAACTACTAATTTATTTTGTAAATAAACATGTACATAAATTCTTTAGTAAATTAAGTTAAACTTTAACATTTTTCTCAAATAATTAAAAATAACTTAGAATTAGGGTTTCTTTTAATTTTAATTTTAATTTTCTTATTTCATAAATACAAAAAAAACCTAAAAAACACTTCTTTTATTTCAATAAATAATTAATTAATTTTTAATTTCATTTAATTTCATTAAAAAGGGTCCAACGCCCTCGCTTCCAATTTTAATTCCAATTCGCGCATTTTATTTTATTTCTTATAATATTAATGTAATTCTCCCAAAGCCTTGTAAACTCGGACATTTTATTTCTCGCACTTTATTTTATTTCTTTATTTACTTTCCGTCAAATCGGGTCCTGGATTTTAAATTTGGCGATATGGACCCGCGCCTTTGTAATAGTTTAGAACTTTCAATTTCCGCATCTTTTTAACTGTTAATAAATGCATGCAAGAATGAATGACTAAAATAAAAACAAACGCATAGATCACTTTGACATGACAAGACAAAAATAAATGAACATGACACACAAATCACACACCACCCCTAGGGTACGCCTCACTGTTGCCTTGCCTCGAAAGGTGATCGTCGAGTAGAGGATGTCTTAGTAAGTCCTCATGATCCGGGAACCTGGCATGAGGGTAGCTTCTAAGGTGTCTTCCTATTGCTCTGGTGATCACCATGTCCCGAACCTTCGAATTGACCCGAACACCTCCAACGGTGGTGCTACCTACCTCTCAATGGTGGGATGGCACTACTTTAAAGGACATTTACACAGACGAATTCCTTAGGGTAGGTAGACGACTCGTGGATACTTGCTCTAATTCAAAACAAAACAAATCAAAAATACTTTTCACACCGACACATTTTCAAAAAGCTTTCGAAAGCAATTTTTCAAACACTCTTGAGGACTGATACAAGAGTCGAACTGGAATTTTCAAAGAAACTTTTTAAAACCCACAATTGAAAAGCAAACAAACCATTTTTGAAAATACAAATGAGCAAGTATCTAAGAGCCCATGGATAACCATGGATAGAAAGGGTGCTAACACCTTCCCTTTCTATAACCTACCTCCCGAACCGAGAGCAATCTCTTTAAGGAATTTTTCTGTGCTTTTGTCCTTTCCATTTGGAGAAAATAAAAGACGGTGGCGACTCTTGCTTCCGCGACATTTCGCGAACCAGCGTTAAACAGTCAGTTCCAGATCCACCGATCACAGAACTGGCGACTCTGCTGGGGGTACCTTTATAAAGTGAGGTGTACCTTAGGGTTAGTTCATAACTGTGTTTTCAATTGTCTTCTTTGCTTGCTTTACTATTGTGGGTTGTATCGGAGTTACATAGATCCTAACCCGGATCTGGGGATACCCTGTTTAGGTAGCATAAGCTGTGAGGGACCTGTCCGGCGTATACCGACATGGGTGAAGCAGTGGCTACGTTGGTGTGGCGCCTTGGTCTGTACCGATATCCCTCGTGTTGAAACGGGGAGAATATGGGTCTTCCAAGGAGTCATTAAGCACCAACAGACCTTAGAACCTTAAATGACACAACTTGGCCATTAGAACAGTAGCAGTATGCTACGCCCATTGAGGCTAAACTCTCGTGATGGTTCTGGCCGCAAGAAAAGATTGCGATGCTGGAGTTATGACCGATTGAGGTTAGTCAATGATATTGGGATCCTCTAAGAACCCGGTTACTTTTGATTAGGACAGGTATGAACCAACGAACTGAAAGAGGGTAATACCTAGACCTCATGCTGGCCTAAACTCTAAGGGCACTTTTGTGTGACTTGTGTGCCTTTGTACTTGCCTACTTGCATGCTTGTTATCTGACGCTTGAGTTTCTCGCAGGTTTTGTTTGTAGTCCTGAATTAGGACTCATAACAAGGTTTACCAGGTTTTCTCGCAGGTTTTGTTTGTAGTCCTTAATTAGGACTCATAACAGGGTTTACCAAGTTTTCTTGCAGGTTTTGGTTTGCAGTCCTTAATAAGGACTCATAACAGGGTTTATTCATATCACCCCATGCATCATGACATCATACCATTGCATACATCCTAACCCATTTCAAGGATCTCAAGGGCTTGTGATGCAGGTCATGATGAATCAAACATCTAGCAAGGGGCAAAGAGGATTTATTTTCCTCTAGCCAAGGTTGTCAGGGGCTATGACCCACTTGATATGGTGAGCTCTGACTCTTGAAGAAGGTTCCCTTAACCAAGGTTGTTTGGAAATCAAAACCAGACATGATGACTAAAGTCAGGGGCTATGACCCACTTGATATGGTGAGCCTTTGACCCTTGGAAGAAAGACTCTCAACAAATATGGAGTTCCTTCCATCAAGCTACCGGACCAAAATTCTAACAAATTTTCTTGTTTACCCCGCGGGATCCTTGAAAACATTGCATGCATGTTATACACATCATTACATAACAGGTATATTTGTTGCAGGTCACTTACCATCTCTCGCTGTTTATTTCAGCAATGGCCTTCCAACCAGATAACCAGGACCTTCTTGCTCAAGAGACTCGGTTCGGGGAAATCCTCATGAATCTATCCAAGGGGCAGGAGGAGCTAAGGACACTTCTCATGGAGACCTTTGTCAGAAACAGTGCTGAGGGTGAATAGCTGAAACGTCTACAAGATGAGGTAGACACATTGAAAACCCAGATGCTGGGGCAAAGGGCCCTCATTCAAGGTTTAGCTCAGGAGCAAGGAGAGTTGAGAGCCATGATCAGCCAACTTCCTCAAGGCATGAAGCAACCAGCCCAAATCAGGGACCAGGTCATAGAACAGCTTCCAAGAAGGCAAAGGTCGGGTCCAATGAATAGACCTCCCCGAGCTGCTACTACTTCACAGGTCCAACAAGGACCTCGCCAAAAACAGCGGGTTAATCAGAACAGGTCGGACGAGCCTAAGAGACAATTCACCAACATCAACATGCCATGGTCACGAGCTTTGCAGCACATGTTAAGGATGAACCTGATTGCGGTGATCAAGCCTCCTGCAAATCCAAAGACTTCCTCTCCAAATTACAACCCAGAAGCAAGGTGCACTTACCATTCTGGTAGCCCGGGGCACGATACTGAGGATTGTTGGGCACTGAAGTACAAGATTCAGAACATGATCGATGCTAAAGAGATCGAGTTCGAGCTCGCTGAGACTCCCAACGTGATCACTGCTCCCTTGCCAAAACATGGCTAGGATTGAGAAATTTTTGTTCATTCGAATGTTCAAGTTGCAATTTTCTTTTGTTCAAACATTTACTCATGTTAAACATTGTTATTTCATTAATGCATCACATATGTCTGTTCTGAAACAATATATTCGTATTCACTAAATGCAAATTATTTTCATATTTTTTCTGATGTCAGCTCTTGATCTAAAATTCTAAGCCTCTTGAGGGAGGATGACGAAAATGATACCACGATCTTTACAGTATGCTTTTGAACAGACCCCGCTGATGAGGTACAGGCATTGTTTCAATTCCTAAACACTGGAGTTATAAGGAAGATAATCCCTCGTCAACCCCTCTGAGCCAAAGAAGTAGGAGTTTTTTTTTTTCGAAATCTAAAACCCTTAATCATAACCTGGGGCAGGGTAGTCTCTCAGTTGATCCAAGTGCATAACGAATGGCACCAAAGAAGTCCTTACAAAACGAAGAAAGACAGTGATGGTTCCGAACAATCAATAAAGAAAGGCAGTCATTATAAAAAACCCATTAAGTCAAAACCCATGAAGGAGACTTACAAAACTGGGGCATCCCGCTGACTGTAATTCCAAAAAAAGGGAAACAGTTCAGGCAAAAAAGAGAAAGGGATAACAAAATCAGACAAGAAAGAGGTCTTACAAACCCTCAACAAAAAAAGAAATGACTGCCTATTCAAAAGAAATCACCAATATCTGAACCATCATTGGAACATCAAAGCAAAAACTCAAACAAGGTCTAACGTATGATCAACTGAGCTTAGGTTTGGAGAACATCACGAAGAGCGGGTGGGTACAAATAATTTGAGCCTTTATCCTTTGTTTCTTAAACCATGAACCAGGCCACGTTATAACCCTTAAAAGTCCTAGCTGAAGCATGGGTTAATTCGAAAGCATACTGTTACGAAAGGTATCCTGACTCCTTAAGGCCTACGGTAAAAACGGAGTTGACATCATGTTTTACAAACAATCACTTGTTTTATGAAAAAAAGAATGCATTTTCAAAATCTTCAAGACAGACATAGGCTTTGCATTTTTAATATAACTTTGTTTGCATATGACTTTTTGTTTGAACAGCATAGAAATTCGCACGACGAATGCCTAATGAACAGAAGTACTTCCAATCAAGGGGCAGACATGACCATGGTCCATTATCTGGGGCAATCCAATCAAGATTCGGAGAATCTCTCAAAGGACAAATAGTCTGGGGCAAATCTCCGCCTGAGTCACTTGGGGCATTCCAACAACGAATCTTGCCTGATCAAATACCTTCTGGTGGCATGACAAAACACTTCTAACAGGGGCAACTCCCTACTTTCTGAGAACAGACATAGTCGAAAAAATACTACGCATAATCAAAGACCCGCTAGGTTGACACACCTAGGCAAAAATAAGGGCTTCCCGGCGAACCAAAAGGGTTCGGGCAAAATGAAGGGATGAAATGAAAAAAAATATGTACACCCGGCAAGTCGAAAACCTGAAAAGGCGGCTTGGGCAAAAATGGGTATCCCGGTGGACTGAAAACCCGAAAGGGCGGTCCAGGCAAAAGTTAGGGATCAAAGCGTACGACTATGTCCTGTCATCTTGTCACCTGCCCACCAGAAGAAGGTTTGCCCATCAATGGCTATCAGCATCTCACAGATCTTCCTCTCCCACCTCAGAAACAGGGGCAATAATGAGTTGTCCAAACAATCCAATTGCTATGTTCACCAAGGTACCAAAGTAGGTTCAGCTGAAGAACATAACCAGTATACCTCAATTCCCCAGAGAGTGAGCCAGCCAGTCAGTGCACTCCCCCCAAGCAAGCTATATTATCAAACCTTAAGGAAATTGAGTATCCTCCAGCAGATCTCAACCTTCCCCAGCAGCATACAGTCTTAACAAACATCCCCGACAGTCTTGATTTAAGATTGTTCCCCGGCGTTCTATCAACATGCAAAGGAGTCACTTCCCCGGTACAGTTCAAAACTTCCCCAGGAGTCCAGCCCAGTGTCCCCCAGGAAAGTTGGAACCCACATAACCCCAAGCAGGAAGCTTATCCCCAGTAAATTCTGGAAGCTTGTCCCTCGCATAGCACGAACGCGTCGTCCGACTTTATTTAAAAAGTTATGTCCTTAACAGGATATAACTGGGTTATCCTCAGCCAAAAGCCACGGAAAAATCGTCGTCGACAGAATCTTCTTACCCCCAGCGAAGTCTATCAACACTTCCAACAACAAGTGTATCCCCAGCAAATTATTACCTTACACTCAGTAAAGCATCTCTCCCCCCACAGAGTATTGCTTCCCAGCATGGTCACTAAAGTATTTTCCTCCTCGCAGTCCATTTGCCAAGTTTATTCCTCAACGGGGTCATCTTCTCCTACCGGTATTCTTGCAGCTATCATCCCCAGCGGAAGCAAAAATCTATTCTTCAACCTCAGCCCAGGATATGACTTCCCGGCACCCGTCAAGGATTTACTTTCCTAGACGAAAACATACATACGTAAACATCACATACTTCATTATAGCGTGCATAGACGCATCATACCATACAAATCTCATTTATGTTGAGAACATCATTGCTTGATCCATATCATGCATTGCATACGACTGACCTCTACCTTTCAGGAAAGATTCAGCTAAATTCTCAATCATATTTCAAGACCTAGACCGGTTCAGTTAATCGACTCCAAAGATTTCTTATCCAGTCCAAGGCCTTCTCTAGTCCAGCTAAATCGACTCCCAACAGATTTTTCTGATGAAGACTCAGTAGAAGTTATCTCAGGTTTTTCTCAAACGTCCGCTTTTGAGATTATAATTTCCTATGGTTCCCTCCCCGACGGTGCGTGAGGTGATAATTCCTTTTCAGATGGTTCCCTCTCTGACGGTGAGTGAGGTGATAATTCCTTTTCAGATGGTTCCCTCTCCGACGGTGAGTGAGGTGGTAAGTCCTTTTCAGATGTTTCCCTCTCCGACGGTGAGTGAGGTGATAGTCTCCTATGGTTCCCTCTCCGACGGTGAGTGAGGTGGTAAGTCCTTTTCAGATGTTTCCCTCTCCGACAGTGAGTGAGGTGATAGTCTCCTATGGTTCCCTCTCCGACGGTGAGTGAGGTGGTAAGTCCTTTTCAGATGTTTCCCTCTCCGACGGTGAGTGAGGTGATAATCTCCTATGGTTCCCTCTCCGACGGTGAGTGAGGTGGTAATTCCTTTTCAGATGGTTCCCTCTCCGACAGTGAGTGAGGTGATAATCTCCTATGGTTCCCTCTCCGACGGTGAGTGAGGTGGTAATTCCTTTTCAGATGGTTCCCTCTCCGACGGTGAGTGAGGTGATAATCTCCTATGGTTCCCTCTCCGACGGTGAGTGAGGTGGTAATTCCTTTTCAGATGGTTCCCTCTCCGACGGTGAGTGAGGTGATAATCTCCTATGGTTCCCTCTCCGACGGTGAGTGAGGTGGTAATTCCTTTTCAGATGTTTCCCTCTCCGACGGTGAGTGAGGTGATAGTCTCCTATGGTTCCCTCTCCGACGGTGAGTGAGGTGGTAAGTCCTTTTCAAATGTTTCCCTCTCCGACGGTGAGTGAGGTGATAGTCTCCTATGGTTCCCTCTCCGACAGTGAGTGAGGTGGTAAGTCCTTTTCAGATGTTTCCCTCTCCGACGGTGAGTGAGGTGATAGTCTCCTATGGTTCCCTCTCCGACGGTGAGTGAGGTGGTAAGTCCTTTTCAGATGTTTCCCTCTCCGACGGTGAGTGAGGTGATAGTCTCCTATGGTTCCCTCTCCGACGGTGAGTGAGGTGGTAAGTCCTTTTCAGATGTTTCCCTCTCCGACGGTGAGTGAGGTGATAATCTCCTATGGTTCCCTCTCCGACGGTGAGTGAGGTGGTAAGTCCTTTTCAGATGTTTCCCTCTCCGACAGTGAGTGAGGTGATAGTCTCCTATGGTTCCCTCTCCGACGGTGAGTGAGGTGGTAAGTCCTTTTCAGATGTTTCCCTCTCCGACGGTGAGTGAGGTGATAGTCTCCTATGGTTCCCTCTCCGACGGTGAGTGAGGTGGTAAGTCCTTTCCAGATGTTTCCCTCTCCGACGGTGAGTGAGGTGATAGTCTCCTATGGTTCCCTCTCCGACGGTGAGTGAGGTGATAATTCCTTTTCAGATGTTTCCCTCTCCGACGGTGAGTGAGGTGATAATCTCTTATGGTTCCCTCTCCGACGGTGAGTGAGGTGATAATTCCTTTTCCTTATGGTTCCCTCTCCGACGGTGAGTGAGGTGATAATTCCTTTTCAGATGGTTCCCTCTTCGACAGTGAGTGAGGTGATAATTCCTTTTCAGATGGTTCCCTCTCCGACGGTGAGTGAGGTGATAATTCCTTTCAGATTATAATTGTCTATGGTTCTCTTCCCGATCCTGCGAAGATGGTATTTCCCACCAAGATTTTCTCAACAAGCGTTGTTGAAGTTAAAATCACTCAAGGTTCTCTTACCATTCATGCTAAGGTAGCAACCATCCCTGGTTCATTCATCATCCTTTGAAGCTCCAGACCCAGCTCCTGTAACCAGTCAGGACACATCTATATCAAGCATCTGAAAACCAACTCCTGCAACATGTCAGGTACTCTTTTTTCTTTTGCAGGTATGCAGGTTCTCGCTAAGGAATCTCTTATGCGATCAACATCCAGATGGCATCTATAAGCCCATCATCCTATCCAGCAACTTCTAAATGGCATCTATAAGCCCATTCCACCATCGCCGCTACTATGTGAGCACAAATTTCTGGGCACTCTAGTGTTCAATCATCTTCCACCCTCGGATTACGAAAGGCACGTCATCCAATCTGCATCCTCAGGTCTAAGAAGATTGAACAGGGGCAACTGTTGTACCCCAAAATTTGCCCTCCCATATTTCTCAAAACATTTCAAGAAAAATTCACAAGTCCAACCCGGCGCGTTATATTCAGGTGTTCTTTCACCAAGATATCTCTGATAATGTATTCTCAAATTCAGGTTCGGCTCAAGAGTCAATTCTTTAAAGAAGGTACCCGAATGTGTGAGTTTTCTCGAAGAAATATGGTGAAAAAGTGTGCTGAAAGTGCAGTTTTTACGCGCTAAAAAATTCATAACTTGAAGATCGTGACTCGTTTTGAACCCGTTCCGGTGGCCAAAATTCCGTCTTGACATTATCTACGTTTTCATCTCTCACGGATGGAAGTCAATTTCGATCAGAAGGTCTTCAAAAATGTGGATTTATCAAGTATTTTCGTGCAGAAAATTTGTGACAGAAGTTTATTTGCGTCATGTTCAAAAAATCATAACTTGGTCGATTTTCATCGTATCGAGCTGGTTCCGGTGCCAAAATTTCACAAATTGAGTTGACTACATTTTCACAGAAGGAATTGAGTTCAAACGGTATTCAAAAGGCCTTCGTTTTTTGCTCAGAATGCGTGACACGCTGAAAATCCTGAATGCTGAATATTATTTCATCTGGGCCGAAACTTCGAAAATTCATAACTCGGTCAATTTTTATCAGATTGGGCTCATATTTTTACACAAGGTCCCTGACTCGTAGATCTACAACTTTGCTTCAAAAGTCGAGACCGGATTATGCACCGATCAATACCAGTTTTTTATTGAAGAACGTGTCAGAGTCGACACTGGAGCCCAAAATAAGTTTGTCTGAGCTGAAATTTCAAAAATTCATAACTAATTCACCGTTTATCCGATTGAGTCGATTTTCGGACAGGAGTTAGTTCTCGATGTCGGCTACATTTTGTTTTCACATTTCAACTTTAAAAAATGCACTTAAGTCCCTGCGATTTAGCCTGGAAAGTGACGAATTCAAGTGAATATTGGAGGCCCAATTGCACATTCAAAGCCCATTTTCTTTACCCTAATTTCCACTATATAATCACCTTCTTGTCACACAAACCAGAGGGGAGAAAAAAAGAAAAAAGAGGGAAGAAAAAAAGAGAGAAAAAAACCTTGCCACAATACTGTTGGAATATCAAACTCTTTCAAGAACCCTAAAACCTTGAAATCCTTATTACAAATCCCTCTCTCACTACAAACAAAGCCATCTCAGTTACAAACCAACATCTTATTACTTCTTTAGTAAGGGTAAGGCTGACTTGATCTCCATGATCCAAAGGGCATAAAAGCATTCATGTCACTACTTTTCCAGTAAGGGTAAAGTTGATTTGATCTCCATGATCAAAAGGATATAATCATTCATACATGCCATATTGTGCCTAAACATTAAATTTCTTCATATATTGGTTTTATTTGCATTTTATGATTTTATTTGATGTGTTTGTGAGATTCAACACTGCAGATTTAGACAGGATCCCAGGCAGGTTCATTAAGGAACGTTGAGGCCAAAAGCCAAATGGCCAAAAGCCAAAAGCCAAATGGCCAGACTAGAAAAACTTATGCATGACACCAATACATGACGAGGCAGACATTAAGCCAGACATTAAAGGAACGTTGAAGCCAGAACACAAATGGCCAAAAGCCAAAAGCCAAAAGCCAAATGGCCAAAGTAGAACAACTTATGCATGAAACTCAATCCAATGGCCAAAGAATGCAGACCACGGTACTCAGGAGTCAATACTTCAAAAAACCTCCCCTTGGGCCAGACACCCCCTATGGTTTGCTCAATTTTTAATTTTTATTTGTTTTTCCTTTTTATTCTTTTAATTGTTTTTTAATTGTTTTCTTTTAATTCCATAAAATAATTTTCATAATAAATATAAAATATAGAAAAATCAAAAAAATGTTTATTTTATTAATATTAATTTTACTATTATTATTTTTGTAAATAAACTTTAAACAATTAATTAGATTAATTTAGGTTTCAAAACCTTAATATTTTTCTTAATAAATTAAATATGTAGAAATTAGGGTTTTTTACTTTTTCATCATTTTTTTTAATAAATAATTTTCTCATCATTATTATTATTATTATTAACTACTAATTTATTTTGTAAATAAACATGTACATAAATTCTTTAGTAAATTAAGTTAAACTTTAACATTTTTCTCAAATAATTAAAAATAACTTAGAATTAGGGTTTCTTTTAATTTTAATTTTAATTTTCTTATTTCATAAATACAAAAAAAACCTAAAAAACACTTCTTTTATTTCAATAAATAATTAATTAATTTTTAATTTCATTTAATTTCATTAAAAAGGGTCCAACGCCCTCGCTTCCAATTTTAATTCCAATTCGCGCATTTTATTTTATTTCTTATAATATTAATGTAATTCTCCCAAAGCCTTGTAAACTCGGACATTTTATTTCTCGCACTTTATTTTATTTCTTTATTTACTTTCCGTCAAATCGGGTCCTGGATTTTAAATTTGGCGATATGGACCCGCGCCTTTGTAATAGTTTAGAACTTTCAATTTCCGCATCTTTTTAACTGTTAATAAATGCATGCAAGAATGAATGACTAAAATAAAAACAAACGCATAGATCACTTTGACATGACAAGACAAAAATAAATGAACATGACACACAAATCACACACCACCCCTAGGGTACGCCTCACTGTTGCCTTGCCTCGAAAGGTGATCGTCGAGTAGAGGATGTCTTAGTAAGTCCTCATGATCCGGGAACCTGGCATGAGGGTAGCTTCTAAGGTGTCTTCCTATTGCTCTGGTGATCACCATGTCCCGAACCTTCGAATTGACCCGAACACCTCCAACGGTGGTGCTACCTACCTCTCAATGGTGGGATGGCACTACTTTAAAGGACATTTACACAGACGAATTCCTTAGGGTAGGTAGACGACTCGTGGATACTTGCTCTAATTCAAAACAAAACAAATCAAAAATACTTTTCACACCGACACATTTTCAAAAAGCTTTCGAAAGCAATTTTTCAAACACTCTTGAGGACTGATACAAGAGTCGAACTGGAATTTTCAAAGAAACTTTTTAAAACCCACAATTGAAAAGCAAACAAACCATTTTTGAAAATACAAATGAGCAAGTATCTAAGAGCCCATGGATAACCATGGATAGAAAGGGTGCTAACACCTTCCCTTTCTATAACCTACCTCCCGAACCGAGAGCAATCTCTTTAAGGAATTTTTCTGTGCTTTTGTCCTTTCCATTTGGAGAAAATAAAAGACGGTGGCGACTCTTGCTTCCGCGACATTTCGCGAACCAGCGTTAAACAGTCAGTTCCAGATCCACCGATCACACATTGAAGTTGAAAAACATATGGATAAACAACAATATATAGAAGTTGAAAATAAATGTGAATACCAAAACGGCGCTGCTGAGAATCGAACCTAAGACCTTTATGTTTATCACAATGTTATTTGGAACAACTGTTGTGATAGGACGTGCGCTTTCCAGTTTACTACAATGGTCATTGGACTGTGATTGTAAGTAACACATATACAACCAGACGCTGCATAACAACGTCTAGTCCTACATAATTTATATTTTTCCAAACCGTTGTTGTATGCCTTTTCCGTAGTAGTGAGAAGGTAACACGTTGCCAAACCGTAATTATGAGGCCAAAAAGATATTATGTACAATGGGTTTGGACTATGTCAAAATAAATGCATGTCGTAATAATTGCATATTATATTGGGAAGAGTTTTAAAACTTGAAGGAGTGCCCGAGGTGTGGGGAGTCACATTACAAGCAGAATGGCAATGTTGTTGATGACGATAATGGTGTAACTAGAAAGGGTGCTTCTTCCAAGGTGATGTGGTACCTACCGATAATTCCAAGGCTCAATAGATTGTTTACTAATGTTAATAACACAAATAATACTAGATGACATACAGATGAAAGAGTGTGTGATGGAAAAATTCGCCATGTAGCTGATTCATTTCAATTGAAGAAAATTGATTCCATGTTTCCAGATTCTTCCCTTGAACTAAGGAACCTTAGGATTGGACTTACTTTCGACAGAATGAACCCTTTTGTTAATTTGAGTACTAACCATATTTCATAGTATGTTTTTTTCATAATTACAACCTATCTTCATGATTGTGCATGAAGCACAAGTATATGATGCTATCAATGATGATGTCGGGTCCAAGACAACCAGTGAACAAAATATATGTTTATTTAATGCCATTGATTGAAGATTTAAGACTTTTGTGGGAGGAAGGTGTTAATGTTGATGATGCATATACAAGTGATAACTTAAGCTGCGTAGCACCATGCAAAATAGTGGGGTTATGGTAGAAGCTAAATCCATGTACTTTTCTAGTTTCAAAGTTAAGAATCTTGTACTAGAATCTAAAGCATACTTTGGGGTCATTTAGGAGAATTTGGAGATTGAATATGTTTATTTTAAAGTGCCTTTATTTAAGTGCAAGTGAATTGACAGTAACACGTGTACAAACCAATGAATTAGGATTCATATGTGTTGATATTCGAAAGACAACTTATAAGAACGAACCATTCATCATGGCAATCCAAGCAAAACAAGTTTTTTATGTCACTGATCCTGCTAACGCTAGATGGTCAATTGTTATTCAAGGAAAATATATTCCTAATAGTATAGATGAAAACCCAGATTTTAACTATAAGGCCCCTTGTTTCGCAACACATGTACGTCATTCATTTGAAGAAAATAATTCAGATGATGTGCATGTTATTCGCCGTGATCATGAAGAGGAGATATGAGAAAATTAGTAAGTAAATGTTTTATATCACTTAGTAATTTATAATCATTCAGTTATTATTTTTTATTCCTTGTACTAAAGGTTTAAAGTTGTTGGTTATCCTAATTGGTTTCAAATGTTGTTCAAATTATAGGTGCTTAACGATTAGTGACAAATTCTATTGGACAACCTACAAAATTTTCCGTTTTGGTTATTTCTTTTGTTGCTTAATCATTTGTTTTAATTTTTTTCCTAAAATTACAAAGTGTGTGCCATTTTAAGTTTACATTTGGTGTAAACAATGAACATTTATGGTACAATGTTTCTGCTTGAGAACTTGGCAAAATATGCAATATTTCTATTTCATGAATCTGCAAAATATTTTTTGTAACACCCCCTTAACCCTGAACAAATAATATGGCATAATCGGAGTAGATTAGTATGCATATCAAACGAGAGCGTTACATTTACTTCACGACAACAACACAATACACTGGTCATGCTTCTAATACACATTTAAAGTCATGTTCCATACACTAACACATATGCATCTTGCATCAGAATAATTATCAACTCAAAATAATACTAATGATTGAAATCTTATACTGACAATCAAATAATAAAACATTAGGCATTAATGGCCATCATCACATACATCTCAATCCAACATAAATATCCAGAGAGTATGACAACATATCTCAAATAAACATGAATATAATAATATAACACAAATCCAAATGTTCCTCGTGTTACATGACCATAGCACGACTCACTACCTAGTAAAATGGATAAGTAAAGGACCATATCCTCCAACTACTCCTTTCTAGAAGCACCACCGCTATCCTCAGTACCTAAGCGATGTCATATAAAACATTATTTCAACAGAAGGGTGAGAATTCACATCATTATGAAAATATATAATAATAAGTAATGCACAACAAACATACATGAAATAAATTCATCAAACTTCACATAATCAGGTATTCAACATACTTCAACATAATTCATATGATTTCATATACAACATTGCTCAATGATCCAAGATTCAAAGATAAGCAATCACAACTACCACATATGTAACATTCACACTAATATCACATAATGCACACCAATTCAACATTTTACATTGATACATGTGATTATAATGCAACTCAATGAAATATGAATATGGTACCAACTGGTATCCTTACCGATTCTGACGGGTCCACATCTCCAAGACATATAACCACCAAAAAAGTCTGTCAGCCTTAAGCTTTCAAACCCCTCAGTGTTAGGTTTGGGACAAGTCAATAATTCCCACGGAATTACCAAACATTGCCTCTTGACACAAATGATGCATGTGCAATCTCAACATAAATATGCAATTAAGACCATCTCCATATTTTAATCATACAAGCATATTTCACATAATTCAACACATTTGAATTATCTTCACCAAATTGCACAACATATATATTTCATGTCATCAATCACACACAATGCATTCTCATAGCATTAATCATCTCAACACATCATTATAACAAGTAGCAAACAAGTCCAACCCATGTTATCTTCAATCAACATCAATTCCAAACAATTAATATTCCAAAATCATGTATCATGTTTTTCATCAAAAGTCATCCAAAACCAATCTAAAATACATCGAATAAATTATTACAATTCATGCAAATCAATGATAAATCATAAGCATACATGATCCAGAGCAATTTCAAAAAATAATAAGTTTTTCATTCTAGACCGTGCTAAACGCTCTATACCGCGCTAAGCGGCCTCTGTGAAATGCAGAAAAATTCTGTTGCGGACAACTTCTGCCCCATGCGAATTTATCCATCTAAATTCCATTCAAACGTATAGTTTTCATTAATTAAATGTATTATAACCTATATCTAACATATAACTTCAAATACAAACATCAAAACATGATTTCCTACATCAATTTCATGATTCTACATTCAAACCCTAACATGTAAAAATCTAGAAATTGAAGAACAAATCCCTAATTTCATGTTAATACCCATCACATATCATTACATACACCCATAAATCAAAGAATACCCATTATGATACGGGGGGAGAACTGACTTGAAGGTTTTTTGTCTGATCGCAAATGTTACGGTTAGCAAGAGTCGCCACCGACTTTTCTTTTATCCAAAAGGAAAGGTGAAAAAGAACAGGAAAGACCTTTGAGATTGTTTCTTGAGTTAGGGGGGTATATTATGAAAAGGGAAGGTGTTAGCACCCTTTTCAGCCATGGTTTTCCATGGGCTTTTAGTTACTTGCTAGATCACTTGCTTTTTTTGTTTGAAATTATGTTGGTGTGGTTTTGAAAGTATTTTGTAAAAGAGGCCATCGTTTAGGCAACCTTTGTAATGATTCTCGTTCGTAAGAATGTATACAAAGATGTCTGTCTTTTTGAAAATGTTTTCAATGTTTGTAAGATGTTTGGAAATGTGTGTGTTTGTTTTAAAAATAGCAAGGATAGTTGTTTAGAAATGGAGCAAGTAACTAGATGTAATCTACCTACTCAAATGTCTTTCTTGTGCATTTTTTATTCCTTTGACATTGTTGTCTTACCATCGATTTGGTAAGCAACCCTATCTTTGGATGTAAACGGGACTGGCATGGGTCATCGTATAACCATGATTAGCAATGTTGCAAAGTATCTTAGCATTTTTGAGGGACTAATATCATTTTGTAAGGCAACTTTGAATAGCGTCATCGAGGGACTATGATCTTGTTTTTTTGTTTGTTTTGCTATGATACCTTACATGCGTAATATGGCCATTTTGTTCAAGGCAACCAAGTGGAGTAACCCTAGGGGTGTTTGTGTGAAAGTGTGTCATTTTCATGCTTGATTTTGTCTTGAATTAGGGTTTTCTATTTGATTGGTTTTATCTTGCCATACAAACCTTAATTTTTAACATGTTATATATAAAGCGATACATTTGCGGAAAGTAAATATCCTACACTATTACAATCATTTGGGGATGGGGTATACAATTTAAAAATAGGGATTGCAAGAAATTAATGTCCTAATTATCTATTACAACCATATTGAATAGCCATTAAGAAAATACATGAAGCACGTAAAGATAATGAAAGGAAAAGAAAACATTTTGGATCATTATGTGTCAACACATGCCGTAAACTCAAGCTTCTCGAATGCACTCTTGTTTTGATGAAGACAAATAATGATTGATAAAGAAAACAAAAATTATTGATCAAGCTAAAAGCCTCTTTGGATGAAGTCTTTGGTTCAAGTCCTTAGCAAATTTCAAGGTATAATGATAATATGTACCTTGAACTTAAGATATAAATGCTCAATGACCAAAAGAAACATTTTTATATTGTCCAATCTTTTATTCAAGCTCTTTCAAAGCAAAAAGTCAATTTTTATTTTAGTGCAATTGATTGCACACTTCAGTTTTTCAAAACATTGGCTACTGACTTCCAGTGCAATCGATTTGCATGGTTGTGCAATCGATTGCACAGTCAAAAAATTTGGAAATTTGGCTACTGGAACCCCATGCAATCGATTTGCATGATTGTGCAATCGATTTCACACTCAAATTTTTTGGAAATTTGGCTACTGGAACCCCGTGCAATCGATTTGTATGGTTGTGCAATCGATTGCACGCTGTATGATTTTGAAAAACAGCTGCATTACACCTGCCTGCTCATGATACTATTTCATGGAAAACTTCTCACTCAATCTTGGCAATTGTTCATGATTTATTACAAACCTTTTCTTCAAAGGTCACTGCATTTTAGCCTAAAAAATGAACCAAATGATGATGATTGAAATGAAGAGTTTAAAGCCAAGAAAACTTACCTTGAAACTGAAATTTGTGCTTGGAGCTTGAGCTGCTGTATGGGATGTTGTTGAACTTGGGAAGTGATGATAGTAATGTTATAGAAGTTTTTCTTGTGTTTGAACAATTTCTATATGATGTATGTGGAGTGTTTAGATGGTTGGACAAAATTTGCAAGGTATGAGAGGTTCAAAGGTTTGGACTTTAAAACTCAAGAGTGGAAGTTTTGTGGACTGTTATGGCTTTTGTGAATATGAGATTTTGAGGGTTTACCAATAAAACTTCTGGCTTTTCTCTCCCTTTTTCTAACCCCTTTGTGTTGTAATTGGCCTCTCTATTTATAGATAAGGTTTGAGACTTGAAAATTTTAGACTTTTGAAAAATCACATGTTATGCCTTTTTTCAAATTCATAAAGACAAGTTGCTTCATGATGAAGAAAGGAGTGGATTAAGGAATTTAGCCATGCTTTCCAGGTCTTGTGGATTGCTTCTGATGTTGAGATATTTTTCTGTCATCTTTGGAACAGATTTCAAGCTTTGAAAGAAGAGAGTGGTTGGAAAAGTGAAGCTTTATGCAAATGGAAATATTGTTTTTGCATTTCTAACCATAAATGGTATCAAGACTTGGACAAAGCTTCAAATGCTTGTGTAATACACTTAGGGTTTTTGTAATTGCTTGATTATGCATAGATTTGGAGAGAACATAGCCTGAAAAGAGAGATCTTGTAGCTTTGGTTGGAATTTAGTCAAGTGTTCATCACAAATTCTGCTTTGTAATTCAAGAATGAAACCCTAACTTCATCTCTTCGATCCTCTCAGCTCAAGAATGATATCAATGAGTTCTTGGACTTTTTTGAAAGATTGGAACCTCTCGTACAACTTTCATGTTGACCACTTTTGTTAAATCAAACTAGAACTTGATGGAAATTGGCCAAGAAGTTGGGATAAAAACCTGACCAAAACTGCTGAAAATTTCTCTAAGTGTTAAATGAAAATGTCATGACTTCATGAACTTATAACTTGAAATCCAAGCATATTTAGGAGAAGTTGTGTAAATAAATGTTGTAGATATCATGGAGATCTACAACTTTCATGTTGGAAGTTTCTCTTGAATCATCTTGCATCATGGTGAAAAGTTTGCTCAAAGTTATGAAAAAAAACATGAAATTTCCAACACTTAGAAAAATTTCTAAGTTTAGAAATTTTGACTTTTCAAAATGAAATCTTGACTTTTTGATTTCTTGATGAATAAGTTTCATATTTTGACATGTTTTGATGAAATTTGATCTTTGAAATGTAATGTTGATCAAAAAGTCAAAGTTTGACTTTTCAGTATGCAATTAACCATTTTGCCCTTGTGCCAATTACAAGCCTAAATTGATGCATCAGTGATCTTGTGAGCAAATACTTGACAAATGAGAGGGAAAATTTTGGGGTACAACAGCTGCTCCTGTTCAATCTTCTTAAACCTGAAGTGTTAGATTGGCGAGTTTTGCCATTCGTGACTCGAAGGTGGAAGATGATTGGACACTAGAGTGCCCAGAAATTTGCACTCGGCGATGCGATGATAGGAGGAATGGGCTTAAAGACGCCATTTAGAGAGGTGATAGAATATTGTTGAAGATGGGCTTGTAGATTCCATCCAAGAATTCTTGTTGAATTGTAATTTGTAAGCTGAAAGAATAAGTATCAGAATTGCGTCCATGTCTGGAGTGTATCTGGGCTGTATCTGAAAGTTGAATCTGAATGAGTATCAAGATGGCATCCGTATCTGGAGCGTATCTGAACTGTATCTGAAAGCTGAATCTGAATGAGTATCAGGATGGCATCCGTATCTAGAGTGTATCTGAACTGTATCTGAGAATTGAAATTGAATGAGTATCAGGATGGCATCCGTATCTGGAGCGTATCTGAACTGTATCAAAAGGTTAAAATTGAATGAGTATCAGGATGGCATCCGTATCTGAAGCGTATCTGAACTGTATCAAAAGGTTGAAATTGAATGAGTATCAGGATGGCATCCGTATCTGGAGCGTATCTGAACTGTATCAAAAGGTTAAAATTGAATGAGTATCAGGATGGCATCCGTATCTGGAGCGTATCTGAATTGTATCAAAAGGTTGAAATTTAATGAGTATCAGGATGGCATCCTTATCTGGAGCGTATTTAAACTGTATCAAAAGGTTGAAATTGAATGAGTATCATGATGACATCCGTATCTGGAGCGTATCTGAACTGTATCAAAAGGTTGAAATTGAATGAGTATCAGGATGGCATCCGTATCTGGAGCGTATCTGAACTGTATCAAAATGTTGAAATTGAATGAGTATCAGGATGTCATCCCTGTCTGGAGCATATCTGAACTGTATTTGAAAGCTGAATCTGAATGAGTATCAGGATGACATCCATATCTGGAGCGTATCTGAACTGTATCTGAAAGCTGAATCTGAATGAGTATCAGGATAAAATTCGTATCTGGAGCGTATCTGAACTGTATCTGATTGCATATTGTTAATGGTAACTGTTAATCTTATCCTGAAAAGGGTAAAATGTTATCTAAAACACGAGGTTATGTTATATGAAATGTATAATGCAATGTATTTGCTTTATCAATGTTTATGATATGTGGATGCAATGTATGCGCATGTAAGCTGATTTGTTGTATTGCTGTTCGATTGAGGAAAATAAATCCTTGAATGCTGCTGAGGATATGTTGAATTTTCAAGTCTTGAAATTGAAATACTAATGAACTCCTGTTGAGAGAAATAAATTCCGTTATGAGGGCAATGCCATGTATTGCTTGTAAGATCTGCTTGGGGGATCCCGAGAATTTTGACGATTTCTACTAGGGATTAATAATTTGAAGCCTAGTCTTGCCGGGGATTCAAATGATGTACTGTGGGGATTACTTCTGGAATAGCCTAGAGACGTTTTCCTGTCCTTTCAACTTATCAGAAATTGTCTTTCTCATTTTGTTTATTTGTAAACAGTAATTATGTTCAAATGCATATGTTCATCAATGAATCATTTGACGTTTTTGCAAACAAAACACAAGAGTAAAGAAAAAGACAGGTAGTTTTTGTACTTTCAAAGGGACATCTTTGTATTGACTTTGAGTAAGTATTTTTGTACAAAGGGGACAAACATTCTAGTAAGAGAATGTTGTCGAAAACAAGAAAAATTTATACAAAGAAGGATAGCTATGTGTAATAATCCCATGGGGTTCCCATTCTGCTATAGCCTTTATATCTCCAAATATCTTGTCTATTTGTTGCTTCGTCCGAAGATGATTGAATTGATCAGAAACTCCGAGTTTGTCAGCGGAATATGCCCCACTGTGTGACAAATGTAGTTTTCTCCATGTCCTCAGGTGCCATTTTGATTTGATTATAACCTGAGAATCCGTCCATGAAGGAAAACACCTTGTGCTGGGCTGTATTGTCAACCAGGATATCTATGTGGGGGAGTGGAAAATCATCCTTAGGGCTGGCCCTATTCAAATCTCTATAGTCCACGCACATTCGTACTTTTCCGTCCTTTTTAGGCACGGGAACAATGTTGGCAACCCATTGGGGGTAGGAAGTGACAGCCAAGAATCCAACATTGAATTGTTTCATGACTTCCGCTTTGATCTTCTCTGACATATCAGGTCTCATGCGGCGTACTTTTTGTTTCACTGGTGGACAGTCTTCTCTTGTTGGCAGACGATGTACCATGACGTCTGTATCAAGTCCCGGCATGTCTTCATATGACCAGGCAAAGATCTCAACATAATCATGCAATAGCTGAATCAGACGCTCCTTGACACTGGCCTCTAGATTGGCACCCACCTTGACCTCTTTTCTATCCTCCTTGGTACCCATGTTGATTGTGTCTACCGGTTCCTCATGAGGCTGAATAGCTCTTTCCTCTTGTTGTAGTAGTCTGGCCAGTTCCCCTGGTACTTCACAATCTTCCTCACCTTCGTCTTCAACTTGGTAGATTAGATCCTCAGAGTCATGAAAGGCCATAGCAGTATCGTTACCCATGGGATCCGGAATGGAGGGGTACCTGCATTTGTGAGTGTGGGTGTGTGTAAGGGTATAGCCATCCTTAAAAAATAAAATGTAAAAGAAAAAACAATGAGCACAACAAGTTTGTATGTGAAAAACGTCCATGATTCATTGAATGTCATATGAAGATGAAATAAAACCCTTACAAATTGACCATTGTGCCTCGGGCAAGACACAAAGTTTAAAATGTGCGAGTTGTTTGTGAATATTACAAGTCCAACAGAAATATAAAAGATAAATTACTGAGGGATGAAAGTTATTGGAACAAAGTCTCTGGCTTCCCAATTGCGAAGTCCTCCGTTGATAGTAGGAAAGATCCAATCCTCCAAGTTGCAATCCTCTTCACCATCTTCCACCGCATTGACCTCTTGGTTGCTAATCTTCAAGGGTGGCCCTCCAGTATGGGCACGGCGCACAACCTTCTGAGCATTTGAAGTGAACCCTAAGCCAAAATTGTCAGATTTATACGGAATGTCCGGAAGTTTCCCCCAGATAGTGCATCCACCCTCCTCTACTACTGCCTTGGCGTCCTTTAGAGATGACATCCGGAGCGGAGGTCTTGTAATCTTAGGGATCTGGGACACCGTCTTGGTTACTGCTACCTCTTGAGAGACTTCTTCGAAATGTTGAAAAGGAGTTTCAATGAACTCGCCGTCCAATTCCACATACCGGAAGGAATTGAGGTGGCTAATCATATACTCTTCCTCTCCGTGGACAGTGATGATCTTTCCATGAACTGGATATTTCAGCATTTGGTGTAGTGTAGAGGTGACAACACCGGTATTATGGATCAACGGCCGTCCTAGTAGACATGAGTAAGAGGGACGGATGTCCATTACATAGAAAGTTGAGTTGACAGTATGAGTCCCAACCTTTATGGGGATGTCCACCTCCCCGTGGACCATCCTCTTTGAGCTATCAAATTCTCTCACGACTATGTTACTGGTTTTCAACGTCAGTTCTTCGCAATCTAATCCGTCGAGAGCTTTCTTCGGTAAAACATTCAAAGATGAGCCAGTGTCCACCAAGACATGGGCCAGAGTTATTCCTCTACATTCCACAGATACATGCAATGCCTCGTTGTGCTTTCTTCCCCTTGGTGTCAGATCAGCATCAGAGAAACCTAAGTCGTTATTAGCTGTCAAACTAGCCACACAATCTTGAAATTGGTCAGCAGACGTCTCTTGAGGCACATGGGTTGTCTTTAGGAATTTCACTAGGGCTTTCGCATGTGCTTCGGAATACAATAGTAATGCTAGCATGGAGATTTTGGAGGGAGTTTGCCCCAACTGTTCAACTACGTCGTAGTCTCTCTTCTTTATTATTCTCAGGATCTCCTCCATTTCCTTCTTGGAGGTTTCGGGGATAGTCAGTGGTTGAGCCTTCGTCTGGACAGGCTCTTCTTGAATACTTTTTCCACGAATTTCAGCAGTAGGAGTGTTGGTAGGGATAACAGCAGAGGTTGTGTCGTCTTTGTCATTAGGAGAACTTGCAGATATCATTATTGATATGGAGGTAACCTTTGGAACAGCTACGGGTCTAAAAACTGCCTTTGGAGGGGCAATTTCTGGAGAGAAAATTCTACTGCTACGGGTAATCTTACTGGTTCCGGCAATATTGCTAATGTTAGAGTCTTCTTCTTCGGAGCTTAACTCTTTGGTGGCCAGCCCTTCTTGTTTGATACCATGGTAATAGATATCTCCACCATAATTCCACGATACTGTTTTGTTTGATTCATACGGGACCGGCCCGAGCATTGTGATTATAAGAGGAGTAGTTTTTGGAACCGATGTAATCCTAACGGGTCTTTTGGGGACCCTGGAAGGATTGGCAGAGATGGTTATGATTGGAATGTCATCAACATGAACAGGTGAAACAGGAGAACTTTCAAACATAATCTCTTGGTTGTCTATCAAGCGTCGAATGTTTGTCTTCAACAGAGGGAAAACAATTGGTGAGGATAAGCAAAGATGGCAGTCTTCATTACAACCCGAGAATACACCAGCTTTCAACAAGTTTATCTTAATGATTGGGAGTGGAGTCAAGAGTTCATCAACTGTGGTAACAAACAAATCTTCTTCAATAGCATTGGTGTTGTGACCATGCCTAGGCATCGGAGCGGAAATGACATTTGGCTTCTCGGGTGCATCAAACTCAATCTCTTTTGCATCTATAAGGTCTTGAATTTTGTTTTTCAGGGCCCAACAGTTGTTAGTGTCATGACCCAGACTTTCGGAATGATATGCGCATCTGGCATTTGGGTGATAATGAGGGGACGCAGTGTTGGGGTTCTTTGGAGCTTCCTTTAGAGTTGTCAAATTGATTTTAGAAGATGTGGTAAAACCTGGGCTAGAGTCATATTGATTCTGGTGAATTACCGGACTGGCCTTTCCACTCTTGGTTGGTTACTTCTTGGTTGATCAGACGTAGGCTTTGGGATCATAGCGGCCCCTACCATTGGTCGGCGTTCAACTCTCCCTTGGTTCCTTTGTGGATAAACAGCATATACCTCATTCTTCCCAGTGAAAGGCTTTCTCACAGCTGTAGAGGCAGACGAATCCTTCTGAATCTTTCCACTTTTTATGCCAGCTTCCACCCTCTCTCTGGTTAGTATTAACTCAGTAAATCCTGCAGATGAGCTTCCAATCAAATGGTTGAAGAAAGGGCCCGATAGAGTGCCTAAGAACATATCCACCAACTCCCTTTCAGACAAAGGGGGTTGTACTCTCCCGGCTAGATCTCTCCATTTCTACGCGTAATCTTTGAAACCCTCATTTGAAGCCATAGCCATACTCTGAAGTTGAGTACGGGTAGGCGCCAAATCTGCATTATACTGGTATTACTTATAGAAAGTTGCGACAAGATCTTCCCAGTTGTGGATGTCGCCCCTTTCCAATTGGTAAAACCAATCGAGTTGTGTTCCAGATAGGCTATCTTGGAAAAAATGCACCCATAGGTCTTTATCAGCGGAGTGCGGCTGAATCTTTCTCACATACGATCAGAGGTGCATCTTAGGACATGACACCCCATCATATTTTGCAAACAACGACACTTTGAACTTTGGTGGGATCACAATTCCCGATACTAGTCCCAATTCTTTAAAGTCTAGACCCGGCACCCTCTGTATTTCCATAGTGTTCAGATGCTCTTCAAGATGTCTGTACTTATCATCTGCGGGGGGATACTATTCCTCGGAGTAGTCTTCATCTTCTTCCTCCTCCTCAGATTCTGACGGAACCGCTATTTCTTTTCCTTTCCCTTCACCTTCATCAGATGTTGCTGCGAAATTCAAGGTTCTTCTAGTTTGCCCTTGAAACCTTCTTCCCTACACAGGTTCCTTCTTTCAACTTACCAAGTTACAATTCTATAAACTACAGGTACGCAAGTTCTCGCTAAGGAATCTCTTACGCGATCGACACCCCTGGATGGCATCTTTAAGCCCATCTCCACAACTATCCATTACATTTCCAGATGGCATCTATAAGCCCATTCCCGACAAGATTATGTCACATCTCCGGATGGCATCTTAAAGCCCATCCTCCTATCCATCATCTTTCCAAATGGCATCTGTAAGCCCATTCCCGACATCACATTGCTGATACTACACCATGCGAGTGCAAATTTCTGGGCACTCTAGTGTTCAATCATCTTCCACCTTCGGATCACGAAAGGCACGCAAGCCAATCTACATCCTCAGGTCTAAGAAGATTGAACAGGGGCAACTGTTGTACCCCAAAATTTTCCCTCCCATATTCCTCAAGATATGATCTTCAAAATTGCTCAAGATGGCTCAAGGAGTAGACAGTCAAACCATCTCCTAAGACAACTGAAATTAGGTTTTTGGTTCTTTCAAGGAATTTGGGGTTTTCAATGATTCAATCAAGTCTCAAGAGCCTATATACATCCTCTAGCACCTACATGCCTAGTTTCAAGACTCACAATGCCAATTTGCACAGTCTAAAGCTCCATTTGATCCACAGTCAACTACAAGGGTAAAATAGTCATTTTGCAGTCAAAAGTCGGAATTTTTGATCAACATATTATTTTGAGTCCACAATCATCATTTGATCAAGTCTTGATCATGATTCGGCAAGAATAGCTCAAAAATCATCAAGGTGCAAAAAGTTACTATTTTTGGACAGTAGAAAAGTCAACTGTATCTTGACCAGGGCATAACTTTTTCATGGATTGTCAGAAAAATTCCATCCAATTCTCATTTTGAAGGGGATGTAATTTCCTACAATCCATCTTCACACTCCAAGTCCAAGAAATGTTCTCACAAGAAGTTACCAATTTTTACATTATAGGTCAAATTCAAAAGTCAACAAAAGTACACTTTGAGTCAAAGGCCATAACTTGAGATGGGTAAATCCAAATGACATGGGACCAAAGGCATTGGTTAGAGGACTTCAAGTCCTTTCCAAAATGTCCAAGAACATGTTCATATGATCAAAATTGAGCAAGATGTGCATTGGAGAAGTTGGGAAATTTTCATGAATTTACAAAAGTCAACTTTGCTCAAAACACCTTATTTTTGCTAATGGGTATCAAATCTCTTCTTGAAACTTCATCCATGGCCTATGCACGACCCATCAAGATTAATTGAATTTATTTTCTTATTTTTATTGATTAATTGGATTTTTTTAATTAATATTAATTCATTTAATTAATTTAAATTGTAGGAAAATACAATATTTGATTTTTTCAATCAATTTGTGAAGCAAATGTGGTCAAGATATGCTGGCAATTTCGTGCTCAAAGTCAAAGATACAAAAAATCCAAAATTGGCAACATTTTCCAATCATGAAGATTCAAAAATATTTGATTTCCAATCAAAGATTCAATCATCAATTCAATGGATTTTTGCCCAATTCTTGACCTAATTCAATTGCCCTATATATATGCAAGCAAACCCTAATCTCATAGACGTGAAAAAAGCTGCAGAAAAAAGCCATAGCATATTGAGAAATTTCAAGAAAAAGTGAAAACTGATCTTTGCATTCCAGACCAATTCAAGGCAATTTGTTGATTCTAACACCTTGCAGGAGTTCCCAGGAGTGTGTGGCAATCAAATTCAAGCCTTAAAGCTCAAAGAATCGTCCTAGACAATTTCACGGTTTGAAGCTTTTATCCAAAATCGTATTATCTAATTCATGCGCATTTAACATATTTTCTTGATTGTTTTGCATTGCTAGGAACCATATGAAGCTAATGGTATCATTTAATTGAATTATAATGCACTAAATCACAAGATGCCATGAACGATTTCTAGGGTTCCTGAGCTTTGAAATTGGGGCTTTCTAAACCCAGAAAAATTAGGACTCATAAGACCCATGGTTGGAATCGTTGAAACAAGACGAACAAGAAGGACCCCTCGCGAAATATTTATATAAACCATAGCTCTAATCGCTATTTTTCCTCGTAGCATGTTGTGGGGGTTAAAAACCCCCGCTATCTAATATGTTTTTATGCAGAACGAAGGAAGAAGATGAGGACGTGTTAACGTATGGTTGGCTGATTTGAAAAAGTGCGCGCTTGTTTTTGTTTTACAGCATAGGGATTAATTTCCCAATATAATAATTGCTCTGTATTTTACTAACAATTGATAAAGCTTAGTGGAGTGGTTAGCATGCTGATCTGGAAGCCTTGGGACCTGGGTTCGAATCCCAGGTCCCCCCAAAATGCTTATTCTATTTTTCTTAACATATTCATGTGCAGAATTCCAAAAGATGTCCACTATGCACTTCACATCCCAGCGCGCCAAGTGGCCTCAAACTCAAATCTCATGGCCTAGATTGGAAGACTAGCATACTCCTTAGTCAACATGCGCATAAGTGATCACAAAAGTCAGCAGGCTTGAGTATTGTTGGGCCTGAGAATTTCCAAGAACACCTCCTGATTGGGCCAACACCCCCTGGGTTCATTCTTTTTTTTCTTCCTTTATATTTATTTATTTAACTATTTTTATTATTAACTATTATTATTATTTAAATTAACCAAATTAATTTTTTCATAATAAATTCAGAAAAACTAAAATATAATATTTTTATTATTATTATTTATTAACTTCACCCTTTATTATTTTTGTAAATAAAAACTAACATCATTAATTTAGTTTAATTAGGGTTAATTTTAACTTTTTTTCAATAATTTAAAATCAACATAGAATTAGGGTTTGATAATTTTAATCATCTTTTTATTTTATTTATTTCCTTAAAACATTAAAAATCCAAAAATATTTCTTTTAATTAATTAATTAGTTTTAGGTTTAATTTAATTTAATTCATGAATAATACAAAAACTTCTTTCTTTCTCAAAAAGGGTCAAAACCCTAAGGACTTCCCCGATTCAATTTTTCTCGCGTGCGATTATTCTTGATTAATTTTTGATCCATATTATGTAATTGTTCAGAGGATGTAATAGCTTTAATTAGGACCTTTTTATCGCTTTTGTTATTTTCCCGCAATTTACTTTTCAAGGGTTTGCTTTTGGCGATGTAAATACCCGACGCCTTGTAATAGCGTAGATTTATTTTACGCAACTATTAACTGTTAGATGTATGTTAATTAGGCTATGCATGACAAGACTTATCTCTGAAATTAAAATCAACCAGTAGCTCACCATAACATGTGCAAAGATAACTTAACTGAATCCTGACACACTCGCACATGCCACTCTTAGGGTACGCCTCACTTGGTTGCCTCGACGTGGTCATTGAGTATAGGGTGTTTTAGAGGTCGCCCTCCTGTCTAAAGATCAAGTTGCCTCGAAACGGTTGCCTCGATAAAAAAACGATCTAAGACATTAGGGTTACCGCTAAGGCATCCTACTATTGCTTTAGTGACCACATGTCCCTATAATCGAATTGACCCGAAAAACTCCAACGACGGTGCTACCTACTTCTCAATAGTGGGATAGTACTGTCTAAAGGACATTTACACAACTTAATTTCTTTTGAGTAGGTAGAGGTTCTCAGGTACTTGCTCTTTCAAAACAAAAAAATACTTTTCGCACCTACACTTTTCTGACAAAAGTTTTCAAACAAACACTTCATACACTCTTGAGGACTGATACAAGAGTTAAATCGAAGTTTTCAAACAAATTTTTTCAAAACCCATAAACACAAGAAAAGCAAAACATTTTGAAAACATAGTGAGCAAGTACCTAAGAGCCCGTGGATAACCATTGATAGAAAGGGTGCTAACACCTTCCCTTTCTATAATCTACCTCCCGAACCGAGAAACATCTCGAAAAGGAATTTTGCTGTGCTTTTGTCCTTTCCTTGTTGGAGAAAATAAAAGACGGTGGCGACTCTTGCTTACCGCGACATTTCGCGAACCAGCATTCCAAAACAGTCAGTTCTATTTCCGCCGATCACAGAATTGGCAACTCTGCTGGGGACTATTAATAAGTGAGGTGTACCTTAGGATTAGATCATTCTATGTTTTCAATTGTATGCCTTGTATGCTTTAATTTTGTGGGCTTGTATTGGAGTTTCATAGATCATAACCCGGATCTGGGGAATACCCTTTAGGTAAGTAGCAATAAACTGTGAGGGACCTGTCCGGCGTAGACCGACACGGGTGGAGCAGTAGCTACGTTGGTGTGACACCTTGGTCTGTACCGATATCCCTTGTGTTGGAACAAGGAGAATATGGGTCTTCTGAGGAGTCATTAAGCACCAACTGACCTTAGAACCTTAAATTGACCAACTTGGCCATAGAACAGTAGCAGTATGCTACACTCATTGAGGCTAAACTCTCGCGATGGTTCCGGCCGCAAGAAAAGGTTGCTAAGCTGGAGTTATGACCAGTTGAGGGTAGTCAATGATATTGAGATCCTCTAGAACCCAGTTACTATTTCTAGGACAGGTCTTAACCAACTGAAACTGAAAGAGGGTAGTACCTAAACTTCATGCTGGCCTGAAATCTAAGGGCTCTTGTGTGACTTGTGTGCCTTTACCATGTTTGCCTTTTGTGAATACTTGTGGTGTGCCTTATCATGACATCATAACATCATACCATTACATACATCCTGCATAAGGACTAACCCATTTCAAGGATCTCAAGGGTTTGTGATGCAGGTCATGATGAACCAAATGTCTAGCAAGGGGCAAATGGGATTTATTTTCCTCTAGCCAAGGTTGTTTGGAGATCAAAACATGATGACTTGAGTCAGGGGCTATGACCCACTCGATATGGTGAGCCTGACTCTTGAAGAAGGACTCTTAATAACAAGAAGCTCCTTCAATCAAGCTGCAAAATTTAAATTCTAACAGTTTCCTGTTTACCCCGCGAGATCCTTGAAAACATTGCATACATATTGTGATCGGTGGATCTGGAACTGACTGTTTAACGCTGGTTCGCGAAATGTCGCGGAAGCAAGAGTCGTCACCGTCTTTTATTTTCTCCAAAGGGAAAGGACAAAAGCACAGAAAAATTCCTTAAAGAGATTGCTCTCGGTTCGGGAGGTAGGTTATAGAAAGGGAAGGTGTTAGCACCCTTTCTATCCATGGTTATCCATGGGCTCTTAGATACTTGCTCATTGTGTTTTCAAAAATGGTTGTTTGCTTTTCAACTGTGGGTTTTAAAAAGTTTCTTTGAAAATTCCAGTTCGACTCTTGTATCGGTCCTCAAGAGTGTTTGAAAAATTGCTTTCGAAAGCTTTTTGAAAAGTGTCGGTGTGAAAAGTATTTTTTTGATTTGTTTTGAAATTAGAGCAAGTATCTAGAGTCGTCTACCTACCCTAAGGAATTAGGCTGTGTAAATGTCCTTAAGGTAGTGCCATCCCACCATTGAGAGGTAGGTAGCACCACCGTTGGAGGTGTTCGGGTCAATTCGAGGTTCGGGACATGGTGATCACCAGAGCAATGGGAAGACACCTTAGAAGCTACCCTCATGCCAGGTTCCCGGATCATGAGGACTTACTAAGACATCCTATACTCGACGATCACCTTTCGAGGCAAGGCAACAGTGAGGCGTACCCTAGGGGTGGTGTGTGATTTGTGTGTCAGATTCAGACATTTTATCTTGTCCTGTTATTGGTGATCTATGCGCTTGTTTTTATTTTTGTCCATTCATTCTTGCATGCCTTGATTAACAGTTAAAAGTGCGAGAAAAGTAAAGTTCTAAGCTATTACAAAAGGCGCGGGTCCACATCGCCAAAATTTCCAGGACCCGATTTGACAGAAAAATAAAGAATTAAGATAAAGGTAAAATGCGAGAAATTAATTACACGGCTTTGGGAGAGGTACATAAAAATTATACGAAAAGAAAATAAATGCGCGATTTGAATTAAAGTTGAAACGAGGGCGTTGGACCCTTTTTAATGAGATTAGATTAAATAATTAAATTAAAGAAAAAGAAATTATTTTTGGTTTTTTGGTGTTTAGGAGAATTTAATGCAATTAAACCTAATTCTACAATTTTTATTTTGTTATGAAAACATATTAAAATTTAACCTAAAATTAACCCTAATTAATCAATGCGATTTAATTCATAAAAATAAATATTTAATTACTAGTGAAAAGAAAAGAAAAAGGATAAAAATTAATTAAAACTAATTCTACCATTTTTTAATTAAGAAAAATATTAAGATTTTATTCCTAAATTAAAACTAATTAATTAACAAGGCTTTATTTACAAAAAATATAACATTAAATAAAAATATTAATTTTTGTCTCTTTTCTGATTTTTATTGTTTTTGCGTTTTTATGAAAAAATAATTAAATTAAGGGAATTAATAAATAAAAGAAAACAAATTGAATCAAAATAAAAAAAATAGTGAGAAGGACATTGCAAACCTAGGGGGTCTGCCCCTAATGTGGAGGTGTAATTGTAGCAATTTTGGCCCAAGGCTCCTGGCCTGTTTGACTTTCATGCCAGCGTGTGAGGTGGTTGACTGGTGTCTACCATGGACTTCAGATCATGGCCCTCTGATCGCTTCCATTGGCCAGGTGGATGGCTTGATTTTGATGATGCACGGTGGTCCATAACGTTGAAACTGCATACAAATATTAAATGAAAAACAATATGAAAGGGGGTGGGGACCTGGGGCTCGAACCCAGGTCCTGAACATTACCACTAGCAAGCCTTGCCACTGAAGCACTCAACGCGTTCTGTATATTAAATAAACAATAAACATAATAAAGTAAAAACAAACGCTAGTGCGTTTTTCGCGCGAGATTTCAAACAATCCAATCCTTGATGGCCACCTCATCTTCTTCTTCTACGTTCCCTGAAACACAAAATCATAAGCAACGGTTTTTGAACCGTTCCAGAATGTACCATTCCAGAAAATAGCGATTAGGAATCCTTGCATTAGAAATTAGGCGCGAGGGTCGTTTTGTTTTCGTCTAAGAACACTGAGTTGAATGGTCTAGGTCCCATATGCCAATTGTTCCTTAATTAAAAAACCCTAATTCAAGGTCCTGGAAACCCTAGCGCACATTCATGGTGAAATCCTCAAGGGTGCACAAAAACACAATTAAACCATACAGTTAGCATTAGAATCAAACAATGAATATGAATCAAATATTAAAAAGTGCCAAAAACGCATGATTCATGATGTACGATTGCAAGAAATTTTCTGTACAGGTGGTCACCGTTCTTACGTTTCTTGAGGTTAGGATGGATGGTTTTTATTTGGAAATCTTCCTTGAAGCCTCAGGAAGGTGATGGAACAAGTTTCTTTGCTTGAATCGACCTGTAACTTGGTTTGCAGTTTTGAAATTTCAAGCAAAAAGTTCAAGTTTGTTTCTTGTCTATGGCGCAGCTTTTTTGGTAATGGGCACGAGGGTTTGCTTGTGTATGTATAGATGAATGATTTAGGTTAAGTTTCTTGTCCAAGGAATCAAAGAATTGATGTATGGATATTTGATTTTTATGGCAAAATATTTTCCAATCTTTTCATGCACATTTGCTCTCAATCATATCCAATCACCTTCAATTCTTCCCTAATCTGATTTGCACGAAATATTGGAGATATTATATGCATAAAAAGATTTGAAACATTAGGTTTAACATTTTTCATGTATTTAAATTAATTTAAATGAATTATTAATAATAAAAATCCAAATAAATAAATAAAAAATGAAGAAAAACTTCCCTTTGGGCCAAATGGTCGTGCACATGCCTTGGATAATGAATTGTGGAAGAAAAAGAGGCCCATTAGCAATTTTAGGTCATTTGAATCAATGTTGACTTTTCAAAATATCCAAAAATTTCCCAACTTCCACAAGGCATAACTTGCTCAATTTTTAAGCTTTGCTCATGTTCTTGGACATTTTGGAAAGGTCTTTGAGTCCTATAACCAATGTCTTTGGTCCCATGTCATTTTGATTTACCAATCTCAAGTTATGGCCTTTGACTTAAAGTCCCTTTTTGTTGACTTTTGAAAATGACCTATAATGTTGAAATTGATAACTTTTTGTGAGAGCATTTCTTGGACTTGAAGTGTGAAGAGGAGTTGTTGGAAATGTCTTTCTCTTAAAAATGAGCTTTGGATGGAATTTTTCTTATAATCCATGTGAAATATATGCCCTGGTCAATTTACAGTTGACTTTTTCAACTGTCCAAATAAGGAAACTTTTGCACCTTGATGATTTTTGAGCCAAGCTTTAAGAATCATGATTAAGCATTGATCAAATTATGTTTGTGGCTTCAAAATGAGATGTTGACCAAAAATTTGAACTTTTGACTGTCAAATGACCATTTTGCCCCTACAGTTGACTGTAGTGCAATTAGGGTTTTTGACTGTGCAATTTTGTGCTGAAAGTCTTGAAACTTGATATGAGGATGCTTGACCATATTTGTAGGCATGTGGGACTTGATTGGACCCTTGGAAACTTCATTTACTTTGTCAGAACCAAAACCCTAATTTTGACTGTTAGGAGGCCCTTGAGCTGTGCAACCCTTGGGGAGATTTTGAAGCTTGACTTGGCAATTTCTTGAAGAATATGGGAGGGCAAATTTTGGGGTACAACAGTTGCCCCTGTTCAATCTTCTTAGACCTGAGGATGCAGATTGGCTGACGTGCCTTTCGTAATCCGAGGGTGGAAGATGATTGAACACTAGAGTGCCCAGAAATTTGCGCTCACATAGTAGCAGTGTGATGGTGGAATGGGTTTATAGATGCCATTTGGAGATTGATGAATAAGATGATGGGCTTATAGATGCCATGCTAAGAGATGATGGAAGGTGGATGGGCTTATAGACGCCATCTGGGTGTCAATCGCGTAAGAGATTCCTTAGCGAGAACTTGCATACCTGCAAAAAAGAAGAATGATTACCTGACCTGTTACGGGAGCTGGTTTTCAAATTCTTTGTGTAGATGTGTCCTGACTGGTTACAGGAGCTGGGTCTGGAGCTTCAAACAGTGATGAATGAACCAGGGATGATTACTACCTCACCAGGAACGGTGAGAGAACCTTGGGTGACTTTAACCTCAACAGCAATCGTTGAGAAGATCTTGGGATTACCACCTCCGCAGTATCGGGGAGAGAACCATAGGCGACTACAACCTCAACAGCAAACATTGAGAGAATCTTGGAATGGAATTATCATCTCCGCATGATCGGGGAGAGAACCATAGGCGATTACAATCTCAAAAGCAATCATTGAGAAAACCTTGGAATGGAATTATCATCTCCGCAGGATCGGGGAGAGAACCATAGGTGATTACAATCTCAATAGAAATCATTGAGAAAACCTTGGATGGAATTATCATCTCCGCAGGATCGGGGAGAGAACCATAGGCGATTACAATCTCAATAGCAATCATTGAGAAAACCTTGGATGGAATTATTATCTCCGCAGGATCGGGGAGAGAACCATAGGCGATTACAACTCAATAGCAATCATTGAGAAAACCTTGGATGGAATTATCGTCTCCGCAGGATCGGGGAGAGAACCATAGGCAATTACAATCTCAATAGCAATCATTGAGAAAACCTTGGATGGAATTATTATCTCCGCAGGATCGGGGAGAGAACCATAGGCGATTACAACTCAATAGCAATCATTGAGAAAACCTTGGATGGAATTATCGTCTCCGCAGGATCGGGGAGAGAACCATAGGCGATTACAACTCAATAGCAATCATTGAGAAAACCTTGGATGGAATTATCGTCTCCGCAAGATCGGGGAGAGAACCATAGGCGATTACAAATCAATAGCAATCGTTGAGAAAACCTTGGATGGAATTATCGTCTCCGCAAGATCGGGGAGAGAACCATAGGCGATTACAACTCAATAGCAATCATTGAGAAAACCTTGGATGGAATTATCGTCTCCGCAGGATCGGGGAGAGAACCATAGGCGATTACAACTCAATAGCAATCATTGAGAAAACCTTGGATGGAATTATCGTCTCCGCAGGATCGGGGAGAGAACCATAGGCGATTACAACTCAATAGCAATCATTGAGAAAACCTTGGATGGAATTATCGTCTCCGCAGGATCGGGGAGAGAACCATAGGAGATTACAACTCAATAGCAATCATTGAGAAAACCTTGGATGGAATTATCGTCTCCGCAGGATCGGGGAGAGAACCATAGGCGATTACAATCTCAATAGCAATCATTGAGAAAACCTTGGATGGAATTATTATCTCCGCAGGATCGGGGAGAGAACCATAGGCGATTACAACTTAATAGCAATCATTGAGAAAACCTTGGATGGAATTATCGTCTCCGCAGGATCGGGGAGAGAACCATAGGCGATTACAATCTCAATAGCAATCATTGAGAAAACCTTGGATGGAATTATCGTCTCCGCAGGATCGGGGAGAGAACCATAGGCGATTACAACTCAATAGAAATCATTGAGAAAACCTTGGATGGAATTATCGTCTCCGCAGGATCGGGGAGAGAACCATAGGCGATTACAATCTCAATAGCAATCATTGAGAAAACCTTGGATGGAATTATCGTCTCCGCAGGATCGGGGAGAGAACCATAGGCGATTACAATCTCAATAGCAATCATTGAGAAAACCTTGGATGGAATTATCATCTCCGCAGTATCGGGGAGAGAACCATAGGCGATTACAACTCAATAGAAATTATTGGGAAAACCTTGGAAAACTTCTACTGAGTCTTCATCAGAAAAATCTGTTTGGGGTCGATTTAACTGGACCAGAGAAGGCCTTGGACTGGATAAGAAATCTTTGGAGTCGATTAACTGAACCGGCCTAGGTCTTGGAATATGATTGAGAATTTAACTGAATCTTTCCTGAAAGGTAAAGGTCAGTCAGATGCAATGCATGATATGGACCAAGCAATGATGTTCTCAACATAAATGAGACTTGTAAGATATGATGCGTTTATGCATGCTATAATGATGTATGTGATGTTTAGGAATGTATGTTTTCGTCTAGGAAAGTAAATCCTTGACGGGTGCCGGGAAGTCACTCCTGGGCTGATGTTGGAGAATAGATTTTGCTTCCGTTGGGGATGATGGTTGCAAGAATACCGGTAGGAGAAGATAACTCCGTTGGGGAATAAACTTGGCGAATGGCATGACTCTGCAGGGAGGAAAGTACTCTAACGATCTTGCTGGGAAGCAATACTCGGTGGGGAGAGAGATACTTTGCTGAGCGTTGATAATAACTTGTTGGGGATACCCTTGTTGTATTGGAAGTGTTACTAGACTTCGCTGGGGATAAGAAAGAACTGTGTTGACGACGACCTTTCTGTGGCTTTTGGCTGAGGATAACCCAGTTATATCCTGGTAAGGAAATAACTCTTTGAATAAAGCCGGGAGACGCGTTCGTGCTCTACGAGGAATAAGCTTCCAGAATCTACTGGGGATAAGCTTACTGCTTGGGGAGATGGATTCCAACTTTCCTGGGGAACTGGATTGGACTCTCCTGGGGAAGTTTTGAGCTGTATCGGAAGTAACTCCACTGAATGCTTGATATACCGCCGGGGAACAATCTTTAGACCAAGACTACCGGGGATGCTTGTTAAGAATATGTATATTGCTGCTGGGGAGTGTTGAGATCTGCTGAAGGATGCTCAACTTCCTTAAGTTTGATACTATAGCTTCGCTTGGGGAGAGTGCACTGACTTGCTGGCTCACTCTCTGGGGGATTAAGATATCTGGTTACGTTCTTCCGCTGAACCCATCTTGGTACCCTGGAGGACAGAACAATTAGATTGCTTTTACACAACTCTTTATTGCCCCTGTTTCTGAGGTGGGAGAGGAAGACCTGTGAGGCGCTGATAGTGGTTGATGGACAAACCTTCTTCTGGTAGGCAAGTGACAAGATGCTGGGACATAGTCGTATGCTTTGATTCCTGATTTTTGCCTGGACCGCCCTTTCGGGTTTTCAGTCCACCGGGATACCCATTTTTGCCCAAGCCGCCTTTTCAGGTTTTCGACTTGCCGGGTGTACAGATTTTTTCATTTCATCCCTTCATTTTGCCCGAACCCTTTTGGTTCGCCGGGAAGCCCTAATTTTTGCCTAGGCATGTCAGCCTAGCGGGTCTTTGATTTTGCGTAGTATTCTTTTCGACTATGTCCGTTCTCTTAGAGTGTAGGGAGTTGCCCCTGTTAACAGTGTTTTGTCATGCCACCAGAAGATGTCTGCTCGAGCAAGATTCGTTGTTGGAATGCCCCAAGTGACTCAGGCGGAGATTTGCCCCAGGCTATTAGACCATGATTATATCATGCCCCTTGATTGGAGGTGCTTTCGTTCATTAGGCATTCGTCGTGCGAACTTCTATGCTGTTCAAACAAAAAGTCATATGCAAACAAAGTTATGTTAAAAATGCAAAGCCTATGTCTGTCTTGAAGATTTTGAAAATGCATCCTTTTTCATAAAACAAGTGAATGTTTGTAAAACGTGATGTCAACTCTGTCTTTACCGTAAGCCTTAAGGAGTCAGGATACCTTTCGTAACAGTATGCTTTCGAACTAACCCATGCTTCAGCTAGGACTTTTGAGGGTTATAACGTGGCCTGGTTCATGGTTTAAGAAACAAAGGATAAAGGCTCAAATTTTTTGTACCCACCCGCTCTTCGTGATGTCCTCCAAACCTAAACTCAGTCGATCATACGTTTAGACCTTGTTTGAGTCTTTGTTGTGATTTTCCGGTGATGATTCAGATGTTGATAACTTATTTTGAATAGGAAGTCATTCCTTTTTTTGTTGAGGGTTTGTAGGACCTCTTTCTTTTTGATTTTATGATCCCTATTTTTTCCTGAACTGTTTTTGGTGGTTACAGTCAGCGGGATGCCCCAGTTTTGTAAGTCTCCTTCATAGGTTTTGACTTAATGGGTTTTTTATTTTTGAGGTAATGACTGCCTTTCTTTATTGATTATTCGGAACCATCACTGTCTTTCTTTGTTTTGTAAGGACCTTTTTTGTGCCCTTCGTTATGCACTTGTGTTGTACCCCAAAATTTGCCCTCCCATATTCTTCAAAGAATTGCCAAGACAAGCTTCAAAATTCCCCAAGGGTTGCACAGTGCAAGAGTCTCCTAAACAGTCAAGATTAGGGTTTTTGTTCTGATCAAGAAAAATGAAGTTTCCAAAGGTCCAATCAAGTCTCACATGCCTACAAATATGGTCAAGCATCCTCATATCAAGTTTCAAGACTTTCAGCACAAAATTGCACAGTCAAAAACCCTAATTGCACTACAGTCAACTATAGGGGCAAAATGGTCATTTGACAGTCAAAAGTTCAAATTTTTGATCAACATCTCATTTTGAAGCCTTAAACATCATTTGATCAATGCTTGATCATGATTCTCAAAGCTTGGCTCAAAAATCATCAAAATGCAAAAGTTTCCTTATTTGGACAGCTGAAAAAGTCAACTGTAAATTGACCAGGGCATAACTTTCACATGGATTATCAGAAAAATTCCATCCAAAGCTCATTTTGAAGAGAAAGACATTTCATACAACTCATCTTCATACTTCAAGTCCAAGAAATGCTCTCACAAAAAGTTATCAATTTCAACATTATAGGTCATTTTCAAAAGTCAACAAAAAGGGATTTTAAGTCAAAGGCCATAACTTGAGATTGGTAAATCAAAATGACATGGTACCAAAGGCATTGGTTAGAGGACTCAAAGACCTTTCCAAAATGTCCAAGAACATGAGCAAAGCTTAAAAATTGAGCAAGTTATGCCTTGTGGAAGTTGGGAAAGTTTTGGATATTTTGAAAAGTCAACATTGATTCAAATGACCTAAAATTGCTAATGGGCCCATTTTTCTTCCACAATTCATCATCCCAAGCATGTGCACGACCACTTGGCCCAAAGGGAAGTATTTCTTCATTTTTTATTTATTTATTTGAATTTTTATTAATAATAATTCATTTAAATCAAATTAAATACATGAAAAATATTTAACCTAGGTTTTACAATCTTTTTGTGCATGAAATCTACTCAATAATTCGTGCATATTCAAATATGGAAAGATTTGGAGAGAATTGATCATGATTTGTACAAAAACACATGGAAAATATTTGAAAAAAGATCTTGAAAATCAAATCTCAAAAGCCATGAATGCAAGAGATTTTGATCAGAATTCTTGACCTAATTGGTTCATTACATAAGCCTGAATACAAACCTAATAAAAAAAACCACGCAGCTGCTCAGAAATCTGGAAAACAAAACTTGAAATTTTGTTAAAAAACTCAAAACTGAAAATCAGGTTTTAGGTTGATTCAAAGCACAAGACCAATTGCAATAGCTTCCTCGTGTCCCCCTGAAGCTAACTGGATCACTTTCCAACCTTCATACGCCCGGAATTGGTACAATGGAGTCAAACTGTTTCAAATAAAATTCATAATCGTGCATCTCAATTCATGCGTTTTTTGCAAGTTTTAATATGTGATTTACATTCCTTATGCTATTCTGAAGCTAACCCATATGTTTAATTGTATTTTTATGCATTATACGCGATTATACCATTGTTGTGCATTAGGGTTCAGGAAGCTCCGAATTGGGGTTTTTTGAAGGAGGAAAAATTGGAGTGTGAAACCACCACCATTCAAATCAGGGCGTTCAGACGATTATAAGGCTACCCTCGCGCCTAATTTATGGAGCCCCTGGGGCTAGTCGCTATTTTCCCAAAACCGGCCTAAGAGAACACCATGAAAACCGTTTCCTGTTTCTTTTGTATTTTCAGGAAAACGAAATCCAACGAAGGAGATGATATCGTGGCTGCCAATGATTGGTTGGTTTGAAACTGCGCGCGAAAAGCAGCACTAACGCGTTGTCTTGTTTTATTATATTCATTGTTTATTTAACTTACAGATAAATACAATAGCTCCACTGGCGAAGCGTTTGACTGGTAACACCTAGGACCTGGGTTCGATCCCAGGTCCCCACCCTTTCATATTATTTTTATTTCAAACGTTATCATATGCAGTTCAAGCCTTAAGGAGTACCATACATCCCCCAAATCCAACGTCCACGCGTCCAGCTTCATCAGATCAAAGGCCATGGATTGGAGAACACCATAAACCCTAGTCAACGCGTGTGTATGCTCCCAGAAAAATCAACAAGGCCATGCTAAATGGGCCTGAATTACTAGGGCTATACCTCCACATTGGGGACTGATACCCCCCTAGGTTTGCCATTTTAAATATTTTCTTTTTCATTATTTCTATTCTTTTAACTATTATTTGTTTAATTAATTAATTATTTTCATAAAATACCATAAAAAATCAGAAAAGACCAAAATTAAATATATTTAATTAGTTAATATTTTGTAAATAAGTTCATAAATTAATTAGTTAAATTAGTTTTAATTTTAATTCTTTTAATAAAAATCTAAAAAACATAGAATTAGGGTTTAATTAATTTTTATCCTTTTTTCTTTTTATTCCATAATAATTAAATAATTAAATATTTATTTTTTTTATAATTAAATTTGCATGTAAATTAATTAGGGTTAATATTAGGTTTTAATCTTCTTTGCTTAATAAATTAAAAGCCAATAGAATTAGGGTTAGCATTTAATTTCAATTAATTCTTTTTTCATATTAAATCATAAATACTAAAAAATACCAAAAACATCTCCTTTTCTTTTTAATTAATTAATTCCATGTAATTTTAATTTTGCAAAAAAAAGGGTCCAACGCCCTCGTTCCGATTTACTTCTTATTCGCATATTTATTTTATTTCTTTATAATATTTATGTATCTCTCCCAAGGCCATGTAACCTTTTAATTTTCTCGCACTTTTCTTTTCTTTATTTTTTCTGTCAAATCGGGTTCGAGAAATTTTGGCGATGTGGACCCGCGCCTTTTGTAATAGCTTTAGACTTTTACTTTTCTCGCATTTTTAACTGTTAACAAATGGCATGCAAGAATGAATGACAAAATAAAAACAAGCGTAGAACACCAATGACATGACAAAAGACAAAATACTTGAAAACAACACACAAATCACACACCACCCCTAGGGTACGCCTCACTGTTGCCTTGCCTCGAAAGGTGATCGTCGAGTAGAGGATGTCTTAGTAAGTCCTCATGATCCGGGAACCTGGCATGAGGGTAGCTTCTAAGGTGTCTTCCCATTGCTCTGGTGATCACCATGTCCCGAACCTCGAATTGACCCGAACACCTCCAACGGTGGTGCTACTTACCTCTCAATGGTGGGATGGCACTACTTTAAAGGACATTTACACAGACGAATTCCTTAGGGTAGGTAGACGACTCTAAATACTTGCTCTAAATTCAAAAAAAATTCAAAAAATGCTTTTCACATCGACACCTTTTCAAAAAGCTTTCGAAAGCAAATTTTTCAAACACTCTTGAGGACCGATACAAGAGTCGAACTGAAATTTTCAAAGAAACTTTTTAAAACCCACATTGAAAAGCAAACAATCCATTTTGAAAACATAAATGAGCGAGTATCTAAGAGCCCATGGATAACCATGGATAGAAAGGGTGCTAACACCTTCCCTTTCTATAATCTACCTCCCGAACCGAGAGCAATCTCTATAAGGAATTTTTCTGTGCTTTTGTCCTATCCATATTGGAGAAAATAAAAGACGGTGGCGACTCTTGCTTCCGCGACATTTCGCGAACCAGCGTTAAACAGTCAGTTCCAGATCCACCGATCACAGAACTGGCGACTCTGCTGGGGAATTAATTTTAAAGTGAGGTGTACCTTAGGACTAAGATCACTGTGTTTTCAATTGTATTGACTTGTCTGCTTTAAATTTGTGGGTTGCATGGGAGTTACATAGATCCTAACCCGGATCTGGGGATACCCTGTTTAGGTAGCATAAGCTGTGAGGGACCTGTCCGGCGTAGACCGACACGGGTGAAACAGTGGCTACGTTGGTGTGGCACCTTGGTCTGTACCAATATCCCTTGTGTCGCAACGAGGAGAATATGGGTCTTATAAGGAGTCATTAAGCACCAACAACCTTAGAACCTTAAATGACCCAACTTGGCCATTAGAACAGTAGCAGTATGCTACGCCCATTGAGGCTAAACTCTCGTGATGGTTCTGGCCGCAAGAAAAGATTGTGATACTGGAGTTATGACCGATTGAGGGTAGTCAATGATATTGGGATCCTCTAAGAACCCGGTCACTTTGATAGGACAGGTATGAACCAACAAACTGAAAGAGGGTAATAACTAGACCTCATGCTGGCCTAAACTCTAAGGGCTTCTCTTGTGTGACTTGTGTGCCTTCCAACTTGATTACTGGCATGCTTGCTATCTGACACATGGACTACTTGCAGGTTTTGTTCATAGTCCTTAATTGGGACTCATAACAGGGTTTGCTAAGTTTCTTGCAGGTTTTGTTAATAGTCCTTAATTGGGACTCATGACAGGTTTTACTTGAGTTTCTTGCAGGTTTTGGTTTGCAGTCCTTAATTGGGACTCATAACAGGGTTACCTGCATTACCCCATGCATAGCATAACATCATACCATTGCATACATCCTAACCCATTTCAAGGATCTCAAGGGCTTGTGATGCAGGTCATGGTGAATCAACTATCCCAGCAAGGGGCAAAGAGGATTTATTTTCCTCTAGACAAAGTTGTCAGAGGCTATGACCCACTTGATATGGTGAGCTCTGACTCTTGAAGAAGGTTCCCTTAACCAAGGTTGTTTGGAAATCAAAACCAGACATGATGACTAAAGTCAGAGGCTATGACCCACTTGATATGGCGAGCTTTGACACTGGAAGAAGATTGCCCTAGCCAAGGATGTCAGGGGCTATGACCCACTTGATATGGTGAGCTCTGACTCTTGAAGAAGGTTCCCCTAACCAAGGTTGTTTGGAAACCAAAACTAGACATGATGACTAAAGTCAGAGGCTATGACCCACTGGATATGGTGAGCCTTTGACCCTTGGAAGAGAGACTCTCAACAAATATGAGGTTTCTTTCAATCAAGCTACCGGATCCAAATGCTAACAAATTTTCTTGTTTACCCCATGAGGTCCTTGAAAACATTACATGCATGTCATACTCATCATTGCATAACAGGTATCCTTGTTGCAGGTCACTTACCTTTCCCGCTGTTTATTTCAGCAATGGCTTCCCAACAAGATAACCAAGACCTTCTCGCTCAAGAGACTCAGTTCAGGGAAATCCTCCTGAATCTATCCAAGGGACAGGAAGAGCTAAGGACACTTCTCATGGAGACTTTTGTCAGGAACAGTGCTGGGGATGAAAGGTTGAAACACCTACAAGCTGAGGTGGATGCATTGAAGGTCCAGATGCTGGGGCAGGTGACTGCCATTCAAGGGTTAGCTCAAAGACAAGATGAGCTCTGGTTTCTCGTCAACCAACTGCTTCAGGGTAACCAGCTGGGGCAAAAGTCTAAGGGTAAAAAGCCAGTCATCGTTCGACCACCTTTGAGACAAAGAGGCAAGGAGAGAGCTCCCCAAATGGCTCCAGTGTCACAAATTCAACATCGCAACCAACAAAAGAGCGAGAGAAGGCAGTTCACTCGGCTCAGCATGACCTTATCCCAGATATTGCCACAGTTGCTGGAGGCCAAGCTGGTAACTCTAAAAGAGGCTCCGAAGTTTCAAAATACAACGTCACCAAAGTATAACCCCAACGCTCGCTGCGCTTATCATTCTGATAGCCTGGGGCATGATACAAATGAATGTTGGGCTCTGAAGAACAAGATCCAGGACCTGATTGATGAAGGGGCATTAGAGTTCACACAAGATGGTCAGGCCGAGTTCTTCTACTACCCCTGCAAGACTCACCATTTGTAGTGACAAATCCTGAGACTGAGAAATTTTTGTTCATTCGAATGTTCAAGTTGCAATTCTCTTTTGTTCAAACATTTATTCATGTTAAACATTGTTATTTCATTAATGCATCGCATATGTCTGTTCTGAAACAATATATTCGTATTCACTATATGCAAATTATTTTCATATTTTTTCTGATGTCAACTCTCAATTAATAATTCTAAGCCTCTTGAGGGAGGATGACGAAAACGATACCACAATCTACAGTATGCTTTCGAACAGACCCCGCTGATGAGGTACAGGCATTGTTTCAATCCCTAAACACTGGAGTTATAAGGATGATAATCCCTCGTCAACCCCTCTGAGCCAAAGAAGTAGGAGTTTTTCTTTTCGAAATTTAAAACCCTTAATCATAACCTGGGGCAGGGTAGTCTCTCAGTTGATCCAAGTGCATAACGAATGGCACCAAAGAAGTTCTTACAAAATGAAAAAAGACAGTTATGGTTCCGAATAACCAATAAAGAAAGGCAGTCATTATCAAAAAAAAAAAGATCATAAATGAAAAGCCCATTAAGTCAAAACCTATGAAGGAGACTTACAAAACTGGGGCATCCCGCTGACTGTAATTCCAAAAAGGAAACAGCTCAGGCAAAAACAGGGATAATAAAATCAAAAAGAAAGAGGTCCTACAAACCCTCAGCAAAGGAAATGACTGCCTAGTCAAAATAAACTGTCAATATCCGAACCATCACTGGAGCATCAGAGCAAAGACTCAAACAAGGTCTAACGTATGATCAACTGAGTTTAGGTTTGGAGAACATCACGAAGAGTGGGTGGGTACAAATAATTTGAGCCTTTATCCTTTGTTTCTTAAACCGTGAACCAGGCCACGTTATAACCCTCAAAAGTCCTAGCTGAAGCACGGGTTAACTCGAAAGCATACTGTACAAAGATATCCTGACTCCTTAAGGCCTACGGTAAATACGGAGTTGACATCACGTTTTACAAACATTCACTTATTTTATGAAAAAGAATGCATTTTCAAAATCTTCAAGACAGACATAAGCTTTGCATTTTTGATATAACAGTGTTTGCATATGACTATTTGTTTGAATAGCAGGAAAATTCGCACGATGAATACCTAGTGAACAGAAGTACTTCCAATCAAGGGGTATAGCCTGAGCATGGTCCACCAGCTGGGGCAATCCAATCAAGATTCAGAGAATCTCTCAAAGGCCAAATAGCCTGGGGCAAATCTCCGCCTAAGTCACTTGGGGGACTCCAGCAACGAATCTTGCCTGATCAAACACTTTCTGGTGGCATGACAAAGCACTTCTAACAGGGGCAACTCCCTACATCCTGAGAACGGACATAGTCGAAAAAAATACTGCGCATAATCAAAGACTCGCTAGGTTGACACACCTAGGCAAAAATAAGGGCTTCCCGACGAATCAAAAGGGTTCGGGCAAAAATAAGGGATGAAATGAAAAACTGTACACCCGGCAAGTCGAAAACCTGAAAAGGAGGCTTGGGCAAAAATGGGTATCCCGGTGGACCGAAAACCCGAAAGGGCGGTCCAGGCAAAAGTTAGGGATCAAAAGCGTACGACTAGGTCATACCATCTCATCACCTGCCTACCAGAAGAAGGTTTGTCCATCAACCACTATCAGCGCCTCATAGGTCTTCCTCTCCCACCTCAGAAACAGGGGCAATAAAGAGTTGTCTAGGCAACCTAATTGTTCTGTCCTCCAAGGTATCAAGATGGGTTCAGCTAAAGAACATAATCAGTACATCTTAATTCCTCAGAGAGTGAGCCAGCAAGCAGTATACTCTCCTCAAGCAAAGCTACTATCAAACTTAAGGAAGTTGGGTATCCTCCAGCAGATCTCAACATTCCCCAGCAGCATATTCTTAACAAGCATCCCCGGCAGTCTTGGTCTAAAGATTGTTCCCCGGCAGTCTTGGTCTAAAGTTTGTTCCCCGGCGGCATATCCACACTCAAAGGAATCACTTCCTCGCAGTTCAAAACCTCCCCAGGAGAGTCCAATCTAGTTCCCCAGGAAAGTTGGAATTCATACCCCCAAGCAATAAGCTTATCCCCAGTAGATTCTGGAAGCTTATCCCTCGCAGAGCACGAACGTGTCGTCCGGCTTTATTTAAAGAGTTATTTCCTTAACAGGATATAACTGGGTTATCCTCAGCCAAAAGCCATGGAAAGAGCGTCCTCGACGAAGTTCTCTTACCCCCAGCGAAGTCTATTCACCCTTCCAATACAACAAAGGTATCCTCAGCAAGTTATTATCAACTCAGCAAAGTATCTCTCTCCCCACAGAGTATTTCTCCCCAGCATGGTCGCTAGAGTATTTTTCTCCCCGCAGACTCTTCCATTCGCCAAGTTTATTCCTCAACGGAGTCATTTTCTCCTACCGGTATTCTTGCAATTATCATCCCCAGCGGAAGCAAAATCTATTCTTCAACATCAGCCCAGGATATGACTTCCCGGCACCCGTCAAGGATTTACTTTCCTAGACGAAAACACACATTCATAAAACATCATTATAGCATGCATAGACGCATCATATCTTACAAATCTCACTTATGTGGAGAACATCATTGCTTGATCCATATCATGCATTGCATATGACTGACATCTACCTTTCAGGAAAGATGCAGTTAAATTCTCAATCATATTTCAAAACCTAGACCGGTTCAGTTAATCGACTCCAAAGATTTCTTATCCAGTCCAAGGCCTTCTCTAGTCCAGCTAAATCGACTCCCAACAGATTTTTCTGATGAAGACTCAGTAGAAGTTTTTAGGTTTTTTCTTTAAGATTATAAGTTCCTATTGGTTCTCTCCCCGACGGTGCGTGAGATGATAATTTCATTTTAGGTTATAATTTCCTATTGGTTCTCTCCCCGACGGTGCGTGAGATGATAATTCCTTTTTAGGTTATAATTTCCTATTGGTTCTCTCCCCGACGGTGCGTGAGATGATAATTCCTTTTTAGGTTATAATTTCCTATTGGTTCTCTCCCCGACGGTGCGTGAGATGATAATTCCTTTTTAGGTTATAATTTCCTATTGGTTCTCTCCCCGACGGTGCGTGAGATGATAATTCCTTTTTAGGTTATAATTTCCTATTGGTTCTCTCCCCGACGGTGCGTGAGATGATAATTCCTTTTAGGTTATAATTTCCTATTGGTTCTCTCCCCGACGGTGCGTGAGATGATAATTCCTTTTTAGGTTATAATTTCCTATTGGTTCTCTCCCCGACGGTGCGTGAGATGATAATTCCTTTTTAGGTTATAATTTCCTATTGGTTCTCTCCCCGACGGTGCGTGAGATGATAATTCCTTTTTAGGTTATAATTTCCTATTGGTTCTCTCCCCGACGGTGCGTGAGATGATAATTCCATTTTAGGTTATAATTTCCTATTGGTTCTCTCCCCGACGGTGCGTGAGATGATAATTCCATTTTAGGTTATAATTTCCTATTGGTTCTCTCCCCGACGGTGCGTGAGATGATAATTCCATTTTAGGTTATAATTTTCTATTGGTTCTCTCCCTGACGGTGCATGAGATGATAATTCCTTTTTAGGTTATAATTTCCTATTGGTTCTCTCCCCGACGGTGCGTGAGATGATAATTCCATTTTAGGTTTTTCTTTGAGATTATAATTTCCTATTTGTTCTCTCCCCGACGGTGCGTGAGATGATAATTCCATTTTAGGTTTTTTTTCAAACGTTCGCTTTTGAGATTATAATTTCCTATTGGTTCTCTCCCTGACGGTGCGTGAGATGATAATTCCAGCCCAGGTTTTTTTTTTCAAAACGTCCGCTTTTGAGATTATAATTTCCTATTGATTCTCTCCCCGACGGTGCGTGAGATGATAATTCCATTTTAGGTTTTTTTTCAAACGTTCGCTTTTGAGATTATAATTTCCTATGGTTCTCTCCCTGACGGTGCGTGAGATGATAATTCCATTTTAGGTTTTTTTTCAAACGTTCGCTTTTGAGATTATAATTTCCTATTGGTTCTCTCCCCGACGGTGCGTGAGATGATAATTCCAGCCCAGGTTTTTTTTTCAAAACGTCCGCTTTTGAGATTATAATTGCCTATTGGTTTTCTTCCCGATACTGCGAAGATGGTAATTCCCACCAAGATTTTCTCAACGAGCGTTGTTGAAGTTAAAGTCACCCAAGGTTCTCCCACTGTTCATGTTGAGGTAGTAACCCCACTGGTTCATTCATCACCGTTTGAAGCTCCAGACTCAACTCCTGTAACCAGTCAGGACACATCTATACCAAGCATCTGAAAACCAGCTCCTGCAACGTGTCAGGTACTCATTTTTCTTTTGCAGGTATGCAGGTTCTCGCTAAGGAATCTCTTACGCGATCAACATCCAGATGGCATCTATAAGCCCATCATCCCTCATCAATCTCCAAATGGTATCTATAAGCCCATTCCCATCATCACCCTGCTACTATGTGAGCGCAAATTTCTGGGCACTCTAGTGTTCAATCATCTTCTACCTTCGGATTACGAAAGGCACGTCGGCCAATCTGCATCCTCAGGTCTAAGAAGATTGAACAGGGGCAACTGTTGTACCCCAAAATTTGCCCTCCCATATTCTTCAAAGAATTGCCAAGACAAGCTTCAAAATTCCCCAAGGGTTGCACAGTGCAAGAGTCTCCTAAACAGTCAAGATTAGGGTTTTTGTTCTGATCAAGAAAATGAAGTTTCCAAAGGTCCAATCAAGTCTCACATGCCTACAAATATGGTCAAGCATCCTCATATCAAGTTTAAAGACTTTCAACACAAAATTGCACAGTCAAAAACCCTAATTGCACTACAGTCAACTGTAGGGGCAAAATGGTCATTTGACAGTCAAAAGTTCAAATTTTTGATCAACATCTCATTTTGAAGCCTTAAACATCATTTGATCAATGCTTGATCATGATTCTCAAAGCTTGGCTCAAAAATCATCAAAATGCAAAAGTTTCCTTATTTGGACAGCTGAAAAAGTCAACTGTAAATTGACCAGGGCATAACTTTCACATGGATTATCAGAAAAATTCCATCCAAAGCTCATTTTGAAGAGAAAGACATTTCCTACAACTCATCTTCATACTTCAAGTCCAAGAAATGCTCTCACAAAAGGTTATCAATTTCAACATTATAGGTCATTTTCAAAAGTCAACAAAAAGGGACTTTAAGTCAAAGGCCATAACTTGAGATTGGTAAATCAAAATGACATGTTACCAAAGGCATTGGTTAGAGGACTCAAAGAACTTTCCAAAATGTCCAAGAACATGAGCAAAGCTTAAAAATTGAGCAAGTTATGCCTTGTGGAAGTTGGGAAATTTTTGGATATTTTGAAAAGTCAACATTGATTCAAATGACCTAAAATTGCTAATGGGCCCATTTTTCTTCCACAATTCATCATCCCAAGCATGTGCACGACCACTTGGCCCAAAGGGAAGTATTTCTTCATTTTTTATTTATTTATTTGAATTTTTATTAATAATAATTCATTTAAATCAAATTAAATACATGAAAAATATTTAACCTAGGTTTTACAATCTTTTTGTGCATGAAATCTACTCAATAATTCGTGCATATTCAAATATGGAAAGATTTGGAGAGAATTGATCATGATTTGTACAAAAACACATGGAAAATATTTGAAAAAAGATCTTGAAAATCAAATCTCAAAAGCCATGAATGCAAGAGATTTTGATCAGAATTCTTGACCTAATTGGTTCATTACATAAGCCTGAATACAAACCTAATAAAAAAAAACCACGCAGCTGCTCAGAAATCTGGAAAACAAAACTTGAAATTTTGTGAAAAAACTCAAAACTGAAAATCAGGTTTTAGGTTGATTCAAAGCACAAGACCAATTGCAATAGCTTCCTCGTGTCCCCCTGAAGCTAACTGGATCACTTTCCAACCTTCATACGCCCGGAATTGGTACAATGGAGTCAAACTGTTTCAAATAAAATTCATAATCGTGCATCTCAATTCATGCGTTTTTTGCAAGTTTTAATATGTGATTTATATTCCTTATGTTATTCTGAAGCTAACCCATATGTTTAATTGTATTTTTATGCATTATACGCGATTATACCATTGTTGTGCATTAGGGTTCAGGAAGCTCCGAATTGGGGTTTTTTGAAGGAGGAAAAATTGGAGTGTGAAACCACCACCATTCAAATCAGGGCGTTCAGACGATTATAAGGCTACCCTCGCGCCTAATTTATGGAGCCCCTGGGGCTAGTCGCTATTTTCCCAAAACCGGCCTAAGAGAACACCATGAAAACCGTTTCCTATTTCTTTTGTATTTTCAGGAAAACGAAATCCAACGAAGGAGATGATATCGTGGCTGTCAATGATTGGTTGGTTTGAAACTGCGCGCGAAAAGCAGCACTAACGCGTTGTCTTGTTTTATTATATTCATTGTTTATTTAACTTACAGATAAATACAATAGCTCCACTGGCGAAGCGTTTGACTGGTAACACCTAGGACCTGGGTTCGATCCCAGGTCCCCACCCTTTCATATTATTTTTATTTCAAACGTTATCATATGCAGTTCAAGCCTTAAGGAGTACCATACATCCCCCAAATCCAACGTCCACGCGTCCAGCTTCATCAGATCAAAGGCCATGGATTGGAGAACACCATAAACCCTAGTCAACGCGTGTGTATGCTCCCAGAAAAATCAACAAGGCCATGCTAAATGGGCCTGAATTACTAGGGCTATACCTCCACATTGGGGACTGATACCCCCCTAGGTTTGCCATTTTAAATATTTTCTTTTTCATTATTTCTATTCTTTTAACTATTATTTGTTTAATTAATTAATTATTTTCATAAAATACCATAAAAAATCAGAAAAGACCAAAATTAAATATATTTAATTAGTTAATATTTTGTAAATAAGTTCATAAATTAATTAGTTAAATTAGTTTTAATTTTAATTCTTTTAATAAAAATCTAAAAAACATAGAATTAGGGTTTAATTAATTTTTATCCTTTTTTCTTTTTATTCCATAATAATTAAATAATTAAATATTTATTTTTTTTATAATTAAATTTGCATGTAAATTAATTAGGGTTAATATTAGGTTTTAATCTTCTTTGCTTAATAAATTAAAAGCCAATAGAATTAGGGTTAGCATTTAATTTCAATTAATTCTTTTTTCATATTAAATCATAAATACTAAAAAATACCAAAAACATCTCCTTTTCTTTTTAATTAATTAATTCCATGTAATTTTAATTTTGCAAAAAAAAGGGTCCAACGCCCTCGTTCCGATTTACTTCTTATTCGCATATTTATTTTATTTCTTTATAATATTTATGTATCTCTCCCAAGGCCATGTAACCTTTTAATTTTCTCGCACTTTTCTTTTCTTTATTTTTTCTGTCAAATCGGGTTCGAGAAATTTTGGCGATGTGGACCCGCGCCTTTTGTAATAGCTTTAGACTTTTACTTTTCTCGCATTTTTAACTGTTAACAAATGGCATGCAAGAATGAATGACAAAATAAAAACAAGCGTAGAACACCAATGACATGACAAAAGACAAAATACTTGAAAACAACACACAAATCACACACCACCCCTAGGGTACGCCTCACTGTTGCCTTGCCTCGAAAGGTGATCGTCGAGTAGAGGATGTCTTAGTAAGTCCTCATGATCCGGGAACCTGGCATGAGGGTAGCTTCTAAGGTGTCTTCCCATTGCTCTGGTGATCACCATGTCCCGAACCTCGAATTGACCCGAACACCTCCAACGGTGGTGCTACTTACCTCTCAATGGTGGGATGGCACTACTTTAAAGGACATTTACACAGACGAATTCCTTAGGGTAGGTAGACGACTCTAAATACTTGCTCTAAATTCAAAAAAAATTCAAAAAATGCTTTTCACATCGACACCTTTTCAAAAAGCTTTCGAAAGCAAATTTTTCAAACACTCTTGAGGACCGATACAAGAGTCGAACTGAAATTTTCAAAGAAACTTTTTAAAACCCACATTGAAAAGCAAACAATCCATTTTGAAAACACAAATGAGCGAGTATCTAAGAGCCCATGGATAACCATGGATATAAAGGGTGCTAACACCTTCCCTTTCTATAATCTACCTCCCGAACCGAGAGCAATCTCTATAAGGAATTTTTTTGTGCTTTTGTCCTTTCCATATTGGAGAAAATAAAAGACGGTGGTGACTCTTGCTTCCGCGACATTTCGCGAACCAGCGTTAAACAGTCAGTTCCAGATCCACCGATCACAACTTGGATCAACTGAGAGACTACCCTGCCCCAGGTTATGATTAAGGGTTTTAATTTCCGAAAAGAAAACTCCTACTTCTTTAGCTCAGAGGGGTTAACGAGGGATTATCTTCCTTATAACTCCAGTGTTTAGGGATTGAAACAATGCCTGTACCTCATCAGCGGGATCTGTTCAAAAGCATACTGTAAAGATCGTGGTATCGTTTTCGTCATCCTCCCTCAAGAGGCTTAGAATTATTAATTAAGAGTTGATCATCAGAAAAAATATGAAAATAATTTGCATTTAGTGAATACAAATATATTGTTTCAGAACAGACATATGCGATGCATTAATGAAATAACAACGTTTGATATGAATGGAATGTTTGAACAATCAAAAGAAAATTACAACTTGAAAGATTCTAATGAACAAAAATTTCTCAATCCTAGCCATGTTTTGGCAAGGGAGCAATGATCACATTGGGAGTCTCGGCGGGCTCGAACTCGATCTCTTTAGCATCGATCATATTCTGAATTTTGTACTTCAATGCCCAACAGTCCTCAGTATCGTGCCCCGGGCTACCAGAATGGTAAGCGCACCTTGCTTCTGGGTTGTAATTTGGAGAGGAAGTCTTTGGATTTGCAGGAGGGTTGCTCACAGCAATCAGGTTCATCCTTAACATGTGCTGCAAAGCTCGTGACCATGACATGTTGATGTAGGTGAATTGTCTCTTAGGCTCGTCCGACCTGTTCTGATCAACCCGCTGTTCTTGGCGCGGTCGTTGTTGGACCTGAGAAGTAGTAGCAACTCGGAGAGGTCTATTCATTGGACCCGACCTTTGCCTTCTTGGAAGCTGTTCTATGACCTGGTCCCTGATTTGGGCTGGTTGCTTCATGCCTTGAGGAAGTTGGCTGATCATGGCTCTCAGCTCTCCTTGCTCCTGAGCTAAACCTTGAATGAGGGCCCTTTGCCCCAGCATCTGGGTTTTCAATGTGTCTACCTCAGCTTGTAGACGTTTCAGTTGTTCGTCCTTGTCATCTTCGGGACTCTTTCTGATCAGATTCCCCATGAGGAGTGTCCTCAACTCTTCCTGCCCCTTGGATAGGCCTAGGAAGATTTCCCTGAACTGAGTCTCTTGAGCGTGAAGGTCCTGGTTATCTTGTTGTGAAGCCATTGCTGAAATAAACAGCGAGAAAGGTAAGTGACCTGCAACAAGGATACCTGTTATGCAATGATGAGTATGACATGCATGTAATGTTTTCAAGGACCTCGCGGGGTAAACAAGAAAATTTGTTAGCATTTGGATCCGGTAGCTTGATTGAAAGAACTTCATATTTGTTGAGAGTCTTTCTTCTAAGGGTCAAAGGCTCACCATATCCAGTGGGTCATAGCCCCTGACTCTAGTCATCATGTCTGGTTTTGGTTTCCAAACAACCTTGGTTAGGGGAACCTTCTTCAAGAATCAGAGCTCACCATATCAAGTGGGTCATAGCCCCTGACAACCTTGGCTAGAGGAAAATAAATCCTCTTTGCCCCTTGCTGGGATAGTTGATTCACCATGACCTGCATCACAAGCCCTTGAGATCCTTGAAATGGGTTAGGATGTATGCTATGGTATGATGTTATGTTATGCATGGGGTAATGTAAGTAACCCTGTTATGAGTCCCAATTAAGGACTGCAAACCAAAACCTGCAAGAAACTCAAGTAAAAACTGTCATGAGTCCCAATTAAGGACTAACAAAACCTGCAAGAAACTCGGTAAACCTTGTTATGAGTCCTAATTAGGGACTATAAACAAAACCTGCAAGTAGTTCATGTGCCATCTAACAAGCATGCAAGTAGTCAAGTACGAAGGCACACAAGTCACACAAGACAGACCCTTAAAGTTTAGGCCAGCATGAGGTTTAGGTATTACCCTCTTTCAGTTGGTTGGTTCATATCTGTCCTATCAAAGTAACCGGGTTCTTAGAGGATCCCAATATCATTGACTACCCTCAATCGGTCATAACTCCAGCATCGCAATCTTTTCTTGCAGCCAGAACCATCACGAGAGTTTAGCCTCAATGGGCGTAGCATACTGCTACTGTTCTAATGGCCAAGTTGGGTCATTTAAGGTTCTAAGGTCTGTTGGTGCTTAATGACTCCTTGGAAGACCCATATTCTCCCCGTTTCAACACGAGGGATATCGGTACAGACCAAGGCGCCACACCAACGTAGCCACTGCTTCACCCATGTCGGTATACGCCGGACAGGTCCCTCACAGCTTATGCTACCTAAACAGGGTATCCCCAGATCCGGGTTAGGATCTATGTAACTCCCATGCAACCCACAAATTTAAAGCAGACAAGTCAATACAATTGAAAACACAGTTATGAGCTAACCCTAAGGTACACCTCACTTTAAGTTTAATTCCCCAGCAGAGTCGCCAGTTCTGTGATCGGTGGATCTGGAACTGACTGTTTAACGCTGGTTCGCGAAATGTCGCGGAAGCAAGAGTCTCCACCGTCTTTTATTTTCTCCAAAGGGAAAGGACAAAAGCACAGAAAAATTCCTTAAAGAGATTGCTCTCGGTTCGGGAGGTAGGTTATAGAAAGGGAAGGTGTTAGCACCCTTTCTATCCATGGTTATCCATGGGATCTTAGATACTTGCTCATTGTGTTTTCAAAAATGGTTGTTTGCTTTTCAACTGTGGGTTTTAAAAAGTTTCTTTGAAAATTCCAGTTCGACTCTTGTATCGGTCCTCAAGAGTGTTTGAAAAATTGCTTTCGAAAGCTTTTTGAAAAGTGTCGGTGTGAAAAGTATTTTTTTGATTTGTTTTGAAATTAGAGCAAGTATCTAGAGTCGTCTACCTACCCTAAGGAATTAGGCTGTGTAAATGTCCTTAAGGTAGTGCCATCCCACCATTGAGAGGTAGGTAGCACCACCGTTGGAGGTGTTCGGGTCAATTCGAGGTTCGGGACATGGTGATCACCAGAGCAATGGGAAGACACCTTAGAAGCTACCCTCATGCCAGGTTCCCGGATCATGAGGACTTACTAAGACATCCTATACTCGACGATCACCTTTCGAGGCAAGGCAACAGTGAGGCGTACCCTAGGGGTGGTGTGTGATTTGTGTGTCAGATTCAGACATTTTATCTTGTCCTGTTATTGGTGATCTATGCGCTTGTTTTTATTTTTGTCCATTCATTCTTGCATGCCTTGATTAACAGTTAAAAGTGCGAGAAAAGTAAAGTTCTAAGCTATTACAAAAGGCGCGGGTCCACATCGCCAAAATTTCCAGGACCCGATTTGACAGAAAAATAAAGAATTAAGATAAAGGTAAAATGCGAGAAATTAATTACACGGCTTTGGGAGAGGTACATAAAAATTATACGAAAAGAAAATAAATGCGCGATTTGAATTAAAGTTGAAACGAGGGAGTTGGACCCTTTTTAATGAGATTAGATTAAATAATTAAATTAAAGAAAAAGAAATTATTTTTGGTTTTTTGGTGTTTAGGAGAATTTAATGCAATTAAACCTAATTCTACAATTTTTATTTTGTTATGAAAACATATTAAAATTTAACCTAAAATTAACCCTAATTAATCAATGCGATTTAATTCATAAAAATAAATATTTAATTACTAGTGAAAATAAAAGAAAAAGGATAAAAATTAATTAAAACTAATTCTACCATTTTTTAATTAAGAAAAATATTAAGATTTTATTCCTAAATTAAAACTAATTAATTAATAAGGCTTTATTTACAAAAAATATAACATTAAATAAAAATATTAATTTTTGTCTCTTTTCTGATTTTTATTGTTTTTGTGTTTTTATGAAAAAATAATTAAATTAAGGGAATTAATAAATAAAAGAAAACAAATTGAATCAAAATAAAAAAAATAGTGAGAAGGACATTGCAAACCTAGGGGGTCTGCCCCTAATGTGGAGGTGTAATTGTAGCAATTTTGGCCCAAGGCTCCTGGCCTGTTTGACTTTCATGCCAGCGTGTGAGGTGGTTTTCTGGTGTCTACCATGGACTTCAGATCATGGCCCTCTGATCGCTTCCATTGGCCAGGTGGATGGCTTGATTTTGATGATGCACGGTGGTCCATAACGTTGAAACTGCATACAAATATTAAATGAAAAACAATATGAAAGGGGGTGGGGACCTGGGGCTCGAACCCAGGTCCTGAACATTACCACTAGCAAGCCTTGCCACTGAAGCACTCAACGCGTTCTGTATATTAAATAAACAATAAACATAATAAAGTAAAAACAAACGCTAGTGCGTTTTTCGCGCGAGATTTCAAACAATCCAATCCTTGATGGCCACCTCATCTTCTTCTTCTACGTTCCCTGAAACACAAAATCATAAGCAACGGTTTTTGAACCGTTCCAGAATGTACCATTCCAGAAAATAGCGATTAGGAATCCTTGCATTAGAAATTAGGCGCGAGGGTCGTTTTGTTTTCGTCTAAGAACACTGAGTTGAATGGTCTAGGTCCCATATGCCAATTGTTCCTTAATTAAAAAACCCTAATTCAAGGTCCTGGAAACCCTAGCGCACATTCATGGTGAAATCCTCAAGGGTGCACAAAAACACAATTAAACCATACAGTTAGCATTAGAATCAAACAATGAATATGAATCAAATATTAAAAAGTGCCAAAAACGCATGATTCATGATGTACGATTGCAAGAAATTTTCTGTACAGGTGGTCACCGTTCTTACGTTTCTTGAGGTTAGGATGGATGGTTTTTATTTGGAAATCTTCCTTGAAGCCTCAGGAAGGTGATGGAATAAGTTTCTTTGCTTGAATCGACCTGTAACTTGGTTTGCAGTTTTGAAATTTCAAGCAAAAAGTTCAAGTTTGTTTCTTGTCTATGGCGCAGCTTTTTTGGTAATGGGCACGAGGGTTTGCTTGTGTATGTATAGATGAATGATTTAGGTTAAGTTTCTTGCCCAAGGAATCAAAGAATTGATGTATGGATATTTGATTTTTATGGCAAAATATTTTCCAATCTTTTCATGCACATTTGCTCTCAATCATATCCAATCACCTTCAATTCTTCCCTAATCTGATTTGCACGAAATATTGGAGATATTATATGCATAAAAAGATTTGAAACATTAGGTTTAACATTTTTCATGTATTTAAATTAATTTAAATGAATTATTAATAATAAAAATCCAAATAAATAAATAAAAAATGAAGAAAAACTTCCCTTTGGGCCAAATGGTCGTGCACATGCCTTGGATAATGAATTGTGGAAGAAAAAGAGGCCCATTAGCAATTTTAGGTCATTTGAATCAATGTTGACTTTTCAAAATATCCAAAAATTTCCCAACTTCCACAAGGCATAACTTGCTCAATGTTTAAGATTTGCTCATGTTCTTGAACATTTTGGAAAGGGCTTTGAGTCCTCTAATCAATGTCTTTTGTCCCATGTCATTTTGATTTACCAATCTCAAGTTATGGCCTTTGACTTAAAGTCCCTTTTTGTTGACTTTTGAAAATGACCTATAATGTTGAAATTGATAACTTTTTGTGAGAGCATTTCTTGGACTTGAAGTGTGAAGAGGAGTTGTTGGAAATGTCTTTCTCTTCAAAATGAGCTTTGGATGAAATTTTTCTTATAATCCATGTGAAAGTTATGCCCTGGTCAATTTACAGTTGACTTTTTCAACTGTCCAAATAAGGAAATTTTTGCACCTTGATGATTTTTGAGCCAAGCTTTGAGAATCATGATCAAGCATTGATCAAATGATGTTTGTGGCTTCAAAATGAGATGTTGACCAAAAATTTGAACTTTTGACTGTCAAATGACCATTTTGCCCCTACAGTTGACTGTAGTGCAATTAGGGTTTTTGACTGTGCAATTTTGTGCTGAAAGTCTTGAAACTTGATATGAGGATGCTTGACCATATTTGTAGGCATGTGGGACTTGATTGGACCCTTGGAAACTTCATTTACTTTGTCAGAACCAAAACCCTAATTTTGAATGTTAGGAGGCCCTTGAGCTGTGCAACCCTTGGGGAGATTTTGAAGCTTGACTTGGCAATTTCTTGAAGAATATGGGAGGGAAAATTTTGGGGTACAACACATATATCATACATATCATTGCATCACAGGTCACCCTTTACAGGTCTCTCACGTTCTCGCTGTTTATTTCAGCAATGGCTTTCCAACAAGACAACCAGGATCTTCGTACTCAAGAGACTCAGTTCAGGGAAATCTTCCTAAGCCTATCCAAGGGGCAGGAAGAGTTGAGAACACTCCTCATGGGGAATTTGGTCAAGAAGAGTCCTGAAGACAGTAAGGACGAACGACTGAAACATCTGCAAGCTGAGGTAGATGCAATGAAAACCCAGATGCTGGGGCAGATGGCTCTTATCCAAGGCTTAGCTCGGGAGCAAGAAGAGTTGAGAACCATGATCAACCAGCTTCATCAAGACAGATACAACAGTATGAAGCAGATAGTCAAGGCTAAGGATCAAGTCATTAATCAACTTCCGAGAAGTCAAAGGTTTGGTTTGATGAAGAATGGACCTCTCCAGGGTGCCACTACCTCACAGGTCCAACAACAACTTGACCATAAGCAACGAGCTACTCCGAGGCCGTTTACCAAGCTCAACATGCCGCTGTCCCAAGCTTTGAAACACCTGTTGAATTTGAATCTGGTGACGTTGGTAGGACCTCACCCGAATCCTAAGACTTCTTCACCCAACTACAATCCTGATGGCAAGTGTGCATACCATTCTAACAGCCCGGGGCATGATACTGACGACTGTTGGAAGTTGAGGTACAAAATCCAAAACCTGATTGATTAAGGAGCATTGGAGTTTGCGCAAGATGGTCAGGCTGAGTTCTTCTACTATCCCTCCAAGGTTCACCATTTGAAGTGACAAGTCCTGAGACGAGAAGACTTTTTGTTCATTGGAATTTTCAATTTGTAATTTTCTTTTGATTGTTCAAACATTTATTCATGTCAAACTTTTTTATTTCATTAATGCATCGCATATGTCTGTTTTGAATCAATCCATTCGTATTCACTATATCCAAATTGCTTTCATTTTTTTGTGATGTTCAACTCTCGATTAAAAATTCTAAGCCTTTTGAGGGAGGATGACGAAAACGATACCACGATCTTTACAGTATGCTTTTGAACAGACCCCGCTGACGATGTACAGGCATTGTTTCAAATCCTAAACAGTGGAGTTATAAGGAAGATAATCCCTAGTCAACCCCTTTGAGCCAAAGAAGTTGGAGTTTTTCTTTTCACAAAAATTAAAACCCTTAATTATAACCTGGGGCAGGGTAGTTCTCTCAGTTGATCCAGGTGCACAATGAATGGCATCAAAGAAGTCCTTCCGAGACAAAAAGACAGTGATGGTTCCCTATAATCGTAAGGACAAGCAATCATTATCTCTCAAAACAAAAGCCCAATAATTCAAAACCTATGAAGGAGACTTACAAAAAACTGGGGCATCCCGCTGACTGTAATCACAAAAGAAACAGTTCAGGAAAAAATACACGGATAATAAAATCAAAAAGAAAGAGGTCCTACAGACTCTCAACAAAAAGAAATGACTGCCTATTCAAAATAAACTGTCAGTATCTGAACCATCACCGGAATATCAGAGCAAAGACTCAAACAAGATCTAATGCACGATTAGCTGAGTTTAGGATCGAAGAACATCACGAAGAACGGGTGGATACAAATAAAATTTGAGCCTTTATCCTTTGTTTCTTAAACCGTGAACCAGGCCACGTTATAACCCTCAAAAGTCCTAGCTGAAGCATGGGTTAGTTCGAAAGCATATTGTTACCAAAGGTATCCTGACTCCTGTAGGGCTTGCTGTAAAATCCTGAGTTGACATCACATTTTACCAAAATTCACTTGTTTTATTGAAAACTGCATTTTCAAAAAACTTCAAGATAGACATAAGCTTTGCATTCTTAAAATAACGTTGTTTGCATATGACAATTTGTTCAAACAGCAGAGAAATTCGCACGATGAATATCTAGTGAACAAAAACCTTCTCAATAAACAGGGTCACCTCAAGTGGAAAAACACTTCCAATCAAGGGGCACGACATAATCATTGTCTATCATCTGGGGCAGTCAAGTCTAGATTCAAGGAATCTCTCAAGATGCCAAATAGCCAGGGGCAAATCTCCATCTGAGTCACTTGGGGCATTGGGCATGAATTCCAGCAACGAATCTTGCATGATCAAACATCTTCTAGTGGTATGGCAACATAACACTACTGACAGTGACAACTCCCTGCGCCCTGAGAACATGGACATAGTCGAAAAATACTACGCATAATCAAAGACCCGCTAGGTCGACTGGCCTAGGCAAAAATAAGGGCTTCCCGGCGAACCAAAAGGGTTCGGGCAAAAATAAGGGATGAAAATAAAAAAATCTGTACACCCGGCAAGTCGAAAACCTGAAAAGGCGGCTTGGGCAAAAAGGGGTATCCTGGTGGACTGAAAACCCGAAAGGGTGGTCCAGGCAAAAATTAGGGATCAAAGCGTACGACTATGGCCCGTCATCTCGTCACTTGCCTACCAGAAGAAGATTTGTCAATCGGCAGGTATCAAGCACCTCCACAGGTATCTTCTCCCGCAGAAACTGGGGCAATAAGAATTGTCCGAACTGTACAAGTTGTGCTGTCCTCTAGGTCCAAGGTAGATTCGGCTGCAGAATATGACCGAGATACCTTCACTCCCCGCAGAGTAAGACAAGATTCAGCAAAGTTCCCCAAGCAGAGTTGGTCTCCCATCAGCCCTAAAAAGGCACAGTATCCCCAGCAAGTCAGCAATACTCTCCCCCATGCAGAGTTGGTCTACCATCAGTCCTGAAAAAGGCTGGGTATCCCCAGAAGATCTTAATATTCCCTAGCGGAGTATACAGATATTCCTCAGCAAGCATCCCCGGCGTTCTTAGTATTCCTCAACAGAGTATAAGAATGCTCCCCGGCGAAATACAAGATACCCTCAGTGGAGCTATTTTCCTAGTGCAGTCTAAAAGAGCTTCCCCGACAGAGTTGAATCATCTCCCCAGTAGATTCTGGAAGCTTATCCCCTGCAGAGTCTAACTGGGTTATCCTCAGCAAGTTGCAACTGAAAGATTCTCCCCAGCGAAGTTCTTTCTATCCCCAGCGGAGTTCATCATCGAAATCCCAACAGAGCTTATCAACGGGGTCCCCAGCGGAGTTATCGTCAAAATCTCAGCGAAGCATCTCTTCCCCACAGACTAATTCCCTACAGAGTAATCTCTTCACCAGGTTTATTCCCCAACGGAGTCATCTTCTCCTACCGGTTTATTCTTGCAATCATCTTCATTCATTATCCCCAACGGAAACGAAGAACTCTACTCTTCAATACCAGCCCAGGATTTAACAAACTCCCGGGCATTTGTCAAGGATTTATTGTCCCAGATGAAAATACATTCATAAACATATCACATTTCACATCTCCTATTTACATACATGATAAAGTGCATGCGACACGACCTCATTTATTCTGGAGAACATCATGACATCACGTATCTCATACATCATGACATTGCATACAACTAACTCTTTACCTTTTCAAGAAAGATTGATCAACAGATAAAAGTCATTACCTTTTGAAGTAGCAGTTGTCAAAGATTCCTTCATCATCCGGCTGAGGTAGTAATTGTCCAAGATTCCTTCACCATTCCTGCTGAGGTAGTAATCGTCCAAGATTCCTTCACCATTCCTTTTGAGGTAGCAGTCGTCCAAGATTCCTTCATCATCCCGTTGAGGTAGAAGTCGTCAAGATTCCTTCATCATCCCGTGAGGTAGAAGTCGTCAAGATTCCTTCATCATCCCGTTGAGGTAGAAGTCATCCAAGATTCCTTCATCATCCCGTTGAGGTAGTAATCATCCAAGATTCCTTCATCATCCCGTTGAGGTAGTAGTCGTCAAAGATTCCTTCACCATTCCCGTTGAGGTAGAAATCGTCCAAGATTCCTTCATCATCCCGTTGAGGTAGAAGTCGTCCAAGATTCCTTCATCATCCTGCTGAGGTAGTAATCATCCAAGATTCCTTCATCATCCCGTTGAGGTAGAAGTCGTCCAAGATTCCTTCATCATCCTGCTGAGGTAGTAATCATCCAAGATTCCTTCATCATCCCGTTGAGGTAGAAGTCGTCCAAGATTCCTTCATCATCCTGCTGAGGTAGAATTCATCCAAGATTCCTTCATCATCCTGCTGAGGTATTAATCATCCAAGATTCCTTCATCATCTATTTGGAGTAGCAATCATCTCAGATTCCTTCATCACATCATTATAAAAAAAAAACCTTTCTTAAGTTCCAGATCAACACCTGTAACTAGCCAGGAAATATCTGTGGACGACTGATTATAGATCTATACCTGAAACCAGACAGGAAAGTTATCTACATTGAAGAGATTGAAGATTAATACCTGTAACAAGCCAGGAAGACTATCTTTCTTTCTTAGGTCAGAGATTAATACCTGAAACCAGCCAGGACAACTATCTCATCGGCCAACATTTTTCAAGTTCCAGATCAACACCTATAACTAGCCAGGAAATATCTGTGGACGACGAATTATGGATTAATACCTGAAACCAGACAGGACAACTATCTACTGGACTCATCATCAGGCAACCCTACACAGGTTCCTTCTTTCAACTTACCAAGTTATAATTCTACAAACTACAGGTACGCAAATTCTCGCTAAGGAATCTCTTACGCGATCGACACCCCTAGATGGCATCTTTAAGCCCATCTCCACAACTATCCATTACATTTCCAGATGGCATATATAAGCCCATTCCCGACAAGATTCTGTCACATCTCCGGATGGCATCTTTAAGCCCATCCTCCTATCCATCATCTTTCCAAATGGCATCTGTAAGCCCATTCCCGACATCACATTGTTGATACTACACCATGCGAGTGCAAATTTCTGGGCACTCTAGTGTTCAATCATCTTCCACCTTCGGATCACGAAAGGCACGCAAGCCAATCTACATCCTCAAGTCTAAGAAGATTGAACAGGGGCAACTATTGTACCCCAAAATTTTCCCTCCCATATTCCTCAAGACATGATCTTCAAAATTGCTCAAGATGGCTCAAGGGGTAGACAGTCAAACCATCTCCTAAGACAGCTGAAATTAGGGTTTTGGTTCTTTCAAAGAATTTGGGGTTTTCAATGATTCAATCAAGTCTCAAGAGCCTATATACATCCTCTAGCACCTACATGCCTACTTTCAAGACTCACAATGCCAATTTGCACAGTCAAAAGCTCCATTTGATCCACAGTCAACTGCAAGGGTAAAATGGTCATTTTGCAGTCAAAAGTCAGAATTTTTGGTCAACATCTTATTTTGAGTCCACAATCATCATTTGATCAAGTCTTGATCATGATTCCACAAGAATAGCTCAAAAATCATCAAGGTGCAAAAAGTTACTATTTTTGGACAGTAGAAAAGTCAACTGTATCTTGACCAGGGCATAACTTTTTCATGGCTTGTCAGAAAAATTCCATCCAATTCTCATTTTGAAGGGAATGTAATTTCCTACAATCCATCTTCACACTCCAAGTCCAAGAAATGTACTCATAACAAGTTACCAATTTTTACATTATAGGTCAAATTCAAAAGTCAACAAAAGTACACTTTGAGTCAAAGGCCATAACTTGAGATTGGTAAATCCAAATAACATGGGACCAAAGGCATTGGTTAGAGGACTTCAAGACCTTTCCAAAATGTCCAAGAACATGTTCATATGATCAAAATTGAGCAAGATGTGCATTGGAGAAGTTGGGAAATTTTCATGAATTTGCAAAAGTCAACTTTGCTCAAAACACCTTATTTTTGCTAATGGGCCTCAAATCTCTTCTTGAAACTTCATCCATGGCCTATGCACGACCCATCAAGATTAATTGAATTTATTTTCTTATTTTTATTGATTAATTGGATTTTTTAATTAATATTAATTCATTTAATTAATTTAAATTGTAGGAAAATACAAGATTTCATTTTTTCAATCAATTTTTGAAGCAAATGTGGTCAAGATATGCTGGCAATTTCGTGCTCAAAGTCAAAGATACAAAAAATCAAAAATTGGCAACATTTTCCAATCATGAAGATTCAAAAATATTTGATTTCCAATCAAAGATTCAATCATCAATTCAATGGATTTTTGCCCAATTCTTGACCTAATTCAATTGCCCTATATATATGCAAGCAAACCCTAATCTCATAGACGTGAAAAAAGCTGCAGAAAAAAGCCATAGCATATTGAGAAATTTCAAGAAAAAGTGAAAACTGATCTTTACATTCCAGACCAATTCAAGGCAATTTGTTGATTCTAACACCTTGCAGGAGTTCCCAGGAGTGTGTGGCAATCAAATTCAAGCCTTAAAGCTCAAAGAATCGTCCTAGACAGTTTCACGGTTTGAAGCTTTTATCCAAAATCGTATTATCTAATTCATGCGCATTTAACATATTTTCTTGATTGTTTTGCATTGCTAGGAACCATATGAAGCTAATGGTATCATTTAATTGAATTATAATGCACTAAATCACAAGATGCCATGAACGATTTCTAGGGTTCCTGAGCTTTGAAATTGGGGCTTTCTAAACCCAGAAAAATTAGGACTCATAAGACCCATGGTTGGAATCGTTGAAACAAGACGAACAAGAAGGACCCCTCGCAAAATATTTATATAAACCATAGCTCTAATCGCTATTTTTCCTCGTAGCATGTTGTGGGGGTTAAAAAACCCCGCTATCTAATATGTTTTTATGCAGAACGAAGGAAGAAGACGAGGACGTGTTAACGTATGGTTGGCTGATTTGAAAAAGTGCGCGCTTGTTTTTGTTTTACAGCATATGGATTAATTTCCCAATATAATAATTGCTCTGTATTTTACTAACAATTGATACAACTTAGTAGAGTGGTTAGCGTGCTGATCTGGAAGCCTTGGGACCTGGGTTCGAATCCCAGGTCCCCCCAAAATGCTTATTCTATTTTTCTTAACATATTCATGTGCAGAATTCCAAAAGATGTCCACCACGCACTTCACATCCCAGCGCGCCAAGTGGCCTCAAACTCAGATCCCATGGCCTAGATTGGAAGACTAGCATACTCCTTAGTCAACATGCGCATAGGTGATCATAAAAGTCAGCAGGCTTGAGTATTGTTGGGCCTGAGAATTTCCAAGAACACCTCCTGATTGGGCCAATACCCCCTGGGTTCATTCTTTTTTTTCTTCCTTTATATTTATTTATTTAACTATTTTTATTATTAATTATTATTATTATTTAAATTAACCAAATTAATTTTTTTATAATAAATTCAGAAAAACTAAAATATAATATATTTATTATTATTATTTATTAACTTCACCCTTTATTATTTTTGTAAATAAAAACTAACATCATTAATTTAGTTTAATTAGGGTTAATTTTAACTTTTTTTCAATAATTTAAAATCAACATAGAATTAGGGTTTGATAATTTAATCATCTTTTTATTTTATTTATTTCCTTAAAATATTAAAAAACCAAAAATATTTCTTTTAATTAATTAGTTAGTTTTAGGTTTAATTTAATTTAATTCATGAATAATACAAAAACTTCTTTCTTTCTCAAAAAGGGTCAAAACCCTAAGGACTTCCCCGATTCAATTTTTCTCGCGTGCGATTATTCTTGATTAATTTTTGATCCATATTATGTAATTGTTCAGAGGATGTAATAGCTTTAATTAGGACATTTTTATCGCTTTTGTTATTTTCCCGCAATTTACTTTTCAAGGGTTTGCTTTTGGCGATGTAAATACCCGACGCCTTGTAATAGCGTAGATTTTATTTCCGCAACTATTAACTGTTAGATGTATGTTAATTAGGCTATGCATGACAAGACTTATCTCTGAAATTAAAATCAACCCGTAGCTCACCATAACATGTGCAAAGATAACTTAACTGAATCCTGACACACTCGCACATGCCACTCTTAGGGTACGCCTCACTTGGTTGCCTCGACGTGGTCATTGAGTATAGGGTGTTTTAGAGGTCGCCCTCCTGTCTAAAGATCAAGTTGCCTCGAAACGGTTGCCTCGATAAAAAACGACCTAATACATTAGGGTTACCGCTAAGGCGTCCTACTATTGCTTTAGTGACCACATGTCCCTATAATCGAATTGACCCGAAAAACTCCAATGACGGTGCTACCTACTTCTCAATAGTGGGATAGTACTGTCTAAAGGACATTTACACAGCTTAATTTCTTTTGAGTAGGTAGAGGTTCTCAGGTACTTGCTCTTTCAAAAAAAAAAAATACTTTTTGCACCTACACTTTTCTGACAAAAGTTTTCAAACAAACACTTCATACACTCTTGAGGACTGATACAAGAGTTAAATCGAAGTTTTCAAACAAATTTTTTCAAAACCCACAAACACAAGAAAAGCAAAACATTTTGAAAACATAGTGAGCAAGTACCTAAGAGCCCGTGGATAACCACTGATAGAAAGGGTGCTAACACCTTCCCTTTCTATAATCTACCTCCCGAACCGAGAAACATCTCGAAAAGGAATTTTGCTGTGCTTTTGTCCTTTCCTTGTTGGAGAAAATAAAAGACGGTGGCGACTCTTGCTTACCGCGACATTTCGCGAACCAGCATTCCAAAACAGTCAGTTCTATTTCCGCCGATCACAGAATTGGCAACTCTGCTGGGGACTATTAATAAGTGAGGTGTACCTTAGGATTAGATCATTCTATGTTTTCAATTGTATGCCTTGTATGCTTTAATTTTGTGGGCTTGTATTGGAGTTTCATAGATCCTAACCCGGATCTGGGGAATACCCTTTAGGTAAGTAGCAATAAACTGTGAGGGACCTGTCCGGCGTAGACCGACACGGGTGAAGCAGTAGCTACGTTGGTGTGACACCTTGGTCTGTACCGATATCCCTTGTGTTGGAACGAGGAGAATATGGGTCTTCTGAGGAGTCATTAAGCACCAACTGACCTTAGAACCTTAAATTGACCAACTTGGCCATAGAACAGTAGCAGTATGCTACACTCATTGAGGCTAAACTCTCGCGATGGTTCCGGCCGCAAGAAAAGGTTGCTAAGCTAGAGTTATGACTGGTTGAGGGTAGTCAATGATATTGAGATCCTCTAGAACCCGGTTACTATTTCTAGGACAAGTCTTAACCAACTGAAACTGAAAGAGGGTAGTACCTAAACTTCATGCTGGCCTGAAATCTAAGGGCTCTTGTGTGACTTGTGTGCCTTTACCATGTTTGCCTTTTATGAATACTTGTGGTGTGCCTTATCATGACATCATAACATCATACCATTACATACATCCTGCATAAGGACTAACCCATTTCAAGGATCTCAAGGGTTTGTGATGCAGGTCATGATGAACCAAATGTCTAGCAAGGGGCAAAGGGGATTTATTTTCCTCTAGCCAAGGTTGTTTGGAGATCAAAACATGATGACTTGAGTCAGGGGCTATGACCCACTCGATATGGTGAACCTGACTCTTGAAGAAGGACTCTTAATAACAGGAAGCTCCTTCAATCAAGCTGCAAAATTCAAATTCTAACAGTTTCCTGTTTACCCCGCGAGATCCTAGAAAACATTGCATACATATATCATACATATCATTGCATCACAGGTCACCCTTTACAGGTCTCTCACGTTCTCGCTGTTTATTTCAGCAATGGCTTTCCAACAAGACAACCAGGATCTTCGTACTCAAGAGACTCAGTTCAGGGAAATATTCCTAAGCCTATCCAAGGGGCAGGAAGAGTTGAGAACACTCCTCATGGGGAATTTGGTCAAGAAGAGTCCTGAAGATAGTAAGGACGAACGGCTGAAACATCTGCAAGCTGAGGTAGATGCAATGAAAACCCAGATGCTGGGGCAGATGGCTCTTATCCAAGGCTTAGCTCGGGAGCAAGAAGAGTTGAGAACCGTGATCAACCAGCTTCATCAAGATAGATACAACAGTATGAAGCAGATAGTCAAGGCTGAGGATCAAGTCATTAATCAACTTCCGAGAAGTCAAAGGTTTGGTTTGATGAAGAATGGACCTCTCCAGGGTGCCACTACCTCACAGGTCCAACAACAACCTGACCATAAGCAACGGGCTACTCCGAGTCCGTTTACCAAGCTTAACATGCCGTTGTCCCAAGCTTTGCAACACCTGTTGAATTTGAATCTGGTGACGTTGGTAGGACCTCACCCGAATCCTAAGACTTCTTCACCCAACTACAATCCTGATGCCAGGTGTGCATACCATTCTAACAGCCCGAGGCATGATACTAACGACTGTTGGAAGTTGAGGTACAAAATCCAAAACCTGATTGATGAAGGAGCATTAGAGTTTGCGCAAGATGGTCAGGCTGAGTTCTTCTACTATCCCTCCAAGGTTCACCATTTGAAGTGACAAGTCCTGAGACGAGAAGACTTTTTGTTCATTGGAATTTTCAATTTGTAATTTTCTTTTGATTGTTCAAACATTTATTCATGTCAAACTTTTTTATTTCATTAATGCATCGCATATGTCTGTTTTGAATCAATCCATTCGTATTCACTATATCCAAATTGCTTTCATTTTTTTGTGATGTTCAACTCTCGATTAAAAATTCTAAGCCTTTTGAGGGAGGATGACGAAAACGATACCACGATCTTTACAGTATGCTTTTGAACAGACCCCGCTGACGATGTACAGGTATTGTTTCAAATCCTAAACAGTGGAGTTATAAGGAAGATAATCCCTAGTCAACCCCTTTGAGCCAAAGAAGTTGGAGTTTTTCTTTTCACAAAAATTAAAACCCTTAATTATAACCTGGGGCAGGGTAGTTCTCTCAGTTGATCCAGGTGCACAATGAATGGCATCAAAGAAGTCCTTCCGAGACAAAAAGACAGTGATGGTTCCCTATAATCGTAAGGACAAGCAGTCATTATCTCTCAAAACAAAAGCCCAATAAGTCAAAACCTATGAAGGAGACTTACAAAAAACTGGGGCATCCCGCTGACTGTAATCACAAAAGAACCAGTTCAGGCAAAAAGACAGGGATAATAAAATAAAAAAGAAAGAGGTCCTACAGACTCTCAACAACAAGAAATGACTGCCTATTCAAAATAAACTGTCAGTATCTGAACCATCACCGGAATATCAGAGCAAAGACTCAAACAAGATCTAATGCACGATTAGCTGAGTTTAGGATCGAAGAACATCACGAAGAACGGGTGGGTACAAATAAAATTTGAGCCTTTATCCTTTGTTTCTTAAACCGTGAACCAGGCCACGTTATAACCCTCAAAAGTCCTAGCTGAAGCATGGGTTAGTTCGAAAGCATACTGTTACCAAAGGTATCCTGACTCCTGTAGGGCTTGCTGTAAAATCCTGAGTTGACATCACATTTTACCAAAATTCACTTGTTTTATTGAAAACTGCATTTTCAAAAAAATTCAAGACATACATAAGCTTTGCATTCTTAAAATAATGTTGTTTGCATATGACTATTTGTTCAAACAGCATAGAAATTCGCACGACGAATATCTAGTGAACAAAAACCTTCTCAATAAACAGGGTCACCTCAAGTGGAAAAACACTTCCAATCAAGGGGCACAGCATAATCATTGTCCATCATATGGGGCAGTCAAGTCAAGATTCAAGGAATCTCTCAAGATGCCAAATAGCCAGGGGAAAATCTCCATCTGAGTCACTTGGGGCATTGGGCATGAATTCCAGCAACGAATCTTGCATGATCAAACATCTTCTGGTGGTATGGCAACACAACACTACTGACAGTGACAACTCCCTGCGCCCTGAGAACGTGGACATAGTCAAAACAATACTACACATAATCAAAGACCCGCTAGGTCGACTGGTCTAGGCAAAAATAAGGGCTTCCCGGCAAACCAAAAGGGTTCGGGCAAAAATAAGGGATGAAAATAAAAAAATTTGTACACCCGGCAAGTCGAAAACCTGAAAAGGAGGCTTGGGCAAAAAGGGGTGTCCCGGTGGACTGAAAACCCGAAAGGGCGGTCCAGGAAAAAATTAGGGATCAAAGCGTACGACTATGGCCCGTCATCTCGTCACTTGCCTACCAAAATAAGATTTGTCAATCGGCAGGTATCAAGCACCTCCACAGGTATCTTCTCCCGCAGAAACTGGGGCAATAAGAATTGTCCGAACTGTACAAGCTGCGCTGTCCTCCAGGGCCAAGGTAGATTCGACTGCAGAATATGACCGAGATACCTTCACTCCCCGCAGAGTAAGACAAGATTCAACAAAGTTCCCCAAGCAGAGTTGGTCTCCCATCAGCCCTAAAAAGGCACAGTATCCCCAGCAAGTCAGCAATACTCTCCCCCAAGCAGAGTTGGTCTACCATCAGTCCTGAAAAAGGCTGGGTATCCCCAGAAGATCTTAATATTCCCTAGAGGAGTATACAGATATTCCTCAGCAAGCATCCCCAACGTTCTTAGTATTCCTCAACAGAGTATAAGAATGCTCCCCGGCGAAATACAAGATACCCTCAGTGGAGTTATTTTCCCAGCGCAGTCTAAAAGAGCTTCCCCGACAGAGTTGAATCATCTCCCCAATAGATTCTGGAAGCTTATCCCCTGCAGAGTACAAAGGTTATCCCCACCAGAGTCTAACTGGGTTATCCTCAGCAAGTTGCAACTGAAAGATTCTCCCCAGCGAAGTTCTTTCTATCCCCAGCGGAGTTCATCATCGAAATCCCAACAGAGCTTATCAACGGGGTCCCCAGCGAAGTTATCGTCAAAATCTCAGCGAAGCATCTCTTCCCCACAGAGTAATTCCCTGCAGAGTAATCTCTTCACCAGGTTTATTCCCCAACGGAGTCATCTTCTCCTACCGGTTTATTCTTGCAATCATCTTCGTTCATCATCCCCAGCGGAAACGAAGAATTCTACTCTTCAATACCAGCCCAGGATTTAACAAACTCCCCGACATTTGTCAAGGATTTATTATCCCAGAAGAAAATACATTCATAAACATATCACATTTCACATCTCCTATTTACATACATGATAAAGTGCATACGACACGACCTCATTTATTCTGGAGAACATCATGACATCACGCATCTCATACATCATGACATTGCATACAACTAACTCTTTACCTTTTCAGGAAAGATCGATCAACAGATAAAAGTCATTACCTTTTGAAGTAGCAGTCGTCAAAGATTCCTTCATCATCTGTCCGAGGTAGTAATTGTCCAAGATTCCTTCACCATTCCTGCTGAGGTAGTAATCGTCCAAGATTCCTTCACCATTCCTTTTGAGGTAGCAGTCGTCCAAGATTCCTTCATCATCCCGTTGAGGTAGAAGTCGTCAAGATTCCTTCATCATCCCGTTGAGGTAGAAGTCGTCAAGATTCCTTCATCATCCCGTTGAGGTAGAAGTCATCCAAGATTCCTTCATCATCCCGTTGAGGTGGTAATCGTCCAAGATTCCTTCATCACCCCGTTGAGGTAGTAGTCGTCAAAGATTCCTTCACCATTCCCGTTGAGGTAGAAATCGTCCAAGATTCCTTCATCATCCCGTTGAGGTAGAAGTCGTCCAAGATTCCTTCATCATCCTGCTGAGGTAGTAATCATCCAAGATTCCTTCATCATCCCGTTGAGGTAGAAGTCGTCCAAGATTCCTTCATCATCCTGCTGAGGTAGTAATCATCCAAGATTCCTTCATCATCCCGTTGAGGTAGAAGTCGTCCAAGATTCCTTCACCATCCTGCTGAGGTAGAATTCATCCAAGATTCCTTCATCATCCTGCTGAGGTAGTAATCATCCAAGATTCCTTCATAATCTATTTGGAGTAGCAATCGTCTCAGATTCCTTCATCACGTCATTATAAAAAAAAACCTTTCTTAAGTTCCAGATCAACACCTGTAACTAGCCAGGAAATATCTGTGGATGACTAATTGTAGATCTATACCTGAAACCAGACATGAAAGTTATCTACATTGAAGAGATTGAAGATTAATACCCGTAACAAGCCAGGAAGACTATCTTTCTTTCTCAGGTCAGAGATTAATACCTGAAACCAGCCAGGACAACTATCTCATCGGCCAACATTTTTCAAGTTCCAGATCAACACCTGTAACTAGCCAGGAAATATCTGTGGACGACGGATTATGGATTAATACCTGAAACCAGACATGACAACTATCTACTGGACTCATCATCAGGCAACCCTACACAGGTTCCTTCTTTTAACTTACCAAGTTACAATTCTACAAATTACAGGTACGCAAGTTCTCGCTAAGGAATCTCTTACGCGACCGACACCCCTGGATGGCATCTTTAAGCCCATCTCCACAACTATCCATTACATTTCCAGATGGCATATATAAGCCCATTCCCGACAAGATTCTGTCACATCTCCGGATGGCATCTTTAAGCTCATCCTCCTATCCATCATCTTTCCAAATGGCATCTGTAAGCCCATTCCCGACATCACATTGTTGATACTACACCATGCGAGTGCAAATTTCTGGGCACTCTAGTGTTCAATCATCTTCCACCTTCGGATCACGAAAGGCACGCAAGCCAATCTACATCCTCAGGTCTAAGAAGATTGAACAGGGGCAACTATTGTACCCCAAAATTTACCCTCCCATATTCCTCAAGATATGATCTTCAAAATTGCTCAAGATGGCTCAAGGGGTAGACAGTCAAACCACCTCCTAAGACAGCTGAAATTAGGGTTTTGGTTCTTTCAAGGAATTTGGGGTTTTCAATGATTCAATCAAGTCTCAAGAGCCTATATACATCCTCTAGCACCTACATGCCTAGTTTCAAGACTCACAATGCCAATTTGCACAGTCAAAAGCTTCATTTGATCCACAGTCAACTACAAGGGTTAAATGGTCATTTTGCAGTTAAAAGTCAGAATTTTTGGTTTACATCTTATTTTGAGTCCACAATCATCATTTGATCAAGTCTTGATCATGATTCCACAAGAATAGCTCAAAAATCATCAAGGTGCAAAAAGTTACTATTTTTGGACAGCAGAAAAGTCAACTGTATCTTGACCAGGGCATAACTTTTTCATGGCTTGTCAGAAAAATTCCATCCAATGCTCATTTTGAAGGGGATGTAATTTCCTACAATCCATCTTCACACTCCAAGTCCAAGAAATATTCTCACAAGAAGTTACCAATTTTTACATTATAGGTCAAATTCAAAAGTCAACAAAAGTACACTTTGAGCAAAGGCTATAACTTGAGATTGGTAAATCAAAATGACATGGGACCAAAGGAATTGGTTAGAGGACTTCAAGACCTTTCCAAAATGTCCAAGAACATGTTCATATGATCAAAATTGAGCAAGATGTGCATTGGAGAAGTTGGGAAATTTTCATGAATTTGCAAAAGTTAACTTTGCTCAAAACACCTTATTTTTGCTAATGGGCCTCAAATCTCCTCTTGAAACTTCATCCATGGCCTATGCACGACCCATCAAGATTAATTGAATTTATTTTCTTATTTTTATTGATTAATTGGATTTTTTAATTAATATTAATTCATTTAATTAATTTAAATTGTAGGAAAATACAAGATTTGATTTTTTCAATCAATTTGTGAAGCAAATGTGGTAAAGATATGCTGGCAATTTCGTGCTCAAAGTCAAAGATACAAAAAATCAAAAATTGGCAACATTTTCCAATCATGAAGATTCAAAAATATTTGATTTCCAATCAAAGATTCAATCATCAATTCAATGGATTTTTGCCCAATTCTTGACCTAATTCAATTGCCCTATATATATGCAAGCAAACCCTAATCTCATAGACGTGAAAAAAGCTGCAGAAAAAAGCCATAGCATATTGAGAAATTTCAAGAAAAAGTGAAAACTGATCTTTGCATTCCATACCAATTCAAGGCAATTTGTTGATTCTAACACCTTGCAGGAGTTCCCAGGAGTGTGTGGCAATCAAATTCAAGCCTTAAAGCTCAAAGAATCGTCCTAGACAGTTTCACTGTTTGAAGCTTTTATCCAAAATTGTATTATCTAATTCATGCGCACTTAACATATTTTCTTGATTGTTTTGCATTGCTAGGAACCATATGAAGCTAATGGTATCATTTAATTGAATTATAATGCACTAAATCACGAGATGCCATGAACGATTTCTAGGGTTCCTGAGCTTTGAAATTGGGGCTTTCTAAACCCAGAAAAATTAGGACTCATAAGACCCATGGTTGGAATCGTTGAAACAAGACGAACAAGAAGGACCCCTCGCGAAATATTTATATAAACCATAGCTCTAATCGCTATTTTTCCTCGTAGCATGTTGTGGGGGTTAAAAAACCCCGCTATTTAATATGTTTTTATGCAGAACGAAGGAAGAAGACGAGGACGTGTTAACGTATGGTTGGCTGATTTGAAAAAGTGCGCGCTTGTTTTTGTTTTATAGCATATGGATTAATTTCCCAATATAATAATTGCTCTGTATTTTACTAACAATTGATACAGCTTAGTGGAGTGGTTAGCATGCTGATCTGGAAGCCTTGGGACCTGGGTTCAAATCCCAGGTCCCCCCAAAATGCTTATTCTATTTTTCTTAACATATTCATGTGCAGAATTCCAAAAGATGTCCACCATGCACTTCACATCCCAGTGCGCCAAGTGGCCTCAAACTCAGATCCCATGGCCTAGATTGGAAGACTAGCATACTCCTTAGTCAACATGCACATAGGTGATCACAAAAGTCAGCAGGCTTGAGTATTGTTGGGCCTGAGAATTTCCAAGAACACCTCCGGATTGGGCCAACACCCCCTGGGTTCATTCTTTTTTTTTCTTCCTTTATATTTATTTATTTAACTATTTTTATTATTAACTATTATTATTATTATTTAAATTAACCAAATTAATTTTTTCATAATAAATTCAGAAAAACTAAAATATAATATTTTTATTATTATTATTTATTAACTTCACCCTTTATTATTTTTGTAAATAAAAACTAACATCATTAATTTAGTTTAATTAGGGTTAATTTTAACTTTTTTTCAATAATTTAAAATCAACATAGAATTAGGGTTTGATAATTTTAATCATCTTTTTTATTTTATTTATTTCCTTAAAACATTAAAAAACCAAAAATATTTCTTTTAATTAATTAATTAGTTTTAGGTTTAATTTAATTTAATTCATGAATAATACAAAAACTTCTTTCTTTCTCAAAAAGGGTCAAAACCCTAAGGACTTCCCCGATTCAATTTTTCTCGCGTGCGATTATTCTTGATTAATTTTTGATCCATATTATGTAATTGTTCAGAGGATGTAATATCTTTAATTAGGACCTTTTTATCGCTTTTGTTATTTTCCCGTAATTTACTTTTCAAGGGTTTGCTTTTGGCGATGTAAATACCCGACGCCTTGTAATAGCGTAGATTTATTTTCCGCAACTATTAACTGTTAGATGTATGTTAATTAGGCTATGCATGACAAGACTTATCTCTGAAATTAAAATCAACTCGTAGCTCACCATAACATGTGCAAAGATAACTTAACTGAATCCTGACACACTCACACATGCCACTCTTAGGGTACGCCTCACTTGGTTGCCTCGACGTGGTCATTGAGTATAGGGTGTTTTAGAGGTCGCCCTCCTGTCTAAAGATCAAGTTGCCTCGAAACGGTTGCCTCGATAAAAAACGATCTAAGATATTAGGGTTACCGCTAAGGCGTCCTACTATTGCTTTAGTGACCACATGTCCCTATAATCGAATTGACCCAAAAAACTCCAACGACGATGCTACCTACTTCTCAATAGTGGGATAGTACTGTCTAAAGGACATTTACACAGCTTAATTTCTTTTGAGTAGGTAGAGGTTCTCAGGTACTTGCTCTTTCAAAACAAAAAAATACTTTTCGCACCTACACTTTTCTGACAAAAGTTTTCAAACAAACACTTCATACACTCTTGAGGACTGATACAAGAGTTAAATCGAAGTTTTCAAACAAATTTTTTCAAAACCCACAAACACAAGAAAAGAAAAACATTTTGAAAACATAGTGAGCAAGTACCTAAGAGCCCGTGGATAACCACGGATAGAAAGGGTGCTAACACCTTCCCTTTCTATAATCTACCTCCCGAACCGAGAAACATCTCGAAAAGGAATTTTGTTGTGCTTTTGTCCTTTCCCTGTTGGAGAAAATAAAAGACGGTGGCGACTCTTGCTTACCGCGACATTTCGCGAACCAGCATTCCAAAACAGTTAGTTCTATTTCCACCGATCACAGGGGGTGTTTGTGTGCAAGTGTGTCATTTTCATGCTTGATTTTGTCTTGAATTAGGGTTTTCTATTTGATTGGTTTTATCTTGCCATACAAACCCTAATTATTAACATGTTATATATAAAGCGATAAATTTGCGGAAAGTAAATATCCTACGTTATTACAATTATTTGGTGATGGGGTATAAAATTTACAAATAGGGATTGCAAGAAATTAAAGTTCTAATTATCTATTACAACCATATTGAATAGCCATTAAGAAAATACATGAAGCACGTAAAGATAATGAAAGGAAAAGAAAACATTTTGGATCATTATGTGTCAACACATGCCGTAAACTCAAGCTTCTCGAATGCACTCTTGTTTTGATGAAGACAAATCATGATTGATAAAAAAAACAAAAATTATTGATCAAGCTAAAAGCCTCTTTGGATGAAGTCTTTGGTTCAAGTCCTTAGCAAATTCCAAGGTATAATGATAATATGTACCTTGAACTTAAGATATAGATGCTCAATGACCAAAAGAAACATTTTTATATTGTCCAATCCTTTATTGAAGCTCTTTCAAAGAAAAAAATCAATTTTTATTTTAGTGCAATCGATTTTCATGTTAGTGCAATCGATTGCACACTTCAGTTTTTCAAAACATTGGCTACTGACTTCCAGTGCAATCGATTTGCATGGTTGCGCAATCGATTGCACAGTCAATTTTTTTGGAAATTTGGCTACTGGAACCCCGTGCAATCGATTTGCATGATTGTGAAATCGATTGCACACTCAAAAAATTTGGAAATTTGGCTACTGGAACCCCGTGCAATCGATTTGCATGGTTGTGCAATCGATTGCATGCTGTATGATTTTGAAAAACAGCTGCCTTACACCTGCCTGTTCATGATACTATTTCATGGAAAACTTCTCACTCAATCTTGGCAATTGTTCATGATTCATTACAAACCTTTTCTTCAAAGGTCACTGCATTTTAGCCTAAAAAATGAACCAAATGATGATGATTGAAATGAAGAGTTTAAAGCCAAGAAAACTTACCTTTAAACTGAAATTTGTGCTTGGAGCTTGAGCTGTTGTATGGGCTGTTGTTGAACTTGGGAAGTGATGATATTAATGTTACATAAGTTTTTCTTGTGTTTGAACAATTTCTATATGATGTATGTGGAGTGTTTAGATGGTTGGAAAAAATTTGTAAGGTATGAGAGGTTCAAAGGTTTAGACTTTAAAACTCAAGAGTGGAAGTTTTATGGACTGTTATGGCTTTTGTGAATATGAGATTTTGAGGGTTTACCAATAAAACTTCTGTATTTTCTCTCCCTTTTTCTAACCCTTTGTATTGTAATTGGCCTCTCTATTTATAGAGAAGGTTTGAGACTTGAAAAATTCAGACTTTTGAAAAATCACATGTTATGCCTTTTTTCAAATTCATAAAGACAAGTTGCTTCATGATGAAGAAAGGAGTAAATTAAGGAATTTAGCCATGATTTACAGGTCTTGTGGATTGCTTCTGATGTTGAGAGATTTTTCTATCATCTTTGGAACAGATTTTAAGCTTTGAAAGAAGAGAGTGGTTGGAAAAGTGAAGCTTTATGCAAATGGAAATGTTGCTTTTGCATTTCTAACCATAAATGGCATCAAGACTTGGACAAAGCTTCAAATGCTTGTGTAATACATTTATGGTTTGTGTAATTGCTTGATTATGCATATATTTGGAGAGAACATAGCCTGAAAAGAGAGATCTTGTAGGCTGTAGCTTTGGTTGGAATTTAGTCAAGTGTTCATCATAAATTCTGCTTTGTAATTCAAGAATGAAACCCTAACTTCATCTCTTCGATCCTCTCAACTCAAGAATGATCTCAATGAGTTCTTGGACTTTTTGGAAATATTGGAACCTTCCCTACAACTTTCATGTTGACCACTTTTGTTAAATCAAACTGGAACTTGATGTAAATTGGCCAAGAAGTTGGGATAAAAACCTGACCAAAACTGCTGAAAATTTCTCTAAGTGTTAAATGAAAATGTCATGACTTCATGAATTTATAACTTGAAATCCAAGCATATTTAGGAGAGGTTGTGTAAAGAAATCTTGTATATATCATGGAGATCTACAACTTTCATGTTGGAAGTTTCTCTTGAATCATCTTGCATCATGGTGAAAATTTTGCCAAAAGTTATGAAAAAACATGAAATTTCCAACACTTAGAAAAATTTCTAAGTTTAGAAATTTTTACTTTTCAAAATGAAATCTTGACTTTTTGATTTCTTGATGAATAAGTTTCATATATTGACATATTTTGATGAAATTTGATCTTTGAAATGTAATGTTGATCAAAAACTCAAAGTTTGACTTTTCAGTATGCAATTGACCATTTTGCCCTTGTGCCAATTTCAAGCCTAAATTGATGCATCAGTGATCTTGTAAGCAAATACTTGACAAATGAGAGGGAAAATTTTGGGGTACAACAGCTGCCCCTGTTCAATCTTCTTAAACCTGAAGAGTTAGATTGGCGAGTTTTGCCATTCGTGACTCGAAGGTGGAAGACGATTGGACACTAGAGTGCCCAGAATTTGCACTCGGCGATGCGATGATAGGAGGAATGGGCTTAAAGACGCCATTTGGAGATGTGATAGAATCTTGTTGGAGATGGGCTTATAGATGCCATCCAAGAATGCTTGTTGAATTGTAATTTGTAAGCTGAAAGAATGAGTATCAGAATTGCGTCCATGTCTGTAGTGTATCTGGGTTGTATCTGAAAGCTGAATCTAAATGAGTATCAGGATGGCATCCGTATCTGGAGCGTATCTAAAATGTATCTGAAAGGTGAATCTAAATGAGTATCAGGATGGCATCCGTATCTGGAGCGTATCTGAAGTGTATCTGAGAATTGAAATTGAATGAGTATCAGGATGGCATCCGTATCTGGAGCATATCTGAACCATATCAAAAGGTTGAAATTGAATGAGTATCAGGATGGCATCCGTATCTACAGCGTATTTGAACTGTATCAAAAGGTTGAAATTGAATGAGTATCAGGATGGCATCCGTATCTGGAGCGTATCTGAACTGTATCAAAAGGTTGAAATTGAATGAGTATCAGGATGGCATCCGTATCTGGAGTGTATCTGAACTGTATCAAAAGGTTGAAATTGAATGAGTATTAGGATGGCATCCGTATATGGAGTGTATCTGAACTGTATCAAAAGGTTGAAATTGAATGAGTATCAGGATGGCATCCGTATCTGGAGCGTATCTGAACTGTATCAAAAGGTTAAAATTGAATGAGTATCAAGATGGCATCCGTATTTGGAGTGTATCTGAACTGTATCAGAAGGTTGAAATTGAATGAGTATCAGGATGTCATCCGTATCTGGAACGTATCTGAACTGTATAAAAAGGTTTAAATTGAATGAGTATCAGGATGGCATCCCTGTCTGAAGTGTATCTGAACTGTATCTGAAAGCTGAATGAGTATCAGGATGGCATCCATATCTGGAGCGTATCTGAACTGTATCTGAAAGCTGAATCTGAATGAGTATCAGGATGGCATCCGTATCTGGAGCATATCTGAACTATATCTGATTGCATATTGTTAATGGTAACTGTTAATCTTATCCTGAAAAGGGTAAAATGTTAGCTAAAACACGAGGTTATGTTGTATGAAATGTATAATGCAATGTATTTGCTTTATCAATGTTTATGATATGTGGATGTAATGTATGCACATGTAAGCTGATTTGCTGTATTGCTGTTCGATTGAGGAAAATAAATCCTTGAATGCTGCTGAGGATATGTTGAATTTTCATGTCTTGAAATTGAAGTACTGACGAACTCCTGTTGAGAGAAATTTATTCCATTGTGAGGGCAATGCCATGTATTGCTTGTAAGATCTGCTTGGGGGATCCCGAGAATTTTGACGATTTCTACTGGGGATTAATAATTTGAAGCCTAGTCTTGCTGGGGATTCAAATGACGTACTGTGGGGATTACTTATGGAATATCCTAGAGACGTTTTCCTGTCCTTTCAACTTATCAGAAATTGTCTTTCTCATTTTGTTTATTTGTAAACAGTAATTATGTTCAAATGCATATGTTCATCAATGAATCATTGGATGTTTTTGCAAATAAAACACAAGAGTAAAGAAAAAGACAGGTAGTTTTTGTACTTTCAAATGGACATCTTTGTATTGACTTTGAGTAAGTATTTTTGTACAAAGGGGACAAACATTCTAGTAAGAGAATGTTGTTGAAAACAAGAAAAATTTATACATAGAAGGATAGCTATGTGTAATAATCCCATGGGGTTCCCATTATGCTATAGCCTTTATATCTCCAAATATCTTGTCTATTTGTTGCTTCGTCCGAAGATGATTGAATTGATCAGAAACTCCGAGTTTGTCAGCGGAAGTCAAAGGTTGTCCGTGAAGTGATCCGATGGGACATAGTCATACGCTTTTAATTCCCCAACTTTTGCCTGGACCGCTGTTGTACCCCAAAATTTTCCCTCCCATTTCCTCAACATTTTCTCATCACAAGACCTTTGAAGATCAAGATCCAATTAGGGTTTCCTCTGCTCAAGACTTCTCCTTGCACTGTGGACTCAAAATTAGGGTTTGTGTTTGCCTAAGGATGTTTTGACCTAAAATGCCTAAAATGACTTTCATGCTTCATATTGGACTCCCAAGTTTACCTATACCAAGTTTCAAGTCTTGATTCCAAGTTTTGCCCAATCAATTGGACAGTTGACCTAGAAATCAGCTGTATTGAGGAAAAAGTCAATTATGGCCAATTGACAGTCAAACCTCATGAAACTTGATCCACATCAACATTATAAACTCACATGAATCATTTGATCAAGTTTGGATCACAATTCCATAAGAAATTTGATTAGATCATCAAAAGGGCAAAATGGTCATTTTTAGGGTTTTGACTGCACAAAGGCAATTTTTGACTGTTTGACCTAGCCAATGGCAAACCAAGTTCACATATGGACTCAAGGACTCAATGAAGTGGTCTTGACACATTCATCAAGCTCAAAAGATCCCAAGTACACAAGGTTGACAGTTGAATTTCCCAGTCAATTGATCAATTTTGACTGTATACTGAAAAGTCAAACTTTGACTTTTTGGTCAAAATCAAGAGTCAAGATTTATTTTTCATTAAAACATGCCAAATCATGAAACTTGTTCACCAAGAAATCTCAAAATGCAAATTAGGGTTTGAAAATGGAATTTTTCATAACTTAGAATTTTTCTAAGTTATAAAAAACCCTAATTTTTTCCCAACTTTGCCCCATCTTTTCACCAAGATCCATTTGGATTCAAACAAAAGTCAAAACATGAAAGTTGTAGCTTGTTGCATAATCTACAACTTTGATTCACAAAGTTTTCTCATTTGAAGCTTGTATCTCAAGTTACAATTTTTTGAATAAGGGCACTAAACCATTTTTAACTTAGTGAAATTTTAACCTATTTTGACAAGGTTTTCTACCCCACTTCAAGGCCACTTTTCATACCCTTCCACTTGGAATTTTAATTTGAATTTCAAAGATGGATTGTAGTACACATTCCAAGCTTTCCAAAATGTCCAAGAAGTCATCAAACAACCTCATAACTTGAGAGATTCGAATTTCACAAGTTGGCAAGAATTCACTTTTGTTCTTCATCAAAACATGTTCATAAACTTTGCAAATTTGAACTCAGCATAGTTTGTGCTACTTTACAGGTCTTTAAACCAAATTACACTCCTTAATTTAATGCAAAACCATTGAACCAATTTGTTATTCTAAGCCTTTGGTCATTACACAAGGAATTAAGCCTAAACTAGAAAAAGCACTATTTCCATTCTTGAAAAGAAGAACTTTATGTCAAGTTTGCAATCCAAGTGGTACAATCAAGATCTTCTTGACACAAGTTTGTGAGCAAATTGCACTGATCAAGGCAAGGGATAGCAGCATAGTGGGAGGGCCTGTACTGACCTAGAGAGCCAAGTTGCATTTTGTAGCTTAAGTGTGAAGAAAAGTCCATAACTTATGCCATCTCTCATCTGAGCTTAGAAACAGAAGAACAAAGTTGTCAAACATATTCCATAGACCAAATCCAAGCTAACCCACGAGCCCTTGCCCTCTGAAACACTCCCATTGCTCTAATCACCTTGAAACTGCACAAACAGGGGAGCCCCTGCAGATTGAGTGCAAACTCCCACTTCCCTCGAGCATTCTCACCAAAATCAATTCATACACCTTCCTTACAACATATGCAAGCTAACCATGGCCTAAAACCTGACCTGTAATCACTCTAACAGTTTCCACCATTTTTAATTTCTCCTTCTGCAGTTGAAGTTCTACAGCTTGATACAAGAAGGTTCAAGACAAAGTAAGCATTGAAAAAGCATCCCTGGACCTCAAGGAAGCTTTTCCAATCATTACATTGCACTGAAAGTCCCTCATTCTCCACATAGAAGTTCAACTGTACAGGTAAAACTTTGAACTCGTATCTCACTTATCATGCATCTTTAGTCTTAAGTTTGTGAAGAAACAAGGTCCTACTCATAGCCCTGAACATGTACATATCTTTACATTTCATTTCTTTTGCCTGAGTAGAGAGAATTTGGAGTTTGAAAATGGTAGAAAAATTAGGTTAGGATTTGGGGGAGGAGAAATTCTCCCTCATCTTAGAGAGATAGGTCAAGTTCTTTATATGGTTAGAACCGTCTCTTCATGCTGAACATTTGTTGTGTTATGAGTTTTTGCTGAAAAGCCAAGAATCAGGAGTTAGACATTGAAGAACAAGGGCGCGCGTTTTTTTCAAATATTTGTGCTGGAGGTTGAAGAAGGAGTGGAGTGGGCTGGGCCTGTGTTATTTTGCTTTTCACACCATCTTTTTTGATTCACACCCCCCTGAGCCCATTTGTTCATTTTTTAACATTTTTGACTTTTTCTTTTTTGGTTGACTTTGTTTATTTTTTCTCATGGCATTAAAAAATTAAAAATATTTTTTCCATCATCTTCTGAATTTATGGCATATTTATTTGATTTGTTTCTTTATTTATGCATAATATATATATATACCATTATTAGAATAAATAGAAAAAATAGTGTAAATACATTTTTATTTTTATTTACCTTCTGAAAATATTTCACACAAAAAAATACTCTTTTATTTATTTTATTAAAATATTAAATAAATACTTATTTTGTATATAATACATATTTAGGGTTTAATATATATATATATATATATATATATATATATATATATATATATATATATATATATATATATATATATATATATATATATATATATATATATATATATATATATATATATATATATATATATATATATATATATATATATATATATATATATATATATATATATATATATATATATATATATATATATATATATATATATATATATATATATATATATGTTTATTAATACATTTAAGCTAAAAGGTAAAAATACTTGAATTTTTTCATTTTTATTAATATTTGATACAAAAATACTTTTTTTCACAATATACTTCATTATTATATTATTTTTATAAATAAACAAATAAACATTTGTATTAAATTAGATAATAAGGCATTTTCTTTAAAAATTAGGGTTTGTGCCCTAAATTCAAAATATTCAAAAAAAAAATAATACATTTTTATTTTCTTTTCTCTTTTACATAAATAATATTTTTTCATACATATACAAAACATTTCTTTTGCATCTTGCACTTTTATTTAATTTTTGTACATTATTTAAATTGCAAATATTCAAAATGATGTAATAATGTAGATTTAAATTCTTGTCAATATCCCCATTTGAACATTTGTACCCCCTTCCCATATTTGGTTTTGTAATAGCTTAGTAATTTTAATTTCGCACTTTATTGCTTTCTAATGATAACATGTTAGAATTAGGGTTTGTATGCGAAAAAACGATAAAAAATAGTTTGACCTAATACAAGATAAACAAGCATGAAAATGGACACACAAATCACACTTGCACCCCCTAGGGTATTCCACTTGTTGCCTTCAAATAAATGGGCCATATTGTATGTTGAACTTCTTTGGGCAAAGCAAACAGTTTGAATGATCATAGTCCCTCGATAAAACTTTTCAAAACAAACAAAAACAAATGATCAAGTCCCTTAAAGAAAATTGCCCAAAGACATTTGACGTCGTTGCAATTATGGTCTAAACGATGACCCGCGCCTGTCCCTTTCACATCCTAACACAAGATTGTCCACCAAATACAATGGTGGAACAAACTTGTTAAAAGGGTTAAAACATAGCAATAGTCTTTTGAGAAATTTAGGAGTAGATAACCTCTTAGTTACTTGAATCAAACTTGCAAAAACAAAACACTTGCCTAATTTCAAAATCACACATCACTACACTTTCAAAACAACTTTCAAAAACAAATGAAAACCTTTTCAAAAGACATACCTCTTTGTATACATCCCCACATGGATCATTACAAAGGTTGCCACCACATTGGCATCTTTTCAAAACATTTTCAAAACCCACACACAAAGCACCATTTAAAACAATTGAAAACAAAAGGCAAGTGATCTAAGCAAGTAACTAAGAGCCCATGGATAACCATGGATAGAAAGGGTGATAATACCTTCCCTTTCTATAATCTACTCCCCGAACCCAAGAAAACATCTCAAAAGGTTTTTGCTGTGCTTTTTAACCTTTCCTTAGGATAAAATAAAAAGTCGGTGGCGACTCTTGCTAACCGCAACATTTGCGAATACAAACGCAAAACACTAGTCAGTTCTCCCACCGTATCACAGAACTGGCGACTCTGCTGGGGAAACTTTTAAAGTGGAGTAACCTTAGGGTTTAGATCACCTTTGTTTTCAATTGTTTGCTTTGTTTGCTTTTACATTTGTGGGCTTTGCATCGGAGTTCATAGATCCTAACCCGGATCTGGGATATACCCTTTTTAGGTAGCATAATCTGTGAGGGACCTGTCCGGCGTAGACCGACATGGGTGAAGCAGTGGCTACGTTGGTGTGGAATCTTAGTCTGTACCTATATCCCTTGTGTTGCAACGGGGAGAATATAGGTCTTCTAAGGGGTCATTAAACACCAACCAACCTTAGAACCCTAAATTGACCAACTTGGCTATTAGGACAGTAGCAGCATGCTACACTCATTGAGGCTAAACTCTCGAGATGGTTCTGGCCGCGAGAAAAGATTGCGATGCTGGAGTTATGACCGATTGAGGGTAGCCAATGATTTGAGATCCTCTAGAACCCGGTTACTTTTGATAGGACAGGTTTTAACCAACAAAACCAAAAGAGGGTAATACCTGAAACTCATGCTGGCCTGAAACCTAAGGGTGTCTTGTGTGATTTGTGTGCCTTACTTACCTATGTGAATACTTGTGGTGTGCTTCATCATAGCATCATGTCATCATACCATTGCATGCATTCTGTATAAAGGACTAACCCATTTCAAAGACAAAAAAGTTTCATCTTTGCTCTGTTTTATAGGACATCATGATGCCCGTGCGTAGAAATACTGTCCGGCTCAACTTTGTTCAACCACCAGTTTTACTCAAGGATCTGGTTGGAAGGATTCCAAACACTACCTCCTTCATCAACAGACATGGTTCTCTCCTTGGCTTGGTCACTGCAAAATGGGACCAACAACTGATAAGTGTTCTGACCCAGTTTTATGACCCTCTGTACCACTGTTTCACTTTTCAAGACTTCCAGCTGGTCCCTACCCTGGAAGAGTTTTCTTATTTGCTTGGGATCCCTGTCTTGGAACAAACTCCATTCACTGGTTTGGAAAAGACTCCTAGGCCTGAAGAGATTGCTGCAATTCTCCCCTTGACCAAAGAAGAGGTATTGTCCAACTGGGAAACTAGAAATGGGATCAAGGGCTTTTTGGTCAAATTTCTGGTTGGCAAGGCTAATGATTTCTGGAATGACTTGGACTTCAAGGCATATGAGGATATTCTGGTTCTTTTGATCTATGGTCTGGTACTGTTTCCCAACCCTGACACTTTTATCAGTATCCATGTCATAAGAATCTTCATGTCTCGGAATCCGATACCCACTCTTTTGGGTGATATTCTACAACAACTCTATGCTCGTACTGCTCGAAAACGGGGGACTCCGTGGTGTTGTGCTCCTTTGCTAGTAAGGTGGTTTATTTCGCACCTTCCTAAGTTCGTGCTGAAGAATGAAGAAGGAAAGGGCTGGGCTCGGAGGTTAATGTCTCTCACTGATAATGACATCACCTGGACTCTCAGAGATTTGGATGAGGTAGCTGTTATCGACCGTTGCGGAGAATACCCTAATGTCCCGTTGATTGGTATCCAAGGAGGAATCTCTTACAATCCGTGCTTAGCTCTCCGACAGTTTGGAAGAGCCAGAGGAGATGGGCCTCATGAAATGCTGGTTCCTCACTTCCATTTTGAGTTTCAGGCAGACAGTGACAAACTACGCCAGGGATTCATTAAAGCTTGGGACAGAATTCACAAAGCTGACCCACATGAGTTAGGACCAAAGACTTCTCTACCAATGGAGCCCTATTGCAAATGGGTCCGCGTCCGTGCTCAAAGGTTAGGTATGCCCTACGAAGTTGTTAGACCTCTCATTTTTGAATCTCCTGATGAAGATGGGGTTCCTCCAACTGTCCTCCCTCCTCAGATACCTACTGATTTTGACACCATGAAGAGATCTTGGGCGCAGCTAAAGGAAGAACGGGATTTCTATAGAGAAAAATTCAACGAGCAGGAGCGGAAGATCCAGAGGCTGACTAAGCAATTGGAGGAAGAACGGGTCCTGAACAACTACATCAGCACTGAAAAAAGAAGGCCATGGGAGCATTGATGAGCTTTGATGGTTTCCTTGTGTAGTTTATTTCCTTTCCAGTATTTTTCATTCCTGTAATGCCTAAGGGCAAATTGTTGAACAATTGAAAATTTTAATCTAATGAAGTGTGTTTCCCTTTTTGTCTACAAAGTTGAATCTTGTTTTTCTTTGAAAACATAAAACATACGCATTCCATTGCACCATATGCATAGCAGGTACCCTATTTCACAGGTTGCTTAATTTTCTTCGCTGTTTGTGTGCACAGTCATCATGAATCCAGACTCCTCCAGTGAGCAAGCAATCAAGGCCCTTCAGGCCCAAAGTGCACAGTTTCAAGAAATGGTCCTAAGCCTAGCCCAAGGTCAGCAAGAGCTGAAGACTCTACTCCTAAAGAAGAAGAAGAAAAAGAGGACTGCATTGTTCAACACCGGACGCAGATTTGGGAACACACTCCATAATGAAGTTGATCCAACCACTTCTTCTGCTGAGAAGAACAGTCCCCAAGGGGGAGGAGCTCCTAGTCCCGCAGTCTCCGACAACGAGACGGACTATAACGACGAACAATACCCACCTGCTGCTGACAGATACAAGCAATTGGAAGACCGCTTAAGCGCCATGGAAATTCAGAATGTGCCGGGACTGGATTTCGGAGATTTGGGGTTATCTTCTGGGGTAGTCATTCCACACAAGTTTAAGGCGCCTGCCTTCGCCAAGTATGATGGGGTCTCCTGCCCAAAGCTGCATCTGAGGTCGTACGTAAGGAAAATCCAACCTTACACGGCGGATAAGAACCTCTGGATTCACTTCTTCCAAGATAGCCTCTCGGGGTCACAGCTTGAATGGTTCTACCAATTAGATGGAGCTAGCATCCGACACTGGGAAGATTTGGCAACCGCATTCTACAGACAATACCAATACAATTCTGATCTCGCTCCTACGCGTACCCAACTTCAGGGTATGTCTCTAGGGACGGGTGAAGGGTTCAAAGAGTACGCTCAAAAATGGAGAGATTTGGCTGGCAGGGTGCAGCCTCCATTGACTGATCGAGAGCTGGTTGATATGTTTCTGGGGACGTTGTCTGGTCCGTTTTTCAATCATTTGGTTGGTAACTCCTCCGCTGGATTTACAGATTTGATATTAACGGGAGAAAGAATTGAAGCTGGCATCAGGTCAGGCAAGATACAGAAGGCTGCCTCTACAAGTGCTGAGAAGAGGCCGTTTAAGAAAGAAGCAAGTGCCGTCTATGGTCCTAGAAGACAAGTCAAGCCCGAAAATCGCCAAGCCGTCAATGCTTTGGTCATTTCAAAACCTGTTGCTGCTCCTCAGCAGTACAATCAACAAAGAAGCGAAAGGCCCAAGAGGCAGTATACCCGACTGAGTATGACCTTATCTCAAATTTTACCCCAACTGTTATCCACCAACCTGGTGACCCTCAAAGAAGCTCCTAAAGTCGTCAACACTGCGTCTCCTAAATATAACCCAAATGCCCGGTGTGCTTATCATTCTGATAGTCCCGGGCACACTACTGATGATTGCTGGGCCTTGAGAAACAAAGTGCAAGATCTGATCGACGCAAAGGAAATTCAGTTTGAAGCGCCGGAGAGACCAAATGTTGTAACTGCTCCTATGCCCCAGCATAGAGTAAATGCCATCGAAGAAGAAATGTACGCTGTTTCGGTAAATGAAGTTGTCACCCCTCTGAAGACTGTTAAGAAGAACCTACTGTGGGCCGGTATATTTCCGGGTTGCGGTGAAGGTTGCCTATTCTGTGCTGTTTCCCTATCTGATTGTCCCTTGCTAAGGTTAGGCGTTCAAGGCCTAATGGATAGCAAGGAAATTCTATTCAAAAAGTCTGCTGTTCAGTTGGTTCCGATGAAAGAAGTTTCTGTGATTACCATCTTCAAAAATCCAATCAAGGCTCCCCCGAAGAAGCCTGTTCAAATTATGACTGTTGCACCTGTGATTATTACTGTCCCGGGGCCTCTCCCCTACATATCTGATAAAGCTGTCCCCTGGCATTATGGGGCAGACGTGTATGTAAATGGAATCAAACAAGAATTCGACGCTAGTGTCAGTATCTGCGATATCACTGGTCCAGCCAAAGTTACCCGCAGTGGCAGGCTCTTCTCGCCTGACATTGCGCCGCCCGCTATTCGAAGACCCCTTCTTATAAAACCTACAAGTATACATGTTACTATTGCTGATCAAGTTGTTTCCCCTGCTGCCGAGTCATCAAATGCTCGGGGCAAAGGGATTGAAGAAGAGCCTGCCCGGATGGAGGCACCAATACCCATAAATGCTGAGGCCTCCCGACAAGAAATGGAGGAGATTCTGAAAATAATAAAGAAGAGTGATTTTAATGTTGTCGAGCAGTTGGGGCATACACCCTCCAAGATCTCCCTGCTCTCCTTATTGCTATGCTCCGAGGCCCATGCTAAGGCCTTGATCTCATTTCTCAAGACGGCCCATGTGCCGCAGGAGACGTCTGCAGTCCAGTTCACTGATTGCATAGCGAATCTGACAGCAGACAATGGCTTGGGTTTTTCAGATGCTGACCTGACCGTGAAAGGGAGAGACCACAATGATGCCCTGCATGTCTCTATTGAATGCAGGGGCACTACTCTGGCACATGTATTGGTGGATACTGGTGCTTCCTTGAATGTTCTACCGAAAAAGGCTTTAGACCGTCTGGATTATGAAGGCCTGGAGTTGAAACCCAGTAATATCATCGTCAGGGCCTTTGACGGTTCCAAAAGGATGGTTCATGGAGAGGTTAACATCCTTATTCGTGTGGGCTCCCAAGTGTTTGACTCTACCTTTTATGTGATGGATATACGTCCATCGTACTCTTGTCTACTAGGTCGACCTTGGATCCATAAAGCTGGGGCGGTGACCTCCACCTTGCACCAGAAGCTGAAGTATCCCGTCAGGGGGAAGATCGTCACTGTGCAAGGAGAAGAGGAGTACATGGTGAGCCATTTGAATTCCTTCAGATACATTGAGATGGATGGGGAGTTTATTGAAACCCCCTTTCAGCATTTCGAGGAAGTACATCCAATTTCAGCAGCAGCAGAGACAGCGGTCGAAGAGATTGTTTCCTTGAAGATGGCTTCCCTAAGGGATGCCCGGGCTGTGGTTCAGAAAGGCGATTGTGCAAACTGGGGTCAGCTTCCTGACTTCACTCAGAAGAATGACAAGTTTGGGCTAGGCTTTACTGCAGAGGCTCAGAAGGCTGTGCGCAAAGAGAAGATCAGAAAGACTCCGGTGTTTATCTCCAGCTCAAGGGTGAATGCTATCGAGGAGGATGTAGAAGAAGCAGAGTTTGACAGTTGGATCTACCCGACCGCCAGCGACGGACCAAGCAACTGGACGGCAAAGGATTTTACCCCTATCACATTTGTCACGCAGTAATTGATTTCTTTTGATTTCCAATTTGTAACAAACAATATGTTAAAACTTTGTTGGCTCGGTGTCCTACCCGGGGCATCGTAGCTCCATTTGTGAGGGCTTTTTGTATGACATTTTCATATATCATCAATCAAAACATTGGACGTTTGTTGCATTTCAAATCTTGTGCTCTTTTCCTTTCTGTGTTATATATATTGCAAAATAGCTATATTTACACACACTCACTTATACAGGTTTCAATCCACTCTGGATCTCACTGGTAACAGCTCTGCTACTGCCAGTTATGACTTCGAAAATCCGATCAACTTGGCCGAAGACGAAGGTGAAGATGATTGCGAAGTACCTGGTGAACTCGCAAGACTGCTACTCCAGGAAGAGAGAGCTATTCAACCACATGAAGAGCCTGTGGAGACAATTAACCTGGGTACTGAGACGGATAGGAAAGAGGTCAAGATTGGTGCCAATCTAGAGCTCAGCGTGAAGCAACGATTGATCCAGATGCTGCAAGACTACATGGAAATTTTTGCTTGGTCCTATGAAGATATGCCTGGTTTGGATGCCGACATTGTAGTTCACCACCTGCCAACCAAGGAAGATTGCCCTCCGGTAAAGCAAAAAGTCTGACGGATGCGTCCAGAGATGTCTGAAAAGATCAAGGCCGAGGTTATGAAACAGTTTGATGCCGGGTTCCTTGCAGTAACTTCTTACCCTCAGTGGGTTGCCAATGTGGTGCCAGTACCGAAGAAGGATGGTAAAGTCAGAATGTGTGTTGACTACAGGGATCTGAACAGGGCCAGCCCCAAGGATGACTTCCCCCTACCTCACATTGATGTCCTTGTTGACAATACAGCTCAACACAAGGTGTTCTCCTTCATGGATGGTTTTTCAGGGTATAATCAGATCAAGATGGCTCCAGAAGATATGGAGAAGACTACATTTGTGACTCAGTGGGGCACCTTCTGTTATAAGGTCATGCCATTCGGATTGAAAAATGCTGGGGCAACCTATCAACGTGCCATGGTTGCTTTATTTCATGATATGATCCATCATGAGATAGAGGTATACGTTGACGACATGATTGCAAGGTCTCAAACTGAGGAGGAGCACCTTGACCACCTGGGGAAGTTGTTTGACCGACTCAAGTTATACAAGATGAGGTTGAATCCCAACAAATGCACCTTTGGGGTAAGATCCGGAAAATTGCTAGGTTTCATTGTAAGTGATAAAGGTATTCATGTGGATCCTGCCAAGGTAAAAGCCATACAAGAGATGCCGACTCCAAAAACAGAAAAAGAAGTCAGAGGCTTCCTGGGACGACTGAATTACATTGCTCGATTCATCTCACATCTAACTGCTACTTGTGAGCCAATCTTCAAATTACTGAAGAAAGATCAAGTAGTACGCTGGAATGATGAATGTCAGGCCGCCTTTGAAAAGATAAAGGAATATCTCCAAGAGCCACCCATTCTTATGCCACCGGTGGAAGGAAGACCTCTGATACTATACTTGACAGTGCTTGATAATTCAATGGGGTGTGTGCTGGGGCAGCATGACGAGTCTGGCCGAAAAGAGCACGCTATTTATTACTTGAGCAAAAAGTTTACCGACTGTGAGTCTCGTTACTCACTGCTTGAGAAAACTTGCTGCGCTCTTGTATGGGCTGCTCGCCGACTGAGACAGTATATGCTGACTCACACTACTTTATTGATTTCAAAGATGGATCCCATCAAGTACATATTCGAAAAGCCCGCTCTGTCTGGAAGAATAGCGAGATGGCAAATGATCTTGACAGAATATGATATCCAGTATACAACTCAGAAAGCAATTAAGGGAAGTGTACTGGCAGATCATTTGGCACACCAACCTGTGGACGATTACCAATCATTGAACTTTGATTTTCCGGACGAAGACATCATGGTGGTAACTGACTGTGAAGTACCTGGACCGGATGAAGGACCTGAGGAAGGATCCCGATGGTCCATGCATTTTGATGGAGCCTCCAATGCTTTGGGTAACGGCGTCGGCGCTGTAATCATATCTCCCAAAGGAACTCATACTCCCCTCACCGCCCGATTATGTTTCAGTTGCACCAACAATATGGCAGAATATGAGGCATGTATCATGGGTTTACAAGCTGCAATCGACTTAAGGATCAAATTTCTAAGTGTCTTCGGAGATTCCGCTCTCGTGATCAATCAGATCAAAGGCGAGTGGGATACGAAACACCCGAATCTTATTCCTTACAAGGAGTATGTGTCGACCTTGCTTCCCCACTTTGAAGAGATAACTTTTGAGCATTTCCCCAGAGAGGAGAATCAGCTAGCGGACGCACTAGCCACGATGTCTTCAATGTTCAAAGTTAAATGGGACAATGAGGCTCCCCGAATCATTATCTGGAAATTGGATGAACCGGCATACTGTTGCGAGCTCGAGGCTGAGAAGGTTGTTAAAAAACCCTGGTATCATGAGGTGAAGAGGTATTTGGAAGCTCAGGAATACCCTGAAGGTGCATCTGTCAATGATAAGAAGTTCATGAGGAGGTTTGCTGCAAAATTCTTCCTCAGCAACGGCATTCTCTACAAACGGAATCATGATTCGACTCTGCTACGTTGTAAGGATAAGGCTGAAGCGGAGAAAATCATGATGGAACTGCATGAAGGTACATTTGGAACACATTCCAGTGGACACACCATGGCTAAGAAAATCCTTCGGGCAGGATATTTCTGGTCCACAATAGAAGCCGATTGTTACCAACACTCCCGAACTTGTCATAAATGCCAGATCTATGCTGACAAGGTGCATATCCCTCCGGTTCCTTTGAATGTCCTAACGGCACCTTGGCCTTTCGCAATGTGGGGAATCGATATGATCGGTGAGATCCGACCAACGGCATCCAATGGGCATCGCTTCATCTTGGTGGCGATCGATTACTTCACGAAATGGGTTGAGGCAGCTTCCTATGCCACAGTAACCAAGAGCGTCGTGGCACGTTTCATCCGGCATAATCTGATCTGTCGGTACGGAGTCCCGAAAAGAATCATTACGGATAATGGTACCAATCTCAATAACAAAATGATCACTGAACTCTGTGAACAATTCAAGATACAGCACCACAATTCTTCTCCCTACCGGCCGAAGATGAATGGGGCTGTAGAGGCAGCCAATAAGAATATCAAGAAAATTGTGCAGAAAATGACAGTGACCTATAAAGATTGGCACGAGATGTTACCGTTCGCTCTTCATGGGTACCTCACCTCAGCAAGGACATCAACCGGGGCAACTCCCTTCTCCTTGGTCTATGGCATGGAGGCAGTCTTGCCAATTGAAGTCCAGATACCCTCTCTCCGGATAATGAAGGATGCAGACTTGAATGAAGATGATTGGATCTAGACTCGACTTGACCAATTAAATCTGATTGAAGAAAAGAGGCTCACTGCTATCTGTCATGGTCAAACGTATCAAAAACGGATGATCAGGGCATTTAACAAGAAAGTCAGACCGCAAGAGTATCAAGTTGGGGACCTGGTAATCAAACGCATCATTCTTCCTCAAAGTGATCCCCGGGGCAAATGGACTCCTACATACGAAGGGCCATTTGTGGTTAAACGTGTGTTCTCAGGAGGAGCCATGATCCTAACCACCATGGATGGTGACGACCTTCCTCACCCCGCCAATGCAGACATAGTGAAAAAATACTACGCATAAATAAAAGACCCGCTAGGTTGACATATCTAGGCAAAATAAGGGCTTCCCGGCGAACCAAAAGGGTTCGGGCAAAAATAAGGGATGAAATGAATAAAAAAATCTGTACACCCGGCAAGTCGAAAACCTGAAAGGGCGGCTTGGGCAAAAATGGGTATCCCGGTGGACTGAAAACCCGAAAGGGCGGTCCAGGCAAAAGTTAGGGATAAAAGCGTAACACTATGTCTCATTGGATCACTTCGCATCCGGAATTCGGCATCAGCTATCTGGCTCAGATTTCGGCATCGACCAATCAGCTTCATCTTCAAACTAGGCAGCAAAGCGATGAGACGTTCGAAGACATAAAGGCGATAGCAGAGTTGGAACCCAGTGGGATTGTTCACATAGCTGTTTTGTTTCCTTTTTCAAATTGTAAACTCTATGTTCTCTGGCGGCATCCTCTTACTAGGATGTCAGCCTCTTGTACAAAAACGCCTATTCACAGGCAAAGTTTAAATCAATACAAATTCACTTGTCCATACCAATTACCATTGTTTTCCTTTTTCTGTTTTGTCATGCGAAGAACGTCCAATGTTCATTTTTGATATATGCATTTGACATTAAATTGCTGATTCATAAATGTTTACATATGAAACAAGAGATCGATTACAGGTGACATCAGAGACAGGGGCAAGGTGAAATTGTCTTAAGCAGTCTGGTTGTTTTGTCCGCCAAGGTGCTAAGGTAGATTCAACTGAAGGAAGTGGCCAAATCATCTCAACTCCCCGCAGAGTAAAACAAGGCTCAGCAATACTTTCCCCAAGCGGAGTTGATTCCCCGTCGATCCTGAAAGGACACAGCATTCCCCGGCAGGTCTTAAAGCTCATCCCCAGTAGATTCTGGAAGCTTATCCCCTGCGGAGCACGGACGTCTCTCCCGAGTTTTATTTAGAGTTATTTCCTCACAAGGACTTATAACTGGGTTATCCTCAGCTAAAAACCACGGAAGACCGCCCTCGGCGAAGTCCCTTCAAATCCCCCAGCGGAGTTTATCATCATTATCCCCAGCGGAGTTTATCATCATTATCCCCAGCGGAATCCATCATTAAAGTCCTCAACAGGCCTCTCAGCAAAACTTCGGCCAAGTATCTCTTCCACAGAGCAACTCTCCGGTCGACCGTCAAGGATTTATTTTCCTAAGGCGAAATTACATCCATGAACATTTCACATTTTCATACATCTTGCTTACATACATGATGAAACGCATGCAACGCTATCTCATGTTGAACATCATGATATCATGCATATCATACATCATGACGTTGCATACAACTTACGTTTTTTGCCTTTTCAGGAAAAAGACAATCCCAAAAAAAAAAACAACTACCTTCAACTGTCACAATTCCAGATCCGATACCTGTATCTAGCCAGGGCACATCTGAGAGTGATCAGTTTCCAGACTCGATTCCTGTATCTAGCCAGGGCACGTCTGAAGAGTTCGAAGATTCGATTCCTGTATCCAGCCAGGGCACATCTATCAACTACAACATCTCCAGATTCGATTCCTGTATCCAGCCAGGGCATATCTGTTAACAACCATCTCCAGACTCGATTCCTGTATCTAGCCAGGGCATGTCTGAAGAGTTCGAAGATTCGATTCCTGTATCCAGCCAGGGCACATCTATTAACGACTATTTCCAGATTCGACTCCTGTATCCAGCCAGGGCACATCTGTGAACAAACCGATTGTAGATTCGATACCTGTATCTAGCCAGGGCATATCTGCATAAGGAGATTGAAGATCAAACAACTGTAACAAGCCAGGAAAACATCCGTCTTTCTTAAATACACAAGTTCCCGCTAAGGAATCTCTTATGCGATCGACACTTCCAGATGGCATCTATAAGCCCATCTCCCTATCCACCATCTCTCCAAATGGCATCTATAAGCCCATTCCCGACACCACATTGTTGAGACTTCAGTATGCGAGTGCAAATTTCCGGGCACTCTAGTGTCCAATCTCCTTTTACCCTCGAGTCGCGAAAGGCAAAATTGCCAATCTAACTCTTCAGGTTCAAGAAGATTGAACAGGGGCAACTGTTGTACCCCAAAATTTGCCCTCCCATTTCCTCAACATTTTCTCATCACAAGACCTTTGAAGATCAAGATCCAATTAGGGTTTCCTCTGCTCAAGACTTCTCCTTGCACTGTGGACTCAAAATTAGGGTTTGTGTTTGCCTAAGGATGTTTTGACCTAAAATGCCTAAAATGACTTTCATGCTTCATATTGGACTCCCAAGTTTACCTATACCAAGTTTCAAGTCTTGATTCCAAGTTTTGCCCAATTAATTGGACAGTTGACCTAGAAATCAGCTGTATTGAGGAAAAAGTCAACTATGGCCAATTGACAGTCAAACCTCATGAAACTTGATCCACATCAACATTATAAACTCACATGAATCATTTGATCAAGTTTGGATCACAATTCCATAAGAAATTTGATTAGATCATCAAAAGGGCAAAATGGTCATTTTTAGGGTTTTGACTGCACAAAGGCAATTTTTGACTGTTTGACCTAGCCAATGGCAAACCAAGTTCACATATGGACTCAAGGACTCAATGAAGTGGTCTTGACACATTCATCAAGCTCAAAATATCCCAAGTACACAAGGTTGACAGTTGAATTTCCCAGTCAATTGATCAATTTTGACTGTATACTGAAAAGTCAAACTTTGACTTTTTGGTCAAAATCAAGAGTCAAGATTTATTTTTCATTAAAACATGCCAAATCATGAAACTTGTTCACCAAGAAATCTCAAAATGCAAATTAGGGTTTGAAAATGGAATTTTTCATAACTTAGAATTTTTCTAAGTTATAAAAAACCCTAATTTTTTCCCAACTTTGCCCCATCTTTTCACCAAGATCCATTTGGATTCAAACAAAAGTCAAAACATGAAAGTTGTAGCTTGTTGCATAATCTACAACTTTGATTCACAAAGTTTTCTCATTTGAAGCTTGTATCTCAAGTTACAATTTTTTGAATAAGGGCACTAAACCATTTTTAACTTAGTGAAATTTTAACCTATTTTGACAAGGTTTTCTACCCCACTTCAAGGCCACTTTTCATACCCTTCCACTTGGAATTTTAATTTGCATTTCAAAGATGGATTGTAGTACACATTCCAAGCTTTCCAAAATGTCCAAGAACTCATCAAACAACCTCATAACTTGAGAGATTCGAATTTCACAAGTTGGCAAGAATTCACTTTTGTTCTTCATCAAAACATGTTCATAAACTTTGCAAATTTGAACTCAGCATAGTTTGTGCTACTTTACAGGTCTTTAAACCAAATTACACTCCTTAATTTAATGCAAAACCATTGAACCAAGTTGTTATTCTAAGCCTTTGGTCATTACACAAGGAATTAAGCCTAAACTAGAAAAAGCACTATTTCCATTCTTGAAAAGAAGAACTTTATGTCAAGTTTGCAATCCAAGTGGTACAATCAAGATCTTCTTGACACAAGTTTGTGAGCAAATTGCACTGATCAAGGCAAGGGATAGCAGCATAGTGGGAGGGCCTGTACTGACCTAGAGAGCCAAGTTGCATTTTGTAGCTTAAGTGTGAAGAAAAGTCCATAACTTATGCCATCTCTCATCTGAGCTTAGAAACAGAAGAACAAAGTTGTCAAATATATTCCATAGACCAAATCCAAGCTAACCCACGAGCCCTTGCCCTCTGAAACACTCCCATTGCTCTAATCACCTTGAAACTGCACAAACAGGGGAGCCCCTGCAGATTGAGTGCAAACTCCCACTTCCCTCGAGCATTCTCACCAAAATCAATTCATACACCTTCCTTACAACATATGCAAGCTAACCATGGCCTAAAACCTGACCTGTAATCACTCTAACAGTTTCCACCATTTTTAATTTCTCCTTCTGCAGTTGAAGTTCTACAGCTTGATACAAGAAGGTTCAAGACAAAGTAAGCATTGAAAAAGCATCCCTGGACCTCAAGGAAGCTTTTCCAATCATTACATTGCACTGAAAGTCCCTCATTCTCCACATAGAAGTTCAACTGTACAGGTAAAACTTTGAACTCGTATCTCTCTTATCATGCATCTTTAGTCTTAAGTTTGTGAAGAAACAAGGTCCTACTCATAGCCCTGAACATGTACATATCTTTACATTTCATTTCTTTTGCCTGAGTAGAGAGAATTTGGAGTTTGAAAATGGTAGAAAAATTAGGTTAGGATTTGGGGGAGGAGAAATTCTCCCTCATCTTAGAGAGATAGGTCAAGTTCTTTATATGGTTAGAACCGTCTCTTCATGCTGAACATTTGTTGTGTTATGAGTTTTTGCTGAAAAGCCAAGAATCAGGAGTTAGACATTGAAGAACAAGGGCGCGCGTTTTTTTCAAATATCTGTGCTGGAGGTTGAAGAAGGAGTGGAGTGGGCTGGGCCTGTGTTATTTTGCTTTTCACACCATCTTTTTTGATTCACACCCCCCTGAGCCCATTTGTTCATTTTTTAACATTTTTGACTTTTTCTTTTTTGGTTGACTTTGTTTATTTTTTCTCATGGCATTAAAAAATTAAAAATATTTTTTCCATCATCTTCTGAATTTATGGCATATTTATTTGATTTGTTTCTTTATTTATGCATAATATATATATATACCATTATTAGAATAAATAGAAAAAATAGTGTAAATACATTTTTATTTTTATTTACCTTCTGAAAATATTTCACACAAAAAAATACTATTTTATTTATTTTATTAAAATATTAAATAAATACTTATTTTGTATATAATACATATTTAGGGTTTAATATATATATATATATATATATGTTTATTAATACATTTAAGCTAAAAGGTAAAAATACTTGAATTTTTTCATTTTTATTAATATTTGATACAAAAATACTTTTTTTCACAATATACTTCATTATTATATTATTTTTATAAATAAACAAATAAACATTTGTATTAAATTAGATAATAAGGCATTTTCTTTAAAAATTAGGGTTTGTGCCCTAAATTCAAAATATTCAAAAAAAAATAATACATTTTTATTTTCTTTTCTCTTTTACATAAATAATATTTGTTCATACATATACAAAACATTTCTTTTGCATCTTGCACTTTTATTTAATTTTTGTACATTATTTAAATTGCAAATATTCAAAATGATGTAATAATGTAGATTTAAATTCTTGTCAATATCCCCATTTGAACATTTGTACCCCCCTTCCCATATTTGGTTTTGTAATAGCTTAGTAATTTTAATTTCGCACTTTATTGCTTTCTAATGATAACATGTTAGAATTAGGGTTTGTATGCGAAAAAACGATAAAAAATAGTTTGACCTAATACAAGATAAACAAGCATGAAAATGGACACACAAATCACACTTGCACCCCCTAGGGTATTCCACTTGTTGCCTTCAAATAAATGGGCCATATTGTATGTTGAACTTCTTTGGGCAAAGCAAACAGTTTGAATGATCATAGTCCCTCGATAAAACTTTTCAAAACAAACAAAAACAAATGATCAAGTCCCTTAAAGAAAATTGCCCAAAGACATTTAACGTCGTTGCAATTATGGTCTAAACGATGACCCGCGCCTGTCCCTTTCACATCCTAACACAAGATTGTCCACCAAATACAATGGTGGAACAAACTTGTTAAAAGGGTTAAAACATAGCAATAGTCTTTTGAGAAATTTAGGAGTAGATAACCTCTTAGTTACTTGAATCAAACTTGCAAAAACAAAACACTTGCCTAATTTCAAAATCACACATCACTACACTTTCAAAACAACTTTCAAAAACAAATGAAAACCTTTTCAAAAGACATACCTCTTTGTATACATCCCCACATGGATCATTACAAAGGTTGCCACCACATTGGCATCTTTTCAAAACATTTTCAAAACCCACACATAAAGCACCATTTAAAACAATTGAAAACAAAAGGCAAGTGATCTAAGCAAGTAACTAAGAGCCCATGGATAACCATGGATAGAAAGGGTGCTAATACCTTCCCTTTCTATAATCTACTCCCCGAACCCAAGAAAACATCTCAAAAGGTTTTTGCTGTGCTTTTTAACCTTTCCTTAGGATAAAATAAAAAGTCGGTGGCGACTCTTGCTAACCGCAACATTTGCGAATACAAACGCAAAACACTAGTCAGTTCTCCCACCGTATCACAACCGCCCTTTCGGGTTTTCAATCCACCGAGAAACCCTTTTTTTCCCAAGTCGCCCTTTCGGGTTTTCAACTTGCCGGGTGTATAGATTTTTTATTTTATCCTTAATTTTTGCCCGAACCTTTTTGGTTCGCCGGGATGCCCTTGTTTTGCCTAGGTGTGTCAACCTAGCGAGTCTCTTATGCGTAGTATCTTTTGACTATGTCCACGTTCGCAAGGTGTGGCAGGTCATCACCGTCCATGGTGGTTAAGATCATTGCCCCACCGGAGAATATGCTTTTGATTACAAATGGTCCTTCATAGGTAGGAGTCCATTTTCCCTTGGGATCACTTTGTGGCAAGATGATACGTTTGATCACTAGATCCCCAACTTGATATACTTGACGTTTGACTTTCTTTTTGAAAGCCTTGGTCATCTGTTTTTGATACATTTGACCATGGCAAACAGCAGCAAGTCTCTTTTCATCAATTAAGTTCAGTTGGTCAAGTCGAGTTTGGATCCAGTCGTCTTCATTCAAACCTGCATCTTTCATAATCCTCAGAGAGGGGATTTGAACCTCAATAGGTAAATCAGCTTCCATGCCATATACCAAAGAATAGGGTGTTGCCCCAGTTGATGTACGAGTTGTGGTACGATACCCATGAAGAGCGAATGGTAACATCTCATGCCAGTCTTTCCATGGGCTCTTAGTTACTTGCTAGATCACTTGCTTTTGTTTGAATATGCTTGTGGTGTGGTTTTTGAAAGTATTTTGAAAATGTAACTTTGTAATGATTCTTGTTTTTATAAGAATGCATACAAAGTGTTTGTTTCGAAAATAGTTCAAAGATGTGTTTGTGAAATGTGTTTTTGAAAGTGATTTTTAAAAGGTATCTTTGTAATGGTTCTCGTCTCTATAAGAACGCGTACAAAGTATTGTCTTTCGAGAATGTTTCAAAATGAAAGTGTTAGTGTATAAAATGTTTTTGTTGTGAGCAAGCGAGTAACTAAGAGTGAACCTACCTACTCAAAAGGTCTTAGATGTTCTTTTCCTCCTCCTTTAGATGTTGCTATCTTACCATTGACTTGGAAAGAAGCCCCATCGTTGGATGTGAAGGGACAGGCATGGGTCATCGTATGACCATGATAGCAATGTTGTGAGATGACTTAGCACTTTTCTTTTAGGGACTAAGATCATTTTGAAAGGCAACTTTGATAGCGTCATCGAGGGACTATGATCTTGTATTTTTCGATTTGTTTGTGCTAGGACATCCCACATGCATAACATGGCCATTTTTAAGCAACATGTGAGATTAACCTAAGGGTGCATGTGTGCAAGTGTGTTTGATTGCATGCATTTGTCTTTGATTTTTGGTTATCTACTTGTTGATTTTTATTTCTTTCCATACACACATAATTACTATCATTTACATTTGAAAGCGATAAATTGCAGAAATGTAAAGTCCTACACTATTACAATATTTAAGGGATGGGGATACATATGTACGAATGGGGGTTGCAAGTAAAAATAAGTCCTAAGTTATTATTACAACCATATTGAAATGCATAACATAAGGAAGAAATGGACTTGTTTAGAAAATGTTTTAGTCTTTTGTTTTAAGAAATAAAATAAAATGTGAAGGAAATACTTTTGATGTTTGCTGATTAATGGAATGGAGAGTGATAGAAAAAATAAAAAAGGAAAAAAGAATCAGCGTGTTGGTGATAAAAATGGAGTCAGAGGTTCTGACCCTGGCACGCTGCAAAACAGAAACCTGTTAGTGAAAATGTATAAGGTCAGAAGTTCTGAACCCACTGGGAACATAATAGTTTTCAGAAGTTCTGACACCACTGGCAACAAAACAAGCTTCAAAAGTTCTGTGATCACTAGCAATAAAACAAGCTTCAGAAGTTCTGATACCACTGGCAGAACTTGGTCTCTCTCTCTATGCTAGTCAGAACATCTGTAATTTGGTTATTTCTCCACAAAACAGAAGACATGCATAGAACAGTTATAGCAGGTGTCATGGCATTTCAGAAATAGGAAATATCATAACTACAAATCAGAGGCACGTATGAATTTGCTAATCCTAATTCCGAGTTCTAATTTCCTCAAGAAGTTCTGAACTGGTTTATTCCCTACTTAGGCAAACAGATGCATGAAATCTCAGAATATGTACATCATCAGAAACATGATATCTACATTGTATTTTTGAGCATGTAAATATGGTAATGCTTTAAGTAATGTGATAAGAGTCAGCAGAAGCTTACCTTGCAGCTAAAAAGATTCTATGGGACGGAGGTTGATCCTGAATCCTGGTGAGGTTCTAAGCAACTTCTTCACGTACTCAGCAGGATGGAGGTTCTCAACTTTTGGAATAGCAAAGAGGTGATGTTCTGATTTCTTTGAGTAGATGGATAGAGAATGTGAGGTAGTATGAATACAGGGGTTATGGCAATTTCTAATGTGTAGATTAGAAACTGTGTGAATGGTTTTTAGTCAAGAAATATTTGAGAACAAGTGGAGTTTTTGAATGCAAGGAGTCAAAAGTTAACAAGGTTTTATGTGTTGTGTTTACAGTTCTTGGAGCTCTTGGGCTTTTGGCAGGGGTTCAAGACTTTTATTTCTCGAATTCTCGACCTCTTTTCAATGGCCAAAGGTGCTCTATTTATAGGCAAAGATTTTGTAGTTTTGGAGAGGTCAAGTAGTGCCAACATCATACGCTAGATGCTGACTTGTTCTTGAAGCAAGTTCAAAAAAGGGTGTGATAGTTGATAGTTTTTTAGCCTAGACTGGATTAGCAAGCAGGAATTAAGGAAAAGTAAACCCACAAGCGAAAAGTAATGCATAGACCCTCCCATACTTCTATATAAAAGTTGCTTTTAAGGATAACAAGGGTATTTCTATGCCACACGTGGGGAGATCCTTTGGATAAAGACTCAAAAGTGGTTGTGAGCATTAAATGAGCATTAAATGATGATGAGATTTGTCAAAAATCAGAAATCCTGTAATTTGAGATTTTGCATCATTGCTTAATTCTGGATTAGAAGTTCTATCTAGGACAAACATCCAACTTCTGATCTTTGTACCTTGTTGCCTCATCACGTTCTGAAGGATTCCCCCGACTTTCCAGTAAGCTTACAGTATGCTTTGTAACCTTGTTTGACTTACCTTAACAAACTCTGACTTAGAAGTTCTGCTTCAGCGTAGCATCCAATCTTCTGATCCTCTTACCTTCTGGCTCCAACATGTTTTGAAGGAGCTTTCAGGCTTCGTATTACACTTTATTACCTTTTTTTCCTTATCCTAACAAACTCTGACTGAACTTGCATAGATGCTGAAGATCCATGTTCTGACTAAAGATTATATGCTGAACTATGTTTACAACTTCTGACTGCTCCTTCCTGGAGGCTGGCTCTGAAGTTCTGAAGTGTCATTTTTCTTAAATACTTAGAAAAAATCCCAAGTATTTAGAAATTTGGCTTTTCCATAGTAAATTTGACTTTTGAATTTTTTTGATGATATAAACTTCATATTCCAACATGTCTTGATGAAACATGATTCTTGAAACTTGGTTTTGGTCCAAAAGTCAAAGTTAGATTTCTCAGCGTGCAAATGACCATTTTGCCCTTGTGAATGGTTTTCTTGGAAAGAAATGATATTTCAAGGCTTGGAATTGTATGAGAGAAAACTTGAGAATCTAGGGTCATTCTTGGAGAAATGAGAGGGCAAATTTTGGGGTACAACAGCTGCCCCTGTTCAAACTTCTTGAACCTGAAGGGTTAGATTGGCGGATCCGCCATTCGTGACTTGAAGGTGAAAGATGTTTGAAAACTAGAGTGCCCAGAAATTTGCACTCGAAGATGGATGGTGAATGGGCTTATAAATGCCATTTGGAGGAATGTTGGTAAACGCTAGAAGAAGTATCAGCATAAACCTCTTGTCAATTTATACTAAAACTTGATGTTCTACCTGTGAGAAAAGGGTTAGTAAAAATGCAGATGTTTGCATGATGTTCACCAGATGTGGTATCATGCTAAATGCGTACGGTATGTACATGCTATAATGTATGAATGTGAAATGTATGTTTTTGTCCTGGAAAATAAATCCCTGATTACTGCTGAGGAAACCCTGGGAGGTTGAATCCCTGATTTCCTGTTGGAAATGAAAAACATGCATATCTTCAAATTTTGTCGAAAGGATGCTTTTGCTGGGGAAGATTACTCCAATGTCAGTTGTTATCTGGTCGGATCCAGGCTTCACAGTTGCTGAGGATGAAGTAGTCGACTGCTATCTGGTCGGGTCCAGGTTTTACAACAACTCGTTGGGGGTACAGAAGTTAATTGTTATCTGGTCGGATCCAGGCTTCACAACAACTCGCTAGGGGTGTAGAAGTTAACTGTTATCTGGTAGGATCCAGGCTTCACAATAAACTGTTTGAAAACTGTTATCTGGTCGGATCCAGGCTTTGCAAATTTCTTTGAAATTGGATAGTTATCTGGTCGGGTCCAAGCTTCACAACTTGCTTGGGATGAGGAAGTTAACTGTTATCTGGTCGGATCCAGGCTTAACAGTAACTTGGAATGGAAACAACTATCTGGTCGGATCCAGGCTTCATGGTTTTTTTGGAAAACTGTATTATTATCTGGTCGAGACCAGGCTTTATAGTGTCTTTCTGGGGATCATAGTTAATTGTTATCTGGTTGGGTCCAGGCTTCACAATAAACTGCTTAGGGATTTAGTTGTTATTTGGTCGATTTCCAGGTTTCACAATGAATCTTTGAGGATGATTGCTATCTGGTCGGATCCAGGCTTCGCAATGGCTTTCTTGAAAGGAATGGAAATGAGGAATGATATCTGGTCAGGTCCAGGTTTCTCAGCCATTTGTTGGGGATAGAGAGACAACTCTACTGGGGAAACGAAATTAAACCTTGGTTGGATTGAGTTCAGGTTCTTCTATATATTTGAAGAGTTAGGCTATTATCTGGTCAAGTCCAGGTTTCGTAGCATTTTGGAATTTAGATCAACTGTTATCTGGTTGAGTCCAGGCTTCAGTAACTCAAACTGTTATCTGGTCGGGTCCACGCTTCAATAATATCTTGAAAATTGTGCTAACATCTTGTCGGATCCAGGCTTTAAAGCATCTCTTGGAAATAGTAAAGGCTTTGTTGAATGCTTTACTGGGGATCAGGGGTTGTGGCCCTGTGATTTGTAGTCATTTGAAAGGGAAATTCAAACTGGAGAGTATAGACTTAGTCGGGTAAGATAGACTCAGCTTAGGGATTTTACATCCAACTGGGGATTACGGGCTCAGCCGGGGATGATGGGCTCATCTGGGGATAAAAGACCTTGATTGGGAGATATACTCCACCGGGGATGAAAACCTCGGTTGGAGAAGATATACTCAACTGGGGATGACGGGCTCAATCGGGAAATTTAGACTCGCTGGGGAGTGTATACTCAGTTGGGGAAATAACTCTGTTGAGGAAGTAAACCCTGTTGGGGAAGTAAACCATGTTGAGGAGGTGAATTCCCTTTTAGGAAGAGATCTCCTAGGCTTTATCTATGGAGAAAGTTGCCAAGAGGTTGAGACTCTAGCCGGGGATCATCCCGTGTAAGGAGATTTTATGGGAAACTCCATCGCGGAAAGGTTTATTGTCACTTCCCTAATGGGGATAATGATGATGAGATAACTATGTGGGGCTATTTGACATACATTAAAAGAGATGCTTACTGATGTTGTACGCTGATGCTTTGTTGATGCTGCTGCTTGGCAGGACACATGTGTCAAATAGCTTTAATTATGTTCATATGCATATGTTCATTAAATTTTAGTCATTGGACAATTTTTGCATTCAAAACAGAGATAGAAAATTTTGTACTTCGAAGTATATTTGTATTGATATTTTGCCCATGAATAGGCGTTTTTGTACATAGAGACGGAAATCCTAGTAAGAGGAAATCGCCAAAAAGGAAAACAAAAATTGAGAAATGAAAACAAATAGCCATGTGAAATGATCTTATTGCCTTCCAGCTCTACTATTGCCCCAATGTCTTCGAACATCCTTTGTCGTTGATCGAAATTGATTGGATTGATCGTGGACCATTTGAACTCGGACCTTGGTGATAGAATTTGACCGTGTTGATTTCACGGGACATAGTCGTACGCTTTTAATCCTTAATTTTTGCCTGGACCGCTCTTTCGGGTTTTTAGCCCAACAGGATACCCCTTTTTGCCCAAGTCGCCCTTTCGGGTTTTCAACTTGCCGGGTGTACAAACTTTTGCATATATCCCTAATTTTTTCCCAAACCTTTTGGTTTGTCGAGATGCCCCTTTTTTGCTTAGGTGTGTCAACCTAACGGGTCTCTCATGCGTATTATTTTTTGACTATGTCCGCGTTTACCGGATGCGGGAAATCTTCGCCGTCCATGGTAGTTAGCATCATGGCACCGTCAGAGAAAACTCTCTTGACAACAAATGACCCTTCATAGGTGGGAGTCCATTTTCCTCTGGGGTCACCTTGTGGTAAAATGATGCGTTTTATCACCAAGTCACCAACTTGATATACCCTAGGATTAACCTTTTTGTTGAATGTCTTGATCATACGTTTTTGATACGCTTGACCATGACAAATAGCAGTAAGTCTTTTCTCGTCAATCAAATTCAATTGATGCAACCTCGTTCGAATCCACTCGTTTTAGTCTAAGCCGGTCTCAATCATAATCCTCAACGAGGGAATCTGAACTTCCACTGGCAGAACATCTTCCATGCCATAAACCAGAGAGAAAGGAGTTGCCCCGGTTGATGTTCGAGCCGAAGTGCGGTAGCCGTGGAGGGTAAACGGTAACATCTCATGCCAGTCTTTGTATGTTACCACCATCCTTTGCATAATCTTCTTGATATTTTTGTTGGCAGCTTCCACTGTGCCGTTCATGTTGGGTCTATACGGAGAAGAATTGTGATGCTTGATTTTGAATTGAGTGCAAAGCTCACTAATCATAGCATTGTTGAGGTTAGTCACATTGTCTGTAATGATCCTTTCAGGAATACCGTAATGGCAGATGAGGTTATGTCTGATGAATCTAGCTACCACATTCTTGGTGACTGAGGCAAATGAGGCGGCTTCGACCCATTTGGTAAAGTAGTCAATAGCAACAAGAATGAAGCGATGTCCGTTGGAAGCTGTAGGCTTGATCTCTCTGATCACGTCAATGCCCCACATTATGAATGGCCACGGAGCAGTCATGACATTCAGAGGGATTGGAGGCACATGGACCTTGTCAGCATAGATTTGGCATTTGTGATAAGTCCTTGAGTGTTGATGGAAATCAATCTCCATTGTTGACCAGTAGTAACCCGCTCTTAAGATTTTCTTAACCATCGTATGTCCACTTGAGTGAGTACCGAAAAGACTATCGTGCATGTCTTCCATAATTTCCTCGACCTCTTTCTTGTCCACACATCAGAGTAGAGTAAAATCGTGGTTGCGTTTATATAGAATTTTGTTGCTTAGAAAGAATTTAGCCAAAACTCTTCGCAAGAACTTTTTATCATTGATGGAAGCCCCTTCGGGGTATTCTTGTACCTCAAGATACCTCCTCACCTCATGATACCATGGTTTTTCTTTGTCAGTGTCGAGCTCATTGTAGTGCGTAGGTTAGTCAAATCTCTCAATCATAATCATGGGAGCTTCATTGTCCCACCTGACTTTGAACATAGAAGACATAGTGGCCAAAGCATCAACCAATTGATTCTCTTCTCTAGGAAAATGCTCAAAAGTGATCTCTTCGAAGTATGGGATCAGAGTCAACACAAGCTCCTTGTAAGGAATGAGGTTAGGATGCTTAGTGTCCCATCCCCCCTTTACCTAGCTAATCACTAAAGCAGAGTCTCCAAAAACACTCAGGTGTTTGATTCTCAAATTAATGGCAGCTTTCAATCCCAGGATGCATGCTTCGTATTCTGCCATGTTATTCGTACAATCAAAGCATAATCTGGATGTGAAGGGAGTATGGAAACCCTCAGGAGAGATAATTACATCACCTATTCCATTTCCCAGAGTGTTGGAAGCCCCATCAAAAACCATAGTCCATCAGGATCCTGGTTTAGGTCCGTCATACGGTCTCGGTTTTGTACAGTCGGTCACCAACATAATGTCTTCATCTAGGAAGTCAAAATTCATAGATTGATAATCATCAACAGCTTAGTGAGCCAAATGATCTGCCAATATGATTCCTTTGATGGCCTTCTGTGTCGTTTATTGAATATCGTATTCGGTCAGAATCATTTGCCACTTAGTTATTCTTCCGGATAGGGTTGGTTTCTCAAAGATGTATTTGATAGGGTCCATCTTAGAAATTAACAAAGTAGTGTGAGTCAGCATATACTGCCTTAGCCGGCGAGCAGCCCACACTAAAGCACAACAAGTTTTCTCGAGCAGTGAATATCTGGTTTCACAGTCGGTAAACTTTTTGCTTAGGTAGTAAATTGCGTGCTCTTTTCGGTCAGACTCGTCATGCTGACCCAACACACACCCTATAGAGTTCTCTAGTACCGTCAAATACATGATTAATGGTTTTCCTTCCACTGGAGGCATCAGAATAGGAGGTTCTTGCAAATACTCTTTGATTTTATAGAAGGCTACTTGACAATCGTCATTCCACTTGATTACTTGGTTTTCTTCAAGAGTTTAAAGATCGGTTCACAAGTAGCGGTCAGGTGGGATATGAAACGGGCGATATAGTTAAGGAGACCCAGGAATCCTCTAACCTCCTTTTCAGAACAAGGAATAGGCATTTCTTGAATGGCTTTTACTTTGGAAGGATCAACTTTGATGCCTTTATCACTGACGATAAAACCTAGGAGCCTCCCAGATCTTACTCCGAATATACATTTATTAGGGTTCAATCTCAACTTGTATTTCTTCAACCTCTCAAATAGCTTCTGTAAGTGATCGAGATGTTCTTCCTCAGTTTGATACCTTGCAATCATATCGTCCACATAGACCTATATTTCATGATGGATCATATCATGAAACAAAGATACCATAGCTCTTTGATATGTTGCTCATGCATTCTTCAATCCAAACGGCATGACTTTGTAGCAAAAGGTGCCCCATTGCGTAACAAAAGTTGTCTTCTCCATGTCTTCGGGAGCCATCTTGATTTGGTTGTAGCCAGAAAATCCATCCATAAAGGAAAAGAACTTGTGTTGAGCGGTGTTATCAACCAAGGTGTCAATATGAGGTAGAGGGAAGTCATCCTTGGGGCTAGCCCTATTCAGATCCCTATAATCTACACACATGCGGACCTTTCCATCTTTCTTTGGCACAAGAACTACATTTGCAACCCATTGAGGATAAGATGTGACAGCCAGAAAACCTGCATCGAACTGCTTCATTACCTCAGCCTTTATCTTCTCAGACATATCCGGTCACATCCGACGAACCTTTTATTTAACAGGAGGGAAGTCTTCCTTCGTAGGGAGACGATGAACCACAATATCGGTATCCAAACGTGGCATATCTTCATATGACCAAGCAAATACTTCCATGTAGTCATGTAGCATCTGAACCAATCCGCTTTTGATACTGTCTTCTAGGTTGGCGCCTATCTTGATCTCTCTCCTGTCTGTCTCAGTACCTAAGTTGATGACTTCAATTGGCTCTTCATGAGGTTGAATAACTTTCTCTTCTTGTATTAAAAGTTTGGCTAGTTCCCCTGGTATTTCACAATCTTCCTCGCCTTCGTCTTCGACTTGGTGAATTGGATGTTCGAAATCATACTTAGAAATAGTAGAGCTGTTGACAATAAGATCCAGAGTGGATGATGATCTGCAAATGTGTGTGTGTGCACATGTAAGATACATGGCTATTGAAAAAAAGTAATAAAGGAAATGAAAGACAATGAACATAAAATTTGAATGCAAAGAGGTCCAATGGTTTATATTAAATGATCATATGATATATGAAACATGAGCAAAACCATTAACAAATGGACCAAAGTGCCTCAGGCAAGGCACATGGCTCATAAGTCGTTGTTTGGAAATAATATTACAGACATAGAGTTCTTGAATTGACATAAAAAGTAAACAGTAATTACTCCTCAGTGAAAGAAACAGGGATGAAATCCTTTTCATGCCAATTGTTGAGCTTCCCTTTGGTTGTTGGGTAGATCCAGTCTTCGAAAGCACACTCATCATCGGAGTCTTCTACATCGTTCACTTCAAGATTTTTTAGATGTAGAGGCGGCTTTCTGGCACGAGCACTTCTAACCTCTTTCTGAGCTTGGGAGGTGAAACCTAACCCAAACTTGTCTGCCTTAAACGGGATGTCAAGGAGTTGACCCCACATCACATTGTTTCCTTATTCTACCACAACACGGGCATCCTTAAGAGAAACCATCTTGGGAATAACTTTATCAGCTCTTGGAGTGTCGGAGGAGATTTTGGTGGCAGCCACAACTTCAAACGTCTGGCAAGGAGTTTCTATGAATTCGCCATCCATTTCTACGTACATGAAAGAATTGTGATGGCTTACCATAAATTATTCCTTTTCGCAAACAGTGACAACCTTCCCTTGAACTGGATATTTTAACTTCTGGTGGAGAGTAGAAGTGACTGCGCCCGCCCCATGGATCCATGGGCGTCCCAGCAAGCAAGAATACGCAGGCCGTATGTCCATTATATAGAATGTGGAGTTGAAAATCTGTGAACCAACCTTAATTGGGAGATCCACCTCTCTATGAACCATCCTTCTCTACCCATCAAATTCCCTCACAACAATATCACTTGGCTTCAAAACCAAACCTTCACAGTCTAGCCGGTCTAAAGCGCCTTTAGTTAACACATTTAAAGATGAGCCAGTATCCACCAAGACATGAGCTAAAGTTGTCCCCTTACATTCAACAGAAACATGCAAGGCTTTATTGTGATTTTTTCCCATGGGAGTTAAATCTGCGTCGGAGAACCCCAGACCATTGTCAGCTGTCAGACTTGCCACGCAGTTCTCAAATTGATCGGCTGTGGTTTCTTGAGGCACATGAGCCTTTTTCAAAAACTTAATCAAAACTTGTGCATGGGCGTCAGAGCATAGCAATAAGGATAACATTAATATCTTAGAAGGGGTTTGCCCCAATTGCTCTACTATTTTGAAGTCGCTTTTCTTGATGATCTTCAGAATCTCTTCCATCTCTTGAGTGGATGGTTCTTCCATAACGAACTTTTTAGCAGGTGCCTCTTCTCTAGCAGGCTCACCTTCTTTCCCTTTCCCTTTAGTATTGGCATCAGAATTGCCATTGGTTATGCAGACTGGAACAAAGATAGTGATTGGTGGTGAGATAACAGGGGAAAAGATCCTTCTTGTTCTTGTGACCTTACTAGAACCAGTAATATTAGTAATAGCAGCTTCATTATCATCAATCCAAGAATCTTGTTTTTCCCCATGGTAATAAACCTCGGCACCGTAATTCCATGGTACCGCTTTATCAGAGGCGTATGGAATAGGTCCGGCAACAATGATTATGAGAGGAGCAATGATCGGTTCGTTCAAAATCCTGATAGGACCTTTGGACGAGATCCTAAAAGGTTTGTTTGAAATTGTTATAATGGCCAAATCTTCAGCTTTTTTGATTGAATTTTTGATGGTGGGAATCTTTTCGAAGAGAATCTCGCGGCTATTTATCAGGCGTTGCACACCTTTCTTTAGTAGCTCGCATCCATTTTCTTGTTGATCACAACAGGAACAATCTTAGGAACATCCAGGGAACACACCAGCTTTTAGTAAATTAGATTTCACAATGGTCAAGGGAGTTGTTAAATCTTCAACAGAAGCGATAAAAGTAACATTATCAATGGCATTAACCCCTTTGCCATGTTTTGGCATCGGTGCGGTTATCACGTTTGGAGTAGCGGGTGGATCAAACTCAATTGTCTTATTATCTATTAGATCCTGAATTTTGTTTTTCAATGCCCAACACTGATCGGTCTCATGGCCGATGCTGTTGGAATGGTATGCGCATTTTGCATTTGGTTTGTAATTAGGTGAGGAAACATCAGGGTTGGGTGGTGGATTGCGCAGAGTCACCAAATTGGCCTTTAGCAGATGTTGTAAGGCTTGTGATAATGACATGTTTATTCTTGTAAATTATCGTCGGGGAACTTCAGGTCTCCGATTGTTGGAGGGTTGCCTTTGAGTAGGTTGAGGGTTTGAAATTAATACAGCATTTACAGATGAATGATGGTCCTTCTTGGTAGGGGCTCTTGCCCCATACACAACATTTGTTTCCTTTTTTCCAGTGAAGGGCCTTCTGATAGAGTTGGATGTGGAACCAGATGCCATGGAAAATTTGCCGCTTCTAATACCGCTTTCAATCCTTTCACCAGTTAAAATAAACTTGGTGAATTCGGACAAAGAACTCCCAATTAATAGGTTGAAGAATGGACCAATTAACGTACCCATAAACATATCAACCAACTCTCTTTCGGTCAAAGGTGGCTGGACCCTACTGGCAAGGTCCCTCCACTTTTGGGCATATACTTTAAATCCTTCGTCACTTCCCATGGTCATATTCTGAAGCTGAACTCTCGTTGGTGCCAATTCGGTGTTGTATTGATAGTGGTGATAAAAGGCAATGGACAAATCCTCCCACGTATAAACACGAGAACTTTCTAATTGATAAAACTACTCTAATTGAGTTCCAACCAGACTCTCCTGGAAAAAATGAATCCATAATTTTCTGTCAGCAGTGTGTGGTTGTATTTTGCATACATAAGATCTTAGATGTAGTTTGGGACAGGAGACCCCATCATACTTGGCGAATACTGGTGCTTTAAACTTATAAGGAATGAAGACCCCAGGAACTAGGCCTAAATCACTAAAATCCAAGCCAGGCACAGCTTGAATTTCAACTGCCTTTAGCCTATCCTCCAATTCTTTGTACTTTTCCTCACCAGCAGGTGGGTACTGTTCGTCAAAGTGATCCTCATCTTCAGAAGCTTGATCATTCACACCATCAGCACTGGTGTTTCTTGCCTCTTTTGCTTGGTTCTCATCCTCCTCAGAGGAGTCTTCGACTACTTGCACTTGGCGAATCTATTCTCTGAATCTCTTCCCCATGTTGATGAGGGCCTTCTTTTTCTTCTTTTTGGTTGTTAATGCTGTAATTAGCTCTTGTTGCCCTTTGGCCAAGGTCATCAGGGTGACTTGGAACTGAACGTTCTGAGCTTGCAAGTCCTTCACTGTCTGTTCGAGATCCATCCTTACTGAAATAAACAGTAGAAAGATGAGGAAACATGTTGTGAAAAGCTTGCTTATGATATGATGCATGAATATGTATATGCGAATGATTTTAAGGATTTAAAGAATTTAAATTTGTATAGACAAAGAGTGAATAAACGTTAACTTGCATTAAAGAGTTTCGATTTGGATACAAACACGCCTCTTGGGCTTACAACAACAGAAATAAGCATAAAGTAAACTCCTAAGACAGAAAAGTTATGCGCATCCTCTTTGGCGCAATGTAGGTGTTTAAACTCCTTTCTTCATGAAGTTCCCTTGTAAGCTATAATATCTTCTTCTCGCCCTCATAGAACTTAGCTTCAAAGGTGTCTCGCTCTCCTTTTAACTGAATCCAAGCGTTTTGCAAATCTTCAAGAGTAGTAGGCATATCAGGATAGAGGATAGTATGTGGAACGTCTCCCTCAACTACTGGCTCCATGATAATAGGTAAAACGACTTCATAAGACATCTTAAGACTTTGAGCGCGAGCCAACACCCATTTAAGATAAGGTTCCAAAGGAATGGAATTCTTACGCCCCAACGTCTTGCTATCAACTTTGTTAACCATACTTCAAGATCGTATAAATCTTTGACGGTAACCTTGGGTATTGCTTTCATAGTCAAACGCAATTCCTTGGATGAGTACCTCATGAGGGCCATCTCTCCTAGCGTATCCAAATTGTCGCAAAGCTAAACAAGGGTTGTAAGTAATGCCTCCCCTAATTCCAAGTATAGGGACATTAGGGAACTCCCCACAGCGATCAATGATGGTAATGTCTTCCAAAGAACGATAATACCAGCGAATATCAGCATGTGAAAGTGACATCAATCTTTTAGACCACCTCATACCTTGTTCATTCTTCACCACGGATCTAGGTAGGTGCAAAATAAACCACCTAGCCAACAGAGGAGTGCAACACATCAAAGTCCCTCTTTTCTTCAAAGTGCGAGAGTGTTGTACCCCAAAATTTGACCTCCCATATTTCTCAAAAACATTTCAAGAAAGATCCTCAAGTTGCTCAAGGAAGTCCAAGGGTTGACCAGACAAGCTCTCTCCTAAGGCAGTCTACCTCAAATTAGGGTTTCATGTTGCATCAATACACTTGAGTCCAAGGGATCCCAAGTGCTCACTATTGTCCTAATATGTTCTCAAGATCATCCATCTTAAATTTCTAGCCTTGCAGAGGAAGTTTGCTCAGTCAATTGCTCAAAGGCATGAAAATCGACCGTGCTAGGGCAAAAGTCAACTATGGCCTATATACAGTCAAACTTCAATATTTTTTGTCAACATCCTAATTTTGAAGTATTATTCATCATTTGATCAAGGGTTGATCATGATTCATCAAGGATTGCTCACAATTCATCAAGAACCAAAAGTTGCTAAATAAGGGTTTTGTAGGAAAAGTCAACTCAACTTTGACCAAGCATAAATTTCTCATACTTTATGAGAAATGACCCATCCAAAGCTCATTTTGAAGAGGATGTAATTATTTACAATCCATCTTCATATCCCAAGTTAAAAATATGCACTCAAAATAAGTTATGAATTTGGACATTATAGGTCATTTTGAAAAGTCAACAAAACACCTTTTTTGTCAAAGCTTCATACATGAACATGGAAGACTCAATTGAGATGAGACCAAAATGGTTGCTTAGAGGACACCCCAAGATTTCTAAAAAGTCCAAGAACACCTTCAAAGAGTCAAAATTGACGAAGTTATGCATTGGTGAAGTTGACCTTTTTTGCAAAATTGTCAAAAGTCAACTATGCCTCAAATTGCAATTTTTGCTAAATGGGCCTAACTTTTTGCACTTGTTTTGAGTTGATAGCATGGTCCCTGAGCCCTATCTCTTTCCACTTGTCTTTATCTTATTTTTATTTTTATTGCAATTAAATCAATTTAAATCAAAACAAATCATGAAAAAATCCAAATCATTGAAACCTCAAGATCTTGTGCATATTTCAGGTCCTATATCCAGCTGGCGAGTGAATCAATTCGTGCAAGGCCCTTGTGTGCATGAAAAGATTGATTTTGGCCTATTTTTGGAAAGATTTTCAAGTGAATCAAATCAAGATCAAAAGCCATAATGGATAAAGATTGAGAGCATAATTTCAACCCTAATTGAATCCTTGGTATATAGTGAATATTTGCAGACCTAAAACACAAGCTTTGGAGGCGTGAGAAGGAAGAACCAAATTTGAAAAAAATCACAAAAAGTGTTTACTTGATTTCATAGCTCCAGGCGTTTTTAAGATCCCCTAGCCATCTTATTCACTTCCTGGGATTGCAAGGAAGTTGTATCAATCGAAAGCAAGCACGCTAGTGCCCAGAATTCATCCCCATGACTCCCACGGTTTGCCCTTATTTCCAAAATTGAATCTTGTTATTCTTGCACATTCATCATGTTTCAATAGTATATTCTGAATCCCTAACACATTTGCAAGCTATCTATAACATTTAATTGCGTTTTTGTGGACTATATCAGAATTTTCCATTACTAGGGTTCTTGGTCTCGATTTGGGATCTTTTTAAACATGTAAAATTGGGCCACAAGAAGGGCACCATCGTGCTCAGTAGGCCAAGGCGACTTGATTCACAGTCTTAGATTCCATTTATCATGCTTGTGTGTGATTTTGCAAGGTACAGGGTTTATAGTGACGGACGTTTATCCGTAGGTAAAAGTCTGTGACTTTTACCAACGGAGAGAGGACAGGGATGACTTGCGTGGCACCATCTTGTTGGTTCATTTGAGTTCTGGCGCAATTTTTATTTTTTCCCCACTAACTTGCATTATTACATATTATCTATTGTTTTTATTCTATGTAAAATAAAAGCGCATGGTCCAGTTGGTAGTGGAGCAGTTGGAAAAGGTTATAAGACCTAGGTTTGAATCCCAGGTCCCCCCATATTTCATATTATTTTGATTTACATGTTCAGGCGCGCACACAAGGCCAAAAGACCACCATGTGCCCTCAGGATCCAACCATTGGATCTCCAGATGGCCAGATCTAAAGGCCATCACATGAAGGACCATCATACAACCCAGTCAATGCATAGCACTGGAACGGGCAGGTCAACATGGATCAACTTGTTTTGGGCCCAGAAGTTGATACTCACACCCCCCAAATTGCTGATTCTCAGGCCCATTTACTTTTCTCTATTCTTTTATATTTCTTTTATTTAATTCATTTAGTTATTTTTTTTACTAACATAAAAATTAATTTTTTTTATAAAAAAAAATCATAAAAAACAATTTTTCATCCAATTAGATTTAGGTTATTTTTCATCAAAACAAAAAAAAAATCAATTTAATTAGTTTATTTAATTTTAGGGTAACTTAAACTCTTTTGTGAATAAATTAAAACAATTAGAAATTAGGGTTTTAGCTTAATTTAAAATTCTATTTTTCTTTTTCTTAAAAAATAACAAATTACAAAAATAGGTCATGTAAATTATTTTCTTTAAATTAATTTAATTATTAATTAGATTTGTATTTAATTGAAAAAAAACCTTATTTTATTTTTCTTAAAATAATAAAAAAAAACCAAAAAATGTTTTTCTTGTAATTAGGTTAGACGGGGTCAAAACCCTACCTTTTCTCGTTCTTAATTCGTCGCGTGCGCTTTACTTTATTTTATTTTTATAATATTTATGTAATTGCTCATGGGATGTAATAGATTAATTAAGACTTTATCGTTTTTTTACAGGTTGTTTTTGGCTATGTAATTAATACCCGAAGCCTTGTAATAGCGTAGCTTTACTTTCCGCACTTTAATTCCCGCAAAATATTAAACTGTTAGATGTATGATATTAGGTTTGCATGACAAGAATGTATGATTAACTTTAAAACGGTTAGCAAACCCTAAATGTGCAAAGATGATAATTTGAAATTGAATCACTCGCACATGCACACTCCTAGGGTATACTCTCACTTCGGTTGCCTTCGGTAAACGATCATTAAGTATAGGATATTTTAGTGGTCGCTCTCTTGTCTAAACAAAGATTAAAGTCTCGTTCGGAAAAGTTGCCTCGGAAAGGTTGCCTCGGATATGTTGCCTCAAATATTGATCTTAAGACATTAGAGTTATTACTAAGATGTCCTAACATTACTTTAGTGATCGTACGTCCCTTTCGAATTTACCCTTAAAACTCCAACGACGGAGCTACCTACTCACTGATAGTAGGATAGCGCTGTCTAAAGGAAACGAACATAGAATAATTCTTTTTTCGAGTAGGTAGATTAGCTCTTAAGTACTTGCTCAATCCAAACAAACTTTTTTCACACTTACACTTTCTCAAACAAAGTTTTCAAAAACACTTCGTAACACTCTTGAAGACAGAAGCAAGGGTTAAATCGAAGTAAAACAAAAACTTTTTTTCAAATCAAACACACGCAAGCAATTTTGAAAATGATGAGGAAGTACCTAAGAGCCCGTGGAAAACCACAGATATAAAGGGTGCTAATACCTTCCCTTTCTATAATCTACCCCCCGTACTCAAAATCTCGAAAAAGGGAATTTTTTTGTGCTTTTTTCCTTTCCTATTGGATAAAATAAAAGTCGGTGGTGACTCTTGCTTACCGCGACATTTTGCAAACACAAACGCAAAACACAAACCAACATTTCAAAACAGTTCCGGTTCTGCCACCGTATCACAGAACTGGCGACTATGCTAGGGATAATCTATAAGTGGGGTATACCTTAGGATTAGTTCATCATATTGCTTCTATTGTTTGATTTGATTGCTTTATATTTGTGGGCTTTATATTGGAGTTACTATAGATCCTAACCCAGATTTGGGGACACCTTTTAGGTAAGTAGCAATAAACTGTGAGGGAACTGTACGTGTAGACCGATACGGTTGAAGCAGTAGCTACATTGATGTGACACATTAGTTGGTACCGGTATCCCTTGTGGAGAAACGAGGAGAATACGGGGCTGCTATATGGGTCGTTAAGCATCAACTGACCTTAGAACCTATAATTGACGAACTTGGCCATAGGAAGTAGTGAGATAGCCGGTCTCGGTGTAAAGCTGGGAACTGGTTGATACTCGACACTACACTCATTGAGACCATACTCTCGAGATAGTTTCGGCCGCAAGAAAAGATTGAGTGAGCTGAAACCATGACCGATGGAGGATGGTCAGTGATATTGAGAACCTTTAGAACCCGGTTACTATTATTAGGACATGTTGAAACCAACTGAACTTCAAGAGGGTAGTACCTAGACTCCATGCAAGCCTGAAACTTAAGGGCTATTGTGTGACTTGTGTGCCTTTACCATGTTTGTTACTTGATATACCTGTTGTGTGTTTTATCATAACATCATGCATCATGACATAGCATGCATACTTCATTACACTAACCATTTCAAAGACCGAGGAGATTTATCTTTGTTCTGTTTTGCAGATTATGGCTTCAGTGTGCAGAAACACCATTTGAATTAACTTCGTGCAAATACATGCTCAACTCAGAGAGTTAGTATCAAAGGTTCTGGATACTTCTTCATTCATTAGAAGACATGGTCATCTCTTTAGCTTGGTCACTTCAAAGTTGGATGAGCAAATGGTGAGCGTGCTTTTCCAATTCTTTGATCCGGTGCATCATTGTTTCACTTTCCCGGATTATCAACTGGTTCCCACTTTGGAGGAGTTTTCTGACTTATTGGGCATATCTATCCTCGAGCAAACACCCTTCACAGGTTTGGAGGAGGTTCCTAAACCAGAGGACATTGCTTCAGCTTTACATTTGAAAAGGGCTGATGTAGTATTCAATTGGGAAACACGAAGCGGGGTTAAAGGTTTCTTGGCTAAGTTTCTAATGGATCAAGCTCAACAGTTCTGGGGTAACTTGGACTTTCAAGCTTTTGAAGACATCTTGGCTCTCCTCATCTACGGTTTGGTTCTTTTCCTGAATCCAGATTTCTTCATAGATGTGAATACGGTCAAGATCTTCTTGTCTCGTAATCCAGTGCCTACTCTTCTGGGTGATATTTACATGCTCTCTATACTCGTACTGTATGAAGAAGGGAGACCCTCATGTGTTGCATGCCACTGCTGGCGAGGTGGTTTATTTCGCACCTCCCCAAGTCTGTATTGAAGAATGAGGAAGGTGTAGGTTGGGCTTACATAATCATGTCCTTTGCTCATACGGACATTCTTTGGAGTTCTAAGGATATGGAAAGAGTAGTTGTCATTGATCGATGTGGGGAATACCCTAATGTCCCGTTGCTTGGAATTAGAGGGGGAATAACCTACAGTCCTTGTTTGGATTTACGACAGTTTGGACGCGCTCGGAGAGACGGTCCCCATGAGCTGCTTCTTACAAATATTGTCTTTGACTACAAGGGGGACGTGGATGAGCATCGCTGCAGGTTTATACGGGCCTGGGGCATGGTGAACAGGTCTGACCCTCACGAGCTAGGACCAAAGATTTCTCTCCCTATTCAACCTTATCTCCAGTGGGTTCGAGCTCGTGCTCAAAAGCTGGGGATGCCCTATGAAGCTATTTTGCCAGTGGTTGTGGAGCATACTAATGAAGAAGGTGTTCCTTATACAGTCCTCTATCCTTATATGCCTACTGATCTTGGGGCATTGAAGAGATCTTGGATCCAGTTAAAGGAAGAAAGGGATACTTACCGAGAGAAATATCATGAGCAAGAGAGGAAGATCTTGAAGCTCACAAGGCAACTTGAGAATGAAAGGATAATCAACGACTACGTCAGCACGAAGGGAAAGCGACCATGGGATTTATGATGTCTTTTATTGTTTATAGTTTAGATTTGCTTTTCAGTTCATTTCTTTTGTAACGCCTTGAAGGCATTGTTAAACATTGTTACAAGTTTAATCTAATAAAGTGTGTTTTATTTTGTTTTACAAATTTAAATTTCCCAAAGTCTTCGAAATCATTTCATACACATTCCATTATCATGCACCTCATTACAGGTACCATTACAGGTTTCTCATCTTCTGCGCTGTTTATTTCAGAAATCATGTCTTCTGAAATACCTATCGATCAAGCCATCAAAGCTCTTCAAGCACAAAATGCTCAATTCCAAGAGATGTTCCTGAACTTGGCCAAAGGGCAGCAGGATTTGAAGACTCTCATCCTGAAGGAGAGGAAAAAGAAGAAGAAGAAGGTGGTTCTGTTGAATATGGGTCATAGATTTGGGAATAGGTTGCGACAGGAAGCTGATATGTCTCATTCATCTGGAGGAGGAGAGAATCAAGAGGAAGGAAAGGGTCCTAGTCCTGTGGTCTCTGATAATGATACTGATTTTGATGATGAACAGTACCCTCCTGCTTAGGATAGGTACAAACAACTTGAAGACCGTCTGAGTGCTATGGAGATTCAGAAGGTCCTTAGGTTGGACTTTGGATATCTGGGACTAGCATCGGGGGTGGTGATCCCTCACAACTTTAAAGCTCCAGTTTTTGCTAAGTACGATGGAGTATCCTGTCCAAAACTCCATCCTGCTCGTACGTCAGAAAAATTCAACCTTATACTGCTGATAGGAATCTATGGGTGCATTTCTTTCAAGATAGTCGGTCAGGGACTCAGCTTGAATGGTTTTATCAATTGGAAGGAGCTAATGTCTGAAACTGGGAGGACCTTGCTGCTGCTTTCTACAAACAGTACCAGTATAATGCCGACCTTGCTCCCACTCGCACTCAACTTCAGGGTATGTTCATGGGTGCAAGCAAAGGTTTTAAGGACTATGCTCAGAAGTGGAGAGATCTAGCTGGAAGAGTCCAACCCCCTCTGTCTGATAGGGAGTTGGTTGATATGTTTTGGGGACCTTGTCTGGTCAGTTTTTCAATCATCTGATCGGTAGTTCATCATTTGGGTTCACTGAATTGATTTTGACTGGGGAGAGAGTAGAGGCTGGTATGCGAAGTGGTAAGATACAGAAAGGTGCTTCATCAAATGCAAAAAAGAATCCTTTTAAGAAAGAAGCTAGTGCAGTTTACAGCTCAAGGAGCCAAAACTGACCTGAACACCGCCAATCAGTTAATGCGGTAGTAATATCAAGACCCACCGTTGCCCCACAATGCAACAATCAGCAAAGAGTAGAGAGACCACAAAGACAGTATACTCGGCTCAGTGTGACCTTGTCTCAGATTCTGCCACAATTGTTGAAGACCAACCTGGTAACTCTGAGGGAAGCCCCCAAGAATCCCAGCACCACATCTCCACTGTATAACCCAAACGCCCGCTGTGCCTATCACTCTGATAGCCTGGGTCATGATACGAACAACTGCTGGGCCTTGAGGAATAAGGTGCAAGATTTGATCGAAGCTAAAGAGATTGAGTTTGACGCTCCGGAGAAGCCCAACGTCATAACTGCACCCATGCCTAAGCATGACTCGGGAGTTAATGCAATTAAGGATGATGAAGAAGAGTCAGATATTGACAGCTGGATTTACCCGACTACCGATGATGGATTAAACAATTGGACGACGAAGGACTTCATGCCCGTTTCTTTTATTACACAGTAATTGACTTTTTGTTTTGAGATTTGTAACAGACAATTTGAAACTTTACGGACCAGTACCTTGCCCGAGGCACCTTGGCTTTGTTTGTGATGGCTTATCATGTGTCATTTCCATATATCATCAATAAAGCATTGGACGTTTTCTTGCATTACAAATTTTACGCTCCTTATTTTTCTTTTCTATCTTGCACTTTATTAAAACAGTTATTGTCTTACACACACTCACATATCATAATGCAGATCCACATCCACTCTGGATCCCACTGATAACGACTTTGCTACTGCCAGTTATGACTTTGAAAGTCCGATCAACCAAGCCGAGGACGAAAGTGAGGATGATTGTGAAGTTCCTGGGGAACTTTCTAGACTGTTACTACAGGAAGAGAGGGCCATACAACCTCATGAAGAGCCAGTGGAATCAGGGAACTTGGGTACAGAGGAAGACAAGAAAGAGGTCAAGATAGGTGCAAATCTGGAGCCTAGCGTCAAGCAACGGTTGATACAGATGTTACGCGACTATGTTGAGATCTTCGCATGGTCTTATGAAGATATGCCTGGGTTGGATACTGATATTGTGGTACATCACTTTCCAACTAAAGAAGACTATCCTCCGATAAAGCAGAAGGTTCGCCGTATACGCCCCGAGATGTCTGAGAAAATCAAAGCTGAGGTCATGAAACAATTTTATGCTGGTTTTCTAGCAGTTACTTCTTACTCGCAGTGGGTTGCCAACGTGGTTCCGGTGCCGAAGAAAGATGGTAAGATACGGATGTGTGTGGACTATAGGGATCTGAATAGGGCAAGCCCCAAGGATTATTTCCCACTGCCTCACATCGATGTTCTGGTCGACAACACCGTGCAGCATAAGATCTTCTCCTTTATGGATGGCTTTTCTGGTTACAATCAGATTAAGATGGCTCCCGAGGACATGGAGAAGACGACCTTCGTTACACAGTGGGGTACCTTTTGCTACAAAGTCATGCCGTTTGGTTTGAAGAATGCTGGGGCAACTTATCAGCGCGCCATGGTTGCTTTGTTCCACGACATGATTCACCATGAGATTGAGGTCTATGTTGATGACATGATTGCAAGGTCCCAAACTGAAGAAGAACACCTGGACCATCTCCAGAAACTGTTTGACAGGTTGAAGATGTACAAGCTAAGGTTAAACCCGAACAAATGCACCTTCGGGGTAAGGTCTGGTAAGCTGTTGGGTTTCGTCATTAGTGATAGAGTTATTCAAGTGGATCCTGCAAAGGTGAAGGCTATACAGGAGATGCCAGCTCCTCGAACGGAAAAAGAAGTCAGAGGCTTTTTGGGACGCCTGAACTACATTGCCCGATTCATTTCGCACCTGAATGCTACTTGTGAACCAATCTCCAAGCTGTTGAAGAAATATCAAGTGGTAAGATGGAATGATGAATGTCAGGCCGCTTTCGAAAGGATTAAGGAATATCTCCAAGAGCCACCTATTCTGATGCCTCCAGTTGAAGGAAGACCTTTGATTTTATACTTGACAGTACTCGACAATTCAATGGGGGTGCGTGCTGGGGAAGCATGATGAGTCTGGTCGAAAAGAGCACGCTATTTACTACCTTAGCAAAAAGTTTACCGACTGCGAGACCTGATACTCGTTGCTTGAGAAAACTTGTTGCACTTTGGCATGGGCTACTCGCTGGCTGAGACAGTATATGGTGACTCACACTACCCTATTGATATCAAAGATGAACCCAATCAAGTATACCTTCGAAAAGCCTGCCTTGTTCAGAAGAATAACAAGATGGTAGATGATCTTGACTGAGTATGACATCCAATACACAACCCAAAAGGCAATCAAAGGGAGTGTGTTAGCAGATCATTTGGCGCATTAGGCAGTGGATGATTACCAATCCATGAATTTCGAGTTTCCGGATGAGAACATCATGTTGGTGACTGACTGTGAAACAACTGGACCGAATGAAGGACCTAAGGAGGGATCCCGATGGTCTATGTATTTTGATGGAGCATCGAACGCGTTAGGTAATGGCATTGGCGCCGTGATCATATCTCCTGAAGGCTGTCATACTCCATTCACCTCCCGATTATGTTTTAACTGCACCAATAACATGGCGGAGTCTGAAGCGTGCATCATGGGTCTTCGAGCAGCTATTGACCTAAGGATTAAGTTCTTGAGTGTGTTCGGAGATTCCGCTCTCGTGATTAGTCAGATCAAAGGCGAGTGGGATACAAAACACCCAAATCTTATTCCTTACAAAGAGTATGTACTGACGTTGCTCCCGCACTTCGAGGAGAATCAGTTGGCGGACGCGCTAGCTACTATTTCTTCTATGTTCAAGGTTAAATGGGACAATGAGGCTCCCCGGATTACTATCAAGAGGCTGGACGAACCCGCATATTGCTGTGACATCGAGATTGAAGAGGTAGCAGATAAACCCTGGTTTCACGAGATAAAGAGGTATCTTGAGGCTCAGGAGTACCCCGAAGGTGCATCTGTTAATGACAAGAAGTTTCTGAGAAGGTTCATTGTGAAGTTCTTCATCAGCAATGGTGTTCTTTGCAAGCGTAACCATGATTCAACCCTACTGCGATGTATGGACAAGAACGAGGCATAAAGGATTATGGCAGAGTTACATGAAGGTACTTTTGGAACTCATTCCAGTGGACATACCATGGCGAAGAAAATCCTACGGGCAGGATATTATTGGTCTACCATGGAAGCTGACTGTTACTGTCACTCCCGGACCTGTCATAAGTGCCAAGTCTATGCTGATAAGGTGCATGTACCTCCAGTTCCACTGAACGTCTTGACAACTCCTTGGCCCTTTGCAATGTGGGGCATTGATATGATTGGCGAGATCAGACCTACTGCATCTAACGGGCATTATTTCATTCTGGTAGCCATTGATTACTTTATAAAGTGGGTTGAGGCAGCTTCCTTTGCTACAGTAACCAAGAATGTCGTGGCGCGGTTTATTCGGCATAATCTGATCTGTCGATACAGTGTACCAGAGAGGATTATTACGGATAACGGTACAAATCTTAATAATACAATGATCACCGAGCTCTGCAAACAGTTTAAGATACAACATTACAACTCTTCTCCTTACCGGCTGGAGATGAATGGGGCTGTTGAAGCGGCTAATAAGAACATCAAGAAGATTGTGCAGAAGATGACAGTGACATACAAAGATTGGCACGAGATGTTACCATTTGCTCTTCATGGGTACCGAACTTCAGTGCAGACTTCAACAGGGGTAACACCCTACTCTTTGGTGTACGACATGGAAGCATTTTTACCCATTGAAGTCCAAATACTCTCTCTTCGGATTATGAAGGATGCAGGTTTGAGCAAGGACGATTGGATCCATACCCGGCTTGATCAACTGAACTTAATCGACGAGAAAATACTTACTGCTATTTGTCATGGTCATACGTATCAAAAACGGATGATCAAGGAATTTAACAAGAAAGTTAGACGACAAGAATATCAAGTTGGGGATCTGGTGATTAAACGCATTATACTGCCACAAGGTGATCCCAGGGGAAAATGGACCCCTACTTATGAAGGGTCATTTGTGGTTAAGAACATTTTCTCATGAGGAGCTATGATTCTAACCACCATGGATGGTGACGACCTTCCTCACCCCGTCAATGCAGACTGTGATACGGTGGGAGAGAACTGACTGTTTTTGGAATGCTGGTTCGCGTTTTGCGTTTGTTTTCGCAAAATGTCGCGGTAAGAAAGAGTCGCCACCGTCTTTTATTTTATCCAACAAGGAAAGGAAAAAAGCACAGAAAAATTCCTTTTTCGAGATGTTTCTCGGGTCCGGGGGGTAGATTATAGAAAGGGAAGGTGTTAGCACCCTTTCTATCAGTGGTTATCCACGGGCTCTTATGTACTTGCTCAAAGTGTTTTCAAAATTTTCTTTTCTTTGTGTTTGTGGGTTTGAAAGAAGTTTTTGTTTGAAAAGTGTAAGTGCGAAAAGTTTTTATTTTGTTTTGAAGAGAGCAAGTATCTAAGAACCATCTACCTACTCGAAAAAGTAATCAATCTGTGCTAATGTCCTTTAGACAATGCTATCCCACTATTGATGAGTAGGTAGCATCGTCGTTGGAGTTTAAGGGTCAATTCGATTAAGGGATGTGTGGTCACTAAAGCAATGTTAAGACGCCTTAGCGGTAACCCTAATGTCTTAGATCATTTTTTCAAGGCAACCGTTTCGAGGCAACTATGATCTTTAGACAAGAGGCCGACCTCTAAAACTTCCTATACTCAATGACCACGTTCGAAGGCAACCAAGTGAGGTGTACCCTAAGAGTGCGCATGTGCGAGTGTGTTGTTTCCAGTTAATTTTGTCTTTGTACATGTCATGGGTTATCTATGTTGATTTTAGGTTTAAACATTTGATCTTGTCATGCATTCCCTATTATCAAACATCTAACAATTTATAAATTGCGGAAATTAAATTGCGGAAATTAAAACTAACTATTACAAGGCGTCAGATATTTACATCGCCAAAAGCAACCCATGAAATTAAAATGCGGAAAGTAAATAAAGCGATAAAAGTATTTAAAGTCCTATTAAACTATTACATTCTGGGAAACAGATACAATATTGAATAAATATGGATCGCGTGCAGAAAATTAAATCGGGCGCATTCTAGGGTTTTGACCCTTTTTTGAAAGAAAGTATTTTTGGTTGGTTTTTGAATTATTTAAGAAATTAAGTTAGTTATTAATAAATAAATTAATTAATTAACGAAAATAATATTTTTTGGATTTTTTGATATTTAAGGAAATAAAAATAAATTTGATCAAAGTTAGTAAAACCTAATTATCTAAATTAATTTTAATTATTGCGAAAGGTATTAAAGTTATTTCCTAATTAAACTAAATTAATTGAATTAATATTTATTAACAAAAATAAAGTGCTGAATTTAATTTTAATAAATAAAATATATTTTTTTGGTTTTTGATTTTTATGAGGAAAAAAAATTTAATTGGTTAGTGAAATTATGAAAAATAAATAAACAATATAAATAAATAAAATAAAAAGAAAGAATTAGAAATACTCAAGGGGGTTTTGGGCCTGATCAGGGGGTTGATTAGAAATTTTATGACCCAATAATCCATTGGCCTGGCTGACTATTCTATTTCCACGCATGCACGTTGACTTGGGCATATGGTAGGCATTCAATATGGACCACCAGATTTAGCCTGGGGCCATCTAGCAAGCATCTGGATGAGGACACATGATGTACCACGCAATTGGAATGGCATTGGATAACCTGGAAACAAAATATAACAAATATGTGGGGGACCTGGGATTCGAACCCAGGTCCTGCAAGCCAATGCATACATGCTTTTGCCACTGGACCATCACGCTTCTTTTGTTAGTGGAATGGATAACAATTAATATATTGGAAAAACAAATAATATGCCAGAATTAAAAAAAAAATAAAGCGCGAAATTTGAAACGTCCAATAGGAAGGAGGCACGTCTTCATCTTCCTCGTTGGAACCTGGTTATTTACCTGCGGATTTTCATCCGCAGCTAAATTCGTAGCTGCATCCTAAAATCTATCCTAGGCCATAGAAATTAATTCCAAGACCATAGTCATGCTCGTCTAGGTCTCCTGAACACGTCTATATCCATCATTTTCCCTAATTTTGCCTGAAACTAAAACGCCCAAAAACAAGAACCAAGAACCCTAGATTCGGGTATGGCACTACAAGTCATATAAACACAATCGAATAATGCAGAAAGCTTCTAAATGGAACGATAAGCATGAATATGTAAAGATTTTGCCAAAAAAGTGCAAGAATATGAGGATACAATTTCAACTGAAAAGTGATTTTTCGAGACACTTACAAAGCTTCTGGGCGTGTATGGAGACTGACTTTGGATTCGTTTCGCTTCAAGGATGGTCCAGCAATTGATTAGTGTGGAGATTTGGTTCTGAATTGGCCTCTATGCACGATTTTAGTTTCAAGCTTTTTGCCAATTTTCTCAAGTTTGGTTTTGATGTTTATGCAGCCTCCAACCTCTGAAACTCGTGCCTCTCACTTGTATATGTATAAAGCAATGCATTAGGTCAAGTTTTGTGGACTGAATCTTTGTGCATTATGGCTTGGAGATTTGATTTGATCCTCCATTAAAAAGCTTCCAATTTTGTCCAAAATCTATCTTTTTGTTCATGATATGGTGAGATACGAATTTGATCAACTTTATGATGATGATTAGGTCTTGAAATAGCCAAAAGGAGATCCAATAATCAATGTTTGGATTTTATATGATTTAAATTGATTTAAAATGCAATAATTCATTAAAAAATCAAATTAAATAATAAAATTGATAAATGGTCATGAGGATAAAGCTAGGACACGTGTGTAGTGTGACAAGATCAAATCAAGTGAAAAAGAATGAGACCATTTGACAAAATTTGAAGTTTTGGGGATAGTTGAATTTTGGCAATTTTGCAAAAATGCCCAACTTCAACAATGCATAACTTCTTCAATTTTGAACTTTTGGAAGTGTTATTGGACTTTTTAGAAAGCTTGAGATGTCCTCTAACCAACCCTTTTGGTATCATCTCATTTTGATATTCCATGCTCAAGTTATAAGCTTTGGCAAAAAAGGTGTTTTTGTTGACTTTCAAAAATGACCTATAATGTCCAAATTTGTAACTTTTTGTGAGTGCATTTCTTGATCTTGGGGTTTGAATATTGATTGTAGGAAATTTCATCCTCTTCAAAATGAGATTTGGATTGGTAATTTCTTATAAAGTATGAGAAAGTTATGCTTGGTCAAAGTTGAGCTGACTTTTCCTGCAAAACCCTAATTTAGCAACTTTTGAATCTTGATGAATTTTGAGCAATCCTTGATGAATAATGATCAAACCTTTATAAAATGATGAAATATCCTTAAAAATGAGAATGTTGACAAAAAATCTTGAAGTTTGACTGTATTTGGGTCACAGTTGACTTTTGCCCTAGCACAGTCGATTTTTGGACCTCTTGAGCAATTGACTGAGCAAACTTCCTATGCAAGGATTGAAAATTTGATATGGATGAGATTGAGAACATATTAATACATTGGGGAGCACTTGAGGTCATTTGGATGCAAGTACCTTGATGCAACACAAAACCCTAATTTGAGGTTGACTGCCTTAGGAGATGATTTGACTTTCCAACTCTTGAGCAATCTTGAGCAATCTTGGAGATTATTCTTGCAATGTTATGAGAAATATGAGAGGGCAAATTTTGGGGTACAACAGCTTCCCCTGTTAAATTTTCTTAAACCCGAGGATATAGATTGGCTTTTGGGCCTTTCGTGATCCGAAGGTGGAAGATGATTGAACACTAGAGTGCCCAGAAATTTGCACTCGCATGAAGTGGTATCAGCATTGTGATGTCGGGAATGGGCTTATAGATGCCATTTGGAGACTGTTGATAGGTGTTCTGAACTTCGACTGGAATACGAATCAGGGAGATCTTATCAGCGATCTGACTGAACCAGAGGAGGTCTTGGATTAACTTTGACTGGATCGGCATCAGAAAAATCTTTAGGAATCTATTTAACTGGACCAGGCAAGGTCTTGGATTAACTTTGACTGGATCGGCATCAGAAAAATATTTAGGAATCGATTTAACTGGACCGGACAAGGTCTTGGATTAACTTTGATTGGATCGACATCAGAAAAATCTTTAGGAATCGATTTAACTGGACCAGACAAGGTCTTGGATTAACTTTGGCTAGATCAGCATCAGAAAAATATTTAGGAATCGATTTAACTGGACCAGGCAAGGTCTTGGATTAACTTTGACTGGATCGGCATCAGAAAAATCTTTAGGAATCGATTTAATTGGACCAGGCAAGGTCTTGGATGAACTTTGACTGGACCGGCATCAGAAAAATCTTTAGGAATCGATTTAACTGGACCAGACAAGGTCTTGGATTAACTTTGGCTAGATCGGCATCAGAAACATCTTTAGGAATCGATTTAACTGGACCAGAGAAGGTCTTGGATGAACTTTGACTGGATCGGCATCAGAAAAATCTTTAGGAATCGATTTAACTGGACCAGACAAGGGTCTTGGAATAACTTTGACTGGATTGGCATCAGAAAAATCTTTAGGAATCAATTTAACTGGACCAGACCAGAGTATTGGAATAACTTTGACTGGATCGACATCAGAGAAATCTTTAGGAATCGATTTAACTGGACCAGACAAGAGTCTTGGAATAACTTCAACTCGAATATGAATCAGGGAGATCTTCGCGGTGATCTAACTGAACCAGAGGAGGTCTTGGATTAACTTTGACTAGATCGCCGTCAGAAAAATCCTTAGGAATCGATTTAACTGGACCAGACAAGGTCTTGGAATAACTTTGACTGGATCGACATCAGAAAAATCTTTAGGAAACGATTTAACTGGACCAGACAAGGTCTTAGAATAACTTTGGCTGGATCGGCATTAGAAAAATATTTAGGAATCGATTTAACTGGACCAGGCAAGGTCTTAGATATAGCTGAGAACTTTAACTGTATCTTTCCTGAAAGGTAAAGGTCAGTCATATGCAATGCATGATATGGATCAAGCAATGATGTTCTCAAAATAAATGAGATTGTATGGTATGATGCGTATATGCATGTATCATGCTGTATGAAAATGTAATGTTTTAGCTGGGGAAAATAAATCCCGAATAGCTGCTGGAGACAAGAGTTGAATTCTTCGCTTCTATTGGGGATGGTGAACGAAGATGATTGCGAGAATAAACCTGCAGGAGAAGATGACTCCGTTGGGGGAATAAACCTACGAGGAGATTACTCTGTGGAGAAGAGATGCTCTGCTGAAGATTCCACTGATAAACTCCACTGGGGATGGATTATCGTTGCTGGTGATACTGAATCTGTTGAGGATTGAATTCCTGTTTGTGAAAGGAAAGAACTTCGCTGGGGATGATCTTTCAGTTGTGACTTGCTGGGGATATCCCTGTTAGACTCTTGTGGGGATATTCCTCTACGTTTCGTTGGGAATGATCCTTTGAACTTGGCTGGGGAGATTTATTTTTGTACTCCGCTGGGGATAAACTTCCAGAGTCTACTGGGAATGATGCTTCAACTCTATTGGGGAAGCTTTTTTAGTCTGTGTTGGGAAATATTGACTCCACTGGGGGGTATCTTGTATTCTGCCGGGGAACATTCTTATACTCCGTTGGGGAATATTAAGACTGCCGGGGATATTAAGCCTTTTCAGTGTTGATGGTAGATAAACTCTGCTTGGGGAGTGTATTACCGATTCATTCATTCACAGTTGTAAGTCTCAGTGGGGAGAGTTATCATTACTGCCTTACTCTGCGGGGAGTGAAAGTATCTTAGCCATATTCTTCAGATGAATTTACCCGGTACCTGGTGGACAGAGCAACTATACAGCTTGGATAATTATATTGCCCCTGTTTATGCTATTACCAGTAATTCATCTTTTGTTTCGCATGTAAATATTTATGAGCAACAATTAATTTCAAATGCATATATCAAAAATGAACATTGGACGTTCTTTGCAAAATAAAACAGATAAAGGAAAAACAGTTTGAAATTTCTTTGAAAATGAATTGTATTGATTTTAAAGTTTAGCCTGTAAATAGGCGACTTTGTACAAGAGGCTGACGTCCTAGTAAGAGAACACCGCCGAATAATAGAATTTACACAATTTGTGAAAAACTAAACAAAACAGCTATGTGAATAATCCCACTGGGTTCCGACTCTGCTATCGCCTTTATGTCCTCGAGCATCTCATCGCTTTGTTGTTGGTTGAAGGTAAATCAGATTGATTAGTGCCGCCCGAGCTTGATAGTCGATACCGAAGTCTGGATGCAAGGTGATCCAATGAGACATAGTGTTACGCTTTGATCCCTAATTTTTGCCTAGACTGCCCTTTCGGGTTTTCAGTCCACCGGGATACCTTTTTTTGCCCAAGCCGCCTTTTCAGGTTTTCAACTTGCCGGGTGTACAGTTTTTTTTTCATTTTCATCCCTTAATTTTGCCCGAACCCTTTTGGTTCGCCGGGAAGCCCTTATTTTTGCCTAGGCCAGTCAACCTAGCGGGTATTTGTTTATGCGTAGTATCTTTTTACTATGTCTGAATTGACGGGGTGAAGAAGGTCGTCACCATCCATGGTGGTTAGAATCATAGCTCCTCCTGAGAAAATGTTCTTAACCACAAATGGCCCTTCGTAAGTAGGGGTCCATTTGCCCCTGGGATCACCTTGAGGTAAGATAATGCACTTGATTACCAGATCCCCAACTTGATACTCTTGTCGTTTGACTTTCTTGTTAAATGCCTTGATCATCCGCTTTTGGTACGTCTGACCATGACAAATAGCAGTAAGTCTCTTTTCATCGATTAAGTTCAGCTGATCAAGCCGGGTCTGAATCCAGTCATCTTCACTTAAACCTGCATCCTTCATGATTCGAAGAGAGGGTATCTGAACTTCAATGGGCAAGACTGCCTCCATGCCATATACCAAGGAATAAGGTGTTGCCCCTGTTGACGTCCGTGCTGAGGTACGGTATCCGTGAAGAGCAAATGGTAACATCTCGTGCCAGTCTTTGTATGTCACTGTCATCTTTTGCACGATCTTCTTAATGTTCTTATTAGCCGCTTCAACAACCCCATTCATCTTCGGCCGGTAGGGAGAAGAGTTGTGATGCTGTATCTTGAATTGCTCACAGAGCTCAGTGATCATCTTGTGGTTGAGATTGGTACCATTATCCGTTATGATCCTCTATGGTACACCATATCGACAGATCAGATTGTGCTGAATGAACCGTGCCATGATGTTCTTGGTTACAGTAGCAAAGGAAGCTGCTTCAACCCACTTTGTAAAGTAATCGATAGCTACCAAGATGAAATGATGCCCGTTAGATGCTGTAGGTCTAATCTCGCCAATCATATCAATGTCCCACATTGCAAAAGGCCACGGAGTTGTCAGGACGTTCACCTCTTTTGGTATCAATAGGGTGGTGTGAGCCAGCATGTATTGTCTCAGCCGGCGAGCAGCCCATGCTAAAGCGTAACAAGTTCTCTCGAGCAGTGAGTATTGGGTCTCACAGTCGGTAAACTTTTTGCTAAAGCAGTAAATAGCATGCTCTTTTCGGCCAGACTCGTCATGCTGCCCCAACACACCTCTTTGTATTATCCATCATTTTTAAGTATGAGATCAACGGTCTTCCTGCAATTGGAAGCATTAGAATTGGTGGCTTGGAGGTAGTATGGCCCTCTCTTCTTGAAGCAATAGTCTAACAAACTCACCAGACACTTCGCAATCATCTTCACCTTCGTCTTCGGCTAAGTTGATCGGACTTTCGAAGTCATAACTGGCAGTAGCAGAGTCGTTATCAGTGGGATCCAGAGTGGATGTAGATCAAGATATGTGAGTGTGTGTAAAATAGCTGTTTTGCAATATATAATAAAGAAAAACAAAGAGCACAAGATTTGAAATGCAAGAAACGTCCAATGCTTTTATTAATGATATATGAAAATGACACATATAAAGCCCTCACAAATGAAACCACGGTGCCCTGGGTAAGACACCGGGCCATAAAGTTTAAAACATTGTCTGTTACAAATTCAAAACAAAAAAGTTCCATTACTGGGTAACAAAAGAAATAGGGATGAAGTCCTTTGTTGTCCAGTTGCTTGGTCCACCGTCGGTCGTAGGATAGATCCAACTGTCGAACTCAGACTCTTCAACATCGTCTTCAATGGAATTTACTCCCGAGTTGCTGATGAACACAGGAGGTCTTCCGATCCGTGCATTCTGAACAGCCCTTTGAGCTTCTGTAGTGAAACCCAAACCAAACTTGTTAGTCTTCTGTGTAAAATCAGGGAGTCGTCCCCAATTTGCACACCCACCTTTCTTAATAACAGCCCGAGCATCCTTGAGGGAAGCCATCTTCATAGGAGAATATTCAACAACAGTCTCAGCTAATGCCAGTGTCTGGGGAACCTCTTCAAAATGCTGGAATGGGGTCTCAATGAACTCCCCATCCATCTCTACATATTGGAAAGAGTTGAGGTGGATCACCATGTACTCTTCCTCTCCTTATACTGTCACGATCTTCCCTTTCACTGGGTACTTCAGTTTCTGGTGGAGCGTTGAGGTGACGGCCCCAACTTTGTGGATCCATGGATGACCCAACAAACAAGAATAAGATGGCCGAATGTCCATCACATAGAATGTAAAGTTGAAGACCTGAGAATCAACCTTAATCGGAATATCAACTCCTCCATGCACCATTCTCTTAGACCCATCAAAGGCCCTGACAACGATGTTGCTTGGTTTCATCCCCAACCATTCACAGTCCAACCGGTCTAGAGCTTTCTTAGGCAAGACATTTAATGAGGAACCAGTATCCACTAATACATGTGCAAGAGTAGTGCCCCTGCATTCAATAGAGACATGTAGGGCATCGTTGTGATTCTTCCCCTTAGTAGTTAAGTCAGCGTTAGAGGAACCCAACCCATTATCAATAGTCAGATTGGCCACGCAATCTGTAAACTGATCAGCTAATGTCTCTTGTGGTACATGGGCAGTCTTCAAGAAGGTAATCAGAGCCTTAGCATGGGCCTCTGAGCATAGCAATAGTGACAACATATAAATCTTGGACGGGGTTTGCCCCAGCTGTTCAACTATATTGTAGTCACTCTTTTTGATGATCTTCAGAATCTCTTCCATTTCTTGTTTAGAAGCTTCAACAGTAATCGTCTTTGGTGCCTCCGTCTGGGCAGGCTCACTGGTGGTCCCTTTGCCTCGAGTGTCGGATGACTCGACGACAGGGGTAAGAATAGGAACTTGAACATGAATATTAGCAGGTACACTGGAAGGTGTAATAACAACAGGCTTTAGGGTAGTTGGTGGAGAGATATCAGGTGAGAAAAGTCTTCCGCTGCGGGTGACTTTAGCAGGTCCAACAATATTGCTGACGTCAGTATCAGCATCCAACTCTTGTTTAACTCCATGGAAATAAACCTCAGCCCCGTAGTGCCAAGGGACAGCTTTATCAGAGGTGTAGGGAATAGGCCCAGGAACAATGATGATCAATGGTGCGGTTCTCGGAACAGATGCAATTCTAACAGGCCTCCTCGAGGGAGCCTTGGAAGAATTGTCGAAAATGGTAATGATGGCAACTTCTTCAGTATGAACTACAGGAACAACAGTCTTCTCAAACAGAATTTCTTTACTATCCATCAGGCGTTAGACACCTAATTTCAAAAGTGGGCAACCGATAGGTAAAACAGAACACATACGGCAACCTTCGTCACAGCCCGAAAATAAACCGGCTAGCAAAAGGTTCTTCTTCACAGTCATCAAAGGGGTAACAATGTCTTTCACAGAAACCACAAACGAGTCTTCTTCTATAGCATTTACTCCATGCTTGGGCATAGGAGCAGTCACGACATTAGGCCTTTCGAGCGCCTCGAACTCAATCTCCTTAGCATCAATTAAGTCTTGTATCTTATTCTTCAAAGTCCAACAATCATCTATATTATGCCCAGGCTATCAGAGTGATAAGCACAGCGGGCATTAGGGTTATACTTCGGTGATGTTGTATTTGGATTCTTCGGGGCTTCCCTTGGAATCACCAGATTGGTCTTTAACAACTATGGAAGTATCTAAGATAAGGTCATGTTGAGACAGGTGAATTGACTTCGAGGTCTCTCGTCCTTTTGTTGATTGTTGTGCTGAGGAGCACCAGCAGGTTTTGAAATAACAACCGCATTAACAGCTTGGCGGCGTTCAGGTCTACTCTGGATTCTCGAACTGTAGACAACACTGGACTCCTTCTTAAAAGGCTTCTTCTCGGTGCTTGATGAAGCACCCTTTTGTATCTTACCAGCCTTAATACCAGCCTCAATCCTTTCACCAGTCATAATTAGCTCTATAAACCCAGATGAAGAGCTTCCAATCAGGTGGTTGAAAAATGGACCAGCCAGGGTCCCCATAAACATATCCACAAGCTCCCGATCAACCAAGGGTGGTTGTACTCTTCCAGTGAGGTCCCTCCACTTCTGAGCATAATCTTTGAATCCTTCACCCGTTCCCATTGACATACCCTAGAGTTGGGTACGCGTGGGAGCGAGGTCGGAGTTGTATTGATACTGCCTGTAGAAAGTAGTAGCCAAATCCTCCCAACTGCGGATACTGGCTCCGTCCAACTGGTAAAACCATTCAAGCTGAGTCCCTGAGAGACTGTCTTGAAAGAAGTGGATCCATAGGTTCTTATCAGCGGTGTACGGCTGAATCTTCCTTACATATGACCGGAGATGCAGCTTCGGACAAGAAACTCCGTCATACTTAGCAAAGGCTGGTGCCTTGAACTTGTGGTGAATTACCACCCCAGATGATAGACCTAGATCACCAAAGTCCAGACCAGGCACTTTCTGAACTTCCATCACACTCAACTGGTCTTCCAGTTGCTTGTATCTATCCTCGGTAGGAGGATACTGGTCTTCATCGAAGTTCATCTCGTTGTCGGAGACCACAGGGCTAGGAGCCCTCCTTTCTTCTGGACTATCTTTCCCTCCAGAAGAGGTGGTCAAATCAACTTCATCTCATAGCCTATTTCCAAACCTGTGACCTGTGTTAAACAGGATTGTCCTCTTCTTCTTCTTCTTCTTCTCTTTCAGAATCAGGGTCTTCAGATCTTGCTGACCCTTAGCTAGATTCATGAACAACTCTTGGAATTGGGCATTCTGGGCCTGTAGGGCCTTGATGGCTTGCTCAGTTGAAGGTTCAACAGACATGATGAGTGCTGAAATAAACAACGAAGAAGATAAGAGACCTGTAACGGGTACCTATTATGAAGTGCATGGGATGAAATGCGTATGATATGATTTCAAAGACAATCGAGAGATTCAAATTTGTAAACAAGAAATGAAACACACTTTATTAGATAAACTTTGAAATTCAAATTGTTCAACAACTTGCCCTTAAGGTGTTACAAGAAAGGAAATACTGAAAAGTAAATAAAAACTGGAAAGGAAACAATCAAAGGTCAACCAGTTCTCCCATGGTCTCTTCTTGTCGGTGCGGACATAGTCATTGAGAATCCGCTCGTTCTCCAGCTGCCTAGTCAACCTCTGGATCTTCTGTTCTTGCTCGTTAAACTTCTCTCGGTATGCATCCCGTTCTTCTCTCAGCTGCATCCAAGACCTTTTCAGTGCCCCAATGTCAGTGGGCATGTAAGGGTGGAGGATGGTAGGAAGAACCCCCTCTTCATTAGAAACTTAAACAATGATAGGCCGGACGGCTACATATGGCATACCCAGCTTTTGGGCACGGATACGAACCCATCTGAGATATGGTTCCATTGGAAGAGAAGTCTTTGGACCCAACTCATGTGGATCAGATCTGTGAACTCTATCCCAAGCCCTTATGAATCTGCAGCGTTGCTCGTCGCTATCCCTTTGAAAATCAAAGATGATACTAGGCATTAGCAGCTCATGAGGTCCTTCTCTTCTGGCTCTCCCAAACTGACGTAAGGCCAAGCACGGATTATAAGAAATTCCTCCATGGGTTCCTATCAGTGGAACATCGGGGTACTCCCCACAGCGATCAGTGATAGCCACCTCATCCATACCCTTGAGAGTCCAGATGATATCATCATGCGAGAGAGACATAACCCTATAGGCCCAGCCCATGCCTTCTTTGTTCTTCAGCACTGATTTGGGGAGGTGAGAAATAAACCACCTCGCTAATAACGGAGCACAGCACATCAAGGTCCCCTGCTTTCGGGCGGTACGGGCATAAAGCTGATGAAGAATGTCACCCAAGAGAGTGGGTACAGGATTACGAGAGATGAAGATTTTTATCGCATTCACATCAACAAAGGAGTCAGAGTTCAGAAACAATACCAAGCCATATATCAGAAGGGCCAGAATATCTTCGAATGCCTTGAAGTCTAGACTATCCCAGAAATAATTAGCCTTACCAACCAAGAATTTAGTCAGAAAGCCCTTTGCTCCACTTCTAGTCTCCCAATTAGTCATTACCTCTTCCTTGGTCATATAAAGGGCTACAGCAATCTCTTCGGGTCTCAGAATCTTCTCCCAACCAGTAAACGGGGTCTGCTCCAGAATAGAGATACCGAGCAGATCAGAGAACTCTTCTAAGGTGGGAACCAACTGGTAGTCTTGAAAAGTAAAGCAATGGTACAACGGATCATAGAATTGGACCAGGACACTCATCATCTGCTCGTCCAATTTGAAGGTGACCAAACTGAGAAGATACCCATGTCTTTTGAGGAAGGAGGTAGTATCAGGCATCTTTGCAACCAATTCCTTAAGCACAATGGGAACCTGGACAAAGTTGATCCGGATGGTATTCCTACGGATAGGCACCATGACCTACAAAACAGAACAAAGATGAATCCCTCCTGTCTTTGAAATAGGTTAGTCCAATGCAAGATGCATGCAAATGTTATGATGTCATGTTGTCATGATGTCATGATAGAAAGCACACCACAAGTATCCACAAATAGCAAACATGGTAAAGGCACACAAGTCACACAGAGAGCCCTTAGATTTCAGGCTGGCAAGGAGCTTATGTACCACCCTCTTTCAGTTTAGTTGGTTTAAACCTGTCCTAAAAATAGTAGCTGAGTTCTAGAGGATCTCAATATCACTGACTACCCTCAATCAGTCATAATTCCAGTTTAGCAACCTTTTCTTGCAGTCGGAATCATCGCGAGAGTTTAGTCTCAATGAGTGTAGCATATTGCTACTGTTCTATGGCCAAGTTGGTCAATTTAAAGGTTTTAAGGTCAGTTGGTGCTTAATGACCCCTTAGATGACCCACATTCTCCTCGTTCCAACACAAGGGATATCGCTACAATCTAAAGTGCCACACCAATGTAGCTACTGCTTCAACCGTATCGGTCTACGCTGTACAGTTCCCTCACAGTTTATTGCTACTTACCTAAAGGGTATCCCCAGATCCGGGTTAGGATCTATAGTAACTTCGATACAAGCCCACAAATATAAAGCATACAAAGCAAACAATTGAAAACACAATGATCTAATCTTAAGGTACACCCCACTTATATTCCCCTAGCAGAGTCGCCAGTTCTGTGATACGGTGGGAGAGAACTGACTGTTTTTGGAATGCTGGTTCACGTTTTGCGTTTGTTTTCGCAAAATGTCGCGGTAAGCAAGAGTCGCCACCGTCTTTTATTTTATCCAACAAGGAAAGGAAAAAAGCACAGAAAAATTCCTCTTTCGAGATGTTTCTCGGGTCCGGGGGGTAGATTATAGAAAGGGAAGATGTTAGCACCCTTTCTATCCATGGTTATCCACGGGCTCTTAGGTACTTGCTCAAAGTGTTTTCAAAATTTGCTTTTCTTTGTGTTTGTGGGTTTGAAAGAAGTTTTTGTTTGAAAAGTGTAAGTGCGAAAAGTTTTTATTTTGTTTTGAAGAGAGCAAGTATCTAAGAATCATCTACCTACTCGAAAAAGGAACCAATCTGTGCTAATGTCCTTTAGACAATGCTATCCCACTATTGATGAGTAGGTAGCATTGTCGTTGGAGCTTAAGGGTCAATTCGATTAAGGGACGTGTGGTCACTAAAGCAATGTTAGGACGCCTTAGCGGTAACCCTAATGTCTTAGATTATTTTTCCGAGGCAACCGTTTCGAGGCAACTATGATCTTTGGACAAGAGGGAGACCTCTAAAGCTTCCTATACTTAATGACCATGTTCGAAGGCAACCAAGTGAGGTGTACCCTAAGAGTGCGCATGTGCGAGTGTGTTGTTTCCAGTTAATTTTGTCTTTGTACATGTCATGGGTTATCTATGTTGATTTTAGGTTTAAACATTTGATCTTATCATGCATTCCCTATTATCAAACATCTAACAATTTATAAATTGCGGAAATTAAATTGCGGAAATTAAAACTAACTATTACAAGGCGTCGGGTATTTACATCGCCAAAAGCAACCCTTGAAATTAAAATGCGGAAAGTAAATAAAGCGATAAAAGTATTTAAAGTCCTATTAAACTATTACATTCCGGGAACAAGATACAATATTGAATAAATATGGATCGCGTGCAGAAAATTAAATCGGGCGCATTCTAGGGTTTTGACCCTTTTTTGAAAGAAAGTATTTTTGGTTGGTTTTTTTGAATTATTTAAGAAATTAAGTTAGTTATTAATAAATAAATTAATTAATTAACGAAAATAATATTTTTTGGATTTTTTGATATTTAAGGAAATAAAAATAAATTTGATCAAAGTTAGTAAAACTTAATTATCTAAATTAATTTTAATTATTGCAAAAGGTATTAAAGTTATTTCCTAATTAAACTAAATTAATTAAATTAATATTTATTAACAAAAATAAAGTGTTGAACTTAATTTTAATAAATAAAATATATTTTTTTGGTTTTTGATTTTTATGAGGAAAAAAATTTAATTGGTTAGTGAAATTATGAAAAATAAATAAACAATATAAATAAATAAAATAAAAAGAAAGAGTTAGAAATACTCAAGGGGGTTTTGGGCCTGATCAGGGGGTTGATTAGCAATTTTGTGGCCTAACAATCCATTGGCCTGGCTGACTATTCTGTTTCTACGCATGCACGTTGACTTGGGCATATGGTAGGCATTCAATATGGACCACCAGATTTGGCCTAGGGCCATCTGGAAAGCATCTGGATGAGGACACATGATGTACCACGCAATTGGAATGGCATTGGATAACCTAGAAACAAAATATAACAAATATATGGGGGACCTGGGATTCGAACCCAGGTCCTGCAAGCCAATGCATACACGTTTTTGCCATTGGACCATCACACTTCTTTTGTTAGTGGAATGGATAACAATTAATATATTGGAAAAACAAATAATATGCCAGAATTAAAAAAAATAAAGCGCAAAATTTGAAACGTCCAATAGGAAGGAGGCACGTCTTCATCTTCCTCGTTGGAACCTGGTTTTTTACTTGCGGATTTTCATCCGCAGCTAAATCCGTAGCTGCATCCTAAAATCTATCCTAGGCCATAGAAATTAATTCCAAGACCATAGTCATGCTCGTCTAGGTCTTCTGAGCACGTCTATATCTATCATTTGCCCTAATTTTGCCTGAAACTAAAATGCCCCAAAACAAGAACCAAGAACACTAGATTCGGGTATGGCACTACAGGTCATATAAACACAATCGAATAATGCAGAAAGCTTCTAAATGGAACGATAAGCATGAATATGTAAAGATTTTGCCAAAAAAGTGCAAGAATATGAGGATACGATTTCAACTGAAAAGTGATTTTTCGAGACACTTACAAAGCTTCTGGGCGCGTATGGAGACTGGCTTTGGATTGGTTTCACTTCAAGGATGGTCCAGCAATTGATTAGTGTGGAGATTTGGTTCTGAATTAGCCTTTATGCACGATTTCAGTTTCAAGCTTTTTGCCAATTTTCTCAAGTTTGGTTTTGATGTTTATGCATCCTTCAACCTCTGAAACTCGTGCCTCTCACTTGTATATGTATAAAGCAATGCATTAGGTCAAGTTTTGTGGACTGAATCTTTGTGCATTATGGCTTGGAGATTTGATTTGATCCTCCATTAAAAAGCTTCCAATTTTGTCCAAAATCTATCTTTTTGTTCATGATATGGTGAGATACGAATTTGATCAACTTTATGATGATGATTAGGTCCTGAAATAGCCAAAAGGAGATCCAATAATCAATGTTTGGATTTTATATGATTTAAATTGATTTAAAATGCAATAATTCATTAAAAAATCAAATTAAATAATAAAATTGATAAATGGTCATGAGGCTGAAGTTAGGAAACGTGTGTAGTGTGACAAGATCAAATCAAGTGAAAAAGAATGAGCCCATTTGACAAAATTTGAAGTTTTGAGGATAGTTGAATTTTGGCAATTTTGCAAAAATGCCCAACTTCAACAATGCATAACTTCTTCAATTTTGAACTTTTGGAAGTGTTCTTGGACTTTTTAGAAATATTGAGATGTCCTCTAACCAACCATTTTGGTCTCATCTCATTTTGATATTCCATGCTCAAGTTATAAGCTTTGGCAAAAAAGGTGTTTTTGTTGTCTTTCAAAAATGACCTATAATGTCCAAAATTTTGACTTTTTGTGAGTACATTTCTTGATCTTGGGATATGAAGATGGATTGAAGGAAATTGAATACTCTTAAAAATGAGCTTTGAATGGGTCATTTCTCATGAAGTATGAGAACGTTATGCTTGGTCAAAGTTGAGTTGACTTTTCCTACAAAACCCTAATTTAGCAACTTTTGAATCTTGATGAATTTTGAGCAATCCTTGATGAATCATGATCAAAACTTTACCAAATGATGAAATATCCTTCAAAATGAGAATGTTGACAAAAAATCTTGAAGTTTGACTGTATTTGGGTCACAGTTGACTTTTGCCCTAGCACAGTCAATTTTTGGACCTCTTGAGCAATTGACTGAGCAAACTTCCTCTACAAGGCTTGAAATTTGATATGAATGAGCTTGAGAACATATTAAGACATTGGGGAGCACTTGAGGTCATTTTTATGCAAGGACCTTGATGCAACATAAAACCCTAATTTGAGGTTGACTGCCTTAGGAGATGATTTGACTGTCCAACTCTTAAGCAATCTTGAGCAACTTGGAGATTATTCTTGCAATGTTTTGAGAAATATGAGAGGGAAAATTTTGCGGTACAACACAGACATAGTGAAAAAATACTACACATAATCAAATACCCGCTAGGTTGACTGGCCTAGGCAAAAATAAGGGCTTCCCGGCGAACCAAAAGGGTTCGGGCAAAAATAAGGGATGAAAATAAAAAAACTGTACACCCGGCAAGTCGAAAACCTGAAAAGGCGGCTTGGACAAAAAAGGGTATCCCGGTGGACTGAAAACCCGAAAGGGCAGTCCAGGAAAAAATTAGGGATCAAAGCGTAACACTATGTCTCATCGGGTCATCGTGCAATCAGACTTCGGTATCGACTATCAAGCTCGGACGACACTAATCAGTATGATCCACCTTCAACCAAGTAGCAAAGTGATGAGATGCTTGAAGATATAAAGGCAATAGCACAGTTGGAACCCAGTGGGATTGTTCACATAGCTATTTTTCTTTGTTTTACACAAATTGTATAATTTCTATCATTCGGCGGCGTTCTCTTACTAGGACGTCAGCCTCTTGTAAAAAAACGCCTATTTACAGGCCAACTTCAAAATCAATACAATTCATTTTCACAAAGAAATTTCAAATTGTTTTCCTTTTCTGTTTTGTTTTGCAAGAACGTCTAATGTTCATTTTTGATATATGCATTTGACAATAATTGCTGCTCATAAATATTTACATGTGAAACAAAAGATGATTACTCGTAATATCAGGAACAGGGGCAAACAAGAAATGTCCAAGCCTTACAGTTGCTCTATTCACCAGGTACAAGGATAGACCTAGCTGGAGAATGACTAAAAATATATACACTCCCCGCAGAGTAAGAGGTACCAAATACAGTGGTGTTAATTCTTCCCAAGCAGATTTCATCTTTCACCAACAATGGAAGACCATTCCCAGTGGAGTTTATTTCTTCCATAAACAGAAAGTTTATCCCCGACAGAGTTTATCTTCACCAGCAACGGTAATTCATCCCCAGCCTAGGTTATTGCTCTAAATCAGCGGATCTTCTAACAAAGTATCTCTTCCCCACAGAGTTATTCTCTCACCAATGTATTCTCCTGCAGAATTATTCTCACAATCATCTTCGGTCGTTATCCCCCGCGAGTGAAACTCTTTTTACTCTCCAACAGCAGTCCATGATTTATTTTCCTCAGCTAGAGAACATCATAAAAACATTGCATATCCATACATCATGACATATGCATACGCACCATACAACACAATCTCATTTATTTTGAGAACATCATTACTTGATACATATCATGCATTACATACGACTAACCCTTTACCTTTCAGGAAAGATACAATCAAATTCTCATAAAGTTCAAGCTATGAAGCCCGGATCCGACCGAATAATATCTTGATTTCTACATCATATTGTGAAGCCCGAAGAACGACCGAATAATAGTATCAAACACCACGAAGCCTGGATTTGACCAGATAGTGGTTTATCTCTAAGCTATGAAGCCCGGATTCAACCGGATAATAGTTTAAGCCCCAGCAGGCCGTGAAGCCCAGATTACGACCGGATAGCAGCTCAGCCAATTACTGTGAAGTCTGGATTACAACCAGATAACAGTGCAAGTACCATGAAGCCTAGATTCGACCAAATAGTGGTATACCATAAACACAAGCCGTGAAGCCCAGCTACGACCGGATAACAGCTCAACAAGTTATTGTGAAGCCTGAATTACGACCAGATAGCGATACAAGTTTCTGTGAAGCCTACATTGCGACCAGATAGCAGCCAAGGATGCCACGAAGCCTGGATTACGACCAGATAGTGGTATATTCTTAATACAAGTTATGAAGCCCGAATCCGATTGGATAGTATCTTGATTTCTCCGAACACCATGAAGCCTGGATTCGACCAGATAATGGTATGAGACATCGCGAAGCCTGGATTACGACCAGATAGTGGTAAAAGACACTGAAGCCTGGATTACGACCAGATAACAGTGAGGGACACTGAAGCTTGGATTTCGACCAAATAGCAGTTCACCCGGCCAATTACTATGAAGCCCGGATCCGACCGGATATTAGTAGGCCCAACAATCAAATGGAAGCCCGGAGGTGACCGAATAACCACTTGATTTCTTCTGAAGCCTGGATTACGACCAGATAAGAAGTAAGATATTGTGAAGCCTGGATTACGACCAGATAGCAATACAGAACACCATGAAGCCTGGATTTGACCAAATAATGGTATAAAGCATCATGAAGCCTGGATTACGACCAGATAACGATAAAAGGACTGAAGCGTAGATTATGACCAGATAACAGTATGAGACATTGCGAAGCTTGGATTTCGACCAAATAGCAACTTACCTGGACAATTACTAAAAAGCCCAGAGCCGACTGGATATTAGTGTGCCCTAAATTCAAGTTGAAGCCCGGACGCAACCGGATAACAACTTAATTCCCTCTGAAACCTGGATTACGACCAGATAAGAATTGAGAAATTGCAAAGCCTGGATTACAACCAGATAACAAGTTTAATCTCATCTCCCCAGTAAGTCACTGTAAAGCCTGGATTACGACCAGATAGTAGTTGGTATTATCACTATGAAGCCTGGATTACGACCAGATAATAGTTCATTTTCACCTCTTCAATCAAGAGATGATTCCCCAGTAGAATAACGGACGACCGAAGCTCCTAAAATTCAACTTTTCTCTCAAGGCAGAGACCAACTTTCCCCAACAAAATTCTCCTCAACAAAAGGAATACACGCTCTCGCTAAGGAATCTCTTATGCGATCGACACTTTTTCCGATGGCATCTTTAAGACCATCTCCCATCATCAATCTCCAAATGGCATCTATAAGCCCATTCCCGACATCACAAGACGAGTACCACTTCATGCGAGTGCAAATTTCTGGGCACTCTAGTGTTCAATCATCTTCCACCCTCTGATCACGAAAGGCAGACAAGCCAATCTACATCCTCAGGTTTAAGAAGATTGAACAGGGGAAGTTGTTGTACCCCAAAATTTTCCATCCCATATTTCTCAAAAACATTTCAAGAAAGATTCCCAAGTTGCTCAAGGAAGTCCAAGGGTTGACCAGACAAGCTCTCTCCTAAGGCAGTCTACCTCAAATTAGGGTTTCATGTTGCATCAAGACACTTGAGTCCAAGGGATCCCAAGTGCTCATTATTGTCCTAATATGTTCTCAATATCATCCATGTTAAATTTCAAGCCTTGCAGAGGAAGTTTGCTCAGTCAATTGCTCAAAGGCCTGAAAATCGACTGTGTTAGGGCAAAAGTCAACTATGGCCTATATACAGTCAAACTTCAAGATTTTTGGTCAACATCCTCATTTTAAAGTATTATTCATCATTTTATCAAGGGTTGATCATGATTCATCAAGGATTGCTCACAATTCATCAAGAACCAAAAGTTGCTAAATTAGGGTTTTGTAGGAAAAGTCAAGTCAACTTTGACCAAGCATAACTTTGTCATACTTTATTAGAAATGACCCATACAAAGCTCATTTTTAAGAGGATTCAATTCTCTACAATCCATATTCATCTCACAAGTTCAAAATATGCACTCACACGAAGTTATGAATTTGGACATTATAGGTCATTTTGAAAAGTCAAGAAAAACATCTTTTTTGTCAAAGCTTCATACATGAACATGGAAGACTCAATTGAGATGAGACCAAAAGGGTTGCTTATAGGACGTCTCAAGATTTTTAAAAAGTCCAAGAACACCTTCAAAGAGTCAAAATTGAGGAAGTTATGCATTGGTGAAGTTGACCTTTTTTGCAAAATTGTTAAAAGTCAACTATGCCTCAAATTGCAATTTTTGCTAAATGGGCCTAACTTTTTGCACTTGTTTTGAGTTGGTAGCATGTTCCACGAGCCCTATCTGTTTCCACTTGTATTTATCTTATTTTTATTATTTATTTTGATTTTTATTGCAATTAAATCAATTTGAATCAAAACAAATAATGAAAAAATCCAAATCATTGAAACCTCAAGATCTTGTGCATATTTCAGGTCCTATATCTAGCTGGAAAGTGAATCAATTCGTGCAATGCCCTTGTGTGCATGAAAAGATTGGTTTTGGCCTATTTTTGGAAAGATTTTCAAGTGAATCAAATCAAGATCAAAAGCCATAATGGATAAAGATTGAGAGCATAATTTCAACCCTAATTGAATCCTTGGTATATAGTGAACATTTGCAGACCTAAAACACAAGCTTTGGAGGCGTGAGAAGGCAGAACCAAATTTGAAAAAAATCACAAAAAGTGTTGACTTGATTTCATAGCTCTAGGCGTTTTCAAGATCCCCTAGCCATCTTATTCGCTTCCTGGGATTGCAAGGAAGTTGTACCAATCAAAAGCAAGCGCGTTAGTGCCCAGAATTCATCCCCACGACTCCCACGGTTCGCCCTTATTTCAAAAATTGAATCTTGTTATTCTTGCACATTCATCATGTTTCAATAGTATATTCTGAATCCCTAACACATTTGCAAGATATCTATAACATTTAATTGTGTTTTGTGGACTATATCAAAATTTTCCATTGCTAGGGTTCTTGGTCTCGATTTGGGATCTTTTTACACAGGTAAAATTGGGCCACAAGAAGGGCACCATCGTGCTCAGTAGGCCAAGGCGAATTGATTCACAGTCTTAGATTCCATTTATCATGCTTGTGTGTGATTTTGCAAGGTGCAGGGTTTGTAGTGACGGACGTTTGTCCGTAGGTAAAAGTCTGTGACTTTTACCAATGGAGAGAGGACATGGATGACTTGTGTGGCACCATCTTGTTAGTTCATTTGAATTCTGGCGCAATTTTTATTTTTCCGCCCACTAACTTGCATTATTACATATTATCTATTGTTTTTATTCTATGTACAATAAAAGCGCATGGTCCAGTTGGTAGTGGAGCAGTTGGAAAAGGTTATAGGACATGAGTTCGAATCCCAGGTCCCCCCATATTTCATATTATTTTGATTTACATGTTCAGGCGCACACACAAGGCCAAAGGACCACCATGTGCCCTCAGGATCCAACCATTAGATCTCCAGATGGCCAGATCTAAAGGCCATCACATGAAGGACCATCATACAGCCCAGTCAACGCATAGCACTGGAACAGGAAGGTCAACATGGATCAACTTGTTTTGGGCCCAGAAGTTGATACTCACACCCCCCAAATTGCTGATTCTCAGGCCCATTTACTTTTCTCTATTCTTTTATATTTCTTTTATTTAATTCATTTAGTTATTTTTTTTACTAACATAAAAATTAATTCTTTTTATAAAAAAAATCATAAAAAACAATTTTTCATCCAATTAGATTTAGGTTATTTTTCATCAAAACAAAAAAAAATTAATTTAATTAGTTTATTTAATTTTAGGGTAACTTAAACTCTTTTGTGAATAAATTAAAACAATTAGAAATTAGGGTTTTAGCTTAATTTAAAATTCTATTTTTTCTTTTTCTTAAAAAATAACAAAATACAAAAATAGGTCATGTAAATTTTTTCTTTAAATTAATTTAATTATTAATTAGATTTGTATTTAATTGAAAAAAAACCTTATTTTATTTTTCTTAAAATAATAATAAAAAATAACCAAAAAATGTTTTTCTTGTAATTAGGTTAGACGGGGTCAAAACCCTACCTTTTCTCGTTCTTAATTCATCGCGTGTGCTTTACTTTATTTTATTATTACAATATTAATGTAATTGCTCATGGGATATAATAGATTAATTAAGACTTTATCGTTTTTTTACGGGTTATTTTTGGCTATGTAATTAATACCCGAAGCCTTGTAATAGTGTAGCTTTACTTTCCGCACTTTAATTCCCACAAAATATTAAACTGTTAGATGTATGATATTAGGTTTGCATGACAAGAATGTATGATTAACTTTAAAATGGTTAGCAAACCCTAAATGTTCAAAGATAATAATTTGAAATTGAATCACTCGCACATGCGCACTCCTAGGGTATACTCTCACTTCGGTTGCCTTCGGTAAACGATCATTAAGTATAGGATATTTTAGTGGTCGCTCTCTTGTATAAACAAAGATCAAAGTCCCGTTCGGAAAAGTTGCCTCGGAAAGGTTGCCTCGGATATGTTGCCTCGAATATTGATCTTAAGACATTAGGGTTATTACTAAGACGTCCTAACATTACTTTAGTGATTGTACGTCCCTTTCGAATTGACCCTTAAAACTCCAACGACGGAGATACCTACTCACTGATAGTAGGATAGTGTTGTCTAAAGGAAACGAACATAGAACAATTCTTTTTTCGAGTAGGTAGATTATCTCTTAAGTACTTGCTCAATCCAAACAAACGTTTTTCACACTTACACTTTCTCAAACAAAGTTTTCAAAAACACTTCGTAACACTCTTGAAGACAGAAGCAAGGGTTAAATCGAAGTAAAACAAAAACTTTTTTTCAAATCAAACACACGCAAGCAATTTTGAAAATGATGAGCAAGTACCTAAGAGCCCGTGGAAAACCACAGATAGAAAGGGTTCTAATACCTTCCCTTTCTATAATCTACCCCCGTACTCAAAATCTCGAAAAAGGGAATTTTTCTGTGCTTTTTTCCTTTCCTGTTGGATAAAATAAAAGTCAGTGGCGACTCTTGCTTACCGCGACATTTTGCGAACACAAACGCAAAATGCAAACCAGCATTTCAAAATAGTTTCGGTTCTGCCACCGTATCACAGAGAGTGAAGAGAATACAGGATGTCTCCAAGCAGTGTAGGCACCAGATTACGAGATATGAAAATTTTGATTGCATTTATATCTATGAGTTGGTCAGGATTGGGAAGTAGTACCAACCCATAGACAAGAAGAGCCAAAATATCCTCAAAGGCTTGTAGATCCAAAGTACTCAACACTCTTGAGCCTTCTCCAATAAGAACTTCGCTATGAACCCTTTGACACCACTCCTTGTTACCCAATTTTCTACTATGTCTGATGGTTGCAAATGTAGAGCTCGAGCAATTTTCTCAGATTTAGGGTCTCTTTCAATACCGTTAAAAGGTAACTGATCAATAATAGGAATCCCCATGAGTTGAGAAAATTCTTCCAAAATGGGCACAAGTTGGTAATCGGGAAAAGTGAAGCAATGATGCAAAGGGTCGAAGAATTGGACAAGCACCTTTACCATATCTTCTTCAATTCTTGAGATAACCAAACTAAGGAGCCGACCATGCCTTTTGGTGAATGGACAATCTTCAGGGACCCTTGAAACTAAATCCTTGAGTTGTGGAGCTATCCTCACGAGACTGACTTGGATAGTGTTCTATGATGCGGTGGGATAACTGACTTGAGGTTTTGCGTTTGTGTTCGCAAATGTTGCAGTTAGCAAGAGTAGCCACCGACTTTTCTTTTATCCAAAAGGAAAAGGTAAAAAAGCACAGGAAATACCTTTGAGATGTTTTCTTGAGTTCGGGGGGTAGATTATGAAAAGGGAAGGTGCTAGCACCCTTTTCATCCATGGTTTTCCATGGGCTCTTAGTTACTTGTTTAGATCACTTGCTTTGCTTTTGCAATTGTTTGAAATGGTGCTTTGTGTGGTTTTGAAAGTATTTTGAAAAGAGGCCTTTGTTTAGGAAATCTTTGTAATGATTCTCGTTCGTAAGAATGTATACAAAGATGTTTATCTTTTGAAAAATGTTTCAATGTTTTGAAAGTTGTTTGAAAAATGTTTTGAAATGTGTGTGTGTGTTTGAAAATAGCAAGGATTGTTTGCAAATTTATCAAGTAACTAGAAGCATTCTACCTACTCAAAAGTCTTTCTTGTACATTTTTATTCCTTTAAAATTGTTGATTTACCATTGATTTGGTAATCAACCCTATCTTTGGATGTTAAACGGGACGGGCGTGGGTCATCGTATGACCATGATAGCAATATTGCCAAGTATCTTAGCAAGTTTTGAGGGACTAAGATCATCTTTGTTTTTAGGCAACCTTTTGATAGCGTCATCGAGGGACTATGATATTTTGTTTTGTTTTGTTTTGCCAAGATACTTTGCATGCATACCATGGCCATTTTAAGGCAACCAAGTGGGTGAAACCCTAGGGGTGCTTGTGTGCAATGTGTTGTCATTTTACATGCATTTTGTTTGTCTTGTATTAGGTCATGCTATTTGTTTGATTTTTGTCTTATCATGCAAAACCCTAGTTTACTACACTAATATATAATGCGATAAATTGCGTAAAAGTAAACTAAGCTATTACAACAATTATTATGGGAGGGAGGATACAAGTTTTTGAATAGGGATATTTGCACAAAATAAAAACCCTAAAATACTATTACAACCTAATTGAATATTTGCAAATTAAATAAATAAACAAATATTAAAAATGCAATAAAAATGTAAATATGCAAAAAAAAATGTTTTGTATTTGTTTTATGTATGAGAGAATAATATTATTTAAGTCCTAAAAATAAGAAAAATAATATTGTTATTTTTGAAAGGGGTAAAACCCTAGTTTTTTATTAAAAGAAATATATATTCTATATTTATTTTATTTTGTCTATTTTTATACAAGGAATAATAAATAATATTATTAATAAATATTAAAAATTAAAATATGTATAAAAATAATATTTTATGTGTATGAATAATAAAAATAAAAATGTATGATATTTTTAAATGTGTTTACTATTTATTTTAAGAAAATAGATTCTATTTATTCTAAATAATCAATATTTTATGCAAAAAATAAGATAAAAAATAAAATAAAATGCAAAAAATAAAGAAAATATTTTTCATGATTTTTTTATGTTCAGAAAAATAAATAAAAGCAATAAACATAAAAAATATGAGAAAATATGCAAGAATATAAAAATATGCAAAGGGGGTGCAAATAGTAGTCAAGGGGTATGAGAAGCAAAAACAGAAGCCCAATGCACGCTCAGGCCCAGACCATCATCTTCATCCCTGTCCTTCAGCTTGCGCGCGTGTTCTGAGTTCAAACCTGCAACTCTCTATTCTTTGCACAAAAACAAAAACTCGCAACATGAAACATGTAGCATTTTTTATCACGATTCCAATGATATAAAAAACATAATCTAACTCTCAAGGATCATGGAGAATTTCTGTAGCCCTAATTTCTGACCTAATTTTTTCATGAACTTCAAGCTTCAAATTCTCACTACTCAGTTAATATAAATGACAACTATGCATATGTACAGCTTCACCATGTTAAGGACTACATCTTTGCTTCACAAATCAAAGCTTGAGGATTCCTAAATAGAGAGATAGAGTTTTGAAAAATACCTTGTTCAATTGAGTTTGGATATGGAAATATAGGGACTTTGAGTGAGGCCTGAGGATCGTGTGAGCTTCCTTGAAGTTCCCTCAACCTTTTCCAATGCTTAGTTGGCCTTGAGGATGCTTGAAACTCCATGTAGAAGTCAACCTGCAACCTTCAAGTTTGGAAATGGTGATGTCTGAAATAGAGGTTATAGCAACAGGACAAGGGCTTGGACAACTTAGGTAGGATGTATGTAAAGTGTTTGAAGTCTTGAGATAAGAAACGCACGAGCCAAAAATGAAATGGCTAGTGTTTTGCAGAAGCTGCCCTGTTTGGGCAGAAATTTGTGTTTTTTTGTGTTTGGGAGAGTTTCAGATGCTATGAATTCATGTATTGGCTTGCAACAAGTTTGGGAAGTTGTTTTGAATGAGGCCAAGTCCACCTTTTATCAGATGTACAAACTCTCTTGACTTTTGCAACTTTTCTTTCTTTTGAAGAAAAGTGAAATGACTATGCTAGCAGGCCTGTACTTGGCTATCTTGTGAGCTGCAAGGGTTGGTATATGTTGTACCCCAAAATTTGCCCTCACATTTTTCCACAAGAAATCACAGCTTCGGGCCTTTCCTGATTTTTTTTCCAGATCAACATTAGATTCAGTCAAATAGACTTTTCTTATCAGTCAGACGAAATTAGGGTTTTCATTGATTTTAAAGCAGTTCAAGCAGATTGCTAAAGTTTGGTTGAGTTGGCTCAGGTTTTTGATCAGGCGAACGCTTCTCTGACAATTAAAATGAAACTAGGGTTTTTTGCGCGCATTCTTAGAAAGAATTAAGTCTACAGTTCTTTTCAGTTTACTCTGATATTTGGATTGAAGCATTGGAATCAAGAACTTGCAGATTGTTGTTTAATCAGTAAAGGCTAAGGCATTTAATTTGAGATGAGATAAAGGCTGAGGTACTTAAATTGAGAATCTACAGTGTCTGATTTGATCAGTAAAAAGATAAATATTTGGATATTGGTTTGATTAACTGTGCATTATTTAATTGGAGCGCCAGGTTTATTATTGATTCAATGATAAGGCCACAGTGTTTATTAATTATTTTTCTAAGTCAGAATAATTGGATACTTTCGGTTATTTTAATTTAAGAAATTCAAAATAATTAAATAAACATTGAGTTGAAAGAAGAATTAACTGATAAAAAGGATGTTTATTCACTTTGAATTGTTTGTTACAGATATTATTTAAATACTGTTAAATTTATTTACAGTTATTTAATAATATTATTACAAATAATTGAAATGGAAATAAAACTATCCTAAATATTCCTAAGTCTTCAAATCTTCATCTTCTATCCATTGCTCCTTTGCTCAATTATTTTCATCTGCAAAACAAAGAAAAGAAAAAAAGTCAAAGCAGATAAAATAATTAAAGGTAGACAGTTAAAAAAAATTCATCATTAAAGGCAACTGGCCGGAATCAGTTTGCCCTCTCTGCAAATCACGAGATTGCTCCCGGTTCACAAAGAGGGGTGAAAATTGCTTGCAAAAGAAAAAGACATGAATGCACAAAGTTATGATTTTGCACAAAGTTCAAATTGTCAACCAACTGCATAGTTTCCAACCAAACTGAATGGCCTAAACCAAGTCAAAAGGGCAAACTGAATGAAACTATCAAAGCTGTCCAAAAAGATATCAAGATATCAAAGTACAAAAGGCTATCAAAAAGGGCTGTCAAAGAAGCATAAAATCTGGAAGAAGAGATAAAGTATGCAGAGTAAACATGCATTGCAAGCAACATGTCAAGTCATCACTTTCCAAAAAGCCAGCTACCTTTTCAGAACTTAAGGACAAATCTAAGCAATATTAAAATGCTTAAAAATCTGGAGAGAGAGAGAGAGAGAGAGAGAGAGAGAGAGAAGAGAAAAAGAAGAAAGGGCTTACTGGCTTAGGCTTGAAGAAGAGATATATAAAACAAAAACTTATCAGAACCGTAGAAGGCAGATACAACATAAACAAAAATCAGAACCTCACAAAAACTGTCAAAAAAAAGAAACAGAACTGCCCAACCAGTAAAGCTCCCAACCTTTTCAAAAACCTGCATATGCCTTAAAGCCTAGCAGAAGCCTTTTATCCAAAAGGAGATACAAAAACATTCAGGACATCAAACCTTTCAAGCTTTGCATCAACCAAAGATAAACTCACAACACAGGCCCTGTCAAACAAAGCCTAAAATCTCTTAACTTGTAAACAATTCCAGACCTGCCTAAGTAAACCAGTATATCCAAACTTCACCAAAGCCCAGACCTGCATAACTCAAGCTTGAAGCCTGAAGCATCAAAAAAATATAACTTGTCTCTAAAATGTCCAAGACCCAAGCCTTACCATTCAAACACAAACAGAAACCTTTATCCAAAACTCACCAAAGCCTTACCTGATTCAAAGAACACTCAACCTGCTGAAGCCAAACAAAAGCCTAAAGTATACTAAGCCAAAAGCCTGTAAATTGTCATAACCCAGGCTTGCAAGCCTAAGCAACAACCAAAACACAAGCCCTCAGAACTTTGTTCATCACTGGGAAAAGAAATCATCCAAGGCAACCAAACATATCAAGCAAGCATACGAGGCAAAGAGGCCCTCAGAGGAAGCCTCATCACAGGGCGGGCAAAGAAATCATCCAAGGCAACCAAACATATCAAGTAAGCATACGAGGCAAAGAGGCCCTCAGAGGAAGCCTCATCACAGGGCAGGCATAAAGGCATCAAGGCATCAAGCTAGCATACGAGGCAACAAGAAGAATAAGATAAAGAAGCATCTCAGGGTACACAGGCAACTTAGAAGCCAACAAGAAGAAGAAGATAAAGAAGCATCTAGAAGCATCTCAGCATCAAGCGTATCAGCAATAAACAAATATTCAGAGGCAACTCAGTATCTCAGAGATATACATACAGAACATCTCAGACAAACATCATTGAAAGCAAGCAGACATAAAAGACAAAATACGAAATACCAGGGTCCCAAGCAAGCTAGCTTCATCATCACAATCCCCTCGCCGTCAAGCCACCGGAAACGCCTCCAAGTCCTTTGTCCTCCTCCAACGAAGGTAGTATAACTTTTTTTTCTTTCCTTTCATACATCTCAACATAAACAAACAACAATATTTCCCAATCAGAAACAATAATAGCACTTAATCAAAACATGAGATCAAAAGGAGCTAAGGCATAAAAGAGATTTGTTTTTACCATTTCTTAGCGCTACTACGCTCATCCATGGAGGAAGGAAGACGGACGATGGCGTTGGTGGCTGGGCAAGGAAGGGTTTCATTCAGAAAGCTCAAAAGATGAAGAGGAACGAACGAAGTGAAGACGAAGCCAAAACGGCGCCTCTGTCTCACAAACCCTAGCGCGTTCCAAAATGAAAACAAACTTTGACAACCCTAAAACATTTGTGTCAAAACAATGGGCCTTGCCCTTCAAAACGCCTAAGCCCATTTGCCTTTTTTCCAAACGCATACCCCCCTTTTTTTTATGTTCTGATCAATCTTTATTTGGGCCAGCATAACTCCTCTAAAGCCCATTCTTGTTTTTTAACTAAAAACCATTATTCTTTTTACCATCCTATGCTTTTTATAACTTATACTAATTATAATTTTTGCATTAACAATACCCTTTTATATATAACATAATTAAATTTTGTATATAATACATTATTTAAAATACACCAAAACATTAATTTTTTTCTTAAAAACATTTCTTTTTTTTTAGTTAAAACTTTGTACATAAAAAGAGTAATTAAAATACATTAATGGGTAAATACATAAGAAATACTTTTCTTTAATATAAGACATCAATATATAGAATTTGAGCATTTTCTTTTCTTAAAATATTGTCTTTGTACATAATTAAACAAAATACAAAGCATGATAACAATACATTAACAAAATACAAGATAAAAAATATTAAATAAACAAAACACTTAATTTTTTCATTAAGTTCACATCTCAACTTGTAAATAAACCACACACACTTACACATTTACAATACACAAATACGTTAATACATTTACTTTGCTTTACACATATACATTTGCTATTCTTATACATTGCTATACATTATATTTTACATTTGCACAATTCGATTTGGTTGTAAATTATTTAGACACTACTCTCCTTAAAGTCTCATCCCCATTTGTAAATTTATACCCCCACTCTCGGATACTTATTTGTAATAGCGTAGACTTTAAATTCCCGCAATTTACCGCTTTTAAATATACCATGGTTAGACCTAGGGTTTGCATGTACATAAAATCAAACGCTAGATAACCTAATACAAGACAAATACATGAAATCAATACACAATCACACTTGCACCCCTAGGGTAATCCCGCTTGTTGCCTTCCAAAATGGGCCATGCTTGCACGTCGAGTTTCTTTGGCAAAACAATTAAAATGATCATAAGTCCCTCGATGACGCTTTCGAAAGTTGCCTATCAAAATGATCATAGTCCCTTCAAGCAAATTGCCAAAGACACTTGGCACCATTGCATTCATGGTCCGTACGATGACCCGTGCCTGTCCCGTTAAACATCCTAAACGCAAGATTGTCCACCAAATACAATGGTGGAACAAAATTGTTAAAAGGGTTAAAACATGAGAAAAAACCTTTGAGTAAAATTAGGGGTAGACAAACTCTTAGTTACTTGATCAACTTGCAAAAACACTTGCCTACTTTTCAAAACCCACTTCACAAACACTTTCAAAACAAACTTTCAAAAAACATTCGAAACATCTTTTCGAAAAGATATACATCTTCGTATATACTCAAACACGAGTCATTACAATGGTTGCCGAAACAAAGGCGTCTATTTCAAAACATTTTCAAAACACACACACACACCATTTCAAGCAATCAAAAATCAAGGCAAGTGATCTAAAAACCAAGTAACTAAGAGCCCATGGATAACCATGGATGAAAAGGGTGCTAATACCTTCCCTTTTCATACGCTACCCCCGAACCCACGAAACATCTCAAAAGGTTTTTCCTGTGCTTTTTTAAACCTTTCCTTTAGGATAAAATAAAAAGTCGGTGGCGACTCTTGCTAAACCGAACAAGTGCGAAAACAAACGCAAAAACTCAAGTCAGTTCTCCCACCGTATCACAGAACTGGCGACTCTGCTGGGGAGTACTTAAAAGTGGGGTTACCTTAGGGTTTAGATCACCTTTGTTTTCAATTGTTTGCTTTGTTTGCTTTTATATTTGTTGGCTTTGCATCGGAGTTTCATAGATCCTAACCCGGATCTGGGGAATACCCTTTTAGGTAGCATAAGCTGTGAGGGACCTGTTCGGGGTATACCGACATGGGTGAAGCAGTGGCTACGTTGGTGTGGCACCTTGGTCTGTACCGATATCCCTTGTGTTGAAACGAGGAGAATATGGGTCTTCTAAGGAGTCATTAAGCACCAACCGACCTTAGAACCCTAAATTGACCCAACTTGGCCATAGAACAGTAGTAGTATGCTACACTCATTGAGGCTAAACTCTCGCGATGGTTCCGGCTGCAAGAAAAGATAGCGATGCTGGAGTTATGACCGATTGAGGGTAGTCAGTGATATTGAGATCCTCTAGAACCCGGTTACTTTTGATAGGACAGGTCTTAACCAACGAAACTGAAAGAGGGTAGTACCTGAACCTCATGCAAGCCTAAACCTAAGGACTTGTTTGCTTTGTGTGAATATGATTGCCTGTATATACACTCACTTGCTTTTGTACACATGTACATAACATCATAACATCATACCATAGCATTTTCAATAACCATTTCAAGGATCTCGAGGGTTCTTTTGATGCAGGGTTACGTTGAACCAGACGTCTACCAAGGGGCAAGAGGTTTTCTCCTCTAAACAAATGCCATCAAAGATCAAGTGCAAACTTGAATCAGGGGCTATGACCCACTTGACATGGTGAGCTTGGTTCTTGTGGAAAGACATCCACCGGTACAAAGGTCTCCAGTCAAAGATCGAAGTTCAACCTCTGACATTCTCTTGTGTTTACCCCAAGAGATCCTTGAAAGCATGCATCCATATATCATGCATTGCATCTTGACAGTTTTTCCTTTTTCAGGTTTCCTTACTCTCATACTGTTTATTTCAGTAAGAGATGGCTCTAGAGAGGACTGTCAAGGATATCCAGGACCAGACTGCTCAACTGCAGGAAATGTTCTTGAACTTGTCTCTGGGGCAAGAAGAGATGAAATCTCTCCTCACAAAGGGCTTGGTCCAGGGGAATTCAAACAATGCCAGGAGCGATCAGTTGGAAGCACTACAGTTTGATTTGGCAACATTGAGGATCCAAGTGATGGGACAACTGGTGGGCCAGATGGTTCTCATCCAGGATTTATCTCAAAGACAAGAGGAACTCAGAGTTCTTGTCAGCCAACTGCTTCGGAACAACCAACTGGGGCAAACATCTGAGGTTGAAGAGCAAGTCACCGCTCAACCCCCATCCACTCAAGAAGACAAGGGGAAGGCTCCTCTGCTTGATTCAGGGTCACAAGCCCAGCAACAACCTCGCCAGCGTCAACGGGGTAATCGGCGTAACCAAAATACGTCGGGAAGACAGTTCACGGAGACTGACATATCGTCATCTTTGATTCTGGAGCGCTTGTTGGAGGTCAATCTGACTGTTTTGAGGGAACCTAGCCGGAAGCCCAATACCTCCTCTCCTAACTATCATCCCGATGCATTTTGTGTTTACCACTCTTACATCCTGGGACACGACACCGACGACTGTTGGGCCTTGAAGAACAAGATTCAAGATCTGATCGACATTGAAGTGCTGAGGTTCATGCCAGACGGTGAGATGAAAATCTTCCGTTGAGGAGTTCTCCACCTGGATTGACAAAGCTCAAACTGAGAGACTTTTGCTTCGTTTTGAATTTTCAAAGTTGTAATTTCTTTTGTTTTCAAACAATTATCTGTTGATGTTAAACTCTGTTTCATTAATGCATTGCATATGTTTGTCTTGAATTCATCCATTCGTTTTCACTACTCTTATGCTTTCTTTATGATATTTAACTCTTGATAAAAAGCTGCAAGCCTTTAGACGGAGGATGACAAAACAATACCATAATCTCATACAATATGCTTTTGAACGGACCTTGCTGATGATGTACAGGCATTTCTTTCAATTCCCAAACACTGGAGTTATAAGGAAGATAATCCTTAGTCAACCCCTTCGAGCCAAAGAAGTAGGAGTTTTCTGTTCTAAAACGATCAAAACCTTTGATATAAACCCGGGGCAGGGTAGTATCTCAGTTAATTCAAGAGAAACGCGCATTGAAGTCGCAAACTCTCAGTTCGTAACACAACGAACGACGTCGAAAAAGCAAGCATTCCTTTGGAATCAAAAGACAAGGGTGGTTCCCTATCACATAGGCAGTTAATCTCTCAAAAGATAAAAGCCCACCAAGCCAAAACCTGTAAAGGAGGCTTAAGAAAGTTGGGGCATCCCGCTGGCTGTGATCTCGAAAACAGAGACGGTCAGGCAAAAGTTAGGGATAACAAATCAAAATCAAAATAGAGAGGTCATTACAGATCCTCAACAACATGAAAAATGTTGCAAAAGAAAAAAAGGAGATGATGACTGTCTCCCAAAATTTAACTGGTGAACCATCACCCAAAAGTCGTTCCAAACTCGAATAGAGTGCGACGCATAATTAACTGAGCTTAGGTTTGAAGAACATCGCGAAGAGCGGGTGGGTACAAATATATTTTGAGCCTTTATCCTTTGTTTCTTAAACCGTGAATCAGGCCACGTTGCAACCCTTTAAAAGTCCTAATTGAAGCATGGGTTAGTTCGAAAGCATACTGTTACAAAGGTATCCTGACTCCTGTAAGGCTTTGCTCTAAATCTTGTGTTGAACTTGTCTTATAAAACGTTTTCTGCTAAAAAACGCATTTTTCAAAACTTCGAGACAAACATAAACTTTGCATTGCTTGAATATCACTGTTTACATTTGGCTATTTGTTTGACAGCGAAGAAATTCATACAGCGAATGTTTGGAGGAACAAAAACTCTCTCAGTGAGTTAAAATCACTTCAAAAGGATGACACTTCCAACGACAAATCTCCTATCAATAAGGGACATGACATGTCACTATCCAGTTAACCTGGGGCAGTCCGATCAAGGTCAACAGATCTTTCAAAGTTCAGTTAACCTGGGGCAGTCCGATCAAGGTCAACATATCTTTCAAAGTTCAGTTAACCTGGGGCAGTCCAATCAAGGTTTCAACAGATCTTTCAAAGTTCAGTTAACCTGGGGCAGTCCAGTCAAGATTTCAACAAAATCTCTCAATTGTAGAGTAACCTGAAGAGACTCCTACATCACCACTTGGGGCATTCGAATGTTAAAAGTGTCCTAAGTTTTCCTTCATCATCTGCTGGAAATTACAACCACCAACAGATCAACTATCACAAATTCCAGATTTGATTCCTGCATCTAGCCAGGGCATATCTGTGAGTGATTGATTGTAGATTCGATACCTGTATCCAGCCAGGGAATATCTGTATGAAGATCTTAGAGATTCGATACCTGTATCCAGCCAGGGCACGTCTGTAAGCAACCTTTGGAAGTTCCGGATTCGATTCCTGTATCTAGCCAGGGCATATCTGTGAACGTTTGACTGTAGATTAACACCTGTAACAAGCCAGGAAATCATCTACATGAAGAGATTGAAGATCAACACCTGTAACAGGCCAGGGAACCATCTTTCTTTCTCAGGTCAGAGATCAACACCTGTAACAAGCCAAGACAATATCTCCTTGACCAACCTTTCTTAAAGTTCCAGATCAACACCTGTAACAAGCCAGGAAAATATCTGTGGACGACTGATTGTGGATTAACACCTGTAACAAGCCAGGAAATTATCTACATCACCACTTAGGGCATTCGAATGTCAAAAGTGTTCAACATTTCCTTCATCACCTGTTGGAAGATGTAGTTTTACACGGACTCATCATCAGGAAACCATACACTGGTTCCTTCTCAAACTCAAAAGATTCTTGTAATCCCCAACCAGAGAGCCTTACGGAATCTAATTCCCCTCAGCAGTCAAGATTCTTTTATCCCCAGCGGAGTTCATCAAATTCCCCAACATAACTTATCAGTGGAATCCCCAGCGGAGCTCTCCTCAAAACCTCAGCAAAGTATCTCTTCCCACAGAGTAATTCCCCGCAGAGTAATCTCTCCAACAAGTTTATTCCCCAACGGAGTCATCTTCTTCTACCGGTTTATTTTTGCAACCGTCATCCCCAGCGGAAACGAAGAACTCTACTGTTCAACATCAGCCCAGGATTTGATTCCCCGACCAATCGTCAAGGATTTATTTTCCCAGACGAAAATACATTCATAAACATTTCACATTTCATACATCTTGCTTACATACATGTTAAAGTGCATATCACACGATCTCATTTATTTTTGAGAACATCATGACATCATGCATTTCATACATCATGACATTGCATACAACTGATGTCTTGCCTTTTCAGGAAAAAGGTCAATCCAAAGATGATTACTATCAACTATCGCAATTCCAGATTCGATACCTGTATCTAGCCAGGGCATATCTGTGAGTGATGGATTGTAGATTCGATACCTATATCTGGCCAGGGCATGTCTACATGAGAGTTTGAAGATCAACCCCTGTAACAGGCCAGGAAATTATCTTTCATTCTCAGGTTAGAGGTCTACACCTGTATCCAGCCAGGAAAGCTATCTCTACCAACCTTTTATAATTCCAGATTTGATACCTGTATTCAGCCAGGGCACATCTGAAGACAACAAATTCCAGATTCGATACTTGTATCTAGCCAGGGCATATCTGTAGACAACTATTTCTAGATTCGATTCCTGTATCTAGCCAGGGCATATCTGAAGAGTTTGAAGATTCGATTCCTGTATCCAGCCAGGGCATATCTGTTGACGACTATTTCCAGATTCGATTCCTGTATCTAGCCAGGGAATATCTGTGAGCGTTTGATTGTAGATTCGATACCTGTATCCAGCCAGGGCATGTCTGCATGAAGAGACTGAAGATCAATCCCTGTAACAAGCCAGGAAATTATCTTTCTTTCTCAAGTACGCAAGTTCTCGCTAAGGAATCTCTTACGCGATCGACACACAATTTCAAATGGCATCTATAAGCCCATTCTCGACAAAGTTCCGTCACACCTCCCGATGGCATCTGTAAGCCCATCTCCACAACTATCCATTACACTTCCAAATGGCATCTATAAGCCCATTCCCGACCAAATTCTGTCACATCTCTAGATGGCATCTCTAAGCCCATCCCCAAATGGCATCTTTAAGCCCATTCCCTCTACCATCACATCACCGAGTGCAAATTTTAGGGCACTCTAGTGTCCAATCTCCTTTTACCTTCAAGTCGCGAACGGCAAACTTGCCGATCTAACTCTTCAGGTTCAAGAAGATTGAACAGGGGCAACTGTTGTACCCCAAAATTTGCCCTCGCATTTTTCCACAAGAAATCACAGCTTCGGGCCTTTCCTGATTTTTTTTCCAGATCGACGTTAAATTCAGTCAAACAGACTTTTCTTATCAGTCAGACGAAATTAGGGTTTTCATTGATTTTAAAGCAGTTCAGGCAGATTGCTAAAGTTTGGTTGAGTTGGCTCAGGTTTTTGATCAGGCGGACGCTTCTCTGACAATTAAAATGAAACTAGGGTTTTTTGCACGCATTCTCAGAAAGAATTAAGTCTACAGTTCTTTTCAGTTTACTCTGATATTTGGATTGAAGCATTGGAATCAAGAACTTGCAGATTGTTGTTTAATCAATAAAGGCTAAGGCATTTAATTTGATATGAGATAAAGGCTGAGGTACTTAAATTGAGAATCTACAGTGTCTGATTTGATCAGTAAAAAGATAAATATCTGGATATTGGTTTGATTAACTGTGCATTATTTAATTGGAGCGCCAGGTTTATTATTGATTCAATGATAAGGCCACAGTGTTTATTAATTATTTTTCTAAGTCAGAATAATTGGATACTTCCGGTTATTTTAATTTAAGAAATTCAAAATAATTAAATAAACATTGAGTTGAAAGAAGAATTAACTGATAAAAAGGATGTTTATTCACTTTGAATTGTTTGTTACAGATATTATTTAAATACTGTTAAATTTATTTACAGTTATTTAATAATATTATTACAAATAATTGAAATGGAAATAAAACTATCCTAAATATTCCTAAGTCTTCAAATCTTCATCTTCTATCCATTGCTCCTTTGCTCAATTATTTTCATCTGCAAAACAAAGAAAAGAAAAAAAGTCAAAGCAGATAAAATAATTAAAGGTAGATAGTTTAAAAAAATTCATCATTAAAGGCAACTAGCCGAAATCAGTTTGCCCTCTCTGCAAATCACGAGATTGCTCCCGGTTCACAAAGAGGGGTGAAAATTGCTTGCAAAAGAAAAAGACATGAATGCACAAAGTTATGAGTTTGCACAAAGTTCAAATTGTCAACCAACTGCATAGTTTCCAACCAAACTGAATGGCCTAAACCAAGTCAAAAGGGCAAACTGAATGAAACTATCAAAGTTGTCCAAAAAGATATCAAGATATCAAAGTACAAAAGGCTATCAAAAAGGGCTGTCAAAGAAGCATAAAATCTGGAAGAAGAGATAAAGTATGCAGAGTAAACATGCATTGCAAGCAACATGTCAAGTCATCACTTTCCAAAAATCCAGCTACCTTTTCAGAACTTAAGGACAAATCTAAGCAATATTAAAATGCTTAAAAATCTGGAGAGAGAGAGAGAGAAAGAGAGAGAGAGAGAGAGAGAAGAGAAAAAGAAGAAAGGGCTTACAGGCTTAGGCTTGAAGAAGAGATATATAAAACAAAAACTTATCAGAACAGTAGAAGGCAGATACAACATAAACAAAAATCAGAACCTCACAAAAACTGTCCAAAAAAAAAGAAACAGAACTGCCCAACCAGTAAAGCTCCCAACCTTTTCAAAAACCTGCATATGCCTTAAAGCCTAACAGAAGCCTTTCATCCAAAAGGAGATACAAAAACATTCAGGACATCAAACCTTTCAAGCTTTGCATCAACCAAAGATAAACTCACAACACAGGCCCTGCCAAACAAAGCCTAAAAGCTCTTAACTTGTAAACAATTCCAGACCTGCCTAAGTAAACCAGTATATCCAAACTTCACCAAAGCCCAGACCTGCATAACTCAAGCTTGAAGCCTGAAGCATCAAAAAAATCTAACTTGTCTCTAAACTGTCCAAGACCCAAGCCTTACCATTCAAACACAAACAGAAACCTGTATCCAAAACTCACCAAAACCTTACCTGATTCAAAGAACACTCAACCTGCTGAAGCCAAACAAAAGCCTAAAGTATACTAAGCCAAAATCCTGTAAACTGTCATAACCCAAGCTTGCAAGCCTAAGCAACAACCAAAACACAAGCCCTCAGAACTTTGTTCATCACTGGGCAAAGAAATCATCCAAGGCAACCAAACATATCAAGCAAGCATACGAGGCAAAGAGGCCCTCAGAGGAAGCCTCATCACAGGGCGGGCAAAGAAATCATCCAAGGCAACCAAACATATCAAGTAAGCATACGAGGCAAAGAGGCCCTCAGAGGAAGCCTCATCACAGGGCAGGCATCAAGGCATCAAGGCATCAAGGTGTAACACCCTTTAAAACCTCGAATAAAATTTCGCAATTAATTAAAATCATATTTACAGAGTACATGTATTAACGAGGATGTCACAATTCTTTTTTTTTTATAAAAACAAGTTCCTGTCATGCATAACATAGAAGCAACTCATACATGTTTACACAGCGGAATAATTTAATTAACAAAACCAATGTTATAATATTTTAAAATCATCAGGGATTAACACCTGGAAAATATCAACATCATATTATAACAAACATAAAGAAATAAACGAGTCTGACTAAAACAGCTCGACAAACAAACGTTCCCGGAGTTACAACTACCAGAGCATGACCCGGACAATACTTAAACGGAAATAAACTAGAAACACAAGCCTTCGCCGAGCACCTGAACGAAGCTCCTCAATCTGAAATATTCAACAGTAAGGGTGAGCATCTCAATTACACATTTGATTATACGTTCATAACAATCAATTCAGAAAACCATAAGCATCACCCAACAGTTAGCATGTTTCATAGTTTATAAAAACCTTTACAATTCATATACCCATAATATATTATTTTTCATATTTGTAATTAACATCAAACATCGTCAACAATTTAGCAACCATACATGCATACAAACAATTAAATACAACATTGGAAAATCATCCATTCATGTTATATTCAATGTAATGCAACACACCCATGCATGTGGTACCACTTTACCGCCCCATTAAATCTCGGGTCACGGATAACTCACTGTTCCATTATATCGCGGACACGGGTACCACCTCAACGTTCCATTAAATCGCGGACACGTATATTGGCCACCATGTTAATTCCACACAATGGGAATTAACAAATGCAACATGATATGTAAAGTATGTAACACTCAGCATACTATTAACATCAATCAACATATCATGCAACATCAACAACATCAATCATAACAGGATATGGATAGCATGTAATCACTCAGCATACTATTTAAACTTCAATCATATCAAGTTATATCATAATTCATGCTTGATAACATTATCTAACAGCATGACAATAAAATCCACAATAAAGCACAGAAAACAAAATTCAGAAAATCAACACAGCAGCATCAACACGGGTGCCCGTGTAAATCAACACTGCCCGTGTTGAAATGTGCCCAGAAAACACATTTTTTTATCATTACAGGGGATCAACACGGGTGCCCGTGTAAATCAACACGGACCGTGTTGAAATGTGTCTGGAAAACACATTTTTTGGCAACACAGTGAATCAACACGGGTGCCCGTGTTGATGAGCGCGGGTCAGATTTTTCCTGAACCTGCAGCAGCTCAGAACAGCAGCCAAACGAGAAAAATGCCAGCCAAAACGCGCATTTCGGTACCTAACGACATCGATTTTGTATAACTCAAAACAACACATCAATCCCCTAATTACCAACAATTATCATAGTGACCTTAAAAGTGATTATTCGTCCTTTTTGGGGAAATCTGATAACATTGAGGTTATCCCTAGAACCTCTAAGGTAAATTCACGATCATACAGATATACTCCCAATCCACCATTAGGAACCTAAAATCGTTAATTGATTTCATAAAATTGGGAACCTAAACCTTCTCTAACAAGGTTCAATCCTAAGGGTACTGATCCCTAAGAACATCTAACAATTGGGGTTCTCCCTACGATTATCCCAAATCAACCGTACCTAAACCCATAAGCAAATATAAATTGAGTAGTAGCCCCCCTTACCTTATCAATTTGCAGCTTTGAACTTTTTGAGCGATGTTCTTCGTTCTTCGTACCTTCAGAGCTCTGCTTCCCAATTTCCCAATTCTGTGTTAACGTGAATAATGAGAAAAATAACTTGAGTCCCAAATGTATCCTTATTCCTTTTGCACCCCCACTCTTTACTAACAACATCCAAGCCCAATAACTTAAAAACCCAATATTTCTCATTTCTTTTATTTTCTTCAAACATTCCAAAATAAATAATTTCTTTTTATTTTATTAATTCTAATAAAATAATTTCCCAATTAAATAAATCAAATAATTGAAACTGGGGTGTTACAACTCTCCCCCACTAAAAGAGTTTTCGTCCTCGAAAACATACCTTAGACGAACAGTTCCGGATAAGCCTCTCTCATCTGGCTCTCCAGCTCCCAAGTGATATTTCCATCTGCTGGACCTCCCCAAGCAACCTTCACTAATTCTATCTCTTTACCTCTTAACTGTTTCACTTCCCGATCTTCTATCCTCATAGGCAATGTTTCTACTGTCAGGTTATCTCTCACTTGTACATCATCTATTTGGATTACATGAGATGGGTCTGGAATGTATCTCCTCAACTGAGAAACACGAAAAACATCGTGCAAATTCGCAAGTCTCGGAGGTAAAGCAATACGATAAGCAACTTCTCCAACTCTTTCCGTAATCTGAAACGGACCAATAAAACGCGGAGTCAACTTCTTAGATTTCAACGCTCGACCAATACCCGTCATCGGAGTAACTCTCATAAACACATGATCTCCAGCACTGAATTCTAAATTCTTTCTCCTCTTGTCATGATAACTTTTCTGACGACTCTGAGAAGCTCTCATCTTCTCTTGAATCAATTTGATCTTTTCAGTAGTCTGCTGAACAATCTCTGGCCCAATTATTGAACTCTCTCCAGATTCATACCAACACAAAGGCGTTCTACACCGTCTACCATACAATGCCTTAAACGGAGCCATACCATTACTCGAATGGTAACTATTGTTATAAGTAAATTCAATCAATGGCAAATAGCTATCCCAAGCTCCACCCTTCTCTAAAACACAAGCACACAATAAATCTTCTAACGATTGAATCGTCCTCTCCGTCTGTCCATCAGTCTGAGGATGATAAGCTGAACTCAACCTCAATTTAGTACCCAAAGCCTTCTGCAATCCTTCCCAAAATTTCGAAGTGAACCTCGGATCTCTATCTGACACAATACTAGAAGGAACTTCATGCAAACTCACTATTTTCTCAATATATAACTGTGCCAATCTCTCCATTGAGTAATCCATTCGCACTGGTATGAAATGAGCAGACTTAGTCAGTCTATCCACCACAACCCATATCGCTTCACAATTCTTAGGAGTCCTCGGCAACCCGGATACAAAATCCATAGAAATACTATCCCACTTCCATTCTGGAATAAACATCGGCTGCATAACTCCAGACGGCTTCTGATGCTCAATCTTCGATTTCTGACAGATTAAACATGCATACACAAATTCAGCTATTTCCTTTTTCATTCTCGGCCACCAAAACAATTTCTTCAAATCATGATACATTTTCGTGGCACCCGGATGAATACTCATCCCACTGCGATGTCCTTCCTCTAATATACTCTTCTTCATTTCTGCGACATCAGGAACACAAACTCTATCGCCAAATCTCATAACATCATTCTCATCAATTCTAAACTCACCACCTTGATCTTGGTTGATCAATGTCAATTTATCAACTAAATTAACATCAGATTTCTGCACGATCCTGATCTCTTCTAGAATACCACTAGTAAGTTTCAACATACCCAAACGAACACACTTCGGAGTACTTTCACAAATTAAACTCAAATCTCGAAATTGTTCAATTAAATCCAATTCACGAACCATCATCATAGACATATGCAAGGATTTCCTGCTCAAAGCATCTGCAACCACATTTTCCTTACCAGGATGGTAATTCAAACCAAAATCATAATCTTTGAGAAATTCCAACCACCTTCTTTGCCTCATATTGAGCTCTTTCTGATCGAAAAGATACTTCAAACTCTTATGATCACTATACACTTCAAATCTCGAACCATACAGATAATGTCTCCACAATTTCAAGACAAACACAACTGCTGCCAACTCTAAGTCATGAGTAGGATAGTTCCTTTCATGAACCTTCAACTGTCTCGAAGCATACGCAACTACCTGTTGATTCTGCATTAAAACACCACCTAAACCCAACAGAGATGCATCACAATAGACCACAAAAGATTCCACCGGATTCGGCAAAATCAGAATAGGAGCACTAGTCAATCTCCGCTTCAATTCTTGGAAACCTTTCTCACAATCAGAATCCCAAATAAACGCTTGTCCTTTTCGAGTCAATTTCGTCAATGGCAATACTAACTTTGAGAATCCTTCGATAAACTTTCTGTAATAACCTGCAAGACCAAGAAAACTTCTGATTTCAGAAACAGTCTTCGGCGCTTCCCACTGAGATACTGCTTCTACTTTTGTAGGATCCACGGCAATACCATTCTTAGAAATCACATGTCCAAGAAAACTAACTTCATTCAGCCAGAACTCACATTTGGACAACTTTGCATACAACTTCTTATCTTTCAACAACTCTAACACAATTCTGAGATGTTCCGCATGCTCTTCGTCATTTTTGGAATAAATCAGAATGTCATCAATAAAAACCACAACAAACTTATCCAGATACGGATGAAAAATCCTGTTCATATATTCCATAAAAACACCAGGTGCATTAGTAACTCCGAACGGCATAACAGAATATTCATAATGCCCATACCTCGTTCGAAAAGCAGTCTTTTGAATATCTTCCGCTTTCACACGAATCTGATGATATCCAGATCTCAAGTCAATCTTACTGAATACACTGGCTCCAATTAGCTGATCCATTAAATCATCAATCCTCGGTAAAGGATACCGATTTTTAATGGTTACTTTGTTCAATTTCCTGTAATCAACACACAATCTCATAGAACCTTCTTTCTTCTTAACCAACAATACCGGAGCACCCCAAGGCGAAACACTTGGACGAATAAACTTCTTCTCCAGTAAATCTTCCAACTGACTCTTCAATTCAGCCAACTCAGACGCAGACATACGATATGGCGCCATCGACACCGGTCTCGTACCAAGAATCAAATCTATAGAGAATTCCACTTCTCTCTCAGGAGGTAACTCACCAACATCATCCGGAAAGACTTCTGGAAAATCACACACCACTGGCAATTCGCCACTCCTGACCTTTCCTGTTGCATCTAACGAAGCAAGTAACATAAACACCTTAGCACCGTCTTCCATTGCTTCTTGTACCTGCCTAGCAGTCATAGTCAAATTCTCGACGCCAACTGCCTCTGGGAAAATCACCGTCTTAGCAAAACAGTTCAGATGAACCCGGTTGACTTCCAACCAGTTCATCCCAAGGATAATATCAATTTGTTCAAGCGGTAGGCACACTAAATCCATACCGAAACCTCTACCAAAAATCTCAATAGGACAATTCCTACATACAAGTGAAGTTGTCACTGATCCCGATGCAGGAGTATCAACAACCATGCTACCTTGCATACCAGATATGTCCAGTTTCAACCTCTCAGCACAATCCAAAGAAATGAAAGAATGAGTTGCACCAGTATCAATAATTGCAACTAAAGGTGTGCCATGAATAAAACACGTACCTTTAATCAATCGATCCTCTGGAGTAGTCTCAGATCCAGACAAAGCGAACACTTTCCCACCTGACTGATCCTTCTTAGGCTTAGGACACTGCGGACGAATGTGACCTTCTTCACCACAATTGTAACAAGTAACAGTCTTCCCTTTGCAATCAATAGACAAATGACCAGTCTTTCCACATTTATAGCACTTCTTCTCCTCACTCTTGCAATCTCGAATATGATGACCAAACTCACCACACCTGTAGCATCTGATAGGAGCCTTAGAATCTCCCCCACTAGGCCTTTTCCAACCACCTGATTTCTGGTTATCTCTACTATATGGCTTGCCACGGTCCATATGTTGCTTTCCTCTTTTATCAACAGCCCCACGAGAGTGGGACGGCCTAGTCTTGGTAATATCTTCTTCCAAGATTCTGCTACAATCCACCAGATCAGAAAATCTACGAATACGCTGGTACCTGATTCCCTGCTTAATCTCATCTCGGAGACCATTCTCAAATTTGATACATTTGGAGAATTCTCCGGCCTCATCATTGTTGTAGTGTGCATAATACTTTGCCAACTCAGTGAACTTAGTGGCATACTCACTAACAGTCAGATTGCCCTGCTTAAGCTCCAAAAACTCAATTTCCTTTCTTCCCCGAACATCTTCAGGAAAGTACCTCCTCAGAAAAGCCCTTCTGAAGTTAGCCCAAGTCAGTGCCTCTCCATCCTGAACCATTTCAGTCCTTGTTGCAACCCACCAGTCGTCGGCCTCTTCTGCCAACATATGCGTACCATATCTGACTTTCAGATCTTCAGCACAATCAATCACACGAAAAATCCTTTCTATTTCCTTCAGCCACTTCTGAGCACCTTCAGGGTCATGTGTACCTTTGAACAACGGAGGATTGTTCCTTTGGAAGTTCCCCAATTGCCTATCAGCACCAATCACGCCTCCAGTTGGGTTTCCAGCAAGTACACCAGCTAACATCCCCAAAGCCTCAGCTAGTGCAGCATCATTTCGTCCGTTACCTCTTCCAGCCATATTCCTGAGAATTAAAACATACTCCTCATTAGAATACAGTATCGACAGTGTTACCTTACACTAATTGCATACAAAAGGGATGATTGACTCAAGACTCTGGTCGCAACGATCGACTATGCTCTGATACCACTATTGTAACACCTTCTAAAACCCCGAATAAAATTTCGCAATTAATTAAAATCATATTTACAGAGTACATGTATTAACGAGGATGTCACAATTATTTTTTTTTATAAAAACAAGTTCATGTCATGCATAACATAGAAGCAACTCATACATGTTTACACAGCGGAATAATTTAATTAACAAAACCAATGTTATAATATTTTAAAATCATCAGGGATTAACACCTGGAAAATATCAACATCATATTATAACAAACATAAAGAAATAAACGAGTCTGACTAAAACAGCTCGACAAACAAACGTTCCCGGAGTTACAACTACCAGAGCATGACCCGGACAATACTTAAACGGAAATAAACTAGAAACACAAGCCTTCGCCGAGCACCTGAACGAAGCTCCTCAATCTGAAATATTCAACAGTAAGGGTGAGCATCTCAATTACACATTTGATTATACGTTCATAACAATCAATTCAGAAAACCATAAGCATCACCCAACAGTTAGCATGTTTCATAGTTTATAAAAACCTTTACAATTCATATACCCATAATATATTATTTTTCATATTTGTAATTAACATCAAACATCGTCAACAATTTAGCAACCATACATGCATACAAACAATTAAATACAACATTGGAAAATCATCCATTCATGTTATATTCAATGTAATGCAACACACCCATGCATGTGGTACCACTTTACCGCCCCATTAAATCTCGGGTCACGGATAACTCACCGTTCCATTATATCGCGGACACGGCTACCACCTCAACGTTCCATTAAATCGCGGACATGTATATTGGCCACCATGTTAATTCCACACAATGGGAATTAACAAATGCAACATGATATGTAAAGTATGTAACACTCAGCATACTATTAACATCAATCAACATATCATGCAACATCAACAACATCAATCATAACAGGATATGGATAGCATGTAATCACTCAGCATACTATTTAAACTTCAATCATATCAAGTTATATCATAATTCATGCTTGATAACATTATCTAACAGCATGACAATAAAATCCACAATAAAGCACAGAAAACAAAATTCAGAAAATCAACACAGCAGCATCAACACGGGTGCCCGTGTAAATCAACACTGCCCGTGTTGAAATGTGCCCAGAAAACACATTTTTTTATCATTACAGGGGATCAACACGGGTGCCCGTGTAAATCAACACGGCCCGTGTTGAAATGTGTCTGGAAAACACATTTTTTGGCAACACAGTGAATCAACACGGGTGCCCGTGTTGATGAGCGCGGGTCAGATTTTTCCTGAACCTGCAGCAGCTCAGAACAGCAGCCAAACGAGAAAAATGCCAGCCAAAACGCGCATTTCGGTACCTAACGACATCGATTTTGTATAACTCAAAACAACACATCAATCCCCTAATTACCAACAATTATCATAGTGACCTTAAAAGTGATTATTCGTCCTTTTTGGGGAAATCTGATAACATTGAGGTTATCCCTAGAACCTCTAAGGTAAATTCACGATCATACAGATATACTCCCAATCCACCATTAGGAACCTAAAATCGTTAATTGATTTCATAAAATTGGGAACCTAAACCTTCTCTAACAAGGTTCAATCCTAAGGGTACTGATCCCTAAGAACATCTAACAATTGGGGTTCTCCCTACGATTATCCCAAATCAACCGTACCTAAACCCATAAGCAAATATAAATTGAGTAGTAGCCCCCCTTACCTTATCAATTTGCAGCTTTGAACTTTTTGAGCGATGTTCTTCGTTCTTCGTACCTTCAGAGCTCTGCTTCCCAATTTCCCAATTCTGTGTTAACGTGAATAATGAGAAAAATAACTTGAGTCCCAAATGTATCCTTATTCCTTTTGCACCCCCACTCTTTACTAACAACATCCAAGCCCAATAACTTAAAAACCCAATATTTCTCATTTCTTTTATTTTCTTCAAACATTCCAAAATAAATAATTTCTTTTTATTTTATTAATTCTAATAAAATAATTTCCCAATTAAATAAATCAAATAATTGAAGGCATCAAGGCATCAAGGCATCAAGGCATCAAGCTAGCATACGAGGCAACAAGAAGAAGAAGATAAAGAAGCATCTCAGGGTACACAGGCAACTCAGAAGCCAACAACAAGAAGAAGATAAAGAAGCATCTAGAAGCATCTCAGCATCAAGCGTATCAGCAATAAACAAATATTCAGAGGCAACTCAGTATCTCAGAGATATACATACAGAACATCTCAGACAAACATCATTGAAAGCAAGCAGACATAAAAGACAAAATACGAAATACCAGGGTCCCAAGCAAGCTAGCTTCATCATCACCATCCCCTCGCCGTCAGGCCACCGGAAACGCCTCCAAGTCCTTTGTCCTCCTCCAACGAAGGTAGTATAACTTTTTTTTCTTTCCTTTCATACATCTCAACATAAACAAACAACAATATTTCCCAATCAGAAACAATAATAGCACTTAATCAAAACATGAGATCAAAAGGAGCTAAGGCATAAAAGAGATTTGTTTTTACCGTTTCTTAGCGCTACTACGCTCATCCATGGAGGAAGGAAGACGGACGATGGCGTTGGTGGCTGGGCAAGGAAGGGTTTCATTCAGAAAGCTCAAAAGATGAAGAGGAACGAACGAAGTGAAGACGAAGCCAAAACGGCGCCTCTATCTCACAAACCCTAGCGCGTTCCAAAATGAAAACAAACTTTGACAACCCTAAAACATTTGTGTCAAAACAATGGGCCTTGCCCTTCAAAACGCCTAAGCCCATTTGCCTTTTTTCCAAACGCATACCCCCCTTTTTTTTATGTTCTGATCAATCTTTATTTGGGCCAGCATAACTCCTCTAAAGCCCATTCTTGTTTTTTAACTAAAAACCATTATTCTTTTTACCATCCTATGGTTTTTATAACTTATACTAATTATAATTTTTGCATTAACAATACCCTTTTATATATAACATAATTAAATTTTGTATATAATACATTATTTAAAATACACCAAAACATTAATTTTTTTCTTAAAAACATTTCTTTTTTTTTAGTTAAAACTTTGTACATAAAAAGAGTAATTAAAATACATTAATGGGTAAATACATAAGAAATACTTTTCTTTAATATAAGACATCAATATATAGAATTTGAGCATTTTCTTTTCTTAAAATATTGTCTTTGTACATAATTAAACAAAATACAAAGCATGATAACAATACATTAACAAAATACAAGATAAAAAATATTAAATAAACAAAACACTTAATTTTTTCATTAAGTTCACATCTCAACTTGTAAATAAACCACATACACTTACACATTTACAATACACAAATACGATAATACATTTACTTTGCTTTACACATATACATTTGCTATTCTTATACATTGATATACATTATATTTTACATTTGCGCAATTCTATTTGGTTGTAAATTATTTAGACACTACTCTCCTTAAAGTCTCATCCCCATTTGTAAATTTATACCCCCACTCCCGGATACTTATTTGTAATAGCGTAGACTTTAAATTCCCACAATTTACCGCTTTCAAATATACCATGGTTAGACCTAGGGTTTGCATGTACATAAAATCAAATGCTAGATAACCTAATACAAGACAAATACATGAAATCAATACACAATCACACTTGCACCCCTAGGGTAATCCCGCTTGTTGCCTTCCAAAATGGGCCATGCTTGCACGTCGAGTTTCTTTGGCAAAACAATTCAAATGATCATAAGTCCCTCAATGACGCTTTCGAAAGTTGCCTATCAAAATGATCATAGTCCCTTCAAGCAAATTGCCAAAGACACTTGGCACCATTGCATTCATGGTCCGTACGATGACCCGCACCTGTCTCGTTAAACATCCTAAACGCAAGATTGTCCACCAAATACAATGGTGGAACAAAATTGTTAAAAGGGTTAAAACATGAGAAAAAACCTTTGAGTACAATTAGGGGTAGACAAACTCTTAGTTACTTGATTGTTGTACCCCAAAATTTGCCCTCCCATATTCATCAAAGATTTGTCAAGTCAAGGTCACAAAATTCCCCCAGGGTTGTGCAGCTCAACTGTCTCCTATACAGTCAAAACTAGGGTTTGAGTTCTGGTCAAGCAAATGAACTTTTCAAAGGCCCAATCAAGTCTCACATGCCTACAAAGATGGTCAAGTATCCTCATATCAAGTTTCAAGGCATTCAGCTCAAAATTGCACAGTCAAAACCCTAGATTGCACTACAGTCAACTGTAGGGGCAAAATGGTCATTTGACAGTCAAAAGTTCAAATTTTTTGTCAACATATCATTTTGAAGCCACAAACATCATTTGATCAATGCTTGATCATGATTCTCAAAATTTGGCTCAGAAATCATCAAAGATGCAAAAGTTGCTATATTTGGACAGCTGAAAAAGTCAACTGAAATTGACCAGGGCATAACTTTCACATGGATTATCAGAAAAATTCCATCCAAAGCTCATTTTGAAGAGAAAGACATTTCCTACAATTCATCTTCATGTTCCAAGTCCAAGAAATGCTCTCACAAAAAGTTATCAATTTCAACATTATAGGTCATTTTCAAAAGTCAACAAAAAGTGACTTTAAGTCAAAGGCCATAATTTGAGATTGGTAAATCAAAATGACATGGGACCAAAGGCATTGGTTAAAGGACTCAAAGACCTTTCCAAAATGTCCAAGAACATGTGAAAAGCTTAAAAATTGACCAAGTTATGCCTTGTGGAAGTTGGGAAATTTTTGGAAATTTTTGAAAGTCAACATTGATGCAAAAGGCCTAAAAATGCAAATGGGCCCATTTTTCTTCCAAGATTCTTCATGCCAAGCCTATGCACGACCACTAGGCCCAAAGGGGAGTATTTTCATATTTTTTAATTATTTATTTGAATTAATATTAATTTATATTCATTTAAATCATTTTAATACATGAAAAATATAAACCTAACCTAAAAAAATCTTTCTGTGCACATTCTAATCTCAATATTTCGTGCTTGATTGATTATGGCAAGTTTTGGTGTGATTGGATCATGATTGAACAAAAACAACATGAAAAAAGATATGAAAAAGATTTTCCAAAATCAAATATGTGAAATCATCAATGCATGAGATTTTGTACAACTTTCTTGACCTAAAAGCCTCTATACATACTCAGCATCACAACCCTAATGATCTTAGACTGCAAGCTGCGCATAAGACACCATTGCATATTGAAATTTTTTACAAAAAACTCAAACACTGAAAACCAGTTTCAAGGGCGATTCAAGCACAAATTTTCATCCCATCATCATCCTGAGACGTCCTTGAACGTTCCTCAATCATTAACATCAATCAAAAGGCCCTGAATTGGTACCCCTAAGTCCAACTGTACCTTGGAATTTTTGAAATCGCACAGCATGATTCCATCATATTTATGCATTTTTCTTTGTTGATTCATGATCATATTAATGTTCTAAAGCTAACTGTGGTGTTTAATTGCGTTTTCATTGATCATACACGATTCCACCATATGCGATTTTTAGGGTTACAGGTTTCCCAGATTGGGGCTTTCACAACCAAGTGAAATTAGGGCTCAAGATGGCCATGGCTGGATTCAGCACATCAAGACGAAGAAGTCTTGACCCTCGCGCCCAATTTATATACATCATAGCGCTAGTCGCTATTTTTCCGTTGCCTGCCTAAAACCACGCCCAAAAAACTGTTGCCCATGTGTTTCATGTTTCAGGAAAACGAAGAAGAAGAAGTCGTGTCTGAACGTGATTGGATCTTTTGAATTTCGCGCGAATTTCCAAAAGCGCTCACGTGTTCTTCTTATATTATTCATTGTTTATTATATGTTAAATGAAATACAGCAGCGCAGTTGGTAACATGTGACATGAATAATCCTCAAGACCTGGGTTCAAGTCCCAGGTCTGGCAAAAGTTCCATATTATTTTTCATGAATAATTCTTATGCAGCGCGCTTGAGGAGGACCACCATACTCCATCAGTATCTCACCATACACGCGTCCAGTGCGTACAGATCAAAGGCTTAAATTCAAAGAACATACCATAGACCAGTCAACATGCCACGCATGATCCAAGAAGGTCAACCAATTTCCAGCTTATTGGGCCAATGTTCTAGGGCCTGCACCTCCTGATTTTGGGACAACACCCCACCCTGGTTTGAAATTTCATTTATTTCCCTTATATCTTTTTAATTCTTATTTTATTTATTTATTGTTTTAATTCAGTAATTATTTTTTACAAAAAAATATAAAAATCAGAAAAAGACCAAAAATAATATTTATTTTATTATAATTATTTTATTAGCATGTAAATAAACTAATTTCAAATTAGGTTTAATTTATATTTTTTCCATAACAAAAAATCCAACAAAATAGAATTAGGTTAATTGATATGTTTTATTCCTTTTAATATTTTTCCCTTTTTTAGAATAATAATATTGATTATTTATTTTCATAAATTAAAAAATTGTACATAAATAAATTAGGGTTTAATTTAGATTATATTTTAATTTTCATAATAAACTTAAAAAACAATAGAATTAGGGTTTGCCGTTTAATTTAAATTTCAATTAACTCCTTTTTCTCATTAAATCTAAAAAACACAAAAATACCAAAAAAAACATTTAATCATTTAATTTTTAATTCTCATTAATTTTAATCGTTTGCAAAAGAGTCCAACGCCCTAGTTTTGTTTTGATTATTTTCTTTTGCGCATTTACTTTATTGCTTAATATAATTCTGTAAATCTCCCAAAGCCATGTACATTTATTTATCGCACTTTTATTGCTTTATTTATTTTCCGCTAAATCGGGTCCGGTTTAATTTTGGCGATGTGGACCCGCGCCATTTGTAATAGTCTTAGATTTATTTTTTCCGCAAATATTAACTGTTAACCAAGCATGAAAGAATGAATGTCCTAATTAAAATCAAGCGTAGATCACAACAAACATGACAAGACAAATAACTGAAACATGACACACAATTCGCACACACCACCCCTAGGGTACGCCCCACTGTTGCCTTTCGAAAGGTGGTCGTCGAGTAGAAAACGTCTTAGTAAGTCCTCATGATCCGGGAACCTGGCATGAGGGTAGCTTCTAAGGTGTCTTCCCATTGCTCTGGTGATCACCACGTCCCGAATATCGAATTGACCCGAACACCTCCAACGGTGATGCTACCTACCTCTCAATGGTGGGATGGCATTACTTTAAAGGATATTTACACAGACGAATTCCTTAGGGTAGGTAGGTTCTCGAGGATACTTGCTCTAATTTCAAAATAAACTCAAAAAGACTTTTCACACCGACACTTTTCAAAAGCTTTCAAAGCAAATTTTTCAAACACTCTGACGTACGAGTCGAACTGAAATTTTTTCAAAGAAACTTTTAAACCCACATTGAAAAGCAAGCAAACATTTTTGAAAACACAAATGAGCAAGTATCTAAGAGCCCATGGATAACCATGGATAGAAAGGGTGCTAACACCTTCCCTTTCTATAACCTACCTCCCGAACCGAGAGCAATCTCTTTAAGGAATTTTTCTGTGCTTTTGTCCTTTCCAATTGGAGAAAATAAAAGACGGTGGCGACTCTTGCTTCCGCGACATTTTGCGAACCAGCCTTAAACAGTCAGTTCCAGATCCACCGATCACAGAACTGGCGACTCTGCTGGGGATTTAAACTTAAAGCGAGGTGTACCTTAGGGCTAAGTCATAACTGTGTTTTCACTTGTATTGTTTTGCTTGCTTTACTATTGTGGGTTGCATCGGAGATACATAGATCCTAACCCGGATCTGGGGATACCCTGTTTAGGTAGCATAAGCTGTGAGGGACCTGTCCGGCGTAGACCGACACAGGTGAAGCAGTGGCTACGTTGGTGTGGCACCTTAGTCTGTACCGATATCCCTTGTGTCGCAACAAGGAGAATATGGGTCTTCTAAGGAGTCATTAAGCACCAACAACCTTAGAACCTTAATTGACACAACTTGGCCTTTAGAACAGTAGCAGTATGCTACGCCCATTGAGGCTAAACTCTCGTGATGGTTCTGGCCGCAAGAAAAGATTGCGATGCTGGAGTTATGACCGATTGAGGGTAGTCAATGATATTGGGATCCTCTAAGAACCCGGTTACTTTTGATTAGGACAGGTATGAACCAACAAACTGAAAGAGGGTAGTACCTAGACCTCATGCTGGCCTAAACTTTAGGGGCTTGCCTTGTGTGACTTGTGTGCCTTACTATGTTTGCCTTTGTATCTGTATGTGGTGTGCTTTATCATAACATCATAGAATCATGAGCATTGCATGCATCCTGCATAAGAACTGACCATTTCAAAGACAAGAGGGTTTCATCTTTGCTCTGTTTTGTAGGACATTATGATGCCTGTGCGAAGGAATACTATCCGGTTCAACTTTGTTCGTTCACCTGAGTTGATTGATGAGTTGGTTAGCAGAATTCCAAACACCACTTCCTTCATTCAGAGGCATGGTTCTCTTCTCAGTTTAGTCACTACAAAGCGGGATCAACAGTTGATGAGTGTTCTGACCCAATTCTATGACCCTCAGTACCAGTGCTTCACCTTTCAAGACTTCCAGCTGGTCCCTACCCTGGAAGAGTTCTCTAATCTGCTTGGTATCCCTATCTTGGATCAGACTCCCTTTACTGGTTGGGAAAAGACCCTCAGGCTTGAGGACATTGCTGCAGCTATTCCTTTGACCCATCAAGAGGTAACAGACAACTGGGTAACCAGAAGCGGAGTTAAGGGTTTCTTGGCCAAGTTTCTGATTGGTAAAGCTAACAGCTTCTGGAATGACTTGGACTTTAGGGCATACGAAGACATCTTGGCTCTCCTAATCTATTGGTTAGTCCTGTTTCCTAATCCTGACAACTTCATCAATGTCACTTCCATTAGGATCTTTATGTCTCAGAACCCTGTGCCCACTCTCTTGGGTGACATCTTGCAACAACTTCATGCCCGTACTACCCGAAGACGAGGAACCCTATGGTGTTGTATCCCTTTGTTGGTGAGGTGGTTTATTTCGCACCTCCCTAAGTTCGTACTGAAGAACCAAGAAGGAAGAGGTTGGGCTCACAGGTTAATGTCTCTCACCGATAAAGACATCATTTGGACTTGCAGAGGTTTGGATGAGATAGCTATTATTGATCGATGCGGGGAGTATCCTAATGTTCCTCTGATTGGTACTCAAGGAGGGATCTCTTACAATCCATGTCTAGCACTCCGTCAGTTTGGAAGAGAAAGAAGAGCAGGCCCCCATGAGATGTTGGTGCCTCACATCAGTTTCGAGTTTCAGGTGGATAGTGACGAGCTACGTCGTAGGTTCATCAAAGCTTGGGAGAAGGTTCATAAAGCTGACCCACAAGAGCTAGGGCCAAAGACTTCTCTACCTATGGAAGCCTACTACAAATGGGTCCGCATCCGTGCTCAGAAGTTAGGTATGCCGTATGAAGCTGTCAGACCCGTCATTCTTGAGTGTCCTGATAAAGATGGTGTTCCTCCAACTGTCCTTCCTCCTCAGATACCTACTGATTATGAGACATTGAAAAGATCTTGGTCGCAACTGCAAGAAGAGCGGGATTCTTACCGGGAGAAGTTCAACGAGCAGGAATCAAAGATCCAGAAGCTGACAAAGCAGTTGGAGAATGAGAGAGCTCTGAATGCCTACCTCCGTACTGAGAAGAGGAGACCATGGGATCAATGAAGAATTTTGAATGTGCCTTTACAGTTTTTATTTCCTTTCCAGTTATTTCATTTCATGTAAACGCCTAAGGGCAACCTGTTGAATAATTTCAGTTGCAAAGTTGAATCTAATAAAGTGTGTTCTTTTTTGTTTACAAAGTTGATTCCCGATTGTCTTTGAAAACATAATTCATACGCATTTCATGCATCATGTGCATAGCAGGTTTTTCCTTTTTCAGGTTGCTTACAGTTCTTCGCTGTTTATTTCAGCATCATGAATCCCGGATCTGAATCTACAGAGACATCAATCAAGGCTCTCCAGGCGCAGAATGCGCAGTTTTAAGAACTGATCATGGGTCTAGCTAAAGGCCAAGAAGAATTAAAGACTATGCTCCTGAAAAAGGAGAAGAAGAAAAAGAGAAGAACTGTTCTGTTCAACTCGGGCCGAAGGTTGGGCAATACTCTGCACCATGAAGAGGCTGTTTCTTCTGTTGGCAAGAGTCCTTCTCAGGCAGAAGTAAAAGTTCCTACTCCAGTGGTCTCCGACAACGAGACAGATTTTGATGAGGAACAGTATCCTCCTGCAGACGACAGGTACAAACAACTGGAGGACAGGTTGAAGGCTATGGAGGTGCAACAGGCACCTGGGCTGGATTTCGGAGATCTGGGTTTGTCGACTGGTGTGATTATCCCACACAAATTCAAAGCTCCAACCTTCTCCAAGTATGACGGGGCATCCTGTACCAAGCTGCATTTGAGGTCCTATGTTCGGAAAATTCAGCCGTATACTGCGGACAAGAATCTATGGATCCACTTCTTCCAGGAGAGTCTTTCAGGGACTCATCTCGAATGGTTCTATCAGCTGGATGGGACCAAAATTCGTAACTGGGAGGAGCTGGCTACTGCTTTCTATAAGCAGTATCAGTATAATGCCGACCTTGCCCCCACACGTACCCAACTCCAGGGTATGTCGTTAGGTACAAGTGAAGGTTTTAAAGAATACGCGCAGAAGTGGAGGGATCTGGCTGGCAGGGTGCAGCCACCTTTGACTGATCGAGAGTTAGTGGACATGTTCTTGGGGACCCTGTCTGGGCCATTCTTCAACCATCTCATTGGGAATTCTTCTGCTGGTTTCACTGATTTGATCTTGACTGGAGAGAGAATCGAAGCTGGGCTGAAATCTGGGAAGATTGCAAAGGGGGCATCATCCTCTAGTTCAGAAAAGAAGCCGTTTAAAAAGGAGTCTAGTGCCGTGTATGGTTCTAGGAAATCAGAGAGACCGGAGCACCGCCAATCTGTCAGTGCGGTGATGATTGCTAAGCCTGCTGCCGCTCCCCGGCCAAACAATCCTCAAAGGGCTGATAGACCCCGGAGAGAGTTTACCCGGTTAAGCATGACCCTATCGCAAATCCTGCCACAGTTACTATCCACCAATTTGGTGACTGTCAAGGAGGCGCCAAAGTTCTCAAACACTACATCTCCTAAGTACAACCCGAATGCCCGTTGTGCTTACCATTCAGACAGCCCGGGGCATGCCACTGATGACTGTTGGGCGTTAAAGAATAAGGTGCAAGACCTTATCGATGCTAAAGAGATACAATTCGAGGCGCCTGCAAAGCCAAATGTAGTCACTGCCCCCATGCCTCAGCACGGGGTAAATGCTGTTGATGAAGATGTTTATGCTGTTTCTGTGGATGATCTAGCCACTCCTTTAAAGATCGTTAAGAAGAACCTACTGCAGGCCGATTTATTTCTGGGTTGTAGTGAGGGTTGCCTATTCTGTATTGTGTCCCCATCCGTTTGTCCCTTGCTAAAGTTAGGCATCCAAAGCTTAATGGATAGCAAGGAGATTCTATTCAAAAAGTCTGCTGTTCGTTTGGCTCCAATGGAAGAAGTTTCTGTGGTGACTATCTTCAACAATCCGATCCCGGCTCTCCAGAAGAAGCCTGTACAAATTCTGACCGTGGCACCTATTACTATCACTGTTCCTGGGCCCCTGCCCTATGCCTCTAACAAAGCTGTCCCTTGGCACTATGGGGCAGATGTATATATAAATGGAGTTAAACAAGAGCTCAACGCTGGCGCCAGCATCTGTGACATCACTGGCCCGGCCAAAGTTACCCGCAGTGGCAGGCTCTTCTCGCCTGACATTGCGCCACCTGCTGCCCGAAGACCACTCCTGATAATTCCTGCAAGTACACCTACTCCCGTTGCTGATCAAGTTGTTGTTCCTGCTGCTGATCCGATTGTCTCTCCTGCTGCCGAGTCATCCAATGCTCGGGGCAAGGGAATTGAAACCGAGCCTGCCCAGATGGAGGCACCCATACCCATAGCTGCTGAGGCTTCCCCACAAGAGATGGAGGAGATTTTGAAGATTATAAAGAAGAGCGATTTTAATGTCGTGGAACAGTTGGGGCATACGCCCTCCAAGATATCTATGCTCTCTTTACTGCTGTGCTCTGAGGCCCATGCAAAGGCCCTCATCTCATTCCTCAAGACGGCCCATGTGCCACATGAAACCTCTGCAGTCCAGTTCACCGATTGCGTGGCAAACCTAACGGCAGATAATGGCTTGGGGTTCTCCGATGCTGATTTGACCGCAAAGGGGAAAGATCACAATGATGCTCTGCATGTCTCAATCGAATGCAGAGGCACCACCTTGGCACATGTGTTGGTTGATACTGGGTCATCTTTGAACGTGCTACCCAAGAAGGCTCTGGATCGTCTAGATTGTGAAGGCCTGGACTTGAAACCCAGCAACATCATCGTCAGGGCCTTTGACGGTTCAAAGAGGATGGTCCACGGGGAGGTTGACATTCCGATTCGTGTGGGTTCTCAGGTGTTCGACTCCACTTTTTATGTGATGGATATCCGTCCATCTTACTCTTGTCTGCTGGGTCGACCCTGGATACATAAGGCTGGGGCAGTGACCTCTACCTTGCATCAAAAGCTGAAGTACCCCGTCAGAGGGAAGATTGTCACCGTGCAAGGTGAGGAAGAATACATGGTGAGCCACCTAAACTCGTTCAGATACATTGAGATGGATGGGGAGTTCATTGAGACCCCCTTTCAGCATTTCGAGGAGGTGTTTCCAATTGCGGCAGAAACAACAGAAGCAAGTGGTCCTTTGAAGATGGCCTCTCTGAAGGATGCCAGGGCTGTAGTGCAGAAGGGTGAAGGTGCCAACTGGGGCAGACTTCCAGACTTCACCCAGAAGACTGATAAACTTGGGCTGGGTTTCACCTCAGAAGGGCAGAGAGCTATGAGAAAAGAGAAGATCGGAAGGCCTCCGGTGTTTATTAAAGGTTCAGAAGTGAATGCCGTCGGGGAAGACCTTGAAGTAGACGAAGCCGAATTCAACAGCTGGATTTATCCGACGACCGAAGACGGATTAAACAATTGGAGCGCAAAGGACCATACCCCTGTTACCTTTGTGACACAGTAATGAATTCCCATGTTTTGTTATTTTGTAATAGACAATGATAAACTCTATGGCCCGGTGTCTTACCCGAGGCCCCGTGGTTCTATTTGTGAGGGCATATGAACTGTCATTTTATACATCATGAATGAAAATCTTGGACTATTTTCGCATTGCAAATATTGTGTTCCTTTTTTTATCTTTCATTTCCTTTACATAATTTTCAAAAACAGCTGTATTTACACACACACTCACTCATACAGGTTCCAATCCACTCTGGATCTTACTGACAACAGCTCTGCTAATGCCAATTATGACTTCGAAAATCCGATCAACTTACCCGAAGACGAAGGTGAAGATGATTGCGAAGTGCCTGGCGAGCTTGCAAGACTGTTGCTCCAGGAGGAGAGGGCAGTTCAACCCCATGAAGAGCCGGTGGAAACTATAAACCTGGGTACTGAGGCGGACAGAAAAGAGGTAAAGATTGGTGCTAACCTAGAGCTCAGCGTGAAGCAACGGTTAACCAAGATGCTGCATGACTATATGGAGATCTTTGCCTGGTCCTACGAAGACATGCCAGGGTTGGATACCGATATTGTTGTCCATCATTTGCCGACTAGGGAAGACTGCCCTCCAGTTAAACAAAAGGTTCGTCGGATGCGTCCAGAGATGTCCGAAAAGATTAAAGCCGAGGTCATGAAACAGTTTGATGCCGGGTTCCTTGCAGTAACGTCTTATCCTCAGTGGGTTGCTAATGTGGTGCCGGTACCTAAGAAGGACGGCAAGGTCAGAATGTGTGTCGATTACAGGGATCTGAACAGGGCCAGCCCCAAAGATGACTTCCCCTTACCTCACATTGATGTCCTTGTTGATAATACAGCTCAGCACAAGGTATTCTCTTTCATGGATGGCTTTTCAGGCTACAATCAGATCAAGATGGCACCTGAAGACATGGAAAAGACTACATTTGTTACTCAGTGGGGCACCTTCTGTTACAAGGTCATGCCGTTCGGATTAAAGAATGCTGGGGCAACCTACCAACGTGCCATGGTTGCCTTATTTCATGATATGATCCATCATGAGATCGAAGTGTATGTAGACGACATGATCGCAAGGTCCCAAACTGAGGAAGAGCACCTAGATCATCTGCAGAAGTTGTTTGACCGGTTGAAACTGTACAAGCTAAGATTGAACCCGAACAAGTGCACCTTCGGGGTAAGATCTGGAAAGTTGCTAGGCTTCGTGGTCAGTGATAAAGGTATTCAAGTGGACCCTGCTAAGGTCAAAGCAATTCAAGAGATGCCAGTTCCTAAGACAGAGAAGGAAGTCAGAGGCTTTTTAGGACGCCTGAATTACATTGCTCGATTCATCTCTCATCTGACTGCTACCTGTGAGCCAATCTTCAAGCTGCTGAAGAAAGATCAGGTAGTACGTTGGAACGATGAATGTCAAGCTGCCTTCGACAGAATCAAAGAGTATCTTCAAGAACCACCCATCCTTATGCCACCGGTTGAAGGGAGACCTCTGATCCTATATCTGACAGTACTTGACAACTCAATGGGGTGTGTGCTGGGGCAGCATGACGAGTCTGGCCGAAAAGAGCATGCCATTTATTACCTTAGCAAAAAGTTTACCGACTGTGAGACCCGATACTCACTGCTTGAGAAAACTTGCTGCGCTTTGGTATGGGCTGCTCGCCGGCTGAGACAGTATATGCTGACTCACACTACCTTGTTGATCTCAAAGATGGATCCGATAAAATACATATTTGAAAAGCCTGCTCTGTCTGGGAGAATTGCAAGATGGCAGATGATCTTGACGGAATACGACATTCAGTATACAACCCAGAAAGCCATCAAGGGAAGTGTATTGGCAGACCACTTAGCTCATCAAGCTGTAGATGACTACCAATCAATGAACTTCGAGTTTCCGGATGAAAGCATCATGATTGTAACTGATTGTGAAGTACCTGGACCGGATGAAGGACCTGAACCAGGATCCCGATGGTCTATGCACTTTGACGGAGCTTCCAATGCTTTGGGAAATGGTATCGGCGCCATCATCATATCTCCACAAGGTACTCATACTCCACTCACTGCCCGGCTGTGTTTTAACTGTACCAACAACATGGCGGAGTATGAGGCGTGTATCATGGGTCTTCAAGCTGCGATCGACCTAAGGATCAAATTTCTAAGTGTCTTCGGAGATTCCGCTCTTGTGATCAATCAGATCAAAGGAGAGTGGGATACGAAACATCCAAACTTGATCCCTTACAGAGAATGTGTGTTGACCATGATTCCCCACTTCACGGAGATAACCTTTGAGCACTTTCCAAGAGAAGAGAATCAGTTAGCGGACGCGTTAGCTACAATGTCTTCAATGTTCAAGGTTAAATGGGATAATGAAGCTCCCCGGATCATCATTTGGAAACTGGACGAACCGGCATACTGTTGTGATCTCGAAACTGAATTGGTGACTGAGAAGCCTTGGTACCACGAAGTAAAGAGATATCTGGAAGCTCAGGAATACCCTGAAGGTGCCTCTATCAATGATAAGAAATTCCTGAGGCGGTTCGCAGCCAAGTTCTTCCTAAGCAACGGCATCTTGTACAAGCGAAACCATGATTCAACCTTACTGCGTTGCGTGGATAAGACTGAAGCGGAAAGAATCATGGAGGAGCTACATGAAGGGACCTTTGGTACACATTCTAGCGGACATACCATGGCTAAGAAAATCCTACGGGCAGGATACTACTGGTCCACAATGGAAGCTGATTGCTACCAACACTCCAGGACATGCCACAAGTGCCAGATCTATGCAGATAAAGTGCATGTTCCTCCGGTTCCCCTGAATGTTCTGACTGCGCCGTGGCCGTTTGCAATGTGGGGCATAGACATGATCGGCGAGATAAAACCTACGGCATCCAATGGACATCGCTTCATCCTAGTGGCGATTGATTATTTTACAAAGTGGGTTGAAGCAGCATCCTATGCTACAGTAACCAAGACTGTTGTGGCACGGTTCATTCGGCACAACCTGATCTGTCGATACGGCGTCCCTGAGCGGATTATTACAGACAACGGTACCAATCTGAACAATAAGATGATCGCTGAGCTCTGCGAACAATTCAAAATACAGCACCACAATTCTTCTCCTTACAGACCGAAGATGAATGGGGCTGTAGAAGCAGCGAATAAGAACATCAAGAAGATCGTGCAAAAGATGACAGTAACGTACAAAGATTGGCACGAGATGTTACCGTTCGCTCTGCATGGGTACCGTACTTCAGCTAGGACGTCAACCGGGGCAACTCCCTTCTCTCTGGTTTATGGCATGGAGGCAGTCTTGCCGATCGAAGTGCAAATTCCCTCTCTCCGGATAATGAAGGATGCAAATCTGAACGAAGATGATTGGATCCAGACACGACTTGACCAACTCAACCTCATTGACGAAAAGAGACTTGCTGCTATCTGCCATGGTCAGACGTATCAGAAACGAATGATCAGGGCATTTAACAAAAAGGTCAGACCGCAAGAATATCAAGTTGGGGATCTGGTTATCAAGAGAATCATCCTTCCTCAGAGTGATCCAAGGGGCAAATGGACCCCTACGTACGAAGGGCCATTTGTGGTTAAGCAGGTGTTCTCAGGAGGAGCAATGATCTTAACCAACATGGATGGTGACGACCTTCCTCACCCCGCCAATGCAGACATAGTTAAAAAATACTACGCATGAAAAAAGACCCGCTAGGCTGACATGCCTAGGCAAAAATTAGGGCTTCCCGTCGAACCAAAAGGGTTCGGGCAAAATGAAGGGATGAAAATGAAAAATATGTACACCCGGCAAGTCGAAAACCTGAAAAGGCGGCTTGGGCAAAAATGGGTATCCCGGTGGACTGAAAACCCGAAAGGGCGGTCCAGGCAAAAATTAGGGATAAAACGTAAAACTATGTCTCATTGATCACTTTGCATCCAGAATCCGGTACCTACATCAAGTTCAGACGGCATCGATCAGTCAGCTTCACCTTCAACCAAGGTCGTCAAGTGATGAGACGCTCGGAGTTATAAAGGCAATAGCAGAGTTGAAACCCAGTGGATCATTCATCTTTCACACAGCTGTTTTATTTTCTTTTGTACAAAACTTGTATAAACTCTTTTGATCGGCGACGTACCTCTTACTAGGACGTCAGCCTCTTGTATACAAAATGCCTATTTTCAGGCCATTCAAAAATCAATAAAAATATATCTTCAGTTAAATGTGCCAAGTGTTTTTCTTTTTCTGTTTTGTTTTGCGAAGAACGTCCAAGGTTCAATTTGTGATGTATGCATTGACAAAAATTTGCTAACTCATGAATATTTGCATACGAAACAAAGGAATTAATTACAGGTGACACTAGAAACAGGGGCAATAAAGAGTTGTCTGAGCAGTCTAATTGTTCTATCCCCCAAGGTACTAAGGTAGGTTCAGCTAAAGAACACGGCCAAGTGTATCTTAATTCCCCAGAGAGTGGTTCAACAAAACAATACATTCTTCCCCAAGCAAATCATCAAATATCAAGGAAATTGAGTATCCTCCTGTAGATCTCAATACTTCCCCAGCAGTATACATAAAGCATCCCCGACAATCTTGGTCTAAAGATTGTTCCCCGGCGGTATACCACCATTCAAAGGAATCACTTCCCCGCAGTCTAAAACCTCCCCCAGGAGAGTCCAATCCAGTTTCCCCAGGAAAGTTGGAATTCATATCTCCCCAATCTCCCCAAGCAGCGAGCTTATCCCCAGTAGATTCTGGAAGCTTATCCCCTCGTAGAGCACGAACGCGTCGCCCCGGCTTGATTTAAAGAGTTATTTCCGTAACAGGATATAACTGGGTTATCCTCAGCCAAAAGCCACGGAAAGAGCGTCCTCGGCAAAGTATCTTCCTACCCCCAGCGAAGTCTATCAACACTTCCAGCACAACAAGGATATCCCCAGCATAACTCATCAACGGTATCCCCAGCGGAGGTATCTTCATCAACTCAGCAAAGCATCTCTATCCCCACAGAGTAGCACTCCCCAGCATGATCGCTAGAGTATCTTTTCTCCCGCAGAATTGTTTCATTCCTCAACGGAGTTATCTCCTCCTACCGGTATTCTTGCAACGAATCATCCACAGCGGAAGCAAAATCTCTTCCTCAACATCAGCCCAGGATATGACTTCCCGGCACCCGTCAAGGATTTATTTTCCTAGACGAAAACATACATGAATCATCACATACATCATTATAGCATGCATGTACACATCATATCATATAAATCGTATCCATGTTTGCTTGATCCATATCATGCATCGCATATAACTGACCTCTACCTTTCAGGAAGGGTGCAGTTGAAATTCTCAAACATATTTCAAGGACTTCTCTAGTCCAGTTAAATCGACTCCAAACAGATTGTTCTGATAAAGACTCAGTAGAAGTTCTCTTATGGTCCCCTCTCCAACGGCGTGTGAGGTGGTAATTCCTTCTTCAGATGTTTCCCTCTCCGGCATGAGCGTGAGGTGATATTCTCGTATGGTCCCCTCTCCAACGGCGTGTGAGGTGGTAATTCCTTCTTCAGATGTTTCCCTCTCCGGCATGAGCGTGAGGTGATATTCTCTTATGGTCCCCTCTCCAACGGCGTGTGAGGTGGTAATTCCTTCTTCAGATGTTTCCCTCTCCGGCATGAGCGTGAGGTGATATTCTCTTATGGTCCCCTCTCCAACGGCGTGTGAGGTGGTAATTCCTTCTTCAGATGTTTCCCTCTCCGGCATGAGCGTGAGGTGATATTCTCTTATGGTCCCCTCTCCAACGGCGCGTGAGGTGGTAATTCCTTCTTCAGATGTTTCCCTCTCCGGCATGAGCGTGAGGTGATATTTCCTTTCAGATTATAATTTCCTATAGTTCCCTCTCCAACGGTGAGTGAGGCGACTCCCTTTGAGATTATAATGTCCTTTGGTTCTCTTCCTGACACTACGAAGATGGTAATTCTCACCAAGATTTTCTCAACGAGCGTTGTTGAGGTTGAAATCATTCAGGATTCTCTTACCATTCATGCTAAGGCAGTAACCATCCCTGGTTCATTCATCAGCGTTTGAAGCTCCAGACTCAGCTCCTGTAACCAATCAAGACATATCTATATCAAGCATCTAAAATCAGCTCCTGCGACGTGTCAGGTACTCATTTTTCTGTTTTGCAGGTATGCAGGTTCTCGCTAAGGAATCTCCTACGCGATCAACGTCCAGATGGCATCTATAAGCCCATCATCCTATCCAGCAACCCCTAAAATGGCATCTATAAGTCCATTCCCTCATCATCACTGCTACTATATGAGCGCAAATTTCTGGGCACTTTAGTGTTCAATCATCTTCTACCCTCGGATTACGAAAGGCACGTCAGCCAATCTGCACCCTCAGGTCTAAGAAGATTGAACAGGGGCAACTGTTGTACCCCAAAATTTGCCCTCCCATATTCATCAAAGATTTGTCAAGTCAAGGTCACAAAATTCCCCTAGGGTTGTGCAGCTCAACTGTCTCCTATACAGTCAAAACTAGGGTTTGAGTTCTGGTCAAGCAAATGAACTTTTCAAAGGCCCAATCAAGTCTCACATGCCTACAAAGATGGTCAAGTATCCTCATATCAAGTTTCAAGGCATTCAGCTCAAAATTGCACAGTCAAAACCCTAGATTGCACTACAGTCAACTGTAGGGGCAAAATGGTCATTTGACAGTCAAAAGTTCAAATTTTTTGTCAACATATCATTTTGAAGCCACAAACATCATTTGATCAATGCTTGATCATGATTCTCAAAATTTGGCTCAGAAATCATCAAAGATGCAAAAGTTGCTATATTTGGACAGCTGAAAAAGTCAACTGAAATTGACCAGGGCATAACTTTCACATGGATTATCAGAAAAATTCCATCCAAAGCTCATTTTGAAGAGAAAGACATTTCCTACAATTCATCTTCATGTTCCAAGTCCAAGAAATGCTCTCACAAAAAGTTATCAATTTCAACATTATAGGTCATTTTCAAAAGTCAACAAAAAGTGACTTTAAGTAAAAGGCCATAATTTGAGATTGGTAAATCAAAATGACATGGGACCAAAGGCATTGGTTAAAGGACTCAAAGACCTTTCCAAAATGTCCAAGAACATGTGAAAAGCTTAAAAATTGACCAAGTTATGCCTTGTGGAAGTTGGGAAATTTTTGGAAATTTTTGAAAGTCAACATTGATGCAAAAGGCCTAAAAATGCAAATGGGCCCATTTTTCTTCCAAGATTCTTCATGCCAAGCCTATGCACGACCACTAGGCCCAAAGGGGAGTATTTTCATATTTTTTAATTATTTATTTGAATTAATATTAATTTATATTCATTTAAATCATTTTAATACATGAAAAATATAAACCTAACCTAAAAAAATCTTTTTGTGCACATTCTAATCTCAATATTTCGTGCTTGATTGATTATGGCAAGTTTTGGTGTGATTGGATCATGATTGAACAAAAACAACATGAAAAAAGATATGAAAAAGATTTTCCAAAATCAAATATGTGAAATCATCAATGCATGAGATTTTGTACAACTTTCTTGACCTAAAAGCCTCTATACATACTCAGCATCACAACCCTAATGATCTTAGACTGCAAGCTGCGCATAAGACACCATTGCATATTGAAATTTTTTACAAAAAACTCAAACACTGAAAACCAGTTTCAAGGGCGATTCAAGCACAAATTTTCATCCCATCATCATCCTGAGACGTCCTTGAACGTTCCTCAATCATTAACATCAATCAAAAGGCCCTGAATTGGTACCCCTAAGTCCAACTGTACCTTGGAATTTTTGAAATCGCACAGCATGATTCCATCATATTTATGCATTTTTCTTTGTTGATTCATGATCATATTAATGTTCTAAAGCTAACTGTGGTGTTTAATTGCGTTTTCATTGATCATACACGATTCCACCATATGCGATTTTTAGGGTTACAGGTTTCCCAGATTGGGGCTTTCACAACCAAGTGAAATTAGGGCTCAAGATGGCCATGGCTGGATTCAGCACATCAAGACGAAGAAGTCTTGACCCTCGCGCCCAATTTATATACATCATAGCGCTAGTCGCTATTTTTCCGTTGCCTGCCTAAAACCACGCCCAAAAAACCGTTGCCCATGTGTTTCATGTTTCAGGAAAACGAAGAAGAAGAAGTCGTGTCTGAACGTGATTGGATCTTTTGAATTTCGCGCGAATTTCCAAAAGCGCTCACGTGTTCTTCTTATATTATTCATTGTTTATTATATGTTAAATGAAATACAGCAGCGCAGTTGGTAACATGTGACATGAATAATCCTCAAGACCTGGGTTCAAGTCCCAGGTCTGGCAAAAGTTCCATATTATTTTTCATGAATAATTCTTATGCAGCGCGCTTGAGGAGGACCACCATACTCCATCAGTATCTCACCATACACGCGTCCAGTGCGTACAGATCAAAGGCTTAAATTCAAAGAACATACCATAGACCAGTCAACATGCCACGCATGATCCAAGAAGGTCAACCAATTTCCAGCTTATTGGGCCAATGTTCTAGGGCCTGCACCTCCTGATTTTGGGACAACACCCCACCCTGGTTTGAAATTTCATTTATTTCCCTTATATCTTTTTAATTCTTATTTTATTTATTTATTGTTTTAATTCAGTAATTATTTTTTACAAAAAAATATAAAAATCAGAAAAAGACCAAAAATAATATTTATTTTATTATAATTATTTTATTAGCATGTAAATAAACTAATTTCAAATTAGGTTTAATTTATATTTTTTCCATAACAAAAAATCCAACAAAATAGAATTAGGTTAATTGATATGTTTTATTCCTTTTAATATTTTTCCCTTTTTTAGAATAATAATATTGATTATTTATTTTCATAAATTAAAAAATTGTACATAAATAAATTAGGGTTTAATTTAGATTATATTTTAATTTTCATAATAAACTTAAAAAACAATAGAATTAGGGTTTGCCGTTTAATTTAAATTTCAATTAACTCCTTTTTCTCATTAAATCTAAAAAACACAAAAATACCAAAAAAAACATTTAATCATTTAATTTTTAATTCTCATTAATTTTAATCGTTTGCAAAAGAGTCCAACGCCCTAGTTTTGTTTTGATTATTTTCTTTTGCGCATTTACTTTATTGCTTAATATAATTCTGTAAATCTCCCAAAGCCATGTACATTTATTTATCGCACTTTTATTGCTTTATTTATTTTCCGCTAAATCGGGTCCGGTTTAATTTTGGCGATGTGGACCCGCGCCATTTGTAATAGTCTTAGATTTATTTTTTCCGCAAATATTAACTGTTAACCAAGCATGAAAGAATGAATGTCCTAATTAAAATCAAGCGTAGATCACAACAAACATGACAAGACAAATAACTGAAACATGACACACAATTCACACACACCACCCCTAGGGTACGCCCCACTGTTGCCTTTCGAAAGGTGGTCGTCGAGTAGAAAACGTCTTAGTAAGTCCTCATGATCCGGGAACCTGGCATGAGGGTAGCTTCTAAGGTGTCTTCCCATTGCTCTGGTGATCACCACGTCCCGAATATCGAATTGACCCGAACACCTCCAACGGTGATGCTACCTACCTCTCAATGGTGGGATGGCATTACTTTAAAGGATATTTACACAGAAGAATTCCTTAGGGTAGGTAGGTTCTCGAGGATACTTGCTCTAATTTCAAAATAAACTCAAAAAGACTTTTCACACCGACACTTTTCAAAAGCTTTCAAAGCAAATTTTTCAAACACTCTGACGTACGAGTCGAACTGAAATTTTTTCAAAGAAACTTTTAAACCCACATTGAAAAGCAAGCAAACATTTTTGAAAACACAAATGAGCAAGTATCTAAGAGCCCATGGATAACCATGGATAGAAAGGGTGCTAACACCTTCCCTTTCTATAACCTACCTCCCGAACCGAGAGCAATCTCTTTAAGGAATTTTTCTGTGCTTTTGTCCTTTCCAATTGGAGAAAATAAAAGACGGTGGCGACTCTTGCTTCCGCGACATTTTGCGAACCAGCCTTAAACAGTCAGTTCCAGATCCACCGATCACATTGATCAACTTGCAAAAACACTTGCCTACTTTTCAAAACCCACTTCACAAACACTTTCAAAACAAACTTTCAAAAAACATTCGAAACATCTTTTCGAAAAGATATACACCTTCGTATATACTCAAACACGAGTCATTACAATGGTTGCCGAAACAAAGGCGTCTATTTCAAAACATTTTCAAAACACACACACACACACACACACCATTTCAAGCAATCAAAAATCAAGGCAAGTGATCTAAAAACCAAGTAACTAAGAGCCCATGGATAACCATGGATGAAAAGGGTGCTAATACCTTCCCTTTTCATAATCTACCCCCCGAACCCACGAAACATCTCAAAAGGTTTTTCCTGTGCTTTTTTAAACCTTTCCTTTAGGATAAAATAAAAAGTCGGTGGCGACTCTTGCTAAACCGAACAAGTGTGAAAACAAACGCAAAAACTCAAGTCAGTTCTCCCACCGTATCACAGTATACTTTGCTTGTGATCCATGGAAAATGCATGTACTCAAGGAACAAGTCCAAGGCTCAAGGCTGATAAAGTTGGAAAAGCTTGCTTTATCAAAATGACATTGTGAACTTTATGCCATTTATGGATTAATCTCTTGTGCAATGCTCCAAAGGTGAAAACAAAGGGCTTTAACCACTGAGTTAGCATTAAATTATGGAGTGTAGAAGGGATTTAGGACCTGTAATACAAGGTACAAGCATGCTAGGATCTGATTTGCAACTTGAAGCATTGTGAAAATGGCTTGCACAAAAGTGACAAAATGCCATTTTCTCTTCTTCGATTCTCCCTAACCACAAATGATCTTGGAGAGTTCTTGGACATTTTGGAAAGCTTGCAACATGCTCTACAATCCATATTTGAAATTAATTTTGAGATACCTCTTGGAACTAGGTGAAAAATTCCCATGAAGTTAGGTAAAAAACCTGCCTAAATTAGGGCAAATTTTCACTAAGTTATTTAGTTCATGGACCCCTATTCACAAAATCATAACTTGAGATCCAAGCATCTTTTGGGAAAACTTTATGAATAAAAGTTGTATATTTCATGGAGGACTACAACTTTCATGTTTGAAGTTTTCTTTGAATCCAATTGCATCATGGTGAAAAAGTTGTGGAAAGTTGGGAAAAAATAAGAAATTTTCCATACTTAGAAAAATTCTAAGTTATGAAAAATTTCAAATTAAAACCCTAATTTGCAATTTTAGGTTTCTTGGTCAACAAGTTTCACATTTTGACATATCCTGGTGAATTATGACCCTTGACACTTGATTTTGACCAAAAAGTCAAAGTTTGACCTTTCAGTGTACAGTTGACTTTTGATTAGTTGACTGCAAAATTCATTTGTCAATCCTATGCATTTGAGATCTTTTGAACTATGTGATTAGGTAAATATGATGCCATTGAGTCCTTGAAATCATGCTTGAAACCAATTGGTCATTGGCTAGGTTAAAAATCAGAAATTGCCCTTTCTCAGTCAAAACCCTAATTTTGACCATTTTGCCTTTTTGATGATTTGATCAAATTCCTTGAGGAGTTGTGATCCAAACTTGATCAAATGGTACACAGGAGCCTAAAATGTTGTTGTGGATCAAAAATTATGAAGTTTGACTGTAAATTGGCCATTGTTGACTTTTTCCCCAATACAACTGATTTTTAGGTCAATTGTCCAATTGACTGGTCAAAAATGTGGTTCAAGGCTTGAAACTTGTCATGAGCAATCTTAGGGGTACAAGATGGTGTACGAAAGTCACATGAAGCATTGATGGTCCAAAAATCCTTGTGCAAACTCAAACCCTAATTTCAGGTTATCAGTGCAAGGTGATGCCTTGAGCTGACCAAACCCTAATCTTGTCTGGAGTCCAAGAAGTCTTATGAGGAAAAACTTGATAAATGAGAGGGAAAATTTTGGGGTACAACATGTTCCTACAAGCGGAAGCCATGTCCTACAAAACAGAACAAAGATGAATTCCAAAAATTCTTGAAATGGTTAGTGAGAGTGCTTATGATGTTTATGTGTGTATATATATATATATATATATATATATATATATATATATATATATATATATATATATATATACATACAAACAAGGCAGACAAGTCCTTAGGTTTAGGCTTGCATGGAGTCTCATAGGTAAGTACCCTCTTGAAGTTTAGTTGGCTCAAACCTGTCCTAGTAATAATAACCAGGTTCTAAGGAACTCAATATCACTGGTTTGTTTTCTCGGGTATTGTTTCAGCGCAAGCCTCTTTAATGGCGACCGAAATATCCCAAAAAACCAAACCTCAATGAATGTAGTATCGAGTATCTACCAACTTCAGACTGCACCAAAGCCGGTCATCTAACTACGTCCTAATAGCCAAGTTGGTCAAGTAAAGGTTCTAAAAGTCGGTTAGTGCTTCATGACATCACTCAGCGGCCCCGTATTCTCATTGACTACTCAAGGGCTACCGGTACCCACAAATATGTCACACTAACATAACTATTGCTTAGACCGTGTCGGTATACCCCATACAGTTTTCACGATGTATTGCTACTTACCTATAAGGTATCCTAAATCCGGGTGGAGGATTCAAACCCAAACAAAGAATCAAAAATGTAAAGCATACAAGTCAAACAGAGAAAGCAAACAAATGTGATCTAACCCTAAGGTAACCCCACTTTTAAATTGATTCCCCAGCAAAGTCGCCAGTTCTGTGATACGGTGGGAGAACTAACTTGAGGGTTTTGCATTTTATCGCAAATGTTGTGGTTAGCAAGAGTCGCCACCGAATTTTCTTTTATCCAAAAGGAAAGGTGAAAAAGCACAGGAAAGACCTTTAGATATGTTTTCTTGAGTTTGGGGGGCAGATTATGAAAAGGGAAGGTATTAGCACCCTTTTCATCCATGGTTTTCCATGGGCTCTTAGTTACTTGCTAGATCACTTGCTTTTGTTTGAATGTGCTTGTGGTGTGGTTTTTGAAAGTATTTTGAAAATGTAACTTTGTAATGATTCATGTTTTTATAAGAACACATACAAAGTGTTTGTTTCGAAAATAGTTCAAAGATGTGTTTGTGAAATATGTTTTTGAAAGTGATTTTGAAAATGTATCTTTGTAATGGTTCTCGTCTCTATAAGAACGCGTACAAAGTGTTGTCTTTCAAAAATGTTTCAAAATGAAATTGTTGGTGTATAAAATGTTTTTGTTGTGAGCAAGCGAGTAACTAAGAGTGAACCTACCTACTCAAAAGGTCTTAGATGTTCTTTTCCTCCTCCTTTAGATGTTGCTATCTTAACATTGACTTGGCAAGAAGCCCCATCGTTGGATGTGAAGGGACAGGCATGGGTCATTGTATGACCATGATAAAAATGTTGTGAGATGACTTAGCACTTTTCTTTTAGGGACTAAGATCATTTTGAAAGGTAACTTTGATAGCATCATCGAGGGACTATGATCTTGTATTTTTTGATTTGTTTGTGCTAGGACATCCCACATGCATAACATGGCCATTTTTAGGCAACAATTGAGATTACCCTAAGGGTGCACGTGTGCAAGTGTGTTTGATTGCATGCATTTGTCTTTGATTTTTGGTTATCTACTTGTTGATTTTTATTTCTTGCCATACACGCCTAATTACTATCATTTACATTTGAAAGCGATAAATTGCAGAAATGTAAAGTCCTACACTATTACAATATTTAGGGGATGGGGATACATATGTACGAATGGGGGTTGCAAGTAAAAATAAGTCCTAAGTTATTATTACAACCATATTGAAATTCATAACATAAGGAAGAAATGGACTTGTTTAGAAAATGTTTTGGTCTTTTGTTTTAAGAAATAAAATAAAATATGAAGGAAATACTTTTAATGTTTGCTGATTAATGGAATGGAGAGTGATAGAAAAAATAAAAAAAGGAAAAAAGAATCAGCGTGTTGCTGATAAAAATGGAGTCAGAGGTTCTGACCCTGGCACGCTACAAAATAGAAACCTATTAGTGAAAATGTATAAGGTCAGAAATTCTGAACCCATTGGGAACATAATAGTTTTCAGAAGTTCTGACACCACTGACAACAAAACAAGCTTCAGAAGTTCTGAGATCACTAGCAATAAAACAAGCTTCAGAAGTTCTGATACCACTGGCAGAACTTGGTCTCTCTCTCTCTCTCTCAATGCTAGTCAGAACATCTGTAATTTGGTTATTTCTCCACAAAACAGAAGACATGCATAGAACAGTTATAGCAGGTGTCATAGCGTTTTAGAAATAGGAAATATCATAACTAAAAATTAGAGGCACGTATGAATTTGCTAATCCTAATTCTGAGTTCTAATTTCCTCAAGAAGTTTTGAACTGGTTTATTCCCTACTTAGGCAGGCAGATGCATGAAATCTCATAATATGTACATCATCAGAAACATGATATCTACATTGTATTTTTGAGCATGTAAATCTGGAAATGCTTTAAGTAACGTGATAAGAGTCAACAGAAGCTTACCTTGCAGCTGAAAATATTCTATGGGACAGAGGTTGATCCTGAATCCTGGTGAGGTTCTAAGCAACTTCTTCACGTACTCAGCAGGATGGAGGTTCTCAACTTCTGGAATAGCAAAGAGGTGATGTTCTGATTTCTTTGAGTAGATGGATAGAGAATGTGAGGTAGTATGAATACAGGGGTTAGGGCAGTTTCTAATGTGTAGATCAGAAACTGTGTGAATGGTTTTTAGTCAAGAAATATTTGAGAACAAGTGGAGTTTTTGAATGCAAGGAGTCAAAAGTTAACAAGGTTTTATGTGTTGTGTTTATAGTTCTTGGAGCTCTTGGGATTTTTGCAGGGGTTCAAGACTTTTCTTTCTCAAATTCTCGACCTCTTTTCAATGGCCAAAGTTTCTCTATTTATAGGAAAATATTTTGTAGTTTTGGAGAGGTCAAGTAGTGCCAACATCTATGCTAGATGTTGACTTGTTCTTGAAGCAAGTTCAAAAAAGGGTGTGATAGTTGACCGTTTTTTAGCCTAGACTGGATTAGCAAGCATGGATTAAGGAAAAGTAAACCCACAAGCGAAAAGTAACGCATGTACCCTCCCATACTTCTGTATAAAAGTTAATTTTAAGGATAACAAGGGTATTTATATGCCACACGTGGGGAGATCCTTTGGATAAAGACTCAAAAGTGGTTGTGAGCATTAAATAAGCATTAAATGATGATGAGATTTGTCAAAATAAGAAATCCTGTAATTTGAGATTTTGCATCATTGCTTAATTCTGGATCAGAAGTTCTATCTAGGACAAACATCCAGCTTCTGATCTTTGTACCTTGTTGCCTCAGCACGTTCTGAAGGATTCCCCAGATTTTCCAGTAAGCTTACAGTATGCTTTGTAACCTTCTTTGACTTACCTTAACAAACTCTGACTTAGAAGTTATGCTTTAGCGTAGCATCCAATCTTCTGATCCTCTTACCTTCTGGCTCCAGCATGTTCTGAAGGAGCTTTCAGGCTTCATATTATGCTTTATTACCTTCTTTGCCTTATCCTGACAAACTCTGACTGAACTTGCGTAGATGCTGAAGAGCCATGTTCTGACTAAAGATTATGTGTTGAACTATGTTTACAACTTCTGACTGCTCCTGCCTGGAGGCTGGCTCAAAAGTTCTGAAGTGTCATTTTTCTTAAATACTTAGAAAAAATCCCAAGTATTTAGAAATTTGGCTTTTTCATAGTAAATTTGACTTTTGAATTTTTTTGATGATACAAACTTCATATTCCAACATGTCTTGAGGAAACATGATTCTTGAAACTTGGTTTTGGTCCAAAAGTCAAAGTTAGATTTCTCAGCGCGCAAATGACCATTTTGCCCTTGTGAATGGTTTGCTTGGAAATAAATGATATTTCAAGGCTTGGAATTGTATGAGAGAAAACTTGAGAATCTAGGGTGATTCTTGGAGAAATGAGAGGGCAAATTTTAGGGTACAACACATACCTACCCACCAAAATAATTTCCTCAAGTCCTGATACATCTTAGTAGCTCCAGGATGAATACTCAATCCACTACGATTCCCTTCCTCAAGAATCATCTTCCTCAAATTAGATATATCCAGAACATAAACTCTATCACGACATCTCACGATACCATTCTCATCAATCCGAAAATCGCCACCTCAACCTTGATTGATCAATGTCAACTTATCCACCAAAATTAAATCAGATTTCTTACCCTCTCGAATCTCATCAAGAATGTCACTAATAAGCTTCAACATACCAAGCTTAACTCCAGAAGAAGTCTCTTCACAAATTAAACTCATATCTCAAAATTGCTCAAGTAATTCCAACTCTCACACCATAAACATCGACATATGCAAAAACTTCTTACTCAATACATCAACCACAACATTCGCTTTACATGAATGGTAATTCAAACCAAAATCATAATCCTTTAAGAATTCCAACCATCTTCTTTGCCTTATATTCAACTCTTTCTGATCAAACATATATTTCAAACTCTTGTGATCACTAAACATATCAAATCTTGACCCAAACAAATAATGCCTCCAAAGTTTCAATACCAACACAACAACAGCTAACTCCAAATCATGAGTCTGATAATTCCTTTCATGCACTTTAAGTTTCCTTGAAGCATAAGCTACAACTTGGAGATTCTCCATCAACAAACCATCTAAAACCATTAATAAAGCATCATAATACACACCAAATGGTTCTGTCAAATAAGGCAAAATCAAAATAGGAGTGGTTGTCCACCTCCTCTTAAGCTCTTGAAAACCAGTTTCACACTGTGCATTCCAAATAAAGTTTGACCCTTCCTAGTCAATTGCTTTAACGACAAAGCTAATTTGAAAAAGCCTTCAATAAACTTATGATAATAACCTTCTAAACCAAGAAAACTTCTAATCTCAGAAATAGATTTCAGAGCTTCCCATTAAGATAAAACCTCAATCTTCAACGGATCAACAACAATACCACCTCTTGATATCACATGACCAAGGAAACTCACTTCCTTCAACCAAAACTCACACTTAGAAAACTTAGCATACAACTGATTCTCCTTCAACACAAATAAAACAATCCTCATATGTTCAGCATGATCTTCTTCACTCTTTGAATAGATCAAAATATCATCAATGAAAACAACCACAAACTTATCCAAATACTGATGGAAAATCATGTTCATATATTCCATAAATACACCAGGTGCATTGGTCACATTGAACGATATCACAAAATACTCATAGTGACGATACCTTGTTCTGAAAGCAGTCTTTTGAGTATCTTCAGCCTTCACACGAATCTGATGATACCCATACCTCAAATCTGATGATACCCATACCTCAAATCTATCTTACTGGACACACTTGCACCAACTAATTGATTCATCAAATCATCAATCCTTGTAAGTGGATACTGTTGTACCCCAAAATTTTCCCTCTCATTTCTCAAGGATTTTCTCACAAGATCTTCTATGACATCAAGTTTGCAGCACTGATACATCAATTTAGGCTTGGAATTGGCAAAAGGGCAAAATGGTCAATTGCATACTAGAAAGTCAAATTTTGACTTTTTGGTCAACATTACATTCCAAGGATCAAATTTCATCAAGACATTCAAAAATATGAAACTTGATCATCAAGAAATCAAGAAAGTCAAAAGTCAATGTGAAAGTTCAAACCCTTCAAGACTTAGAAATTTTTCTAAGTGCTTTTTATACGTGATGATCTCATTTCTTCATGCCAACTTTTCACCTTGATGCAAGATGATTCAAGAGAAGCTTCCAACATGAAAGTTGTATATCTCTATGATATCTACAACATTTTTTTACACAACTTCTCCTAAACAGGCTTGGATTTCAGGTTATAAATTCATGAAGTCATGACATTTTCATTTAAACACTTAGAGAAATTTTCAACAGTTTTGGTCAGGTTTTTATCTCAACTTCTTGCCCATTTTTCATCAAGTTCCAGTTTGATTTAACAAAAGTGGCCAACATGAAAGTTATAGAGGGTGTTTCAAGCTTTCCAAAACATCCAAGAGCATGAATTTATCTTATTTGAGTTAGGAGATACAAGGATCTGAAGTTGGACATTCATTCTTGATTTACAAGGAAGATTTGTGATGAACAAGGAACAAGAATCTTAACCCATGCTGCATAATCTCTAATTTGCAGACCTTGTGACTTGCAACTCTTACCATAATTCAATGCTTACACAAACTTTTGAGCTATGGTCCATTGGGTTTAAGCATTATTCAAGTGATCTTTCTATTTTTGGTACAAAGGCACCATTGCCATTCTTGCAAAGTTCACTTTAATCATAAAGTCAATTTCTTGAGCCTCTAACTTGTTGTTCTAATCACACACAAATTAGAAAGGCATGCTTAAGTGTCCAACATCTCTATGCAACAAAGTACAAAGCATTGGAACTACAATCTTCAAGCTTGCTTCATGTACAATCTAACCTAGCCATAACATGTGATTAAAAATCTGAGTTTTTAAATCTCAAACCTTCTCTATAAATAGAGAGGCCAGTTGCAAGAGAAGGAGGTTGAAAAAGCAGGTTGGAAAAGAGTTAGAAAAATAGAGTAAACGGCCAGTAGTTTTATTGATAAACCTTCAAAAAAGCCATAACAGACCCTAAGACTTCCACTCTTGAGTTTTGAAGTCTAAACCTTAAAACCTCCCACACTTTGCATATTCCATCTAAAAACCATCCAAACATTTCATACCACACAGAGGTTGTTTAATAACCTTTAACAAAAAGGAAAGTCTAGCAGCCTGTTGGAGCTTCCTTAAGGTTCATACAACATCTTGAAGGGCATTTGGACTCAAAACTTAAAGTGCAGTTTCAAGGTAAGTCATCTTTACCTTGCCTTTTCCATACATCAACTTTTCTGTTTGTAGGATGTAGCAATAATTATTCTTGAAGTTAATCATTTATTTGTTGTTCCTGTTATTCATTCATATGTTAATAACTAACTGATGTATGCAAAGAATAGTGTTTAAGGTAGAAAAATGCAGTATGTATCGACACATATCCACATGTGTCGACCCATCTTAGTGAAATTACAGGGTATGAGTCGACACATGACCCTCATGCATCGACCCATACTGAGTTCAGGTCACAAAATAGAAGCTGGAAAGGTCTATGAGTCGATACATACGCGTTTCCCGTCGATGCAAAAGGCGTATGAGTCGATACATCCCAATATGGGTCGACTCATACTGAACATATTTCACTTTACAGGAGCAAGGATAAGCTATGTGTCGATGCATAGCAGCATGGGTCGACACATAGCAGTCCAAAATGCAGTTTTCCTTTTATTTTACACTGTTTTTTTTTACATTGTTCTCATTATCATTCGATATGGTTGTAATATTTCAGTCTCCATTTCATCCCTATTGTTAAGTTGTACCCCCACCCCCCTAAAGTGATGTAATAGCTTAGATTTTATTCTCCGCGTTTTTACTTGTTTTTCATATATTGCTAGTAAATAGGATGTATGGCAAGATGAAATCAACAAATAGATAACTCTAAATCCAAGACTAAATCAAAGCATGGAAAATAACACACGCACACAAGCACCCTTAGGGTTTCTCCACTTGGTTGCCTTATATAAAAATAGCCATATTACGCATGTGAAGTATCTTCGCAAAACAAACAAGTATAAGATCATAGTCCCTCGATGACGCTATTCAAAGTTGCCTTACAAAATGATCTTGGTCCCTCAAAAAATGTTGAGATACTTTGTAAACATTGCTAATCATGGCTATACGATGACCCACGCCCGTCCCGTTTACATCCAAAGATAGGGTTGCTTACCAAATCAATGGTAAGACAACAATGTCAAAGGAATAGAAAATTCACAAGAAAGACATTTGAGTAAGTAGACAGCTTCTAGTTACTTGCTCCATTTCAAACGACTATCCTTGCTATTTTCAAAACACACACATTTCCAAACATCTTACAAACATTGAAAACATTTTCAAAAGACAAACATCTTTGTATACATTCTTACGAACGAGAATCATTACAAAGATTGCCTAAACGAATGGCCTCTTTTACAAAATATTTTCAAAACCACACCAAACACCATTTCAAACAAACCAAAGCAAGTGATCTAAAGCAAGTATCTAAGAGCCCATGGAAAACCATGGATGAAAAGGGTGCTAATACCTTCCCTTTTCATAATCTACCCCCCGAACTCAAGAAAACATCTCAAAGGTCTTTCCTGTGCTTTTTCACCTTTCCTTTTGGATAAAAGAAAAGTTGGTGGCGACTCTTGCTAACCGCAACATTTGCGATAAAATGCAAAACCACAAGTCAGTTCTCCCACCGCATTACAGATACTTATTCTTGATAGTCACCTTGTTCACTTGTCTATAATCCACACATAATCTCATAGTACCTTCTTTCTTCTTAACCAACAAAACAGTTGCACCCCATGGTGACACACTAAGACGGGTAAATTTCTTCTCAAGAAAATCCTCAAGTTGACTCTTTAACTCTTTCAACTGAGTTGTTTTCATCTGATATAGAGCCATCGATGTCAGACTAGTTCCTGGAATTAAATTGATCATAAAATCCACCCCACGTTCTGGCTTCAAATCACTTACATCTTCAGGAAATACCTCAGGAAAATCACGAACTATTGATAATTCACCAATCATTCATTTCTCACCAATTTCCAATGTTACCAACAAAGCCAACAACACATCACCATCCCGCACAAACTCATTCACTTGCTTGGAAGACATAAACAAATCTCTCTCAAAACTAGAATCAATAAAGATAACCATGTTATCAAAACAGTTGATATAAACATGATTGTATTCCAACCAGTTCATCCCAAGAATAACATCAAGTTGATCTAACAGAAGACACATTAAATCAACTCCAAAGTCTTTACCAAAAATACTCAACGAACAATTCAAACACAAATATGAAGTAGTCATTAAACCTACAATAGAAGTATCAATAACCATACTTCTATTCATATCAGGTAACTCAAGATTCAATCTCTTAACAGAATACAAAGAAATGAAAGAATGTGTCACGCTAGTATCAATAATAGCAATCAAAGGTGTACCATTAATAAAACATGTACCTCAGATTAGTCTATCCTCAACATCAGTTTCAGAACCAGATAGAGCAAACATTTTTCCTCTAGCTTGGTCATTCTTCGGCTTGTCACACTTGGAACTAATGTGATCTTGCTCACCATAATTGTAGTAAGTCACACTCGAAACACCTCTGCAATCATTAGACTTGTGACCTAGATTGCCATACTTAAAACACTTCACATCAGAATATGTACAATCAGAAATACGATGTCCTTCGACACCACACTTGAAGCACCTAATCAGAGTAGAAGCTCCTCCCCCACCGGCTTCTTGTCATCACTAACTTTCTGTTTCCCTTTACCAGTAGGAGTCACATACGACTTCCCTCTGAATTGCCCCTTCCCCTTCTTATCATGTAAAGCCTTATAGTAAGCAGCACTATCTTGACTATCCTCGTCATAAATCCTACTCTTGTTAACCAGCTCATAAAATCGTGTAATTTGCTGATAACCCATAGCCTTCTTGATCTCGGGCCTCAAACCATTCACAAACTTAAGACACTTAGATCTCTCAGCATTAGCAGTGTTGTAATGAGGATAAAACTTAATCAATTCCTTAAACTTTGCATCATACTCATCCACAGTCCCATTATCCTGCTTCAACTCAAGAAATTCAATCTCCTTTTTCTCACACACATCCTCTGGAAAATACTTCTCCAGAAATACATCTTTAAAAAGTGCCCAAGTAACCTCAATCTTGTCTTCATCAAATCTTCGAACAGTGTTGTTCCACCAATCCTCAACTTCCTTTTCATGTATATGGGTGCCAAACTGCACCTTCTGCGCATCCGAATAATTCATGACTTGAAATATATTCTCAATCGCTTTCAGCCAAATCAGTGTCTTGTCAGGTTCATGAGCTTCTTCAAAGATTGGCGGATTGTTCCTCTAGAACGTCCCTAAAGCACGAAATTCATCATCTTCATTCCTGTTACCAGCATTGACGTGCGACTATTGCCCAATCGCACCAGCCAACATAGCCAACACTTCAACAATAACATCGTCATTCCTTCCCGCAACTATCATCCTGAGATTCTAAACAACCAACAACACTCATCATACAAATAATACCTATTATATATATGACACATATCAAATACAAAAAAAAAACATATTAATAACCCGGCCAACTGACCGACCATGCTCTGATACCACTAATGTAACACCCTCTTAACTCCGCACAAATTATATAGCATAATCATAGTAAATTAGCATGCGTATCAGACGAGGGTGTCACATTTACTTCATAACAACAACACAATACTCTGGTCATGCTTACAATACACATTTAAAATCATGTTCCATACACTAACACATATGCATTTCGCAGCGGAATAATTCTCAACTCAAAATAATACTAAAGATTGGAATCCCATACTCATAATCACATAATAAAACTAAAGGCCATCATCACATACATCTCAATCTAACTTAAATATTCATAGAGTATGACAACATCTCTCAAATAAACATGAATATACTAATATAACATAAATCCAAACGTTCCCCGTGTTACAAGACCAGAGCATGACTCACTACCTAGTAAAACAGATAACTAAAGGACTAGATCCTCCAACTACTCCTTGCTATAAGCACCACCGCTATCCTCGGTACCTGAGCGATATCGTATAAAATATCATTCCAACATAAAGGTGAAAATTGATATCATTATGAAAATATATAATAATAAGTAATGCACAACAAACATACATCAAATGAATTTATCACACTTCACATAATCAAGTATTCAATATACTTCAACACAATTCATATGATTTCATATACAACATTGCTCAATGATCCAAGATTCAAAGATAAACAATCACAACTACCACATATATAACATTCACACCAATATCACATAATACACATGAATTCAACATTTCACATCAACACATGTGACTCTAATGCAAGTCAATGAAATATGCATGTGGTAGTGACTGTTATCCTTACCGGTCTTGTCGGTTCCACATCTCCAACACAAATAACTAAAAAAAAAGCCCATCATCCTTAAGCTTTCAAATCCCTCACTGTTAGGTTTGGGACAAGTCAATAATTCCCACTGAGTTATCAAACATTTCCTCTTGACACAAATGATGCATGCGAAATTTCAATATAAATATGCAATTAAGATCATCTTCATATCTTAATCATACAAGCATATTTCACATAATTCAACACATTTGAATTATCTTCACCAAATTGTACAACATACATGTTTCATGCCATCAATCTTACACAATGCATTCTCATAGAATTAATCATCTCAACACATCACTATAACATATAGCAAACAAGTTCAATCCATGTTATCTTCAATCAACATCAATTCCAAACAATTACATACACCAAAATCAAGTATCATGTTTTTCATCAAAAGTCATCCAAAACCAATCCAAAATACATTGAATAAATTATTAAAATTCATGTAAATCAATGACAAAACATAAGCGTACACAATCCAGAGCAGTTTCAGAAAATAACAAGTTTTGATTCCAGACCGCGCTAAGTGCCTTATACCGCGGTAAACGACCTCTACGAAATGCAGAAAAATTCTGCTGCGGACAACTTCTGCCCCATACAAATTTATCCATCCAAATTCCATTCAAACACATAGTTTTCACTAATTAAATATATTATAACCTATATCTAACATATAACATCAAATATAAACATCAAAATATGATTTCCAACCTCAAGTTCATGATTCTACATTCAAACCCTAACATGTCAAAATCTAGAAATTGAATAACAAATCCCTAATTTCATGTTACTACCCATCACATACCATTACATACACCCATAAATTAAAGAATATCCACCCTTACCTTGGATGTAGATTTTCTAGGGTTCTATCTTCTCTTATTCTCTTTTCTCCCTTTTCTCCTCTTTTCTTCTCTTCTTTTCTCTTTCTTCTTTCTAATTCTATTTCTCTTTGTTTTACAATAACCCTTACTAACTTTTGTTTTCTCTAATTGGACTTATCTCACTCACTCACTCTAAACCAATACCAAGGCCCGATTAGTAACAATTCTATTTCCACACCTACTAACACAAAACACATATAACACATATTCCCAATTTATAAAATAAACCATATATCACACATCACACCAATTAATCCAAATAACTCATATATTCACAAAATCACACAATTTAATTAATTACTTTATCACATAATAATTAATAAAATAAATAATTAAATAAAATAACTAGTAAATAAAATTAGGGTGTTACATGGTTCTATATTATGTGGTATGGTTATGTAATACAAGTGCATACGATAATACAAAAATATCGTATCCCGTCGGGTTTTACTTAAAACCGAGGTACAAACATTGAGCTATTACCTCAGTTTTACACAACATCGAGAGTTAATATTGAGTGCAACATGCAGCTCTGAAAATAGTAAAAATGCAGATGCTGGGGATCAAACTCATGTGCAGATAATTTTCCCTCTCATATTTTTAATAACCGAATGGTAAATCGATATATTTCCATGACGTCCTTCGTTACCTCACTTCTATAGCCAATATTAAATGCATTTTGGGTTCGAGGTTAAATGCATTTTTGTAATAGTGTAACTTTATATTTATTTTAACAAATTTTTTTACACATATATCATGGAAATAATTGATCCAAGAATTATCTCGACAAGGGATTCTCAAACCGGTTGAATTAGATGTGTGGTGTGATGTTGTAGGAATAAGAAAAGGAAGAATATATCGAAATATAATCTACTGTAATAGCAGGGAAGCCAACTTATAGTGGTTCATATTCTTCGTCAATAAAGTGAGTTCAAAGACATAAATTTGAAGAAATGAAAAATGAAAGAGATGAACTTCATGAAGAATTGACTAACATAAATAGAGTTGTTAAGTATAACAATCAAATGCTAAAATAATTATGGACAATTTCAATTTTCAACTGAAGCCATGTTGGTGATAACGATGACAAAATTGGTGATGATGATGACATTGATGGTGAGATTGATGATAATGATGATGACACTGATGGTTAGGTTGATAATGAATAGATGGACTTAAAATGACAAATGGCTATAAAAATTATTATCTTTTGTTTTGTTAAAACAAGTTTATTGTATTTTTTTATGAATACTTATAAATACTTTATCCTATGTTTTTTGTTAAATTGAATGCCTAAAATACTTTATTTTTTCTTCTTTTATTATATTTTTTCAATGAGTATTTAGTAAGATTTTTTTACATGTTCTATATGAATATTTATTTTGTTAAATATAATAAAATATTTAATATATTTAATTTTTTATACAAAATATTTTAAGAGATATTAAAAAATATTGTTATCATATAAAAGACAATTTTAAACGGGTTTAATTGTCCTCTTTTCTATAAACAAGATAATTTTAAAAATTAAAATAAACATTTAGAGATCAATTTAGGGACTTAGTTAATATTAAATTAATTATTATGGTGAAATTTCGGTGGCTATTGTCCGATCAAAATAACAAACAAATATTTTAAATTCTTCATTAAATAAAATATCAGTCACAATATTAATCACTGAATATAGTCATTAATTTAATCGCTAATTAACGGTCGTTGAATTTGTCATGAAAGCTTAGCAATTGATACTCTAACTAAAAATTGATGATTGCTTTATCGTTCGCAAAATTTTATAGTGATTAGTTTTTAAATAGTTTTTTTAAGTGATAGTTGATAGTAAAATTAAAACTTATAGGCTATTTCTAGTGTGTACACTTTTTTATATATATATATATATATATATATATATATATATATATATATATATATATATATATATATATATTTTCACGGTGAGAACAAATTTATAACGAAGAATCATAGGATAAGTGAAAAGAGACTGAAGTAATATCTATTAAAAATTGTATTAATTAGTCTTCTAATAATTTATTAAAAAAATTAAAAAAAAATTTTAAAGACTGTATTAAATAATTTCCTAATAATTTATTAAAAAATAAATATTCTAGTAATCAAAACCGTAAAAATAAAATTTTAATTCTAATCACCAATATCACGTTTTCAAAGGTAAGAAGGATAAAAAAAATTATAAAGAAAATGAAGTTGAATAATAAAAAAAATTGAGTTTTAAAATAGGAGACCAAAAAATTAAAAATACCTAATAGATGGACCAAAAGTTTATTTAAGATTTTGTTTTTCTTATAACTTATAAAAATTTTATTGTTAGTTTTAAGTATGTGAGATATTCGCGTTCGCACGGGTACCGATGCAGTACACACATTTATTTCTAAAATATAGTAAAAATAAAATAAGTTTTTTTAAAGAGATAATAATTTGTGTTTATAATTTTTTTAATATATAAAAATATTTGAATAATAACATATATATTTTTTATATAAATATTATTTTTGTTTTGAAATGATTGTCAAAAATATTTAAATCAATAGTAAAATTGTTCTATTATTATTTAATATTTAGTCAGTAATTTTATGTTTCCGTTAATATTTAATAATTTGATTAATAACTTTGTGTTCATTTTAATATTTAATATTTTAATTAGTAATTTCATGTTATCATTAATATTAAATAATTTGATCAATAACATCATGTTCCCGTTAATATTCAATATTTCAATTAGTAAATGTATGTTTCCGTTATTATTTAATATTTGATCATTATCTTCATGTTCATGTTAATATTCAATATTTTGATCAGTAATTAAATATTTCCGTTAACATTTAATATTTTAATCAATAGTTTCATGTTCATGTTAATATTAAATATTTTAATTAGTGACTTTATGTTGTCCTTAATATTCAATATTTTGATCAATAACTTTATATTTTCCTTAATATTCAATATTTTGATTAATAACTTCATGTTTATGTTAATATTCAATAATTTGATCAATAACACCATATTTTCGTTATTATTCAATATTTTTATCAATAACTCTATGTTCCCGTTAATATTTTATATTTTGATCAGTAATTTAATACTTTCGTTAATATTCAATATTTTGATTACCAACTTCATGTTCCCATTAATATTCAATATTTTGATTAGTAATTTTATGTTCTCGTTAATATTCAATAGTTTGATCAATAACTTTATGTTCCCGTTAATATTCAATATTTTGATCAATAATTTTTTGTTCTCGTTAATATTCAATTTTTTTATCAATAACTTCATGTTTTCTTTAATATTCAATATTTTAATCATATTTTTAAAAGAAAGACATGTTTTTAAAACAAAAATAAACTTGTTTTACATCAATAATATATATTTCGATTTTCCATATATTATCTTGAATAATTTTGTATCTTAAATTATAAATAATTTCAAAATAAAAATATTAATATATAAATAATTAAAAAATAAAACATAATATTTTTATCGTGTTTGAATTAATATATTTTTTTTAATTTTATTTTTTTTAATTATACAAAAAATATAATAACTCTTGCGTTTGCACGAATTTTTGATATTGTAACTCGTGCAAACACATGATACTGGTGTGTTACTCGTGCGAGCACATGATACTTGTTCTTGTTATTATTCAATATTTAAATCAACAGTTTAATATCAGTACTATATATACATATCATATTAATATATGTGTTTTAAAAAATAATAAAATAGAATTTGATTCCACAATATATTTTTCTCCTCTATAAAAATACTAAATATTATTTTTAATTTTAATATTATTTATAAAATTAAATGTATCAATTGTAAACTTAATCTCGTTTATAAAAATAAAGTTGTTTAAAAAAATTGATAATAATAAAAATATTTTACAATAATAAAAATCTTAAATTGACAAATTATAATGAAGAAATATTCAATCAAATTATATAACTCAGTTAGTAATAACTATTTAATATAATTCATTAAAATCAACTTACAAATTAAATATATTATTCCATATATAAAAATATAAATATTTTTGTTTTGGAATTATTTATAAAAATATTTAAATAAACTTATTCTCGTTATTGTTCATTAAGATATTACCCATGTGTATCCGTACTATATTATTTCGTATTTAGATGAAATTGATTCTTTAAAATTTTAATTTTAATATTTCAATTATTTTATATTATACAAAAATAAATATATATTGATCATCAATGAACTTGTCCCGTTAAAATTTTAAATTTTATAAATGACAAACAATATGATTAATAAACACAACCTAAACCATTAAATTTTATAAATGATTAATAAACACAACCTAAACTATTAAATTTTATAAATGACAAACAAATTATATGATTAATAAAAAAATATCATACAATTTTGATATTATTTATTCATACACTACTTATATTTGGTTCTATTAGTATTTATATTAAAATTTATTTAATTCATTTAAATTGTATGCTTATTTTGTACCTAAAAATGACATCCAACAAAATATGTGATTCTCCTATCGATTTATAAATCAAAAACTCCATACACTAATTTATGTATAGTAATAAATTATCGTATTTCCATTTATAAATATATAATTATTTTACGTGGTTCTCGTATTTAATGTTTAATCATCCTTTACTAAACTTTTTAATATTATAAACTTATAATAAAATAATTGTGTATATATTTTTCTTTAAAATATCATGAGTTTTAATAACCAAAAATAATTTTTTCTTATTTTTAAATAAATTTCACATTCTTTTTTTAAAATTATTTTTATAAAACATTAAATTCTAACAATTAAATTAAATAATGAAATTGATAAAATTTTAAATAAAATGCATATGAAAATTCAAAATGTGTTTAATAAATTTTAAAAAATGAATAATGAGTACATAATAATTTGATTGTTAGTCGGAAAAAATAAAATAATAAACAAAATAAAATTATTTAAAATATTTAAATTGAGAGAAAACTTATAAATTTCATTTTTTAATTTTTATTTTTTCTCAATTTAAAACATAACTATTATGCGGTCATTACTTAATAGTTACTTTTTTTTTCTTTGTTATATAATGTTTTTTAATATAATTTTGTATTATATTTAAAAATTATCTATTTTATAGCATATTTTAAATGAATTGAATATAATTTTGTTTATTAAAAAATTGTGAAGATTGTTTAAAATTGAGAGTAAATAATATTTCATTATAAATTCACATTTTTATTTAAAAAATATATTTTTTTATAAGTTTTTTTAAGAAAGATTTATAAGAATCATATTAGTTAGGTGAGTTTTTAGAAAAAAATTAAAAAAAAATTTATTTAATGATTTGAAATTTGTTTATTATAAAAAGTATGTAAACTATTTTTTTAGTATCAGTTGTGTGTATCGGTAAGAAATTATTTAGAATATTTGTATAGTTTAATTCTTTTGTAAGGAGAGATCAAATTGTACTAATAAATTATACATTTTTAATGTGACATTATTTTAATTTAATACTTATAAATTACCATTTAATGATTGACTTAAAAAAATAATGATGTCCAATTTTTGGTAATAAATAAATTACATTTTATTAAATGATGATATCTTCTCATAAAATAAAATGATTTCTTCTCAATTTTTTTATCAACTCACATTATTTCTCATATAGTTTTATAATATTTCGGAATTCAATCCTGAAGGAATTCAATCTTGAAGGCGCTGTATGAAAGAGAATCATCATATAGTTTGACATATGAATAATTTAAATAAATTGTAGTATACAAATATATAGAGAATCATTTTATTTATTCAAACATTGTGCGAGTAAAAGTTACAAATCTTTTAAAAGCTTTCCTAATATTTTTGGTGATGATCAAAAATAATAAATAAAGTTGATGATTCATGTTAATAAACACAAACTAGTTAATTTTTTTTTACAGAAATAGGGGACATACCAACATTCCTTCTCTTCAGTATCACGGAAAGGTTGATTAAGCCTATAAGTCATTTCTTTTATTTCTGGAGGAGAAAATTTCAAATGATATATTTTCCCAGTAATAGGATCTAATCTCCTTTCAACTTATCAATCTCTGCACAAGAATATCTTCTTAGATCACATAGCATCAAAAAGTTAATAATAGTTAACAAAATTAAAAAGCAGTACCTGTGAAATTATAACATGCAAAGATCTGTAGACTGAGTTGAAACCATGATCATGTATCTGGAAATGAATATAAAAATAGATTAAACCCTAACTTCACAGTGTAAATCGATTAAGCAATTAAGCAATTATCTGTAGAAGAGGAAAAAGGTAGATACCCTATAACCCTAATTTCTTTTTTCGTTGACTACAGAAAAAACTCAAAATATGACATACTCATATCAAACCATAGATCTACCACTCAAATCGTTCAAACCCTAAAACCAAAATAATCAAATTGAATTGAAATGATAAAAAAAAATGCAATTTATACCAATAATGGATGATGAACCAATTTCGTAATAATGATAGCAAAACCATTCATTCATTTGGAATACAAACTGATACAAGAATAATGGAAGGAGTTGAAAGAATAAAATTCATTTGAAATATAAATGGTTACTGGAATAATGGAAGGACTTGGAAGAAGAACAAAAATCAGAAAATGAATCGTGAAATATATAATAAATAAAGAAAATAGAAAATATTAGGATAATAGACAAATAAAAAGGAGGAATGTGAGTTCATCCACGTTATTTGTTGCGGAATGAACACAAATAAAAAGGAGAAATGTAAGACCATCCACGTGACTTATTGTGGAAAGATCAGAGTGACTTTTTTTTATATGATTCATTTATTTTTAATCTTTTATTTTTTCTTTTTACTATTAATGTGTGATTTTGTTTGTTTTATTTATGGGTTTAACTTTAACGTTTTTTTAACAAATTTTTTTATTTAATCAAAAGAGGAAAATATTTTAAATTCTTTTTCTTTTTTTATTCTTCCTCCATTTCTTCTAATTTGTCTCTTAAAATTAAAAATTTAATTTAATTTATCCTTTTTTAATAAACAATTGAGAAATTTATTATAAATTGAGAAATTTATTATAAATTAAGAAATTTATTTAAATAGAGAATGCTTTTTAAAAAAGAAACTTGTATTCTTTTATTAAAGATCATTTTAAATATTAGAATATGGTCTTAAATTTGTTTGAGACGGTCTTGTAAAAAGAAAAACAAGAATCAACTTTGTTACGGTTCAACACCGCAAGCATATTTTTTTTTAAACATATCTACACGTACTTTTAAATATATAAAACGCATAAGTAATATTTACTAATATTTTTTCTTCTTCTTTGACATTTAAAAAAAAACTTAAAATATTTTTATTGACAATAATATTTAATTTAAATAAAATAAAAAATATATTTTATTTTCTCAATAAATAATTAAAATTATTTATCGGTCGGAAGTTTCATACATTTACAAAAACTCAATTTTTTTTATAAATATTTTCGGAAAATCCACAATAGTATATGTAATGCATTTGTAAAAATTTAATGTATTCCGACAACATCTTGGTTTAATTTATTTTTTATTTAAAAATCGAAAAGTATAAACATGAAATAGAAATCTTAAAAAAGGCAAATTTTAATGGCACCTCCCAATTTGTATTTTTCTTAACCTAATCTATCGAGGGTTCATAAAATTTACACGTTATTGAATTTAAATTCAAGACGCAGTTGAAAACATGTTTTCATAATGTGTAAAATAATGCATATGGTTGGGGATTTGGCAATTTGGGAAGCTAATGAAGTTGGGAGATTATTGGAAGGTTGGGATATATGGGGGGAGACAGCTGTGGTGATGGTGAGGAGAGGAATATGATTTGTTTATAAGGTGCAAACAAACAACACTCTTTAATACATTAAAAAAACTAGGTCTCAAACTAACTAACTGACAAATGGTTATAAATAATTAACAGAAAATTATAAAAAAGAATTTATACCGTAACATTTCTGTTAAATAACATTGATAATAATGGTTTGTAAGAACTCCTTTGACAGTTTGACCAAACATTGATGAATTGAGTAACTTTCATATCTATTTAATATAAGTAAAGAAGTCTGGATGGCAACCCTAACTAAACCCTAATTATTTGTTAATCTTATTAATATTTTAATTTATGTGTCAATCTCACAAAAATTTAAATTTTGATATTAACTATGGAATATAATGTGACTTCTTTTAAAATTAATTTATTACAATTTTTTAAAACAAAATAATATACGATACATTTTCACTATTCATTTTTATTTTTTATCTACTGAAATCATTCATTCATAATAATTCTATCATAATTTTATAATTAATCATTCAAATTAATTGATAATATAAAAAGACATGCTACATTTATTTTATTCATTACTTTTTTCCTTCTTTTCATAACGCTAATCTATTAATTTAAAATAACTTTATCATAATTTATAATTAATCCATCAAATTAATTAATAATATAAATACGCCAAAATTCTATAGTTTATATATTCTCTTCTTTGATACCATATTCTATAGTTTACATGTAATCTTTTCTTTAGATATGATATATTGAAAATATACTAATATAAAATATGATATTTATATGTAATATATTCTGATATCGTTTTCTTTAAGTATGATATAGTGAAAATATACTAATGTAAAATATGATAATGTATAATTAATTATCTTTATGTTTTTGAAAATAATAATCTACCCTCTTTTATTTAGTTAATATTGGGGGTATATATCTGATTCTTTTCATTCATTTTTTGTTGTTGTTGTTGTCTTTTTCATGAAAAATATTCTAATGTATGACTCTATTTATATTTTTTGACAAAAATAGTCTACCTTTTTTTATTTAGTTAGTATTTAAGTATATATCTAATTATTTCTATTCTTCATCACCATCTTCTTCTTCTTTCTTTTTTTTCCTTCTGAAAAATATGCTAATGTAAAATTTGAATATGAATAAATAATGACACCAACCTTTCACTTTTATATCTTTTCTTATAGTATATTTAACTATATTGAATATTATCATTTAAAAATTTACTATCGAAACTGATTCATTGAATTTTAAATATTGTTTAATAAAATTCTAAATTTTAAAGACCAAAATTATTTATTTAAGTATATTCCCAAAAAAACACTTTTAATAATGTCAAGTTAACATCAATAATAATAATAATAATAATAATAATAATAATAATAATAATAATAATAATAATAATAATAATAATAATAATAATAATAATAATAATAATAATAAAATTAATAATAATAAGCCATTTTCCGTATTTAAAATGTCTGTCTTTACTTTAATTAAAATTTCATAATTTTTCATTTCAAGTAGCTATTACATTTGGATAATTTAATTTCTATTAGTATTGCAATTGGACAATTTAATTTAATTTCTTTTTAAAATTTTATATGCATATTTTTCTCATGATGACAATCTTGAACACAAACCTAATCCTAATTCTTATGTGGTATCATATTAGAATCATAATGTTTATGTGCCATCATATTAGAATTTGGAATTTTTATCACTCTTTTTTTAATTATTCACACTAACTCCAATTCAATACCACAATTAATAATAATACTAAAATAAATAATAATAATAATAATAATAATAATAATAATATAATAATAATAATAATAATAATAATAATAATAATAATAATAATAATAATAATAATATAATATTCAACTGTATTATACATATTTAACATTAACGGTAAGGTGACTGATGCAATGCCAGCCAAAAGAGGCCTCAGGCAGGGGGATCCCATATCCCCTATACTGTTTGTGATCACCATGCAGTACTTGAGTAGATGCCTTCATCAAATGTAGAGAAACCCAAAATTTAACTACCATTTAAAGTGTGAGAAAATAAAGCTGACTAACCTGATCTTTGCTGATGATTTGCTTCTCCTTGCAAGAGGTGATGTTATTTCTGTAGATTTAATTAATGCATGCCTTTCAAAAGTTTACTGATTCTACTGGTTTCAAGATGAATACTAGCAAATGTCACATATATTTTGGGGGTATGAATGAGGATAGTAAGAAGGTGATCATGAAGAACACGAGTTTCTTTATGGGTTCTTTACCTTTTCATTACTTAGGAATTCCAGTCACTGCTAGGAGGCTCAATATTCACCACTATATGGGTTTAGTGGAGAAAATTGTGGGGAGGATGAAGCATTGAAGCACCAAGTTATTGAGCTATGCAGAGCGTTTGCAACCGCTGAAGAATGTGTCTTTTGCCATAATGAATTACTGGATGACTTGCATCCTTTTGCCTAAGGCTGTGATTGCTAAAATTGATGCGATTTACCGAAGTTTTTTTTGGACAAGTAGCGTTATTATTAGAAGAAAGGCTCTTGTAGCATGGGAGCAAGTGTGCAGACCCAAAAGTACTAAAGGCTGTAACCTGATAGATTTAAGGACGTGGCAGAAAGTTACTATGCATAAACTGTTGTAGAATATTTGCTGCAAGAAGGATAATGTTTGGATGAGGTGGATACATGCGCACTACTTGAAGAAAGAGAAGCCTATGGATGCCACGATAAAAGCCAATAGTTCGTGGATCATAAAAAATGTTTTCAAGCATAGGGAAGTGGTTAAGAATTTGCACCTGTGGGAGGATATGGAGCAAAAAGATAAGTTCAACATGAAAGCTATGTATAGGGCTTTGAGGGGTGAGCATCAAAATGTGTCTTGGAGAAAGATTTTATACAATAATTATGCTAGACCTAAAGCCATCTTCATTACTTGGCTTGTTTGTCATGAGCGGCTGGCCACCAGAATGAGACTTCATAAAATGGGCATGATGGATAAAACTGGGTGTAGTTTATGTGATAAAGAAGAGACCATTAATCACTTATTCTTCGAGTGCGCTCATATGTGCAATATTTAGACCAACGCCTTGAAGTGGATGCAGATAACGCATAAACCGGATGATTGCAATAATGAGAGGAACAGGTTAGAGCAGGTTAATAAGAAAAAAAGGAAGAACTCTGCTCTGATCAAGCTTGCAATGACGGAAACAATCTATAAAATTTGGAGAGATAAAAACAACAAGAGTTTTGGTAACCCTATGAATAACAAGAATATTGAGAAAACAATTATAAACTCTATTGTTTATAGGGCCTGTAATTTCTTCAGACTGCAAATTCATATAGCTAGACTAATGTTATAGAGTTAGCTTTTTGTTGTTCCGCTTGTCTTCTAGAGACTGGATCCTTGAGACCGCCTTATGCAAAGTGTTTTTAAATTAATAAAAGTCTCTTTAATTAAAAAATAATAATATTCAACCACCACTATTAATAATAATAATATAAATAATATATAATAATAATATAATATTTAAAAAAATAATAACAATAAAGTATAGTAATAATACAATATCCAACTACCACTAATATAATTATAATTTTTATAATAGTAGTAGTCGAATATTATATTATTATTATATTTTATTATGATTATTAGTTAAATATAATATATTTATATATTATCTATATTAATAATTAATAATTAATAATTAATAATAATAATATAATAATAATAATAATAATAATAATAATAATAATAATAATAATAATAATAATAATAATAATAATAATAATAATAATAATAATAATAATAATAATTTATATAATTCTATATTCACCTTTCTATTTTACTTTAATATTTTATACAATTCTATATTAAGTAGATAATTATCTTTTAGTTATTTTATATTTAATTGTTTTTTAAATAATTGTTATTTTATAACAAAATAATAAATTATTATCTTAAAGTTATAAAATAAATGAATTAAATCAGTCACGAAATTTTATATTGACACTTAAAGCTTTTTCTATGCCAAATAATCTTAATTTGGTCACGTCGTTATAAAATCTGACGTAACTTCTTTCAAAATCAATTTATTCTAATTTTTTAAAATAAAATAATATTTCACTCTTCATTGTTATTTTTCATTTACTCAAATCATTTATTCATAATAATTCTATCATAATTTTATAATTAATCATTTAAATTAATTGACAATATAAAAAGACATGCTACATTCATTTTGTTCGTTATTTTATTTTGATAACGTTAAATTATTTATTCAAAATAACTCTAACATAATTTATAATTAATCCCTCAAATTAATTAGTAATATCAACACTCTAAAATTCTATAATTTATATATTCTCTTCTTTGATACCATATTTTATAATTTACATATTATGTATTCTGATATCATTTTTTTTAGATATGATATAGTGAAAATTTGCTAATGTAAAATATGATAATATATAATTATCTTTATGTATTTGGAAATAATATCCTACCTTCTTTTATTTCGTTAATATTGAGGGTATATATTTGATTCTTTTCATTCATTTTTTTTATTGTTGTTGTCTTTTAAATTTTTATCTATATTTTTGGCAAAAATTATCTATCTTCTTTTATTTAGTTAATATTTAAGTATATATCTAATTATTTCTATTCATCATCATCATCATCTTCTTCTTCTTTTTTTTTTTTTTTGAAAAATATGATAATTTATAATTTAAATATATGCATAAATAATGGCATCAATCTTTCACTGTTTTATCCTTTCTTATAGTATTTATTTAATTATATTAAATATTATTATTTAAAAATTTACTATCAAAACTGATTCATTAAATTTTAAATTTTGTTTAGTAAAATTCTAAACTCTAAATACCAAAATTATTTATTTAAATAAATTCTCAGAAAAACACTTTTAATAATTTCAAGTTTACATCAATAATAATAATAATAATAATAATAATAATAATAATAATAATAATAATAATAATAATAATAATAATAATAATAATAATAATAATAATAATAATAATAATAATAATAATAAAATAATAATAATAATAATAATAATAATAATAATAATAAGTCATTTTCTATATTTAAAATGAGTGTCTTTACTTTAGTTAGAATTTCATAATTTTTTTATTTCAAGTAGCTATTACATTTGAATAATTTAATTTCTATTAACTATTGCATTTGGATAATTTAAATTATTATTTATTATTCTGTTAAAATTTTATATGCATATGTTTGTCCTGATGACAATCTTGGACACAAACCTAATTCTAATTCTTATATGATACCATATTAAAATCATAATGCTTATGTGACATCATATTAAAATTTGAAATTTTTATCACTCTTTTTTTAATTCTTCACACCAACTTCAATTCAATACTACAACTAATAATGATATTAAAATAAATAATAATAATAATAATATAAATAATATATAATATTATAATATTTAACAAATAATAATAATAAAATATAATATCTAATTACCTTTGTAAATTATAGTTATTTGTCTGTTATTATTAATTTTTATTATTATTATTATTATTATTATTATTATTATTATTATTATTATTATTATTATTATTATTATTATTATTATTATTATTTGTTAGTGCGTGAGACACTTTTAGTGAGGAGAGAAAGAGAGAATAATGAAGGAAAATAAGGATTTGTATTATTCAAGTGTACAAATAATGATACACACTATAACTATTTATATACAACTCTAATTGAGCTTGGACTAACACAACTTAGATTATATTAAATATTAAATCTAATCAAATTTAATCTAATCTAATTTAATATTTCAACACACCCCCATAATCCAAGTTGTCGAACATCCTCAAAAATAGTCAATCTGAACTATTCCTAATTTCTTTCTCAAATTCAGGAATCTGTCGATTTTCAATCCTTTGGTGAAAATGTCGGCCAACTGTGCTTCACTTGAGCAATGTCTAACTTCAAGTTCACCTTGATTTACTTTTTCCCTCAAGAAGTGAAACTTTTCTTCAATATGTTTACTTCTTCCATGCAGAACTCGATTCTTCACCAGATTTATGGATGACTTGTTGTTGATTTGCAATACTAGAGGTTTCTTCACTTCGACAGTCATTTCTTCAAGTACATATCTGATCCAAATTACTTGACATGCAACATAGGATCCCGCTATATATTCATCTTCACACGATTACAATGCCACCACAGGTTGCTTCTTCGAACACCATGAGATTGGGGCACAAAATACTTGAAAGAAATATCCAGTTGTGCTTCTTCGATCTTCCTTATCTCCACACCAATCAGCATCTGAAAAACAATTAACTATTGCTTCTTTGCCTTCAGAATCTCGTCTAAATAGTATTCCACAATTTATTGAACCCTTCAAATATCGAAAGATTCTTCTTGCAGCCTTTATATGTGACACTCTTGGTTCACCCATATATCTGCTTACTAATCTGACTGTGAAACCTATACCAGGTCGACTATTGCACACACACCTCAGAGATCTCACAATTTGCTTGAACAAAGTTGCATCGACTTTGTCTTCCTCTCCATTCTTCTCCAACTTCACATTTGGTTCGACAGGTGAGGATGCAGGATTCGAATCATCCATTATGAATCTCTTGAGTATTTCTTTGACATACTTTCTTTGATGTAGCACCATACCTTGCTTCGACGTTTGAAATTCCATGCCTAGAAAATAATACAATTTTCCTAGATCTGACATTTCAAATTCCTTCGTCATCAGCTCTTTGGACTTCGACAAGTTCTCCAAACTGTTTCCAGTTACTAGCAAGTCATCAACATACAAGCAGATGATTGTTATATCTTGTGCTACAACCTGAACATAGACACCATACTCTGATTTGCATTTGAAAAATCCTAATTCGACTAAGTATGAGTCGATTTTCTTGTTCCATTCCCTAGGTGCCTGCTTGAGGCTATAGAGCTCTTTGTGCAATCTATATACTTTACTCGCTTCCTTCTGAATCACAAACCCAGGAGGTTGTGTGACATAAACTTCTTCGTCTAAAGGACCATTCAAGAATGCTGATTTCACATCTAGATGAAATGTTGACCAACCTTGGTTGAATGCCAATGCTACTACTAGTCGAACAGTCTCTAATCTTGCTACTGGAGCAAATACTTCAGAGTATTCAAGTCCTTCTCTTTGAAGAAAACCCCGAGCTACTAATCTTGCTTTATGTCTTACTATTGACCCATTTGCATTGTGTTTCAACTTGAACACCCACTTTACTTCGATAGCTTTTATATGTGTTGGCAATTCGACTAACTCCCATGTGTTGTTTCTTTCGATTGCTTGTAACTCTTCGACCATAGCTAACTTCCACTTGTTAATCTTCAAAGCTTCGCTATAGTTGATTGGTTCAGCACCTGCAAGTAAAGCAAAATGAACTAACTCTCCATCTGGTGTGATTTCATCATCACCCGTTACTTCATAATCATGAAGTCTTGTTGGAAGAACTCTATTTCTTTGAGGTCTTTGGCTTGTTTTAGCCATAACCTCTTCGAATTCGAATGTGACGAGAGTGTCATCAACCACTTCTTCTTCGACTTCGACTGGATTCTCAATAATTCCTTCGACCTCTACTTCATTAGTTTCTTCGTCGAAATCAAAGTTCATTAATGATTTGTTAATTGAATTGCTAGAATTCCAATCCCAGGCAGAATTTTCATTAATCACAATATCTCGACTCAACACAATCTTTTCATTAACTGGATTGATTAGTATGTATGCACCAGTTTTATGATATCCTACTAGAATCATAGGTTCACTCTTGTCATCAAGCTTCCTTCTCCTTGCATCAGGAATATGCTTGTAACACATAGAGCCAAACACCTTCAAGTGACTTACTGATGGTCGTTTTCCACTCCACGCTTCTTCAGGAACCTTGTTCTTCAATATCTTAGTAGGACACCTATTCAAAATATAAACTGCAGTTGAAACAGCTTCTCCCCATAAAGATTTTGGAAAATTCTTTTGCTTCTGCATGCATCTTGCCATATCTAATATGGTTCTATTTCTTCTTTCAGCAATTCCATTATGTTGAGGTGTGTAAGGAGCAGTTACCTCATGATCAACACCATGTTCTGCACAGAAATCTTCAAACATATTGGATGTGTATTCGCCACCTCCATCTGTTCGTAGAACTTTGATCTTCTTCTCACTCTGGTTTTCGACAAGTATCTTGAATCTCTTAAAGGTTTTGAATACTTCGTCCTTTCATTTGATCACATAAATCCACAACTTTCGACTAAACTCATCGACAAAGGAAACAAAATATCTGTTTCCACCAATTGTATGTTCTTCAAATGGACCACATACATCTGAATGCACCACTTCTAGAATGCAGGATGATCTCATTGACATAGTCGAAACAAAAGAATTTCTGGATTGCTTTCCCACTAAACAACCTTCACAAAGTTTTTCAGGCATCTCAAGACTTGGAATACCAGTAACCATATCTTGAGTAATCAGTTGATTAAGTGATCGAAAATTCAAATGTCCAAACTTCAAATGCCATAACCAACTATCCTTGTGGTCAACAACAGTTTTCAAACATTGAACTTCTGTCGAACTGATCATAGTCTTAAATGTCCTGTTCTTCGACAATGGATATTGTAAAACCAAATTGTTCTTAGTGTCTAACAATTTCAAAACTCCATCTTTCATGACAACTGAGAAACCTTTTTCAACTAGTTGTCCAACACTTAACAATTGCATTTCATTCCAGGTACATAGAGCACATCTTTGATCATAACTTTCCCTTTATTACTCATTTGAAAGACTATGTTGCCAGTACCTTCTGCTTGCAACGAAATATTATCAGCAAGTTTTACCTTGCTCTTCTTCGACTCGTCAAAATATGCCAACCACTCCTTTCGACCAATCATGTGGTTCGAGCAACCTGAGTCGAGAAACCAGATATTAGATTCAATATGGTTATTTACAATTGCAGCCATAACCATCATACCACCTTCAGAATCATCTGAATCTTGGCGTGCAAGATTTGCTCCTTTGTCCTTGCCTTTCGATCCCTTGTCTTTTCTGTACCAACAATTCTTGGCCAAGTGTCCCCACTTTTCACAGTTATAACACTGCATACCTTTCTCATCTTCTTTGTCCTTTCGATAGTTTCCTCCTCCCCTTTTTGAGGATTCAGAAGATCTATCTTCGACCTTATTCTTATGGGGATTCGACCAAGACTTCTTTCCACGAGTCTTCTCGAACTTGCCTTTGAATTTGTTGGAACCACTATCTTTTTTCTATGATTGAGCTTACAGTGCCTGTATCGAGTCCTGAACTCCTTTCCTTTTAACAATCGTCATCTCATGCGCCTCCAACGAACCAACCAAATCTTCCACTTTAGTGGTTTCAAGATTATTGGATTCTTGAATAGCTATTGTGATCGGTGGATCTGGAACTGACTGTTTAACGCTGGTTCGCGAAATGTCGCGGAAGCAAGAGTCGCCACCGTATTTTATTTTCTCCAAATGGAAAGGACAAAAGCACAGAAAAATTCCTTAAAGAGATTGCTCTCGGTTCGGGAGGTAGATTATAGAAAGGGAAGGTGTTAGCACCCTTTCTATCCATGGTTATCCATGGGCTCTTAGATACTTGCTCATTTGTGTTTTCAAAAATGGTTTGTTTGCTTTTCAACTGTGGGTTTAAAAAGTTTCTTTGAAAATTCCAGTTCGACTCTTGTATCAGTCCTCAAGAGTGTTTGAAAAGATGCTTTCGAAAGCTTTTTGATAAGGTGTCGGTGTGAAAAGTATTTTGAATTTGTTTTGAAATTTGAGCAAGTATCCATGAGAATCTACCTACTCTAAGGAATTCGTCTGTGTAAATGTCCTTTAAAGTAATGCCATCCCACCATTGAGAGGTAGGTAGCACCACCGTTGGAGGTGTTCGGGTCAATTCGAGGTTTGGGACATGGTGATCACCAGAGCAATGGGAAGACACCTTAGAAGCTACCCTCATTCCAGGTTCCCGGATCATGAGGACTTACTAAGACATTCTCTACTCGACGATCACCTTTCGAGGCAAGGCAACAGTGAGGCGTACCCTAGGGGTGGTGTGTGATTTGTGTGTCGTTTTCGGATATTTTATCTTGTCATGTCAAAGTGATCTATGCGTTTGTTTTTATTTTTGTCCATTCATTCTTGCATGCATTTGTTAACAGTTAAAAATTGCGAGAAGTAAAAGTTCTAAAGCTATTACAAAAGGCGCGGGTCCACATCGCCAAAATTTCCTGAACCCGATTTGACAAAAGTGCGACAGATAAAAGATGTTACATGGCCTTGGGAGAGATACATAAATATTATAAAGAATAAAAATAAATATGCGAATTAAATAAGAATGAAAACGAGGGCGTTGGACCCTTTTTGCAAAATTAAATTAAATGATGGAATTAATTAATTAAAAAAGAAAAGAAATTGTTTTTGGTATTTTTTGGTATTTTATGATTTTAATGAAAAAAGAATTAATTAAAATAACATGCTAACCCTAATTCTAGTTGTTTTTAATTTATTAAGAAAAGATCAAATTTTAACCTAAAATTAAACCTAATTATTTTACATGCAATTTGATTATAAAAATAAATAATATTTAATTATTATAAAAGAAAATAAAAAGGGATAAAAATTAATTAAACCCTAATTCTACCAATTTTAGATTTTTATTATGAAAATATTACAATTAAACCTAATTTAATAACTAAAATTGATTAATGTAATTTATTTACAAAAATATAAAAATATTTATTATTTTTTTTCTCTTTTTCTGATTTTTTATTGTTTTTGTGTTTTTTGTGAAAATAATTAATTAAGGAATTAAATCAAGAAAACTAATTAAAACAAAAGATAGAAAAATAAAAAAAAGGAATTTAAGAGTGCAAACCATGGGGTTCTGCCCCTAATTTGGGAGGTAAGACTTAGCATTTTAGGCCCATCAAGACCTTGGCATGTAAGACTTTCATGCCAGCATGCATACGCGTTGACTAGAGTGCATCATGTTCTCCAAATCCGTGCCTTTGAATTGATGTAATTGAACGCGTGGACGGCTTGATTTTGAAGGTGTATGATGCGTCTTTACACTGAAACTGCACATGAATATTAAATGAAGAAAAATATGAAAGGGGGTGGGGACCTGGGACTCGAACCCAGGTCCTGAACGTTACCAACCAACGCGCTTGCCAACCATGCTGCCTTGTTTTCTTTGTATACTATATAACAAATAAATATAATAAAACAAAATAATGTGTTAGTGCTTTCTGCGCGCGAAATTTCAAACGCTCCAATCGTGGATGGCCACCTAAGCGTCTTCCTCGTTGGCTTGTTTTTTTCCTGAAATACAACAAACATAGGCAACGGTTTTGAACCGTTCTAACAGGAATCATTAGAGAAAATAGCGAATAGCACATGGGCGTATATAAATTGTTCGGACTAGAGCCATTAGAATCGTCTCTCTCTCACGATTCCAACGACGTATCTCTCATGGCCTAATTGTTCCAGGTTTGAAAACCCCTAAATCAATTTCCACGGAACCCTAATATGCTCACATGGTGGATTCTTCGTTTTGGCATGAAACTCCAATCAAATTATGCAGTTAGCTTGCAAACATCATTCTAAACACAAAAACAACAATGAAACATGTTAAAAACGCATGAATGATGGAAAACGATTTTGGAATTTTCCTTACCAACTTCAATGGTGATTTCGTGTTTTCTTGAGTATGGGACTTAGGGAATGATTGGAACACGTTCTATGATCCTCAAGGAAGCTAATGGAACAACCACTTGGCATTGAATCGTCCTAGAACTAGGTTTTCAGAATTGAGTTTTCTTGATAAATTTCAAGTTTTCAAATGGTGTTTTCTGCGCAGCTTTTTCGTTCTGAGGCATTAGGTCTTGCTTATGTATGTATAGGAGAGTGATTAGGGTTAAAAACTTGATCAAAATCCTTTGCATTCATGGTTTGTAAGATTTGATTTTTCAAGATCTTTTTCAATGCTATTTTGTACAAATCATGGCCAATTCCTTCCAAAAATGATCATGCACGAATCTTGAGTGTCCAATGAGAGTATTTTCTGCACAAAAAGATTTGATTTCATTAGTTTAGCATTTTTTCATATTTTATTTAGTTTAAATGAATTAATTGTAATAAAAAATTCAAATAAATAAATAAAAATAATAAAAAACTTCCCTTTGGGACAAATGGTCGTGTGCATGCTTTGGATAATGAATTGTGGAAGAAAAAGAAGCCCATTAGCAATTTTTAGGTCATTTGAATCAATGTTGACTTTTCAAAATATCCAAAAATTTCACAACTTCCACAAGGCATAACTTGCTCAATTTTTAAGCTTTGCTTATGTTCTTGGACATTTTGGAAAGGTCTTTGAGTCCTCTAACCAATGTATTTGGTCCCATGTCATTTTGATTTACCAATCTCAAGTTATGGCCTTTGACTTAAAGTCCCTTTTTGTTGACTTTTGAAAATGACCTATAATGTTGAAATTGATAACTTTTTGTGAGAGCATTTCTTGGACTTGAAGTATGAAGATGAGTTGTAGGAAATTTCTTTATATTCAACATGAGCTTTGGATGGAATTTTTCTGATAATCCATGTGAAAGTTATGCCCTGGTCAATTTACAGTTGACTTTTTCAACTGTCCAAATAAGGAAACTTTTGCATCTTGATGATTTTTGAGCCTAGCTTTGAGAATCATGATCAAGCATTGATCAAATGATGTTTGTGGCTTCAAAATGAGATGTTGACCAAAAATTTGAACTTTTGACTGTCAAATGACCATTTTGCCCCTACAGTTGACTGTAGTGCAATTAGGGTTTTTGACTGTGCAATTTTGTGCTGAAAGTCTTGAAACTTTGTATGAGGATGTGTTGGCTCCTAAATTCGACACCTTTGTTTTGATTGATGGCAGCCATTAAAAGCTGAAAGATGCTTTCGACTGGCTGAGCCTGTCGAAGTGCCCGTCGAAAGATGGCAAAATACTTAGAAGATTTCTTCCAAGGAAGAAGGCTGATTGCCTTCGACGTCGAAGTAGTTTTCGTCGAAGATGTCTCTTGACGAACGTGTTCGATGGTCCAGAGTGGAGCAGTTTGAAATTCAAAGCTTTGGAGGGAAAACGGTTTCCAGCAGTTACTACGTACAAACGTGCAAGGATCTGGAGCGTCGAGCATGGAGAACGTGCCAAGTGGCTTAATCTCGAAGCAGTGTAACTGCCCGACGGTTACTTGGAATGTTTTAGTATAAATAGGAGTAGACATGTAGTTTCTCGCGGGTGTTCACAAATAGATACATAGTCACTCATTTAGATTCAAGTACCCAGTGTGAGCGAAAGAATTGTTGAGAAATGTATGTGTGAAACACCAATTTTATCAATTAAAGTCATTTACTTTTCCAGTATTTTACATGCTTTTCCCCTTTAAATTCCTGTCGAACCTTTACTTTAAAGCCTTGTTTATTTTACCAAGCCTTTCCTTTATGCAATTTACTTGAAACATTTTACTTAAAGCCTTATCCACATTAATCAAACTTCAAAATCAACCTATGTCCATAGGATCAATCTGATCGATCCTGCGAGTAACCAAATAAGTAACCATTTGGAGGATCAGCGGTTGTTTACCAAATCCCTAGGTAAACAAATTGGCACACCTGGTGGGACTGTGTGTTGATTGTTGAAAATTATCTCATCTTTTCGAGTTGTATGTTATTGAGGAGTGGTAGAATATACACCAACGATAACAATACTGCCAGAAGAAGGGAAGAGATGGCGAATCCGCCAAACAACAACGAAATTCCACCACCAAGTGTGGGAGCAACGGTTAATATGACCGTAAGTGAAGCGACGAACGTTGGTTCGACACCAGCAGTGTCAGTCACAACCACGGGGCCAATAACTTCGTTTTCAGGCCCCAGAATGCCTTTGGGAACCCCCCCCACCAAGGGGAAATATTGGCACAAGGCCAGTGGTTCCCCCAGGATTTATTCCATTCTATGGTATGCCAACTTCTGAAGTGGCAAGCCTGACGAATGCTGCGTCCACTTATTCAGACCCTTTCGTGAGTGCCTCTTCGCCACTCCAAGGCTCTGGAGTAGGCATGGCGAATAGAAATAGGACCCAACTCTTAGGAGGAACGTCCCAAGTAGCCCATGGCCTTACAAATGCCTCGACAGCAGTCTTGAGGCAACAGATGGACGAAAGCAACCATGATATGGTGCAAATGTTGGCACAAACTTTGAGTACAGTGCTAAATCCTCTAATACAAAATACTACTCAATCGAATCAGCAAGTTACAGCGCAAATGACGCGTTTGGCTGACTTCTTTGGAGTACCCCCACCTATTCGACAGCCCCAAAGGGCGCAAACAAGAGGAAATCAGGGGATATTTGTAGAGGAAGAAACCACCATTAATCAGGCTCAACAGCCTGTAGAACAACCTGTCGAAGAACCTAGGGTAATAGCCCCAGAGGTAAGGTTAGTTAACAGAAACCAAAATGCTGACGAAGTGGTTCAGCATATCCAACACCAAAACATGGGTTTGGAAAATAATCTGGCAACCATGATCGAAAGGATCATGAATCAGAATGGGATGAACATGGGCTTTCGAAGGCCCAACTTTACATCTCCATTGTCAGAATATGTGTTACAAACTGACTTACCTCCTAGAAGCAAAGTCCCCAAATTTACTAAGTTCTCTGGGGACACGACAGAATCTACTGTCGAGCATGTGGCAAGATATTTGATCGAAGCAGGAGACATTTCGAATAACGAAAACCTAAGGATCAAATACTTCCCAAGTTCTTTAACCAAGAACGCTTTTACTTGGTTTACAACTCTCCCCCCCAATTCGATCCATCATTGGACCCAGTTGGAAAGATTGTTCCATGAACAATTCTACATGGGGCAAACCAAAATAAGCCTGAAAGAACTGGCGAGTGTGAAGAGACGTTTCACTGAACCTATAGACGAATATCTGAATAGGTTTAGGTTGCTTAAGGCGAGATGTTTTACACAAGTGCCAGAGCATGAGTTGGTCGAAATAGCTGCAGGTGGTCTAGATTATTCCATTAGGAAGAAGCTAGATACCCAGTACCTAAGAGACATGGCCCAACTGGCCGATAGAGTTCGACAAGTCGAACGCCTCAAAGCTGAAAAAGCTAAGGCAACGAAAACTCACAAGAGAGAGAGAATAGCGTACGTTGAGATGGATGACGAAGATCTAGAATCCTTCGACGATACTCTAGCTGTCGAAGAAGGAGAAGTCGATTTAGCAGAACTAAAACAAGGGCCTCCATACTCTTGTAAACAACTAGTCCCCTCAAATGGGAAAAATCCCATTGGTCCAGACCGGACCAACGATAGGTTCCCAAAAAAGACTTATAGTTTTGACATCACAAAATGTGATGAAATATTCGACTTGCTAGTTAAAGATGGCCAAATGATAGTACCCCCTGGGGTAAAAGTGCCTCCTCTTGATCAAAGAAAGAAGAGAGGTTTTTGCAAATATCATAATTTTCTGGGCCATAAAACTTCTCAATGTTTTCTTTTCAGGAATCTTGTGCAAGACGCGATTGAGGAAGGGAGATTAAAGTTTGCTGACAAATCCCCCATGGCTGTCGACTCCAATCCACTAAAGGCTGAAGCCCACTATGCAGAACCCTCCCAGGTGAACATGATAGAGGCAACCAGGATCCAGTCGAAGAAGCCAGGCATTACCATGGTCGAAGTCTCAAAGGACCACATCAACATGCCAATCTTTGGCAGTTTTTCTGGAAACTTATCCAGGAAGACAATTGAGGCTGTCCAGAAAGCGGTCGAAGACCCGAAGTCGAAGACTGCTGAAGCACAAAAAACTGGACCAAAGCCCAGTTCCCATTTGGCCACTATACAAGGCCAGACGGAGAATCTAGAGACACAAATGAAGCAACTAACTCTTGCTAATAAGGATACAATGAATATCAACATGGTTGAACTTTCTGACCCTAAAGCTTCAGAAGAAGCCATAAGGCAAGAGCAGGCAAATAAAACGGCTTTCCCTAGGGAAAACGAAAACTTGGCAGATTTTTTACAAAGATGCCAGAAGAAGAAATCAGAGGTGATGCTGTGTCCAAGATGCAGTTCTATCTTTGATAAAAAAGCTGCTGAGCACATACAAGGCGTGAGAGCAGCGAACAAGAGAAGGGAAAATGCTGACCTTCGACATGATCCCAGAAGGGGTTCTAATCAAGACAAGAGGCCATTGACTTTTAGGCCTCCAACAAATGTACCAGTAGACACTTGGTACAAAACATCTGGCCGGAAAAGGCCAAGTGAAGAGAAATGGCATTCTTTCGAAGTGCCGAGAGGTTCCTCTTTAATTCAGAAGAAAGAGCCTCAAGTTGCTGCACCCAAGGTTGCTCAAGTGTCCAGCAACTACAAGGGAAAAAATCCTATGTCGAGATCCCAATGGAGGAGATATCAAAGAAGGCGAAAAGCTGAAAGGGAGGCTGCCAACGAACCTAAGGCAGAAACTAGTTCGAATGTGCCTCAAAGGAAACAAAGAAAGCCTCTTGAGAGAGAACCAGTTACCAACAGGCTAGTTTGGCCTAACCAGAGCGAAGTCGAAGACGAAGATGATGCTGAGTCCGACGATACTTTGGATATAATGGTGAACATTGTTTCAGTACTGCCCAGGGAATTCAATCGACAAGTAGAAGTCGAAGCCAGTGACTGGGAGGTGGAACAAGAAATGGCCAAACACAGGCCAGTGTGCTATTTTGTCATGGACAATGGCACTACAGAGGAACAAAATGGCTTCTTCGAGCCACCTACAGAGGCGATGAAGAATCACCTAAAACCTTTGTTCATAAGGGCTAAGCTCGAAGAAACCACTGTGAACAAAATATTGGTCGACTGTGGGGCCACTATCAATATTATCCCTCATTCTATGCTAAGGAAGATTGGCAAAAGGGATGAAGAAATCAAACCTCACAATATGGTCCTGTCCAACTATGAGGGAGGCATTGGGACCACCATGGGAGTGATCCAGCTAGACATAAAAGTTGGGTCGATCCTTCGACCAACAATGTTCATGGTCATATCGGCCAAACCTAACTACAACCTTTTGTTAGGCCGTGAGTGGATTCATGGTGTAGGTGCTGTGCCTTCATCGATGCATCAAAGGTTGCTTCTATGGCGTCCAGATGGGATGGTCGAAAACATAGAGGCAGATCAAAGTTACTACCTTGGCGAAGTGAATCACTTGGGTGTAACAGATTTCGACAAAAACTTGGCTCACATAGGGCCATGTCCAACTCCTGACTTCGACATGGCGCCAGCGCCAAACACCTTTTGTTCCCTATACCTGCATCCTGAGCATGGTTTCCAATGGGACAGAGAAGACTTGTCCCACATAGACTTCAGTGGGCTAACTGATATCCAACCAACTGGTTGGGGAAGTGAATTCAGTGATAATGACTGAGTCACAATCTCTGAAGCGAATTTCGGCTTATGTGGCCGAAACCAGGATGATAACGGCTCTCGAAGCCGAAGTAAAGTACATGGCCACACAGGCCAATGATCAACAATTATCTGCTGTTGGCCCAGGAAAGGATTTCGATCCAAGACCTCCTGATATCATGCCAGATGAAATGCAGGAACAGAGGCTCGACGCCATCTATGACGATGAGCCTTTGGGCTTCGAAAAGGATCCCTTGGCGAACAACATTAAGATGTTAGCACAAGACCCTTTAGAAGAAATCAACTTAGGCGAAGGATCAGAGAATAGGCCAACTTACATCAGCGCCAAAATTGATCCAGAACTTAGGTTGGAAGTAATCCAATTGCTGAAAGAGTTTAAAGACTGTTTTGCATGGGATTATGACGAAATGCCCGGTCTCGACAGAGGATTGGTAGAACTTCAGTTGCCAATCAAACCTGGAAAGAAGCCAATCAAGCAAAATCCAAGACGCTTCACTCCAGAAATTTTGTCGAAGATCAAAACGGAGGTCGAAAGACTTCTGAAATGCAAATTCATTCGTGTTACAAGGTATGTCGAATGGATTGCAAATATTGTGCCAGTAATTAAGAAAAATGGCACATTAAGGGTGTGCATAGATTTCAGAGATTTGAATGCTGCCACCCCCAAAGATGAATATCCAATGCCTGTGGCGGAAATGCTAGTCGATTCTGCCGCTGGCTACGAATACCTGAGTATGCTCGATGGGTATTCAGGATATAATCAAATATTCATTGCTGAAGAGGATGTGTCGAAAACAGCTTTTCGATGCCCTGGGGCCTTAGGCACTTACGAATGGGTAGTGATGCCCTTTGGCCTAAAGAACGCTGGGGCAACGTACCAGCGAGCAATGAATACTATCTTCCATGATTTTATTAACACTTTTATGCAAGTTTATATTGATGATATTGTTATAAAATCTGTTTCCAGGAAGAGTCACATTGACCACCTTCGACAATCATTCGAAAGAATGAGAGAACATGGTCTGAAGATGAACCCTTTGAAGTGTGCGTTCTGTGTGAAAGCTGGAGATTTCTTGGGTTTCGTTGTCCACAAGAAAGGAATCGAAATCAATCAGAACAAGACGAAGGCAATTTTGGAAGCGAAAGCGCCATCGAATAAGAAGGAATTGCAATCCCTCTTAGGCAAGATAAATTTCTTGAGAAGGTTTATATCTAACCTAAGTGGGAAAGCTCAGGCCTTTTCACCCTTACTTCGACTGAATAAAGAGGGGTTCGAATGGGGGCAAGAGCAGCAAGAAGCCTTCGACAAAATCAAAGGGTACCTCACTAAGCCACCTATTTTGGTGCCTCCTTGTAGCAATAGGAGTATGAGATTGTACATAGCTGCATCTGACAAAACTCTGGGAAGTATGTTAGCCCAAGAGGATGAGAATGGAGTCGAAAGACCCATTTATTATCTCAGTCGAGTTTTGAATGATGCAGAAACTAGATATAGCGAAGTTGAAAAATTGTGTCTATGTCTGTATTTCTCTTGTACAAAACTCAAGCAATATATAAAACCAGTTGATGTTTATGTTTCGTCTCATTTTGATGTTTTCAAATATATGTTGTCGAAACCTATCTTGCATAGTCGAATTGGCAAATGGGCATTAGCATTGACTGAATACTCCTTGACCTTTATGCCTCTTAAGGCAGTAAAAGGACAAGTGGTTGCAGACTTCATAGTCGACCACTCAATTCAAGTCGAGGATATTACTTATGTGGAGATAGAACCTTGGAAATTCTACTTCGATGGTTCCAGCCATAAAAATGGAACAGGAGTAGGAGTCTTGCTTATTTCTCCAGATAAAATTCCAACAACATTCAAGTACCAAATCGAAGGTTCTTGTTCGAACAACGAGGCTGAGTATGAAGCTCTAATTACTGGCCTTGAAATATTGTTGGAATTGGGGGCAACTCGAGTCGAAATAATGGGAGACTCAGAGTTAGTCATCAAGCAAGTCACAAAGGAGTATAAATGCATAAGAGAGAATCTCATTATGTACTTTGTGATAGCAAATCGTTTATTGAAACAATTTGAAAGTGTCAATATTCGACACATACCCAGAGTCGAAAATCAAATAGCCAATGACTTGGCACAAATTGCATCAGGGTATAAGATTTCAAAAACGAGATTACAAAGAGCAATCGAAGTTCGAGAAAAGATAAAGGCAACTTGTCTATCACCATCAGACTTGGAATCGACGAGGCTAGGTTATGCTGATCACTCAAACTTCGAGATTTCGTTCATTGATAATTTGTCAGAGCAAGATTGGAGGAAACCCATTGTGGACTATCTTCAAAATCCAGGAGCTTCGACAGAACGAAAAACAAAATACAGGGCGTTGAGTTTTGTACTCATGGGTAATGAGTTATTCAAGAAGACGCCTGAAGGGGTGTTGCTGAAATGTTTAAGTGAAAATGAAGCATACATAGCCCTTTCGACTACACATGCTGGGGCATGTGGGGCTCACCAAGCAGGCCATAAGATGAAATGGTTGTTGTTTCGACAAGGACTATATTGGCCCACTATGCTAAAAGATTGTGTTGAGTTCGCCAAAGGTTGCCAAGAGTGTCAAGTTCATACAGGCATCCAGCATGTACCAGCAAGCGAACTTCACTCGATAGTGAAGCCTTGGCCCTTTCGAGGATGGGCGTTGGATCTCATTGGAGAGATTCGACCAGCATCATCAAAGAGTCAGAAATACATATTGGTAGGCATTGATTATTTTACTAAGTGGATCGAAGCTGTCCCTTTAGTCAATGTAGACCAAGAAAATGTCATTGAATTCATTCAAAAGAACATTATATTTAGGTATGGAATCCCTGAGACAATAACAACTGATCAAGGTTCAGTTTTCACTGGTCGAAAGATGCAGGAATTTGCTCAGGAAACAGGTTTCAAACTCCTAACATCCACGCCTTACTATGCACAGGCGAATGGTCAAGTCGAAGCAGCTAACAAAGTGGTGATTGGCTTGATAAAGAAACATGTTGGGAAGAAACCAAAGAATTGGCATAAGACGTTAGACCAGATTTTATGGGCTTGTCGAACGTCCCCAAAAGAAGCCACTGGTACAACGCCATATAGGCTAACTTTTGGCCATGATGCAGTATTGCCAGCTGAAATTTGTCTTCAATCTGCAAGAGTTCAGAGACATTATGATATTCCTTCTGAGGTTTATTGGAATATGATGTTAGATGAACTGGTGGATTTAGACGAAGAGAGATTACACGCTCTCGACTTACTCAGGCTTCAGAAGAAAAGAGTAGAAGACTCTTATAATAGAAAGGTAAAACCTAAGGTATTTTTGCCTGAAGATTTAGTTTGGAAGGTAATTCTTCCCATGGATCGACGGGATCGAAGCATGGGGAAATGGTCACCCAAATGGGAAGGACCCTTCAGAGTTATCCAAACTTTTTCTGGTGGAGCCTATGAAGTCGAAGAGATAAGTGGTGATAAAAGGCTCTTGAGAGTAAATGGTAAATATTTGAAAAAATATAAGCCTATACTTCAAGAGATAAAAATAAAATAATAAAAAAGAATAAACTAAATTAACCATAAAAATGCCAAAATGGAAATTTTTATTAATTTCAGCCAAAATGGCAATTGTTGTCGAAAACGATTACAGAAGATGGTTACAAAAGAGAATCAATCAAAAGGTAAGAGAATTCTTGAGTCGAAGATACTTGGCATACTGCAGCTCCAACCTCTTTTTGCACCAAGAGTTTTCTTGCACCAGTTTGGCAATTTGAGCGTCGAGGCTTTGAGCCCTCTCAGCGAATTCCAGGCCTTGCTTGATCTCAGTCTGGCTCTCAGCGTCTGGGATGGTCGAAAGAATTTCCTCCTGGAGTACAGTGTTGGCGTTTATCTTCGCCTCTATCTCTGCAATCTGTGCTCGGAAGGAGACATTCTCTCGCTCAATAGCATCGACCCTTTCCTGTGCAGACGCTTTCTGTTTCGACAACTCGGCAATTCGAGAAGTCGAATCTGAGACAGCAGTCCACGCAGATGAGCTTTTGCCATGCAGCACTTCGAGCTGACTGTTAAAACCTCGTTGGCGCCTGTAATCCGCTGAGACTTGATCAATCATAGAATGTAATTCCATGATTAAGTCTGAGATTTCTGGGGCTACAGCTTCGAAGTCAACAGCATTCAAAACCTCCTTCAAGCATGATGGAGCAGTGGGGTCCCCCTCTAAAGTCTTCATTAAATCTCTCTTGAAGAACTGGGCCTTAACCTTCGCCAACGCATCATCAAGAGGAGAAGTCTCAGTAGATTTCCCCGACAGGGTAGGAATTTCCTGACTAGTGTCAGAAGAACTCTTACTCTCGACGATTGCATTAAGGTAGCTGACAGGGTCAGTTTGTTTCAAGATTTCCAAGTCCTCTTTTGACCTGTGCTTTGAGGAGGTGACCCTTGCCACAGTATTATCTTGGGCTTGAGGCTGTTGAATGCTGAGTGCCTCGTTTGGTTGCTTTTCGACTTGGACTGAGGCGGTACTAGCGTCGACTTGTGGTTCTTCGTTAACATCACCATGGGGTCCTTCGCCAGCGTCATTTTGTGGCTCTTCGCTAGCGTCACCCTGGTGTTCTTCGCCAGTACCACCTTGGTGCTCTTCGTCAACAGCATCTTGATTCTCTTCGCCATTACCTTGATCTCTTCCTTCAGGATTCTCTTCTGACGACAAGTCCACCACAGGAACAGTTTCTGGCTGTGTTTCCTCCGCCATAGGTTCTTCAGTTGTCTTCTCCACTGTTTCAGCATTGGCCTCATTCTCAGTGTGGGCTTCGTCATTGCCCAAGTCCTTTTCCTGAGGCCTGCTAAGGTCAGCAGATTCTAGAGTTTCTGAAGTCCTTGGTGGAGAACTTTCAGTAGTGTCCTGAAAAAGAGAAAGGAGACGAATCTTCAGATGTCGAAAGAGACATAATCGAATAATGGTATCTATGCCTAAGTTATAAGAAGGGTCCAATAGATTACCTGTGGATTAACTTCAGCCCCAGGGCTGGAATTGTCACTTTCGACAGGTTTGGTAACAAGGGCGTTCAGTTCCTCCTCAGTTGGTTCCTCGATGACCACTGCAGGTGGCCTAGGCTTTCTCACAGCGACCTTTATTCTGACGGCTCGACCTTCAGGAGCAGGAGTAGGAACAGAAGCGTCCTTCGTTAACTTTCGCCTCTTTAAGGGAGAAGGAGGGGAATCACTTTCGTCATCACTCCCCGATTCGACCACCAATGCTGCCCTTTTCTTGGGCGAAGGAGCCTAGAAAACCAATAGGAATTCGATTGAATAATTACGTCGAAAATAAAAAATCGAAAGCCAGAAGAAAAATGAAGAAAATCTGGTTACCGATGCAGGAGGCCTCCTCGAAGAGCCTTCCCCCTGTTGGTTGCCCGTTGTCTTCGCCGGCGCTATAGTCTTCGCCGGCGGTGGAGGTTTTGTCGAAAGGACTCTTCCTTGTGGGCCTTCTGTAGCCTTCTTGGCTAGGGGCTTTCGAACAACTGAAAGCGAAAAGGAAAGTTAACAGGCTAACAGTCGAAGAGAAAGATAAAAAGTAAATGTGAGAGCATGAACTTACATTTCTTTACTTTGTCCAACACAAGGACAAAAGACTTCTGCAACTCTGCTATGAAGTCCTTCTCGTCGAAGAAGTACTCAGCATAATAGCTTCTCCACCACTCTTCAAAAGATGGTGAGCAAAGGAAGTTAAGCTGGTAGTTAAACAGCGAGAGGATTGTTCGACCAGCATATCTTCCGATATGCTTGGTAGCAGCTTCTTCTGTATAATCGTTGCAGAAGTACAACATTGACTTCTCTCTTTGAAAAATGGGAGAAGGCAGGGTTTGGATGATACCAAACTGGCGAGATACCAGATTTGGTTGATAGGCAAGCAGACTCAAATGAGTCTTAGAACTCTTAAATCGAAGAGGCATGATCCTGGGTGTCAGGAACGCCTCCCAAAGTACAGTGTGCTCATCGACATTGGGACCACTCGACTCCTTTGGATGTGGCCTTGTAAACCATGCTGGCCCCACCTTCCGTTGAGCAAATGGAGCCATAGTTGAAACAAATTCCTTCCTTCGAGCGAACATCAGAACGAAGTTAGTGAAGGTTTGTTGGAACTCTAGCCCATCTTCCACAGGTGTCAGTAGAGCCAGCCTAATTCCTTCGATACGTCTATTAGCTATCGCTGGGGCTTGTTCATTTATCTGAATCTTCTTGGGTAAGAAAGATTCGAAAGTGGCGTTGAGCCACAGTTGAAGTAGCCAGAAAGGCCCAGCGAGTAGCAAACTGGCCCTATCTTCGACATGTTTCAAGAGAGTAACCCCATTGCTGATTGAGTCATAAAGACTGGCCAGAATTAGTTCTGCCAAACAGATGTTTTGGCGGTGATGCAGTTGGGTGGCAAGAGTGACCATCTTTTTGGTCACTTGTAGAGATTTCGAGCAAAACACAAAGCGAGTTAGCCATAAGGCTAGAAACGCTATGTGTTCGACATCCGACACTGTATCCGTCGACCTGTCGTGATAATGGTTGATAAAGGTGGTGTATGTTGGCTTGGTCTCAGAGAAGCCAATTTGGTCCTCCGACATCTCCTCCGGGTCGAAGTAATCTCCGGTTGGTCGAAGGCCAGTAATGGCCGCTACGTCGAAGAGTGTGGGGGTTAACATCCCACATGGAAGGTGAAAGGTGAAGTGAGAGTAATCCCAGAACAACAGCGAAGCTATAAGCATCTCTGGGGAGTAGTTTAAGCCTGTCTTCGACAGCATTACTAGGTCAAAGATTCCCATTTCCTTCCAGACTGGAGTTTGATGTTTCTCCAACTTTGTTAGCCAAGCAACATAGTCAGAGGTCAGATTAGGGCAAGACCTGAAGACCCTAACACTCCTGTTAAAGAAACGGAGGTCGATCTTCTCGTGTGTAGGGTCTTCGTTGTCTTCTGCGTCCTTCTTGGCGCATGCTACTGGCTTGAGTTTCTCGACGATGGGGAAATAGCTCTTGATCTTCAGAGCTTCAGAGATGCTTGGGTTCATGGGTCCAGACATTGCGAAGATCTGGTTGGAGTATCCAACCGGGATCATCAAGTGACGCGAGTAAGCATCGCGAACGGAGATGTCAGAAGGTTCAGGGACCCTTCGTTTCCCTGTAGAGTTCACTACCGGAGCAGTAACAAAGACCTTGGGCTTAACAAGTTGTTCAGTTGGTGCGTTAGTCTTAGGGGCATTAGAAGCAGAGGCCATTGTTGAGGATGAAGATGAAGTGAAAAAGGAAGAGTTTTTCTGCAAAGAGAGCAAGTTTGTATGAAAGCAAGGGAGTTTGAGGGCTAGTTTGCGTAAAAAGTCCCACAATGGGATATTCACTACTATTTATAGTAGTGGGAGAAATTCCCAATAACGAGGACATTAAATGTCATTTAATGCTGCAGGAATTAGTGGGACGCGTGGCAGCATCCTGTTGTTTTGGCCGTTTCTGCAGAAACAGAGAGACGCAGCGTGCGTCCTCGTTTTTGGGATTTGTCATAATGACAAATTCTGAAGTGATGTTTGGTACTGCACGCCGTACTGAAGGTGACGTCCTAGGATCAAATCAATGATGGTTTCTTGGGATTGCCAATAGTTGGTAAAAAGCAACAAAAAGTGCACAAGTTAACTTGTGACTAAGCGTGGAAAAACAGGTGTCGAATGGTGTTTTCAAAGAATGCCTTTTTCTTTCAGAGTCGAAATAAGGCATTCTTGGGGGGCAATTTGTTGGCTCCTAAATTCGACACCTTTGTTTTGATTGATGGCAGCCATTAAAAGCTGAAAGATGCTTTCGACTGGCTGAGCCTGTCGAAGTGCCCGTCGAAAGATGGCAAAATACTTAGAAGATTTCTTCCAAGGAAGAAGGCTGATTGCCTTCGACGTCGAAGTAGTTTTCGTCGAAGATGTCTCTTGACGAACGTGTTCGATGGTCCAGAGTGGAGCAGTTTGAAATTCAAAGCTTTGGAGGGAAAACGGTTTCCAGCAGTTACTACGTACAAACGTGCAAGGATCTGGAGCGTCGAGCATGGAGAACGTGCCAAGTGGCTTAATCTCGAAGCAGTGTAACTGCCCGACGGTTACTTGGAATGTTTTAGTATAAATAGGAGTAGACATGTAGTTTCTCGCGGGTGTTCACAAATAGATACATAGTCACTCATTTAGATTCAAGTACCCAGTGTGAGCGAAAGAATTGTTGAGAAATGTATGTGTGAAACACCAATTTTATCAATTAAAGTCATTTACTTTTCCAGTATTTTACATGCTTTTCCCCTTTAAATTCCCGTCGAACCTTTACTTTAAAGCCTTGTTTATTTTACCAAGCCTTTCCTTTATGCAATTTACTTGAAACATTTTACTTAAAGCCTTATCCACATTAATCAAACTTCAAAATCAACCTATGTCCATAGGATCGATCTGATCGATCCTGCGAGTAACCAAATAAGTAACCATTTGGAGGATCAGCGGTTGTTTACCAAATCCCTAGGTAAACAGGATGCTTGACCATATTTATAGGCATGTGAGACTTGACTGGACCCTTGGAAACTTCATTTTCTTGATCAGAACCAAAACCCTAATTTTGACTGTTCAGGAGGTTCTTGAACTGTGCAACCCTTGGGGAGATTTTGAAGCTTGACTTTGCAATTCTTGAAGAATATGGGAGGGCAAATTTTGGGGTACAACAGTTGCCCCTGTTCAATCTTCTTAGACCTGAGGATGCAGATTGGCTGACGTGCCTTTCGTAATCCGAAGGTGGAAGATGATTGAACACTAAAGTGCCCAGAAATTTGCGCTCACATAGTAGCAGTGTGATGATGGAATGGGCTTATAGATGCCATTTAGAGGTTGATGAATAGGATGATGGGCTTATAGATGCCATCTGGATGTTGATTGCGTAAGAGATTCCTTAGCGAGAACTTGCGTACCTGCAAAAGAAAAATGAGTACCTGACATGTTACAGGAGCTGGTTTTCGGATGCTTTGTGTAGATATGTCCTGACTGGTTACAGGAATCGGATCTTCGAATTCTTCAGACGTGCCCTGGCGAGATACAGGAATCGAGTCTGGTAATGTTAGTCTTCAACGGATACACCCTGGCAAGATTCAGGTATCGGATCCTCGAACTCTTCAAACACACCCTGGCAAGATACAGGAATCAGATCTGGTAATGCTAGTCTTCAACGGATACACCCTGGCAAGATTCAGGTATCGGATCCTCGAACTCTTCAGACACACCCTGGCAAGATACAGGGATCGGATCTGGTAATGTTAGTCTTCAACGGATACACCCTGGCAAGATTCAGGCATCGGATCCTCGAACTCTTCAGACACACCCTGGCAAGATACAAGAATCAGATCTGGTAATGTTAGTCTTCAACGGATACACCCTGGCAAGATTCAGGTATCAGATCCTCGAACTCTTCAGACACACCCTGGCAAGATACAGGAATCGGATATGGTAATGCTAGTCTTCAACGGATACACCCTGGCAAGATTCAGGTATCGGATCCTCGAACTCTTCAGACACACCCTGGCAAGATACAGGAATCGGATCTGGTAATGTTAGTCTTCAACGGATACACCCTGGCAAGATTCAGGTATTGGATCCTCGAACTCTTCAGACACACCCTGGCAAGATACAGGAATCGGATCTGGTAATGCTAGTCTTCAACGGATACACCCTGGCAAGATTCAGGTATCGGATCCTCGAACTCTTCAGACACACCCTGGCAAGATACAGGAATCGGATCTGGTAATGTTAGTCTTCAACGGATACACCCTGGCAAGATTCAGGCATCGGACCCTCGAACTGTTCAGACACACCCTGGCAGGATACAGGAATCGGATCTGGTAATGTTAGTCTTCAACGGATACACCCTGGCAAGATTCAGGCATCGGATCCTCGAACTCTTCAGACACACCCTGGCAAGATACATGAATCGGATCTGGTAATGTTAGTCTTCAACGGATACACCCTGGCAAGATTCAGGTATCGGATCCTCGAACTCTTCAGACACACCCTGGCAAGATACAGGAATCGGATCTGGTAATTGGTCATCAACAGATACACCCTGGCAAGATTCAGGAATCAGATCTTTAGTTGCGACCATTGATGGGAATCATTTTTGTACTTTTGTCCTGAAAAGACAAGCGTGAGTTGTATGCGATGTCATGTGGTATGACATGCGAGATGCCCTCTGAATAAGTGATATTGTATATTCATGATGTGTATATGCATGCTATAATGATGTATGTGTTTATGAATGTATTTTTCATCTAGGAAAGTAAATCCTTGACGGGTGCCGGGAAGTCACTCCTGGGCTGATGTTGAAGAATAAGCTTTTACTTCCGCTGGGGATGATAGTTGCAAGAATACCGGTAGGAGAAGATAACTCCGTTGGGGAATAAACTTGGCGAATGGAATATTCTGCGGGGAGAAAAGTACTCTGACGATCTTGTTGGGAAGCAATACTCTGTGGGGAGCGAGATACTTCGTTGAGTTGATGGTAACTTGCTGGGGATACCTTTGTTGTGTTGGAAGTGTTGATAGACTTCGCTGGGGTAAGAAGACTTCGTCGAGGACGCTCTTTCCGTGGCTTTTGGCTGAGGATAACCCAGTTATATCCTGGTAAGGAAATAACTCTTTAAATAAAGCCGGGAGACGCGTTCGTGCTTTGCGAGGGATAAGCTTCCAGAATCTACTGGGGATAAGCTTACTGCTTGGGGAGATGAATTCCAACTTTCCTGGGGAAACTGGATTGGACTCTTCTGGGGGAGTTTTGAACTGTATCGGGGAAGTGACTCCATTGAATGTTTGATATGCCGCCGGGGAACAATCTTTAGGCCAGGATTGCCGGGGATGCTTGTTAAGAATGTCCGTACATTGCTGGGGAATGTTGAGATCTGCTGGAGGATACCCAACTTCTTTAAGGTTTGATAATAGTTTTGCTTGAGGAGAGTATGTTGACTTGCTGGCTCACTCTCTGGGGAATTGAGATATGCCGGTTATGTTCTTTAGTTGAACCTACCTTGGTACCTTGGAGGATAGAACAATTAGATTGCTTAGACAACTCTTTATTTCCCCTGTTTCTAATGTTACCTGTAATTAATCCTTTGTTTCGTATGCAAATATTTATGAGTTAGCAAATTATTGTCAATGCATATATCACAAATTGAACCTTGGACGTTCTTCGCAAGATAAAACAGAAAAGGAAAAATAATTGGCACTTTTAACTGAAAAGTATATTTGTATTGATTTTTGAATGGCCTGTAAATAGGCGTTTTTGTGTACAAGAGGCTGACGTCCTAGTAAGAGAACGCCGCCGAACAAAAGAGTTTATACAAATTTTGTACAAAAGAAAATAAAACAGCTGTGTGAAGTGAATGATCCCACTGGGTTTCAACTCTGCTATTGCCTTTATAACTCCGAGCGTCTCATCGCTTGATGACCTTAACGAAGATGAAGCTGGATGATCGATGCCGTCTGAACTTGATGTAGATACCGGATTCTGGATGCAAAGTGATCCAATGAGACATAATATTACGCTTTATCCCTAACTTTTGCCTGGACCGCCCTTTCGGGTTTTCAGTCCACCGGGATACCCTTTTTTGCCCAAGCCGCCTTTTCAGGTTTTCGACTTGCCGGGTGTACAGATTTTTTTCATTTCATCCCTTCATTTTGCCCGAACCCTTTTGGTTCGACGGGAAGCCCTAATTTTTGCCTAGGCGTGTCAGCCTAGCGGGTCTTTTTCTTGCGTAGTATCTTTTTACTATGTCTGCATTAGCGGGGTGAGGAAGGTCGTCACCATCCATATTGGTTAGAATCATGGCTCCTCCTGAGAACACATGTTTAACCACAAATGGCCCTTCGTACGTAGGGGTCCATTTGCCCCTTGGATCACTCTGAGGAAGGATGATTCGCTTGATTACCAGATCCCCAACTTGATATTCCTGTGGTCTGACCTTTTTGTTAAATGCCCTGATCATCCGTTTTTGATACGTCTGACCATGACAGATAGCAGCAAGTCTCTTTTCATCAATAAGGTTGAGCTGATCAAGTCGTGTCTGGATCCAATCATCTTCGTTCAGATTTGCATCCTTCATTATCCGGAGAGAGGGTATTTGCACTTCGATCGGTAAGACTGCCTCCATACCATAAACCAAGGAGAAAGGAGTTGCCCCGGTTGATGTCCTAGCTGAGGTACGGTACCCATGTAGAGCGAACGGTAACATCTCGTGCCAATCCTTATAAGTCACTGTCATCTTCTGCACGATTTTCTTGATGTTCTTATTTGCTGCTTCTACAGCCCCATTCATCTTCGGTCTGTAAGGAGAAGAATTGTGGTGCTGTATTTTGAACTGCTCGCAGAGCTCAGTGATCATCTTATTATTCAGATTGGTACCGTTATCTGTAATAATTCTTTCCGGGACGGCGTACCGACAGATCAGATTATGCCGAATGAACCGTGCCACAATAGTCTTGGTTACTGTAGCATAGGAAGCTGCTTCAACCCACTTTGTAAAATAATCAATCGCCACTAGGATGAAGCGATGCCCGTTAGATGCCGTAGGTTTAATCTCACCGATCATGTCTATGCCCCACATTGCAAACGGCCAAGGCGCAGTCAGAACATTCAGAGGAACTGGAGGAACATGTACCTTGTCTGCATAAATCTGGCACTTATGGCATGTCCTGGAATGTTGGTAGCAGTCAGCTTCCATTGTGGACCAGTAATACCCTGCCCGAAGGATCTTCTTAGCCATAGTATGTCCACTGGAATGTGTACCAAAGGTCCCTTCATGTAGCTCTTCCATGATTCTTTCTGCTTCAGTCTTATCCACACAACAGAGTAAGGTTGAATCATGGTTTCGCTTGTACAAGATGCCGTTGCTAAGGAAGAATTTTGCCGCGAACCTTCTCAGGAACTTCTTATCATTGACAGATGCACCTTCAGGGTATTCCTGAGTTTCCAGATATCTCTTCACCTCATGGTACCAAGGCTTCTCAGTCACCAATTCCGTCTCGAGATCACAACAGTACGCCGGTTCGTCCAGTTTCCAGATGATGATCCGGGGAGCCTCATTATCCCATTTAACTTTGAACATAGAAGACATTGTAGCTAACGCGTCCGCCAACTGATTCTCCTCTCTTGGGAAATGTTCAAAGGTTATTTCTGTGAAGTGGGGGATCAAGGTCAATACACATTCTCTGTAAGGGATAAGATTCAGATGTTTCGTATCCCACTCTCCTTTGATCTGATTGATCACAAGAGCGGAATCTCCGAAGACATTCAGAAACTTAATCCTTAGGTCAATCGCAGCTTGAAGACCCATGATGCACGCCTCATACTCTGCCATGTTGTTGGTACAATTGAAACATAGCCGGGAAGTGAGTGGAGTATGAGTGCCTTGAGGTGATATGATTACCGCGCCGATACCGTTACCCAAAGCATTGGAGGCTCCGTCAAAGTGCATAGACCATCGGGATCCTTCCTCAGGTCCTTCATCCGGTCCAGGTACTTCACAATCAGTTACTATCATGATGCTTTCATCCGGAAACTCGAAGTTCATTGATTGATAGTCATCTACGGCCTGGTGTGCCAAGTGGTCTGCCAATACACTTCCCTTGATGGCTTTCTGGGTCGTATACTGAATGTCGTATTCCGTCAAGATCATTTGCCATCTTGCTATTCTCCCAGACAGAGTGGGCTTTTCAAATATGTACTTTATCGGATCCATCTTTGAGATCAACAAGGTAGTGTGAGTCAGCATATACTGTCTCAGCCGGCGAGCAGCCCATACCAAAGCGCAGCAAGTTTTCTCAAGTAGTGAGTATCGGGTCTCACAGTCGGTAAACTTTTTGCTAAGGTAATAAATGGCGTGCTCTTTTCGGCCAGACTCGTCATGCTGCCCCAGCACACACCCCATTGAGTTGTAAAGCACTGTTAGATATAGTATCAGAGGTCTCCCTTCAACTGGTGGCATAAGGATAGGTGGTTCTTGGAGATACTCTTTGATTCTGTCAAAAGCAGCCTGACATTCATCATTCCAACGTACTACCTGATCTTTCTTCAGCAGCTTGAAGATTGGCTCACAGGTAGCAGTTAGATGCAAGATGAATCGAGCAATGTAATTCAGGCGTCCTAAAAAGCCTCTGACTTCCTTCTCTGTCTTAGGAACTGGCATCTCTTGAATAGCCTTAACCTTGGCAGGGTCCACTTGAATGCCCTTATCACTTACCACGAAGCCTAGCAACTTTCTAGATCTTACCCCGAAGGTGTACTTGTTCGGGTTCAACCTCAGTTTGTATAGTTTCAACCGGTCAAACAATATCTGCAGATGATCTAGGTGCTCTTCCTCAGTCTGGGACCTCGCGATCATGTCGTCCACATACACTTCTATCTCATGATGGATCATGTCATGAAATAAAGCAACCATGGCACGTTGGTAGGTTGCCCCAGCGTTCTTCAACCCGAATGGCATGACCTTGTAACAGAAGGTGCCCCACTGAGTAACAAATGTAGTCTTTTCCATGTCTTCAGGTGCCATCTTGATCTGATTGTAACCTGAAAAGCCATCCATGAAAGAGAATACCTTGTGCTGAGCTGTATTATCAACAAGGACATCAATGTGAGGTAGAGGGAAGTCATCTTTGGGGCTGGCCCTGTTCAGATCCCTGTAGTCGACACACATTCTGACCTTACCGTCCTTCTTAGGTACCGGCACCACATTAGCAACCCACTGAGGGTAAGAAGGCACTGCAAGAAACCCGACATCAAACTGCTTCATAACCTCGGCTTTAATCTTCTCAGACATCTCTGGACGCATACGGCGGACCTTTTGCTTGACCGGAGGGAAGTCTTCCTTAGTAGGCAAGTGATGGACCACAATATCGGTATCCAACCCGGGCATGTCTTCGTAGGACCAGGCAAAGATCTCCATATAATCATGTAGCATCTGAGTCAATCGTTGCTTCACGCTGAGCTCTAGGTTGGCGCCAATCTTTACCTCTTTCCTGTCTGCCTCAGTACCCAAGTTTATTGTTTCCACTGGCTCTTCATGGGGTTGAATTGCCCTCTCTTCCTGAAGTAACAGTCTTGCAAGCTCGCCAGGCACTTCGCAATCATCCTCACCTTCGTCTTCGGCTAAGTTGATCGGATTTTCAAAGTCATAACTGGCAGTAGCAGAGTCGTTACCAGTGAGATCCAGAGTGGATTGGAACCTGTATGAGTGAGTGTGTGTGTAAATACAGCTGTTTTGAAATATATGTAAAGGAAAGAAAGACAGAAAAGGAGCATAAGATTTGTAATGCGAGAAAACGTCCAAGATTTTCATTCATGATATATGAAATGACAATTTATATGCCCTCACAAATGAAACCACGGTGCCTCGGGTAAGACACCGGGCCATAGAGTTTATTTATTGTTTATTACAAATAACGAAACAAAGAAATTTATTACTGCGTAACAAAGGTAACAGGAGTATGGTCTTTGGAAATCCAATTGGCCAATCCGCCTTCGGTCGTCGGGTAGATCCAGCTATTGAATTCTGCTTCATCCACTTCATTGTCTTCCCCAACAGCATTCACTCCTGGATTTGTAATGAGCACAGGAGGTCTTCTAGTCTTCGCCTTCCGCATAGCTTTCTGACCCTCTGCAGTAAAACCCAGTCCAAATTTGTCAGTTTTCTGTGTAAAGTCGGGAAGCCTGCCCCAGTTAGCACATTCACCTTTTTGAACCACAGCCCGGGCATCCTTCAGGGAAGCCATCTTCAAAGGAACATTCTCTTCTACTGCTGTTTCTGCTGCCGCTGAAATTGGAAGCACCTCCTCGAAATGCTGAAAAGGGGTCTCAATAAACTCCCCGTCCATCTCAATGTATCTGAAGGAATTCAAGTGGCTCACCATATACTCTTCCTCCCCCTGTATGGTGACAATCTTCCCTCTGACGGGGTACTTCATCTTCTGGTGCAAGGTAGAGGTCACTGCCCCAACTTTATGGATCCACGGTCGACCCAGTAGACAAGAGTACGATGGACGGATATCCATCACATAAAAAGTAGAGTCAAACACCTGAGAACCCACACGAACGGGAATGTCAACCTCTCCATGAACCGTCCTTTTTGAACCATCAAAGGCCCTGACGATGATATTGTTGGGTTTCAGTTCCAGGCCTTCACAATCTAAACGGTCTAAAGCCTTCTTGGGTAGCACATTCAAAGAAGAACCAGTATCCACCAATACATGTGCCAGAGTAGTGCCCCTGCATTCGATAGAGACATGTAGGGCATCATTGTGGTCTCTTCCCTTTGCGGTCAGGTCAGCATCTGAGAAACCCAAGCCATTGTCTACTGTCAGATTTGCTACGCAATCAGTGAACTGGACTGCAGATGTCTCTTGTGGCACATGGGCCGTCTTGAGGAATGAGATCAAGGCCTTAGCATGGGCCTCAGAGCATAGCAGTAAGGAGAGCATGGAGATCTCGGAGGGCGTGTGCCCCAGCTGTTCCACAACATTGAAGTCACTCTTCTTTATAATTTTCAAGATTTCCTCCATCTCTTGTTGGGAGGCCTCGGTAGTTATAGGTATTGGTGCCTCCATCTGGGCAGGCTCAACTTCAATTCCTTTGCCCCGAGCATTGGATGACTCGGCAGCAGGAGAAACAACTTGATCAGCAACAGGAACAGGTACGCTTGTAGGTGTTATGAGGAGGGGTCTTTGAGTAGCGGGCGGTGCAATGTCAGGCGAGAAGAGCCTGCCACTGCGGGTAACCTTGGTTGGGCCAGTGATATCACAGATACTGGCGCCAGTTTTGAATTCTTGTTTGATCCCATTTACATACACATCTGCCCCATAGTGCCAGGGGACAGCTTTATCAGATACGTAGGGAAGAGGCCCCGGAACAGTGATAACAACAGGTGCGACAGTCATGATTTGAACAGGCTTCTTCGGGAGAGCCTTGATCGGATTATTGAAGATGGTAACCACAGAAACTTCTTCTACCGGAACCAACTGAACAGCAGACTTCTTAAACAGAATCTCCTTGCTATCCATTAGGTTTTGGATGCCTAACTTCAGCAAGGGACAACCAGATAGGGAAACAGCACATAACATGCAACCCTCACTGCAACCCGGAAATAAACCGGCCAGCAGCAGGTTCCTCTTGACAGTCTTCAAAGGAGTAGCTAGATCATCCACAGAAACAGCGTAAACATCTTCGTCAACGGCATTTACTCCATGCTGGGGCATAGGAGCAGTAACCACATTCGGCCTCTCAGGCGCTTTAAACTGTATCTCTTTCGCGTCGATAAGGTCTTGCACCTTATTCCTTAATGCCCAACAGTCGTCAGTGGAATGCCCCGGGCTATCGGAGTGATAAGCACAGCGGGCATTTAGATTGTACTTAGGAGATGTAGTATTTGCAAACTTCAGAGCATCTCTGACGGTGACTAAGTTGGTTGAGAGCAACTGTGGTAAGATCTGCGACAAAGTCATACTCAGACGGGTGAATTCCCTTCTGGGTCTCTCAGCCCTTGGTTGGTTAGCTTGCCGAGGAGCGGCGGCAGGCTTTGCGATCACCAATGCGTTGACAGATTGGCGGCGCTCTGGTTTGTCTTGCCTTCTAGGCCCATACACCACACTGGCCTCTTTCTTGAAGGGTTTCTTCTCAGAACTTGTAGATGCACCCTTTGGAATCTTACCAGACTTCAACCCAGCCTCAATTCTCTCTCCAGTCAGAATCAGATCGGTGAACCCTACAGACGAATTCCCGATAAGATGGTTGAAAAATGGCCCAGATAGGGTCCCCAAGAACATGTCTACCAACTCCCGATCAGTCAACGGAGGCTGCACTCTGCCTGCCAGATCCCTCCACTTCTGAGCGTACTCCTTAAAACCTTCACTTGAACCTAACGACATACCCTGGAGCTGGGTACGTGTAGGGGCAAGGTCGGCATTATACTGATACTGCTTATAGAAAGCAGTAGCCAACTCCTCCCAGTTACGAACCTTGGTCCCATCCAGCTGATAGAACCATTCGAGATGAGTCCCTGAAAGACTCTCCTGGAAGAAGTGGATCCATAAATTCTTATCCGCTGAGTACGGTTGAATCTTCCGAACATAGGACCTGAGATGTAGCTTGGGACAAGACGCCCCGTCGTACTTAGTGAAAGATGGTGCTTTGAACTTATGGGGAATAATCACACCAGTAGACAAACCCAGATCTCCGAAATCCAGCCCAGGTACCTGTTGTATTTCCATAGCATTCAGCTTGTCTTCCAGCTGCTTGTAACGGTCTTCTGCCGGAGGATATTGCTCTTCATCAAAATCAGTCTCGTTGTCGGAGACTACTGGACTAGGACCCTTTTCTTCTTGAGGAGTACTCTTGCCAATAGAAGAACCGGCCTCTTCATTCTGCAGAGTATTGCCAAACCTTCGGCCCGAGCTGAACAGAACAATTCTTCTCTTCTTCTTCTTCTCCTTCTTCAGGAGCAGAGCCTTCAGCTCTTCTTGGCCTTGAGCCAAACCCTTGATTAATTCCTGAAATTGCGCATTCTGCGCCTGAAGAGCTTTGATGGATGTCTCAGTTGATGAAGAGTCGGGATTCATGATGCTGAAATAAACAGCGAAGAACTGTAAGCAACCTGAAAAGAGGAAAAACCTGCTATGCACATGATGAATGATATGTGTTTATGCAATGCATTCAAGGGTTCGAAAGTTCAAATTTGTTGTAGACAAAAAGGAACACACGTTATCATTAAGGAAATAATTGTTCAGTACATCAAAGCCTCATGGGCAAAATAATACAAAAGCAAATCAATCCCAGAATATACTACGCATCCTCTTTGGAGCTATATAAGTGTTGAGATTCCTCTCCTCATGCAACAGGCGGGTGAGCTCCAAGACCTTCTTTTCACTGGCATGTAGACTGGTCTCAAGAGAATTTCGTTCTTCCTTAAGCTGGATCCAGCTCTTCTGCATCTCTTCCCAGGATGTGGGCATATCAGGGTGCTGAATAGTGTAGGACACTTCTCCTTCTAAGACTGGTTCTTTGATCACAGGGAGCATATGGGGATAAGGCATCACTAACTTCTGGGAGCGGGTGCGTACCCACTTGAGATAAGGTTCCAGCGGGATGGAATTCCTGTGCCCCAGTGTCTTACTGTCTATCCTACTTGGCATCCTCTAGGCTCTGATAAATCTCTGGCGAAGTCCTTGAGTATCGTTGTCGAAGTCAAAAACTATGTCAGGAATTAACATGTCATGAGGACCATCCCTCCGAGCATAACCAAACTGTCTCCAAGCCAGGCATAGGCTGTAAGTAATACCTCCTCTGATTCCAAGTAAAGGAACATTAGGTTACTCCCCGCAACGATCAATGATAGTGACATCCTCTCTGGACCGAGGGCACCAATGTATATCTGCATGTGTAAGAGTCATCAACTGTTGTGACCATCTCAAACCCCGCTCATTCTTCAAGACTGATTGTGGAAGGTGCAAAATAAACCACCTTCCCAGGAGAGGAGTGCAACACATAAGGACACCTCTTTTTCTCATGGTTCGAGTGTAACATGAGTGAAGGATGTCCCCCAGCAACGTAGGTATAGGATTCCTGGACATAAAGATCTGGACCGCACTGATATCTATAAGCTGATCTGGGTTAGGGAACAACACCAAACCATAGACAAGGAGGGCCACAACTTCTTCAAAAGCTTGTAGGTCAAGGGAGTTCCAACATTCATGGGCCTTTTCAAACAGAAACCTGGCTAAGAACCCTTTGATACCACTTCTAACTTCCCAATGTCCCTTGAGGTCAGATGACTGTAGGTGCAAGGCTTTAGCAATCTCTTCAAGCTTAGGTTCCTTTTCTGTACCGTTGTAGGGTAGCCGATCAAGGATAGGGATCTTCAGGAGCCGGGAGAACTCCTCCAATGTAGGTACCAGCTGATAATCCAAGAAGGTGAAACAGTGATGTAGAGGGTCAAAGAATTGGAACAGGACCTTTATCATATCTTCCTCAATGTTGGTATTGACAAAGCTGATGAGACTTCCATGTCTTTCACTGAACGAAGAGTTCTCGGGAATCCTGGATATAAGCTCCTTAAGCTGAGGAGGGATCCTTACAAGACTGACTTGAATTGTCTTTCTACGAACAGTTTCCATGTCCTACAAAACAAGAACAAAGATGAAAATTCGAACCCCTGAAATGGTTAGTCAATGCATATGATGCTGGATGATGTCATGATGCTATGATTAAACACACCACAGATATTTACAAAGACAAACATGTAAGGCACCCAAGGCACACAAGACAAGCCCTTAGGGTTTAAGGCCAGCATGGGGTCTGGGTAGTACCCTCTTGAAGTTGGTGGGTTCAACCGGTCCTATTAGAAGTAACCGGGTTCTAAGGGTCCCAATATCACGGGATTGCTTTCATTGTTCATCGTTTCGATTTAGCCACTGAACTGGCGACCGAAATATTCCAGGAAAGCAACCCTCAATTGAGTGTAGTATCGAGTATCAACCAACCTCGGACTGCACCAAAGTCAATTATCTCACTACCCTAAAGAGGCCAAGATAGTTCAATTAAGGTTCCTAAGGTCTGTTGATGCTTCACGACACCACGCGGAGGCCCCGTACTCTCCTTGACTGAACTCAAGGGTTACCGGTACACACCAAAGTGCCACATCAACGTAGCAGACTGTTTCAACCATGTCGGTATACCCCGCACAGTTCCCTCACAGCCTTGTTGCTACTTTCTAAGAAGGTATCCCCCAGATCCGGGTTAGGATCTATAGAACTCCCAAGCAACCCACAATTTAAAGCACACAAGGAAAGCAATTGAAAACACAGTTATGAACTAACCCTAAGGTACACCTCACTTTATAAAGGATCCCCAACAGAGTCGCCATTTCTGTGATCGGTGGATCTGGAACTGACTGTTTAACGCTGGTTCGCGAAATGTCGCGGAAGCAAGAGTCGCCACCGTCTTTTATTTTCTCCAAATGGAAAGGACAAAAGCACAGAAAAATTCCTTAAAGAGATTGCTCTCGGTTCGGGAGGTAGATTATAGAAAGGGAAGGTGTTAGCACCCTTTCTATCCATGGTTATCCATGGGCTCTTAGATACTTGCTCATTTGTGTTTTCAAAAATGGTTTGTTTGCTTTTCAACTGTGGGTTTAAAAAGTTTCTTTGAAAATTCCAGTTCGACTCTTGTATCAGTCCTCAAGAGTGTTTGAAAAGATGCTTTCGAAAGCTTTTTGAAAAGGTGTCGGTGTGAAAAGTATTTTGAATTTGTTTTGAAATTTGAGCAAGTATCCATGAGAATCTACCTACTCTAAGGAATTCGTCTGTGTAAATGTCCTTTAAAGTAATGCCATCCCACCATTGAGAGGTAGGTAGCACCACCGTTGGAGGTGTTCGGGTCAATTTGAGGTTTGGGACATGGTGATCACTAGAGCAATGGGAAGACACCTTAGAAGCTACCCTCATGCCAGGTTCCCGGATCATGAGGACTTACTAAGACATCCTCTACTCGACGATCACCTTTCGAGGCAAGGCAACAGTGAGGCGTACCCTAGGGGTGGTGTGTGATTTGTGTGTCGTTTTCGGATATTTTATCTTGTCATGTCAAAGTGATCTATGCGTTTGTTTTTATTTTTGTCCATTCATTCTTGCATGCATTTGTTAACAGTTAAAAAATTGCGAGAAGTAAAAGTTCTAAAGCTATTACAAAAGGCGCGGGTCCACATCGCCAAAATTTCCTGAATCCGATTTGACAGAAAAATAAAAAATTAAAAGTGCGACAGATAAAAGATGTTACATGGCCTTGGGAGAGATACATAAATATTATAAAGAATAAAAATAAATATGCGAATTAAATAAGAATGAAAACGAGGGCGTTGGACCCTTTTTGCAAAATTAAATTAAATGATGGAATTAATTAATTAAAAAAGAAAAGAAATTGTTTTTGGTATTTTTTGGTATTTTATGATTTTAATGAAAAAAGAATTAATTAAAATAACATGCTAACCCTAATTCTAGTTGTTTTTAATTTATTAAGAAAAGATCAAATTTTAACCTAAAATTAAACCTAATTATTTTACATGCAATTTGATTATAAAAATAAATAATATTTAATTATTATAAAAGAAAATAAAAAGGGATAAAAATTAATTAAACCCTAATTCTACCAATTTTAGATTTTTATTATGAAAATATTACAATTAAACCTAATTTAATAACTAAAATTGATTAATGTAATTTATTTACAAAAATATAAAAATATTTATTATTTTTTTTCTCTTTTTCTGATTTTTTATTGTTTTTGTGTTTTTTGTGAAAATAATTAATTAAGGAATTAAATCAAGAAAACTAATTAAAACAAAAGATAGAAAAATAAAAAAAAAGGAATTTAAGAGTGCAAACCATGGGGTTCTGCCCCTAATTTGGGAGGTAAGACTTAGCATTTTAGGCCCATCAAGACCTTGGCCTGTAAGACTTTCATGCCAGCATGCATACGCGTTGACTAGAGTGCATCATGTTCTCCAAATCTGTGCCTTTGAATTGATGTAATTGAACGCGTGGACGGCTTGATTTTGAAGGTGTATGATGCGTCTTTACACTGAAACTGCACATGAATATTAAATGAAGAAAAATATGAAAGGGGGTGGGGACCTGGGACTCGAACCCAGGTCCTGAACATTACCAACCAACGCGCTTGCCAACCATGCTGCCTTGTTTTCTTTGTATACTATATAACAAATAAATATAATAAAACAAAATAACGTGTTAGTGCTTTCTGCGCGCGAAATTTCAAACGCTCCAATCGTGGATGGCCACCTAAGCGTCTTCCTCGTTGGCTTGTTTTTTTCCTGAAATACAACAAACATAGGCAACGGTTTTGAACCGTTCTAACAGGCATCATTAGAGAAAATAGCGAATAGCACATGGGCGTATATAAATTGTTCGGACTAGAGCCATTAGAATCGTCTCTCTCTCACGATTCCAACGACGTATCTCTCATGGCCTAATTGTTCCAGGTTTGAAAACCCCTAAATCAATTTCCACGGAACCCTAATATGCTCACATGGTGGATTCTTCGTTTTGGCATGAAACTCCAATCAAATTATGCAGTTAGCTTGCAAACATCATTCTAAACACAAAAACAACAATGAAACATGTTAAAAACGCATGAATGATGGAAAACGATTTTGGAATTTTCCTTACCAACTTCAATGGTGATTTCGTGTTTTCTTGAGTATGGGACTTAGTGAATGATTGGAACACGTTCTATGATCCTCAAGGAAGCTAATGGAACAACCACTTGGCCTTGAATCGTCCTAGAACTAGGTTTTCAGAATTGAGTTTTCTTGATAAATTTCAAGTTTTAAAATGGTGTTTTCTGCGCAGCTTTTTCGTTCTGAGGCATTAGGTCTTGCTTATGTATGTATAGGAGAGTGATTAGGGTTAAAAACTTGATCAAAATCCTTTGCATTCATGGTTTGTAAGATTTGATTTTTCAAGATCTTTTTCAATGCTATTTTGTACAAATCATGGCCAATTCCTTCCAAAAATGATCATGCACGAATCTTGAGTGTCCAATGAGAGTATTTTCTGCACAAAAAGATTTGATTTCATTAGTTTAGCATTTTTTCATATTTTATTTAGTTTAAATGAATTAATTGTAATAAAAAATTCAAATAAATAAACAAAAATAATAAAAAACTTCCCTTTGGGCCAAATGGTCGTGTGCATGCTTTGGATAATGAATTGTGGAAGAAAAAGAAGCCCATTAGCAATTTTTAGGTCATTTGAATCAATGTTGACTTTTCAAAATATCCAAAAATTTCACAACTTCCACAAGGCATAACTTGCTCAATTTTTAAGCTTTGCTCATGTTCTTGGACATTTTGGAGAGGTCTTTGAGTCCTCTAACCAATGTCTTTGGTCCCATGTCATTTTGATTTACCAATCTCAAGTTATGGCCTTTGACTTAAAGTCCCTTTTTGTTGACTTTTGAAAATGACCTATAATGTTGAAATTGATAACTTTTTGTGAGAGCATTTATTGGACTTGAAGTATGAAGATGAGTTGTAGGAAATGTCTTTCTATTCAACATGAGCTTTGGATGGAATTTTTCTGATAATCCATGTGAAAGTTATGCCCTGGTCAATTTACAGTTGACTTTTTCAACTGTTCAAATAAGGAAACTTTTGCATCTTGATGATTTTTGAGCCTAGCTTTGAGAATCATGATCAAGCATTGATCAAATGATGTTTGTGGCTTCAAAATGAGATGTTGACAAAAAATTTGAACTTTTGACTATCAAATGACCATTTTGCCCCTACAGTTGACTGTAGTGCAATTAGGGTTTTTGACTGTGCAATTTTGTGCTGAAAGTCTTGAAACTTTGTATGAGGATGCTTGACCATATTTATAGGCATGTGAGACTTGATTGGACCCTTGGAAACTTCATTTTCTTGATCAGAACCAAAACCCTAATTTTGACTGTTCAGGAGGTTCTTGAACTGTGCAACCCTTGGGGAGATTTTGAAGCTTGACTTTGCAATTCTTGAAGAATATGGGAGGGCAAATTTTGGGGTACAACAGCTATGATAACATGATCAAAGTGAGAGGTCAACGTTCTCATTACCTTCTAAACTATCATCTTATCAGTAATGGTTTCACCACAACCCTTCATGATATGGACGAGTTTCTGAACCTTCGACACATATTCTGCAACTTTTTCATCTTCTCCCATCGACAACAACTCATATTGTCGATGCAAGGTTTGTAATTTGACAACCTTGACTTTCTCACCTCCTTCGAAATACTTTACCATAATATCCCATGCCTCCTTCGTTGTTTCAGCATGAGAGATTATGTCGAAGTTAACAGCATCGACATCCGTTTGAATGCAATAAGCAGCCTTGCAATCTTTCTTCTTAACTTTATTGTGGGCTTTTTTCTGTTCGTCGGATGCATTTGCAGCCAACACAGAAACAACTTCGGTAACCACTTCTAGGGTTTCATGGAAGCCAAATAAGGATTGCATCTGTTTTTTTCCATCGAATCCAATTTTTTTCGTCAAGCATTGAAAGAGAATTTGGAATGCCCTTATCACTAGCCATCTTCGTAGCGGTTGATTTACTTGCCCTAGAAAAACGATCTCTAGCGTGAAATTCTTGAAAACTTGATCAAGAACAATAACCAGAAGCTCTGGATACCAATTTGTTAGTGCGTGAGGCACTTTTAGTGAGGAGAGAAAGAGAGAATAATAAAGGAAAATAAGAATTTGTATTATTCAAGTGTACAAATAATGATACACACTATAACTATTTATATACAATCCTAATTGGGCTTGGGCTAACACAACTTGAATTATATTAAATATTAAATCTAATCTAATCTAATTTAATATTTCAACATTATTATTATTATTATTATTATTATTATTATTATTATTATTATTATTATTGATGTAAACTTGAAATTATTAAAAGTGTTTTTATCAGAATTTACTTAAATAAATAATTTTGGTATTTAGAGTTTAGAATTTTACTAAACAAAATTTAAAATTTAATGAATTAGTTTTGATAGTAAATTTTTAAATAATAATATTTAATATAATTAAATAAATACTATAAGAAAGGATAAAACAGTGAAAGGTTGGTGTCATTATTTATGCATATTTAAATTATACATTATCATATTTTTCAAAAAAGAAGAAGAAGAAGAAGAAGATGATGATGATGATGAATAGAAATAATTAGATATATACTTAAATATTAAGTAAATAAAAGAAGATAGATAATTTTTTCAAAAAATATAGATAAAAATTTAAAAGACAATGTGATGCGGTGGGAGAACTGACTTGAGGTTTTGCGTTTGTTCGCAAATGTTTCAGTTTAGCAAGAGTCGCCACCGACTTTTTATTTTATCCAAAGGAAAGGTCAAAAAGCACAGGAAAGACCTTTGAGATATTTTCTTAGATTCGGGGGGTAGATTATGAAAAGGGAAGGTGCAAGCACCCTTTTCATCCATGGTTATCCATGGGCTCTTAGTTACTTATTTAGATCACTTGCTTTTGCTTTCCAATTGTTTGAAATGGTGCTTTGTGTGTGGTTTTGAAAATGTTTTGAAAAGAGGCCTTTGTCTAGGCAACCTTTGTAATGATTCTTGTTTGAATGTATACAAAGGTGTATTGTCTTTTGAAAAGATTTTTTCAATGTTTGAAAATTTGAAAGTTTGTTTTGGGAAATATTTTGAAATTGTGTTGTGAGGTGTGTTTGAAAATAACAAGGATGTTTTTGCAAGTTTTGATCAAGTAACTAAGAGTTGTCTACCCTATCTACTCAAAGATCTTTCCTACACATTTTAAACCCTTTTGACAATGTTGTTTTACCATTGCATTTGGTAAAAGCGAATGAATCTTTTTATCCAGGCGGTAATGATAGTATCTTGTACCTGAACCGGTGGCTAACTTTTTCTAAGTAATGGGAAAGAGGACCGAAACATGCCACTGAAAGACTCTACTGAGACAAAGATGGGCTGTCAAAAACGTAGAGGAGGTAGGATGGGAAGTTGGTCAGATCTAGTATGGATCATACATGGACGGTAGTTGGAGTCGGTGGCTCTCCTAGGGTTTCCTCAACCTTGTGTTTGGATGTTAAACGGGACAAGCGCGGGTCATCGTATTTGACCATGATAGCAATTGTGCTAAGTATCTTTAGCAGTTTTTCTGAGGGACTAGACCATTTTTTATATAGGCAACCAAGATAGCGTCATCGAGGGACTATGATCTTTTGTTTTGTTTGTTTTGCCAAGATACTCAACATGCATAACACGGCCCTTTTGAAGGCAACAAGTGGATGAAACCCTAGGGGTGCATGTGTGCATTGTGTTGTCAATTTACATGCTTTTATGTCTTGTATTAGGTCTAACTATTTGTTTTGATTTTGGATTTTGCATACAAACCCTAATCGCTATCATGGCATATTTGAATGCATAAATGCGTAAAAGTAATCTAAGCTATTACAACATTGATATGGAGAGGGGGATACAATTTTGGATAGGGGATTATTTTGCAAGAAATTAAAACCCTAAGCTATTACAACCAAATTGAATTTCTTGTGCAAATAAAATAAATAGGCAAATATTTAAATGGACAAATAAATAAATATGCAATATATTATAAATATGCAAATATATTTTTTGATATTTTTTATGTATGTAAAAATATAATATTTAATAAGAAAATAAAATATTATTTTTATTAAGGGTGGAAACCCTAATTTGCTTTAAGAAAGTATATATATATATATATATATATATATATATATATATATATATATATATATATATATATATATATATATATATATATATATATATATATATATATATATATATATATATATATATATATATATATATATATATATATATATATATATATATATATATATATATATATATATATATATATATATATATATATATATATATATATATATATATATATATATATATATTAATGTGTTATTTATTTATATACAATAAAATAAAATATATACAAAATATTAAAAAATAAAATGTGTGAGAAAAATATAATATTTAATGTATTAAAAAAAGAAAATAAAAGTTATTTTTGTTAAGGTTAAAACCCTAATTTATTTTTAAGAAAAGTATATATATTAGTTATATTATTTAATTAATGTACAAGAAAATAAAATAAAAATATGTACAAATGTTAAAAAATAAAAATATGTGAGAAAATATTATTTGAGTGTGTAAATAAAAAATAAAAATATAATATTTTTATGTATTATTTATAAGTTTTTATTAAAGAAAATAAAAGTATATTATTTAATAATTGTTTTTATGTTAGAAAAAATAATAAAAATAATAAAATAAAATGTGAAAATTTATGAAAATGTTTTTGATAATTTTTTATGTTTAGAAAGAATAAAATAAAATCAGAAATGAAAAAGAAATGAAAAAATATGAAAATATAAATCAAATGGGCTGAGGGGTGTAAATAGCAAGTCAGTGGTGCAAATAGCAAGGAAATGACAAGGCCCAGCCCAGATCAGCTTCATCTTCAACCTTTGAATCACCAAAACGCGCGTCTGTGTACAAAATCTGGAAATCCTGCATACGTGCTCTAAAGCAAAAACTCATAACACCAAAGTCATAGCATTTTTCAAGACGATTTCAACCATATAAAGAACTTAATCTAACTCTCAAAGACCAGAGAGAATTTCTCTGGCCCTAATTTCTAACCTAACTTTTTCAGAATGTTCATCAATCAAATTCTCTCAGCACACTTAACTTAAATGAAATCTATGCATATGTACAGCTTAAGGGCTATGAGTACTACATTTTTTATTCACAAACCTAAGTCTAATGTTTCCTAAATAGAGAGATAGAAAGTTGGAAAATACCTGTTTCAGTTGAACACGATTATGGCAATGTAGCAACTTTCAGTGAGGCCTGAGGTTCTTTTGAGCTTGCCTGAACTTCCTCTAACCTTCCCCAATGCTTTGTTTGCTTTGAGCTTGCTTGAATAAGCCTGTAGAAGTCAACCTGCACAAGCTGAAATCAGAAATGGTGAAGCTTGTAAATGGAGTCACAGACAATGGCCAATGGTTGGGATATCTTAGGTGGGTTATATGGAAGGTATTGGAACTGGTTTGGGACAAAACGCGCGAGTGGTTTATGATCTTGCAATCAAAATGCAGAAGCTGCCCTGTTTTGCAAGAGGAATGTGTTTTATTGTTCAAGAGTGTTTGAGGGATGGATGGCTCGTGTTTCTAGCTCAAGGAAATGTGAAAAACTTGTTTCAAATGCTTACAAGAGTTGATTATAATAGATACTCAAGTTCTGACTCTTTGGCAAGTTTACTTGTTTTTTAAGTAAAAGTGTGAAATGATACAAGACAGACCTGTACAGGCTATCTTCCAGATTGCACTTGGTTATCTTGGCCCCCTAAGTTTGTGGATATTGTTTGCTGTCCAAGATTTGGTTCAAGGCTCAAGGGATGGAATTTGACATAAAGCAAGTTTTGACAAAAATGGCAATGTTGTCTTTTTGCTATTTTTGGATTAATCTCTTGTGTAAACCTCTAATAATCAGAACAAAGTTCCAATCCATTATATTTGCATTTAATTCTTGAGTGTGGAAGGGTTTAGATACCTGTAATTAAGTATAAACAATGCTGGATGGAAATTGCAACTTGTGGCAACATGAAACATGCCATGGATCAAAGTGAGTTTTTGCCAAATTCAAACCTTCAATTCTCCCTAACCATAAATGATTTTGGAGAGTTCTTGGACATTTTGGAAAGCTTGTAGTATGATATACAATCCATCTTTGAAATTAATTTTGAGATTCCAAGTGGAACTAGGTGAAATATTGCCATGAAGATAGGTCAAAATCCTGCCTAAATTAGGGCAAAATTTCACTAAGTTAAAAGCTTCATGGACCCTTGTTCCAAATATCATAACTTGAGATCCAAGCTTCTTTTGGGAAAACTTTATGAATAAAAGTTGTAGACTTTGTGGAGTACTACAACTTTAATGTTGGAAGTTTTGTTTTAATCCAATTGCATCATGGTGAAAATGTTGGGAAAAGTTTGGAAAAAATAAGAAAATTTCATAACTTTGAAAAATTCTAAGTTATGAAATTTTTCAATCTTAAACCCTAATTTGCAAAATTAGGTTTCTTTATGAACAAGTTTCATGTTTTGACACATCTTGATGAAAAATGACCCTTGGCACTTGATTTTGACCAAAAAGTCAAAGTTTGACTTTTCAGTGTACAGTTAAATTTTGATCAGTTAACTGAAAAATTCATCTGTCAATTCAATGCATTTGAGATCTTTTAAACCTTGTGATTAGGTCAAGATGATGCCATTGAGTCCTTGAATCTATGCTTGAACCCAATTTGCCATTGGCTGAGTGAAAAATCAGAAATTGCCCTTGTGCAGTCAAAACCCTAAAAATGACCATTTTGCCCTTTTGATGATCTGATCAAATTTCTTGAGGAGTTGTGGTCCAAACTTGATCAAATGATTCATATGAGTCTATATTGTTGATGTGGATCAAAAATCATGAGGTTTGACTGTAAATTGGCCACAATTGACTTTTTCCTCAATACAGCTGATTTTTTAGGTCAATTGTCCAATTGATTGGGCAAAAAATTGATTCGAGGCTTGAAACTTGATAGGGGCAATCTTATAAGTCCAACATGAAATATGAAAGCCAATTTGAGCATTGAAAGTCCAAAAACCCTTGTGCAAACTCAAACCCTAATTTAGGTCATCAGTGCAAGGAGATGTCTTGAGCAGAGCAAACCCTAATCCTGTCTGGAGTTCAAAGAGTCTTGTAAGGGGAAATCTTGATAAAATGAGAGGGCAAATTTTGGGGTACAATAGACAACTACAATAAAAAAAAGATGAACGAAAAGAATCAAATATATACCCCCAATATTAACGAATAAAAGAATGTAGGGCATTATTTCCAAATATATAAAGATAATTATACATTATCATATTTTACATTAGCAAATTTTCACTATATCATATTTAAGGAAAACGATATCAGAATAGATAATATGTAAACTATAGAATATGGTATCAAAGAAAAGAATATATAAATTATAGAATTTTAGAGTGTTGATATTACTAATTAGTTTGAGAGATTAATTATAAATTATGATAGAGTTATTTTAAATAAATAGTTTGACGTTATGAAAATAAAGTAACGAACAAAATGAATGTAGCATGTATTTTTATATTGCCAATTAATTTAAATGATTATATATATATATATATATATATATATATATATATATATATATATATATATATATATATATATATATATATATTAAACTAATAATCATAATAAAATATTTCATGTGAGGCCCAACCCAGTTATGTTGGGCAACAACTTCCTCTCCCCGTGAGGAAGCAACCTCACTGCACAGGAATGAACCCATTCATCTTAGGAAGGTCATCGTCGGTCAGGAGGACTTCGAGGTCACCCTCCGATCTTCTTCCTAACTAAGCCTGATCCTCTTACACAAATTCCCGTTTGGCAAGGAGCATCCACGACGAGCAGAAACACCTCACGAGCATCCTCCTCGTAGGGCTGACTATCAATGTCTCAGAATATCACGGAGTCTTTGTGGTCCCGGAAAGACCGCATCCATATCCGCCTGATCGTGCGGAGGAAGTCATCCAGGTGGAGGACCATGTGCAGGTCCCCACTATTCACATAGGACCTGGCAGTCTCCATGTTGGGCCTGCTTGACCGGCCCAATGAGGAGACCTTGGCCCAACGCTGGGGGCTATAAATATCCTCTCTTTCTAGAGGGTTGGGTATTGAACATCTCTTACTCACTCTTGCTTGCTAGCTCATTCCGTATCTCATTTTGGCATTGGAGTGTCTTGCAGGTACCCCCACCTCACTCTCAAGTTCTGCTCGAAGTAAGTTGTGATGGTCCATTCTGGTCAGGTACGCCAGTGGCGCCGTCTGTGGGAATCACTGCTTCCCCGTCTTCATTCATCCAAGACAAAAGCTAACCCAACTCCTTTCTAATAGTCGTGGCTGATCACACGGCAGAAAACGACATGAATGTCCATCTCTCAGACGCCAATAACAACATCGTCGACCGCAACAATGACCTCAACAACGCTGGTCCCGCTGACCTCAATATCGGTAACAACAACAACACCAGTAACAACAAAGGCCATGCTGGTGACATGTCTGGCCCCTCAGAGTACCGAGACAGACTGACTGCCTCTTCATCGTCATTGTCCCGACGGCCCGAAGACGATGGTCGTCCTCTCCAGAACTACCAGCCACTCGCGTTCTAGGAGGTCCCCGTTCCCGCGGGTGCTAATGCCACTACAAGGACACTGTTCACAGTAATAAATCAAACAAACTACTTGATCTTTTCACAAGGGGAGAGATTAAGGGTGCTCGAAGATTCTGAGAGCCCCCAGAAGACATATGAGGCCTGATTCTCCTCCTCCTCGTTAGGTAGAGGACCATCCCCAATCTCCCCCGCGGAGATGCATACGGGATGCCTCTCGAAGCCCCTCTCCCTGACCAATCGGGCGACGCCCCATGTTGGAGAGGGATCATCCCGTAGATATGGGAAGACGTGATCACGTCCCCCCGCGTCAAGAGCAAAGACCCCCTAGAAACAGGAACAGGGGAAATGACGAACGACCACACCGCCCGAGGAACCCTCCACGCGACCAGGGTCACCACTGCGACCGCCATTACAACAGGTCTACTTCTCGATCTCCGGACAGAAGCGACGAAGACGACCCCCGCGGTCCCCTGTCCCAAGCTATTATGGAAGCACCCATCCCCCCTCCCCCTTGGGTATGGAGAAACCTCCCCATCTGAAGGAGTACGACGACATTGCCGACCCAGTCGACCATATCGACGGGTTCGAGGAAATGCTGCATTATCATAAAGTCGGGGGACCGATCAAATGTTGGTTGTTCCCCACGACTTTGAGAAAGGCTACGATGGACTGGTATAAGAGCCTCTCCCCAGGGTCAATTACCTCCTGGAGAAATTTAAAAAATCGATTCATCAGTTCATTCATTGTCTCACGTCGACATCCGAAGACTGAGGCAGCCCTCGAGTCCATCATCCAAAGAAACGACGAGACCCTCAGGGAGTTTATTGATCTTTTCAACTATGAGGCCATCCAGGTCCCCTTCATCGATCATATGAAGAGATACCTCTTCGAGAGGGGACTCCTCCCAGGAACAGATTTCAGAAAAGCCGTTGGCATCGAACCACTATGGACATCTGATGCTCTCCTTGAAAAGGCTAGAGCCTATATGGACTACGAGGAGAGAGAAGCAGCCAATAGAGCCCAGGACCTGAGGAATCGTGGATCAACCAACAATCTGCGACAACAAGATTCCGACCCTCCTCGACGAACTAGTGAAAAGAGGAGGAATGACAAACCGCGGGATCCTCGCGAGCAAAGAGGGCCCGCATAGAGATTTACTGAGTACACTCTATTGACAGCTTCCCACGAGCGCATCTTAGCAGAGTGTTCTAGCACTGATTTCAAGGACAGCGGTGTCAGGCATCCTTGCTCTGCTCCTGCTAAGCCCGAGGCTGATCGGAGCAAGTACTGCCAATATCATCAAAGTCATGGACACATGACTGAAGAATGTATCCATCTCAAAGATGCCATTGAGACCCCCCAACAAAGGGGGAATACTCGAGCAATATCAGCGCGGCGACGCCCCTCATCGAGATGCTCGTGACACAAAGGATATTGAGAAGAATTCCCGACCATCAAACGAGATGGTCCTTATCCAGACAACATTCTCCGTTACAAGACCGGAGGACTTCTATGTCCCCGACGATATCGAAGAGCCTCTGTCCATGCACAGTAGGTGGGAATGGTTCCCCTCCTCCATGGTCGTAAATGGTGGGGGATTCAATGATATAACTATAAACTCCACAAAGAGGAAACTGGACAAACTGGTCGACGCCACCCCCCCACCCCCCCATAAACGGTGACATTCGAGAGGGTTAAAGGCAGATCAGAGCCAATAACATTCTACCTCGAAGAATTGCCCCGAGGGGCCCCTAACTCAAGCATCCCTCTTCTGGTTATGGCGAGGATGTCTAATTTCAATGTTCATCGTGTCTTAGTCGGCGAAGGGAGTTCCGTCAATGTAATGTACAACCAACTCTTTTGAACCCTACAGCTCGACGACACCCACCTTTCACCATATGTGGGGTCCGACCTGCAGGGCTTCAACGACTCGACCTCCAAACCTTGGGGGTACGTGGAACTCTTTGTCACCTTCGGCGAGGATACCTCCACCATGCAAGTCAAGGTGCGCTTTCTGGTCATTGATTTCCCGTTTCTCTACAACTGCATCCTAGGGAGACCAACACTGGCGGAACTGACCGTTGTTCCCTCTATCGTCCATCTGAAGATGAAATTTTACACAAAGAGAGGACGCATCGCCATCATCCAGAGAGACCTAGAAGCCGATGAAGATGCTTCGGTGCGGCGTAAAAGGCACAGAGCACGGTTAACACTAGAGCATGACCCGCCAAGAGAGCTGTTACAGCATGACCAGAGCCACAACACGCCAAGATAAAAGAACAGAGAGCTCCTCCAAAGGTCGACGCCATTTTGCTAGACACCCACTTCGACCAGGATGAAGCACCCAACAGAAAATAGGGACTCCTCCGACCAATCCTAGATGGAGACTTTGAATTCTCCCCCCTCGATGAAGGCCCTCACAAAGGCGTGAAGATCGGCACCGGACTCCCCGACCTAGCGAGGAAGCAGATCAAAGCTTGCTTGAGGGAGAATGCGGACCTGTTCGCATAGAATGCTGCAAAGATGCCCGGTGTTGCACCCCAAAATTTTCCCTCCCATTTGTCATTCAAGATGCTATCCTAGGGTTTCTCAAAAACTCAAGATGGCTCAGGGTTTTGATCAGACAGATTCTCCTCCTAAGCATTGAGTCAACAACTAGGGTTTGGTATTTCTCAAGCAAATTTGAGTTTTTGAGGTTTCAAAATGTCTTCATGGTTCCTCATGTGTTCTCAAGGATAATCGTGTCAAGTTTCAAGCCTTGCATCACAAGTTTTCTCAGTGAATGGTTCAGATGACTGAAAATGAATTGCATTGACCCAAAATCCGACCTTTTCAAGATCAAGTTCAAATGATTGTAACTTCTCCATTATTCGATATCTTGGAGTGTTTCTTTTTGCGTATGACCCTCCTTGATGTCATCTTCAAATTTTCTCTACAAGTCAAGAGTTGATTACGTGCGAAAGATCATCAAAAAGTTGAATGCGTCAGAGGCCACTTTTTTGGATTTTTGACCTAATCTCGAGTACCTGTCGCCTAACTTCCAAGAATCATTATTTCCCCAATCTTCAAGATCTTGAGACGATTATTTTTTCACATTGTCATAAGCAATATCTTCAATGAGTTCTCTTCAAGAATCGAAGGAAAATCATGTTTAGAAGACCTTGAAAGTTATCGATTTGTCATAGGCCATTTTCTTGATTAAGAATGTTTTTAACTTCCAATTTCAACACCTGCCATAATTGTTTCCTCAAGGCTATGATTCTCATTTTAATATCATTCATGGTACAAGATGTCGAGTTTGATAATTCTTTGAATGTTTATTTCCTCTTCAAGCTACTTATGTCTGAGCATTTGGCGATCATTAGAAAGGTGAATTTCATGGTGTGATTAAATTCAGTCCATTTCGAAGAGGAATCTATCAATAACTCTGGGAGTTTTTATCCTTTTAAAAATTCAAAGGTTAAATCTAATGTGCAAAGCATAGTTCCTTTATTTATCAACTTTTATTTAAGACATTCATCATCATTCAAGATGTCAAGTTCTTATTCCATTCAAGAATTGGATTCAAAATTCAAGATTCAAATATCATTCAAGTTTCAATTCTAATTCAAAGGGTTCAAATGGTGGATAATGAGAATATGATCAAAGTCATGATTATGGATTGAACATGGAAAGGCTAAGTAAAATTCACATGAAAATGGGAAGAGAAGGATATTATTGGAGAATGTATCATTACAAGAATATTCGAAATTTAAAATAATTTCCATTTTCGCATTCATACAAATATCCATTCAAATTTACAAAATTCATCATGAATTCAAGTTCATTCATGAGAAAGTATTTAAGCGTACACTTGAATTTAAGGCTCATCCATAAATTTCATGATTTAAAACCATTACACCATTCTTGATTTCATTACAAAATTACATTCACAAGTACATGAAAACTAAAGTTCTAAACCCACACATAAACCCTATCCTAATCAGCCCCAAAACTTGTCCAAATCAACCCCACAAGTTGTCAAAATTGTCCACTGCACTGCTGCCGAAAACCTGTTACATAAATCTGTCAAACATGTTCACAAACCAGCCCATAAAACTGACAAAACAGCCTTGCTACATTGCTGCAAAACAACGGCCTTGTTGTTGTCCCAAAACCTACTAGTACCCTGCAAAACCAGCTGCCATATCAGTCCAAATTTACACAAAATATAGGAAAATAAAAACTGCATAGAGAAAGTGATAAACCAGAATACTCTTTTTGTTCAAACCCCATCTAATTTCCCCACCAAAATGCACTTTTACTGGATATAAAAAGGGGGCATTGAGAATAATACAAAGAAAAAACCACTTGTTACAACTTGTGATAAAACTCACCACTCACCAATTTTGCCTGCAAAAATTTTCGGAATCAACAATTATCACACAAAAAAAAACTATTCCAAAACCTTCTGCAAAAAAAAAAAACCAACTGTAGGGGAAATATTTCAACAGAAATTTCAACAATAAAAATAGAAGATAGTAGAAAAAAGAGAAGGAGTTAGGAGCATCACATTACCTCATCTTTAGTCTTTATTATTTCCTCGTCAGAAGTAGTAAATCGTTGGACTGGCTCCAACCATGTAAGTGCTTCCTTATTCTCTCAAAACTCCATTATTGTCATTGTTGTATTACTATAGTTTGTTGTTTTATGTATAAAATGGAAATTTTGTTGATGCCCTTGTGTAAACCATGGGTCGTGCACTGTAATTTTACCAAAAAAAACTTGTCATTTCTTTACATCATAAGATTAGAATCTCAAAATTAGAACAAAGATATTAATGTTTTTGTTTGCAAAAACGTAATGCATATAAAGAGAAATCAAACTGCAATAATTTTCCGATTCTAAAAGAAAACGAAGCAGACACAAAAGAAGCATAGCTCGTGTTTTAATAATAATTAAACCAAACATTTTTGTCCATTGACACTTTCATTCATCAACCTCTACTGACTCGGTAAACTCTAAAGATAGATCTGAGTGATGAAATTGGTGCTAGAAAGAAATTAGTGTGAAGAAAAAAATGGGGAACTCTTGTGTTGGTCCTAGAATTTCAAAGAATGGTATTATTCAATCGTTTTTGGTTGCGATTTGGCGTACTCACTTACCTGAACCTGAAGGAACAGTGTCTAATAGAAGTTATGTAAATGATGTAGCAACTGATAATGAACCCGAATCTCCGTTGCCTGTCCAAAACAAACCTCCTGAGCAGATAACTATACCGAAGCCGGATGTAACACAAGAAACCAAATCCACAATAAGTTCTTCAGTCTCTTGAATTATAACTTCTTAAGAGGTACAATTTTGCAGTGTTGCAGCCAACACTAATAATCTGGGGAGAACAGGACTAGGTATTCCCACTGGAATTAGCTCACAGACTGGAAAAGCGTGAGGAGAGAATTTTTATTTGTTACAATAAGCATAGGAATTGGAGTTCTACTGAGAATAATAAGTATTAAATCTGATTTATTCCTATCTCCAATAACCCCTAACGGTGGTGCTCCCTAAGTATACTAGGGTTACAGACCTTCCTTATTTTCTTCTAACTGGGTCAACCCCCATTGGGCCTTTTGGCCCAATCACCCAATCCAGTTTTCATTTTTTCCTTTTGTATTATTAGGCTAATAATAATAAACAAATAGTAACTTAGCTCAGTTGGAAAAACACAATATCCATTACCCTCAAAGACCTGAGCTCGATCCTTACTGGGGCTTTTTTCTTTTACTCTTTTAAGCCCTTTTCTTTCAATTCTAGTAAATTTGATTATATACATAGTTTAGTTTATTATAATTATTATTTCATTATAAACTATAAAAACATGTCATTAAATCTTTTAGAATATCAATTTTGTTTAGATTTTTTGTTTTAATTTCAATAATATAAATCTCAAATTCTTTAGTTTATTTTCTTAATTAATATAGTTATGGATTTTTGTAAATAATTTTATTAATTTCTTTAGTCTTAAATTGTTTGTTTAGTTTCTACATAATAATATTCAAATAAGAATAATAGAATAGAATTTTATTTTCAATTTTTCTCATAAACAAAAATATCAAGAATTTTATTTCCATACTTTGTTAATTAATTTTTACTTCATAGGTTGTTGTAGTTTTAATTAATTGTATGGTTCAATTTGGTTGTATTGATTGCCTATTTGGACTTTTAATCGCATTGATCCATTCCCATTTATAAATTTGTACCCCCATTCCTGAAAGCTCTGTAATAACGTAGAATTTTAATTTCCACAATTGATTGTTTTTCTTTATACTATATAATAATCAAGCGTGTATGACAAGATTTAAAATCAACCGCTAGACAACCCTAATCAAAGATAAAATTAAATTGAAAACAAATCACTTCGCACACTCGCGCCTCTAGGATAATCTCGCTTGTTGCCTCAAAAAATAGTAATGTCCCTCAAATATGGGATGCTTTAGCAAAGACCCTTCGATAAAAAAAATCGTAGTCCCTCGATGTTGCCTTCAGTAAAATGATCTAGTCCCTTACGAAAATTGCTAAAGCGTCTCACAAGTTACCTTCAATGACTGTACGATTGACCCGCACCTGTCCCTTCACATCCAATGATGGGGCTTATTACCAAATCAATGGTAAGATAGCAAAATTTAAAGGAGGAGAAAAATAACAAAGACCTTTTGAGTAGGTAGGATGCTCGTAGTTTGCTTGCTCACAAATTAAAACCATTTCCACACTTACACTTTCAAAACATCTTTCAAAAACAAACATCTCTTTGAACTATTTTTAAAACCAACACTTTGTATACATTCTTATATAGACGAGAATCATTACAAAGTTTTCTAAAACAAAGGCATTTTCAAAATATTTTCAAGCTTGCACCCATCACAAAACACATTTTCAAACAAAGCATTTTCAAGTGACCTAGTAAGCAACTAAGAGCCTATAGATAACTACGAATGAAAAGGGTACTAACACCTTCCCTTTTCATAACCTACCCCTCGAACTCAAGAAAATATCTCAAAGGTCTTTCCTATTCTTTTCACCCTTTCCTTATTGGATAAAAGAAAAGTCGGTGGCGACTCTTGCTACCCGCAACAATTACGATCAAATGCAAAACACCCAAGTCAGTTCTCCCACCGTATTACAGAACTGGAGACTCTGCTGGGGAAAATCATTGAAAGTGGGGTTACCTTAGAGCTAGATCATATTTAATTTCTTTTATTGTTTGATTTGTTTGCTTTTATATTTTGGGTCTTTGTTTGGGCTTGTTTTGATCCTCTACCTGGATCAGAGAATACCATTAGGTAAGTAGCAATAGATTGTGGAAACTGTGTGGGGTATACCAACATGGTTGAAGTGATGGCTACGTTAGTGTGACACATTTGTTGGAACAGGTAGCCCTTGAGTTCAGTCAAGGAGAATACGAGGCCGCTGTGTGGTGTCATGAAGCACTAACTGACCTTAGAACCTTTAATTGAACAACTTGGCCATTGGGAAGTAGTGAGATAGCCGGCTTTGGTGCAGTCTGAAGTTAGTTGATACTCGATACTACGCTCATTGAGATTGGACTTTCGGGATATTTTGGTCGCCAATAAAGAGGCTTGCGCTGAAATAATGCCCGATGAAGAAAGATCAGTGATATTGAGATTCCCTAGAACCTGATTACTTTCTAGGATAGGTTGAACCAACTAAACTTCAAGGGGGTACTTGCCTATGAACTCCATGCAAGCCTAAACCTAAGGACTTGTTTGCTTTGTGTGTATATGTTTATTCGTACATAACATCATGAAATCCTACCATAGCATTTTGCACTAACCATTTCAAGGACCTAGAGATTTATTTTTGTCTTGTTTTATAGGACATGACTTCCACTCGTAGAAATACTATCCAAGTTAACCTCGTAAGAGTTCCTCCTTAACTCAAAGATATAGCATCAAGGATTCCTGAGAATTCTCCGTTCACCAAGAGACATGGTCGACTTCTCAATATGGTTACCTCAAGATTTGATGAAGACATAATGAAGGTTCTCTTTCAGTTCTTCGACCCTTTACACCATTGATTTACCTTTCCTGATTACTAACTTGTTCCTACTATGGAAGAATTATCTTAACTCTTGGGAGTGCCTATTCTTAATCATTTACCCTTCAATGGTATTGAAAGAGACCCAAAACCTGAGGAGATTTCTCGAGCTCTACATTTACAACGGTTCAACGTTGTGGCAAATTGGGAAACAAGAAGTGGTTTCAAAGGGTTTCTAGCCAAGTTTTTGTTTGAGAAGGCTCAATATTTTTGGGATACTCTGGATTTACAAGCCTTTGAAGAACTGTTGACCCATCTCATCTATGGGATGGTGCTATTTCCTAATCCGGACCAACTCATAGATGTGAATATGGTCAAAGTTTTTCTGTCTCGTAACCCAGTGCCTACCTTACTTGGAGACATCTTGCACTCTCTTCACACTCGCACTATGAAGAGAAGGGGGATCCTTATGTGTTACACTCCTCTTTTGGCTAGGTGGTTTGTTTTTCACCTACCTCGATCTGTTGTGAAGAACGAACAAGGCATGAGGTGGTCCAAAAGATTAATGTCGCTCACACATTCTGATGTTCATTGGTGTTCTCGATCCTTGGAGGATATTAATATTATCGACCATTGTGGGGAATTCCCTAATGTCCCTCTACTTGGCATTAGGGGAGGTATTACCTACAATCCTTGTTTGGCATTGCAATAGTTTGGGTATGCTAGGAGGGATGGTCTTCATGATGCACTTGTCCAAGAAATTACATTCGACTATGAGGACAATGTCCAAGGTTATTGTCAAAGATTCATACGAGCTTTGGGCATGGTAAACAAATTTGATAGTAAGACATTGAGGCATAAGAACTCCATTCTTTTAGAGCCTTATCTCAAGTGGGTGCGAGCTCGTTCCCAAAATGTCATGATGCCTTATGAGGCGATTATACCTATCATCATGGAGCCTATTGCCGAGGGAGATGTTACTTACACTATTCTCCATCCTGACATGCTGACTACTCTCGAGGAGTTGTAAAAATCTTGGATTCAACTCAAAGGGGAGCGAGACACCTTTGAAACCTAGTTCTACGCAAGCGAGAAGAAGGTTCTGAAGCTCACAAGACAACTCGATGAAGAGAATAGTTTGAATGCCTACATTGCACCGAAGAGAATGCGCTCGTGGGAAGCTTGATTCTTTTTTTTTGTTTTAGGAGTTTATTTTGTATTATCTTTGTTTTTTTTCCATTGTAAGCCCAAGGGACATTTTTGTAACTGTTTGAACTTATTAATGCAATTAATGTTTGTTCTCTCCTTGTGTAAGTGTTTAGTTGTTGACATGTTTTTTGGTAAAACCAGTTGTGTGAATGTCATGAATGATGTCATAACATTCTGGGATACTAGGTACATTCTGCAAAAAAAAATGTCATACAGGAGCTGCTCAATATGAGTGTTTAGCTGATCATTATACAATGATCATATTTATTGCATTCTACCAAAATCAGTAAACATGATTCTTGTTGTCATAACCAATGTTAAGACATCCTGTACTGAACTAACATTTGTGCAGATTTGTTATTCCTGAGAATTTTCAGGAATCTGGTTTATACAGTCCAGGTCAGATTCTCACGTGGACATTAGGTTAACTCTGCTTAACCCTAATCTGGTTGTTAAAGACCTATGACCAAGTCTTGAGGTTAACCCTAATTAACCCTAGCTATTCTCGTGGAAGCCCTAACTGAAGAATAGCTGCCTATGTATTCCTCATGAAGACTGTTGGTGAAAGACACTTTTTGACAAAAGATCAATAAGGGACTGTGTAGTTGTAACTACTGTGAACCAATCAATTATCATTGTGATAAGTGATTTGGAGTAGGATTTGATTGTAAGGGTTGTGTATCACTCAAAGCTTTGAAGCACGAGTGGTTGTGTTACTTGATAAAAGCTTTGAAGCAAAGTCAAGTTAGGGTTGTGTATCACTCAAAGCTTTGAAGCACGAGTGTTTGTGTTATTTGATTGAAGTTGTGAAGCAAAATCAAGTGTATGTACTGAAGAGTGTCTTCATAATTTCTTTAGTCAATTGTTTAGTATCACTGCTGTGATTGAGGGGGAGTGAGTAGGAACTCAGGTTTAAGTTGAACTTAGATTGAAGTTGCATTGGGTAGGTCTTAAGTGAAGGAGATAAACTGGTTGGTTTATTCTTGAATTAATATCTCTTATAGTGAATTTCCTCCCTGGCTTGGTATCCCCCAGAGTAGGTGTTGTTACACACTGAACTGGGTAAACAATTGACTGTGTTCTTTACTGCTTTTGAATTTACTGTCTTGAAGAGTGTCAGATACGGTGTCATAACATTCACTGTGACATTGAGTATCTACTACCAGAATTTCAATTGGCATCAGAGCAGGCACCCTGCCTGTCTTACTGGGTGAGATCTAGGGATATTATTTTCTGGTGCTATGGACAAAGAAGGAGTATTTGGAAACAGACCACCCATTCTGGATGGATCAAATTATGACTACTGGAAACCTCGTATGATTGCCTTCTTAAAATCACTGGACAAAAAGGCTTGGAGAGCTGCTGACAAAGGATGGAACCATCCCACCATAACTGGGAAAGATGGGACAACCAGTCTGAAACCCGAGGAAGAATGGAGCAAAGAAGAAGATGAGTTAGCCATGGGTAACTCCAAAGCATTAAATGCCTTGTTCAATGGAATTGATAGAAACATATTCAGACTAGTACATCAATGTGAATTGGCCAAGGAGGTTTGGGACACTCTCAAAACTACCCATGAGGGCACATCCAAAGTAAAAATGTCAAGGCTTCAGATGCTGACTACAAAATTTGAGAACCTAAGGATGATGGAAGATGAGACCATTCATGAGTTTCACATGAACATCTTGGAAATTGCCAACACCTCAGGAGCATTGGGAGAAAAGATGTCAGAAGAAAAGCTGGTGAGAAAGATTCTCAGATCCTTGCCTAAAAGATTTGTAATGAAGGTGACTGCTATAGAGGAAGCTCAGGATATCTGCAACTTGAAGGTGGATGAACTCATTGGGTCACTTCAGACCTTTGAGATGGGGATCAGTGACAATGTCGACAAGAAAAACAAGAGCATATCACTTGTATCTAATACTGAAGATGAAAACAAGGAGGATGAAGAAGAAAATATTTCAGAAGCTATAGCCATGCTTGGAAGACAGTTCAACAAACTCATCAAGAGAATGGACCCAAAGTCAAGGTCAAATGTTAAGAACATTCCTTCTGACATTAACAGATCCTATGACTCCAGCAGAAGACCAAAGTCTGAAGAGAAGGGAAATCAAAGCAAAGGAATTCAATGCCATGGATGTGAAGGATATGGGCACATTCGAGCTGAATGTCCTACCTTTCTTAAGAAACAAAAGAAAGGAATGTCTGTTACTTGGTCTGACTGTGACTCAGAAAGTAATTCTGAAGAAGAATCTGCCAAATTAGTTACTGCACTAACTGGTATTTGTAACTCTGATAGTGAATCTAGTGATGAGGAAGTGACATTTGAAGAACTGGCTGACTCCTACAAGAAGTTATGTATCAGAAGTGCTGAAGTTTGTCAGTAAAATGAGAGACAAACAAAACTCATAGTAAAGTTGGAGGCTGAGAAGAAGGCAGGCATTGATACTATAAGTCATCTAGAAGGGGAAGTTCAAATGCTAAACTCAAAACTTGACCAGATGACCAAATCTGTCAAGATGCTGACAAATGGAACTGACAAATTAGAAGAAATCCTTCAGGTTGGACAAAATGTGGGAAACAAGTCTGGTCTAGGATTTGTGGCAGCAAAGAAATCTATTGTAGACAAGAAGAAGATCAGGCCTGATAAAAAAATGTCAAAGCAGATGTCACAACATAGCACTCAACATCGAGAACAGAGAAATATGAAGAAAAAGTATCAAAGATGGAGATGTCATCATTGTGGGAGGTTTGGTCACATAAAGCCATTCTGCTTCAGATTATATGGATATCCTAATCAGACCCCAGTTGTCATACCTAAGTCTAACAAGGCACCATATACTCGGAAGAAAAAGGCTACTGCCGTGATAGCTCACACCTCCCTTAGAGTCTCTGCAAAGGAAGACTGGTACTTTGACAGTGGATGCTCTAAACACATGACTGGAATCAAGAATCTTCTCAATAATGTTAAACCTCACACTACTAGTTATGTGACTTTTGGAGATGGTGCTAGAGGAGAAATCAAAGGAGTTGGAAACTTGGACTGCCCTGGAGTTCCAAACCTAAATGAAGTATTTTTGGTAAAAGGCTTAACTGCTAATCTCATAAGTATCAGTCAATTATGTGATCTAGGATTCAAGGTCAACTTCACCAAGTCTGAATGTCTTGTAACTAATGAGAAACAAGAAGTTGTAATGAGAGGAGTCAGATCTAAAGACAACTTCTACTTATGGGAGTCTGAGAACACTAATTATTCTTCTGTGTGCTCTATTGCCAAAGAAGAAAAAGAAGTGAAACTGTGGCACCAAAAACTTGGTCATTTACATCTAAGAGGAATGAAAAGGATTATATCCATGGAGGCAGTCAGAGGGATTCCAAGGCTGCAAATTGATGAAGGGAGAGTCTGTGGTGAATGTCAGGTTGGAAAGCAGACTAGGATGTCACATCCAAAGTCAAGACATCTGACCACCTCTAAGGTGCTAGAACTTCTACATATGGATATGATGGGACCAATGCAGGTGGAAAGTCTTGGTGGAAAAAGATATGCCTATGTTGTTGTGGATGATTTTTCCAGATTCACCTGGATTAACTTCATTAGGGAAAAGTCTGATGTATTTGAAGTATTTAAGGAACTGTGCAAAAGAATTCAAAGAGAAAAAGAAGGATGCATTGTCAGAATAAGAAGTGATCATGGCAAGGAATTTGAAAACAGTAAGTTTGATGAGTTCTGCTCCTCAGAAGGAATTAATCATGAATTCTCTTCACCCATAACTCCTCAACAAAATGGAGTTGTGGAAAGGAAAAACAGGACTATACAGGAATCTTCCAGAGCAATGATACATGCCAAAAGACTTCCTATTCATTTTTGGGCTGAAGCTATGAATACAGCCTGTTATGTCCATAACAGGGTCACCTTGAGAAAGGGAACATCATCCACCATTTATGAACTTTGGAAAGGAAGAAAGCCTACAGTGAAGTACTTCCATGTATTTGGAAGCAAATGCTATATTCTGACAGATCGTGAACAAAGGAGAAAGATGGACCCTAAAAGTGATGAAGGAATATTCCTAGGATACTCTACCAACAGCAGAGCTTATAGGGTATTCAATTCTAGGACCAAAGTTATGATGGAATCTATAAATGTCATAGTTGATGATTACCATGAAGAAACAAATGTCCCATATGATGTTGAGACATTCTTTGAGACTTCAACTCAAAAGGATGATATTCCTAAAACTACTTCATCAGAATCAGAATTAAAGGAAGCTAACAAAGACCCTTCCATCAGAATTCAGAAAGATCATCCTAAGGAACTCATCATAGGAGATCCTAACAGTGGAGTCATTATAAGATCTAGAGAAATCATCGCAAACTCTTGCTTTGTATCTAAGATTGAACCAAGAAATGTTAAGGAGGCATTGACTGATGAATACTGGATTGGAGAAATGCAAGATGAATTGAACCAATTCAAGCAACATGAAGTATGGGAGTTAGTTCCTAGATCAAGAGGAACAAACATCATTGGCACAAAATGGATCTACAAGAACAAATTAGATGCTGAAGGAGTTGTCACCAGGAATAAGGCAAGACTTGTTGCTCAAGGATACACTCAAGTTAAAGGGGTTGATTTTGATGAGACTTTTGCTCCTGTAGCCAGACTGGAATCAATCAGACTCCTATTGGGAATTGCCTGTCTCCTTAAGTTCAAGTTATTTCAGATGGATGTAAAGAGTGCCTTCCTAAATGGGTACTTAAATGAGGAAGTTTATGTGGAACAGCCTAAAGGATTTGTGGATCCAAACTGCCCTGATCATGTCTACAAATTGAGGAAAGCTTTATATGGCCTGAAACAAGCTCCTAGAGCATGGTATGACAGGTTGACAAAATTCCTCTCTGACAAAGGATACAGGAAAGGAGGCTTGGATAAAACTCTTTTTGTCAAAAATGAAGGAGGAAAGATAATGGTAACTAAAATATATGTTGATGACATATTGTTTGGGGGAATGTCAGATAAAATGGTTAAACATTTTGCTGACCAGATGCAAGCTGAATTTGAAATGAGCCTCATGGGAGAATTGACCTACTTTCTTGGCTTGCAAGTCACACAGATGGAAGACTCAATTTTTATGTCTCAAAGCAAGTATGCAAAGAACATTGTCAAGAAGTTTGGGATGGAGAATGCCAGTCACAAAAGGACTCCTGCACCTACTCATTTAAAGTTGTCCAAAGATTCAAGTGGGGTTAAGGTGGACCAAAGCTTGTACATAAGCATGATAGGAAGTCTGCTATACTTAACAGCCAACAGACCTGACATTGCTTTTGCAGTTGGAGTATGTGCAAGATACCAGGCTGAACCCAGAGTAAGTCATATCAACCAAGTGAAGAGAATTATGAAGTATGTGAGTGGAACCTACAATTATGGCTTACTGTACTCTCATGGATGTGAACCAACTCTGACTGGTTACTGTGATGCTGATTGGGCTGGAAGTGTTGATGATAGAAAGAGCACCTCTGGAGGATGTTTCTTCTTAGGAAATAATCTTGTCTCCTGGTTCAGCAAGAAACAGAATTGTGTGTCTCTATCTACTGCTGAAGCTGAATACATAGCAGCTGGTAGTAGCTGTTCTCAAATGATCTGGATGAAACAGATGCTTACTGAGTATAATGTCACACAAGATGTTATGACATTGTACTGTGACAATCTAAGTACTATCAACATTTCCAAGAATCCTATTCAGCATAGCAGGACCGAGCATATTGACATTAGACATCACTTCATCAGAGATCTTGTAGAGGAGAAGACGATTAAACTGGAACATGTTACCACTGAACTATAATTGGCTGACATTTTTACCAAGGCACTTGATGCAAATCAATTTGAAAATTTGAGGGGCAAGCTGGGTATTTGCCAACATGAAGAAATGTAGCAATTAATTTTGCTTAAAACAAGGGATGAGAGAGATATTTTAGTTAAGTCTACTCTGATTGGGCTAATCATCTACTTCTCTATTTCTTTCCAAAATTTTAAGAAGTTGAATAGACATTCATATATCTCCCCCTTCTCGTGTTTCTGCAACAATCTTCAATCTCTCAAACGAAGACTTCACTATCACTGTTACCTGTTTTCTAAAACACTCAAAATGTCTCAACTATCCATGTCATCATCCTCTTCAAAGGCGACTGCTTCTTCCGCATCCTCTGATCGAGAACCTAGGGCAATCACAAACTACATGGATTCTGATGTTCTGGAGATAAATCCTCTTCGTGAACTGGCAGCTGACCCTACTAAGGTCAAGAAGCTGCGAACCAGACATGCAAGAAGGTCACAAGCCTCTTCATCTGGTAAATCCTCTCAACCATCATCTTCTGTTCCTCCAGAAATAGCAAATAGGGAAGGTTCAATTTATGTTCATCAAGCTATATCTAGACTTGTCACTAGGATTCTAAATGAGAATCACTATGTACCTGGCATTTCTGTACCTTTAAATCAAGAATCTGCTAGTCCAAATGTTGAAATGAATCCAGATGTCACTCAGAATGTTGCGACACCTGATGACCACATTAGGAAATCTCCTGAAAATCATGATGATCACCAGAACCCTACTAAGAAGGATGTTGAACCCCCGGTTATTGATGTTGAGAAAGAATACTCTGACAATGACTTAATTGCCAATATTAACCCTAGCATAGCTAGAAGGATGATGAACAGAAAAGGAGAGCAGGATGCTGCCAAAAGCCTTCCCAAAGAGAAGACTGTTGATGTTGTTCATAAGAAAACCAGGTCTGAGAACAAGACTAGAATAGAAGCTGTGAAGGCTGGATTGTCAAAAGAGAAAGGGAAGGTGAAAACTCATGTACCTGCTGGTAGTCTCTCAAAACCTTTGAGATAACCAATAGCAAAGAAAAGGAAGGAGCCTGAACCTTCTGAATCTGATGAGGAATCAGAATTTGAGTTTGATGTTGAAGACATTCCTCTCAAAAGGAAACTCTCTTCAAGCAAAATTCCTAAAGTCCCTGAATTTGCCATTGACAACATCTCCTTTCACCATCCAGAGAATGCAAACAGGTGGAAGTATGTATGTTTGAAAAGGATCGACTTGGAAAGAGAGCTGAACAACAGTGCCATGGAATATAAGGAGATCATGGATCTAATCAAAACTGCTGGTCTAATAAATATTGTGGTAAAGTTTACCAACTGCTATGAAGTTCTTGTCAAAGAATTCATAGTAAATTTATCTGATGGGTGTGTTGATGGAAAGTCATCTGATTTTAAGTGTGTGTATGTGAGAGGAAGGAAGGTAAATTTCTCTCCCTCTGAAAAAAACAAATTCCTAGGAAGACCTGATGATGCTTGCCCTGAGCTAGAGGTTACTGACAACCAAGTGTTCCAAACCATCACTGCAAATCAAGTCAAGATCTGGCCCTTAAAAGGGAAGCTGAATGCAAGCAAGCTGAGCATGAAATTTGCCATTCTGCACAAAATTGGTGCAGCTAACTGGGTTCCCACCAACCATAAATCAACCATCTCCACAGGCTTGGAAAGATTTATTTATGCTGTTGGAACCAGGACAAACTTTGACTATGGCAAGTATATCTTTGATCAAACATTGAAACATGCTGGAAGCTGTGCTATTAAAGGCCCCATTGCCTTTCCCTCTCTCCTATGTGGTATAGTCCTTGCTCAGTATCCTGACATTCTAGTTGAAAAAGATATTGTTTACAAAAGATCCCCTGCTCTTGGGTTGCAATTTAAGCTATTTCAGGGAACACATGTCCCTGACATTGTCATGACATCTGCTGAGACATCAACTGTCAAATCTCATTCCAAGAAAACTGATGTTATAGCTGTGCTGAAGGAAACCTGCAAAGAGCTTGATACAAGGAAAAGGACTCTTGAGGACCTGATTGCTAGACTAGAACAGGAGGAGATTGAAGGACAAAGAAGGGAAGAGGATGCTGCTGAAGACCAGCTTAATGCTGAAGATAGTGCCTCCTCTGAAGATGACAGTGCTTGAAGATCAGTGTACCTGTTGACAAGTTTGCTGCTGGTACCTATTGCTGCAAATGACTTTTGATTTTTTTTCTCTCTATGTTTTTATTATTCCTTTTGGATGACTGTATAACCTAAAAGTACAAGTATCTTTAGCCTATTTATGGCTAAATAGGGGGAGAAGATTTTGTGATAATTTTGGTAGAATTAGACTTGGTAGATATTATTAATTCTGCTGGTTTCTAATCTCTGATTGTTTAGGGGTTTTAGCCAAAAATTTGCCAAAGGGGTAGTTTGTAAGTGTTTAGTTGTTGACATGTTTTTTGGTAAAACCAGTTGTGTGAATGTCATGACTGATGTCATAACATTCTGGGATACTAGGTACATTCTGCAGAAAAAGAATGTCATACAGGAGCTGCTCAATATGAGTGTTTAGCTGATCATTATGTAATGATCATATTTATTGCATTCTACCAAAATCAGTAAACAAGATTCTTGTTGTCATAACCAATGTTAAGACATCCTGTACTGAACTAACATTTGTGCAGATTTATTATTCCTGAGAATTTTCAGGAATCTGGTTTATACAGTCCAGGTCAGATTCTCACGTGGACATTAGGTTAACTCTGCTTAACCCTAATCTGGTTGTTAAAGACCTATGACCAAGTCTTGAGATTAACCCTAATTAACCCTAGCTATTTTTGTGGAAGCCCTAACTGAAGAATAGCTGCCTATATATTCCTCATGAAGACTGTTGGTGAAAGACACTTTTTGACAGAAGATCAATAAGGGACTGTATAGTTGTAACTACTGTGAGCCAATACATTATCATTGTGATAAGTGATTTGGAGTAGGATTTGATTGTAAGGGTTGTGTATCACTCAAAGCTTTGAAGCACGAGTGGTTGTGTTACTTGATAAAAGCTTTGAAGCAAAGTCAAGTTAGGGTTGTGTATCACTCAAAGCTTTGAAGCACGAGTGTTTGTGTTATTTGATTGAAGCTGTGAAGCAAAATCAAGTGTATGTACTGAAGAGTGTCTTCATAATTTCTTCAATTGTTTAGTATCACTGTTGTGATTGAGGGGGAGTGAGTAGGAACTCAGGTTTAAGTTGAACTTAGATTGAAGTTGCATTGGGTAGGTCTTAAGTGAAGGAGATAAACTGGTTGGTTTATTCCTGAATTAATGTCTCTTATAGTGAATTTCCTCCCTGGCTTGGTAGCCCCCAGAGTAGGTGTTGTTACACACTGAACTGGGTAAACAATTGACTGTGTTCTTTACTGCTTTTGAATTTACTGTCTTGAAGAGTGTCAGATACGGTGTCATAACATTCACTGTAACATTGAGTATCTGCTGCCAGAATTTCACCTTGTCTAAGAAAATATAAATTCTAAATCCTTGAAATCATATGCATACGCACTTTCATGCATCATAACATAAACAGGTTTTCCACAACAGGTTTCGTTATCTTTCTGCTGTTTATTTCAGTAAGATAGATATCGAACAAACAGTGAAGAACTTGCAAGCGCAAAATTCCCAGATCGAAGAGACCTTGTTGACTCTGGCTAAGGGGCAACAAGAGCTGATGACTATGCTAAACCAAGAAGAAAACTAAAAATAAGGCCTTCATCAACATGGGTAAGAGATTCCAAGGTTCGGTTTAGCAGGTACAGATAGTCAAAGAATAGTCCGGGGAAGACAAAAAATCAAGACGAAGAGGCGAGAAGCACCCGTGTTGGAGGTGCCAATAATCAAGCTTCTGAAGACGAAGATTACTTTGATGAGCAATATCCTCCAACTGAGGATAAATACAAGCAATTGGAGGATAGACTAAAGGCTGTTTAAATTCAAGTTGTGCCTGGTTTGGATTTTGGTGAGTTGGGCTTAGTACCTGGGGTCGTCATTCCTCATAAGTTCAAAATACCGGTCTTTGCCAAGTACGACGGGGTTTCCTGCCCGAAACTTCATCTAAGGTTACGTGCACAAGATACAGTCGCACACTACCGACAAAAAGCTCTAGATCCATTTCTTCCAAGAGAGTCTGGATGAGACTCAACTAGAATGGTTCTATCAATTGGAGGTTTCCTGCATCCACACACGGGAAGATCTAGCCACTGCTTTTTATCATCAGTATCAATACAATGATGACCTCGCTCTAACTCATACACAACTTCAAAGCATGTCTATAGGTTCCAGCGAGGGCTTCAAAGATTATGCCCAGAAGTGGAGAGATATTGCAGGAAGAGTCCAGCCTCCTTTTTCTGATAGAGAGCTGATATATATGTTCTTGGGTACTTTGTCAGGCCTGTTTTTCAACCATCTAATCGGAAGCTCTTCAGCTGGGTTCACCGAGCTTATATTGACAGGTGAAAGAATAGAAACTGGTATCAAGAGCGGTAAGATTCAAGGGATGCATCTTCAAGTACTGTAAATAAGCCTTTCCCTGGAAAGAAGGAAACAAATGTTGTGTATGGAGCAAGGGCCCATACCAAGAAGGATCACCGATCCTCTGTTAATACTGTGTTAATTTCCAACCCTTCATCTGCTCAAAGGCAATCATCCAACAATCAGCAATCTAAAGTTCCTCGAAGACAATTCACGAGGATAAGCATGTCACTGTCCCAAGTCTTACAGCATCTATTGAAGGCTAATTTAGTGACGTTGCACAATCCATCATCCAATCCAAACATTTTATAACCTAAGTATAATCCAAATGCCAAGTGCGCGTATCATTCCAACAACCCCGAGCATGAAACTTGTTGTACCCCAAAATTTGCCCTCCCATATTCTTCAAGAATTGCCAAGTCAAAGCTTCAAAATTCCCCAAGGGTTGCACAGTTCAAGGGCCTCCTAACAGTCAAAATTAGGGTTTTGGTTCTGGCAAAGTAAATGAAGTTTCCAAGGGTCCACTCAAGTCCCACATGCTTATAAACATGGTCAAGTATCCTCATATCAAGTTTCAAGACTTACAGCACAAAATTGCACAGTCAAAAACCCTAATTACACTACAGTCAACTGTAGGGGCAAAATGGTCATTTGACAGTCAAAAGTTCAAATTTTTGGTCAACATCTCATTTTGAAGCCACAAACATCATTTTATCAATGATTGATCATGATTCTCAAAGCTTGGCTCAAAAGCTTGGCTCAAAAATCATGAAGATGCAAAAGTTTCCATATTTGGACAGTTGAAAAAGTCAACTGTAAATTGACTAGGGCATAACTTTCACATGGATTATCATAAAAATTCCATCCAAAGCTCATTTTGAAGAGAAAGACATTTCCTACAACTCCTCTTCACACTTCAAGTCCAAGAAATTCTCCCACAAAAAGTTATCAATTTCAACATTATAGGTCATTTTCAAAAGTCAACAAAAAGGGACTTTAAGTAAAAGGCCATAACTTGAGATTGGTAAATCAAAATTACATGGAACCAAAGACATTGGTTAGAGGACTCAAAGACCTTTCCAAAATGTCCAAGAACATGAGCAAAGCTTAAAAATTGAGCAAGTTATGCCTTGTGGAAGTTGGGAAATTTTTAGGTATTTTGAAAAGTCAACATTGCTTCAAATGACCTAAAATTGCTAATGGGCCTCTTTTTCTTCCACAATTCATCATCCAAGGCATGTGCACGACCATTTGGCCCAAAGGGAAGTTTTTTATCATTTTTATTTATTTATTTGGATTTTTAATTATTAATAATTCATTTAATTAATTAAAATACATGAAAAATACTAAACCTAACTTTTCAAATCTTTTTATGCAAGGAATAAGCTTATGATTTCGTGCAAGACAAAATATAGAAAGAATCAAGTCAATTGGCCATGATTTGTACCAAATAGGCATGAAAAAATATTTGAAAAGATCTTTGAAAATCAAATCTTGCAAATCATGAATGCAAAGGTTTTTGTGTGATTTCTTTGACCTAAAACCTTCACACATACATATATAGTGCAACCCTAATGCCAAGAGACTCCCGGCTGCGCCAAATACCAAGAAACAAACTTGAATTTTTTGCAAGAATATTGAAAACTGAAAACAAGGTTCAAAGAGGTTTCAAGCCAAAATACTTGTCTCATCACCTTCCTGAGACATCAAGCATCGTAACTGAATAACTTTCCACGTCCCTAACGCCCAGGATTGGTGAATAGGATTCAAACTTTTTCATATTTTTGTCATATTCGTGTTTTAATATTCCAGCACATTCATTGCATTTTTTCATGGATTCTTGCTAATTGATGTATTCTGAAGCTAACCATATATTCCAATTGAGTTTTTATGCATTATTGAGGGATTCGCCATTAAAGACATTTAGGTTTACCAAGCTTTTGATTTGGGCATTTCTCACTACTGCAAAATTAGGACATGTCAATGCCATGGATGAATTCAGAATGCTTGGACGGTTCAAAAACGACCCTCGCGCCTAATTTATGTGGCCGGACGGTCTAATCGTTATTTTCAGATATGGCATATTTTGGGGGGGTTAAAAACCCCCGCTAACCATTCTCTATTTTCAGGAAATAAACAAGCCAAGGAAGAAGAAGGGTACGTGGCCAGCGTTGATTGGAATATTCAAATTCTCGCGCGAAAAAAAAGCATTAACGTTTGTTTATTTTATTATGTTTATTGATTATATAATATACAAAGAACTCAAGCAGCGCGTTTGGTAAGGCATAAGACTGGTAATCTCTAGGACCTGGGTTCGAGCCCCAGGTCCCCCACCCTTTCCAATATTATTTTTTCAATTGTCATTCTGTGCAGGTTCAACGCTAAGGAACACCATACATCCACAAGATCCAGCTTGCCACGCCTACGCTAAGACCAATCCAAGGGACATGGTTTGAAGACCATCATAGACACAAGTCAATGGGGGTACACGCTGGCAAAAAAGGTCAACAAGGCAAAGGTTAATGGGCCCAGAATTGTTACAATACACCTCTCAACTGGGGACAACACCCCCTAGAGTTTGTTTCCTTTATTCTTTTTATATTCTTCTTTTCTTTATTTTAATTAATTTCTTTTAATTCTTTAATTTAAATATTTTCATAAAAAAAACATAAAAACAATATAAAAATCAGAAAAAAGACAAAATTAAATATATTGTTATTTAACTAATATTTTTGTAAATAAAGCTTTTTGTATCAATTAATTAGTTTTAATTTAGGAGTAAATCTTAATATTTTCTTAATTAATTTAAAATTGGTAGAATTAGGGTTTGTAATAATTTTTATCCTTTTTTCTTTTCTTTCATAATAAATAAATTATTAAAATATTATTTATTTTTATAAATCAAAATTGCATGTAAATAATTAGGTTTAATTTTAGGTTAAAATTTAATACTTTCTTAATAAACTAAAAAACAATTAGAATTAGGGTTAGTATTTTTTTTATTGCATTAAATTCTCATAAATACAAAAAACCAAAAAATAATTTCTTTTTCTTTAATTTAATTAATTTGCTAATCATTTAGTTTCATTAAAAAGGGTCCAATGCCCTCGTTTCTAATTTTAATTAAATTCGCGTATTTATTTCTTTTTCCTTTTAATATTTATGTACCTCTCCCATAGCCATGTAAACATTTTAATCTTTCACACTTTTACTTTAATTATTTATTTTCTGTCAAATCGGGTCCTGAAAATTTTGGCGATGTGGACCCGCGCCTTTGTAATAGTTTAGAACTTTTATTTCTCGCAATTTGTTAACTGTTAATTAAATGGCATGCAAGAATGAATGATAAAAATAAAAACAAACACATAGATCACTTTGACATGAACAAGACAAAAATAAACGAACATGACACACAAATCACACACCACCCCTAGGGTACGCCTCACTGTTGCCTTGCCTCGAAAGGTGATCGTCGAGTAGAGGATGTCTTAGTAAGTCCTCATGATCCGGGAACCTGGCATGAGGGTAGCTTCTAAGGTGTCTTCCTATTGCTCCGGTGATCACCACGTCCCGAACCTCGAATTGACCCGAACACCTCCAACGGTGGTGCTACCTACCTCTCAATGGTGGGATGGCACTACTTTAAAGGACATCTACACAGACGAATTCCTTAGGGTAGGTAGACAACTCTAAGATACTTGCTCTAATTTCAAAAACAAATCAAAAATACTTTTCACACCAACACACTTTTCAAAAAGCTTTCGAAAGCAATTTTTCAAACACTCTTGAGGACTGATACAAGAGTCGAACTGGAATTTTTCAAAGAAACTTTTTTTAAACCCACAGTTGAAAAGCAAACAAATCATTTTTGAAAACACAAATGAGCAAGTATCTAAGAGCCCATGGATAACCATGGATAGAAAGGGTGCTAACACCTTCCCTTTCTATAACCTACCTCCCGAACCGAGAGCAATCTCTATAAGGAATTTTTCTGTGCTTTTGTCCTGTCCATGTTGGAGAAAATAAAAGACGGTGGCGACTCTTGCTTCCGCGACATTTCGCGATCCAACGTTAAACAGTCAGTTCCAGATCCACCGATCACAGAACTGGCGACTCTGCTGGGGAATACTTTATAAAGTGAGGTGTACCTTAGGGTTAGTTCATAACTGTGTTTTCAATTGTATTGACTTGTCTGCTTTAAATTTGTGGGTTGCATGGGAGTTACATAGATCCTAACCCGGATCTGGGGATACCCTGTTTAGGTAGCATAAGCTGTGAGGGACCTGTCCGGCATAGACCGACACGGGTGAAATAGTGGCTACGTTGGTGTGGCACCTTGGTCTGTACCGATATCCCTTGTGTTGCAACGAGGAGAATATGGGTCTTCTGAGGAGTCATTAAGCACCAACAGACCTTAGAACCTTAAATGACACAACTTGGCCATTAGAACAGTAGCAGCATGCTACGCCCATTGAGGCTAAACTCTCGTGATGGTTCTGGCCGCAAGAAAAGATTGCGATGCTGGAGTTATGACCGATTGAGGGTAGTCAATGATATTGGGATCCTCTAAGAACCCGGTTACTTTGATAGGACAAGTATGAACCAACAAACTGAAAGAGGGTAATACCTAGACCTCCTGCTGGCCTAAACTCTAAGGGTTTCTCTTGTGTGACTTGTGTGCCTTTGTATTTGCCTACTTGCATGCTTGTTAACTGACACATGAACTACTTGCAGGTTTTGTTTTAGTCCTTAATTGGGACTCATAGCAGGGTGTACTAAATTTCTTGCAGGTTTTGTTTATAGTCCTTAATTGGGACTCATAACAGGGTATCCTAAGTTTCTTGCAGGTTTTGGTTTGCAGTCCTTAATTAGGGACTCATAACAGGGTTTACTCACATTACCCCATGCATACCATAACATCATACCATTGCATACATCCTAACCCATTTCAAGGATCTCAAGGGCTTGTGATGCAGGTCATGGTGAATCAACTATCCCAGCAGGGGGCAAAGAGGATTTATTTTCCTCTAGCCAAGGTTGTCAGGGGCTATGACCCACTTGATATGGTGAGCTCTGACTCCTGGAGAAGTTCCCCCTAACCAAGGTTGTTTGGAAACCAAAACTAGACATGATGACTAAAGTCAGGGGCTATGACCCACTGGATATGGTGAGCCTTTGACCCTTGAAGAAGGACTCTCAACAACATGAAGTTCCTTCAATCAAGCTACCGATTCAAACGCTAACGATCTTCTTGTTTACCCCGCGAGATCCTTGAAAACATTACATGCATACATACATATCATTGCATTCCAGGTATCCCTTTTACAGGTTGCTCACCCTCTGCGCTGTTTATTTCAGCATCATGAATCCTGACTCATCATCAACCGAGATGTCTATCAAGGCCCTCCAGGCTCAGAATGCCCAGTTCCAAGAGCTGATCATGAATTTGGCCCAGGGGCAACAAGATCTGAAGACTCTGCTCTTGAAAAAGAAGAAGAAGAGGACTGTTTTGTTCAGCCCTAGACGGAGACCTGGGAATACACTGCAGGTTGAAACTGAGAGGACTACTCCATCTGTGAGGGAAGGCAGTCACCATGAGAGAGAGGTGCCTAGTCCAGTGGTCTCCGACAACGAGACAAATTTCAACGACGAACAATACCCTCCTGCTGAGGACAAGTACAAACAGTTGGAAGACCGCCTGAATGCAATGGCAATTCAACAAGTGCCTGGTTTGGATTTCGGAGACTTGGGTCTAACTTCTGGTGTGGTGAGCCCACACAAATTCAAAGCACCCTCTTTTGCTAAGTACGATGGGGCATCCTGTCCCAGGCTGCATCTCAGGTCTTATGTGCGGAAGATTCAACCGTATACTGTGGACAAGAACTTGTGGATCCACTTCTTCCAGGAGAGTCTTTCAGGGACTCATCTCGAATGGTTCTATCAGCTGGACGGAACCAAGATTCGTAACTGGGAGGAGTTGGCTACTGCTTTTTACAAGCAGTATCAGTACAATGCCGACCTCGCTCCTACGCGTACCCAACTCCAGGGTATGTCGTTAGGATCGGGAGAAGGTTTTAAAGAATATGCGCAGAAGTGGAGGGACCTTGCTGGAAGGGTACAACCACCTCTGAATGACCGCGAGCTCGTCGACATGTTCTTAGGGACCCTGTCTGGTCCATTCTTCAACCATCTGATTGGGAACTCTTCTGCTGGGTTTACAGATCTGTTCTTGACTGGGGAGAGGATCGAAGCTGGTATCAAGGCTGGGAAGATACAAAAGGATGCTTCATCGTGCACCGATAAAAAACCTTTTAAGAAGGAATCCAATGCCGTCTATGGTTCAGGGAGACAGAATAGACCAGAACGCCGCCAAGCTGCCAATGCAGTGGTGATCTCAAAACCTGCTGGTGCTCTTCAACATCACAACCAACAAAAGAGCGAGAGAAGGCAGTTCACTCGGCTCAGCATGACCTTATCCCAGATATTGCCCCAGTTGCTAGAGACCAAGCTGGTAACTCCAAAAGAAGCTCCGAAGAATCAAAATACAACGTCACCGAAGTATAACCCCAACGCCCGCTGCGCTTATCACTCTGACAGCCCGGGGCATACTACAGATGATTGTTGGAGCTTGAAAAATAAGATCCAAGACTTGATTGACGCAAAGGAGATTGAGTTCGAGGCGCCCGAGGCTCCCAACGTGATCACTGCTCCCATGCCAAAACATGGCTAGGATAGAAAGCACTTTTTGTTCATTTGAATTCAAGTTGTAATTTTCTTTTGTTCAAACATTTACTCATGTTAAACATTGTTATTTCATTAATGCATTGCATATGTCTGTTTTGAAGCAATATATTCGTATTCGCTATACGCAAATTATTTTCATATTTTTTCTGATGATCAACTCTTGGTTAATAATGCTAAGCCTCTTGAGGGAGGATGACAAAAACGATACCACAACACTTACAGTATGCTTTTGAACAGATCCCGCTGATGAGGTACAGGCATTGTTTCAATCCCTAAACACTGGAGTTATAAGGATGATAATCCCTCGTCAACCCCTCTGAGCCAAAGAAGTAGGAGTTTTTCTTTTCGAAATTTAAAACCCTTAATCATAACCGGGGGCAGGGTAGTCTCTCAGTTGATCCAAGTGCATAACGAATGGCACCAAAAGAGATCCTTACAAAAAAGATAGTGATGGTTCCGAATATTCAATAAAGAAAGGCAGTCATTATATCTCAAAAATAAAAACCCAATAAGTCAAAACCTATGAAGGAGACTTACAAAACTGGGACATCCCGCTGACTGTAATCACAAAAGAAACAGTTCGGGCAAAAAAATTTAGGGATAGCAAAATCAAAAAGAAAGAGGTCATACAAACCCTCAACAAAAACAGAAATGACTGCCTATTCAAAATCAACAATATCTGGACCATCATTGGAATGTCAGGACAAAGACTCAAACAAGGTCTAACGTATGATCAACTGAGTTTAGGTTTGGAGAACATCACGAAGAGCGGGTGGGTACAAATAATTTGAGCCTTTATCCTTTGTTTCTTAAACCGTGAACCAGGCCACACTACAACCCTTAAAAGTCCTAGCTGAAGCATGGGTTAGTTCGAAAGCATACTGTGACAAAAGGTATCCTGACTCTTTAAGGCTCGCAATAAAATAACGAGTTGACATCACGTTTTACAAACAATCACTTGTTTTATGAAAAAGAATGCATTTTCAAAATCTTCAAGACAGACATAAGCTTTGCATTTTTAACATAACTTTGTTTACATATGACTTTTTATTTGAACAAGCAGGAAAATTCGCACGATGAATACCTAGTGAACAAAAGCACTTCCAATCAAGGGGCACGGCATGATCATGGTCCATCATCTGGGGCAATCCAATCAAGATTCGGAGAATCTCTCAAAGGCCAAATAGCCTGGGGCAAATCTCCGCCTGAGTCACTTGGGGCATTCCAACAACGAATCTTGCCTGGTCAAATACCTTCTGGTGGCATGACAAAACACTTCTAACAGGGGCAACTCCCTACTTTCTGAGAACGGACATAGTCGAAAAAATACTATGCATAATCAAAGACCTGCTAGGTTGACACACCTAGGCAAAAATAAGGGCTTCCCGGCGAACCAAAAGGGTTCGGGCAAAATAAGGGATGAAATGAAAAAATCTGTACACCCGCAAGTCGAAAACCTGAAAAGGCGGCTTGGGCAAAAATGGGTATCCCGATGGACTGAAAACCCGAAAGGGCGGTCCAGGAAAAAGTTAGGGATCAAAGCGTACGACTATGTCCTGTCATCTTGTCACCTGCCTATTAGAAGAAGGTTGGTCCATCAACAACTATCAAGCACCTCGCAGGTCTTCCTCTCCCACCTCAGAAACAGGGGCAATAAAGAGTTGTCTAAGCAATCTAATTGTTCTATCCTCCAAGGTACCAAGGTAGGTTCAGCTAAAGAACATAACCAGATATCTTAACCCCCAGAGAGTGAACCAGCAAGTCAGTACACTCTCCCCAAGCAAAGCTAGTGTCAAATTTAAGGAAGTTGGGTATCCTCCCGTAGATCTCAACATTCCCCAGCAGTATACATGCATTCTTAACAAGCATCCCCGACAATCTTGGTCTAAAGATTGTTCCCCGGCAGTATATCAAACATTCAGCGGAGCCTTTTCCCAATACAGTTCAAAACTTCCCCAGGAGAGTCCAGTCCAGCTTCCCCAGGAAAGTTGGGATCCATCTCCCCAAGCAGTAAGCTTATTCCCAGTAGATTCTGGAAGCTTACCCTCGCAGAGCACGAACGCGTCTCCCGACTTTATTCAAAGAGTTATTTCTTTACCAGGATATAACTGGGTTATCCTCAGCCAAAAGCCACGGAAAGGTCGTCGTCAACACAGTTTTTTCTTATCCCCAGCGAAGTCTATTAACACTTCCAACACAACAAGGGTATCCCCAGCAAGTTATTATCAACAACTCAACAAAGTACCTCTCTCCCCACAGAGTATTGCTCTCCAGCAAGATCACTAGAGTACTTTTCTCCCCGCAGAGTAATCATTCGCCAAGTTTATCCCCAACGGAGTTATCTTCTCCTACCGGTATTCTTGCAACTATCATCCCCAGCGGAAGCAAAGATCTATTCTCCAATATCAGCCCAGGAGTGACTTCCCGGCACCCGTCAAGGATTTATTTTCCTAAGACGAAAAAATACATACATAAACATCGCACTTCCATACATCATAGCATGCATATACGCATCATATCTTACAAATCTCATTTATGTTGAGAACATCATTGCTTGATTCATATCATGCATTGCATAAGATTGACCTTTACCTTTCAGGAAAAGATCCAGTTAAATTTTCAACTATATTCCAAGACCTAGTCTGGTTCAGTTAAATCGACTCCAAAGATTTCTCTGTTTCTTACCCAGTCAAAGGCCTTCTCTGGTTCGGTCAGATCGACCCTAAGATCTCCCTGTTCATTATCCAGTTGAAGACATTTCAAGACCTAGACCGGTTCAGTTAATCGACTCCAAAGATTTCTTATCCAGTCCAAGGCCTTCTCTAGTCCAGCTAAATCGACCCCAAACAGATTTTCCTGATAAAGACTTAGTAGAAGATACCCAAGATTCTCTCAATGATTGCTATTGAGGTTGTAGTCGCCTATGGTTCTCTCCCCGATACTGCGGAGGTGGTAATCCCAGATTTCGCTCAATGATTGCTGTTGAAGTGAAGTTATCCAAGATTCTCTCAATGATTGCTATTGAGGTTGTAGTCGCCTATGGTTCTCTCCCCGATACTGCGGAGGTGGTAATCCCAGATTTCGCTCAATGATTGCTGTTGAAGTGAAGTTATCCAAGATTCTCTCAATGATTGCTGTTGAGGTTGTAGTCGCCTATGGTTCTCTCCCCGATACTGCGGAGGTGGTAATCCCAGATTTCGCTCAATGATTGCTGTTGAAGTGAAGTTATCCAAGATTCTCTCAATGATTGCTATTGAGGTTGTAGTCGCCTATGGTTCTCTCCCCGATACTGTGGAGGTGGTAATCCCAGATTTCGCTCAATGATTGCTGTTGAAGTGAAGTTATCCAAGATTCTCTCAATGATTGTTGTTGAGGTTGTAGTCGCCTATGGTTCTCTCCCCGATACTGCGGAGGTGGTAATCCCAGATTTCGCTCAATGATTGCTGTTGAAGTGAAGTTATCCAAGATTCTCTCAATGATTGCTGTTGAGGTTGTAGTCGCCTATGGTTCTCTCCCCGATACTGCGGAGGTGATAATCCCAGATTTCGCTCAATGATTGCTGTTGAAGTGAAGTTATCCAAGATTCTCTCAATGATTGTTGTTGAGGTTGTAGTCGCCTATGGTTCTCTCCCCGATCCTGCGGAGGTAGTAATCGTCCCCAGATTCTCTCAGCGTTCCTGTTGAGGTTGTAATCATCTAAGGTTCTCTCACCATTCCTGTTGAGGTAGTAACCATCCCTGGTTCATTCATCGCCGTTTGAAGCTCCAGATCCAGCTCCTGTAACCAGTCAGGACACATCTATACAAAGCATCTGAAGACCAGCTCCTGCAACATGTCAGGTACTCATTTTTCTTTGTGCAGGTACGCAAGTTCTCGCTAAGGAATCTCTTACGCGATCAACATCCAGATGGCATCTATAAGCCCATCCACCGTCCATCATCTCTTAGTATGGCATCTATAAGCCCATCATCCTATCCATCAATCTCCAAATGGCATCTATAAGCCCATTCCCCACCATCATACTATTATGTGAGCGCAAATTTCTGGGCACTCTAGTGTTCAATCATCTTCCACCTTCGGATTACGAAAGGCACGTCAGCCAATCTGCATCCTCAGGTTTAAGAAGATTGAACATGGGCAACTGTTGTACCCCAAAATTTTCCCTCCCATATTCTTCAAGAATTGCCAAGTCAAAGCTTCAAAATTCCCCAAGGGTTGCACAGTTCAAGGGCCTCCTAACAGTCAAAATTAGGGTTTTGGTTCTGGCAAAGTAAATGAAGTTTCCAAGGGTCCACTCAAGTCCCACATGCTTATAAACATGGTCAAGTATCCTCATATCAAGTTTCAAGACTTACAGCACAAAATTGCACAGTCAAAAACCCTAATTACACTACAGTCAACTATAGGGGCAAAATGGTCATTTGTCAGTCAAAAGTTCAAATTTTTGGTCAACATATCATTTTGAAGCCACAAACATCATTTGATCAATGCTTGATCATGATTCTCAAAGCTTGGCTCAAAAATCATCAAGATGCAAAAGTTTCCATATTTGGACAATTGAAAAAGTCAACTGTAAATTGACTAGGGCATAACTTTCACATGGATTATCAGAAAAATTCCATCCAAAGCTCATTTTGAAGAGAAAGACATTTCCTACAACTCCTCTTCACACTTCAAGTCCAAGAAATGCTCCCACAAAAAGTTATCAATTTCAACATTATAGGTCATTTTCAAAAGTCAACAAAAAGGGACTTTAAGTCAAAGGCCATAACTTGAGATTGGTAAATCAAAATGACATGGGACCAAAGACATTGGTTATAGGACTCAAAGTCCTTTCCAAAATGTCAAAGAACATGAGCAAAGCTTAAAAATTGAGCAAGTTATGCCTTGTGGAAGTTGGGAAATTTTTAGGTATTTTGAAAAGTCAACATTGCTTCAAATGACCTAAAATTGCTAATGGGCCTCTTTTTCTTCCACAATTCATCATCCAAGGCATGTGCACGACCATTTGGCCCAAAGGGAAGTTTTTTATCATTTTTATTTATTTATTTGGATTTTTAATTATTAATAATTCATTTAATTAATTAAAATACATGAAAAATACTAAACCTAACTTTTCAAATCTTTTTATGCAAGGAATAAGCTTATGATTTCGTGCAAGACAAAATATAGAAAGAATCAAGTCAATTGGCCATGATTTGTACCAAATAGGCATGAAAAAATATTTGAAAAGATCTTTGAAAATCAAATCTTGCAAATCATGAATGCAAAGGTTTTTGTGTGATTTCTTTGACCTAAAACCTTCACACATACATATATAGTGCAACCCTAATGCCAAGAGACTCCCGGCTGCGCCAAATACCAAGAAACAAACTTGAATTTTTTGCAAGAATATTGAAAACTGAAAACAAGGTTCAAAGAGGTTTCAAGCCAAAATACTTGTCTCATCACCTTCCTGAGACATCAAGCATCGTAACTGAATAACTTTCCACGTCCCTAACGCCCAGGATTGGTGAATAGGATTCAAACTTTTTCATATTTTTGTCATATTCGTGTTTTAATATTCCAGCACATTCATTGCATTTTTTCATGGATTCTTGCTAATTGATGTATTCTGAAGCTAACCATATATTCCAATTGAGTTTTTATGCATTATTGAGGGATTCTCCATTAAAGACATTTAGGTTTACCAAGCTTTTGATTTGGGCATTTCTCACTACTGCAAAATTAGGACATGTCAATGCCATGGATGAATTCAGAATGCTTGGACGGTTCAAAAACGACCCTCGCGCCTAATTTATGTGGCCGGACGGTCTAATCGTTATTTTCAGATATGGCATATTTTGGGGGGGTTAAAAACCCCCGCTAACCATTCTCTATTTTCAGGAAATAAACAAGCCAAGGAAGAAGAAGGGTACGTGGCCAGCGTTGATTGGAATATTCAAATTCTCGCGCGAAAAAGAAGCATTAACGTTTGTTTATTTTATTATGTTTATTGATTATATAATATACAAAGAACTCAAGCAGCGCGTTTGGTAAGGCATAAGACTGGTAATCTCTAGGACCTGGGTTCGAGCCCCAGGTCCCCCACCCTTTCCAATATTATTTTTTCAATTGTCATTCTGTGCAGGTTCAACGCTAAGGAACACCATACATCCACAAGATCCAGCTTGCCACGCCTACGCTAAGACCAATCCAAGGGACATGGTTTGAAGACCATCATAAACACAAGTCAATAGGGGTACACGCTGGCAAAAAAGGTCAACAAGGCAAAGGTTAATGGGCCCAGAATTGTTACAATACACCTCTCAACTGGGGACAGCACCCCCCTAGAGTTTGTTTCCTTTATTCTTTTTATATTCTTCGTTTCTTTATTTTAATTAATTTCTTTTAATTCTTTAATTTAAATATTTTCATAAAAAAAAACATAAAAACAATATAAAAATCAGAAAAAAGACAAAATTAAATATATTGTTATTTAACTAATATTTTTGTAAATAAAGTTTTTTGTATCAATTAATTAATTTTAATTTAGGAGTAAATCTTAATATTTTCTTAATTAATTTAAAATTGGTAGAATTAGGGTTTGTAATAATTTTTATCCTTTTTTCTTTTCTTTCATAATAAATAAATTATTAAAATATTATTTATTTTTATAAATCAAAATTGCATGTAAATAATTAGGTTTAATTTTAGGTTAAAATTTAATACTTTCTTAATAAACTAAAAAACAATTAGAATTAGGGTTAGTATTTTTTTTATTGCATTAAATTCTCATAAATACAAAAAACCAAAAAATAATTTCTTTTTCTTTAATTTAATTAATTTGCTAATCATTTAGTTTCATTAAAAAGGGTCCAATGCCCTCGTTTCTAATTTTAATTAAATTCGCGTATTTATTTCTTTTTCCTTTTAATATTTATGTACCTCTCCCAAAGCCATGTAATCATTTTAATCTTTCGCACTTTTACTTTAATTATTTATTTTCTGTCAAATCGGGTCCTGGAAATTTTGGCGATGTGGACCCGCGCCTTTGTAATAGTTTAGAACTTTTATTTCTCGCAATTTGTTAACTGTTAATTAAATGGCATGCAAGAATGAATGATAAAAATAAAAACAAACGCATAGATCACTTTGACATGAACAAGACAAAAATAAACGAACATGACACACAAATCACACACCACCCCTAGGGTACGCCTCACTGTTGCCTTGCCTCGAAAGGTGATCGTCGAGTAGAGGATGTCTTAGTAAGTCCTCATGATCCGGGAACCTGGCATGAGGGTAGCTTCTAAGGTGTCTTCCTATTGCTCCGGTGATCACCACGTCCCGAACCTCGAATTGACCCGAACACCTCCAACGGTGGTGCTACCTACCTCTCAATGGTGGGATGGCACTACTTTAAAGGACATCTACACAGACGAATTCCTTAGGGTAGGTAGACAACTCTAAGATACTTGCTCTAATTTCAAAAACAAATCAAAAATACTTTTCACACCAACACACTTTTCAAAAAGCTTTCGAAAGCAATTTTTCAAACACTCTTGAGGACTGATACAAGAGTCGAACTGGAATTTTTCAAAGAAACTTTTTTTAAACCCACAGTTGAAAAGCAAACAAATCATTTTTGAAAACACAAATGAGCAAGTATCTAAGAGCCCATGGATAACCATGGATAGAAAGGGTGCTAACACCTTCCCTTTCTATAACCTACCTCCCGAACCGAGAGCAATCTCTATAAGGAATTTTTCTGTGCTTTTGTCCTGTCCATGTTGGAGAAAATAAAAAAAGGTGGCGACTCTTGCTTCCGCGACATTTCGCGATCCAGCGTTAAACAGTCAGTTCCAGATCCACCGATCACAAAATTGATCAATGCTGGGCTCTGAAGAATAAGATTTAAGATCTGATAGACAATAAAACAATTGAATTTGATCCACTTGCTACTCCAAATGTGATAACCACACCAATGCCGAACCATGGCAAAGGTGTTAATGCAATTGATGATACTACTTTTGTTTCCTCCATTAAAGATTTAACAACTCCATTAACTACTGTGAAGGATAATTTACTGAGATTCAGGGTGTTCCCTGGATATTCTAAAGATTGTATTTGCTGTGATCAACAAGTAAACTGGTGCAAGAGGTTGAAGGAAGGTGTGAAACACCTGATAAATAGTCGCGAGATCCTGTTTGAGAAGATTCCTACCACCAAAGGTTTAACCAACAAATCTGAAGACCTATCCATACTAACCATTTCTAACAAGCCTTTTAGGATCCCCTCAAAGGTTCCTATTAAAATTTCAAATGAACCAACCATTGCTCCTTTAATAATCACTGTCGATGGGCCTATTCCATACACCTCTGACAAAGCGGTTCCATGGAATTATAGTGTCGAGGTTTATTATCATGGGATAAAACAAGATTCTTGGATCAACAAAGACGAAGCTGATGTTACTAATATTACAGGTTCTAGTAAAGTAACAAGAACATGAAGGATCTTTTCCCCTGTTATCTCACCTCCAACTATTATGATAACTCCCGTCCGCATAACCAATGACAAGTTTAGTGCCAACACTAGAGGCAAAGATAAATAAGGTGAGCCTGCTAGGATAGAGGCACCTACCAAAGATAATGATGTTGAAGAACTCTCCACTCGAGAGATAGAGGAAATCCTGAAAATCATAAAGAAGAGTGGCTTCAAAATAGTTGAGCAATTGGGGAAAACCTCCTCAAAAATATCCATGTTGTCATTATTACTCTGTTCGGACATTCATGTCCAAGCTCTAATCAAGTTCTTGAAGAAATCCCATGTGCCCCAAGAAACCATAGCTGACCAGTTCAAGAACTGTGTAGCAAGTTTAACGGCTGACAATGGATTAGGGTTCTCCGACGCTGATTTGACTCCTATGGGAAGGAACCACGACAAAGCCTTGCATGTCTCTATTGAATGCAAGGGAACCGCCCTGGCACATGTCTTAATTGATACTGGCTCATCCCTAAATGTGTTACCCAAAGGTGCATTGGACCGGCTAGATTGCGAAGGCCTGGTGTTAAAACCAAGTGATATTGTTGTAAGGGCTTTTGATGGGTCTAAAAGGATGGTTCATGGAGAAGCGAATCTTCCAATTAAAGTTGGCTCACAGATTTTCAACTCTACCTTCTACATAATGGACATTCACCCTGCTTATTCATGTTTGCTTGGGCCCCCTTGGATACATAAGGCTGGGGCAGTAACGTCCACCCTTCATCAAAAAATAAAATATCCAGTCAAAGGGAAGATCGTCATTGTTTGTTGTGAAGAATAATTTATGGGGAGCTACCTTAATTCCTTCAAGTACGTGGAGATGGATGGAGAATTTATAGAAACTTCGTGCCAGGCTTTCGAATTTGTTCCTCCTATGGTTTCCACCACCAAGATCTCCTCCAACATATCAAAAGCCGATGAAGTTATACCAATAATGGTTTCACTTAAGGATGCCCGTGCCGTGGTCGAAGATGGAAACCGTACTATCTGGGGACAACTTCCCGACATTCTGTTTAAAGCATACAAATATGGGTTGGGTTTCACCATCAAAGCTCAGAAAGAAGTCAAGCGTGCTCGCGTGGGAAAGCCACCTCTCCGCATCGAGAATCATGAAGTAAATGATGTGGAAGACTCTGATGATGAATGCGCTTTTGAAGAATAGATCTACCCTTCTGCCGGAGGAAAGCTCAACAACTGGCACACAAAGGACTCCATTCCCATCTCCTTCCATGAGGAGTAATTACTGTGTACTATTTTCTCTCAATTCAAGAACTTTCATCTGTAATTTCTTAAATTCCAAACAATGACTTTTAAGCCATATGCTTCGCCTGGGGCACCATGGTCCATTTGTTAAGGGTTTTATTCATGTTCATTTATGATATGATCATTTAATATATACCATTGGACCTTTTGCATTCAAATTATGTGCTCATTATCTTTATTTTTCTTTACTGAATTTTTTAAAATAGCCATGTATCTTACACACACACACTTGCAGATCCTCATCCACTCTAGATCTCATTGTCAACGAATCTGCTATTGCCCGCTATGAGTTTAAACATCCAATCAACCAAGTCGAAGATGAAGGCGAAGAAGATTACGAAATACTAGGGGAACTAGCCAGACTTCTGATGCAAGAGGAGAAAGTCATTCAACCTCATGAAGAGCCAGTTGAAGTGATCAACCTAGGTACTAAGGAAGATAAGAAAGAGGTCAAGATCGGCGCTAACTTAGAAGATAGTGTCAAAAGTAGATTGGTATAGATGTTACATGACTATGTTGAAGTGTTTGCTTGGTCATAAGAAGATATGCCAGATTTGGATAGTGACATTGTGGTTCATCGTCTACCAACAAAGGAAGATTGTCCCTCAGTCAAGAAAAAAGTGAGTCGTATGCGACCAAACATGTCTGAAAAGATAAAAGCTGAGGTAATGAAGCAATTCAATGCAGGTTTCCTGGCTGTGACATCATATCCTCAATGGGTTGCGAACGTGGTCCCCGTGACGAAGAAAGATGGGAAGTGTTGTACCCCAAAATTTTCCCTCTCATTTTATCAAGATTCTCATCACAAGACTCTTTGGACTCCAGACAGGATTAAGGTTTGCTCTGCTAAAGACATCTCCTTGCATTGATGACCTGGAATTAGGGTTTGAGTTTGCACAGGGATTTTTGGACTTCCAATGCTCAATGTGACTTTCATACATCATGTTGGACTTATAAGATTGCCCATACCAAGTTTCAAGCCTTGAATCAAGTTTTTGCCCAGTCAATTGGACAGTTGACCTAGAAACCAGTTGTATTGGGGAAAAGTCAATTGTGGCCAATTTACAATCAAACCTCATAATTTTTGATCCACATCAACATTATAGACTCATGTGAACCATTTGATCATGTTTGGACCACAACTCCTCAAGAAATTTGATCAGATTAACAAAAGGGCAAAATGGTCATTTTTAGGGTTTTGACTACAAAAGGGCAATTTCTGATTTTTCACCTAGCCAATGGAAAATTGGGTTCAAGAATGGATTCAAGGACTCAATGGAATCATCTTGACCTAATCACAAGGTTCAAAAGATCTCAAAAGCATTGGATTGACAGATGAATTTTCCAATCAACTGATCAAAATTAATTGTACACTAAAAAGTCAAACTTTGATTTTTTGGTCAAAATCAAGTACCAAGGGTCATTTTTCATCAATATGTGTCAAAACATAAAACTTTTTCATCAAGAAACCTAATTTTTCAAATTAGGGTTTAAGATTGAAAAATTTCATAACTTAGAATTTTTCTAAGTTATGAAATTTTCTTATTTTTTCCCAACTTTGCCCAACATTTTCACCATGATGCAATTGGATTCAAACAAAACTTCAAAAATGAAAGTTGTAGTCCTCCACAAAATCTACAACTTTTAATCACAAAGTTTTCCCAAAAGAGGCTTGGATCTCAAGTTATGATTTTGTGAACAAGGGTCCATGAAACTTTTAACTTAGTGAAATTTTGCCCTAGTTTAGGCAAGATTTTGACCTATCTTCATGGCAATTTTTCACCTAGTTCCAAGTGGAATCTCAAAATTCATTTCAAATATGGATTGTAGAGCATGTTACAAGCTTTCCAAAATGTCCAAGAACTCTCCAAAATCATTTGTGGTTAGGGAGAATCGAAGGTTTGAATTTGGAAAAATGTCACTTTGATCCATGGCATTTTTCATGTTGCTACAAGTTGCAAATTCTATCCAGCCTTGCTTGTACTTGTTTACAGGTCCTTAAACCCTTCCACACTCAAAAATTGAATGCAAACACAATGGATTAAGGCATTGTTCTGACCTATAGAGGTTTACACATTGAATTAATCTAAAAATCGCAAAAAGGCAACATTGCCACTTTGATAAAGTTGGCTTTATGTCAAGTTGTTCCTCTTGAGCTGTGAACCCTTTCTTTTGCAGCAAACCAACTCCACAAACTTAGGAAAAGGTACACCAACTTTGTGCAGCTAGGAAGGAGGCCTGTACAGGCTCTTGAGCATTGTCAAAATCACTTTTCTTCAAAACCAAGTCAACTTGCAAAAAGCACATAACTTTGGTATCTGTTATAACCAAGTGTTGTAAACATTTAAAACAAGTTTTTGCATATCACACTAAGCCAGAAACACGAGCTAGCCACCTCACAAACACCCTAGTACACAAAAATCACATTTTCTTGCAAAACAGGGCAACTTCTGCAGTTTGACATCCAAAGCAAAATCCACTCGTGCGTTTTGCTTGCAACCACTTCAAACACATTCTAAACAACACACCTAAGCTATCCCAACCATTGGCCAACAACTGTAACCTTGTTTTCAAGCTTCACCATTTTTGAATTCTGACTGTGCAGGTTGACTTCTACAAGCTTATTCAGGCAAGTTCGAAGCTAGCTAAGCATTGGGAAAGCTCCAAGGAACTTCAAGCAAGCTCACAAGCATCTCAGGCCTCACTGAAAACCCCTACATTGCCATACTCGAGCTTGACTGAAACAGGTAAAGTTCAAACTTCTATCTCTCTATTTAGGAAACATTAGGATTAGGTTTGTGTATAAAAAATGTAGTACTCATTGCCCTTGAGCTGTACATATGCATAGATTTCATTTAAGTTAACTGAGCTGAGAGAATTTGAATGATGAACTTTTTGAAAAAACTAGGTTAGAAATTAGGGCCAGAGAAATTCTCTCTGGTCTTTGAGAGTTAGATTAAGTTTTTTACATGGTTAGAATCGTATGATCATGCTCTATAACTTTCATGTTACAAGTTTTTGTTTTTAAGCACTGAAACAGGAGATACGAATTTGTACATAGCACGCGTTTTTGTTTGATCAGAGGTTGAAGATGAAGGCCATCTGGGTTGGGCCCGGCTATTCCATGCTATTTGCATCCCTTAGCTTTCTGTTTACACCCTCTTGGCCCATTAAAATTATTTTTGTATATTTTTCTATTTCTATTTACATTTTTGACTTTATGTTATTTTTCTAAACATTAAAAATTACCAAAACTATTTTCTTAAATTTTCACATTTTATTTTATTATTTTTATTATTTTTTTGGGCATAAAAATAGTTTCTTTAATAATATACTTTTATTTTCTTAAATAAAAACTTATAAATATTATAAAAAAATTATATATTTTTTATTTTTATTATTTATACACTTAAATAATATTTTCTCATATATTTTTATTTTATAAACATTTGTATATATTTTATTTTATTTACTTGTACATAAATAAATAATACATAATATATATTTTCTTAAAACAAATTAGGGTTTCCACCCTTATTAAAAATAATCTTTTATTTTCTTATTTTTGATACATTAAATAAATTATTTTTACATACATAAAAATAATACAAAAACATTTTTTGCATATTTATAATATATTGCATATTTATTTAATTGTCCATTTAAAATATTTGCTTGTTTGTTATTTGTACAAAGAATTCAATATGGTTGTAATAGTTGAATTAGGGTTTTTATTTTCTTGCAAATATCCCCCTATTCAAATTTGTATCCCCCTCCCCATAATCAATGTTGTAATAGTCGTAGATTTATTTTTACGCACTTTAAAGCTTTCAAATATGCCATGATAGAAAGATTGGGGTTTGTATGCAAATTCAAAATCAAAACAAATAGCTTGACTAATACAAGACAAAAATGCATGAAAATTGACAACACAATGCACACAAACACCCTTAGGGTTTCATCCACTTATTGCCTTAAAAATGGCCATGGTATGCATGCTAGGTATCTTGGCAAAACAAAATCAAAACAAAAGATCATAGTCCCTCGATGACGCTATCTTGGTTGCCTATACAAAAATGATCTAGTCCCTCAAACAAAAACTTGCTAAAGATACTTAGCACTATTGTTATCATGGTCATACGATGACCCGCGCCTGTCCTGTTTAACATCCAAACACAAGGTTGTTTACCAAATGCAATGGTAAAACAACAATTTCAAAGGGTTAAAAATGTGTAGGAAAGACTTTTGAGTAGGTAGGTAGATGCTCCTAGTTACTTGATCAAACTTGCAAACATCCTTGTTGTGATACGGTGGGAGAACTGACTTGAGGTTTTGCGTTTGTTTTCACAAGTGTTTCGGTTGATCAAGAGTCACCACCGACTTTTTATTTTATCCTAAGGAAAGGTTTAAAAAGCACAGCAAAAACCTTTGAGATTTTTCTTGGGTTCGGGGAGTAGATTATAGAAAGGGAAGGTATTAGCACCCTTTCTATCCATGGTTATCCATGGGCTCTTAGGTACTTGCTTAGATCAACTTGCCTTGGTTTTCAATTGTTTGAAATGGTGCTTGGTGTGTGTTTTTTGAAAATGTTTTGAAAAGATGCCTTGTATAGGCTACCCTTGTAACAATTCTTTACTCGAATGTTTTACAAAAGGTGTTTTGTCTTTAGAAAAGATGTTTCAAGGTTTTTTGAAAGCTTGTTTTATGAAAGTGTTCGTGAAGTGGGTTTTGAAAATAGGCAAGTGTTTTCTTTGCAAATTGGCAAGTACTTAAGAGTTATCTACCCTAAAGTTTTCTCAAAGATTTTTGTTATATTTTAAACCTTTTGACAATTTTGTTCCACCATTGCATTTGGTGGACAATCTTGTCTTTAGGAGGTGAAAGGGACGGGCGCGGGTCATCGTTTAGACCATAATTGCAATAGTGTTAAATGTCTTTTGGGCAATTTTTCTTTAAAAGGGACTTGATCATTCATTTAGGCAACATTTTGGGGACTATGATCATTTGATTGTTTGTTTTACCCAAAGAAATTCAACATGCAATATGGCCCAATTATTTGAAGGCAACAAAGTGGAATACCCTAGGGGTGCAAGTGTGAAATGTGTTGTCCATTTTCATGCTTGTTTATCTTGAGTTATGTCCAACTATTTTGTTCGTTTTTTTCGCATACAAACCCTAATTCTAGCATGATAGGTTTAGAAAGCATTAAAGTGCGAAATTTAAATTCCTACACTATTACAACACAATAATATGGGGAAGGGGGTACAATGTTTCAAATGGGATATATTTAGACAAGAATTTAAACCTAACTATTACATCATTTTCTTTGAATATTTACAAGACAAATAATTTGCACAATTAAATGGAAATTGAAATAAATATGTAAAAATGCAAAAAGAATTTTTATGTGTATGAAAAAAAGAATATTATTTATGTGAAATAAAAAGGGAAATAAAAAGGTATTATTTTTGGAGTATTTTCAAATTTAGGGCAAAACCCTAATTTTTAATCAAAGGGGTATTAAGCAATTAATTCATATAATATTTATTATTTACATACAAAAAATAAAATAAAATATTGTATATTTGTAAAAAGGGAATTTTTTAGTATTAAATATTAAAAAATAAAATATGTACATTTTTTGGTATTTTTATCCTAAGCACATTAACATATACCTATATATTCATATTATTTACAAAATATGTATTATATATATTAATTAATGATATTTAATATTTAAATAAAAAAATTATTTTTCTATAAAATATTTTCAGGAAGTAAAAATAAGATAAAAGTGTATAAAAAATATATTTGTGCTATTTTAGCATTTTTAAACAAAAGGTATATATTTATTCATTTATGTTCAAACTAAAAGAAAAATCAAATAAATACCTAATAAAATAAAAAATGGTGAGAAAAAATATTTTTATATTTTTAATATGCTGAGAAAAAATAAATGAGTCAATTAAAAAAGGAAAAAATCAAAAATCATCAAAAATAAAGCAAATGGGCTCAGGGGGTGTAAAACCAAAAAGGTGGTGCAAAAAGGAAAGTCAACATAAGCCCAGCCCATGAAGACCTTTCTTCAACCTCTGAACAACAATATTCAAAAAACGCGCGCCCTGTTCTTCATCTTCTAACTCCTGATTCCTGGCTTATTAATGAAAACTCATAACATGAAAAATGTTCAGCATCAAGAGACGAATCTAACCATATGCAGAACTTGATCTAACTCTCTAAGATGAGGGAGAATTTCTTCTCCCCCAAATCCTAACCTAGATTTTCTGCCATTTTCAAACCTCAAATTCTCACAGCTCAAGTAAAAGAAATGAAAAGTAAAAACATGTACATGTTCAGTGGCATGAGTAGAACATTGTTTATTCACAAACTTAGAGTTAATGATGCTTGATAAGAGAGATAGAAGTTCACCAAGATACCTGTTCAGCTGGAGTTCTATCTGGCAATGAGGGAGCTTTCAGTGCAAGGTGATGATTGGAAAAGCTTCCTTGAGGTCCATGGATGCTATTCCAATGTTTACTTTGTCTTGAAAGCTTCTGAATCGTGCTAGAGCACTTCACCTGCAAAACAAGAAACTGAAAATGGTGGAAGTAGTTAGAGGGATTACAGGTCGTGTTTCAAGTCATGGTTAGCTTGCATAGATGCTAGGGAATGTGTGTGAACTGGTTTGGGCAAGAGAGCTTGAGGGAAATGGAAGATGGCACTCAAACTGCAGGCCTGACCCTGTTTTTGCAGTTTGAAGATGATTCTGAGATTGGGAGTGTTTGAGAGGTGCTAGGGTCGTGCAAAAGCTTGATTGAGATGTCTTGAGTATGTTTGTCAAGTTCACTTAAGGGTTTGTAAGCTGATATGAGAGTTGGTTTGAGTTATGATGTGTTTCTTACACTTTAAGCAAGCCATGGTTACTTTGTGCCTCTAGCCTGTACAGGCCCTCATACTATGCTGCATAATCCCTCCTTGATCAGTGTGATTAACACATAAACTTGTGCCAATTAGATATGGACTGTACTTCTTGGATTTGTAATTGGACATAAAGTGAAACTTTGCAAAAATGGATATAATGCTTTTTCCAATTTGGGATTAATCCATCATACAATGCTTTAGCTCATGAAACAAGGTCTTAGCACAATGAACATGCATTAAATTATTGAGTGTTGGATGGTTTTAGGACCTGTAATCAAGGGGCATGCTGGTTTGAGAAGTTTGCACAAATTATGAACATGAAAAATAGCCAATTCAAAAGTGAGTTTTTGCCAAATTGTGAAATTCGAATCTCTCAAGTCATGAGGTTGTTTGATGAGTTCTTGGACATTTTGGAAATCTTGGAATGTGTACTACAATCCATCTTTGAAATGCAAATTGAAATTCCAAGTGAAAGTGTATGGAAAATGGCCTTGAAGTGGGGTAGAAAACCTTGTCAAAATAGGTCAAAAATTCACTAAGTTAAGAATGGTTTAATGCCCTTATTCAAAAATTTGTAACTTGAGATACAAGCCTCAAATGGGAAAACTTTGTGAATCAAAGTTGTAGATTATGCAACAAGCTACAACTCTCATGTTTTGACTTTTGTTTGAATCCAAATGGATCTTGGTGAAAAAGTGGGGCAAAGTTGGAAAAAAATTAGGGTTTTTTATAACTTAGAAAAATTCTAAGTTATGAAAAATTCTAATTTCTAACCCTAATTTTGCATTTTGTGATTTCTTGATGAACAAGTTTCATGATTTGGCATGTTTTGATGAAAAATGAATCTTGACTCTTGATTTTGACCAAAAAGTCAAAGTTTGACTTTTCAGTATACAGTCAAAATTGATCAATTGACTGGGAAATTCAACTGTCAATCTTGTGTACTTGGGATCTTTTGAGTTTGTTGAGCATGTCAAGATAATTCCATGGGGTCCTTGAGTCCATATATGAGCTTGGTTTGCCATTGGTTGGGTCAAACAGTCAAAAATTGCCTTTGTGCAGTCAAAACCCTAAAAATGACCATTTTGCCCTTTTGGTGATCTGATCAAATTTCTTGTGGAATTGTGATCCAAAATTGATCAAATGGTCCATATGAGTTCATAATGTTGATGTGGGTCAATTTTCATGAGGTTTGACTGTCAATTGGCCACAGTTGACTTTTTCCCCAATACAGTTGACTTTTAGGTCAACTGTCCAATTGACTGGGCAAAACTTGGAATCAAAGCTTGAAACTTGGTATGGATAAACTTGGGAGTCCAATATGAAGCATGAAAGTCATCTTAAGCACTTTAGGTCAAAACATCTTTGTGCAAACATAAACCCTAATTTGGGTCCACAGTGCAAGGAGAAGTCTTAAGCAGATGAAACCCTAACTGGATCTTGGGCTTCAAAGGTTATGTGATGAGAAATCATTGAGAAATGGGAGGGCAAATTTTGGGGTACAACAGTTGCTCCTGTTCAATATTCTTGAATCCGAAGAGTTAGATTGGCAAGTTTGCCTTTCGTGACTCGAGGGTAAAAGGAGATTGGACACTAGAGTGCCCGGAAATTTGCACTCGTCAAAGCAATGAATGCGGGAATAGGCTTAGAGATGCCATTTGGAGATGGGCTTAGAGATTCCATCTTGAGAGGGTAACAGAGATCCTGTCGGGGATGGGCTTAGAGATGCCATCTGGAAGGGAATATCAGGAAGGTGTCCAAGCTTTGGACCATCTCTGAACTGGGGGTCTGAACAAGCAATAGATTGACATCCGTTGTTGGGAGGAATCCGTAAACTGTTTTTCAGAAATTTGGAGAAGAAACTGAACAAGCGATAGGTTAACATCCGTTACTTGGAGAACCCGTAAACTGTTTTCAGAAATCTTGAAGTTTTGAATAAGCAATAGAGCAGCATCTGTTGTTGGGAAGCGTCCGTAAACTGTTTTTAGAAAGTTGCATCTGAACAAGTGATAGATTGACATCCGTTGTTGGGAGGAATCCATAGACTGTTTTCAGAAGTCTGGAGAAGAAAATGAACAAGCGATAGGTTAACATCCGTTACTTGGAGAACCCGTAAACTGTTTTCAGAAATCTTGAAGTTTTGAATAAGCAATAGAGCAGCATCCGTTGTTGGGAAGCGTCCGTAAACTGTTTTCAGAAAGTTGCATCTGAACAAGTGATAGATTGACATCCGTTGTTGGGAGGAATCCATAGACTGTTTTCAGAAGTCTGGAGAAGAAACTGAACAAGCGATAGGTTAACATCCGTTACTTGGAGAACCCGTAAACTGTTTTCAGAAATCTTGAAGTTGAATAAGCAATAGAGCAGCGTCCGTTGTTGGGAAGCGTCCATAAACTGTTTTCAAAGGTTGATAAGAGTCTGAACAAGTTGGTAGATTAACATCCGTTGTTGGGAAGAATCCGTAAACTGTTTTCAGAAGTCTTGAGAAGAATCTGAACAAGTGATAGGTTAACATCCGTTACTTGGGGAACCCGTAAACTGTTTTCAGAAGTCTTGGGGTTGAATAGGAACCGGTATAAGGTTGCTTGATGATGAGTCCGTGTAAAACTGTATCTGAAACTGTTAAGGATAGCTTTTTACTCTTATCCTGAAAAGGACAAAATGTTAGCTAGACACAAAATTATGTTGCATGAAATGTATGATGCAATATATGGGATATCAATGGTATGATATGAATGTAATGAATGTGCATGTAAGCCGATGAGCTGTCTTGCTGGGGATAGATGAATCCTGGATGGCTGGAGATAAAAGCATCGTGACTGCTGCCGGGAAGAATAAATCCTTGGCTGTGACTGGGGAATAAGGAGCTTGGGTTGCATACCAAACCTCTGGGGAATTCCTGATGACTTCTACTGGGGAGTACCAACCTAGTAGACTTCTGCTGGGGATGCAAGACTGAGAATCTTCAGTTTGGCGGGAAGCATCTCTGGCGACCTTACTGGGGACTCAAGGTTTTGTTCTCCTAAAACTCTGTGGGGAAAAGGTTCATTAGTCTGGCTCCGCTGGGGATTGATAATTTGAAGCTTTAGCTCAGATGGGGACACTGAAACTTAAACTCTGAGGGGAATTGAATTCCGGAGGATTCTCTGGCTGGGGATTTGCAAAGATAAGTTACTGCTGGGGAATTTTGATGAACTCCGCTGGGGATAGGAAGAATTATGGCGAGTGCGATCTTCCGTGGTTGTTAGCTGAGGATAACCCAGTTATAAGGCCTTGTGAGGAATAACTTTGAATAAAACTCGGGAGAGACGTCCGTACTCTGCAGGGAATAAGCTTCCAGCATCTACTGGGGGTGAGTTTCAAGATTTGCTAGGGATATGGATTCCAAATCTCCCGGGGGTTTCCTTTGAAGGGTATCAAGATATCCAACTGTACCTTCGACCTATCGGTAATCCTCTTTCCCGACTCATAAGAAAATGATTATGTTTCAAATGCATATGCCTATTTAACAAAACATTGGACGTTTCTCAAAATAAAACAAATAGTGCAAGAGAAAAGAAAAGGAAATGACACAAATTTCTGGGAAAAGTATTTGTATTGATTTTCTTTGAGTATATTTGTACAAAGGAGACAATCATCCTAGTAAGAGGATTTTGTCGTAAATATTTGAAAAATTTATACAAAATAAAGATGGCTATGTGAAATAATTCCATGGGATTCCATTCCGCTATAGCCTTCACAACTCTGAATATCTGTCCATTCAATGCTTCGTTTGACAATGACTGGATTGATCAGAAGCCTGGAACCGGTTGATGAAGAGATTGTTTTTGAAGTGATCTGACGAGACATAGGCATACGCTTTAATTCCCTAACTTTTGCCTGAATCGCCCTTTTGGGTTTTCGATCCACCGGGTAACCCCTTTTTGCCCAAGCCGCCCTTTCGGGTTTTCAACTTGCCGGGTGTACAGATTTTTTTGTTTTTATCCCTAATTTTTGCCTGAATCGCCCTTTCGGGTTTTCGATCCACCGGGATGCCCATTTTTGCCCAAGCCGCAATTTCGGGTTTTCGACTTGTCGGGTTATTTTATGCGTAGTATCTTTTGACTATGTCTGCGTTCGCAGGGTGCGGCAAATCGTCGCCGTCCATGGTGGTCAGAATCATTGCACCACCAGAAAATATGCTCTTGATCACAAATGGTCCTTCATATGTAGGAGTCCATTTGCCCCTGGGATCACTTTGCGGCAAGATAATCCGCTTGATTACGAGATCTCCGACTTGATACACTTGACGTCTGACTTTCTTATTGAAGGCCTTGATCATCCGTTTTTGATACGTCTGACCATGGCATATAGCAGTAAGTCGCTTTTCGTCGATCAGATTGAGTTGATCAAGTCGGGTCTGCATCCAATCATCTTCATTCAAACCTGCATCCTTCATAATCCTTAGAGAAGGGATCTGGACTTCCATAGGCAAAACAACTTCCATGCCATAAACCAGAGAAAATGGGGTTGCCCAAGTTGAAGTATGTGTCGTCGTACGGTATCCATGCAGAGCAAACGGTAACATCTCATGCCAGTCCTTGTAAGTGACTGTCATTTTCTGAATGATTTTCTTAATGTTTTTGTTCGCAGCTTCAATAGCACCGTTCATCTTCGGCCGATAGGGAGATGAATTGTGATGATAAATCTTGAACTGTTCGCACAATGCAGTGATCATTGTGTTATTCAGATTTGTACTGTTGCCCGTGATGATCCTGTCTGGAACACCATACCGACATATTAGATTTTGCTTGATAAAGCGGGCAACCACATTTTTGGTGACAGAGGCGAAGGAAGCTGCTTCGACCCATTTAGTGAAGTAGTCAATGGCAACCAGGATGAAGCGATGTCCGTTGGAAGCCGTGGGCTTGATCTCTCCAATCATATCAATGCCCCACATTGCAAAGGGCCACAGAGCAGTCAGGACGTTGAGGGGAACCGGAGGAATATGAACTTTGTCAGCATAGACTTGACACTTGTGGCAAGTACGGGAATGTTGATGGCAATCAGCTTCCATGGTAGACCAGTAATAGCCTGCCCTCAGGATCTTCTTAGCCATTGTATGCCCGCCCAAGTGAGTGCCAAATGTGCCGCCGTGTATATCAGTCATGATCAACTCTGCCTCAGCTTTATCTACGCATCGGAGTAATACACAATCATGGCTTCGTTTGTAAAGGATGCCGTTGCTCAGGAAGAACTTAGCAGCAAATTTCCTTAAGAACTTCTTGTCATTCACGGAAGCTCCTTCAGGATAATCTCTAGTCTCGAGATACCTTTTGATTTCATGAAACCAAGGTTGTTCCATTACTTCTTCGGTATTAATCTCGTGACAATGTGCAGGTTCATCCATTCGCTCGATGGTGATTTGGGGAGCCTCGTTATCCCAGTTGAGTTTAAACATGGAGGACATTGTGGCTAGAGCATCTGCTAGCTGATTCTCTTCTCGCGGAAAATGCTCGAAGGTAATTTGCTCGAAATGAGGTAACAATGTCAAGACATGTTCTTTGTATGGGATAAGATTAGGATGTTTGGTATCCCAGTCTCCTTTGATTTGACTGATAACCAAAGCCGAGTCCCCAAATATGATCAAAGATTTGATCCCCAAGTCTATAGCAGCCTTGAGACTAAAGATGCAAGCTTCATACTCAGCCATGTTGTTCGTTCAGCTGAAGCAAAGTCGGGCCGTGAAAGGCGTGTGACAACCTTCCGGAGAAATGAGTACTGCGCCAATACCGTTTCCAAGCGCATTTGAAGCACCATCAAAGTACAGGGTCCATCGGGATCCCTTTTCGGGTCCGTCATACGGTCCGTCACCTTCAACGTTGTCCAAATTCATGATGTCCTCGTCTGGGAAGTCAAATCTCATGGGCTGATAATCTTCGATAGCCTGATGAGCCAGATGGTCAGCTAATACACTCCCTTTTATAGCTTTTTGGGTGGTGTACTGGATGTCATACTCGGTTAAGATCATTTGCCATCTAGCTATCCTTCCAGATAAAGCGGGCTTCTCAAAGATATACTTGATATGGTCCATTTTGGATATCAACAAGGTAGTATGAGTCAGCATATACTGTCTTAGTCGGCGAGCAACCCATACCAAAGCGCAACAAGTTTTCTCGAGCAGTGAGTAGCGAGTCTCACAGCCGGTAAACTTTTTGCTAAGGTAATAAATAGCATGCTCTTTTCGACCAGACTCGTCATGCTGGCCCAAAACACACCCCATTGAGTTATCCAAGACGGTTAAGTACATGATCAATGGTCTTCCTTCGACGGGTGGCATCAGAATAGGAGGTTCTAGCAAATACTCCTTGATTCTATCAAAAGCAGCTTGGCAATCGTCGTTCCATTCCACTACCTGATCTTTTTTCAAGAGTTTGAAAATTGGCTCACAGGTAGAAGTCAGATGTGAGATGAATCTGGAAATATAGTTTATGCGCCCCAAGAATCCTCTAACCTCCTTTTCAGTACGGGGAGCAGGCATCTCTTGTATTGCTTTTACTTTTGCCGGATCGACTTCAATGCCTTTGTTGCTTACAATGAATCCCAGGAGTTTACCAGACCTAACTCCAAAAGTGCATTTACTTGGATTCAACCTGAGCTTGTATTCTTTTAACCTGGCAAACAACTTTTCCAGATGTTCAAGGTGCTCTTCCTCTGTTTGTGACCGAGCTATCATATCGTCTACGTAAACTTCAATCTCATGATGTATCATATCATGAAATAAAGCTACCATGGCGCGTTGATAAGTTGCCCCTGCGTTCTTCAGCCCGAACGGCATCACCTTGTAACAGAAAGTGCCCCATTGTGTGACAAAAGTTGTTTTCTCCCTATCCTCGGGAGCCATTTTGATTTGATTGTAGCCCGAGAATCCGTCCATGAAGGAAAACACTTTATGCTGAGCTGTATTGTCGATCAAGATGTCAATATGAGGTAGCGGGAAATCATCTTTAGGGCTGGCCCTATTCAAATCCCGGTAGTCCACACACATTCTGACTTTGCCATCTTTCTTCGGTACTGGCACGATGTTAGCGACCCATTGAGGATAGGACGTAACAGCCAGAAAGCCAGCATCAAATTGTTTCATTACTTCCGCTTTGATCTTTTCGGACATGTCAGGCCTCATTCGGCGAACTTTTTGCTTGATTGGTGGACAGTCTTCTCTTGTGGGGAGACGGTGAACCACAATGTCTGTGTCTAGACCCGGCATGTCTTCATAGGACCAAGCGAAGATTTCAACATACTCATTCAACAATTGTACCAAGCGCTCCTTGACTTTTGGTTCCAGATTGGCACCCACTTGCACCTCCTTCCGGTCCTCCTCGGTTCCCAAGTTAACAGTTTCCAATGGCTCTTCATGCGGTAAGATGGCCCTTTCCTCTTGTTGCAGAAGCCTGGCTAGTTCCCCGGGTACTTCACAACCTTCGTCATCTTCATACTCGGCTAGATTGACCAGATCTTCAGAGTTATTGAAAGATACAGCAGAATAGTCACCCATGGAATCTGGAGTGGATGGGTATCTGCATTGGTGAGTGTGGGTGTGTGTAAGGGATAGCCATCCTTAAACAAAAAATGCAAAAGGAAAGAAAATGAACATAAGCAGTTTATCAAATGAAAAACGTCCAATGAATCATTAAACATGGCATATGAATATGAAAAATAATCAAAACCCTTACAAGTAAACCTACATGCCCCGGGCAAGGTAGGAGGTGAAAAGATAATGTACGGATTGTTTTGAAAGTAAATATTACAGACCAAATAGGAAATGTTTAACAGGTAAATTACTGATGAATAAAAGTGATGGGGACAAAGTCCTTAGCCTCCCAATTGCTCAATCCTCCTTTGACAGTTGGATAAATCCACTCTTCAATGTTGCTTTCTTTATCCTCATCCTCCAAAGCGTTCATTCCGTAGGGAGAAATTTTGACTGGCGCTCTTTCAATCTTCGCACGGCACATAGCTTTTTGGCCAGCGGTTGTGAACCCTAATCCAAACTTGTCAGTCTTATGCGGAATGTCAGGTAACTGCCCCCATGCTGAATTCTTCCCTTCTTTTATTGCGGCCCTTGCATCCTCCAGAGATGCCATCCTGGCCATCTGTCTTGGTGTCTCAGCCGTCAACTTCGCTACTGCTATTTCAGGAAGGACTTCTTCGAAATGTTGAAACGGTGTCTCAATGAACTCTCCTTCAACCTCCACATACCGGAAAGAATTTAAGTGGCTAATCATGTACTCTTCTTCACCATGGACAGTGATGATCTTTCCCTTGACAGGATACTTCAACATCTGATGTAAGGAGGAGGTGACTGCCCCAACATGGTGTATCCAAGGCCTACCCAGCAAGCAAGAGTATGATGGACGGATGTCCATCACATAGAAAGTGGATTTAAACACCTCGGCGCCTATCTTGATGGGAATTTCAACCTCTCCATGGACCATTCTCTTCGAACCATCGAAAGCTCTGACAACAATATCACTCGGCTTCAATTCCAACCCTTCACAATCTAGTTGGTCCAAGGCCTTCTTAGGCAAAACATTCAGCGACGAACCGGTATCAACCAAAACATGTGCAAGAGTGGTTCCGCGACACTCGATTGAAATATGCAAAGCATCATTGTGGTTTCTGCCTTTAGGGGTTAGGTCGGCATCAGAAAAACCTAGTCCATTGTCCGCAATCAGGCTAGCCACGCAATTTTGAAATTGATCCGCAGAGGTTTCCTGGGGCACATGAGCTGCCTTCAGGAATTTTATCAGGGCTTTAGCGTGCGCTTCTGAGCAAAGTAGTAGTACCAGCATGGAGATCTTGGAGGGGGTTTGCCCCAACTGTTCCACCACATCGTAATCACTTCTCTTGATTATCCTCAAAATCTCGTCCATTTCCTTCTTGGAGGTTTCTGGGATAACCAAGGGTTGAGCCCTCGTCCTGACGGGCTCATCTTGGATTCCCTTACCTTTGTCAGCAGCGGTAGGAGAGATAGTACTAGGAACAACAACGTCTTTAATCAGAGGAGTTCTAGCAGAGAGTTTTATTGGTGCAGGGATGACTTCGTTAGCTGATGAGGGTCCAAAGACTGCTCTTGGAGGGGAAATCTCTGGAGAAAATATTCTCCCGCTCCTGGTGATTTTGCTGGTGCCCGCAATGTTACTAATGCTGGCTATTTCATCATCCGAACTTTCTTCAATTACCTCGATTTGCTTGATACCATGGTAGTAGATGTCACCGCCATAGTTCCAAGGTATCGACTTCTCAGAAACATAGGGAACAGGTCCTGGCATTGTTATCTTCAAAGGAACAGATTTTGCAGCTGGTGTAATCTTAACAGGCTTTTTGACGGCCTTGGAAAGATTGGCGTGAATGGTTATGATTGAGACATCTTCAGTATGAACTGGAACAGCAGAAACTTTTTCAAACAAAATTTGTCGACTATCCATAAGGCCTTGGATGCCTTTCTTCAGTAGCGGACAATCAAACGGCAGAGAGTAGCAACAATAGCAGTCTTCTTTACATCTCGGGAAGATCCCGGCCCTTAACAAATTCAACTTAATGGTTAGCAGTGGAGTGGTCAGATCACTGACATCAGCAACATACAAATCTTCTTCAATGGCATTGACATTTCGGCCGTGCTTCGGCATGGGTGCAGATATCACATTAGGCTTCTCTGGAGCGTCAAACTCTACCTCCTTAGCCTCTATCAGGTCTTGGATTTTATGCTTGAGTTCCCAATAATCATTGGTGTCGTGTCCAACACTGTTTGAATGGTAGGCGCATTTAGCATTGGCATAATAATGCGGAGAGGACGTATTCACATTCTTTGGTGCCTCCTTGATGGTGGCAAGATTCAACTTCAATAGATGGGGAAGCACTTGCGCTGGAGTCATATTAATACGGGTGAACTGCCGTTGTGGCCGTTCCACTCGTTGCTGATTTGGTCTGGACTGGTTATAGCGAGGCTGCTCACTCGGAGTGTTTTGAATCATTACACCCCCCACAGTTGGCCGACGCCCCGTCTTCCCTACTCTTCTCTGAGAATATACCATAGTTGTCTCCTTCTTAAAAGGTTTCTTCTCAACACTTGCAGCAACACCCTTCTGAATCTTTCCTGACTTGATGCCAGCTTCTATTCTTTCGCCTGTTAAGATCAAATCGGTAAACCCCGTGGAAGAGTTACCAATTAGATGATTGAAAAATGGCCCAGATAGGGTCCCAAGAAACATATCAACGAGTTCACGGTCGGTTAAAGGAGGCTGCACCCTGCCAGCCAAATCCCTCCATTTTTGTGCATATTCTTTGAATCCCTCACTTGTTCCTAGTGACATACCCTGAAGTTGGGTACGAGTAGGAGAAAGATCATAATTATACTGGTATTGTTTGTAGAAAGCGGTGGCCAAATCTTCCCAATTTCTGACACTGGTTCCTTCTAGCTGATAAAACCACTCCAACTGAGCTCCCGACAGGCTGTCTTGAAAAAAATGAATCCAGAGGTTTTTATCTGCCGTATAGGGTTGAATCTCTCACGTAGGACCTGAGATGCATTTTTGGACAGGACAGCCCATCATACCTCACAAACACTGGCACTTTGAATTTTGGGGGAATCACAATCCCGGCGACCAAACCCAAGTCTTCAAAATCCAAACCCGGTACTCTTTGTAGCTCCATGGCGGCCAACCTGTCTTCTAAACCCTTGTATTTATCATCAGCTGGAGGATATTGCTGGTCAGAATAATCTTCATCCTCTTCAACCTCTTCTTCCTCTGCATCAGACTCGGAAGGCACCGCAACTCCATCTCTTTTACTAGTCCCTTCATCAGAAGTAGGAGGAAATTCAAGCACTCTCCGAGCTTCTCTGTCAAATCTTCTCCCCAAAGTAGCCACCACAATCCTCTTTTTCTTCTTCTTCACTGGGTCCTTATTCCCCAATTGAGTCTTGATATCCTCCTGGCTTTTAACCAAGGTCATCAGGAGTTACTGGAATTGTGCATTCTGAGCTTGTAGGTCTTTGACTGTTTTCTCGAGATCTATCCTACTGAAATAAACAGCAGACAGATAAGGAAACCTGGAGTGAGACCTGCTTATGCACATGATGAATGGTATGCTGATGTATGCAATGCATTCAAGGATTTAGAACATTCAAAATTGTTTCAGACAAAGAAGAACGCACGTCATATTAATAAGAAGAAATTTGTTAGTACATAAATGCCCCATGGGCCAAATATTACAAAATAAACTTCTTAAGGCAGAAAGACATTGCGCATCCTCTTTGGTGCGATGTAGGTGTTGAGGGCCTCTTGCTCGTGGAGTCGGCGGGTAAGCTCTAGAACCTTCTTTTCACTGGCGTAGTAGCTAGCTTCAAAAGTGTTTCGTTCCTCCTTGAGCTGAATCCAACTTTTCTGCATTTCCTCCCACGATGTAGGCATGTATGGATGCAGGATGGTGTAGGGAACCTCTCCTTCATTGACGGGCTCTTTAATCACTGGGAGTACATGAGGATAAGGCATCATTAGACTTTGGGCTCGGGCTCGTACCCACTTGAGATAGGGCTCAAGAGGGATGAAGTTCTTGTGTCCCAGAGTCTTGCTATCAACCTTGTTGAGTTTTCCCCAAGCTCTGATGAATCTTTGGCGAAGTCCTTGCGCATCGTTGTCGAAGTCAAAAACTAGGCTAGGAATCAACATATCATGAGGGCCATCCCTCCGTGCATATCCAAATTGCCTCAAAGCTAGGCAAGGGTTGTAGGTGATGCCTCCCCTGATTCCAAGTAAAGGAACATTAGGAAACTCTCCGCAACGATCGACGATGATGACATTTTCTCTGGACCGAGAACACCAATGCACATCAGAGTGAGTAAGAGTCATCAACCGTTGGGACCACCTTGAGCCTTGGTCATTCTTCAAGACAGATTGTGGAAGGTGCGAAATAAACCACCTTGCAAGGATAGGAGTACAGCACATGAGAACACCCCTCTTTCTCATTGTTCGTGTGTAAAATGAGTGAAGGATGTCCCCAAGCAATGTTGGTATTGGATTTCTGGACAAGAAGATTTTGACGGCGTTGACATCTACCAATTGGTCAGGATTTGGGAACAAGACCAACCCATAGATAAGGAGTGCCACAATTTCTTCAAAGGCTTGTAGGTCCAATGAATTCTAACATTCTTGTGCCTTTTCAAACAAGAATTTTGCTAAGAATCCCTTGATGCCGCTTCTGGTTTCCCAATGCCCCTTGATGTCGGATGGTTGTAGATGTAATGCTCGAGCAACATCTTCCGGCTTTGGTTCCTTTTCCGTACCGTTGAAGGGTAGTTGATTAAGGATAGGGATTCTTAGGAGTTGAGAGAACTCCTCCAAAGTGGGTACCAACTGATAATCAGGGAAAGTGAAGCAGTGGTGAAGAGGGTCAAAGAACTGGAATAGCACTTTCATCATGTCTTCTTCAATATTGGTGTTGACTAGGCTGAGCAGTCTACCATGTCTTTCACTGAAGGATGAATTTTCCGGAATTCTTGAGGTGAGCTCTTTGAGTTGAGGAGAGATTCTCACAAGGTTGACTTGGATGGTATTTCTGCGAGGAATTTCCATGACCTACAAAACAAGAACAAAGATGAAGATCCAAACCCTTGAAATGGTTAGTAAATGCATATGATGCTTCATGATGTTTATGATGTATGCACAAAACATATGTACAAGCAAATCACACGAAACCCTAGTTTCAGGCTTGCATGGGGTTTCATAGGTGAGTACCCTCTTGAGTGTAGTTGGCTTAAAAACCTGTCCTATAAATAGTAACTGGGTTCTAAGGAGCTCAATATCACGGGATTGTTTTCATCGTTCATCGTTTTGGTTTAGCCACTTAACTAGCGACCAAAATATTCCAAGAAAACAACCCTCAATGAGTGTAGTATCGAGTATCTACCAACTTCGGACTGCACCAAAGCCGGTCATCTCACTACCCCTAATAAAAGGCCAAGATGGTCAAGTAAGGTTCTAGGTCATTAGTGCTTAGTGACATCACTCAGCGGCCCCGTACTCTCCTTGATTGAACTCAAGGGTTATCGGTACTCACAAATATGTCGCACTAATATAGCTATTGCTTCGACCGTGTCGGTATACCCCGCACAGTTTCCACAACGTATTGCTATCTATGAATGTTTCCCAAAATCTGGGTGGAGGATTGCAAACCCAAACAATAGAGCCAAGATATAAAGCAATCAATTTAAACAATTAGTCATGCAAGAGGGTGATCTAAGCCCTAAGGTTACTCCACTTTAAAAAATTTCCCCAGCAGAGTCGCCAGTTCTGTGATACGGTGGGAGAACTGACTTGAGGTTTTGCGTTTGTTTTCGCAAATGTTTCGGTTGAGCAAGAGTCGCCACCGACTTTTTATTTTATCCTAAGGAAAGGTTTAAAAAGCACAGCAAAAACCTTTGAGATTTTTCTTGGGTTCGGGGAGTAGATTATAGAAAGGGAAGGTATTAGCACCCTTTCTATCCATGGTTATCCATGGGCTCTTAGGTACTTGCTTAAATCAACTTGCCTTGGTTTTCAATTGTTTGAAATGGTGCTTGGTGTGTGTTTTTTGAAAATGTTTTGAAAAGATGCCTTGTATAGGCTACCCTTGTAACAATTCTTTACTCGAATGTTTTACAAAAGGTGTTTTGTCTTTAGAAAAGATGTTTCAAGGTTTTTTGAAAGCTTGTTTTTTGAAAGTGTTCGTGAAGTGGGTTTTGAAAATAGGCAAGTGTTTTCTTTGCAAATTGGCAAGTACTTAAGAGTTATCTACCCTAAAGTTTTCTCAAAGATTTTTGTTATGTTTTAAACCTTTTGACAATTTTGTTCCACCATTGCATTTGGTGGACAATCTTGTCTTTAGGAGGTGAAAGGGACGGGCGCGGGTCATCGTTTAGACCATAATTGCAATAGTGTTAAATGTCTTTTGGGCAATTTTTCTTTAAAAGGGACTTGATCATTCATTTAGGCAACATTTTGGGGGACTATGATCATTTGATTGTTTGTTTTACCCAAAGAAATTCAACATGCAATATGGCCCAATTATTTGAAGGCAACAAAGTGGAATACCCTAGGGGTGCAAGTGTGAAATGTGTTGTCCATTTTCATGCTTGTTTATCTTGAGTTATGTCCAACTATTTTGTTCGTTTTTTTCGCATACAAACCCTAATTCTAGCATGGTAGGTTTAGAAAGCATTAAAGTGCGAAATTTAAATTCCTACACTATTACAACACAATAATATGGGGAAGGGGGTACAATGTTTCAAATGGGATATATTTAGACAAGAATTTAAACCTAACTATTACATCATTTTCTTTGAATATTTACAAGACAAATAATTTGCACAATTAAATGGAAATTGAAATAAATATGTAAAAATGCAAAAAGAATTTTTATGTGTATGAAAAAAAGAATATTATTTATGTGAAATAAAAAGGGAAATAAAAAGGTATTATTTTTGGAGTATTTTCAAATTTAGGGCAAAACCCTAATTTTTAATCAAAGGGGTATTAAGCAATTAATTCATATAATATTTATTATTTACATACAAAAAATAAAATAAAATATTGTATATTTGTAAAAAGGGAATTTTTTAGTATTAAATATTAAAAAATAAAATATGTACATTTTTTGGTATTTTTTTCCTAAGCACATTAACATATACCTATATATTCATATTATTTACAAAATATGTATTATATATATTAATTAATGATATTTAATATTTAAATAAAAAAAAGTATTTTTCTATAAAATATTTTCAGGAAGTAAAAATAAGATAAAAGTGTATAAAAAATATATTTGTGCTATTTTTGCATTTTTAAACAAAAGGTATATATTTATTCATTTATGTTCAAACTAAAAGAAAAATCAAATAAATACCTAATAAAATCAAAAATGGTGAGAAAAAATATTTTTATATTTTTAATATGCTGAGAAAAAATAAATGAGTCAATTAAAAAAGGAAAAAATCAAAAATCATCAAAAATAAAGCAAATGGGCTCAGGGGGTGTAAAACCAAAAAGGTGGTGCAAAAAGGAAAGTCAACATAAGCCCAGCCCATGAAGACCTTTCTTCAACCTCTGAACAACAATATTCAAAAAACGCACGCCATGTTCTTCATCTTCTAACTCCTGATTCCTGGCTTATTAATGAAAACTCATAACATGAAAAATGTTCAGCATCAAGAGACGAATCTAACCATATGCAGAACTTGATCTAACTCTCTAAGATGAGGGAGAATTTCTTCTCCCCCAAATCCTAACCTAGGTTTTCTGCCATTTTCAAACCTCAAATTCTCACAGCTCAAGTAAAAGAAATGAAAAGTAAAAACATGTACATGTTCAGTGGCATGAGTAGAACATTGTTTATTCACAAACTTAGAGTTAATGATGCTTGATAAGAGAGATAGAAGTTCACCAAGATACCTGTTCAGCTGGAGTTCTATCTGGCAATGAGGGAGCTTTCAGTGCAAGGTGATGATTGGAAAAGCTTCCTTGAGGTCCAGGGATGCTATTCTAATGTTTACTTTGTCTTGAAAGCTTCTGAATCGTGCTAGAGCACTTCACCTGCAAAACAAGAAACTGAAAATGGTGGAAGTGGTTAGAGGGATTACAGGTCGTGTTTCAAGTCATGGTTAGCTTGCATAGATGCTAGGGAATGTGTGTGAACTGGTTTGGGCAAGAGAGCTTGAGGGAAATGGAAGATGGCACTCAAACTGCAGGCCTGACCCTGTTTTTGCAGTTTGAAGATGATTCTGAGATTGGGAGTGTTTGAGAGGTGCTAGGGTCGTGCAAAAGCTTGGTTGAGATGTCTTGAGTATGTTTGTCAAGTTCACTTAAGGGTTTGTAAGCTGATATGAGAGTTGGTTTGAGTTATGATGTGTTTCTTACACTTTAAGCAAGCCATGGTTACTTTGTGCCTCTAGCCTGTACAGGCCCTCATACTATGCTGCATAATCCCTCCTTGATCAGTGTGATTAACACATAAACTTGTGCCAATTAGATATGGACTGTACTTCTTGGATTTGTAATTGGACATAAAGTGAAACTTTTGCAAAAATGGATATAATGCTTTTTCCAATTTGGGATTAATCCATCATACAATGCTTTAGCTCATGAAACAAGGTCTTAGCACAATGAACATGCATTAAATTATTGAGTGTTGGATGGTTTTAGGACCTGTAATCAAGGGGCATGCTGGTTTGAGAAGTTTGCACAAATTATGAACATGAAAAATAGCCAATTCAAAAGTGAGTTTTTGCCAAATTGTGAAATTCGAATCTCTCAAGTCATGAGGTTGTTTGATGAGTTCTTGGACATTTTGGAAATCTTGGAATGCGTACTACAATCCATCTTTGAAATGCAAATTGAAATTCCAAGTGGAAGTGTATGGAAAATGGCCTTGAAGTGGGGTAGAAAACCTTGTCAAAATAGGTCAAAAATTCACTAAGTTAAGAATGGTTTAATGCCCTTATTCAAAAATTTGTAACTTGAGATACAAGCCTCAAATGGGAAAAATTTGTGAATCAAAGTTTTAGATTATGCAACAAGCTACAACTTTCATGTTTTGACTTTTGTTTGAATCCAAATGGATCTTGGTGAAAAAGTTGGGCAAAGTTGGAAAAAAATTAGGGTTTTTTATAACTTAGAAAAATTCTAAGTTATGAAAAATTCTAATTTCTAACCCTAATTTTGCATTTTGTGATTTCTTGATGAACAAGTTTCATGATTTGGCATGTTTTGATGAAAAATGAATCTTGACTCTTGATTTTGACCAAAAAGTCAAAGTTTGACTTTTCAGTATACAGTCAAAATTGATCAATTGACTGGGAAATTCAACTGTCAATCTTGTGTACTTGGGATCTTTTGAGTTTGTTGAGCATGTCAAGATAATTCCATGGGGTCATTGAGTCCATATATGAGCTTGGTTTGCCATTGGTTGGGTCAAACAGTCAAAAATTGCCTTTGTGCAGTCAAAACCCTAAAAATGACCATTTTGCCCTTTTGGTGATCTGATCAAATTTCTTGTGGAATTGTGATCCAAACTTGATCAAATGGTCCATATGAGTTCATAATGTTGATGTGGGTCAATTTTCATGAGGTTTGACTGTCAATTGGCCACAGTTGACTTTTTCCCCAATACAACTAACTTTTAGGTCAATTGTCCAATTGACTGGGCAAAACTTGGAATCAAAGCTTGAAACTTGGTATGGATAAACTTGGGAGTCCAATATGAAGCATGAAAGTCATCTTAAGCACTTTAGGTCAAAACATCTTTGTGCAAACATAAACCCTAATTTGGGTCCACAGTGCAAGGAGAAGTCTTGAGCAGATGAAACCCTAACTGGATCTTGGGCTTCAAAGGTTATGTGATGAGAAATCATTGAGAAATGGGAGGGAAAATTTTGGGGTACAACACTTGCTATTTTCAAAAACACATCACAACATAATTTCAAAACATTTCCTAAAACAAACTTTCAAACATTGAAACATTTTTCAAAAGACAAACACCTTTGTATACATTCAAACAAGAATTATTACAAAGGTTGCCTAGACAAGGCCTCTTTTCAAAATATATTCAAAAACCACACACAAGAGCACCATTTCAAACAATTGAAAAGAAAAAGCAAGTGATCTAAAACAAGTAACTAAGAGCCCATGGAAAACCATGGATGAAAAGGGTGCTAGCACCTTCCCTTTTCATAATCTACCCCCCGAACCCAAGAAAACATCTCAAAGGTCTTTCCTGTGCTTTTTGACCTTTCCTTTGGATAAATAAAAAGTCGGTGGTGACTCTTGCTAAATCGAAACATTTGCGAACACAAACGCAAAACCTCAAGTCAGTTCTCCCACCGCATCACAGAACTGGTGACTCTGCTGGGGAATTACTTAAAAGTGGGGTTACCTTAGGGTTTTAGATCACCTTTACCTGCTTATCTTGTTTGCCTTGATTGCTTTACATTTGGTTCTATTGTTTGGGTTTGAAATCCTCTACCCAGATTTGGGAAACATTCATAGGTAAATAGCAATACATTGTGGAAACTGTGCAGTGTATACCGACATGGTTGAAGCAATAACTATATTAGTGCGACATATTTGTGGGTACCGGTAGCCTTTGAGTTAATCAAAGAGAATACGGGGCCGCTGAGTGATGTCATGAAGCACTAATGGACTTTTAGAACCTTTACTTGACCAACTTGGCCTTTTTAGGGGTAGTGAGATGACCGGCTTTGGAGCAGTCCGAAGTTGGTAGATACTCGATACTACACTCATTGAGGGTTATTTTCTTGGAATATTTTGGTCGCCAGTTAAGTGGCTAAACTGAAACAATGAACACAGAAAATAATCCAGTGATATTGAGCTCCTTAGAACCCGGTTACTATTTATAGGACAGGTTGAGCAAACTAAACTTCAAGAGGGTACTTACCTATGAAACCCCATGCAATCATGAAACTAGGATCTTGTGTGATTTGTTTGTACATATATACTTGTGCATAACATCATGGACATCATGAAGCATCATATGCATCCACTAACCATTTCAAGGATTTGTATCTTCATCTTTGTTCTTGTTTTGTAGGTAATGGATTCACTTCGCAAGAAGACAATCCAAGTCAACCTTGTGAGAATTCCTCCTCAACTCAAGGAGCTTGCTTCCAAGATTCCAGAGTATTCTCCATTCACCGAGAGGCATGGTAGTCTTCTCAACTTAGTCAACACCAACACTAAGGAAGACATGGTGAAAGTTCTCTTCCAGTTCTTTGACCCCTTACACCACTGCTTCACATTTCCTGATTACCAGCTTGTGCCTACTTTGGAGGAATTTTATCAACTCCTGAGGATTCCTATTCTCCATCAACTACCCTACAACGGTACGGAGAGAGATCCAAAGCCTGAAGATGTTGCTCAAGCCTTACACTTGCAACCATCTGATGTCAAAGGTCATTGGGAAACCAGAAGTGGTGTCAAGGGTTTCTTGTCAAAGTTTCTGTTTGAGAAAGCTCAAGAATGCTGGAATTCATTGGACTTACAAGATTTTGAGGAGATTGTAGCTCTTCTCATCTATGGGTTGGTCTTGTTCCCTAACCCTGACTAGCTTATAGATGTGAATGCTGTCAAGATTTTCATGTCCAGGAATCCTGTACCTACATTGCTTGGGGATATCCTCCACTCATTTCACACTCGAACAATGAGGAAAATAGGTGTTCTCATGTGATGTACTCCTCTTCTATCAAGGTGGTTTATTTCTCACCTTCCCCAATCAGTCTTGAAGAATGAGAAAGGGTTGAGGTGGTCACAACGATTGATGACTCTTACACATTCAGATGTTCATTGGTGTTCTCGGTCTAGAGAAAATGTTATCATCATTGATCATTATGGGGAATTCCCTAATGTCCCACTACTTGGCATTAGGGGAGGCATCACCTACAACCCCTGTTTGGCTCTGAGACAGTTTGGGTATGCCCGAAGGGATGGCCCACATGATATGTTGATTCCAGACTTGGTTTTTGACTTCGACAACAATGATCAAGGACTTCGACAAAGGTTCGTCCGAGCTTGGAGGATGCCCAACAAAGTGGACAGTAAGACCTTGGGACACAAGAATTCCATCCCTCTTGAGCCTTACCTTAAATGGGTATGAACCCGCGCCCAAAGTCTCATGATGCCTTACCCCTACATTCTACCTGTGATCAAAGAGCCTGTTATGGAAGGAGAGGTTCCATACACCCTCCTACATCCTGACATGCCAACATCACTTGAAGATTTACAAAGGAGTTGGATACAGCTCAAGGGAGAGCGTGATAATTTTGAAGCCCAATTCTACGCCAGTGAGAAGAAGGTTTTGGAACTTACTCATCAACTTCACGAAGAGCATACTCTCAACACCTATATTGCACCGAAAAGGATGCGCAACGTCTTTTTACATTAGAATTTTGTATTATTTTTCCCATGGGGCATTTGATGTACTAACAAATTCTTCTTATTAATATGACGTTTGTTCTTTTCTTTGTTTACAACAAATTTGAATTTCTGAATCCTTGAATGCATTACATGAATACATCTCATTCATCATATGCATAAGTAGGTCTTCACACCAGGTTTCCTTATCTCTCTGCTATTTATTTCAGCAAGATGGATATAGAGCAGACGGTTAAAGACTTACAAGCGCAGAATTCACAGTTCCAGCAACTGCTCATGACCTTGGCTAAGGGTCAGGAGGATCTCAAAACCTTACTGGAAAAGGAAAAGAAGAAAAAGAAAAAGAAAAGAGTTGGTGTGGCTACTTTGGGTCGAATATTTGAAGGTCAAGCTAGAAGGGTCTTGGATTTCCCCTCAACGTCTGATGAAGGGGTAGGTAAAGGAAAGGGAGCTACAGTGCCAACTGAGTCTGAGGAGGAAGAAGAAGAAGAAGAGGATAAAGACTACTCTGAGAAGAAGTACCCACCTGCAGATGACAAGTACAAGAATATGGAAGAGCGTCTGGCAGCTATGGAGGTGCAGAGAGTGCCTGGGCTGGACTTTGAAGATTTAAGGTTGGTCTCTGGGATTGTCATTCCCCCCAAGTTTAAGGTGCCTATATTTTCTAAATACGATGGTTTGTCTTGTCCAAAGATGCACCTACGGTCCTACGTCAGAAAAATCCAACCTCATTCTTCTGATAAGGATCTATGGGTTCATTTCTTCTAGGACAGTCTTTTGGGGACGTAGTTAGATTGGTTCTACCAGCTAGAGAGATCTGATGTGCACAACTGGGAGGATTTGGCTGCTGCCTTCTACAAACAATATCAATATAATGTGGACTTAGCACCAACCCGTACTCAACTAGAGTATGGGTATGGTCTCAAATGAAGGTTTCAAAGAGTATGCCCAGAAATGGAGAGACTTGGCTGGAAGGGTGTAGCCACCATTGTCTGAGAGGGAGCTTGTTAATATGTTCTTGGGTACACTGTCAGGCCCCTTTTTCAATCACCTGATTGGAAGTTCGTCTGCGGGGTTCACCGAGCTGATTCTGACTGGTGAAAGAGTTGAAGCCGGCATAAAGAGCGGGAAAATTCAAAATGATACACCTGCTTCCACTATCATCAAGAAGACCTTTCCAGCAAAGAAAGAGGTATCAGCTGTCTACTCTCAAAGAAGTCAAGGAAGAGTTGAGCCCCGGCCAGCGGTGGGGGCTGTAATGATTCAGAAGTCTGCAGTTGATCACCCTAGAAACAATCAACCAAGAACCAACCAAGCAAGGGTGGAAAGGCCAGCACGATAATATACCCGGATAAACATGACACCTGCTCAGGTTTTACCCCATCTCTTGAAGTTAAACCTTGTTAGCCTGAAAGAGGCCCCGAAGAATCCGAATACATCTTCTCCTTTCTACCATTCAAACGCCAACTGTGCTTATCATTCAGACAGTATAGGGCACGACACCAACATATGTTGGGCCCTCAAGAACAAAATTCAGGATTTAATAGATGCTAAAGAAGTGGAATTAGACGCCCCTGAAAAACCTAATGTGATCTCTGCTCCAATGCCAAAACATGGTCACAATGCCCATGCTGTTGAAGAGGATCTATTTGTTGCTACTATTGATGATTTAATGACTCCGCTACCGATAATCAAGCTGAATTTGCTGAAGGCTGGGATTTTCCCAGGTTGTGAAGAAGATTGCTACCTTTGTTCATCCTTACCAACCGACTGTCCGTTGTTGAAGTTAGGCATCCAACGCCTAATGGATAACCAAGAGATCCTTTTTGAGAAGACTCGTGTTACTCTGACTCCTGTTAATGATGTTTCGATAATTACCATATTCGCCAATCTTTCCAAGGTCTCCAAAAGACTTGTTAAGATTACATCCGATCCGAAGATTGTACCTTTGAAGATAACCATGTCGGGGCCTATCCCGTACAAGTCCAACAAATTGATACCGTGGAACTATGTGGGAGAGATCTTTTACCATGGTGTTAAACAAATTGAATCAACTGAAGAGAGTTCTAATGAAGAGACTTTCGACATTGGAAACATTGCTGGAACGAGTAAAATCACCCGCAGTGGAAGAATTTTCTCTCCGGAGATTGTGCCACCAAAGGCAATCTTCGGACCCTCAACCGCACCTAAGGTTACTTCTACGCCGATCAACATATCTGCGAGAACTCCAGTTATTGAAGAGGTTGTAACTCCTATGGTTGTCCCCTCTGTTGTTGCTGATGATAGAGGAAAAGGGATCCAAGAAGAGCCTGTCATGACGAAGGCTCAGCCGTTGATCATCCCTGAAACCACTCAGAAAGAAATGGAAGAGATTTTGAAAATAATCAAGAAGAGCGATTATAATATTGTGGAGCAACTGGGCCAAACCCCCTCAAAAATATCTATGTTGGCACTGCTGCTTTGCTCAGAAGCTCATGCCAAAGCTTTGATCAAATTCTTGAAGACGGCCCATATGCCCCAGAAAACCTCCGCGGACCAGTTCCAGGAATGTGTAGCTATCCTAACAGCAAACAACGGTCTAGGATTCTCCGACGCTGATCTAAAAATCAAAGGGAGAAAGCATAATGACGCTTTGCATGTCTCGGTAGAATGCAGAGGGACTACTCTGGAACACGTTCTGGTAGACACTGGTTCTTCGCTGAATGTCCTACCGAAGAAAGCATTGGATAGGTTGGATTGTGAAGGTCTAACTTTAAAGCCCAGCAACATCATTGTCAGAGACTTTGATGGTTCTAAACGGATGGTCCACGGGGAGGTGGACATCCCGATTAAAGTGGGTACTGAAACCTTCAACTCCATATTTTATGTCATGGACATCCGTCCCTCCTATTCTTGCTTGTTGGGAAGGCCCTGGATTCATCATGTTGGAGCCGTTACTTCAACTCTGCATCAGAAGCTCAAGTACCTTCTTCAGGGGAAAATTGTGACAGTTCACGGTGAAGAGGAATACATGATAAGCCATCTTAATTATTTCCGCTATGTGGAATTGGATGGTGAGTTCATCGAAACCCCCTTTCAGCACTTCGAACAAGTTTCTAAAGAGATTGCGACAACCAAGACAATGCCTTATGTACCCATGATTACCAGGACTCCGCCTCGGATGTCTTCTTTGAAAGATGCAAAGGATGTGATTGAAGAAGGAGGAAGCACAATCTGGGGGCAACTTCCCGTTTTCCTTTCAAGTCTGATAAATTTGGCTTAGGTTTCACTGCTTCTGCCCAAAAGGCTGTGCGTCGCTCTCGGGCTGGAGGGCCACCAGTGAAGATCACCCATCATGGAGTCAATGCTTTGGAGGACAATGAAGAGGAGAGAAATCTGGAAGACTGGATTTTCCCTACCGTTGAAGGAGGATTATGCAATTGGGAGGCAAAGGACTTTGTTCCCATTACTTTCGTCAATCAGTAATTTATCTTTCGAACATTTCTGTTGGTTTGTAATAATTCCTAAACAATTCGTACACTTTTAACCTTGTGCCTTACCCGAGGTACATAGGTCCATTTGTAAGGGTTTGATTTTTCATCTTCATATGCCATTTTAATGAATCATGGACGTTTTCACATATAAAATTTTGTGTTCATTTTCTTTCTTTTTGAATTTTATTTGTTTAAAGGTGGCTATCCCTTACACACACCCACACTTACAAATGCAGGTACCCTTCCACTCTGGATTCCATGGGTAACAATTCTGCTATGGCCTTCAGTGACTCTGAATATCTGGTCTACCATGCCGAGTACGAAGGTGATGAAGACTGTGAAGTGCCTGGAGAATTAGCTAGACTGCTGCAACAGGAAGAAAGGGCTATTCTACCTCACGAGGAGTTGTTAGAGACAATCAACTTGGGAACAGAGGAAGACAGAAAAGAAATTAGAGTGGGTGCCAACCTAGAGCCAAGTGTCAAGGAGCGCTTAGTTCAGATGTTGAATGAATATGTTGAGATCTTCGCCTGGTCTTATGAAGACATGCCGGGACTGGATACAGATATTATGGTTCACCGTCTCCTTACAAGAGAAGATTGTCCACCAATTAAACAGAAAGTCCGCCGAATGAGGCCCGATATGTCTGAAAAGATCAAAGCTTAAGTGATGAAGCAGTTCAATGCTGGCTTTCTTGCAGTTACATCCTACCCACAATGGGTTACTAACATTGTGCCCGTGCCTAAGAAGGACGGCAAAGTCAGAATGTGCGTGGATTACAGAGACTTAAACAAGGCTAGCCCTAAAGATGACTTTCCACTACCGCACATTGACATCTTGGTCGACAATATAACTCAGCACAAGGTATTTTCTTTCATGGATGGATTTTTAGGTTATAACCAGATTAAAATGGCACCTAAAGACATGGAGAAAACTACTTTTGTTACACAATGGGGTACGTTCTGCTATAAAGTGATGCCATTAGGACTAAAGAATGTCGGGGAAACCTATCAACACGCCATGGTAGCTTTGTTTCATGACATGATACATCATGAAATAGAGGTCTACGTAGACGACATGATAGCCCGTTCACAAACAGAAGAAGAACACCTCGACCATCTGCAAAAGCTGTTTGTCAGGTTGAAAGAGTACAAGCTCAGACTGAACCCTAACAAGTGCACTTTCGGAGTCAGGTCCGGTAAACTCTTGGGTTTCATAGTCAGCAACAAAGGTATTGAGGTTGATCCCGCCAAAGTCAAAGCTATACAAGAAATGCCTGCCCCTCGCACTGAAAAGGAGGTCATAGGTTTCTTGGGACGCCTAAACTACATTGCAAGGTTCATTTCTCACCTAACATCTACCTATGAACCAATCTTCAAGCTGTTGAAGAAAGATCAGGTGGTTAAATGGAATGATGACTGTCAAGTTGCTTTCGATAGGATCAAGGAGTATTTGCTAGAACCTCATATCTTGATGCCTCCTGTTGAAGGAAGACCTTTAATCATGTATCTGACTGTCCTGGAGAATTCAATGGGGTGCGTATTGGGCCAACATGACGAGTCTGGCCGAAAAGAGCATGCCATTTATTACCTTAGCAAAAAGTTTACCGACTGTGAGACCCGATACTCATTGCTCGAGAAAACTTGCTGCGCTTTGGTATGGGCTGCTCGCCGGCTAAGGCAGTATATGTTGACACATACCACTTTGCTGATCTATAAGATGGATCCGATCAAGTACATCTTCGAGAAGCCTGCTCTATCCGGAAGAATCGCTAGATGGCAGATGATCCTCACCGAGTATGATATACAATACACGACCCAAAAAGCTATAAAGGGGAGTGTACTAGCCGATCATCTGGCTCATCAGGCTGTCGAAGATTACCAATCCATGAGATTTGACTTCCCCGACGAGGATATCATGACTTTGAGCAACATTGAAGAGAATAGGCCGTATGACGGACCTGAACAAGGATCCCGATGGACCCTGTACTTTGATGGTGCCTCCAACGCACTTGGAAACGGTATCGGCACTGTACTTATCTCTCCCGAAGGTTTCCATACACCTTTCACCGCCAGACTCTGCTTCAGATGCACCAACAACATGGCCGAGTATGAAGCTTGTATCTTTGGTCTCAAGGTTGCTATTGACTTGGGAATTAAATCCTTGATTGTGTTTGGGGACTCAACTTTGGTTATCAGTCAAATCAAAGGAGAGTGGTATACTAAACATCCTAACCTCATCCTTTATAAAGAACATGTCCTGACATTGCTACCTCATTTCGAGCAGATCACCTTCGAGCATTTCCCGCGAGAAGAGAATCAGCTAGCAGATGCGCTAGCAACAATGTCTTCCATGTTTAAACTTAACTGGGATAATGAGGCTCCCCAAATCACCGTTGAACGGATGGGAGAACTTCACATTGTCACGAGATCAATACCGAAGAAGTAGTGAACCGACCATGGTTTCATGACGTCAAAAGGCATCTCGAAGCACAAGAGTACCCTGAAGGAGCTTCAGTCAACGACAAAAAGTTTCTAAGGAGGTTCTCAGCTAAGTTCTTCTTGAGCAATGGTATCATATACAAGCGCAATCATGATTGCATTCTACTCCGTTGTGTGGACAAGGTTGAGGCTGAACAGATTATGGCTGAACTCCACAATGGTACCTTTGGCACCCATTCTAGCAGACATACGATGGCTAAGAAGATTCTACGGGCAGGCTATTACTGGTCTACCATGGAAGCTGATTGCCATCAACATTCCCGTACTTGTCACAAATGCCAAATCTATGCAGACAAGGTACATATACCTCCAGTTCCTCTCAATGTCTTAACAGCTCCTTGGCCATTCGTTATGTGGGGAATCAACATGATTGGAGAGATCAAGCCTACAACACTCAATGGACACCGCTTCATCCTGGTGGCCATCAATTACTTCACCAAGTGGGTCGAAGTAGCTTCCTTCGCCTCCGTTAGAAAGAATGTGGTTTCCTGCTTCATCAAGCAGAACCTCATTTTTCGGTACGGTATCCCCGACAAAATTATTACTGACATCGGTACAAACCTGAATAACACTATGATCACCGCTCTGTGCGAGCAGTTCCAGATTCAACATCACAATTCATCTCCCTATCGGCCAAAGATGAACGGTGTTGTCGAAGCTGCTAACAAAAATATCAAGAAGATCGTACAAAAGATGACAGTCACCTACAAGGACTGGCATGAGATGTTACCGTTTTCTCTGCACGAGTACCGTACCACGACACGTACATCAACTAGGGCAACACCCTATTCTTTGGTATACGGCATGGAAGATATTTTACCTATCGAGGTTCAGATTCCCTCCTTGAGAATCATGAAGGATGTTGGTTTGAGTAAAGACGATTGGATTCAGACCCGACTTGATCAACTTAACTTGATTAATGAGAAGCGACTTACTACTGTCTGCCATGGTCAGACGTATCAGAAACAGATGATCAAGGCTTTCAACAAAAAGTCAGGCGCCAGGTATATCAAGTCGGAGATCTTGTAATCAAGCGGATCATCTTGCCACAAAGGGATCTCAGGGGAAAATGGACTCCTACCTACGAAGGACCATTTGTGATCAAAAACATCTTTTCTGGTGGGGCAATGATTTTAACCACCATGGACGGCGACGACCTGCCACACCCTGCGAACGCAAACATAGTCAAAAGATAATACGCATAAATGACCCGACAAGTTGAAAACCCGAAAGGGCGACCTGGGCAAAAATGGGCATCCCGGTGAATCGAAAACCCGAAAGGGCGGTTCAGGCAAAAATTAGGGATAAACAAAAAAAATCTGTACACCCGACAAGTTGAAAACCCGAAAGGGCAACTTGGGAAAAAAAGGGTTTCCCGGTGGACTGAAAACCCGAAAGGGAAGTCCAGGAAAAAGTTAGGGAATTAAAGCGTATGACTATGTCTCGTCGGATAACTTTAAGGACAATCTCTTCACAGACAGGCTCCAAGCTTCTGATCAATCCAGTCAGCTTCAGACGAAGCAACGAATGGACAAGATACTCAGAGTTACGAAGGCTATAGCAGAATGGGGACCCCATGGAATTTTTACACATAGCCATCTTTATTTGTATAAATTTTTTCTCATTTTTTATGATAACATTCTCTTACTAGGATGTCTGTCTCCTTTGTACAAAATACTTACACAAATTTAATACAAAGATACTTCAAAGTGCAGAAAACTATTTGCCTTTTCTTCTTTTTTACACATGTGTTTTATTCGAAAACGTCCATTGGTTTATTAAATGAGCATATGCATTTGAATATAATCAGCGTTTACAAATAAACGAAATGTGAAAGAACAATTACTGACAGGTTGAAAGTATGGGAAAACATATTTAGGCTATTCCAAGAGAAATCCCCTGCAGTACATCATCTAGATCCACAGCGGAGCTAAAACCTTGAAATACATATCCCCGGCGGAATTAAATTTCAAAATCCCCACCAGAGTAAAATCTACAAACTCCCAATCTGCGGAGGAGCAAAAACTTTGGGTCATGAATCCCCGACGAAGATGAAACCTTCTTCCCCAATGGAGTCAAATTTCCAACTATCAATCCACAGCGGAAACCATTCAATTTTCCCCAGATTCCCTAGCAAGTTGTCTTAAAGTCCGAGAATCAACCAGATGACAGTTAACTTTTATCCCCAACCTCCGGATAATTCCCCAGTAGATTGGCATACAACCCAAACTCCTGAACTTTTTCCAAACAGGAATAAGCCTTTTCCCCAGAGTCCTGATCTCCCCAGAAGAGTAGCTACTCTCCAGCAGTATAGCTATTCCCCAGAGTTCTTAATCCCCAACGAAATGAAGATTATCATTCTTAACTCCCCAGTTTGAAGTCCCCACAGGGTTCTTCATCCCCTAGCAGATTGAAGATTCTCATTCTTGATTCCCCATTGAAGTTTCCCGAGTCTTCATCACCTCCCAGCATGAATTTGTCAGAATTTTTAATCCCCTTCAGATCTAAGATTCTCATTTATCACTTCTCCAGTGAAGCCCCCAAGGAATTCAATTTCCCCAGGAGATCGGAGATTCTCATTCTTAGTTCTCCGCAGAAGCCATCAGAGTCTTCCTTATTCTCCAACTGATCAAGGTTTTTCCTTTGTCTGATTCCCCAGTAGAGATCATCAAAGTTCTCCCTATTCCCCAGCCGAGTAAGGATTCCCATGGTGTAATACCCAACCATAGTCTTCAAAATTCTCTGGATTCCCCAAGAAGGTTTCTCAAGCAGACTTGAAGGATCCCTATATCCCCAGGAAAGTCGTGAAGGATTCTCACATCCACAGAAGTTGTCAAAGTTTTGATAATCCCCACAAGTCGCCAAGTATTTTCTATCCCCAGCAGTGGTCCAAGGATTTCTCATCCTCAGCAATCAAAAATTTTAAATCTCCAACAGCGGTCAAAGATTTATTTTCCCCGGCAGCGGTCAAAGTTTTATTATCTCCAGCTATCAAGGATTTATTTTCCTCAGCAAGATAGCGAATCAGCTTACATACGCATAAATTACATTCATATATCATGAACATTGATAAAACATATGTTATTGCATTATACATTTCATGCAACATAACTTTGTGTTTTAGCTAACATTTTACCCTTTTCAGGATAAGATTAAAAGCTATCTTTAACAAATATTCAAAGAATTCTGATACAACACAGATACACTCCAGACACGAAAGTCATTCTGCTACTCATACATATCTCAACTTCAGATACAGTCCAGATGCGCTCCAGACACGGTAGCCATGCTGTCACTTATTCTGACTTTTTCCCCAGCCCAGAGATGCTCCGGACACGGAAGTCATCCTGTTTTTCATTCAGGATCAAATACAGTTACAGCTTGGATACGCTCCAGATACGGCAGCTATACCCTTGCTCTTACAGATTCAGATACAGTCCAGATACGCTCCAAACACGGTAGCCATGCTGATCACTCATGCTGATGTTCCCTAGCTCGGATACGCTCCAGATACGGCAGCTATACCCTTGCTTTTACAGATTCAGATACAGTCCAGATACGCTCCAAATACGGTAGCCATGTTGATCACTCATGCTGATGTTCCCTAGCTCGGATACGCTCTAGATACGGCACCTATACCCTTGCTCTTACAGATTCATATACAGTCCAAATACGCTCTAAACATGGTAGCCATGCTGATCACTCATGCTGATGTTCCCTAGCTCGGATACGCTCCAGATACGGTAGCTATACCCTTGCTCGTATAGATTCAACCCCAGTTACAGCTCGGATACGCTCCAGACACGACCGCTATACCCTTTCTCTTACAGATCCAGTTACATCTTGGATACGCTCTAGACACGGAAGCTATACCCTTGCTCATATGGATTCAGTCTCCAGATTGAGTTCAGATACGTTCCCGACACGGATACCATTTTGATACTTATTCTTCTGACCTACAACATTTAATTCAACAAATATTCTTGGATGGAATCTTTAAGTCCATCTCCAGCAAGACTCAGTCATCTCCAAATGGCATCTTTAAGCCCATTCCCTCAACTATATTTTGACGAGTGCAAATTTACGGGCACTCTAGTGTCCAATCATCTTTTACCTTCGAGTCAATAAAGGCAATATTGTCAATCTAACTCTTCAGGTTCAAGAAGATTGAACAGGGGCAGTTGTTGTACCCCAAAATTTTCCCTCTCATTTTATCAAGATTCTCATCACAAGACTCTTTGGACTCCAGACAGGATTAAGGTTTGCTATGCTCAAGACATCTCCTTGCACTGATGACCTGAAATTAGGGTTATAGTTTGCATAGGGATTTTCGGACTTCCAATGCTCAATGTGAGTTTCATAATTCATGTTGAACTTATAAGATTTCCCATACCAAGTTTCAAGCCTTGAATCAAGTTTTTGTCCAGTCAATTGGACAGTTGACCTAAAAACCAACTATATTGGGGAAAAAGTCAACTGTGGCCAATTTACAATCAAACCTCATAATTTTTTATCCACATCAACATTATAGAATCATATGAACCATTTGATCAAGTTTGGACCACAACTCCTCAAGAAATTTGATCAGATCATCAAAAGGGCAAAAGTGGTCATTTTTAGGGTTTTGACTACAAAAGGGCAATTTCTGATTTTTCACCTAGCCAATGGAAAATTGGGTTCAAGCATGGATTCAAGGACTCAATGGCATCATCTTGACCTAATCACAAGGTTCAAAAGATCTCAAAAGCATTGGATTGACAGATGAATTTTCCAGTCAACTGATCAAAAATCAACTGCACACTAAAAAGTCAAACTTTGACTTTTTGGTCAAAATCAAGTACCAAGGGTCATTTTTCATCAAGATGTGTCAAAACATGAAAATTTTTCATCAAGAAACCTAATTTTTCAAATTAGGGTTTAAGATTGAAAAATTTCATAACTTAGAATTTTTCTAAGTTATGAAATTTTCTTATTTTTTCCCAACTTTGCCCAACATTTTCACCATGATGCAATTGGATTCAAACAAAACTTCCAACATGAAAGTTGTAATCATCCACAAAATATACAACTTTGATTCACAAAGATATCCGAAAAGGGGCTTGGATCTCAAGTTATGATTTTGTGAACAAGGGTCCATGAAACTTTTAACTTAGTGAAATTTTGCCCTAGTTTAGGCAAGATTTTGACCTATCTTCATGGAAATTTATCCCCTAGTTCCAAGTGGAATCTCAAAATGAATTTCAAATATGGATTGTAGAGTATGTTACAAGCTTTCCAAAATGTCCAAGAACTCTCCAAAATCATTTGTGGTTAGGGAGAATCAAAGGTTTGAATTTGGAAAAATGTCACATTGATCCATGGCATTTTTCATGTTGCTACAAGTTGCAAATTCTATCCAGCCTTGCTTGTACTTGTTTACAGGTCCTTAAACCCTTCTACACTCAAAAATTGAATGCAAACACAATGGATTAAGGCATTGTTCTGATCTATAGAGGTTTACACATTGAATTAATCTAAAAATGGCAAAAAGGCAACATTGCCACTTTGATAAAGTTAACTTTATGTCAAGTTGTTCCTCTTGAGTTGTGAACCCTTTCTTTTGCAGCAAACCAACTCTACAAACTTAGGCAAAGGTACACCAACTTTGTGCAGCTAGGAAGGAGGCCTGTACAGGCTCTTGAGCATTGTCAAAATCACTTTTCTTCAAAACCAAGTCAACTTGCAAAAAGCACATAACTTTGGTATCTGTTATAACCAAGTGTTGTAAACATTTAAAACAAGTTTTTGCATATCACACTAAGCCAGAAACACGAGCTAGTCACCTATCAAACACCCTTGTACACAAAATCACATTTTCTTGCAAAACAGGGCAACTTCTGCAGTTTGACATCCAAAGCAAAATCCACTCATGCGTTTTGCTTGCAACCACTTCAAACACATTCTAAACAACACACCTAAGCTATCCCAACCATTGGCCAACAATTGTAACCTTGTTTTCAAGCTTCACCATTTTTGAATTCTGACTGTGCAGGTTGACTTCTACAAGCTTATTCAGGCAAGTTCAAAGCTAGCTAAGCATTGGGAAAGCTCCAAGGAACTTCAAGCAAGCTCACAAGCATCTCAGGCCTCACTGAAAACCCCTACATTGCCATACTCGAGCTTGACTGAAACAGGTAAAGTTCAAACTTATATCTCTCTATTTAGGAAACATTAGGCTTAGGTTTGTGAATAAAAAATGTAGTACTCATTGCCCTTGAGTTGTACATATGCATAGATTTCATTTAAGTTAACTGAGCTGAGAGAATTTGAATGATGAACTTTCTGAAAAAACTAGGTTAGAAATTAGGGCCATAGAAATTCTCTCTGGTCTTTGAGAGTTAGATTAAGTTTTTTACATGGTTAGAATCGTATGATCATGCTCTATAACTTTCATGTTACAAGTTTTTGTTTTTAAGCACTGAAACAGGAGATACAAATTTGTATATAGCGCGCGTTTTTATTTGATCAGAGGTTGAAGATGAAGGCCATCTGGGCTGAGCCTGGCTATTCCATGCTATTTGCACCCCTTAGCTTGCTGTTTACACCCTCTTGGCCCATTTAAATTATTTTTGTATATTTTTCTATTTCTATTTACATTTTTGACTTTATGTTATTTTTCTAAACATTAAAAATTACCAAAAATATTTTCTTAAATTTTCACATTTTATTTTATTATTATTATTTTTGGGCATAAAAATAGTTTCTTTAATAATATACTTTTATTTTCTTAAATAAAAACTTATAAATATTATAAAAATATTATATATTTTTTATTTTTATTATTTATACACTTAAATAATATTTTCTCATATATTTTTATTTTATAAACATTTGTGTATATTTTATTTTATTTACTTGTACATAAATAAATAATACATAATATATATATTTTCTTAAAACAAACTAGGGTTTCCACCCTTAATAAAAATAATCTTTTATTTTCTTATTTTTGATACATTAAATAACTTATTTTTACATACATAAAAATAATACAAAAACATTTTTTGCATATTTATAATATATTGCATATTTATTTAATTGTCCATTTAAAATATTTGCTTGTTTGTTATTTGTACAAAGAATTCAACATGGTTGTAATAGTTGAATTAGGGTTTTTATTTTCTTGCAAATATCCCCCTATTCAAATTTGTATCCCCCTCCCCATAATCAATGTTGTAATAGTTGTAGATTTATTTTTACACACTTTAAAGCTTTCAAATATGCCATGATAGAAAGATTAGGGTTTGTATGCAAATTCAAAATCAAAACAAATAGCTTGACTAATACAAGACAAAAATGCATGAAAATTGACAACACAATGCACACAAGCACCCTTAGGGTTTCATCCACTTTTTGCCTTAAAAATGGCCATGGTATGCATGCTAGGTATCTTGGCAAAATAAAATCAAAACAAAAGATCATAGTTCCTCGATGATGCTATCTTGGTTGCCTATACAAAAATGATCTAGTCCCTCAAACAAAAACTTGCTAAAGATACTTAGCACTATTGTTATCATGGCCATACGATGACCCGCGCATGTCCCATTTAACATCCGAACACAAGGTTGTTTACCAAATACAATGGTAAAACAACAATGTCAAAGGGTTAAAAATGTGTAGGAAAGACTTTTGAGTAGGTAGGTAGATGCTTCTAGTTACTTGATCAAACTTGCAAACATCCTTGCTATTTTCAAAAACACATCACAACACAATTTCAAAACATTTCCCAAAATAAACTTTCAAACATTGAAACATTTTTCAAAAGATAAACACCTTTGTATACATTCAAACAAGAATTATTACAAAGGTTGCCTAGACAAGGCCTCTTTTCAAAATATCTTCAAAAACCACACACAAGAGCACCATTTCAAACAATTGAAAAGCAAAAGCAAGTGATCTAAAACAAGTAACTAAGAGCCCATGGAAAACCATGGATGAAAAGGGTGCTAGCACCTTTCCTTTTCATAATCTACCCCCCAAACCCAAGAAAACATCTCAAAGGTCTTTCTTGTGCTTTTTGACCTTTCCTTTGGATAAATAAAAAGTCGATGGCGACTCTTGCTAAACTGAAACATTTGCAAACACAAACGCAAAACCTCAAGTCAGTTCTCCCACCACATCACATGAAGGTTCTTATGTGTGTAGACTACAGGGATTTGAATAGGGCGAGCCCCAAAGACGATTTCCCACTACTGCATATTGACGTCTTGGTTGACAATACAACTCAACTCAAAGTCTTCTCCTTTATAGATGGTTTCTCCGGTTACAATAAAATTAAGATGACTTCCAAAGATATGGAGAAGACCACCTTTGTCACACAATGGGGCACCTTTTGTTACAAGGTCATGCCATCTGATTTAAAGAATGCAGGGGCAACATATTAACGAGATATGATAGCTCTATTTCATGACATGATCCATCATGAGATAGAAGTCTATGTGGATGATATGATTGCAAGGTCGCAGACTGAGGAAGAACACTTTGATCACTTACATAAGCTGTTTGAAAGGTTGAAGGAATACAAGCTGAGGCTGAACCCCAGCAAATATACATTTGGGGTAAGGTCTGGAAAACTCCTAGGGTTTTTCATTAGTGGCAAAGGTATTAAAGTCGATCCCATAAAGGTCAAAGCTATTCAAGAAATACCAGCTCCCCGTACTGAGAAGGAGGTCAGATGTTTCTTAGGTCGACTCAACTACATTTCCATATTCATATCTCACTTAACTGCTACTTGTGAGCCACTCTTCAAGTTGTTGAAGAAGGATCAAGTAATCAGATGGAATGACGGCTGCCAAGTAGCTTTTGACAAAATTAATGAGTACCTACAAGAACCTCCAATCCTGATGCCTCAAGTCGAAGGAAGAGCTATGATTATATACTTGACTATATTAGAGAACTCAATGGGGTGTGTATCGGGTCAGCATGACAAGTATGGCCGAAAAGAGCATGCAATATACTACCTGAGAAAAAAGTTTACCGAATGTGAAACAAGATATTCACTTCTCGAGAAAACTTGTTGCGCTCTGGCATGGGCTGCTCGCCGACTAAGACAGTATATGTTCACTCACACCACTCTACTGATTTCTAAGATGGACCATATCAAGTATATTTTCGAGAAGCCAGCTCTCTCCGGACGAATAACTAGATGGAAAATGATTTTGACTGAATATGATATCCAGTACACTACATAGAAAGCAATCAAAGGAAGTGTATTGGCACATCAAGTTGTTGACGACTACCAATCTATGAACTTTGAATTCCCGGACGAGGACATCATGTTGATAACTGACTGCGAAAAGCCTAGACCGTATGACGGACCTGAACAAGGATCCCGTTAGACTATGGTTTTTGATGGGGCTTCCAACGCTTTGGGTAATGGAATTGGCATTGTGATTGTTTCTCCCAAAGGTTTCCATACACCTTTCACTGCTAGATTGTGTTTCGATTGTACGAACAACATGGTTGAATACAAAGCATGTATCTTAGGTTTAAAGGCTGGAATTGACCTGAGGATCAAGTTCTTGGATGTATATGGAGATTCTGCTCTAGTAATAAGTCAAGTCAAGGGAGAGTGGGACATTAAGTATCCTAACCTGATTCCCTACAAAGAGTTTGTGTTAACCCTGATTCCATACTTCGAGGAGGTCACCTTCGAGAATTTCCCTAGAGAAGAGAATTAGTTGGTTGATGCTTTAGCAACAATGTCGTCCATGTTCAAGGTCGATTGGGACAACGAGGCTCCTAGAGTCACAATTGAAAGATTTGACGAACCAACACACTGTTGCGAGCTTGACACGGACGAAGAGAAGCCTTGGTACCATGAGGTGAAGAGATATCTTGAAACACAAGAGTATCCTGAAGGAGCTTCCATCAATGATAAGAAATTTTTGCAAAGATTTTCAGCCAAATTCTTCCTAAGCAATGGAATCTTGTACAAACGCAACCATGATTCTACTCTACTCCAATGTATAGACAAGAAGGAGGAAGATGAGATCAAGACATGCATGATGGTATCTTTGGGACTCACTCTAGTTGATACACTATGGCCAAGAAGATTTTAAGGGCTGGTTACTATTGGTCAACAATGGAAACTGATTGTCACCATCACTCGAGGACTTGCCATAAGTGTCAAATCTATGCCGACAAGGTCCATGTATCTCCAATCCCCTTGAATGTCATGACTGCTCCGTGGCCGTTTGTAATATGGGGCATTGACATGATTGGAGAGATCAAACCTACTGCTTCCAATGGATATCATTTCATCCTTGTTGCCATTGACTACTTCACCAAATAAGTCAAAGCTGCCTCATTTGCCTCAGTCACTAAGAATGTTGTAGCCAGGTTTATCAAGCACAACCTCATATGCCGTTATGGTATCCCCGAAAGGATCATCACCGATAATGGAACTAATATCAACAATGCTATGATTATGGAGCTCTGTACTCAGTTCAAAATCAAGCATCACAATTCTTCTCCTTACAAACCCAAAATGAGTGACACAGTAGAAGCTGCCAATAAAAATATCAAGAAGATTGTTCAAAAGATGGTGGTGACCTATAAATACTGGCATGAGATGGTATCGTTTGCTCTTCATGTCTACCGTACTTTAGCTCGAACGTCAACTGGGGAAACTCCTTTCTCTTTGGTCTATGGCATGTAAGCTATCTTGCCTGTAGAAGTTCAAATTCCTTCCCTGAGGATTATGAAAGAAGCAAGTCTAGGCAAAGACGAATGGATTCAGACTAGGTTGGATCAGTTAAACTTGATTAACGAGAAGCGACTGACTGCTGTTTGTCATGGTCAGATGTACCAAAAGCGTATGATCAAGGCTTTCAACAAAAAGATCAAGCCTCGAGTGTATCAGATTGGTGACTTAGTAATAAAGCGCATCATTCTTCCATAAGGAGATCCCAGGGGCAAATGAACTCCCACATACGAAGGGCCATTTGTTGTTAAAAAAGTATTCTCTGGCGGTGCCATGATACTGACTACTATGGACGATGAAGACTTCCCGCATCCTGTGAATGCAGACATAGTCAAAAAATACTATGCATAAAATTGACCCTCTAGGTTGACATGCCTAGGAAAAAATAAGGGCATCCTGGAAAATCAAAGAGGTTCGGACAAAAATTAGGGATATATGCAAAAGATTGTACACCCGATAAGTCGAAAACTCGAAAGGGCGGCTTGAGCAAAAATAGCTGTGATACGGTGGGAGAACTGACTTGAGGTGTTGCGTTTTGATCGCATTTGTGCAGATAGCAAGAGTCGCCACCGACTTTTCTTTTATCCAAAAGGAAAGGTAAAAAAAGCACAGGAAAGACCTTTTGAGATTATTTCTTGGGTTCGGGGGGTAGATTATGAAGAGGGAAGATATTAGCACCCTTTTCATCCGTAGTTATCTACGGGCTCTTAGTTACTCGCTAGATCAATTAATTTTTCTATGACAATGTGCTTGTGGTGTGGGCTTTGAAAATATTTTGAAAATGTCTTTGTAATGGTTCTCGTTTCTATAAGAACGCGTACAAAGTGTTGTTTCTAAAAATAGTTCAAAGATGTGTTTGTGGAATGTGTTTTTGAAAGTGGTTTTGAAAAGATGTTTTGCAATGGTTCTCGTCTCTATAAGAACGTATACAAAATGTTTTGTCTTTTTGAAAATGTTTTGAGATGAAAGTGTTGGTGTAAAAAATGTTTTTTTTTATCGTGAGCAAGCGAGTAACTAGGAGCGAATCTACCTACTTGAAAGGTCTCAAATGTTCTTTTCTTCCTCCTTTAGATGTTGCTATCTTACCATTGATTTGGTAAGAAGCCCCATCGTTGGATGTGAAGGGACAGGCGCGGGTTAATTTTACAGTCATCGAAAGCAACTCATGAGACGCTTTAGCAATTTTTCGTAAGGGACTAGATTATTTTATCGAAGGCAACGTCGAGGGTCATCGAGGGACTACAATATTTTTTATCGAAGGGTCATTGCTAAAGCGTCCCATATTCGAGGGACATGACTGTGTTTCCAAGGCAACGAGCGAGGTTACCCTAGAGGTGTGCGTGTAAAAAGTGTGTTTGTTTCAATTTAATTTGTCTTTGAAATTAGGTTATCTAGCGATTGATTTTAAATCTTGCCATGCACGTCTAATTACTATACAGTATAAGGAAAACAGTAAATTGCAGGAATTAAATTTCTACGCTATTACAGAACTTTCAGAAATGGGGGTACAAATCTACAAATGGGGATGGATCGAATCGGTGATTAAAAGGTCCAAATAGCAAATAATATAACCAAATCGAATTAAAGATAAACAATTAATTTAAACTAAAACAAACTATTAAATAAAATTAATTAGCAGAATGATTAATAATATCAAGAGAATGTTTTTGGTGTTTTGTTTGTGATTAAAAAGAAAACTAAAATTCTATTCTATTAATTAAATAAAGAAATTAAATTAAATGTATGTATTTCTGTTTTTCAGGATTTTTGTTATTTAGAAATTAAATGAACCAATTAAGACTTAATATACAGAAATTAGTTAGTAAAATAATTTACAAAGTCCTAAACTAATTAAGAAAATAAATTAATTATAAGAACTTAACTATACAACATTAAAAATAAAATGTTAGTTATCGAAATTAATTATTCACAAAAAGTTTTAAATTTAAAACTAAACTAATTAAGAAAAAATATAAAACTAAATAATTAAAGTAAACTAATTAGTAAATCAAAAGAGTGAAGAAAATATTAAATTAAACCTAAAATTAAATTAAATTGATTAGAAACCTAAAGTTAAGTTAAAACTTAAAATCAAATTAAAATCTAATTAATTTTGATAAAATAAAAAAAAGGAGTTACAATGGGTTAAAACAGTAAAATAGGGGTAAAAAAGAAAATAATTCAGGACTGAGCCTAATGACATGAGCCCAACAGAGAAAAAAATGAAATGAAACTGGGCTGCTGATTGGAACAGGGGGGTATGCAGTAAGCAAATCGTAATTGGGCTAGGTGTGTTTGTTGAATGGAGGTCTAATGAGAAAAAATAGAAGTAAAAATAAAAAACATATGGGCTTAAGTTAGTGGAAGTTATAAAAAAGATGGGTTGGACCATGTATGACCCAAATCCGTGACCCATCTCAAAAACAAAACAAAACAAAATTGGTATATGAGGAACCCTAAAACGCCTCTTTTCTCTTGTTCCCTATCAAATGCTTCTCCTCTCTTTCTGAAACTCCCTCTGTAAATCGCTTATCCCTTGTTTAACAAACACTCAGTTTTTCTTTCTTCCGCTCAAACGGTCTAACAATAACCAACCTCCACCTTATTGATTATATTTCCTCACTCTTAAAAACAACAAAGTCGTGATTTTTTATCATGCTAGCTCTCGATAAAATGACATTCCTATGTTTCTACTACTGCAACCGCATGGTACAACGACGAATGAAGCACAACAATCACATGATAACAACAGAAATAAAAAATAGGGAAGAAATGAGGTTACCAAATTGAAGATCCTCCAACGGGTCTTTAAGGTATGTCGATGTTGAAATTTGTTGTAGGTTTATGCTTTGAATTTTGCAGGTCTGATGTATGTTGGTGTTGAGATTTTACAGGTGAGGCACTTAGAATGTTGTTACTACTTGTGGCTTGTGGAAGTTCTGATCAATTGACGCAGAGCTGGATCGTTGCGGGTATTAGTATTGTGAAGTTGAGGTATATTTATGATTGTCTGATATCAGGTTATGTAGATGGTTATGGTGAATGGTGAGGTTCTATTTTTGAACAACCAAAATTGTTCTGGTTTTTGGCTTTTTGGTTTTTTTATATATGCTGGTTTGGCTCTTTGTTGGTTTGTATCTCCTTGGTATGTTGTTGGTCGGTATGTTTGCTCTGATATCTTTTATCTCTTGGTATACTGGCTCTGGTTTCTTGGCTTTCGGTTTTTGCTGATTTTTCTATTCTTTGGCTTTTTTGTGATATATCCGCTCCTCCTCTTTGACCCTTGTTGCTGGTATATAGGAGATGTAATGAATTGGCTTTTGAGTAATTTTGGCTTGATGACCTTGGCCTTTAGAGTATAGGTTAAGCTATGTCCATTTTGGTGCAAGTTTGGGCAGGTTTTGGGCTGTAATGCAGGCTGGTCATGGCAGGTTTTTGGACAGTTTTGGCTTAGGTGATACTTTTCTAACTTGTCCCTATCTTCTTTCCTCTTTTATCTTTCTATGAAACAAAAGCAGTTTTTTTGCTTATTTTATTTAACATTCTGAAGGGTTTGCAGCATTAGAAAATGATGATGCATTTGGTTCTAGATATGAGCTAATGTTAGCTTGCATATTGTTTGTTTTTTTGCTTATTGTAGTTTTGTTCTGTTGTGGCTTTTGTTTGGGCTGCTGTATTTGCTTGTTGGCTTGTGCATTTGTTTGCAGCAGATGCTTGCCTGCTGTCCTGCTGTTATTTTGTTGCTTTGTTGCAGGCTTGTTGTTTTGTGTTGATACTGCTGTGATTGCAGTTTGCTGTTTGTATAGCAGGTTGGGAAGCTTTCCGTTTTGGTTGGCTTTTCAGGCTTTGGACATCATGATTGCTGCTATATGGCTGCCTTGCCTTGTTGACTTGCTTGCTGCAAATGCAATGCAACCCTGTTTGTATTTGCCTGCCTTGTATATTTATTTCCTTTTTTTGTGAACCAAGAAAGGCAATTCTTTTTTGTGATTTGCAATTGGGGAAAATGATTGTGATAAAACAAACAAATATTTTGATTCCTATCTGCAAACCCTAGTGATGAATTAGGATAAAATTTGCTTGAAAACTCCTTGTTTAAACTTCATTATCATGTGCTAATTATATCTTCTTTTTCTTTGACTTGTTTCATGAATGGCAAGCAAGACTTGGAGGAACAACAAGGTGGTTTATAATTGGAAGTCATGGATAGGCTTGAAGGGAAATGATGATGTCTTGAAGGAATGGGGCTGCCATGAATCTTGAAGAATATATCGAAGATTTTGGGATGATTTAAACATGTTTACGACTTAGGATTAGGCTTTGGATGTAAAGTCCCTTTAACACTTGTAATTTGAAATCAATCTTGGAATCATAACTTGTAATTTGCAATTTACAATTGTAACTTGAATTTGATTTTTGAAAAAGTCTTGGTAAGCATTTGGATGAAACAAAAATAATGCCCTTGTAGTTTCCTTTCTAAACTTAAAAAGTTTCTTCCATTTCGAATCTTGAGCTAAGGACAAATTCAAAATAAATGAATTATGCCTTGTATGCTTGAGCTGAATTGAAATCAAAGGCATCATTTGAATGAATCCTCAAATATCTTTCACTAAAACTCTAAGTCACATCTTCAATTCATAGTAATTCGCAATACAAGTCAATGGTACTTGAGTGAACAAATAGTGTCTTAAGAAAACTCGATCAAAAATCCACTGTAACCTAATAAACACCAATGACTTGAAGTAAGCGACAAACAAAAGAAGGTATCCTCGATCTCAACATAAGAATCAGTATCTTTGAGAAATTGAATATGGCAGGTGTTGAAATTAGAAGTTAAAAACATTCTAAATCAAGGAAATGATCTATGACAATTTGATAACTCCCAGGGTCTTCTAAGCACAATTTTCTTTTGATTCTTGAAGAGAAATTATTGATGACATCTGTGATACGGTGGGAGAACTGACTTGTGTTTTGCGTTTGTTTTCGCACTTATTCGGTTTAGCAAAAGTCGCCACCGACTTTTTATTTTATCCTAAAGGAAAGGTTAAAAAGCACAGAAAAACCTTTTGAGATGTTTCGTGGGTTCGGGGGGTAGATTATGAAAAGGGAAGGTATTAGCACCCTTTTCATCCATGGTTATCCATGGGCTCTTAGTTAATTGGTTTTAGATCACTTGCCTTGATTTTCGATGGCTTGAAATTGTGGTGTGTGTGTGTGTTTTGAAAATGTTTTGAAATAGACGCCTTTGTTTCGGCAACCGTTGTAAGGACTCGTGTTTGAGTATATACAAGGGTGTGTATCTTTTCGAAAAGATGTTTCAAATGTTTTTTTGGAAAGTCTTGTTTTGGAAGTGTTGTGGAGTGTGGTTTTGAAAAGTAGGCAAGTGTTTTTGCAAGTTGATCAAGTAACTAAGAGTTTGTCTATCCCTAAATTTACTCAAAGTTTTTTCTTATGTTTTAACCCCTTTTTGACAATTTTGTTCCACCATTGTATTTGGTGGACAATCTTGCGTTTAGGATGTTTTAACGGGACAGGCGCGGGTCATCGTATGGACCATGAGTGCAATGGTGCCAAGTGTCTTTGGCAATTTTTCTTGAAGGGACTATGATCATTTTGATAGGCAACTTTCGAAAGCGTCATCGAGGGACTTATGATCATTTGAATTGTTTTGCCAAAGAAACTCGACAAGCAAGCATGGCCCATTTTGGAAGGTAACGAGTGGGATTACCCTAGGGGTGCAAGTGTGATTGTGTATTGATTTCATGTATTTGTCTTTGTATTAGGTTATCTAGCGCTTAATTTTATGTACATGCCAACCCTAGGTCTAACCATGGTATAATTCGAAAGCGATAAATTGCGGGAATTTAAAGTCTACGCTATTACAAATAAGTATCCGGGAGTGGGGGTACAAATTTACAAATGGGGATGAGACTTAAATAATTACAACCAAATCGAATTGCGATCAAATATAATATGTATCATGCATAGCAATGTATAAGAATAGCAAATGTATAATGTATCAATGTAAGTGTATTGTGTATGTGTAATTTATTTACAAGTTGAGAAATGTGAACTTAAATGTATTATAAAGTATTTTATTTGTCAAGTATTATTATCTTTTGTTAATATGCACAAATAAAAGTTTTAACCTTAAGGAAAGAAAAGTATTAACCTTAAAGAAAAATTATGTAATTATGTACAAAGAAAGGTTTTTAATAAAAGAAAATGTTTATGTATTTTGTTGTTTTATGTATTAATGTGAATATCTTACACAAGAGTTTTTTATGAAAAGAAGATGTTTTAAGAAAATTAATGTTTTAAGTTTTAAGAACAATTACTTAATCTCAAAAGTTCTAATCCTCTGTACATTTTAATTACACTAGCTAAAAATAAAAGGTAATTAAGAATCTTTTTATATAAAAAGTGTTGGTGTATTATTTAACTTATAAACAAAGTATTAGTATAATTAGTTTAAAAAATAGAAAAGATGTTAGTTTATAAATATTTGTAAAGGATAAAAAATGAAGGGAAAGATAGAATGGACTTTAAGGGTTTTAGGCCCAAACTGAAACAAGGGGAAACAGAAGCAAAAAGGGGGGTGTTCGCCTGATTTTATGTGGGCTTTAGGTTCATGAACGGGTTATGACCCAAGCTTTGTGACAAACTTTTGTCTTAGGGTTCGTGAGTTTCGTGTCATTAGGGTTCGCGAGTTTGAGAGTTACAGCGCCGTTCTTCTTCGCCTTCACTGCTTTCGTCCTCTTCATCTTTTGAGCTTTCTGAATGAAACCCTTCCTTGCTCAGCCACCAACTCCATCGTCCGTCCTACTTCCTTCAGGGATGAGCGTAGTAGCGCCAAGAAATGGTAAAACGAAACTCTTTTATGCCTTCGCTCTTTTTGATTTCAAGCTTTGATTAAGTACTATTATTGTTTCTGATTGGGAAATATTGTTGTTTGTTTATGTTGTAATGTATGAAAGGAAAGAAAAGAAATTTCACTACCTTCGTTGGAGGGGGACAAAGGACTTGGAGGCGCTTCCGGTGGTTTGACAGCGAGAAAGTGGTGATGATGAACTTGCTCTTCCTGGTTTGTGTATTTTCGCCTTTTTGTTGGGTTTAATGATGAACTTGAAAACCTAATTTTGATATCACTTCTTTTTCTTCTTCTTGCTTGCTTGCCCTTTTGCTTCTGTTGCTATATGCTTGCTGAGTATGCTTGAGGCCTTGATGCCTTGTACGCTTATTCTGAGTTGCTTAGCTTTGATACTTCTTTTCCTCTTTATGAACTTCGCTTCAGTTGCCTTGTATGCTTGGATATTGTTGAGTGTTGCTCTTGAGTTGTTGAGTTGCCTTGATGATTTACCCCGTGATGACAATGTTCTGAGGGTTTGTGTTTGATACTCTGTTTTGGACTTGAATTTGCTGGTTGATGGCTTTGGTTGGAAGCTTGACAGGTTTCAGGCTTATGGCTTTCTGTTTGAGTTGTGTTTAGTAGGAGAAATTACAGGCTTTAGGTTGAAAGGCTTGAAGCTTTAGGCTTCAACCTGGATGTCTAGGCTCAAGCAGGTTTAATGCAGGTTTATGATTTTAAGGCTTGGTTTGACAGGTTTAAGGCTTATCAATTGGTTAAGCTTTAGGCTTTTGAGAGGTTTGGAACTATGGCTTTTTTTTCTGGTTTACTGGTTCGCTGGTTCAGGTTTGGGAGGCCTTGTGTGCGTTGAGTTTGTATGCTTAAGGTTTGATGGACTTGGCTATTTCTGGTTTTGTTTATGTGGCTTGTGATGTATATGTTATGCAGGCGAAGGCTTCTTTTGAAAGGTTGAAGGCTTCTGTCTTTTATCCTGTAGGGTCTTGGCCTTTTGTATATTCTTCTAGGGTCTTTGCCTTCTTGCTATATTTTCTTAGTCAAATTTGTGGACAGATTTGCAAAGCTTGAGGTTTTCCCTCTTTGTGATATCCTGCTGCATATGTTCTGCCTCCCTTTTTCTATGTGCTCTGATATGCTGTTTATAGTCTTTAGCCTGTTGCACTGTAAGCTATTTTCCTCTCTCTTTCTCTCTCCGGATTTAAAGACAACATTTTTATATTGCTTATGTTTGTCTTATTCTGAAAAAGCAAATGGTTGGAAAGTGATGAAATGGAACTTGCTTGCTTGCATATGTAGTTTTGCCTCTGCATACTTTGTCTCTTTTCCATACTTTCTGCTTCTTTGTGAGAGCATTTTGTACTTGTTTTGACTAGCCTTTGATAGCACTTTGGCAGCTTGTGGAAAGTTTGAAATTGGAACTTTGTAATTCTAGTTCAGTTTGCCTTTGGACTTTGTTTGGCATGCTATTTGTTTTGAAACTATGCAGTTGGTTGATAATCCTTTTGATTTATGCATTATGCTTAAGAATTTTGAATTTGTGCAAAAATCATAGCTTTGTGCATTCATGTTTCATTGCAAGCATTTCATCCCTCTTTGTGAACCGGGAGAAATCTCGTGATTTGCAAAGAGGATAAAACTGATTCCGGCCATTTGTTTTTAATGATGAACCTTTTTAACTGTTTATCTTTAACTATTTTTTCTGCTTTGACTTTTCTTTTGTTTCTTGTTTTGCATATGAAAAATAAATGAGCAACAAGGGAGCATTGGATAGAAGATGAAGACTTAGAAATCTTAGAACATAGTTTTTTATTTCAATTTAAATTATTGTAATATTATTATTGTAAATATTTTGTAAACAATAACAATTATACAAATAATTTAAAGATAAATAAAGAGTCTATTCATTTTTAATTCTTCTTCAGATATTTATCTAATTGTTTATAATTCTTAAATTAAAATAAAATGGAAATAAATTCCAATTATCTTAACTTAAAATAAATAATCAATTGATAAACACCGTGGTCTTATAACAAACCCGGCGCTCCAATTATCCAAAGCAATGCACAGTTAATCAAACCGGACGACAGTTAATCAAACAAAACGTCCACCTGCCTCCTTTCACTGATTAAATCCAAACAAACTGCAAATTTACAACCAGCAACCTCAATTCTTATTTTAGAGTATTTTGAAAAGCATTGATAGAACTAACTCTTCTTGAGAAATATGCGCATAAAACCCTGATTTTTGACTTAACACTGGAGAAACGCCAGCCTGATCAAACTTTGAGCCAATTCAACCAAACCCTAAACAATTTGTTTGAACTTCCTAAACATCAATAAAAAACCCTAAATTTCATCTGACTAACGAGAAAAGTCTGTTTGACCGATTCTTGAGCCAGTCTGAAAAATCAAGAAAAGCCCGAAACTGCGATTTCTTGTGGAGAAAGAGGAAGGCAAATTTTGGGGTACAACAGTTGCCCCTGTTCAATCTTCTTGGACCTGAAGAGTTAGATTGGCAAGTTTGTCGTTCGTGACTTGAAGGTAAAAGGAGATTGGACACTAGAGTGCCCAAAAATTTGTACTCAGTGATGTGATTGTAGAGGGAATGGGCTTACAGATGCCATTTGGTGATGGGCTTAACGATGCCATCTAGGGATGTGACCGAATCTTGTCGGGGGATGGGCTTAGAGATGCCATCTGGAAATGTTGAACTGTCTGTCCTTGGTGAGTGGACGAGTATCAGAAAGGTATCCACGTTTTGGAACGTCTCTGAACTGGGGGTCTGAACAAGCGATAGATTGACATCCATGTTTTGGAGAATCCGTAAACTGTTTTCAGGAGTTGGAGTTGAATAAGCAATAGAGAAGCAACCGTTGTTGGGGGAAGCGTCCGTAAACTGTTTTCAAAAGTTGCATCTGAACAAGTGATAGATTAACATCCGGAGTTGGGAAGAATCCGTAAACTGTTTTCAGAAGTCTTGAATTTGAAGCTTACTAATTCTTATCCTGAAAAAGGGTAAGATATTAACTGAAACACAAAGTCATGTTGCATGAAGTGCATGATGTAATGTATGTTATATCAATGTTTATGGTATGAATGTAATGAATGCGTATGTAAGCTGACGAGCTGTCCTGCTGAGGATGGATAAATCCTGGACGGCTGAAGATAAAAGAATCTTGACTGTTGCCGGGGAAAATAAATCCTTGGTTGCTGCTATGGAGGGCAAGAATCTTTTGATCATTGAAAATGAGAAGTCCTGGGACCACTGTTGGGGAATCAGAAGTTTGGATTGTATGCCAATCTGCTGGGGATTCCTGTCTTGAGGAGATCTTCACTGGAGAATATTCAAATATTCTGTGAGGAACTGAGAATGGGTCTTCATTCTGCTAATGCTTAACTGTTATATGGTCGATCTCCAGGCTTTCACAGAAGCTTGTACTGTCATCTGGTCGTAATCCAGGCTTCACAGAAATTTTTATTGTCAACTGGTCATAATCCAGGCTTCACAATAGCTTGCTAAGCTGCTATCCGGTCAAATTCGGGCTTCACGGCTCGTGTTAAAGATATACCACTATCTGGTCGACTCCAGGCTTCGTAGTATTCTTGACTATGTCTGGTCGTAATCCAGGCTTCACAGAGGTTTGTATTGTTAACTGGTCGTAATCCAGGCTTCACAGAGGTTTGTATTGTTAACTGGTCGTAATCCAGGCTTTACAATAGCTTGTTGAGCTGCTATCCGGTCAAATCCGGGCTTCACGGCTCGTGTTAAAGATATACCACTATTTGGTCGACTCCAGGCTTCGTAGTATTCTTGACTATGTCTGGTCGTAATCCAGGCTTCACAGAGGTTTGTATTGTTAACTGGTCGCAATCCAGGCTTCACAATAGTTGTGTTAAGGATTAAACTATTATCCGGTCGAATCTGGACTTCATAGCTTGTCCTGAGGGGACATCCCTATTTGGTCGTAATCCAAGCTTGATGGTTGTATGGCATTGTTATCTGATCGTACTCCGGGCTTCATAATATGCTGTAGCGATCAAGATGTTATCCGGTCAAATACGGGCTTCATAACTTGATTTTTGTGAGAATTTGATCTTCGACGACTGTAGCTTCCAACAGATGATGAGGGAGTTTCTGGACGACCGATTAACCTGAAATGTAATTTGTTCTGGAGAATAAATCCTGGAAAAATGTTGGGGAAATAAACCCAAAACCAAAGTGGGGGATAGAAGAATCCTGGGGATACTGGGAATAAGAAATCCCTGTTGTCTGCTAACTGCTTGGGGGACAAGATCTTCACTTATTGAGGGATCTTAGGACCACTGTTGGGGATTGGAATTCCTTGGTGACTTGCGGGGTGAGAGAATTCTGATGATCTCTACTGGGGAGTTCAGGATTTGGTAGACTTAAGCTGGAGAGGTATGATTGAGAATCTTCAGTCTGGTGGGAAATATCTCTGTGGGGAGGATGCTCAGTGGTCTGGTTCCACCGGGGATTGATAGTTGGAAGTTTTAGCTCCGCTGGGGATAGGATTGTCAGACTTTAGGGCTTCACTGGGGGTGCTGGAACTTATCCCTGAGGGGAACTAAGTTCTGGAAGGCTCTCCGCCCGGGGAGATCAGCTTTGAGAAAGCTCTTGTTCTGCTGAGGATCCTGGAGTTTAACTCTGTTCGGGGAATCCTTCTGAAAGGGCATTGAGATATCTATCCGTACCTTCAACCTATCAATAATCATCTTTTCCTGATTTGTAAGGAAATTATTATGTTCAAATGCATATGCCTACTTAACAAAACATTGGACGTTTCTCGAGTAAACATAAGTGCAAAAGGAAAAAGGGAAAACAAAGAAAATTTGTGCATTTGGAAAAGTATTTGTATTAAATTTTTATGGGCATCTTTGTACAAAGGAGACAGGCATCCTAGTAAAAGGATGTCGCCGTAAAAATTGAAAATTTTATACAAAAGAAAGATGGCTATGTGAAATGACTCCATGGGATTCCATTCTGCTATAGCCTTTACAACTCTGAATATCTGCCCGTTCAATGCTTCGTCTGCCGGTGACTGAATTAACCAGAAGCTTGGAGCTGGTTGATGAATAGATTGTCCTCAAAGTGATCCGACGAGACATAGTCATACGCTTTAATTCCCTAACTTTTGCCTGAATCGCCCTTTCGGGTTTTCGATCCACTGGGAAACCCCTTTTTGCCCAAGCCGCCCTTTCAGGTTTTCGACTTGCCGGATGTACAGATTTTTTTGTTTTATCCCTAATTTTTGCCTGAACCGCCCTTTCAGGTTTTCGGTTCACCGGGATTCCCATTCTTGCCCAAGTCTTCCTTTCGGGTTTTCGACTTGTCGGGTTATTTTATGCATAGTATCTTTTGACTATGTCTGCGTTCGCGGGGTGTGGAAAATCGTTGCTGTCCATGGTGGTCAGAATCATTGCACCACCAGAAAATATGTTCTTGATTACAAATGGTCCTTCGTAAGTAGGAGTCCATTTGCCCATGGGATCACTTTGCGGCAAGATAATCCGCTTGATCACGAGATCTCCGACTTGATATACTTGACGTCTGACTTTCTTGTTGAAAGCCTTGATCATCCGTTTTTGGTACGTCTGACCATGGCAAACAGCAGCGAGTCACTTCTCGTCGATCAAATTGAGTTGATCAAGTCGGGTCTGAATCCAATCGTCTTCATTCAAACCTGCGTCTTTCATAATTCTTAAGGAAGGAATCTGAACTTCCATGGGCAGGACAACTTCCATGTCGTACACCAGAGAAAATGGGGTTGCCCCCGGTTGAAGTACGTGCTGTGGTACGGTATCTGTGCAGAGCAAACGGTAGCATCTCATGCCAGTCCTTGTAAGTGACTGTCATTTTCTGAATGATCTTCTTAATGTTTTTGTTCGCAGCTTCAACAGCACCGTTCATCTTCGGCCGATAGGGAGATGAATTGTGATGATAAATCTTGAACTGTTCGCATAGAGTGGTGATTATAGTATTATTCAGATTGGTTCCGTTGTCTGTAATGATCCTGTCAGGGACACCGTACCGGCATATGAGGTTTTTCTTGATGAAGCAGGCAACCACATTTTTTGTAACAGAGGCAAAGGAAGATGCTTCGACCCATTTGGTGAAATAGTCAATAGCGACCAGGAAGAAGCGATGTCCATTGGATGCAGTGGGCTTGATCTCTCCAATCATGTCAATGCCCCACATTGAGAATGGCCACGGAGCTGTCAGCACGTTGAGAGGAACCGGAGGAATGTGCACCTTATCGGCGTAGATTTGGCATTTATGGCAGGTACGGGAGTGTTTATGGCAATCAGCTTCCATGGTTGACCAGTAGTAGCCTGCCCTTAGGATCTTCTTAGACATCGTGTGTCCGCTCAAGTGGGTGCCGAATGTACCGCTGTGTATCTCAGTCATTATCAATTCTGCCTCAGATTTGTCCACACATCGGAGTAAAACACAATCATGGTTGTGTTTGTAGAGGATGCCATTGCTCAGGAAGAACTTGGCAGCAAACTTCCTTAGGAACTTCTTGTCATTTACTGAAGCTCCTTCGGGATATTCTCTAGTCTGGAGATACCTTTTGATTTCATGAAACCAGGGTTGCTCCACTATTTCTTCGGTATTAATCTCGTGACAATGTGCAGGTTCATCCATTCGCTTGATGGTTATTTGGGGAGCCTCGTTATCCCAATTGAGTTTAAACATGGAAGACATTGTAGCCAGAGCATCTGCTAGCTGATTCTCTTCTCGCGGGAAATGCTCGAAGGTGATTTGCTCGAAATGAGGCAACAATGTCAAGACATGTTCTTTGTATGGGATAAGATTGGGATGTTTGGTATCCCACTCTCCTTTGATTTGACTGATAACCAAATCCGAGTCCCCAAATATGATCAAAGATTTGATTCCCAAGTCTATAGCAGCCTTGAGACCAAAAATGCAAGCTTCATATTTAGCCATGTTGTTGGTGCAGCTGAAGCAGAGTCAGGCCGTGAAAGGTGTGTGGAAACCTTCCGGGGAAATGAGTACCGCACCGATACCGTTTCCGAGTGCATTCGAAGCACCATCAAAGTACAGGGTCCATCGGGATCCCTTTTCAGGTCCGTCATACGGTCCGTTACCTTCAATGTTGTCCAAATTCATGATGTCCTCGTCTGGGAAGTCAAATCTCATGGATTGATAATCTTCGATAGCTTGATGAGCTAGATGGTCAGCTAGTACACTCCCTTTTATAGCTTTTTGGGTGGTGTACTGGATGTCATACTCAGTCAGGATCATTTGCCATCTAGCGATTCTCCCAGATAAAACAGGCTTTTCGAAGATATACTTGATAGGATCCATTTTGGAAATCAACAGAGTGGTATGAGTCAACATGTACTGTCTTAGTCGGCGAGCAGCCCATACCAAAGCGCAGCAAGTTTTCTCGAGCAGTGAGTAGCGGGTTTCATAGTCGGTAAACTTTTTGCTAAGGTAATAAATAGCATGCTCTTTTCGACCAGACTCGTCATGCTGGCCCAAAACACACCCCATTGAGTTATCCAAGACGGTCAGATACATGATCAATGGTCTTCCCTCGACGGGTGGCATCAGAATAGGAGGTTCTAGCAAATACTCCTTGATCTTATCAAAAGCAGCTTGGCAATCGTCGTTCCATTCGACTACCTAATCTTTCTTTAATAGTTTGAAGATTGGCTCGCAGGTAGAAGTCAGATAAGAGATGAATCTGGCAATATAGTTCAAGCGCCCCAAGAATCCTCTAACCTCCTTTTCAGTACGGGGAGCAGGCATCTCTTGTATTTCTTTCACTTTTGCTGGATCGACCTCAATGCCTTTGTTGCTGACAATAAACCCTAGAAGTTTACCAGACCTAACTCCAAAAGTACACTTACTTGGATTCAGCCTGAGTTTGTATTCTTTCAACCTGGCAAACAGCTTCTGCAAATGCTCAAGGTGTTCCTCCTCTGTTTTTAATCGAGCTATCATGTCGTCTACGTAAACTTCGATCTCATGATGTATCATATCATGAAATAAAGCTACCATGGCGCGTTGATAAGTTGCCCCTGCGTTCTTCAATCCGAACGGCATCACCTTGTAACAGAAAGTACCCCATTGTGTAACAAAGGTTGTTTTCTCCATGTCCTCGGGGGCCATTTTAATTTGGTTGTAGCCCGAGAAGCCATCCATGAAGGAAAACACTTTGTGCTCAGCTATGTTGTCAATCAAAATGTCGATGTGCGGTAGCGGAAAATCATCTTTAGGACTAGCCCTATTCAAATCCCGGTAGTCCACACACATTCTGACCTTGCCGTCTTTTTTAGGTACTGGCACGATGTTGGCAACCCATTGTGGATAGGATGTAACAGCCAGAAAACCAGCGTTGAATTGCTTCATCACTTCTGCTTTGATCTTCTCAGACATGTCGGGCCTCATTCGGCGGACTTTTTGTTTGATCGGTGGACAATCTTCTCTTGTAGGGAGGCGGTGAACCACGATGTCTGTGTCTAAACCCGACATGTCTTCATAAGACCAGGCGAAGATTTCAACATACTCATTTAACAGTTGTATCAAATGCTCCTTGACACTTGGCTTCAGATTGGCACCCACTTGTACTTCCTTCCGGTCTTCCTCTGTTCCTAAGTTGACAGTTTCCAACAACTCTTCGTGAGGCAAGATGGCCCTTTCTTCTTGTTGTAGAAGTCTGGCTAGCTCTCCCGGTACTTCACAATTTTCGTCATCTTCATACTCATCCTGATTGACCAGATCTTCAGAGTTATTGAAGGACATAGCAGAATAGTCACCCATAGAATCCAGAGTGGACGGGTACCTGCATTTGTGAGTGTGGGTGTGTGTAAGGGATAACCATCCTTAAACAAACAAAATGCAAAAAGGAAAGAAAATGAACACAGCAGTTTATCAATGAAAAACGTCCAATGAATCATTAAACATGGCATATGGATATGAAGATAATCAAAACCCTTACAAATGGACCTACATGCCCCGGGCAAGGCATGAGGTGAAAAAGTAGTGTACGGATTGTTCAAGAGTAAATATTACAAACCAACAGGAAATGTTTGACAGAGAATTACTGATTAATAAAAGTAATGGGGACAAAGTCTTTTGCCTCCCAGTTGTGTAGTCCTCCCTCGACAGTTGGGTAGATCCAATCTTCAATGTTGGCCTCTTCGTCTTCACCTTCCAGAGCATTGATTCCATAAGGAGAAATCTTAATGGGCGCTCTTTCAACCTTTGAGCGGCGCATAGCTTTCTGTCCCGCAGCAGTGAAACCTAATCCGAACTTGTCTGTTTTGTGCGGAATATCTGGCAACTGACCCCATGTTGAACTCTTCCCTTCCTTCATTGCAGCTTTCGCGTCTTTTAGAGATGCCATCCTGGCCATCTGCTTTGGTACCTCAGCTACCACTTTTGCTACTGCCACTTCAAGAGAGACTTCCTCGAAGTGCTGGAATGGTGTTTCAATGAATTCTCCTTCCACCTCTACATACTGAAAGGAGTCCAAGTGGCTGATCATATATTCTTCTTCACCATGCACGGTTATGATCTTTCCTTTGACCGGGTACTTCAACATTTGATGTAAGGAGGAGGTAACTGCCCCAGCGTTATGTATCCACGGCCTTCCCAGTAAGCAAGAGTATGACGGACGGATGTTCATCACATAGAATGTTGAGGGGAATACTTCTGTGCCAACCTTAATGGGAATTGTTGCACCCCAAAATTTTCCCTCCCATATTCTCCAAGAAATTGCCAAACCAAGCTGCAAAATTCTCCAAGGGTTGCACAGCTCAACAGTCTCCTATACAGTCAAAACTAGGGTTTGTGTTCTGATCAAGAAAATGAAGTTTTCAAAGGTCCAATCAAGTCTCACATGCCTACAAAGATGGTCAAGCATCCTCATATCAAGTTTCAAGGCATTCAGCTCAAAATTGCACAGTCAAAACCCTAAATTGCACTACAGTCAACTGTAGGGGCAAAATGGTCATTTGGCAGTCAAAAGTTCAAATTTTTGGTCAACATATCATTTTGAAGCCACAAACATCATTTTATCAATGCTTGATCATGATTCTCAAAATTTGGCTCAGAAATCATCAAAGATGCAAAAGTTACTATATTTGGACAGCTGAAAAAGTCAACTGAAATTGACCAGGGCATAACTTTCACATGGATTATCAGAAAAATTCCATCCAAAGCTCATTTTGAAGAGAAAGACATTTCCTACAACTCATCTTCATACTTCAATCCCAAGAAATGCTCTCACAAAAAGTTATCAATTTCAACATTATAGGTCATTTTCAAAAGTCAACAAAAAGGGACTTTAAGTCAAAGGCCATAACTTGAGATTGGTAAATCAAAATGACACGGGACCAAAGGCATTGGTTAAAGGACTCAAAGAACTTTCCAAAATGTCCAAGAACATGAGAAAAGCTTAAAAATTGAGCAAGTTATGCCTTGTGGAAGTTGGGAAATTTTTGGATATTTTGAAAAGTCAACATTACTTCAAATGACCTAAAATTGCTAATGGGCCCATTTTTCTTCCAAGATTCATCATTCTAAACATGTGCACGACCATTTGGCCCAAAGGGAAGTATTTTCTCATTTTTTATTTATTTATTTGAATTATTATTGATATTAATTCATTTAAATTATTTAAATACATGAAAAATATTTAACCTAACAAAACCAATCTTTTTATACATGTTTTGGATTCTATAATTCGTGCATATGCCAATTAGGAAAGATTTGGTTAGAATTGATTATAATTTGCACAAAAACCATGTGAAAAAGATATGTAAAGATCTTAAGAAAATCAAATATGCAAAATCATTATTGCCATGGATTTGATCAAGTTTTGTTGACCTAATAGCTTCCATACATAATCAGAATCACAACCCTAATGCTAATAGACCCTAGGCTGCGCAGAAGACCAATATACAAACTTGAAAAATTTTCCATAAAGCTCAAATCTGAAGTCAGTGTTCTAGGTGGATTGAAGGCACGAAATTGATTCCAATAGCTTCATTGTGGTTCTCTGAACGCATTCCAATCACAAACAACAACCAAAGCTCCAAGAATTGGTACCTATGACTCGAACTGTAAAGAGAAAATTCCATTATCGTGCAGCATGATTCAAGCATTTTTACAGCATTTTTTTTACTGATTCTTATTCCTCATGAGATTTTAAAGCTAATCATTGTATTTAATTGGATTATTATGCATCATATATGATTTCACCATGCGCGATTTCTAGGGTTACAGGTTTGCAGATTTAGGGTTTTTAGAACGAGGTAAAATCAAGACTCAAGGCCACTACCATTGCACTCAGCAGATTTGGACGATCATGAACATATACTCGCGCCTAATTTATGTTTAGAGATGGGCTAATCGCTATTTTCTTAAAGCGTCCCTTAAGCCACGCCCAGAAAACCGTTGCCATACGTTCATGTTTCAGAAAAAGTGAAGAAGACGAACTCGTGGCTGGCGTTGATTGGAGGATTCGAATTTCGCGCGTTTTAGCCCACTAACGCGTTATTTTCTTTTATTATATTTGTTGCTTATTCGTTTAACAAAAAGGTTTCATAGCTCAGCTGGCAGGCATTGATAAGCGTTCACATCCAAGACCTGGGTTCGAACCCCAGGTCTGTATATTTGCCATATTATTTTTCCTTAAATATTCCTATGCAGCGCCCATGATGTGATCCATAATGCACCACCAAATCTAAGTGCACACGCGTCCAGGAGGTTCACATCCAAGGCTGAAGATTGATGTACACCATGAGCGTGAGTCAACGTTGTTACACGTGATGCTGAAAAGTCCACAAGGCCATGCTTGTTGGGCCAAATTGCTGGACCCATACCTCACAATTGGGGCTTCACCCCCCTGGTTTGCCTTCTCTACATTTTTTTTTCTTATTTTATTTTTTAATTGCTATTTTATTTCCTTATTTGTTTTAATGAATTATTTTTACCAAATTATAAAATACACAAAAAAAAATCAGAAAAAGAGAAAATATAATATTTATTTTATTATTTTCATAAATAAATTGCATGTAAATATTTAGTATTAAATAGGTTTTAATTTTAATTCTTTTTTATAACTAAAAATCCAAAAATATAGAATTAGGTTTAAGAACTTTTTATTCCTTTTTAATTTTCTCTTTTTTTATCATAATACTTATTTATTTATTATTTTCATAATTAAATTGTATATAAAAATAATTAGGTTTCAATTAGGTCAAATTTCAATATTTTCTTAATAACTAAAAAATAATTAGAATTAGGGTTTGACATTTTATTTTAATTTTAATTAATCCTCTTTTCCTATTAAATCCAAAAAACACAAAAATACCAAAAACGTTTTCTTTTAATATTAATTAATTCATGTAATTTAATATTTTGCAAAAGGGTCCAACGCCCATGTTTTTAATTTATTTAATGTCGCATATTTATTTTTATTGCTTAATTCATTATGTATCTCTCCCAAAGCCGTGTAAACAATTGCTCGCACTTTTATTTCTTTTGCTTTATTTACTTTCCATCAAATCGGGTCCGGTTTAATTTTGGCGATGTGGACCCGCGCCATTTGTAATAGCCTTAGATTTACTTTCCCGCAAATATTCTTTTAACTGTTAACAAAGCATGCAAGAATGAATGGCCATAATAAAATCAAGCGTAGATCACTTTAACATGACAAGACAAATATCAATGAAAATAACACACAATTCACACACCACCCCTAGGGTACGCCTCACTGTTGCCTTGCCTTCGAAAGGTGATCGTCGAGTAGAGAATGTCTTAGTAAGTCCTCATGATCCGGGAACCTGGCATGAGGGTAGCTTCTAAGGTGTCTTCCTATTGCTCCGGTGATCACCATGTCCCTACAAACTCGAATTGACCCGAACACCTCTAACGGTGGTGCTACCTACCTCTCAATGGTGGGATGGCACTACTTTAAAGGACATCTACACAGACGAATTCCTTAGGGTAGGTAGATTCTCAAAGATACTTGCTCTAATCTCAAAATAAACTCAAAAAGACTTTTCACACCAACACATTTTCAAAAGCTTTCAAAGCAAATTTTTCAAACACTCTGACGCACGAGTCGAACTGAAATTTTTCAAAGAAACTTTTTAAAACCCACAGTTGAAAAGCAAACAAACCGTTTTTGAAAACACAAGTGAGCAAGTATCTAAGAGCCCATGGATAACCATGGATAGAAAGGGTGCTAACACCTTCCCTTTCTATAACCTACCTCCCGAACCGAGAGCGATCTCTTTAAGGAATTTTTCTGTGCTTTTGTCCTTTCCATTTGGAGAAAATAAAAGACGGTGGCGACTCTTGCTTCCGCGACATTTCGCGAACCAGCGTTAAACAGTCAGTTCCAGATCCATCGATCACAGAACTGGCGACTCTGCTGGGGAATAAACTTATAAAGTGAGGTGTACCTTAGGGCTAGTTCATAACTGTGTTTTCAATTGCTTTCCTTGTTTGCTTTAAATTGTGGGACTGTCTTGGGAGTTCTATAGATCCTAACCCGGATCTGGGGATACCTTCTTAGAAAGTAGCAACAAGGCTGTGAGGGAACTGTGCGGGGTATACCGACATGGTTGAAACAGTCTGCTATGTTGATGTGGCACTTTGGTGTGTACCGGTAACCCTTGAGTTCAGTCAAGGAGAGTACGGGGCCTCCGCGTGGTGTCATGAAGCATCAACAGACCTTAGGAACCTTAATTGAACTATCTTGGCCTCTTTAGGGTAGTGAGATAACTGACTTTGGTGCAGTCCGAGGTTGGTTGATACTCGATACTACACTCAATTGAGGGTTGCTTTCCTGGAATATTTCGGTCGCCAGTTCAGTGGCTAAATCGAAACGATGAACAATGAAAGCAATCCAGTGATATTGGGACCCTTAGAACCCGGTTACTTCTAATAGGACAGGTTGAGCCCACCAACTTCAAGAGGGTAATACCCAGACCCCATGCTGGCCTAAACTCTAAGGGTTTCTCTTGTGTGACTTGCGTGCCTTCGTACTTGACTACTTGCATGCTTGTTATCTGACACATGAACTACTTGCAGGTTTTGTTTATAGTCCTTAATAGGGACTCATAACAGGGTATCTAAGTTTCTTACAGGTTTTGGTTTGCAGTCCTTAATTAGGACTCCTAACAGGGTTTACCGAGTTTCTTGCAGGGTTTGTTCTCGTCCTTAATTGGGACTCATGACTAGTATACTGAATCTCTTGCAGGTTTTGGTGTGCAGTCCTTAATTGGGACTCATAACAGGGTTACCTACATTACCCCATGCATCATGACATCATACCATTGCATACATCCTAACCCATTTCAAGGATCTCAAGGGCTTGTGATGCAGGTCATGATAAATCAAACATCTAGCAAGGGGAAAAGAGGATTTATTTTCCTCTAGCCAAGGCTGTCAGGGGCTATGACCCACTTGATATGGTGAGCCAAGATTCCCTTAACCAAGGTTGTTTGGAAATCAAAACCAGACATGATGACTAAAGTCAGGGGCTATGACCCACTGGATATGGTGAGCCTTTGACTCTTGAAGAAAGACTCTCAACAACATGCAGTTCCTTCAATCAAGCTACCGGATCCAGACACTAACAAATTTTCTTGTTTACCCTGCGAGGTCCTTGAAAACATTGCATACATGTCATACACATCATTACATAACAGGTATCTTTGTCGCAGGTCACTTACCTTTCTCGCTGTTTATTTCAGCAATGGCCTTCCAACCAGACAACCAGGACCTTCTGGCTCAAGAGACTCGGTTCGGGGAAATTCTCCTGAATCTATCCCAGGGGCAGGAAGAGCTAAGGACACTTCTCATGGGGACCTTTGTCAGGAACAGTGCTAAGGATGAAAGGTTGAAACACCTACAAGCTGAGATGGATGCAATGAAAGCCCAAATGCTGGGGCAGAGGAATGCCATTCAAGGTTTAGCTTAAAGACAAGATGAGCTCCGGTTTCTTGTCAACCAACTGCTTCAGGGCAACCAACTGGGGCAAACATCTAAGGGTAAAAAGCCAGTCATCGTTCGACCATCTTTGAGACAAAGAGGCAAGGAGAAAGCTCCTCATATGGCTCCAGTATCACCAATTCAGTATCAACCTCACCAGCTTCAACCAGACAAGCCTAAGAGACAATTCACCAACATCAACATGTCGTGGTCACGAGCTTTGCAGCACATGCTAAGGATGAACCTGATTGCGGTGATCAACCCTCCTGCAAATCCAAAAACCTCCTCTCCAAATTACAACCCAGAAGCAAGGTGCGCCTACCATTCTGGTAGCCCGGGGCACGATACTGAGGATTGTTGGGCACTGAAGTACAAGATTCAGAACATGATCGATGCTAAAGAGATCGAGTTCGAGCCCGCCGAGACTCCCAAAGTGACCACTGCTCCCTTGCCAAAACATGGCTAGGACTGAAAAGACTTTTGTTCATTCGAATGTTCAAGTTGCAGTTTTCTTTTGTTCAAACATTTACTCATTGTTAAAACATTGTTATTTCATTAATGCATCGCTTATGTCTATTTTGAATCAATATATTCGTATTCACTATACGCAAATTATTTTCATATTTTTTCTGATGTCAACTCTCAATCAATAATTCTAAGCCTCTTGAGGGAGGATGACGAAAACGATACCACGATCTTTACAGTATGCTTTTGAACAGACCCCGCTGATGAGGTACAGGCATTGTTTCAAATCCTAAACACTGGAGTTATAAGGAAGATAATCCCTCGTCAACCCATCTGAGCCAAAGAAGTAGGAGTTTTATTTTCGAAAATTGAAACCCTTAATCATAACCTGGGGCAGGGTAGTTCCCTCAGTTGATCCGAGTGCATGACGAATGGCACCGAAGAGATCTTTACGAAACGAACAAAGACAGTAATGGTTCAGAACAATCAAAAGGACAGGAAGTCATCATCAAAATTCATAAATGAAAAGCCCAAAAAGTCTAAACCTACAAAGGGGACTTATGAAACTGGGGCATCCCGCTGACTGTGATTCCAAAAAAAAGGAAACAGTTCAGGCAAAAAAAAGAAAGGGATAACAAAATCAAGAAAGAGGTCTCACAAACCCTCAACCAAAGCAAAAATGACTGCCTATTCAGAATAAATCATCAACATCTGAACCATTATTGGAACATCAAAGCAAAGACTCAAACAAGGTCTAATGTATGATCAACTGAGTTTAGGTTTGGAGAACATCACGAAGAGTGGGTGGGTACAAATAATTTGAGCCTTTATCCTTTGTTTCTTAAACCGTGAACCAAGCCACGTTATAACCCTTAAAAGTCCTAGCTGAAGCATGGGTTAGTTCGAAAGCATACTGTTACGAAAGGTATCCTGACTCCTTAAGGCTTACGGTAAATATGGAGTTGACATCACGTTTTACAAACAATCATTTGTTTTATGAAAAAGAATGCATTTTCAAAATCCTTGAGACAGGCATAGGCTTTGCATTTTTAATATAACGTTGTCTGCATATGACTTTTTGTTTGAACAGCCTAGCAATTCGCATGACGAAAGTCTAATGAACAAAAGTATCTCCAATCAAGGGGCACGGCATGATCATGGTCTACCATCTGGGGCAGTTAAGTCAAGATCCAGAGAATCTCTCAAAAGGCCAAAAAGCCTGGGGCAAATCTCTGCCTGAGTCACTTGGGGCACTCCAGCAACGAATCTTGCACGATCAGACACCTTCTGGTAATATGGCAACACAAGCAGCCAGGGGCACCTACCTGCATTCTAAGAGCGTGGACATAGTCCAAAAAAGTACTACGCATAATCAAAGACCCGCTAGGTTGACACACCTAGGCAAAAATAAGGGCTTCCCGGCGAACCAAAAGGGTTCGGGTAAAATGAAGGGATGAAATGAAAAAAATCTGTACACCCGGCAAGTCGAAAACCTGAAAAGGCGGCTTGGGCAAAAATGGGTATCCCGGTGGACTGAAGACCCGAAAGGGCGGTCCAGGCAAAAGTTAGGGATTAAAGCGTACGACTATGTCCTGCCATCTGCCTACCAGAAGAAGGTTTGTCCGCCAACGACTATCAGCACCCCACAAGTGCCTCCCCCATAGAAACAGGGGCAATAATGGGTGGTCTAAGCAATCTGGTTGTTCTGTCCTCCAGGGTATCAAGGTAGGATCCGTTGAAGAACATAACCAATGCAGTTCAATACTTCCCCAGGAGAGTCCAATCTAGTCTCCCCAGGAAAGCTGGAATTCATATCCCCAAGCAGCAAGCTTATCCCCAGTAGATTCTGGAAGCTTATTCCCCTCGCAGAACACGAACGCGTCGCCCAGCTTTATTTAAAGAGTTATTTCCTCAACAGGATATAACTGGGTTATCCTCAGCCAAAAGCCATGGAAAGATCGTCGTCGACAGAATCTTCTTATCCCCAGCGAAGTCTGCCAACACTTCCAACAACAAGGATATCCTCGGCAAGTTATCAACAATTCAGCAGAGCATCTCTATCCCCACAGAGTATCACTCCCCAGCATGGTCGCTAGAGTATCTTTTCTCCCCGCAGAATTATTCATTCGCCAAGTTTATTCCGCAACGGAGTCATCTTCTCCTACCGGTATACTTGCAACTATCATCCCCAGCGGAAGCAAAAGCTATTCTTCAATATCAGCCCAGGAGTGACTTCCCGGCACCCGTCAAGGATTTATTTTCTTAGACAAAAAATACATTCATAAACATCACACCTTCATACGTTATAGCATGCATATGCATCATATTACACGAATCTCATTGATTTTGAAGACATATAGTTCATGCATCATGATTTTGCATACAATTATGTTCTACCTTTTCAGGAAAAAGATCAATACAAAAGTGACTACTATCAACTATCGCAATTCATTCTTGATATAGTTTCAGATATGATCCAGAGATGGTGACGTTCTGATACTGCTTCCAGATTTCTTTCTTGATATAGTTTCAGATATGATCCGGATATGGTGACGTTCTGATGCTGCTTCCAGAATTCCTTCTAGATATAGTTTCAGATATGATCCAGAGATGGTGACGTTCTGATACTGCTTCCAGATTTCTTTCTTGATATAGTTTCAGATATGATCCGGATATGGTGACGTTCTGATGCTGCTTCCAGAATTCCTTCTAGATATAGTTTCAGATATGACCCAGATATGGTGACGTTCTGATACTGCTTCCAGATTTCCTCCTAGATATAGTTTCGGATATGATCCAGATATGGTGACGTTCTGATACTGCTTCCAGGTATCCTTCAGATATAGTTTCAGATATGATCCAGAGATGGTGACGTTCTGATACTGCTTCCAGATTTCTTTCTTGATATAGTTTCAGATATGATCCGGATATGGTGACGTTCTGATGCTGCTTCCAGAATTCCTTCTAGACATAGTTTCAGATATGATCCAGAGATGGTGACGTTCTGATACTGCTTCCAGATTTCTTTCTTGATATAGTTTCAGATATGATCCGGATATGGTGACGTTCTGATGCTGCTTCCAGAATTCCTTCTAGATATAGTTTCAGATATGACCCAGATATGGTGACGTTCTGATACTGCTTCCAGATTTCCTCCTAGATATAGTTTCGGATATGATCCAGATATGGTGACGTTCTGATACTGCTTCCAGGTATCCTTCAGATATAGTTTCAGATATGATCCAGATATGGTGACGTTCTGATACTGCTTCCAGGTATCCTTCAGATATAGTTTCAGATATGATCCAGACATGGTGACGTTCTGATACTGCTTCCAGGTATCCTTCAGATATAGTTTCAGATATGACCCAGACATGGTGACGTTCTGATACTGCTTCCAGGTATCCTTCAGATATAGTTTCAGATATGACCCAGACATGGTGACGTTCTGATACTGCTTCCAGGTATCCTTCAGATATAGTTTCAGATATGACCCAGAGATGGTGACGTTCTGATGCTGCTTCCAGATTTCCTTCTAGATATAGTTTCAGATATGACCCAGAGATGGTGACGTTCTGATACTGCTTCCAGATTTCCTTCTAGATATAGTTTCAGATATGACCCAGATATGGTGACGTTCTGATGCTGCTTCCAGATTCCCTTCCAGATATAGTTTCAGATGTAAACCAGAGATGGTGACGTTCTGATGCTGCTTCCAGATTTCCTTCCAGATATAGTCCAGATATGAGCCAGATATGGCGACGTTCTGACACTTATTCCAGTTGAAGACAGTCCCAGGCCTTCTCTAGTCCAGCTAAATCGACTCCCAACAGATTTTTCCAATGAAGACTCAGTAGAAGTTATCCCAGATGGTTCCCTCTCCGACGGTGTGTGAGGTAGTAATTCCTTTTTCAGATGTTTCCCTCTCCGACGATGAGTGTGAGGTGATAGTCTCTTATGGTCCCCTCTCCGACGGTGTGTGAGGTAGTAATTCCTTTTTCAGATGTTTCCCTCTCCGACGATGAGTGTGAGGTGATAGTCTCTTATGGTCCCCTCTCCGGCAAGTGCGTGAGGTGGTAATTCCTTTTCAGATGTTTCCCTCTCCGACGATGAGTGTGAGGTGATAGTCTCTTATGGTTCCCTCTCCGACGGTGTGTGAGGTGACGATTCCTTTTCCTATGATTTCCCTCTCCGACAGCGAGTGAGGTGATTCCCTTTCAGATTATAATGGCCTATGGTTCTCGTTCCGATCCTGCGAAGATGGTATTTCCCACCAAGATTTTCTCAACGAGCGTTGTTGAAGTTAAAATCACTCAAGGTTCTCTTACCATTCATGCTAAAGCAGTAACCATCCCTGGTTCATTCATCAGCGTTTGAAGCTCCAGACCCAGCTCCTGTAACCATTCAGGACATATCTATACCAAGCATCTGAAAAATCAACTCCTGCAACGTGTCAGGTACGCATTTGTTCTTTTGCAGGTATGCAGGTTCTCGCTAAGGAATCTCCTACGCGGTCAACATCCAGATGGCATCTATAAGCCCATCACCCTATCCAGCAACCTCTAAATGGCATCTATAAGCCCATTCCACCATCACACTACTATGTGAGCGCAAATTTCTGGGCACTCTAGTGTTCAATCATCTTCTACCTTCGGATTACGAAAGGCACGTCAGCCAATCTGCATCCTCAGGTCTAAGAAGATTGAACAGGGGCAACTGTTGCACCCCAAAATTTGCCCTCCCATATTCTCCAAGAAATTGCCAAACCAAGCTGCAAAATTCTCCAAGGGTTGCACAGCTCAACAGTCTCCTATACAGTCAAAACTAGGGTTTGTGTTCTGATCAAGAAAATGAAGTTTTCAAAGGTCCAATCAAGTCTCACATGCCTACAAAGATGGTCAAGCATCCTCATATCAAGTTTCAAGGCATTCAGCTCAAAATTGCACAGTCAAAACCCTAAATTGCACTACAGTCAACTGTAGGGGCAAAATGGTCATTTGGCAGTCAAAAGTTCAAATTTTTGGTCAACATATCATTTTGAAGCCACAAACATCATTTGATCAATGCTTGATCATGATTCTCAAAATTTGGCTCAGAAATCATCAAAGATGCAAAAGTTACTATATTTGGACAGCTGAAAAAGTCAACTGAAATTGACCAGGGCATAACTTTCACATGGATTATCAGAAAAATTCCATCCAAAGCTCATTTTGAAGAGAAAGACATTTCCTACAACTCATCTTCATACTTCAAGCCCAAGAAATGCTCTCACAAAAAGTTATCAATTTCAACATTATAGGTCATTTTCAAAAGTCAACAAAAAGGGACTTTAAGTCAAAGGCCATAACTTGAGATTGGTAAATCAAAATGACACGGGACCAAAGGCATTGGTTAAAGGACTCAAAGAACTTTCCAAAATGTCCAAGAACATGAGAAAAGCTTAAAAATTGAGCAAGTTATGCCTTGTGGAAGTTGGGAAATTTTTGGATATTTTGAAAAGTCAACATTACTTCAAATGACCTAAAATTGCTAATGGGCCCATTTTTCTTCCAAGATTCATCATTCTAAACATGTGCACGACCATTTGGCCCAAAGGGAAGTATTTTCTCATTTTTTATTTATTTATTTGAATTATTATTGATATTAATTCATTTAAATTATTTAAATACATGAAAAATATTTAACCTAACAAAACCAATCTTTTTATACATGTTTTGGCTTCTATAATTCGTGCATATGCCAATTAGGAAAGATTTGGTTAGAATTGATCATAATTTGCACAAAAACCATGTGAAAAAGATATGTAAAGATCTTAAGAAAATCAAATATGCAAAATCATTATTGCCATGGTTTTGATCAAGTTTTGTTGACCTAATAGCTTCCATACATAATCAGAATCACAACCCTAATGCTAATAGACCCTAGGCTGCGCAGAAGACCAATATACAAACTTGAAAAAATTTCCATAAAGCTCAAATCTGAAGTCAGTGTTCTAGGTGGATTGAAGGCACGAAATTGATTCCAATAGCTTCATTGTGGTTCTCTGAACGCATTCCAATCACAAACAACAACCAAAGCTCCAAGAATTGGTACCTATGACTCGAACTGTAAAGAGAAAATTCCATTATCGTGCAGCATGATTCAAGCATTTTTACAGCATTTTTTTTATTGATTCTTATTCCTCATGAGATTTTAAAGCTAATCATTGTATTTAATTGGATTATTATGCATCATATATGATTTCACCATGCGCGATTTCTAGGGTTACAGGTTTGCAGATTTGGGGTTTTTAGAACGAGGTAAAATCAAGACTCAAGGCCACTACCATTCCACTCAGCAGATTTGGACGATCATGAACATATACTCGCGCCTAATTTATGTTTAGAGATGGGCTAATCGCTATTTTCTTAAAGCGTCCCTTAAGCCACGCCCAGAAAACCGTTGCCATACGTTCATGTTTCAGAAAAAGTGAAGAAGACGAACTCGTGGCTGGCGTTGATTGGAGGATTCGAATTTCACGCGTTTTAGCCCACTAACGCGTTATTTTCTTTTATTATATTTGTTGCTTATTCGTTTAACAAAAAGGTTTCATAGCTCAGCTGGCAGGCATTGATAAGCGTTCACATCCAAGACCTGGGTTCGAACCCCAGGTCTGTATATTTGCCATATTATTTTTCCTTAAATATTCCTATGCAGCGCCCATGATGTGATCCATAATGCACCACCAAATCTAAGTGCACACGCGTCCAGGAGGTTCACATCCAAGGCTGAAGATTGATGTACACCATGAGCGTGAGTCAACGTTGTTACACGTGATGCTGAAAAGTCCACAAGGCCATGCTTGTTGGGCCAAATTGCTGGACCCATACCTCACAATTGGGGCTTCACCCCCCTGGTTTGCCTTCTCTACATTTTTTTTTCTTATTTTATTTTTTAATTGCTATTTTATTTCCTTATTTGTTTTAATGAATTATTTTTACCAAATTATAAAATACACAAAAAAAAATCAGAAAAAGAGAAAATATAATATTTATTTTATTATTTTCATAAATAAATTGCATGTAAATATTTAGTATTAAATAGGTTTTAATTTTAATTCTTTTTTATAACTAAAAATCCAAAAATATAGAATTAGGTTTAAGAACTTTTTATTCCTTTTTAATTTTCTCTTTTTTTATCATAATACTTATTTATTTATTATTTTCATAATTAAATTGTATATAAAAATAATTAGGTTTCAATTAGGTCAAATTTCAATATTTTCTTAATAACTAAAAAATAATTAGAATTAGGGTTTGACATATCCTCTTTTCCTATTAAATCCAAAAAACACAAAAATACCAAAAACGTTTTCTTTTAATATTAATTAATTCATGTAATTTAATATTTTGCAAAAGGGTCCAACGCCCATGTTTTTAATTTATTTAATGTCGCATATTTATTTTTATTGCTTAATTCATTATGTATCTCTCCCAAAGCCGTGTAAACAATTGCTCGCACTTTTATTTCTTTTGCTTTATTTACTTTCCATCAAATCGGGTCCGGTTTAGTTTTGGCGATGTGGACCCGCGCCATTTGTAATAGCCTTAGATTTACTTTCCCGCAAATATTCTTTTAACTGTTAACAAAGCATGCAAGAATGAATGGCCATAATAAAATCAAACGTAGATCACTTTAACATGACAAGACAAATATCAATGAAAATAACACACAATTCACACACCACCCCTAGGGTACGCCTCACTGTTGCCTTGCCTTCGAAAGGTGATCGTCGAGTAGAGAATGTCTTAGTAAGTCCTCATGATCCGGGAACCTGGCATGAGGGTAGCTTCTAAGGTGTCTTCCTATTGCTCCGGTGATCACCATGTCCCTACAAACTCGAATTGACCCGAACACCTCCAACGGTGGTGCTACCTACCTCTCAATGGTGGGATGGCACTAATTTAAAGGACATCTACACAGACGAATTCCTTAGGGTAGGTAGATTCTCAAAGATACTTGCTCTAATCTCAAAATAAACTCAAAAAGACTTTTCACACCAACACATTTTCAAAAGCTTTCAAAGCAAATTTTTCAAACACTCTGACGCACGAGTCGAACTGAAATTTTTCAAAGAAACTTTTTAAAACCCACAGTTGAAAAGCAAACAAACCGTTTTTGAAAACACAAGTGAGCAAGTATCTAAGAGCCCATGGATAACCATGGATAGAAAGGGTGCTAACACCTTCCCTTTCTATAACCTACCTCCTGAACCGAGAGCGATCTCTTTAAAGAATTTTTCTGTGCTTTTGTCCTTTCCATTTGGAGAAAATAAAAGACGGTGGCGACTCTTGCTTCCGCGACATTTCGCGAACCAGCGTTAAACAGTCAGTTCCAGATCCATCGATCACAGGAATGTCTACCTCTCTGTGTACCATTCTCTTCGACCCGTCAAATGCTCTTACAATGATATTACTTGGCCTCAACTCCAAGCCTTCACAATCTAAACGGTCGAGAGCCTTCTTGGGCAGCACGTTCAGAGAAGAACCAGTGTCGACCAGAACATGGGCCAGAGTAGTTCCTTGGCATTCTACTGACACATGTAATGCGTCGTTGTGTTTTCTTCCTTTTGAGGTCAGGTCTGCATCAGAGAAACCTAAACCGTTGTCTGCTGTAAGACTGGCTACACAGTCTTGGAATTGGTCGGCAGAGGTTTCCTGAGGCACATGGGCTGTCTTCAGGAATTTGATCAATGCTTTGGCGTGCGCCTCAGAACAAAGCAGTAATGCTAACATGGAGATCTTCGAGGGGGTTTGCCCCAGTTGCTCTACCACGTCATAATCACTCTTTTTAATTATCTTCAGGATCTCCTCCATCTCTTTCTTAGAGGTCTCCGGGATGACCAAAGGTTGAGCCCTCGTCCGGACGAGCTCATCTTGGGTCCCTTTACCTTTATCAGCAGAAGTAGGAGGGACAATAACAGTTTCTTCAATCAACGGAGTTTCGGCGGAAAGTCTTATTGGTGCAGGATTAACTTTGGCAGCAGCTGAGGGTCCAAAGGTTGCCTTTGGGGGGGAAATCTCTGGAGAAAATATCCTCCCGCTTCGGGTGATCTTGCTTGTACCAGCAATGTTTCCAATGCTGGCCTCTTCTTCATCAGAGCTTTCTTCGGTTACTTCGACTTGTTTAACACCATGGTAATAGATGTCTCCACCGTAATTCCATGGTATTGACTTGTCAGAGCTGTAGGGGACCGGCCCAGGCATAGTTATTTTCAAAGGAACAATCTTTGTAGCTGATGTAATCTTAACAGGCTTTCTGACGGCCTTGGAAAGATTGGCGTGAATGGTGATAATTGAGACATCTTCAGTAGGGGTTGGAATAGCAGGAACCTTTTCAAACGGAATTTGTTGACTGTCCATCAGGCCTTGGGTGCCTTTCTTCAGTGATGGGCAGTCAAACGGCAGAGAGTAACAACAGTAGCAGTCTTCTTCGCATCTCGGGAAAATCTCGGCTCTTAGCAGATTTAACTTGACGGTTAACAGCGGAGTCCTCAAGTCATTGACATCAGAAACATACAAATCTTCCTCGATAGCATGGAAATTTCGACCGTGCTTCGGCATCGGAGCCGATATCACGTTTGGCTTCTCTGGAGCGTCGAAATCCACCTTTTTTGCATCTATCAAGTCTTGGATTTTATTTTTTAGCGCCCAACAATCGTTTGTGTCATGTCCGACGCTATCGGAATGGTAGGCGCATTTAGCATTGGGATGATAGTGCGGTGAAGCAGTATTCACAGTCTTCGGTGCTTCCCTAATCTTGGTGAGATTCAAATTCAACAGATGTGGAAGAACCTGTGCAGGTGTCATATTGATGCGGGTGAACTGTCGTGGTGGCCGTTCTCCACATTGCTGTTTAGGCCTGGACTGGTTATTGCGAGGTTGATCATTTGATGGATTCTGGATCATTACGGCCCCCACAGTCGACCGACGCTCATTTCTTCCTGCTCCTCTCTGAGAATACACAACCGTCGTTTCCTTCTTCACCGGAAATGATTTCTTAACCGTAGTAGATGCAGAGGCATCCTTCTGAATCTTCCCATTCTTGATACCGGCTTCTACCCGCTCGCTAGTCAGAATTAATTCGGTAAACCCTGCGGAAGAGCTACCGATCAGATGATTAAAGAATGGACCAGACAGTGTCCCTAGGAACATATCAACAAGCTCTATATCAGAAAGTGGTGGTTGCACCCTTCCAGCCAAATCGCGCCACTTCTGAGCATATTCCTTGAATCCTTCACCTGAGGCCATCCCCATACTCTGTAGCTGAGTACGGGTTGGTGCCAGGTCAGAGTTATACTGATATTGGCGGTAAAAAGCAGCTGCAAGATCCTCCCAACTATGTACCTCTGATCTCTCAAGATTGTAGAACCAATCCAGCTGTGTGCCAGACAGGCTATCCTGAAAGAAATGTACCCAAAGGTTTCTGTCAGATGTGTGAGGTTGGATTCTTCGGACGTATGACCTTAGATGCATCTTTGGGCAAGACAGCCCATCATATCTTGCGAAAACTGGCACTTTAAACTTCGGGGGGATCACAATTCCGGCGATTAATCCCAAATCTTCGAAATCTAAGCTTGGAACTCTCTGCAGCTCCATAGCTGCCAACCTGTCCTCCAAACTCTTGTACTTGTCATAGGCTGGCGGGTATTGTTGTTCTGAGTAGTCTTCGTCTTCTTCCGCCTCTTCCTCTTCAACTTCGGATTCAGACGGTACCGCGGCCCCTTTTCCTTTACTGGTTCCTTCTTCGGATGTAGGGGGAAATTCAAGAACCCTTCTGGCTTCACCCTCAAACCTTCTTCCCAGGGTAGCCACCCCGACTCTCTTCTTCTTCTTTTTCACTTGCTCTTTGTTCCCGAGCAGGGCTTTTAGATCTTCCTGACCCTTTGCCAAGGTCATCAGAAGATGTTGAAATTATGAGTTCTGAGACTGTAGATCTTTGACCGTTTGTTCGAGATCCATCTTACTGAAATAAACAGAAAAAAGATAAGGAAACCTGGTGTGGAGACCTGCTTATGCACATGATGAATGATATGTTTATTTATGCAATGCATTCAAGGATTTAGAAATTCACAATTGTTGCAGACAAAAAGAACACACGTCATATTAATAAGAAGAAATTTTGTTAGTACATAAATTCCCCATGGGCCAAATATTACAAAAACTTATCATGGTAAAAATACGTTGCGCATCCTTTTTGGCGTGATATAGGTGTTAAGGGTCTCTTCCTCGTGGAGTCGGCGGGTAAGCTCCAAAACCTTCTTCTCGCTGGCGTAGAAGCTGGCTTCAAAAGTATCCCTTTCTTCCCTGAGTTGGATCCAACTCTTCTGCATCTCCTCCCATGTCGTTGGCATGTCAGGATACAAGACGGTGTAGGGAACCTCTCCTTCCTTAACGGGCTCCTTAATCACAGGGAGAACATGAGGGTAAGGCATCATTAGACTCTGGGCTCGGGTTCGGACCCACTTGAGATAAGGCTCAAGAGGGATGGAATTTTTGTGCCCCAGTGTCTTGTTGTCTACCTTGTTAGGCATCCTCCAAGCTCTGATGAACCTTTGACGGAGTCCTTGCGCATCGTTGTCGAAGTCAAAAACTATGTCAGGAATCAACATGTCATGAGGGCCATCCCTCCGTGCATATCCAAAATGTCTCAAAGCCAGACAAGGGTTGTAGGTAATGCCCCCTCTAATGCCAAGCAATGGAACGTTAGGGAACTCTCCACAATGATCGACGATGACGACACTTTCTCGGGACCGAGAACACTAGTGTACATAAGAGTGAGTGAGAGTCATCAACCATTGTGACCACCTTAGGCCTTGGTCATTCTTCAAAACAGACTGTGGAAGGTGCGAAATAAACCACCTTGCAAGGAGAGGAGTACAGCACATGAGAACACCTCTCTTTCTCATTGTTCGTGTGTAAAATGAGTGGAGGATGTCCCCAAGCAATGTTGGTATGGGATTCCTGGATAAGAAGATCTTGACGGTGTTGACATCTATAAGCTGGTCAGGATTTGGGAACAAGACCAACTCGTAAATGAGGAGTGCCACAATTTCTTCAAAGGCTTGTAGATCCAAGGAGTTCCAACATTCTTGTGCCTTTTCAAACAAGAATTTTTCCAAGAAGCCTTTGACACCGCTTTTGGTTTCCCAATGCCCCTTGATGTCGGATGGTTGCAAGTGTAGTGCTTGAGCAACATCTTCAGGCTTTGGCTCCTTTTTCGTACCATTGAAAGGTAGTTGATTAAGGATAGGAATCCTCAGGAGTTGAGAAAATTCCTCCAAAGTGGGCACCAATTGGTAATCGGGGAAAGTGAAACAGTGGTGAAGGGGGTCAAAGAACTGGAACAAAACCTTCATCATGTCTTCTTCAATGCTGGTGTTGACTAGGCTGAGCAGTCTACCATGTCTTTCACTGAAGGGAGAGCTTTCGGGAATTCTGGATGTGAGCTCCTTAAGTTGAGGAGGGATTCTCACAAGGTTGACTTGGATAGTTTTCCTGCGAGGAATTTCCATGACCTACAAAACAAGAACAAAGGTGAAGATCCAAACCCTTGAAATGGTTAGCGGATGCATATGATGCTTTATGATGTTTTATGATGCATGAAAAAACACATGTACAAGCAAATCACACAAAACCCTAGTTTCAGGCTTGCATGGGGCTTCATAGGTAAGTACCCTCTTGAGTGTAGTTGGCTTAAAAACCTGTCCTATAAATAGTAACCGGGTTCTAAGGAGCTCAATATCATTGGATTGTCTTCCATGTTCATTGGTTTGGTTTAGCCACTTAACTAGCGACCAAAATATTCCAAGAAGACAACCCTCAATGAGTGTAGTATCGAGTATCTACCAACTTCGGACTGCACCAAAGCCGGTCATCTCACTACCCCTAATAAAAGGCCAAGATGGTCAAGTAAGGTTCTAGGTAATTAGTGCTTAGTGACATCACTCAGCGGCCCCGTACTCTCCTTGATTGGACTCAAGGGTTACCGGTACTCACAAATATGTCGCACTAATATAGATATTGCTTCAACTGTGTCGGTATACCCCACACAGTTTCCACAACGTATTGCTACCTATGAATGTTTTCCAAATCCGGGTGTAGTATTTCAAGCCCAAACAAGAGAACCACAAAGGTAAAGCATACAAGACAAACAATGAAAGAAAGTAAATGTGATCTAACCCTAAGGTAACCCCACTTTTGAATAATCCCCAGCAGAGTCGCCAGTTCTGTGATACGGTGGGAGAACTGACTTGTGTTTTGCGTTTGTTTTCGCACTTGTTAGGTTTAGCAAGAGTCGCCACCGACTTTTTATTTTATCCTAAAGGAAAGGTTAAAAAGCACAGAAAAAACCTTTTGAGATGTTTTGTGGGTTCGGGGGGTAGATTATGAAAAGGGAAGGTATTAGCACCCTTTTCATCCATGGTTATCCATGGGCTCTTAGTTACTTGGTTTTAGATCACTTGCCTTGATTTTCGATGGCTTGAAATTGTGGTGTGTGTGTGTGTTTTGAAAATGTTTTGAAATAGACGCCTTTGTTTCGGCAACCGTTGTAAGGACTCGTGTTTGAGTATATATAAGGGTGTGTATCTTTTCGAAAAGATGTTTCAAATGTTTTTTTTGAAAGTCTTGTTTTGGAAGTGTTGTGGAGTGTGGTTTTGAAAAGTAGGCAAGTGTTTTTGCAAGTTGATCAAGTAACTAAGAGTTTATCTATCCCTAAATTTACTCAAAGTTATTTCTTATGTTTTAACCCCTTTTTGAAAATTTTGTTCCACCATTGTATTTGGTGGACAATCTTGCGTTTAGGATGTTTTAACGGGACAGGCGCGGGTCATCGTATGGACCATGAGTGCAATGGTGCCAAGTGTCTTTGGCAATTTTTCTTGAAGGGACTATGATCATTTTGATAGGCAACTTTCGAAAGCGTCATCGAGGGACTTATGATCATTTGAATTGTTTTGCCAAAGAAACTCGACGTGCAAGCATGGCCCATTTTGGAAGGCAACGAGTGGGATTACCCTAGGGGTGCAAGTGTGATTGTGTATTGATTTCATGTATTTGTCTTTGTATTAGGTTATCTAGCGCTTGATTTTATGTACATGCCAACCCTAGGTCTAACCATGGTATAATTCGAAAGCGATAAATTGTGGGAATTTAAAGTCTACGCTATTACAAATAAGTATCCGGGAGTGGGGGTACAAATTTACAAATGGGGATGAGACTTAAATAATTACAACCAAATCGAATTGCGATCAAATATAATATGTATCATGTATAGCAATGTATAAGAATAGCAAATGTATAATGTATCAATGTAAGTGTATTGTGTATGTGTAATTTATTTACAAGTTGAGAAATGTGAACTTAAATGTATTATAAAGTATTTTATTTGTCAATTATTATTATCTTTTGTTAATATGCACAAATAAAAGTTTTAACCTTAAGGAAAGAAAAGTATTAACCTTAAAGAAAAATTATGTAATTATGTACAAAGAAAGGTTTTTAATAAAAGAAAATGTTTATGTATTTTGTTGTTTTATGTATTAATGTGAATATCTTACACAAGAGTTTTTTATGAAAATAATATGTTTTAAGAAAATTAATGTTTTAAGTTTTAAAAACAATTACTTAATCTCAAAAGTTCTAATCCTCTATACATTTTAATTACACTAGCTAAAAATAAAAGGTAATTAAGAATCTTTTTATATAAAAAAGTGTTGGTGTATTATTTAACTTATAAACAAAGTATTAGTATAATTAGTTAAAAAAATAGAAAAGATGTTAGTTTATAAATATTTATAAAGGATAAAAAATGAAGGGAAAGATAGAATGGACTTTAAGGGTTTTAGGCCCAAATTGAAACAAGGGGAAACAGAAGTAAAAAGGGGGGTGTTCGCCTGATTTTATATGGGCTTTAGGTTCATGAACGGGTTATGACCCAAGCTTTGTGACAAACTTTTGTCTTAGGGTTCGTGAGTTTCGTGTCATTAGGGTTCGCGAGTTTGAGAGTTACAGCGCCGTTCTTCTTCGCCTTCACTGCTTTCGTCCTCTTCATCTTTTGAGCTTTCTGAATGAAACCCTTCCTTGCTCGGCCACCAACGCCATCGTTCGTCCTACTTCCTTCAGGGATGAGCGTAGTAGCGCCAAGAAATGGTAAAACGAAACTCTTTTATGCCTTCGCTCTTTTTGATTTCAAGCTTTGATTAGGTACTATTATTGTTTCTGATTGGGAAATATTGTTGTTTGTTTATGTTGTGATGTATGAAAGGAAAGAAAAGAAATTTCACTACCTTCGTTGGAGGGGGACAAAGGACTTGGAGGCGCTTTCGTTGGTTTGACGGCAAGAAAGTGGTGATGATGAACTTGCTCTTCCTGGTTTGTGTATTTTCGCCTTTTTGTTGGGTTTAATGATGAACTTGAAAACCTAATTTTGATATCACTTCTTTTTCTTCTTCTTGCTTGCTTGCCCTTTTGCTTATGTTGCTATATGCTTGCTGAGTATGCTTGAGGCCTTGATGCCTTGTACGCTTATTCTGAGTTGCTTAGCTTTGATACTTCTTTTCCTCTTTATGAACTTCGCTTCAGTTGCCTTGTATGCTTGGATATTGTTGAGTGTTGCTCCTGAGTTGTTGAGTTGCCTTGATGATTTACCCCGTGATGACAATGTTCTGAGGGTTTGTGTTTGATACTCTGTTTTGGACTTGAATTTGCTGGTTGATGGCTTTGGTTGGAAGCTTGACAGGTTTCAGGCTTATGGCTTTCTGTTTGAGTTGTGTTTAGTAGGCGAAATTACAGGCTTTAGGTTGAAAGGCTTGAAGCTTTAGGCTTCAACCTGGATGTCTAGGCTCAAGCAGGTTTAATGCAGGTTTATGATTTTAAGGCTTGGTTTGACAGGTTTAAGGCTTATCAGTTGGTTAAGCTTTAGGCTTTTGAGAGGTTTGGAACTATGGCTTTTTTTTCTGGTTTACTGGTTCGCTGGTTCAGGTTTGGGAGGCCTTGTGTGCGTTGAGTTTGTATGCTTAAGGTTTGATGGACTTGGCTATTTCTGGTTTTGTTTATGTGGCTTGTGATGTATATGTTATGCAGGCGGAGGCTTCTTTTGAAAGGTTGAAGGCTTCTGTCTTTTATCCTGCAGGGTCTTGGCCTTTTGTATATTCTTCTAGGGTCTTTGCCTTCTTGCTATATTTTCTTAGTCAAATTTGTGGACAGATTTGCAAAGCTTGAGGTTTTCCCTCTTTGTGATATCCTGCTGCATATGTTCTGCCTCCCTTTTTCTATATGCTCTGATATGCTGTTTATAGTCTTTAGCCTGCTGCACTGTAAGCTATTTTCCTCTCTCTTTCTCTCTCCGGATTTAAAGACAGCATTTTTATATTGCTTATGTTTGTCTTATTCTGAAAAAGCAAATGGTTGGAAAGTGATGAAATGGAACTTGCTTGCTTGCATATGTAGTTTTGCCTCTGCATACTTTGTCTCTTTTCCATACTTTCTGCTTCTTTGTGACAGCATTTTGTACTTGTTTTGACTAGCCTTTGATAGCACTTTGGCAGCTTGTGGAAAGTTTGAAATTGGAACTTTGTAATTCTAGTTCAGTTTGCCTTTGGACTTTGTTTGGCATGCTGTTTGTTTTGAAACTATGCAGTTGGTTGACAATCCTTTTGATTTATGCAGTATGCTTAAGAATTTTGAATTTGTGCAAAAATCATAGCTTTGTGCATTCATGTTTCATTGCAAGCATTTCATCCCTCTTTGTGAACCGGGAGAAATCTCGTGATTTTCAAAGAGGGTAAAACTGATTCCGGCCATTTGTTTTTAATGATGAACCTTTTTAACTGTTTATCTTTAACTATTTTTTCTGCTTTGACTTTTCTTTTGTTTCTTGTTTTGCAGATGAAAAATAAATGAGCAACAAGGGAGCATTGGATAGAAGATGAAGACTTAGAAATCTTATAACATAGTTTTTTATTTCAATTTAAATTATTGTAATATTATTATTGTAAATATTTTGTAAACAATAACAATTATACAAATAATTTAAAGATAAATAAAGAGTCTATTCATTTTTAATTCTTCTTCAGATATTTATCTAATTGTTTATAATTCTTAAATTAAAATAAAATGGAAATAAATTCCAATTATCTTAACTTAAAATAAATAATCAATTGATAAACACTGTGGTCTTATAACAAACCCGGTGCTCCAATTATCCAAAGCAATGCACAGTTAATCAAACCAGACGACAGTTAATCAAACAAAACGTCCACCTTTCTCCTTTCACTGATTAAATCCAAACAAACTGCAAATTAACAACCAGCAGCCTCGGTTCTTATTTCAGAGTATTTTGAAAAGCATTGATAGAACTAACTCTTCTTGAGAAATATGCGCATAAAACCCTGATTTTTGACTTAACACTGGAGAAACGCCAGCCTGATCAAACTTTGAGCCAATTCAACCAAACCCTAAACAATATGTTTGAACTGCCTAAACATCAATAAAAAACCCTAAATTTCATCTGACTAACGAGAAAAGTCTGTTTGACCGATTCTTGAGCCAGTCTGAAAAATCAAGAAAAGCCCGAAACTGCGATTTCTTGTGGAGAAAGAGGAAGGCAAATTTTGGGGTACAACAACATCACTTAGGACAAAGTGCAAAAATAATCGTCTCAAGGTCTTGTAATTTGAAGAAATAACAATCAGACGACCGTTATTTAAAATTAGGTCAAAATTCAAGATGCGACTTCTAACGCATTTGAATTTTGGTGATCTTCTACGCGTAATCAGCTCTTGATTTGTGAAGAGAAATTTGAGGTGGACACAAGGAGAATCACACGCAAGAGAACCGTTCAAAAAATATTGAATAATGTAGAAGTTACAATCATTTGAACTTGATACTGAAAAGGCCAACTTTTGCAGTTGATTTTTAGTCATCTGAACCACTGACTGAGCAAACTCACGATGCGAGGCTTGAAACTTGGCACAAACATCCTTGAGAACACATGAAGGACCATAAAGACCAATTGAAACTTTTGAAACTCAATTTTGCTTAAGAAATACCAAACCCTAGTTGCTGACTCAATGCCTAGGAAGAGAATCTGTTTGATCAAATCTTGTTCCAAATTGAGTGTTTGAGAAACCCTGGGATAGCATCTTGAGTGAAAAATGGGAGGGTAAATTTTAGGGTACAACAATGGGTATCCTGGTGGACTGAAAAACCGAAAGGGCGGTCCAGGAAAAAGTTAGGGAATAAAGCGCACAACTATGTCCTGTTGGATCTCTGCAGCCAGCTTTATTACCAAGGTCCAAGTTCAATGGTATAAGATCAATCCAATCAACTTATTTCAATGACAGGGGATGATGTTTGAAGACATAGGGGCAATAGTGGAGTTAAAATACAATGAGATCACTTCCACATGGCTATCATTTTTTACTTTCACTTTGTACTCTTTTCATTTCTTTCGACGATTTTCTCTTACTAGGATATATGTCTCCTTGTACAAAAAACGCCTGTTTATAGGCAAGCATTAATACAAATATATATTGAAGTGCAAATTTTTTTTTTGTTTCTGTTTTGAGTACAAAAATGTCCAATGACTAAAATTTAATGAACATATGCATACGAACATAACTAAACTGTTAACAAATGTATGTTTGAAAATAGTAAATAAAATCTCCTTAAGGATTTGGATTATCCCCACAGAGTTACTTCAATAAATCATCCCCACAAATTTGGATTCCTGCAATCCCCATCCAAACTGAGTTCTTCCTAAAGAATTCACCTCTCCAGCAGATCATCAAATTTTCTCTTCAACATGGCTTATTTCCCCAACAAACTGCAAATTCCCCGGTTCGAGTTTACCTCATACTGTTACAAAACAAGGGAGCATAACCCCTAATCCCCAATGGAGTTGTTACTATCCCCGAAAGTTACTATAAAGCCTAGACTCAACCAATACTAGTTCAACTCCTTTCTCTTCAAAGCAAGTTACTACAAAGCCTGGACCCGACCAGATAACAGTAAATCACAATTTTAAATTACTAAAGCCTGGACCTGACCAGATAATAGTTTAAATTCTTCAATTGCTGAAACCTGGACCCAACCAGATAACAGTTAACCTCAATTTCAAATTGCTGAAACCTGGACCCGACTAGATAATAGTTAACCTCAAGTTCAAATTGCTGAAATCTGGACCCGACCAGATAACCGTTCGAGTTACTACGAAACCTGGACCTGACCAGATAATAGTTTAACTTCTTCAAATCACTAACATAACTCCTCTTCCCCATTATAGTTCGCTACTATACCCAGTGAGTTAATGCAAGGCCTGGATTCTGACCAGAAAACAGTTAGCTTTTTTATCCCCAGCAAGTTGTTATCAAGCCTGGATTTTGACCAGATAACAGCTAACTTTCAAATCCCCAGTAGAGTAATGGACAACTAAAACTCCTGAACTCTTTCCACCAAACAGAAATCAACACTCTCCATGGGGTTTTTCTCAAGCCAAAGCCAATATTCCCCAGCGGAGTTCTCCTCAACCAAACAGGGATCCCCGGTGGAAAAATCCTAAACAAAGTCTGAAGACACGCATATTCTTCATCCCCAACAGAAGTCTAGGATTTAAAGTCTCCCCGTCATTTGTCAATGATTTATTTTCCCAGACAAAGATACATTTCAATAATATTTCATTCATACATCATATTACACACATGATAAATGCATACAATATGATCTCATTTATTTTGAGAACATCATCAAGCCATGCATACATCTGCATGCAACTAACATTCTTCCTTGCAGGAAAAGTCAATCAATAAAACAAAATATCTCTTCTATAAAATACTACTAACATTTCTCAAATAGGTCAAAGATTAATTCCTGAAACAAGCCAGGGCAACTATCTCTACAACCAACAAAAAGCAGGTTCCAGATTAATACTTGAAACAAGACAAGACAACTATATGTGAACAACTGATTGTAGATTAATACTTGAAACAAGACAGGACAACTATCTACATGAAGCAGATTGGAGATTAACTCCTGAAACAAGATGGGGAAACTATCTTTCTTTCTCTTTGGTCAAATAAATATCAATTCCTAAAACATGATGGGGAGACTATCCTTATTACCAATGGTAAAAACTAGCGAAACAGGACGTGTTTACCAACAAACCGATTGTAGATCAATTCTCGAAATAGGACGGGGTGACTATCTACATGACAAACGCTTCCTTCAAGACTTCTGTTGGTTCAGTTTAAATCAACCACTAATTTATCCTGACTCTGCTCCGGTAGACATTTTCTCTAGTTCAATCAAATCGACCCTAAGATTTTTCTGATTCTTATCCAGACAAAAACAAATACAAACATTTACTGTTTCGATATAAATCGACTAAATATTTATCCTAATACTTCTTCCAATCTCTATCAACAGTCACTTCTGGATGGCATCTATAATCCCATCCCCGACAATTCTCAACCACTTCTGATGGCATCTATAAGCCCATCTCTGACAATATTCTATCATTCTCCAACAATATTCTTACACAAGTGAGTGCAAATTTCTGGGCACTCTAGTGTTTAATCATCTTCAACTTTTAAGCTACGAACGACAAACATGCCAATCTCGCTTTTCAAGTTTAAGAAGATGGAACAGGGGAAGCTGTTGTACCCCAAAATTTCCCCTCCCATTTGTCATTCAAGATGTTATCCTAGGGTTTCTCAAATACCCAAGATGGCTCAGGGTTTTGATCATACAGATTCTCCTCCTAAGCATTGAGTCAGCAACTAGGGTTTGGTATTTCTCAAGAAAAATTGAGTTTTCGAGGTTTCAAATGGTATTCATGGTTCCTCATGTGTTCTCAAGGATGCTCGTGTCAAGTTTCAAGCCTTGCATCGCAAGTTTGCTCAGTGAATGGTTCAGATGACTGAAAATGAACTGCATTGACCCAAAAGCTGACCTTTTCAAGATCAAGTTCAAACGATTTTAACTTCTCCATTATTCGATATCTTGGAGTGGTTCTTTTTGCGTATGACTCTCCTTGACATCATCTTCAAATTCTCTCGACAAGTCAAGAGTTGATTACGTGTGAAAGATCATCAAAAATTCGAATGCTTAAGAGGCCACTTTTTTGGATTTTGGACCTAATCTCGAGTAACTGTCGCCTGACTTCCAAGAATCATTATTTCCCCAATCTTCAAGATCTTGAGACGATTATTTTTTCACATTGTCATAAGCGACGTCATCAACGAGTTCTCTTCAAGAATCGAAGGAAAGTTATGTTTAGAAGACCTTGAAAGTTATTGATTTGTCATAGGACATTTTCTTGATTAAGAATGTTTTTAACTTCCAATTTCAACACCTGCCATAATTGTTTCCTCAAGGCTAAGATTCTCATGTTAAGGTCGTTCATGATACAAGATGTCGAGTTCGAGAATTCTTTAAATGTCTGTTGCCTCTTCAAGCTACTCATGTCTGAGCATTTGGAGATTATTAGAAAGGTGAATTTCATGGTGTGATTAAATTGAGTCCATTTCGGAAGAGGAATATATCAATAACTCTAGGAGTTTTTATCCTTTTATAAATTCAAAGGTTAAATCGAATGTGCAAGGCATAGTTTCTTTATTCATTGATTTTTATTTAAGACATTCATCATCATTCAAGATGTCAAGTTCTTATTCCATTCAAGAATTGGATTCAAAATTCAAGATTCAAATATCATTCAAGTTTCAATTCTAATTCAAAGGATTCAAATGGTGAATAATGAGAATATGATCAAAGTCATGATTATGGATTGAACATGGAAAGGATAAGTAAAATTCACATGAAAATAGGAAGAGAAGGATATTATTGGAGAATGTATCATTAGAAGAATATTCAAATTTTCAAATAATTTCTATTTTTGCATTCACACAAATATCCATTCAAATTTACAAAATTCATCATGAATTCAAGTTCATTCATGAGAAAGTATTTAACCATACACTTGAATTTAAGGCTCATCCATAAATTTCATAATTCAAAGCCATTACACCATTCTTGATTTCATTACAAAATTACATTCACAAGTACATGAAAACTAAAGTTCTAAACCCACACATAAACCCTATCCTAATCAGCCCCAAAACTTGTCCAAATCAACCCCACAAATTGTCAAAATTGCCCACTGCACTGCTGCCAAAAACCTCTTACATAAACCTGTCAAACATGTTCACAAACCAGCCTATAAAACTGTCAAAACAGCCTTGCTACCTTGCTGCAAAACAACAACCTTGTTGTTGTCCCAAAACCTACTGCTGCCCTGCAAAACCAGCTGCCATATCAGTCCAAATTTACACAAAATATAGCAAAACAAAAACTGCATGGAGAAAGTGATAAACCAAAATACTCTTTTTGTTTAAACCCCATATAATTTCCCCCTCAAAATGCAGTTTTACAGGATATAAAAAGGGGACATTGAGAATAATACAAAGAAAAAAAACCACTTGTTACAACCTGTAACAAAACTCACCACTCACCAATTTTGCTTGCAAAAATTTTCGGAATCAACAATTATCACACAAAAAAAAACTATTCCAAAACCTTCTACAAAAAAAAACCAACTGCAGGGGAAATTTTTCAACAGAAATTTCAACAATAAAAACAGAAGACAGTAGAAAAAAGAGAAGGAGTTAGGAGCATCACATTTTCTCATCTTTGGTCTTTATTATTTCCTCGTCAGAATTAGTAAATCGTTGGACTGGCTCCAACCATGTAAGTGCTTCCTTATTCTCTCAAAACTTCATTATTGTCATTGTTGTGTTACTATAGTTTGTTGTTTTATGCATAAAATGGAAATTTTGTTGCTGCCGTCGTGTAAACCATGGGTCATGCACTGTAATTTTACCAAAAAAACTTGTCATTTCTTTACATCATAAGATTAGAATCTCGAAATCGGAACATAGAGATTAATGTTGCTGTTTGCGGAAACGTAATGCATATCGTGAGAAATCAAAATGCAATAATTTTCCAATTCTAAAAGAAAACGAAGTAGACACAGAAGAAGCATATTCTCGTGTCTTAATAATAATCAAACAAAACATTTTTGTCCATTGACACTTTCATTCATCTACCTCTATTGACTCGGTAAACTCTAAAGATAGATCCGAGTGATGAAATTGGTGCTATAAAGAAATTAGTGTGAAGAAAAAATGGGGAACTCTTGTGTTGGTCCTAGCATTTCAAAGAATGGTATTATTCAATCATTTTCGGTTGCGATTTGGCGTACTCACTTACCTGAACTTGAAGGATCAGTGTCTAATAGAGGTTCTGTAAATGATGTAGCAACTGATAATGAACCCGAATCTCTGTTGCCTGTCCAAAACAAACCTCCTGAGCAGATAACTATACCGAAGCCGGATGTAAAACAAGAAATTAAATCCGCAATAAGTTCTCCAGTCTCTTGAATTATAACTTCTTAAGAGGTACAATTTTGCAACATTGCAGCCAACACTAATAATCTGGGGCGAACAGGACTAGGTATTCCCACTGGAATTAGCTCACGGACTAGAAAAGCGCGAGGAGAGAATTTTTATTTGTTACGATAAGCATAGGAATTGGAGTTCTACTAAGAATAATAAGTATTGAATCTGACTTCTTCCTATTTTCAATAACCCCTAACGACGATGCTCCCTAAGTATACTATGGTTACATGCCTTCCTTATTTTCTTCTAACCGAGTCAACCCCCCATTGGGCCTTTTGGCCCGATCACCCAATCCAGTTATCATTTTTTTCCTTTTGTATTATTAGGCTAATAATAATAAATGAATAGTAACTTAGCTCAGCTGGCAAAACACATTATCCATTATCCTCAAAGATCCGAGCTCGATCCCTATTGGGACTTTTTCTGTTTTCTTTTACTCTTTTAAGCTTTTTTCTTTCAATTCTAGTAAATTTGATTATATACATAGTTTAGTTTATTATAATTATTATTACATTATAAACTATAAAAACATTTCATTAAATCTTTTAGAATATTAATTTTGTTTAGATTTTTTTTAATTTAAATAATATAAATCTCAAATTATTTAGTTTATTTTCTTAATTAATATAGTTAGGGATTTTTGTGAATAATTTTATTAATTAACTTTTTCTTTAGTCTTAAATTGTTTGTTTAGTTTCTACATAATAATATTCAAATAAGAATAATAAAATAGAATTTTATTTTCAATTTTTCTCATAAACAAAAATAACAAGAATTTTATTTCCATACTTTATTAATTAATTTTTACTTCATAGATTGTTGCAGTTTTAATTAATTGTTCGGTTCAATTTGATTGTATTGATTGCCTATTTGGACTTTTAATCGCATTGATTCATCCCCATTTGTAAATTTGTACCCCATTCCCGAAAGCTCTGTAATAGCGTAGAATTTTAATTTGCGTATTTTACTATTTTTCTTTATACTGTATAGTAATTAGGCGTGTATGGCAAGATTTAAAATCAACTGCTAGACAACACTAATCAAAGATAAAATTAAATTGAAAACAAATCACTTCGCACACTCACACCTCTAGGGAAATCTCGCTTATTGCCTTGGAAAAACAGTCATGTCCTTCGAATATGGGACGCTTTAGCAAAGACCCTTCGATAAAAAAAAGATCATAGTCCCTCGATGTCCCTCGATGTTGCCTTCGGTAAAACGATCTAGTCCCTTATGAAAATTGCTAAAGCGTCTCACAAGTTGCCTTCAATGACTGTACGATTGACCCGCATTTGTCCCTTCACATCCAATGATGGGGATTCTTACCAAATCAATGGTAAGATAGCAACATCTAAAGGAGGAGGAAAATAACAAAGACCTTTTGAGTAGGTAGGACGCTCGTAGTTTTCTTGCTCACAAATTAAAACAATTTCCACACTTACACTTTTAAAACATCTTTCAAAAACAAACATCTCTTTGAACTATTTTCAAAACCAACACTTTGTATACATTCTTATAGAGACGATAATCATTACAAAGTTTGCCTAAACAAAGTCGTTTTCAAAATATTTTCAAGCTTGCACCCATCACAAAACACATTTTCAAACAAAGCATTTTCAAGTGACCTAGCAAGAAACTAAGAGCCCGTAGATAACTACAGATGAAAAGGATGCTAACACCTTTCCTTTTCATAACCTACCCCCCGAACTCAAGAAAATATCTCAAAGATCTTTCCTGTTCTTTTCACCCTTTCCTTATTGGATAAAAGAAAAGTCGGTGGCAACTCTTACTATCCGCAATAATTATGATCAAATGCAAAACACCCAAGTCAGTTCTCCCACCGTATTACACCCGGTCTCGACCCCGAGGTCACGTGTCACCAACTGGCCATTGATCCAGCCGCTAGGGAAATAGTACAACATAGGCGTAGGCAGTCTCCCGAGAAATTGGAGGCCGCTGAACATGCTGTAAAAGACCTCCTAGAGGCAAATTTTATTTACGAGGCCAAGTATTCAACCTGGCTGTCAAATGTTATACTAGTTAAAAAGAATAATGGAAAATGGCGTATGTGTGTTTACTATACTGATCTTAACCAGGCATGCCCCAAAGATGCATTTATCTTGCCTAATATTGACATGTTGGTCGACAACTTGACCGACTATAAAATTTTATCTTTCATGGATGTCTACTCGGGCCTTAATCAAATTCCAATGGCGATGAGCGACAAACATTGCACCTCTTTCATGACCATCTCGGGCAATTATTACTACAACGTAATGCCATTCGGCCTGAAAAACGCGGGGGTAACATACCAGCGGATGATGAATAAAGTTTTCTGCAACGAGATCGGGAATATGCTCGAGGTGTATATGGACGACATGATCGTCAAATCTCGAGGAGACACCAATCATGTTTCTCACCTCAAAAAGGTCTTTTCCCAAGCGAGACAAAGTAGAATGAGGTTCAACCCCGAGAAATGCACTTTCGGGGTTAAGGCGGGCAAGTTCCTCGGTTTCTATCTAACAGAACGGGGAATTGAAGCCAACCCCAACAAGTGTCGGGCGTTCTCCGACCTCCCTACACCTAATTTGAAAAAATGCATACAAGTCCTGAACGACATGCTCACCTCGCTCTCCCGTTTCATGGAGAAGTCCACTCAATACGCCCTTCCATTTTTCAAACTCCTACGCAAAGAGGCAGCTGTCGAATGAACTGAGGAATGCGAGCAGGCCCTCCTCCATCTCAAGCAAAGTCTCTCATAACCACTCGTATTATCACGACCATTGGATGGGGAAACCTTGTTCCTGTATATGGCCGTCTCCGTTGAGGCCGTGAGTGCAGCCCTCATTCGTGAGACTCTTGACGGTCAAAAGACATTGTATTTCACGAGTAAAGAACTTCAGGGACCCGAGATCAGATACCAATAAATCGAGAAGGTGGCCTTGGTCCTCGTCAACACTGCGAGAAGACTTAGACACTACTTCCTGGCACACACGATCATCATACGGATAGACCAACCCGTGAGACAACTCCTAGGTCGACCATACATGGAAGGTCGAATGCTAAAGTGGTCCTTGGAGCTTTCGGAGTTCGACATCCAGTACGAAAGCAGGAAGGCCCTTAAGGCCCAAGCTCTGGCAGACTTCTCCGCGGAGATGACGGCTCACAACCCCCCGCAGGGAAGGAGCACAAGTGGACCATCTTTATGGACAGAGCTTCCAGCTCGATAGAAAGTGGAGCAGGGATCCTCCTTGAAAACGAGGAAGGCGTCGTGATCGAACACTCTCTCACTCTGTCCTTTCCAATCTCGAACAATCAGGCTGAATACAAGGCCTTTCTCGCAAGATTAAGACTGGCCGAGGATCTTGGCGCCAAAGAGATACACGTTTTCACTGATTCGTAACTTGTCGTATCTCAAGTTCAAGGGGGATACTAGGCTAAGAACAACATACTCATCGAGTATTTAAACTTGGTTAGAGAACATATGAGAAAGTTAGACCGGGTAAAAATCACACATGTGCCGCATGAGTAGAACATGCGGGCCGACATACTTTCAAATCTCGCGAGCATGAAGAAGAAAGGTGGGATCAAATCAGTCATACAAGAATCCCTATCTAGTCCGAGTATTGAAAGGTCCATGGTGCAGCCCGAAGTGAATGCCATAAGAGAAAACTCTTGCTCGATGACCCCGATATTTAACTTTCTGACAAAAGGGGAGCTTCCTCTGGATCAGAGAGAGGCAGCCGCAACCAAACAAAGAGCATGCTCGTACGTGGTACTCGAACACAAAATGTACCATCGGGGATTCTCCATCCCACTCCCGAAATATGTCGAAGAGTCCACAATCCCCGAGATACTGCGGGAAATCCACGAAGGAATCAACGCCAACACATGGGCGGAAGATTCCTAGCACGAAAGGCGTTGCGAGCAGGGTATTACTAGCCAACCATGCAACAAGACACCAAAGAACATGTCAAGAAATGCGACAAATTCCAGAGGCACATTGACATGCACCCCACACCCTGGCACGAGCTAAATACACTACCCTCCTTGTGGTCATTTTCCTGGTGGGGAATGGACATCCTCGGACCTTTCGTGCAAGGGACATATAAAAAAAATTCCTCATCATGGCCGTAGACTATTTCACCAAATGGATAGAGGCCGAAGCCCTAGCGAAAATCACTTCACACAACATCCTCCGTTTCTACAAACGAAACGTACTTGCTCGGCTTGGGATACCACAAACACTCGTCACGGACAACGACACCTAGTTCACCGATTAAAGTTTCCAAAGCTTTGTCGCCAAACTCAGCACCAAACAACATTTCACCTCGGTCGAACACCCCCAAACCAACGGGCAAGCCGAAGCCCCAAATAGGGTCATCCTACGAGGACTCAAACGCGAGATGGGCGAAGCTAAGAGGGATTGGGTCGAAGAACTACATAGTGTCCTGTGGACTTATCGAACGATGCCCCATTCGACGACGGGCGAGACACCATTCCGACTAACCTATGACACCGAGGCCATTATCCTGGTGGAAATCATGGAGCCATCCATGCGAACCGAAATGCCCCTCGACGAGGAGATAATCAAAGAGGCCCTTAGAGATGAGCTCGACCTGGTCGAAGAAATTCGATCAGGAGCAGCTCTTTACAAGGCCACACTAAAATAGCAGGTAGCCCTATGCCATGACAACAAAGTCATAAAGCGCGAATTTTAGGCCGACAACCTAGTCTTGCAAAGAAACCAGAAAGATTCCCGCGAAGGGAAGCTGGCCACGAACTGGGAAGGGCCTTATCACATCCAAGGAGCTACGGGCACCAGAGCATATTACCTCAAACATTTAAATTGAGAACCGTTACCTTGACCCTTGAATGTTGCGAAGCTAAAACAATACTATAGTTGAGTCCTTCACCCGCTGAGGACATTATCACTCGATCAATCCCCTCTAACCGACGAGGAGACGAGCTCAACCATGTAGACGTGTCTAGGTACGGACATGGCCTCCAGACATCAGGTAAAGGCAAGATTTTTTCTATCACGAGCAAGATATTAGCCCAACAGGGACACCTCGATCGAGCTTTGCTATCAAAGTACCCAACATGGCAGAATACCCAGCTTGCGATGGGCAGTTCACGTCACGGGTTTAAGATCCTAACCGCGATCTTACACTCGTTCCATGGATCCCTACTTCGCCTCCTCGATACATCCCAACATGTGTCGAATAATAAGAGGGTCGAGCATACATCTCCGCACATGGAAAAATGAACTTGCGTCGACCATGACAAAGGTCAAACACACATGTACATACATGGAACTTACAAATATTCATGAAGTAAACAAGTCAAAAACAACGATGAGCAAAAATAAGCAAGCATCAACAAAAACATAAAGGAATTAAAGAAAAGTAAAGCATTTATAAATGTCAATCGCTAGAGCCGACGATGTATGAATGTTACAAAAATTATGGGACGCAGTCCCAAGTACAAATAGCTAAGTTAAAAAATGCTAATCACTCCTTGGAGTGACTACTTTGACCTCGGGAGAGTCAGGAGAAGGAACCACTCGACCATTAATCACCTGGGACAGAACCCAGGTTCCTTCAGTGTTGAGCCTCAGGTTCAACACGGACAGCTGATTCACGGCAGCCTCAAAGCCATCGGCCAAAGCATCGATACAGTATGACTCGAGGAGTTGAATACGAGCAACAAAATCGGCACGAGTGCGCAAATCAGTTACATCCTCGAGTTCATCCTATTCAGGCACCATGGTAGCTATTTTACCCCAAAATTTTCCCTCTCATATCTCTCAAAACATTGCAAGAAAAATCTCCAAGTGGCTCAAGATTGCTCAAGAGTTGGACAGTCAAGCTATCTCCTAAGAAAGTCAACCTCAAATTAGGTTTTTGTTTTGCATCAAGGTCCTTGCATAAAAATGACCCCAAGTGCTTCCCAATGTCCTAATATGTTCTCAAGTTCATCCATGTCAAATTTCAAGCCTTGCAGAGGAATTTGCTCAGTCAATTGCTCAAAGGGTCCAAAAATCGACTGTGTTAGGCCAAAAGTCAACTGTGACCCAAATACATTCAAACTTAGAGATTTTTTGTCAACATTCTCATTTTGAAGGATATTTCATCATTTGATCAAGTGTTGATCATGATTCATCAAGGATTGCTCAAAATTCATCAAGACTCAAAAGTTGCTAAATTAGGGTTTTGTAGGAAAAGTCAACTCAACTTTGACAAAGCATAACTTTCTCATACTTTATGAGAAATGACTCATCCAAAGCTCATTTTGAAGAGGATGAAATTTATTACAATCCATATTCATACCCCAAGATCAAGAAATGCACTCACAAGAAGTTACAAATTTGGACATTATAGGTCATTTTTGAAAGTCAACAAAAACACCTTTTTTGCCAAAGCTTATAACTTGAGCATGGAATATCAAAATGAGATGAGACCAAAGGGTTGGTTAGAGGACCTCCCAAGCTTTCTAAAAAGTCCCAGAACACTTCCAAAAGTTCAAAATTGAAGAAGTTATGCATTGTTGAAGTTGGGTATTTTTGCAAAATTGCCAAAAGTCAACTATCCCCAAAACTTCAATTTTTGTCAAATAGGCCCATTATTTTCCACTTGATTTGATCTTGTCACACTACACACGTGTCCTAGCTCAGGCCTTGAGCCCATTTACCAATTTTCTTATTTTATTTGATTTTTTATTGAATTATTTCATTTTAAATCAATTTAAATCAAATCAAATCCCAAAACATGATTACATGAGATCTTTTTCTATTTTCAGGACCTAATCATCATCAATGTCATGATCAAATTCGTATCAACCATTCCATGTGCAAAAAGATTGGATTTTTGGCAAATTAATCAAGTTTTCAATGGAGGATCAAATCCAATCTCCAAGCATTGATGTGCAAGGATTCAAGACCAAAAAGTTGACCTAATACATTGCAGCATACATATACAAGTGAGAGAACACGAATTCAAGGGCTAGAGGTTGCAAGAACACCAAGAACCAAACTTGAAAAATTGCCAAAAAGTGTGAAAATGAAATCATTCTTAGAGGCAAATTCAGGGGTGAAACTCAACACTAATCCATTGCTGGACAGTCACTGGAGCAAAACCAATCCAAAACCAGTATCCATACACGTGCAAGAGCTCTGTAAGTGTCTCAAAAAAATGCTTTTCGTTTGAATTCATAGATCCTTATTCTTACACTTTTCTTACAAAATCTTTGCATATTCATGATTATCATCCAATTTGCAAGCATTCTGCATTAGCCAATTGCATTTATCTGGCCTGTAACCCCGTAGCCGAATCTAGGGTTCGTGGTTTGTTTTTTTGGGCATTTCTTTTACAGGCAAAATCAAGAATCAAGAGGGATATAGGTTTGTTCAGGAGGCCTAGACGAATTCAACCATGTGCTTGGAATCAATTTCCATGGACTAGAATGGATTTTAGGATGTACATACGAATTTAGCTGCGGATATAAATCCGCAGGTAAATTTACAGGGTTAAAGGAAGAAGATGATGACGCGTCTCCCCCTGGTTGGATGGTTTAAACTTGGCGCGTTTTGTTTTTCATTTCTGGCATATTAGCGTGTTTTCCCATAATATTATTGTTGATTAATCCATTAACAACTAACGCACAATGGTTGAGTGGTAGAGACGCGTGTTCAATGATCAACAGGACCTGGGTTCGAATCTCAGGTCCCCCATATTGCATTGTTATTATTTTTTCACAGGTTATCCAGTGTAAACTCCAACGCGTGATGCATCATACTCCCTCATTCAATCAATGGACAGATGGCCCCAGGCCAAATCTGATGGTCCAGATGGGATATCCACCATGGGATTGAGTCATTGGACGCATAGGGAATCAGGAAAGGTCAACCAGGCCAGTGCTTATTGGGCCTCTGAATTGCTGAATAAACCTCCAAATTGGGCCCAGAACCCCCCTAAGTCTTTCTATTTCTTTCTTTTTATTTATTTTATTTATTTGTTTGATTAATTATTTTTATTACTAACTAACCAATTAAAAAAATTTCTTAATAAAATTAAAAACCAAAAATATTTTATTTATTAAAATTAAATTTCAGTATTTTATTTTTGTTAATAAATATTAATTTAATTGATTTAGTTTTTAATTAGGAATAACTTTTAATATATTTTGCAATAATTAAAATTAATTTAGACAAATAGGTTTTATTTGCATTGATCAAATTTATTTTTATTTCTTTAAATATCAAAAATCCAAAAAATATTTATTTTCATTAATTAATCAATTAGCTTATTAATTCAATAATTAGCTTAGTTTAATTTCTTTTTAATTCAAAAATAAACCCAAAAAATCTTTTCTTAAATAATCAAAAGGGTCAAAACCCTAGAACTCGCCCGATTTAATTTCCCGCACGCGTTCCATTTTATTCAATATTGTATCTGTTTCATGGGATATAATAGTTTAATAGGACTTTAAACATTTTTACCGCTTTATTTATTTTCTGCATTTTAATTTCAAGGGTTGCTTTTGGCAATGTAAATACCCGACGCCTTGTAATAGTTAGTTTAAATTCCGCAATTTAATTTCCGCAACTTATAAACTGTTAGATGTTTGATAATAGGGAATGCATGACAAGATCGAATGTTTAACTTAAAATCAACATAGATAACCATTAACATGTACAAAGACAAATTAACTAAAAACAACGCACTCGCACATGCGCACTCTTAGGGTACTCCTCACTTGGTTGCCTTCGTAACGCAGTCATTGAGTATAGGAAGTTTTAGAGGTCTCCATCTTGTTTAAAGATCATAGTTGCCTCGAAACGGTTGCCTCAGAAAAATGATCTAAGACATTAGGGTTACCGCTAAGGCGTCCTAACATTGCTTTAGTGACCGCACGTCCCTTAATCGAATTGACCCTTAAACTCCAACAACGATCCTACCTACTCATCAATAGTGGGATAGCATTGTCTAAAGGATATTAGCACGGATTGATTCCTTTTTCGAGTAGGTAGATGGTTCTTAAGTACTTGCTCCTTCAAAATAAAACTTTTCGCACTTACACCTTTCAAACAAAAACTTCTTTCAAACCCACAAACACAAAGAAAAGCAATTTTTGAAAACACTTTGAGCAAGTACCTAAGAGCCCGTGGATAACCACAGATATAAAGGGTGCTAACACCTTCCCTTTCTATAATCTACCCCCCGGACCCGAGAAACATCTCGAAAAAGGAATTTTTCTATGCTTTTTTCCTTTCCTTGTTGGATAAAATAAAAGACGGTGACGACTCTTTCTTACCGCGACATTTTGCAAAAACAAACGCAAAACGCAAAACGCAAACCAGCATTCCAAAAAATAGTCAGTTCTTTCCCACCGTATCACAGAACTGGCGACTCTGCTGGGGACACTTAATAAGTGGGGTGTACCTTAGGATTAGATCATTGTGTTTTCAATTGTTTGCTTTGTATGCTTTATATTTGTGGGCTTGTATCGGAGTTACTATAGATCCTAACCCGAATCTGGGGGATACCCTTTAGGTAAGTAGCAATAAATTGTGAGGGAACTGTACGACATAGACCGATATGGTTGAAGCAGTAGCTACGTTGGTGCGGCACTTTAGATTGTACCGATATCCCTTGTGTTGGAACGAGGAGAATATAGGTCATCTAAGGGGTCATTAAGCATCAACTGACCTTAGAACCTTTAAATTGACCAACTTGGCCATAGAACAGTAGCAGTATGCTACACTCATTGAGACTAAACTCTCGCGATGATTCCGGATGCAAGAAAAGGTTGCTAAACTGGAATTATGACCGATTGAGGGTAGTCAGTGATATTGAGATCCCCTAGAACCCGGTTACTATTTTTAGGACAGGTTTAAACCAACTGAACTGAAAGAGGGTAGTACCTAAGCTCCTTGCCAACCTAAAATCTAAGGGCTCTCTGTGTGACTTGTGTGCCTTTACCATGTTTGCTATTTGTGGATACTTGTGATGTGCTTTCTATCATGACATCATAACATTGTATACATCTTGCATTGGACTAACCTATTCCAAAGACAGGAGGGATTCATCTTTGTTCTGTTTTGTAGGTCATGATGCCCATACGTAGGAATACCATCCGGATCAACTTTGTCCAGGTTCCCACTGTGCTTAAAGAATTGATTGCAAAGATGCCTGATACTACCTCCTTCATCAGAAGACATGGGTATCTTCTCAATTTGGTTACCTCTAAATTGAACGAGCAGATGATGAGTGTCCTGGTCCAGTTCTATGATCCGATGTACCATTGCTTTACTTTTCAGGACTACCAGTTGGTTCCCACCTTAGAAGAGTTCTCTGATCTGCTCGGTATCTCTATTCTGGAGCAGACCTCGTTTACTGGTTGGGAGAAGGTCCTTAGGCCAGAAGAGATTGCTTCAGCCCTACATATGACCAAGGATGAGGTAATGGCTAATTGGGAGATTAGAAGTGGAGCAAAGGGCTTTCTGACTAAGTTCTTGGTTGGTAAGGCTAATTATTTCTGGGATAGTCTAGACTTCAAGGCATTCGAAGATATTCTGGATCTTCTAATATACGGCTTGGTATTATTTCCGAATCCTGACTCCTTTGTTGATGTGAATGCGGTGAAAATCTTCATCTCTCGTAATCCTGTACCCACTCTCTTGGGTGACATTCTTCATCAGCTTTATGCTTGTACTGCCCGAAAGCGGGGAACCTTGATGTGCTGTGATCTGTTATTGACGAGGTGGTTTATTTCGCACCTCCCCAAATCAGTGCTGAAAAACAAAGAAGGCATGGACTGGGCTTATAGGGTTATGTCTCTCTCTCATAATGACATCATCTGGACTATCAAGGGTATGGACGAGGTAGTTATTATTGATCGATGTGGGGAGTACCCCAATGTTCCACTGATAGGAACCCATGAAGGAATTTCTTATAATCCATGCTTGGCCCTACGTCAGTTTGGGAGAGCCAGAAGAGAGGGACCTCATGAGCTGCTAATGCCTAGTATCATCTTTGATTTTCAAGGGGATATCGATGAGAAACGCCGCAGATTCATAAAGGCTTGGGATAGAGTTCACAGATCTGATCCACATGAGTTGGGTCCAAAGACTTCTCTTCCAATGGAGCCATATCTCAGATGGGTTTGTATCCGTGTCCAAAAGCTGGGTATGTCGTATGAAGCCGTCCTGCCTATCATTGTTGAAGTTGCTAATGAAGAGGGGGTTCTTCCTACCATCCTCCATCCTTACATGCCCACTGACATTGGGGCAGTGAAAAGGTCTTGGATGCAGCTGAGAGAAGAACGGGATGCTTACCGAGAAAAGTTTAACGAGCAAGAGCAGAAGATCCAGAAGTTGACTAGGCAGCTGGAGAACGAGCGGATTCTCAATGACTATGTCCGTACCGACAAGAAGCGACCATGGGAGCACTTATTGTCCTTTGATTATTTCCTTTCCAGTTTTTATTTACTTTTCAGTATTTCCTTTCTTGTAACGCCTTAAGGGTAATTTGTTGAACAATTTGAATTTCAAGTTTACCTAATAAAAGTGTGTTTCCTTTTTGGTTTACGAATTTGAATCTCTCGATGTCTTTGAAATCATGTCATACGCATTTCATCCCATGCACTTCATAATAGGTACCCATTACAGGTCTCTTATCTTCTTCGCTGTTTATTTCAGCATCATGTCTGCTGAACCATCAACTGAGCAAGCAATCAAGGCCTTACAGGCCCAAAATTCCCAATTCCAAGAGCTGTTCATGAATCTAGCTAAGGGTCAGAAAGATCTGAAGACCCTGATTCTGAAAGAGAAGAAGAAGAAGAAGAAAAAGAAGAGGATAGTCCTGTTTAACACAAGTCACAGGTTTGGAAACAGGCTATGGGATGAAGTTTATTTGACCACCTCATCTGGAGGGAAAGATAGTCAAGAGGAAAGAAGGGCTCCTAGCCCTGTGGTCTCAGACAACGAGACAGACTTCGACGAAGACCAGTATCCTCCGGCTGAGGATAAATACAAACAACTGGAAGACCGGTTGAGTGCGATGGAAGTTCAGAAAGTGCCTAGTCTGGAATTTGGTGATCTAGGTCTGTCATCTGGGGTGGTAATTCCCCACAAATTCAAGGCACCAACATTTGCTAAGTATGACGGAGTTTCTTGTCCGAAGCTGCACCTCCGGTCATATGTAAGGAAGATTCAGTCGTACACCGCTGATAAGAACCTATGGATCCACTTCTTTCAAGACAGTCTCTCAGGGACTCAGCTTGAATGGTTTTACCAATTAGACGGAGCCAGTATCCGCAGCTGGGAAGATTTGGCTACTGCTTTCTACAGGCAGTACCAATACAATTCTGACCTCGCTCCCACGCGTACCCAACTCCAGCGTATGTCAAGGGGAACGGGCGAAGGTTTTAAAGATTATGCTCAGAAGTGGAGGGACCTTGCTGGAAGAGTGCAACCACCCTTGGCTGACCGGGAGCTTGTGGATATGTTTCTGGGGACCTTGTCTGGTCCATTTTTCAACCACCTGATTGGGAGCTCTTCGTCTGGGTTTATAGAGCTAATTATGACCGGTGAGAGGATTGAGGCTAGTATTAAGGCTGGTAAGATATAGAAGGGTGCTTCATCAAACACCGAGAAAAAGCCTTTTAAGAAGGAGTCCAGTGCTGTTTACAGTTCGAAAAGCCATAATAGACCTGAACACCGCCAAGTTGTTAATGCGGTTGTTATTTCAAGACCTGCTGGTGCTCCTCGGCACAACAATCAACAAAAGGCCGAGAGACCTTGAAGGCAATTCACCCAACTTAACATGACTTTATCTTAGATTCTGCCACAGTTATTGAAAACCAATCTAGTGATTCCAAGGGAAGCCCCGAAGAATCCAAATACAACATCACCGAAGTACAACCCTAACGCCCGCTGTGCTTTTCACTCTGATAGCCCGGGGCATAATACAGATGATTGTTGGTCTTTGAAGAACAAAATACAGGACTTAATTGATGCCAAGGAGATCGAGTTCAAGGCGCCCGAAAGACCTAATGTTGTGACTGCTCCTATGCCCAAGCATGGAGTAAATGCTATAGATGAAGACTCGTTTGTGGTTTCTGTGAATGATATTGTTACCCCTTTGATGACTGTGAAGAAGAACCTTTTGCTAGCCGGTTTATTTCCGGGTTGTGACGAAGGTTGCCATATGTGTTCTGTTCTACCTACCGGTTGCCCACTTTTGAAATCAGGTGTCCAACGCCTGATGGATAGTAAAGAAATTCTGTTTGAGAAGACTGTTGTTCCCTTAGTTCATACTGAAGAAGTTGCTATTATCACCATTCTCGACAATTCTTCCAAGGCTTCCTCGAGAAAGCCTGTTAGAATTACATCTGTTCCAAGAATCGCCCTGTTGATCATCACTATTCCTGGGCCTATCCCCTATACCTCGGATAAAGTTGTCCCTTGGCACTACGGGGCTGATGTTTATTTTCATGGAGTTAAACAAGAGTTGGATGCTGATACTGACGTCAGTAATATTGTTGGACCTGCTAAAGTCACCCGCATCGGAAGACTTTTCTCACCTAATATCTCTCCACCAATTGCCCTAAAACCTGTTGTTATTACACCTGCCAGTGTACCTGCTACTATTCCTGTTCAAGTTCCTATTCTTACCCCTGTCGCTGAGTCATCTAATACTTGGGGCAAAGGGACCACCAGTGAGCCTTCCCAGACGGAGGCACCAAAGACAATTACTGTTGAAGCTTCTAGACAAGAGATGGAAGAGATTATGAAAATCATCAAAAAGAGCGACTACAATGTAGTTGAACAGCTGGGACAAACCCCGTCCAAGATTTCTATGTTGTCATTGTTGCTATGCTCAGAGGCCCATACTAAGGCTCTGGTTGCATTCCTGAAGACTTCCCACGTACCGCAAGAAACGTCGGCCGACCAATTTAAAGATTGCGTGGCTAGTTTGACTGCTGATAATGGGTTGGGTTTCTCTAACGCCGACTTGACTGCTAAAGGGAAGAATCACAATGATGCCCTGCATGTCTCCATTGAATGCAGGGGCACTACTCTTGCTCATGTATTGGTGGATACTGGTTCCTCATTAAACGTTTTGCCTAAGAAAGCTCTAGATCGGTTGGACTGTGAAGGGTTGGAGCTGAAACCAAGTAACATTGTTGTTAGGGCCTTTGATGGGTCTAAGAGGATGGTGCACGGTGAAGTGGATATTCTGATTAAGGTTGGTTCTCAGGTTTTTTCATCTACATTCTATGTGATGGACATTCGGCCATCTTATTCTTGTTTGCTGGGTCGCCCATGGATCCACAAAGCTGGGGCCGTAACGTCAACGCTCCACCAGAAGCTGAAGTACCCAGTGAAAGGGAATATTGTGACAGTACAAGGAAAGGAAGAGTACATGGTGAGCCACCTCAACTCTTTCCGATATGTGGAGATGGATGGGGAGTTCATTGAGACCCTGTTTTAGCATTTTGAAGAAGTTCCCCAGACGCTAGCGTCAACTGAGACTGTTGTTGAAGATTCTCCTATGAAGATGGCTTCCTTTAAGGATGCTCGGGCCATTATCGAGAAAGGCGGGTGTGCAAATTGGGGCCAACTCCCTGATTTTACACAGAAGACTAACAAGTTTGGTCTGGGTTTCACTGTAGAAGCTCAAAAGGCTGTTCGGAATGCACGGATCGGAAGGCCTCCCGTGTTCATCAGCAACTCGGGAGTGAATGCCATTGAAGACGATGTGGAAGAGTCTGAGTTTGACAACTGAATCTATCCTACGGCCGACGGTGGACCAAGCAACTGGACAGCAAAGGACTTCATCCCTATTTCTTTTGTTACCCAGTAATGAAACTTTTTGTTTTGAATTTGTAACAGACAATGTTTTAAACTCTATGGCCCAGTGTCTTACCCGGGGCACTGTGGCTTCATTTGTGAGGGCTTTATGTGTGTCATTTTCATATATCATTAATAAAAGCATTGGACGTTTCTTGCATTTCAAATCTTGCGCTCCTTGTTTTTCTTTTATTACATATTACAAAACAACTATTTTACACACACTCACATATACAGGTCTACATCCACTCTGGATCTCACTGTAACGACTCTGCTACTGCCAGTTATGACTTCGAAAATCCGATCAACTTAGCCGAAGACGAAGGTGGAGATGATTGCGAAGTTCCTGGTGAACTTGCAAGACTGTTACTTCAGGAAGAGAGGGCTATACAGCCGCACGAAGAGCCGGTGGAGTCAGTAAATCTGGGTACAGAAGAGGATAAGAAAGAAGTTAAGGTCGGTGCAAATCTGGAGCTTAGTGTGAAGCAACGATTGATTCAGATGCTGCGTGACTACGTTGAGATCTTCTCCTGGTCTTATGAATATATGCCTGGGTTGGATACCGATATTGTAGTTCACCGATTGCCTACCAAGGAAGATTGTCCTCCAGTGAAACAGAAGGTCCGCCGAATACGCCCAGAGATGTATGAGAAAATCAAGGATGAAGTGATGAAACAGTTTGACGCTGGTTTTCTAGCAGTTACTTCTTACCCACAGTGGGTTGCCAATGTGGTTCCTGTGCCAAAGAAGGATGGTAAGGTTCGAATGTGTGTTGACTATAGGGATCTGAACAGGGTAAGCCCCAAGGATGACTTCCCTCTACCTCATATTGACGTTCTGGTTGACAACACCGCTTAGCACAAGGTATTCTCCTTTATGGATGGTTTCTCCGGTTATAATCAGATTAAGATGGCTCCCGAAGACATGGAGAAGACAACTTTTGTTACTCAGTGGGGTACCTTTTGCTACAAGGTCATGCCTTTTGGACTGAAGAATGTTGGGGCAACGTATCAGCGTGCCATGGTTGCTTTGTTTCATGACATGATCCATCATGAGATTGAGGTATACGTCGATGATATGATTGCAAGATCCCAGACTGAGGAAGAACATCTTGACCACCTTCAGAAGCTATTTGACAGGTTGAAATTGTACAAGCTGAGGTTAAACCCGAACAAGTGCGCCTTCGGGGTGAGATCTGGTAAGTTGCTGGGTTTCGTCGTAAGCGATAAAGGTATCCAAGTGGATCCGACAAAGGTGAAGGCCATACAAGAGATGCCAGCTCCCCAAACAGAGAAAGAAGTCAGAGGCTTTCTGGGACGTCTAAACTACATTGCCCGATTCATCTCGCACTTGACTGCTACTTGTGAACCAATCTTCAAGCTACTAAAGAAAGATCAAGTAGTACGTTGGAACGATGAATTCCAGGCCGCTTTCAAAAGGATCAAAGAGTATCTCCAAGAACCACCCATTCGGATGCCTCCAGTTGAAGGGAGACCCTTAATCCTATACTTGACAGTACTCGACAACTCAATGGGGTGTGTGCTGGGTTAGCATGACGAGTCTAGCCGAAAAGAGCATGTTATTTATTACCTTAGCGAAAAGTTTACCGACTGTGAGACCCGATACTCACTGCTCGAGAAAACTTGCTGCGCTTTGGCATGGGCTGCTCGCCGGCTGAGACAGTATATGCTGACTCACACTACTCTATTGATTTCAAAAATGGATCCAATCAAGTATATCTTCGAAAAGCCTGCCTTGTCCAGAAGAATAGCGAGATGGCAGATGATCTTGACTGAGTATGACATCCAATACATGACCCAAAAGGAAATCAAAGGAAGTGCGTTGGCAGACCATTTGGCACATCAGGAAGTGGATGATTACCAATCTATGAACTTCGAATTCCCGAACGAGAATATCATGTTGGTAACTGATTGTGAGACACCTGGACCGGATGAAGGACCTGAGGAAGGATCCCGATGGTCTATGTACTTTGATGGAGCTTCGAAGGCTTTGGGTAATGGCATTGGCATTGTGATCATATCTCCTAAAGGCTCTCATACTCCGTTTACCGCCCGATTATGTTTCAACTGCACCAATAATATGGCGGAGTATGAGGCATGCATTATGGGTCTTCGAGCAGCAATTAACCTAAGGATTAAGTTCTTGAGTGTTTTCGGAGATTTCGCTCTCGTGATCAGTCAGATCAAAGGCGAGTGGGATACGAAACACCCAAATCTTATTCCTTACAAGGAGTATGTATTGACGTTGCTTCCCCATTTCGAGGAGATAACCTTTGAACACTTCCCTAGAGAGGAGAATCAGTTGGCGGACGCGCTGGCTACGATGTCTTCTATGTTAAAAGTCAATTGGGACAACGAAGCTCCCCGAATTATCATTGAGGGATTGGACGAACCTGCACATTGCTGTGATATTGAGACTGAAGAAGTAACAGAAAAGCCCTGGTTTCATGAGGTGAAGAGGTATCTTGAGGCTCAGGAATACCCCGAGGGTGCATCTGTTAATGACAAGAAGTTTCTAAGGAGGTTCGCGGCAAAGTTCTTCATCAGCAATGGCATCCTTTACAAGCGCAACGATGATTCGACCTTACTGTGTTGTGTGGATAAGAATGAAGTAGAAAGGATCATGGCGGAGTTACATGAAGGTACTTTCGGAACTCATTCCAGTGGACACACCATGGCAAAGAAAATCCTTCGGGCAGGATATTATTGGTCCACAATGGAAGCTGACTGTTATCAGCATTCTCGGACATGTCACAAGTGCCAAGTCTATGCTGATAAGGTGCACATACCTCCAGTTCCTCTGAACGTCTTGACGGCACCTTGGCCTTTTGCAATGTGGGGCATTGATATGATCGACGAGATCAGACCTACGGTAACTAACGGGCATCGTTTCATCCTGGTAGCAATTGATTACTTTACGAAGTGGGTTGAAGCGGCTTCCTTTGCTACTATAACCAAGAACGTCGTGGCACGGTTCATTTGGCACAATCTGATATGTCGATATGGTGTACAAGAGAGGATAATTACGGACAATGGTACCAATCTCAACAACAAGATGATCACTGAACTCTGCAAACAGTTTAAGATACATCATCATAACTCTTCTCCCTACTGGCCGAAGATGAATGGGGCTGTCGAAGCAGCTAATAAGAACATTAAGAAGATTGTGTAGAAGATGACGGTGACATACAAAGACTGGCACGAGATGTTACCATTTGCTCTTCATGGATACCGTACCTCAGCGCGGACGTCAACAGGGGCAACACCCTTTTCCTTGGTATATAGCATGGAGGCAGTCTTGCCCATTGAAGTTCAGATACCCTATCTCTGAATCATGAAGGATGAAGGTTTGAGCGAAGATGACTGGTGTTGTACCCCAAAATTTGCCCTCCCATATTCTTCAAGGTTTGGCAAGATCATGGTTCAAAATATCTCAAGGGTTGCACAGTCCAATTGCCTCCTAACACAGTCAAAATTAGGGTTTTGGTTATGGCAAAGAAATTGAGGTTTCCAAGGGTCCAATCAAGTCCCATATGCCTATATACATTGTCAATCACTTACATGTCAAGTTTCAAGGCTCACAAGGTCAAGTTGCACAGTCAAAAACCCTAAATGCTTCACAGTCAACTGCAGGGGCAAAATGGTCATTTGGCAGTCAAAAGTCAAAATTTTTGGTCAACATATTATTTTGAAGCCACAATCATCATTTGATCAATTCTTGATCATGATTCCACAAGCATGGCTCAAAAAGTCTCAAGATGCAAAAGTTTCTATTTTTGGACAGCTGAAAAGTCAACTGCAAATTGACCAAGGCATAACTTCTTCATGGTTTATCATAAAAATCCCATCCAAAGCTCATTTTGAAGGGGATGATATTTCCTACAACTCATCTTCACACTTCAAGTCCAAGAAATGCTCTCACAAAAAGTTATCAATTTCAACATTATAGGTCATTTTCAAAAGTCAACAAAAAGGCACTTTAAGTCAAAGACCATAACTTGATATTGGTAAATCAAAATGACATGGGACCAAAGGTATTGGTTAGAGGACTTCAAGACCTTTCCAAAATGTCCAAGAACATGTTCATAGCTTCAAAATTGAGCAAGATATGCATTGGAGAAGTTGGGAAATTTTTGGGAACTTTCAAAAGTCAACTTTGCCTAAAAAGCTTCAAATTTGCTAATGGGCCTCAAATTCTTTCTTGAATCATTACCCAAAGCCTATGCACGACCCATTGAGCTCAAGATAATTTATTATTTTTATTTTTAATTAATTAATTGGATTTATATTTATATTAATTCATTTAATTGGTTTTAATTATAAGAAAATTCAAAGATATGCTTTTTTAGATCTTTTTGTGCAGCCAATGTGACTAGGGAAAGCTGGCAATTCGTTTCTCAATCAACAAGGCAAGATCTTCCATAATTGGCAAGGTTTCCATGGAAAAAGATTGAAAAAAAGATATGATTAGCAATCAAATATTCAAGTCATTAATCCATGGACTTGTGGGCTTATTTTTGACCTAGAATCATTCACATACATATGCATAAGGAAACCCTACTGAGACAGACACAAAAAAGCTGCTGAGAATCCATAACCAAGTTGCAAAATTTCAAAAAAAACTTGGAAACTGATTTCATACTGGCAGGGAAATTCAAGGCCTAAAAGCGTTTCTAATACGTTGCTGACATTGCCAGGAAACTATTGCTATCCAGAACAAATCCTCATACTCAAAGAAACGGTAAAACATAGCCATGGTTTGAACGAATATTTTCATAATCGAAACCTAATTTCTATGCATCATTCATGTGTTTTGCTCATTGATTTGTACTACTGACACCTTCCTGAAGCGTTTGAGATAGCTTAATTGTGCTAAGGCTGCCTGAATCGAAATCCACCATCAAAGGATATTAGGGTTTCAGAGCTTCAATATTGGGGGTTTCCATATATTATAAAATTGGACCTCCAAACCAGTATAGACAAATTCGTTGCAACAAGACGAATCAAATGATACCCTCGCGCTCAATTTATGTGATCCACAGGGCTATTCTCTATTTGCTGGACTTTTTCTTTGTGGGGGTTTAAAACCCCCGCTACTTGTTTTATATTTTGCAGGAAGAACGAAGAAGAAGCATGCGTGGCATTACATGACTGGGACATTCAAACTTTAGCGCGCTTTTTCATTATCCCAGCATATTTGGCACGTTACATATATTATGTTTCTTTATTATTATGTTAACAAACACGCTTGAACAGCTCAGTTGGTGGAGGACGTGCCTTGCAAACATTGGGACCTGGGTTCGATTCCCAGGTCCCCCCACATAATTCATGATTTTTGTTTTAATGTCTTCTAGTGCAGCGCCTCATTCAATGGCCTACCATGAGTCCCACGCCTGTGCTTGCCAAGTGGCCTTGATGAGCAATCTGAAGGACAGAAGGTGAATTCCATGGTGCACTCCAGTCAACAGCATGCACACAATCTTGGAAAGTCAAACGAGCTTTGTCTTAATGGGCCAGGATTTCTCAAACAAACCTCCATTTGGGCCTGAAACCCCCCTTGGTTTGCATTCTTTTTAATTTTATTTTATTTTCTTTTCTAATTCTTTTTAATTGTTTTAATTGTTTTTTCACCATAAAATAATTTTCCATAATAAAATCAGAAAATCAAAATACAAAATATGTTTAATTATTTATTAATTTCCTCACTAATTTATTTTTGTAAATAAATGTTAATAATTAATTTAGTTAATTTAGGTCTGAAATTCAATCTTTTCTTTAATAAATAAAATTCTATAGAATTAGGTTTTGATTCTTTTTTTGGTCATTATTATTATCATTATTTATTCTTATTATTAATTGCTATTTTTGTAAATAAATATGTAAATTAATTAACTAGTAAATTAGGTTAACTATAATATTTTCTTAATAATTAAAATAGACCTAGAATTAGGGTTTTCACTTGATTTTATTTTCTTTATTTTCATAAATACCAAAAAGACATAAAAAAAATCTTTTCTTTTCTTTAATTAATTATAATTAGGTCCTAATTTAATTTAATTTCAAGCAAAGGGTCAAAGCCCTCGGACGTCCTAATTTTAATTCTTTCGCACGTTATTCTTTTTTTATTATTATGTAACTGCTTTCCGGATGTAATAGTAATTAGGTTTATCGTTTTTCTTTTACTTTCCGCATCTTTTATCAAAAACGGGTCTTTGTATTTTGGCGATGTATAGACCCGCGCCTTGTAATAGCGTAGCTTTTATCTTTCCGTCTTTTAATTTCCCGCACTCCTAAATTCTAAATTGCACGAAAGAATGTATGGTAATTAAAAAAACAAGCGTAGTTCACAATGTCATGATCAAAAATAATTGTTAACATGAAAACAACACACAATACACACACCACTTCTAGGGTACGCCTCACTCGTTGCCTTCGAAACGTGGTCGTCAAGTATAGGACGTTTTAGCGGTCCTTATGTCCATGATCAAGTTGCCTCGAAACGGTTGCCTCGGATTAAAAAAGGATCTAGGACATAAGGGTAGCTTCTAGGGTGTCCTACTGTTGCTTCGGTGAGCACACTGTCCCTACAATCGAATTGAACCGAACACCTCCAACGGTGGTGCTACCTACCTCTCAATGGTGGGATGGCACTACTTTAGGGACTTCTACACAGCCTAATTCCTTAGGGTAGGTAGATGACTCATGGATACTTGCTCTTTTCAAAAACAAAACAAAATCTTTTTCACACCGACACTTTCAAAAAGCTTCCAAAACAATTTTTCAAACACTCTTGAGGACAGATACAAGAGTTATTCAGAAATCTTTCAAAGAAACTTTTTTTTAAACCCACTCACATTTTGAAAAGAAAACATCTTGAAAACATAAGAGCAAGTATCTAAGAGCCCATGGATAACCATGGATAGAAAGGGTGCTAACACCTTCCCTTTCTATAAATCTACCTCTCGAACCGAGAAACGTTCTCATAAGGAATTTTGCTGTGCTTTTGTCCTGTCCATGTTGGAGAAAATAAAAGACGGTGGCGACTCTTGCTTCCACGACATTTCGCGAACCAGCTTTAAACAGTCATTTCTAAATCCACCGATCACAAAATTGGTGACTCTGCTGGGGATACTTAAAGCGAGGTGTACCTTAGGATAGCTCAGACTTGTGTTTTCAATTGCTGTGTTTTGTTTGCTTTATTACTATGGGCATTTGTATTGGAGTTTCATAGATCCTAACCCGGATCTGGGGATACCCTGTTAGGTAGCATAAGCTGGGAGGGACCTGTCCGGCGTAGACCGACACGGGTGAAGCAGTGGCTACGTTGGTGTGGCACCTTGGTCTGTACCGATATCCCTTGTGTTGCAACGAGGAGAATATGGGTCTTCTGAGGAGTCATTAAGCACCAACCGACCTTAGAACCCTAATTGACCTAACTTGGCCATAGAACAGTAGCAGTATGCTACACCCATTGAGGCTAAACTCTCGCGATGGTTCTGGCTGCAAGAAAAGATTGCGATGCTGGAGTTATGACCGATTGAGGGTAGCCAGTGATATTGGGATCCTCTAGAACCCGGTTACTTTTGATAGGATAGGTATTAACCAACAAACTGAAAGAGGGTAATACCTAGACCCCATGCTGGCCTAAACTTTAAGGGCTGTCTTGTGTGACTTGTGTGCCTTATCATGTTTGCCTTTGTGAATATTTGTGGTGTGCTTTATCATGACATCATACCATCATAGACATTGCATGCATCCTGCATAAGGACTGACCATTTCAAAGACAAGAGGGTTTCACCTTTGCTCTGTTTTGTAGGACATCATGATGCCTATGCGAAGGAACACTATCCGGTTCAATTTTGTTCACCCACCTGAGTTGCTTGAAGAATTGGTTAGCAGAATTCCAAACACCACTTCTTTCATCCAGCGGCATGGTTCTCTTCTCAGTTTAGTCACTGCAAAGTGGGACCAACAACTGATGAGTGTCTTGACCCAGTTTTATGATCCTTTGTATAATTGCTTCACCTTTCAAGACTTCCAGCTGGTCCTTACCCTGGAAGAGTTCTCTGATTTGCTGGGTATCCCTATCTTGGATCAGACTCCCTTTACTGGTTGGGTAAAGACTCTTAGGCTTGAGGAGATTGCTGCAGCCCTTCCTTTGACCACCAAAGAGGTAATGGACAACTGGGTGACTAGAAGCAGAGTTAAGGGTTTCTTGGCCAAGTTTCTGATTGGTAAAGCTAACAGTTTCTGGAACGATTTAGACTTCAGGGCATATGAAGACATTCTGGCTCTCTTTATCTATGGTCTAGTTTTGTTTCCTAATCCTGATAACTTCATTAACATCACTGCCATAAGGATCTTCATGTCTCGGAACCCTGTGCCCACTCTCTTGGGTGATATCCTGCAACAACTCTATGCTCGTACTGCCCGAAGACGAGGAACTCTATGGTGTTGTATTCCTTTGTTAGTGAGGTGGTTTATTTCGCACCTCCCTAAGTTCGTGCTGAAGAACAAAGAAGGAAGAGGTTGCGCTCATAGGTTAATGTCTCTCACTGATAATGACATCATTTGGACTTTCAGGGGTTTGGATGAGGTAGCTGTTATTGATCGTTGCGGAGAATATCCTAATGTTCCTCTGATCGGTACCCAAGGAGGAATCTCTTATAATCCATGTCTAGCTCTCCGTCAGTTCGGAAGAGCCAGAAGAGCAGGGCCTCATGAGATGTTGGTGCCTCACATCAGTTTTGAGTTTCAGGTAGATAGTGACGAGCTGCGTCGTAGGTTCATCAAGGCTTGGGACAGAATTCACAAAGCTGACCCTCAAGAGTTGGGACCGAAGACTTCTCTACCTATGGAATCCTACTACAGATGGGTCCGCATCCGTGCTCAGAAGTTAGGTATGCCATATGAAGCTGTCAGACCCATCATTCTTGAATATCCTGACAGAGATGGAGCTCCTCCAACTGTTCTCCCCCCTCAGATACCTACTGATGTTGATACACTCAAGAGGTCTTGGTGCAACTACGATAAGAACGGGATTCTTATCGGGAAAAGTTCAACGAGCAGGAATTGAAGATCCAGAAGCTGACAAAGCAGTTGGAGAACGAGCGGGCCTTGAATGACTACATCCGTACTGAGAAGAGGAGACCCTGGGATCAATGATGAACTTTGGATGTTCTTTTACAGTTTTGTTCATTTCCCTTTTCAGTATTTCCATTCTATGTAACGCCTAAGGGCAATCTGTTGAACAATTTAAATTCCAAAGTTTAAATCTAATGAAGTGTGTTCCTTTTTTTTTACAAAGTTGAATCCCGATTGTCTTTGAAAACATAAATCATACGCATTCCATTCATCATGTGCATAGCATGTACTCTTCTTTTCAGGTTGCTTAATGTTTTTCGCTGTTTATTTCAGCAATCATCATGAACCCTGAATCATCTACTGAGCAATCCATCAAGGCCCTCCAGGCTCAGAATGCCCAGTTCCAGGAGTTGATCATGAGTTTAGCCCAAGGTCAAGAGGAATTGAAGGCTCTGCTGGTCAAGAAGAAGAAGAAGAGAACTGTACTATTCAACACTGACCGGAGGTTTGGCAATACACTACAGAATGAGGTTGATCAAGCTGGTTCTTCTATAGGGAAAGGCATTCCCCAAGGGGGAAGGGTTCCTAGTCCGGTGGTCTCTGACAACGAGACTGATTTCAATGAGGAGCAGTATCCTCCAGCTGAAGACAAGTACAAGAAGTTAGAGGATCGCCTGAATGCCATGGAAATTCAACAAGTGCCTGGGTTGGATTTTGGAGACTTGGGTCTATCTTCTGGTGTGGTGATCCCACACAAGTTCAAAGCACCATCTTTCACAAAGTATGACGGGGCGTCCTGCCCTAAGCTACATCTCAGATCTTATGTGCGGAAGATCCAGCCGTATACTGTGGACAAGAACTTATGGATCCATTTCTTCCAGGAGAGTCTTTCAGGGACTCATCTCGAATGGTTCTATCAGCTGGATGGAACCAAGGTTCGTAACTGGGAGGATTTGGCTACTGCTTTCTACAAGCAGTATCAGTATAATACCGACCTCGCTCCTACACGTACCCAACTCCAGGGTATGTCGCTAGGATCGGGAGAAGGTTTTAAAGAGTATGCGCAGAAGTGGAGGGACCTGGCTGGCAGGGTGCAGCCGCCGTTAACCGATCGTGAACTTGTGGACATGTTCTTGGGGACCATATCCGGGTCGTTCTTTAATCATTTCATTGGCAATTCGTCTGCAGGGTTTATAGATCTCATTCTGACGGGTGAAAGGATAGAAGCTGGCATGAAATCAGGGAAGATACAGAAGGGTGTGTCCTCAAGTTCTGAGAAAAAGCCTTTCAAGAAGGAAGCCAGTGTTGTGTATGGGCCCAGGAGGCAAAATAAACTAGAACGGCGCCAAGCTGTCAACGCGGTGGTAATTGCTAAGCCTGCTGCCGCTCCTCGGCAACCTAACCAACCAAGGGGTGAGAGACCCAGAAGAGAATATGCTCGGCTTAGTATGACCTTGTCACAGATCTTGCCGCAACTACTATCAACCAACCTGGTAACCGTCAGAGAAGCTCCGAAGGTGGTAAACACAACCTCTCCGAAGTATAATCCAAACGCCCATTGTGCTTATCACTCTGATAGCCCGGGGCATTCTACTGATGATTGCTGGGCCCTGAGAAATAAGGTTCAGGACCTTATCGATGCCAAGGAAATACAATTTGAGGCGCCCGAAAGGCCCAACATTGTGACTGCTCCTATGCCCCAGCATGGAGTAAATGCTATTGAGGAAGACCTGTATGCCGTTTCTGTGGATGATGTTGCTACTCCTTTATTGACTGTCAAGAGAAACCTGTTGCTAGCCGGTTTATTTCCGGGCTGTAGCAAGGGTTGCCTTCTGTGTGCCGTTTCCTTTGCTGGTTGTCCGTTGCTGAAGTCAGGCGTCCAAAACCTGATGGATAACAAAGAAATCTTGTTCAAGAAGACCGCTGTTCCTATTGTTCCTACTGAAGAAGTATCTGTTGTCACCATCTTCAACAATCCTACCAAGGCTCCCTCGAGGAAGCCCGTCAAAATCATGTCTGTTGCACCTATTATCATTACTGTTCCGGGGCCCCTCCCCTATAAATCTGACAAGGCTGTCCCATGGCACTATGGGGCAGATGTGTATGTGCTTGGAGTAAAGCAGGAGTTCAACACCAGTACCGGTATCAGTAACATCACCGGTCCCGCTAAAGTTACTCGCAGTGGCAGGCTCTTCTCGCCTGACATTGCCACCAGTTATCTGAAGACCTCTTATCATCACACCTATAAGTGCGCCTGTTTCCCCTACTGATCAAGTTTCTACCCCTGCTGCCGAGTCATCTGACGCTCGGGGTAAAGGGATTGCTGACATGCCTGCCCGGATGGAGGCACCGAAGACTGTCAATGTCGAAGCCTCCCAGCAAGAGATGGAGGAAATCCTTAAGATCATCAAGAAGAGCGATTTTAACGTTGTTGAACAGCTGGGGCATACCCCCTCTAAGATCTCCATGCTATCATTATTTTTGTGCTCAGAGGCCCATGCCAAGGCCCTGATTTCCTTCCTAAAGACGGCCCATGTGCCACAAGAGACGTCTGCGGACCAATTTACTGATTGTGTGGCCAACTTGACCGCTGACAATGGGTTGGGTTTCTCTGATGCTGATCTGACCGCTAAGGGAAAGAACCACAATGATGCCCTGCATGTCTCCATAGAATGCAGGGGCACTACTCTCGCACACGTGTTGGTGGACACTGGTTCTTCGCTGAATGTATTGCCCAAGAAGGCCTTAGACAGGTTGGATTGTGAGGGCCTGGAGTTGAAGCCTAGTAACATCGTGGTCCGAGCCTTTGACGGGTCAAAGAGGATGGTACATGGTGAAGTGGATATTTCGATTCGTGTTGGTTCTCAAGTCTTTGATTCAATGTTCTATGTGATGGACATTCGTCCATCTTATTCCTGTTTGTTGGGTCGACCTTGGATTCACAAGGCTGGGGCTGTAACCTCCACTCTACACCAAAAGCTCAAATACCCTGTCAGAGGGAAGATTGTTACAGTGCAGGGGGAGGAAGAATACATGGTTAGTCATCTGAACTCATTCCGGTATATAGAGATGGACGGGGAGTTCATTGAAACCCCCTTCCAACATTTTGAAGAGGTGCCTCCAACATTGGCGTCAGCAGAGACAGTAACTGAAGAAAACTCTCCCTTGAAGATGGCTTCCTTGAAGGACGCCCGAGCTGTAATTGAGAAAGGTGAATGTGCTAACTGGGGAAGGCTCCCTGATTTTACTCCTAAAATTGACAAGTTTGGGCTGGGTTTCACTGCAGAGGCTCAGAGGGCTGTACGCAAAGCAAGGATCGGAAGACCTCCCGTGTTCATCACCAACCCGGGAGTGAATGCTATTGAAGGCGATGCGGAGGAATCAGAGTTTGATAGCTGGATCTACCCGACGACTGACGGTGGACTGACCAATTGGACTGAAAAAGACTACATACCTGTTACTTTTGTTACTCAGTAATGAATTCCTTGGTTTTTTAAGTTTGTAATGAACAATAAATTGAAACTTTATGGCCCGGTGTCTTACCCGGGGCACCGTGGCTTCATTTGTGAGGGCTTATTACTTGTCATTTCCATATATCATGAATAAAAACATTGGACGTTTTTCGCATTTCAAATCTTGTGCTCCCTTTCTTTCTTTCTTTATATATTGCAAAACAGCTATATTTACACACACTCACCTATACAGGTTCCAATCCACTCTGGATCTCACTGGTAACGACTCTGCTACTGCCAGTTATGACTTCGAAAATCCGATCAACTTAGCCGAAGATGAAGGTGAAGATGATTGCGAAGTGCCTGGCGAGCTTGCAAGATTGTTACTCCAGGAAGAGAGGGCCATTCAGCCACATGAAGAGCCAGTGGAAATGGTAAATCTGGGTACTGAGACAGATAAAAAGGAAGTTAAGATTGGTGCTAATCTAGAGCTCAATGTGAAACAACGGTTGATCCAGATGCTGCATGACTATGTGGAAATCTTTGCCTGGTCCTACGAAGACATGCCTGGGTTGGATACCGACATTGTGGTCCATCACCTGCCTACCAAGGAAGACTGCCCTCCGGTAAAGCAGAAGGTCCGCCGTATGCGTCCAGAGATGTCCGAGAAAATCAAAGCTGAGGTTATGAAGCAATTTGATGCCGGGTTTCTAGCAGTGACTTCTTACCCTCAGTGGGTTACCAACGTGGTTCCGGTGCCGAAGAAAGATGGCAAGGTCCGAATGTGTGTTGATTACAGGGATCTGAATAGGGCGAGCCCCAAGGATGACTTCCCTCTGCCTCACATTGACGTTCTGGTTGACAATACTGCTCAGCACAAAGTGTTCTCCTTCATGGATGGTTTTTTAGGTTATAATCAGATTAAAATGGCTCCTGAAGACATGGAGAAGACTACCTTTGTTACTCAGTGGGGCACCTTCTGCTACAAGGTCATGCCTTTTGGACTGAAAAATGTTGGGGCAACCTACCAACGTGCCATGGTTGCTTTATTTCATGACATGATCCATCATGAGATTGAAGTGTACGTCGATGATATGATTGCAAGGTCTCAAACTGAGGAGGAACACCTTGACCATTTACAGAAGCTGTTTGACCGTCTGAAGTTATACAAGTTGAGGTTGAACCCAAACAAGTGCACATTTGGGGTAAGATCTGGAAAGTTGCTAGGCTTCGTCGTAAGCGACAAAGGTATTCAAGTGGACCCTGCCAAGGTTAAAGCCATACAAGAGATGCCAGTTCCTAAGACAGAGAAAGAAGTCAGAGGCTTTATAGGACGTCTGAATTACATTGCCCGATTCATCTCGCACCTAACTGCTACCTGTGAGCCAATCTTCAAGCTGCTGAAGAAAGATCAGGTAGTACGTTGGAATGATGAATGTCAGGCCGCTTTTGACAGAATCAAAGAGTATCTCCAAGAACCACCCATTCTTATGCCACCGGTTGAAGGGAGACCTCTAATATTATACTTGACAGTACTTGACAGCTAAATGGGGTGTGTGCTGGGGCAGCATGACGAGTCTGGCCGAAAAGAGAACACCATTTATTACCTTAGCAAAAAGTTTACCGACTGTGAGACCCGATACTCACTGCTCGAGAAAACTTATTGCGCTTTGGTATGGGCTGCTCGCTGGCTGAGACATTATATGCTGACTCACACTACTCTGTTGATTTCAAATATGGATCTGATAAAGTACATATTCGAAAAGCCTGCTCTGTCTGGAAGAATAGCAAGGTGGCAGATGATCTTGACAGAATACGACATCCAGTATACAACTCAGAAAGCTATCAAGGGAAGTGTATTGGCGGACCATTTGGCACACCAGGCGGTAGACGACTACCAGTCAATGAACTTTGAATTTCCTGACGAGAACATCATGGTAGTGACTGATTGTGAAGTACCTGGACCGGATGAAGGACCTGAGGAAGGATCCTGATGGTCTATGCACTTTGACGAAGCCTCCAACGCTTTGGGTAATGGTATTGGCGCTGTGATCATATCCCCCAAAGGCACTCATACTCCACTTACTGCCCGGCTATGTTTCAACTGCACCAACAACATGGCGGAGTATGAGGCATGCATCATGGGTCTTCAAGTTGCGATTGACTTAAGGATCAAGTTTCTGAGTGTCTTCGGAGATTCCTCTCTCGTGATCAATCAGATCAAAGGCGAGTGGGATACGAAACACCCAAATCTTATCCCTTATAAAGAATGTGTGTTGACATTGATCCCCCATTTCACAGAGATAACTTTTGAACACTTCTCAAGAGAGGAGAATCAATTGGCGGACGCGTTAGCTACGATGTCTTCCATGTTCAAAGTCAAATGGGACAATGAGGCTCCCCGGATCATCATCTGGAAACTGGATGAACCTGCATATTATTGTGATCTTGAGGCTGAGATAGTAACTGAAAAACCCTGGTATCATGAGGTGAAGAGGTATCTGGAAGCTCAAGAATACCCCGAGGGTGCATCTGTCAACAACAAGAAGTTTCTGAGAAGGTTCGCAGCAAAGTTCTTCCTCAACAATGGCATTCTATACAAGCGAAACCATGATTCGACCTTACTGCGTTGTGTGGATAAGACTGAAGCAGAAAAGATCATGGCAGAGCCGCATGAAGGTACCTTCGGAATGCATTCCAGTGGGCACACTATGGCAAAGAAAATCCTTCGGGCAGGATATTTCTGGTCCACAATGGAAGCCGACTGTTACCAACATTCTCTGACATGTCACAAGTGCCAGATATATGCAGATAAGGTGCACGTTCCTCCCGTCCCTCTGAATGTCTTGAATACACCTTGGCCTTTTGCAATGTGGGGCATTGATATGATCGGCGAGATTAAACCTACAGCATCCAACGGGCATCGCTTCATCCTAGTAGCGATTGATTATTTTACAAAGTGGGTTGAGGCAGCTTCTTATGCTACTGTAACCAAGAACGTCGTGGCACGGTTCATTCGGCATAACCTGATCTGTCGATACGGCGTCCCGAAAAGGATCATTACGGACAATGGTACCAATCTTAACAACAAGATGATCACTAAGCTCTGCGAGCAATTCAAGATACAGCACCACAACTCTTCTCCTTATCGACCGAAGATAAATGAGGCTGTAGAAGCAGCGAATAAGAATATCAAAAAGATTGTGCAGAAGATGACAGTGACCTACAAAGATTGGCACGAGATGTTACCGTTTGCTCTTCATGGGTACCGTACCTCAGCAAGAACGTCAACCGGGGCAACTCTTTTTTCCTTGGTCTACGGCATGGAGGCAGTCTTGCCGATTGAAGTCCAGATACCCTCTCTCCAGATAATGAAGGATTCAGGCTTGAGCGAAGATGACTGGATCCAGACTCGACTTGATCAATTAAATCTAATCGACGAAAAGAGACTCACTGCTATTTGTCATGGTCAAACATATCAAAAACGGATGATCAGGGCATTTAACAAGAAGGTCAGACCACAAGAGTATCAAGTTGGGGACCTGGTAATCAAACGCATCATTCTTCCTCAAAGTGATCCCAGGGGCAAATGGACCCCTACGTACGAAGGGCCATTTGTGGTTAAACATGTCTTCTCAGGAGGAGCCATGATTCTAACCACCATGGATGGTGACGACCTTCCTCACCCCGCCAATGCAGACATAGTAAAAAGATACTACGCATGATAAAAGACCCGCTAGGTTGACATACCTAGGCAAAAATAAGGGCTTCCCGGCGAACCAAAAGGGTTCGGGCAAAAATAAGGGATGAAATAAAAAAAATCTGTACACCCGGCAAGTCGAAAACCTGAAAAGGCGGCTTGGGCAAAAATGGGTATCCCGGTGGACTGAAAACCCGGAAGGGCGGTCCAGGCAAAAGTTAGGGATTAAAGCGTAATACTATGTCTCATTGGATCACCTGGCATCCAGAATCCGGTTTCAACATCAAGTTCAGACGACATCGATCAGTCAGCTTCATCTTCAACTGAGCAGCCAAGTGATGAGACGCTCGAAGATATAAAGGCAATAGCAGAGTTGGAACCCAGTGGGATTATTCTTTAAACATAGCTGTTTTGTTTTCCCTTTTCACAAAATTGTATAAACTCTGTTGTTCGGCGGCGTTCTCTTACTAGGACGTCATCCTCTTGTACATAAACGCCTATTTACAGGCCAATTCAAAAATCAATACAAATTCACTTTTCAGACCAATTGCCAATTGTTTTTCCTTTTCTGTTTTGTTTTGTAAAGAACGTCCAATGTTCATTTGTGATATATGCATTTGACACTAATTGCTAACTCATAAATATTTGCATGCGAAACAAAGGATTAATTACAGGTAACATCAGAAACAGGGGCAATATTGAATTGTCTAAGCAGTCTAATTGCTCTGTCCACCAAGGTACCAAGGTAAGTTCGGCTGAAGAATGAAACCCAGATACCTTCACTCCCCGCCGAGTAAGACAAGGTTCTACAATTCTCCCCAAGCAGTTGGTCTCCCATCAGCCCTAAAAGGCACGGTATCCCAAGCAAGTCAGCAACGCTCTCCCCCAAGCAGAGTTAGACCACTGTCAGCCTTAAAGAAGTTGGATTATCCCCCGAAGATCTCAACATTCCCCAACGGAGCATACAGACATTCCTAACAAGCATCCTCGGCAATCTTGATCTAAGATTGTTCCCCGGCGGAATACCAGACATCCAGTGGAGCCATTCCCCAGTCCAATCTGAAAGTTTCCCCAGGAGAGTTCAATCAATCTCCCCAGTAGATTCAGGAAGCTTATCCCCAGTAAATTCTGGAAGCTTATCACCTGCAGAGTACGAACGCTCCCCCGACTTTATTCAGAAGGTTATTTCCCCACCAGGATATAACTGGGTTATCCTCGGCCAATTTCCACGGAAAGATCGTCCCCGGAAAAGTCTTCCTATCCCCAGCGGAGTTCATCAAAACTTCCAACAGAGCTCAACAATGGTATCCCCAGCGGAGTTATCATCAACCTCAGCAAAGTACCTCTCTTTCCCCACAAAGTTCACTCCCCGCAGAGTAATCTATTCTCCAAGTTTATTCACCAACGGAGTCATCTTCTCCTACCGGTTTACGCTTGCAACCATCATCCCCAGCGGAAACAAGGAACTCTATTCCTCAACATCAGCCCAGGAGTTAACTTCCCGGCATCCGTCAAGGATTTATTTTCCTAAGACAAAAATACATTCATGAACATCACATCTTCATACGTTATAGCATGCACATACGCATCATGAACATACAATCTCACTTATTCTCTGAACATCATGACATCACGCATGTCACACATCATGACATCGCATACAACTAACGTTTTGTCTTTTTAGGACAAAGGTCAGTACAAAGATGATTACTATCAACTGTCGCAATTCCAGACTCAATTCCTGTATCCTGCCAGGGCACGTCTGAAGAGTTTGAAGATCTGATTCCTGTATCTTGCCAGGGTGTATCTGTTGATGACTAATTCCAGACTCGATTCCTGTATCCTGCCAGGGCACGTCTGAAGAGTTTGAAGATCCGATTCCTGTATCTTGCTAGGGTGTATCTGTTAACGACTATTTTCCAGACTTGATTCCTGTATCCCGCCAGGGCACGTCTGAAGAGTTTGAAGATCCGATTCCTGTATCTTGCCAGGGTGTATCTGTTGACGACTAATTCCAGACTCGATTCTTGTATCCTGCCAGGGCATGTCTGAAGAGTTTGAAGATTCGATTCCTGTATCTTGCCAGGGTGTATCTGTTGACGACTAATTCCAGACTCGATTCCTGTATCCTGCCAGGGCACGTTTGAAGAGTTTGAAGATCTGATTCCTGTATCTTGCCAGGGTGTATCTGTTGATGACTATATTCTAGACTCGATTCCTGTATCCTGCCAGGGCACGTCTGAAGAGTTTGAAGATCCGATTGCTGTATCTTGCCAGGGTGTATCTGTTGACGACTAATTCCAGACTCGATTCCTGTATCCTGCCAGGGCACGTCTGAAGAGTTTGAAGATCCGATTCCTGTATCTTGCCAGGGTGTATCTGTTGACGACTATATTTCAGACTCGATTCCTGTATCCTGCCAGGGCATGTCTGAAGAGTATGAAGATCCGATTCCTGTATCTTGCCAGGGTGTATCTGTTGACGACTAATTCCAGACTCGATTCCTGTATCCTGCCAGGGCACGTCTGAAGAGTTTGAAGATCCGATTCCTGTATCTTGCCAGGGTGTATCTGTTGACGAATAATTCCAGACTCGATTCTTGTATCCTGCCAGGGCACGTCTGAAGAGTTTGAAGATCCGATTCTTGTATCTTTCCAGGGTGTATCTGTTGACGACTATATTCCAGACTCGATTCCTGTATCCTGCCAGGGCACGTCTGAAGAGTTTGAAGATCCGATTCCTGTATCTTTCAAGGGTGTATCTGTTGACGACTATATTCCAGACTCGATTCCTGTATCCTGCCAGGGCACGTCTGAAGAGTTTAAAGATCCGATTCCTGCATCTTGCCAGGGTGTATCTGTTGACGACTAATTCCAGACTCGATACCTGTATCCAGCCAGGGCATATCTACATGAAGAGTTTGAAGATCAACCCCTGTAACAGGCCAGGTAACTATCTTTCTTTCTCAGGTACGCAAGTTCTCTCTAAGGAATCTCTTACGCGATCGACAACCTCCTGATGGCATCTATAAGCCCATCCACATACCGACAGTCTCCAAATGGCATCTATAAGCCCATTCCCGACAATGTTCCGTCACACTTCCAGATGGCATCTATAATCCCATCCTCCTATCCATCATCTTTCCAAATGGCATCTGTAAGCCCGTTCCCGCCATCCCACTGCTAACATTTCTGGGCACTTTAGTGCTCAATCATCTTCCACCCTCGGATCGCGAAAGGCACGCCAGCCAATCTACATCCTCAGGTCTAAGAAGATTGAACAGGGGAAACTGTTGTACCCCAAAATTTTCCCTCCCATATTCTTCAAGGTTTGGCAAGATCATGGTTCAAAATCTCTCAAGGGTTACACAGTCCAATTGCCTCCTAACACAGTCAAAATTAGGGTTTTAGTTCTGGCAAAGAAATTGAGGTTTCCAAGGGTCCAATCAAGTCCCATATGCCTATATACATTGTCAAGCACTTACATGTCAAGTTTCAAGGCTCACAAGGTCAAGTTGCACAGTCAAAAACCCTAAATGATTCACAGTCAACTGCAGGGGAAAAAAGGTCATTTGGCAGTCAAAAGTCAAAAATTTTGGTCAACATCTTATTTTGAAGCCACAATCATCATTTGATAAATTATTGATCATGATTCCACAAGCATGGCTCAAAAAGTCTCAAGATGCAAAAGTTTCTATTTTTGGACAGCTGAAAAGTCAACTGCAAATTGACCAAGGCATAACTTCTTCATGGTTTATCAGAAAAATCCCATCCAAAGCTCATTTTGAAGGGGATGACATTTCCTACAACTCATCTTCACACTTCAAGTCCAATAAATGCTCTCACAAAAAGTTATCAATTTCAACATTATAGGTCATTTTCAAAAGTCAACAAAAAGGCACTTTAAGTCAAAGACCATAACTTGAGATTGGTAAATCAAAATGACATGGGACCAAAGGCACTGGTTAGAGGACTTCAAGACCTTTCCAAAATGTCCAAGAACATGTTCATAGCTTCAAAATTGAGCATGATATGCATTGGAGAAGTTGGGAAATTTTTGGGAACTTTCAAAAGTCAACTTTGCCTAAAAAGCTTCAAATTTGCTAATGGGCCTCAAATTCTTTCTTGAATCATTACCCAAAGCCTATGCACGACCCATTGAGCTCAAGATAATTTATTTTTTTATTTTTAATTAATTAATTGGATTTATATTTATATTAATTCATTTAATTGGTTTTAATTATAAGAAAATTCAAAGATATGCTTTTTTAGATCTTTTTGTGCAGCCAATGTGACTAGGGCAAGCTGGCAATTCGTTTCTCAATCAACAAGGCAAGATCTTCCATAATTGGCAAGGTTTCCATGGAAAAAGATTGAAAAAAAGATATGATTAGCAATCAAATATTCAAGTCATTAATCCATGGACTTGTGGGCTTATTTTTGACCTAGAATCATTCACATACATATGCATAAGGAAACCCTACTGAGACAGACACGAAAAAGCTGCTGAGAATCCATAACCAAGTTGCAAAATTTCAACAAAAACTTGGAAACTAATTTCATACTGGCAGGGAAATTCAAGGCCTAAAAACGTTTCTAATACGTTGTTGACATTGCCAGCAAACTATTGCTATCCAGAACAAATCCTCATACTCAAAGAAACGGTAAAACATAGCCATGGTTTGAACGAATATTTTCATAATCGAAACCTAATTTCTATGCATCATTCATGTGTTTTGCTCATTGATTTGCACTACTGACACCTTCCTGAAGCGTTTGAGATAGCTTAATTGTGCTAAGGCTGCCTGAATCGAAATCCACCATTGAAGGATATTAGGGTTTCAGAGCTTCAATATTGGGGGTTTCCATATATTGTAAAATTGGACCTCCAAACCAGTATAGACAAATTCGTTGCAACAAGACGAATCAAATGATACCCTCGCGCTCAATTTATGTGATCCACAGGGCTATTCGCTATTTTCTAGACTTTTGCTTTGTGGGGGTTTAAAACCCCCGCTACTTGTTTTATATTTTGCAGGAAGAACGAAGAAGAAGCATGCGTGGCATTACATGACTGGGACATTCAAACTTTAGCGCGCTTTTTCATTATCCCAGCATATTTGGCACGTTACATATATTATGTTTCTTTATTATTATGTTAACAAACGCGCTTGAACAGCTCAGTTGGTGGAGGATGTGCCTTGCAAACATTGGGACATGGGTTCGATTCCCAGGTCCCCCCACATAATTCATGATTTTTGTTTTAATGTCTTCTAGTGCAGCGCCTCATTCAATGGCCTACCATGAGCCCCACGCATGTGCTTGCCAAGTGGCCTTGATGAGCAATCTGAAGGACAGAAGGTGAATTCCATGGTGCACTCCAGTCAACAGCATGCACACAATCCTGGAAAGTCAAACGAGCTTTGTCTTAATGGGCCAGGATTTCTCAAACAAACCTCCATTTGGGCCTGAAACCCCCCTTGGTTTGCATTCTTTTTAATTTTATTTTATTTTCTTTTCTAATTCTTTTTAATTGTTTTAATTGTTTTTTCACCATAAAATAATTTTCCATAATAAAATCAGAAAATCAAAATACAAAATATGTTTAATTATTTATTAATTTCCTCACTAATTTATTTTTGTAAATAAATGTTAATAATTAATTTAGTTAATTTAGGTCTGAAATTCAATCTTTTCTTTAATAAATAAAATTCTATAGAATTAGGTTTTGATTCTTTTTTTGGTCATTATTATTATCATTATTTATTCTTATTATTAATTGATATTTTTGTAAATAAATATGTAAATTAATTAACTAGTAAATTAGGTTAACTATAATATTTTCTTAATAATTAAAAGAGACCTAGAATTAGGGTTTTCACTTGATTTTATTTTCTTTATTTTCATAAATACCAAAAAGACATAAAAAAAATCTTTTCTTTTCTTTAATTAATAATAATTAGGTCCTAATTTAATTTAATTTCAAGCAAAGGGTCAAAGCCCTCGGACGTCCTAATTTTAATTCTTTCGCATGTTATTCTTTTTATTATTATTATGTAACTGCTTTCCGGATGTAATAGTAATTAGGTTTATCGTTTTTCTTTTACTTTCCGCATCTTTTATCAAAAACGGGTCTTTGTATTTTGGCGATGTATAGACCCGCGCCTTGTAATAGCATAGCTTTTATCTTTCCGTCTTTTAATTTCCCGCACTCCTAAATTCTAAATTGCATGAAAGAATGTATGGTAATTAAAAAAACAAGCGTAGTTCACAATGTCATGATCAAAGATAACTGTTAACATGAAAACAACACACAATACACACACCACTTCTAGGGTACGCCTCACTCGTTGCCTTCGAAACGTGGTCGTCAAGTATAGGACATTTTAGCGGCCCTTATGTCCATGATCCAGTTGCCTCGAAACAGTTGCCTCGAAACGGTTGCCTCGAATTAAAAAAGGATCTAGGACATAAGGGTAGATTCTAGGGTGTCCTATTGTTGCTTCGGTGACCACACTGTCCCTACAATCGAATTGACCCGAACACCTCCAACGGTGGTGCTACCTACCTCTCAATGGTGGGATGGCACTACTTTAGGGACTTCTACACAACCTAATTCCTTAGGGTAGGTAGATGACTCATGGATACTTGCTCTTTTAAAAAACAAAACAAAATCTTTTTCACACCGACACTTTCAAAAAGCTTCCAAAACAATTTTCCAAACACTCTTGAGGACAGATACAAGAGTTATTCAGAAATCTTTCAAAGAAACTTTTTTTCAAACCCACTCACATTTTGAAAAGCAAACATCTTGAAAACATAAGAGCAATTATCTAAGAGCCCATGGATAACCATGGATAGAAAGGGTGCTAACACCTTCCCTTTCTATAAATCTACCTCCCGAACCGAGAAACGTTCTCATAAGGAATTTTGCTGTGCTTTTGTCCTGTCCATGTTGGATAAAATAAAAGACGGTGGCAACTCTTGCTTCCGCGGAATTTCGCGAACCAGCTTTAAACAGTCAGTTCTAAATCCACCGATCACAACTGGATTCAGACCCGACTTGATCAGCTGAACCTAATCGACAAAAAGAGACTTACTGCTATTTGTCATGGTCAGACGTACCAAAAACAGATGATCAAGGCATTTAACAAGAAAGTCAGACGACAAGAGTATCAAGTTGGGGGCCTGGTTATCAAGCGCATCATATTACCTCAAGGTGATCCCAGGGGAAAATGGACCCCTACTTACGAAGGGCCATTTGTGGTTAAGAACATTTTCTCAGGAGGAGCTATGATTCTAACCACCATGGATGGTGACGAACTTCCTCACCCCGTCAATGCAGACATAGTGAAAAGATACTACGCATAATCAAAGATCCGCTAGGTTGATTAGCCTAGGAAAAAATAAGGGCTTCCCGGTGAACCAAAAGGGTTCGAGTAAAAATAAGGGATGAAAATGAAAAATCTGTACACCCGACAAGTCGAAAACCTGAAAAGGCGGCTTGGGCAAAAAAAGGGTATCCCGGTTGTGATACGGTGGGAGAACTGACTAGGGTTTTGCGTTTGTATTCGCACTTGTTCGGTTGAGAAAGAGTCGCCACCGGCTTTTTATTTTATCCTAAAGGAAAGGTTAAAAATCACAGCAAAAACCTTTTGAGATGTTTCGTGGGTTCGGGGGGTAGATTATGAAAAGGGAAGGTATTAGCACCCTTTTCATCCATGGTTATCCATGGGCTCTTAGTTACTTGGTTTTTTAGATCACTTGCCTTGATTTTCGATTGCTTGAAAATGGTGTGTGTGTGTGTGTGTGTTTTGAAAAATGTTTTTGAAGAGATGCCTTGTCTTAGGCAACCAATGTATTTGACTCGTGTTTGAGTGTTTTACAAAAGTGTGTATCTTTTCGAAAAGATGTTTCAAATGTTTTTGAGAGTTTGTTTTGAAAGTGTTTGTGAAGTGTGGTTTTTGAAAAGAAGGCAAGTGTTTTTGCAAGTTGATCTCAAGTAACTAAGAGTTTCGTCTACCCCTGTTGTACTCAAAGGTTTTCTTTATGTTTTCAACCCTTTTTAACAATTTTGTTCCATCATTGAATTTGATGGACAATCTTGCGTTTAGGATGTTTAACGGGACGGGCGCGGGTCATCGTACGGACCATGAATGCAATGGTGCCAAGTGTCTTTGGAAATTTGCTTGAAGGGACTATGATCATTCTGTTTTAGGCAACTTTCGAAAGCGTCATCGAGGGACTTATGATCATTTGAATTTGTTTTTCCAAAGAAACTCGACGTGCAAACATGGCCTATTTTGGAAGGCAACATGTGGGATTACCCTAGGGGGTGCAAGTGTGATTGTGTATTGATTTCATGTATTTGTCTTGTATTAGGTTATCTAGCGTTTGATTTTATGTACATGCAAATCCTAGGTCTAACCATGGTATAATTGGAAAGCGATAAATTGCAAGAATTTAAAGTCTACGCTATTACAAATAGTATCCGGGAGTGGGGGTACAAATTCACAAATGGGGATGAGACTTTAGGAATATAGTGTCCAATAATTTACAACCAAATCGAATTACGATCAAATGTAAACAATGTAATGTAACGCATAAGAATAGTAATTGTATGTGTATCAAGTGTATAATGTGAAATGTATTGTGTATTGTGTAAGTGTATTGTTTATTTACAAGTGCGGAAATGTGAATTTAATGTATTATTAAGCATTGTTTAACTTAAATGAAAAGAATTAGATGTTTTTTTTTAATTAATCTTTCTAGTCTCGTATTTTTCTTTAATATGTACAAAAAGAAAATTTAGGAAAAGAAAATGCTCTAAGTTTGAAAATTGTAATTTTACATTTGATATAAATTTGTATCTTTATATTTTTGTTTAATATATAAAAGAGGTATTTTAATTAAAAGAAAGAAAAATGTTTTACATTTTAATTATATTATGTAAAAAATGATGTATTTTCATTTATTATGTACAAAAAAGTATTTTACTTAAAAGAAAGAAAAATGTTTTACATTTTAATTATATTATGTATATTAAAAATGTATTTGTCTTGATTGTGTACAAATTATTTCTAAGAAAAGAAAATGCACTAACTTAAAAAGAATTTATATACAAATCAAAATAAGTTAAATAAAATAAAAAAAGTTTTAAAAAATGTATTTTTATGTACAAAGTATTTTTTTAAGAAAAGAAAAATGTTAACTTAAAGAAAATTATGTATTGATTTATAAAAACCTAATTATAAAAAGATGAATATTGTCAATTAAAGTTAATATTAACAATTTGGTTTATTTAAAAAAATGTTATGTAAAATATCATGTGGTAAATAAAAAAAAGTGTTTAACTAAAAAGAATAGAATGGGCCTTAGGGGCCTTTGTTTAGCCCAAACAGAAATGATTAAGGTTAGGAAAAAGGGGGTACGCTGGCTTTGGGAATTAATGGGCTTAGGCTTATGAGAACGGGGCGAGGCCCAGCATCTTGACAAATTTCTTAGGGTTTCAGAATGTTTGTTTCATTAGGGAATGGTTTTAGGGTTTGTGTTCATGAGATACGGCGCCGCTCTCATTCGTCTTCATTCTTGTTCGTTCATCAGGCCATCGGAATCACGACGTCCCTCCTTGCCTAAGCCAAACAGCGCCATCTCCGTCTTCTCTCCCATGGGTCAACCAACGACGTGACTCGAAGGTAACGCTTTCTGAGTTAGGTTGTTTCATTTTTATGTTTCGATTTGCTTTTTGATTCTAATTTTAGCCTTGTTATTATTTGTTGTTGTGATTGTGGAAAGGAAAGAAAAGAAGAAAAATGCTACCTTTAATTGGAGGGAGGGGAAGGAGACGGATTTGGGAGGCGCTCAGGATGGCCGAGGCGGAGGAACAACAGTGGAGACAGTGGCCTGATGATGCATTGTGGGCTAGCTTGCTTCGTTGGAGAGCCTGGTTTGTATCTTTATCTTCTATGGGTTTTGTGATGACAATGGCTGAGAACCTCTTATGATTTCGCCCTTTTTTCCTCTTCTTCTTGATAGCCCTTGTATGCTTCTTTTTCTTCTTCTTTCTATGGGCCTGCTGAATATGTTTGATGCCTTATTTCCCTGTGATGAATCACAATTCTGAGGGCTTCTTTGCGTTGCCTTTGAATGTTGTAGCTTGTGTTGAAAGCTTGCCTTGATATGCTGGACCCTCTGTATGCTTGTTCTGAGCTTGACAATGTTGGTATTGCTTGTTGATATTGAGTTGCTTTGCTTATTGTTTGCCCAATGATGAAAAAATTATGAGGGCCTTTTGTGTTGCCCTTGAATGCTTTAGCTGGATGGTTTGGAAATTCTGAATGTTTGGTTGATGTGTTTGGACATATTTGGCTTAGGTTTAGAGCTGGACAAGTTTTGGGCATATGCTGGTTATGGCCTTGGTTTTGGCTTGGCAAGTTTTGTTTAGGCTTGATGATAGGTACAGGTTTTGGGCATATGCTGGTTTTCTGTTTGTGCTTATGCAGGTTAACTGGTTTTGATTGAAAGGTTTGAGCAGGTTGGGTTTTACTGGTTTGACAGGTTTAACAGGTTTAAGGTTCTGGTGAGGGTTTTTGAACTGGTTCACTTATGAAGGTTTTGAATGTTTTGGCTCAGATTTGTTTATGCTGGTAAACAGGTTGAAGGTTTGCTTCAAGTTCTGTTATGGCCTGGGGTTTTGACAGCAGGTTATACTGGTTGGTGGCCTTGTGGCTTTTTACTGGTTTATGCCGGTTCAGGACTTGTGGAAGCTTTGAAAACCTTTTTTTAGCTTTTTGCTGGGCAGTTCTGTATATTTGTTTTTCTTACAGTTTTGTGGCTCTCCTCTCTCTTTTATCTCTGCTCCTCTACTGTTTCATTGGCAGATTGTTTTATATTTTTTCTCTTCAACCTAAGCCTGCAAAACCTGTACTTCTTTTCTCTTCTCTCTCTCTCTAGTACAGTCAAAATATTAAAATATGTTTGCATTTGTACTTCTAACTGAAAGGGCAGCACTGGGAAATGATGAAAATGAATCTTTGCTTGCATTACATGTTTTCTCTGCATACTTTTCCTCTTTTCTTCCAGATTTTGTGCTGCACTTGTACTTGCATCTGAATATTCTGATATCTTTGATATCTTGATATCTTGTGGACAGCTTTGGTAGCCTTTTGTATTTTGACAGCTTTATTCAGTTTGCCCTTTTTGATTTGGTTTAGGCAATTCAGTTCAGTTTGTATTTGGACTTTGTTTGGCATTTTATAAACTATGCAGCTTTTGACCATTTTTGAAATTGTGCAATATTAAAATTTGTGCATTTCATATTTCATTGCAAGCATTATTTATCCCTCTCTGTGAACCGAGAGAAATCTCGTAATTTGCAGAGAGGGCTAACTGATCCCAGTCAGTTGCCCTTAATGATGACCCCTTTTTTATCTGTCTGTCTTCTATTTATTTATCTGCAATTGACTTTTCTTCCGTTCTTTGTTTTTGCAGATAAAATTTCATGGAGTACTGGAGCAAGGGATAGAAGATGAAGAATTGAAGATTTAGAAACATACTTAGGATAGTTTTTTATTTAAATTTAAATAAATGTAAAATAATTGTTGTAAACAATTTGTAAACAAAACAATTGTACAAATATTTTAAAAATAAATAAAAAGTTTCTTTATCCAATTAATTCTTTTCCTCCCTTTTTTAATTGTTCGTTTTATTATTTATAATTCTTTAATTATAATAATTGAAAATAAATTCCAATCATTTAATCTTAGAATAATAAATAATTAAATAAACAATGCTTCAGCATTTGATCAGTTAAACCTGGCGTTTCAAACATCCAGAGCAAAACAACAGTCAATCACAGCAATTTCCCAGACGCTTTTTTTCCTTTACTGACCTTAATCAAACATTGCAAATTCAAACCCAATGCAAACTTTTACTGATTCAGTCAAACAAATGCGAATTCAATCCAAATCTCGGAATATCTTGCAAAGCACCGTAGAATTAAATCTTTCTGAGGAACCGCGCATGAACAAACCTAATCCTGATTAAATGCCAAAGAAGCGTTCTCCTGATCGAAGTTGAGCCAAAATCAACCAAAACCCTAAGCCAACTGTTTGAAACATTCTAGAGCCCTGAAAATCAGTAAAACCCTAATTTTTGTTTGACTGACGAGAAAAGTCCGTTTGGCCGATTCTTGAGCCAGTTTGAAAAATTAGGAAACGCCTGAAGCCGTGATTTCTTGAGGAAAAATGCGAGGGCAAATTTTGGGGTACAACAGTTGCCCCTGTTCAATCTTCTTGAACCTGAAGAGTTAGATTGGCAAGTTTGCCTTTCGCGACTTGAAGGTAAAAGAAGATTGGACACTAAAGTGCCCAGAAAATTTGCACTCGGCGATGTGATGGTAGAGGTGAATGGGCTTACAGATGCCATTTGGTGATGGGCTTAAAGATGCCATCTGATGCGATAGAATCTTGTCGGGGGATGGGCTTAGAGATGCCATCTGAGAATGGGCTTAAAGATGCCATTTGGTGACTGCTGGTAGGAGGATGGGCTTATAGATGCCATCTGAGAATGGGCTTAAAGATGCCATTTGGAAGGGTGACAGAATCTTGTCAGGGATGGGCTTAAAGATGCCATCTGGAATGAGTATCAGAAAGGTGTCCATATTTTGGACCATCTCTGAACTGGGGGTCTAAATAAGCAATAGATTGACATCCGTGTCTGGAGAATCCGTGAACTGTTTTCAGGAGTTGAGATTGAATAAGCAATAGATTAACATCCGTTGTTGGGAAGCGTCCGTAAACTGTTTTCAAAAGTTGCATCTGAACAAGCGATAGATTAACATCCGTTGTTGGGAAGAATCCGTAAACTGTTTTCAGAAGTCTTGAAGTTGAATAAGCAATAGAGCAGCATCCGTTGTTGGGAAGCGTCCGTAAACTGTTTTCAAAAGTTGCATCTGAACAAGCGATAGATTAACATCCGTTGTTGGGAAGAATCCGTAAACTGTTTTCAGAAGTCTTGAAGTTGAATAAGCAATAGAGCAGCATCCGTTGTTGGGAAGCGTCCATAAACTGTTTTCAAAAGTTGAGAAGAGTCTGAACAAGTGATAGGTTAACATCCGTTACTGGAGAACCCGTGAACTGTTTTCAGAAGTCTTGAAGTTGAATAAGCAATAGAGCAGCATCCGTTGTTGGGAAGCGTCCGTAAACTGTTTTCAAAAGTTGCATCTGAACAAGCGATAGATTAACATCCGTTGTTGGGAAGAATCCGTAAACTGTTTTCAGAAGTCTTGAAGTTGAAGAGGAACCGGTGTAGGGTTTCCTGATGATGCGTCCGTGTAAAACTGCATCTGAGTGAATCTGGAATAAGTATCAGAATGTCGCCGTGTCTGGGTCACATCTGAACTACTTCTAGAAAGAATCTCGGAAGGTGATCTTTGTCTGTCGACTGATCTTACCTGAAAAGGTAAAGGGTTAGTTGTATGTAATGTTATGATGCATGATGCAATGTATGTGACATCAATGTTTATGACATGAATGTGATGAATGCGCATGTAAGCTGATGCGCTATCTTGCTGAGGATAAATGAATCCTGGATGGCTGAAGATAAAAGAATCTTGACTGCTGCCGGGGAAAATAATTCCTTGGCTGCTGTTGTGGAGGGCAAGAATCTCTTGATTGTTGCAAAATGAGAAGTCTTGGGACCATTGTTGGGGAAATCAGAAGCTTGGGTTGTATGCCAAACTACTGGGGTCTTCCTGTTTTGAGGAGATCTGTGTAGGATTTCCTGATGATGAGTCCGTGTAAAACTGCATCGGGTTTTTGAACACTTTTGACATCCGAATGCCCCAAGTGGTGATGTAGATAATTTCCTGGCTTGTTACAGATGTTAATCCACAATCGGTCGTTCACAGATATTTTCCTGGCTTGTTACAGGTGTTGATCTGGAACTTAAGAAAAGGTTGCTTACAGACGTGCCCTGGCTGGATACAGGTATCGAATCTCTAAACTCTTCAGATGTGCCCTGGCTGGATACAGGAATCGAATCTGGAAATAGTCGTCAACAGATATGCCCTGGATGGATACAGGAATCGAATCTTCAGACGTGCCCTGGCTAGATACAGGAATCAAGTCTGGAAATAGTCGCCAACAGATATGCCCTGGCTGGATACAGGAATCGAATCTTCAAACTCTTCAGACGTACCCTGGCTAGATACAGGAATCGAGTCTGGAAATAGTCATCAACAGATATGCCCTGGATGGATACAGGAATCGAGTCTGGAAACTCTTCAGACGTGCCCTGGCTAGATACAGGAATCGAGTCTGGAAATAGTCGTCAACAGATATGCCCTGGCTGGATACAGGAATCGAATCTTCAAACTCTTTAGACGTGCCCTGACTAGATACAGGAATCGAGTCTAGAAATAGTCGTCAATAGATATGCCCTGGCTAGATACAGGAATCGAATCTTCAAACTCTTCAGACGTGCCCTGGCTAGATACAGGAATCGAGTCTGGAAATAGTCGTCAACAGATATGCCCTGGCTGGATACAGGTATCGAATCTGGAATTGTGATAGTTGATTTGTTGGTGGTTGTAATTTCCAACAGGTGGTGAAGGAATGATTGAACACTTTTGACATTAGAATGCTCCAAGTGATGATGAGTCCTGAATCAGATTGATTTGTGAATTGAGAGATTTCTTGAAATCTTGACTGGACTGCCCCAGGTTAACTGAACTTTGAAAGATCTGTTGAAACCTTGACTAGACTGCCCCAGGTTAATAGGATGGTGCCATGTCATGCCCCTTGTTGATAGGAGATTTATAATGGAAGTGTTGTCATTTTGAAGTGATTTTGCTCACTGAGAGAGTTTTCGTTCCTCCGAACATTCGCTGTATGAAATTCTTCGTTGTCAAACAAAAAAAGCCAAATGCAGACAGTGATATTCAAGCAATGCAAAGTTTATGTTTGTCTCGAAGTTTTGAAAAATGCATTTCTTAGAAGAAAACTTTTCATAAGACAAGTCAACACAAGATTTAGAGCAAAGCCTTACAGGAGTCAGGATACCTTTTGTAACAGTACGCTTTCAAACTAACCCATGCTTCAATTAGGACTTTTGAAGGGTTGTAACGTGGCTTGGTTCACGGTTTAAGAAACAAAGGATAAAGGCTCAAAGTATATTTGTACCCACCCGCTCTTCATGATGTTCTTCAACCCTAAGCTCAGTTAATTGTGTGTCACACTCTGTTTTGAGTTTGGAACGACTTTTGGGCGATGGTTCACCAGTTGAATTTGGGGAGACAGTCATCATCTCCTTTTTTCTTTTTCAACATTTTTCATGTTGTTGAGGATTTTGTAATGACCTCACTATTTTGATTTTGATTTGTTATCCCTAACTTTTGCCTGACTGTTCCCATTTTTCGAGATTACAGTCAGCGGGATGCCCCAGCTTTCTCGAGCTTCCTTTACAGGTTTTGGCTCAGTGGGCTTTTTCTCTTTTGAGAGATTGACTGTCTATGTGATAGGGAACCACCCTTGTCTTTTTGATTCCAAAGGAATGCTTTCTTTTTCGACGTCGTTCGTTGTGTTACGAACTGAGAGTTTGCGACTTCAATGCGCGTTTCTCTTGAATTAACTGAGATACTACCCTGCCCCGGGTTTATATAAAAGGTTTTGATCGTTTTAGAACAGAAAACTCCTACTTCTTTGGCTCGAAGGGGTTGACTAGGGATTATCTTCCTTATAACTCCAGTGTTTGGGATTTGAAAGAAATGCCTGTACATCATCAGCAAGGTCTATTCAAAAGCATATTGTATGAGATCATGGTATTGTTTCGTCATCCTCCCTCTAAAGGCTTGCAGCTTTTTATCAAGAGTCAGATGTCATAAAGAAAAGCATAAGAGTAGTGAAACGAATGGATGATTTCAAGACAAGCATATGCAACGCATTAATGAAAACAAAGTTTAACATCAACAGATAATTGTTTGACAACAAAAGAAATTACAACTTTGAAAATTCAAAATGAAGCAAAAGTATTTCAGCTTGAGCTTCGTCACTTCAGGTAGAGAACCCCTTAACGGAAGATTTTCATCTCGCCGTCTGGCATGAATTCCAATACTCCAATGTCGATCAGATCTTGAATCTTGTTCTTCAAGGCCCAACAATCGTTGGTGTCGTGTCCCGGGCTGTAGGAGTGGTAAACACAAAATGCATCGGGACGATAGTTAGGAGAGGAGGTATTGAGCTTCTGAGGAGGATCCCTTAGGGTAAGCAGGTTGACCTCCAACAGGCGCTTCAGTATGAAGAATGATGGTATTTCAGTCTCCGTGAACTGTCTTCCCGATGTTTCTGGCTTACGCCGATTACCCCGTTGACGCTGGCGAGGTTGTTGATGGGCTTGTGACCCTGAAGCAAGCGAAGGAGCCTTCCCCTTGTCTTCTTGAGTGGATGGAGGCTGAACGGTGACTTGCTCTTCAACCTCAGATGTTTGCCCCAATTGGTTGTTTGGAAGCAGTTGGCGGACAAGAACTCTGAGTTCCTCTTGTCTTTGAGATAGGTCTTGGATGAGAGCCATCTGGCCCACCAACTGTCCCATCACTTGGGTCCTCAATGTTGTCAGATCAAACTGCAGCTCCGCAAGCTGATCACTCCTGGCATTGTTTGAATTCTCCAAGCCCTTTGTGAGGAGAGCTTTCATTTCTTCTTGCCCCAGAGACAAGTTCAGGAACATTTCCTGCTGCTGAGCAGTCTGGTCTTGGATGTCTTTGACAAACCTTTCTAGAGCCATCTCTTACTGAAATAAACAGCAGGAGAGTAAGGAAACCTGAAAAAGGAAAGACTGTCAAAATACAATGCATGATATGTGGATGCATGCTTTCAAGGATCTCTTGGGGTAAACACAAGAAAATGTTAGAGGTTGAACTTTGCTCTTGAATTGGAGAACTTCACACCGGTGGATGTCTTTCCACTAGAATCAAGCTCACCATGTCAAGTGGGTCATAGCCATTGATTCAAGTTGTTGCACTTGAACTTTGACTGGAGAACTTTGTATCGGCGGATGTCTTTCCACTAGAATCAAGCTCACCATGTCAAGTGGGTCATCGCCACTGATTCAAGTTGTTGCACTTGAACTTCGATTGGCATTTGTTAGAGAAGAAACCTCTTGCCCCTTGGTAGACGTCTGGTTCAACGTAACCCTGCATCAAAAGAACCTTCGAGATCCTTGAGATGGTTATTGAAAATGCTATGGTATGATGTTATGATGTTATGTACATGTATGCAAAGACCAAGTGAGTGTATATACAGGTAAACATATTCACACAAAGCAAACAAGTCCTTAGGTTTAGGCTTGCATGGGGTTTAGGTAAGTACCCTCTTGAAGTTAGTTGGCTCATCCTGTCCTAAAATAGAAACCGGGTTCTAAGGAGCTCAATATCATTGGATTGTTTTCTATGTTCATCGTTTCGGTTTAGCCACTTACTGGCGACCAAAATATTCCAAGAAAACAATCCTCAAATGAGTGTAGTATCGAGTATCTACCAACTTCGGACTGCACCAAAGTCGGTCATCTCACTACCCCTAAAAAGGCTAAGATGGTCAATTAAGGTTCTAAGAGTTCGTTAGTGCTTCACGACATCACTCAGCGGCCCCGTACTCTCCTTGATTGAACTCAAGGGTTACCGGTACTCACAAATATGTCACACTAACATAACTTACTGCTTCAACCATGTCGGTATACCCCGCACAGTTCCCTCACGGATTTTTTGCTATTTACCTAAGAAGGTGCCCCCAAATCCGGGTGTAGGATTTATAATAAACCCAAACAAGAACCCAAAAGATAAAGCAATCAAGTCAATCAAAGCAAGAAAGTAAAGGTGATCTAAACCCTAAGGTAACCCCACTTTTAAGTTTATCCCCAGCAGAGTCTCCAGTTCTGTGATACGGTGGGAGAACTGACTAGGGTTTTGCGTTTGTATTCGCACTTGTTCGGTTGAGCAAGAGTCGCCACCGACTTTTTATTTTATCCTAAAGGAAAGGTTAAAAGGCACAGCAAAAACCTTTTGAGATGTTTCGTGGGTTCGGGGGGTAGATTATGAAAAAGGAAGGTATTAGCACCCTTTTCATCCATGGTTATCCATGGGCTCTTAGTTACTTGGTTTTTTAGATCACTTGCCTTGATTTTCGATTGCTTGAAAATGGTGTGTGTGTGTGTGTGTGTGTTTTGAAAAATGTTTTTGAAGAGATGCCTTGTCTTAGGCAACCAATGTATTTGACTCGTGTTTGAGTGTTTTACAAAAGTGTGTATCTTTTCGAAAAGATGTTTCAAATGTTTTTGAGAGTTTGTTTTGAAAGTGTTTGTGAAGTGTGGTTTTTGAAAAGAAGGCAAGTGTTTTTGCAAGTTGATCTCAAGTAACTAAGAGTTTCGTCTACCCCTATTGTACTCAAAGGTTTTCTCTATGTTTCCAACCCTTTTTAACAATTTTGTTCCATCATTGAATTTGAAGGACAATCTTGCGTTTAGGATGTTTAACGGGACGGGCGCGGGTCATCGTACGGACCATGAATGCAATGGTGCCAAGTGTCTTTGGAAATTTGCTTGAAGGGACTATGATCATTCCGTTTTACGCAACTTTCGAAACCGTCGTCGAGGGACTTATGATCATTTGAATTTGTTTTGCCAAAGAAACTCGACGTGCAAACATGGCCTATTTTGGAAGGCAACATGTGGGATTACTCTAGGGTGTGCAAGTGTGATTGTGTATTGATTTCATGTATTTGTCTTGTATTAGGTTATCTAGCGTTTGATTTTATGTACATGCAAACCCTAGGTCTAACCATGGTATAATTGGAAAGCGATAAATTGCAAGAATTTAAAGTCTACGCTATTACAAATAGTATCCGGGAGTGGGGGTACAAATTCACAAATGGGGATGAGACTTTAGGAATATAGTGTCCAATAATTTACAACCAAATTGAATTGCGATCAAATGTAAACAATGTAATGTAACGTATAAGAATAGTAATTGTATGTGTATCAAGTGTATAATGTGAAATGTATTGTGTATTGTGTAAGTGTATTGTTTATTTACAAGTATGGAAATGTGAATTTAATGTATTATTAAGCATTGTTTAACTTAAATGAAAAGAATTAGATGTTTTTATTAAATTAATCTTTGTAGTCTCGTATTTTTCTTTAATATGTAAAAAAAGAAAATTTAGGAAAAGAAAATGCTCTAAGTTTGAAAATTGTCATTTTACATTTGATATAAATTTGTATCTTTATATTTTTGTTTAATATATATAAAAGAGGTATTTTAATTAAAAGAAAGAAAAATGTTTTACATTTTAATTATATTATGTAAAAAAGGATGTATTTTCATTTATTATGTACAAAAAAGTATTTTACTTAAAAGAAAGAAAAATGTTTTACATTTTAATTATATTATGTATATTAAAAATGTATTTGTCTTGATTGTGTACAAATTATTTCTAAGAAAAGAAAATGCACTAACTTAAAAAGAATTTATATACAAATCAAAATAAGTTAAATAAAATAAAAAAAGTTTTAAACAATGTATTTTTATGTACAAAGTATTTTTTTAAGAAAAGAAAAATGTTAACTTAAAGAAAATTATGTATTGATTTATAAAAACCTAATTATAAAAAGATGAATATTGTCAATTAAAGTTAATATTAACAATTTGGTTTATTTAAAAAAATAAGTTATGTAAAATATCATGTGGTAAATAAAAAAATGTGTTTAACTAAAAAGAATAGAATGGGCCTTAGGGGCCTTTGTTTAGCCCAAACAGAAATGATTAAGGTTAGGAAAAAGGGGGTACGCTGGCTTTGGGAATTAATGGGCTTAGGCTTATGAGAACGGGGCGAGGCCCAGCATCTTGACAAATTTCTTAGGGTTTCAGAATGTTTGTTTCATTAGGGAATGGTTTTAGGGTTTGTGTTCATGAGATACGGCGCCGCTCTCATTCGTCTTCATTCTTGTTCGTTCATCAGGCCATCGGAATCACGACGTCCCTCCTTGCCTAAGCCAAACAGCGCCATCTCCGTCTTCTCTCCCATGGGTCAACCAACAACGTGACTCGAAGGTAACGCTTTCTGAGTTAGGTTGTTTCATTTTTATGTTTCGCTTTGCTTTTTGATTCTAATTTTAGCCTTGTTATTATTTGTTGTTGTGATTGTGGAAAGGAAAGAAAAGAAGAAAAATGCTACCTTTAATTGGAGGGAGGGGAAGGAGACGGATTTGGGAGGCGCTCAGGATGGCCGAGGCAGAGGAACAACAGTGGAGACGGTGGCCTGATGATGCGTTGTGGGCTAGCTTGCTTCGTTGGAGAGCCTGGTTTGTATCTTTATCTTCTATGGGTTTTATGATGACAATGGCTGAGAACCTCTTATGATTTCGCCCTTTTTTCCTCTTCTTCTTGATAGCCCTTGTATGCTTCTTTTTCTTCTTCTTTCTGTGGGCCTGCTGAATATGTTTGATGCCTTATTGCCCTATGATAAATCACAATTCTGAGGGCTTCTTTGCGTTGCCTTTGAATGTTGTAGCTTGTGTTGAAAGCTTGCCTTGATATGCTGGACCCTCTGTATGCTTGTTCTGAGCTTGACAAGGTTGGTATTGCTTGTTGGTATTGAGTTGCTTTGCTTATTGTTTGCCCAATGATGAAGAAACTCTGAGGGCCTTTTGTGTTGCCCTTGAATGCTTTAGCTGGATGGTTTGGAAATTCTGAATGTTTGGTTGATGTGTTTGGACATATTTGGCTTAGGTTTAGAGCTGGACAAGTTTTGGGCATATGCTGGTTATGGCCTTGGTTTTGGCTTGGCAAGTTTTGTTTAGGCTTGATGATAGGTACAGGTTTTGGGCATATGCTGGTTTTCTGTTTGTGCTTATGCAGGTTAACTGGTTTTGATTGAAAGGTTTGAGCAGGTTGGGTTTTACTGGTTTGACAGGTTTAACAGGTTTAAGGTTCTGGTGAGGGTTTTTGAACTGGTTCACTTATGAAGGTTTTGAATGTTTTGGCTCAGATTTGTTTATGCTGGTAAACAGGTTGAAGGTTTGCTTCAAGTTCTGTTATGGCCTGGGGTTTTGACAGCAGGTTATACTGGTTGGTGGCCTTGTGGCTTTTTACTGGTTTATGCCGGTTCAGGACTTGTGGAAGCTTTGAAAACCTTTTTTTGGCTTTTTGCTGGGCAGTTCTGTATATTTGTTTTTCTTACAGTTTTGTGGCTCTCCTCTCTCTTTTATCTCTGCTCCTCTACTGTTTCATTGGCAGATTGTTTTATATTTTTTCTCTTTAACCTAAGCCTGCAAAACCTGTACTTCTTTTCTCTTCTCTCTCTCTCTAGTACAGTCAAAATATTAAAATATGTTTGCATTTGTACTTCTAACTGAAAAGGCAGCACTGGGAAATGATGAAAATGAATCTTTGCTTGCATTACATGTTTTCTCTGCATACTTTTCCTCTTTTCTACCAGATTTTATGCTGCACTTGTACTTGCATCTGAATATTCTGATATCTTTGATATCTTGATATCTTGTGGACAAATTTGGTAGCCTTTTGTATTTTGACAGCTTTATTCAGTTTGCCCTTTTTGATTTGGTTTAGGCAATTCAGTTCAGTTTGTATTTGGACTTTGTTTGGCATTTTATAAACTATGCAGCTTTTGACCATTTTTGAAATTGTGCAATATTAAAATTTGTGCATTTCATATTTCATTGCAAGCATTATTTATCCCTCTCTGTGAACCGAGAGAAATCTCGTAATTTGCAGAGAGGGCTAATTGATCCCAGTCAGTTGCCCTTAATGATGACCCCTTTTTTATCCGTCTGTCTTCTATTTATTTATCTGCAATTGACTTTTCTTCCGTTCTTTGTTTTTGCAGATAAAATTTCATGGAGTACTGGAGCAAGGGATAGAAGATGAAGAATTGAAGATTTAGAAACATACTTAGGATAGTTTTTTATTTAAATTTAAATAAATGTAAAATAATTGTTGTAAACAATTTGTAAACAAAACAATTGTACAAATAATTTAAAAATAAATAAAAAGTTTCTTTATCCAATTAATTCTTTTCCTCCCTTTTTTAATTGTTCGTTTTATTATTTATAATTCTTTAATTATAATAATTGAAAATAAATTCCAATCATTTAATCTTAGAATAATAAATAATTAAATAAACAATGCTTCAGCATTTGATCAGTTAAACCTGGCGTTTCAAACATCCAGAGCAAAACAACAGTCAATCGCAGCAATTGCCCAGACGCTTTTTTTCCTTTACTGACCTTAATCAAACATTGCAAATTCAAACCCAATGCAACCTTTTACTGATTCAGTCAAACAAATGCGAATTCAATCCAAATCTCGGAATATCTTGCAAAGCACCGTAGAATTAAATCTTTCTGAGGAACCGCGCATGAACAAACCTAATTCCTGATTAAATGCCAAAGAAGCGTTCGCCTGATCGAAGTTGAGCCAAAATCAACCAAAACCCTAAGCCAACTGTTTGAAACATTCTAGAGACCTGAAAATCAGTAAAACCCTATTTTTTGTTTGACTGACGAGAAAAGTCCGTTTGGCCGATTCTTGAGCCAGTTTGAAAAATCAGGAAACGCCTGAAGCCATGATTTCTTGAGGAAAAATGCGAGGGAAAATTTTGGGGTACAACACCGGTGGACTGAAAACCCGAAAGGGCGATCCAGGCAAAAATTAGGGATCAAAGCGTAACACAATGTCTCATTGGATCACCCTGCATCCAGACTTCGGTATAAACTTTTAAGCTCGGACGACACTAATCAATCTGATCTACCTTCAACCAACAACAAAGTGATGAGATGCTCAAGGACATAAAGGCAATAGTAGAGTTTAAACCCAGTGGGATTATTCACATAGCTGTTTCGTTTTCTTTTCACAAATTGTATAAATTCTATTTGTTCAGCGGCGTTCTCTTACTAGGACGTCGGCCTCTTGTACAAAAATGCCTATTTACAGGCCAAACTTCAAAATCAATACAAATTCATTTTCAGACAAATTTCAAACTGTTTTTCCTTTATCTGTTTTGTTTTGCAAAGAACGTCCAATGCTCATTTTTGATATATGCATTTGACATTAATTGCTACTCACAAATATTTACATGCGGAACAAAAGACGATTACGGGTAATATCAGAAATAGGGGCAATAAAAATTGTCCAAACTATACATTTGCTCTGTCCACCAGGTACAAAGGTAGATTTAGCTGAAGAATATGGCTAGGATACCTTCATTCCCCGGAGAGTAAGGCAGTAATGATAGCTCTCCCAGCTGAGACTTGCAACTGTGAATGAATCGGTAATGTTCTCCCCAAGCAGAGTTTATCTACCATCAGCACGAAAAAGGCTTGATATCCCCGGCAGTCTTAATGTTCCCTGGCAGAATACAAGATATCCCTAGTGGAGTCAAAATTTTCCCAGCGCAGTCTGAAAAATCTTCCCCAACGGAGTTGAAGCATCATCCCCAGTAGACTCTGGAAGTTTATCCCCAGCGGAATACAAAATAAACCTCCCTAGTCGAGTTCAAAGGATCATTCCCAGTAGAATTCAGAGGATTATCCCCATAAAAGTATAAAAGGTTATCCCCAGTGAAGTCCCCACTGAAAGATCATCCCCAACGGAGTTCTTTCCTTTCACAAACAGGAATTCAATCCCCTACAGAATTCGGTATCACCAGCGACGGTAATTCATCCCGACAGAATTTATCAGTGGAATCCTCAGCAAGCATCTCTTCCCCACAGAGTAATCTCCTCATCAGTTTATTCCCCAACGGAGTCATCTTCTCCTGCAGGTTTATTCTCACAATCATCGTCGTTCGTCATCCCCAACGGAAACGAAGAATTCAACTATATTCTCCAGCAGCTGTCCGAGATTTATTTCCCCCAGCTAAAACATCACATCATGATACATGCATATACGCATCATACCGTAAAATCTCATTTATGTTGAGAGCATCATTGCTTGATATATATCATGCATATCTTACATCATGACATTGCATATGACTGACCTTTTACCGTTTCAGGCAAAGACGAATCAGTAAACACCGTTGACTACTCATATGACCTGGTAGTCCCCTCAAAATAAAAAAACTGCATCTATGGAAGGCCTCCTCTGGTTCAGTCAGATCGACGCGAAGATCTCCCTGATTCGTATTCCAGTTGAAGTTATTCCAAGACTTTCGTCTGGTTCAGTTAAATCGATTCGAAGATTTTTCTGTTCTTATCCAGTAAAAGTTAATCCAAGACCTCCTCTGGTTCAGTCAGATCGACACGAAGATCTCCCTGATTCGTATTCCAGTTGAAGTTATTCCAAGACTTTCGTCTGGTTCAGTTAAATCGATTCAAAGATTTTTCTGATTCTTATCCAGCCAAAGTTAATCCAAGACCTCCTCTGGTTCTGTCAGATCGACGCGAAGATCTCCCTGATTCGTATTCCAGTTGAAGTTATTCCAAGACTTTCGTCTGGTTCAGTTAAATCGATTCGAATATTTTTCTGATTCTTATCCAGTCAAAGTTAATCCAAGACCTCCTCTGGTTCAGTCAGATCGACGCGAAGATCTCCCTGATTCGTATTCCAGTTGAAGTTATTCCAAGACTTTCGTCTGGTCCAGTTAAATTGATTCGAATATTTTTTTGATTCTTATCCAGTCAAAGTTAATCCAAGACCTCTTATGGTTCAGTCAAATCAACGCGAAGATCTCCCTGATTCGTATTCCAGTTGAAGTTATTCCAAGACTTTCGTCTGGTTCAGTTAAATCGATTCGAATATTTTTCTGATTCTTATCCAGTCAAAGTTAATCCAAGACCTCCTCTGGTTCAGTCAGATCGACGCGAAGATCTCCCTGATTCGTATTCCAGTTGAAGTTAATCCAAGACTTTTGTCTGGTTCAGTTAAATCGATTCGAAGATTTTTCTGATTCTTATCCAGTCAAAATTAATCCAAGACCTCCTCTGGTTCAATCAGATCGACGCGAAGATCTCCCTGATTCGTATTCCAGTTGAAGTTATTCCAAGACTTTCGTCTGGTTCAGTTAAATCCATTCGAAGATTTTTCTGATTCTTATCCAACCAAAGTTAATCCAAGACCTCCTCTGGTTCTGTCAGATCGACGCGAAGATCTCCCTGATTCGTATTCCAGTTGAAGTTATTCCAAGACTTTTGTCTGGTTCAGTTAAATCGATTCGAATATTTTTCTGATTCTTATCCAGTCAAAGTTAATCCAAGACCTCCTCTGGTTCAGTCAGATCGACGCGAAGATCTCCCTGATTCATATTCCAGTTGAAGTTATTCCAAGACTTTCGTCTGGTCCAGTTAAACTGATTCGAATATTTTTTTGATTCTTATCCAGTCAAAGTTAATCCAAGACCTCCTCTGGTTCAGTCAAATCGACGCGAAGATCTCCCTGATTCGTATTCCAGTTGAAGTTATTCCAAGACTTTTGTCTGGTTCAGTTAAATCGATTCGAAGATTTTTCTGATTCTTATCCAGTCAAAGTTAATCCAAGACCTCCACTGGTTCAGTCAGATCGACGCGAAGATCTCCCTGATTCGTATTCCAGTTGAAGTTATTCCAAGACTTTTGTCTGGTTCAGCTAAATCGATTCGAAGATTTTTCTGATTCTTATCCAGCCAAAGTTAATCCAAGACCTCCTCTGGTTCAGTCAGATCGACGTGAAGATCTCCCTGATTCGTATTCCAGTTGAAGTTATTCCAAGACTTTCGTCTGGTTCAGTTAAATTGATTCGAAGATTTTTCTGATTCTTATCCAGTCAAAGTTAATCCAAGACCTCGTCTGGTTCAGTCAGATCGATGCAAAGATCTCCCTGATTCGTATTCCAGTTGAAGTTATTCCAAGACTTTCGTCTGGTTCAGTTAAATCAATTTGAAGATTTTTCTGATTCTTATCCAGCCAAAGTTAATCCAAGACCTCCTCTGGTTCAGTCAGATCCACGCGTAGATCTTCCTGATTCGTATTCCAGTTGAAGTTATTCCAATACTTTCGTCTGGTTCAGTTAAATCGATTCAAATATTTTTCTGATTCTTATCCAGTCAAAGTTAATCAAAGACCTCCTCTGGTTCAGTCAGATCAACGCGAAGATCTCTCTGATTCGTATTCCAGTTGAAGTTATTCCAAGACTTTCGTCTGGTTCAGTTAAATCGATTCGAAGATTTTTCTGATTCTTATCCAGTCAAAGTTAATCCAAGACCTCCTCTGGTTCAGTCAGATCGATGCGAATATCTCCCTGATTCGTATTCCAATTGAAATTATTCCAAGACTTTCGTGTGGTTCAATCAAATCGATTTGAACATTTTTCTGATTCTTATCCAGCCAAAGTTAATCCAAGACCTCCTATGGTTCTGTCAGATCGACGCGAAGATCTCCCTGATTCGTATTCCAGTTGAAGTTATTCCAAGACTTTCGTCTGGTTCAGTTAAATCGATTCAAATATTTTTCTGATTCTTATCCAGTCAAAGTTAATCCAAGACCTCCTCTGGTTCAGTCAGATCGACGCGAAGATCTCCCTGATTCGTATTCCAGTTGAAGTTATTCCAAGACTTTCGTCTGGTTCAGTTAAATCGATTCGAAGATTTTTCTGATTCTTATCCAGTCAAAGTTAATCCAAGACCTCCTCTGGTTCAGTCAGATCAACGCGAAGATCTCCCTGATTCGTATTCCAGTTGAAGTTATTCCAAGACTTTCGTCTGGTTCAGTTAAATCGATTCAAAGATTTTTCTGATTCTTATCCAGCCAAAGTTAATCCAAGACCTCCTCTGGTTCTGTCAGATCGACACGAAGATCTCCCTGATTCGTATTCCAGTTGAAGTTATTCCAAGACTTTCGTCTGGTTCAGTTAAATCGATTCGAATATTTTTCTGATTCTTATCCAGTCAAAGTTAATCCAAGACCTCCTCTGGTTCAGTCAGATCGACGCGAAGATCTCCCTGATTCGTATTCCAGTTGAAGTTATTCCAAGACTTTCATCTGGTCCAGTTAAATTGATTCGAATATTTTTTTGATTCTTATCCAGTCAAAGTTAATCCAAGACCTCCTATGGTTCAGTCAAATCAACGCGAAGATCTCCCTGATTCGTATTCCAGTTGAAGTTATTCCAAGACTTTCGTCTGGTTCAGTTAAATCGATTCAAAGATTTTTCTGATTCTTATCCAGCCAAAGTTAATCCAAGACCTCCTCTGGTTCTGTCAGATCGACGCGAAGATCTCCCTGATTCGTATTCCAGTTGAAGTTATTCCAAGACTTTCGTCTGGTTCAGTTAAATCGATTCGAATATTTTTCTGATTCTTATCCAGTCAAAGTTAATCCAAGACCTCCTCTGGTTCAGTCAGATCGACGCGAAGATCTCCCTGATTCGTATTCCAGTTGAAGTTATTCCAAGACTTTCGTCTGGTCCAGTTAAATTGATTCGAATATTTTTTTGATTCTTATCAAGTCAAAGTTAATCCAAGACCTCCTATGGTTCAGTCAAATCAACGCGAAGATCTCCCTGATTCGTATTCCAGTTGAAGTTATTCCAAGACTTTCGTCTGGTTCAGTTAAATCGATTCGAATATTTTTCTGATTCTTATCCAGTCAAAGTTAATCCAAGACCTCCTCTGGTTCAGTCAGATCGACGCGAAGATCTCCCTGATTCGTATTCCAGTTGAAGTTAATCCAAGACTTTTGTCTGGTTCAGTTAAATCGATTCGAAGATTTTTCTGATTCTTATCCAGTCAAAATTAATCCAAGACCTCCTCTGGTTCAATCAGATCGACGCGAAGATCTCCCTGATTCGTATTCCAGTTGAAGTTATTCCAAGACTTTCGTCTGGTTCAGTTAAATCGATTCGAAGATTTTTCTGATTCTTATCCAGTCAAAGTTAATCCAAGACCTCCTCTGGTTCTGTCAGATCGACGCGAAGATCTCCCTGATTCGTATTCCAGTTGAAGTTAATCCAAGACTTTTGTCTAGTTCAGTTAAATCGATTCGAAGATTTTTCTGATTCTTATCCAGTCAAAATTAATCCAAGACCTCCTCTGGTTCAATCAGATCGACGCGAAGATCTCCCTGATTCGTATTCCAGTTGAAGTTATTCCAAGACTTTCGTCTGGTTCAGTTAAATCGATTCGAAGATTTTTCTGATTCTTATCCAACCAAAGTTAATCCAAGACCTCCTCTGGTTCTGTCAGATCGACGCGAAGATCTCCCTGATTCGTATTCCAGTTGAAGTTATTCCAAGACTTTTGTCTGGTTCAGTTAAATCGATTCGAATATTTTTCTGATTCTTATCCAGTCAAAGTTAATCCAAGACCTCCTCTGGTTCAGTCAGATCGACGCGAAGATCTCCCTGATTCATATTCCAGTTGAAGTTATTCCAAGACTTTCGTCTGGTCCAGTTAAATTGATTCGAATATTTTTTTGATTCTTATCCAGTCAAAGTTAATCCAAGACCTCCTCTGGTTCAGTCAAATCGACGCGAAGATCTCCCTGATTCGTATTCCAGTTGAAGTTATTCCAAGACTTTTGTCTGGTTCAGTTAAATCGATTCGAAGATTTTTCTGATTCTTATCCAGTCAAAGTTAATCCAAGACCTCCTCTGGTTCAGTCAGATCGACGCGAAGATCTCCCTGATTCGTATTCCAGTTGAAGTTATTCCAAGACTTTTGTCTGGTTCAGCTAAATCGATTCGAAGATTTTTCTGATTCTTATCCAGCCAAAGTTAATCCAAGACCTCCTCTGGTTCAGTCAGATCGACGTGAAGATCTCCCTGATTCGTATTCCAGTTGAAGTTATTCCAAGACTTTCGTCTGGTTCAGTTAAATTGATTCGAAGATTTTTCTGATTCTTATCCAGTCAAAGTTAATCCAAGACCTCGTCTGGTTCAGTCAGATCGATGCAAAGATCTCCCTGATTCGTATTCCAGTTGAAGTTATTCCAAGACTTTCGTCTGGTTCAGTTAAATCAATTTGAAGATTTTTCTGATTCTTATCCAGCCAAAGTTAATCCAAGACCTCCTCTGGTTCAGTAAGATCCACGCGTAGATCTTCCTGATTCGTATTCCAGTTGAAGTTATTCCAATACTTTCGTCTGGTTCAGTTAAATCGATTCAAATATTTTTCTGATTCTTATCCAGTCAAAGTTAATCCAAGACCTCCTCTGGTTCAGTCAGATCAACGCGAAGATCTCTCTGATTCGTATTCCAGTTGAAGTTATTCCAAGACTTTCGTCTGGTTCAGTTAAATCGATTCGAAGATTTTTCTGATTCTTATCCAGTCAAAGTTAATCCAAGACCTCCTCTGGTTCAGTCAGATCGACGCGAATATCTCCCTGATTCGTATTCCAATTGAAGTTATTCCAAGACTTTCGTCTGGTTCAATCAAATCGATTTGAACATTTTTCTGATTCTTATCCAGCCAAAGTTAATCCAAGACCTCCTATGGTTCTGTCAGATAGACGCGAAGATCTCCCTGATTCGTATTCCAGTTGAAGTTATTCCAAGACTTTCGTCTGGTTCAGTTAAATCGATTCAAATATTTTTCTGATTCTTATCCAGTCAAAGTTAATCCAAGACCTCCTCTGGTTCAGTCAGATCGACGCGAAGATCTCCCTGATTCGTATTCCAGTTGAAGTTATTCCAAGACTTTCGTCTGGTTCAGTTAAATCGATTCGAAGATTTTTCTGATTCTTATCCAGTCAAAGTTAATCCAAGACCTCCTCTGGTTCAGTCAGATCGACGCGAAGATCTCCCTGATTCGTATTCCAGTTGAAGTTATTCCAAGACTTTCGTCTGGTTCAGTTAAATCGATTCAAAGATTTTTCTGATTCTTATCCAGCCAAAGTTAATCCAAGACCTCCTCTGGTTCTGTCAGATCGACACGAAGATCTCCCTGATTCGTATTCCAGTTGAAGTTATTCCAAGACTTTCGTCTGGTTCAGTTAAATCGATTCGAATATTTTTCTGATTCTTATCCAGTCAAAGTTAATCCAAGACCTCCTCTGGTTCAGTTAGATCGACGCGAAGATCTCCCTGATTCGTATTCCAGTTGAAGTTATTCCAAGACTTTCATCTGGTCCAGTTAAATTGATTCGAATATTTTTTTGATTCTTATCCAGTCAAAGTTAATCCAAGACCTCCTCTTGTTCAGTCAAATCGACGCGAAGATCTCCCTGATTCGTATTCCAGTTGAAGTTATTCCAAGACTTTCGTCTGGTTCAGTTAAATCGATTCGAATATTTTTCTGATTCTTATCCAGTCAAAGTTAATCCAAGATCTCCTCTGGTTCAGTCAGATCGACGCGAAGATCTCCCTGATTCGTATTCCAGTTGAAGTTATTCCAAGACTTTCGTCTGGTTCAGTTAAATCGATTCGAAGATTTTTCTGATTCTTATCTAACCAAAGTTAATCCAAGACCTCCTCTGGTTCTGTCAGATCGACGCAAAGATCTCCCTGATTCGTATTCCAGTTGAAGTTATTCCAAGACTTTTGTCTGGTTCAGTTAAATCGATTCGAATATTTTTCTGATTCTTATCCAGTCAAAGTTAATCCAAGACCTCCTCTGGTTCAGTCAGATCGACGCGAAGATCTCCCTGATTCATATTCCAGTTGAAGTTATTCCAAGACTTTCGTCTGGTCCAGTTAAATTGATTCGAATATTTTTTTGATTCTTATCCATTCAAAGTTAATCCAAGACCTCCTCTGGTTCAGTCAAATCGACGCGAAGATCTCCCTGATTCGTATTCCAGTTGAAGTTATTCCAAGACTTTTGTCTGGTTCAGTTAAATCGATTCGAAGATTTTTCTGATTCTTATCCAGTCAAAGTTAATCCAAGACCTCCTCTGGTTCAGTCAGATCGACGCGAAGATCTCCCTGATTCGTATTCCAGTTGAAGTTATTCCAAGACTTTTGTCTGGTTCAGCTAAATCGATTCGAAGATTTTTCTGATTCTTATCCAGCCAAAGTTAATCCAAGACCTCCTATGGTTCAGTCAGATCGACGTGAAGATCTCCCTGATTCGTATTCCAGTTGAAGTTATTCCAAGACTTTCGTCTGGTTCAGTTAAATTGATTCGAAGATTTTTCTGATTCTTATCCAGTCAAAGTTAATCCAAGACCTCGTCTGGTTCAATCAGATCGATGCAAAGATCTCCCTGATTCGTATTCCAGTTGAAGTTATTCCAAGACTTTCGTCTGGTTCAGTTAAATCAATTTGAAGATTTTTCTGATTCTTATCCAGCCAAAGTTAATCCAAGACCTCCTCTGGTTCAGTCAGATCCACGCGTAGATCTTCCTGATTAGTATTCCAGTTGAAGTTATTCCAATACTTTCGTCTGGTTCAGTTAAATCGATTCAAATATTTTTCTGATTCTTATCCAGTCAAAGTTAATCCAAGACCTCCTCTGGTTCAGTCAGATCAACGCGAAGATCTCCCTGATTCGTATTCCAGTTGAAATTATTCCAAGACTTTCGTCTGGTTCAGTTAAATCGATTCGAAGATTTTTCTGATTCTTATCCAGTCAAAGTTAATCCAAGACCTCCTCTGGTTCAGTCAGATCGACGCGAAGATCTCCCTGATTCGTATTCCAATTGAAGTTATTCCAAGACTTTCGTCTGGTTCAATCAAATTGATTCGAAGATTTTTCTGATTCTTATCCAGCCAAAGTTAATCCAAGACCTCCTATGGTTCTGTCAGATCGACGCGAAGATCTCCCTGATTCGTATTCCAGTTGAAGTTATTCCAAGACTTTCGTCTGGTTCAGTTAAATTGATTCAAATATTTTTCTGATTCTTATCCAGTCAAAGTTAATCCAAGACCTCCTCTGGTTCAGTCAGATCGACGCGAAGATCTCCCTGATTCGTATTCCAGTTGAAGTTATTCCAAGACTTTCGTCTAGTTCAGTTAAATCGATTCGAAGATTTTTCTGATTCTTATCCAGTCAAAGTTAATCCAAGACCTCCTCTGGTTCAGTCAGATCGACGCGAAGATCTCCCTGATTCGTATTCCACTTGAAGTTATTCCAAGACTTTCGTCTGGTTCAGTTAAATCGATTCAAAGATTTTTCTGATTCTTATCCAGCCAAAGTTAATCCAAGACCTCCTCTGGTTCTGTCAGATCGACACGAAGATCTCCCTGATTCGTATTCCAGTTGAAGTTATTCCAAGACTTTCGTCTGGTTCAGTTAAATCGATTCGAATATTTTTCTGATTCTTATCCAGTCAAAGTTAATCCAAGACCTCCTCTGGTTCAGTCAGATCGACGCGAACATCTCCCTGATTCGTATTCCAGTTGAAGTTATTCCAAAACTTTCATCTGGTCCAGTTAAATTGATTCGAATATTTTTTTGATTCTTATCCAGTCAAAGTTAATCCAAGACCTCCTCTTGTTCAGTCAAATCGACGCGAAGATCTCCCTGATTCGTATTCCAGTTGAAGTTATTCCAAGACTTTCGTCTGGTTCAGTTAAATCGATTCGAATATTTTTCTGATTCTTATCCAGTCAAAGTTAATCCAAGATCTCCTCTGGTTCAGTCAGATCGACGCGAAGATCTCCCTGATTCGTATTCCAGTTGAAGTTATTATAAGACTTTCGTCTGGTTCAGTTAAATCGATTCGAAGATTTTTCTGATTCTTATCCAGTCAAAGTTAATCCATGACCTCCTCTGGTTCAGTCAGATCGACGCGAAGATCTCCCTGATTCGTATTCCAGTTGAAGTTCTTCCACGACTTTTTTCTGGTTCAGTTAAATCGATTCGAATATTTTTCTGATTCTTATCCAGTCAAAGTTAATCCAAGACCTCCTCTGGTTCAGTCAGATCGACGCGAAGATCTCCCTGATTCATATTCCAGTTGAAGTTATTCCAAGACTTTCGTCTGGTCCAGTTAAATTGATTCGAATATTTTTTTGATTCTTATCCAGTCAAAGTTAATCCAAGACCTCCTCTGGTTCAGTCAAATCGACGCGAAGATCTCCCTGATTCGTATTCCAGTTGAAGTTATTCCAAGACTTTTGTCTGGTTCAGTTAAATCGATTCGAAGATTTTTCTGATTCTTATCCAGTCAAAGTTAATCCAAGACCTCCTCTGGTTCAGTCAGATCGACGCGAAGATCTCCCTGATTCGTATTCCAGTTGAAGTTATTCCAAGACTTTTGTCTGGTTCAGCTAAATCGATTCGAAGATTTTTCTGATTCTTATCCAGCCAAAGTTAATCCAAGACCTCCTCTGGTTCAGTCAGATCGACGTGAAGATCTCCCTGATTCGTATTCCAGTTGAATTTATTCCAAGACTTTCGTCTGGTTCAGTTAAATTGATTCGAAGATTTTTCTGATTCTTATCCAGTCAAAGTTAATCCAAGACCTCGTCTGGTTCAATCAGATCGATGCAAAGATCTCCCTGATTCGTATTCCAGTTGAAGTTATTCCAAGACTTTCGTCTGGTTCAGTTAAATCAATTTGAAGATTTTTTTGATTCTTATCCAGCCAAAGTTAATCCAAGACCTCCTCTGGTTCAGTCAGATCCACGCGTAGATCTTCCTGATTAGTATTCCAGTTGAAGTTATTCCAATACTTTCGTCTGGTTCAGTTAAATCGATTCAAATATTTTTCTGATTCTTATCCAGTCAAAGTTAATCCAAGACCTCCTCTGGTTCAGTCAGATCAACGCGAAGATCTCCCTGATTCGTATTCCAGTTGAAATTATTCCAAGACTTTCGTCTGGTTCAGTTAAATCGATTCGAAGATTTTTCTGATTCTTATCCAGTCAAAGTTAATCCAAGACCTCCTCTGGTTCAGTCAGATCGACGCGAAGATCTCCCTGATTCGTATTCCAATTGAAGTTATTCCAAGACTTTCGTCTGGTTCAATCAAATTGATTCGAAGATTTTTCTGATTCTTATCCAGCCAAAGTTAATCCAAGACCTCCTATGGTTCTGTCAGATCGACGCGAAGATCTCCCTGATTCGTATTCCAGTTGAAGTTATTCCAAGACTTTCGTCTGGTTCAGTTAAATCGATTCAAATATTTTTCTGATTCTTATCCAGTCAAAGTTAATCCAAGACCTCCTCTGGTTCAGTCAGATCGACGCGAAGATCTCCCTGATTCGTATTCCAGTTGAAGTTATTCCAAGACTTTCGTCTAGTTCAGTTAAATCGATTCGAAGATTTTTCTGATTCTTATCCAGTCAAAGTTAATCCAAGACCTCCTCTGGTTCAGTCAGATCGACGCGAAGATCTCCCTGATTCGTATTCCACTTGAAGTTATTCCAAGACTTTCGTCTGGTTCAGTTAAATCGATTCGAATATTTTTCTGATTCTTATCCAGTCAAAGTTAATCCAAGACCTCCTCTGGTTCAGTCAGATCGACGCGAACATCTCCCTGATTCGTATTCCAGTTGAAGTTATTCCAAAACTTTCATCTGGTCCAGTTAAATTGATTCGAATATTTTTTTGATTCTTATCCAGTCAAAGTTAATCCAAGACCTCCTCTTGTTCAGTCAAATCGACGCGAAGATCTCCCTGATTCGTATTCCAGTTGAAGTTATTCCAAGACTTTCGTCTGGTTCAGTTAAATCGATTCGAATATTTTTCTGATTCTTATCCAGTCAAAGTTAATCCAAGATCTCCTCTGGTTCAGTCAGATCGACGCGAAGATCTCCCTGATTCGTATTCCAGTTGAAGTTATTATAAGACTTTCGTCTGGTTCAGTTAAATCGATTCGAAGATTTTTCTGATTCTTATCCAGTCAAAGTTAATCCATGACCTCCTCTGGTTCAGTCAGATCGACGCGAAGATCTCCCTGATTCGTATTCCAGTTGAAGTTCTTCCACGACTTTTTTCTGGTTCAGTTAAATCGATTCGAATATTTTTCTGATTCTTATCCAGTCAAAGTTAATCCAAGACCTCCTCTGGTTCAGTCAGATCGACGCGAAGATCTCCCTGATTCATATTCCAGTTGAAGTTATTCCAAGACTTTCGTCTGGTCCAGTTAAATTGATTCGAATATTTTTTTGATTCTTATCCAGTCAAAGTTAATCCAAGACCTCCTCTGGTTCAGTCAAATCGACGCGAAGATCTCCCTGATTCGTATTCCAGTTGAAGTTATTCCAAGACTTTTGTCTGGTTCAGTTAAATCGATTCGAAGATTTTTCTGATTCTTATCCAGTCAAAGTTAATCCAAGACCTCCTCTGGTTCAGTCAGATCGACGCGAAGATCTCCCTGATTCGTATTCCAGTTGAAGTTATTCCAAGACTTTTGTCTGGTTCAGCTAAATCGATTCGAAGATTTTTCTGATTCTTATCCAGCCAAAGTTAATCCAAGACCTCCTCTGGTTCAGTCAGATCGACGTGAAGATCTCCCTGATTCGTATTCCAGTTGAAGTTATTCCAAGACTTTCGTCTGGTTCAGTTAAATTGATTCGAAGATTTTTCTGATTCTTATCCAGTCAAAGTTAATCCAAGACCTCGTCTGGTTCAATCAGATCGATGCAAAGATCTCCCTGATTCGTATTCCAGTTGAAGTTATTCCAAGACTTTCGTCTGGTTCAGTTAAATCAATTTGAAGATTTTTTTGATTCTTATCCAGCCAAAGTTAATCCAAGACCTCCTCTGGTTCAGTCAGATCCACGCGTAGATCTTCCTGATTAGTATTCCAGTTGAAGTTATTCCAATACTTTCGTCTGGTTCAGTTAAATCGATTCAAATATTTTTCTGATTCTTATCCAGTCAAAGTTAATCCAAGACCTCCTCTGGTTCAGTCAGATCAACGCGAAGATCTCCCTGATTCGTATTCCAGTTGAAATTATTCCAAGACTTTCGTCTGGTTCAGTTAAATCGATTCGAAGATTTTTCTGATTCTTATCCAGTCAAAGTTAATCCAAGACCTCCTCTGGTTCAGTCAGATCGACGCGAAGATCTCCCTGATTCGTATTCCAATTGAAGTTATTCCAAGACTTTCGTCTGGTTCAATCAAATTGATTCGAAGATTTTTCTGATTCTTATCCAGCCAAAGTTAATCCAAGACCTCCTATGGTTCTGTCAGATCGACGCGAAGATCTCCCTGATTCGTATTCCAGTTGAAGTTATTCCAAGACTTTCGTCTGGTTCAGTTAAATCGATTCAAATATTTTTCTGATTCTTATCCAGTCAAAGTTAATCCAAGACCTCCTCTGGTTCAGTCAGATCGACGCGAAGATCTCCCTGATTCGTATTCCAGTTGAAGTTATTCCAAGACTTTCGTCTAGTTCAGTTAAATCGATTCGAAGATTTTTCTGATTCTTATCCAGTCAAAGTTAATCCAAGACCTCCTCTGGTTCAGTCAGATCGACGCGAAGATCTCCCTGATTCGTATTCCACTTGAAGTTATTCCAAGACTTTCGTCTGGTTCAGTTAAATCGATTCAAAGATTTTTCTGATTCTTATCCAGCCAAAGTTAATCCAAGACCTCCTCTGGTTCTGTCAGATCGACACGAAGATCTCCCTGATTCGTATTCCAGTTGAAGTTATTCCAAGACTTTCGTCTGGTTCAGTTAAATCGATTCGAATATTTTTCTGATTCTTATCCAGTCAAAGTTAATCCAAGACCTCCTCTGGTTCAGTCAGATCGACGCGAAGATCTCCCTGATTCGTATTCCAGTTGAAGTTATTCCAAGACTTTCATCTGGTCCAGTTAAATTGATTCGAATATTTTTTTGATTCTTATCCAGTCAAAGTTAATCCAAGACCTCCTCTTGTTCAGTCAAATCGACGCGAAGATCTCCCTGATTCGTATTCCAGTTGAAGTTATTCCAAGACTTTCGTCTGGTTCAGTTAAATCGATTCGAATATTTTTCTGATTCTTATCCAGTCAAAGTTAATCCAAGATCTCCTCTGGTTCAGTCAGATCGACGCGAAGATCTCCCTGATTCGTATTCCAGTTGAAGTTATTATAAGACTTTCGTCTGGTTCAGTTAAATCGATTCGAAGATTTTTCTGATTCTTATCCAGTCAAAGTTAATCCATGACCTCCTCTGGTTCAGTCAGATCGACGCGAAGATCTCCCTGATTCGTATTCCAGTTGAAGTTCTTCCACGACTTTTTTCTGGTTCAGTTAAATCGATTCGAATATTTTTCTGATTCTTATCCAGTCAAAGTTAATCCAAGACCTCCTCTGGTTCAGTCAGATCGACGCGAAGATCTCCCTGATTCATATTCCAGTTGAAGTTATTCCAAGACTTTCGTCTGGTCCAGTTAAATTGATTCGAATATTTTTTTGATTCTTATCCAGTCAAAGTTAATCCAAGACCTCCTCTGGTTCAGTCAAATCGACGCGAAGATCTCCCTGATTCGTATTCCAGTTGAAGTTATTCCAAGACTTTTGTCTGGTTCAGTTAAATCGATTCGAAGATTTTTCTGATTCTTATCCAGTCAAAGTTAATCCAAGACCTCCTCTGGTTCAGTCAGATCGACGCGAAGATCTCCCTGATTCGTATTCCAGTTGAAGTTATTCCAAGACTTTTGTCTGGTTCAGCTAAATCGATTCGAAGATTTTTCTGATTCTTATCCAGCCAAAGTTAATCCAAGACCTCCTCTGGTTCAGTCAGATCGACGTGAAGATCTCCCTGATTCGTATTCCAGTTGAAGTTATTCCAAGACTTTCGTCTGGTTCAGTTAAATTGATTCGAAGATTTTTCTGATTCTTATCCAGTCAAAGTTAATCCAAGACCTCGTCTGGTTCAATCAGATCGATGCAAAGATCTCCCTGATTCGTATTCCAGTTGAAGTTATTCCAAGACTTTCGTCTGGTTCAGTTAAATCAATTTGAAGATTTTTTTGATTCTTATCCAGCCAAAGTTAATCCAAGACCTCCTCTGGTTCAGTCAGATCCACGCGTAGATCTTCCTGATTAGTATTCCAGTTGAAGTTATTCCAATACTTTCGTCTGGTTCAGTTAAATCGATTCAAATATTTTTCTGATTCTTATCCAGTCAAAGTTAATCCAAGACCTCCTCTGGTTCAGTCAGATCAACGCGAAGATCTCCCTGATTCGTATTCCAGTTGAAATTATTCCAAGACTTTCGTCTGGTTCAGTTAAATCGATTCGAAGATTTTTCTGATTCTTATCCAGTCAAAGTTAATCCAAGACCTCCTCTGGTTCAGTCAGATCGACGCGAAGATCTCCCTGATTCGTATTCCAATTGAAGTTATTCCAAGACTTTCGTCTGGTTCAATCAAATTGATTCGAAGATTTTTCTGATTCTTATCCAGCCAAAGTTAATCCAAGACCTCCTATGGTTCTGTCAGATCGACGCGAAGATCTCCCTGATTCGTATTCCAGTTGAAGTTATTCCAAGACTTTCGTCTGGTTCAGTTAAATCGATTCAAATATTTTTCTGATTCTTATCCAGTCAAAGTTAATCCAAGACCTCCTCTGGTTCAGTCAGATCGACGCGAAGATCTCCCTGATTCGTATTCCAGTTGAAGTTATTCCAAGACTTTCGTCTAGTTCAGTTAAATCGATTCGAAGATTTTTCTGATTCTTATCCAGTCAAAGTTAATCCAAGACCTCCTCTGGTTCAGTCAGATCGACGCGAAGATCTCCCTGATTCGTATTCCACTTGAAGTTATTCCAAGACTTTCGTCTGGTTCAGTTAAATCGATTCAAAGATTTTTCTGATTCTTATCCAGCCAAAGTTAATCCAAGACCTCCTCTGGTTCTGTCAGATCGACACGAAGATCTCCCTGATTCGTATTCCAGTTGAAGTTATTCCAAGACTTTCGTCTGGTTCAGTTAAATCGATTCGAATATTTTTCTGATTCTTATCCAGTCAAAGTTAATCCAAGACCTCCTCTGGTTCAGTCAGATCGACGCGAAGATCTCCCTGATTCGTATTCCAGTTGAAGTTATTCCAAGACTTTCATCTGGTCCAGTTAAATTGATTCGAATATTTTTTTGATTCTTATCCAGTCAAAGTTAATCCAAGACCTCCTCTTGTTCAGTCAAATCGACGCGAAGATCTCCCTGATTCGTATTCCAGTTGAAGTTATTCCAAGACTTTCGTCTGGTTCAGTTAAATCGATTCGAATATTTTTCTGATTCTTATCCAGTCAAAGTTAATCCAAGATCTCCTCTGGTTCAGTCAGATCGACGCGAAGATCTCCCTGATTCGTATTCCAGTTGAAGTTATTATAAGACTTTCGTCTGGTTCAGTTAAATCGATTCGAAGATTTTTCTGATTCTTATCCAGTCAAAGTTAATCCAAGACCTCCTCTGGTTCAGTCAGATCGACGCGAAGATCTCCCTGATTCGTATTCCAGTTGAAGTTCTTCCACGACTTTTTTCTGGTTCAGTTAAATCGATTCGAATATTTTTCTGATTCTTATCCAGTCAAAGTTAATCCAAGACCTCCTCTGGTTCAGTCAGATCGACGCGAAGATCTCCCTGATTCGAATTCCAGTTGAATTTATTCCAAGACTTTCGTCTGGTCCAGTTAAATTGATTCGAATATTTTTTTGATTCTTATCCAGTCAAAGTTAATCCAAGACCTACTCTGGTTCAGTCAAATTGACGCGAAGATCTCCCTGATTCGTATTCCAGTTGAAGTTATTCCAAGACTTTTGTCTGGTTCAGTTAAATCGATTCGAAGATTTTTCTGATTCTTATCCAGTCAAAGTTAATCCAAGACCTCCTCTGGTTCAGTCAGATCGACGCGAAGATCTCCCTGATTCGTATTCCAGTTGAAGTTATTCCAAGACTTTTGTCTAGTTCAGCTAAATCGATTCGAAGATTTTTCTGATTCTTATCCAGCCAAAGTTAATCCAAGACCTCGTCTGGTTCAGTCAGATCGACGTGAAGATCTCCCTGATTCGTATTCCAGTTGAAGTTATTCCAAGACTTTCGTCTGGTTCAGTTAAATTGATTCGAAGATTTTTCTGATTCTTATCCAGTCAAAGTTAATCCAAGACCTCGTCTCGTTCAGTCAGATCAATGCAAAGATCTCCCTGATTCGTATTCCAGTTGAAGTTATTCCAAGACTTTCGTCTGGTTCAGTTAAATCAATTTGAATATTTTTCTGATTCTTATCCAGCCAAAGTTAATCCAAGACCTCCTCTGGTTCAGTCAGATCCACGTGTAGATCTTCCTGATTCGTATTCCAGTTGAAGTTATTCCAATACTTTCGTCTGGTTCAGTTAAATCGATTCAAATATTTTTCTGATTCTTATCCAGTCAAAGTTAATCCAAGACCTCCTCTGGTTCAGTCAGATCGACGTGAAGATCTCCCTGATTCGTATTCCAGTTGAAGTTATTCCAAGACTTTCGTCTGGCTCAGTTAAATCGATTCGAAGATTTTTCTGATTCTTATCCAGTCAAAGTTAATCCAAGACCTCCTCTGGTTCAGTCATATCGACGCGAAGATCTCCCTGATTCGTATTCCAATTGAAGTTATTCCAAGACTTTCGTCTGGTTCAGTTAAATCGATTCGAAGATTTTTCTGATTCTTATCCAGCCAAAGTTAATCCAAGACCTCCTCTGGTTCTGTCAGATCGACGCGAAGATCTCCCAGATTCGTATTCCAGTTGAAGTTATTCCAAGACTTTCGTCTGGTTCAGTTAAATCGATTCGAATATTTTTCTGATTCTTATCCAGTCAAAGTTAATCCAAGACCTCCTCTGGTTCTGTCAGATCGACGCGAAGATCTCCCTGATTCGTATTCCAGTTGAAGTTATTCCAAGACTTTCGTCTGGTCCAGTTAAATTGATTCGAATATTTTTTTGATTCTTATCCAGTCAAATTTAATCCAAGACCTCCTCTGGTTTAGTCAAATCGACGCGAAGATCTCCCTGATTCGTATTTCAGTTGAAGTTATTCCAAGACTTTCGTCTGGTTCAGTTAAATCGATTCGAATATTTTTCTGATTCTTATCCAGTCAAAGTTAATCCAAGACCTCCTCTGGTTCAGTCAGATTGACGCGAAGATCTCCCTGATTCGTATTTCAGTTGAAGTATTCCAAGACTTTCGTCTGGTTCAGTTAAATCGATTCGAAGATTTTTCTGATTCTTATCCAGTCAAAGTTAATTCAAGACCTCCTCTGGTTCAGTCAGATCGACGCGAAGATCTCCCTGATTCGTATTCTAGTTGAAGTTATTCCAAGACTTTCGTCTGGTTCAGTTAAATCGATTCGAGGATTTTTCTGATTCTTATCCAGCCAAAGTTAATCCAAGACCTCCTCTGGTTCTGTCATATCGACGCGAAGATCTCCCTGATTCGTATTCCAGTTGAAGTTATTCCAAGACTTTCGTCTGGTTCAGTTAAATCGATTCGAATATTTTTCTGTTTCTTATCCAGTCAAAGTTAATCCAAGACCTCTTCTAGTTCAGTCAGATCGACGCGAAGATCTCCCTGATTCGTATTCCAGTTGAAGTTATTCCAAGACTTTCGTCTGGTCCAGTTAAATTGATTCAAATATTTTTTTGATTCTTATCCAGTCAAAGTTAATCCAAAACCTCCTCTGGTTCAGTCAGATCGACGCGAAGATCTCCCTGATTCGTATTCCAGTTGAAGTTATTCCAAGACTTTCGTCTGGTTCAGTTAAATTGATTCGAATATTTTTCTGATTCTTATCCAGTCAAAGTTAATCCAAGACCTCCTCTGGTTCAGTCAGATCAACGCGAAGATCTCCCTGATTTGTATTCCATTTGAAGTTATTTCAAGACTTTCGTCTGGTTCCGTTAAATTGATTCGAAGATTTTTCTGATTCTTATCCAGCCAAAGTTAATCCAAGACCTCCTCTGGTTCAGTCAGATCGACGCGAAGATATCCATAATTTGTATTCCATTTGAAGTTATTCCAAGACTTTCGTCCGGTTCAGTTAAATCGATTCGAAGATTTTTCTGATTCTTATCCAGCCAAAGCTAATCCAAGACCTTCTCTGGTTCAGTCAGATCGACGATAAGATCTCCCTGATTCGTATTCCAGTCGAAGTTCAGACCACCTATCAACAATCTCCAAAAGGCATCTGTAAGCCCATTCCTGACATCACCAGGCTGATACCACTTCATGCGAGTGCAAGTTTCTGGACACTCTAGTGTTCCATCACCTTCCACCTTCGGATCACGAAAGGCCCGAAAGCCAATCTACCTCCTCAGGTTTAAGAAGATTTAACAGGGGCAGATTTTGTACCCCAAAATTTTCCCTCTCATATCTCTTAAAACATTGCAAGAAAAATCTCCAAGTGGCTCAAGATTGCTCAAGAGTTGGACAGTCAAGTTATCTCCTAAGGCAGTAAACCTCAAATTAGGGTTTTGTGTTGCATCAAGGTCCTTGCATCCAAATGACCTCAAGTGCTTCCCAGTGTCCTAATATGTTCTGAAGATAATCCATGTCAAATTTCAAGCCTTGCAGAGGAAGTTTGCCCAGTCAATTGCTCAAAGGGTCAGAAAATCGACTATGTTAGGGCAAAAGTCAACTGTGACATAAATACAGTCAAACTTCGATATTTTTTGTCAACGTTCTCATTTTGAAGGATATTTCATCATTTTATCAAGTGTTGATCATGATTCATCAAGGATTGCTCAAAATTCATCAAGACTCAAAAGTTGCTAAATTAGGGTTTTGTAGGAAAAGTCAACTCAACTTTGACTAAGCATAACTTTCTCATACTTTATGAGAAATGACCCATCCAAATATCATTTTGAAGAGGATGAAATTTAATACAATCCATCTTCATACCCCAAGATCAAGAAATGCACTCACAAGAAGTTACAAATTTGGACATTATAGGTCATTTTTGAAAGTCAACAAAAACACCTTTTTTTGCCAAAGCTTATAACTTGAGCATGGAATATCAAAATGAGATGTGACCAAAAGGGTTGGTTATAGGACCTCTCAAGATTTCTAAAAAGTCCAAGAACACTCCCAAAAGTTCAAAATTGAAGAAGTTATGCATTGTTGAAGTTGGGCATTTTTGCAAAATTGCCAAAAGTCAACTATCCCCAAAACTTCAAATTTTGTCAAATGGGCCCATTCTTTTCCACTTGATTTGATCTTGTCACACTACACACGTGTCCTAGCTCAGGCATTGATCCCATTTATCAATTTTCTTATTTTATTTGATTTTTTATTGAATTATTTCATTTTAAATCAATTTAAATCAAATAAAATCCCAAAACTTGATTACATGAGATCTTTTTCTATTTTCAGGACCTAATCATCATCAATGTCATGATCAAATTCGTATCAACCATTCCATGTGCAAAAAGATTGGATTTTTGGCAAATTAAGCAAGTTTTCAATGGAGGATCAAATCCAATCTCCAAGCATTGATGTGCAAGGATTCAAGACCAAAAAGTTGACCTAATACATTGCAACATACATATACAAGTGAGAGCACATGAATTCAAGGGCTAGAGGCTGCAAGAACACCAAGAACCAAACTTGAAAAATTACCAAAAAGTGTGAAATTGAAATAATTCTTAGAGGCAAATTCAGGGGCGAAACTCAACACTAATCCATTGCTGGACAATCACTGGAGCAAAACCAATCCAAAACCAGTCTCCATACACGCGCAAGATCTCTGTAAGTGTCTCAAAAAAATGCTTTTCGTTTGAATTCATAGATCCTTATTCTTGCACTTTTCTTACAAAATCTTTGCATATTCATGATTATCGTCCAATTTGCAAGCATTCTGCATTAGCCAATTGCATTTATCTGGCCTGTAACCCCATAGCTGAATCTAGGGTTCGTGGTTTGTTTTTTTGGGCATTTCTTTTACAGGCAAAATTAAGAATCAAGAGGGATATAGGTTTGTTTAGGAGGCCTAGAGGAATTCAACCATGTGCTTGGAATCAATTTCCATGGACTAGAATGGATTTTAGGATGTACATACGAATTTAGCTGCGGATATAAATCCGCAGGTAAATTTACAGGGTTGAAGGAAGAAGATGATGACGTGTCTCCCCTTGGTTGGATGGTTTAAACTTGGCGCGTTTTGTTTTTCATTTCTGGCATATTAGCGTGTTTTCCCATAATATTATTGTTGATTAATCCATTAACAACTAACGCACAATGGCTGAGTGGTAGAGACGCGTGTTCAATGATCAATAGGACCTGGGTTCGAATCCCAGGTCCCCCATATTGCATTGTTATTATTTTTTCACAGGTTATCCAGTGTAAACTCCAACGCATGATGCGTCATACTCCCTCATTCAATCAATGGACAGATGGCCCCAGGCCAAATTTGATGGTCCAGATGGGATGTGCACCATGGGATTGAGTCAATGGACGCGTAGGGAATCAGGAAAGGTCAACCAGGCCAGCGCCTATTGGGCCTCTGAATTGCTGAATAAACCTCCAAATTGGGCCCAAAACCCCCCTAAGTCTTTCTATTTCTTTCTTTTTATTTATTTTATTTATTTGTTTGATTAATTATTTTTATTACTAACTAACCAATTAAAACTTTTTCTTAATACAATTAAAAACCAAAAATATTTTATTTATTAAAATTAAATTTCAGTATTTTATTTTTGTTAATAAATATTAATTTAATTGATTTATTTTTTAATTAGGAATAACTTTTAATATATTTTGCAATAATTAAAATTAATTTAGACAAATAGGTTTTATTAGCATTGATCAAATTTATTTTTATTTCTTTAAATATCAAAAATCCAAAAAATATTTATTTTCATTAATTAATTAATTAGCTTATTAATTCAATAATTAGCTTAGTTTAATTTCTTTTTAATTCAAAAATAAACCAAAAAAATCTTTTCTTAAATAATCAAAAGGGTCAAAACCCTAGAACTCGCCCGATTTAATTTCCCGCACGCGTTCCATTTTATTCAATATTGTATCTGTTTCCTGGGATGTAATAGTTTAATAGGATTTTAAACATTTTTACCGCTTTATTTATTTTCCGCATTTTAATTTCAAGGATTGCTTTTGGCGATGTAAATACCTGACGCCTTGTAATAGTTAGTTTAAATTCCACAATTTAATTTCCGCAACTTATATGTTAGATGTTTGATAATAGGGAATGCATGACAAGATCGAATGTTTAACTTAAAATCAACATAGATAACCATTAACATGTACAAAGACAAATTAACTAAAAACAACGCACTCGCACATGCGCACTGTTAGGGTACTCCTCACTTGGTTGCCTTCGTAACGCAGTCATTGAGTATAGGAAGTTTTAGAGGTCGCCCGCTTGTTCAAAGATCATAGTTGCCTCGAAATGGTTGCCTCAGAAAAATGATCTAAGACATTAGGGTTACCGCTAAGGCGTCCTAACATTGCTTTAATGACCGCACATCCCTTAATAGAATTGACCCTTAAACTCCAACAACGATGCTACCTACTCATCAATAGTGGGATAGCATTGTCTAAAGGACATTAGCACAGATTGATTCCTTTTTCGAGTAGGTAGATGGTTCTTAAGTACTTGCTCCTTCAAAACAAAACTTTTCGCACTTACACCTTTCAAACAAAAACTTCTTTCAAACCCACAAACACAAAGAAAAGCAATTTTTGAAAACACTTTGAGCAAGTACCTAAGAGCCCGTGGATAACCACGGGTAGAAAGGGTGCTGACACCTTCCCTTTCTATAATCTACCCCCCGGACCCGAGAAACATCTCGAAAAAGGAATTTTTCTGTGCTTTTTTGCTTTCCTTGTTGGATAAAATAAAAGACGGTGGCGACTCTTGCTTACCGCGACATTTTGCGAAAACAAACGCAAAACGCAAACCAGCATTCCAAAAAACAGTCAGTTCTTTCCCACCGTATCACAGTAGCCTTCAGATCAGCAACTTCCCTCTCTAGCCGCTCCCTTTCGCTCTCCCACAAATCTTTTTCGAGCAGGAGGCAGTCCTTTTCCTCAAGGGCTTTTTCAACTCTCTCTTTCTCCCCCGCCAATACATTAGCTTGTTCCCAAAACATCTCTTCGCTTCGTTCGAGGGAGGCCCTTAATTTCTACATATTTGCTTGAAGAGTCATGTTCTCTAACTCCAGTTCCTTAACCTGACCAGGGGAGCTGGACCCTTCACCTACAAGGACCATAACCATCTCCGCCATCTTCATCACCCCGACCATACTGGAAGCTAGATGCTTCCTTCGACCTTCGTCGTCGAGTCGCTTTATGATATTAGACTCGTTGTCGGGCACAATTAGAGGGAAGCCCTCGAATAAATCCTTCTCCATGAAACAAGGCGGAAGGTTGAAGGCTCGGGCAGTCGCCCCTCTGGTCATACCAGCAACCCCATCTACGGGGTGACTCCTTTTCCTGCCCAACACAATAGCCTGTTGATCGGCACCGCGGGTTCCTGATGACCCACTTGATCCTTCCTTGGGAGGCTCGGAGACTGAACTTGTTGTACCCCAAAATTTTCCCTCTCAATTTACTCACCACATGCCCATTGAGATCCTCAACTTGCTCAAGGATGCCCAAGAATTGACCAGACAAACTCTCTCCTAAGGCAATGTATCTTAAACTAGGGTTTCCATTTTCATCAAGATGGGTGAACTACAAAGACCTCATATGCTCTCCATGGTTCTAATATGTTCTCAAGACCCTCCATGTCAAATTTCAAGCCTTACACAAGAAGTTTACTTAGTCAACTGCTCAAATGCTTGAGAATCGACTGTGTTAGGTCAAAAGTCAATTGTGGCCCACATAAAGTCAAACTTCAAGATTTTTGGTCAACATCAAAATTTTTAAGTTATATCCATCATTTGATCATGGGTTGATCATGATTCCTCAAGGAATGCCCCAAATTCATCAAAACCCAAAAGTTGCTAAATAAGGGTTTCTCAAGAAAAGTCAACCAAACTTTGACCAAGCATAACTTCCTCATACTTTATCAGAAATTTTCCATCCAAGGCTAATTTTGAAGAGGATGCAATTACCTACAATTCATCTTCAGCCCTCAAGTTCAAAATATGCACTCACAAAAAGATATGAATTTCTACATTATAGGTCCTTTTGAAAAGTCAACAAAAACACTTTTTAGGTCAATGCTTCTTACATGAACATGGAAGATCCAATTTAGGGGACATCCTAATATTTCTAAAAAGTCCAAGAACATATCTCTAGGGTTAAAATTGGAAGAGATATGCCTTGTCACAGTTGACCATTTTTGCAAAATTGCTAAAAGTCAAATATTCTCAAAATTGCATTTTTTTGCTAAATGGGCCTAACTTTTTATGCTTGCACCTCACTCATAACATGGTACAAGACCCAAATATTCACCCACACATTATTTGTTTCATTTTTCATTTTATTTTGATTTTTTATTAATTAAAAATTAAATTAAGTCAAATAAATGACAAATAATAGCAAAGATTTGTTTTGATTGGATTTTTGGACAAAATCACAAGCTAATTATGCTGGTATATCAAGATCAAATCGAATCAAAGTTGATTGGCACAAGAATGACATGATTAGGCCTAATTTGGAAAGACATCATATAAGATGAAAACCAAATCAAATCTTCAAAAATTGCAAAGATACCAGCTATTTTTGTAACCCTAATTCACTTAGGGATATATAATGAACAAAACCAAGCACAAAAACGAGAGGTTGTAGTCGTGAAGAACCCTAGAACAAACTCAAAATTTTTGCAAAAAGTGGTGATCTGATCTCTACCCTAGAGGACAATTTAAGGCTTTCCAACATTCCTAAACGATTCATGGACCTTCCCAGAAGCTAACATAATCGATTGCAGGTCATTTCACGCCCAGAAATGCTCGCTACACCTCAAACGGTTTGCTTGTTTTTTTCAAATCGATTACAACCATTCTTACATCACTATCATGATTTAATGATATATTTGTGATAATTGATGTATTTCTAACATGTCTGGATTGTTTAATTGGATTTTTTAGGATTATACGTGTGACTGCCATTACTAGGGTTTCAAGTTCCATTTTAGGATCTTTTAGCACAGGCAAAATTAGGGCTGGATAAGGGCGCCATGATGTTCAGGGCTTCAAGCCCAGTCGATTCATGGTCTCCATGGGAATTTATATTGCATATATTTGATTTTTGAATGATACAGGTTTGTAGCCATGGATATCATCCGTAGGTAAAAGGTCATTATCTAAAACGACGGTTCCAGGAAGAAGATAAAGACATGGTTGATAACCATTGGCGAATTTGAATTCTGCACGCTTTTTACATTCAACCACTTGATTTCATATATTATGTATTATTATTATATTATCAATTGAAACGTGTAGCGCAGCTGGCAAGGACATGTGTTGAAAAGGGTAGAGGACATGTGTTCGATCCCAGGTCCCATCAACTTTCTTATTTTATTTTCCTTTAACAGATCCCATGCATTACCATCCCAAAGGCCTATCATGCGCCATCAACAACCACCCATAGGATTCATGATCAACCAGATCCAACGCCTCTACCTGCCAGAGACCATGGTGCACCATCAGGAAGGAGTACCACCGGATTAGGCGCTGACTGGGCTTCAGCTTGGTGGGCCTGAAAAATTTTCAACAATACACCCCCTCCAATTGCTTAAACAAGCCCATTTTCCTTTTTATTTATTTTTTATTTTTATTTCTTTTTAATTATTCCCTAATTATATTTATTTTTAAAATAACATCAAAATTATTTCTTTTTAATCAAAATCACAAAAACATGAAAAGTCATTTTTTCATAAAATATTTATTTTATTTAATTAATTAATTTAATTAAAAATTAGGTTAATTTGATCTTTTTCTATAATTAAAATCAATTAGAAATTAGGGTTTGATTTTTGTATATAATTAATTTTTTCTTCAAAAATAACTTAAATATTTTTTTCTCAAATTAGATTTTTTAGGTTTTCTAATCGTCCTCGCATTTAATTCATTTCGCGTATTTCAATTACTTTTTTTGAATTATTTTTGTAACTGCTCTGAGGTTGTAATAGCTTTAATTAGGTTTTAATTCCGCATTTTATTTTCAGTCAAAATAATTCTGTATCTGCGAAAGTCATGTAATAGTTAGGATTTCTATTTCCACACTTTAATTTCCACAATTATAAACTGTTAGATGTATGCTAATAGGATTGTATGGCAAGAATATTTGAAAATTAAAACGGTAGAAAACCCTAAATGTGCAAAGACAATTTAACTGAAAAAGTTCACTCGCACATGCTCACTCCTAGGGTTTACTCCACTTCGGTTGCCTTCGGTTAAGCGGTCATGAAGTATAGGGTTTGTTAGTGGTCATCCTCTAGCCCCGGAAGATCTCAAATGACCCATTTGAATGTTGCCTTGGAAAAAGATATTTAAGGCTTTAGGATGATTACTAACACCTCCTAACATTGCTTTTGTGATCGTATATGTCCCTTCGAACGTCCCTTAAAACTCCAACGACGGTGCTACCTATTCCTTAATAATGGGATAGCGCTGTCAAAAGGAAAATGAACAAACTTTTTTCGAGTAGGTAGAAAACTCTTAAGTACTTGCTCAATCAATCAAACAAACATTTTCACACCAACACTTTTCAAAACAACTTCGTCACATCCTTGAGGACTGACACAAGGGTTATCACGAAGTAAACTTTTTCAAAACAAACACACACAAGCAATTTCAAAATGAGCAAGTACCTAAGAGCCCATGGAAAACTATGGATAGAAAGGGTGCTAACACCTTCCCTTTCTATAATCTACCCCCGTACTTAGAAATATTCTCAAAAAAGGTTTTTTCCGTTCTTTTTCCTTTTCCTTAGTTGGATGAAATAAAAGTCGATGGCGACTCTTGCTTACCGCGACATTTGCAAACAAAAAAACGCAAAACACAAACCAGTATTAACAGTCGGTTCTGCCACCGTATCACAGAACTGGCGACTCTGCTGGGGACATATAATAAAGTGGGGTATATCTTAGGATCTTGGTCAGTTTGAAATTTGCTTTCTTGTTTGTTTGCGTTATTCTTAAAGGGTTTTGTTTGGGTTATTATAGATCCTACACTCGGATCTGGGGGAACTTTTTAGGTAAACAACAAAAGATCATGGAGATTGTACGGCGTAGACCGATATGGTTTAAGTGATGGCTGTGTTGGTGTGGCACTTTGATTGGTGTATCCTTCGTGGGGAAACGAGGAGAATACGGGGCCGCCGCGTGGTGTCGTGAAGCACTAACGGAGCTTAGAACCTTAGTTGAACAAACTTGGCCATTAGAAAGTAGTGAGATAGCCGGCCTCGGTATAGAGCTGAGGATTGGTTGATACTCGATGCTACACTCATAGAGATCAGACTTTCGGGATATTTTGGCTGCAAGAAAAGATTGCTTGAGCCGAGACAATGCCCGATAAAGGATGGTCAGTGATATTGAGATCCCTTAGAACCCGGTTACTTTTTAAGACATGTTTGAAACCAACTAAACTTCAAGAGGGTATGACCTTTAACCTCATGCAAGACTTAAACCTAAGAACTTTGTGTGATTTGTCTGTGTTTGCTATACCTGTGGTTTATCATGACATCATGCATCATAACATAGAATCCATTCTTATTGTACTAACCATTTCAAAGACCAAGAGGATTTATCTTTGTTCTATTTTGCAGATCATGGCTTCCGTTCGTAGAAACACTATCCGAATCAGCTGTGTGAAGATACCTTCCCAACTCAAAGAGCTAGTATCAAAGGTTTCCGAAACTTCTGTGTTCACTAAGAGACATGGTCGACTTCTCAACCTGGTTACTTCAAACTTTGATGAAAAGATGATGAGTGTACTCTTTCAGTTCTTTGATCCTAAGCACAACTGCTTCACCTTCCCAGACTATCAGTTGGTGCCTACCATGGAAGAATTCTCTCAACTGTTGGATATACCCATCCTTAAACAGTTTCCCTTCACAGGTCTGGAAGTTCCTATGCCAGAAGTCATTGCCTCAACTTTGCATCTGAAACGGGCCGATGTGGTATCCAATTGGGAAATAAGAATCGGAGTCAAGGGTTTTCTAGCCAAGTTCCTGATAGACAAGGCCAGGCTGTTTTGGGATGATATGGATTTTTCAGGCTTTTGAGGATGTCTTGGCTCTTCTAATCTATGGGTTAGTACTATTCCATAATCCAGACTCATTCATAGATGTGAATGCTATCAAGATCTTCCTCTCTCGCAACCCTCTGCCTACCTTTCTCGGAGATATTTTGCACACTCTCCATACTCGTACCATGAAGAGAAGAGGGGTTCTTATATGCTGCATGCCATTGCTGTCGAGGTGGTTTATTTCTCACCTCCCTAAGTCTGTACTGAAGAATGAAGAAGATTTGGGTTGGTCGCAAAGGATAATTTCACTCGCCCACATGGATATTATCTGGTGCTCCCGAGCTATGGAAAACACTGCTATTATTGACCGCTGCAGGGAGTACCCCAATGTCCCGTTACTTGGCATCAGAGGAGGTATAACCTACAATCCTTTTTTAGCTCTATGATAACTTGGTTACGCTTGAAGAGATGGTCCCCATGAGTTACTTATCGAGGGCATTGTATTCAACTATGAGGATGATGTTCAAGAGTATCGTCGGAGGTTCATATGAGCTTGGGGTATGGTAAATAGATCTGGCGCTAGGGCTTTGGAGCCAAAGGCTTCCATTCCTATGGAACCTTACCTCCAATGGGTACGAGCTCGCGCCCAGAAGCTTATGATGCCCTATATGGCTGTTTTACCAATGATTATGGAACCCACTACTGAAGGGGGTATTCCTTACACGGTACCCTATCCTGATATGTCCACTGATCTTAGAGAATTACAGAGGTCTTGGATTCAGTTGAAGAAGTAGCGGGATGCTTACAGGGATCAGTTTAATGCTCAAGAGAGGAAGGTTTTAGAGCTCACAAAGCAGCTCCATGAGGAAAGAGGGCTCAATGCTTATCTCGGCACGAAGAGGAAGCATCCATGGGAATTTTGATTTTTTCTAGTTTTAGATTTGTTTTTAATTGTAACGCCTAAAAGGCATTTGAACTTTGAATTCAGCTAATAAAATATTTGTTTTATTTTGGTTCGCAAATTTAAATTTCCCAAAGTCTTTGAAATAATTGCATGCGCATCCCATTCATAACATTTCATGTACAGGTACCTGTTGTACCCCAAAATTTGCCCTCTCATTTATCAAGACTTTTCTCACAAAAAACTTCTTTGACTCAAGACAAGATTAGGGTTTGGTCAGCTCAAGACATCTCATCTTGCACTGATAACCCAAAATTAGGGTTTGAGTTTGCACAAGGATTTTTGGACCATCAATGCTTCATTTGACTTTCATACATCATTTTGGACCCCTAAGATTTCTCATGTTAAGTTTCAAGACTTGAACCACATTTTTGATCAGTCAATTGGACAGTTGACCTAAAAATCAATTGTATTGGGGAAAAAGTCAACTATGGCCAATTTACAGTCAAACTTCATAATTTTTTATCCACAACAACATTTTAGACTCATATGTACCATTTTATCAAGTTTGGATCACAACACCTCAAGAAATTTGATCAAATCATCAAAAGGGCAAAATGGTCAAAATTAGGGTTTTAACTGAGAAAGGGAAATTTTTTATTTTTAACCTAGCCAATGACCAATTGAGTTCAAACATGATTTAAAGGGTTCAATGGCATCATCTTGACCTAATTGCATGGTTCAAAAGATCTCAAGTTCATTGGATTGACAGATGAAATTTGCAGTCAACTGATCAAAAGTCAACTGTATACTGAAAAGTCAAACTTTGACTTTTTGGTAAAAATCAAGTACCAAGAGTCATAATTCATCAAGATATGTCAAAATATGAAACTTGTTCACCAAGAAAACCAAATTTGAAAATTAGGGTTTGAATTTGAAAATTTTCATAACTTAGAATTTTTCTAAGTATAAAAAGTTTCTTATTTTTTCTCAACTTTTCACCACTTTTTCACCATGATGCATTTTGATTCAAGAAAAGTTCACAACATGAAAGTTATAGTCCTCCATGAAATCTAAAACTTTTCTTCACAAAATTTTCCCTAAAGATGCTTGGATCTCAAGTTATAAATTTATGAATACATGCTCATGAACTAGATAACTTAGTGAAATTTTGCCCTAATTTAGGCAGGTTTTGGACCCTACTTCATGGAAACTTTTCACCTAGTTACAAGAGGTATATCAAAATTCATTTAAAATATGGATTATAGAGCACATTGCAAGCTTTCCAAAATGTTCAAGAACTCTCTAAGATCATTTTTGAGTAGGGAGAATCGAAGAGAGGAAGTTGGCATTTTCTCACTTTTTGTTCAAGACATTTCCATGAAGAAACAAGTTGCAAACCAAACCTATGCTGGCTATTTCTTGCTTTACATGTCCTAAACTTGATACACACTTCTTAATTAAATGCATACTCAGTTGATAAAGCCTTTATCCTTGCTTTTGAAACTTTACACAAGTTGTAATTCCATTTTGGGCAAAAAGGCTTCATTGCCATTTTCATAAAGATGCACTTTTGCAATTTTGTCAACTTGGAGCATTGGACTTGTCCCCTTGATACAAGCAAACTACACAGGTCTCAAGCAATTGGTACAAACTTATATCAACCCTAAAGCAATATGGTACAAGCATGTGGGTTTGGTCTTGTCAACTTTGCTTCAAGTACAAGAAAAGTGGCAAAAGGGCTAAGGCTTGTACAGCTAGTAGGAAGCTGACTTTGGATCACTTCTATACTAATATGAAAACATTGTACAAGACATTACACACTTGGCTTGAACCTAGAACTATCTCAAACTGAAAAACACCAAAAATCTGCCTAAGCATACAGTTTTTGCAAAAGCTCAGCCAACTCTCATTTGGCTCGTACGTTTTGTGTTTAACTGATTCAAACATCTTATACACTTGATACCTAGTCAATCCAAGCCATCACCCTGGTTCTGTAACCTTTGTTTCATCATCTGCCATTTTCAACTTAGAAGCTTGCAGTTGGACTTGGTCAGGGAGTTCCAGCCATCCTCAGAGCAAGATAAGGGTTGGAATAGATTCAGGGAAGCTCAAGGAAGCTCAAGCAATCAATAGGCCTCCATTAAAGTCCCTACATTGCCATACACGATTACAGTTGAAGGAGGTACTTTCTTAAACTCTATCTGTTTATACAGGCAACCTCAAGCTACGATTTGTGAAGAAAAAATGTAGTTCTCATCATAACGAAGCTGTACATATCATTACTTTGTATTTATATTACTTATGCTAAGAGAATTTGAAGCTTGAAATCTCTGAAATTTTTAGGTCACAATTTAGGGATTCCAAAATTCTCCTTGATCTTTGATAGTTAGGTTACATAATTTATATGGTTGGAATCACGAGCTCAAATGCTACATTTTTCATGTTATGAGTTTTCATTTTTATGCAAGCATAAGAAAGATACAGGTTGAACTGAGAATGGCGCGAAGAAGGTGAACAAAGGACAGGGATGAAGTCTTTGGGATTTTTGCTACGTGGCCTTTTTGTTTTTGCTAAACACCCCTCCCTGACTTGCTATTGCACCCCCCTGACTAACTATTTTATATTTTTATGTTTTTTCATATTTTCATATTTAAATAAATTTATTTATTTTTCTTAATGATAAAAAATCCTAAAAAATGATTTATGTATTTTCACACTTTTATTTTATTTTTTTATTATTTGAACATATTTAATTTTTAATATTTAGGCATAATAGTATTTATTATTTTTATACAAAAGTGCACAAAATAATAATATAGAACATTATTTTCTTTTGAATAAAAACTAGGGTTTAATCTCTTTCAAAAAGAATTAATTATTTTTTCCCTTTTTTTAGGTTTAAGATTAATATTCTTTTACACAAAAACAAGACATAAAAAAAACCTTTAGTTTACATACATATTGCATTGCATTTTAAATATTTGTATTATATTTATTTAATTCGCGCAAATTCGATTTGGTTGTAATAATATATTTAGCTTTATATTTGTGCAAATCCCCATTCAAAGTTGTATTCCCCCCTCCTATAAAAGTTGTTGTAATAGCTTAGTATATTTATATTACGCAATTTATCGCTTTATATACCATGATTAGTAATTAGGGTTTGCATGACAAGAACAAAATAAAGCAAAATAGAAAACCATAAATACAAGACAAAATCAAAAGCATGAAAATGATACACTTTGCACACAAGCACCCTTAGGGTTTCTCCCACTTGGTTGCCGAAAATAAAATGGCCATGTTACGCACGCGAAGTATCTTGTCAAAACAAAACAAATATAAGATCATAGTCCCTCGATGACGCTATTCAAAAAGTTGCCTAAACAAAATGATCTTGGTCCCTTAAAAATGCTAAGATACTTGGCAACATTGCTATCATGGTTATACGATGACCCACGCCCGTCCCGTTTACATCCAAAGATAGGGTTGCTTACCAAATCAATGGTAAGTCAACAATGTCAAAGGAATAGAAAATGCACAAGAAAGACATTTGAGTAGGTAGATAGCTTCTAAGTTACTTGCTCCATTTCAAATAATCCTTGCTATTTTCAAAAACAAACACACACACATTTCAAAACATCTTACAAAACATTGGAAACATTTTCAAAAGACAAACATCTTTGTATACATTCTTGCGAACGAGAATCATTACAAAGATTTCTTAAACGAATGGCCTCTTTTACAAAATACTTTCAAAACCACATCAAACACCATTTCAAACAAATCAAAGCAAGTGATCTAAGCAAGTAACTAAGAGCCCATGGAAAACCAGGGATGAAAAGGTGCTAGCACCTTCCCTTTTCATAATCTACCCCCCGAACTCAAGAAACAATCTCAAAGGTCTTTCCTGTGCTTTTTCACCTTTCCTTTTGGATAAAATAAAAGTCGGTGGCGACTCTTGCTAACCACGACATTTGCGATAAAATGCAAAACCTTCAAGTTAGTTCTCCCACCGCATCACAGAACTGGAGACTCTGCTGGGGAATAATATTTAAAAGTATGGTTACCTTAGGGTTTAGATCACATTTATTTGCTTACATTGTTTGATTTGTTTTCTTTACAATTATGGTTCTTTGTTTGGGTTTAAATCCTCCACCCGGATTTGGGAAACATTATAGGTAAATAGCAATACGTTGTGGAAACTGTACGGGGTATACTAACATGGTCTAAAAAAATAGCTATATTAGTGCGACATATTTATGGGTACCGGTAGCCTTTGAGTAAATCAAAGAGAATACGGGTCCACTGAGTGATGTCATGAAGCACTAATGAACTTCTAGAACCCTTTACTTGACCAATTTGGCCTTTTTAGGATGTAGTGAGATGACCGGCTTTAGTGCAGTCTGAAGTTGGTAGATACTCGATACTAAACTCATTGAGGGTTGGTTTCTTGGGATATTTCGGTCGCCATTAAAGAGGCTTGAGCTGAAACAATAACCAAGGAAACAATCCAGTGATATTGAACTCCTTAGAACCCGATTACTATTTTTAGGACAGGTTAAGCCAACTAAACTTCAAGAGGGTACTTACCTATGAAACCCCATGCAAGCCTAAACTAAGAACTTGTTTGATTTGTTTGTATATGCATTCTTGTACATAAACATCATGAACATCATATGCATTCACTAACCATTTCAAGGATTTTGGAGATTCATCTTTATTCTTGTTTTGTAGGTTATGGATTCACTTCGCAAGAAAACTATCCAAATCAACCTTGTAAGAATCCCTCCACAACTCAATGAGCTAGCTTCAAGGATCCCTGAGAACTCTCCATTCACCGAGAGTCATGGTCATCTACTCAACTTGGTCACTTCTAATACAGAGGAGGATATGATGAAGGTTCTCTTCCAGTTCTTTGACCCTTTGCACCATTGCTTCACATTTCCTGACTATCAACTTGTGCCCACTTTGGAAGAATTCTCTCAACTTCTGAGGATTCCTATTCTCAATCAACTACCCTTCAACGGTACGGAAAGAGATCCAAAGCCAGAAGAGATTGCTAAAGCCCTGCACTTGCACTCATCTGATGTCACAACTCATTGGGAAACTAGAAGTGGTGTCAAAGGCTTATTGGCAAAGTTTCTGTTTGAGAAGGCCCAAAGTTGTTGGAATTCCCTAGACTTGCAAGCTTTTGAGGAGATTGTAGCTCTTCTCATCTATGGGATGGTCTTGTTCCCTAATCCTGACCAACTCATAGATGTAAGCGCTGTCAAAATCTTCATGTCTCGCAACCCGGTGCCTACATTGCTTAGGGATATCCTACACTCTTTTCACACTCGTACAATGAGGAAAAGAGGTGTTCTTATGTGTTGTACTCCTCTCCTGGAAAGATGGTTTATTTCTCATCTTCCCCAATCAGTCTTGAAGAATGAGCAAGGCTTGAGGTGGTCACAAAGGTTATTGACACTTAAACATTCAGATATTCATTGGTGCTCCCGATCCAAGGAGAATGTTATCATTGTTGACCGTTGTGGGGAATTCCCTAATGTCCCTCTACTTGGCATTAGGGGAGGCATCACCTATAACCCGTGCTTAGCTCTAAGATAGTTTGGTTATTCCCGAAGGGATGGCCCACATGATATGCTGACTCAAGGCCTAGTATTCGACTACGACAACGACGATCAAGGACTTCGACAGAGATTCATCTGGGCTTGGAGGATGCTAAACAAGGTGGATAGCAAGACTTTGGGACACAAGAATTCCATACCTCTTGAGCCTTACCTCAAGTGGGTACGAACCCGCGCTCAAAGTCTTATGATGCCTTATCCCTCCATTCTCCCAGTGATTATTGAGCCTGTTAAGGAAGGAGAAGTTCCCTACACTATCCTACATCCTGACATGCCTACATCACTCGAAGACCTACAAAGGGATTGGATACAACTCAAAGGAGAGTGCGATACTTTCGAAGCCCAATTCTACGCAAGCAAGAATAAGGTTTTGGAACTCACTCGACTACTTCATGAAGAGCAGACTCTAAATACCTACATTGAACCAAAGAGGATGCACAATGTCTTTTTACCTTAGAATTTTGTATTATTTTGCCCAAGGGGCATTGATGTACTCAAACTCTATCTTATTAATATGACGTGTGTTTCTTTTTGTTTGAAACAAATTTGAATTTCTAAATCCTTGAAAGCATTGCATGAATACATACCATTCATCATAAACATAAACAAGTCTTTGCAACAAGTTTCCTCATCTCTCTAACTGTTTATTTCAGTAAGATGGATCTCGAACAAACGGTCAAAGATCTTCAAGCTCAGAACATGCAATTTCAACAGTTACTCATGACCTTAGCCAAGGGGAAGGAGGATCTGAAGACTCTGCTAGAAAAAGAGAAAGAGAAAAAGAAGAAGAAGCCAGCTGGTGTGGTAATCATGGGCAGAAGGTTTCAGGGACAAGCTAGAAGGAACTTAGATTTTCCAAAAACATCTGATGAAGGGGAAATAAAAGGTAAAGAAACGGCAGTACCACCAGATTCTGAAGAAGAAGAGGAAGAGGAGGACTACTCTGAACAACAATACCCTCCGGCTGATGACAAGTACAAATACCTTGAAAAGCTTTTAAGCGCTATGGAAATACAGAGAGTACCGGGGCTAGATTTTGAAGAGTTGGGGCTGGTATCAGGAGTTGTGATCCCACCAAAGTTTAAAGTGACACTATTTGCCAAGTATGATGGGGTGTCTTGTCCTAAAATGCACCTCCGATCGTATGTCAGGAAGATTCAGCCGCACTCTGCTGACAAAGACTTATGGGTCCACTTTTTCCAAGACAGTTTATCAGGAACGCAACTTGATTGGTTTTTTCCAATTAGAAAGGGCCGACGTCCACAATTGGGAAGACCTGGCGGCAGCTTTCTATAAACAATACCAGTACAACACTGATTTGGCGCCTACCCGTACTCAACTTCAGAGTATGGCTATGGTTTCCAATGAAGGCTTCAAAGATTACGCTCAGAAGTGGAGAGATCTAACCGGAAGAGTGCAACCCCCTCTGTATGAAAGGGAGTTGGTGGACATGTTCTTGGGAACTCTATCGGGTCCTTTATTCAATCATCTGATTGGGAGCTCCTCTGCAGGGTTTACCGAATTGATTTTAACCGGCGAGAGGGTGGAAGCTGGTATAAGAAGTGGGAAGATTCAGAAGGACGCGTCGACATCTACAACTGTGAAAAAACCCTTCACTAGAAGGAAGGAAGTATCTTCTGTTTATTCACACAGGAATCAAGGAAGAACTGAACGCCAACCAACAGTGGGGGTCGTTTTGATTCCAAAGCCTGCATCAGACCAGCCAAGAACTAATCAGCCGAGAATGGAAAGGACAGTTCGACAATTCACTAGGATTAACATGACTCCAGCCTAGGTTCTACCACATCTTCTGAAATTGAATCTGACAACTTTAAAAGAGGCCCCAAAGAATCCAAATACTACGTCTCCTCATTACCATCCGAATGCCAGATGCGCATACCATTCTGAAAGTCCAGGGCACGACACTAACAATTGTTGGGCTCTGAAGAACAAAATTCAAGACCTGATAGATGCGAAGGAAGTTGAGTTTGATGCGCCTGAGAAACCAAATGTTATTTCCGCTCTGATGCCTAGGCATGATCACAATGCCAACGCTATTGAAGAAGATTTATTTGTTACCACCGTGGATGAACTGTTGACTCCGCTCCCGATCATTAAGTTGAATTTATTGAAAGCTGGTATATTCCCAGGTTATGACAAAGACTGCCATGTTTGCCTATCCTCATCATTTGACTGCCCTCTGTTGAAAAAAGGTATCCAATGACTGATGGATAACCAAGAAATTCTGTTTGAGAATGCTCCTATTTTACCCGTTCCAGTTAAAGAAATTTCAATTATAACCATCTACACCAATCCTTCTAGGGCCCCTAAAAGACTCGTTAGGATTACACCTGCTCCAAAGACTACTCCACTCAAGATTACAATGCCCGGGCCGGTCCCGTACAAATCAGATAAAACAGTACCATGGAATTACGGAGGAGAAATCTACTACCATGGTATTAAATAGGATGAACTGACTGCCGAAGAAGAGATCTCCTAAGAGGACAATTCCGACATTAGCAATATTGCAGGAACTAGCAAGATTATCTGTAGTGGTAGAATCTTCTCTCCAGAGATTTCCCCCCCAAAGGCAGTCTTTGGACCCGTGGCTGTTCCGAAGATTACCTCTACACCAGTGATTATACCTGCAAGCGTACTTACTGACAAAGACAACACAATCCCTATCCCTACCAATACTTCCACTGCTGAGAATAAAGGAAAAAATGTTCAAGAGGAGCTTGTCCTGACGAAGGCTCAATCACTAGCTATCCCCGAAACATCCAAGAAGGAAATGGAAGAAATCCTGAGGATAATAAAAAAGAGTGATTATGATGTGGTTGAACAGTTGGGACAAACCCCTTCCAAGATCTCTATGCTAGCTCTGCTGCTGTGCTCTGAAGCACATGCAAAAGCTCTGGTAAAATTTCTGAAGACAGCTCATGTGCCGCAAGAGATGTCTGCTGACCAATTCCAGGATTGTGTGGCCAGTTTGACAGCTGATAATGGCTTGGGTTTCTCCGATGCTGATTTAACACCCAGAGGGAGAAAACACAATGAGGCATTACATGTCTCAGTGGAGTGTAGAGGAACAATCCTAACCCATGTATTGGTGGACACGGGATCATCTTTGAACGTCTTACTGAAAAATCCCTTGACAGATTGGATTGCGAGGGGCTGAATTTAAAACCCAGTAACATAGTGGTGAGAGAATTTGATGGTTCGAAGAGGATGGTCCACGGGGAGGTGGACATCCCAATAAAGGTGGGAACTCAAATTTTCAACTCAACCTTCTATGTGATGGACATCCGTCCTTCTTATTCCTGTCTGTTAGGATGCCCCTGGATCCATAATGCAGGTGGTGTCACCTCCATATTGCATCAGATGCTGAAATACCCGATCCAAGGAAAGATCATAAATGTCCATGGGGAGGAGGAGTATATGATTAGTCATCTGAATTCTTTCCGATATGTGGAGTTAGATGGCGAGTTCATTGAAACCCCTTTCCAACATTTTGAAGAAGTCTCTCAAGAAGTAACGGCGACCAAGGCAGTATCCTCAATTCCTAAGATCATAAGACCTCCACTACGGATGTCATCTCTAAAGGATGCAAAGGCAGTAGTGGAAGAGGGTGGATGCACCATCTGGGGGCAGCTTCCAGACATTCCGTACAAATCAGACAAGTTTGGCTTGGGGTTTACTTCAACTGCTCAGAAGGTTGTGCACCGTGCCCGTGCTGGGGGGCCACCTGTGAAGATTAGTAACCGAGAGGTCAATGTAGTGGAAGATGGTGAAGAAGATGGCATCTTAGAAGATTGGATATTTCCTACTGTCAACGGAGGACTTCGCAATTGGGAAGCCAGAGACTTTGTCCCAATAACTTTCATCTCTCAGTAATTTATCTTTTACATTTCTGTTGGACTTGTAATATTCACAAACAATTCGCACATCAAAAACCTTGTGTCTTACCTGAGGCACAATGGTCCATTTGTAAGGATTTTTTATTTCATATTCATATGACATTCAATGAATCATGGACGTTTTTTGACATACAAACCTTTTGTGCTCGTTGTCTTCCTTTTACATTTTTATTGTTTAAAGATGGCTATACCCTTACACACACCCACACTCACAAATGCAGGTACCCCTCCATTCCGGATCCCATGGGTAACGATACTGCTATAGCCTTCAGTGACTCTGAAGATCTGATCTACCAAGCCGAATACGAAGGTGAGGAAGATTGTGAGGTGCCAGGGGAATTGGCCAGACTACTACAACAAGAGGAAAGAGCTATTCAGCCTCATGAGGAGCTGTTGGATACAATCAATTTGGGTACCGAGGAAGATAAAAAGGAAATCAAAGTGGGTTCCAATCTAGAGCCGAGTGTCAAGGAGCGCCTAATTCAGCTGTTGCATGATTATGTTGAGATCTTTGCCTGGTCATACGAAGACATGTCGGGACTCGATACAGACATCGTGGTACATCGTCTACCCACAAGAGAAGACTGTCCACCAGTGAAGCAAAAAGTCCACCGCATGAGACCTGACATGTCAGAGAAGATCAAAGCAGAAGTTATGAAACAGTTCAATGTTGGATTTCTGGTTGTTACTTCTTATCCTCAATGGGTGGCCAACATTATTCACGTGCCTAAAAAGGACGGAAAAGTGAGAATGTGTGTGGATTATAGAGATTTAAACAGGGCCAGCCCTAAAGATGATTTTCCACTTCCACACATCGACATCCTGGTTGACAATATAACCCAGCATAAAGTATTTTCTTTCATGGATGGATTCTCATGCTATAACCAGATCAAAATGGCGCCTGAGGACATGGAGAAAACTACATTTGTCACATAGTGGGGTACATTCTGCTACAAAGTGATGCCATTCGGACTGAAGAATGCCAGGGCAACCTATCAACGCGCCATGGTAGCTTTGTTTCATGATATGATACATCATGAGATAGAGGTCTACGTAGATGACATGATGGCCCGATCACAAACTGAAGAAGAAGACCTTGATCACTTGCAAATGTTGTTTGTGAGATTGAAGGAGTACAAGTTAAGATTGAATCCAAACAAGTGCACATTCGGAGTCCGGTCCGGTAAACTCTTAGGTTTCGTTGTCAGCAACAAAGGCATCAAGGTTGATCCTACCAAGGTTAAAGCAATACAAGAAATGCCTGCTCCTCGCACTAAGAAGGAAGTTAGAGGATTCTTGGGATGCTTGAACTATATTGCCAAATTTATATCTCACCTAACATCTGCTTGTGAACCAATCTTCAAACTGTTGAAGAAAGATCAAGTAGTCAGATGGAATGATGAGTGTCAGATTGCTTTTGAAAAAATCAAAGAGTATTTACAAGAGCCTCCTGTCTTGATGCCACAAGTCGAGGGAAGACCACTAATCATGTATCTGACCGTTTTAGAGAACTCAATGGGGTGTGTATTGGGGCAGCATGACGAGTCTGGCCGAAAAGAGCATGCTATTTACTACCTGAGAAAATTTTTTACCGACTGTGAAACCAAATATTCACTACTCGAGAAAACTTGCTGCGCTCTGGTATGGGCTGCTCTCCGGCTAAGACAGTAAATGTTGACTCATACCACTTTGCTGATATCTAAGATGGATCCGATAAAGTACATCTTTGAGAAGCCTGCTCTATCTGGGAGGATAGCTAGATGGCAGATGATCCTAACAGAATATGACATACAGTACATGACCCAAAAAGTTATAAAGGGCAGTGTGCTAGCTGATCATCTGGCCCATCAAGATGTAGAGGATTATCAGTCCATGAAGTTTGAATTCCCGGATGAAGACATCATGACATTAGACAACTGTGAAGAAATCAGGCTATATGACGGACCTGGACAAGGATCCCGATGGACCCTGTTCTTTGATGAGGCATCCAATGCACTTGGTAATGGCATAGGCACAGTACTCATATCTCCGGAAGGGTGTCATACTCCCTTTACTGTCAGACTTTGCTTCAACTGTACGAACAACATGGCAGAATACGAAGTATGCATCTTTGGTCTCAAGGCTGCCATAGACTTGGGAATTAAATCTTTAGATGTGTTTGGGGATTCAGCTTTGGTCATCAGTCAGATCAAAGGAGAGTGGGACACTAAGCATCCAAACCTTATCCCTTACAAAGAACATGTTTTGACATTGTTACCACATTTTGAGCAGATTACCTTCGAGCACTTCTCGTGAGAAGAAAATCAGTTAGCAGATGCTCTAGCCACAATGTCATCTATGTTTAAACTTAATTAGGATAACGAGGCTCCCAAGATCACCATTGAACGAATGGACGAACCAACACACTGTCACGAGATTAATACTGAAGAAGTAGTGGACCATCCTTGGTTTCATGAAGTCAAAAGGTATCTCGAGGCTCAAGAATATCCAGAAGGAGCTTCAATCAATGATAAAAAGTTCCTAAGGAGATTCTCCGCTAAGTTCTTCCTAAGTAATGGCATCCTGTACAAACGTAATCATGATTCTATTCTGCTCTGTTGTATGGATAAGATTGAAGCTGAAAAGATTATGGCTGAATTGCATGAAGGTACCTTTGGCACTCACTCTAGTGGGCATACGATGGCGAAGAAAATCCTACGGACAGGCTATTATTGGTCTACCATGGAAGCAGACTACTATCGACACTCCCAGACCTGTCATAAGTGTCAAATCTATGCAGACAATGTGCACGTGCCTCCGGTTCGTCTAAATGTATTAACAACTCCTTGGCCCTTCGCTATGTGGGGAATCGATATGATTGGGTAGATCAAGCCGACAGCCTCCAATGGACACCGTTTCATTCTAGTGGCCATTGACTATTTCACCAAGTGGGTCGAAGCAGCTTCCTTCGCATCCGTTACTAAGAATGTTGTTGCCTGCTTTATAAAGCAGAATCTTATTTGTCGGTACGGTATCCCAGAAAGGATCATCACTGATAACGGTATGAACCTTAACAATACTATGATCACCGCCTTGTGCGAGCAGTTCAATATTCAACATCACAATTCACCCCCCTATCGGCCAAAGATGAATGGTGAAGTCGAAGCTGCGAATAAAAATAATAAAAAGATCATACAAAAAATGACAGTCACCTACAAGGAATGGCACGAGATGATACCGTTTGCTCTCCATGGATACCGTACTACGGCTCTCACATCAACCAGGGCAACACCCTATTCTTTGGTTTATGGCATGGAGGTTGTTTTACCTATTGAGGTTCAGATCCCCTCTTTGAGAATCATGAAAGATGCAGGTTTGAGTGAGGACGATTTGATCCAGACCCGACTTGATCAACTGAACTTAATTGATGAAAAGAGACTTATTGTTGCTTGCCATGGTCAGATGTATCGAAAACGGATGATCAAGTGTTGTACCCCAAAATTTTCCCTCCCATATTCTTCAAGATTTGCCAAGATCAAGCTTCAAAATTCCCCAAGGGTTGCACAGTCCAATTGCCTCCTAACACAGTCAAAACTAGGGTTTTGGTTCTTGCAAAGAAATTGAGGTTTTCAAGGGTCCAATCAAGTCCCATGTGCCTACATACATTGTCAAGCATCCATATGTCAAGTTTCAAGACTCACAGCATCAAATTGCACAGCCAAAAAACCCTAAATGCTTCACAGTCAACTGCAGGGGCAAAATGGTCATTTGACAGTCAAAAGTCAAAATTTTGGTCAACATCTTATTTTGAAGCCACAATCATCATTTGATCAATTCTTGATCATGATTCCTCAAGGCATGGCTTAAAAAGTCTCAAGATGCAAAAGTTTCTATTTTTGGACAGTTGAAAAGTCAACTGAAAATTGACCAAGGCATAACTTCTTCATGGTTTATCAGAAAAATTCCATCCAATGCTCATTTTGAAGAGAATGACATTTCCTACAACTCATCTTCACACTTCAAGTCCAAGAAATGCTCTCACAAAAAGTTATCAATTTCAACATTATAGGTCATTTTCAAAAGTCAACAAAAAGGCACTTTAAGTCAAAGACCATAAATTGAGATTGGTAAATCAAAATGACATGGGACCAAAGGAATTGGTTATATGACTTCAAGACCTTTCCAAAATGTCCAAGAACATGTTCATAGCTTCAAAATTGAGCAAGATATGCATTGGAGAAGTTGGGAAATTTTTGGGAATTTTCAAAAGTCAACTTTGCCTAAAACACTTCAAATTTGCTAATGGGCCTCAAATTCTTCCTTGAATCATTACCCAAAGCCTATGCACGACCCATTGAGCTCAAATGGATTTATTTTCTTATTTTTAATTAATTAATTGAATTTTTATTCATGTTAATTCATTTAATTAGATTTAATTATGAGAAAATATCAAATAATGCTTTTTCAAATCTTTTTATGCAGCAAATACACTCATTATATGCTAAAGATTTCGTGCATCATCCAAGGGGACAAGATCATCCACATTTGGCAAGATTTTCATGAAAAAAAGATTGGAAAATATATGATTGGCAATCAAAGATTTAAGTCATCAATTCATGGACTTTTGGGCTCTTTCTTTACCTAGAATCCTTCACATACTTATGCACAACCGAACCTAATTCAAGGAGACACGAAAAAGCTGCTGAAGCTGCATAACCAAGTTGCAAAAAACTCAAGAAATTTGGAAAACTGAAATCATAGTTGCAGGACGTTTCAAAGCATAAAAAGTATTCCAACACGTTGCTGAACCTTCCAGGAAGCTGTTGGCATCAAGAACAAGTCCCCATACTCCAAGAATCGGTAGGACTGAATCACGTTTCTTCACAAATATTCCATGATCGAATTTCAATTTCTACGCATCATTCATATATTTTATTCATTGATTTGCATTACTGACATCTCCCTGAAACTTTTGATGTGGTTTAATTGTGCTAAAAATGCTTGAAACGGAATTCACCATGGATGAAACCTAGGGTTTCAGAAGCTTCAAAATAGGGCTTTCCTTGTATGGAAAAATTGGACCTTGAGACCTATGCAGTTGAATTCAGGAGCTCCATACGAATTGAGTGATGACCTCGCGCTCAATTTATGTCAACGCATCTTCTATTCGCTATTTTTCGTGGCTATGCTTAGTGGGGGTTTAAAACCCCCGCTACTTGTTTTGTATTTTGCAGAAAGAATGAAGAAGAAGCTGAGTGTCCAGGCGCGGTTGGGTGATTCAAATATCTGGCGCGTTTTTTTGTTTTATATCATTAACTTTTGTTTTATTATATAATATTTGTTTTCCATTGTATATACAAACACACACAACAACTCAATTGGCAAGGGATACGCTTGGTAAACATTGGGACCTGGGTTCGATTCCCAGGTCCCCCCACATATTGCATAATTTTTGTTTTAACGTGTTCATGTGCAACAATGGTTCAGTGGTCCACCATACGTACCCATGCTCATGCTTGCCAGATGGCCTTGACCCACAATCTGAAGGCCACAAAAGGAGGTCTATCACGTACCTCAGTCAACCATCATGCATGCGATCAGAAAAGTCAAAAGAGGGTTTGTGACTCTTAGGCCAGAATTCTTCAATCTTACCTCCCATTTGGGCCTGATATCCCCTTGGTTTGCATCTTTTCAATTTTATTTTCTTTTCTAATTATAATTATTTTTAATTCTTTTTAATTGTTTTATCAATTCACAAATAATTAATTTTCATAATAAAAAATCAGAAACAAAAAAAATGTTTTATATTTAATTATTATTAATTTCACCATTAAAGTATTTTTGTAAATAAATTCCAATAACTAACTTAGTTAAATTAGGTTTTAATTTTGACACTTTCCTTAATAAATAAAAAATATCTAGAATTAGGGTTTTTTTTGACATTTTTCATCCTTTTCTTAATTAATCATTTTTCTCATTATTTATTATTATAATTACTATTTATTTTTATAAATAAACATGTAAATTAATTAATTAGTTAATTAGCCTAATTTTGACATTTCTTTAACAATTAAAAATAATTTAGAATTAGGGTTTCCTTTTAATTTTAATTCTTTTCCTTATTTTCATAAATACCAAAAACATTAAAAAAAAACAATTTATTTTCTTTAATTAAATAATAATTAGACTTTAATTTAATTTAATTTCTCAAAAGGGTCAAAACCCTCGGACGTTCAATTTCAATTTCTATTTCGCGCATTATTTTTATTTGAATATTATGTAACTGCTCAAGGATGTAATAGTAATTAGGTTTATCGTATTTTTACTTTCCGCATTTTTATCAAACGAGTCTTTGTATTTTGGCGATGTATAGATCCGCGCCTTGTAATAGCGTAGCTTTATATTTCCGTCTTTTACTTTCTGCACTCTTAAATTCTAAATTGCATGAAAGAATGTATGGCTAATTAAAAACAAGCGTAGCTCACAATGCCATGATCAAAGATAAACTTAACATGAAAACAACACACAAATACACACACCACTTCTAGGGTACGCCTCACCCGTTGCCTTCGAAACGTGGTCGTCAAGTATAGGACGTTTTAGTAAGTCCTTATGTCCATGATCCAGTTGCCTCAGAACAGTTGCCTTAGAATAGTTGCCTCGAAACGGTTGCCTCGGATTAAAAAAGGATCAAGGACATAAGGGTAGCTTCTAAGGTTTCCTAATGTTGCTTCGGTGACCACAACGTCCCTAACACTCGAATTGACCCGAACACCTCCAACGGTGGTGCTACCTACCTCTCAATGGTGGGATGGTACTACCTTAAGGACTTCTACACAGCTTAATTCCTTAGGGTAGGTAGATGACTCATAGATACTTGCTCTCTCAAAAACAAATCAAAACTCTTTTCACACCGACACTTTCAAAAAGCTTTCAAAACAAATTTTCAAACACTCTTGAGGACAAATACAAGAGTTATTAAGAAATCTTTCAATGTAACTTTTTTCAAACCCACTCACATTTTGAAAAGAAAACATTTTGAAAACATAGTGAGCAAGTATCTAAGAGCCCATGGATAACCATGGATAGAAAGGGTGCTAACACCTTCCCTTTCTATAAATCTACCTCCCGAACCGAGAAACTATCCCACAAGGAATTTTGCTGTGCTTTTGTCCTGTCCATGTTGGAGAAAATAAAAGACGGTGGCGACTCTTGCTTCCGCGATATTTCGCGATCCAGCGTTAAACAGTCAGTTCTAAATCCACCGATCACAGAACTGGCGACTTTGCTGGGGACTACTTAAAGTGAGGTGTACCTTAGGATAGCTCATACTTGTGTTTTCAATTGTCTGAATTGTTTGCTTTATTATTGTGGGTACTGTCTTGGGAGTTCTATAGATCCTAACCTGGATCTGGGGGATACCTTCTTAGAAAGTAGCAACAAGGTTGTGAGGGAACTGTGCGGGGTATACCGACACGGTTGAAGCAGTCTGCTACATTGATGTGGCACTTTGGTGAGTACCGGTAACCCTTGAGTCCAGTCAAGGAGAGTACGGGCCCTCCGCGTGGTGTCGTGAAGCATCAACTGACCTTAGGAACCTTAATTGAACCATCTTGGCCTCTTTAGGGTAGTGAGATAACTGACTTTAGTGCAGTCTGAGGTTGGTTGATACTCGATACTACACTCAGTTGAGGGTTGTTTTCTTGGAATATTTCGATCGCCAGTTCAGTGGCTAAATCGAAACGATGAACACAGAAAACAATCCAATGATATTGGGACCCTTAGAACCCAGTTACTTCTGATAGGACAGGTTTTGAGCCCACCAACCTCAAGAGGGTAATACCTAGACCCCATGCTGGCCTAAACTCTAAGGGCTGTCTTGTGTGACTTGTGTGCCTTACCATGTTTGCTTTTTGTGAATACTTGTGGTGTGTTTAATCATAGCATCATAACATCATACATCATCACATGCATCCACTAACCATTTCAGGGGTTCGAATCTTCATCTTTGTTCTTGTTTTGTAGGACATGGAAACTATCCGCAGAAAGACAATTCAGATCAGCCTTGTAAGGATCCCTCCTCAGCTTAAGGAACTTATATCCAGGATTCCTGAGAGCTCTTCTTTCAGTGAGAAACATGGAAGACTCGTCAGTTTGGTCAACACCAACATTGAGGAAGATATGATAAAGGTCCTCTTCCAGTTCTTTGATCCTCTGCATCACTTCTTTACGTTCCTGGATTATCAACTGGTGCCTACATTGGAAGAGTTCTCCCGGCTTCTGAAGATCCATATCCTTAGTCAACTACCCTACAACGGTACGGAAAGGAAACCCCAACTTGAAGAGATTGCTAAAGCCCTACGCCTACAACCATCTGACATCAAGGGACATTGGGAAGTTAGAAGTGGTATCAAAGGGTTCTTGGCCAGGTTTCTGTTTGAGAAGGCCCAAGAATGTTGGAATTCCCTTGACCTACAAGGTTTTGAAGAAGTTGTGGCACTCCTTGTCTATGGGTTGGTGTTGTTCCCGAATCCAGATCAGCTTATAGATATCAATGCCGTCAAGATCTTCACGACCAGGAATCCTATACCTACGTTGCTTGGGGACATCCTTCACTCATGTTACACTCGAACTATGAGAAAAAGAGGTGTTCTTATGTGCTGCACTCCTCTCCTGGGAAGGTGGTTTATTTCGCACCTTCCACAATCAGTTTTGAAGAACAAGCGGGGTTTGAGATGGTCACAACGATTGATGACTCTTACACATGCAGATATACATTGGTGCTCTCGGTCCAGAGAGGATGTCACTATCATTGATCGTTGCAGGGAGTTTCCTAATGTTCCTTTACTTGGAATCAGAGGAGGTATTACTTACAACCCGTGTCTGGCTTGGAGACAGTTTGGTTATGCTCGGAGGGACGACCCTCATGACATGTTAATTCTTGACATAGTTTTTGACTTCGACAACGATGCACAAGGACTTCGCCAGAGATTTATCAGAGCTTGGAGGATGCCCAGTAAGGTAGACAGCAAGACACTGGGGCATAGGAATTCCATCCCGTTGGAGCCTTATCTCAAGTGGGTACGAGCCCGCTCCCAGAAGCTAGTGATGCCATATCCTCATGTTCTCCCTGTGATCAAAGATCCAGTTTTGGAAGGAGAGGTGCCCTACACCATTCAACATCCTGATATGCCTACATCCTGGGAAGAAATGCAGAAGAGCTGGATCCAGCTTAAGGAAGAACGGAATTCCCTTGAGTCCAGTCTACATGCTAGTGAGAAGAAGGTCTTGGAGCTCACCCGCTTACTGCACGAGGAAAAGACTCTCAACACTTACATAGCTCCGAAGAGGATGCGCAGTGTCTTTTGGGATTGATTTACTTTGTAATGTTTGCCTATGAGGCCTTGATGTACTGAACAATTATTTCTTAATGATAACGTGTGTTCCTTTTTGTCTACAACAAATTTGAACTTTCGAACCCTTGAATGCATTGCATACAAAGCATATCATGCATCATGTGCATAGCAGGTACTCTTTTTTACAGGTGGTTTAATCTTATTCGATGTTTATTTCAGCTCGCCATCATGAACCCTGAATCATCTACTGAGCAATCCATCAAGGCCCTCCAGACTCAGAACGCCCAGTTCCAAGAGCTGATCATGAGTTTGGCCCAAGGTCAAGAGGAATTGAAGGCTTTGCTGGTCAAGAAGAAGAAGAAGAGAACTGTACTGTTCAACACTGGCCGGAGGCTTGGTAACACACTGCAGAATGAGGTTGATCATGCTGGTTCTTCTGTAGGGAAAGGAAGTCCCCAGGGGGGAAGGGTTCCTTGTCCGGTGGTCTCTGACAATGAGACTGATTTTAATGAGGAGCAGTATCCTCCAGCTGAAGACAAGTACAAGCAGTTAGAGGATCGCCTAAACGCCATGGAAATTCAACAAGTGCCTGGTTTGGATTTCGGAGACTTGGGTCTATCTTCTGGTGTGGTGATCCCACACAAGTTCAAAGCACCATCTTTCGCAAAGTATGACGGGGCGTCCTGCCCTAAGCTACATCTCAGATCTTATGTGCGGAAGATCCAGCCGTATACTATGGACAAGAACTTATGGATCCATTTCTTCCAGGAGAGTCTTTCAGGGACTCATCTCGAATGGTTCTATCAGCTGGATGGAACCAAGGTTCGTAATTGGGAGGAATTGGCTACTGCTTTTTACAAGCAGTATCAGTATAATGCCGACCTCGCTCCTACACGTACCCAACTCCAGGGTATGTCGCTAGGATCGGGAGAAGGTTTTAAAGAGTATGCGCAGAAGTGGAGGGACCTGGCTGGCAGGGTGCAGCCACCATTAACCGACCGTGAGCTAGTGGACATGTTCTTGGGGACCCTATCCGGGCCGTTCATCAACCATCTCATTGGTAATTCGTCTGCAGGGTTTACAGACCTCATTCTGACTGGGGAAAGGATAGAGGCTGGTTTGAAATCAGGGAAGATACAGAAAGGTGCGTCCTCAAGTTCTGAGAAGAAGCCTTTCAAAAAGGAAGCCAGTGCTGTGTATGGGCCTAGGAGGCAAAACAAACCAGAACGCCGCCAAGCTGTCAACACGGTGGTAATTGCAAAGCCTGCTTCCGCTCCTCGGCAACCTAACCAGCCAAGGGGTGAGATACCCAGAAGAGAATATGCTCGGCTTAGTATGACCTTGTCACAGATCTTGCCACAACTGCTATCGACCAACTTGGTAACCGTCAGAGAAGCTCCGAAGGTGGTAAACACAACCTCTCCGAAGTATAATCCCAATGCCCACTGTGCTTATCACTCTGATAGCCCGGGGCATTCTACTGATGATTGTTGGGCCCTGAGAAATAAGGTGCAGGACCTTATCGATGCGAAGGAAATACAATTTGAGGCGCCCGAGAGGCCCAACATTGTGACTGCTCCTATGCCCCAGCATAGAGTAAATGCCATTGAGGAAGACTTGTATGCAGTTTCTATGGATGATGTTGCTACCCCTCTATTGACTGTTAAGAGGAACCTGTTGCTAGCCGGTTTATTTCCGGGTTGTAGCAAAGGTTGCCTTCTGTGTGCTGTTTTGCCTACTGGTTGTCCGTTGCTGAAGTCAGGCATCCAAAGCCTGATGGATAGCAAAGAGATCTTATTCAAGAAGACCGTTGTTCCTATTGTTCCTACTGGAGAAGTATCTGTTGTCACCATCTTCAACAATCCTACCAAAGCTCCCCCGAGGAAGCCAGTCAAAATCATGTCTGTTGCACCTATTATCATTACTGTTCCGGGGCCCCTCCCCTATAAATCTGACAAGGTTGTCCCATGGAACTATGGGGCAGATGTGTATGTACTTGGAGTAAAACAGGAGTTCAACACCAATACCAGTATCAGTAACATCACCGGTCCCTCTAAAGTTACCCGCAGTGGCAGGCTCTTCTCGCCTGACATTGCGCCACCAGTTATCCGAAGACCTCTTATCATCACGCCTACAAGTGTGCCTGTTCCCACTTCTGATCAAGTTTCTTCCCCTACTGCCGAGTCATCTGACACTCGGGGCAAAGGGATTGCTGATGCGCCTGCCCGGATGGAGGCACCGAAGATTGTTAATGTTGAAGCGTCACAGCAAGAGATGGAGGAAATCCTTAAGATCATCAAGAAAAGCGATTTCAACGTCGTCGAGCAGCTAGGGCATAGCCCCTCCAAGATCTCTATGCTATCATTGTTGCTATGTTCAGAGGCCCATGCCAAGGCCCTGATTTCATTTATGAAGACAGCCCATGTGCCACAGGAGACATCTGCGGACCAATTTACTAACTGTGTGGCCAACTTGACCGCTAACAATGGTTTGGGTTTCTCGGATGTTGATCTTACCGCTAAGGGAAAGAACCACAATGATGCCCTGCATGTCTCCATAGAATGCAGGGGCACTACTCTCGCACACGTGTTGGTGGACACCAGTTCTTCGCTGAATGTAATGCCCAAGAAGGCCTTGGACAGGTTGGATTGTGAGGGTATGGAGTTGAAGCCTAGTAACATTGTGGTCTGAGCCTTTGACGGGTCGAAGAGGATGGTACATGGTGAAGTGGATATTCCGATTCGTGTTGGTTCTCAAGTCTTTGATTCAACGTTCTATGTGATGGAAATTCGTCCATCTTATTCCTGTTTGCTGGGTCGACCTTGGATTCACAAAGCTGGGGCTGTGACCTCCACTCTACACCAGAAGCTCAAATACCCTGTCAGAGGGAAGATTGTCACAGTGCAGGGGGAGGAAGAATACATGGTTAGTCATCTGAACTCGTTCCGGTATATAGAGATGGACGGGGAGTTCATTGAGACCCCCTTTCAACATTTTGAAGAGGTGCCTCCAACATTGGCGTCAACAGAGACAGTGATTGAAGAAGACTTTCCTTTGAAGATGGCTTCCTTGAAGGACGCCCGGGCTGTAATTGAGAAAGGTGAATGTGCTAACTGGGGCAGGCTCCCTAATTTTACTCCTAAGACTGACAAATTTGGGTTGGGTTTTATTGCAGAGGCTCAGAGGGCTGTACGTAAAGCAAGGATTGGAAGACCTCCCGTGTTCATCACCAACCCGGGAGTGAATGCTATTGAGAGCGATGCGGAGGAATCAGAATTTGATAGCTAGATCTACCCGACAACCAACGGTGGACTGAACAGTTGGACTGCAAAAGACTACATACCTGTTACTTTTGTTACGCAGTAATGAATTCCTTTGTTTCTTTAATTTGTAATGAACAATAAATTGAAACTTTCTGGCCCGGTGTCTTACCCGGGGCACCGTTAGCTTCATTTGTGAGGGCTTATTACTTGTCATTTCCATATATCATGAATAAAGACATTGGACGTTTTTCGCATTTCAAATCTTGTGCTCCCTTTCTTTCTTTCTTTATATATTGCAAAACAGTTATATTTACACACACTCACTCATACAGGTTCCAATCCACTCTGGATCTCACTGGTAACGACTCTGCTACTGCCATTTATGACTTCGAAAATCCGATCAACTTAGCCGAAGACGAAGGTGAAGATGATTGCGAAGTGTCTGGTGAGCTTGCAAGACTGTTACTCCAGAAAGAGAGGGCCATTCAACCACATGAAGAGCCAGTGGAAACGGTAAATCTGGGTACCGAGGCAGATAGAAAGGAAGTCAAGATTGGTGCTAATCTAGAGCTCAGTGTGAAACAACGGTTGGTTCAGATGTTGCATGATTATGTGGAGATCTTCGTCTGGTCTTACGAAGACATGCCTGGGTTAGATACTGACATTGTGGTTCATCACCTGCCCACCAAGGAAGATTGCCCTCCGGTTAAACAAAAGGTCCGCCGTATGCGTCCAGAGATGTCCGAGAAGATCAAAGCTGAGGTTATGAAACAGTTTGATGCCGGGTTTCTAGCAGTGACTTCTTACCCTCAGTGGGTTGCCAACGTGGTTCTGGTGCCGAAGAAAGATGGTAAGGTCAGAATGTGTGTTGATTACAGGGATTTGAACAGGGCCAGCCCCAAGGATGACTTCCCTCTGCCTCATATTGACGTTCTGGTTGACAATACTGCTCAGCACAAGGTGTTCTCCTTCATGGACGGCTTTTCAGGTTATAATCAGATCAAGATGGCTCCTGAAGATATGGAAAAGACTACCTTTGTTACTCAGTGGGGCACCTTTTGCTACAAGGTCATGCCATTCGGGTTGAAGAATGTTGGGGCAACCTACCAACGTGCCATGGTTTCTTTATTTCATGACATGATCCACCATGAGATTGAAGTGTATGTCGATGATATGATCGCAAGGTCCCAAACTGAGGAGGAACACCTTGACCATCTACAGAAGTTGTTTGACCGTTTGAAATTGTACAAGCTGAGGTTGAACCCAAACAAGTGCACCTTTGGGGTAAGATCTGGAAAGTTGTTAGGCTTCGTCGTGAGCGACAAAGGTATCCAAGTGGACCCTGCCAAGGTTAAATCCATACAAGAGATGCCAGTTCCCAAGACAGAGAAAGAGGTCAGAGGCTTTCTAGGACGCCTGAATTACATTGCTCGATTCATCTCGCACCTAACTGCTACTTGTGAACCAATCTTTAAGCTGCTGAAGAAAGATCAGGTAGTACGTTGGAATGATGAATGTCAGGCCGCTTTTGACAGAATCAAAGAGTATCTCCAAGAACCACCCATCCTTATGCCACCGGTTGAAGGGAGACCTCTAATACTATACTTGACAGTACTTGACATCTCAATGGGGTGTGTGCTGGGGCAGCATGACGAGTATGGCCTAAAAGAGCACGCTATTTATTACCTTAGCAAAAAGTTTACCGACTGTGAGACCCGATACTCACTGCTCGAGAAAACTTGTTGCGCTTTGGTATGGGCTGCTCGCCGGCTGAGACAGTATATGTTGACTCACACTACTCTGTTGATTTTAAAGATGGATCCAATAAAGTACATATTCGAAAAGCCTGCTCTGTCTGGAAGAATAGCAAGATGGCAAATGATCTTGACAGAATACGACATCCAGTACACGACTCAGAAAGCTATCAAAGGAAGTGTATTGGCAGACCACTTGGCACACCAGGCAGTAGACGACTACCAGTCAATGAACTTTGAATTTCCTGACGAGAATATCATGGTAGTGACTGATTGTGAAGTACCTGGACCGGATGAAGGACCTGAGGAAGGATCCCGATGGTCTATTCACTTTGGCGGAGCCTCCAACGCTTTGGGTAACGGTATCGGCGCTGTGATCATATCCCCTCAAGGCACTCATACTCCACTCACTGCCCGGCTATGTTTCAACTGCACCAACAACATGGCGGAGTATGAGGCATGCATCATGGGTCTTCAAGCTGCGATTGACTTAAGGATCAAGTTTCTGAGTGTCTTCGGAGATTCCGCTCTCGTGATCAATCAGATCAAAGGCGAGTGGGATACGAAACACCCAAACCTTATTCCTTACAAAGAATGTGTGTTGACATTGATCCCCCATTTCACAGAGATAACTTTTGAACACTTCCCGAGAGAGGAGAATCAGTTGGCGGACGCGTTAGCTACGATGTCTTCTATGTTCAGAGTCAAATGGGACAATGAGGCTCCCCGGATCATCATCTGGAATCTGGATGAACCGACATATTGTTGTGATCTTGAGGCTGAAGAGGTAACTGAAAAACCTTGGTATAATGAGGTGAAGAGGTATCTGGAAGCTCAAGAATACCCCGAGGGTGCATCCATCAATGACAAGATGTTTCTGAGAAGGTTCGCAGCGAAGTTCTTCCTCAGCAACGGCATTATGTACAAGCGAAACCATGATTCGACCTTACTGCGTTGTGTGGATAAGACTGAAGCAGAAAGGATCATGGCAGAACTGCATGAAGGTACCTTCGGAACACATTCCAGTGGACACACCATGGCAAAGAAGATCCTTCGGGAAGGATATTTCTGGTCCACAATGGAAGCCGACTGTTACCAACATTCTCGGACATGTCATAAGTGCCAGATATATGCAGATAAGGTGCACGTCCATCCAGTTCCTCTGAATGTCTTGACAGCACCTTGGCCTTTTGCAATGTGGGGCATTGATATGATCGGAGAGATTAAACCTACGGCATCCAACGGGCATCGCTTCATCCTGGTAGCGATCGATTATTTTACAAATTGGGTTGAAGCAGCTTCCTACGCTACCGTAACCAAGAACGTCGTGGCACGGTTCATTCGGCATAACCTGATCTGTCGATACGGCGTCCCGGAAAGGATCATTACGGAAAATGGTACCAATCTTAACAACAAAATAATCACTGAGCTCTGCGAGCAATTCAAGATACAGCACCACAATTCTTCTCCCTACCGGCCGAAGATGAATGGGGCTGTAGAAGCGGCTAATAAGAATATTAAAAAGATTGTGCAGAAGATGACAGTGACCTATAAAGATTGGCACGAGATGTTACCATTTGCTCTTCATGGGTACCGTACCTCAGCAAGAACGTCAACCGGGGCAACTCCCTTTTCCTTGGTCTATGGCATGGAGGCAGTCTTGCCAATTGAAGTCCAGATACCCTCTCTCCGGATAATGAAGGATGCAGATTTGAGCGAAGACGATTGGATCCAGACACGACTTGATGAACTAAACCTAATTGACGAAAAGAGACTCACCGCTATTTGTCATGGTCAAACGTATCAAAAACGGATGATCAGGGCATTTAACAAGAAAGTCAGACCACAAGAGTATCAAGTTGGGGACCTGGTAATCAAACGCATCATCCTTCCTCAAAGTGATTCCAGGGGCAAATGGACCCCCACATACGAAGGGCCATTTGTGGTTAAACATGTGTTCTCAGGAGGAGCCATGATCCTAACCACCATGGATGGTGACGACCTTCCTCACCCCGCCAATGCAGACATAGTAAAAAGATGCTACGCATGATAAAAGACCCGCTAGGTTGACATACCTAGGCAAAAATTTGGGCTTCCCAGCGAACCAAAAGGGTTCGGGCAAAATGAGGGATGAAATGAAAAAAATCTGTACACCCGGCAAGTCGAAAACCTGAAAAGGCGGCTTGGGCAAAAATGGGTATCCCGGTGGACTGAAAACCCGAAAGGGAGGTCCAGGCAAAAGTTAGGGATAAGCGTAATACTATGTCTCATTGGATCACCTTGCATCCAGAATCCGGTATCAACTATCAAGTTCAGACGGCATCGATCAATCAGCTTCATCGTCAACTGAGCAGCAAAGTGATGAGACGCTCGAAGATATAAAGGCGATAGCAGAGTTGGAACCCAGTGGGATTACTCTTTTCACACAGCTGTTTTGTTTTCCTTTTTCACAAAATTGTATAAACTCTGTTGTTCGGCGGCGTTCTCTTACTAGGACGTCAGCCTCTTGTACATAAACACCTATTTACAGGCAAATTCAAAAATCAATACAAATTCACTTTTCAGACCAATTGCCAATTGCTTTTCTTTTTCTGTTTCGTTTTGCGAAGAACGTCCAATGTTCAATTGTGATATATGCATTTGGCACTAATTGCTAACTCATAAATATTTGCATGTGAAACAAAGGATTAATTACAGGTAACATCAGAAACAGGGGCAATAATGAGTTGTCTAAGCAATCTAATTGCTCTGTCCACCAAGGTACCAAGGTAAGTTCGGCTGAAGAACGTAACCCAGATACCTTCACTCCCTGCCGAGTAAGACAAGATTCAATATTTTTCTCCCAAGCAGTTGGTCTCTCATCAGCCCTGAACAAGGAACAATATCTCCAGCAAGTCAGTAATACTCTCCCCAAGCAGAGTTAGGCTACTGCCAGCCCTAAGGAAGTTGGATATCCCCAGTAAATCTCAATATTCCCCAACGGAATACACAGACATTCCTAACAAGCATCCCAGGAAATCTTGATCTAAGATTGTTCCCCGGCGGTATACCGGACACCCAGTGGAGCCAGTCCCCAATCCAGTCCAAGAAGTCTCCCCAGGAAAGTGGAATCCATATCCCCAGCAGGTCTTGAAGCTTATCCCCAGTAGATTCTGGAAGCTTGTCACCCGCATAGTACGAACGCTCCCCCGGGCTCTATTCAAAGGTTATTTCCCCACCAGGATATAACTGGGTTATCCTCAGCCAATTACCATGGAAAGATCGTCCTCGGCGAAATTCTTCCTATCCTCCAGCGGAGTTCATCCAACTTCCAACAAAGCTTACCAATGGTATCCCCAGTGGAGTTATCACCAACCTCAGCAAAACGCCTCTTTCCCCACAGAGTTCACTCCCCGCAGAGTAATCTATTCGCCAAGTTCATTCCCCAACGGAGTCATTTTCTCCTACCGGTATTCTTGCAACCGTCACCCCCAGCGGGAACAAAGCTCTACTCTTCCACAGCAGCCCAGGATTTGGCTTCCCGGCACCCCGTCAAGGATTTATTTTCCTAGACAAAAACATATGCTCATAGACATCACATCTTTATACATTATAGCATACACATACGCATCATGAACATACAATCTCATTTATGCTGAGAACATCACGCATGTCATACATCATGACATCGCATACAACTAACGTTTTGTCTTTTCAGGACAAAGATCAATACAAAGATAATTACTATCAACTGTCGTGATTCTAGATCCGATTCCTGTATCTTGCCAGGGTGTATCTGTTGACGACTAATTCCAGACTCGATTCCTGTATCCTGTCAGGGCACGTCTGAAGAGTTCGAAGATCCGATTCCTGTATCTTGCCAGGGTGTATCTGTTGACGACTAATTCCAGACTCGATTCCTGTATTCTGCCAGGGCACGTCTGAAGAGTTTGAAGATCCGATTCCTGTATCTTGCCAGGGTGTATCTGTTGACGACTAATTCCAGACTCGATTCCTGTATCCTGCCAGGGCACGTCTGAAGAGTTCGAAGATCCGATTCCTGTATCTTGCCAGGGTGTATCTGTTGATGACTAATTCCAGACTCGATTCCTGTATCCTGCCAGGGCACGTCTGAAGAGTTTGAAGATCCGATTCCTGTATCTTGCCAGGGTGTATCTGTTGACGACTAATTCCAAACTCGACTCCTGTATCTTGCCAGGGCACGTCTGAAGAGTTCGAAGATCCGATTCCTGTATCTTGCCAGGGTGTATCTTTTGACGACTAATTCCAGACTCGATTCTTGTATCCTGCCAGGGCACGTCTGAAGAGTTTGAAGATTCGATTCCTGTATCTTGCCAGGGTGTATCTGTTGATGACTAATTCCAGACTCGATTCCTGTATCTTGCCAGGGCATGTCTGAAGAGTTTGAAGATCCGATTCCTGTATCTTGCCAGGGTGTATCTGTTGACGACTGATTCCAGACTCGATTCCTGTATCCTGCCAGGGCACGTCTGAAGAGTTTGAAGATCCGATTCCTGTATCTTGCCAGGGTGTATCTGTTGACGACTAATTCCAGACTCGATTCCTATATCCTGCCAGGGCACGTCTGAAGAGTTCGAAGATCCGATTCCTGTATCTTGCCAGGGTGTATCTGTTGACGACTAGATTCCAGACTCGATTCCTGTATCTTGCCAGGGCACGTCTGAAGAGTTCGAAGATCCGATTCCTGTATCCTGCCAGGGTGTATCTGTTGACGACTATTCTCCGGACTCGATTCTTGTATCTTGCCAGGGCACGTCTGAAGAGTTTAAAGATTAGATTCCTGTATCCATCTAGGGCACATCTACATAAAGAGTTTGAAGATCAACCCATATAACAGGCCAGGTAATTATTTTCTTTCTCAGGTACGCAAGTTCTCGCTAAGGAATCTCTTACGCGATCGACACCCGATGGCATCTATAAGCCCATCCACATACCAACAGCTCCAGATGGCATCTATAAGCCCATCCCCCTATCCATCATCTTCCCAAATGGCATCTGTAAGCCCATTCCCGCCATCACACTGCTGATACTCTACTATGTGAGTGCAAATTTCTAGGCACTCTAGTGTTCAATCATCTTCCACCTTCGGATTACGAAAGGCACACCAGCCAATCTACATCCTCAGGTCTAAGAAGATTGAACAGGGGCAACTGTTGTACCCCAAAATTTTCCCTCCCATATTCTTCAAGATTTGCCAAGATCAAGCTTCAAAATTCCCCAAGGGTTGCACAGTCCAATTGCCTCCTAACACAGTCAAAACTAGGGTTTTGGTTCTTGCAAAGAAATTGAGGTTTTCAAGGGTCCAATCAAGTCCCATATGCCTACATACATTGTCAAGCATCCATATGTCAAGTTTCAAGACTCACAGCATCAAATTGCACAGCCAAAAAACCTTAAATGCTTCACAGTCAACTGCAGGGGCAAAATGGTCATTTGACAGTCAAAAGTCAAAATTTTGGTCAACATATTATTTTGAAGCCACAATCATCATTTGGTCAATTCTTGATCATGATTCCTCAAGGCATGGCTCAAAAAGTCTCAAGATGCAAAACTTTCTATTTTTGGACAACTGAAAAGTCAACTGAAAATTGACCAAGGCATAACTTCTTCATGGTTTATCAGAAAAATTCCATCCAATGCCCATTTTGAATATAATGACATTTCCTACAACTCATCTTCACACTTCAAGTCGAAGAAATGCTCTCACAAAAAGTTATCAATTTCAACATTATAGGTCATTTTCAAAAGTCAACAAAAAGGCACTTTAAGTCAAAGACCATAACTTGAGATTGGTAAATCAAAATGACATGGGACCAAAGGCATTGGTTAGAGGACTTCACGACCTTTCCAAAATGTCCAAGAACATGTTCATAGCTTCAAAATTGAGCAAGATATGCATTGGAGAAGTTGGAAAATTTTTGGGAATTTTCAAAAGTCAACTTTGCCTAAAACACTTCAAATTTGCTAATGGGCCTCAAATTCTTCCTTGAATCATTACCCAAAGCCTATGCACGACCCATTGAGCTCAAATGGATTTATTTTCTTATTTTTAATTAATTAATTGAATTTTTATTCATGTTAATTCATTTAATTAGATTTAATTATGAGAAAATATCAAATAATGCTTTTTCAAATCTTTTTATGCAGCAAATACACTCATTATATGCTAAAGATTTCGTGCATCATCCAAGGGGACAAGATCATCCACATTTGGCAAGATTTTCATGAAAAAAAGATTGGAAAATATATGATTGGCAATCAAAGATTCAAGTCATCAATTCATGGACTTTTGGGCTCTTTCTTTACCTAGAATCCTTCACATACTTATGCACAACCGAACCTAATTCAAGGAGACACGAAAAAGCTGCTGAAGCTGCATAACCAAGTTGCAAAAAACTCAAGAAATTTGGAAAACTGAAATCATAGTTGCAGGACGTTTCAAAGCATAAAAAGTATTCCAACACGTTGCTGGACCTTCCAGGAAGCTGTTGGCATCAAGAACAAGTCCCCATACTCCAAGAATCGGTAGGACTGAATCACGTTTCTTCACAAATATTCCATGATCGAATTTCAATTTCTACGCATCATTCATATATTTTATTCATTGATTTGCATTACTGACATCTCCCTGAAACTTTTGATGTGGTTTAATTGTGCTAAAAATGCTTGAAACGGAATTCACCATGGATGAAACCTAGGGTTTCAGAAGCTTCAAAATAGGGCTTTCCTTGTATGGAAAAATTGGACCTTGAGACCTATGCAGTTGAATTCAGGAGCTCCATACGAATTGAGTGATGACCTCGCGCTCAATTTATGTCAACGCATCTTCTATTCGCTATTTTTCGTGGCTATGCTTAGTGGGGGTTTAAAACCCCCGCTACTTGTTTTGTATTTTGCAGAAAGAATGAAGAAGAAGCTGAGTGTCCAGGCGCGGTTGGGTGATTCAAATATCTGGCGCGTTTTTTTGTTTTATATCATTAACTTTTGTTTTATTATATAATATTTGTTTTCCATTGTATATACAAACACACACAACAGCTCAATTGGCAAGGGATACGCTTGGTAAACATTGGGACCTGGGTTCGATTCCCAGGTCCCCCCACATATTGCATAATTTTTGTTTTAACGTGTTTGTAGCGATAAAAAATGTAGCGGGGTAAATCGGAGATCGAATTATTGATTAATTCGTCTCACAAAAGCAAGAGTCGCCACCGCGCTTTATTGTTTCCAAAGGAAAAGGGAAAAGAGCGAAATAAAACCCTAAATATGCAATGTAAATAAAAATACAAATACAAAGCGTTTTTGAAAAAGAGATCTTATGGTTCGGGGGTTGGTTATACAATGGGAAGGTATTAGCACCCAATGCATCTATAGTACTCTATAGGAACCTTTTGAAATATCTGTTTTATTTAAAATTGATCGCTTGATTGAAGATAAATCGTTTTGGCCGAAAAAGGGATACGGACGGGTTTTTGAAAATACGACGACCTAATGTCGAAGTTTTGGCTTAAAAGGTATAAGTCTTGAAAAGGTTGAAATTTTGAAGAAAGGTGAATATTTGAGGAAAATTAACCTGTGTTTTTGATGAATGAGAGTATTCGCTCAATCGTTTTTGAGGACATGAAGTCAACAAAATTAGACAATTCCCTTTGGATTGGCGTAAACAGAATAATCAAGTAAATGCGAGATATTGAAACAGGAAATTGTAAGATAAATGATATACAACAAATTAAATAAGAGACTGAGCGTGAACATGCATTTTTGATTTTTTGTTTAATATATGAAGAGAAAAATATTTTTAATTGGTTACGCATTTTAACATAGATAAAAAGTGACGAGAATTAATAGAAATGTTTTTAATGTTTTTATATATTTCTATTTTTTATGTCTTTTTGTATATTGGTATTTAATCAAAATGAGGGGAGTAAATTAAAGAAAATAACATGTCTTTTAGTTTCTCATTTTATATGTTTTTAGAGATATTAAATATCTTTTTAAATTAAACTTACAAACCATGAATTTAAATTGAATTAGAAATAAGTAAGACTAAAATTATTAAATAAACATAAATTTAAACTAAATGAGATTTGGGTAAATAATATTAAAATTATCTATTTAAAATTATATGTTATTCCTAAAAAACTAACTAGTTTAAATTAATTAAATTAAGAAATGAATATAATTAAATTAAAGACCAAATAAAAGAAGATGGGGTATGAATAACAATTAGCAATGGGCTTTTAGTTAAAAGGAAATTGAGTTGGGTTGAGGAGAAATGGGGCGGGTCATGGAGGACCCAGACCCAAAAGAAGAGACACAAAGCTTGTAACGAAAAAGAAACCCTTGCAGCGCTGAAGGTATGCCGCCGGTGGCCGTGTATGCGTCGAAAAGAGGATGGATACGGGTAGTTAGCAGAATCGGGATGATGATAAATCGAAGGGTGGGTTGAGCGACGGTGTTGGTGCTGAAGAACGAGAACGAGAACGACCGTGGTTTAGTGGATTTCGAAGCGTGATTAGGAGGTTAAAATTGGTGAGTAATGAAGGGAAGAACGGAGGAAACTATATGTTGATGTGTAGCTGCATAATTGAAAAGTTGAAGGTTAATCTGAGAAGATGAGGTTGATTTACTATGATGATGGGTGAGTTGGAGAGATCCTCGTTCTGTATTAGATGAAGGAGTACATTTTTTCTAACGCAGCGCTTCCTCTCAATTCTCTACGGCGAAGATATTCTCCGAAACTTGTAGAGGTATGAAGTAACTAGAATTTGAGGTTTATTGTCTGTGTTTGAGATGGATTTGAACTTGTTCTTTTTTTTGATTTACAGACCTCGCTATCTGATATAGAGGCTTTATTAGCAGCATTTGAATTTATTTTGATGTCAATAGACTTTGTTGTGTTTAATGCTGGCTTGCTTCCAATTCTTATGCAACGTCAACGATTCTTCGGTCCTCAAAGAAACGCAGTACAGCACAGGTTAGAGGCGCGTTCATTTTTGAAAAGAAGGTAATTTGTTGACAAGAGGTATGCTGGAATACGAGAAATGGTTCGAATTCGTCGATTTGTATAATGCTAATAATCTAATTACCGGCATGCTGCAGGATAAGGATTGTGGGTCGGAGGAGGAGATGCGGTTTGGATGAGAAGAGCGTGAAGAGATGGTGAAAAGGAAAAGAGGAAGGTTTAGGAGAATGGAAAAGCGGAAGAAGGAGAGGGTGAGCCTTTTTACTTCACAATACTTTCTCTTTTTTTCATTATTTCAGTTCAATGTGTTGCTTTGATTTGATGTATTTTATGGTTGATGATGAGATGAGTTAGAGTTTGAAATTTCACTTTCTACCAGAGGAATGGTTGGTAGCGAGGGCTCTGCAAATGACTTGCAGAACTGATCCAGATAGTTTGAGTGGCGATAGCTAGTGTTGCACAAAGTATGGGCGGCACCCCTTCTCATGGGATGAACATATGAGAAGGACTGCATTGTGAAGGTATGCGGACTGGACACCTAGCTTCTTCCCATTCTTTTATATTTTCTTCCGACTCTAAAGGAGTTTTAGATGTAGATCTTCTGACACGACTTGAGCTGCTTGGATAAGGTGATGTTCTACTACTATCCTGTGACACTGACCTGTCTTTTCTCTCCTTAGGCATTTTACAGGTTCTAGAGTGAATTAAGTGAACTAGAAGCGAAAATGAAAGGAAATCGTTGAAGGTTGAATTGATGAAGATTGCTCCGGGAGTAGAAGGATTGGGGTCGTGAAGCAGAAGGAGGTGAAAAATGATGGAGATAAAGCGATGAACCGCGAAGTCCGAACGGGTAATCAAAAAAAATCTGAGAATTCTATATTGTTCAAATTGACTTTATATTAATAGTATGTTATATGATTGCGTTGGTCTTGCGACATTATTGAATTTTGAAATTATCAATCGAGTCATTGTCGGTGTATAACAGGGATTAATGTATTGATGCAGGCTCATTGATGATTCGCAACGATATTAAATGGCCATTTCACATGATTTCAAGAAATTAAAGAGTATTATTAAGTGAGACAAGAAGCAACACAAAGATATAAAGGATTATGCGAAAAAACTGAAGAAACTCACATGGTCGGAGCTAGTCCGACGGTACAATTCCGGCGAAATCAGGTAAGTTCCGAAGATTCCTCGCTCTTTGCTTTCTGCCACTAATTCTTCTTTTCTTCTTCGTCTAAGAACTGGTTGAAATATTGAATAAATGGTTTTTTGTGGTTTATTCGGTTTGGGCTTGGCCAAGCTTGAGGTTGTGACTTTGCTTATGCTGAACTGAGTTGTCTATTTTCTGGACAGTAGTGGGTTTAGGTTCAGCAGGTAGCAGGTTTGGTGCAGGTTCTGGCTTAGGCAAGCGCAAGCTTAATGCTTCAGCATGTTATGGCTTGAGTTTTGGTTAAGGATGTATTCTGGTTTTAGCCAATGCAGGTTCTGAGTTTGTAGTTATGGAAAGGTTTGAACTTGTATGTTTTATGCTGGTATGAGGTTTTTTGAATGTCTTATGCTAGACATAATGGTTTTGAATATGCAGAATGAAATATGCAGGTTTTTGAACATGCAGAATGGTTTTGGCAATATGTAAAAAATGGTTTTATGCAATATGCAGTATGCAATATGCAGGTTAGGAAATATGCAGTATGCAATATGGTTTGGCAATATGTAGAAAAAATGGTTTTACGCAATATGCAGTATGCAATATGGTTTGGCAATATGTTTTTTTGCCTAGGAGCAGAAAAGAAAAAAAATGCTTGGTAGTCCCTGTGTCCTCTTGTCCCTGCTGGTTCTGTCTTCCTTTTGAAGGGATTTTCATATAGCCGTTGCCTCTTCTTGAGATGGCTCAGGTTTGAGTATTTTAATATATTTCCCTGATGCTTTTTACATATGCTGCTACAAGTGATTTTATTCCCATTTCATGCTTAGGCCAAAACCTGCAAAATTGAAACTCTTCTCTCTCTCTCCCAAGTACAGAAATGATATATATAAATGTGATATGCTGTACTGCTGTCTGAAAAAGCAATAGGCTGGAATATGATGAAAAAAGGAAATATAGGTTGCTTGCATACATAGTTTTAAGACTGCCCATTATTTGAAATTGCATATTGTTTTTGTCTTGCATTAGCCTATATTATTCTGCAGGTTAACGTTGGCTTGTTGTGTACCTTGCATATGTTTGTTTGAAAAAAAATGTATGCTGTGATTTATACTTATGCAGTTTTGACCAAAAAAGTATTTATGCATATGTGAAATATGCAGTAGGCTTTTGATAAAAATGCAAATGATTTTGAAAATGTGCTATTTTTTAATTATGCATTCATTTAAAATTCCTCTCTTTTTTGTGAACCGGGAGAAATCCCGTGATTTGCAAAAAAGAGTAACTGATTCCGGCCATTGCTTTTAATGATGAACATTGAATTTATTTTCTGCATTTTAATTATTTATTCAATTCTGACTTTCTTTTAATTGTTTTCGCAGGTAAAATTAAATGAGCGAACAAGAGTATTGGATTGAAGATTTAGAATTTAGAAAAATAGTTTTTTATTTACTTTAAGCATTTATGTAATTGTCTTTATAAATATTTTGTAATAACACAACATTTAAATGACAATTGTAATAAATAGAATAAAGTGAATAAAAATTCTATTATTTCTCAATTAATTCTTTTTCTTTCCAATTATTTATTTATTGTTTATAATTCTTTAAATTATATAATGATTAAAAATCAAATTCAATCATTTAAATTTAAAATGATAAACAAATAAATAAACATCATTGGTCAATTAATAACTTCAATTATTTATTTTATTATTATTTTTAATTCTTCTAAATTATAATAACTTGAAAAATAGAATTTCAGCTATTTAAATTTAGAACAATAAATAATTAAATAAACATTGCTTGATCAATTAATAGACTCCTTTTCAAATGTTTATTTCATTATTCATAAACCTTCAAATTATATAATAACGGAAAACAGGTTCCCATTATTTAAATTTAGGATAATGAATAATTAATAAACATTATTTGACCCATTAATAAACCTTTTCTCAAATATTCTTTTTATTATTTATAAGTCTTTAAATTACGTAATAATCGAAAATAAATTCCAATTATTTGAATTTAAGATAATAAATAATTAATGAACATTGTTTAAGTCTTGATTAGTTAATAAATTTAGCGTTCAACAAATAAACAGCTTCTGACTCGAAAAAGTTATGAATTTTTAAACTGTTTTGAAAATTTGATAAAATAGGTCAAAACTCTTGCAATGCGAATGATGCAGATGGAAGACGGTGTCTTAGGTCAAAATTTGGGGTACAACAGCTGCCCCTATTTAAGTTCCTTCTATCCGGAGATATGAAGATTAAAGTCTTCGTCTCGACGAGATTGAAGGTACTTAAATACATAATTACGCAAATTTTGTCCTAAGATGCCGTCATCATGCGGTGATATGAATGTAGTGTTGAATTCACAGAAAAAGATATTGTATGAAACAAGACAAACGTTGGAGGAATCGAACACCAACAAAACACAGAGACATGAATTGTACGCTACTGGGGAAACAAGCTATCGACTTCCAACGACAGACTCCTGACAGCGAATAAAATTGAGGGAATACGACGTCTAACCCTAACAAAGAGAGCATCTTGCATAGGCCATAACAGATCGTTGATCCAAAACAGTGAGTTCGCAACTCAAGGTCGACGGTAGACAGAGAGTATCAAATTGCTGATAACAGATTACCGATTCCTGAAGGTAATGATTCAACAAACTTTCTTCGTGAGACTTCCGGAGAGAAACCAATTAATGCTGCAGTAGTAAGATTGTAGATGCGCAAGTTGTCCAAATAAAGAAAAATGCCACTGGCCATCCATGGGTGTCAATAACATACAAGTTGCTCAAATAAAGAAGCTGCCACCTGCTGTTTTCCAAAAAACTAACAACGCGCAAGTTGCTCAAATAAAGAGACCGCCGCCTGCTGTTCAAAGAAAATACCAAAACATACAAGTTGCTCAAATAAAGAGGCTGCCACTTGCTGTCGTCCAAAGAAAATACCAATAACAAACAAGCTGCTCAAATAAAGAGGCTACCACTTGCTGTCGTCCAAAGAAAATACCAATAACATACAAGCTGCTCAAATAAAGAAGCTGCCGCTTGCTGTCATCCAAAGAAAAGTAATAACGTACTGGTAACTCATGAAGAGTTTGCTGCTCGTCGCTTTCAAAAATAAAATGACGCACTAGTAGTTCGTGAAGAACTGCTGCTCGGCGCTTTCAAAAGAAGTAAAGTGACGCACTAGTGGCTCATGAAGAACTACTGCTCGGTGCTTTCCAACGGAATAAAATGACGCACTAGTAGCTCGTGAAGAACTGCTGCTTGGCGCTTTCCGAAAGATAAAATGACGATGACGCACTAGTAGCTCATGAAGAACTGCTGCTCGGCGCTTTCACAAAGTCATAACTGACGCACTAGTAGCTCATGAAGAACTGCTGCTCGGCGATTCCCAAAAAGGATAAATGACGCACTAGTAGCTCATGAAGAACTGCTGCTCGGCGTTTTCAAAGAGTAACGTACAAGTTGCTCGTGAAGAGCTACCGCTTGTCGTTTTCCAACGGTGCCTATAACGTACAAGTTGCTCATGAAGAGCTGCCGCTTGTCGTTTTCCAACATAATTCAGAAGGAAACTGCGATGATATTGGCAGAGAATAAAATCTTCATCAAAGAGAACCCTGAATCAATCCTTCCCGAGGAGATCAAATACTTAAATGTGCAAAATAAATGCACCAGTCGTCTTGGTCGCAAACTCACTGGGGAAAATCAAAGAGTATAGCCTATGCAAGAGGCAGCCACTTCATCCAGGAATAACTAGAGAGAAACAGTCAAACAAGACTCTACCCAATGAGAAAGTAAATCGATTGGGGAAATTATCCTATCCAGAAATGGACAAGGTAAGCTAAATCAAAAATCATCCACGAGGATTAGCTCAGTTGGGGAATTAGAAAGGAGGCACATTTTATGCTTAAGTTGGCACTCTATTTGGAAAGATCAGAGGTGCTATTTGAAAAGACACAATCAAGGTGTACGAACTCAATGACATCAACAAATACAACTGTGCGTGCATGATGCAAGTGTGAATGAATGTCATGTGTATGCTGACAAAACGACAGGGGAAATAGACAGAAGATGATAAGACATCACAGTGCAACCCGACACTCGGCTAATTTCAAAAGGAGGGGAACATCACTGGAGATAGAAGATAAAAGCCATCAAAGGAGCAAAGTTATCCTACAAAGCTCAAATCTCTTGGAGAGGAAGATATTTTAGGTAGAAAACCCAAAGTCCAGTCTTCTACCGCTGACAACCCATTGAAAGGATAGCAACACGAACAAAGCTTCAGCTGGAAAGAGTCAATGCCTAGCTGGAGATACCGGGAATACCACCCTCTGATAAAGTGTGCGATACATAACACACATCCTGACAAGTCTAGATTGCCCCTGGGTCCAATATTGGGTGCCCCAAATTTACTGTTGACGAGCTGCATGATGCACGACGATTCTTGCGAATATCTTCACTTCTAAAAGGTGCCCCAAGCTATCTGGTTGATGAGGAGGAAACGTCCTGAGAGGGTTTACAGAAGACCTGGCATTCACCATGCTCTGGCATCTTCAAGCTCTTAGAGGAAATCATCCACTCTTGACGTGATTGCCCCGGATTGACTGTAGTCGGCACAACAAAGTCTTCGAATTTTTGCCCCAGACAAGCAAACAAATTGGGAAAAGCAATAACTAGGAGAAGCAACCTGTCCATGCTTAAGGTCTTCAACTAACATGCCCCTGGATATGATTCTCTCGACGTGATCCGCCAATTACTCAACAAAGTTTCAAGCCTCAAAAGAGTAAACTCATCACTGGTGTTTATGTGAGCTTCCTTGACATCAAACGCATGTTTTGCAGTTAGAAAGAGTTTACAATGAGAATGAAAATTCTAATGCAACAGTTATGTAAGTCTTGAAGATTTTGAAAAGATATCGCACAAGTTGTGCGAGTTAGAGCATCATTTATTTTCGTATAGGAAAAACATATGATACCAACATAACTATTTGAAACTCATGGGAGTCAGGAACACTATCTCATTGAAGTACGCTTTCAAAATGACCTTGCTTCAATTAGGACTTTTGAAGGTTGTAATGTGGTCCGGTTTATGGTTTTTTTTTTTAGAAAAAAAAGGTTTTAAGGCTCAAAATATTTGGTGCCCACCCATTCTTCATGATGTTCTCCAACCCTATGCTTGGTTAATTCAAACTGAGTGTTCATCTATAAAGAGGATTTGTGACGGTAACATCTTCCTTGCGAATTTTGAACACTCAATCAAATTAATTGAAAACTACCCTGTCCCAGGTTAAAATTCAAGGTTTTTTCGTATAGAAAAGAAACTTCTGCTTCAAAGGCTCAAAAGGGGTTAGCGAAGGATTATCTTCCTTATATCTCCGGTGTTTAGGAAGTACATCATCAACAAGATTTTATTCAAAAGCATGCAACCAAAGATTTTGTGTTCTTTAGATCATCATCCCCCCTTTCAATCTCTGCCTAGGCAAGAGAATGGGCAATAAGTTGGTATCGTAATGTCAAAAGAAATTTGAAATTTGAGAACAAATATGAGTGAAACGAATGAATTTCTTCAAGACAAACATACTCATTGTATTAAAATGATCATTCAGATGCAAATAAGTTCTTACATGCAAACAATGTTTTGATAAATAAGAAAAGCTACAAAAGCAGAAACAAGTTAATAATCTGGGAAGGCTTTCCACTTGAACAACCGAAAACATCTTCAAAAAACCCAAAATCACCCTCAATCGTGTTTACTCTTCGGCGCCTGTTTGATTTGAACTTCAAAACCAACGTCCTTGAATGACAAGATACCACTTCGGACCAACTTCTGAACCTCAATCTTCAAAGCGAAGCAACCCTCCAAGTCATGCCCACGAGCACCTTGATGAAAAGTACAAGCCAAATCAGCTTTGTAGTTCCAATGTATCTTCTTAGGGACCTTCGGTGGAGGTCGGGTCTGAACCAAATTCCTCTGCATCAGGATAGGGAACAACTCTGTGTAGGTGACTGGAATTGAATCAAACTGGGTTTTCCTCTGATTAGGAACTTGCTGATTCTGTTGGTGAACATGATGATTCTGATGATGATTATCTCTTCCTCTGGTTCTTTTCTTGGAAAAGTCATTATCAAACTTCTTCACACCATTAGCTGCGCTACCCACTTCATATAAACATCCCTTTCCGACATCTTCTTCTAGACGCACTCCCACATTCACCTTGTCAAGAAAGTCAACAGGTGCATTAACCATCATCTTTTCATGAGGAAAAGATTTTAGAGTTTCCGTGAAGACTTTTAACATCGCTTCCTCCCTCCTAGAAGGATTGACTTGGGCGGAGATCAGAATTTCAACCAAACCAGTTAAGTGATCCAAACCAGCTTTCAAAACAATCACCTCTCTGCGGAGTTCAGAAATCTCTTGCTTGATGTTCTCCATTGTCCTCTTAGCGCGAGTGTTGTACTAGTGAGACCAAAAGGAAAAAAAATAAGACTCGAAAAAAAGACCTTTGAAAGTGAGACAAAGGAAAAATGTAGAATGATGTGTGGTATGCAAAAGAGAATTTTATTTGACTTTCAAGGAACTCAAGATATCAAGTTATAAACATCCAAGTATGAAGATGACAGATGAATTTTAAATTGGCTCCAAACATTGATCAAGTTATCGTCAAGATCAATCATCCATTTTGGTGGATTAGGGTTTTCGCCCTATCGACACCCAAGATCCATTGAGTTTGACGAAACTAGTGATGTTTACAAAGAAAGACCTCCAAACTCCTTCAAAGTCAAGTGAAAAGAGTTTTATGGATGCATGAATACATGGAGATGCAACAACCACAAGCAAGGTCACAAACATGGGGTTTAAAGGTTCAACATTTCAGCCTGGAGTCGAGGGTAAAAAACATCCCCAAGGTATGTACTAAGGGTTTAATCACACCTGTAGAACAAGGTTCTAAGAGTTCCCAGAGTCTACATTCCTCCTTCGGATATTGCCAACGTCTTGATTACTCGATAATTAGCAATATTCTCAAGAGAAACTCGTCCGAGCGTAGCATCGCGTAACAACTACTTCCGAATTACTCCGTTATAGTCTCCGCGCTACACCTAAAAAGGCCAAGATGGGTTAGGGTTCTACGGTCCTCAACTTCTCGGGCTCCTAGGTCGAAAATAATAATGTCTTCCCGATTACTCGGTAAACAAATATTAAGTTCAAGAGGGCCTTCCATTGAGTGGGGGATCTCATGCCTCCTTCTTCGGGATTACTCCCTCAAAGTTAACATGACTATACCGCCCGTCCTATTCCTTAAGTGTTACTTAATCCGGGTATAGGATTCGTCCTTTGCAAAAAACCCAAACACCCCAATTTAAACATATAATCAAGCAAATCAAATAATAGTAAACAGATACAACAAATTAGGCTTAACCCACTTAGGGATGGACCAGCAAGAGGTCAATCTTTCCCCAGCAGAGTCGCCAATTCTGTAGCGATAAAAAATGTAGCGGGGTAAATCGGAGATCGAATTATTGATTAATTCGTCTCACAAAAGCAAGAGTCGCCACCGCGCTTTATTGTTTCCAAAGGAAAAGGGAAAAGAGCGAAATAAAACCCTAAATATGCAATGTAAATAAAAATACAAATACAAAGCGTTTTTGAAAAAGAGATCTTATGGTTCGGGGGTTGGTTATACAATGGGAAGGTATTAGCACCCAATGCATCTATAGTACTCTATAGGAACCTTTTGAAATATCTGTTTTATTTAAAATTGATCGCTTGATTGAAGATAAATCGTTTTGGCCGAAAAAGGGATACGGACGGGTTTTTGAAAATACGACGACCTAATGTCGAAGTTTTGGCTTAAAAGGTATAAGTCTTGAAAAGGTTGAAATTTTGAAGAAAGGTGAATATTTGAGGAAAATTAACCTGTGTTTTTGATGAATGAGAGTATTCGCTCAATCGTTTTTGAGGACATGAAGTCAACAAAATTAGACAATTCCCTTTGGATTGGCGTAAACAGAATAATCAAGTAAATGCGAGATATTGAAACAGGAAATTGTAAGATAAATGATATACAACAAATTAAATAAGAGACTGAGCGTGAACATGCATTTTTGATTTTTTGTTTAATATATGAAGAGAAAAATATTTTTAATTGGTTACGCATTTTAACATAGATAAAAAGTGACGAGAATTAATAGAAATGTTTTTAATGTTTTTATATATTTCTATTTTTTATGTCTTTTTGTATATTGGTATTTAATCAAAATGAGGGGAGTAAATTAAAGAAAATAACATGTCTTTTAGTTTCTCATTTTATATGTTTTTAGAGATATTAAATATCTTTTTAAATTAAACTTACAAACCATGAATTTAAATTGAATTAGAAATAAGTAAGACTAAAATTATTAAATAAACATAAATTTAAACTAAATGAGATTTGGGTAAATAATATTAAAATTATCTATTTAAAATTATATGTTATTCCTAAAAAACTAACTAGTTTAAATTAATTAAATTAAGAAATGAATATAATTAAATTAAAGACCAAATAAAAGAAGATGGGGTATGAATAACAATTAGCAATGGGCTTTTAGTTAAAAGGAAATTGAGTTGGGTTGAGGAGAAATGGGGCGGGTCATGGAGGACCCAGACCCAAAAGAAGAGACACAAAGCTTGTAACGAAAAAGAAACCCTTGCAGCGCTGAAGGTATGCCGCCGGTGGCCGTGTATGCGTCGAAAAGAGGATGGATACGGGTAGTTAGCAGAATCGGGATGATGATAAATCGAAGGGTGGGTTGAGCGACGGTGTTGGTGCTGAAGAACGAGAACGAGAACGACCGTGGTTTAGTGGATTTCGAAGCGTGATTAGGAGGTTAAAATTGGTGAGTAATGAAGGGAAGAACGGAGGAAACTATATGTTGATGTGTAGCTGCATAATTGAAAAGTTGAAGGTTAATCTGAGAAGATGAGGTTGATTTACTATGATGATGGGTGAGTTGGAGAGATCCTCGTTCTGTATTAGATGAAGGAGTACATTTTTTCTAACGCAGCGCTTCCTCTCAATTCTCTACGGCGAAGATATTCTCCGAAACTTGTAGAGGTATGAAGTAACTAGAATTTGAGGTTTATTGTCTGTGTTTGAGATGGATTTGAACTTGTTCTTTTTTTTGATTTACAGACCTCGCTATCTGATATAGAGGCTTTATTAGCAGCATTTGAATTTATTTTGATGTCAATAGACTTTGTTGTGTTTAATGCTGGCTTGCTTCCAATTCTTATGCAACGTCAACGATTCTTCGGTCCTCAAAGAAACGCAGTACAGCACAGGTTAGAGGCGCGTTCATTTTTGAAAAGAAGGTAATTTGTTGACAAGAGGTATGCTGGAATACGAGAAATGGTTCGAATTCGTCGATTTGTATAATGCTAATAATCTAATTACCGGCATGCTGCAGGATAAGGATTGTGGGTCGGAGGAGGAGATGCGGTTTGGATGAGAAGAGCGTGAAGAGATGGTGAAAAGGAAAAGAGGAAGGTTTAGGAGAATGGAAAAGCGGAAGAAGGAGAGGGTGAGCCTTTTTACTTCACAATACTTTCTCTTTTTTTCATTATTTCAGTTCAATGTGTTGCTTTGATTTGATGTATTTTATGGTTGATGATGAGATGAGTTAGAGTTTGAAATTTCACTTTCTACCAGAGGAATGGTTGGTAGCGAGGGCTCTGCAAATGACTTGCAGAACTGATCCAGATAGTTTGAGTGGCGATAGCTAGTGTTGCACAAAGTATGGGCGGCACCCCTTCTCATGGGATGAACATATGAGAAGGACTGCATTGTGAAGGTATGCGGACTGGACACCTAGCTTCTTCCCATTCTTTTATATTTTCTTCCGACTCTAAAGGAGTTTTAGATGTAGATCTTCTGACACGACTTGAGCTGCTTGGATAAGGTGATGTTCTACTACTATCCTGTGACACTGACCTGTCTTTTCTCTCCTTAGGCATTTTACAGGTTCTAGAGTGAATTAAGTGAACTAGAAGCGAAAATGAAAGGAAATCGTTGAAGGTTGAATTGATGAAGATTGCTCCGGGAGTAGAAGGATTGGGGTCGTGAAGCAGAAGGAGGTGAAAAATGATGGAGATAAAGCGATGAACCGCGAAGTCCGAACGGGTAATCAAAAAAAATCTGAGAATTCTATATTGTTCAAATTGACTTTATATTAATAGTATGTTATATGATTGCGTTGGTCTTGCGACATTATTGAATTTTGAAATTATCAATCGAGTCATTGTCGGTGTATAACAGGGATTAATGTATTGATGCAGGCTCATTGATGATTCGCAACGATATTAAATGGCCATTTCACATGATTTCAAGAAATTAAAGAGTATTATTAAGTGAGACAAGAAGCAACACAAAGATATAAAGGATTATGCGAAAAAACTGAAGAAACTCACATGGTCGGAGCTAGTCCGACGGTACAATTCCGGCGAAATCAGGTAAGTTCCGAAGATTCCTCGCTCTTTGCTTTCTGCCACTAATTCTTCTTTTCTTCTTCGTCTAAGAACTGGTTGAAATATTGAATAAATGGTTTTTTGTGGTTTATTCGGTTTGGGCTTGGCCAAGCTTGAGGTTGTGACTTTGCTTATGCTGAACTGAGTTGTCTATTTTCTGGACAGTAGTGGGTTTAGGTTCAGCAGGTAGCAGGTTTGGTGCAGGTTCTGGCTTAGGCAAGCGCAAGCTTAATGCTTCAGCATGTTATGGCTTGAGTTTTGGTTAAGGATGTATTCTGGTTTTAGCCAATGCAGGTTCTGAGTTTGTAGTTATGGAAAGGTTTGAACTTGTATGTTTTATGCTGGTATGAGGTTTTTTGAATGTCTTATGCTAGACATAATGGTTTTGAATATGCAGAATGAAATATGCAGGTTTTTGAACATGCAGAATGGTTTTGGCAATATGTAAAAAATGGTTTTATGCAATATGCAGTATGCAATATGCAGGTTAGGAAATATGCAGTATGCAATATGGTTTGGCAATATGTAGAAAAAATGGTTTTACGCAATATGCAGTATGCAATATGGTTTGGCAATATGTTTTTTTGCCTAGGAGCAGAAAAGAAAAAAAATGCTTGGTAGTCCCTGTGTCCTCTTGTCCCTGCTGGTTCTGTCTTCCTTTTGAAGGGATTTTCATATAGCCGTTGCCTCTTCTTGAGATGGCTCAGGTTTGAGTATTTTAATATATTTCCCTGATGCTTTTTACATATGCTGCTACAAGTGATTTTATTCCCATTTCATGCTTAGGCCAAAACCTGCAAAATTGAAACTCTTCTCTCTCTCTCCCAAGTACAGAAATGATATATATAAATGTGATATGCTGTACTGCTGTCTGAAAAAGCAATAGGCTGGAATATGATGAAAAAAGGAAATATAGGTTGCTTGCATACATAGTTTTAAGACTGCCCATTATTTGAAATTGCATATTGTTTTTGTCTTGCATTAGCCTATATTATTCTGCAGGTTAACGTTGGCTTGTTGTGTACCTTGCATATGTTTGTTTGAAAAAAAATGTATGCTGTGATTTATACTTATGCAGTTTTGACCAAAAAAGTATTTATGCATATGTGAAATATGCAGTAGGCTTTTGATAAAAATGCAAATGATTTTGAAAATGTGCTATTTTTTAATTATGCATTCATTTAAAATTCCTCTCTTTTTTGTGAACCGGGAGAAATCCCGTGATTTGCAAAAAAGAGTAACTGATTCCGGCCATTGCTTTTAATGATGAACATTGAATTTATTTTCTGCATTTTAATTATTTATTCAATTCTGACTTTCTTTTAATTGTTTTCGCAGGTAAAATTAAATGAGCGAACAAGAGTATTGGATTGAAGATTTAGAATTTAGAAAAATAGTTTTTTATTTACTTTAAGCATTTATGTAATTGTCTTTATAAATATTTTGTAATAACACAACATTTAAATGACAATTGTAATAAATAGAATAAAGTGAATAAAAATTCTATTATTTCTCAATTAATTCTTTTTCTTTCCAATTATTTATTTATTGTTTATAATTCTTTAAATTATATAATGATTAAAAATCAAATTCAATCATTTAAATTTAAAATGATAAACAAATAAATAAACATCATTGGTCAATTAATAACTTCAATTATTTATTTTATTATTATTTTTAATTCTTCTAAATTATAATAACTTGAAAAATAGAATTTCAGCTATTTAAATTTAGAACAATAAATAATTAAATAAACATTGCTTGATCAATTAATAGACTCCTTTTCAAATGTTTATTTCATTATTCATAAACCTTCAAATTATATAATAACGGAAAACAGGTTCCCATTATTTAAATTTAGGATAATGAATAATTAATAAACATTATTTGACCCATTAATAAACCTTTTCTCAAATATTCTTTTTATTATTTATAAGTCTTTAAATTACGTAATAATCGAAAATAAATTCCAATTATTTGAATTTAAGATAATAAATAATTAATGAACATTGTTTAAGTCTTGATTAGTTAATAAATTTAGCGTTCAACAAATAAACAGCTTCTGACTCGAAAAAGTTATGAATTTTTAAACTGTTTTGAAAATTTGATAAAATAGGTCAAAACTCTTGCAATGCGAATGATGCAGATGGAAGACGGTGTCTTAGGTCAAAATTTGGGGTACAACAGTGTTCATGTGCAACAATGGTTCAGTGGTCCACCATACGTACCCATGCTCATGCTTGCCAGATGGCCTTGACCCACAATCTGAAGGCCACAAAAGGAGGTCTATCATGTACCTCAGTCAACCATCATGCATGCGATCAGAAAAGTCAAAAGAGGGTTTGTGACTCTTAGGCCAGAATTCTTCAATCTTACCTCCCATTTGGGCCTGATATCCCCTTGGTTTGCATCTTTTCAATTTTATTTTCTTTTCTAATTATAATTATTTTTAATTCTTTTTAATTGTTTTATCAATTCACAAATAATTAATTTTCATAATAAAAAATCAGAAACAAAAAAAATGTTTTATATTTAATTATTATTAATTTCACCATTAAAGTATTTTTGTAAATAAATTCCAATAACTAACTTAGTTAAATTAGGTTTTAATTTTGACACTTTCCTTAATAAATAAAAAATATCTAGAATTAGGGTTTTTTTTGACATTTTTCATCCTTTTCTTAATTAATTATTTTTCTCATTATTTATTATTATAATTACTATTTATTTTTGTAAATAAACATGTAAATTAATTAATTAGTTAATTAGCCTAATTTTGACATTTCTTTAACAATTAAAAATAATTTAGAATTAGGGTTTCCTTTTAATTTTAATTCTTTTCCTTATTTTCATAAATACCAAAAACATTAAAAAAAACAATTTATTTTCTTTAATTAAATAATAATTAGACTTTAATTTAATTTAATTTCTCAAAAGGGTCAAAACCCTCGGACGTTCAATTTCAATTTCTATTTCGCGCATTATTTTTATTTGAATATTATGTAACTGCTCAAGGATGTAATAGTAATTAGGTTTATCGTATTTTTACTTTCCACATTTTTTATCAAACGAGTCTTTGTATTTTGGCGATGTATAGATCCGCGCCTTGTAATAGCGTAGCTTTATATTTCCGTCTTTTACTTTCTGCACTCTTAAATTCTAAATTGCATGAAAGAATGTATGACTAATTAAAAACAAGCGTAACTCACAATGCCATGATCAAAGATAAACTTAACATGAAAACAACACACAAATACACACACCACTTCTAGGGTATGCCTCACCCGTTTCCTTCGAAACGTGGTCGTCATGTATAGGACGTTTTAGTAAGTCCTTATGTCCATGATCCAGTTGCCTCGGAACAGTTGCCTCGGAATAGTTTCCTCGAAACGGTTGCCTCGGATTAAGAAAAGGATCAAGGACATAAGGGTAGCTTCTAAGGTGTCCTACTGTTGCTTCGGTGACCACAACGTCCCTAACACTCGAATTGACCCGAACACCTCCAACGGTGGTGCTACCTACCTCTCCATGGTGGGATGGCACTACCTTAAGGACTTCTACACAGCTTAATTCCTTAGGGTAGGTAGATGACTCATAGATACTTGCTCTCTCAAAAACAAATCAAAACTCTTTTCACACTGACACTTTCAAAAAGCTTTCAAAACAATTTTTCAAACACTCTTGAGGACAGATACAAGAGTTATTCAGAAATCTTTCAATGAAACTTTTTTCAAACCCACTCACATTTTGAAAAGCAAACATTTTGAAAACATAGTGAGCAAGTATCTAAGAGCCCATGGATAACCATGGATAGAAAGGGTGCTAACACCTTCCCTTTCTATAAATCTACCTCCCGAACCGAGAAACTATCTCACAAGGAATTTTGCTGTGCTTTTGTCCTGTCCATGTTGGAGAAAATAAAAGATGGTGGCGACTCTTGCTTCCGCGACATTTTGCGATCCAGTGTTAAACAGTCAGTTCTAAATCCACCGATCACATCAAGGCTTTCAACAAGAAAGTCAGACACCAAGAATATTGAGTTGGGGATCTAGTGATCAAGCGCATCATCTTTTCACAAAGTGATCCCAGGGGAAAATGGACTCCTACCTATGAAGGACCACTTGTAATCAAGGACATCTTTTCCGGTGGGGCAATGATCTTAACCACCATGGACGATGACGACCTGCCACACCCTGCAAACGCAGACATAGTCAAAAGATACTACACATAAGAGACCCGCTAGGTTGACACACCTAGGAAAAACAAGGGCATCCCGGCGAACCAAAAGGTTCGGGAAAAAATTAGGGATAAAATAAAAAAAATCTATACACCCGGCAAGTTGAAAACCCGAAAAGGGCGACTTGGGCAAAAAAGAGTTTCCCGGTGGACTGAAAACCTGAAGGGCGGTCCAGGCAAAAGTTAGGGAATTAAAGCGTATGACTATGTCTCGTCGGATCACTTTAAGGACAATCTCTTCACTGACAAACTCGGAGCTTATGATCAATTCAATCATCTTCAGATGAAGCAACAAATGGACAAGATATTCGGAGATACGGAGGCTATAGCAGAATGGGAACCCCATGGGATTATTACACATAGTTGTCATTCTTTGTATAAATTTTTTTCTTATTTTCATGACACTGTCCTCTTACTAGGATGTCTGTCTCTTTTGTACAAAATACTTATTCAAAGAAAATACAAAGTTATCTCTTTAAAGTACAGAAAACCATTTGTCCTTTTCTTTTTATACTTGTGTTTTATTTGCAAAAACGTCCAATGATTCATTAATGAACATATGCATTTGAACATAATTACTTTTTACGAATAAACAAAAATGGAAAAGAATAATTACTGACAAGTTGAAAGAACAGGAAAACGTCTTCAGGCTATTCCATGAGCAATCCCTACAGTACGTCATTAAGATCCCCAGTGGAGGTGAAACTTCAAATTATTAATCCTCGGTAGAAACCATCCGGTTTCTCCAAGTTCCTCAATAAGTTGTCTTGAAGCCTGAAAATCAACCGGATAACGGCTAACCTCTGTTTCTCCCTACCCTAGGATAATTCCCCAGTAGAAGTCATCAAAATTCTCTGGATTCCCCAAGCAGATTACTCGAGCAGTACATGTCATTACTCTAACAACGGAATTTTTTGTCAATACTCCAACTTTAAGACATGAAGAATCCACATATCCTCAGCAGCAGTCAAGGATTTATTTTCCTCCGCAATACAGCGAATCAGCTTACATGCATATGCTTACATCCACATATCATAAACATTGATAAAACACATATATTGCATCATATATTTCATGCAACATAACTTTGTGTTCCAGCTAACATTTTACCCTTTTCAGGATAAGATTAATGAGTTACCATTAACAACATGCAATCATGATACAGTTCAGATACACTCCAGACACGGAAGTCATTATGTTACTTATTCAGATTCAGCTTTTAGATACAATACAAATACGCTCTAGAGACGGATACCGTTCTGTTACTTATTCAGACTTCAACATTCAGATACATTTCAGATACGCTCCAGACACGGATGCCATTCTGATACTTATTCAGACTTCAACATTCAAATACAGTTCAGATACGCTCCAGACACGGATGCCATTCTGACACTTATTTGGACTCAGGTTCATGATACAGTTTAGATACGCTCCAAACACGGAAGCCATTCTATTACTCATTCAGATTCAACTTCAAGATACAGTTCAGATACGCTCCAGACACGGTTGCCATTCTGTCACTTATTCAGATTCAAGTTCAGATACAGTCCGGATATGCTCCAGACACAGATTCCATTCTGTTACTCATTCAGATTTCCAAAAGTTCGGATACGCTCCAGACACGGATGCTATTCCGTTTCTCATTCAGATTTCAAGTTTTAGATACAACTCAGATACGTTCCAGACGCGGACACCCTTCTGATACTTATTCTTCTGACTTACAACTTACAATTCAACAAACATTCCTGGATGGCATCTACAAGCCCATCTCCAACAAGATTATATCACCTCTCCAAATGGAATCTTTAAGCCCATTCCCTCAACTACACTTCGTCGAGTGCAAATTTATGGGCACTCTAGTGTCCAATCATCTTTTACCTTCGAGTCGCGAACGACAAAGCTCGCTAATCTAACTCTTCAGGTTCAACAAGATTGAACAGGGGCAGCTGTTGTTCCCCAAAATTTTCCCTCTCATTTATCAAGACTTTTCTCACAAAAAACTTCTTTGACTCAAGACAAGATTAGGGTTTGGTCAGCTCAAGACATCTCATCTTGCACTGATAACCCAAAATTAGGGTTTGAGTTTTCACAAGGATTTTTGAACCATCAATGCTTCATTTTACTTTCATACATCATTTTGGACCCCTAAGATTGCTCGTGTTAAGTTTCAAGCCTTGAACCACATTTTTTATCAGTCAATTGGACAGTTGACCTAAAAATCAACTATATTGGGGGAAAAGTCAACTATGGCCAATTTACAGTCAAAATTCATAATTTTTTATCCACATCAACATTTTAGACTCATATGTACCATTTTATCAAGTTTGGATCACAACACCTCAAGAAATTTGATCAAATCATCAAAAGGGCAAAATGGTCAAAATTACGGTTTTAACTGAGAAAGGGCAATTTCTGATTTTTAACCTAGCCAATGACCAATTGAGTTTAAACATGATTTCAAGGGTTCAATGGCATCATCTTGACCTAATTGCATGGTTCAAAAGATCTCAATTTCATTGGATTGACAGATGAAATTTGCTGTCAACTGATCAAAAGTCAATTGTATACTGAAAAGTCAAACTTTGACTTTTTGGTCAAAATCAAGTACCAAGAGTCATAATTCATCAAGATATGTCAAAATATGAAACTTGTTCACCAAGAAAACCAAATTTGAAAATTAGAGTTTGAATTTGAAATTTTTCATAACTTAGAATTTTTCTAAGTATAAAAATTTTCTTATTTTTTCTCAACTTTTCACCACTTTTTCACCATGATGCATTTTGATTCAAGAAAAGTTCCCAACATGAAAGTCGTAGTCCTCCATTAAATCTACAACTTTTCTTCACAAACTTTTCCCTAAAGATGCTTGCATCTCAAGTTATAAATTTATGAATACATGCTCATGAACTAGATAACTTAGTGAAATTTTGCCCTAATTTAGGCAGGTTTTAGACCCAACTTCATGGAAACTTTTCACCTAGTTCCAATAGGTATCTCAAAATTCATTTCAAAGATGTATTATATAGCACATTGCAAGCTTTCCAAAATGTCCAAGAACTCTCTAAGATCATTTTTTAGTAGGGAGAATCGAAGAGAGGAAGTTGGCATTTTCTCACTTTTTGTTCAAGACATTTCCATGAAGAAACAAGTTGCAAACCAAACCTATGTGGCTATTTCTTGCTTTATATGTCCTAAACTTGATACACGCTCCTTAATTAAATGCATACTCAGTTGACAAAGCCTTTATCCTTGATTTTGAAACTTTACACAAGTTGTAATTCCATTTTGGGCAAAAAGGCTTCATTGCCATTTTCATAAAGATGCACTTTTGCAATTTTGTCAACTTAGAGCATTGGACATGTCCCCTTGATACAAGAAAACTACACAGGTCTCAAGAAATTGGTACAAACTTATATCAACCCTAAAGCAAGCTGGTACAAGCATGTGGGTTTGGTCTTATCAACTTTGCTTCAAGTACAAGAAAAGTGGCAAAAGGGCTAAGGCTTGCACAGCTAGTTGGAAGTTAACTTTGGATCACTTCTATACTAATATGAAAACATTGTACAAGACATTACACACTTGGCTTGAACCTAGAACTATCTTAAACTGAAAAACACCAAAAATCTGCCTAAGCATACAGTTTCTGCAAAAGCTCAGCCAACTCTCATTTGGCTCGTGCGTTTTGTGTTTAAATGATTCAAACATCTTATACACTTGATACCTAGTCAATCCAAGCCATCACCCTGGTTCTGTAACCTCTGTTTCATCATCTGCCATTTTCAACTTGGAAGCTTGTAGTTGGACTTGGTCAGGGAGTTCCAGCCATCCTCAGAGCAAGATAAGGGTTGGAATAGATTCAGGGAAGCTCAAGGAAGCTCAAGCAATCATCAGGCCTCCATTAAAGTCCCTAAATTGTCATACATGATTCCTGCTGAAGGAGGTATTTTCTTAAACTCTATCTCTTTATACAGGAAACCTCAAGCCACGATTTGTGAAGAAAAAATGTAGTTCTCATCATAACGAAGTTGTACATATTATTACTTTGCATTTATATTACTTGTGCTAAGAGAATTTGAAGCTTGAAATCTCTGAAATTTTTAGGTCACGATTTAGGGATTCCAAAATTCTCCTTGATCTTTGATAGTTAGGGTACATAATTTATATGGTTGGAATCGTGAGCTCAAATACCACATTTTTCATGTTATGAGTTTTCGTTTTTATGCAAGCATAAGGAAGATACAGGTTGAACTGAGAATGGCGTGAAGAAGGTGAACGAAGGACAGGGATGAAGTCTTTGGGCTTTTTGCTGCGTGGCCTTTTTGTTTTTGCTAAACACCCCTCCCTGACTTGCTATTGCACCCCCTGGCTAACTATTTTATATTTTTATGTTTTTTCATATTTTCATTTTTAAATAAATTTATTTATTTTTATTAATGATAAAAAATCCTAAAAAATGATTTATGTATTTTCACACTTTTATTTTATTTTTTTTTATTATTTCTCACATAAAAAATTAATATATTTTGATAGAATAGAATTTATTTTCTTAATAAACTCATAATTAATTAAATATACTATATATTTTTTATTTTTTATTTTTATACTTACAAATACCAATATTTGCACATATTTAATTTTTAATATTTAGGCATAATAGTATTTATTATTTTTATACAAAAGTGCACAAAATAATAATATAGAAAATTATTTTCTTTTGAATAAAAACTAGGGTTTAATCCCTTTCAAAAAGAATTAATTATTTATACCTTTTTTTTTAGGTTTAATATTAATATTCTTTTACACAAAAACAAGACATAAAAAAAACCTTTTCTTTACATACAAATTGCATTGCATTTTAAATATTTGTATTATATTTATTTAATTCGCACAATTTCGATTTGGTTGTAATAATATATTTAGCTTTATATTTGTGCAAATCCCCATTCAAACTTGTATTCCCCCTCCCATAAAAGTTGTTGTAATAGCTTAGTATATTTACATTACGCAATTTATCGCTTTATATACCATGATTAGTAATTAGGGTTTGCATGACAAGAACAAAATAAAGCAAAATAGAAAACCCTAAATACAAGACAAAATCAAAAGCATGAAAATGATACACTTTGCACATAAGCACCCTTAGGATTTCTCCCACTTGGTTGCCTAAAATAAAATGGCCATGTTACACACATGAAGTATCTTGGCAAAACAAAACAAATATAAGATCATAGTCCCTCGATGACGCTATTCAAAAAGTTGCCTAAACAAAATGATCTTGGTCCCTCAAAAATGCTAAGATACTTGGCAACATTGCTATCATGGTTATACGATGACCCACGCCCGTCCCGTTTACATCCAAAGATAGGGTTGCTTACCAAATCAATGGTAATTCAACAATGTCAAAGGAATAGAAAATGCACAAGAAAGACATTTGAGTAGGTAGATAGCTTTTAAGTTACTTTCTCCATTTCAAACAATCCTTGATATTTTCAAAAACAAACACACACACATTTCAAAACATCTTACAAAACATTGGAAACATTTTCAAAAGATAAACATCTTTGTATACATTCTTGCGAACGAGAATCGTTACAAAGATTGCCTAAACGAATGGCCTCTTTTACAAAATACTTTCAAAACCACATCAAACACCATTTCAAACAAACCAAAGTAAGTGATCTAAGCAAGTAACTAAGAGCCCATGGAAAACCAGGGATGAAAAGGGTGCTAGCACCTTCCTTTTTCATAATCTACCCCCCGAACTCAAGAAACAATCTCAAAGGTCTTTCCTGTGCTTTTTCACCTTTCCTTTTGGATAAAATAAAAGTCGGTGGCGACTCTTGCTAACCGCGACATTTGTGATAAAACGCAAAACCTTCAAGTCAGTTCTCCCACCGAATCACAGTACTATTACAGGTTTATCATCTTCTTCGCTATTTATTTCAGCAAGATGTCTTCCGAACAAAGCATCAAGGACCTTTAGGCACAAAATGCCCAGTTCCAACAAATGTTCATAAGTATGGCAAAAGGGCAGGAGGATCTGAATGCCCTCATTCTGAAAGAGAAAAAGAAAAAGAAGAAGGTTGCTGGTATTCTGAATATGGGTAGAAGGTTTGGAGGGCCGTTGAAGCGACAAGTCAATCTGACCTCTTCATCCAAAGAAGAGGAGAATCAAGAAGAAGAAACAAGGGAGAAGGATCCTAGTCCTGAAGTTTCTGAAAATGATACCGACTATAATGATGAGTAGTATCCTCCTACTTAGGATAGATACAAGCAGTTGGAAGATCGCTTGAGTGCCATGGAAGTCCAGAGGGAACCTGGGCTGGATATTGAAGAATTAGGATTGGTATTGGGAGTGGTCATCCCGCAGAAGTTCAAAGCTCCAATTTTTGCAAAGTATGATGGGGTGTCCTTCCTAAAACTCCATCTCTGCTCTTATGTCAGAAAGATTCAGCCCCATACCACTGATAGAAATTTGTGGGTTCATTTCTTTCAAGATAGTCTGTTAGGACTCAGCTTGAATGGTTCTACCAATTGGAGAGAGCCAATGTCCGAAATTGGGAAGATCTGGTTGTTGCTTTCTATAAGCAGTATCAATACAATGCCGACCTTGCTCCTACTCGTACTCAACTTCAGAGTATGTCCATGGGGGAAAGTGAAGGCTTTAAAGACTATGCACAGAAATGGAGAGACGTGGATGGAAGAGTTCAACCCCAGTTGTCTGATAGGGAGTTGGTTGATATGTTTCTAGGGACGCTATCCGGTCTATTCTTTAATCATTTGATCGGTAGTTTGTCAGCTGGTTTCACCGAGATGATTCTGACTGGAGAGAGAGTAGAGGCTGGGATTCGGAGCGGAAAAATACAAAAGGATGCCTCTTCGAGTTCGGTAAAGAAGCCTTTTGCTGGTAAGAAGGAAGCCAGTGCCATCTATAGCCCGAGGGGCCAAAACAGAACTGAACATCGTCAGACAGTAAGTGTCGTAATGATACCTAGGCCTACAGTTTCTCCACAATGCAACAATCAACAAAGGGTGGAAAGACCACAACGGAAGTTTACCCGAATCAATATGACATTGGCTGAAGTTCTACCTCATCTGTTGAGATCTAACTTGGCAACCTTGAAAGAGGCTCCCAAAAATCCAAATACCACATCTCCCCGATATAATCCAAATGCTCGGTGTGCCTATCATTCTGAGAGTCCTGGCCACGATACCAATGACTGCTGGGCTCTAAGAAATAAAGTACAAGATCTGATCAAAGCCAAGGAAATAGAGTTTGACGCTGCAGAAAAGCCCAATGTCATAACTGCTCCCATGCCTAAGCACGGTCGTGGAGTTAATGATGTTGATACCGACTTGTTTGTAACCTTGGTGGATGAAGTTTCTACTCCTCTCATGACTGTGAAGAAGAATTTGTTGTTGGTCGGTTTATTTCTGAGTTATGGTGAAGGTTGCCACATGTGTTCATTTCTACCTTCTGGTTGCCATTTGCTGAAGTCAGGTGTTTAACGCTTGATGGACAACAAAGAAATTTTGTTCGAAAAAAATTTGGTTCCCGTTGTTCCGTATGAAGACATTGCCATTATAAAAATTTCCGCCAATCCTTCCAAGGTCTCCTCGAGAAGACCTATTAGGATTACATCTGCTCCAAGAATCGCTCCGCTAATAATCACTGTTCCTGGTCCTGTCCCGTATGTCTCGGACAAAGCTGTCCCCTGGAATTATGGTGCCGATGTGTACTATCATGGCATCAAACAAGATTTGAAAAATGAAGAGGCCGATCCTGATATTGGTAACATTGTCGGAACCAGCAAGGTTACCCGAAGTGGAAGGGTCTTCTCTCCCGAGATTTCCCTTAAGACTATCAACAGGCCTATTGTAATTCTATCTGTTGTTCCTATTGGTACATCAACTATGGCTCCTGTTCTTACTCTTGTTATTACCCCTGTCAGCAAGTCGTCTAATACCCGCGACAAAGAAGTTATAGGTGAGCCTGTCCGGACGGAGGCGCCTAGAAAAATTGTTGTGGAAACCTCTAAGCAAGAGATAGAGGAAATATTGAAAATAATTAAAAAGAGAGACTACAATGTGGTCGAGCAGCTGGGGAAAACCCCCTCAAAAATATCCATGTTATCCCTGTTGTTGTGCTCCGAGGCCCATGCGAAGGCTTTGATTGCATTCCTCAAAACTACGCATGTGCCGCAAGAGACTTCAGTTGATCAATTTAAAAAAGATTGCGTGGCCAGCCTGACTACTGACAATGGGCTGGGTTTTTCAGATGCAGACTTGACACCAAAGGGAAGGAGGCATAATGATGCCCTGCATGTCTCGATTGAATGCAGGGGCACCACTATGGCTCATATGTTGGTAGATACTAGGTCTTCGCTGAATATTCTTCCCAAGAAGGCATTGGACCGGTTGGATTGCAAGGGTTTGACTTTAAATCCTAGTAACATTGTGGTAAGGGCTTTTGATGGGTCGAAAAGAATGGTGCACGGGGAGGTGGACATCCCTGTCAAAGTGGGTTCTCAGACCTTTAGGTCCACCTTCTATGTGATGGACATCAGGCTGTCATATTCTTGTTTGTTAGGTCGTCCTTGGATCCATGAGGTTGGGGCAGTTACTTCCATACTACACCAAATGCTGAAGTATCCGGTAAAAGGGAAGATTGTCACGGTGCAGGGTGAAGAGGAGTATATGGTGAGCCACTTCAATTCCTTCCGCTATGTAGAGATGGATAGGGAATTCATAGAGACTCCTTGTCAGAACTTTTAAGAAGTCCCTCAGATCTTGGCATCGACTGAAACTACTACCAGTAGTAAACCTCCTCTGAAGATGGCTTCTCTCAAGGATGCTAGGGCCGTGGTTTAAGAAGGTGGGTGTACCAATTGGGGTCCGCTCCCTGATTTCACTCACAAAACTGACAAATTTGGTTTGGGATTTACTACAGGGGCTCAAAGGGTTGTTCGACGCGCTCGGGCTGGAGGACCTCCCCTACACATTGGTAATCGGGGAATTAATGCCATTGAAGACAGCGAGGAAGACTCAGACATCGACAGCTGGATCTACCCAACTACCAACAGTGGACCGAGTAACTAGACGGCTAGGGACTTTATACCAGTTTCTTTTATTCCGCAGTAATTGTCTTACTTGTTTTGAGATTTGTAATAAACAATTTAAAACTTTACGGCCTTGTGCCTTGACCGAGGCACATTGGTTTTGCTTGTGAGGGCTATTATTCGTCATTTCATATATCATTAATAAAGCATTGGACGTTTCTTGCATACAAATTTTGCGCTCTCTGTTCTTTCTTTTATGTTTTCACTTTATCAAAACAACTATTCTCTTACACACACTCACGTATCGTAATGCAGATCCTTATCCACTCTGGATCCCATTGGTAATAGCTTTGCTATTGCCAGTTATGCCTTCAAAAATCCGATCAACCAAGCCGAAGACGAAGGTGAGGATGATTGTGAGGTGCCTGGAGAACTTGCTAGACTATTACATCAGGAAGAAAGGGCCATACAGCCCCATGAAGAGCTGGTTGAGACAGTGAACTTGGGTACAGAGGAAGATAGAAAAGAGGTTAAGATTGGTGCAAATTTGGAAGTTAAGGTCAAACAACGGTTGATACAAATGTTACACGGCTATGTTAAGATCTTCGCATGGTCATATGAAGACATGCCAGGTTTAGACACTGATATTGTGGTTCATCGTCTGTTGACCAAAGAAGACTATCCTCTGGTTAAACAGAAGGTTTGTCGTATGTGCCGTGAAATGTTAGAGAAGATCAAGGCAGAGGTCATAAAACAGTTCGGCGTAGGATTCTTAGTTGTCACTTCTTATCCACAGTGGGTTGCTAACGTTATTCTGGTACCTAAGAAGGACGGTAAGGTACGGATGTGTGTGGATTACAGAGATCTGAACAGGGAAAGCCCCAAGGATGACTTCCCTCCTCCTCACATTGATGTTCTAGTCGACAACACGGTGCAACATAAAATCTTCTCCTTCATGGATGGTTTCTCTGTCTACAACCAGATCAAGATGGCTCCTGAAGACATGGAGAAGACGACCTTCGTCACACAGTGGGGCACTTTCTGTTACAAAGTGATTCCTTTTGGGTTGAAGAATGTTGGGGCAACTTATCAGCCCGCCATGGTCGCTTTGTTCCATGATATGATTCACCACGAGATCGAAGTCTGTGTTGATGACATGATAGCCAGGTCTCAAACCGAGGAAGAGCACCTTGGTCATCTATAAAAGTTGTTCGACAGGTTGAGGATATATAAGCTAAGGTTGAATCCGAACAAGTGTACCTTCGGGGTAAAGTCTGGTAAACTTTTGGGTTTCATTGTCAGTGACAAAGGCATCCAAGTAGATCCTGCAAAGGTAAAGGCTATACAAGAAATGCCAGCTCCCCGTACAGAGAAGGAAGTTAGAGGTTTCTTGGGATGCCTGAATTATATCACCAGGTTCATTTCACATCTGACTGCTACTTGTGAGCCAATCTTCAAGCTTCTGAAAAAAGATCAAGTGGTAAAGTGGAATGATGAATGTCATACCGCTTTTGAAAGAATCAAGGAATACCTTCAAGAATCACCAATTCTGATGCCTCCATTTGAAGGAAGACCTTTGATATTGTACTTGACAGTGTTAGACAATTCAATGAGGTTTGTGCTGGGGCAGCATGACGAGTCTGGTCGAAAAGAGCATTCAATATACTACCTTAGCAAAAAGTTTACCGACTGCAAGACAAGATACTCACTGCTCGAGAAAACTTGTTGCGCTTTGGCATGGGCTGCTCGCCGACTGAGACAGTATATGCTGACTCACACTACCTTGTTGATATCGAAGATGGATCCGATCAAGTACATTTTTGAGAAACCTTCCCTCTCCGGAAGAATAGCAAGATGGCAGATGATCTTAACCGAATACGACATCTAATACACAACCCAAAAAGCAATCAAGGGAAGTGTATTGGATGATAATTTGGCTCATCGGGCCATGGATGACTACCAGTCCATGAATTTTGAGTTCCTGGATGAGAATATTATGTTGGTGACTGACTATGAAGAACCTGGACCAGATGAAGGAATTGAGGAGGGATCCTGATGGTATATGTACTTTGATGGAGCCGCAAACGCACTGGGTAACAACATTGGTGCTGTAATCATATCTCCCGAGGGCTGTCAAACTTCGTTCACTGCCCGATTATGTTTCAACTGCACCAACAACATGGTGGAGTATGAAGCATGCATCATGGGTCTTAGGGCTGCTATCGACCTCAGGATCAAGTTATTGAATGTATTCGGGGATTCCACTTTGGTAATAAGTCAGATCAAAGGCGAGTGGGATAGAAGCACCCGAACCTTATTCCCTACAAAGAGTATGTACTGACACTGCTCCCACACTTTGAGGAAGTAACTTTTGAACATTTCCCACGAGAGGAGAACCAGTTAGCGGATGCGCTAGCTACTATGTCGTCAATGTTCAAGGTCAGGTGGGACAATGAAGCTCCCCAAATCACCATTGAGATGTTGGATGAACCAGCACACTGCTGTGAAATCGATACCAAAGAAGTGGCAGGCAAACCTTGGTTTCACGAAGTCAAAAGGTATCTCGAGGCTCAAGAGTATCCTGAAGGGGCATCTATCAACGATAAGAAGTTTCTGAGAAGGTTCGCTGCAAAGTTCTTCCTCAATAATGGAATACTCTATAAACGCAACCATGACTCCACACTACTACGATGTGTAGACAAGAGTGAAGTAGAGAGGATCATGACAGATCTACATGAAGGCACCTTCGGAACCCATTCTAGTGGACACACCATGGCTAAAAAGATCCTACGGGCAGGATACTACTGGTGCACTATGGAATCCGATTGTTATCAGCACTCTCGAACTTGTCATAAGTGCAAAATCTACGCTGATAAGGTGCATGTGCCTCCGGTCCCCTTAAATGTCTTGACAGCTCCGTGGCCCTTTGCAGTGTGGGGCATCGACATGATCGAAGAAATCAGGCCCACCGCTTCCAATGGACATCGCTTCATCCTAGTAGCCATTTATTACTTCACGAAGTGGGTTGAGGCAGCCTCTTTTGCTACAGTAACCAAGAACATCGTGGCGCAGTTTATCCGACATAATCTGATCTGTCGATATTGTGTGCCATAAAGAATTATTATTGATAATGGTACAAATCTCAACAAAACAATGATCACCGAGCTCTGTAAGCAATTCAAGATACAACATCATAACTCTTATCCCTACCGGCCAAAGATGAATGGAACTGTTGAAGCAGCTAACAAGAACATCAAGAAGATTGTACAGAAGATGACAGTGACATACAAAGACTGGCATGAGATGTTACCATTTGCTCTTCATGGGTACCGTACCTCAGCACGGATGTCGACAGGGGCAACACCCTACTCTCTGGTATATGGCATGGAGGAAGTCCTACCCATCGAGGTCCAGATACCTTCTCTAAGGATTAAGAAGGATGCAAGTTTGAACGAGGACGACTGGATCAGAACCCGACTTGATTAGTTAAATATAATCGATGAAATGAGACTTACTGCTATCTGCCATTGTCAGACGTATCAAAAGCGAATGATCAAGGCTTTTAACAAGAAAGTCAGACGTCAAGAATATCAAGTCAGGGATCTAGTGATCAAGCGCATCATACTGCCGCAAGGTGATCCCAGGGGCAAATAGACCCCCCCATGTACGAAGGACCATTTATGGTTAAGAACATTTTCTCGGGTGGAGCTATGATTCTAACCACCATGGACGGTAACGACCTTCCTCACCCTGTCAATGCAGACATAGTGAAAAGATACTACGCCTAATCAAAAGACCCGCTAGGTTGACTGGCCTAGGAAAAAATAAGGGCTTCCCGGTGAACCAAAAGGGTTCGGGCAAAATTAAGGGATGAAAATGGAAATATATGTACACCCGACAAGTCGAAAACCCGAAAGGGCGGCTTGGGCAAAAAAGGGTATCCCGGTGGACTGAAAACTCGAAAGGGCGGTCCAGGCAAAAGTTAGGTATATAAAGTGTACCACTATGTCTCATTGGATCATTTGGCGACCAGACTTCGGTATCGACTATCAAGCTCGGACGACTAATCAATCTGATCAAATTTCGGCCAAGTAGCAAAGTGATGAGACACTTGAAGATATAAAGGCAATAGCAGAGTCGGAACCCAATGGGGTTGTTTCACATAGCTGTTTTGTTTTTTTTCTTTTACATAAATTTGTATAGCTTCTATTTTTATGGCGGTGTTCTCTTACTAGAGCGTCAGCCTCTCTGTACAAAAACGCCTGTTATAGGCCAACTTCAAAAATCAATACAAATCATTTTCGCAAGAAACTTCCATTCGTTTTTCTTTTTCTGTTTTATTTCGCAAGAACGTCCAATGACTTATTTTTGATATATGCATTTGAAAATGATCGCTGCTTATAAATATTTGCATAAGAAACAAAAGACAATTATTCGTAATTCCAGAAACAGGGGCAAAAACAAGAAGTGCCAAACCCAACAGTTACTCTATCGAGCAGGTGTCGGGATAGAGACAGCTTGGGAACATAATCATTGGTACATATACTCCCCACAGAGTAAAAGTATTCAAAAGCATTGATGTCAGCTTTCCTGAAACAGGACGTAACTTCCCCATCCAGGGTCACTCTGAAACCTGATAACTATATCCTCCATCCGAATTTCGTAATCATGGACGGGTCAGTAAGTTTCATCCCCAAAGCATAGTTTATTTCTCTAGATACAGAGGCTCAATCCCTCACAGAGTTCATCACTTCAGATACAAAAATTCACTTCCTAAGTTTGTTCTCCGTAGAGTTATTCTCAAGCAGCATCTCTTCCCGACAAAATATTTGTAAATCTCCAGCAACAGTCATGGATTTATTTTCCCAGACGCGAGCATACCCCGTTAGCATTTCGTGAACATACATCATGACATACACATACATATCATATACAACATAATCTCATTTATTTTGAGAACATCATCTAACCCCGCATTTCATGCATCGCATATAATTAACCCTATTATCTTTTCAGGAAAGATGATTGGCTTCAACAAATCCAGCAGTCATACAGGTCACGACTGCAGACGACTAATGGAAACTTAATTACCTAAACCAAATGGGTCAACTAATCTACACTATTGCTTTGGAGTAACCCTACGACCCAGGTTCCTTCTCATAGCCCTACTATCCAGGAATTCATTTCGTAGTAACCCTACTATCCAGGTTCCTTCTCATAGCCCTACTATCCAGGCTTTCATTTCGAAGTAACCCTACTGTTGTACCCCAAAATTTTCCCTCCCATTTCCTCAACATTTTCTCATCACAAGACCCTTGAAGATCAAGATCCAGTTAGGGTTTCCTCTGCTCAAGACTTCTCCTTGCACTGTTGACCCAAATTAGGGTTTGTGATTGCACAAAGATATTTTGACCTAAAATGCCTAAGATGACTTTCATGCTTCATGTTGGACTCCCAAGTTTATCTATACCAAGTTTCAAGTCTTGATTCCAAATTTTGCCCAGTCAATTGGACAGTTGACCTAGAAATCAACTGTATTGGGGAAAAAGTCAACTGTGGCCAATTGACAGTCAAACCTCATGAAAATTGACTCACATCAACATTATGAACTCACATGGACCATTTGATCAAGTTTGTATCACAATTCCACAAGAAATTTGATCAGATCACAAAAAGGGCAAAATGGTCATTTTTAGGGTTTTGACTGCACAAAGGCAATTTTTGACTGTTTGACTTAGCCAATGGCAAACCAAGCTCACATATGGACTCAAGGACCCCATGGAATTATCTTGACATGCCCAACAAGTTCAAAAGATCCCAAATACACAAGATTGACAGTTGAATTTCTCAGTCAATTGATCTATTTTGACTGTATACTGAAAAGTCAAACTTTGACTTTTTGGTCAAAATCAAGGGTCAAGATTCATTTTTAATCAAAGCATGCCAAATCATGAAACTTGTTCACCAAGAAATCAAAAATTGCAAATTAGGGTTTGAAATGAGAATTTTTCATAACTTAGAATTTTTCTAAGTTATGAAAAACCCTAATTTTTTCCCAACTTTGCCCCACTTTCTCACCAAGATTCATTTGGATTCAAGAAAAAGTAAAAACATGAAAGTTTTAGCCTATTTCATAATCTACAACTTTGATTCACAAAGTTTTCCCAAAAGAGGCTTGTATCTCAAGTTACAATTTTTGGAACAAGGGTACCAAACCATTCTTAACTTAGTGAAAATTTGACCTATTTTAGGCAAGTTTTTACCTAACTTCAAGACCATTTTCCATACACTTCCACTTGGAATTTCAATTTGCACTTCAAAGATGGATTGTAGTACACATTCCAAGCTTTCCAAAATGTCCAAGAACTCATCAAACAACCTCATGGTTAGAGAGAATCGAATTTTGCAATATGGGAAAAACTCACTTTTGAATTGGCCAAGTTACATGTTCATAACACTATGCATTTCAATCTCAGCTTGCACAACTTGATTACAGGTCTTTTATCTAAATTACACTCATAAATTTAATGCCAATCCCTTGTGCCAAGACCATGTTCTATGTGTTCAAGCATTGCCTAAAGGATTAATCCCAAATTGGAAAAAGCATTATATCCATTTTTGCAAAAGTTACACTTTATATCTAAAGCAAATCAAGAAGGTACAAAGGAAATCTAATTGGCACAAGTTTATGAGTTAATCACACTGATCAAGGAGAAGTTTAGCAGCATAGTATGGGGGCCTGTACAGGCTAGAAGCACAACTTGACCATTGCTTGCTTAAAGTTCAAGAAACACATCATAACATGTACAAACTTCCATATCAGTTAACCAAGGCTTAGAGAAAGTTATCAAACACATTCCAAACATTCATCCTAAGCTGAAGCACGACCCTAAGATCCCCAATACCTCCCCATTGCCAGAATCACCTTCAAACTGCTCAAAACAGGGCATCCCTGCAGTTTGAATCCCATAGCTCAAAACTTCCATGCTTTCTTGCTAAAAACTCATCAAACACATTCCATAGCATCCCTTGAAGCTAACCAAAACCTAAAACACGACCTGTAACACTCCCAGGCCACTTCACCATTTTCATTTTCTTGTTTTGCAGTTGAAGTTCTCTAGCACGATTCAAGAAGTTTCAGGACAAAGTAGAACTTGGAATAGCATCCTCACACTTCAAGGAAGCTGTACAAATCATCATCTTGCTCTGAAAGCTCCTCCATTGCAAGGCACGATTCCAACTGAACAGGTATATTTATGAAGTTTTATCTCTCAATATAGGCATTGTTAGCTTTAGGTTTGTGAAGGAAACATGCCACAATCATAGCCCTGAACATGCCCATATGATTAGATTTCATTTATATTATGTATGCTTAGAGAATTTTGAGTCTGAACATTGATAAAAAAACTAGGTCAGGAATTGGGGGAGAAGAAATTCTCCCTCATCTTAGAGAGTTAAGTCAAGTTATTTATATCCCTGGATTCGTCTTCTCATGCTCTACATTTTCCATGTTGAAAGCTTTGCTTGAAAGTCCAGGAATTGGGAGATAGAAAACGCGTGTTTGCTTGAACAAAGATGTTCTGAGGTTGAAGATGACCTGGTTCTGGGCTGGGCCTGTTTCACATTTCTTTTTGCACCCTGATTTTGCTTTTACACCCCCTGAGCCCATTTTGTTCATTTTAATGATTTTTTGACTTTTCTTTTTTTGGTTTGACTTGTTTATTTTTCCTCATAATATAAAAAATATAAAAATAATTTTTTGCACTATTTTCCTATTTATTAGGTATTTGTTTGTTTAGGTTAGTTTTTATACATAAATAAATAAATAGATACACTTTTATTAAAAAATACTAAAAATATTCAAACACATTTTTATTTTGTTTTATCTTCTGAAAATATTTTATATAAAAAATACTTTTTTTATTAAATATTAAATATTATTAATTTGCATATATAATACATATTAGTAAATAATACAATTATTTATATAGATATTAATATATTTAGGTTAAAATACAAAATATACACACTTTTATTTTTCTTATTAATATTTAATATAAAAAAAAATACCCTTTGACAAATATACTTCATTTTTATTTTTGTATATAATAAATAAATATTTGTACATAATAAATAAATAATACATTTTATTTAATAAAATTAGGGTTTTGCCCTAAAACACATAAACACTCCAAAAAATAATACTTTTATTTTTGTTTATTTTGACATATAAAAATACTTTTTTCCATACATACCAAAACCATTTTTGCATCTTACATATTTATTCTTATTTCATTTAATTTGTGCAATTAAATATCTTGTAAATAATTCAATATTGATGTAATAGTTTAGGTTTAAATTCCTTGTCAAAATCCCCATTTGAACATTTGTATCCCCCTTCCCATATATGGTGTTGTAATAGCTTAGTAAATTTATTTTTCGCACTTTACTGCTTTCTAATTATACCATGTTAGAATTAGGGTTTGTATGCGAAAAAACAACGGAAATAGTTTGACCTAATTTCAAGATAAACAAGCATGAAAATGGACACACAAATCACACTTGCACCCCCTAGGGTATTCCACTTGTTGCCTTCAATAAATGGGCCATATTGCATGTTAGGTCTCTTTGGGCAAAACAAACATAAATCAAATGATCATAGTCCCTCGATGACGCTTTCAAAAAGTTGCCTAAACAAATGATCAAGTCCCTTAAAAGAAAATTGCCCAAAGATACTTGACACCATTGCAATTATGGTCTAAACGATGACCCGCGCCCGTCCCTTTCGCATCCTAACATGAGATTGTCCACCAAATACAATGGTGGAACAAACTTGTTAAAAGGGTTAAAACATAGCAATAAACTTTGAGAAATTTAGGAGTAGATAACCTCTTAGTTACTTGAATCAAACTTGCAAAAAAAAAAAAAAAAAAACACTTGCCTATTTTCTAAAACCACACCTCGCAACACTTTCAAAACAAACTTTCAAAAACAAATGAAAACCTTTTCAAAAGACATACACCTTTGTATACATCCCAACATGGATCATTACAAAGGTTGCCACCATATTGGCCTCTTTTCAAAGCAATTTTCAAACCCACACACACACAAAGCACCATTTCAAACAATTGAAAAATAAGGCAAGTTGATCTAAGCAAGTAACTAAGAGCCCATGGATAACCATGGATAGAAAGGGTGTTAATCCCTTCCCTTTCTATAATCTACTCCCCGAACCCAAGAAAACATCTCAAAAGGTTTTTGCTGTGCTTTTTAACCTTTCCTTAGGATAAAATAAAAAGTCGGTGGCGACTCTTGCTCAACCGAAACATTTGCGAAAACAAACGCAAAACCATAGTCAGTTCTCCCACCGTATCACACCTACTATCCAGGTTCCTTCTCGCAGCCCTACTATCCAGGTTTTCATTTCAAAGTAACCCTACGACCCAGGTTCCTTCCCATAAGCCCTACTATCCAGGCTTTCATTTCGAAGTAATCCTACTATCCAGGTTCCTCCTCATAGCCCTACTATCCAGGCTTTCATTTCAAAGTAACCCTATGACCCAGGTTCCTTCTCACAACCCTACTATCTAGGCTTTCATTTCGAAGTAACCCTATGACCTAGGTTCCTTCTCACAACCCTACTATCCAGGCTTTCATTTTAAAGTAACCCTACTATCCTGGTTCCTTCTCACAGGCCTACTATCCAGGCTTTCATTTCAAAGTAACCCTACGACCCAGGTTCCTTCTCATAGTCCTACTATCCAGGCTTTCATTTCAAAGTAATCATACTATCCAGGTTCCTTCTTTCAGCCCTACTATCCAAGCTTTCATTTTGGAGTAACCTTATGACCCAGATTCCTTCTCACAGCCTTACTATCCAGGCTTTCATTTCGAAGTAACCCTACTATCCAGGTTCCTTCTCATAACCCTACTATCTAGGCTTTCATTTTGAAGTAACCCTACTATCCAGGTTCCTTCTCATAGACCTACTATCCAGGCTTTCATTTTGAAGTAACCCTACTATCCAAGTTCCTTCTCACAGCCCTACTATCCAGGCTTTCATTTCGAAGTAACCCTACTATTCAGGTTCCTTCTCACAGGCCTACTATCCAGGCTTTCATTTCTAAGTAACCCTACTATCCAGGTTCCTTCTCATAACCTTACCATCCAGGTTTCTTCTCTCTTATCTCCAGACAACAATTCACAACACTGTAAGACCTGGACCTGATCAAACACGACCGATTTCGCATTTCCCCAGTAAGTCGCCACGCAGCCTGTACACTGACCAGATATACAGTTCACTTCCGCTGCCTCAAGCAGGAGTTATTTCCCGAGTAGAGTAACAGACAACTGAAGCTCCTAAAGTTCTATTTCTCCCAAGATAGGTACCAGCATTCCTCAGCAGAATCCTCCTCAATGATAGGAACCGGAATTCTCATCAAAGGAACATCTCAGGAAATAAACATGAGGCTAGATGGCATTTTTAAGCCCGTCTCTGACGATTCTCTGTCACATCCTCTAGATGGCATCTTTAAGCCCATCTCCGATGATTCTCTAGCAACTTCCAAATGGAATTTGTAAGCCCATTTCCAATATCACCAAATCAAGTGTCACTTCATACGAGTGCAATTATCTAGGCACTCTAGTGTTCAATCATCTTCCACCTTCAGATCACGAAAGGCAGACAAGCCAATCTATGTCCTCAAGTTTAAGAAGATTGAACAGGGGCAGCTGTTGTACCTCAAAATATGCACTCACAAAAAGATATGAATTTCTACATTATAGGTCCTTTTGAAAAGTCAACAAAAACACTTTTTGGGTCAAAGTTTCTTAGATGAACATGGAAGACCTAATTGAGATGAGACCAAAAGGATTGTTTAGGGTACATCCTAAGCTTTCTAAAAAGTCCAAGAACACCTCTCTAGGGTTAAAATTGGAAGAGATATGCCTTGTTAAAGTTGACCATTTTTGCAAAATTGCTAAAAGTCAAATATGCTCAAAATTGCTTTTTTTCCCCAAATGGGCCTAACTTTTTATGCTTGCACCTCACTCATAACATGGTCCACGACCCAAATATTCATCAACACATTATTTGCTTCATTTTTCATTTTATTTTGATTTTTTATTAATTAAAAATTGAATTAAATCAAATAAATGACAAATAATAGCAAAGATTTGTTTTGATTGGATTTTTGGACAGAATCACAAGCTAATTATGCTGGCATATCAAGATTAAATCAAATCAAAGTTGATTGGCACAAGAATGGCATGATTAGGCCTAATTTGGAAAGATATCATACAAGATGAAAACCAAATCAAATCTTTAAAAATTGCAAAATACTAGCTATTTTTGTAACCCTAATTCACTTAGGGATATATAATGAACAAAACCAAGCACAAAAATGAGAGGTTGCAGTCGTGAAGAACCCTAGAACAAACTCAAAATTTTGGCAAAAAGTGGTGATCTGATCTCTACCCTAGAGGACGATTCAAGGCTTTCCAACATTCCTAAATGATTCCTGGACCTTCCCAGAAGCTAACACAATCGATTGCAGGTCCTTTCACGCCCAGAAACGCTCGCTATACCTCATACAGTTCGCTTGTTTTTTCAAATCGATTACAACCATTCTTGTATCACTAGCATGATTTAATGATATATTTGTGATCATTGATGTATTTCTAACATGTATGGATTGTTTAATTGGATTTTTGAGGCTTATACGTGTGACTGCCATTACTAGGGTTTCAAGTTCCATTTTAGGGTCTTTTAGCACAGGCAAAATTAGGGCTGGATAAGGGCACCATGATGTTCAGGGCTTCAAGCCCAGTCGATTCATGGTCTCCATGGGAATTTATATTGCATATATTTGATTTTTGAATGATACATGTTTGTAGCCATGGCTATCGTCCGTAGGTAAAAGGTCGTTGTGATACGGTGGCAGAACCGACTGTTTTGAAATGCTGGTTTGTGTTTTGTGTTTTTTGTTCGCAAAATGTCGCGGTAAGAAAGAGTCGCCACCGACTTTTATTTCATCCAATCAGAAAGGAAAAAAGTACAAAAAAATCCTTTTTCGAGATTTTGAGTACGGGGGGTAGATTATAGAAAGGGAAGATGTTAGCACCCTTTCTATCCATGGTTTTCCATGGGCTCTTAGGTACTTGCTCATCTTTTAAAATTGCTTTTGGACGTGCTCTGTTTTTGAAAATGTTTGACTTCGTGATAACCCTTGTATCAGTCCCCAAAGGTGTGACGAAGTTGTTTTAAAAATTTGTTTTGAAATGTGTAAGTGTGAAAAAGCTTTGATTTGAGCAAGTACCTACTAGCATCTACCTACTCGAAAAAAGATCATTTCTATTCTTGTTTCCTTTAGACAGTGTTATCCCACTATTGAGAAATAGGTAGCACCGTCGTTGGAGTTGTAAGGGTCAATTCTAAAGGGACGTATAATCACTAAAGCAATGTTAGGATGACTTAATAAAAACCCTAGAGTCTTAAGATTGTATTCGAGGCAACATTTCCGAGGCAACATTTCCGAGGCAAAATTTCTGAGGGGACATTTGATCTTTGTTAGACAGGAGGGCAACCACTAAAATACCCTATGCATAGTGATCATTTACCAGAGGAAACCGAAGTGTGAGTATACCCTAAGAGTGATATGTGCGAGTGATCTGTTTTCAATTATTTAGTCTTTGCACATTAGGGTTTTCTAACTGTAATAAATTATCTTGCAATCTTGTCATACAATCCTATTAACATACATCTAGATAGTTAAATATTTGCAGAAATTAAGATGCGAGAAAGTAAATCTACGCTATTACAAGGCTTCGGGGAGGGGAATTAATTATATAGCCAAAAAACCCAGGAAAAAGCGATAAATAAAAACCCTAGATTAAACTATTACAAACCATGCACAGTTACAACAATATTGACAAAATAAAATAATATGCGCGCGAGGAATCGAATACGAGATAATTAGGGTTTTGACCCTTGCCTAAACTTAATTGCGATTAATTAAGAAAAAGATTTTGTTATATTTTAAGAAAATAATGGAATTGTTAAATTAAAAAAAATCCTAATTCTAATTAATTTTAAATTAAGAAAAATAAATTAATTTATTCTAAAACCTATTTTTTTTATTTAAGAAAAAAAAAGAGCAAAATTGAATTTAATCAAAAGTTTAACCTAATTTTTATTTTGATTTTATTCATGAAAATAAATTATAACTTTCCTATTAATTAAATCAAATTAATTTTGATAACATAAAAACTAATCCTAATTTTTTATGAATCATTGATTTTATATTTATTTTTTTGTGAAAAATTAATTAGTTTGTAAATTAAATGAACAAAGAAAATTAAAATAAAAATAATAATAAAGAAAAGAAATATAAAACGGATTAGTAATAGGCCTGATGCTGATCAGCAATTGGGGGGTGAAAACTGAATTTCTGGGCCCAAAAAGGCTAAGGCCTGTTTGACTTCGCCCTAATCCAGTATGCATGCTTGACTCGGGAGCATGGTGGTCCTTCCAAGGTGGCATCTTGATCTGGGGACATTGATGGATCAGAGGGCCAGATCTTGATGATGCACGGTAGACGTTGGAGGCTGTAATGCACTTGAATTCCTGGAACAAAATAGCATGAACAAAGTTTGGGACCTGGGGATTGAACCCAGGTCCTTATGCATATTTCCACCCCCACGCTACCATCAGAGCTACGCGCTTCTGTTGTATACATAATAATAATAATAATAATAATACACAAAATATCAAACACTATGGTTAAGTATGAAAAATGCACGGAATTTCAAACTGCCCAACCAGCGGGTGCCACGCCTCCATCTTCTTCCTCCTAATCGTCGTGTTAGGCTATACACTTATACCTACGGGCGTGGCTCCATGGCTAAAGACTTGTAACCTTCAACAATCAAGAAAACGCATGCTAAATAAAATCTAATCACATGGTTCTTTTTGTCTTGAACCCATGAACATCATGGTATTACTTTCTCGGACCAATTTCACTGATACAGAGAAACCCTAAAACACAAGAGCAACCCCTAACAATTGTATCTCTTGATTCTTGTACTAAAACCACAATTAAACACCACCAAAAGCTTGCAAATTTGATGATAAACAAGGATATATACATAAAATATGCTAATTATGCGTGAATCAAAGAAAATGAAATCGAAGTTTCGGAACAAACCCGCGACTTCTGTACCTATGATTTTAGGCGTGATAGAGCTTGCAATTGGTTGGGATATGCTCCTGTGATGTCCAGCAATCTATTGGCAATCTGAGAATGGCACGAATTGACCTCTAATATAGAAATTGTATCACCACTTTTCTTGCAATTTTTTGAGTTTTCTTTCACCTCTGCACGGCTGCTTAACCCTTGTGCTTGCTTTAGAAATGTTCCATATATATTAGAAAATGTATTAGGGTTGTAAAATTAATCACATCTTTGGAAGTTTTTCAACATTTGATTTTGTTTTCATGGCATATGTAAACCTTCCAAATTTGGACTAACCATACTCTTTTTGTCCCAATTATCATTGATTCGATTTGATCTTGCAATCTCATCAAATCTTGGTTGCTAACCTGTCACAAAAACCAATCAAATCCAATCTTTGATAATTTTCATCATTTATTTGATTTAATTCAATTTTTAATAAATCAAAAATCAAAATAAATTAAAAAATGAAGCAAACAAATGATGGGTCAGGATATGAGTCTTGGACCACGTTATAATTGAGGTGCAAGCATAAAAAAGTTGGGCCCATTTAGCAAAAGATGCAAATTTGAGTATGTTTGACTTTTGGCAATTTTGCAAAAAGGGTCAACTTGGCCAATGCATAACTCTCTCAATTTTGACCCTAGAGAGGTGTTCTTAGACTTTTTAGAAATCTTAGGATGTCCTATAAGCAACCCTTTTGGTCTCATCTCAATTTATCCTTTCATGTTCATGTATGAAGCTTTGACCCAAATGGTGTTTTTGTTGACTTTTCAAAATGACCTATAATGTCAAAATTCATATCTTTTTGTGAGTAAATATTTTAAACTTGGGAGATGAATATGAATTGTAGGGAATTGCATCCTCTTAAAAATTAGATTTGGATGGTTCATTTCTGATGAAGTATGAGAAAGTTATGCTTGGTCAAAGTTGAGTTGACTTTTTCAACAAAACCCTAATTTAGCAACTTTTGGGTTTTGGTGAATTGTGAGCAATCCTTGATGAATCATGATCAATCCTTGATAAAATGATGAATGATACTTGAAAATTATGATGTTGAACAAAAATCTTGAAGTTTGACTGTGTATTGGCCACAATTGACTTTTGACCTAGCATAGTCGATTTTTAGGCCTTTGAGCAATTGAATGGGCAAACTTCCTCTGCAAGGCTTGAAACTTGACATGGATGCTCTTGAGAGCATATTAGGACAATGGTGAGCATTTGGAATCCTTTGGGCTCAGACATCTTGATGCAAAAATGAAACCCTAATTTGAGGTAGACTAGCTTAGGAGAGAGTTTGTCTGGTCAACTCTTGAACTTCCTTGAGCAATTTGGGGACCTCACTTGCCATGTGTTGAGAAATATGGGAGGGAAAATTTTGGGGTACAACAGCTGCCCCTGTTCAATCTTCTTAAACCTGAGGATGTAGATTGGATTGTCTATCTTTCGTGATCTGGAGGTGGAATATGATTGAACACTAGAGTGCCCAGAAATTTGCACTCGCATGAAGTGATATTTGACTTGCGATATCGGGAATGGCCTTATAGATTCCATTTGGAAGTAGATGATGGGAGATGGGCTTAAATATGACATCCTAAGCGGTGTTGATCGCATAATAGATTCTTTTGCGAGATCATGTATACCTGCTGTTGAGGAGGACTTTGCTGGGGAATGTTGATCCTTGTCCTGAGAGAAATAGAGTTTTAGGAGCTTCAGTTGTCTGTTACTCTTACTGGGGAATAATTCCGGTTTGGGAAGCAAAAGTGATCTTGTGTTTGGTCGGGGTATATGTTGCACCGCGACTTACTGGGGAAATGTGAAATCAATTGTGTTTGACCGGGTCCAGGTCTTACAGTATTGTGGACTGCTGTCTGGGGATAGTAAGGTTATGAGAAGGAACCTGGATAGTAGGGTTCCTTCGAGATGAAATCCTGGATAGTAGGTTTGTGATAAGGAACCTAGATAGTAGGGTTACTTCAATATGAAAGCCTGGATAGTAGGGCTGTGGGAAGGAACTTTGATAGTAGAGTTACTTCGAGATGAAAGCCTGGATAGTAGGGCTATGAGAAGGAACCTGGATAGTAGGGTTACTTCAATATGAAAGCCTGGGTAGTAGGGCTGTGAGAAGGAACCTGGATAGTAGGGTTACTTAGATATGAGAGCTTGGGTAGTAGGGTTACTTCGATATGAAAGCCTAGATAGTAGGACTTGAGAAGGAACCTGGATAGTAGGGTTACTTCGATATGAGAGCCTGGTTAGTAGGGCTGTGAGAAAGAACCTGGATAGTAGGGTTACTTCGATATGAGAGCCTGGGTAGTAGGGCTGCTTCAGAATGAGTTTGGGTAAAACTGCAGAGGGAACCTGAATAAGGTTGTTCTTATCGCGTCAATGATTACTCTATTTAGCTTCGAGTGTTGATCATGGACCTGCTGGAAATTGTTGATAATAATTGTCTTTCCTGAAAGAAATACAGGGTTAGTTATAAGCGATGCATGAGATGTATTGTACAATAACGTTCCCTAAATAAATGAGACTATGTTATATGTGACGTATGCACATGTCATGATGTATGAACATGAAATGCTGACACAATAATCTGTGTCCGGAAAATAAATCCCTGAATGTCATTCGGAGAGTGTGAGAAATGGTATTCTTGACTGCTGTAAAAAATCATAGTTCCTCTGTTTCTGTTAGGGATGGTGAACAAAGATGACCGTGCTGGGGATTTTCCCCTTGGCTGGTAAATACTCTGTCGGACGAGACTTCGTCTAAGGATAATTCTGCAGGGAATAACTCTATTAGAGAGGAGATACTCTGTTGGTAGATCTGTTGACTTGGAGAAACAACCCAGCTGGGGATGAATTACCGTTACTGGTGAGGATGAATTCTGCTTGGGGAAATTTTTGCCGACTCACTCGCGATTGTGAACCTCGGCTGGGGAGAGTTATTTCCTGCTCGGGGAAGCTGACATCACTATCTTGGGATATTTCTTACTATGTGAGGAGTGTATGTACCACTCCTCATGTTCTCCAGTTGGCTCTATCCCTGTACCTGATGGGCAGAGTAACTGTAAGGTTCGGACATTTCTTGTTTTTCCCTGTTCCTAGAATTACGAGTAATTGTCTTTTGCTTTTTATGTAAATATTTATGAGCAGCAATTATTCTCAAATGCATATATCAAAAATGAATCATTGCACGTTCTGGCAAAACAAAATAGAAAAAAGAAAAACAAATCAAAATTTCTTGTGAAAATGAATTGTATTGATTTTGAAGTTGGCCCATAATAGGCGTTTTTGTACAAAGAGGCTGACGTCCTAGTAAGAGAACGCCTCTGAAAGACAGAAATTATATAATTTATGTAAAAGAAATAAACACAACTATGTGAAACAATCCCATTGGGTTCCAACTTTGCTATTGCCTTTATATCCTTGAGCGTCTCATCACTTTAGTACTTGGTTGAAGGTGGATCAGATTGATTGGCGCCATCCGAGCTTGATAGTCGATACCGAAGTCTGGCTGCAAGGTGATCCAATGAGACATAGTGTTACGCTTTGATCCCTAATTTTTGCCTGGACCGCCCTATCGGGTGTTCGGCCCACCGGGATACCCTTTTTTGCCCAAGTCGCCTTTTCGGGTTTTCGACTTGCCGGGTGTACAGTTTCTTCATTTTCATCCCTTATTTTTGCCCGAACCCTTTTGGTTCACTGGGAAGCCCTTATTTTTTCCTAGGCCAGTCAACCTAGCGGGTCTTTGATTATGCGTAGTATCTTTTCACTATGTTTGCATTGACGGGGTGAGGAAGTTCGTCACCATCCGTGGTGGTTAAAATCATAGCTCCTCCCGAGAAAATGTTCTTAACCACAAATGGCCCTTCGTACGTGGGGGTCCATTTGCCCCTGGGATCACCTTACGGAAGTATGATGCATTTGATCACTAGATCTGCGACTCGATATTATTGACGTCTGGCTTTCTTGTTAAAAGCCTTGATCATTCGCTTTTGATACGCGTGACCATGGTAGATAGAAATAAGTCTCTTTTCATCGATTAGATTCAGCTGGTCAAGTCGGGTTTGGATCCAGTCGTCTTCGTTCAAACCCGCATCCTTAATAATCCTGAGAGAGGGTATCTGGACCTCAATGGGTAGGACTGCCTCCATGCCATACACCAAAGAGTAGGGTGTTGCCCCTGTCGACGTCCATGCTGAGGTACGGTACCCATGAAGAGTAAATGGTAACATCTCGTGCCAGTATTTATATGTCACCATCATCTTCTGCACAATCTTCTTGATGTTCTTGTTAGCTGCTTCAAAATCCCCATTCATCTTTGGCCGGTAGGGATAAGAGTTATGTTGTTGTATCTTGAACTATTTTGCAGAGCTCGGTGATCATTGTATTATTGAGATTTGTACCATTGTCCATAATGATCCTCTCTGGTACACCATATCGACATATCAAATTGTGTCGGATAAACCGCGCTACGACATTCTTGGTTACTGTGGCAAAGGAAGTTGCCTCAACCCACTTTGTAAAGTAATCAATAGCCACCAGAATGAAACAATGCCCGTTAGACGTTGTAGGTATGATCTCGCCAATCATGTTGATTCCCTACATTGTGAAAGGCCAAGGAGCTGTCAAAATATTCAGGGGAACCGGAGGTACATGCACTTTATCAGCATAGACTTGGCACTTATGACAGGTCTGAGAATGCTGATAACAATCGGCTTCCATAGTAGACCAGTAATATCCTGCCCGTAGGATTTTCTTCACCATGGTATGTCCACTGGAATGAGTTCCGAAGGTACCTTCATGTAACTCTGTCATGATCCTTTCTGCTTCGCTCTTGTCTACGCACCGTAGTAAGTTCAAATCATGGTTACGCTTATAGAGGACACCATTACCGATGAAGAACTTCGCAGCGAACCTTCTCATGAACTTCTTATCATTAACAGATGCACCCTCGGGGTATTCTTGAGCCTTAAGATACCTCTTTACCTCGTGAAACCAGGGTTTATCCGCTACTTCTTTAATCTCAATGTCACAGCAGTGTGCGGGTTCGTCCAACCTATCGATGGTAATCTGGGGAGCTTCATTGTCCCACCTGACTTTGAACATAGAAGACGTAGTAGCTAACGCGTCAGCCAACTGATTCTCCTCTCTTGGGAAGTTTTCAAAGGTTATCTCCTCAAAGTGTGGGAGCAATGTCAGTACATATTCTTTGTAAGGAATAAGATTTGGGTGCTTCATATCCCACTCGCCCTTGATCTGACTGATCACCAGAGAAGAATCTCCGAATACACTCAAGAACTTAATCCTCAGTTCAATAGCAGCTCGAATACCCATGATGCACGCTTCATACTCCGCCATATTGTTCGTGCAGTTAAAACATAATTGGGCGGTGAATGGAGTATGACAGCCTTCAGGAGATATAATTGCATCGCCGATGCCGTTACCCAATGCGCTTGAAGCTCTATCAAAATACATAGACCATCGGGATCCCTCATCGGGTCCTTCATCCGGCCCAGGTTCTTCACAATCGGTTATCAGCATGATATTCTCATCTGGGAACTCGAAATTCATGGACTGGTAGTCATCCACGGCCTGATGTGCCAGATGATCCGCCAATACACTCCCCTTGATAGCTTTTTGGGTTGTGTATTGGATGTCGTACTCGATTAGGATCATTTTCCATCTCGCTATTCTTCGGACAAGGCAGGCTTCTCGAAATTATACTTGATTGGATCCATCTTTGATATCAACAAGGTAGTGTAAGTCAGCATATACTGTCTCAACCGGCGAGCAGCCCATGCCAAAGCGCAACACGTTTTCTCGAGCAATGAGTATCGGGTCTCACAGTCGGTAAACTTTTTGTTAAGGTAATAAATGGCATGCTCTTTTCGACCAGACTCGTCATGCTGCCCCAACACACACCCCATTGAATTGTCTAGCACTGTCAAGTATAATATCAAAGGTCTTCCTTCAACTGGAGGTATCAAAATTGGTGGTTCTTGAAGGTATTCCTTGATTCTCTCGAAAGCAGTCTGGTATTCAGCATTCCACTTTACCACTTGATCTTTCTTCAGTAGCTTGAAGATGGGCTCACAAGTAGCAGTCAGATGTGAAATGAACCTGGCGATGTAATTCAGACATCCCAAGAAACCTCTAACTTATTTCTCTGTGCAGGGAGCCGACATCTCTTGTATGGCCTTTACCTTTGCAGGGTCCACCTGAATACCCTTATCACTGACGATGAAACCCAGAAGCTTACCAGACCTTACCCCGAAGGTACACTTGTTCGGATTCAACCTCAGCTTGTACGTCTTCAACCTGTCAAACAGTTTCTGAAGATGATCAATGTGCTCTCCCTCAGTCTGGGACCTGACTATCATGTCGTTAACATAGACCTCGATCTCGTGATGAATCATGTCGTGGAACAAAGCGACCATGGCGCGCTGATAAGTTGCCCCAGCATTCTTCAAACCAAAAGGCATTACCTTGTAACAGAAGGTTCCCCACTATGTAATGAAGGTTGTCTTCTCCATGTCCTCAGGAGCCATCTTGATCTGGTTGTAGCCAGAAAATCCATCCATGAAGGAGAAAATCTTGTGTTGCACGGTGTTGTCGACTAGAACATCAATGTGAGGAAGTGGGAAGTCATCCTTGGGGCTTGCCCTGTTAAGATCTCATAGTCCACACACATTTGTACCTTACCGTCCTTCTTAGGTACCAGAACAATGTTAGCGACCCACTGCGGATAAGAAGTGACAGCTAAGAATCCTGCGTTGAACTGTTTCATGACCTCTGCCTTGATTTTCTCTGACATTTCAGGGCGCATACGACGGACCTTCTGCTTTACCGGAGGGCAGTCTTCTTTAGTCGGCAGACGATGTACCACAATATCAGTGTCCAAACCAGGCATGTCTTCATAGGACCAGGCGAAGATATCAACATAGTCGTGTAGCATCTGTATTAACCGTTGTTTGACACTAAGCTCTAGATTTGCACCTATTTTAACCTATTTCTTGTCTTCCTCTGTAGCCAAATTCACTGACTCGACTGGATCTTTATGAGGATGTATGGCCCTTTCTTCCTGCTGTAATAGTCTAGCAAGTTCTCCAGGCACCTCAAAATTGTCCTCACCTTCGTTATCGGCTTGGTTGATCGGATTTTCTAAGTCATAACTGGCAGTAGCAGAGTTTTTATCAATGGGATCCAGAGTGGATATGGATCTGCATTATGATACGTGAGTGTGTGTAAGAGAATAGTTGTTTTGATAAAGTGAGAGACAGAAAAGAAAAAAAAAAGGAGCGCAAAATTTGTAATGCAAGAAACGTCCAATGTTTTATTAATGATATATGAAAATGACAAGTAATAAGCCCTCACAAGCAAAGCCTAGGTGCCTCGGGCAAAGCACCGGGCCACAAAGTTTCAAACTGTTTATTACAAATCTTAAAACAAAAAGTTAATTACTGCAGAATAAAAGAAACATGTATCAAGTCCTTCTCCGTCCAGTTGTTTAGTCCATCATTGGTTGTAGGGTAGATCCAACTGTCGATGTCTGAATCCTCTTCACTGTCTTAAATTGCATTAACTCCCTGATTGCTGATGTGTAGAGGAGTTCTTCCTATCCGTGCGCGCCTAATAGCCCTTTGAGCCCCTGTAGTAAAGCCCAAACCAAATTTGTCAGTTTTGTGAGTGAAATCAGGGAGCTGACCCCAATTGGTACACCCACCTTCTTCAATTACAGCCTTGGCGTCTTTGAGAGAAGCCATCTTCAGTGGAGGTTTGCTGGTGGTAACTTCAGTTGATGCCGAGAACTGAGGGACCTCTTTGAAATTTTGACAAGGATTTCCTATGAATTCCCCGTTCATCTCCATGTAGCGGAAGGAATTGAGATGACTCACCATATACTCCTTTTCACCTCGTACCGTGACAATCTTCCCATTTACCAGATATTTCAGCATTTGATGGAGTGTGGAAGTCACTGCCCCAACTTTATGAATCCAAGGACGACCCAGCAAGCAAGAATATGATGGTTTGATATCCATTACGTAGAAGGTGGACGCAAAGGTTTGAGAATCCACCTTGACGGGGATGTCCACCTCCCCGTGCACCATCCTTTTTGACCCATCAAAAGCCCTTACCACAATGTTATTCGGCTTTAGAATCAAACTTTCACAATCCAAACGGTCTAGCGCTTTCTTCGGTAGAACATTCAGTGAGGACCCGATATCTACTAGTACATGGGCCATAGTGGTGCCCATGCACTCGATTGAGACATGCAGAGCATCGTTATGATTTCTCTCCTTAGCAGTCAGATCCGCATCTGAAAATCCTAACCCGTCGTCAGCAGTTAGACTAGCCACACAATCTTTGAACTGATCCGCAGAAGTTTCTTGCGGCACATGCGCAGTCTTAAGGAACGCAATCAAATCCTTCGCATGGGCTTCAGAACATAACAACAAGGACAACATGGAGATCTTTGACGGGGTCTGCCCCAGTTACTCGACCATATTGTAGTCGCTCTTCTTGATAATCTTAAATATTTCCTCTATCTCTTGTTTAGAGGTTTCTACAATGATCTTTTTAGGTGCCTCCATCCGAGCAGGCTCACCTATGATTTCTTTGCCCCGAGTCCCAGATGGCTCGGCGATAGGGGTGATGACTGGAGTGGGAACTGGGACAATATTTGATGTACTAGCAGACGGAATGACAACAGGTTTGTGGACAGTCGGAGGGGCAATATCAGGAGAAAAGCGCCTTCCACTTCTGGTGACCTTGCTTGTCCCAACAATATTACTGATATCCATATCGGCTTCTTCAGTCCTCAGATCTTGTTTAACACCATGGTAATATACATCAGCACCATAATGCCATGGGATAGCCTTATCTGGGGTATATGGGATGGGACCCGAAGCGGTGATTATTAATGGAGAATTCTCAGAATAGGTGTAACCCTAACAAGTTTTCTCGAGGAAACCTTGGAAGGATTGGCGGAAATGGTTAGGATGGCAACATCTTCAAACAGAATCATAGTCTTCTCAAACAAAATTTCTTTATTATCCATCAGGCGTTGAACACCTGACTTCAATAAACAGCAATCAGAAGGCAAAATTGAACACATGTGGCAACCTTCACCACAACCCGGAAATAAACCGGCCAACAACAAATTCTTCTTAACCGTCATCAAAGGAGTAGAGATCTCTTTCACAGAGGTCATAAACGAATCGGTGTCCACAACATTGACTCCACGACCATGTTTGGGCATAGGAGCAGTTATAACATTTGGCTTTTCCGGAGCATCAAACACAATCTCTTTAGCTTCCAACAAATCTTGCACTTTATTCCTCAGAGCCCAACAATCGTTTGTGTCGTGGCCAGGACTCTCTGAATGGTAGGCGTACCGCGCGTTGGGATTGTATCTGGGAGAAGCAGTGTTCGGATTCTTGGGAGCCTCTTTCAAGGTTGCCAAGTTGGATTTTAACAAATGAGGCAGAACTTCAGCCAAAGTCATGTTGATGCGGGTAAATTGCCGTTGTGGTCTTTCCACCCTTTGCTGATTGTTGCATTGTGGAGCAACCATGGGTCTTGGTATCACTACAGCATTTACTGCTTGACGGTGTTCAGGTCTGCTTTGGCCCCTCGGACCGTAGAATGCGCTAGCTTCCTTCTTACCGGTGAAAGGCTTCTTTACTGCGCTTGACGAAACATCCTTCTGTATTTTACCGCTTCGAATGCCCGCTTCTACTCTCTCTCCAGTCAAAATCAACTCAGTAAACCCAGAGGATGAACTGCCGATCAGATGATTGAAAAATGGACCAGATAACGGCCCTAGAAACATGCCAACCAACTCCCTATCAGACAAAGGGGGTTGGACTCTTCCAACCAAGTCCCTCCACTTTTGAGCATAGTCCTTAAAACCTTCGCCTGCACCCATAGACATACCCTGGAGCTGAGTACGAGTGGGAGCAAGGTCGGTGTTATACTGATACTGCCTGTAAAAAGCAGCAGTAAGGTCTTCCTAGTTTCGGACACTGGCTCCTTCCAACTGATAAAACCATTCAAGCTGAGTCCCTGACAGACTATCTTGAAAGAAGTGTACCCACAAATTTCTATCAGTAGTGTAGGGTTGGATTTTTCTTACGTAAGAGCGGAGATGGAGTTTTGGACAAGATACTCCATCATATTTGGCAAAAACCGGAGCTTCGAACTTATAAGGGATCACCACTCCCGATACCAGTCCCATTTCTCCGAAATCCAACCCAGGGATCTTCTGAATCTCCATAGCACTCAGACGGTCTTCTAGCTGCTTGTACCTATCCTCGGCAGGAGGATATTGCTCATCATCGTAATCCGTATCATTATCAGAAACTGTTGGACTAGGGTCCTTTACCCTCTCTTGGTTCTCCCCGTCCTTGGATGAGGAGGTCAGATCAGCTGGTTGTCTCAACCTTTCTCCGAATATTCTACCCATGTTCAGAATACCGACCTTCTTCTTCTTCTTCTTCTTCTTCTTCTTCTCTTTCATAATCAGGGTCTTCAGATCCTCTTGTCCTTTAGCCAGACTTAAGAACATATGTTGGAATTGGGCGTTTTGTGCCTGAAGATCTTCGATGGCTTGATCAGAATACATTTCTGCTAAGATAAACAGCGAAGAAGATGAGAAACCTGTAAGGGTACCTGTAATGGTGTGCATGATAATGGGATGTGCATGTAATGATTTCAAATACTTTGGGAGATTTAAATTTGCAAACCAAAAAATAAACCAAACTTTATTAGCTTTAAACTTTGAAAGGTTCAACAATTCCTTTAAGGCGTTACAAAAAAGTAAATAGAAAACAAATCTAAAACTAGAAAAGCAAAATCAAAAGTCCCATGGGCGCTTCCTCTTTGTGTCGATGTAGTCATTGATCACTCTTTCTTCCTCGAGATGCCTGGTGAGCTTCAAAATATTCCTTTCTTGCTCATGGTACTTTTCCCGGTAAGTATCCCTCTCATTCTTCAGCTGAATCCAAGACCTCTGCAACTCCCCAGGATCAGTGGGCATGTAAGGATAGAGAACCGTGTAAGGAATGGCCTCTTCATTAGTGGGCTCCGCAATCACTGGTAATACGGCTTCATAGGGCATCCCTAGCTTTTGAGCACGAGCTCGGACCCATTGGAGGTAAGGCTGCATAGGAAGGGAAGTCTTTGGTCCCAAATCTTGGGGGTCAGATCTGTTCACCATGCCCCAACCTCGTATGAACCCCCGGCGGTGCTCCATAACATCCTCCTTGTAGTCAAATACAATGTCCTCAAGAAGTAGCTCATGGGGACCATCTCTCTGAGCGCGACCAAATTGTCGTAAAGCTAGGAAAGGATTGTAATTTATACCCCCTATGTTTCCAAGCAATGGGACATTAGGGTATCCCCCACAATGATCAATAACCGCAGTGTCTTCCATAACCCAGGAACTCCAAAGAATATCTGTATGGGCAAGTGACATTATTCTGTAAGACCAACCCAAACCTTCTTCGTTCTTCAGCACATACTTAGGGAGGTGCAAAATAAACCACCTCGACAGCAATGACATGCAACACATGAGAGTCCCTCTTCTTTGCACGGTACGAGTATAGAGGGCATGCAAGATATCACCCAGCAGGGTAGGCACAGGATTGCAAGAAAGGAAAATCTTGACAGCATTTACATCTACGAAGGAATCCAGATTCGGGAAGAGAACCAACCCATAGATAAGGAGAGCTAAGATATCTTCGAAATCCTGAAAATCCAAATTATCCCAGAATAGCTGAGCCTGGTCTATCAGAAATTTGGCTAAGAAACCTTCGACCCCGCTTCGTGTTTCCTAATTGGATACTACATCAGCCCGTTTCAATTGCAGAGTTGAGGCAACGTCTTCTAGTCTAGGAGCTTCTTCCATGCCTGTGAAGGGTGCCTGTTCAAGGATGGATATGCCCAATAGAATAGAGAACTCTTCCAAGGTGGGAACCAGCTGATAATCTGGAAAGGTGAAGCAATGATGCATAGGATCGAAGAACTGGAAAAGTACACTCATCATCTGCTCATCAAGACTGAGAAGTTGACCGTGTCTCTTAATGAACATAGAAGTCTCAGAAACTCTTAAGGCTAGCTTTTTAAGTTGGGCATGTATTTGCACAAAGTTGACTCAGATGGTATTTCTGTGCACGGAAGCCATAATCTGCAAAACAGAACAAAGATAAATTCCCTTGGTATTTGAAATGGTTAGTGTAATGAAACATGAATGCCATGTAATGATGCATGATGTCATGATAAACCACAGGTATAGCAAACACAGATATTGCAAACACAATCAAATCACACAAAGCCCTTAGGTTTAAGGCTTGCATGAGGCCAAAGATAATACCCTCTTGAAGTTAAGATGGTTTCAACCTGTCCTAGAAAAAGTAACCGGGTTCTAGAGGATCTCAATATCACTGATCATCCTCCATCGGTCATGGTTTCAGCTCACGCAATCTTTTCTTACAGCCGGAACTATCTCGAGAGTATGGTCTCAATGAGTGTAGCATCGAGTATCAACCAATTCTCAGCTTTACACTGAGGCCGGCTATCTCACTACTTTCTAATGGCCAAGTTGGTCGATTAAAGGTTCTAAGGTCAGTTGATGCTTAACGACACCACGCAGCGGCCCTGTATTCTCCTCGTTTCTCCACAAGGGATACCGGTACCAACCAATGTTCCATATCAACGTAGCTACTACTTCAACCGTATCGGTCTATGCCGTACAGTTCCCTCATAGTATATTGCTACTTACCTAAAAGGTGTCCCCAGATCCGGGTTAGGATCTATTGTAACTCCCAAACAAAACCCTTAAAAGTAAAGCAATCAAAGCAATCAAGAGAAGCAATTATGATGACCTAGATCCTAAGGTGTACCCCACTTAAAATCCCCAGCAGATTCGCCAGTTCTGTGATACGGTGGCAGAACCGACTGTTTTGAAATGCTGGTTTGCGTTTTGCGTTTTTTGTTCGCAAAATGTTGCGGTAAGCAAGAGTCATCACCGACTTTTATTTCATCCAATCGGAAAGGAAAAAAGTACAGAAAAAATCCTTTTTTGAGATTTTGAGTATGGGGGGTAGATTATAGAAAGGGAAGGTGTTAGCACCCCTTCTATCTATTGTACCCCAAAATTTTCCCTCCCATATTTCTCAAAACATTTCAAGAAAGATCCCCAAGTTACTCAAGATAGTCCAAGGGTTGGCCAGACAAGCTCTCTCCTAAGGCAGTCTACCTTAAATTAGGGTTTCATGTTGCATCAAGATACTTGAGTCCAAGGGACCCCAAATTCTCAACTTTGTCCCAATATGTTCTCAAGAACATCCATGTCAAGTTTCAAGCCTTGTAGAGAAAGTTTGCTCAGTCAATTGCTCAAAGGCCCAAAAATCGGCTGTGTTAGGGCAAAAGTAAATTGTGGCCCACATACAGTCAAACTTCAAGAATTTTGGTCAACATCCTAATTTTGAAGTATATTTCATAATTTTATAAAGGGTTGGTCATGATTCATCAAGGATTACTCATAATATATCAAGACTCAAAAGTTGCTAAATTAGGGTTTTATAGGAAAAGTCAACTCAACTTTGACCAAGCACAACTTTCTCATACTTTATGAGAAATGACCCATCCAAACCTCATTTTGAAGAGTATGCAATTCCCTACAATCCATCTTCATCTCCCAAGTTCAAAATATGCACTCACAAGAAGTTATGAATTTGGACATTATAGGTCATTTTGAAAAGTCAACAAAAAAACATTTTTTGTCAAATCTTCATAATTGAGAATGGAATATCAAATTGAGATGAGACCAAAAGGGTTGATTAGAGGACATCTCAAAATTTCTAAAAAGTCCAATAACACCTTCAAAGATTCAAATTTGAGGAAGTTATGCATTAGTGAAGTTGACCTTTTTTGCAAAATTGCCAAAAGTCAATTATGCCTAAAACTTCAATTTTTGCCAAATGGGCCCAATCTTTTTCACTTGTTTTTAGTTGGCAACATAGTCCACGAGCTCCATCCCTTTCCACTTGTCCTTATCATGTTTTTATTATTTATTTTGATTTTTATTTGAATTAATTCAGTTTAAATCAAAACAAATCATATAAAATCCAAAATATTGAAAACAAGAGATTTTGTGCTTGTTTCAGGTTCTATTATACAGCTAGCATCAAATCAAACTCGTGTAAAGGAATGTGTGCACAAAAAGATTAGATTTGGATCATTTTTGGAAAGATTTTAAGGTGAATCAAATCAAGATCAAGGACATTGATGGAGGAAGATTGAGGCCAGGTTTTCAAACCTAATTCACTCCTCAATACATATAGAAGTAATGCAGATCAAAATCTAGGTTAGAAAGAGGCGCAACATCAAGAACAAAAACTTGAAAAAACACCAAAAAGTGTAAACACGAATTCCTATCTCCAGGCATCCTCAAGGCCTTCCATCCATCTCAATCACTTCCTGAGATTCCCAGTAAGTGAAAGCAATCGAAACCAAGCGTTTCCAGGCCCTACATCTCACTGTAAGTCCATCACGACATCTCTTCTCTTTTGAATTCAAATTTCATGATATGGACATTGTTAGCATGAATTAACCATACATTCTTGACCCATGGAACATTTGCAAGCTTCCTGCATTGATTAATTGCATTGATATGGCCTATATTAGATTTCACCATTGTTAGGGTTTGTAGCTTCGAATTAGGTTTTTTGTTTACAGGTAAAGTTAGCCTTCATGAATGGTATCATCAGGTTCAGAATGACAAGACGAATCCAACCATGGCGTTAGGAGTCATTTATATTTCTCATAGAAGATTTTTGAACGAGCTCTGCTTGTAGCTACGGATAAACGTCTGTAGGTAAAAGTTTGGCACTTTTACCCACAGAGCAAGGTCAGGGATGACCTATGTGTCACCTTCCCATTGGTGTATTTGAATACTGGCGTGTTTTGCTTTGTGCCCCACTAACCCACTTTGTTTTATATATTATTATTATTATTCATTATATGTACAAATAAGAACGAGTGGTGCAGTGGTAGTGAAGGCGTGGAAATTGCTCCAGGACCTGGGTTCGAGTCCCAAGTCCCCCAAATTTCTCCATATTATTTTCCTTTTCAGGATCCAGCGTGTCTATAAACCAAGGGTCCACCGTACGTCTTCATAATCCAGCAAGCCAAGTGTCAGGAGACTAAATCCAAAGGCTAGCATGTGAGAGACCACCATGAAGCATAGTCAATGTGCAACACAAGATCCTGAGAGTCAAACGTGGACCACTTTGGTCTTGGGCCAGCATGCTATTTGCACCCCCTTAAGCTGCTAATCAGGCCCAAGTTTTCTATTTCTTTTTTTTATATTTTATTTATTTATTTTACTAACCAATTAAATTATTTTCTTTTTATCAAAAAAATCACAAAAAATATTACTTTTCATAAATTAGATCTAAATTTTATTTTTATTAAAAAAATTAATTAATTTAATTAGGTTATTAATTTTAGATAATTTTAATTCTTTTTGTACATAATTAAAATTAATTAGAACAAATAGGTTTTATTTCTAATTTAATTATTTTCTTTTCTTAAAAATAATCAAAAACACAAAAATAGGTCATGTAATTATTTTTATTAATTAATTTAATTAACTAATTAATTGCATATTTAATTTAGAAAACTTATTTCTTTTATTAAAAACAACAAAAAAACAATTTTTCTTTTAATTAGGTTAGAAGGGTCAAAACCCTAATTTCTCGTCGATCTAATTTTTCATCGCGCACTTTATTATTATTTTTACCCAATTATTGTATCTGCCTACAGTTTGTAATAGTTTAATTAGGACGTTTATTTCCATTTATCGCTTTATTTTCAAAGGGTTTGTTTTTGTCTATGTAAATACCTGAAGCCTTGTAATAGCGTAGTTTAATTTCCGCATTTTAAATTCCGCAAATTATTAACTGTTAGATGTATGATATTAGGATGCATGACAAGAATGTATGATTGATTTTAAAACAGTTAGATAACCCTAAATATGCAAAGATAAATAATCTAAAATTGAATCACTCGCACATGCGCACTCCTAGGGTACACTCCCAATTATTTGCCTTTGGTAAATGGTCATTGAGTATAGGATACCTTAGTGGTCGTCCTTTTGTCTAAAAAAAGATCAAAGTCCCGATTCGGAAAAGTTGCCTCAGAATGGTTGCCTCGGAATTATTGCCTCGAATAATTGATCTAAGACATTAGGGTTATTACTAAGACGTCCTAACATTGCTTTAGTGACCATACGTCCCTTTCGAATTGACCCTCAAAACTCCAACGACAGTGCTACCTACTCACTAATAGTGGGATAGAATTGTCTAAAGGAAACGAACATAGAACGGTTCTTTTTTCGAGTAGGTAGATTAGTTCTTAAGTACTTGCTCAATCAAAACAAATTTTTCACACTTACACTCCTTTACAAACAAAGTTTTCAAAAACACTTCATTACACTCTTGAAGATAGACGCAAGAGTTAAATCGAAGTTAAAACAAAAACTTTTCAAAGCACACAAACACAAAGAAATTTTTTTTGAAAATGATGAGCAAGTACCTAAGAGCCCGTAGATAACTACGGATAGAAATGGTGCTAATACCTTCCCTTTCTATAATCTACCCCCCGTACTCAGAAATATCTCGAAAAAGGAATTTTTCAGTGCTTTTTTCCTTTCCTTGTTGGATAAAATAAAAGTCAGTGGCGACTCTTGCTTACTGCGACATTTTGCAAACACAAACGCAAAACGAAAACCAGCAATTCCTTAAAAAATAGGGAAACACGTCCCGGTTCTGGCCACCGTATCACAGAACTGGCGACTCTGCTGGGGACTGTATAAGTGGGGTGTACCTTAGGATTAGTTCATCATATTGTTTTAAATTGCTTGATTTGTTTTCTTTAATTTGTGGGCTTTGTATCGGAGTTACTATAGATCCTAACCCGGATCTGGGGATACCTTTTAGGTAAGTAGCAATAGACTTTTAGGGAACTGTACAGTGTAGACTGATACGGTTGAAGCGGTAGCTATGTTGGTGTGACACATTAGTTGGTACTGATATCCCTTGTGGAGGAACAAGGAGAGTATGGGGCTGCTAATGGGTCATTAAGCATCAACTGACCTTAGAACCTATAATTGACCAACTTGGCCATAGAAAGTAGCAGTATGCTACACTCATTGAGGCCATACTCTCGAGATGGTTCTGGCCGCGAGAAAAGATTACGTGTCTGGAATTATGACCGATGGAGGATGGTCAGTGATATTGAGAACCTATAGAACCCGGTTACTATTACTAGGACAGGTTGAACCAACTAAACTAAAAGAGGGTAATACCTAAACTCCATGCCAGTCTGAAATTTAAGGGCTATTGTGTGACTTGTTCGCCCTTACCATGTTTGCTATCTGTGATACATGTGGTGTGTTTTTATCATGACATCATGCATCATGACATTGCATGCATATTTCATTAGACTAACTGTGATCGGTGGAAATAGAACTGACTGTTTTGAAATGCTGGTTCACGAAATGTCGCGGTAAGAAAGAGTCGCCACCATCTTTTATGTTCTCCAACAAGGAAAGGACAAAAGCACAGCAAAATTCCTTTTCGAGATGTTTCTCGGTTCGGGAGGTAGATTTATAGAAAGGGAAGGTGTTAGCACCCTTTCTATCCGTGGTTATCCACGGGCTCTTAGGTACTTGCTCACTATGTTTTCAAAAATTGTTTGCTTTTCTTGTGTTTGTGGGTTTTGAAAAAGTTTCATTTTGAAAACTTCTAGGTAACTCTTGTATCAGTCCTCAAGAGTGTATGAAGTATTTGTTTGAAAACTTTTTGAAAGTGTAGGTGCGAAAAGTATTGTTTTTGTTTTTTTGAAAGAGCAAGTACCCATGAGAAATCTACCTACTCTAAGGAATTAAGCTGTGTAAGAGTCCTTTAGGCAGTACTATCCCACTATTGAGAAGTAGGTAGCGTCGTCGTTGGAGTTATTCGGGTCAATTCGATTATGGGGACATGTGTGGTCACCAAAGCAATAGTAGGACGCCTTAGTGGTAACCCTAATGTCCTAGATCCTTTTTATCCGAGGCAACCGTTTCGAGGCAACTGGATCTTTAGACAGGAGGGCGACCTCTAAAACACCATATACTTAATGACCACGTCGAGGCAACCAAGTGAGGCGTACCCTAGGAGTGGCATGTGCGAGTGTGTCAGGTTTCAATGTTTAAATTATCTTTGAACATGCATCATTGTGAGCTACGGGTTGATTTTATTTTTCATACAAGTCTTGTCATGCATCGTTAACAGTTAATAATTGTGCGGAAAATAAATTGCGGAAAGTAAATCTTTCCACCCTTTGTTGATTGTTGCATTGTGGAGCAACCATGGGTCTTGGTATCACTACAGCATTTACTGCTTGACGGTGTTCAGGTCTGCTTTGGCCCCTCGGACCGTAGAATGCGCTAGCTTCCTTCTTACCGGTGAAAGGCTTCTTTACTGCGCTTGACGAAACATCCTTCTGTATTTTACCGCTTCGAATGCCCGCTTCTACTCTCTCTCCAGTCAAAATCAACTCAGTAAACCCAGAGGATGAACTGCCGATCAGATGATTGAAAAATGGACCAGATAACGGCCCTAGAAACATGCCAACCAACTCCCTATCAGACAAAGGGGGTTGGACTCTTCCAACCAAGTCCCTCCACTTTTGAGCATAGTCCTTAAAACCTTCGCCTGCACCCATAGACATACCCTGGAGCTGAGTACGAGTGGGAGCAAGGTCGGTGTTATACTGATACTTCCTGTAAAAAGCAGCAGTAAGGTCTTCCTAGTTTCGGACACTGGCTCCTTCCAACTGATAAAACCATTCAAGCTGAGTCCCTGACAGACTATCTTGAAAGAAGTGTACCCACAAATTTCTATCAGTAGTGTAGGGTTGGATTTTTCTTACGTAAGAGCGGAGATGGAGTTTTGGACAGGATACTCCATCATATTTGGCAAAAACCGGAGCTTCGAACTTATAAGGGATCACCACTCCCGATACCAGTCCCATTTCTCCGAAATCCAACCCAGGGATCTTCTGAATCTCCATAGCACTCAGACGGTCTTCTAGCTGCTTGTACCTATCCTCGACAGGAGGATATTGCTCATCATCGTAATCCGTATCATTATCAGAAACTGTTGGACTAGGGTCCTTTACCCTCTCTTGGTTCTCCCCGTCCTTGGATGAGGAGGTCAGATCAGCTGGTTGTCTCAACCTTTCTCCGAATATTCTACCCATGTTCAGAATACCGACCTTCTTCTTCTTCTTCTTCTTCTTCTCTTTCAGAATCAGGGTCTTCAGATCCTCTTGTCCTTTAGCCAGACTTAAGAACATATGTTGGAATTGGGCGTTTTGTGCCTGAAGATCTTCGATGGCTTGATCAGAATACATTTCTGCTAAGATAAACAGCGAAGAATATGAGAAACCTGTAAGGGTACCTGTAATGGTGTGCATGATAATGGGATGTGCATGTAATGATTTCAAATACTTTGGGAGATTTAAATTTGCAAACCAAAAAATAAACCAAACTTTATTAGCTTTAAACTTTGAAAGGTTCAACAATTCCTTTAAGGCGTTACAAAAAAGTAAATAGAAAACAAATCTAAAACTAGAAAAGCAAAATCAAAAGTCCCATGGGCGCTTCCTCTTTGTGTCGATGTAGTCATTGATCACTCTTTCTTCCTCGAGATGCCTGGTGAGCTTCAAAATATTCCTTTCTTGCTCATGGTACTTTTCCCGGTAAGTATCCCTCTCATTCTTCAGCTGAATCCAAGACCTCTGCAACTCCCCAGGATCAGTGGGCATGTAAGGATAGAGAACCGTGTAAGGAATGGCCTCTTCATTAGTGGGCTCCGCAATCACTGGTAATACGGCTTCATAGGGCATCCCTAGCTTTTGAGCACGAGCTCGGACCCATTGGAGGTAAGGCTGCATAGGAAGGGAAGTCTTTGGTCCCAAATCTTGGGGGTCAGATCTGTTCACCATGCCCCAACCTCGTATGAACCCCCGGCGGTGCTCCATAACATCCTCCTTGTAGTCAAATACAATGTCCTCAAGAAGTAGCTCATGGGGACCATCTCTCTGAGCGCGACCAAATTGTCGTAAAGCTAGGAAAGGATTGTAAGTTATACCCCCTATGTTTCCAAGCAATGGGACATTAGGGTATCCCCCACAATGATCAATAACAGCAGTGTCTTCCATAACCCAGGAACTCCAAAGAATATCTGTATGGGCAAGTGACATTATTCTGTAAGACCAACCCAAACCTTCTTCGTTCTTCAGCACATACTTAGGGAGGTGCAAAATAAACCACCTCGACAGCAATGACATGCAACACATGAGAGTCCCTCTTCTTTGCACGGTACGAGTATAGAGGGCATGCAAGATATCACCCAGCAGGGTAGGCACAGGATTGCAAGAAAGGAAAATCTTGACAGCATTTACATCTACGAAGGAATCCATATTCGGGAAGAGAACCAACCCATAGATAAGGAGAGCTAAGATATCTTCGAAATCCTGAAAATCCAAATTATCCCAGAATAGCTGAGCCTGGTCTATCAGAAATTTGGCTAAGAAACCTTCGACCCCGCTTCGTGTTTCCTAATTGGATACTACATCAGCCCGTTTCAATTGCAGAGTTGAGGCAACGTCTTCTAGTCTAGGAGCTTCTTCCATGCCTGTGAAGGGTACCTGTTCAAGGATGGATATGCCCAATAGAATAGAGAACTCTTCCAAGGTGGGAACCAGCTGATAATCTGGAAAGGTGAAGCAATGATGCATAGGATCGAAGAACTGGAAAAGTACACTCATCATCTGCTCATCAAGACTGAGAAGTTGACCGTGTCTCTTAATGAACATAGAAGTCTCAGAAACTCTTAAGGCTAGCTTTTTAAGTTGGGCATGTATTTGCACAAAGTTGACTCAGATGGTATTTCTGTGCACGGAAGCCATAATCTGCAAAACAGAACAAAGATAAATTCCCTTGGTATTTGAAATGGTTAGTGTAATGAAACATGAATGCCATGTAATGATGCATGATGTCATGATAAACCACAGGTATAGCAAACACAGATATTGCAAACACAATCAAATCACACAAAGCCCTTAGGTTTAAGGCTTGCATGAGGCCAAAGATAATACCCTCTTGAAGTTAAGATGGTTTCAACCTGTCCTAGAAAAAGTAACCGGGTTCTAGAGGATCTCAATATCACTGATCATCCTCCATCGGTCATGGTTTCAGCTCACGCAATCTTTTCTTACAGCCGGAACTATCTCGAGAGTATGGTCTCAATGAGTGTAGCATCGAGTATCAACCAATTCTCAGCTTTACACTGAGGTCGGCTATCTCACTACTTTCTAATGGCCAAGTTGGTCGATTAAAGGTTCTAAGGTCAGTTGATGCTTAACGACACCACGCAGCGGCCCTGTATTCTCCTCGTTTCTCCACAAGGGATACCGGTACCAACCAATGTTCCATATCAACGTAGCTACTACTTCAACCGTATCGGTCTATGCCGTACAGTTCCCTCATAGTATATTGCTACTTACCTAAAAGGTGTCCCCAGATCCGGGTTAGGATCTATTGTAACTCCCAAACAAAACCCTTAAAAGTAAAGCAATCAAAGCAATCAAGAGAAGCAATTATGATGACCTAGATCCTAAGGTGTACCCCACTTAAAATCCCCAGCAGATTCGCCAGTTCTGTGATACGGTGGCAGAACCGACTGTTTTGAAATGCTGGTTTGCGTTTTGCGTTTTTTGTTCGCAAAATGTTGCGGTAAGCAAGAGTCGTCACCGACTTTTATTTCATCCAATCGGAAAGGAAAAAAGTACAGAAAAAATCCTTTTTTGAGATTTTGAGTATGGGGGTAGATTATAGAAAGGGAAGGTGTTAGCACCCTTTCTATCTATTGTACCCCAAAATTTTCCCTCCCATATTTCTCAAAACATTTCAAGAAAGATCCCCAAGTTACTCAAGATAGTCCAAGGGTTGGCCAGACAAGCTCTCTCCTAAGGCAGTCTACCTTAAATTAGGGTTTCATGTTGCATCAAGATACTTGAGTCCAAGGGACCCCAAATTCTCAACTTTGTCCCAATATGTTCTCAAGAACATCCATGTCAAGTTTCAAGCCTTGTAGAGAAAGTTTGCTCAGTCAATTGCTCAAAGGCCCAAAAATCGGCTGTGTTAGGGCAAAAGTAAATTGTGGCCCACATACAGTCAAACTTCAAGAATTTTGGTCAACATCCTAATTTTGAAGTATATTTCATAATTTTATAAAGGGTTGGTCATGATTCATCAAGGATTACTCATAATATATCAAGACTCAAAAGTTGCTAAATTAGGGTTTTATAGGAAAAGTCAACTCAACTTTGACCAAGCACAACTTTCTCATACTTTATGAGAAATGACCCATCCAAACCTCATTTTGAAGAGTATGCAATTCCCTACAATCCATCTTCATCTCCCAAGTTCAAAATATGCACTCACAAGAAGTTATGAATTTGGACATTATAGGTCATTTTGAAAAGTCAACAAAAAAACATTTTTTGTCAAATCTTCATAATTGAGAATGGAATATCAAATTGAGATGAGACCAAAAGGGTTGATTAGAGGACATCTCAAAATTTCTAAAAAGTCCAATAACACCTTCAAAGATTCAAATTTGAGGAAGTTATGCATTAGTGAAGTTGACCTTTTTTGCAAAATTGCCAAAAGTCAATTATGCCTAAAACTTCAATTTTTGCCAAATGGGCCCAATCTTTTTCACTTGTTTTGAGTTGGCAACATAGTCCACGAGCTCCATCCCTTTCCACTTGTCCTTATCATGTTTTTATTATTTATTTTGATTTTTATTTGAATTAATTCAGTTTAAATCAAAACAAATCATATAAAATCCAAAATATTGAAAACAAGAGATTTTGTGCTTGTTTCAAGTTCTATTATACAGCTAGCATCAAATCAAACTCGTGTAAAGGAATGTGTGCACAAAAAGATTAGATTTGGATCATTTTTGGAAAGATTTTAAGGTGAATCAAATCAAGATCAAGGACATTGATGGAGGAAGATTGAGGCCAGGTTTTCAAACCTAATTCACTCCTCAATACATATAGAACTAATGCAGATCAAAATCTAGGTTAGAAAGAGGCGCAACATCAAGAACAAAAACTTGAAAAAACACCAAAAAGTGTAAACACGAATTCCTATCTCCAGGCATCCTCAAGGCCTTCCATCCATCTCAATCACTTCCTGAGATTCCCAGTAAGTGAAAGCAATCGAAACCAAGCGTTTCCAGGCCCTACATCTCACTGTAAGTCCATCACGACATCTCTTCTCTTTTGAATTCAAATTTCATGATATGGACATTGTTAGCATGAATTAACCATACATTCTTGACCCATGGAACATTTGCAAGCTTCCTGCATTGATTAATTGCATTGATATGGCCTATATTAGATTTCACCATTGTTAGGGTTTGTAGCTTCGAATTAGGTTTTTTGTTTACAGGTAAAGTTAGCCTTCATGAATGGTATCATCAGGTTCAGAATGACAAGACGAATCCAACCATGGCGTTAGGAGTCATTTATATTTCTCATAGAAGATTTTTGAACGAGCTCTGCTTGTAGCTACGGATAAACGTCTGTAGGTAAAAGTTTGGCACTTTTACCCACAGAGCAAGGTCAGGGATGACCTATGTGTCACCTTCCCATTGGTGTATTTGAATACTGGCGTGTTTTGCTTTGTGCCCCACTAACCCACTTTGTTTTATATATTATTATTATTATTCATTATATGTACAAATAAGAACGAGTGGTGCAGTGGTAGTGAAGGCGTGGAAATTGCTCCAGGACCTGGGTTCGAGTCCCAAGTCCCCCAAATTTCTCCATATTATTTTCCTTTTCAGGATCCAGCGTGTCTATAAACCAAGGGTCCACCGTACGTCTTCATAATCCAGCAAGCCAAGTGTCAGGAGACCAAATCCAAAGGCTAGCATGTGAGAGACCACCATGAAGCATAGTCAATGTGCAACACAAGATCCTGAGAGTCAAACGTGGACCACTTTGGTCTTGGGCCAGCATGCTATTTGCACCCCCTTAAGCTGCTAATCAGGCCCAAGTTTTCTATTTCTTTTTTTTATATTTTATTTATTTATTTTACTAACCAATTAAATTATTTTCTTTTTATCAAAAAAATCACAAAAAATATTACTTTTCATAAATTAGATCTAAATTTTATTTTTATTAAAAAAATTAATTAATTTAATTAGGTTATTAATTTTAGATAATTTTAATTCTTTTTGTACATAATTAAAATTAATTAGAACAAATAGGTTTTATTTCTAATTTAATTATTTTCTTTTCTTAAAAATAATCAAAAACACAAAAATAGGTCATGTAATTATTTTTATTAATTAATTTAATTAACTAATTAATTGCATATTTAATTTAGAAAACTTATTTCTTTTATTAAAAACAACAAAAAAACAATTTTTCTTTTAATTAGGTTAGAAGGGTCAAAACCCTAATTTCTCGTCGATCTAATTTTTCATCGCGCACTTTATTATTATTTTTACCCAATTATTGTATCTGCCTACAGTTTGTAATAGTTTAATTAGGACGTTTATTTCCATTTATCGCTTTATTTTCAAAGGGTTTGTTTTTGTCTATGTAAATACCTGAAGCCTTGTAATAGCGTAGTTTAATTTCCGCATTTTAAATTCCGCAAATTATTAACTGTTAGATGTATGATATTAGGATGCATGACAAGAATGTATGATTGATTTTAAAACAGTTAGATAACCCTAAATATGCAAAGATAAATAATCTAAAATTGAATCACTCGCACATGCGCACTCCTAGGGTACACTCCCAATTATTTGCCTTTGGTAAATGGTCATTGAGTATAGGATACCTTAGTGGTCGTCCTTTTGTCTAAAAAAAGATCAAAGTCCCGATTCGGAAAAGTTGCCTCAGAATGGTTGCCTCGGAATTATTGCCTCGAATAATTGATCTAAGACATTAGGGTTATTACTAAGACGTCCTAACATTGCTTTAGTGACCATACGTCCCTTTCGAATTGACCCTCAAAACTCCAACGACAGTGCTACCTACTCACTAATAGTGGGATAGAATTGTCTAAAGGAAACGAACATAGAACGGTTCTTTTTTCGAGTAGGTAGATTAGTTCTTAAGTACTTGCTCAATCAAAACAAATTTTTCACACTTACACTCCTTTACAAACAAAGTTTTCAAAAACACTTCATTACACTCTTGAAGATAGACGCAAGAGTTAAATCGAAGTTAAAACAAAAACTTTTCAAAGCACACAAACACAAAGAAATTTTTTTTGAAAATGATGAGCAAGTACCTAAGAGCCCGTAGATAACTACGGATAGAAATGGTGCTAATACCTTCCCTTTCTATAATCTACCCCCCGTACTCAGAAATATCTCGAAAAAGGAATTTTTTAGTGCTTTTTTCCTTTCCTTGTTGGATAAAATAAAAGTCAGTGGCGACTCTTGCTTACTGCGACATTTTGCAAACACAAACGCAAAACGAAAACCAGCAATTCCTTAAAAAATAGGGAAACACGTCCCGGTTCTGGCCACCGTATCACAGAACTGGCGACTCTGCTGGGGACTGTATAAGTGGGGTGTACCTTAGGATTAGTTCATCATATTGTTTTAAATTGCTTGATTTGTTTTCTTTAATTTGTGGGCTTTGTATCGGAGTTACTATAGATCCTAACCCGGATCTGGGGATACCTTTTAGGTAAGTAGCAATAGACTTTTAGGGAACTGTACAGTGTAGACTGATACGGTTGAAGCGGTAGCTATGTTGGTGTGACACATTAGTTGGTACTGATATCCCTTGTGGAGGAACAAGGAGAGTATGGGGCTGCTAATGGGTCATTAAGCATCAACTGACCTTAGAACCTATAATTGACCAACTTGGCCATAGAAAGTAGCAGTATGCTACACTCATTGAGGCCATACTCTCGAGATGGTTCTGGCCGCGAGAAAAGATTACGTGTCTGGAATTATGACCGATGGAGGATGGTCAGTGATATTGAGAACCTATAGAACCCGGTTACTATTACTAGGACAGGTTGAACCAACTAAACTAAAAGAGGGTAATACTTAAACTCCATGCCAGTCTGAAATTTAAGGGCTATTGTGTGACTTGTTCGCCCTTACCATGTTTGCTATCTGTGATACATGTGGTGTGTTTTTATCATGACATCATGCATCATGACATTGCATGCATATTTCATTAGACTAACTGTGATCGGTGGAAATAGAACTGACTGTTTTGAAATGCTGGTTCACGAAATGTCGCGGTAAGCAAGAGTCGCCACCGTCTTTTATGTTCTCCAACAAGGAAAGGACAAAAGCACAGCAAAATTCCTTTTCGAGATGTTTCTCGGTTCGGGAGGTAGATTTATAGAAAGGGAAGGTGTTAGCACCCTTTCTATCCGTGGTTATCCACGGGCTCTTAGGTACTTGCTCACTATGTTTTCAAAAATTGTTTGCTTTTCTTGTGTTTGTGGGTTTTGAAAAAGTTTCATTTTGAAAACTTCTAGGTAACTCTTGTATCAGTCCTCAAGAGTGTATGAAGTATTTGTTTGAAAACTTTTTGAAAGTGTAGGTGCGAAAAGTATTGTTTTTGTTTTTTTGAAAGAGCAAGTACCCATGAGAAATCTACCTACTCTAAGGAATTAAGCTGTGTAAGAGTCCTTTAGGCAGTACTATCCCACTATTGAGAAGTAGGTAGCACCGTCGTTGGAGTTATTCGGGTCAATTCGATTATGGGGACATGTGTGGTCACCAAAGCAATAGTAGGACGCCTTAGTGGTAACCCTAATGTCCTAGATCCTTTTTATCCGAGGCAACCGTTTCGAGGCAACTGGATCTTTAGACAGGAGGGCGACCTCTAAAACACCATATACTTAATGACCACGTCGAGGCAACCAAGTGAGGCGTACCCTAGGAGTGGCATGTGCGAGTGTGTCAGGTTTCAATGTTTAAATTATCTTTGAACATGCATCATTGTGAGCTACGGGTTGATTTTATTTTTCATACAAGTCTTGTCATGCATCGTTAACAGTTAATAATTGTGCGGAAAATAAATTGCGGAAAGTAAATCTACGCTATTACAAGGCGTCGGGTATTTACATCGCCAAAAACATAACCCTTTGAAAAATAAAATGCGAGAAAATAAAGAAAACGATAAAAGTCCTAATTATCTATTACATTCTCTGAGCAATTACATAAAAACAATCAAAAATAATAATGCGCAAATAAAAATTGAATTGGGGACGTCCTTAGGGTTTTGACCCTTTTTGAGAAAAGAATGGAATTTTGGTCCTTTTTGCAATTAATTCAAATTAAACCTAATAACTAATTAATTAATTAATTAAAAGAAAAAAAGTATTTTTTTATGTTTTTTAGGTCTTAATGAAAATAAAATAAAAATAAAATAAAGTCAAAAGTTAGTAAAACCTAATTCTAATTTATTTATGTATTATGAAAAAGTCAAAATTAAACCTAATTAAACTAAATTAATTTGTTAGCAATTTATTTACAAAATAATTAAATTAAGGTGAAATTAATAATAATAAAAATAAATAATATTTTAAGTTTATGAATTTATTATGAAAAATAATTATGTGAGTTAATTAAATAATAATAATAATAGTTAATGGAAGAAAATAAAAGAAAGGGAAAATAAAAATAAATAATAAACCAGGGGGGTGATGGACCCATTAGGAGGTGTTAATTGCAATTTTGGCCCAATAAGCACACAAGCCTGTTTGACTTTCTGGATCAGCTGCACGTTCATTGACTGGGAGTACCATGAACACTCACGCTTGGCCTTCAGATCTGGGCTTAGAGACACATGGCGCTTGGAGGTTTGCAGTACATGGTGGAACGTAGCCTGAAGCCTGCATGTGATCAAGTTATGAAAAATAATAGAAATATTTTGGGTGGACCTGGGAATCGAACCCAGGTCCCAACGCCTGCTGAACACCTGGCCAACCACTCCACCAACTTGCAAGCTTTGTTATAAGAATAAGAAGAAAATATAATATATAAAAATTGATAAATATGCTGAAACACAAAACAAGCGCGCCTTTTATTTGAACGCTCCAATGGCATGCTTACACGTCTTCATCTCCTTCACTGAAGCCTGTAAATAACAAATAGATAGCGGGGGTTTTTAACCCCCACAAAACATGATGAAGAATAATAGCGATTAGCTCTACGCTAAATATAAATATGGCGCGATGGTCTCAGTGTGTTCGTCTCGTTCCAACGATTTCAACCATAGGCATTAGAGGTTCTGATTTTTCCTGGATAACAAAGCCCCAATTTGGAAGCTCAAGAACCCTAAATTTCTTCAATGGTGATTCACGATTCTAGGCATTATAATCCAATTAATTAATATCATTGGCTTTAGATGGATGCAAGCAATACAAAACAAACCATAAATCACATCAAATGCTTATGAATTATGAGTTTCGATTATGACAAAAGTATGCAAACCGTGTGACTGTTTGGAATGATTTCTTAAGCTTTAGCGTGTGATTTTGATTGCAAAAGGTCCCTGGGAGTTCCTGCAAGGTATTAGAAACAAGAAAAAGCTTTGAATCACGTTAGAATGTGGAAATCAGTTTTCACTTTTCTTTGATTTTTCTCAATGTTGTTATGGCTTTGTATGCAGAGATTTCACGTCCAATGCATTAGGGTTGAGTTGTGTATGTATAGGAGACTGAGTTTAGGTTAAATCCTTGGGCAAAGATCCATGGAATTATGGTTTCAATATTTGATTTGAAACCATATCTTTTTGCATCTTTTTTATTGAGAAAACTTGCCAAACTTGAAGATTTTTGTCCCTTTGATTGGCACACGAACTTTCCAGCATATCCTGAGCTTGTTTGCTTCACCAAAAGATTGAAAAAATCAAATCTTTGAATTTCCTACATTTTAAATTAATTAAATGAATTAAAATCAATTAAAAATCCAATTAATTAATAAAAATAAGAAAATATATTCAAATAATCTCAATGGGTCGTGCATAAGTCTTGGACAAAGTTTCAAGAAGAAATTTGAGGCCCATTAGCAAAAACAAGGTGTTTTGAGCAAAGTTGACTTTTGCAAATTCACAAAAATTTCCCAACTTCTCCAATGCATATCTTGCTCAATTTTGATCATATGAACATGTTCTTGGACATTTTGGAAAGTTCTTGAAGTCCTATAACCAATTCCTTTGGTCCCATGTCATTTGGATTCACCAATCTCAAGTTATGGTCTTTGACTTAAAGTGCATTTTTGTTGACTTTTGAAATTGACCTATAATGTAGAAATTGATAACTTTTTGTGAGAGCATTTCTTGGACTTGGAATGTGAAGATGAGTTGTAGGAAATGTCATGCCCTTCAAAATTAGCATTGGATGGGATTTTTTTGATGAACCATGAAAAAGTTATGCCTTGGTCAAGATACAGTTGACTTTTCTGCTGTCCAAAAATAGTAACTTTTGCATCTTTGATGATTTTTTTGAGCCATTCTTGTGGAATCATGATCAAGACTTGATCAAATGATGATTGTGTTCTCAAAATAAGATGTTGACCAAAAATTTGACTTTTGACTGCAAAATGACCATTTTACCCTTGCAGTTGATTGTGAAGCAAATGAAGCTTTTGATTGTGCAAACTGGCATTGTGAGACTTGAGACTTGACATGTAGATGATTGACAATGTTTATAGGCATATGAGACTTGATTGAGCCATTGAAAACCTTAAATTCCATGAAAGAACCAAAACCCTAATTTTGACTGGCTTAAGAGAGTGTTTGACTGTGCAATCCTTGAGGAATCTTGAACCATTTGAAGATGATTCTTGACAAATCTTGAAGAATATGGGAGGGCAAATTTTGGGGTACAACAGTTGCCCCTGTTCAATCTTCTTAAACCTGAGGATGTAGATTGGCTTGCGTGCCTTTCGTGATCCGAAGGTGGAAGATGATTGAACACTAGAGTGCCCAGAAATTTGCACTCGCATAGTGTAGTATCAGCAGTGTGATGTCGGGAATGGGCTTACAGATGCCATTTGGTGAGATGATGGATAGGAGGATGGACTTATAGATGCCATCTGGAGACGTGACAGAATATTGTCGGGAATGGGCTTATAGATGCCATTTGGAAATGTAATGGATAGTTGTGGAGAGGGCTTAAAGATGCCATCCAGGGGTGTCGATTGCGTAAGAGATTCCTTAACGAGAACTTGCATACTTGAGAAAGAAAGATGGTTTCCTGGTTTGCTACAGGTATTGATCTTCAATCTCATCATGCAGATACTTTCCTGTCTAGTTACAGGTATAGATCTACAATCAATCACTCACATATATGCCCTAGCTAGATACAGGTATCGAATCTGGAACTTCGAAGGGTTGATCGAGATAGCTTTCCTGGCTGGATACAGGCGTAGACCTCTAATCAGTCGCTTGCAGATATGCCCTAGCTAGATACAGGTATCAAATCCGGAATTTCAAAAGGTTGATCGAGATAGCTTTCCTGGCTGGATACAGGCGTAGACCTCTAATCAGTCGCTCACATATATGCCCTGGCTAGATACAGGTATCGAATCTGGAACTTCAAAAGGTTGATCAAGATAGCTTTCCTGGTTGGATACAGGCGTAGACCTCTAATCAGTCGCTCACAGATATGCCCTGGCTAGATACAGGTATCGAATCTGGAATTAGTCGTCTACAGATATGCCCTGGCTAAATACAGGTATCGAATCTGGAATTAGTCGTCCACAGATATGCCCTGGCTAGATACAGGTATCGAATCTGGAACTAGTCGTCTACAGATATTCCCTGGCTAGATACAGGTATTGAATCTGGAATTAGTCGTCCACAGATATGCCCTGGCTAGATACAGGTATCGAATCTGGAACTTCAAAAGGTTGATCGAGATAGCTTTCCTGGCTGGATACAGGCGTAGACCTCTAATCAGTCGCTCACAGATATGCCCTGGCTAGATACAGGTATCGAATCTGGAACCTCAAAAGTTGATGGTAATATCTTTGGGATTGACCTTTTCCTGAAAAGGCAAAACATTAGTCGTATGCAATGTCATGATGTATGAAATGCATGATGTCATGATGTTCTCAAAAATAAATGAGATCGTGTCGTATGCACTTTATCATGTATATGAATAGGCGATATGAAATGTGAAATGTTTATGAATGTATTTTCGTCTGGGAAAATAAATCCTTGACGAATGTCGGGAGTTTGTTGAATCCTGGGCTGCTGTTGGAGAGTAGAGTTCTTCGTTTCCGCTGGGGATGATGATCGCAAGAATAAACCGGTAGGAGAAGATGACTCCGTTGGGGAATAAACTTGATGAAGAGATTACTCTGCGGAGAATTACTCTGTGGGAAGGGATACTTCGCTGAGATTTTGATGATAACTCCGTTGGGGGTAGGAAGAACTTCGCTGAGGACGATCTTTCCGTTGTAATTTGCTGAGGATAACCCAGTTAGGCTCTGGTGGGGAATAACCTCTGAACATGGATGGGAGAGATATTTGTACTCTGCGGGAGACAAGCTTCCAGAATCTACTGGGGATAAGCTTCCAGAATCTACTGGGGATAAGCTTCCAGAATCTACTGGGGAGGATGATTCAACTCTCCTGGGGAAACTCTTTGGACTGTACTGGGGAAATGGCTCAACGGGGGGGTCTGGTATTCCGCCGGGGAACAATCTTATATTAAGACTGCCGGGGATGCTTGCTGAGGGATATTTGTATACTATGCTGGAGAATATTGAGATCTCCTGGGGATACCCAACTTCCTTAAGGCTGTCCGTAGACTAACTCTGCTTGGGAGAGTGTTGTTGTCTTGCTAGGGATACTGTGCCTTTTCTGGGCTGATGGGAGGCCAACTCTGCTCGGGGAGAGTATTGTTGAATTTTGTCTTACTCTGCGGGGAGTGGAGATATCTTGGTTACATTCTTCAGCCGAACCTACCTTGGTACCTTGATGGATAGAGCAACTAAATCGCTTAGACAATTCATTATTGCCCCTGTTTCTGATGTCACCTGTAATTAGTCCTTTGTTTCGCATGCAAATATTTATGATTAGCAATTAATGTCAAATGCATATATCAAAAATGAACATTTGACGTTTTTTGCAAAACAAAACAGACAAAGGAAAAAATAATTGGCAATTTGTCTGGAAAAGATGAGCTTGTATTGATTTTGAAATTTGCCTGTAAATAGGCATTTTGTACAAGAGGCTGACGTCCTAGTAAGAGAACGCCGCCGAACAACATAAAGTTTATACAATTTTGTGAAAAGAAAACAAAACAGCTATGTGAAAAATCCCACTGGGTTCCAACTCTGATATCGCCTTTATGTCTTCAAGCGTCTCATCACTTCACTGCTTAGTTGAAGATGAAGCTGATCGGGTGCCGTCTGAGCCTGATAGTCGATACCGAAGTCTGGATGCAGGGTGATCCAATGAGACATAGTATTACGCTTATCCCTAACTTTTGCTTGGACCGCCCTTTCGGGTTTTTAGTCCACCGGGATACCCATTTTTGCCCAAGCCGCCTTTTCAGGTTTTCGACTTGCCGGGTGTACAAATTTTTTCATTTCATCCCTTATTTTTGCCCGAACCCTTTTGGTTCGCCGGGAAGCCCTTATTTTTGCCTAGGTGTGTCAACCTAGCGGGTCTTTTTTCATGCGTAGTATCTTTTTACTATGTCTGCATTGGCGGGGTGAGGAAGGTCATCACCATCCATGGTAGTTAGAATCATCGCACCTCCTAAAAAGATGTTCTTAACCACAAATAGCCCTTCGTACGTAGGAGTCCATTTGCCCCTGGGATCACCTTGCGGGAGAATGATGCTCTTGATTACCAGGTCTCCGACTTGATACTCTTGTCGTCTAACTTTCTTGTTAAATGCCTTGATCATCCGTTTTTGGTACGTTTGACCGTGACAAATAGAAGTGAGTCTCTTTTCGTCAACTAGGTTCAGTTGATCAAGCCGAGTCTGGATCCAGTCATCTTAGCTCAAACCTGAATCCTTCATTATCCAGAGAGAGGGTATCTGGACTTCAATAGGCAAGACTGCCTCCATGCCATAGACCAAGGAACAGGGAGTTGCGCCTGTTGACGTCTGTGCTGAGGTACGGTACCCATGAAGAGCAAACGGTAACATTTCGTGCCAATCTTTGTAGGTCACTGTCATCTTCTGCACAATCTTCTTGATATTCTTATTCGCCGCTTCTACAGCCCCATTCATCTTCGGCCGATAAGGAGAAGAGTTGTGGTGTTGTATCTTGAATTGCTCGCAGAGCTCAGTGATCATCTTGTTGTTAAGATTGGTACCATTGTCCGTAATGATCCTTTCTGGTACGCCGTATCGACAGATCAGGTTATGCCGAATGAACCGTGCCACGACGTTCTTGGTTACGGTCGCAAAAGAGGCTGCTTCAACCCACTTCGTGAAGTAATCAATTGCTACCAGGATGAAGCGATGCCCGTTGGATGCCGTAGGTCTGATCTCGCCGATCATATCAATGCCCCACATTGCAAAAGGCCAAGGTGCTGTCAAGAAGTTCAGAGGAACTGGAGGAATGTGCACCTTATCGGCATAGATCTGGCACTTATGACATGTCCGAGAATGTTGGTAATAGTCGGCTTCCATTGTGGACCAGTAATATCCTGCCCGAAGGATTTTCTTTGCCATGGTATGTCCACTGGAATGCATTCCGAAGGTACCTTCATGCAGCTCTGCCATGATCCTTTCTACTTCAGTCTTATCCACACAATGCAGTAAAGTTGAATCATGGTTTCGCTTGTAGAGAATGTCGTTGCTGAGGAAGAACTTTGCTGCGAACCTTCTCAGAAATTTCTTGTCATTAACGGATGCACCCTCGGGGTATTCTTGAGTTTCCAGGTACCTCTTCACTTCATGATACCAATGCTTTTCTGTTACTTCTTCGGTCTCAAGATCACAGTAATTTGCAGGTTCGTCTAGTTTCCAAATAATGATCCGGGGAGCCTCGTTGTCCCATTTGACTTTGAACATAGAAGACATCGTAGCCAGCGCGTCCGCCAACTGATTTTCTTCTCTTGGGAAGTGTTCAAAGGTTATTTCCTTGAAATGGGGAATCAATGTCAACACATACTCTTTGTAAGGAATAAGATTTGGGTGTTTCGTATCCCACTCGCCTTTGATCTGACTGATCACAAGAGAGGAATCTCCGAAGACACTCAGAAACTTGATCCTTAGGTCAATTGCAGCTCGAAGACCCATGATGCATGCTTCATACTCCGCCATGTTGTTGGTGCAGTTGAAACATAGTCGGGCGGTAAGTGGAGTATGAGTGCCTTTTAGGGATATGATCACAGCGCTGATACCATTACCCAAAGCGTTTGAGGCTCCGTCAAAGTGCATAGACCATCGGGATCCTTCCTCAGGTCCTTCATCCGGTCCAGGTACTTCACAATCAGTCACTACCATGATATTCTCGTCTGGAAATTAAAAGTTCATAGATTGGTAGTCAACCACTGCCTGATGTGCCAAATGGTCTGCCAATACACTTCCCTTGATTGCTTTCTGAGTCGTGTACTGGATGTCATATTCTGTCAAGATCATCTGCCATCTCGCTATTCTTCCGGACAGAGCAGGCTTTTCAAATATGTACTTGATTGGATCCATTTTTGAGATCAACAGAGTAGTATGAGTCAGCATATACTGTCTCAACCGGCGAGCAGCCCATACCAAAGCGCAACAAGTTTTCTCAAGCAGTGAGTATCGGGTCTCACAGTCGGTAAACTTTTTGCTAAGGTAATAAATAGCGTGCTCTTTTCGGCCAGACTCGTCATGCTGCCCCAGCACACACCCCATTGAGTTGTCAAGTACTGTCAAGTATAAGATTAGAGGTCTCCCTCCAACCGGTGGCATAAGAATGGGTGGCTCTTGGATATACTCTTTGATTCTTTCGAAAGCGGCCTGACATACATCATTCCAACGTACTACTTGATCTTTCTTCAGTAGCTTGAAGATTGGTTCACAGGTAGCAGTTAGATGTGAGATGAATCGGGCAATGTAGTTCAGCCGTCCTAGAAAGCCTATGACTTCTTTCTCTGTCTTGGGAACTGGCATCTCTTGTATGGATTTCACTTTGGCAGGATCCACTTGAATACCTTTGTCGCTCACGACGAAGCCTAGCAATTTTCCAGATCTTACCCCGAAGGTGCACTTGTTCGGGTTCAACCTCAGCTTGTACAATTTCAACCGGTCAAACAGCTTCTGCAGATGGTCAAGGTGTTCCTCCTCAGTTTGGGACCTTGCAATCATATCGTCGACATATACTTCGATCTCGTGATGGATCATGTCATGAAACAAAGCAACCATGGCACGTTGGTAGGTTGCCCCAACATTCTTCAACCCAAAAGTCATGATCTTGTAGCAAAAGGTGCCCCACTGAGTAACAAAATTGGTCTTCTCCATGTCTTCAGAAGCCATCTTGATTTGATTATAACCAGAGAACCCGTCCATGAAGGAGAATACCTTATGCTGAGCAGTATTGTCAACCAGAACGTCAATGTGAGGCAGAGGGAAATCATCCTTAGGGCTCGCCCTGTTCAAATCCCTGTAATCAACACACATTCTGACCTTACCATCCTTCTTCGGCACTCGAACCACGTTGGCAACCCACTGAGGGTAAGAAGTCACTGCTAGAAAACCGGCGTCAAATTGTTTCATAACCTCAGCTTTGATTTTCTCGGACATCTCTGGGCGCATACGGCGGACCTTCTGTTTTACCGGAGGGCATTCTTCCTTGGTAGGCAGGTGATGAACCACAAAGTCGGTATCCAACCCAGGCATGTCTTCGTAAGACCAGGAAAAGATTTCCACGTAGTCATGCAGCATCTGAATCAACCATTGTTTCACACTAGACTCCAGATTGGCACCAATCTTGACTTCCTTTCTGTATGTCTCAGTACCCAGATTTACCGTTTCCACCGGCTCTTCATGTGGCTGAATGGCCCTCTCTTCCTGGAGTAGCAGTCTTGCAAGCTCACCAGGAACTTCGCAATCATCTTCACCTTCGTCTTCGGCTAAGTTGATCGGATTTTCAAAGTCATAAGTGGCAATAGCAGAGTCGTTACCAGTGAGATCCATAGTGGATTGGAACCTGTATAGGTGAGTGTGTGTAAATATAGTTGTTTTGCAATATATGATAAAGAAAGAAAAGGAGCGCAAGATTTGAAAAAAAAAACGTCCAATGCTTTTATTAATGATATATGAAAATGAATAACAAAAGCCCTCACAAATGAAGCCACGGTGCCCCGGGTAAGACACCGGGCCATAAAGTTTCAAATTATTGTCTGTTACAAATTCAAAACAAAGGAGTTCATTACTGAGTGACAAAAGTAATAGGTGTGAAGTCTTTGGCAGTCCAGTTGCTTGGTCCACCGTTGGTCGTTGGGTAGATCCAGCTGTCGAATTCAGATTCCTCCACGTCGTCCTCAATAGCATTTACTCCCGGGTTGGTGATGAACACAGGAGATCTTCCAATCCTTGCCTTACGAACAGCCCTCTGATCTTCTGCAGTGAAACCCAAACCAAACTTGTCAGTCTTCGGAGTGAAATCAGGAAGTCGGCCCCAGTTCGCACACTCACCCTTCTCAATCACAGCCCGGGCATCCTTTAAGGAAGCCATCTTCAAAGGAGAATCTTCTTCGGTCACAGTCTCTGCTGATGCCAGTGTCTGAGGCACTTCTTCAAAGTGCTGGAATGGAGTCTCAATGAATTCCCCATCCATTTCTATGTACCGGAACAAGTTAAGGTGGATGACCATGTACTCTTCCTCCCCCTGAACTGTCACAATCTTCCCCCTGATCGGGTATTTCAGCTTCTGATGTAATGTGGAGGTCACAGCTCCAGCCTTGTGGATCCATGGACGACCCAACAAACAAGAATAGGATGGTCGGATGTCCATCACATAGAATGTTGAATCAAAGACCTAAGAACTAACTCTGATTTGAATATCAACTTCACCATGTACCATCCTTTTGGACCCGTCAAAGGCCCGGACAACAATGTTACTTGGCTTGAGCTCTAAACCCTCACAATCCAGCCTGTCTAGAGCTTTCTTGGGTAATACGTTCAACGAGGAACCAGTGTCAACCAGCACATGGGCAAGAGTAGTGCCCCTGTATTCAATGGAGACATGCAGGGCATCGTTATGGTTCTTCCCCTTAGCAGTCAGATCGGCATCGGAGAAACCCAAACCATTATCAGCAGTTAAGTTGGATACACACTCGGTAAATTGATCAGCTAACGTCTCTTGTGGCACGTGGGCCATCTTCAAGAAGGTAATCAGGGCCTTGACATGGGCCTCTGAACACAACAACAGTGATAGCATAGAAATTTTAGATGGGGTATTCCCCAGCTGCTCAACTACATTGAAATCACTCTTCTTGATAATCTTAAGAATCTCTTCCATCTCTTGCTTGGAAGCCTCAGCAGTGGTGGTCTTTGGTGCCTCCGTCTGGGCAGGCACATCAGTAGCGATCCCTTTGCCCCGAGCGTCAGATGACTCGACAGCAGGGGTAGAAACAGGAACTTGGTCAGGCAGGGAAGTGGGCACACTTGCAGGTGTGATGACAAGAGGTCTCTGGATTGTTGGTGGAGCAATATCAGGTGAGAAGAGCCTACCACTGCGGGTGACTTTAGCAGGCCCGGTGATGTTGCTGACGCCGGTACTAGTATCAAACTCTTGTTTAACTCCAAGCACATAAACATCTTCCCCATAGTGCCACGGGACAGCTTTGTCAGATGTATAGGGGAGGGGCCCCGGAACAGTAATGATTATAGGAGCAATCTTCTGAATAGACATGATTTTGACAGACTTCTTTGAGGGAGCCTTAGGAGAGTTGTTAAAAATGGTAACAATGGACACTTCTTCAGCAGGGATAGCAGGAACAGCAATCTTCTCGAACAAGATCTCTTTGTTATCCATCAGGTTTTGGACGCCTGACTTCAACAAAGGACACCCAGCAGGTGAAACAGAACATAGACGGCAACCTTTACTACATCCCGGAAATAAACCGGCTAGCAACAGGTTCCTTTTAACAGTCAACAACGGAGTAACAATCTCATCCATAGAGGCTACATACAAGTCTTCTTCCACAGCATTCACTCCATGCTGGGGCATGGGAGCAGTCACAACATTGGGCCTTTCGGGCGCCTCGAACTATATTTCTTTAGCATCAATAAGGTCCTGAACCTTATTCCTCAGCGCCCAACAATCATCCGTAGTATGCCCCGGGCTGTCAGAGTGATAAGCGCAGCGGGCGTTGGGGTTGTACTTTGGAGATGTTGTGTTCACTACCTTCGGAGCTTCTTTGACAGTTACCAGATTGGTTGACAGTAGTTGCGGCAATATCTGGGACAAGGTCATACTGAGCCGAGTGTACTGCCTTTTTGGTCTCTCACCCCTTGGTTGGTTATATTGCTGAGGAGCAGCGGCAGGCTTTGAAATTACCACCACGTTGACAGCTTGGCGGCGTTCCGGTTTATTTTGTCTCCTTGAACCATAAACAGCACTAGATTCTTTCTTGAAGGGTTTCTTTTCAGTACTCGAGGAGGCACCCTTTTGTATCTTCCCAGACTTGATACCAGCTTCTATACTCTCACCAGTCAAGATCAGATCTTTAAACCCAGCAGAAGAATTCCCAATTAGATGGTTGAAGAACGGACCAGACGGGGTCCCCAAGAACATGTCAACAAGCTCACGGTCAGTCAAAGGTGGTTGCACCCTTTCAGCCAGGTCCCTCCACTTTTGGGCGTACTCCTTGAATCCTTCACCCGTCCCTAGTGACATACCCTGGAGTTGGGTACGCGTAGGAGCGAGGTCGGAATTATACTGATACTGCTTATAAAATGCAGTAGCCAAGTCCTCCCAGTTACGAATACTGGCTCCATCCAGCTGATAGAACCATTCGAGTTGAGTCCCTGAAAGACTATCCTGGAAGAAATGGATCCATAAGTTCTTGTCTGCAGTATAAGGTTGGATCTTCCTTACATACGATCTGAGATGCATCTTAGGACATGAAGCCCCGTCGTAATTTGCAAAAGCAAGCGCCTTGTGTGATCGGTGGATCTGGAACTGACTGTTTAACGCTGGTTCGCGAAATGTCGCGGAAGCAAGAGTCTCCACCGTCTTTTATTTTCTCCAAATGGAAAGGACAAAAGCACAGAAAAATTCCTTATAGAGATTGCTCTCGGTTCGGGAGGTAGATTATAGAAAGGGAAGGTGTTAGCACCCTTTCTATCCATGGTTATCCATGGGCTCTTAGATACTTGCTCATTTGTGTTTTCAAAAATGGTTTGTTTGCTTTTCAACTGTGGGTTTAAAAAAGTTTCTTTGAAAATTTCAGTTCGACTCTTGTATCGGTCCTCAAGAGTGTTTGAAAAATGCTTTCGAAAGCTTTTTGAAAATGTGTTGGTGTGAAAAGTATTTTTGATTTGTTTTGAAATTAGAGCAAGTATCTATGAGTTCTCTACCTACCCTAAGGGATTCGTCTGTGTAAATGTCCTTTAAAGTAGTGCCATCCCACCATTGAGAGGTAGGTAGCACCACCGTTGGAGGTGTTCGGGTCAATTCGAAGGTTCGGGACATGGTGATCACCAGAGCAATGGGAAGACACCTTAAAAGCTACCCTAATGCCAGGTTCCCGGATCATGAGGACTTACTAAGACATCCTCTACTCGACGATCACCTTTCGAGGCAAGGCAACAGTGAGGCGTACCCTAGGGGTGGTGTGTGATTCGTGTGTCGGATTCAGATATTCTTGTCTTTTCATGTTATGGGTGATCTAGCGTTTGTTTTTATTTAATCATTCATTCTTGCATGCATTTATTTAACAGTTAAAATATTGCGAGAAATAAAAGTTCTAAAGCTATTACAAAAGGCGCGGGTCCACATCGCCAAAATTTCCAGGACCCGATTTGACAGAAAATAAAGAAATAGAGTAAAGTAAAGTGCGAAAGATAAATGTTACATGGCTTTGGGAGAGGTACATGAATATTAAAAGAAAAAAAGAAATAAATACGCGAATTGAATTGAAATTAGAAACGAGGGCGTTGGACCCTTTTTAATGGAATTAAATTAAATTGTTAAATTAATTAAATTAAAAGAAAAGGAAATTGTTTTTTTTGAGATTTTTGTATTTTATGACTTTAATGAAATTAAATTGAGAAATTAATCCTAATTCTAATTTTAGTTTATTAAGAAAAACATTAAAAGTTAAACCTAAATTAACCTAATTAATTATACGGTAATTTAATTACAAAAATAAATAATATTTAATTATTAATGAAAAGAAAAGAAAAAGGATAAAAATTAATTAAAATCCTAATTCCACTAATTTTAGTTTATTAAGAAAAACATTAAGATTTAAACCTAAATTAAAACTAATAATCAATTAATGTTATTTATTTACAAAAAAAGATATTAATTAAATAAAATATATTTTGGATTTTTGCAATTTTCTGATTTTTATGTTATTTTATATTTTTTATGAAAAAAACAAATTAAGTAAAAGAATTTAAAGGAAACTAATTAAAATAAAAAAATAGGAAATATGAACATAGCAAACCTTGGGGGGTCTGTCCCCTAATTTGGAGGTTTTGATTAGCAATTTGGGCCCAACAAGCCTTTGGCCTCGTTGACTTCTATGCCAGTGTGTGGGATGGTTGACGGGGGTCTACCATGTTCTTCAGATCATGGCCTTCTGATCGTTTCCATTGGCCAAGTGGCAAGCTGATTTGAGAGGCGTATGGTGTTCCTTGGTCACGAAACTGCATGCAAGCACGTTAATAAAAATAACATGAAAGGGATGGGGGACCTGGGGTTCGAACCCAGGTCCCAGGGATTACCACTAAGACACTTTGCCAACTGCTCCACTCAACGCGTTTTGTATATTAAATAACAATCAATTATTATAAAATAAAACCAAGCGTTAATGACTTTTTAGCGCGAAATTTTGAACGACCCAATCATAGCTTGCCACTGCATCGTCTTCTCCATAGCTTTGTTTTTTCCTGAAACACAAAAAAACATTGGCAACGGTTTTGAACCGTTCCAAAAGGCACTATTATCAAAAATAACGATTAGGCCGTCCGGCCATATAAATTAGGCGCGAGGGTCCTGTTCTCTTCGTCCAAGCGTGCTGAGTTGAATGGCCTAGGTCCCATGTGCTAATTGTTCCTTAACTCAGAAACCCTAATTCAAGGTCCTGGAAACCCTAGCGCGTATTCATGGTGAAATCCTCAAGGGTGCACAAAAACACAATTAAACCATACAGTTAGCGTTAGAATCAAACAATGAATATGAATCAAATGTTAAAAATTGCCAAAAACGCATGATTCATGATGTACGAATGCAAGAAATTTTCTGTACAGGGCATCATCGTTCTCACGTTTCTGGGTATGAAAGCTTGTGGTTTTGATCCAAATTCCTTCCCTGAAGCCTCAGCAAGCCAATGGAATAAGTATCGTGGCTTGAATCACCTTGTATCCCTGTTTTCAGTTTTCAATTTTTAAGCAAAAAACTCAAGTGTGGTTTTCTATGTATGGCGCAACTTGGAGCTTGTTCTGAATAGGGTTACACTATATATGTATATGTGAAGGTTTTTAGGTCAAAGAAATCACACAAAACCTTTGCATTCATGATTTGCAAGATTTGATTTTCAAAGATCTTTTCAAATATTTTTCCATGCTATTTTGGCTTCAATCATATCCAATCACTTCAATTCCTTCCATATTTGATTGTACACGAAATATTGATCATATTCTATGCACAAAAAGATTCAAAACATTAGGTTTGGTATTTTTCATGTATTTTATTTAATTAAATGAATTATTAATAATAAAAAATCCAAATAAATAAATAAAAATGATAAAAAAACTTCCCTTTGGGCCAAATGGTCGTGCACATGTCTTGGATGATGAATTGTGGAAGAAAAAGAGGCCCATTAGCAATTTTAGGTCATTTGAAGCAATGTTGACTTTTCAAAATATCCAAAAATTTCCCAACTTCCACAAGGCATAACTTGCTCAATTTTTAGGCTTTTCTCATGTTCTTGGACATTTTGGAAAGGACTTTGAGTCCTCTAACCAATGTCTTTGGTCCCATGTCATTTTGATATACCAATCTCAAGTTATGGCCTTTGACTTAAAGTCCCTTTTTGTTGACTTTTGAAAATGACCTATAATGTTGAAATTGATAACTTTTTGTGAGAGCATTTCTTGGACTTGAAGTATGAAGAGGAGTTGTAGGAAATGTCTTTCTCTTCAAAATGAGCTTGGGATGGAATTTTTCTGATAATCCATCTGAAATTTACGCCCTGGTCAAGTTACAGTTGACTTTTACAACTGTCCAAATAAGGAAACTTTTGCATCTTGATGATTTTTGAGCCAAACTTTGAGAATCATGATCAAGCATTTGATCAAATGATGTTTGTGGCTTCAAAATTAGATGTTGACCAAAAATTTGAACTTTTGACTGTCAAATGACCATTTTGCCCCTATAGTTGACTGTAGTGCAATTAGGGTTTTTGACTGTGCAATTTTGTGTTGTAAGTCTTGAAACTTGGTATGAGGATGCTTGACCATGTTTATAGGCATTCGGGACTTGATTGGACCCTTGGAAACTTCATTTTCTTTTCCAGAACCAAAACCCTAATTTTGACTGTTATGAGGCCCTTACACTGTGCAACCCTTGGGGAATTTTGAAGCATGACTTGATAATTTCTTGAAGAGTATGGGAGGGCAAATTTTGGGGTACAACAGTTGCCCCTGTTCAATATCCTTAGACCTGAGGATGCAGATTGGCTGACGTGCCTTTCGTAATCCGAAGGTGGAAGATGATTGAACACTAGAGTGCCCAGAAATTTGCGCTCACATAGTAGTGTGATGTGGGGAATGGGCTTACAGATGCCATTTGGAGATTGATGAATAGGATGATGGGCTTATAGATGCCATGCTGAGAAATGATGGAAGGTGGATGGGCTTATAGATGCCATCTGGATGTTGATCGCGTAAGAGTTTCCTTACCGAGAACTTGCATACCTGCAAAAAAGAAAAATGATTACTTGACCTGTTACGGGAGCTGGTCTTCAAATTCTTTGTGTAGATGTGTCCTGACTGGTTACAGGAGCTGAATCTGGATCTTCAAAAGGTGATGAATGAACCAGGGGTGGTTACAACCTCAACAGCAATCATTGAGAGAATCTTGGATAACTTCACTTCAACAGCAATCATTGAGCGACATCTGGGATTACCACCTCCGCAGTATCGGGGAGAGAACCATAGGCGACTACAACCTCAATAGAAATCATTGAGGGAATCTTGGATATCTTCTACTAAGTCTTTATCAGGAAAATCTGTTTGGGGTCGATTTAGCTGGACTAGAGAAGGCCTTGGACTGGATAAGAAACAGAGAAATCTTTGGAGTCGATTTAACTGAACCGGTCTAGGTCTTAAATGTCTTCAACTGGATAAGAAACAGGGAGATCTTTGGAGTCGATCTGACTGAACCAGAGAAGGCCTTTGACTGGATAAGAAACAGAGAAATCTTTGGAGTCGATTTAACTGAACCGGTCTAGGTCTTGAATGTCTTCAACGGGATAAGAAACAGGGAGATCTTTGGAGTCGATCTGACTGAACCAGAGAAGGCCTTTGACTGGATAAGAAACAGAGAAATCTTTGGAGTCGATTTAACTGAACCGGTCTAGGTCTTGAATGTCTTCAACTGGATAAGAAACAGGGAGATCTTTGGAGTCGATCTGACTGAACCAGAGAAGGCCTTTGACTGGATAAGAAACAGAGAAATCTTTGGAGTCGATTTAACTGAACCGGTCTAGGTCTTGAATGTCTTCAACTGGATAAGAAACAGGGAGATCTTTGGAGTCGATCTGACTAAACCAGAGAAGGCCTTTGACTGGATAAGAAACAGAGAAATCTTTGGAGTCGATTTAACTGAACCGGTCTAGGTCTTGAAATAGCTGAGAACTTAACTGAATCTTTTCCTAAAAGGTAAAGGTCAGTCATATGCAATGCATGATATGGGTCAAGCAATGATGTTCTCAACATAAATGAGATTTGTAAGATATGATGCGTACATGCATGTTATAATGATGTATGCGATGTTTACAAATGTATGTTTTTCGTCTAGGGAAGTAAATCCTTGACGGGTGCCGGGAAGTCACTCCTAGGCTGATGTTGGAGAACAGATTTTGCTTCCGCTGGGGATAATAGTTGCAAGAGTACCGGTAGGAGAAGATCACTCTGTTGGGGAATAAACTTGGCGAATGGATTACTCTGCAGGGAGAAAAGTACTCTAATGATCTTGCTGGGGAACAATACTCTGTGGGGAGATAGATACTTTGCTGAGTTGTTGATAGTAACTTGCTGGGGACACCATTGTTGTGTTAGAAGTGTTGATAGACTTCGCTGGGGTAAGAAGACTGTGTTAACGACGATCTTTCCGTGGCTTTTGGCTGAGGATAACCCAGTTATATCCTGGTAAGGAAATAACTCTTTGAATAAAGCCGGACGACGCGTTCGTGCTCTGTGAGGATAAGCTTCCAGAATCTACTGGGGATAAGCTTACTGCTTGGAGAAGTGGATTCCAACTTTCCTGGGGAAACTGGATTGGACTCTCCTGGGGAAGTTTTGAATTGTATTGGGAAAAGGCTCCGCTGAATGCTTGATATACCGCCGGGGAACAACCTTTAGACCAAGACTGCCGGGGATGCTTGTTAAGAACATATGTACTGCTGATGGGGAATATTGAGATATGCGGGAGGATACTCAACTTCCTTGAGGTTTGGTAATATAGCTTTGCTTGAGGAGAGTACACTGTCTTGCTGACTTACTCTTTGGGGAATTTAGGATACCTGGTTGTATTATTTGGCTGAACCTACCTTGATACCTTGGAGGATAGAACAATTAGATTGCTTAGACAACTCTTCATTGCCCCTGTTTCTGATGTTACCTGTAATTAATCCTTTATTTCGTATGCAAATATTTATGAGTTAGCAAATTATTGTCAATGCATATATCACAAATTGAACCTTGGACGTTCTTCGCAAAATAAAACAGAAAAAGGAAAAACAATTGGCAATTTTAACTGAAAAGTGTATTTATATTGAATTTGAATTTGCCTGTAAAATAGGCGTTTTACGTACAAGAGGCTGACGTCCTAGTAAGAGAATGCCGCCGAACAAAAGAGTTTATACAAATTTTGTACAAGAGAAAATAAAACAGCTGTGTGAAATGAATGATCCCACTGGGTTTCAACTCTGCTATTGCCTTTATATCTCCGAGCATCTCATTACTTGATGACCTTGGTTGAAAGTGAAGCTGACTGATCGGCGCCGTCTGAACTTGATGTAGATACCGGATTCTGGATGCAAAGTGATCCAATGAGACATAATATTACGCTTTATCCCTAATGTTTGCCTGGACCGCCCTTTCGGGTTTTCAGTCCACCGGGATACCCATTTTTACCCAAGCCGCCCTTTTCAGGTTTTCGACTTGCCAGGTGTACAGATTTTTTTCATTTCATCCCTTCATTTTGCCCGAACCCTTTTGGTTCGCCGGGAAGCCCTAATTTTTGCCTAGGCATGTCAGCCTAGCGGGTCTTTTTTATGCGCAGTATCTTTTTACTATGTCTGCATTGGCGGGGTGAGGAAGGTCGTCACCATCCATATTGGTTAGAATCATGGCTCCTCCTGAGAACACATGTTTAACCACAAACGGCCCTTCATACGTAGGGGTCCATTTTCCCCTTGGATCACTCTGAGGAAGGATGATTCGTTTGATTACCAGATCCCCAACTTGATATTCCTGTGGTCTGACCTTTTTGTTAAATGCCCTGATCATCCGTTTTTGATACGTCTGACCATGACAGATAGCAGCAAGTCTCTTTTCATCAATAAGGTTTAGCTGATCAAGTCGTGTCTGGATCCAATCATCCTCACTCAGATTTGCATCCTTCATTATCCGGAGAGAGGGTATTTGCACTTCGATCGGTAAGACTACCTCCATACCATAAACCAAGGAGAAAGGAGTTGCCCCGGTTGACGTCCTGGCTGAGGTACGATACCCATGGAGAGCGAACGGTAACATCTCGTGCCAATCTTTATAAGTCACTGTCATCTTCTGCACGATTTTCTTGATGTTCTTATTTGCTGCTTCCACAGCCCCATTCATCTTCGGTCTGTAAGGAGAAGAATTGTGGTGCTGTATTTTGAACTGCTCGCAGAGCTCAGTGATCATCTTATTATTCAGATTGGTACCGTTGTCTGTAATGATCCTCTCTGGGACGTCATACCGACAGATCAGATTATGCCGAATGAACCGTGCCACAACAGTCTTGGTTACCGTAGCGTAGGAAGCTGCTTCAACCCACTTTGTAAAATAATCAATCGCCACTAGGATGAAGCGATGCCCATTGGATGCCGTAGGTTTAATCTCACCGATCATGTCTATGCCCCACATTGCAAACGGCCAAGGCGCAGTCATGACATTCAGAGGAACTGGAGGAACATGCACCTTGTCTGCATAAATCTGGCACTTATGGCATGTCCTGGAATGTTGATAGCAGTCAGCTTCCATTGTGGACCAGTAATACCCTGCCCGAAGGATCTTCTTTGCCATTGTATGTCCACTGGAATGTGTACCAAAGGTCCCTTCATGCAGCTCTTCCATGATTCTTTCCGCTTCAGTCTTATCCACACAACGCAGTAAGGTCGAATCATGGTTTCGCTTGTACAAGATGTCGTTGCTAATGACGAACTTTGCTGCGAACCTTCTCAGAAACTTCTTGTCGTTGACGGAGGCACCTTCAGGGTATTCCTGAGCTTCCAAATATCTCTTCACCTCATGGTACCAAGGCTTCTCAGTCACCAACTCAGTCTCGAGATCGCAACAGTATGCCGGTTCGTCCAGTTTCCAGATGATGATCCGGGGAGCCTCATTATCCCATTTGACCTTGAACATAGAAGACATTGTAGCTAACGCGTCCGCCAACTGATTCTCTTCTCTTGGAAAGTGTTCAAAGGTTATCTTTGTGAAGTGGGGGATCAAGGTCAGCACACATTCTCTGTAAGGAATAAGGTTTGGCTGTTTCGTATCCCACTCTCCTTTGATCTGATTGATCACAAGAGCGGAATCTCCGAAGACACTCAGAAACTTGATCCTTAGATCGATCGCAGCTTGAAGACCCATGATGCACGCCTCATACTCCACCGTGTTGTTGGTACAGTTGAAACATAGTCGGGCAGTGAGTGGAGTATGAGTGCCTTGAGGAGATATGATTATGGCGCCGATACCGTTACCCAAAGCATTAGAGGCTCCGTCAAAATGCATAGACCATCGGGATCCTTCCTCAGGCCCTTCATCCGGTCCAGGTACTTCACAATCAGTCACAATCATGACGCTTTCGTCTGGAAACTCAAAGTTCATTGACTGATAGTCATCTACTGCCTGATGTGCCAAGTGGTCTGCCAATACACTTCCCTTGATGGCTTTCTGGGTCGTGTACTGAATGTCGTATTCCGTCAAGATCATTTGCCATCTTGCAATTCTCCCAGACAGAGCAGGCTTTTCAAATATGTACTTTATAGGATCCAACTTTGAGATCAACAAGGTAGTGTGAGTCAGCATATACTGTCTCAGCCGACGAGCAGCCCATACCAAAGCGCAGCAAGTTTTCTCAAACAGTGAGTATCGGGTCTCACAGTCGGTAAACTTTTTGCTAAGGTAATAAATGGCATGCTCTTTTCGGCCAGACTCGTCATGCTGCCCCAGCACGCACCCCATTGAGTTGTCAAGTACTGTCAGGTATAGTATCAGAGGTATCCCTTCAACCGGTGGCATAAGGATGGGTGGTTCTTGGAGATACTCTTTGATTCTGTCAAAAGCAGCCTGACATTCATCGTTCCAACGTACTACCTGATCTTTCTTCAGCAGCTTGAAGATTGGTTCACAGGTAGCAGTTAGGTGTGAGATGAAGCGAGCAATGTAATTCAGGCGTCCTAAAAAGCCTCTGACTTCCTTCTCTGTCCTAGGCACTGGCATCTCTTGAATAACTTTAACCTTGGCAGGGTCCACTTGAATACCCTTATCACTTACAACGAAGCCCAACAATTTTCCAGATCTTACCCCGAAGGTGCACTTGTTCGGGTTCAACCTCAGCTTGTATAGTTTCAACCGGTCAAACAATTTATGCAGATGATCTAGGTGCTCTTCCTCAGTCTGGGACCTTGCGATCATGTCGTCAACATACACTTCTATCTCATGATGGATCATGTCATGAAATAAAGCAACCATGGCACGTTGGTAGGTTGCCCCAACGTTCTTCAGTCCAAAAGGCATGACCTTGTAGCAGAAAGTGCCCCACTGAGTAACAAAGGTAGTCTTTTCCATGTCTTCAGGGGCCATCTTGATCTGATTGTAACCTGAAAAACCTACCATTAAAGAGAACACCTTATGATGAGCAGTATTATCCACAAGGACATCAATGTGAGGTAGGGGGAAGTCATCCTTGGGGCTGGCCCTGTTCAGATCCCTGTAATCAACGCACATTCTGACCTTTCCGTCCTTCTTTGGTACTGGCACCACATTAGCAACCCACTGAGGGTAAGAAGTCACTGCAAGGAACCCAGCATCAAACTGTTTCATAACCTCGTCTTTAATCTTCTCAGACATCTCTGGACGCATACGAAGGACCTTTTGCTTAACCAGAGGACAGTCTTCCTTGGTAGGCAAGTTGTGGACCACAATATCGGTATCCAACCCGGGCATGTCTTCGTAGGACCAGGCAAAGATCTCCATATAATCATGTAGCATCTTAGTCAACCGTTGCTTCACGCTGAGCTCTAGGTTGGCACCAATCTTTACCTCTTTCCTGTCTGCCTCAGTACCCAAGTTTATTGTTTCCACTGGCTCTTCATGGGGTTGAATTGCCCTCTCTTCCTGAAGTAACAGTCTTGCAAGCTCGCCAGGCACTTCGCAATCATCTTCACCTTCGTCTTCGGCTAAGTTGATCGGATTTTCAAAGTCATAACTGGCAGTAGTAGAGTCGTTATCAGTGAGATCCAGAGTGGATTGAAACCTGTATGAGTGAGTGTGTGTAAATACAGCTGTTTTGAAAAATATGTAAAGGAAGGAAAGACAGAAAAGGAGCATAAGAGTTGTAATGCGAGAAAACGTCCAAGATTTTCATTTATGATATATGAAATGACAATTTATATGCCCTCACAAATGAAACCACGGTGCCTCGGGTAAGACACCGGGCCATAGAGTTTATTTATTATTTATTACAGATACCAAAAACATAGGAATTCATTACTTAGTAACAAGAGAAACAGGTAGATTGTCCTTTGCACTCCAATTGTTAAGTCCACTGTCGGTTGCCGGGTAAATCTAGCTATCAAACTCAGCTTCATCCACTTCGTCTTCGTCCCCAATAGCATTCACTCCATGAGCAGGCAGGGGAGCTGTCACTACATTAGGCTTCTCAGATGCCTTGAATTGTACCTCCTTGGCGTCAATAAGGTCCTGCAACTTATTCCTTAATGCCCAACAGTCATCAGTGGAGTGCCCCGGGCTATCAGAATGGTACGCACAGCGGGCATTTGGATTGTATTTCGGAGAGGCAGTGTTTACACCTTTGGGGGCCTCTCTGACAGTCACTAGGTTGGTGGACAGCAACTGTGGCAAGATCTGCGATAAGGTCATGCTCAAGCGGGTAAACTCTCTCCGGGGTCTTTCAGTCCTTTGAGGATTGGCTGGCCGAGGAGCGGCAGCAGGCTGAGCAATCATTATCGCACTGACAGATTGGCGGTGCTCAGATTTCTCTTGTCTCCTGGACCCGTACACAGCACTAGCATCCTTCTTGAAGGGTTTCTTCTCAGAACTAGACGATGCACCCTTCGGAATCTTTCCAGACTTCAACCCAGCCTCAATTCTCTCTCCAGTCAGAATAAGATCAGTGAATCCAGCAGAAGAATTCCCAATAAGATGGTTGAAAAATGGCCCAGATAGGGTCCCCAAGAACATGTCTACCAACTCCTAGTCAGTCAACGGAGGCTGCACCCTGCCAGCCAGATCTCTCCACTTCTGAGCGTACTCTTTAAAACCTTCACTTGAACCTAACGACATACCCTGGAGTTGGGTACGTGTAGGGGCAAGGTCGGCATTATACTGATACTGCTTATAGAAAGCAGTAGCCAACTCCTCCCAGTTACGAACCTTGGTCCCATCCAGCTGATAGAACCATTCGAGATGAGTCCCTGAAAGACTCTCCTGGAAGAAGTGGATCCACAAATTCTTATCCACTGAGTACGGTTGAATCTTCCGAACATAGGACCTGAGATGTAGCTTGGGACAAGACGCCCCGTCGTACTTAGTGAAAGATGGTGCTTTGAACTTACGAGGAATAATCACACCGGTTGACAAACCCAAATCTCCAAAATCCAGCCCAGGTACCTGTTGTATCTCCATAGCATTCAGCCTGTCCTCCAACTGCTTGTATCTGTCCTCTGCAGGAGGATACTGCTCTTCATCAAAATCAGTCTCGTTGTCAGAGACTACCGGACTAGGACCTTTTTCTGCTTGAGGAGTACCCTTGCCAATAGAAGAACCAGCCTCTTCATTTTGCAGAGTGTTGCCAAACCTTCGGCCTGAGTTGAAAAGAACAGTCCTTCTCTTCTTCTTCTTTTCCTTCTTCAGGAGCAGAGCCTTCAGCTCTTCTTGGCCCTGAGCCAAGCCCATGATTAATTCCTGAAATTGTGCATTCTGCGCCTGAAGAGCCTTGATGGACATCTCAGTTGATGATGAGTCAGGATTCATGATGCTGAAATAAACAGCGAAGAACCGTAAGCAACCTGAAAAGAAGAAAACCTGCTATGCACATGATGAATGGAATGCGTATGATTTATGTTTTCAAAGACAATCGGGAATCAGCTTTGTAAACAAAAAAGGAACACACTTCATTAGATTCAACTTTGAAACTGAAATTATTCAACAGGTTGCCCTTAGGCATTACATGAAAGGAAATACTAAAAAGGGAAATAAAACTGTAAAAGAACATCCGGAGCTCCTTATGGATCCCATGGTCTCTTCTTCTCAGTACGGATGTAGGCATTCAGAGCTCGCTCATTCTCCAACTGCTTTGTCAGCTTCTGGATCTTTAATTCCTGCTCGTTGAACTTTTCCCGGTAAGAATCCCGCTCTTCTCGCAGTTGTGACCAAGATCTCTTCAATGTCTCATAATCAGTAGGTATCTGAGGAGGAAGGACAGTTGGAGGAACCCCATCTTTGTCAGGACACTCGAGAATGACGGGTCTGACAGCTTCATACGGCATACCTAACTTCTGAGCACGGATGCGAACCCATTTGTAGTAAGCTTCCATAGGTAAAGAAGTCTTTGGCCCCAACTCTTGTGGGTCAGCTTTATGAACTTTGTCCCAAGCCTTGATGAACCTAAAACGCAGCTCGTCACTATCCACCTGAAACTCAAAACTGATGTGAGGCACCAACATCTCATGGGGGCCTGCTCTTCTGGCTCTTCCAAACTGACGGAGCGCTAGACATGGATTGTACGAGATTCCTCCTTGGGTACCAATCAGAGGAACATTAGGGTATTCCCCGCATCAATCAATAATAGCTATCTCATCCAAACCTCTGCAAGTCCAAATGATGTCTTTATCGGTGAGAGACATTAACCTATGAGCCCAACCTCTTCCTTCTTGGTTCTTCAGTACGAACTTGGGGAGGTGCGAAATAAACCACCTCACCAACAAAGGGATACAACACCACAGGGTTCCTCGTCTTCGGGTAGTACGAGCATGAAGTTGTTGCAAGATGTCACCCAAGAGAGTGGGTACAGGATTCTGAGACATAAAGATCCTTATGGCAGTGACATTGATGAAGTTGTCAGGATTAGGAAACAAGACTAACCCATAGATTAAGAGAGCTAGGATGTCTTCATATGCCCTAAAGTCCAGGTCATTCCAGCAACTGTTAGCCTTACCAATCAGAAACTTGGCCAAGAAACCCTTAACTTCACTTCTGGTCACCCAGTTGTCCATTACCTCTTGATGTGTCAAGGGAAGAGCTGCAGCAACATCCTCAAGCCTGAGGGTCTTTTCCCAACCGGTGAAGGGAGTCTGATCCAAGATAGGGATACCAAGCAAATCAGAGAACTCTTCCAGGGTAGGGACCAGCTGGAAGTCTTGAAAGGTGAAGCACTGGTACAGAGGGTCATAGAACTGGGTCAGAACACTCATCAACTGTTGATCCCGCTTTGCAGTGACTAAACTGAGAAGAGAGCCATGCCTCTGAATGAAGGAAGTGGTATTTGGAATTCTGCTAACCAACTCTTCAAGCAACTCAGATGAATGAACAAAGTTGAACCGGATAGTATTCCTTCGCACATGCATCATAATGTCCTACAAAACAGAGCAAAGATGAAACCCTCTTGTCTTTGAAATGATCAGTCCTGATGCATGCAATGCTCATGATGTTATGATGCTATGATAAATCAACCACAAATAGATACAAAGGCAAACATGGTAAGGCACACGAGTCACACAAGGCAAGCCCTTAAAGTTTAGGCCAGCATGAGGTCTAGGTACTACCCTCTTTCAGTTTGTTGGTTCATACCTATCCTATCAAAGTAACCGGGTTCTTAGAGGATCCCAATATCATTGACTACCCTCAATCGGTCATAACTCCAGCATCGCAATCTTTTCTTGCGGCCAGAACCATCACGAGAGTTTAGCCTCAATGGGCGTAGCATACTGCTACTGTTCTAATGGCCAAGTTGTGTCATTTAAGGTTCTAAGGTTGTTGGTGCTTAATGACTCCTCAGAAGACCCATATTCTCCTCGTTGCAACACAAGGGATATCGGTACAGACCAAGGTGCCACACCAACGTAGCCACTGCTTCACCCGTGTCGGTCTACGTCGGACAGGTCCCTCACAGCTTATGCTACCTAAACAGGGTATCCCCAGATCCGGGTTAGGATCTATGTAACTCCCATGCAACCCACAAATTTAAAGCAAACAAGTCAATACAATTGAAAACACAGTTATGAACTAACCCTAAGGTACACCTCACTTTAAGTTTAAGTCCCCAGCAGAGTCGCCAGTTCTGTGATCGGTGGATCTGGAACTGACTGTTTAACGCTGGTTCGCGAAATGTCGCGGAAGCAATAGTCGCCACTGTCTTTTATTTTCTCCAAATGGAAAGGACAAAAGCACAGAAAAATTCCTTATAGAGATTGCTCTCGGTTCGAGAGGTAGATTATAGAAAGGGAAGGTGTTAGCACCCTTTCTATCCATGGTTATCCATGGGCTCTTAGATACTTGCTCATTTGTGTTTTCAAAAATGGTTTGTTTGCTTTTCAACTGTGGGTTTAAAAAAGTTTCTTTGAAAATTTCAGTTCGACTCTTGTATCGGTCCTCAAGAGTGTTTGAAAAATGCTTTCGAAAGCTTTTTGAAAATGTGTTGGTGTGAAAAGTATTTTTGATTTGTTTTGAAATTAGAGCAAGTATCTATGAGTTCTCTACCTACCCTAAGGGATTCGTCTGTGTAAATGTCCTTTAAAGTAGTGACATCCCACCATTGAGAGGTAGGTAGCACCACCGTTGGAGGTGTTCGGGTCAATTCGAAGGTTCGGGACATGGTGATCACCAGAGCAATGGGAAGACACCTTAAAAGCTACCCTCATGCCAGGTTCCCGGATCATGAGGACTTACTAAGACATCCTCTACTCGACGATCACCTTTCGAGGCAAGGCAACAGTGAGGCGTACCCTAGGGGTGGTGTGTGATTCGTGTGTCGGATTCAGATATTCTTGTCTTTTCATGTTATGGGTGATCTAGCGTTTGTTTTTATTTAATCATTCATTCTTGCATGCATTTATTTAACAGTTAAAATATTGCGAGAAATAAAAGTTCTAAAGCTATTACAAAAGGCGCGGGTCCACATCGCCAAAATTTCCAGGACCCGATTTGACAGAAAATAAAGAAATAGAGTAAAGTAAAGTGCGAAAGATAAATGTTACATGGCTTTGGGAGAGGTACATGAATATTAAAAGAAAAAAAGAAATAAATACGCGAATTGAATTGAAATTAGAAACGAGGGCGTTGGACCCTTTTTAATGGAATTAAATTAAATTGTTAAATTAATTAAATTAAAAGAAAAGGAAATTGTTTTTTTTTAGATTTTTGTATTTTATGACTTTAATGAAATTAAATTGAGAAATTAATCCTAATTCTAATTTTAGTTTATTAAGAAAAACATTAAAAGTTAAACCTAAATTAACCTAATTAATTATACGGTAATTTAATTACAAAAATAAATAATATTTAATTATTAATGAAAAGAAAAGAAAAAGGATAAAAATTAATTAAAACCCTAATTCCACTAATTTTAGTTTATTAAGAAAAACATTAAGATTTAAACCTAAATTAAAACTAATAATCAATTAATGTTATTTATTTACAAAAAAAGATATTAATTAAATAAAATATATTTTGGATTTTTGCAATTTTCTGATTTTTATGTTATTTTATATTTTTTATGAAAAAAACAAATTAAGTAAAAGAATTTAAAGGAAACTAATTAAAATAAAAAAATAGGAAATATGAACATAGCAAACCTTGGGGGGTTTGTCCCCTAATTTGGAGGTTTTGATTAGCAATTTGGGCCCAACAAGCCTTTGGCCTCGTTGACTTCTATGCCAGCGTGTGGGATGGTTGACGGGGGTCTACCATGTTCTTCAGATCATGGCCTTCTGATCGTTTCCATTGGCCAAGTGGCAAGCTGATTTGAGAGGCGTATGGTGTTCCTTGGTCACGAAACTGCATGCAAGCACGTTAATAAAAATAACATGAAAGGGATGGGGGACCTGGGGTTCGAACCCAGGTCCCAGGGATTACCACTAAGACACTTTGCCAACTGCTCCACTCAACGCGTTTTGTATATTAAATAACAATCAATTATTATAAAATAAAACCAAGCGTTAATGACTTTTTAGCGTGAAATTTTGAACGACCCAATCATAGCTTGCCACTGCATCGTCTTCTCCATAGCTTTGTTTTTTCCTGAAACACAAAAAAACATTGGCAACGGTTTTGAACCGTTCCAAAAGGCACTATTATCAAAAATAACGATTAGGTCGTCCGGCATATAAATTAGGCGCGAGGGTCCTGTTCTCTTCGTCCAAGCGCGCTGAGTTGAATGGCCTAGGTCCCATGTGCTAATTGTTCCTTAACTCAGAAACCCTAATTCAAGGTCCTGGAAACCCTAGCGCGTATTCATGGTGAAATCCTCAAGGGTGCACAAAAACACAATTAAACCATACAGTTAGCGTTAGAATCAAACAATGAATATGAATCAAATGTTAAAAATTGCCAAAAACGCATGATTCATGATGTACGAATGCAAGAAATTTTATGTACAGGGCATCATCGTTCTCACGTTTCTGGGTATGAAAGCTTGTGGTTTTGATCCAAATTCCTTCCCTGAAGCCTCAGCAAGCCAATGGAATAAGTATCGTGGCTTGAATCACCTTGTATCCCTGTTTTCAGTTTTCAATTTTTAAGCAAAAAACTCAAGTGTGGTTTTCTATGTATGGCGCAGCTTGGAGCTTGTTCTGAATAGGGTTACACTATATATGTATATGTGAAGGTTTTTAGGTCAAAGAAATCACACAAAACCTTTGCATTCATGATTTGCAAGATTTGATTTTCAAAGATCTTTTCAAATATTTTTCCATGCTATTTTGGCTTCAATCATATCCAATCACTTCAATTCCTTCCATATTTGATTGTACACGAAATATTGATCCTATTCTATGCACAAAAAGATTCAAAACATTAGGTTTGGTATTTTTCATGTATTTTATTTAATTAAATGAATTATTAATAATAAAAAATCCAAATAAATAAATAAAAATGATAAAAAACTTCCCTTTGGGCCAAATGGTCGTGCACATGTCTTGGATGATGAATTGTGGAAGAAAAAGAGGCCCATTAGCAATTTTAGGTCATTTGAAGCAATGTTGACTTTTCAAAATATCCAAATATTTCCCAACTTCCACAAGGCATAACTTGCTCAATTTTTAGGCTTTGCTCTTGTTCTTGGACATTTTGGAAAGGCCTTTGAGTCCTATAACCAATGTCTTAGGCCCCATGTCATTTTGATTTACCAATCTCAAGTTATGGCCTTTGACTTAAAGTCCCTTTTTGTTGACTTTTGAAAATGACCTATAATGTTGAAATTGATAACTTTTTGTGAGAGCCTTTCTTGCACTTGAAGTATGAAGAGGAGTTGTAGTAAATGTCTTTCTATTCAAAATGAGCTTTGGATGGAATTTTTCTGATAATCCATGTGAAAGTTACGCCCTGGTCAAGTTACAGTTGACTTTTTCAACTGTCCAAATAAGGAAACTTTTGCATCTTGATGATTTTTGAGCCAAACTTTGAGAATCATGATCAAGCATTTGATCAAATGATGTTTGTGGCTTCAAAATGAGATGTTGACCAAAAATTTGAACTTTTGACTGTCAAATGACCATTTTGCCCCTACAGTTGACTGTAGTGCAATTAGGGTTTTTGACTGTGCTATTTTGTGTTGTAAGTCTTGAAACTTGGTATGAGGATGCTTGACCATGTTTATAGGCATGTGGGACTTGATTGGACCCTTGGAAACTTCATTTTCTTTGCCAGAACCAAAACCCTAATTTTGACTGTTAGGAGGCCCTTACACTGTGCAACCCTTGGGGAATTTTGAAGCATGACTTGATAATTTCTTGAAGAGTATGGGAGGGCAAATTTTGGGGTACAACACCTTGAACTTGTGAGGAATCACCACCCTAGAATATAAGCCTAGGTCCCCAAAGTCCAACCCGGGCACATGTTGAATCTCCATAGCGCTTAGATGGTCCTCCAGCTGTTTGTACATGTCCTCAGCAGGAGGGTACTGTTCATCATTGAAATCCGTCTCGTTGTCGGAGACCATGGGACTAGGAACCCTTCTCTCTTGGGGACTGTCTTTCCCTACAGAGGAAGTATCCAGATCAGCCTCATTTTGTAGTCCATTTCCAAACCTCCGTCCAGTGTTGAACAATACAGTCCTCTTCTTCTTCTTCAGAATCAGAGTCTTCAACTCTTGTTGACCCTGGGCTAAGCTCATTACCAACTCTTGGAACTGGGCGTTCTGGGCCTGGAGGGCCTTGATAGCTTGTTCAGTAGTAGGTTCAGAAGTCATGATGATTGCTGAAATAAACAGCGAAGAAGATGAGTGACCTGTAAAAAGAGTACCTGTTATGCACATGATGCATGATATGCTATTTATGCAATGCATTCAAGGGTTCGAGAATTCAAATTCGTTGTAGACAAAAAAGGGATACACGTTATATTAAGAAATAATATGTTCAGTACATCAATGCCTCATGGGCGAAGTATTACAAAATACTTAATCCCAAAAGACACTGTGCATCCTCTTTGGAGCGATGTAAGTGTTGAGAGTCTTTTCCTCGTGCAGTAGGCGGGTGAGCTCCAAGACCTTCTTCTCACTGGCATGTAGACTGGCTTCAAGAGAATTCCGCTCTTCCTTGAGTTGGATCCAGCTGTTTTGCATTTCTTCCCAAGACGTTGGCATGTCAGGATGTTGAATGGTGTACGGGACCTCTCCTTCTATAACTGGCTCTTTGATCACGGGGAGAACGTGAGGATATGGCATCATAAGCTTCTGGGAGCGGGCTCGTACCCACTTGAGATAAGGCTCAAGGGGGATGGAGTTCTTGTGCCCTAGTGTCTTACTATCCACCTTGTTAGGCATCCTCCAAGCTCTGATAAACCTCTGGCGAAGCCCTTGCGTATCATTGTCGAAGTCAAAAACTATGTCAGGAATCAACATATCATGAGGGCCATCCCTCCGAGCATATCCAAACTGTCTCAAAGCCAGACATGAGTTATAGGTGATGCCTCCTCTAATTCCAAGTAAAGGAACATTAGGAAATTCTCCGTAACGGTCAATGATAATGACATTTTCTCTGGACCGAGAACACCAATGTATATCAGAATGTGTAAGAGTCATTAATCGTTGCGACCATCTCAAACCCCGCTCGTTCTTCAAAACTGATTGTGGAAGGTGCGAAATAAACCACCTTGCCAGGAGAGGAGTGCAGCACATGAGAACACCTCTTTTTCTCATGGTTCGAGTGTAACATGAGTGGAGGATGTCCCCAAGTAACGTAGGTATGGGATTCCTGGACATGAAAATCTTGATAGCATTGATATCTATAAGCTGATCCAGATTCGGGAACAACACCAACCCATAGACAAGGAGTGCCACAACTTCTTCAAAGGCTTGTAGGTCAAGGGAATTCCAACATTCTTGTGCTTTCTCAAACAGGAATTTTGCCAAGAATCCTTTGATACCACTTCTGATTTCCCAATGCCCCTTGATGTCAGATGGTTGCAGACGTAATGCTTTAGCAACCTCTTCAAGTTTTGGTTCCCTTTCCGTACCGTTGTAGGGTAGTTGACTGAGAATGGGAACCTTCAGAAGCTGAGAAGACTCTTCCAAAGTAGGCACTAATTGATAATCCGGGAAAGTAAAACAGTGGTGCAAAGGGTCAAAGAACTGGAAGAGAACTTTTATCATATCTTCTTCAATGTTGGTGTTGACCAAGATGATGAGTCTACCATGCCTTTCACTGAAGGAAGAGTTCTCGGGAATCCTGGATGTAAGCTCCTTAAGCTGAGGAGGGACCCTTACAAGGTTGATCTGAATTGTCTTTCTGCGGAGAGATTCCATGTCCTACAAAACAAGAACAAAGATGAACATTCAAACCCTTGAAGTGGTTAGTAAATGCATATGATGCTTTATGATGTTATGATGTTATGATAAAGACACACCACAAGTATTCACAAAAGGCAAACATGATAAGGCACACAAGTCACACCAGGCAGCCCTTAGAGTTTAGGCCAGCATGAAGTTTAGGTACTACCCTCTTGAAGTTGGTGGGCTCAAAACCTGTCTTATCAAAAGTAACCGGGTTCTAAGGAGCTCAATATCATTGGATTGTTTTCTATGTTCATTGTTTTGATTTAGCCACTGAACTGGCGATCAAAATATTCCAAGAAAACAACCCCCAATGAGTGTAGTATCGAGTATCTACCAACTTCGGACTGCACCAAAGTCGGTCATCTCACTACCCCTAAAGAGGCCAGGATGATCAAGTAAGGTTCCTAAGGTCAGTTGATGCTTCACGACACCACACGGCGGCCCCGTACTCTCCTTGACTTGACTCAAGGGTTACCGGTACTCACCAAAGTGCCACATCAATGTAGCAAATGCTTTAACCATGTCGGTATACCCCGCACAGTTCCCTCACAGTTTGTTGCTACTTCTAAAAGGGTATCCCCAGATCCGGGTTAGGATCTATGAAACTCCAAAACAAGCCCACAATATTAAAGCAATCAAAGCAAGCAATTGAAAACAAGAGTGGTCTAATCCTAACGTACACCTCACTTATTAACTTTTCCCCAGCAGAGTCGCCAGTTCTGTGATCGGTGGAAATAGAACTGACTGTTTTGAAATGCTGGTTCACGAAATGTCGCGGTAAGCAAGAGTCACCACCGTCTTTTATGTTCTCCAACAAGGAAAGGACAAAAGCACAGCAAAATTCCTTTTCGAGATGTTTCTCGGTTCGGGAGGTAGATTTATAGAAAGGGAAGGTGTTAGCACCCTTTATATCTGTGGTTATCCACGGGCTCTTAGGTACTTGCTCACTATGTTTTCAAAAATTGTTTGCTTTTCTTGTGTTTGTGGGTTTTGAAAAAGTTTTGTTTTGAAAACTTCTAGGTAACTCTTGTATCAGTCCTCAAGAGTGTATGAAGTATTTGTTTGAAAACTTTTTGAAAGTGTAGGTGCGAAAAGTATTGTTTTTGTTTTTTTGAAAGAGCAAGTACCCAGGAGAAATCTACCTACTCTAAGGAATTAAGTTGTGTAAGAGTCCTTTAGACAGTACTATCCCACTATTGAGAAGTAGGTAGCGCCGTCGTTGGAGTTATTCGGGTCAATTCGATTATGGGGACATGTGTGGTCACCAAAGCAATAGTAGGACGCCTTAGTGGTAACCCTAATGTCCTAGATCCTTTTTATCCGAGGCAACCGTTTCGAGGCAACTGGATCTTTAGACAGGAGGGTGACCTCTAAAACACCATATACTTAATGACCACGTTGAGGCAACCAAGTGAGGCGTACCCTAGGAGTGGCATGTGCGAGTGTGTCAGGTTTCAATGTTTAAATTATCTTTGAACATGCATCATTGTGAGCTACGGGTTGATTTTATTTTTCATATAAGTCTTGTCATGCATCGTTAACAGTTAATAATTGTGCAGAAAATAAATTGTGGAAAGTAAATCTATGCTATTACAAGGCGTCGGGTATTTACATCGCCAAAAACATAACCCTTTGAAAAATAAAATGCGAGAAAATAAAGAAAGCGATAAAAGTCCTAATTATCTATTATATTCTCTGAGCAATTACATAAAAATAATCAAAAATAATAATGTGCAAATAAAAATTGAATTGGGGACGTCCTTAGGGTTTTGACCCTTTTTGAGAAAAGAATGGAATTTTGGTCCTTTTTGCAATTAATTCAAATTAAACCTAATAACTAATTAATTAATTAATTAAAAGAAAAAAAGTATTTTTTTATGTTTTTTAGGTCTTAATGAAAATAAAATAAAAATAAAATAAAGTCAAAAGTTAGTAAAACCTAATTCTAATTTATTTATTTATTATGAAAAAGTCAAAATCAAACCTAATTAAACTAAATTAATTTGTTAGCATTTTATTTACAAAATAATTAAATTAAGGTGAAATTAATAATAATAAAAATAAATAATATTTTAAGTTTCTGAATTTGTTATGAAAATTAATTATGTGAGTTAATTAAATAATAATAATAATAGTTAATGGAAGAAAAAAAAAAGGAAAATAAAAAGAAATAATAAACCAGGGGGTGATGGACCCATTAGGAGGTGTTAATTGCAATTCTGGCCCAATAAGCACACAAGTCTGTTTGACTTTCTGGATCAGCTGCACGTTCATTGACTGGGAGTACCATGAACACTCACGCTTGGCCTTCAGATCTGGGCTTAGAGACACATGGCGCTTGGAGGTTTGCAGTACATGGTGGAACGTAGCCTGAAGCCTGCATGTGATCAAGTTATGAAAAACAATAGAAATATTTTGGGTGGACCTGGGAATCGAACCCAGGTCCCAACGCCTGCTGAACACTTGGCCAACCACTCCACCAACTTGCACGCTTTTTTATAAGAATAAGAAGAAAATATAATATATAAAAATTGATAAATATGCTGAAACACAAAACAAGCGCGCCTTTTATTTGAACGCTCCAATGGCATGCTTACACGTCTTCATCTCTTTCACTGAAGCCTGTAAATAACAAATAGATAGCGGGGGTTTTTAACCCCCACAAAACATGATGAGGAATAATAGCGATTAGCTCTACGCTAAATATAAATATGGCGCGATGGTCTCAGTGTGTTCGTCTCGTTCCAACGATTTCAACCATAGGCATTAGAGGTTCTGATTTTTCCTGGATAACAAAGCCCCAATTTGGAAGCTCAAGAACCCTAAATTTCTTCAATGGTGATTCACGATTCTAGGCATTATAATCCAATTAATTAATATCATTGGCTTTAGATGGATGCAAGCAATACAAAACAAACCATAAATCACATCAAATGCTTATGAATTATGAGTTTCGATTATGACAAAAGTATGCAAACCATGTGACTGTTTGGAATGATTTCTTAAGCTTTAGCGTGTGATTTTGATTGCAAAAGTTCCCTGGGAGTTCCTGCAAGGTATTAGAAACAAGAAAAAGCTTTGAATCACGTTAGAATGTGGAAATCAGTTTTCACTTTTCTTTGATTTTTCTCAATGTTGTTATGGCTTTGTATGCCGAGATTTCACGTCCAATGCATTAGGGTTGAGTTGTGTATGTATAGGAGACTGAGTTTAGGTTAAATCCTTGGGCAAAGATCCATGGAATTATGGTTTCAATATTTGATTTGCAACCATATCTTTTTGCATCTTTTTTATTGAGAAAACTTGCCAAACTTGAAGATTTTTGTCCCTTTGATTGGCACACGAATTTGCCAGCATATCCTGAGCTTGTTTGCTTCACCAAAAGATTGAAAAAATCAAATCTTTGAATTTCCTACATTTTAAATTAATTAAATGAATTAAAATCAATTAAAAATCCAATTAATTAATAAAAATAAGAAAATATATTCAAATAATCTCAATGGGTCGTGCATAAGTCTTGGACAAAGTTTCAAGAAGAAATTTGAGGCCCATTAGCAAAAACAAGGTGTTTTGAGCAAAGTTGACTTTTGCAAATTCACAAAAATTTCCCAACTTCTCCAATGCATATCTTGCTCAATTTTGATCATATGAACATGTTCTTGGACATTTTGGAAAGTTCTTGAAGTCCTATAACCAATTCCTTTGGTCCCATGTCATTTGGATTCACCAATCTCAAGTTATGGTCTTTGACTTAAAGTGCATTTTTGTTGACTTTTGAAATTGACCTATAATGTAGAAATTGATAACTTTTTGTGAGAGCATTTCTTGGACTTGGAATGTGAAGATGAGTTGTAGGAAATGTCATGCCCTTTAAAATGAGCATTGGATGGGATTTTTATGATGAACCATGAAAAAGTTATGCCTTGGTCAAGATACAGTTGACTTTTCTACTGTCCAAAAATAGTAACTTTTGCATCTTTGATGATTTTTTGAGCCATTCTTGTGGAATCATGATCAAGACTTGATCAAATGATGATTGTGTGCTTAAAATAAGATGTTGACCAAAAATTTGACTTTTGACTACAAAATGACCATTTTACCCCTGCAGTTGATTGTGAAGCAAATGAAGCTTTTGATTGTGCAAACTGGCATTGTGAGACTTGAGACTTGACATGTAGATGCTTGACAATGTTTATAGGAATATGAGACTTGATTGAGCCATTGAAAACCTCAAATTCCATGAAAGAACCAAAACCCTAATTTTGACTGGCTTAGGAGAGTGTTTGACTGTGCAATCCTTGAGGAATCTTGAACCATTTGAAGATGATTCTTGACAAATCTTGAAGAATATGGGAGGGAAAATTTTGGGGTACAACACTAACCATTTCAAAGACCAAGGGGATTCATCTTTGTTCTGTTTTGCAGATCATGGCCTCTATGCGTAGAAATACCATTTGAATCAGCTTCGTGCAAGTCCCTGCTCAGCTCAGAGAGTTAGTTTCAAAGATTCCCGATGCTTCTTCCTTTGTTAGAAGACATGGTCACCTCCTTAGATTGGTCACCTCCAAGTTGGATGAGCAAATGATGAGCGTCCTGTTGCAGTTCTTTGACCCGTTACATCACTGTTTCACCTTCCCGGACTATCAGTTAGTCCCTACTTTGGAGGAATTTTCTGATTTACTTGGCATATCTATTCTCGAGCAGACACCCTTTACAGGTTTGGAGATAGCTCCTAGGCCAGAGGATATTGCTTCAGCCCTACATCTAACAAAGGCTGATATAGTATACAACTGGGAGATTCAGAATGGGGTTAAAGGTTTCCTGGCTAAGTTCTTGATCGATCAAGCTCAACAGTTCTGGGACAACTTAGACTTTCAAGCTTTTGAAGACATCTTGGCTCTCCTCATCTATGGCTTGGTCCTGTTCCTAAATCCAGATGCCTTCATAGACGTGAACATAGTCAAGATCTTCATGTCTCGTAACCCAGTGCCTACTTTCTTAGGTGATATTCTACATGCTCTCTATACCCGTACTGTTCGGAGAAGGGGAACTCTCTTGTGTTGTACACCGTTGCTGGCGAGGTGGTTTATTTCTCACCTCCCCAAATCTGTATTGAAGAATGAGGAAGGTATGGGATGGGCTTACAAAATCATGTCCCTTGCTCATACGGACATCCTTTAGAGTACTAAAGATATGGAAAGGGTAGCTGTCATTGATCGGTGTGGGGAATACCCCAATGTTCCATTGCTTGGAATTAGAGGAGGAATAACCTATAATCCTTGTTTGGCCTTACGACAGTTCCGACGAGCTCGGAGGGACGGTCCTCATGAGCTGCTGCTTACAAGCATTGTCTTTGACTTCAAGGGGGATGTTGAGGGACATCGCGCAGGTTTATACGCGTTTGGGATAGGGTGAACATGTCTGATACACATGAGCTAGGAATGAAGACTTCTCTCCCGATGCAACCATACCTCCAGTGGGTTTGAGCCCGTGCTCAAAAGCTGGGGATGCCGTATGAAGCCGTTTTGCCGGTAATTGTAGAGCATACAGGTGAAGAAGGGGTTCCTTATACGGTCATCCATCCTTACATGCCTACAGAGAGAAGTATCATGAGCAGGAGAGGAAAATCCTGAAGCTTACAAGGCAACTGGAGAATGAGAGGACAGTCAACGATTATGTCAGCACGAAACGAAAACGACCATGGGAATTCTGATGTCTTTTATTGTTTCTAGTTTAGATTTGCTTTTCAATATTTCTTTTGTAACGCCTTAAAGGAATTTGTTAAACATTGTTTCAATTTTTAAGCTAATAAAGTGTGTTTTATTTTGGTTTACAAATTTGAATCTCCCTAAGTCTTTGAAATCATTTCATACGCATTCCATTTCCATGCACCTCATTACAGGTACCCTTACAGGTTTCTCATCTTCTTTGTTGTTTATTTCAGTACATCATGACTTCTGAAACACCTACTGATCAAGCCATCAAGGCTCTGCAAGCTCAGAATGCCCTGTTCCAGGAAATGTTCTTGAACTTAGCCAAGAGTCAACAAGATTTGAAGACTCTTATCTTGAAGGACAAGAAGAAGAATAAGAAGAAGAAGGTGGTCCTCCTGAATATGGGTCACAGATTTGGGAACAGGTTGCGAGAAGAAGTTGATTTGTATCATTCATCTAGAGGAGGAGAGAATCAAGAAGAAAGGAAGGATCCTAGCCCTATGGTTTCTGACAATGACACCGACTTTGATGAAGACCAGTATCCTCCTGCCGAGGATAGGTATAAGCAACTCGAAGACCGGTTGAGCACAATGGAGATCCAGAAGATACCTGGGTTGGACTTTGGAGATTTGGGTTTGGCATCTGGGGTGGTGATCCCACACAAGTTTAAAGCTCTTGTCTTTGCTAAGTACGATGGGGTCTCCTGCCCAAAGTTACACCTCCGCTCGTATGTCATAAAGATTCAACCATATACTGCTGATAGGAACCTTTGGGTTCATTTCTTTCAAGATAGTCTGTTAGGGACTCAACTTGAATGGTTCTATCAACTAGAATGAGCTAATGTCCGCAACTGGGAGGACCTTACTGCCGCTTTTTACAAGCAATACTAGTATAACGCCGACCTTGCTCCCACGTGTACTCAACTTCAGGGTATATCTATGGGTGCGAGCGAAGGTTTTAAGGACTACGCTTAGAAGTGGAGAGATCTGGCAGAAAGAGTACAACCCCCTCTGGATAATAGGGAGTTGGTGGATATGTTTCTTGGGACTTTGTCTGGTCCGTATTTCAATCATTTAATCGGTAGTTCATCGTCTGGGTTCACTGAATTGATTATGACTGGGGAGAGAGTTGAGGCTGGTATCAAGAGCGGCAAGATACATAAGGGTGCTTCATCAAGTACAGAGAATAAGCCTTTCAAGAAGGAATCTAGTGCAGTTTACAACTCGAGGAACCAAAATCGACCCGAACACCGCCAAGCAGTTAATGCGGTAGTTATATCAAGACCTGATGTTGCCCCACAATGCAACAATCAGCAGAGAATAGAGAGGCCGCTGAGACAGTTTACTCGGCTCAGTATGACCTTGTCCCAAATTTTGCCGCAATTGTTGAAGACCAACTTGGTGACTCTGAGGCAAGCCCTGGAGAATCCCAGCACCATATCTTTGTTGTATAATCCGAACGCCCGCTGTGCTTTTCACTCCGATAGCCCAGGGCATGATACGAATAATTGTTGGGCCTTGACGAATAAGGTGTAAGATTTGATTGAAGCTAAAGAGATTGAATTTGACGCGCCGGAAAAGCCCAACGTCATAACGGCACCTATGCCCAAACATGATCAGGGAGTGAATGCGATTGAAGAAGATGATGTAAAAGAGTCAGAGTTCGAAAGCTGGATTTACCCGACTACCGACAGTGGCTTGAGCAATTGGACGACGAAGGATTCCATGCCCGTTTCTTTTATTACACAGTAATAAGACTTTTGTTTTGAGATTTGTAACAGACAATTTTAAACTTTATGGCCCGGTGTCTTACCCGAGGCACCGTGGCTTTGTTTGTGAGGGCTTATTATGTGTCATTTCCATATATCATCAATAAAAGCATTGGACGTTCTCTTGCATTACGAATTTTGCGCTCCTTGTTTTTCTTTTCTATCTTGCAAAACAACTATTTTTCTTACACACACTCACATATACAGGTCTACATCCACTCTGGATCCCACTGATAATGACTCTGCTACTACCAATTATGACTTCGAAAGTCCGATCAACCAAGCCGAGGATGAAGGTGAGGATGAATGTGAAGTGCCTGGGGAAATTTCTAGATTGTTACTTCAGGAAGAGAGGGCTATACAGCCACATGAAGAGCCAGTGGAAACGGTAAATCTGGGTACAGAAGTAGACAAGAAAGAGGTCAAGATCGATGCAAATCTGGAGTCTAGTGTCAAGCAACGGTTGATACAGATGTTGCGTGATTATGTTGAGATCTTTGCCTGGTCTTATAAAGATATGCCCGGGTTGGATACCAATATTGTGGTTCACCGCTTGTCAACCAAAGAAGACTGTCCTCCAGTAAAGCAGAAAGTTCGCCGTATGCGCTCCGAGATGTCTGAGAAAATCAAAGTTGAGGTTATGAAACAGTTTGATGCCGGTTTTCTAGCAGTTACTTCTTACCCGCATTGGGTTGCCAACATGGTTCCGGTGCCGAAGAAGGATGGTAAGGTTCGAATATGTGTTGACTATAGGGATCTAAACAGGGCAAGCCCCAAGGATGATTTCCCTCTGCCTCACATTGATGTTTTGGTCGATAACACCGCATAGCATAAGGTCTTCCCCTTTATGGATGGTTTCTCTGGTTACAATCAGATTAAGATGGCCCCCGAGGACATGGAGAAGACAACTTTTGTTACACAGTGGGGTACCTTTTGCTACAAAGTCATGTCGTTCAAATTGAAGAATGTTGGGGCAACGTATCAGCGCGCCATGGTTGCTTTATTCCACGACATGATTCACCATGAGTATGAGGTATACGTTGACGACATGATTGCAAGGTCCCAGACTGAGGAAGAACATCTTGACCACCTCTGGAAGCTATTTGACAGGTTGAAGTTGTACAAGCTGAGGTTAAATCCAAACAAGTGCACTTTCGGGGTGAGGTCTGGTAAGCTGTTGGGTTTTGTCGTTAGGGATAAAGGTATTCAAGTGGATCCTGCAAAGGTGAAGGCTATACAGGAAATGCCAGCTCCCCGAACAGAAAAAGAAGTCAGAGGCTTTTTGGGACGTCTGAACTACATTGCCCGATTCATCTTGCACCTGACTGCCACTTGTGAACCAATCTTCAAGCTATTGAAGAAAGATCAAGTGGTGAGATGGAATGATGAATGTCAAGCCGCTTTCAAAAGGATAAAAGAATACCTGCAAGAGCCACCTATTCTGATGCCTCCAGTTGAAGGGAGACCTTTAATCTTATACTTGAAAGTACTCGACAATTCAATTGGGTGCGTGCTGGGGAAGCATGACGAGTCTGGCCGAAAAGAGCATGCTATTTACTACCTTAGAAAAAAATTTACCAACTGTGAGACCCGATACTCATTGCTTGAGAAAACTTGCTGCACTTTGGCATGGGCTGCTCGCCGGCTGAGACAGTATATGCTGAGTCACACTACTCTGTTGATATCAAAGATAGATCCAATCAAGTATATCTTCGAAAAGCCTGCCTTGTCCGGAAGAATAGCAAGATGGCAGATGATCTTGACCGAGTATGACATCCAATACACGACCCAACAAGCAATCAAGGGAAGTGTGTTGGCGGATCATTTGGCGCATCAGACTGTTGATGATTACCAGTCTATGAACTTCAAATTCCCGGATGAGAATATCATGTTGGTGACTGACTGTGAGACACCTGGACCGGATGAAGGACCTGAGGAAGGATCCCGATGGTCTATGTATTTCGATGGAGCTTCAAATGCTTTGGGTAATGGAATTGGCGTCATGATCATATCTCCTAAAGGCTGTCATACTCCGTTCACCGCCCAATTATGTTTTAACTGCACCAACAACATGGCAGAGTATGAAGCATGCATCATGGGTCTTCGAGCAGCTATTGAACTAAGGATTAAGTTCTTAAGTGTATTCGGATATTCCACTCTCGTGATCAGCCATATCAAAAGCGAGTGGGATACGAAATACCCAAATCTTATTCCTTACAAAGAGTATGTGTTGACGTTGCTTCCACACTTCAAGGAGATAACCTTTAAACACTTCCCCAGAGAGGAGAATCAGTTGGCGGACGTTCTAGCTACGATGTCTTCTATGTTCAAAGTCAGATGGGACAATGAGGCTCCCCAGATTACCATTGAGAGGTTGGACAAACCTGCACATTATTGTGACATTGAGACTGAAGAGGTAGCAGATAAACCCTGGTTTCACGAAGTAAAAAGGTATCTTGAGGTTCAGGAATACCCCGAGGGTGCATTTGTTAATGATAAGAAGTTTCTGAGAAGGTTTGCGGCGAAGTTCTTTATCAGTAATGGTATCCTTTACAAGCGTAACCACGATTCAACCTTACTACGATGTGTGGACAAGAACGAGGCAGAAAGGATTATGGTAGAGTTACATGAAGGTACTTTCGGGACTCATTCCAGTGGACACACCATGGCGAAGAAAATCCTACGGGCAGGATATTATTGGTCTACTATGGAAGCTGACTGTTATCAGCATTCCCGGACCTGTCACAAATGCCAAGTCTATGCTGATAAAGTGCACATACCTCCAGTACCTCTGAACGTCTTGACAGCTCCTTGGCCTTTTGCAATGTGGGGCATCGATATGATTGGTGAAATCAGACCTACTGCGTCCAACGGGAATCGTTTTATCTTGGTAGCAATTGATTACTTTACAAAGTGGGTTGAAGCAGCTTCCTTTGCTACTGTAACCAAGAACATCTTGGGACGGTTCATTCAGCACAATCTGATCTGTCGATACAGTGTACCAGAGAGGATCATTACGGACAATGGTACAAATCTCAACAATACGGTGATCACCGAGCTCTGCAAACAGTTCAAGATACAACATCACAACTCTTCTCCTTACCGACCGAAGATGAATGGGGCTGTAGAAGTGGCTAATAAGAATATCAAGAAGATTGTGCAGAAAATGACGGTGACATATAAAGACTGGCATGAGATGTTACCTTTTGCTCTTCATGGGTACCGTACCTCAGCGCGGACGTCAACAGGGGAAACACCGTATTCCTTGGTATATGGCATGGAGGCAGTCTTGCCCATTGAAGTTCAGATACCCTCACTTTGGATTATGAAGGATGCACGTTTGAGTGAAGATGACTAGATTCAGACCCATCTTGATCAGTTGAACTTAATCGATGAAAAGAGACTTACTGCTATTTGTCATGGTCAAACGTACCAAAAATAGATGATCAAGGCATTTAACAAGAAAGTTAAACGACAAGAGTATCAAGTTGGGGATCTGGTGATCAAATGCATCATCCTACCTCAAGGTGATCCCAGGGGAAAATGGACCCCCACGTACGAAGGGCCATTTGTGGTTAAGAACATTTTCTCGGGAGGAGCTATGATTCTAACCACCATGGATGGTGACGACCTTCCTCACCCCGTCAACACAGACATAGTGAAAAGATACTACGCATAATCAAAGACCCGCTAGGTTGACTGGCCTAGGCAAAAATAAGGGCTTCCCGACGAACCAAAAGGGTTAGGGCAAAAATAAGGGATGAAAATGAAAAATTTGTACACCCGGCAAGTCGAAAACCTGAAAAGGCGACTTGGGCAAAAAAGGGTATCCCGGTGGACTGAAAACCCGAAAGGGCGGTCCAGGAAAAAATTAGGGATTAAAGCGTAACACTATGTCTCGTTGGATCACCTTGCAACCAGACTTCGGTATCAACTATCAAGCTTGAACGGCGCCAAACAATCTGATCTACCTTCAACCAAGTAGCAAAGTGATGAGATGCTCGAGGATATAAAAGCAATAGCAGAGTTGGAACCCAGTGGGATTGTTCACATAGCTGTTTTTCTTTCTTTTACACAAATTGTATAAACTCTATTGTTCGGCGGTGTTCTCTTACTAGGACGTCAGCCTCTTGTACAAAAACGCCTATTTACAGGCCAAACTTCAAAATCAATATGATTCATTTCCACAAAGAAAGTTCAAATTGTTTTCTTTTTCTGTTTTGTTTTGCAAGAACGTCCAATGTTCATTTTTTTATATATGCATTTGACATTAATTGCTGCTCATGAATATTTACATGCGAAACAAAAGACGATTACTCGTAATATCAGAAATAGGGGCAAACAAGAAATGCCCAAACCGTAAAGTTGCTCTATCCACCGGGTATAGGGATAAACCTAGTTGGAGAAAACGATTGAAAGTACATTCACTACCCGCAGAGTAAGGAGAAAGACAATGGTGTTAATTCTCCCTAGCTAAGGCTCATAACCGCGAATGAGTCGGTGATATTCTCCCCCAGGCAGAGTTTATTTATCACCAGCACTAGAAGGTTATCCCAAGTGGAGTTTGAAAAATTATCCCCAGTAGAGTCTAAAAGATTATTCCCCGTGAAGTCCCAATTGGAAGATCATCCCCAGCGGAGTTCATTCCTTTTTAAAAACAGAAACTCAATCCCCAACAGAGTTTATCATCGCCGGCAATGATGATTCATCCCCAGCCAAGGTTATTTCTCCAAATCAACAGGTTCTCTAGCAGAATTTATCCTCCCCACAGTCATTTCCTCATCAGTTTATTCCCCAGCGGAGTTATCCTCTCATGCAGGTTTATTCTCACAATCATCTTCATCCACTATTCCCAACAGAAACGAATAATTCAACTCTTTTCTCCAGCAGCAATCCGGGATTTATTTTTCCCAGCTAAAAACATCACATTTCCATACATCATGACGCATGCATATACGCCTCATATAAACACAATATCATTTATTTTGAGAACATCATTGCTTGATACATATCATGCATTACATACAATTGACCTTTAACTTTCAGGAAGGATACAATCAAATTCTCACAAAATTCAAGCTGTAAAGCCCGGGTACGACTGGATAATAGTCTAATCCCCAGTTGAATAACAGACGATCGAAGCTCCTAAAATTCAACTTTCCTCTTCAATAGAGATGTTTCCTCAGTCGAATACGGACGACCGAAGTTCCTAAAATTCAACAGAGATGATTCCTCAGTCGAATACGGACGATCAAAGTTCCTAAAATTCAACAGAGATGATTCCTCAGTAGAATAACGGACAAGTTCCTAAAATTCAACAGAGATGTTTCCTCAGTCGAGTACGGACGACCGAAGTTCCTAAAATTCAACAGAGATGTTTCCTCAGTAGAATACGGACGACCGAAGTTCCTAAAATTCAACAGAGCTGATTCCTCAGTAGAATACAGATGACCGAAGTTCCTAAAATTCAACAGAGATGATTCCTCAGTCGAATACGGACGACCGAAGTTCCTAAAATTCAACAGAGATGTTTCCTCAACAGAATACGGATGACCGAAGTTCCTAAAATTCAAACTGAGACGACTCACCAGCAGAATAACGAACGATTGAAGCTCCTAAAATTCTATATCTCTCAAGACAGAGATCAGCCTTCCCCAGCGGAATCTTCCTCGACGACGGGTATACAAGCTCTCGCTAAGGAATCTCTTATGCAATTGACACTCCTTCAGATGGCATCTTTAAGCCCATCCCCCCGTCAGCAATTTCCAAATGGCATCTATAATCCCATTCTCGATATCGCAAGACGGACACCACTTCATGCGAGTGCAAATTTCTAGGCACTCTAGTGTTCAATCATCTTCCACCTCCGGACCACGAAAGGCACGAAAGCCAATCTACATCCTCAGGTTTAAGAAGATTAAACAGGGGCAGCTGTTGTACCCCAAAATTTTCACTCCCATATTTCTCAAAACATTTCAAGAAAGATCCCCAAGTTGCTCAAGATAGTCCAAGGGTTGGCCAAATAAGCTCTCTCCTAAGGTAGTCTACCTCAAATTAGGGTTTCATGTTGCATCAAGATACTTGAGTCCAAGGGACCCCAAATTCTCAAAATTGTCCCAATATGTTCTCAAGAACATCCATGTCAAGTTTCAAGCCTTGCAGAGAAATTTTGCTCAGTCAATTGCTCAAAGGCCCAAAAATCGACTGTGCTAGGGCAAAAGTCAACTGTGGCCCACATACAGTCAAACTTCAAGATTTTTCGTCAACATCCTCATTTGAAGTATATTTCATCATTTGATCAAGGGTTGATCATGATTCATCAAGGATTTCTCATAATTCATTAAGACTCAAAAGTTGTTAAATTAGGGTTTTGTAGGAAAAGTCAACTCAACTTTGATCAAGCACAACTTTCTCATACTTTATGAGAAATGACCCTTCAAAATCTAATTTGGAAGAGGATGCAATTCCATACAATCCATCTTCAGCTCCCAAGTTCAAAATATGCACTCACAAGAAGTTATGAATTTGGACATTATAAGTCATTTTGAAAAGTCAACAAAAACACCTTTTTTTGTAAAAGCTACATACTTGAGCATGGAATATCAAATTGATATGAGGCCAAAAGGGTTGATTAGAGGACATCTCAAGCTTTCTAAAAAGTCCAAGAACACCTTCAAAGAGTCAAATTTGAGGAAGTTATGCATTAGTGAAGTTGACCTTTTTTGCAAAATTGCCAAAAGTCAACTATGCCTAAAACTTCAATTTTTGCCAAATGGGCCCAATCTTTTTCACTTGTTTTGAGTTGGCAACATAGTCCACGAGATCCATCCCTTTCCACTTGTCCTTATCATGTTTTTATTATTTATTTTGATTTTTATTTGAATTAATTCAATTTAAATCAAAACAAATCATATAAAATCCAAAATATTGAAAACAAGAGATTTTGTGCTTGTTTCAGGTTCTATTATACAGCTAGCATCAAATCAAACTCGTGTAAAGGCATGTGTGCACAAAAAGATTAGATTTGGATCATTTTCGGAAAGATTTTAAGGTGAATCAAATCAAGATCAAGGACATTGATGGAGGAAGATTGAGGCCAGGTTTTAAAACCTAATTCACTCCTCAATACATATAGAAGAAATGCAGATCAAAAGCTAGGTTAGAAAGAGGCACAACATCAAGAACAAAAACTTGAAAAAACACCAAAAAGTGTAAACACGTATTCCTATCTCCAGGCATCCTCAAGGCCTTCCATCCATCTCAATCACTTCCTGAGATTCCCAGCAAGTGAAAGCAATCGAAACCAAGCGTTTCCATGCCCTACATCTCACAGTAAGTCCATCACGACATCTCTTCTCTTTTGAATTCGAATTTCATGATATGGACATTGTTAGCATGAATTAACCACATATTCTTGACCCATGGAACATTTGCAAGCTTCCTGCATTGATTAATTGCATTGATATGGCCTATATTGGATTTCACCATTGTTAGGGTTTGTAGCTTCAAATTAGGTTTTTTGTTTACAGGTAAAGTTAGCCTTCATGAATGGTATCATCAGGTTCATAATGACAAGACGAATCCAACCATGGCGTTAGGAGTCATTTATATTTCTCATAGAAGATTTTTGAACGAGCTCTGCTTGCAGCTACGGACAAACGTCTGTAGGTAAAAGTTTGGCACTTTTACCCACAGAGCAAGGTCAGGGATGACCTATGTGTCACCTTCCCATTGGTGTATTTGAATACTGGCGTGTTTTTCTTTGTGCCCCACTAACCCACTTTGTTTTATATATTATTATTATTATTCATTATATGTACAAATAAGAACGAGTGGTGCAGTGGTAGTGAAGGCGTGGAAATTGCTTCAGGACCTGGGTTCGAGTCCCAGATCCCCCAAATTTCTCCATATTATTTTCCTTTTCAAGATCCTGCGTGTCTATAAACCAAGGGTCCACCGTACGTCTTCACAATCCAGCAAGCCAAGTGTCAGGAGACCAAATCCAAAGGCTAGCATGTGAGAGACCACCATGGAGCATAGTCAATGTGCAACACAAGATCCTGAGAGTCAAACGTGGACCTCTTTGGTCTTGGGCCAGCATGCTATTTGCACCCCCTCAAGCTGCTAATCAGGCCCAAGTTTTCTATTTCTTTTTTTTATATTTCATTTAATTTTATTTATTTATTTTACTAACCAATTAAATGATTTTCTTTTTATCAAAAAAATCACAAAAAATATTACTTTTCATAAATTAGATCTAAATTTTATTTTATTAAAAAAATTAATTAATTTAATTAGGTTATTAATTTTAGATAATTTTAATTCTTTTTGTACATAATTAAAATTAATTAGAACAAATAGGTTTTATTTCTAATTTAATTATTTTCTTTTCTTAAAAATAATCAAAAACACAAAAATAGGTCATGTAATTATTTTTATTAATTAATTTAATTAACTAATTAATTGCATATTTAATTTAGAAAACTTATTTCTTTTATTAAAAACAACAAAAAAACAATTTTTCTTTTAATTAGGTTAGAAGGGTCAAAACCCTAATTTCTCGTCGATCTAATTTTTCATCGCGCGCTTTATTATTATTTTTACCCAATTATTGTATCTGCCTACAATTTGTAATAGTTTAATTAGGACATTTATTTCCATTTATCACTTTATTTTCAAAGGGTTTTTTTTTGGCTATGTAAATACCCGAAACCTTGTAATAGCGTAGTTTAATTTCCGCATTTTAAATTCCGCAAATTATTAACTGTTAGATGTATGATATTAGGATGCATGACAAGAATGTATGATTGATTTTAAAACAGTTAGATAACCCTAAATGTGCAAAGATAAATAATCTGAAATTGAATCACTCGCACATGCGCACTCCTAGGGTACAGTCCCACTTGGTTGCCTTTGGTAAACGGTCATTGAGTATAGGATGCCTTAGTGGTCGTCCTTTTGTCTAAACAAAGATCAAAGTCCCGATTCGGAAAAGTTGCCTCGGAATGGTTGCCTCGGAATTGTTGCCTCGAATAATTGATCTAAGACATTAGGGTTATTACTAAGACGTCCTAACATTGCTTTAGTGACCGTACATCCCTTTCGAATTGACCCTCAAAACTCCAACGACGGTGCTACCTACTCACTAATAGTGGGATAGCATTGTCTAAAGGAAACGAACATAGAACGATTCTTTTTTCGAGTAGGTAGATTAGTTCTTAAGTACTTTCTCAATCAAAATAAAATTTTCACCCTTACATTCCTTTACAAACAAAGTTTTCAAAAACACTTCATTACACTCTTGAAGACAGATGCAAGAGTTAAATCGAAGTCAAAACAAAAACTTTTCAAAGCACACAAACACAAAGAAAACAATTTTGAAAATGATGAGCAACTACCTAAGAGCCCGTAGATAACTACAGATAGAAAGGGTGCTAATACCTTCCCTTTCTATAATCTACCCCGTACTCAGAAATATCTCGAAAAAGAAATTTTTCTGTGCTTTTTTCCTTTCCTTATTGGATAAAATAAAAGTCAGTGGCGACTCTTGCTTACCGCGACATTTTGCGAACACAAACGCAAAACGGAAACCAACAATTCCTTAAAAAATAGGGAAACACGTCCCGGTTCTGGCCACCGTATCACACTATCCATGGTTTTCCATGGGCTCTTAGGTACTTGCTCATCTTTTAAAATTTCTTGTGGACGTGCTTTGTTTTTGAAAATGTTTGACTTCGTTATAACCCTTGTATCAGTCCTCAAAGGTGTGACGAAGTTGTTTTGAAAATTTTTTTAGAAATGTGTAAAGGTGAAAAAGCTTTGATTTGAGCAAGTACCTACTAGCATCTACCTACTCAAAAAAAGATCGTTTCTATTCTTGTTTCCTTTAGACAGCGTTATCCCACTATTGAGAAATAGGTAGCACCGTCGTTGGAGTTGTAAGGGTCAATTCAAAAGAGACGTACAATCACTAAAGCAATGTTAGGATGACTTAGTAATAACCCTAGAGTCTTAAGATCGTATTCGAGGCAACATTTCCAAGGCAATATTTCCAAGGCAACATTTCAGAGGAAAAATTTCCGAGGGGACATTTGATCTTTGTTAGACAGGAGGGCAACCACTAAAACATCCTATGCATAATGATCATTTACCGGAGGCAACCGAAGTGTGAGTATACCCTAAGAGTGATATGTGTGAGTGATATGTTTTCAATTATTTAGTCTTTGCACATTAGGGTTTTCTAACTATATTAAATTATCATGCAATCTTGTCATACAATCCTATTAACATACATCTAGACAGTTAAATATTTGCAGAAATTAAGATGCGAGAAATTAAATCTATGTTATTACAAGGCTTCGGGGAGGGGAGTTAATTACATAGCCAAAAACCCTAAGAAAAAGCGATAAATAAAAACCATAGATTAAATTATTACAAACCATGCACAGTTACAACAATATTGACAAAATAAAATAATATGCGTGCGAGGAATCGAATACGAGATAATTAGGGTTTTGACCCTTTCCTAAACTTAATTGCGATTAATTAAGAAAAATATTTTGTTATGTTTTAAGAAAATAATGGAATTGTTAAGTTAAAAAAAATCCTAATTCTTATTAATTTTAAATTAAGAAAAATAAATTAAATTATTCTAAAACCTATTTTTTATATTTTTATTTAAGAAAAAAAAAGAGCAAAATTGAATTTAATCAAAAGTTTAACCTAATTTATATTTTGATTTTATTCATGAAAATATATTATAACTTTCCTATTTTAATTAAATCAAATTAATTTTTATACAATAAAAACTAATCCTACGGGCGTGGCTCCATGGCTAAAGACCTGTAACCTTCAACAATCAAGAAAACGTATGCTAAATAAAATCTAATCACATGGTTCTGTTTGTCTTGAACCCACGAACACCATGGTATTACTTTCTTGGACCAATTTCACTGATACAGAGAAACCCCAAAACACAAGAGCAAACCCTAACAATGGCATCTCTTGATTCCTGTACTAAAACCACAATTAAACACCACCAAAAGCTTACAAATTTGATGATAAACAAGGATATATACACAAAATATGCTAATGATGCATGAATCAAAGAAATTGAAAATGAAGTTTTGGGACAAAACCGCAACTTCAGTACCTATGATTTCAGGCGTGATAGAGCTTGCAATTGGTTGGAATATGCTCCTGGGATATCCAGCAATCTATTGGAAATCTGAGAATGGCACGAATTGACCTCTAATCTAGAAATTGGATCACCACTTTTCTTGCAAATTTTTGAGTTTTCTTTCACCTCTGCACGGCTGCTTAACCCTTGTGCTTGCTTTGTAAATGTTCCATATATATTAGAGAATGTATTAGGGTTGTAAAACTGATCACATCTTTGGAAGTTTTTCAAGATTTGATTTTGTTTTCATGGCATATGTAAACCTTCCAAATTTGGCCTAACCATACTCTTTTTGTCCCAATTATCATTGATTCGATTTGATCTTGCAAGCTCATCAAATCTTGGTTGCTAACCTGTCACAAAAACCAATCAAATCCAATCTTTGATAATTTTCATCATTTATTTGATTTAATTTTTAATTAATGAAAAATCAAAATAAATTGAAAAATGAAGCAAAAAAATGATGGGCCAGCATATGAGTCGTGGACCACATTATAATTGAGGTTCAAGAATAAAAAGTTGGGCCCATTTAGCAAAAGATGCAAATTTGAGTATGTTTGACTTTTGGCAATTTTGCAAAAAAGGTCAACTTGGCCAATTCATAACTCTCTCAATTTTGACCCTAGAGAGGTGTTCTTAGACTTTTTATAAATATTAGGATGTCCACTAAGCAACCCTTTTGGTATAATCTCAATTGAGCCTTCCATGTTCATGTATGAAGCTTTGACCCAAAAGGTGTTTTTATTGACTTTTCAAAATGATCTATAATGTCAAAATTCATATCTTTTTGTGAGTGAAAATTTTGAACTTGGGAGCTAAAGATGAATTGTAGGGAATTGCATCCTCTTCAAAATGAGATTTGGATGGTTAATTTCTGATGAAGTATGAGAAAGTTATGCTTGGTCAAAGTTGAGTTGACTTTTTCTACAAAACCCTAATTTAGCAACTTTTGGGTTTTGGTGAATTGTGAGCAATCCTTGATGAATCATGATCAAACCTTGATAAAATGATGAATGATACTTCAAAATGAGGATGTTTACCAAAAATCTTGAAGTTTGACTGTGTATTGGCCACATTTGACTTTTGACCTAGCATAGTCGATTTTTAGGCCTTTGAGCAATTGACTGGGCAAACTTCCTCTGCAAGGCTTGAAACTTGACATGGATGCTCTTGAGAACATATTAGAACAATGCCGAGCATTTGGAATCCTTTGGGCTCAGGCATATTGATGCAAAAATGAAACCCTAATTTGAGGTAGACTGGCTTAGGAGAGAGTTTGTCTAGTCAACTTTGAACTTCCTTGAGCAATTTGGGGACCTCACTTGCCATGTGTTGAGAAATATGGGAGGGGAAATTTTGGGGTACAACACTTACTATCCGGGTTCTTCCTCTCTTATCCCCAGACAGCAGTCCACAACACTGTAAGACCATGACCCGATCAAACACGATTGGTTTCGCATCTCTCCAGTAAGTCGCGGTGCAGCATATACCCCGACCAGACACGCAGTTCACTTCCGCTTCCCCAAACCAGAGTTATTCCCCAGTAGAGTAACAGACAACTGAAGCTCCTAAAACTCTATTTATCCCAAGACAGAGACAAACATTCCCCAGCGAAGTCCTCCTTAACAACATGTATATGGGTTCTCGCAAAGGAATCTCTTATGCGATCGACACCTCTTCGGATGACATCTTTAAGCCCATCCCCGATAATCTTCAATCCTCAACTTCCAAATGGCGTCTGTAAGCCCATTCCCGATAGCTCCCATCAGTATCACTTCAGGCGAGTGCAAATTTCTGGGCACTCTAGTGTTCAATCATCTTCCACCTTCAGATCACGAAAGGCAGACGGGCCAATCTACATCTTCAGGTTTAAGAAGATTGAACAGGGGAAGTTGTTGTACCCCAAAATTTTCCCTCTCATTTTTCTCAACACATGGCAAGTGAGGTCCCCAAATTGCTCAAGGAAGTTCAAGATTTGACGAGACAAACTCTCTCCTAAGGCAGTATACCTCAAATTAGGGTTTCCATCTTCATCAAGATGTATGAACCACAAAGGACTCAAATGCTCACAATTTTCCTAATATGTTCTCAAGATCGTCCATGTCAAGTTTCAAGCCTTGCAGAAGAAGTTTGCTCTGTCAATTGATCAAAATGCCTGAAAATCAATTGTACTAGGTCAAAAGTCAACTATGGCCCACATACAGTCAAACTTCAAGATTTTTGGTCAACATCCTCATTTTGAAGTATGATCCATCATTTGATCAAGGGTTGATCCTGATTCCTCGAGGATTGCTCACAATTCATCAAAACCCAAAAGTTGCTAAATTAAGGTTTTATAGGAAAAGTCAACTCAACTTTGACCAAGCATAACTTCTTCATACTTTATCAGAAATTTTCCATCCAAGGCTCATTTTGAAGAGGATGAAATTCCCTACAACTCATCTTTAGGTCACAAGTCAAGAATATGCACTCACAAAAAGATATGAATGTTGACATTATAGGTCCTTTTGAAAAGTCAACAAAAACACCTTTTGGGTCAAAGCTTCATACATGAACATGGAAGACTCAATTGAAATGAGACCAAAATGGTTGTTTATAGGACATCCTAAGCTTTATAAAAAGTCCAAGAACACATCTCTAGGGTCAAAATTGAGAGAGTTATGCATTGGCCAAGTTGACCATTTTTTCAAAATTGCCAAAAGTCAAATGTGCTCAAATTTGTATTTTTTGCTAAATGGGCCCAACTTTTTATGCTTGCACCTCAATTATAATGTGGTCCACGACTCAAATACTCACTCACCCATTATGTTCTTCATTTTTCAATTTATTTTTATTTTTCATTAATTAAAAAGTGAATTAAATCAAATAAATGATGAAAATTAACAAATATATGATTTGATTTGTTTTTTTGACAGATTGGCAATCAAGATATGCTGAGTTAACAAGATCAAATCTAATTAAGGTAAATTGGTACAAGAAAGGCATGGTTTGGTTCAAAATAGCAACATATCATATAGCTTGCAAATCAAATCAAATCTTGGATAAATGCAAAGATTTAGTCATAGTTTATTAACCTAATTCACTTTAGGTTATATAATGAACAATTCCATATCAAAATACAAGGGTTAGAGGTCATGAGAGGCATAAAACAAAACTCAAAAAAAGTTGGCAAAAGTGTGATCCGGTTTTCAGGTTAGGGGACGATTCAAAGCAATTAAAGGCCAACAATCTCTTCCTGGGCGTGCACTGAAGCTATTCCAATCACTCCCAAGTCTTCAAACCATCAGAAACGCAAGCTACACATCACGGTTTGCACCCTCTGAACCCAAACTTGTTCTTCTAGTTTTATGCATTTTCAGTCCAATTTGTTTGCATATACATGTTTATGATCATGCCAGGAAGCTTTTTGATAGCCTGGATTTAAACTTTGATGCAGGAATAGCTATTTGCCATTACTAGGGTTCAAAAGCTCAAAATTGGGGTTTCCTCTTTTAGGGAAAATTGAGAGGAATTTTGGATACCATTAGACTCAGGGCTTAATTCCTGATTGACCCCTAGCTTTGTTGTCAATTTATATTGCCTATATCACATATTTGAATCACGCAGGTTTTTAGCTACAAACCAAATCCGTCACTATAGCTTATAGTGACGGGAAACTTCCATTGGTAAAAGTATGTTGCCTAAAGCCATGGGTCAGTGAAGAAGACGATGGCGTGGCAACATGTGACTGGCCCGTTTGAACTTTCGCGCATTTTGGGGTGTGGCACTTTGTTTAGATTATATTTCATTTATTTCATTATAATCACAAGTTAATAACGCAGCTCAGTTGGCAACGCATCATTGGTAAGGGGTACAAGGACCTGGGTTCGATCCCAGGTCCCAACAAAATTCATTTTCTTGTTTTACCTTTGCAGATCCAATACAATACTCCCTCACACGCCTTCCATACACCCTCAACGCCTGGCCACTGGATGCCCAGCTAGTCAGATCCAACGTGCCAACAATGAAGGTCCATGGTATTTCTCAAAGTCAACGATGCACCAAATTCAAAGGTTGACCAAGCCTGGAGGCTTAATGGGCCAAGGATTTCAGTTCAGCACCCCCAACATTGCTATTCAAACAGGCTCATTCCTAATTTTTTGTTATTTTCTTATTTTTCTTATTCTTTGCAATTTGTTTTTTTATTTTATTTTTAAAAATCAATTTTTTTTCTTCATAAAATCACAAAATCAAGAATTCACAAATTTAGGATTAGTTTTTATTATCAAATTTAATTTTTTTATTAATTAGCTTAATTTAATTTAGGGTAACTTTAACTTATTTTTTTATATAATAAAAATCAATTCAAAAATTAGGTTAACTCTTGATTTAATTTTTCTCTTTTTCTCAAATAAAACAAAAATACAAAAATAGGTTGTTTAGAATTAATTTATTTATTTTCCTAAATTAACATTAATTAGAACTTAGGATTTTCTTTGCAATTTAATTATTCATTATTTTCTCAAATAACAAAACATGACAAAAAATATTTTTTTTCTTTAATCAATCGCAAGTAGGATTAGTCAAAGGGTCAAAGCCCTAATCGCCTCGCATTTAACTTACTGCGCGCATTTAATTCTTTTATTATTTTTGTAACTGTTTTGAGGATGTAATAGTTTTAATTAGGTTTTTTTTATTTATCGCTTTTCCCCGATTTTTGGTTATGTAATAAATCCCCCTCCCCGAAGCCTTATAATAGTTAGGTTTTATATTTTTGCACTTTTAAAATTTCAGCAAACTTTTTAACTGTTTAGATGAATGCTAATAGGATTGTATGGCAAGAATGCATGACAAAATTAAAATGGTTAGAAAACCCTAATGTGCAAAGATAATAACTGAAACAAATCACTCGCACATATTCACTCTTAGGGTATACTCTCACTTCGGTTGCCTTCGGTAAATGATCATTAAGCATAGGGTGTCTTAGTGGTTGCCCTCCTGTCTAAAAAGATCAAATGTCCCATTCGAATGTTGCCTCGGAAACGTTGCCTCAAAAATGTTGCCTAAAAAATGTTGCCTCGAAAAGATCTGAAGACTCTATGGTTACTACTAAGGTGTCCTAACATTGCTTTAGTGACCGTACGTCCCTTTCAAATTGACCCTTGCAAATTCCAACGACGGTGCTACCTATTTCTCAATAGTAAGACAGTGTTGTCTAAAGGAAACAAGAATAGAAACAATCTTTTTTTTAGAGTAGGTAGATGTTAGTAGGTACTTGCTCAAATCAAAGCTTTTCACACTAACACCTTTTAAAACAAAATTTTCAAAACAACTTCGTCACACTCTTGAGGACTGATACAAGGGTTATCACGAAGTAAAACATTTTCAAAACAAAGCACACACAAGCAATTTCAAAATGAGCAAGTACCTAAGAGCCCATGGAAAACCATGGATAGAAAGGGTGCTAACACCTTCCCTTTCTATAATCTAGCCCCCGTACTCAGAATATCTCGAAAAAGGGTTTTTTCTGTTCTTTTCCCTTTTCCTTTGTTGGATGAAATAAAAGTCGGTGGTGACTCTTGCTTACCGCGACATTTGCGAATACAAAACGCAAACCAGTAAAAACAGTCGGTTCTGCCACCGTATCACAGGGATCAATTAAATTTTTCCAAGATAATGTGAGACTAAAGAGTGTCCAGGGATCAATATGTTTCCAAAACTCAGCCCCAAAAAGTTTCATAAAGTAGCAAATTAAGAGCAAGAAGTTCAAGCAAGTCACCATGGGCACATGCAATACAAAATTATGCTAAAAATATAAAGAGGACTTGTAAATTCAAACAAACTTAAATCTAACTTCCTAAGGACTTATAAAAGTCAGAAGCATGGTTTAAAGTTCTTGGATTGAAGAAGAAGTGTGATTTTGAAGTGCAAACATCGAGATTAGTTAGCAAAGTGCTCAAACTATACATGTTTTAAAAAATAATTTAAGAAAAACATAAGATCAAATTTTAAAATTCAACAAAAAATATGTTCATTATCTTAACTCATCCTAGAACCCTAATCCAATTAGCTTTGACTTTTACAAGTTGACTCTTCGATGTCCAGTGAGAACTTGGTGAACTTTGGGAGTTTCTAACCCCTTGGTAACTCCATTTGCAAAACAAAATCTGGTAGTGGCGAGGCATATGAGGTCCTCTGATAGCCAATTTTCATTCCATTCCTCACCATAATTTGTTAGACAATGGCTTCTAGGTTCTTCTCCCCAGCCACTACTTCTCGTCGAACATGCCTGGCCACTTGGTCGACATTCTGGTTTCGATTCACTGTTACTACTGGGGGTTGTTGGAACACCCTATGTATCAGATCGACATGCTGGGGAATTAGTGGTTCCTATCTAACTGTTTCATCGACCACTTATTTATACGACACCGGTTCCTTATGCGGGGGTGATGTAGCTTGTCGAACTGGCACTCTTGGGGAGCCGAGGAAATCACTGATATGAGTCATTTGCATTGCTAAAGTTTGATAACTCTGCATCGAATTCTCGAACAATGGTATTAATATGACACTCATTTTTTGAGTAAGCATGTTGACCATTTCATGATTACTTTCATACATTTTCTGCCTCATGATGGCAATGGTACTTGGGGTGAAAGTAGGCATGATTTGGTGGGAAAATACCAATCCAGTCGAACGACCAAATTGATTTCCCAACGGACCTGAGGCATGATACGGGGAAAACGTTGATGCAAAGTTTTCAACAAATATCCAACTACTATTATGTAGGCATGCCATCATCGTCGTTGGCATTCCGTATTCATGTTCAGCATTGTGCATATCTCTTGCAAAACTAAGCACATACTGCCCAGAGATTGGGACCATGCCATTGTGTCTCTCTTGCAAAACTAGGCACATACTGCCCATAAGTTGTGACCATTGTTGGTCTTGTAGTTACTAGATAAGTTGCGATAACTATGTTCAGGGCACTCGAAGATAAAACCACAGAACTTAAACCCATACTCACCGCCGTTCTAGTATTTCCTCCCAGGGTTTGATCCCTTCCAGGAGTTCTAGGATCTACCCTTTTTCTCCCACTTCTACTGAAGTGACAAGCAAAAGTAAGTATTTTTATAAGGTATATCATATTGTCTCCACATAGATTAGTGCTATTGAATTTACGTTCGACAATTTCTCGAATTAATGAGTTTGGGTTTGAATGGGTTAAAGTAAATGCGAGAATTAAACATATGAACCAGTAACAAAATACATTCTTTGAAGAGAAAAACTTATCAAGCATGAATTTACACTACTCAAAACAAACTTAAACATATCGATCAGTTGCACTTAACCTACAATACTCGTCATAATCATCAAGTATCTCTCAAAATGTTCCACAATAGAGGTTATGTCTAACGCAAAGTTGGAGACAACCGTATTACTTGCATTGACGATCTCTCATTACAACACAAACAACAGAGGCATTAAGCTCCAATACCCACAATGATTATTAGCTCTAAATATATCTCTAGAATCTAGAAACTAATATATATCCATCCCTAATCAATATTTGTGAGGTATATGTCTATAACAACCCAAATCCAAATATAAAGCAAAAAAATTAAGGAAGACATCAACACTGATTTGTAAAGCAAGCTTTACACAACACCGTGATCAACAAATAGTAAATATACAAAAATAACCCAACAAATAGAGAAATACATAGAGAAGAAATGGAGAAAAACCAAACATCTCGCAGGTTGTCAGTGCCGATTGATGAGAAATCTGACTCTAAATCATCAAGATGCATGATCCATTGTTGTTTTCTAGCTTCTCTCATCCAAAAAATGGGTTTGATGGTGTTGGGACTAAAAAAATATCCAACCCCTAACCTAAAAATGTGTTCTTTCACCTATTTAATGAGTCTGAAAATCGCAGGCCGCACTTAGCCCTAAATTGGGCGCTTAGTGCCCTCTGTGCTGTCATGAAAAAAATCAGCACTTGTTTTCGCCATAACTTGAGAACTGTAACTCCAATTTACACACGGTTGTAAGTGTTGGAAAGTTTATTCAATGCTCTATCTAACCATGACTAAATAAAGTTGCTTTAATACCTACAAAAATGAGATAAAAACAATTAAACTCAATGATATTTACACGATAACACACTATATATACTATAATGTAAACTATACCGAATATACACTAAAGTTGAGGTTTATTGATGAAAAGAAAATGAGTTAAGTCGGTGAGTGATAGTTACACACACTCAAATTCACAACAGTTTAGCACTCATCAAACTCTCCCCAACTTAGACTTGTTTGTCCCTAAACAAGAATTAACCAACTCAAAGAAACAACAGCAAAAATCGAAGAATCACGAATCAACAAGTTTTGAAAACAGAAAACAATTGCATTGTTCAAATAAAAAACACACAAGAAAAGAAAATACTTACCACTAATATACAACGATAGCATAAAAACGAAATATCTCCTAAATACAAAACACATGTCAAAGATTCTAAAACAATACAAAGTTCAAAAATGAATCACACCTAACACACAATTCATCAGTGGATGAATAACAAAAACAATGGGTTCTTTTACTCTCACCCAACAATCAAGTTAACAACAAGTTAAATTATGAATTCATCCAAAAATTCACATTGAAAATATAAAAGCAAGAATCACAACGACTTCCAAGGTTGTAATGTGGCTTGGTTAATAAACAAGGGGCAATATCTAAAGGTAATTGAAACAAAAACTTGCCTAAACTTAAGGGAGTGATCAATTCACCAAAGACTCAAGCAACACAATTTCAATCAAACTTCTTCCATATTCCCAATTTGTCACACCAACACGCTACTTATTAGCATAATTATTCTACTCTTTTTGTTTTTGTTTTTCAAATTTTTTCTCTTTCTTTCTTTTTCACTTTCTTTCTTTTCTTTCTTTTTCTCTTTTTTTCACAACCGAATAGCAACCAACAACATAAGTGAGTAAACATTGCTCTCCCCAACTTGAATTCAACCAACATCAATGTCTGAATACTCCATACTTTCTAAGGCAAGGCAAAAATTCAAACCATAAATCATGGTTGAGGGTTCAAGAAAACAAAGAATCAACATCCATACAAAAAGATGAACTGAACACTCATAAACAAGCATTTAGCAAAAATAACATGGATATAAATAAAAAGGCTTAAAAGGGTTACTAATGATCACACACTCACAAGGTGAATTGACTATTTGGCCAAGTTAGTTATGCTCAAAATGAAACAAAATGCCTTGATCACTTTCATGCTTTCATACAATCAACACAAATAACAGATTAAACATAATAAAACCGAGTTACCAAGAAAGTTGGTCTCCTGTATATAGTAAACAATGGAAGCAACCTCATAAAAAGGGTTTTATCCTAAAGTGATTCAAGAATGAACAAGTATGACAAAAGAATGAACGTCATGAAATTTTGTACAAAAGAAAAGTCTCTTAAACATGATATGTTCTAAAAAGCGATAAATGAGTACCTTGCGTGTACCAACTTCAAACAAATATCATTACCATACATCCGCAAGTTGAAACGATCAAACTTGGAAAATCACCAAAAATTTCCTAAAGCTAATCAAAATAAGCTCTTGGACAAACACAACAAAAAACACATTAAACAACAATTATAGACATACTAACAGACCAGGTGAAAATAGATAAACAAACTTAAAAGTGAAGGTTTGAAATTTTAAGAGCTGGTCCGATTTAAATTTTTTTAGTCAATTTCACCACACTACCTATACTAAAAAACAATGAGAAAAAATAAAACATGTTTATTTTACGTCATTAGCTCGACGCCTATATTTATGAACATTCCTCCAAGTTGCTTCCGCCTAACTATTCCTAAGCAAAACACATAAGTAAATGTGAAAGGAACCAAACAAGTATACGATATTCACAAGTAAATAAAACACATACAAATTCACAAGTATAGAAAAAAACTATAAAACAACAATTTAAACAATATGGGCATTATGTGCAAAACTTAAAAACAAAGAAACTATCGCAATGTGATCCAATAAAAACACTAATCCCCGACAACAACGTCATTTTGCTGAAGCGGTAAAGCGGAAAACAAAAGTAAGTATTTTTATAGGGTATATAATATCGTCTCCACAGGGATTAGTGCTACTAAATTGTCGTTCGATAATTTCTCAGGTTAATTAGTTTGGGTTGAACGTGTTTAAAGTAAATGCGAGAATTAAACATATGAACAAGAAAAAAATATATTCTTTAAAGAGAAAACATTATCAAGCATGAATTTACACTACTCAAAACAAACTTAAACCTATCGATCAGTTGCACTCAACCTACAATACTCGTCAAAATCATCAAGTATCTCTCAAAGTGTTCAATAATAGAGGTTATGTCTAACGCAAAGTTGAGACAGCAGTATTACTCGCGTTGACTATCTCTCAACACAACACAAACAACACAGAGGCATTAAGCTCTGATACCCAAAATGATTATTAGCTCTAAATATATCTCTAGAATCTAGAAACTAATATGTATCCATCCCTACTCAAGATTTGTGAGGTATATGTCTATAACAACTCAAATCCAAACATAAAGCAAAAAGATTAAGGAAGACATCAACATTGATTTGTAAAGTAAGCTTTATACAACACCATAATCAACAAATATAAATATCTTCAAAGTAAATATACAAATATAACCCAACAAATAGAGAAATACATAGAGAAGAAATGGATAAAAACCAAATATCTCGCGGGTCGTCAGTGCCGATTGATGAGAAATCCGACTCCAAATTATCAAGATGCATGATCCATTGTTGTTTTCTAGCTTCTGTCATCCAAAAAATGGGTTTGATGGTGTTGGGACTCAAAAATACCCAACTCCTAACCTAAAAATGTTTTTTTCACCTATTTAATGAGTTTGAAAACCGCAGACCGCACTTAGCCTCAAATCGGGCGCTTAGCACGCTCTGTGTTGTCATGAAAAAAAATTAGCACTTTATTTCGTCATAACTTGAGAACTGTAACTCTGATCTACACACAGTCAGAAGCGTTAGAAAGCTTATTCAATGAACTATCTAACCATGAATAAATACAATTGCTTGAATACCTACAAAAATGAGATAAAAATTAAACCCAATGATATTTACACGATAACGCACTATATACACTATAATTTAAACTATACCGAATATACACTAAAGTTGAGGTTTATTGACAAAAAGAAAATAAATTAAGACGATGAGTGCTAATTATTCACACTCAAATTCACAATAATTTAGCACTCATTGAATTCTCAATTTCATACAAGAAACGAGACAAACTCAAACACAACGTGTCCCACCGGGTGTGCCAATTTATTTCTCGCGAATAATCTATAGCCTCTTATTAAAGGTTACTTGTAAGATCAACTACAATAATCCTAGACTTAGTGTTTTAAGTGTTTTTGGTTGAAACTGGTTGGTATAGGATTCGTAGGTATAAAAAGGCAAAAGTAAAGGACAATTGCAAAGTAAAGAAAATAAATGACAAGACTTCTAATTTAAAGTGAAAACTGGAAATTGATTTGAATTGAAATGTGGAAGCATTCATACATTGTTAAGCCTGAACTCGTTTCTCTCTTAGATGCAGGTACTTTGAGTGTAATGTTCTAAATGTGAAGAAACGCGACCCTTAACAAAAATACAAACGTTTGCTTAAATAGAAATCCTAAAAGTGTAACCGTCGACAGTTACTAGTCCCACATTGGGATTCACGGAGAACTTCCATAAAATATTTTGAAACATCCCCACGTTCTTGCTGGCTTGTTAGTTGATAACCGCTCTTTCTGCCACTTATCATTGCTCGTCGAAATTCATATCTATCGAGCCTGCCTCTGAAACTGGTGTCTTCGTTGACCAGCCTTCCTGGCTAAATACTTATTTGACTTGGTTGACACATCCAATTGCTATTTATGGATACATACCTTTCTAAGCAAAGTTGCCTTGCAGCTTGAGGGCTTACTTCCCTAGTCGAAAGTTACTTGTCAACACCACCCTATTTAGTATTCGCATAATTTAAACGGACATTGACATTTTTTCGATCCGGTGTCATCATGTTTTAACTTCTAAATTTTTTGAACATATTTTCTACTTCTGCCGCATGTCATCCTTACAAATGCTTTTCTTCTACTAGTGCCATTGACAGATCTTCCAATCACAACGCCAAACCCGAGTTTGTTAGCTTCCATTTGTACCCATTCAATCATATGTTGACGAATACTAAAATTTTGATCATTTGTAAATTGTTGTCGAACATCTATCTTGACATCAATTATTTTAACTTTGCCCTTAACAAGGCTTAGGATCATCATTCACCTTGTCTGAAACCCTTACAACATCTTTGGGAAACATGTCGGGGTGCACCATATCTAAAACATGCAAAAATAAAAAATTTGTTAAAACAAAATTTTGTTTTTGTATCAGGGATAATTTTGGATATGCACATTAGAAATATAGTGCGTGGGTCTCGGATATGCATATCTGAAGTGACATTGTTTTTTTCATCTCAAAATCAGCATCAATGCAAGGAAATGAGAGATGAAATGAGAAAAGATTACCTTGAATTACAACTTTTTGTGCTCTCTTTGATATGATAAAATACTTGGAACTTGGTTTGAAGACAAAAATTTGATTGAAAATGGTTGAAGTTTTGTGGTAGGTTTTGGTTATGGGGGGAAATGAAGAGAATTAAATAGTGGTATGAGTGATTATGTAGTAAGTTGATATAGCAACAATATATTCGGATATGCATATCCGAAAATACCACTGAATATTTAAATACAACGTTCAAATAATAATAATATGCAAAATGAGTGTTTTCGGAGATGCATTTCTGAAACACCTTGAAAATTGATTTAGAGTGTGTCCAGAGATGCATCTCCGAATGATATTTTGGAGTTTTAAGAGGTTTACTTCACCCATATAAGGATGTATTAAGAGATTCTCATATATTATTTATATGTTTGTACATCAACTTATCATATTTTTGTCTAGTAGTTTAATGACTAAAATTTTAACACTTAAAAATAAATAAGTGGAATATCATTTGTGAGAAACTACATTACTACCGTCGAATATTCATGAATATCTACTAACCGAATTGATTTAATTTACATTAAAATTTAATGTCAAATACTTGCTAAGTTAGGAATTTTAAAATATAACCGAAAATAAACATATAAATAGAAATAATCTTTATATTATAAATCAATTTTATATAATAAATTAAATTTAAATTCAAAATTTTAAGGTTTAATGCATCTTTTGGTCCTTTAACTTAATTTACATTTTCACTTTAGTCGCTAATTTAATAAACGTTATATACTAGTCCTTTAAAAATAGTTCTGTTAACCAACTTAATCATTTCCGTTAAATATTGTGAAAAACGTTAATGTTTGCATATGTGGTGGTCTAGGTGGTATTGTATTATCTACTTGACTTTTTTGAATATTTTTAATTTATTAGTTTTTTTAATAAAACACTTGATACACCTTGAAATCTAGTTTTATTTGGTGAGACAAGTTAAAACATGAAGTGGAGAAGAAGGGAAGAAGACAGTTGCAAACCCTAGTTTCTCATAACACGGAGAGGAGACAAAGACGAACATGCTTAAAGAGCAATGGATACTCACCTCTATTTGCATCATAATATCAATTAGTTTGAGTTAGGGTTATTGAAATATGTTTTTTAAGGGAAATTAGTTTGAGTTAGGGTTGTTGAAATTTCCAAGGGTTTTGATAAAGTGTAGTATTCACTTTTTCTTTTAATTAAAATCAGTTATGAATCAAAGAGGTTGGATGAATCTGTACACAAATTGAAAAAATATTGGGAGGCTGAAAACTCGAAGAAGCAAGTCAGTCAACACTAATTGAGTATACACCACCAAATAAAACAACACCAATTGAATATGCACCAGCAAGTTAGACAACATCAATTGAGTTTTCACTACCACTCTCTTCAACTCAATCAATTTTAAAGAAGAAAAGAAGACTTCAAAAATGACCAAAATATGTTTGGAGTCAACCACAATTGTGTTTATATTTTCTGTACATATAATTTTATAGTAGTATTTGTGTACACTTTTTATAGTTGTGTCTGTGAGTATCTTATGTCATTTTAGAATATGTTTAATGTCATTTTAAATTATTATCTTTGGTTTGAATTAAAGAACATAACAAGATTTTAATTTAATGTCATTAAATTCAAGATTTTATTGATAAGAAAAGCTTCATTATGTTAATCTAAAATGTTATGAAATTGTGGTATGGTAAATAATTGGTAATGGTCTAGTAAATTGTTATTAAATTTCTAATATGATCACTTTAATTTCAATTTGGTTAATGTCCTATATTGGTTTCTTAACTAATGGTAAAATTTCAATATAATCTCTTAATTAAATTGATGACTCATTATTTTGAATTTTATCATACTGTTATGCCATATCATCACAATTGTCATGTTGTCATACCACATCATCAGAGTTTAATATTTTTTTCTCAATATTTAACATAAATGACTAATTTGATTAATAGAACGATTTTTAAGAGACTAATGTATGATATTTATTAGATAAAGGACTAAAATAAAATATCAAATTAAATTAAAGAACTTTATAATTTAAAATTAATTTAAAAATATATTAAACCACGTGCTATCAAATTTTTACTATCGAACTAATCACAATTTAAATTCTACCCAAGATCATTAATCATTTCCTATAAAAAAATTTGTTAATATTATTCGATTATATTAACTCATCTATCTTAATAGTTTTATACATGATATAAAGTGTTTAGAGTCTCTATCAAATGAGATATAACCTGCCAATTTATTTGGTTAAATATGTTTAAAGTCTTTTTTAAAGTTAAATATTTTTTATTTTTCGTATTTTAAAAAATTTCATTAAAAAATTATCACTTTAAAATTAAAAGCTATAAATTTTTATCTTTCCTATAATTCAGCGACAATTTTTATAATTTAATAATTAAATTGATAATAATTTTTAACAACAATTTAACATTTAATGACTCAATTAGCAACAGTTTTAATAAAAAAGATTAAAAATTTAAAATTCTTAGAAGGACGATTCTTTAATATAGTTTTTTAAAATAACAAAAAGTAAAAATGTTTAATTTTAGAGTGATTTTAAATTTATTTAATTCTTTTTTTATGAGTAAGAATAATTTTCAACGTACAAATCAGTTTTATAAAATTAAATTAAATCCAACTTTACAATTCTAAATGGGTCAAATTTTTTATGTGAATTCTTAAATTATGTGCAAAATATAAAATATAGATAAATACATACTGTCCCATAATGTTTTCATATTTTAAATGATGAAATAACGTAAGAGTTGAGATATAGTATATGCTTAATGGGTAAGGACAACATGAATGAAGAACATGAATTGATTTCTTGATAAGAGTTGGCTTGTTAATCGGTAACTCAATGATGATGGGTCGCCCATCTGCATTAACTCATATTTTTCTACAAATTGCCTTTCCTACAAGTTGCCTGCGGTTTCTCAATCACAACTCTTTGCATTTATTTCTATTCTCAACGAAGCAATCCATTTTTCATATTCCTCATATAGTAATATAATGTTTTCAAAAAGAGGTTAATTTTATATAATACTGTACGAAAACTATAAATGGATTGATCATAAATTTTATGTTAATAACTTTCATTGACACACAAATATATCATAGAAATACGGTTACCATAATCATTTATTAACATTATAGGAAATTGTGATGGTAGGATTGCCCAACGCATGATCGAGAATAAAATAGTTTAGATAATAAGATTTAGCGAGCTAATGGACACTCTAAGTGAGTTGTTAGTAGACAAATGTTTATGAATCATTATCACATGACATCAACGTATTCAAACATGTTTTCGAGGTTAATAATTATCATTTATGTATCAGATTAATGTCATGAATACTTATTATGATAGATAATGGTAGTTAATGCCTTTGTCTGGGACCTGGTCGCCAAAAAAACAAGTATGAAAGGAGTTGGATTCAACGGAGGAGGAAGAAGATAGACTCAATTCTAGGAGCGAAGTTATCTATTATGATTCTTTCTTACCTACATCAGATGAGTTGTCAATTAGTGTTTACTATGCTAAACAAGACTTTAGACTATGTTTTATTTGGCTTTAGACAGCGCTTTAAAGCGCTGTCTATTTCAGCGCTGCCGTAAGTAAAGACAGCGTTTTGTTAAAAGTAAAAGCGCTGTTAAATCCCCTTTTACTTTGAAAGCGCTGCAAAAGGCCCCCTTTAGCCAGCGTTTTTACTTTTAAAGCGTTGCTAAAGGCCGCCTTTAGCCAGCGCTTTTTCTAAAACAAAAAAATTAAAAATAAAAAGTCCCTTTAAGCAGAGCTTTTAATGTTAAAGCGCTGTCTAAAGCCTCCTTTAGGCAGCACTTTTTTTTAAAGCGCTGCTAAAGGTCCCCTTTAGCCAACGCTTTTTCTGGGAAAAAATTATAAAAAAAAGAGCCCCTTTAGGCAACGCTTTTACAGTAAAAGCGCTGTCTAAAGGGGGCTTTAGACATCATTTTTAAAGCGATGTCTAATGTTCACGAAGTTTTTTATATAACCTTTTTGAAAGAAAAAAAGTGTTGTTTGATATATATAATTTTAAATGCACAGATTTTAATCATATTTGCACCAGGTTTTCACCATATTTTACACCTATATATACCATTACAAATTTCACCAGATTTTCACTAATATTAGAGCTTCAATCCAATAAAAAATAATACCAAAAGATACTATACATTTGCACCAATGTACTTATATATATACTATTACTCTTGTACATATATACTTTTACAAAAAACAACACTAAAACAACACCATTATATACCATTACAAAATCTATTCATCTATATCTTCTACATATGCACATATAACCTGAAACAACACCAAAATATCGTAATTCATACCATGGTACAAACAAAATATATATAATTTACCACATGACAAACAACAACAAAATTGTAACACTTGGATATACTAAAAATTATCATCAATTAAAGTAAGATTACAATATACATTATATAACTTTCGTCTCAATGATGTATTGACACCAATCCTCCTTTAAGTTCATCCAACTGAGAACTTGAGTAATAAACACACTTGAATTCATCAAAGTACTACATAATAATATAACATAGTATGTTTAAGTTAAAACTATTTAATTATATGAGAAATAAGTGTTAAATATTAAAATAACTCCTAAGTTAGAAATTCATACCTTAGATGGAATCTCTGTCCGATCCAAAAGAAGGATTTCTCTCATAAACCTCAACATATAAAAACCGCAATCTATTTCATTACGCTGACGAGGACACTACACATGAAAACAAAATATGGATAAGGCCTAAGTTTTATCAAGTATCATCACTATTAATATAATTAAAATTGTGATAATTAATTAATATACCTCCACTATAATCCATGTAATGTTGTTCGCTTTACTCTTTGGTACTTGAATACTTCTTTGTGCTCGAAAAACTTGTATAGTTCTAATAAAACATAAACGCATATTTAGAATAATTCACATAAATAAATAAATATACACCCGAATATTTAGAACAATCTCACTTACGTATCAATCATATTCTTTATAGCTTGATATGTACTTGGATCATTGCGTAAAGAATCCAGATAATATACAACTTCTCTGATAGGATTAAACAAATGTGAAATGAAAACTTTCTACACAATGTCAAAATATGAAAAATTATAATAGATGAATTTAGAATAAAAATTTAACTCGTTGCCGGTATTAAGCGGTAAAAAGAACAACTTTTCGGTATCTTTATCGGCCATAAAGCGCTCGAGTACATACGCCATGACTTCATCTGGTTTATGCATGATTAACCCTAAGTTGGTATTGAAAGGAGATAAGAAAGCGAATCTTTGCTCCAATCCACTCGGGTGCATCAATTTTTCATACAAAAACCTTAAAGAAAAGACCTCATTAACATTTGAAATGAGTAAATGAATTGATCAATTAATTAGACAAATTAGATCGGATATACCTTATGTATGTATTAACAACACCGAGGCCTAATTGCATATGTTGTAAAACTTGATCAAAATCCTTCATACCAATTGTTTCGGAATATTCAAAATCAAAAATACCAAACTCCATAGGTAGAATACGAGTATTTCCTTCCGAAATATCAGACATTTCTAAAAATGTCCCAAGGCACGACCTAAACTTGGAAGTAGTTTTTTTTAGCCGCGGTCTTCTTAGCAACAAACTTTTTTGTATGGAAATGTTGCTAATTGCAGGATTCTTACCCCTACCGACATCTTCATTCTCTTTAGCATGAATCTAAAGATCATATAATTAGTTATGTGAAGTATAAGATCACGAATTAACATTTTTCATGCATAAATATCATATAATTGTGATGTACCTCTTTTATTGATGCAACTGATTCGGTTTTCCGCAGAATCCCCTTGTCTTTTGCTTTGGATTTTGTTGGAGTCTAATTAACATAACCATGTAAAAACAAATGTACGTAAAATGCACATAAAACTTTGAATACTCAAAGGTTCATATATATGGTTTTAAGCATACCTCATCATCTACACTAATGAGGTTTGACGTCCATGCAACAAACGAACATATTGCATCTCCCACCAGTGTGGCATCCAAAACATTGTCAGGATGTGGTAATAACGCATCCTTATCCAAAGCAATGTCAACCGATACTTTCAAACAACCAGTAGGGAGTGGTTTAGTTTGAAGTAATTCTCTCAAAGTGTTATGCACTTTTCCCTTGCCAACCATCTGATAAGTCGGTGACAATAAGTAGAGTTGGTAAGGTGAAATGCCCTAAAACCAATAATAAATTTCAAATTGTTATTATGTATATATTTCAATTAAATATATTAAGCTACTTTAATTTCATAATGATATATATAATTACCTCTGGAAGATTCGGTTGAAAATTACAACTGATACTACCTTTGTCACTAGTAGCTTTAAAACCTGAAGCTTGCTCTCTTAATTCTTTTTCCCTTCTCAATTCACGGACATCAGCTTGTAGTGCTTCCAAGGTTTTCTGTAGTTCTTTATTGCTAGGAGTCTTTTGTGTTTTCATCTTCAAGGATTTTGGAGTGATTCCAAATCCCTTACCCCTCACCTGATCATAATACTCACGAACATCTAATGCTCGACTAAGTATGCTCCTGCAATCATTGTCTTCATCTGGACATATAGACTGAGATAGAGTCTCCTGAAATTCATATTAATATTGAAAATTTGTCTTAATTATATGTTACTAAACTTTTGATTTAATTAAAGAAATAATGTTATACTTACACATTTTTCAAAAACTTTTTGAACATCTCCTTTGACAACTCCATCCTTACCCACACGGGTTTCCTTCCATAAAACATGTGCCGGAAGAGATGTTTCAGAACTATTCTCCTTTCTTAACTACACATTAAGCCAAATAATATGATCAAATATAATTCATTATGAACAAGTATATCATTGCAATTTATAGATACTTATGATAGATTGTTCTAAGAGTCCATATCTGATACGCCCTTTTCTGTATAGATACGCGGGACTTGATGCTCTTTGCCGATTTGTTTCACTTACACTATGAAATTCTTAGGTTTTTCGTTTGGCTTTAAATGTTTCCCATTCTTTAGGTGAAACCAAACTTTCATATTTAGATGGAAGCTCTGCATCAACAAAAAATTTATCTGCATCCCTAAGAAACTTGATATTTAAAAAAGTCATAAACCCTCTTAGTAGTTTTCCGGCTAATCAGAGACAAAAAGTTCTTCTAGTATCATCAATGTTGTTGAAAGACCTCTACGAAAAACATACACATAGTGTGTTAGTACAATTAATTTAAAGACATAATCGTCATTAAAAACAAATTGGAACTTCATTAAATATGGTACTTGTATCTCACTCCAATTTTTTTCTTTAGCTTCTTTCAACTCTCGTTTTCTCGAATCATCACAAGTAATTGGAACTTCATTCCTTACAAGTGCACCAATAAAACTTGTCACCATTGAACCGTTAGGCTCAATTAGTTGGCCACTTTAGCTTCAATGCGCATTTAATTTTATGTCTCGGTCTCTATCATGAATGACTTTCTTCATAACTGTTATTCTCCGTATAATTTCCGCTTCCTGCTCAATAACGGTCTCATGATCTCCATCATCAATAGCATCATCATGTGGGTGATCCTCATTACTAGCCATCTAACCTGTATTAAAGAAAAACATAAACTCAATATAAAAATCCATAATCAATTGAGTATATAACAAATGACAAATAAAGAAGAGCATATAAATTTATTGAAAATGACATAATATATAACATTTTATTATATTACCTCTTTCACTAACATCTCTTTCTTTTCTTGACTGGAATATGAATTACTTATTTCTTAGCAATGCATACATCATAATTGATCCAAATTCCCTTGTTATGATCGTTTCTAATATATGATTCATCCGCTATAATATTCTCATCTTGATCATTCCGTCTAATACATGACTAATTCTTAACATTAATATCACCTTGATCTACACCGGTATCATCAATCACTTTGTTAGATAAAAATACTATAGACCATTTCGTACTCGTTGGGTCAGTGACATAGAACACTTGTTTAGCTTGAGATGCTAGAATAAAAGACTCGTCTTTGTACCCCACCCAATTAAGATCAACTTGCAGAAATCCTGACTTATCCATTTTTATGCCACTACTATTTACCCACTTGAAACCAAAGATAGGAATCTAAAACTTCTCGTAATCAAAAACCCAAATGTGCTCAATAACCCCAAAATATGACAGATTTTCATATTTGGGATTTAAGTCCTTCATACTTGATATGTGCATTGCTTCAGCTAGCACGGTGACACCACTATTTTGCATAGTATTCTTATCATCTTGTTATTTGGTATAAAATATGTATCCATTTATTGTGTATGCGCTATGAGAAAACACATGCAAACTTGGACCATATGCCAAACATCTCAACCTTTCTGTTATTGAAGCGGGATCTGAAGAGCGCTTTGAATAAATATGATCCTTAAACCATTGTATAAAACTTTAATTATGCTCTCGTACTATCCAATTTTCATTTTTGTTCTGATTTAACCCTCAGAGTATAGCCTTGTGCATTTCAACATATGGCTCAATCTCACTGTCATTGTCCAGAACATACAAATGCACTTGCTCTCATTCATCCCTTGATATTGTCTCAATTTTATTCCCAATTAATTTTTTACCTTCCTTTTTTTTCAAAAATATGAGTTTTGGGGAGTCCAACGGATTGAACATTGGACAAATGTTCAGTACAAAACTCAACCGCTTCTTCAAAAATGTATCGCTCAACAATACAACCCTCTGGACGACTTCGGTTTTTCACGCACCCTTTTAATATTTTCATATAACGTTCAACAGGGTACATCCATCTCATATAAGCTGGTCCACACAACTGTGTCTCTTTCACAAGATGAACAACTAGATGTACCATTATGTCAAAAAAAGAGGGAGGAAAATACATCTTAAGCTCACACAAGTTAATAACTATTTCTTTTTGTAGTGTTGGTAAGACCTCAGGATCGATCACCTTACTACAAATTGACCTAAAGAAAAAACACAATTTAGTTATGGCGCTTCTTACTTTTCTAGCAAAATAGAACGTATGCCTATTGGTAGAAAATACTCCATTATAACATGAAAATCATGTGTCTCTAAACTCTTCAACTTGAGGTCTTTCATAGACACAAGTCTTCTAATATCTGAAGAGTATCCTTCTGGAACTTTAACTTCACTTAGAAACTTGCACAATATTTTTCTCTCCTTTCTAGATAGAGTAAAAGCAGCAGGTGGTAGATATGTTTGTCTTCCTTTCTCCACGGGTCCTAATTCAGTTCTTATTCCAATCTTTAACATGTCCTCCCTTGCTTTAAGGTCATCCTTAGACTTTCCTTTTATATTGAGTAACGTACCAATAACACTTTCGAATACTTTTTTTTCAATATGCATAACATCGAGAAAATGTCTCACATACAAAGACTTCCAATATGGAAATTAAAACAAAATCGACCTCTTCTTCTACCCACCTTTGACAACCTTATGTGCAAAAGGCTTGCCAAACTGAGTACACATATCTTTCACCTTTTCAAAAATTTGGTCACCTGACAATGTAGATGGAGCTTTACGTTGTTCGATGTCTCTATTGAATGCTTTTCTCCACCCACAGTAGTGATGTTTAGAATGTAAGAATCTACGATGACCGAGAAACACATTCTTTTGACAAAGTTCCAATCGCTTCATATCGGTTCCATCTTCACAAACAGGATACGCACGTTGACATTTAATGTTATACCCAGATAGTTTCTCGTATGTTGGGAAATCATTAATTGTGCCAAACAACATCGCCCTCAAATTGAAACTTTCTTTCCTATATCCATCATAAACCTCCACACCGTTCTCCCATAAAATCTTTAAATCTTCGATCAAAGGTGTCAAGTATACGTCTATGTCATTCCCTGGTTGTTTAGGCCCATAAATTAACATAGATAACATCATGTACTTACACTTCATGTGTAGCCATGGAGGTAGGTTATAAATCATAAGAATCACATGCCATGTGGTATGTGAGATACTTTGAAGACCATGTGGGTTCATTCCATCAGGAGATAATGCCAAGCGAAGGTTTCTTGCTTCTTTTCCAAAATCAGGATAATCATCATCAATTTTCGACCACTGTGGTGAATCTGTCGGATGTCGATACTTTCCATCAATAATTCTTTCATCTGCATGCCAAGTCAAGTGTATTGCATCAGTTTCACTACGAAACATGCGCCTAAATCTCAAAATTATAGGAAAATACCATAAGACTTTTGCTAGAGACAATTTTTTCTTATATCGAGATAAACCGCATTTAGGGCACTCATTTAACGATGCATATTCGTTTCAAAACAAAACACAATCATTTGGACAGGCATGTATCTTATCATAGCTCATGCCAATAGAGCACAACATTTTTTTGGCCTCATAGTTTCGATTAGGAAGAACATTATCCTTCGGAAGCATATATCTCATAAGGGCTAATAACTCTGAAACTTTTATCCGACCATCCATTACCCGCCTTTAAGTTGTACAACTTTAATACTGCAGACAGCCTTGTGAATTCAGTGTAACCTTTACACAACAGTTTCTCTGCATCTCTTATCAACCTCTCAAACATTTTGGGACAATCCTTAAGATCTTCTTCGAGTGCTTCTGCAATCTCTTCGACTCGATCACAATCGTATGTATCCATGTCATTGTCGTCTAGAGAATAGGTCTTCGTATTACTTTTCTCCCTCAGTTCAACATTCTCATTAATTTTCTCACCATGATATATCTAACACTTATAACTTCGATCAATCCCACGCGTCAGTAAATGCGATTTCAATCCATCTGCGTCAACCCGACTCGCATAACAACAACCCAAGCAAGGACATTTCATTCGACTGGAGTCCTTGACGTGTTCAACAGCAAACTTAACGAATTCCAATACCCCATTCTCGTACTCTTTTGACAATCGATCGATAATCATCCATTTTTTATCCATGGAATTACTACTAATTAAGGTAAACAAAAACACTATAATTATTCACGCAACTATTTCAAAAGAACATAAAGAAAAACACTTTCGCGACACAAAAAGAATATTATTACAAACTTTTAGAAATATTTCGTAAGATTTAATCGGATTAGTTCTAGATCGATATAGACTAAAATTAATTATTTCTATATAAAATTAATTGTGTTTTTTAATTGATATAGATAGAATGTTTTATAATTTAAGAAGTATATAGTAAATAAATAAACGAGTCGGTAATGTTGAATTTGAACTTGACTTACCAAAGAAAGAAGAGGGGTTATTGGTGCCGACGGTGGATGATGCTGCTTTGATGTTCTTCGAATCGGTGATGGTCTTCGACAAACTACACCAATACAAAAAAGTCTTAACCAACTTTTTAGTAAGCACACTAACATTGAAAATGCATAGAGTTGAGAATAAAATCACGATACCAATCCTCAAATGAAAATAAAATCAAAGAACTCATTTTGTTACACAATTTAAGAATCGGAACATGGAAAATTGATTTCAACACATGATTTATTCGATTAAAAAAAACTGGCAGAAACTATAACAAGTTATAAGTGCTCGATAATTTCAACTCAAGAAGATTCGAAACAAAATGGGAAAGCACCCGATGTCACAACCATGCGAACTTTCAAATTTAAATCAAATTACACAATAAAGTTATCTGAATCTCAAAGCAACGGTAAAAGATGAATTGCTGCCCCATGAATGGTTCTCGACTATATCTTATGTGAATAACGCGGCATAGACATCAAGCCATCATCAAAACCAAAATGAAATAAAACTATCGCAACAAAGTGGCACCATAACAGAATTAAACCTTGAATTCATAACAACATGCATCAAAATCTCTTTCAAATTTTCTCACACAAAGTGACACAACATTGAATTCAAACCCGAAACTCTAACAAATAAAACAAAATGGGTAGCCCCAATAGTTTCTCGGTTAGTTTTATACACAAATAAATGCGACATCAACATCTAACCTTCATCGAAACTAAATAAAATCAGACAGCCTAACAGAGTTTATATCACTAACTAATCGAACTTATAAACATGTCTCAGGTTTTGCAGAAATGTAGAAGGAAATATCTAGAAATGTAGAAGGAAATGAATACCTAGAAATGTATAAGGAAATGTTAAACCAAGCTTAACAAAACCAAATATTGGTGAAATGGTTGATAGAAGTCCTACAAGAGAGTCCAAAAAACCAAATGTTATAAACCAAATACCCAAAGAACCATAGCAGCAGTAGAGATAGGAACAAGGGAAACTTACCTTGAGATACGGTGGAGGACAGAAATTGAGGGAAGGCGAAAGAAGGGCGGTCGGAGGGACGGCAGAAGGAGGGCGGTATCGGAGGAACGACGGAAAGACGAAGAGAAAAGTGTGAATAGAAACGAGTTATGTGAATAGAAACGAGTTCTAGAGGGATTCTATTTTTTAATTCTAATTATATGACTTTAGACAGCGCTTTTGAGAAACGCTGGCTAATATGGGCCTTTAGCAGCGCTTTTAAGATTTTTTAAAATAAATTTATATGACTTTAGACAGCGCTTCGGAGAAGCGCTGGCTAATATGGTCCTTTATCAGCACTTTTTTAAGCGCTTTCTAAAGCAACCATTTTAGCAACGCTTTTAAGATTTTTTTTAAAAAATTTATATGACTTTAGACAGCGCTTTGGAGAAGCGCTGACTAATGTAGTCCTTTACCATCACTTTTTTTAAGCGCTTTCTAAAGCAACCCTTTTAGCAGCGCTTTTAAGATTTTTTTTTAAAATTTATATGACTTTAAACAGCGCTTCGGAGAAGCGCTGGCTAATGTGGTACTTTTCCAGCGCTTTTTTAAGCGCTTTCTAAAGCAACCCTTTTAGCAGCGCTTTTAAGATTTTGTTTTTAAATTTATATGACTTTAGACAGCGCTTCGGAGAAACGCTAGCTAATGTGGTCCTTTACCAGCGCTTTTTTTAAGCGCTTTCTAAATCAACTCTTTTAGCAGTGCTTTTCAGAAGCGTTGTCTAAGGTCGGTCTTTTAGCATCGCTTTTACTCATTTTCGTATACAGTTTCCGTGTTTTATTTTTTAATTTACTTATAGCAGCGCTTTTGTATAAAAGCGTTGTCTAAGGTGCGCTGTCTAAAGGCCTTTTTGGCGTAGTGGTTCTTGCATGAACATTTGACATCTACCGTGAGACTCCGCTAAAACTTGTATAGGCCATACAAAACTCTTGGAATTATCGATCCCACACTCCCTCGATGACGAGAGCAACCATCGGCAGTAATCAAAGGTCACATGTAGAAGTGGAAATAAGCTAGGTCAGGACAAACCTTAGAAGGCATGAGTTTGACCTACGATAAACTTTTAAGCCTTGAGTCTGGCCTATGGCCTATTATATGTCTTTTTTTCCTGCCCTAGCCTTTTTAAAAATTTGGCCAGACCTAAAAGCTTACTTAAAAGCCCGTTTTACATTAAGGCTTTTAAATAGTCCATTTAATCTATTATTTTAAATAGACAACATGACCTTTTATATACTATTTAACTATTTTTCTAATACATATGTATATGTAGGTCAACCTATAATATTTAATAATCTTTTTAATAGCCTAAGTCAGACATCTTTAATTAAATAGGTTTTAAAAAAGTATATGTCTAGCCTTTTATAGGCCAGACCATACCTAAATAAGCCACACTATAGGCCTTTGTAGGCCGACCTGACCTATTTACATCCATAGTCGTAGGATGTTGTGACAGAGCTACTCGCTGCTGTGGAAGATCTACTTCGTCAAAACAAACTGTTGCAGGATTGGGAGCTCGTTTTATAGCAAAACCAACATTAACCTCAACCTGAAGGCGAGGAATTAGAGGATCCGATCAACCTCCGACCTTTAACGATGGAATTTGAGATGATCAAGTCCCAGATAATTTCAAGCTACCTCCATTGGCAACTTTTGATGGAACGAGTGACCCTCGGGAGCATTTCATAACATCCAACACTCTGATGAACATCATTGATACCACTGACTCACTAAAATACAATTTGATGGCGAGCACACTGAATGACACTACTTTATGCTGGTACATAAGCTTCTCAAGTTTCTTCGTGACCACTTATTAGGACTTGTCTGAGAAAATGATACATTGTTTTAAGCTAGTAAACACATAAAGGTGTCAACCACAAGTCTCTTCAATGTCCACTAGGGACAAACCGAGCCACTACGAGAATACTTGACTCATTTTAACGAAAAAACTATCAAATTCGTCCATCCTAATCAAGAGATGTTTAAAGAGCATAATGTTACATTAAAGGAGATGATAATAACACATAGAAAAGAACAAAGGATGCGAATGAGAGGGAGATATCAAAATCTAAAATGTGCGGATAAAGAAAATACTAGAACCAGACGCCTGTATGAGAAAAAGAAGCATTCAAGCCCAATCGAAAATCATATAAGTATTTCACCCTACTGAATACAAGGCGTGAGCAAATTTTACAAGAAGTGTGCCATGCGAAGATCTTTCCCAAGCCAAATTCTCCCAATGGAAACGTGATGGAAATAGACACTGTCAAATGGTGAAAGTACCATAGAGTTCAGAGTCATCAGTGTAACACCCACATATAATATACATCTAAAAAATACATTATACATAGTGTAATTGATACTAAATACACATAAGATCCTTTCGACAACGTTATATATACATATCCAAAAAGAATAGTGTACAACAATGGCACATGATATATATAAAGGTGCCTAATCAAAATATTTAATCTAAGTTAGTATCTACAAGATCCTATATATATATATATATATATATATATATATATATATATATATATATATATATATATATATATATATATATATATATATATATATATATATATATATATATATATATATATATATATATATATATATATATATATATATATATATATATATATATATATATATATATATATATATATCGAAAGATCGAGATCCAAAAAGTCGACCATAAGTCATCAAGCAAGCTTGCCCTTGCTTTTCACCTGTATAGAACTACCGGAAAAATAACAAGTAGAGCAGAGGCAGAGTGTAATGCGCCATACTTAGATTCACATGCGAAAGAGAGTTTAGCTCATCAAAAAAGATGATCAAGAACCACGATCTTAATTGTCTGTTTCTCTAGCAGATATATATAAGGTATAATTCTACATGAAGATGATCCAATGGTGATTAATCTCGGGATCCATGATTAGAGTGTGAAAAAGTATTACTTTATCCCAAAAGTTTGAAAGATATCATTTACTGAGAGGCTTTCCAAGGATTGAAGTTATCCTCCAACTCCTCATTAATTAGTTAGAATTTTAGGAGAGCAAACGCAAGTCTCGGGTTATGTCACCATCATTAATTAACATGTTATATTTATATTTTATAATAATATCCAATCACATTGAAAAAAATTAGTAACATTAAAACATATTTAAATATTATTTAAATCTATTTAAATCCACAAAATATATTATTGTGATTTTTAATTTGTCATTTAAATGTATTTTTTAATAACATTCAAACATATTTAAATATTATTAAAGTGTGTTTGAAGTCATAAATTATGAATTTTTTAAATGTAAAAATATTAAACAATTACATGTTATTTTTGTGGTAATGAAGGCTCTTGAAATATCTTGAAAATAAATGCTCAAATAAAATTTCATATAAAAACAAAATTACTCAAAGGTACAATGACTTAGTTTAATACTACACAAATGAAATGTCTTTTATCACACAAAATCTAAAACAGACAATGCGGCAAAGCAGCTCTGGATTTAAGGTTTGGAACACATGCATAAGGAAAATCGTGAGAGTAGCTAGATTAAAATATTTTTAGAAAACAAACAAATAAGAGAATGTAAGAAACCAGCATGTTGTAGCCTAACTGAAAGATAATTGAATCTCGTATGCATGTGATTAGGTTATATTTTTTGACCTATTGCGATTACTTGTGGAAATAAAACATTTATATTCTTGAGAATCCCTCATGAATAAACATATATCTACCCTGAGGGACACTAAATGAAGTGATAATAATAAAATAATGTGAAAACGAGAAGTTCCTTGATTGTCGTCAATGAAAAAGAAAAATCTTAAAACTTTGGTACTTTACATATAATAGGCGCTGTTTCCACCGTATTTACCTTTTAAAAAATAGTTCTACTAGTAACTATCATATGTTTTCAATACAATAACATTTGAGATTAATTGGTTGTATTGTGGGCGTAAATTTTTTTTCACATACAGTACATCGTAATTATTTATATATAATGTTTTAAAATCAATTAAAATAAAAGTAAAAAAATTATAAAAATCTGACGGTTATAATTAATGACCGTGTAAAATTATTTTTTTAAATTATTTTATAAATTATTTTACAAACTTAAATTCATAACATTTTTCAAACAAAACATCATAGTTATGAACTTAAATTCAATATTCAATCCCATACTGTATTCTTATATATTTTAATATTGAAATAACTTAATGGTCTGATTTATGACATTTAAAGGGTATGGACAAAATGAATGAAGAACATGTAGATACCAAAACTTTCGGTTGACTTTGATTGGTATACGCAGCCCGGAGAAAATGATTAGATTTATTGGTAAGAGTTAGCTTGCTAGTCGCTAACTGAATGATGGGTAACCTAATAGTACTTGTAATTCTTTGAGTGTTTTTTCCATTTTTCTACAAATTGTCTTTCCTATAAGTTGCCTGCGGTTTCTCAACGGGAACTCTTCATATTCCTTATATAGTAATACTAAAGTTTTCAGAGTTTTATAACCACTTTTTTAATAGGTTCAAATGTGAATGCGTCATTTTATATGTTTGACTTTGTTTATATAAACAAACGACAAACCAAATTCATATGTGTATAAATATTTTATAAAGAACAATGAAATTTGTACATTTTTACTTCTTGGACTGGGTCGAGTTATAATATGAGTTATCATGCCCGTAGTGAAATACATAAAAATATGTAGAGTGAAATAGTCACTTAAGGGTATAACTGAGTATTTATAGATAAGTTTTGATGTTCATGAAACCGACCACACGCACTTGCTTTAGCCTGATAGTTGGAGCTAGTGAAGTGAATCATTCTCATAATAGAGATTGTATAGTCATTCTCATAATAGAGATTGTAATTAATCTATAAGAATTGAGATGACTTTAGTTACTCTCCTAATACGTGATTTGACAAGTTCTTCTATAAACTATGACTGAAAATATTGAGTTGGGCTGGATCACGCACTCGCCACCTAATCTTGCTTTTTTGCACCTAAGTACCTTCTGTTTTATTTATGATCTACATAGTTGGTGGATTAGGCTGGATCACGTGCTCACTACCTAACCATTCTCTTTTGTGTCCAAATATCTTTCGTATTATTTACATACTACAATCTTTGTGGTCTAATTCTATTCTTTGAACGGAAAGATGTCAAACACAATGTCTGACATTATGTGTATGACAAGTTAACTATGTATCAGATAATATTAAGGCAAACATAAATTACACATGAATTGGTATCTCAGTTCGGTACAAATTCATCTACGTCTAGAGGGTGTTAACCAAATAAAAGTTCACTATTAATATTCAGAAGTATAATTTAGTCTTAGTTGAACCCTCCTAGTTTAATGTCTCTTTTCCTAATACTACCCGTGAGTATTTGTCAGGACTCCCTATAGAAAGAAATACACTCCTAATAGTCAAAACTACATTTAGTCTGTAACACCCCGTACATATATGTCTAGAATAATATACATTGATGCTATAAATGGTACATAGAAACATACAAAAGTTGGAAGAGACAAGAAATTAAAATCGTATACAACACAACTCCAATATCAAAATGTAAATCAGCTTGTCTACAATAATACACAATGGAAAGATAAGATCTGATGAGGTCTTCCTGCCATCTGCTCGTCTACAGTTTTCGATACTGACCATCTAGCAATTCTTCTACCTATAACCTGTGCCTGATAAATAATAAGAGGATTAAGGTGATATTACTAAATCTCAGTGAATTCTCCTATCTTATGGGTTCACTCGGTTTTATAAGGTGCATGCAATCAAAACGGATCCACTGTGGATCCGGGGTTTCCTTACGGCTGGGTACAGGTACACAACAAAAGGATAACATCTCCATTGAAAGTCCCTCGACTAACCAATTAGACAACAACAGGCACACATCCAAACACAAACAAGTATGCAGACCTGTACCTGTGCACGAGGAATCCATAAGTAAGTTCTACCTATCTACTTAGGCCACACAACTACACCCTTGATGGGTTTCCTCTTATGCCTAATTGTCAAAAGACTTGCACATGCACACCGCAAGATGAATCAGATCATTCTTATATGGAATTCCATCCGTGATGAGTTTTTCTGGAGTGACCTTGTCTAAATGGCGCCACAACCCCATCAGTCATCAACACACAAATGTGTGGATCTGTAGTAAAAATACGCCATAATGGCTACATAAGCCCATCAGGCGAAAGCCTAGTGATGTTGCCTACATGGCATCACTAGAGGTGAGTTTTCCTAGAGTGATATTGCCTACATGGCATCACTAGAGGTGAGTTTTCCTGGAGTGATATTGCCTACGTGGCATCACAACCCCACAATGCCAAGCACACATATGTTTTCCTGCTGATGGAAACGCCTATTTAGACCCATCAACGCATTGCAATGGTAGCTCAGGTGTGTATGACATACCGAGAACACATATATTTTCCTGTTGATGGAAACGCCATTCCAGACCCAACAGCGCATCACAACGGTATAAAGTGTCACTGATACTAAGTCATAAGTGATTTACCATCTAGTAGCATAGGTCTACTTTGATTCAAGCATACATCATAATCACACACACATCAAGCCACACATGCTAACATCTCCGAACATTCAACCGAGAATATAAAACAAACACCAATTGATCACAACATAGCATTTTCACATAATGCGTTTAAATTCATCATACATATTCATACAAGTAGTATATAAGTGATCATAACATGGAATTATGCATTTCTCAACACATCTCATAAGTCATAGTAGACTAGGGAGCTATATGGTTCCTTAAACGGAATGAAACTGCACTTTGGGGAATTTAAACATGCAATTCTTACCTAGAAAAACTCATTAAGATGGGTTCCAACACTCTTATATCACACATTCTGGTTTTGGAACTAGTTTTATTAGAAAGTACTTTTAATTAACTTTCTAACGATACGAACCACGCATTATTATGATACTCGATGTGAAAGTTACGATTTTTTGAAGTTTGGGAATTTCAGCCTAACACAGTAAAGTAATCAGTTACCATCCTGAAGTAACGAGTTACTTCATCATGCCATGCCCCTGATTTTGGTTCAAGTAACCAATTACCATCCTGAAGTAACTAGTTACTTCAACTATAGAATTGTTTTTCTGCTATTTTTAAGCTACATAATTCATTCTTTTCCAAATCCAAACAACCATAAACCTCCATTATCATTACCAAACACGAATTTACAGTATAATAGCATAAAATAACCATACTACACATAATAAGTGATATTTGATGGGAAATTAGGACAAAATAATATAATAATATACAGCGGATATATAATTTCCCAAACTTGTAGGAACCTTGTGGATCAACAACAAATATAAGACGGCAATCAAATAATAAAGGCACAAAAGAACATCGATATTTTTAACGTGGAAAACCCCTCAATATGAGAGTAAAAACCACGAGTCGTTTAGAACAAAGAAAAAACTCCACTATAATCAATTGAGGGTACAAGAGAGTCTTAAATTTTTTCACAAAATAGTGATAACAATTGTAAATCACAAAGCAAACTAACTTACAAATAAGAATCAAAATGCTAAAATTTTCCCAAATCTATAGCTTCAGTGCGAAGCCGATATTTCTCAACTCAGACCTTGTTTTTAAGATCCCAACCATCAAAAGTTAGATATATGTGTTGCAAACAAGCCCAGCAAATTTCAGCTTGATCGGATGGTGAACGAATCAGAAATTATCGATTTAGTGAGTTTGCTGCAGGAAAAATGGGAATGAGTTTTTATCCTCTTTTCTCTCTTTTGAATCCTGACATTCTCCACTTATATAAGTGAGACAAATGGACTATTTATATTTTGGTCTTTCTCCATATAGGAAGGGAGCCTAAACCCAACAAATCTCCCCCTCGCAACTATGTGGAAGAAATCTCCAAATCGACGATATCACAACAAGCTTCAAACTTCCATCTTAGTAATGCTTTATTTATCATATCATAACCATTTTCATCTGTATAAACCTTAGCTAACTCCAACAACTCAGTATCCAAAACATAAAGTATCCAATGATATCTCACATCAATGTTTTTGTACCTATTATGAAAAGTCAGATTCTTACCAAGATTAATAGCGCTTTGACTATCAACAAATAACACATATTTGTCTTGAACAAAACCAAGATCCTGCAAAAATTTCTTCAACCATAGTAACTTTTTTCATGCTTCAATAATGGGAATAAACTCAGCCTCTGTAGTAAATAATGTTACATAATTTTTCAATTTGGGCTGCCAAGCCATATCTCCCCTTGCAAATTTAATCATGTAGCCCGAAGTGGACTTTCTGGAATCAATGTCTCTAACCATATCAGAGTCATAGTATCCCATTAGAGTAGGCTTATCTCCTCCAAAGCAAAGCCTCATAGAAGTAGTACCGCGAAGATATCTTAAAATCTATTTTACAACATTCCAATGCTCTCAACTTGGATTTGACAAAAATCTACTAATTGTACCAACATCATGTGTTATATATGGTCTTGTACACACCATTGCATACATCAAACTACCCACAACAGATGCATAAGGAACACGTTTCATATCAAACACTTCATCTTTACTTGAAGGACTTTGATTATAACTCAACTTGAAATGAGTAGCAAGAGGAGTGCTTACCACCTTAGATTTTTCCATTTTGAATCTTTGCAACACTTTTTCAATATAATGTTCTTGTGACATCCAAAGTTTTTTTTCTTTTCTGTCACACATGATTCTAATGCCAAGAATATGTTTATTTGCTCCCATGTCTTTCATGGAAAATGACTCTCCCAACTGCTTCTTTAACCTATTAATGTTAGAAATATTTTTCCCTACAATAAGCATATCATCAACATATAACAACAGGATAATAAAGTAATCATTAGAAATTTTTTCTAAGAAAGACACAATGATTTGAAGTAGTCTTTTAGTATACTTGATCACATATAACAAACTCAAACTTCTTGTACCATTGCCTTGGAGCTTGCTTCAACCCATATAGACTCTTTCTCAATCTACAAACAAGACCTTATTTTCCTTTAACTTGAAAACCATCGGGTTGTTTCATGTAGATTTCTTCCTCCAAATCACCATGAAAGAAAGTCGTTTTCACATATATTTTCTCAACCTCTAAATATAGAGTAGCAACTAAACTCAACACAGTTCTGATTGATGACATCTTTACAACATATGAGAAAATCTAATTAAAATCAACACCCTTTATTTGACGGAAACCTTTCACCACTAATCTAGCATTATATCTTGGAGACATAGAGTTGCTCTCATGTTTAACTCTATAAATCCACTTGTTTTATAAAGTCCTTTTGCCTTTAGGAAAATTCACTAAATCATAAGTGTGATTATCATGAAATGATTTCATTTCGTCATGCATTGCATCCAACCACTTTTGATATTCATCACTTTCCATGGCCTCTTGAAAACACTCAGGTTCACCCTCATCAGTCAAGGTCACATACTCATCAGATTTATACCTTGTAGAAGGTTGTCTCTTCCTAATAAACTCCTAAGTTAAGCTTGAGATGATTATGGAGCTTCATCAAGATTATCATTTTGTGTCATATCATTTTACCCTTCATCATCACCATTAGTTGAAATATTTACATTATCTCCAATTTGCTGATTATCAACATAATCATATGGCTCATCATTCTGATCATCACCACCAATACCATAGATTATGATTAGGTAATCGAACTAGATCAATATTAGACAAACTGATATCTTTCTTGGGTGTAGTCTTATCTACCTTATCAATGTCTTCAATAGTTTGGTCTTACATGAATACTACATCGCGGCTTCAGATAAGCTTCTTTCCCACAGGATCATACAACCTATAACCAAACTCTTCTTGCCAATATCCGATGAATATACATTCTTTTGACTTTGCATCCAACTTGGATCTTTCATCCTTTGGAATATGCACACAAGCCTTACAACCAAAGACTCTTAAATGATCATAATTAGAATTCTTTCCAAACCAAGTCTTGTCTAGAACTTTACTTTTCAAAGTAACAGTAGGAGTAAGATTAAGAACATGCACCACTGTGTAAAGTTCATCACCCCAATAATGATTTGAAAACTTAGCTTCAGAGAGCATACACCTTACTCTCTCAATTAGTGTTCAATTCATCCTCTCTGCTAAACCATTCAATTTAGGAGTTTTAGAAGGAGTATTTTCATTTGTAATACCATACTTCTTGCAATAAGCATCAAATGATCCACAATATTCACCAGCATTATCAGAACGAACACATTTCAGCTGCTCTCCTGTCTGCCTCTCTACTGAAGCATGGAATTCTTTGAACTTCTCCAACACTTGGTATTTTGTCTTCAAGGCATAAATCCATAGTTTCGTGGAACAATCATTAATAAATGTAACAAAATAAAGTGCACCACTAAAATATTTTACATTTAATGGCCCACAAACATCAGAATGTACTATAGTCTATTTACCAGCCATGTAATTAGAACACTTCTCTAAATATGCATTCTTTAAACCAGGAAGAACATCATTTTTGGCTAAAATATTCAGCCCATTTTCACTAATATGACTAAGCCTTCGGTGCCACAAAGATGCTTCCATGTTGATAGCATTCACAATGTCCCCGGCAACCAAAGCTTTTGTCCAATACAATTTAGAAAACGTATCCCCTCTAGCAGCAACCAAGTTACCTTTATTGAGTTTCCACTTCCCAGAACCAAAGTGGTTGTTGTTGTACCCCAAAATTTTCCCTCCCATATTTCTCAAAATATTGCAAGAAAAATCTCCAAGTTGCTCAAGGTAGTCCAAGGGTTGGTCAGACAAGCTCTCTCCTAAGGCAGTCTATCCCAAATTAGGGTTTCACATTGCATCAAGATCTTTGAGTCCAAATGACCTCAGATTCTCACCGATGTCCTAATATATTCTCAAGATCATCCATGTCAAATTTCAAGCCTTGCAGATGAAGTTTGCTCAGTCAATTGCTTAAAGGTCCAAAAATCGATTGTGTTAGGGCAAAAGTCAATTGTGACCTACATACAGTCAAACTTCAAGATTTTTTGTCAACATTATCATTTTGAAGTATATTCCATCATTTTATCAAGGGTTGATCATGATTCATCAAGAATTGCTCACAATTCATCAAGATTCAAAAGTTGCTAAATTAGGGTTTTGTAGGAAAAGTCAACCCAACTTTGACCAAGCCTAACTTTCTCATACTTTAGGAGAAACGACCCATCCAAATCTCATTTTGAAGAGGATGCAATTCCCTACAATCCATCTTCATACCCCCAAGATCAAAATAATAACTCACAAGAAGTTATGAATTTTGACATTATGGGTCATTTTTGAAAGTCAACAAAAACACCTTTTTTGTCAAAGATTATAACTTGAACATGGAATATCAAAATGAGATGAGACAAAAAGGGTTGGTTAGAGGACATCAAGCTTTCTAAAAAACCCAAGAACACCTCCAAAACTTCAAAATTGAAGAAGTTATGCATTGTTGAAGTTGAACTTTTTTGCAAAATTGCCAAAAGTCAACTATCCCCAAAACATCAAATTTTGCCAAATGGGCCCATTGTTTTTCACTTGTTTTGAGTTTGCATTATTGCCCACGTGCTCTATCCTTGGCCATGTGTTCATATTATATTTTTATTATTTAATTTGATTTTTATTTGAATTAATTCATTTTAAATCAAATAAAATCACATAAAATCAAAAATATTGATAACCAAAGATCTTTTGATGATTATAGGTTTTAATGGACAACTTGCATCACATAAAACTCGTATCAAAACAATTGTACACATAAAGATTGAAATCAAGCCAATTTGGAAAGTTTGTAAAAGAAAATCAAATCCACATCAAGAGCATTGATAGAGGGAGATTTGGACAAGGAATGCAGACCTAATGTATTGTACAATACATAAGGAGGTGAGAGACACAAGAATCAGGGTTGGAAATCAAGCATAGAGTGAGAACCAAAGTTGCAAAAACCAGAAAAAAGTGTGAGATCGAAATCAGGCATAGAGGCAATTTCAAGACTTGAGACTTGTCCCAATCTCTTCCTGGCCATCTCCACAAGTGAAACCAATCCAAACCACGCGTTTTCAGACCTCCTAGCGCACTGTAAGTCCCTCACGGATCCGCCCCATTCTTGAATTCGATTTGTATTATTCTTGCATCTATAATAAAAACTAACTACATATTCTGATTCACCATGACATTTGCTAGCTTTCTGCAATAACCAATTTCATTATTATGCTTTATATCGTGGATCACTATTTTAGGGTTTTCTAGGGTTTTTTTAGGGCTTTCTATTACAGGAATAATTGGCTTGCGTGAAGGGTATCATCTTGTTCAGGGAAACAAGACGAGCTCAACCATGGTGCTACCTTTCATTTATATGGCCTGGGGAAGATTTTAGAAAGAAGCTACGCTTTTAGCTGCGGATAAAAATCCGCAGGTAAAAGTTGCAGGATTTAGAGGACAGGGACGAAGACGTGTCGTCCATTCATTCGTCCGTTCAAATATTTTGCGCTTTTTTTTTTTATTTCTGGCCATATACTTTGTTTTTATATATTATATTATGTTTGTATTGTTATAACAAATGAAGCAGCTTGGCCTAGTAGTGGCCACATAAGCGTTCAAGGATCCAAAGGCTAGAGGTCAGGGGTTCGATCCCTGCCTCCAACAAACTGCATTTTCTTATTTGTTTTCAGGTAATCATGTGCGTGTTCAAGTCTGAGGTCCACCATGCACATCCCTCCTCCATGTGCCAGATGGCCAGATGGCCATATCTGGTGGCCAAACCTTGAGGGCACACCATGGACTCAGTCAACGCATATGCAGGGAATCCCAAAAGTCAATTGGACTGGATGCTAATGGGCCAGCGAAATTGCTATTCAAACACCCAAATCAGGCACACTTCCTTTTCTCGTATATCTTATTTATTTTAATTCAATTATTTTATTTTGTTTAAATTAATTACTAACCATTAAATTAATTTTCTTTTTATCAAAAATCACAAAAATACTTTTTTTATCCAATTAAATTTTAGAACTTTCATTTTTATTAATAAATACTAATTAGTTAATTAGAATATTAATTAGGAAACTTTAATTTATTTTTGTAAATAAATAAAATTAATTAGAAATCATTAGGTTTTAATTCATTTAATTATTTTATTTTCTTTCTTAAATTAACAAAAACTCCAAAAATATGTCATTAATTATTTTTCATTAATTAATTTATTTTATAATTAATTTAGTATTTTATTTAGGACTTAATTTCTTTTTTTCTTAAAATAAAAAAAAAACAAAAACATTTTCTTTTAAAAGGGTCAAAACCCTAATTTCGCATCCGATTTAATTTCGCGTCGCGCCTTATTTTTCCTTATTTAATTATTAATGTATCTGCTCCCGGTTTGTAATAGTTTTAAATAGGACCTTTATTTATTTTACCGCTTTATTTTGTTTTTAAAAGGGTTGCTTTTGGCGATGTAAATACCCGACGTCTTGTAATTTAATTTCCGCATTTTAATTCCGCAAATTATACAACTGCTAGATGTTTGATAATAGGTTTTGCATGACAAGAATGAATACTTTAATCTAAAATCAAATTAGATCACCCTAAACATGTGCAAAGATAAAAATAACTGAAAATGACACACTCGCACATGCGCACTCTTAGGGTACACCCCACTTGGTTGCCTTCGTACACGGTCATTGAGTATAGGTCATTTTAGAGGTCGTCCTCTTGTCTAAAAGATCATAGTTTCCTCGAAACAGTTGCCTCAGATATTGTTGCCTCAAGCAAATGATCTAAGACATTAGGGTTACCGCTAAGGCGTCCTAACATTGCTTTAGTGACTGTAAGTCCCTCATTCGAATTGACCCTCAAACTCCAACGACGGTGCTACCTACTCACTAATAGTGGGATATCATTGTCAAAGGAAATTAGCATAGATCCGTTTTTGAGTAGGTAGATAGTTCTTAGATACTTGCTCATCCAAAAAAAACTTTTTCTCACACTTACACTCCTTTTCAAACAAAGTTTTCAAAAACACTTCATTACACTCTTGAGGACAGAAGCAAGAGTTAAATCGAAGTTAAAAACCAAAACTTTTTCAAACCCAAAAGCACAAAGAAAACATTTTGAAAATGATAAGCAAGTACCTAAGAGCCCATAGATAACTACGGATAGAAAGGGTGCTAATACCTTCCCTTTCTATAATCTACCCCCCGTACTCAGAAAATCTAAAAAAAAAGAGAATTTTTCTGTGATTTTTTCCTTTCCTTGTTGGATAAAATAAAAGTCGGTGGCGACTCTTGCTTACCGCAACATTTTGCAAAAACAAACGCAAAACGCAAACCAGCATTCCAAAAACAGTCAGTTCTTCCCACTGTATCACAGAACTGGTGACTCTGCTGGGGATGATAAGTGGGGTGTACCTTAGGAATAGTTCATCATAATGTTTTCAATTGCTTGATTTGTATGCTTTATCTTTGTGGGTTTGAATCGGAGTTACTATAGATCCTAACCCGGATCTGGGGGATACCTTTTAGGTAAGTAGCAATAGACTGTGAGGGAATTGTACAGCGTAGATCGATACGGTTGAAGCAGTAGCTACGTTGGTGTGGCACTTTAGTTTGTATCGATATCCCTTATGGTGGAACAAGGAGAATATGGGTCTTCTAAGGGGTCATTAAGCACCAACTGGCCTTAGAACCTATAATTGACCAACTTGGCCATAGAACAGTAGCAGTATGCTACACTCATTGAGACCAAACTCTCGCGATGATTCCGGCCGCAAGAAAAGGTTGCCAGACTGGAATTATGACCGATCGAGGGTGGTCAGTAATATTGAGATCCTCTAGAACCCGATTACTATTACTAGGACAGGTTTGAACCAACTAAACTGAAAGAAGGTAATACCTAAACTCCATGCCAGCCTAAAATCTAAGGGCTATCTGTGTGACTTGTTTACCCTTACCATGTTTGATATCTGTGAATACTTGTGATGTGTTTCTATCATAAAACCATGCATCATGACATTGCATGCATCTTGCATCAGACTAACCCATTTCAAAGACAGAGGGGATTCATCTTTGTTCTGTTTTATAGGTCATAGCCTCTATGCGTAGAAACATTATTCGGATCAGCTTTGTACAAGTTCCTACTCAGCTTAGAGAGTTGGTTGCAAAAATTCCAGATACTTCCTCCTTTATCAGAAGACATGGTCACCTCCTTGGTTTGGTCACTTCTAGGATAGATGAGCAGATGATGAGTGTCTTGTGCCAGTTCTTTGATCCATTGTACCACTGCTTCACCTTCCCGGGCTATCAGTTGGTCCCTACCTTGGAAGAGTTCTCTGATCTACTTGGTATTTCTATTCTAGAGCAGACGCCGTTTATAGGTTGGGAGAAAGCCCTTAGGCCGAAAGAGATTGCTTCATCCCTCCATCTGACAAAGGCTGAGGTAATGTCTAACTGGGAGACTCGAAGTGGGACAAAGGGCTTCTTGGCTAAGTTCTTGGTTGATCGGGCTAATCAGTTTTGGGACAGTTTGGATTTTCAAGCATTCGAGGATATCCTGGCTCTTCTCATTTATGGTTTGGTGTTGTTTCTTAACTCAGATTCTTTCGTCGACGTGAATGCAGTGAAGATTTTCATGTCCCGTAATCTGGTGCCCACTCTCTTGGGTGACATTTTGCACTCTCTTTATGCCCGTACTGCTCAGAAACGGGGAACCCTTATGTGTTGTGCACCATTGCTGGCGAGGTGGTTTATTTCTCACCTCCCCAAATCTGTTTTGAAGAACAAGGAAGGCATGGGTTGGGCCTACAGAATTATGTCTCTCGCTCACACTGACATCATCTGGAGCACTAAAGACATGGAAGAAGTGGCTATTATTGATTGCTGTGGGGAATACCCCAATGTTCCACTACTTGGAATTCGAGGAGGGATCACCTATAATCCTTGGCTGGCCTTACGACAGTTTGGGCGAGCTAGGAGGGACAGACCTCATGAGTTGCTAATGCCGAGCATTGTCCTTGACTTCCAAGGGGATAGTGAGGAGCATCGCCGCAGGTTCATACGAGCTTGGAATAGGGTACACAGGTCTGATCCGCACGAGTTAGGGATGAAGACCTCTCTTCCGATGGAACCGTATCTCCGATGGGTTCGAATCCGTGCCCAAAAGCTGGGAATGCCATACGAAGATATCTTACCGGTAATTATTGAGAATGCTGATGAAGAAGGGGTTCCTCCTACTGTACTACATCCGTACATGCCAACTGACATTGGGGCATTAAAGAGGTCTTGGATGCAGTTGAGTGAAGAACGGGATACTTACAGAGAAAAGTATCACGAGCAGGAGCGGAAGATTCTAAAGCTTACAAGACAGCTGGAGAATGAGAAGGTCCTCAATGACTATGTCAGCACTGGAGGAAAACGACTATGGGAGCGCTGATGTCTTTTGTTATTTCTAGTTTTGATTTACTTTTCAGTATTTCTTTTTGTAACGCCTTAAAGGCATTTGTCAAACATTGTTTCAAGTTTGTTATCTAATGAAGTGTGTTTCATTTTGGTTTACGAATTTGAATCCCTAAAGTCTTTGAAATCATATCATACACATATCATTCCCATGCACCTTATAACAGGTACCCTTACAGGTTTCTCATCTTCTTCGCTGTTTATTTCAGCACATCATGTCTTCCGAAACATCAACTGATCAAGCTATCAAGGCTTTGCAAGCTCAAAACGCTCAGTTCCAGGAAATGTTCATGAATTTGGCCAAGGGTCAGCAAGATCTAAAGACTCTTATCTTGAAGGATAAGAAGAAGAAGAAGAAGATAGTCTTCCTGAATATGGGTCGTAGGTTCGAGAACAATTTACAGGATGTTGACTTATCTCACTCATCTGGAGGGGGAGAGAACCAAGAAGAGAGGAGGGTTCCTAGCCCTGTGGTATCTGACAACGAGACTGACTTTGAAGAAGACCAGTATCCTCTGGCTGAGGATAGGTATAAACAGCTTGAACACCGGTTAAGTGCGATGGAGATCCATAAAGTACCTGGATTGGACTTTGTTGATTTGGGTTTGTCATTTGGGGTGGTGATTCCCCACAAGTTTAAAGTACCAATCTTTGCTAAATACGACGGGGTTTCTTGTCCAAAGCTGCACCTCTGCTCGTATGTTAGAAAGATCCAGCCATACACCGCTAATAAGAACCTCTGGATCCACTTCTTTTAAGATAGTCTTTCAGGGACTTAACTTGAATGGTTTTACCAGCTGGAAGGAGCTAGTGTCTGTAATTGGGAGGATCTTGCTGCTGCTTTTTACAAGCAGTACCAATACAATGCCGACCTCGCTCCCACGTGTACCCAACTTCAGGGTATGTCTATGGGTGCGAGCGAAGGTTTCAAAGACTACGCTCAGAAATGGAGGGACCTTGTTGGGAGAGTACAACCTCCTTTGGCTGACAGGGAATTAGTAGATATGTTATTGGGGACCTTGTCTGGTCCGTATTTTAATCATCTGATTGGCAGTTCATCGTCCGGGTTTACTGAGATGATTATGACCAGGGAAGGAGTTGAAGTTGGTATCAAGAGCGGAAAAATACAGAAGGGTGCTTCGTCAAGTACCGAGAAGAAGCCTTTTAAGAAGGAATCCAGCGCTGTTTACAGTTCAAAAATCCAGAACAGACCTGAACGCCGCCAAGCGGTTAATGCGGTTGTTATATCAAGACCTGCTATTGTCTCACAACACAACAATCAGCCAAGAGCCGAGAGACCGCGAAGACAATTCACTCAGCTCCATATGACCCTGTCTCAAATTCTGCCGCAGTTGTTAAAGACCAATTTGGTGATTCCGAAGGAAGCCCCGAAGAATCCCAATACAACATCACCGATGTACAATCCAAACGCCCGCTGTGCTTTTCACTTTGATAGCCCGGGGCATGATACGAATGACTGATGGGTCCTGAAGAATAAGGTACAGGATTTGATTGATGCTAAGGAGATTGAGTTCGAAGCGCCCGAAAAGCCTAATGTTATGACTGCTCCGATGCCCAAGCATTGAGTGAATGTTGTGGATGACGACTCGTTTGTGGTTTGTGACAGACATTGCTACTCCATTGATAACTGTGAAGAATAACCTTCTGTTATCCGGTTTATTTCCGGGCTGTGGCGAAGGTTGCTGTCTGTGTTCTGTCCTACCTACTGGTTGCCATCTATTGAAGTCATGTGTCCAATGCCTGATGGATAACAAAGAAATTCTATTTGAGAAGACTTTTGTTCCTTTGGTTCCTGTTGAAGAAGTTGCTATAATCACCATTTTCGATGATTCTTCCAAGGCTTCCTCGAGAAAGCCTATTAGAATTACATATGTTCCGAGAATCACTCCCTTGATCATTACTGTTCCTGGACCTACCCCCTATACATCAGATAAAGTTGTCCCATGGCACTATGGGGCTGACGTGTATTATCACGGGGTTAAACAAGATTTGAAAGATGAAGAGGTTGATACTGACATCATCAATATTGTTGGATCTAGTAAAGTCACCCGCAATGGAAGACTTTTCTCCCCTGATATCTCTCTACCAACTGTTCGGAAACCTGTTGTTATTACACCTGCCAGTACATCTGCTATTGTTCCTGTTCATGTTCCAATTCTTACCCCTGTTGCCGAGACAGCTGACACTCGGGGCAAAGGGACCACCGGTGAGCCTGCCCGGACGGAGGCACCGAAGAAGATTACTGTTGAAGCCTCTGGACAGGAGATAGAGGAAATTTTAAAAATCATCAAGAAGAGTGACTACAATGTAGTCGAATAGCTGGGGCAAACCCCATCGAAGATCTCTATGTTGTCCTTATTGTTGTGTTCAGAGGCCCATGCTAAGGCTCTTATTGCTTTCCTGAAGACTGCGCATGTGCCGCATGAGACATATACTGATCAGTTTAAAGATTGTGTGGCTAGTTTGACAGCAGATAACATGTTGGGTTTCTCCGACACTGATTTAACCGCCAAGGGGAAGAATCACAATGACGCTCTGCATGTCTCCATTGAGTGCAGGGGCACTACCTTAGCTCATGTATTGGTGGACACTGGGTCTTCGTTGAATGTTTTACCCAAGAAAGCACTAGATCGGTTAGACTGTGAAGGGTTGGAGCTGAAGCCAAGTAACATTGTAGTTAGGGCCTTTGACGGGTCCAAGAGGATGGTACATGGAGAAGTGGATATCCCGGTTAAGGTTGGTTCTCAGATCTTCGCGTCTACTTTCTATGTGATGGACATTCGTCCATCTTATTCTTGTTTGTGGGGTCATCCGTGGATCCACAAAGTTGGGGCAGTGACTTATACGCTTCACCAAATGCTGAAATACCCAGTCAAGGGGAAAATTGTTACGGTACGAGGAGAAGAGGAGTACATGGTGAGCCACCTCAACTCATTCCGGTATGTGGAGATGGACGGGGAGTTCATTGAGACCCCGTTTCAACATTTTGAAGAAATCCCCCATGTAACACCCCAGTTTCAATTATTTGATTTATTTAAATTTGGGAAATTATTTTATTAGAATTAATAAAATAAAGAGGAATTATTTATTTTGAAATATGGAGGAAAATAAAAGAAATAAGGATACATTTGGGACTTAAGTTTTTTTTTCTCATTATTCACGATAACACAGATTTGGGATTATTTGGGAAATAGAGCTCTGAAGGCGAGAAGAACGAAGAACATCGCTCAAGAACTCAAGCTGCAAATTGTTAAGGTAAGGGGGGCTACTACTCGATTTACTTTTGCTTATGGGTTTATGTACGGTTGATTTAGATAATCGTAGGGAGAACCCCAATTGTTAGATGTTACTAGGAATCGATACCCTTAGGATTGAACCTTGTTAGAAAAGGGTTAGGTCCCCAATTTTTATGAATCAATTAGGAATTTTAGGTTCCAAATGGTGGATTGGGAGTATATCTGCATGATCGTGAATTTACCTTAGAAGTTATAGGGATAACCCCAATGTTAGCAGATTTCCCCAAAATGAACGACTAATCACTTCTAAGGTTACTATAATGATTGTTGGTAATTAGGAAATTGAGGTGTTGTTTTGAATTATACAAACTCGATGTCGTTAGGTACCGAAATGCGCGTTTAGCTGGCATTTTCCCGCGTTTGGCTGCTGTTCTGAGCTGCTGCAGGTACAGGAAATTTCTGTACGCGCTCAGCAACACGGGCCGTGTTGCACAACACGGGCACCCGTGTTGCTCTTCTGTGTTGGTGAGATAATGTGTTTTCTGGACACATTACAACACGGCCCGTGTTGCACAACACGGGCACCCGTGTTGGTCCCCTGTAATGAGGAAAAATTGTGTTTTCTGGACATGTTACAACACGGGCCGTGTTGCTTAACACGGGCACCCGTGTTGATGCTGCTGTGTTGATTTTTCTGAATTTTGTTTTCTGTGCGTTATTATGGATTTTATTGTCATGTTTTTGGATAATGTTATCGAGCATGAATTATGATATGACTTGATATGATTGATGTTTAAATAGTATGCTGAGTGATTACATGCTATCCATATCCTGTTATGATTGATGTTGTTGATGTGCATGATATGTTGATTGATGTTCATAGTATGCTGAGTGTTACATACTTACATATCATGTTGCATTTGTTAATTCCCATTGTGTGGAATTAACATGGTGGCCAATATATGTGTCCGCGATTTAATGGAACGTTGAGGTGGTAGCCGTGTCCGCGATATAATGGAACAGTGAGTTATCCGTGACCCGAGATTTAATGGGGCGGTAAAGTGGTACCACATGCATGGGTGTGTTGCATTACCTTGAATATAACATGAATGGATGATTTTTCCAATGTTGTATTTGATTGTTTGTATGCACGTATGGTTGCTAAATTGTTGACGATATTTGATGTTAATTGCAAATATGAAAAGTAATATATTATGGGTATATGAATTGTAAAGATTTTTGTAAACTATGAAATATGCTAATTGTTGGGTGATGCTTATGGTTTCCTGAATTGATTGTTATGAACGTATAATCAAATGTATAATTGAGATGCTCACCCTTACTGTTGAATATTTCAGATTGAGGAGCTTCGTTCAGGTGCTTGGCGAAGGCTCGTCGTTTCTAGTTTATTTTCGTTTTAGTATTGTCCGGGTCATGCTCTGATAGTTGTAACTCCGGGAACGTTTGTTTGTCGAGCTGTTTTAATCAGACTCGTTTAATTCCTTATGTTTTGTTATAATATGATGTTGACAGTTTCCAGGTGATAATCCCTGATGATTTTGAAAATATTATAACATTGATTTTATTAATTAAATTATTCCGCTGTATAAACATGTATGAGTTACTACTACGTTATGCATGACAGGAATTTGTTTTATTAAAAGAGAATTGTAGCATCCTCGATTATACATGTACTCTGAAATTATGATTTTAATATTTGCGAAAATTTGTTCGGGGTTTTAGAGGGTGTTACAATAGTGGTATCAGAGCATAGTCGGTCGTTGCGACCAAAGTCTTGAGTCAGTCATCCCTTTTGTATGCGATTAGTGTAAGGTAACACTGTCGATACTGTATTCTAATGTGGAATATGTTTTAATTCTCAGGAATATGGCGGGAAGAGGTAACGGACGAAATGATGCTGCACTAGTTGAGGCTTTGGGGATGTTAGCTGGTGTACTTGCTGGAAACCCAACTGGAGGTGTGATTGGTGCTGATAGGCAATTGGGAAATTTCCAAAGGAACAATCCTCCGTTGTTCAAAGGTACACATGACCCTGAAGGTGCTCAGAAGTGGCTGAAGGAAATCGAAAGGATTTTCCGTGTGATCGATTGTGCTGAAGATCTGAAAGTCAGATATGGTACGCATATGTTGGCAGAAGAGGCCGACGACTGGTGGGTTGCCACAAGGACTGAAATGGTTCAGGATGGAGAGGCACTGACTTGGGCTAACTTCAGAAGGGCTTTTCTGAGGAGGTACTTTCCTGAAGATGTTCGGGGAAGAAAGGAAATTGAGTTTTTAGAGCTTAAGCAGGGCAATATGACTGTTAGTGAATATGCTACTAAGTTCACTGAGCTGGCAAAGTATTATGCACACTACAACAATGATGAGGCTGGGGAATTCTCTAAATGTATCAAATTTGAGAATGGTCTCCGAGATGAGATTAAGCAGGGAATCAGGTACCAGTGTATTCGTAGATTTTCTGATCTGGTGGATTGTAGCAGAATCCTGGAAGAAGATATTACCAAGAATAGGTCGTCTCACTCTCGTGGGGCTGTTGATAAAAGAGGAAAGCAACATATGGACCGTGGCAAGCCATATGGTAGAGATAACCAGAAATCAGGTGGATGGAAAAGGCCTAGTGGGGGAGATTCTAAGGCTCCTATCAGATGCTACAGGTGTGGTGAGTCTGGTCATCACATTCGAGATTGCAAGAGTGATGAGAAGAAGTGCTATAAATGTGGAAAGGCTGGTCATTTGTCTATTGATTGCAAAGGGAAGTCTGTTACTTGTTACAATTGTGGCGAAGAAGGTCACATTCGTCCGCAGTGTCCTAAGCCTAAGAAGGATCAGTCAGGTGGAAAAGTGTTCGCTTTGTCTGGATCTGAGACTACTCCAGAGGATCGATTGATTAAAGGTACGTGTTTTATTCATGGCACACCTTTAGTTGCAATTATTGATACTGGTGCAACTCATTCTTTCATTTCTTTGGATTGTGCTGAGAGGTTGAAACTGGACATATCTGGTATGCGAGGTAGCATGGTTGTTGATACTCCTGCATCGGGTTCAGTGACAACTTCACTTGTATGTAGGAATTGTCCTATTGAGATTTTTGGTAGAGGTTTCGGTATGGATTTAGTGTGCCTACCGCTTGAACAAATTGATATTATCCTTGGGATGAACTGGTTGGAATTCAACCGGGTTCATCTGAACTGCTTTGCTAAGACGGTGATTTTTCCAGAAGCAGTTGGTGTCGAGAATTTGACTATGACTGCTAGGCAGGTACAAGAAGCAATGGAAGACGGTGCTAATGTGTTTATGTTACTTGCTTCGTTAGATGCAACAGGAAAGGTCAGGAGTGGGGAATTGCCAGTGGTGTGTGAATTTCCAGAAGTCTTTCCTGATGATGTTGGTGAGTTACCTCCAGAGAGAGAAGTGGAATTTTCTATAGATTTGATTCCTGGTACGAGACCGGTGTCGATGGCGCCATATCGTATGTCTGCGTCTGAGTTGGCTGAATTGAAGAGTCAGTTGGAAGATTTACTGGAGAAGAAGTTTATTCGTCCAAGTGTTTCGCCTTGGGGTGCTCCGGTATTGTTGGTTAAGAAGAAAGAAGGTTCTATGAGGCTGTGTGTTGATTACAGGCAATTGAACAAGGTAACCATTAAGAATCGGTATCCGTTACCGAGGATTGATGATTTAATGGATCAACTAATTGGAGCCAGTGTATTCAGTAAGATTGACTTGAGATCGGGATATCATCAGATTCGTGTGAAAGCGGAAGATATACAAAAGACTGCTTTTCGAACGAGGTATGGGCATTATGAATATTCTGTTATGCCGTTCGGGGTTACTAATGCACCTGGTGTTTTCATGGAATATATGAATAGGATTTTTCATCCGTATCTGGATAAGTTTGTTGTAGTTTTTATTGATGACATTCTGATTTATTCCAAGAATGACAAAGAGCATGCGGAACATCTCAGAATTGTGTTAGAGTTGTTGAAAGATAGGAAGTTGTATGCAAAGTTGTCCAAATGTGAGTTCTGGATGAATGAAGTTAGTTTTCTTGGACATGTGATTTCTAAGAATGGGATTGCAGTGGATCCTACAAAAGTAGAAGCAGTATCTCAGTGGGAAGCGCCGAAGACTGTTTCTGAAATCAGAAGTTTTCTTGGTCTTGCAGGTTATTACAGAAAGTTTATCGAAGGATTCTCAAAGTTAGCTTTGCCGTTGACGAAGTTGACTCGTAAAGGACAAGCGTTTATTTGGGATTCGAAATGTGAAAAAGGTTTCCAAGAATTGAAGCGGAGATTGACTAGTGCTCCTATTCTGATTTTGCCGAATCCAGTGGAATCTTTTGTGGTCTATTGTGATGCATCTCTGTTGGGTTTAGGTGGTGTTTTAATGCAGAATCAGCAGGTAGTTGCGTATGCTTCGAGACAGTTGAAGGTTCATGAAAGGAACTATCCTACTCATGATTTAGAGTTGGCAGCAGTTGTGTTTGTCTTGAAATTGTGGAGACATTATCTGTATGGTTCGAGATTTGAAGTGTATAGTGATCATAAGAGTTTGAAGTATCTTTTCGATCAGAAAGAGCTCAATATGAGGCAAAGAAGGTGGTTGGAATTTCTCAAAGATTATGATTTTGGTTTGAATTACCATCCTGGTAAGGCAAATGTGGTTGCAGATGCTTTGAGCAGGAAATCCTTGCATATGTCTATGATGATGGTTCGTGAATTGGATTTAATTGAACAATTCCGAGATTTGAGTTTAGTTTGTGAAAGTACTCCGAAGTGTGTTCGTTTGGGTATGTTGAAACTTACTAGTGGTATCCTAGAAGAGATCAGGATCGGGCAGAAATCTGATGTTAATTTAGTTGATAAATTGACATTGATCAACCAAGATCAAGGTGGTGAGTTTAGAATTGATGAGAATGATGTTATGAGATTTGGCGATAGAGTTTGTGTCCCTGATGTCGCAGAAATCAAGAAGAGTATATTAGAGGAAGGACATCGCAGTGGGATGAGTATTCATCCGGGTGCCACGAAAATGTATCATGATTTGAAGAAATTGTTTTGGTGGCCGGGAATGAAAAAGGAAATAGCTGAATTTGTGTATGCATGTTTAATCTGTCAGAAATCGAAGATTGAGCATCAGAAGCCGTCTGGATTTATGCAACCAATGTTTATTCCAGAATGGAAGTGGGATAGTATTTCTATGGATTTTGTATCTGGGTTGCCGAGGACTCCTATGAATTGTGAAGCGATATGGGTCGTTGTGGATAGGTTGACTAAGTCTGCTCATTTTATACCGGTGCGAATGGATTACTCAATGGAGAGATTGGCACAGTTATATATTGAGAAAATAGTGAGTTTGCATGGAGTTCCTTCTAGTATTGTGTCAGATAGAGATCCGAGGTTCACTTCGAAATTTTGGGAAGGATTGCAGAAGGCTTTGGGTACTAAATTGAGGTTGAGTTCAGCTTACCATCCTCAGACTGATGGACAGACGGAGAGGACGATTCAATCGTTAGAAGATTTATTGCGTGCTTGTGTTTTAGAGAAGGGTGGAGCTTGGGATAGCTATTTGCCATTGATTGAATTTACTTATAACAATAGTTACCATTCGAGTATTGGTATGGCTCCGTTTGAGGCATTGTATGGTAGACGGTGTAGAACGCCTTTGTGTTGGTATGAATCTGGAGAGAGTTCAGTAATTGGGCCAGAAATTGTTCAGCAGACTACTGAAAAGATCAAATTGATTCAAGAGAAGATGAGAGCTTCTCAGAGTCGTCAGAAAAGTTATCATGATAAGAGGAGAAAGAATTTAGAATTCAGTGCTGGAGATCATGTGTTTATGAGAGTTACTCCGATGACGGGTATTGGTCGAGCGTTGAAATCTAAGAAGTTGACTCCGCGTTTTATTGGTCCGTTTCAGATTACGGAAAGAGTTGGAGGAGTTGCTTATCGTATTGCTTTACCTCTGAGACTTGCGAATTTGCACGATGTTTTTCATGTTTCTCAGTTGAGGAGATACATTCCAGACCCATCTCATGTAATCCAAATAGATGATGTACAGGTGAGAGATAACCTGACAGTAGAAACATTGCCTATGAGGATAGAAGATCGGGAAGTGAAACAGTTAAGAGGTAAAGAGATAGCATTAGTGAAGGTTGCTTGGGGAGGTCCAGCAGATGGAAATATCACTTGGGAGCTGGAGAGCCAGATGAAAGAGGCTTATCCGGAACTGTTCGTCTAAGGTATGTTTTCGAGGACGAAAACTCTTCTAGTGGGGGAGAGTTGTAACACCCCAGTTTCAATTATTTGATTTATTTAAATTTGGGAAATTATTTTATTAGAATTAATAAAATAAAGAGGAATTATTTATTTTGAAATATGGAGGAAAATAAAAGAAATAAGGATACATTTGGGACTTAAGTTTTTTTTTCTCATTATTCACGATAACACAGATTTGGGATTATTTGGGAAATAGAGCTCTGAAGGCGAGAAGAACGAAGAACATCGCTCAAGAACTCAAGCTGCAAATTGTTAAGGTAAGGGGGGCTACTACTCGATTTACTTTTGCTTATGGGTTTATGTACGGTTGATTTAGATAATCGTAGGGAGAACCCCAATTGTTAGATGTTACTAGGAATCGATACCCTTAGGATTGAACCTTGTTAGAAAAGGGTTAGGTCCCCAATTTTTATGAATCGATTAGGAATTTTAGGTTCCAAATGGTGGATTGGGAGTATATCTGCATGATCGTGAATTTACCTTAGAAGTTATAGGGATAACCCCAATGTTAGCAGATTTCCCCAAAATGAACGACTAATCACTTCTAAGGTTACTATAATGATTGTTGGTAATTAGGAAATTGAGGTGTTGTTTTGAATTATACAAACTCGATGTCGTTAGGTACCGAAATGCGCGTTTAGCTGGCATTTTCCCGCGTTTGGCTGCTGTTCTGAGCTGCTGCAGGTACAGGAAATTTTTGTACGCGCTCAGCAACACGGGCCGTGTTGCACAACACGGGCACCCGTGTTGCTCTTCTGTGTTGGTGAGATAATGTGTTTTCTGGACACATTACAACACGGGCCGTGTTGCACAACACGGGCACCCGTGTTGGTCCCCTGTAATGAGGAAAAATTGTGTTTTCTGGACATGTTACAACACGGGCCGTGTTGCTTAACACGGGCACCCGTGTTGATGCTGCTGTGTTGATTTTTCTGAATTTTGTTTTCTGTGCGTTATTGTGGATTTTATTGTCATGTTTTTGGATAATGTTATCGAGCATGAATTATGATATGACTTGATATGATTGATGTTTAAATAGTATGCTGAGTGATTACATGCTATCCATATCCTGTTATGATTGATGTTGTTGATGTGCATGATATGTTGATTGATGTTCATAGTATGCTGAGTGTTACATACTTACATATCATGTTGCATTTGTTAATTCCCATTGTGTGGAATTAACATGGTGACCAATATACGTGTCCGCGATTTAATGGAACGTTGAGGTGGTAGCCGTGTCCGCGATATAATGGAACGGTGAGTTATCCGTGACCCGAGATTTAATGGGGCGGTAAAGTGGTACCACATGCATGGGTGTGTTGCATTACCTTGAATATAACATGAATGGATGATTTTTCCAATGTTGTATTTGATTGTTTGTGTGCACGTATGGTTGCTAAATTGTTGACGATATTTGATGTTAATTGCAAATATGAAAAGTAATATATTATGGGTATATGAATTGTAAAGATTTTTGTAAACTATGAAATATGCTAATTGTTGGGTGATGCTTATGGTTTCCTGAATTGATTGTTATGAACGTATAATCAAATGTATAATTGAGATGCTCACCCTTACTGTTGAATATTTCAGATTGAGGAGCTTCGTTCAGGTGCTTGGCGAAGGCTCGTCGTTTCTAGTTTATTTTCGTTTTAGTATTGTCCGGGTCATGCTCTGATAGTTGTAACTCCGGGAACGTTTGTTTGTCGAGCTGTTTTAATCAGACTCGTTTAATTCCTTATGTTTTGTTATAATATGATGTTGACAGTTTCCAGGTGATAATCCCTGATGATTTTGAAAATATTATAACATTGATTTTATTAATTAAATTATTCCGCTGTGTAAACATGTATGAGTTACTACTACGTTATGCATGACAGGAATTTGTTTTATTAAAAGAGAATTGTAGCATCCTCGATTATACATGTACTCTGAAATTATGATTTTAATATTTGCGAAAATTTGTTCGGGGTTTTAGAGGGTGTTACACCCCAGACGCTGGCATCAACTGAAATTGTTATTGAAGATCCTCCAATGAAGATGGCTTCCCTCAAGGATTCCCGGGATGTTGTTGAGAAAGGTGGGTGTGCAAATTGGGGCCAACTCCCTGATTTTGCACATAAGACTAACAAGTTTGGTTTGGGTTTCACTGCAGAAGCTCAAAGGGTTGTACGGCATGCACGAATCGGAGGACCTCCCCTGTTTATCAGCAATTCAGGAGTAAATGCCATTGAAGACGGCGATGAAGCATCTGAGTTTGACAGCTGGATTTACCCAACTGCCGATGATGGACTAAGCAATTGGACAGCAAAAGACTTCGTGCCAATTTCTTTTATTACCTAGTAATGAGACTTTTGTTTTGAATTTGTAACAGACAATTTTTAAACTTTATGGCCCGGTGTCTTACCCGAGGCACTGTGGTTTTGTTTGTGAGGGCTTTATGTGTGTCATTTTCATATATCATTAATAAAAGCATTGGACGTTTTCTTGCATTTCAAATTTTGTGCTCCTTGTTTTTCTTTTTTATCTTGCAAAATAGCTATTTTACACACACTCACATATATAGGTCTACATCCACTCTGGATCCCACTGATAACGACTCTGCTACTGCCGGTTATGACTTTGAAAGTCCGATCAACTTAGCCGAAGACGAAGGTGAAGATGATTGTGAAGTTCCTGGTGAACTTGCTAGACTGTTACTTCAGGAAGAGAGGGTTATTCAACTGCATGAACAGCCAGTGGAAACAGTGAATCTGGGTACTGAGGTAGACAAGAAGGAGGTCAAGATCGGTGCGAATCTGGAGCCTAGTGTTAAACAATGGTTGATTCAGATGCTGCATGACTACGTTGAGATCTTTGCCTGGTCTTATGAAGATATGCCTGGGTTGGATATCGATATTGTGGTTCACCGATTGCCTACCAAGGAAGACTGTCCTCCAGTGAAACAGAAAGTTCGCCGAATGCGCCCAGAGATGTCTGAGAAAATCAAGGCCGAAGTTATGAAACAGTTTGACGCCGGTTTTCTAGCAGTTACTTCTTACCCACAGTGGGTGGCCAACGTGGTTCCAGTACCGAAGAAGGATGGTGAGGTTCGAATGTGTGTTGACTATAGGGATCTGAACAGGGCAAGCCCCAAGGATGATTTCCCTCTACCTCATATCGATGTTCTGGTTGAAAACACTACACAACATAAAGTTTTCTCCTTTATGGATGGTTTCTCCAGTTATAATCTGATTAAGATGGCTCCCGAAGATATGGAGAATACAACCTTTGTTACTCAATGGGGCACCTTTTGCTACAAGGTCATGCCTTTTGGATTGAAGAATGTTGGGGCAACGTATCAGCGCGCCATGGTTGCCTTGTTCCACGACATAATCCATCATGAGATTGAGGTATATGTTGACGACATGATTGCCAGGTACCAAACTGAGGAAGAACATTTGGACCATCTTCAGAAGCTATTTGACAGGTTGAAGTTGTACAAGCTGAGGTTAAACCCGAACAAGTGCACCTTCGGGGTGAGATCTAGTAAGCTGTTGGGTTTCGTCGTAAGTGATAAAGGTATTCAAGTGGATCCTGCAAGGGTGAAGGCTATACAGGAAATTCCAGCTCCCCGAACAGAAAAAGAAGTCAGAGGCTTTTTGGGACGATTGAACTATATTGCCTGATTCATCTCGCACCTGACTGCTACTTGTGAGCTGATCTTCAAGTTACTGATGAAAGATCAAGTGGTAAGATGGAACGATGAATGTCAGGCCGCTTTCGAAAGGATTAAAGAGTATCTCCAAGAGCCACCTATTATGATGCCTCAAGTTGAAGGGAGACCTTTGATCTTATACTTGACAGTACTCGACAATTCGATGGGGTGTGTGATGGGTCAACATGACGAGTCTGGCTGAAAAGAGCATGCTATTTATTACCTTAGCAAAAAGTTTACCGACTGCGAGACCCGATACTCGTTGCTTGAGAAAACTTGATGCGCTTTGGCATGGGTTGCTCGCCGACTGAGACAGTATATGCTGACTCACACTACTCTATTAATATCAAAGATGGATCCAATCAAGTATATCTTTGAGAAGCCTGCCTTGTCCGGACGAATAACGAGATGGCAGATGATCTTGACTGAGTATGACATCCAGTACACGACCCAAAAGGCAATCAAAGGAAGTGTGTTGGCGGATCATTTGGCACATCAGGCAGTGGACGATTACCAGTCTATGAACTTTGAATTTCCGGATGAGAATATCATGATAGTGACTGACTGTGAGACACCTGGACCGGATGAAGGACCTGAGGAAGGATCCCGATGGTCTATGTACTTTGATGGAGCTTCAAACGCTTTGGGCAATGGCATTGGCGCCGTGATCATATCTCCTAAAGGCTCTCATACTCCATTTACCGCCCGACTATGTTTCAACTGCACCAACAACATGGCGGAGTATGAAGCGTGCATTATGGGTCTTCGAGCAGCAATTGACCTAAGGGTTAAGTTCTTAAGTGTATTCGGAGATTCCGCTCTCGTGATTAGTCAGATCAAAGGCGAGTGGGATATGAAACACCCTAATATTATTCCTTACAAGGAGTATGTGTTGACGTTGCTTCCACACTTAGAGGAGATAACCTTTGAACACTTCCCTAGAGAGGAGAATCAATTAGCGGACGTGCTGGCTATGATGTATTCTATGTTCAAAGTCAATTGGGACAACGAAGCTCCCCGGATTACCATTGAAAAGTTGGACGAACCTGCACATTGTTGCGACATTGAGACTGAAGAGGTAGTAGATAAACCCTGGTTTCATGAGGTGAAAATGTATCTTGAGGCTCAAGAATACCCTGAGGGTGCTTCTGTTAATGACAAAAAGTTTCTAAGGAGGTTCGCGGCGAAGTTCTTCATCAGTAATGGCATCCTTTATAAGCGTAACCATGATTCAACCTTACTGCGTTGTGTGGATAATAACGAAGCAGAAAGGATCATGACGGAGTTACATGAAGGTACTTTCGGGACTCATTCCAGTGGACACACCATGGCAAAGAAAATCCTTTGGGCAGGATATTTTTGGTCCATAATGGAAGCCGACTGTTATCAGCATTCTCGGACCTGTCACAAGTGCCAAGTTTATGCTGATAAGGTGCACATACCTCCGGTACCTCTGAATGTCTTGACGGCTCCATGGCCTTTTGCAATGTGGGGCATCGACATGATCGGCGAGATCAGACCTACTGCGTCCAACGGGCATCATTTCATCCTAGTGGCTATTGATTACTTTACGAAGTGGGTTGAAGCAGCTTCCTTTTCTACTGTAACCAAGAACGTCGTAGCACGGTTTATTCGGCATAATCTGATCTGTCGATATGGTGTACCATAGAGGATCATTACAGACAATGGTACAAATCTCAACAATAAGATGATCACTGAACTCTGCAAACAGTTCAAGATACAGCATCACAACTCTTCTCCCTACCGGCCGAAGATGAATGGGGATAAAGAAGCAGCTAATAAAAATATCAAGAAGATTGTGCAGAAGATGACGGTGACATACAAAGATTGGCACGAGATGCTACCTTTTGCTCTTCATGGGTACCGTACCTCAGCGTGGACGTCAACAGGGGCAACACCCTATTCCTTGGTATATGACATGGAGGCAGTCTTGCCCATTGAAGTTCAGATACCCTCTCTTCGGATTATGAAGGATGCAGGTTTGAGCAAAGATGACTGGATCCAGACCCGTCTTGATCAGCTGAACTTAATTAATGAAAAGATACTTACTGCTATTTGTCATGGTCATACGTATCCAAAGCGGATGATCAAGGCATTTAACAAGAAAGTTAGACGACAAGAGTATCAAGTTGGGGATCTGGTGATCAAGCGCATCATCCTACCTCAAGGTGATCCCAGGGGCAAATGGACCCCTACTTACGAAGGGCCATTTGTGGTTAAGAACATTTTCTCAAGAGGAGCGATGATTCTAACCACCATGGATGGTGACGACCTTCCTCACCCCGTCAATGCAGACATAGTGAAAAGATACTACACATAATCAAAGACCCGCTAGGTTGACTGGCCTAGGCAAAAATAAGGGCTTCCCGGCGAACCAAAAGGGTTCGGGCAAAAATAAGGGATGAAAATAAAAAATCTGTACACCCGGTAAGTCGAAAACCTAAAAAAGCGGCTTGGGAAAAAAAAGGGTATCCCGGTGGACTGAAAACCCGAAAGGGCGGTCCAGGCAAAAATTAGGGATCAAAGCGTAACACTATGTCTCATTGGATCACCTTACAACCAGACTTCGGTATCGACTATCAAGCTCGGACGACACTAATCAATCTGATCTACCTTCAGCCAAGTAACGAAGCGATGAGATGCTCGAGGACATAAAGGCAATAGCAGAGTTGGAACCTAGTGGGATTATTCACATAGTTGTTTTTCTTTGTTTGTCACAAATTGTATAAACTCTATTTGTTCGGCAGCGTTCTCTTACTAGAACGTCAGCCTCTTGTACAAAACACCTATTTACAGGCTAACTTCAAAAATCAATACAATTCATCTTCAAAGAAATTTCAAACTGTTTTTCCTTTATCTATTTTGTTTTGCAAAGAACGTCCAATGTTCATTTTTGATATATGCATTTGACATTAATTGCTGCTCATAAATATTTACATGCGAAACAAAAGACGATTACTTGTAATATCAGAAACAGGGGCAATAAGAATTGTCCAAGCTTTACAGTTGCTCTGTCCACCAGGTACAAGGTAAATTTAGATGAAGAATATGGCTAAGGTGCATTCACTCCCCGCAGAGTAAGAAAAGACAGTAAGGTTAACTCTCTCCAACTGAGACCCGCAACTGTGAATGAATCGGTAATATTCTCCCCAAGCAGAGTTTATCTATCATCAGCACTAAAAAGTCTTATCATCCCCGGTGGAGTATAAAATATCCCCAGTGGAGTTTGAAAATTCTCCCCAGCGCAGTCTGAAAAAGCTTCCCCAGTGGAGTATGGAGAATCATCCCCAGTAGACTTTGAAAGGTTATCCCCAGTAGAGCCTAAAAGGGTATCCCCAGTGAAGTCGCAACTGAAGATCATTCCCAAAGGAGCTCATTTCCTTTCACAAGTAGAAACTTGAATCCTCAACAGGATTCAGTATCACCAGCAACTGCAATTCATCCCCAACGGAATTTATTAGCGAAATACTCTACAGAGCATCTCTTCCCCATAGAGTAATCTCCTCATCAATTAATTCCCCAACAAAGTTATTCTCTCCTGCAGGTTTATTCTCACAATCATCTTTATTCGTTATCCCCAGCGAAAACGAAGAATTCAACTCTTTTTCTCCAGCAGCTATCCGAGATTTATTTTCCCCAGCTCAAAACATTACATTTCCATACATCATGACACATGCATATACACATCATACAACACAATCTCATTTATTTTTTAGAACATCATTGCCTGATACATATCATGCATTACATACAACTAACCTTTACCTTTTCAGGAAGGATGCAATTAAATTCTCACAAAATTCAAAGCTGTGAAGCTTTTACCTTCGTTGAAATACAAACAGGTTCCTAAATCTCAGCAGAGAAGTTTTCTCAGTTGAATTACGGGAGAGTTCTTAAATCTCGACGAAGATGTTTCCCCAAGTCGAATTATTGACAAGTTCTTAAATCTCAGCAGAGATGTTTTTCTCAGTTGAATTACATATAAGGTCCTAAATCTCGACAAAAATGTTCCTCCGTTGAATTACATACAGGTTCCTAAATCTCAGCAGAGAAGTTTTCTCAGTTGAATTACGGGCGAGTTCTTAAATCTCGATGAAGATGTTTCCCTCCAGTCAAATTACTAACAAGTTCTTAAATCTTAGCAGATATGTTTTTCTCAGTTGAATTACAGACAAGGTCCTAAATCTCGACGAAGTTCCTCCGTTGAAGTACAAACAGGTTCCTAAATCTCAGCAGAGAAGTTTTCTCAGTTGAATTACGGGCGAGTTCTTAAATCTCGATGAAGATGTTTCCCCAAGTCGAATTACTGACAAGTTCTTAAATCTCAACAGAGATGTTTTTCTCAGTTGAATTACAGACAAGGTCCTAAATCTCGACAAAGTTCCTCCGTTGAATTACAGACAAGTTCCTAAATCTCACCAGAGAAGTTTTCTCAGTTGAATTACGGGCAAGTTTTTAAATCTCGACAAAGATGTTTCCCCCTAGTTGAATTACGGACAAGTTCTTAAAACTCAGCAGAGATGTTTTCTCAGTTGAAGTACAGGCAAGTTTGTGATCGGTGGATCTGGAACTGACTGTTTTAAAGCTGGTTCGCGAAATGTCGCGGAAGCAAGAGTCGCCACCGTCTTTTATTTTCTCCAAATGGAAAGGACAAAAGCACAGAAAAATTCCTTAAAAGAGATTGCTCTCGGTTCGGGAGGTAGGTTATAGAAAGGGAAGGTGTTAGCACCCTTTCTATCCATGGTTATCCATGGGCTCTTAGATACTTGCTCACTTGTGTTTTCAAAATGTTTGCTTGCTTTTCAATGTGGGTTTCAAAAATATTCTTTGAAAAGTTTCGGTTCAACTCGTACGTCAGAGTGTTTGAAAAGTTTGTTTTGAAAGTTTTTGAAAGTGTGTTGGTGTGAAAAGTATTATTTGTTTTGTTTTTGAAGAGAGCAAGTATCTACGAGAACCTACCTACCCTAAGGAATTCGTCTGTGTAAATGTCCTTTAAAGTAGTGCCATCCCACCATTGAGAGGTAGGTAGCACCACTGTTGGAGGTGTTCGGGTCAATTCGAGTTTTAGGGACATGGTGATCACCGGAGCAATGGGAAGACACCTTAGAAGCTACCCTCATGCCAGGTTCCCGGATCATGAGGACTTACTAAGACGTCTTCTACTCGACGACCACCTTTCGAAAGGCAACAGTGAGGCGTACCCTAGGGGTGGTGTGTGCGGTCCGTGTGTCATGTTTCAATTATTTTGTCTTGTCATGTTTGTTGTGGTCTACGCTTGATTTTAATTTTAGGGCCATACATTCTTTCATGCATATTTATTAACAATTATAAAGTTTGCGAAAAAATAAATCTAAACTATTACAAATGGCGCGGGTCCACATCGCCAAAAAAACCGAACCCGATTTGACTGAAAGTAAAAAAGCAATAAAATAAAAGTGCGAGAAATAAATCTAAACTTATTACAAGGCTTTGGGGCATATACAGAGGTATTTAAACAATATAAAATAAATGCGCGAAATAAAAAGATTAAACAAAACTAGGGCGTTGGACCCTTTTACAAACAATTAAAATTAATCAAGGAATTTAAAATTAAAATTAAATGAAAAATAGTATTTTTGTGTTTTTTAGATTTAAAAGAGGAAAAAGACAAATTAATTAAAACTAAAATGCTAAACCCTAGTTCTAATGTTTTTTAAGTTATTAAGAAAAAGATTTAATTTCTAACCTAATTTAATTCTAAATTAATTTATGTACAATTTTTGATTTATGAAAATAAATAAATAATATTATTATTCTGAAAAAAAAGGGAAAAATAAAAAAAAGAAAATAAAAAGTTATTAAACCTAAATTCTATTTTTTTGGATTTTTATTAAAAAGGATTAAAATTGAAAACCTAATTAAAACTAAATATTTACATGTCATTATTTATATAAAAAAAATATTTAAAATAAGATAATTATTAATTTTTTTTTTACTTTTCTGATTTTTGTGATGTTTTTGTATTTTTGTAAAAAAATTATTAATTAAATAAATAGCAAGTAAAAGAAATAAAAGAAAAAATTAAAGAAAGAATAAAAATAAAAATAATAAAGCAAACCAGGGGGGTGTGACCCCAAAATTGGAAGTGTAGGCCTGGTGATTTTGGCCCATCAAGCCTTGAATTCGCTGACTTTTTCTAATCCTGTATGATGCAGTTGACTTGATGTATAATGCATCTTGAACATTGGCCATGGATCTGATGCCTTGGGGACGCGTGGAGGTTGGAGGAGGATGGAACATGGTGTACCTGGAAGTTAGTGAAGCATAGAATTTTGTTTTGAAAAATAATGTGGAAATTGGCCAGACCTGGGACTTGAACCCAGGTCATGAGAGTCACAGGCACGCTTCCTTGTCCACTGAGCCACTTGCATTTCATTTAACATATAATATAATATAAATAATATAAAAGAGAAGTAGCACAACTCTTGGAACGCGCGCGAACTTTTAAATCTCCCAATCCCTGCATGCCACGAGTCCTTCTTCTTCGTCCCTGTAAAACAAAGCAAATAAGCAACGGTTTTGCAACCGTGGTGTTAGGCAGGCTATGGAGAAATAGCGACTAGCGCTATGGTGATCAGAAATTAGGCGCGAGGGTCAAGATGTCTTCATCTTGAGGCACTGAATCCAACCATGGTGCTTCTGAGTCCTAATTTTTCCTTTATGCCAAAGCCCCAATTCCAGAAAACTGTAACCCTAACTATCGTTCATGGCCAAATCGCATGTATTGCTCAAAAATGAAATTAATTATTATGGTTAGCTTTGAAACTTTGTAAGGAACAAGAATCTACAATTAAAATGCAATGATCATGCTTAGAATTGAGAACACGATTTCAAAAAAAGTTCTGTACAGTTTGAGTACGATCCACCAATTCCTTACGCTTTTGTTGTTGTTTGTGATTGAGATTCGTTCAGGAGTGCCTCAGGATGCTAATGGGAAAAGAATTAAGGCTTGAAAAATCCTCCAACTTTGAAATCAGATTTGTCTTTTTATGTCAAAATTTCAAATTGCCAAAGCTTGTTTGGGCGCAACTTATGATCTCTTAGGCCTAGGGTTTGACTCAGTGATGATCATGGAATGGAATTGGCTTGCTCTTTGACCTAGATTCAAGCTCATGAAGGAATTAGTCTTAGGGTTTTCACTCTTAACCATTTTTCCTCCTTTTTAGCCAAAACCTAGACCTAATGTGCAAATGAACCCTAGCCTGATTTCTTGAGTTGGTTCATGATACATAGAAATTGTCCAAGTTCACATGACACTATTCCATTGGTTTTTTAAATTTTATTTGAATTTTCAAAGAATTAAAATGAATTAAATCATCAAAAATTAAATAAAATAAAAAATCAACATTTGGTCTTGAAATTAACCATGGGACACGTGTGTGGCATGACAAGGATGAACCAAGTGGAAAAAATGGGGCCCTTTTGTCAAAAATTGGATTTTCAAGGATAGTTGACTTTTGCCATTTCACAAAAATTTCCCAACTTCTACAAGGCATAACTTGCTCAATTTTTAAGCTTTTCACATGTTCTTGGACATTTTGGAAAGGTCTTTGAGTCCTTTAACCAATGCCTTTGGTCCCATGTCATTTTGATTTACCAATCTCAAGTTATGGCCTTTGACTTAAAGTCCCTTTTTGTTGACTTTTGAAAATGACCTGTAATGTTGAAATTGATAACTTTTTGTGAGAGCATTTCTTGGACTTGAAGTATGAAGATGAGTTGTAGGAAATGTCTTTCTCTTCAAAATGAGCTTTGGATGGAATTTTTCTGATAATCCATGTGAAAGTTATGCCCTGGTCAATTTCAGTTGACTTTTTCAACTGTCCAAATATAGCAACCTTTGCATCTTTGATGATTTCTGAGCCAAATTTTGAGAATCATGATCAAGCATTGATCAAATGATGTTTGTGGCTTCAAAATGATATGTTGACCAAAAATTTGAACTTTTGACTGCCAAATGACCATTTTGCCCCTACAGTTGACTGTAGTGCAATTTAGGGTTTTGACTGTGCAATCTTGAGCTGAATGCCTTGAAACTTGATATGAGGATGTTTGACCATGTTTGTAAGCATATGAGACTTGATTGAGCCTTTGAAAACTTCCTTTTCTTGATCAGACTCAAAACCCTAATTTTGACTGTATGGGAGACTATTGCACTGCACAACCCTTGGGGAATTTTGTGACTTGGCTTGGCAATTTCTTGAAGAATATGGGAGGGCAAATTTTGGGGTATAACAGTTGCCCCTGTTCAATCTTCTTAGACCTAAGGATGCAGATTGGCTGACGTGCCTTTCGTAATCCGAGGGTAAAAGATGATTGGACACTAGAGTGCCCGGAAATTTGCGCTCACATGTTAGCACTGATGGGAATGGGCTTATAGATGCCATCTGGATGTTTGATTGCGTAAGAGATTCCTTGGCGAGAACCTGCATACCTGCAAAAGAAAAATGAATACCTGACACGTTGCAGGAGCTGATTTTTTTTGAGAAAAATCTTGGTGACTTTAACTTCAACGACGCTTGTTGAGAAAAGACTGGGAGATTTTAACTTCAACGACGCTTGTTGAGAAAAGATCTGGGGTGTCTTCTACTGGGATAAGAATCAGGGAGATCTTAGGGTCGATCTGACTGAACCAGAGAGGCCTTTGACTGGGTAAGAATCAGGAAAATCTTAAGGTCGACTTAACTGAACCGGTCTAGGTCTTGAAATGTCTTCAACTGGATAAGCATCAGGGAGATCTTAGGTCGATCTGACTGAACCAGAGAGGCCTTTGACTGGATAAGCATCAGGAAAATCTTGGAGCGATTTAACTGAACCGGTCTAGGTCTTGAAATGTCTTCAACTGGATAAGCATCAGGGAGATCTTAGGGTCGATCTAACTGAACCAGAGAAGGCCTTTGACTGGATAAGCATCAGGAAAATCTTGGAGCGATTTAACTGAACCGGTCTAGGTCTTGAAATGTCTTCAACTGGATAAGCATCAGGAAAATCTTGGGGCGATTTAACTGAACCAGAGAAGGCCTTTGACTGGATAAGCATCAGGAAAATCTTAGGTCGATTTAACTGAACCGGTCTAGGTCTTGAAATGTCTTCAACTGGATAAGCATCAGGGAGATCTTAGGTCGATCTGACTGAACCAGAGAGGCCTTTGACTGGATAAGCATCAGGAAAATCTTAGGTCGATTTAACTGAACCGGTCTAGGTCTTGAGATGTCTTCAACTGGATAAGCATCAGGAAAATCTTGGGACGATTTGACTGAACCAGAGAAGGCCTTTGACTGGATAAGCATCAGGAAAATCTTAGGACGATTTAACCGAACCGGTCTAGGTCTTGAAATGTAGCTTGAGAACGTAACTGGATCTTTCCTGAAAGGTAAAAGTCAGTCATATGCAATGCATGATATGGATCAAGCAATGATGTTCTCAACATAAATGAGATTTGTATGATGCAGTGCGTTATGCATGCTATAATGATGTATGTGATGTTTTATGTATGTTTTCGTCTAGGAAAGTAAATCCTTGACGGGTGCCGGGAAGTCGTATCCTGGGCTGATATTGAGGAATAAACTTGTACTTCCGCTGGGGATGATAGTTGCAAGGATACCGGTAGGAGAAGATGACTCCGTTGCGGAATAAACTTGGCGAATGGGAGATTCTGTGGGGAGAAGAGATACTCTAGTGATCATGCTGGAAAGCAATATTCTGTGGGAAGAGTGATGCCTTGCTGAATGTTGATAGTAACTCTGTTGGGGATACCGTTGTTGTATTGGAAGTGTGAATAGACTTCGCTGGGGATAGGAAAGGACTACGTTGACGACGACCTTTCCTTGGCTTTTGGCTGAGGATAACCCAGTTATATCCTGTTGAGGAAATAACTCTTTAAATCAAGCCAGACGACGCGTTCGTGTCCTGCTAGGGGATGAGCTTCCAGAATATACTGGGGATAAGCTTACTGCTTGGGGAGATGAATTCCATCTTTCCTGAGGAACTTGGATGGGACTCTCCTGGGGAAATTTTGATAGTTTTGATATGCTGGGGAAGTGATTCCTTTGAATGTTGATGTATGCCGCCGGGGAACAATCTTTAGACCAAGACTGCCGGGGATGCTTGTTAAGAACATATGCTGTTGGGGAATATTGAGATCTACTAGAGGATACCCAATTTCCTTGAGACTTGTTAACTTTGTTTGGGGGAAGAATGCACTGACTTGCTGTCTCACTCTCTGGGGAATTTAAGATGCCTGGTTAGGTTCTTTAACTGAACCTACCTTGGTACCTTGGAGGATAGAACAATTAGACTGCTCAGACAACTCTTTATTGCCCCTGTTTCTAGTGTCACCTGCAATTAATTATTTGTTTCGTATGCAAATATTTATGAGCTAGCAAATTATTGTCAATGCATATATCACAAATTGAACCTTGGACGTTCTTCGCAAAACAAAACAAAAAGAAAACAGTTGGCACGTTTAACTGAAAAGTATATTTGTATTGATTTTGAATAGCCTGTGAATAGGCGTTTTGTGTACAAGAGGCTGACGTCCTGGTAAGCGGAACGTCGCCGAACAAGAGAGTTTATACAAGTTTTGTACAAAAGAAAATAAAACAGCTGTGTGAAAGATGAATGATCCACTGGGTTTCAACTCTGCTATTGCCTTTACACTCCGTGCGTCTCATCACTTGATGACCTTGGTTGAAGGTGAAGCTGACTGATTGATGCCGTCTGGACTTGATGTAGATACCGGATTCTGGATGCAAAGTGATCCAATGAGACATAGTATCACGCTTTTATCCCTAATTTTTGCCTGGACTGCCCTTTCGGGTTTTCAGTCCACCGGGATACCCATTTTTGCCCAAGCCGCCTTTTCAGGTTTTCGACTTGCCGGGTGTACAGATTTTCATTTTCATCCCTTCATTTTGCCCGAACCCTTTTGGTTCGACGGGAAGCCCTAATTTTTGCCTAGACATGTTAGTCTAGCGGGTCTTTTTTCATGCGTAGTATTTTTTAACTATGTCTGCATTGGCGGGGTGAGGAAGGTCGTCACCATCCATGTTGGTTAATATCATTGCTCCTCCTGAGAACACATGCTTAACCACAAATGGCCCTTCGTACGTAGGGGTCCATTTGCCCCTTGGATCACTCTGAGGAAGGATGATTCGTTTGATCACCAGATCCCCGACTTGATATTCCTGTGGTCTGACCTTTTTGTTAAATGCCCTGATCATTCGTTTCTGATACGTCTGACCATGGCAGATAGCAGTAAGTCTCTTTTCGTCAATAAGGTTGAGCTGATCAAGTCGTGTCTGGATCCAATCATCTTCATTCAGATTTGCATCCTTCATTATCCGGAGAGAAGGAATTTGTACCTCAATCGGCAAGACTGCCTCCATGCCATAAACCAGAGAGAAAGGAGTTGCCCCGGTTGACGTCCTAGCTGAGGTACGATACCCATGCAGAGCGAACGGTAACATCTCGTGCCAATCTTTATACGTTATTGTCATCTTCTGCACGATCTTCTTGATGTTTTTATTAGCTGCTTCTACAGCCCCATTCATCTTCGGTCGGTAAGGAGAAGAATTGTGGTGCTGTATCTTGAACTGTTCGCAGAGCTCAGCGATCATCTTATTGTTCAGATTGGTACCGTTATCTGTAATAATCCGCTCAGGGACACCGTACCGACAGATCAGGTTGTGCCGAATGAACCGTGCCACAACAGTCTTGGTTACCGTAGCATAGGATGCTGCCTCAACCCACTTCGTAAAATAATCAATTGCCACTAGGATGAAGCGATGTCCATTAGATGCCGTAGGTTTAATCTCACCGATCATGTCTATGCCCCACATTGCAAATGGCCAAGGCGCAGTCAGAACATTCAGGGGAACCGGAGGAACATGCACCTTGTCTGCGTAGATCTGGCATTTATGGCATGTCCTAGAATGTTGGTAGCAATCAGCTTCCATGGTGGACCAGTAATACCCTGCCCGTAGAATCTTCTTTGCCATGGTATGTCCACTGGAGTGTGTACCAAAGGTCCCTTCATGTAGCTCTTCCATGATTCTATCTGCTTCAGTCTTATCTACACAACGCAGTAGGGTTGAATCCTGGTTTCGCTTGTACAAAATGCCATTGCTAAGAAAGAACTTGGCTGCAAACCTCCTCAGGAATTTCTTATCATTGACAGATGCTCCTTCAGGGTATTCCTGAACTTCCAGATATCTCTTCACTTCGTGGTACCAAGGTTTCTCAGTTACCAATTCAGTTTCGAGATCACAACAGTATGCCGGTTCGTCCAGTTTCCAGATGATGATCCGGGGAGCTTCATTATCCCATTTAACCTTGAACATTGAAGACATTGTAGCTAACGCGTCTGCCAACTGATTCTCTTCTCTTGGAAAGTGCTCAAATGTTATCTCTGTGAAGTGGGGGATCAGGGCCAACACACATTCTCTGTAAGGAATCAGGTTTGGATGTTTCGTATCCCACTCTCCTTTGATTTGATTGATCACAAGAGCGGAATCTCCGAAGACACTCAGAAATTTGATCCTCAGGTCGATTGCAGCTTGAAGACCCATAATACACGCTTCATACTCCGCCATGTTGTTGGTACAGTTGAAACACAGCCGGGCGGTGAGTGGAGTATGAGTACCTTGTGGAGATACGATTATGGCGCCAATACCATTTCCCAAAGCATTGGAGGCTCCGTCAAAGTGCATAGACCATCGGGATCCTGGTTCAGGTCCTTCATCCGGTCCGGGTATTTCACAGTCAGTTACTATCATAATGCTTTCATCTGGAAACTCGAAGTTCATTGATTGGTAGTCATCCACAGCTTGATGTGCTAAGTGGTCTGCCAATACACTCCCCTTGATGGCTTTTTGGGTCGTGTACTGAATGTCGTATTCCGTCAAGATCATCTGCCATCTTGCAATTCTCCCAGACAGAGCAGGCTTTTCGAATATGTACTTTATAGGATCCATTTTTGAGATTAACAAGGTAGTGTGAGTCAGCATATACTGTCTCAGCCGGCGAGCAGCCCATACCAAAGCGCAGCAAGTTTTCTCAAGCAGTGAGTATCGGGTCTCACAGTCGGTAAACTTTTTGCTAAGGTAATAAATGGCATGCTCTTTTCGGCCAGACTCGTCATGTTGCCCCAGCACACACCCCATTGCATTATCAAGCACTGTCCGGTAAAGTATCAAAGGTCTCCCTTCAACTGGTGGCATAAGGATGGGTGGTTCTTGGAGATATTCTTTGATTCTGTCAAAAGCAGCCTGACATTCATCATTCCAACGTACTACCTGATCTTTCTTCAGCAGCTTGAAGATTGGCTCACAGGTAGCAGTTAAGTGTGAGATGAACCGAGCAATGTAATTCAGACGTCCTAGAAAGCCTCTGACTTCCTTCTCTGTCTTGGGAACTGGCATCTCTTGAATGGCTTTGACCTTAGCAGGGTCCACTTGAATTCCTTTATCACTGACCACGAAGCCTAGCAACTTCCCAGATCTTACCCCGAAGGTGCACTTGTTAGGGTTCAATCTTAGTTTGTACAGTTTCAACCGGTCAAACAGTTTCTGTAGATGATCAAGGTGTTCCTCCTCAGTCTGGGACCTAGCGATCATGTCGTCAACATATACTTCTATCTCATGATGGATCATGTCATGAAATAAAGCAACCATGGCACGTTGGTAGGTTGCCCCAGCATTCTTTAATCCAAAAGGCATGACTTTGTAGCAGAAGGTGCCCCACTGAGTAACAAATGTAGTCTTTTCCATGTCTTCCGGAGCCATCTTGATCTGATTGTAGCCTGAAAAGCCATCCATAAAAGAGAACACTTTATGCTGAGCGGTATTATCAACAAGGACATCAATGTGGGGTAGAGGGAAGTCATCCTTGGGGCTGGCCCTGTTCAGATCCCTGTAATCGACACACATCCTGACCTTGCCGTCCTTCTTAGGTACCGGCACCACATTAGCAACCCACTGAGGGTAAGAAGTCACTGCAAGAAATCCGGCATCAAACTGCTTCATCACCTCGGCTTTAATCTTCTCGGACATTTCTGGACGCATACGGCGGACCTTTTTCTTAACCGGCGGGCAATCTTCTTTAGTTGGTAAGTGATGGACCACAATGTCGGTATCTAATCCGGGCATATCTTCGTAGGACCAGGCAAAGATTTCTTTATAGTCATGCAGCATCTGAGTCAACCGTTGCTTCACGCTGAGCTCTAGGTTGGCACCAATCTTCACCTCTTTCTTGTCTTCCTCAGTACCCAAGTTTATTATTTCCACTGGCTCTTCATGGGGTTGAATTGCCCTCTCTTCCTGCTGTAACAGTCTTGCAAGTTCACCAGGCACTTCGCAATCATCTTCACCTTCGTCTTCGGCTAAGTTGATCGGATTTTCGAAGTCATAACTGGCAGTAGCAGAGTCGTTACCAGTGAGATCCAGAGTGGATTGAAACCTGTATGAGTGAGTGTGTGTGTAAATACAGCTGTTTTGTAATATGTAAAGAAAGGAAAGAAAAGGAGCGCAAAATTCGAAATGTGAAAAACGTCCAATGCTTTTATTCATGATATATGATAGTGACAAACAAAAGCCCTCATAAATAAAAACCACGGTGCCCCGGGTAAGACACCGGGCCATATAGTTTCAAATTATTGTTTATTACAAATCAAAAACAAAGAAATTCATTACTGGGGAACAAAAGTTATGGAGAGATTGTCTTTTGCACTCCAATTGTTAGGCCCACTGTCGGTTGTCGGGTAGATCCAGCTATCAAACTCAGCATCATCCACTTTGTCTTCGTCTCCAATAGCATTCACTCCATGAGCAGGTAGGGGAGCCGCCACCACATTAGGCTTGTCAGATGCCTCAAACTGTACCTCCTTGGCGTCAATAAGGTCCTGCAGCTTGTTCCTTAGGGCCCAACAGTCATCTGTGTTATGCCTCGGGCTATCAGAATGATAAGCACAGCGAGCATTTGGATTGAACTTGGGGGATGCAGTATTGGGAAACTTTGGAGCCTCCTTGACAGTCACTAAATTGGTGGATAGCAACTGTGGCGGGATCTGTGATAAGGTCATGCTTAACCGGGTAAACTCTCTCCGGGGTCTTTCAAACTTTTGAGGATTAGTTGGCCGAGGAACGGCAGCAGGTTTGGCAATCATTACCGCACTGACAGATTGGCGGTGTTCAGGTCGCTCTGTTCTCCTGGAGTTATATACAGCACTAGCCTCCTTTTTGAAAGGTTTCTTCTCAGTACTGGAGGAGGCAACTTTCTGTATCTTCCCCGATTTTATCCCGGCCTCGATCCTTTCACCAGTCAGGATTAGATCGGTAAACCCAGCAGAGGAATTACCAATGAGATGATTGAAAAATGGACCAGATAGGGTCCCCAAGAACATATCTACCAGCTCCCGATCCGTCAATGGTGGCTGCACCCTGCCAGCCAGGTCTCTCCATTTCTGGGCGTACTCCTTAAAACCTTCACCCGACCCTAGCGACATACCCTGGAGCTGGGTACGCGTAGGAGCGAGGTCGGCATTATACTGATACTGCTTGTAAAAAGCAGTGGCCAGATCCTCCCAGTTACGAATGCTGATTCCATCCAGCTGATAGAACCAGTCGAGGTGAGTCCCTGAAAGACTCTCCTGGAAGAAGTGGATCCAAAGATTCTTGTCTGCTGTGTAAGGCTGGATCTTCCTTACATAAGAACGGAGGTGCATCTTGGGACAGGAAGCCCCATCATACTTCACGAAGGCAGGTGTTTTGAACTTGTGGGGGATCACCACCCCAGTAGATAATCCCAAGTCTCCGAAATCCAATCCAGGCACCCGCTGAACTTCCACAGCCTTTAATCTGTCTTCCAGCTGTTTGTACCGGTCTTCAGCAGGAGGGTACTGGTCGTCGTTGAAGTCTGTTTCAGTATCAGAGCCCACAGGAGTAGTGACCTCCCTTTCATGGTGACTACCTTCCGTCACAGATGGAGGAGTCCTTTCAGCTTCAAACAAAGTGTTCCCGAGTCTGCGCCCAGTGTTAAATAGCACAGTCCTCCTCTTCTTCTTAGTCTTCTTCAAAAGCATGGTCTTCAACTCTTGTTGGCCCTGAGCCAAGCCTTTGATCAGCTCCTGAAATTGGGCGCTTTGCGCCTGAAACTGGACGTTCTGCGCCTGAAGAGCCTTGATAGATGCCTCGGTTGATGATTCAGGATTCATGATGCTGAAATAAACAGCGAAGAACGGTAAACAACCTGAAAAGAAAAGTACCTATGATGCACATGATGAATGATATGTGTTTATGCAATGCATTCAAGAGTTCGAAAATTCAAATTTGTTGTAGACCAAAAGGAACACACGTTATTATTAAGAAAATCATTGTTTAATACATCAAAGCCTCATGGGCAAAAGTACAAAAAGATCAAATCAATCCCAATCCCAAAATATGTTGCGCATCTTCTTTGGAGCTATGTAAGTGTTGAGATTCCTTTCCTCATGCAACAGGCGGGTGAGCTCCAAGACCTTCTTTTCACTGGCATACAAACTAGTCTCAAGAGAATTCCGCTCTTCCTTAAGCTGGATCCAGCTCTTCTGCATCTCTTCCCAGGATGTGGGCATATCAGGGTGCTGAATAACATGAGACACCTCTCCTTCCAAGGCAGGCTCTTTGATTACTGGAAGCATGTGAGGATAAGGCATTACTAATTTCTGAGAGCGGGCTCGTACCCACTTGAGGTAAGGCTCCAAAGGGATGGAGTTCCTGTGCCCCAGTGTCTTGCTGTCTATCCTACTAGGCATTCTCCAAGCTCTGATAAATCTTTGGCGAAGTCCTTGAGTATCGTTGTTGAAGTCAAAAACTATGTCAGGAATCAACATGTCATGAGGACCATCCCTCCGAGCATAACCAAATTGTCTCCAAGCCAGGCACGGACTGTAAGTAATACCCCCTCTGATTCCAAGTAAAGGAACATTAGGATACTCCCCGCAACGATCAATGATAGTGACATCTTCCCTGGACCTAGGGCACCAATGTATATCTGCATGTGTAAGAGTCATCAACCGTTGTGACCATCTCAAACCCCGCTCGTTCTTCAGGACTGATTGTGGAAGGTGCGAAATAAACCACTTTCCCAGGAGAGGAGTGCAACACATAAGGACACCTCTTTTTCTCATGGTTCGAGTGTAACATGAGTGAAGGAGGTCCCCCAGCAACGTAGGTATAGGATTCCTGGACATAAAGATCTGGACAGCACTGATATCAATGAGCTGATCTGGGTTAGGGAACAACACCAAACCATAAACAAGGAGGGCCACAACCTCTTCAAAAGCTTGTAAGTCAAGGGAGTTCCAACAATCATAGGCCTTTTCAAACAGAAACCTGGCTAAGAACCCTTTAATACCACTTCTAACTTCCCAATGCCCCTTGAGGTCAGACGACTGTAGGTGCAAGGCTTTAGCAATCTCTTCGAGCTTAGGTTCCTTTTCTGTACCGTTGAAGGGTAGCTGATCAAGAATAGGGATCTTCAGGAGTCGGGAGAACTCCTCCAATGTAGGTACCAACTGATAGTCCAAGAAGGTGAAACAGTGATGCAGAGGGTCAAAGAATTGGAACAGGACTTTTATCATATCTTCCTCAATGTTGGTGTTGACCAAGCTGATGAGGCTCCCATGCCTTTCACTGAATGAAGAGTTCTCGGGAATCCTGGATATAAGCTCCTTAAGCTGAGGAGGGATCCTTACAAGACTGATTGGAATTGTCTTTCTACGAACAGTTTCCATGTCCTACAAAACAAGAACAAAGATGAAAATTCGAACCCCTGAAATGGTTAGTCAATGCATATGATGCTGGATGATGTCATGATGCTATGATTAAACACACCACAGATATTTACAAAGACAAACATGTAAGGCATACAAGGCACACAAGACAGGCCCTTAAGGTTTAAGGCCAGCATGGGGTCTGGGTAGTACCCTCTTGAAGTTGGTGGGTTCAACCTGTCCTAATCAAAGTAACCGGGTCCTAAGGTTCCCAATATCACGGGATTGCTTTCATTGTTCATCGTTTCGATTTAGCCACTGAACTGGCGACCGAAATATTCCAGGAAAGCAACCCTCAATTGAGTGTAGTATCGAGTATCAACCAACCTCGGACTGCACCAAAGTCAGTTATCTCACTACCCTAAAGAGGCCAAGATGGTTCAATTAAGGTTCCTAAGGTCTGTTGATGCTTCACGACACCACGCGGAGGCCCCGTACTCTCCTTGACTGAACTCAAGGGTTACCGGTACACACCAAAGTGCCACATCAACGTAGCAGACTGTTTCAACCATGTCGGTATACCCCGCACAGTTCCCTCACAGCCTTATTGCTACTTTCTAAGAAGGTATCCCCCAGATCCGGGTTAGGATCTATAGAGCTCCCAAGCAACCCACAATTTAAAGCACACAAGGAAAACAATTGAAAACATAGTTATGAGCTAGCCCTAAGGTACACCCCACTTTAAGTTTATTCCCCAGCAGAGTCGCCAGTTCTGTGATCGGTGGATCTGGAACTGACTGTTTTAAAGCTGGTTCGCGAAATGTCGCGGAAGCAAGAGTCGCCACCGTCTTTTATTTTCTCCAAATGGAAAGGACAAAAGCACAGAAAAATTCCTTAAAAGAGATTGCTCTCGGTTCGGGAGGTAGGTTATAGAAAGGGAAGGTGTTAGCACCCTTTCTATCCATGGTTATCCATGGGCTCTTAGATACTTGCTCACTTGTGTTTTCAAAATGTTTGCTTGCTTTTCAATGTGGGTTTCAAAAATATTCTTTGAAAAGTTTCGGTTCAACTCGTACGTCAGAGTGTTTGAAAAGTTTGTTTTGAAAGTTTTTGAAAGTGTGTTGGTGTGAAAAGTATTATTTGTTTTGTTTTTGAAGAGAGCAAGTATCTACGAGAACCTACCTACCCTAAGGAATTCGTCTGTGTAAATGTCCTTTAAAGTAGTGCCATCCCACCATTGAGAGGTAGGTAGCACCACTGTTGGAGGTGTTTGGGTCAATTCGAGTTTTAGGGACATGGTGATCACCGGAGCAATGGGAAGACACCTTAGAAGCTACCCTCATGCCAGGTTCCCGGATCATGAGGACTTACTAAGACGTCTTCTACTCGACGACCACCTTTCGAAAGGCAACAGTGAGGCGTACCCTAGGGGTGGTGTGTGCGGTCCGTGTGTCATGTTTCAATTATTTTGTCTTGTCATGTTTGTTGTGGTCTACGCTTGATTTTAATTTTAGGGCCATACATTCTTTCATGCATATTTATTAACAATTATAAAGTTTGCGAAAAAATAAATCTAAACTATTACAAATGGCGCGGGTCCACATCGCCAAAAAAACCGAACCCGATTTGACTGAAAGTAAAAAAGCAATAAAATAAAAGTGCGAGAAATAAATCTAAACTTATTACAAGGCTTTGGGGCATATACAGAGGTATTTAAACAATATAAAATAAATGCGCGAAATAAAAAGATTAAACAAAACTAGGGCGTTGGACCCTTTTACAAACAATTAAAATTAATCAAGGAATTTAAAATTAAAATTAAATGAAAAATAGTATTTTTGTGTTTTTTAGATTTAAAAGAGGAAAAAGACAAATTAATTAAAACTAAAATGCTAAACCCTAGTTCTAATGTTTTTTAAGTTATTAAGAAAAAGATTTAATTTCTAACCTAATTTAATTCTAAATTAATTTATGTACAATTTTTGATTTATGAAAATAAATAAATAATATTATTATTCTGAAAAAAAAGGGAAAAATAAAAAAAAGAAAATAAAAAGTTATTAAACCTAAATTCTATTTTTTTGGATTTTTATTAAAAAGGATTAAAATTGAAAACCTAATTAAAACTAAATATTTACATGTCATTATTTATATAAAAAAAATATTTAAAATAAGATAATTATTAATTTTTTTTGACTTTTCTGATTTTTGTGATGTTTTTGTATTTTTGTAAAAAAATTATTAATTAAATAAATAGCAAGTAAAAGAAATAAAAGAAAAAATTAAAGAAAGAATAAAAATAAAAATAATAAAGCAAACCAGGGGGGTGTGACCCCAAAATTGGAAGTGTAGGCCTGGTGATTTTGGCCCATCAAGCCTTGAATTCGCTGACTTTTTCTAATCCTGTATGATGCAGTTGACTTGATGTATAATGCATCTTGAACATTGGCCATGGATCTGATGCCTTGGGGACGCGTGGAGGTTGGAGGAGGATGGAACATGGTGTACCTGGAAGTTAGTGAAGCATAGAATTTTGTTTTGAAAAATAATGTGGAAATTGGCCAGACCTGGGACTTGAACCCAGGTCATGAGAGTCACAGGCACGCTTCCTTGTCCACTGAGCCACTTGCATTTCATTTAACATATAATATAATATAAATAATATAAAAGAGAAGTAGCACAACTCTTGGAACGCGCGCGAACTTTTAAATCTCCCAATCCCTGCATGCCACGAGTCCTTCTTCTTCGTCCCTGTAAAACAAAGCAAATAAGCAACGGTTTTGCAACCGTGGTGTTAGGCAGGCTATGGAGAAATAGCGACTAGCGCTATGGTGATCAGAAATTAGGCGCGAGGGTCAAGATGTCTTCATCTTGAGGCACTGAATCCAACCATGGTGCTTCTGAGTCCTAATTTTTCCTTTATGCCAAAGCCCCAATTCCAGAAAACTGTAACCCTAACTATCGTTCATGGCCAAATCGCATGTATTGCTCAAAAATGAAATTAATTATTATGGTTAGCTTTGAAACTTTGTAAGGAACAAGAATCTACAATTAAAATGCAATGATCATGCTTAGAATTGAGAACACGATTTCAAAAAAAGTTCTGTACAGTTTGAGTACGATCCACCAATTCCTTACGCTTTTGTTGTTGTTTGTGATTGAGATTCGTTCAGGAGTGCCTCAGGATGCTAATGGGAAAAGAATTAAGGCTTGAAAAATCCTCCAACTTTGAAATTAGATTTGTCTTTTTATGTCAAAATTTCAAATTGCCAAAGCTTGTTTGGGCGCAACTTATGATCTCTTAGGCCTAGGGTTTGACTCAGTGATGATCATGGAATGGAATTGGCTTGCTCTTTGACCTAGATTCAAGCTCATGAAGGAATTAGTCTTAGGGTTTTCACTCTTAACCATTTTTCCTCCTTTTTAGCCAAAACCTAGACCTAATGTGCAAATGAACCCTAGCCTGATTTCTTGAGTTGGTTCATGATACATAGAAATTGTCCAAGTTCACATGACACTATTCCATTGGTTTTTTAAATTTTATTTGAATTTTCAAAGAATTAAAATGAATTAAATCATCAAAAATTAAATAAAATAAAAAATCAACATTTGGTCTTGAAATTAACCATGGGACACGTGTGTGGCATGACAAGGATGAACCAAGTGGAAAAAATGGGGCCCTTTTGTCAAAAATTGGATTTTCAAGGATAGTTGACTTTTGCCATTTCACAAAAATTTCCCAACTTCTACAAGGCATAACTTGCTCAATTTTTAAGCTTTTCACATGTTCTTGGACATTTTGGAAAGGTCTTTGAGTCCTTTAACCAATGCCTTTGGTCCCATGTCATTTTGATTTACCAATCTCAAGTTATGGCCTTTGACTTAAAGTCCCTTTTTGTTGACTTTTGAAAATGACCTGTAATGTTGAAATTGATAACTTTTTGTGAGAGCATTTCTTGGACTTGAAGTATGAAGATGAGTTGTAGGAAATGTCTTTCTCTTCAAAATGAGCTTTGGATGGAATTTTTCTGATAATCCATGTGAAAGTTATGCCCTGGTCAATTTCAGTTGACTTTTTCAACTGTCCAAATATAGCAACCTTTGCATCTTTGATGATTTCTGAGCCAAATTTTGAGAATCATGATCAAGCATTGATCAAATGATGTTTGTGGCTTCAAAATGATATGTTGACCAAAAATTTGAACTTTTGACTGCCAAATGACCATTTTGCCCCTACAGTTGACTGTAGTGCAATTTAGGGTTTTGACTGTGCAATCTTGAGCTGAATGCCTTGAAACTTGATATGAGGATGTTTGACCATGTTTGTAAGCATATGAGACTTGATTGAGCCTTTGAAAACTTCCTTTTCTTGATCAGACTCAAAACCCTAATTTTGACTGTATGGGAGACTATTGCACTGCACAACCCTTGGGGAATTTTGTGACTTGGCTTGGCAATTTCTTGAAGAATATGGGAGGGCAAATTTTGGGGTATAACAAAGTTCTTAAATCTCGACAAAGTGTTCCTCCGTTGAATTCCAGACGAGTTCATAAATCTCAGCAGTGAAGTTTTCTTAGTTGAATTACGGGCGAGTTCTTAAATCTCGACGAAGATGTTTCCACCTCAGTTTAATTACGGGAAAGTTCCTAAATCTCGACACCTCAATTGAATTACGGACGAGTTCCTTTCCCTCGACAAAGATCAGACTCCCCCAGCGGAATCTTCCACAACAACAGGTATATAAGATCTCGCTAAGGAATCTATTATGCGATCGACACTCCTTCAGATGGAATCTTTAAGCCCATCCCCTCGTCACCAATCTCCAAATGGCATCTGTAAGCCCATTCCCGACATCACAAGGCTGATACCACTTCATGCGAGTGCAAATTTCTGGGCACTCTAGTGTTCAATCATCTTCCACCTTCGAATCACGAAAGGCATGAAAGCCAATCTACATCCTCAGGTTTAAGAAGATTGAACAGGGGAAGTTGTTGTACCCCAAAATTTTCCCTCCCATATTTCTCAAAACATTGCAAGAAAAATCTCCAAGTTGCTCAAAGTAGTCAAAGGGTTGGTCAGACAAGCTCTCTCCTAAGGCAGTCTATCCCAAATTAGGGTTTCACATTGAATCAAGATCTTTGAGTCCAAATTACCTCAGATTCTAACCAATGTCCTAATATGTTCTCAATATCATCCATGTCAAATTTCAAGCCTTGCAGAGGAAGTTTGCTCAGTCAATTGCTCAAAGGTCCAAAAGTCGACTTTGCTATGGCAAAAGTCAACTGCGACCTACATACAATCAAACTTCAATATTTTTGTCAACATTCTCATTTTGAAGTATATTTCATCATTTGATCAAGGGTTGATCATGATTCATCAAGGATTGCTCACAATTCATCAAGATTCAAAAGTTGCTAAATTAAGGTTTTGTAGGAAAAGTCAACCCAACTTTGACCAAGCCTAACTTTCTCATACTTTAGTAGAAATGACCCATACAAAGCTCATTTTGAAGAGGATGAAATTACCTACAATCCATATTCATACCCAAAGATCAAAATAAGCACTCACAAGAAGTTATGAATTTTGACATTATGGGTCATTTTTGAAAGTCAACAAAAACACCTTTTTTGTCAAAGCTTCTAACTTGAACATGGAATATCAAAATGATATGAGACCAAAAGGGTTGGTTATAGGACATCTCAAGATTTCTAAAAAGTCCAAGAACACCTCCAAAAGTTCAAAATTGAAGAAGTTATGCATTGTTGAAGTTGGACTTTTTTGCAAAATTGCCAAAAGTCAACTATCCCCAAAACTTCAAATTTTGCCAAATGGGCCCATTCTTTTTCACTTTTTTTGAGTTTTCATTATTTCCAAAGTGCTCTAGCCTTGGCCATGTGTTCATATTATATTTTTATTATTTAATTTGATTTTTATTTGAATTAATTCATTTTAAATCAAATAAAATCACATAAAATCAAAAATATTGATAGCCAAAGATCTTTTGATGATTATAGGTTTTAATGGACAGCTTGCATCACATGAAACTCGTATCAAAGCAATTGTACACATAAAGATTGAAATCAAGCCAATTTGGAAAGTTTGTAAAAGCAAATCAAATCCACATCAAGAGCATTGATAGAGGGAGATTTGGACAAGGAATGCAGACCTAATGTATTGTACAATACATAAGGAGGAGAGAGACACAAGAATCAGGGTTGGAAATCAAGCATAGAGTGAGAACCAAAGTTGCAAAAACCAGAAAAAAGTGTGAGATCGAAATCAGGCATAGAGGCAATTTTAATACTTGAGACTTGTCCCAATCTCTTCCTGGCCATCTCCACAAGCGAAACCAATCCAAACCACGCGTTTTCAGACCTCCTAGCGCACTGTAAGTCCCTCACGGATCCGCCCCATTCTTGAATTCGATTTGTATTATTCTTGCATCTATAACAAAAACTAACTGCATATTCTGATTCACCATGACATTTGCTATCTTTCTGCAATAACCAATTTCATTCTTATGCTTTATATCGTGGATCACCATTGTAGGGTTTTTAGGGTTTTTTTTAGGGATTTTTATTACAGGAATAATTGGCTTGCGTGAAGGGTATCATCTTGTTCAGGGAAACAAGACGAGCTCAACCATGGTGCTACCTTTCATTTATATGGCCCGGGGAAGATTTTAGAAAGAAGCTACGCTTTTAGCTGCAGATAAAAATCCGCTGGTAAAAGTTGCAGGATTTAGAGGACAGGGACGAAGACGTGTCGTCCATTCATTCGTCCGTTCAAATATTTTGCGCGTTTTTTTTATATTTCTGGCCATATACATTGTTTTATATATTATATTATGTTTGTATTGTTATAAAAAATGAAGCAGCTTGGCCTAGTGGTGGCCACATAAGCGTTCAAGGATCCAAAGGTTGGAGGTCAGGGGTTCGATCCCTGCCTCCAGCAAACTGTATTTTCTTATTTGTTTTCAGGTAATCATGTGCGTGTTCAAGTTTGAGGTCCACCATGCACATACCTCCTCCATGTGCCAGATGGCCAGATGGCCAGATCTGGTGGCCATTCCTTGAGGGCACACCATGGACTCAGTCAACGCATATGCAAGGAATCCCAAAAGTCAATTGGACTGGATGCTAATGGGCCAGCGAAATTGCTATTCAAACACCCAAATCAGGCCCACTCCCTATTTCTCTTATATCTTATTTATTTTAATTCAATTATTTTATTTTGTTTAAATTAATTACTAACCATTAAATTAATTTTCTTTTTATCAAAATTAAAATAATACTTTTTTTATCCAATTAAATTTTAGAACTTTCATTTTTATTAATAAATACTAATTAATTAATTAGAATATTAATTAGGAAACTTTAATTTATTTTTGTAAATAAATAAAATTAATTAGAAATCATTAGGTTTTAATTCATTTAATTATTTTATTTTCTTTCTTAAATTAACAAAAACTCCAAAAATATGTCATTAATTATTTTTCATTAATTAATTTATTTTATAATTAATTTAGTATTTAATTTAGGACTTAATTTATTTTTTTCTTAAAATAAAAAAAAAACATTTTCTTTTAAAAGGGTCAAAACCCTAATTTCGCATCTGACTTAATTTCGCGTCGCGCCTTACTTTTCCTTATTTAATTATTAATGTATCTGCTCCCGGTTTGTAATAGTTTTAAATAGGACCTTTATTTATTTTACCGCTTTATTTTGTTTTTAAAAGGGTTGCTTTTGGCGATGTAAATAACTGATGCCTTGTAATTTAATTTCCGCATTTTAATTCCGCAAATTATACAACTGCTAGATTTTTGATAATAAGGTTTGCATGACAAGAATGAATACTTTAATCTAAAATCAAATTAGATCACCCTAAACATGTGCAAAGATAAAAATAACTAAAATAAGACACTCGCACATGCGCACTCTTATGGTACACCCCACTTGGTTGCTTTTGTACACGGTCATTGAGTATAGGTCGTTTTAGAGGTCGTCCTCTTGTCTAAAAGATCATAGTTGCCTCGAAACGGTTTCCTAGGATATTGTTGCCTCAAACAAATGATCTAAGACATTAGGGTTACCTCTAAGGCGTCCTAACATTGCTTTAGTGACTGTATGTCCCTCTTTCAAATTGACGCTCAAATTCCAACGACGGTGTTACCTACTCACTAATAGTGGGATAACATTGTCTAAAGGAAATTAGCATAGAACGATTCCTTTTTCGAGTAGGTAGATTAGCTCTTAGATACTTGCTCTTTCAAAACAAAACTCTTCATACTTACACTTTTACAAACAAGTTTTCAAAACACTTAATTACACTCTTGAGGACAGAAGCAAGAGTTAAATCGAAGTTAAAAACAAAAACTTTTTCAAACCCACAAGCACAAAGAAAACAATGAGCAAGTACCTAAGAGCCCGTAGATAACTACGGGTAGAAAGGGTGCTAATACCTTTCCTTTCTATAATCTACCCCCCGTACTCAGAAATATCTCGAAAAAGGAATTTTTCTGTGCTTTTTTCCTTTCCTTATTGGATAAAATAAAAGACGGCGGCGACTCTTGCTTACCGCGACATTTTGCGAATACAAACACAAACCATCATTCCAAAAACAGTCAGTTCTTCCCACCATATCACAGTTGTCATAACCACAATCATCAAGCATATGCATAGAGATTAAATTAAAGCGGACATCCAGAGCATGTTTGACACCTCTAATCAACAATTTCATTCCTATATTGGTTTGTAAGCAAATATCACAAACACCAATTACCTTAGATACACCATCGTTACCCATCTTCGACACTCCAAAATCAGTATAAGATGTGAAGAAATCCTTCCTTGATGTAACATGCAATGTAACACCATTGTCAACTATCCACATGCTCTCGTCTCAAATGAGATTAATAGACTCATGATCACGTATAATAACAAGATCATTACTAGTAGCATTAGTAACACGGTTATCATCATGATAATCATAATCTCTTTGTTTAGACTTACATTTCTTGCCTTTGTTATCCCTTTTCCACTGATAACAATACTTCTGACGTGCCCTATTTTGTGAAAACAATGATATTTCAAATTCTTGTATCGTGGTTTGGACTTTCTTATGCTATTCTCTCTACCACCCTTTGGTTCCTTTTTTTGTCTTCTTCCCCTATTTTCAGTGATAATTACCTCATATTGAGATGAAGAACCTTGTGCCTTCCTTCTCATATCCTCATTAAAAATACCACCCTTAGTCGTTTCTTAGAAATAACACCTTTAGGAGCAGAACTTATAATAGAAACCCAAAATGTCTCCCAAGACTCTGGTAAAGATGACAATAGGAATAATCTTAAAAGTTCATCATCAAATTTGATACTCATTCCTGACATCTGATCAAGGAGCCCTTGAAATTCACTCAAGTGATATAAAATAGAAGTCCCCGCCTTATACTTCAAACTTATGAAACTATTCAACAAGAACAATTTATTATTCCTTGATTTAGAGGCATACAACACCCTAATAGTAGCTACGAAAATCAAAGTAACCAGAAGTAATTCTCATACACACCTTTTTGAAGCTCCGTCGAAGAGATTCCGACAGGTAAATCTTCTCCGTCATTTTTGCATCTTTGTGCTTGCTTGTTCTGATTTGATTGTTGTTGTAACTGGTTTTAAATTGAGAGTCGTCACCCTTAGTTTTTATCCTAAGGAAGAGAATGTAAAGGTTAACCCTAAATAAGTTATAGATTCTAGGTTTTTTGGACTCGTTCTTAGACGAAGGGAGGGTGTTAGGCACCCCTCACCTACCTTATTCACAAGGATACTAGGGTTTAGAAGCGCAAACTTTAAGAAACAAGGTTTTAATTTTTTATTAGGGGAACTCGCCACAATTTTAGTCGTATGCCTACGTATCATCTTATGAGGAATCAAATTCTCAATTCGTAGTTCGCAGTTGGTTTGTGTTTTTTATAGATTACGAAGATATTTGAATTCCCCTTGTACTTAGCCTGGGTGTATGAATAGTAGAGTAGTTAGACGAAGTGTGCAGTCGATTGAAATATTAACGTAATCCTTTTTGAAAATTGATTGTTGAGTTTAATTTATTACGAAAATGATTTTGTGTTGGTTAAATACTGTATTGTAAAAAAACATTTCGTTAATGCATGATTAAAAATAATTTAATGTAATAAAATAAATAAACATTTGGATGAGATTATAAAATAATATTTGATTTATAATAATAATAATAATATTTATGATATGGGGTGTAAATTAAGTTGGGCTAGTAAAATAGGGGGTATGTGTAGCAGGGCCCTGAATTCAGGTCCAACGCAGGGGGGGGGGGGTGAATTATGTTATGGGTTAGTAAGACAACAAAATAATGGAGTTTGATTAGAAATGGGCTAAGCCCAGTGAGTGTTTGGGAATCCGTTTGGACACCATGTGGACGGTTGCATGGTGCTACAATAGGCGCGCGTTTATGGACATTTGATGGTGATTGCATGGTTATGATGGAGGGAGTACGGTAATTATTGTGGGACGACACGTATCATATTACTGAACATAATATATTTCATTTTACAAAATAATTCCTCATTTCTCTTTTATATTTCTCTCTGATCCATCTTATTCTTTTCTCTTCTAACCACCCAACAACATAAAAAGCCCTAATCTCCGCCGCTACTTACAAATCCTAATTGACGGTGACCACCTTTATCCCCAAATTAAAACCCTAATTGAAACAGTAATCAAAAAGAAAAAAATGCAAGAAAAGAGCTAGGTTTTTGTTACCTTCGATTGTTCTTCGAGCCTCCTTCTGTATCGTTCTCCTTCTGACCCCTCTTCTTTCGTGTTTGACAGGTATAGTGGTGATGGAAGCAGTGGTGGCATAGTGGAGAGGAGCTAGGGTTTCAGATCTTGAAACCCTAAGCTGGAGCAACGATGAACATGGATTTACGGCGGAGGCGCTAGGATCTCAGGCTCTCTTTGTTCTTCCTCCAAATTTCTTCCATTTTTTCCTTTCTCCTCTTTGTCTTAGAATTCTTAGGTTTTATAGTGTTAGATTTTAGATATATTAGGAAGATTTTTACGAATTATTGTTACTTAGAAGAATTAGGTATTTTTAGAGATTAGCCTTTGATTCTATTCTAATCTGATATGGATTTGTAAAACAAGTTTGGATTTAGTTTGATTTTATTTGATTTTAGTTTCGATTTGATTTTGTATGTAAGACTTTTGCATAATACAATGGGAAAGATTTGATTTGATTTTGATCTGTATTGATTGTACAGTTTTGTATTGATTCTGTACTCTTGATTTGTAATAAAATTCAGGGTGATTAAAAAAGATTTGATTTGTTTATGATTTTGAACAGTACTAGTTTTTACGTTAAAGCATGCATTTTTCCTTTGATTTGAACAGTAAGCGTTTCAGTCTTACAATAAAACGTTTTTTTCTCCTGATTTGGACTGGGTCTTCTTGGGTTTGGGCTTGAAAAATGATGAAGAGCTGGTCTGGGCAAAATAAAAAGCCTTTTGATTTCAAATTTGACTTTCACTCAATGTTTTTTTTCCTTAATTAATAAAATAAAACAAATTTTTTTTAATAAGCACTTAATATAACAACCTAATAATGTTAGTAATAATTTAATACAATTTAAAACAAAAACCTGAGATGGGCCAAATGTTTGGGCCACTTATCTCAAAAACATACCCCCCCTCCTTTTCTGTATGTAAATAGATCCTCTAATTTAGAAATGACCCAAGATTTCTTCAACAGCGTAAATCCCCCTTCAACATTTGAAATGGGCTAAAATTTTACATGGGCCTTTCTGATTTAGAAAGACCCAAAAATTCTTAATGATGTAGAATCTTCAAGATTTGAAATGGGCTAGAAGTGAAACAAAACCTTACTCAATACAACGGGCTTTAACAAATTTGCATGGGCTTTTCTGATTTAGAAAGGTCCATTAATTTCTTCATAAGCTAAAAAACCCCTCTTTATAAACTTTAAACCCCTGTGAATATATGAATAATATATTATAAAGCAAAATAAATTTTAGAAATAGAAATACAAAATATTAGGAACCAGTAGGCCAAATTTGGGGTATGACAGCTGCCCCTATCTAATTGTCTTTTGATTGAATAGTGCAAGAATACGCAGGTCTCGCAAGCTCTGATCGGAAGTTTATTAAATAATGGAAGACCCCAAAATTTGTCTGAAAGATCATAAGGATAAGTTGTATTGCCCTCTCATGAGTATGAAAAGTAGGCATAGATGATGATGTATCATCTTACCAGTATTTGAACCAAAGTTTTGTTCTGACTTAGATATGACGATGCGGTTAACTCGTCAGTATCTAAAAGAGATAATGGATTTTTTGCACATTTAACATAACCTAGGAGTTAAAGTAATACAAGTTTTGAAAAGTTAACTTACTAATGCCTGGAGACTAATATAGTAAGTTTTGATTTGATTTGATTTTGTCTATTCATCGCAACCTAGGGGATGAATCAAACAAAGTTTTGACAAAATATTGCTGCATGAAGACTGGTGCAATGGATTATGCAGATTTTTCTATGTTTACTACAACCTAAGGAGTAAGCAGTACGATGATGAACCTGTGTATTTATCGCAACCTAGAAGACAACAGGGGTGGGCTTATGTTATTTATCACAACCTAGGGGATGAATGATATAACCTTGAAGATTCACATATCTACCGCAACCTAGGGAATAAATATTTGAAAAGGTAATTTTCTCACCTACCGCAACCTAGGGGGTAGGTGATTGAAAAAGCTTGATAACACATTGCTGCATGGAGACTGACGCAATGAGTTATATCACAAATTTTGTCCTGTTTACTACAACCTAGGGAGTAAACAGTACAAGGAGGAACATGTGTATTTATCACAACCTAAGGGATAAAAGAAAATAGGGACGGGCTTACGTTATTCATCACAACCTAGGGGATGAATAATATAACCCTGAAAATTCGCATACCTATCACAACCTAGGGGATAAATATTTGAAAAGCCTGTGCGTTTACCATAACCTAGGGGGAAAATGGCACAAATATGAATTCACATATTCATTGCAACCTAGGGAATGAATGATACGGATCCAATATTTCGCACACCTACCACAACCTAGGGGGTAGATGATTGAAAAAGCTTAATAACAGATTGTTGCAGGGAGACTGACGCAATGAGTTATAACGTAGTTAATTAAAAAGCTATTTTTGATGATCAAATCTTTAGATAACTAGATCAAATATGATATCAGATTTTTACCGGTTGTGTCTGTTCTCAACCAAGGTAAATGCTTGATTCGTTGAATTGACAAAGGGATCCAAGATATTGGTTTCTCCCAAAGTGTGTTTGAAAAAAATTCCATGTAAGATGTATATGCATAATGTCCTAGATTGATGTGGAAACCAGGGTATATATGCATTTGTGTATGCCCTAAATATTTACATATGTACCAAATGTGTGTATGCCCCCAAATGTAAAAATGTTTGTTCATATTCCCTCCTTTTAAACCATTGGCTTTGTATTACCCCACTCCCTGATGTTGTATGTTGCATCGTCGTGGTATCTTTTAGTTGATTTGAACATGGTGAAAAATGTTTGCAGGATCTTGATATTTGTATCAAAGGCGCATGTGTAGGTATGGACGTAGACGTGGATGCAGGTGTGGACGTAGACATAAACATGGACATAGGCATGGGCGTGGAAGTAGGCATGGACGTGGACGTAGGCGTGGATTTTCTTTTGATGTTTTTCTAACCAAGATGCTTTTTGATGTCTCATAAAATGCTTTTATTTTTCAAATCCCCAAAATGATTTCAACGCAGTATTCACAAAAACAATCGCAGTACTTTGCAAAATAGTTCGAAAGAGAAAAAAATGAAATTGAAAGATTTGAAAAAGTCAATGTTTTATTGAGAAATATTCCTCTGAATAGGTGAGATTAGAAGATGCAATTCCTTGAAAGAGGTAATTACATAAAGTTTTAAAACTAAAAATGGCAATGAAAATGATAATTTCTACTGTTGTTTTCCCCAATATCCTTTTGATAGCTCCAATCTTCTTTGCTTCTGAGTCAGATGATTTAGATTAATCCCTTCCTTTGTGGTCGTAGCCGTGGTTCTTAGATTGCAGTCTTTTTGTTCTTTATTTATGAATAAGATCTATAATTTTTTACTGGATCGCCCTCTCGGGTTTTCAATCCACCAGGATAATTTTTTTGTGTATGTCCCTAATTTTTGCCTGGATCGCCCTTTAGGGTTTTCAATCCACCGGGGTGATCCTTTTTGCCTAAGTTTCTTGTTTAAGGTTCGAACTTAGCGAGCTTTTTATATAGTATTTTTTTACTACGTCTTAATTTTCCGGATGTGGTTCTTCTTCCCCATCCATTGTTGTGAGGATGAGACCGCCACCGCAGAATGTTGTTTTTACCATATATGGACCTTCATAGTTGGGTGTCCATTTACCATGTGAATCGAGGCGAGGTAGAAGAATATTCTTGAGTACCAAATACCCTTCTTTGAATAATCAAGGGCGGACTTTATTATCAAATGCTTTCTTCATCTGCTTCTGATATAACTGACTGTGGCACAAAGCTGACAAGTGTTTCTATTCAATTAGGTTGAGCTGATCAAGTCGCGTCTGAGCCCACTCTGCTTCTTCAAGATTTGTTTCCATTAGAACTCGAAGTGATGGAATTTCTATTTCAACTGGGAGTACTGCCTCCATGCCATATACCAGAGAGAAAGGAGTTGCACCTATTAATGTACGCATAGAAATGCGATAGCCATGTAGAACAAAGAGAATCATTTCATGCCAATCTTTGTATGTATTCACCATTTTCTAAATGATTTTCTTTATCTTTTTATTGGCAGCTTCAATGGCCCAGTTCATCTTGGGTCGATATGGTGAGGAATTATGATGCTCGATCTTGAAATTATCGCATAACTCCTTCATCATTTTGTTATTCAGATTAAACTCGTTGTCTATAATGATTCTGGTTGGAACCCTATATCTACATATGCGATTTTGTTTGATGAATCGAGTAACCACTTGGATTGTCACATTCGCGTATGATGCCTCTTCTACCTAGTTGGTGAAGTAATCAATGGTGACCAGTATGAACCAATGTCCGTTAGATGCTTTCGATTCGATCATGCTTATTATATCAATTCCCCACATCGAAAATGGAAAAGGATATCTCATGACATTCATAGGAGTTGGTGGTACATTCATTTTGTCGGTGTAAATTTGGAACTTGTGACATGTCTTTGTATAATGGTAGCAATCGGCTTCCATTGTTAACCAATAATAACCTTCTCACATGATTTTTCTCGCCATGGCATGCCCATTTGTATGAGTTACAAAAGTACCTTCATGGATTTCTCTTATAAGCGTATCTGCTTCATGTTTATCCACACACCTGATTAACACCATATCGTAGTTTCTTTTGTATAACAAATCACCACTCAGAAAGAATTTCAAGGCTAGCTTCCGCAGAGTTCGTTTGATAATAATAGAGGCATTTTCCGGATATTCTTGTTTTTCAAGGTACCTCTTGATGTCATAGAACCAAGGCTTGTTATCTGATCCCTCTTTAATATCAAGGTAATATGCAGGCTCTTCAAAATGTCTGATCGTAATGCGCGGTTCATGGTTTGGCCAAGTTACTTTAAACATGGCAGATAGAGTTTCCAAGGCGTATGTCATCTGATTTTCTTCTCGCGGGATGTGACTGAAGGTGATCTTAATGAATTTCGTAGTTATAAACATGATCCTGGTATGGGATCAATTTGGGATGTTTAGTGTCCCATTCATTGTTGACTTGGTATATAACCAGCGCAGAGTCTCCAAATACTTCGAGATGTTTGATTCTCATATTGATAGAAGCTTCTAGACCCATGATACAAGCTTCATATTCGGAGATATTATTGGTGCAGTCAAAATATAACCTTGCAGTATAAGGCTTGCGATAATTCTTCGGAAAATTCAAAACTTCCCTAATGCCATGCCCCAGTGCATTTGAAGCTCCGTCGAACATGAGTGTCCAACGTGCCCCTGGTTTAGGTCCTTCATCGGGCCTTGGTATTTCGTAGTCACCTATAACCATGACACCTTTGTCTGGAAAGCTGAACTCCACTGGTTGATATTCTGGTAATGGCTGATGAGCTAGATGTTCATCTAGTACACTACCCTTGATTGCCTTTTAAGTTATGCATTGGATGTCGTACTCTGATAGTAGCATCTACCATCAGGCAACCCTTCTTTTAAGAGTTAGTTTTCTGAACACATACTTTAAAGGATCCATTCTTGCTATTAACCACGTGGTGTGATTTAACATGTATTTCCTCAATCTTTTAGTAGCCCAAGCCAATGCACAAAAAGTTTTCTCGAGAAGCGAGTACCTGGTCCCACAGTCAGTAAATTTCTTACGGAGGTAGTAGATTGCATGCTCTTTTCTACCTGTTTCGTCATGTTGTCCCAATACGCATCCCATCGATGCTTCAAGCATTGTCAGATACATGATGAGTGGTATATTGGGAACTGGTGGTATTAAGATTGGTTGCTCTTGTAAATATTGCTTTATTGTCTCGAAGGCTGTTTGGCAATCATTATTCCATACCACCATCTGATCTTTTCACAATAATTTGAATATGGGCTCGCATGTAGAAGTTAGGTGTGATATGAACCTTGAAATGTAGTTCAATCGTCCTAATAAACCACAAACCTCTTTCTCTGTCCTCGGAGCTGGAATTTCATATATGGCTTTTACCTTGTCGGGGTCCACCTCAATACCACACTGGCTTATAATGAAACCTAGTAACTTGCCTGATCTGACACCAAATGTACACTTGTTTGGATTCAACCTTAGTTTGAACCTGCGTAGACGCTCGAATAGATTTTGTAAATGTATGATGTTATCCTCCTCTGTATGAGATTTGGAAATCATTTCATCTACGTACACCTCAACCTCTTTGTGAATCATATCATGGAATAGCGTGACAATAGCCCGCTGATAAGTTTCCCCTGCGTTCTTCATACCGAATGGCATTACCTTGTAACATAAAGTTCCCTAAGGTGTCATGAAAGTAGTATTTTCCATATATTCGGGTTCCATTTTGATTTGATTATAGCATGAGAAACCATCCATGAACGAGAATATCGAAGCTTGAGTTGTATTGTCCACCAAAACATCTATGTGAGGTAAAGGGATATTGTCTTTGGGGCTTGCTTTATTTAGGTCCCAATAATCTACACACATGTGTACTTTACCATCATTCTTGGGTACTGGCACAATGTTAGCTATCCAAGGTGGATAATCTACCACCGCTAAGAACCCTGCGTTAAATTGTTTAAGGACCTCTTCTCGAATCTTATTGGACATGTCTGGATGAGTTCTTCTGAGCTTCTGCCTAGTCGGAGAGCAAACTTCCTTGAGAGGTAGTCTGTGTACCACAATATCTGTATCCAATCCTAGTATATCTCTGTAAGACCAGGAAAATATATCCACATACTCATATAACAACTTGATATAAATCACAATTCCAACTTCTTAAATAAAAATATTTAGATTAAATCTCTTGCAAAAATCGAACCATACTTTAAATCATCTTTAATAGAGATTGGAGATTTTCTAATTAAGTGCACATCCAAATCTTGTAATTAAAACAAATCCAATAAAATCTCTTCATGGAATATAAATATTCAATCAATATCTTTGTATATCAATTTCAAAACAATCTATGATAAGATATATCTAAACCAAATCTTTCTTTAAAGCATATTCAAACAAGTCTTTTCTTCAATACAAATTCAATCAAATCAAATCTTGTTATTTAAACCAAATCCAAATCTTTTTAATTAAACCATATCCAATTAAACCTTGGTATACCTTTATGGATTACGATTTAATAAAATATTTTTTCAAATTGATTTGGATTAACAAACTTCTTCCAAAAGTAAACTTCTCATTGTACCAAAAGTAATACATGTTTTCTAACCAAATGCTGGAGCAATAAGTTAATGTTGAATGAGTCGTCCGTGTGCCAAGATGTCACACAACATGTTCCATACATCTTACTTAGCAATTTTATTACAACCAAATCTTTATGTCAAGCAATTTTGAAATTCTGGCACTTTAAAAAAACAGATGTTAATACTGATGTTCTAACACCAGAATAAAATGTCATGACAGATGTTAAGACATTAGTCTTCTGACAGAAAACACTTGATAAAACAGTAGATTATGGAGAAAGTAACTTGCTGAAATATAAATAACACAATCAATTGTTAACCCAGTCCAGTGCAACATCACCTACTATGGGAGCTACCAAGCCAAGAAGGAAATTACTATGATAATATTAGTTCAAAGCTAAACCAAACCTATTTTAAAACTTATCACCTAATTACTACCTTATGCAACTTCTACCTAGGAACCTCCTAGATATGAGAACCTCCTCTCACTTTCCACAATCACCCCAGTGATAAAACCAGACACAAGCCAGTGACAATATCAAAAGAACCAAATAGAAGATTACATTTCAAATACAATACTCAACTCTTTGCTTAAAATATCATGGGTGAGAACAATGAACAATCAGTCAACCTCAATGTATCAAAAGATACATGAGTGACATACACCAACATAAACTCCCTTGAGAACCCTCAAACCCTAAAACTCTAGAAAAATAAGCTTCCCCTTACTTTTGATAAAATTATTAGTGATATTAGGTCTAGGTAATTTCTTTAAATACTACTCAGTAGTCCATGGGCTTCAAAATCTTCATCCAGGTATTTCTTGATCCACAAGCTAAGGGCTGCACCAATTATGCAGAAAAATCTTCTTAAATCTTGGAACAAAACATCAAGTTTCCTAAATTGTATCAACATCCAATTTTAGAAACTTATGTACAGCTGGAGATCAAATCAATTGTTCTAGATTAAATCTTATTGACATGTGCAAATAATTGAGATATATCCAAAAGGAATCACACAGAATCAAATCAAATATGTCAAGAATAATAACAACATGTATTGTTATGATGTTCTGGTATAACATGTCACAACATCTGTCATAACATCTGTCTTCAATTTAGGCTGACCAACATGTTAGAATATCTCATACAACACCTTGTTGTGAACCATATTTTAGCGAAATTGTTGTAAATCCTAAAACCATGGATCTAACAATCTCTCCCTTTGGAATTTTTTTTGGCTAAAACAACCTTAGGTCTAGAAAAATAAGCTTCCCCTAAGACTCTAGAAAATAAGCTTCCCCGTACTTTTGATAAAATTCTTAATGATATTAGGTCTAGGTAATTTCTTTAAATACTCCTCAATAGTCCATGGGCTTCAAAATCTTCATCCAGATATTTCTTGATCCATAAGCTAAGGGTTACACCAATTATGAAGAAAAATCTTCTTAAATATTGGAAAAAAACATCAAGTTTGCTAAATTGTCTCAACATTCCATTTTAGAAACTTATGTACAGTTGGAGATCAAATAAATTGTTCTAGAATTACATCTTCTTGACATGTGCAGATAATTGAGATATATCCAAAAGGAATCGCATAGAATCAAATCAAATATGTCAAGAATAATAACAACGTGTATTGTTATGATGTTCTGGTGTAACATGTCACAACACATGTCAGAACATTTGTCTTCAATTTAGGTTGACCAACATGTTAGGACATCTCATACAACATCTTGTTGTGAACCATGTTTTAGCAAAATTTCTGCCAATCCTAAAACCATGGATCTAACAATCTCTCCCTTTGGAAAATTTTGGCTAAAACAACATTAGAACAATCAAACTGGAGAGAGGAATAAAATCATAAACATAAAACACAAGTTACATGAAAAACATGTAAACTTTGTACTAACTCAGAGGGGAACAATACTCCCCTTGTCACACATCACCAAGACTCCCCCTCAAGGGAAAATCCAAATAACCAGAAAATGAATAAAACCAAACTAACATGAACTATCCAAGTTCACCGGTTAAAGGCACATGCACTAGAAGAAGAATAAGCCTCAAAATAAACAGAGAATCAGAGTTACCAGGGTTCTCCATAAACACATCAAGCAAGATGTCAGAACTTCTGGTATGATATCATGCACACAAATACTACATCAGTATCAGCAACAACATAAGCACCAATAAGCATGACGGGAAATCATGCTCTACTAAATAGTTGCGTACAACAAGCAACCACAATAGACTACTCTTCTCATAGAAGTAGTACAATCCTATCATAATGTTATCCAACATGTCAAAACACGTGACATGACATCAGGACAAACAAAATCAGACTAACACTTTACTTCTCTTTTTTAGCCAAAAATTGACAAAAAGAGAGTAAATGTAAAAAAACAATTAGAAGCACACATATTGCACACAAGAAATAACAATGATGGAAACAAACAGATGCAAACACACAATCTGATAAAATCAAACATTTTCATTAGTGAAAACACATTGTTGAGAGTTACAATAAACAAGACACATGTTCATACAAAAAAAATGGATCATAAGCCCTTGCATATGATGTTATCAAAACAAACAAACAAACACACAAAAAACAAACTAAAAGGATGCAACTTCTCAAGCACTAGTGTTGTTGACTGTTTCTTACTCTTCACTACTTTCTCCACTACCATCAATCTTTCTTTCAGCTTCTTGATCTTTATTATCCACATCAGTCACTGCCTTTTCTTCCTCCAGAGACCTAATCAGTTTCCCCACTCTGATTTTTATCTCTGTACATGTCTTGATGGTTTCATTTAGTTCCTTGCAAGTAACCTTGAGCTCAGCTATGGTTCCTTCTCTTGATGTTGGGCTAGCATCTTCCTTTCCAGATGTTGTGACAATGTTTGGGACATGTGTCCCTATGAACAAATTGTAGTGCAAATATAGATAGAGGAGATTCCCTCTTGCTTACTCTATCAGAAATGTCCAGGATCTCAAGATGCTGACTTAGAATTATGCCATAGATGAGTAGGAAATGCAATGGGAATTTTCACAACATCTGAATGAGCATGCTTGATGGTTTGCTAAAAGATATAGGTCCTAAAATCAAGTTTAATTTTAGTTTCAACTATATAAAGTAACTTTCCTAGGCCTATAGCTATTGAGGATGTGTAATTTTTAGGAACCCAGTTGGAAGCTCCTATCTTGTTCAGCATGACATATTTTACACTTAGATTACTTACAACCAGTTTCTTTTTATTTGTCCATTGAGTCATTTGTCTTACAGTGAACTTTTTGCAGATAGTATTGTCAATTATCTCTTCCTCACCTTGCTCATCTTCACATCTTCCCAAACACCTGTTAATAACTTTAGGAGAGAACTCCACACATTTACCTTTGACAAATAACTTTATGTAATCATAACTTCTTTTGTTGTCACAATCTACAAGAATGTTTACTATGAACTCCTTAAATAGTGTTTCATAACACTCTCCCAATCCAGCTACAGTCTTTGTTAATCCTTCTTTCTCAATGATACTCAACACTTCTTTGCATTCAAGAGCATCTTTGCCCAATTCTATTTCTAATGCAAGCCTTATATGACTCACGATAAGTTTAAATTGTAGTTATTTTTGTATACTTTTTGTTGCACTTATCAATTATTTTGTAAATATTTTATGAATAATACCCGACTTTGTGTGTAAATTCATTTAGTTTGTGTATATTTGCATTTTCATTTACATAGTGTACGTTTGATAGTTTTGTAGTCATTTTTTGTAGGTATTCAAGCATTATTGGAGCATTAAGAATAAAGTCCAATTGGAGCTCCAAGATGTGAAATTGATCAATAAAGGAATAAGGTAAAAAAAAGCCATTTCAAGTTATGCAGAGAAAGTAACAAAAGTTGTTGTTCTGGTGTGCAGTGTCAGCCATTGCTCAAGCGAGGAGCATCACGTCTACATCATCGGGCGATGGAGGGGCGAGATGCTTTGTTAATTTTTTCCAACAACCTCTACCTTGCTTCGCTGCTGTGTCACCGGGTGAGGAATAAAGGCCATCGTCGGGCGAAGCTTTATGTCGCCGGGCGATGGAAGATATTTTTTCCAACTTGCCTGCATGGTGCAGGTCAGGCCTAGTAATAAAAGCCCATTGTCAGGCGGTGATATTTGGTTGCCGGGCGACGATGTCAGGATGATTTTTTTATATTTTCCATTTCATTTCATTTGTTAGGTTATGGGTTTGGGGATAGTTTTTTCTCCCAAATTCATCAACCCTCATTTTCCTTAGGGTTAGTTTAGAAAACAACTATGAAGCTTGCACACAAATGATCTGGGGTGGATTTCTCTTCGATTGGCGCTGACAAATCGGGAGATTTGTGGTTCATTTATCTTCTTCTTTATGTATTCTTTATTTGGTTAGTTTGTATACGTATTTTCTTTGATCTTACGTATATTTGTTTCCCATGGTGTTATATTTAATTTACTTTACAAATCTTTGTCGATTGTTGTCCTAGATTTTTGCTCTGTGCTTGGGGTTTCAGTTGTTATAGACATATACTGCTCGAATTCTTATCTAGGTTGATTGTCTAATAATGCCTAGATTCTAGAGATAGATTTAGTGCTATTATTCACTTGGGTGTTTGTGATTAATGCCTATGTATTGGTTGTGTCATGCTGAGAGATCGTTTATGCGAGTAGCACAGTTAACTTCTATGTTGTTGAGGTTGGTTGAGAGATCACCACCGACGTGATATAATGGGTGTTATGTTTGACACGTGATGATGTTGATGATTATTGTAGGTTGAGTATGACTTGTCAATAGGTTTAAGTTTGTGAGGAGTGAATTATATGCATGCCTGATAAGTTTCCCCTTTGAAGAATGAATTTATTTTTTGTTAATACCTTTTACCTTTTATACCTCTAACCCATTTAACCCAAACACATAAACACGATAAATTTGTCGAACGGCAATTTAGTAGCACTAATCCCTATGGAGACGATACGATATAATTTAAATATCACCTGGTAATTAATACTTACTTTTTGCTTGCCGCTTTATCGCTTATGCAACTTACAAATTTCTATTTATCCACGTTTTCAACAGAATGAAAAGAAATATTATCAATTTCCACTTCAGGAATATTGAGAGCAATTTTTTTACCTACTACTATCTTTCTTGCATATGGAACAATGTCTTGAACATTGGGTCCAACATCTTCCTCATATTCTGAGTCACTAAATGATGCTTGCTTTCTTTTCAAAGACTTTTTCAGCCCAATAGAATTTTTTACTTTACTCCATCCATTACCAGGACCAGCAAAAGGACTCTTTTTTGGAACCTTTTGGAGATTGCTTGAGGATTCAACATATTTTCCTTTTCTACTTTTCAACCTTTTTGCTATTCCAGGAGTCAATTTTCTAACAATTGGTTCATCATCAGTATCCAAATCATCAATAATAGAAAAATTAGTATTCTAATCTTTGTCCATAGCAGAGTATTCCTGTTTAGAATTAGTCTCTTCTCCTTCCACAGAAACAAGACCCTCATTGTATTCCAAAAGTCTTCCTTCTTTAGGATGTTTAGAACACCCAATGGTGTTAGTTTCTTTGACATGTTCTTGAGTGGAATGATCTAGTTATGTCAGGGATGTTGTAACATCTGACACAATATTAGGGGTAATACCTAAGACACTTGATATTATCCTACGAACACTTTGGTCAACATAAATAGTATCAGTAATAATAAGGTTACTTTCTGGTTTCTCATTGGTATCCTCCTTGCTTAAAATTTCAGCATTTGATTCAACATTAGGAATTTTAGTGGACTCTGGATTAACATCAATATTGGACTTTGCATGCTTATCATCACTAGTTTCCTTAGGAATGGACTCAAAAGGAGAGGATTTACTTATCTTGGTGGTTTCACCCGTCTTTACAGCAGATGTATTGGTCCTCATCTTTGTTAGAATATCTGGGGGAATAATGGCAAGCGGAACAACATCAACGGTGAAGTTCCAGATGTCTTCGCTAGAGTTAGAAGAGCTTGACATCTTGAAATATTGTTTAACTTGAGACAATTTAAGAAAGCAGGAACACAAAAATGTTGAATCATTTTCTTTGACTGAGAGTGAGAGAGGAGCGTGGATGGTAAGAGATGATATAATAACACGTAGAGAGGGATTGTATAATGATTTTCCCAAATTAGTGTGCATCATTAATTGGTGAAAACAACTTCTCTCATAACGGTCTATTTTTAAAAGACGGTTGGAGATTTCTGACCGTTGTTTCTTGGTATCCTGGTGTTAACAGTGTGTTGTCAAGACATCCAGTTTGACATTGCACTCTTTTGACCTTTGATGCAACAAATCCATTTGAGCCCATTTGCTTATATTTGCTTCAGATATATTCAGGTTCAGAACTTTAGAGTTATGTTTATCTTCTTTGATTTCAACCTCATTTATTGTTGAACATGTGAATAGACAAATGACATCCTCAGATAAGTTTTTTGCAGAGGTACAAGTTATAGGACTAGTGATAGCGTACTTGTTTTTTAATTTTTTTAATTATATCCCTTACATAATCATCTCTAGATTGAGAAGAATGTCTTAGATAACCATACAATCTAAAACATAAAGGTTTTATATGATCATACTTGCCATGATAGTGACATTTCCAGGGATGAAGCTTGACCTTGGTCTGAGTTTTGTAACTTGGCAGGATGTTGAAGCATTTGGTCTTACAATGCTATTTCATCCTTCTTTTTTTTACGAAAATCATGATTTGACACAAATGTTCCTCCTTTTTCATTCAAAGACTAATAGGTAAAGCCTATATCAGTGAATCTTCTACCCCCTTCTCCAATTTGAACAATTTCATTCAATATACCAGATCCATTAGTCATGTTTTCAAGTTTAGAAGTTAATAAAGTTACCTTATCTTGAAGCTTAGAGTTTATAGCTAAAAGTTTTAATTTTCCTCCTGAAGTTGAGCCATGACCTTCTTTTATGCCTTACTTAACTTACACACTTCTTCACTTCTGGTACAAAGTTCCTTTTAGGAAGCAACTGATTCTTCATAAGACAAATCCTCATCACATACATCTTCATCAAATTCACATCTACTAGTCAGGACTGTAATATGCTTATTAGTTTCATTACCAATTTCACCTTCAGAATCATCAGTCCAGGAAGTAGTCAATCCCTTCTTCTGTGTCTTGAGAAATGTGGGACATTCTGGCTTATTGTGACTAAAACCCTCACATTTATAGCACTGAATGCCTCTTCCTTGATTTAGCTTATCCTCTATTCTTCCTTTTCTTTGAACCTCAATGTCTTGCTGATGTCAGGACATATGTTCTGAACATTTGGTCTTGACTTCATGCTGTTCATCACCTCATTGAATTTCCTCCCAAGAAGTACAATGGAATTTGATATCCCTTCATCAGTATTCAGGTCACATTGTTTCTCTTCATCTTCAGTATTGGATACAAGGTTTACGCTCCTGCTCTTATTTTCAAATCTTTCATTAATAGTCAATTCAAATGTCTGAAGTGACCCAAAAATTTCATCAACCCTCATGTTACTGATGTCATGAGCTTCTTCAATGGTTGTCATCTTCATGTCAAATATCTTAGGTAGAGATCTGAGAATTTTTCTAACAATCTTTTCTTCTCTCTTCCACGACACTAGATGCGTTTTCTATTTTAAAAAAATTCATGTGAAAGTCTTGAATGTTTTCATCATCATTCATATTTAGGTTCTCAAATATGGTAGTGAGAAGTTGAAGTATGGACATCTTCACTTTGGATGTGCCTTCATGAGTTGTCTTGAGGATTTCCCAAGCATTTTTAGCTACAGTACAAGAATTCATTAACTTGAAAATGTATGTGTCCACTCTATTGAACAAAGCATTCAAATCCTTGGAATTTCCAACAGCTAATTTATCATCTTCTTCATACCAATCTTCTTATGGCTTCAGAGACTCATTCTCATCTTTGTCCTTCACAACAAGATAACTCCATCCTTTCAAAACAACCTTCCAATATTTGTTGTCCATGGATTTCAGAAAAGCCACCATTCTAACCATCCACAAATCATAATTTGAACCATATAACATATATGGTCTGTTGTTGTATCCTCCTTCCTTGTTTATAGTACCAAAAATTATTCTCTCTAGAGCTCACCAAACAAAGTGCCTGTTCTAATGCCAATTGAAATTCTGGAACTTTAGAAATAGATGTTGTTACTAATGTTCTAACACTAGAATACAATGTCAGGGCAGATGTTAAGACATAAGTCTGCTGATAGAAAACACTTTCTAAAACAGTAGACCGTGGAGAAAGTAACTTACTGAAAGATAAATAACGCAATCAATTATTAATCGAGTTCATTGCAACATCACCTCCTCCGAGGGCTATCAAGCCAGGAAGGAAATCCACTATGATAGTATTAGTTCAAAGCTAAACCAATCCTAGTTTACAACTTATCACTTAATCACTACCTTATGCAACTTCTACCTAGGAACCTCCTAGATATGAGAACCACTTATCACTTCCCACAATCACCTCAGTGATAAAACCAGACACAAGCCAGTGACAATATCAAAAGAACCAAATAGAAGATTACACTTCAAATACAATACTCAACTCCTTTCTTAAAACAAGCTTCCATTTATTTTTGATAAAATTCTTAATAAAATTAGGTCTAGGTAATTTCTTTAAATACTCTTCAGTAGTCCATGGACTTCAAAATCTTCACCCAGATATTTCTTGATCCACAAGCAGAGGGTTGTACGAATTATGAAGAAAAATCTCCTTAAGTCTTGGAACAAAAAATCAAGTTTTCTAAATTGTCTCAACATCCATTTTTAGAAACTAATATACAACTGGAGATCAAATCAATTGTTATAGATTAAATCTTCTTGACCTACGCAAATAATTGAGATATATCCAAAAGGAATCTCACAGAATCAAATCAAATATGTCAAGAATAATAAGAACATGTATTGTTATGTTGTTAGTGTATAACATGTCATATCATTTATCTTCAATGTAGACTGACTAACATGTTATGACATCTCACATAACATCTTGTCGTGAACCATGTTTTAAGAAAAGTGTTGCCAATCCTAAAACCATGGATCTAACAAATTTCATAAAAAATATGGACTTGAACAAACTTAAAACTTGAACAAGCCTGAACGAGCTCTTACAATGACCCATGGAATCAAACACAAAACCAAATGAGTCAAGATGTGCTCCACAAATTTCGTGACACCTTTCTTTCCATTTTCTTATAAAAATAAGGCAATCCATCTGTAATAACAAACTCCCCTTCGACTATTTTTTTTAGGTAAAGCACATAGCACAAATTAAATACTTCTTCAAAGAAATGCACCACAAATAATACACAAGCAACTCAAAGAGAAGTGTGGTGTGTCATTTTCTTCCCATATTTACCTCAAAAGAGACAGAGGAAAAAGTACCACCAACAACTTATCAGTGGAGAAACGTCCCAATTGAGCCAGAATGCATCAGTAGATCGTGCCATTAGGTAAGATGTTGTACACATTCTTTCAGACATCCTTCATGACATAATTGTCAGAGTCAAGTGAAACCAAAATATATTAGCTAATCACAACCATAAGCATAAGCTTAAGATAAGAGCAATACACAACTTCTAAGGATCACCAAATAAAAGCAATACATTTTCTTGGATATCAATATATCATCATCTCCCCCTAATTTCCTCGAAGTTGTCGAGGGATAAAATAAACACTTAACCTAAAATATGAGATTGGCCACTAAAGAAAACTTTACATATTTGGCATTATAGATAACAATATTTGTTGCTTATATTCAATTGTTGAAACTCTTTATCACCTGTTGTTTAGATGTGAGGAATCAAAGAGTATTTGGAAAGCTATTTTAAACCGACTGCAAGTCAAATGTGAGTCGATGGATTAGAAAGAAGAATTGAACTGACTTACGAGACATACCAAAGAAAAAAGGTTGGCGTGCAAAGTTACTCAAATTTGTAGCAACAAAAACAATTTATGAGATATAACAAGAATGATACGGTATATGAGAATACTGTAAATACAAACAAAATAGATAAGAAAATTATAGATATCATTATATATATAACTTGGGTTAATCCAAAGCTTAGACACCACATTGCTAGGTTGATGACGTAACAGTGATCCCTTGGTTTTGTTGGTTATTTTGTAATAATTTTAAGAATCATGAATCACTAATCATTTTTAGCTATTAAATTAAAATAATATTAAAAGTTATAAATAAATGTAATTTTATATATATATATATATATATATATATATATATATATATATATATATATATATATATATATATATATATATATATATATATATATATATATATATATATTAGAAAAACTTAGATACAATTTTTTAGGTGTCGTTTATATTTTTTTCTAATAAGAATATGACAAGTGTATAATTTCTTTCTACATATATGTAATTTTCTTTAATTTTTACATCTTAAAAAATATTTAAATATATTTATCATATTTTCATGCAACCACTATTTAAATATGAACCACTGTGTATTACAACTTGGAGAGAAGATTATGCAAATAAAAAAAAATTAAATTAATTTATTTAAAAGTTAATTGTTATACAATCTACTGTCGACTATAAAAAGTTTTATATTGTAATCCGTTATAATTATTTTAAATAAAATTATAAATAAAATAAAATATTTTATTGTCTATTTAAATTTATTAAATACTATCATTTTTTTAATTGTCATTTTTGTGATTATTTTATTTTATTTTTTAATTGTCACTTTCAAATTTTAAAATAATGTTAATAATAATTTTGTCAAAATTAACTTTAAATATTTATTATTGAGAAAAAAGTAAATAAAATTAATAAAATATTTAAAATGTTATAGATAAAAAAAATTATCATTTAAAAAATAACAAAAATCATTAACTTTATTGGTATTTGTAAAAAATTAAAAGATGATAATTAAAAAAATTTAAAAAAAAAGGGAGTAATTAATTATTGAAATTTGTTAAATAATTAAAATGGTAAGAAGTGACCTACAGCGTCGTTGACTAGTTTGTGTACCTTTTAGTCACACTTCTCTATTTTTTATTTTATTTTTAAGATGGTCGTTTGACCATAGGAAAAAAAAAAATCTAACTTAAGTACCATGCCAACATGTGAACACATATTGGTCTACAATTTATGAGTATGGTTTATGGTTTATTCTAATCCATAAAAAAGTTGAAGACACAAGTTGAATAAAGGTTAAGCATAGTTCGTAAATAAGACTCAGATTGTTCAATCTAGCATATAAGATCCGTGATTGTCGATAAAGGAAAAGAAAAATAATTAAACGTTTCTGTCGTTTTTTACTAAACTCAACATAATATATAAAATAAACTATCATCAACAATTTTGAAAGTGTAAAAGTCTATCTTATAACGAAAATGTTTTTTAATATGTTAGAGGAAACGTAAAAAAAAAATATATTTATGGTGATCCAAATTGCACTGAATATCAAATTGGTATGTCACTAAAACCGTTGGAAAGTGTTGAAGAAGATGCAATCTTTGGAGAAAACTTTTATAAAAATTTAAGTAAAACCATATGTTTTAGACACAATAATAAATAGAAACAGAACATTATCCAAACACACAAGATATTGAAGTTAACTAAATGACCAAATAAAATATATATAACCCTAAACATAAACTATACAATCAACTAAACTATACAATCATAGTTGATGGTTTGTTAATATTTTATTTATAAACCAGATAGGCTCGGCGAGCAACGATAGAAAATAATCATAAATAATCATTTGATATGAGAAGTTTCATAATAGAGAAGGATTGTCCATATTTAAAATTTCGTAACTTAAGAAATAAAGTTAAATCTAACTCATCTGAAGATTATCTTTAGTTATAAAGATATTTTCATATTATATATTGTTCGATTTGAGACTTTTTATACATCACTCATGTTTAAGATTAAACATCTAAAACATGAAAATAAATTGTGGATGATTCGATAACATAAACCTAATAGCAATTGACTCACCCGATCTCAAACGAGTCTCTTGATGCTAAATTAAAAAATATGATTGAGTCTAACTCATATCTACAAAATTGTCTTGTAGGATGAAGATTATCTTCATTTATAAAAACATATTCAGATCATATATCATCTGATGTGAGACTCTTAACACGATATGTGTTATTTAATAAAAGAAATCAATTTCAAATCATTTATGAAGTCTACTTATTTTAATATATCAAATTTAATATCTCTGAGAATTTGTAATATAATTAAACTATAAGTTGTTTGATTGTGTTGCAAGTAAGTGATTTGCAACACAAACAAACTGTCACAACATGACACTTTAAAAAATCAATTACTTAATTGGTTTTTTTTTGTTGCTATATATACTTTCTCTATATACCCTCTTGTAACACATTTAGATCATTTTAATGAACATTCTTCTTACCTTAATTTTATTATAATTCGCTCAAAATTCATATATTCCTTTTTATGCATATTATCTTGTGTGTCAAGTTATCCCAACAACATGGTATCAAGAACATCATTTCGATCCAAGATTCTATCAATGGAAAATGAAAGCATAATTTTTAATCAATTTTTTACTAGTATATGCTTTTTCAAAAGTGGACACTATGATAGATGGTGTGCCCAAATGAAGTTCATATGCAAATTTCAATGTGTACTTGAAATTGTGAATAATGTGTTCTCATAATTAGAAGATGATGCAATAGAATAGCAAAGACTGCTCATCAATAACTTAGCAATAAATATGGAAAATATTTGTTCTTGATCCATCAATGTGTGGATTCAAACATATTTGAGAAGATAATTGAGGAACAAACGATAAAGGGTGTGTGAGATACACTTAAGAAGTTGTATGGAGGAGAAAGAAGTATAAGAGTTCAAATTGTAATCTTTGACAAAATAATATGAAAACACACAAATGAATGATGACAAGTCATTTGCTTACCAATAAAATGAAATCTTGTAGTGAAAAGATAACTCAATTATAGAAAGTTGATAAGTTATTAAAGACTCTAACTGTAAAAATAGATCACATTGTTTTGGAAGTTAAAGAATCAAAATATCTGACTGATATGCAACTTAAGAAATTGCAAGCATTCTTGGAGGCTCATGAGTTAAGGTTGTAGTAGAGGAATTCTGAAAAGGTCAAATAACATGCCTTGCAAGCTAAGCTCTTCAAGAAGATGAGATAAGGTGTTTCAAAAATCAACAAAGAGAAAGAAAAATGGACGAAGAAGAAGTGGAATGATGAAATTGGTGGAAAGAATTCAAATATTCAAGGAAAGACAAGCAAAAATAGCGTCTCTCACAATAACAAATAGAAGATAAAGGTGTATATGAAGGAAGTGCAATCTTATTACTACCAAAATTTTATTACTCAAGAGACTGCTACTTCAAAAAATAATTCAATGATAGTGATAAAGAAGAAATACAATTTGTACATGCATATAAAAGTGATTATAAGGAGGTCATATTTATGGCTAATATGTATTTGGCACTTGAAAATGCCAATGTGAGGTCTCTTGACATTAGTTGCACTAATCACATCACAAGCAACATAAACTAGTTTATAAAGCTTAATAAATAAGTGAGAAAGTCTATAAGATTCATTGATAATAAGATTGTTACTTATCAGGGTATAGGAAATATTATTATGAAGATGAAGGATGAACAAGAAGAAATCATAAGTTTTTTTTATATGTTTCTTCAATGGCAAGTAACATGATAAGTTTCAGACAACTACTTGACGATAAAAATATCATGAGGTTGAAGATTGAGAGTTGAAGGTGTTTACAAACTAATTTTGAAGGCATCTCGATTAAACAACAAAATATTAAAAATTATGACCAACATGATTGACCAAAATGTCTTGCATCAACCGCAAATGAGGACCAAAAATAGCTTTGGCACCAGAGATATAGTCATCCAAATTTCAAAAGTCATAGTTTTATGAACATGAATAAATGTTGTATGGACCACCTCAAATAAAAACACAAAGAAGCTATGTAAATAATTTTTGTATAGTCAAGAAGACAATAAAGTCATGCAAGCACTACTTGTCTATGAATTCAAAGAAAATGTTGGAGCTTATTCACTCAAAACCTTGTGGACCAATTAAAGTAAAGTCATTGGGAGGTAACTGCTATTTCTCAATTATCATAAATTAAGTAACAAACTATATATTGGTTTAATTGATGGAAAAGAAAAGTGAAATGTTCACAAATTTCAAGATATTAAAGTTGCTAGTTGAAAAACAATTTGAATGTGATATAAAGAGGTTGTGAATATACCTCAATTATATTTGCACAATTTTAAGGAATTGAGCATGAAATAGTTGCTTGTTACACACCTTAGTACAATGATATTGTTGAAAGAAATAATAAAACATATTGAATATGGTAAGAAGCGTGATAAAGGCAAGAACATTGTCAAACCATTTTTGGGAGGCAACCTCAACTTCAATTCATATCTTAAATAAATGTACAACAAGTATCTTTGACTCACTCTGCTGCATGAACACACCTGAGAAACTCAAAAGGAAACTAAATTATAGAAGTCAAACCATAATTTTAATAGGCTATGAATCAACAAGTATAAAATTTTATGGTACTTGCAACACATGTTAATACTGATATCCCAGTATCAGAACAATGTCATTATAAATGTTACAACATCTGTTGACAGATAGATCGTAAGTGACACTGAAACTAAACTACAGAATGATAAATAACACATAGATTTGTTAAATCAGTCTGGTGCAACATCACCTATATCTGGGGACTACCAAGCCATGAAGGAAATTCACTATGACAATATTAATTAAACCCTAAACAATTCCAGTTTACAACTTCTCACTTAATCACTATCCTGTGTAACTTCTGCCTAGAAATTATCATCTAGACATGAGAAATTCCATCTTACTTCCTAATTACCTCAGTGATATCTAACAGTCCCAATCTCACTGAATGTATCAAGAACAACTCAATTTAAAAGATTACACTTCAAATACAAAACTCATCTCTTTTACTTAAAAGCTTCAAGAGTGAGAACAGTAACTTGACAAACTATCAAGTAACAAACAGTCTACCACATAGTATCAAAAGATACATGGGTGACTTATAACTACACAAGAGACTCTCAAAACCTAAGACTTATGCTTCCCCTAATTTACAAAATTATTGAAAACTTAATTGAAAGAACTGATACATTAGGTTTAGGTCTTCTCTTTAAATACACCTCTACAGTCCATGGGTTTCATAATATGCATCCAGATATTTCTAGATCCACAAGCTGAGTGATGCACCAATTATGCAGCAAAATCTACTTCAATCTTGGAACAAACAATATCAAGTTTCCTAAATTGTATTAAGGCTCAATTTAGTATCTTATGTATAGTTGAAGATACAAAATTTGTTCCAGATTAAATCTTCTTGACATACGAAATTTACTGAGACGTATCCAAAAGGAATATCACAGAATACAATTAAATTTGTCAAGATTTAAAACATCATGTACATGTTTTAGTACAAAATGTCACAATATTTGACATAACATATCTCTTCAATGAACCTTTCCAGCATATTAGAACATCTCCTACAACATCTTTGTTGTGAACCATGTTTTAGCAAAATTGTTGCTAATCCCAAAACCATGGTACTAACAATCTCCCCCTTTGGCAAAGTTTTTCTAAAACAATCAAAGTACAATTAAATTGGAGAGAGGAATAAAACTACAGAGGAATAACACCACAAAAAATAAGACCAAAAACACAAGCTACATGCTAAACATGTAAACTTTGTACATGAGGAAGAAGATGACCCACATCTTCAGAACCATCCAAGTTACTCCCCCTAAACACATAACCAACTCTTATCACAGAGAGATAAATGTCCCTTTCAAGAATTTAACACATTAAAATAATATACAACAGAGAAACACACATAACTCAAAGCATAAGACACAACAATGCTCATAAGCATCTGAATATGAATTTGAATCATGCATTTGCACATGGTTTTTCTTAAGGAACTTCACATTGGTTACAAATGTTTTCCCTATAATAGGTGTTCTAGTAGAAGTTCCAACGTTTGTTACAGTGTTGGAAATTACTTTCTTTGAACCAGAACACACTTCCTTCTTGGTTTTCAGGAAATGGATCTTCTTTGTATTAACCTTTTTAGAAGCTTTACTCATGTTGAAACACAACTTATAAGGATGCCGAGGTTGTAAGGTCGTTAAATACACGAAGAGTTACCTAGTTTGTAACAAAACTTTTCTTATAACGACAAACCAGTCAATGAAAGCATTATTGGAAGGAGATAAAACCTTCTTTAGTAACAGTGCACCACCCATCATAGGAGAGAGACACGCGCCTTTGTTCAACTTTTCTCTCTTTCAAAGCTTTGATTTTCGAAAATGTTACAATATTTGAAATGACATTCTCCATGCCATTGAAAATGCTTTTTTTCTGAGATTGCACATATCACAAGATGAATATAGTTGGCAAACCGACCAAATAGTTACTACTATAATTCTTCAACAATGCAATTCCAAAAACACCCTTCGCATTCTCAAAGTAACTTACACCTCAAGTTTAGATGAAAAATACTTCCTAAAGCTTTTCAGACATACCAAGATTAGGAGTGCCAATATTTTCCTGTAGCATGACCCCTAACATAATGATGACAAAATCATTGACTTTGTTCTACAAGAAAAATAAAATCATTGTACCTTGATTGCAGTAGCATGTCACACTATAATGTCATGACATTCAGTTTGACATTATACTCTTTTAGTAATAAACCTAATTGAGAATACATCTTCATTCAGCAATGAACCTAATCTTAAGGATATACCAAGTTTCAATTAATTCTAATATCAAAGGCCGGAGTATCCTCCAATACTATTATCTTCTTCTGACTTGGCCAATAGCTTTTTACTCCAAAACTCACCATCATTATATATTTCATCTCTGAAACGACTGATAATTTTAGACTAAAATAAACTCCAAATAATGAACTCCCTTTTTAAACAAAATGTTGTTTTCTTGACAGCTTTCTTTAGTGCCTATCAGTCCTATAAAGTCTTCTAAAATGCTTGGAGTATCAACCTATTGCGATTATGTTCCAACATCTGGTTAAACATTAGTACCTTTCTCAATGAACATATCACTGATTTTGATCCCAAAGTTAATATCACTAAAAGTACCTCTCTCAATAGAGAAACTGAGAATCATACCTTGTTCATATTCAAGGACCAAATAAGAACCTTTGAAGACTTCAAAGATAATAGATTTATCTTTGCTATAAAAATCACAAAAGAAAAACACATATATATATATATATATATATATATATATATATATATATATATATATATATATATATATATATATATATATATATGTGTGTGTGTGTGTGTGTGTGTGTGTGTGTGTGTGTGTGTGTGTGTGTGTGTGTGTGTGTGTGTGTGTGTGTGTGTGTGTGTGTGTGTGTGTGTGTGTGTGTGTGTGTGTGTGTGTGTGTGTGTGTGTGTGTGTGTGTGTGTGTGTGTGTGTGTGTGTGTGTGTGTGTGTGTGTGTGTGTGTGTGTGTGTGTGTGTGTGTGTGTGTGTGTGTGTGTGTGTGTGTGTGTGTGTGTGTGTCAGGATACTCACCTTGCATTGAACTAATCAGATCCATAGACTAGATACTAGAGCTTTTACAACTACATGACGTTGCACCTTCTGGTGTGACATCTTGACTTCATCTTCCTTGAACATCAAGCAAGAGGATAAAAAATCAAATACTTGTGGAACCCATAAATAGAAACTGTTTTTAAATCCTCATCAGAACTTCAAACATCACATTAGAGACAACACATTCTTCCTTGATGACATTTACCTTCAGACTAGATCACACAATTGACTTATGTACAAAACAATAGTCATTAGTACTTTAGTAAGAATAGCATTACCAAAAACTTAGATAATCCATCTTGTACGTTTTAGATACCCAATTCCCTTAACCTTCTCTTTTAGCATTAACAACAAAAGGAACATTTGATAGAGTGAGCTAAACAAACCACCAGAAACACTTTTACTGTAGTCAAGTGTCTGGAACAATTAGTGCCAAAGTACTAATCATCTTAGTTAAAGCTATAAGAAAGGTATAATGAAACATGAAATTATCACCTTCTCTGAGTTTTGACCACTGCTTGGTTAACCCATGTTGAACTTGACCTTTGAGGAAGTAAACAAAACTGTTAAGATCAACTTTTCTCAAAAGATACATCTTCAGTGCAAATATATGTCTTTAGCTTGAGTATTCTGATGTCTAGCACAATATTGAGACATTAAGATTGACATCCTTGACCCAAATTTCTTTTTGATAAAAACAACGTTTTGTCACTTGAGTTTTCTCTTTTCCAGTTATAGATTGAAAACTATATCCCTTTTAACCTTCCAACCATCTTTCCATTTGAGCTCCTCCAATAGGACTGAACTAACCTTACATACTTGATCATGATATCAAGTTTCAAGGATGATAGAGTCACCTCACCCTGTAAATAATATATGGTAGACAAATATTCCCTCTCTTAAGACATAAGATAAGAGATAGCCACCTCTTATTTTCTTCGCGGTTGACAACCCTCTTTATTCTAGATGCATAAATTTTGAATAAACAGCTAGCTCATCATTAGATAATTCTTCAATACATAAATCTTCATTAGAATTCCATCTTCTCGTCAAACCAGTAATATCCTTAGCATATTCATAATCAGGATTACTTTCCTAATTAAACCAAGAAATAGAAAACCCATATAATTGTGCTTGAGATAAGTAGGGCATTATGCTCCACAAATATCCAATGTCTTTACACTCATATGAATGCTTTGACATTGATTTTACTCTAGTTCCAGCCTTTTCTTGAACACCACGGACTTGCTAAAGTCAGTACATATGTTATGACACTTGGTTAAGAGATATTGTCCATTCTTATCAATGCCTGTTTGGATTATCTTCCAAGGACCACAATAATAAGAAACCCTTCATTAGAGACCATGGCACAAGCTTCTACAAGTTGGAAACAAAAATAATGCTCTTATTGTTCTTCAATGGTTTGTCACTTTCATGTCAAACCTCTTGAGTAGATACCTGAGTATCTTGTTCTTGATCATCTTCTCTTATGAACTCTTTTCTCCCAAACTTACTTAAATGTGCCTTTATGAGCGGACTTGAGAAATTCCCAAGTAACTTTGGCCACAATAAGTGATCCTGAGTACTTATAAATTACAATGATCATGATATTGATAATTTCAGAGTGACAAAGAGCTAACTCATACTCTTATCTTCTATCTCCTCAGCACTAGGATTCTTCTATCCTGACAAATTTTCAAGATCTAATGTCCATAGATAACCATAATGTTATCATTATAGCCTTAAAAAACATTAGTACCAGAAAAATATTCTCTAAAGATTACCCAATAGACCAGGGATCCTGCTCTGATGCCAATTGAAATTTTATGGCACTTGTAACACATGTTAATACTGATGTTACAGATGTTACAACATTTGTTTACAGACATATTGTAAGTGATACTAAAACTAAACTGCAGAATGATAAATAACACATAGAGTTGTTAATCTAGTTTAGTGCAACATCACCTATATCTGGGAGATACCAAGTCAGGAAGAAAATTCACTATGACAATATTAATTAAATCCTAAACAGTCTTAGTTTACAACTTCTCACGTAATCACTACCCTGTGCAATTTATACCTATAAATCATCATCTAGATATGAGAAATCCCATCTAACTTCTTAATAACCTAAGTGATATCTAACAGTCCCAATCCCAATGATTGTATCAAGAACAACCTAATTTAGAAGATTACATTTCAAATATAAAACTCAATTCTTTTGCTTAAAAGCTTCAAGAGTGAGAATAATAACGATATAAAGTGTCAAGTAAAAACCAGTCTACCATACAGTATCAAAAGATACATGGGTGACTTATAACTACACAAGAGACTCTCAAAACCTAAGACTTATGATTCCCCTAATTTAAAAAATTATTAAAAATTTAATTGAAAGAACTGATACATTAGGTTTAAGTCTTCTCTTTAAATACACCTCTGCAGTTCATGGGCTTCGAAATCTGCATCCAGATATTTCTTAATCCATAAGCTGAGTGATGCACCAATTGTGCAGGAAAATATCCTTCATTCTTGGAAAAAACAATACCAAGTTTCCTAAATTGTCTCAAGGCCTAATTTAGTAACTTATGTACAACTGGAGATACAAAACTTGTTCCAGATTAAATCTTCTCGACTTATAAAATTTACCGAGACATATCCAAAAGGAATATCACATAATCCAATTAAATATGTCAAGATTTAAAATAGCCTGTACATATTATGATAAAGAATGTCAGAACATCTGACATAACATCTTTCTTCAATGAACCTGCCCATCATTTTAGAACATCTCCCATAACATCTTTGCTGTGAACCATGTTTAAGCAAAATTATTTCCAATCCCAAAACCATGGTACTAACAAAGTGTATATAAAGTATACTCATTAATTGATAATAAGGTGATGGTAAGTAGGGATGTTCAATTTGGTGAGAAAAGGGGATGAAACAGGTTGAAAGTTTCAAATAATCCAATGCAAAATGGTAAAAGTTTAAAATAATCCAACACCACCTTACAAGGTAACCAATTAAATGAAATGGCACAAACTTAGGATGTGAGGAGATCAATAAGATATAGAACTCTACGTCAGGTTAACTCACTATGAAAGATTTTTTGACCGGGACATAGGTGAAAATGATGATCTAATTGAAGAAGCAATGATAGTTTAATGTGAGCGCCAACTTACCTAAATCAAACTCTGAAAGATGAAAAAATTGGAAAGAAGTTGTGAAGAAAAAACTCAAGGAAATTGAGAAGAATCAAACCAGGGAATTGGTCAAACACTCAGGAAATAAAGTTACAGATATAAGGTGGGTTTACAAGTCAAAACTCAGTCCAAGTGGTGAAATTGTCAAGTACAAAGCAATGCTAGTTGCAAAGGAATTCCTTCAAAGTCATGGAATTAACTTCAATGAGGTATATGCACCAGTTTCCAGGCTTGGAATAATAAGAATTTTTTCCATTGTTGAATACAAAGAGTGGATGATGCATCAGTTAGATGTTAAGTCAGCTTTTCTCAATGGACCACTAGAGGAAGATGTTTATATCAAACAATCACTATATTTTGAGATCAAAGGGAAATAAGAGAAGGTGTACACGCTAAGAAAGACATTATATGGATTGAAGTAGGCACATAGATCATGAAACTAGAGAATTGACAATATTTTAGTCAAGCTAGGATTCAAATAAGGATCTAACTAATTACAAAATAATTTTTATTCTTATGTTTTTAGAATGATAAACTAAATATTTAACTTTGGTTTTATAAAAAAAGTTATAATTTGTAGTAAGAAGGGTAATTGTGGTTCTTACCGATACTTTAGTCCTTATGTTTAACATTTATTAGAAATACGTGATTTTTTAAAATATTTCTTTAGTCATTCTTATTATATCATATTTATAATTTTTACAAATCTACAATGTATGACAATTTTTCGTCAAATTTCAGCTCTAAATGAATATTTACACTTCATGATATCTTGAAATAAGATATGTATTTGAAGTTAGTCAGAATAATGAGATATTTGTGTTTATAATATTACATGAATCTTTCTCATTTATAGATCTTTTAACATTAATGATTAGATTTATTATACATAAATGATATATTTTAAAAATAAGTATTGCACAAAAAATTTAGAATCTATTTGTATAAATAAGATCTCAAACAATATACTTAAAAATACTTAATATTACAATATAATATAGTCATGTATATCAATAGGATTGTAAAAAAATATAGTATAATATAGTATAAAGATTACTAAAATATATATAAAGTTATCATCAATGACTTATTCTTTTATATTTATGTGAAATCTTCGAGGTTAATTAATATTATGTTCTTGATAAAACATTGCTCAAAAGGAAAGAAAAAATTATAATTAAAAAATACAAAATTATTACAATTTATTACAAATTATAGAAAAATAAAATATATTAATAATATATTTATAATTAATTAAAATTAAAGTTGTTATTATTTTTATTTTTTTATGAAATAGCCAATGTTCATAATACTATATACATTTGAAATAAAATAAAAATGTATCCTTTCAAATATTTTCAATAAGTCTTCATAAAATAATAATAAAATATTATTTATATCTGTAAATTAGTTATATTATATGAATTTATTTTATATATTAATTCATAATTGCATCTACAATAATAAATTATATAATAAACTAATACAATATTGTTTATAAAAATAAATAAATCTATTATGATAAATGGACTAAAAAATAACTTATACATTTTAACTTAATACATATAAGATATAAAGTATAAAATATAATCAAATATTTATAGAAAATACACAAAATTAAAATACAATCTTTATTTATCATATATACAATCCTTTCAAAAAATTTCAACAAATTTTCATAAAATAATAACATACCAGAATAACTTTATTTTTCTTAAAAATCTCTAAATATAATCTTAAAATTATTGTATAACAAAATCACTTTTAGTGTTATTCTGTCTACAAAAAATTCTAGTATGTTTTTTAGCATTGAATTTCCCGAAAGTAGGTGGCCATCTCAAACATCATCTTTTCTAGGATTTCTGTCTTGAATCAAATTTCTAACAAAAAAAGTGACAAATCATTAATATTTTCTTCTCTGAAGTGCAACTTTGTTACCTGATCCCAATAATAGGTGTTCTGATCCAGTATATTTGTGTAGCAATCAGTAAACAGAATTGTACCACAGAGAATCGTGTCTCGATTTCCTATTTTTCTCGAAATCTTTCAACAAAAATAAAGAAGTTTCAATTTTCAATAAAAATAAAGAATCACAAATCAAATACTTGGTTGCAACCTACAAAATTCATTCATAGATCAATTGATAGAGCACTTTCAGCTATTAACAAACAAAAACAATCAAAACAAAACTTTGAAGCATTACAACTCCTAATTACTACATGTAAAATATAATACATATAACTCACAATACAAATTTGGTTTCCAACCGATCGACTGCGTCTCATTTATCTCGTTTTGTTAAATCGTCAATAATATTGCTGAAAAAAGAAATAGAAGCAAACCGATGTTACTATACTTCAACTGCATAGTAGAAATTTCATACCCACAACCCTGATTGGATATATACTTTATTGCAGTAAAGTATCATCAGTCTGAATCATAAAATCCTTAATCACTTTGTGCCAAACATCAAACTCGTTTATTTGATCATCTAGATCCTATAAAGAGTTATTAAAGATAATATTAGTTTTGAATTGGCAAATCCTCAAGCCCAAATATTAATATAAATATGATGGCAAGGTGGTACTCGAAATCCTTCTAGATCCAGCTGAGGTACAAAAATCAGTATATCCATATATTTTGCTCATCCAAAGATACAAATTGTTACCACCATCGAATGCAACCATGTTAGCTTGATGGACTGTCTTTTTCAGATAAAGTCAATATTTCTGCAATGCTGCAATGCAAAAGGAAAGTGAGCTTCATATGAAATCATCACAGTACTAAAAAACGCATATTATTGCTTGACTAAACTTGTGTTTTATCAATGGGACTTGAAAACATGATTACCAACTTAAAGTCTTAAAACGCCACATTGTTAACAACCAAATATTGAGTTTGATGGATCAAGTTTTTCCAAAAAAAGTATCACTAATTAAAAGAAATATCCATATCATGTGTGACTTGTTCTTCAAGAGAATGTAAAGCTCTTAAAACTTTGATCATTCTTAATTCATCAATATGAACTTTCGATTAAGAATAAACAAAATAATTATGGTGGCCACAAAAGCAAGAATGTATACCTGCAAATGGCTTGCCACGTTTTCCCTAGTAAGTCCTTCAACCTTCATCAGATCAAGTATTTTCTTTGGAACAACCTCTACAATAACAAACATGAGAATTAGTTAAGAGTCAATAAATCAATTCAATTCAATTGGATAGAACATAAAACCCAAGAAAATGGAAATATAAATTTAGCACTAAACCTGTCAGATTCGCACGCCTAAGAAAATGAAAACATTTCAAAGAGAAGGCAATTAAAGATCTATGAAATTTCAAACGTCACTTCCTCTTCTTCAATTCCTATCAAACAAAAACTCCAATTCGATTATAACATAACCCTAAAAACCAAAATTAAAACCACAAAAGTATATGGAAAAAAAAAATGAAAAACCTTAGGGCATAAGTTTGAATTTGGAAATCCTCCAAACAGTAACAATACATAGATATGAGTCGGCGGTGACCGAGTATTCGATGGAGGAGTTGATCTTGACGTGTGAGAAGAAATCAACATTATGTTGAACCTCACAACGGACATCGGTTGTGCGAAGAAGAGAGGGAGACAGTGATAGGAGAAAGTTACAGAAACAACAAACAAAATTATCAACTTCTGATGCGATAACAAAAAATCAAATTCATATACGTGAGAAGCAAAAAACTTACATGGTAGAATGAGAATACTAAGAAAGGAAAGATTTAGGATTTGACATGTGTGGCAGCCGTATTAATATAGTTAAAATTGATTGAATGAATCTTGAGAAAATATAGTATTAGTTAAATATTATTGGAATTCTGATTTTCCAAATGAAATATGTTATATAATTCATAATTATATTAAGTAAATATGAAATAAAAATAATATAAAATACCAAAAAAAATCTAGTTGTGTCATATCAACATTATTAATTATCAAATTAATATACAGTGATTAAGAATTGATAAAATCATTTTACTTTTATGATTAGTTAAATTTAATCTTTTAATCAAAAGAATTATAATATGATTATAGAATACTTTTATTTTATATATTTATAATAGATAATCAGTTTTGAGTTTGATTGGTATACTCAGCACACACAAAAATTAATTGATTTATTGGCAAGAGTTAGTAGTAGCTTGTTAGTCGGCAACTCAATGATGGGTCGCCCATCTGCATTAACTACCTTGCTTCATGACTTTGCGTGCTTTCTCCATTTTCCTACAAATTTAATTTCCTAGAAGCTGCCTATGGTTTCTCAATGGGAACTCTTTAAATTCATTCCTATTCCTAATAAGACAATCTACTTTTTCTTTTTATCATATTCTCATTTGTAGTAATGCTAAAGTTTTCAAAAAGTTTGTTTTTCGTTTCATGTGACTTTTTTAATGGTCCAAAATGAATATGTCTTTTATGTTTGACTTATTTATATAGTCATTGGATAAACAATGTCATACATGCATAAAACTTTAAATTTATAATTCCTACGTCTTTGCATCTATTTATCATTACTTTTTAGACAGCACAAAATATATTGTACCATTCCTTTTCTAATTTGTAAGCAAATAAACAAAATTTTATAATAATATTGTAAAAAAGAAAAAGTTATTTGTCCATTAATCACAAATTATATTGTTATCAACCTGCATTATCACGTTGACACAAGAATATAACATATAGACATAACTAATATATGTTTTTAAGTGGCAAATATGGAGAAATAAAGTGTGGAAAATCTCACATTAATTAAAGAGTCTAGATTTGAATATTTATAAGTGAGACGAGTTATAGGATCCTAAGTTCGAGGGTTGATTATGTAAAGGGAAAGTATTAGGATCCTAAACATCTACGGTACTCCGCATGAACCTCTTTGTAAATTTGTGTATTTTGGCTATAAAAATTGTATACAAAAAATAGAATGTGGGGATGAGAAAAGAAGTATATTTTTTATAATTTTTTGCATCCACCGCGGTTGTGAACCTTTAGTGCCTACGTATCACCTTCCGTGCAATAGGGGATCAGGGTACTCGTAGTTCACATTTAAAAAAAAAAAACAAGTGTGTTGGTTAATTTTAAGAAACGAGACATCATCGTCGTATCCGAGTGGAAGAACATACTTACTACCCACAATTATGAGAAAATAGAATTTGCGTCATCTCAAAGTGGAGGATATGACTTGGATTTGAAAATTAACAAAGTCTCTCTCAACATCCAAGTGGAAAATATCTCACTCCACTACATATCATAGAAGTATAGTAGCTCACATCACTACAAGGATTGACAAGAGTCTAATCTTTTGAGAAAAATTTTAAGGTAAAAAGTCAAAGTGGTAAAATAGTTTGAATGCGGTTGATTGACTTTTAGTCTTCTCACAAAGAATGTCAAAGTATTATTAAGTTGATTAAAGTTTTGTTTAAGAAAATGATTTGAAAATGCGTAGACATAAGTCCAAGTTTATTGTGAAAGCAGATCAAGTTTAGAAAACAAGAAGAGTTTTCAAAAGGAGAGAAAAGATTTTTGAAATTAAAGAAGATGGGAGGAGATGAGTGAGCTATCCTAAAGCATAAGGTAAAAGTTAGGGAAAAGAACCGTCTAACCAACAAGAAGCCAACACTTGACATAATGAGTCAATGTAGAATTCATATTCTTTGGATTGAAACCAAACAAGAAAAGATAATAAACCTCTTAAGAAAACCAACCTTCAAATGAATTAAGTCTTCACAAAAAATTGGGCAGAGTAATGGCTATATACATATAAATCCCCAATTGCAGACAAAGCATATAATCAGAATAACATGCACACAAAGAAAACAAAGGTTTCAAATCCTCCTAACAATGAACCTCAAGTTTATTGGATCAAAGGTTTCAAATTAAACACACTTGGGCTTGCAAACATGGGTTTGGGCCACGAATAGTCATTTCTCGAATCAGGACGAAATTTAATGCTATGTTAAGCAATCGTAAGTGAACTTATATAGAAGTCGCACCTATTTTGAGGTCGGTCAATAGCAATCTATGGGCCATATATTTGGAGAGATGATATGTAGATCATCCTCTAACAACATGTAACACAATGAGAAAGGGATAAGATGAAGAGGGAGGGGAAATATTTGAATAAAAAAATTTAATTAAACTATCATTAAAATCATCCATCAATTTTGGTGGAGTTTAACTCAACACCCAAGATCCAATGATGTTAATTAAGTTTATGATCAACCATCACATAGTCAGAATATATTATAAAAATAAATTGCATTTAATGAATAAAATAAAAAGGGAAAATGATTTTTAAAATGTTTTTTAAAATGAAAATAAAGATAAAATAGAAAACTATATTCAAATTATCAAAGAAAAATTTAAAGAGACCATAGAAAAATCATAAGTGATCTCAAATATTTTTATTAAATTTTTGATAATTTTTTTAACAGAAAAAACATTTTTAATTGATTAAAATCATTGAAATAAATTGAAAAATGAACAAACATAGTAGAAGTCAAAATAAAATTCTAGAAAAAATTCAGAAAGTCATAAATAATGAAAATGATTTTTATAAAAATTTTTAGAATTTAAAAAATATCAAAAAGTATTTTTAAAACAATTAAAATAAGGAAAACAAAACAAAAACTATGAAAAATATCAAATATTAAAATAAAAATATGAAAAAATATTCACAAAGTCAGAAATAATTCAAAATATTTTTGTATATTTTTTTTCATAATTTTTTTATATAAAACAAAAGAGTTATGAATTTGTAAAGATAAAAGAAATTTAAAAATAATTTTGTAAAATAAAAATAAATCAGAAAAAACCATGTGCGTTGGATATCTTTCACTTATACATGCTGGCAAATCTAATGGATATGAGGTGAGGGAGTATCATGGATCCAAGCTAAAGCGTGCGCATACAACACAAGAAAGTCCAACCAATCAAAATAAAATAATTGGCGTCTTCAACCTCCAGCTTCCTGCAAGTAGGGCAAATCCAAGATCCTTGAATCTGTAAATTTACGCGTTCATAGCGGTACCATTAGATTCTGTACTTGATATGATGACAATCATATGCTCGCGAAAAATTTATATGAAGCACAACATAGTCGATTTGAAAAAAACCAGAGATGTTTAAAAATGTTAAAATAAAAAATCAGAAGCATCAAATGCATTGTTTCACCAAAATTGAGTTAAGAGCAAGCATCAATGAACATCATAGACCATTCCATTAATTTGAATTAGAGGATTTGATGCTTTAAACTACCTGAACAAAGTCAGATGAACTTGCTCTATAAATGGACTTGGCTAGCACGACTCAGGACACCTCAAGGCTTGATTCTTCTTTTGTTAGCTTCAGTGAAGTAAAAGGATGAAGGATCAATGAAGAAATTAGATTGAAAAGTGGAGAAAAGAGGAATTCGAAATCTCAGAAAAGTGAGTTATGGAGGGAGTTTGAAAAAATGATTTTGGTTGTTCAAGCTTGCAAAAATGACTGGAATAGAGCATGTATTTATAGAAGAAGTGAATCGAATCAAAAGGAGAGGTGAATGATGCAATTTCCCTTGAGTTCGTGCAAACCGATGATCATGAAGAAAATATGATCACATGTGCATCAAAACTCAATCAAACGATGCGTTTTATCACTCTAAATGATCCAAACATATTTGCTAATCATATTTAAGTGGAAAACACATGGAAATTTGGTGATTAGAAGCCAAATTATGAATTTCAAATTCTGACTTTGGAGAAAACTTGAGTTTCAAGGAGTCTTACGACATGACTCTTGAAGCATTTGAAAGTTAAGGTCACAAACTTTACAATGTGCAAAGAGTGAGATCAATTGGATGCTTGAGCTAAAAGTTGTGATGATTCAAAGTTGAGAAAAAGATACTGACTTTTTGTACTTAGAAAAATTATGTTTTTCTTCAAAAGTGGTCTATAATGTTTTGAGTTCAAACAAGGAATTATTCCAAAATTGAGCTTTTATCATTGATTCTAGATTTAAGTAGACTTCCCAAAGAGCATTTTGAAACTTGAATCACTCAAAAATACCAAGTATTGAAAAAGTTATAGCCTTGTAAAATTTGTGAAAATTCATGAGGTGACCCATAATCTTTTGAATTCTTAGGGTATCTTCCACTCATTTTCAATATTTTCACATGAAAGAAGGGTTAAAGTTCACATCCTTAAAATCATTGTGGAAAAAGAATGGGCTAAAGGAGATAAAAACTGACCAAGTTATGATCTTTTGAAATCACATAAGGGGATTTGATGCCCTATCTAGAGGACTTGTAATCTTTCTCAATCATTGGGAATCTTCCATACAAAATTTTCTTGAAACTTTTGAAGTGATTAGTTGATAACACTTTAAAGAGAAGCATGTCTTTTTAATCACTCAAAAATCTCAAAAGATAAACAAGATATAGCCCTTAGAAGTTTAAAACCTAGCTTTTCAAGCACCAAAATGACTTGGAAACCCTTTTCAATTTTGACAAACTTTCTCGCACAATAACTTTTGCCATGTGAATATAACTTGTTGTGGATGATAATAACAATAACCACTTTAAAATATTAAGAAATGAGAGAGTTAAGCACTTGTGATCAAGAAATCAAGAACTTGTCCAATTAGGTCAAACTTCTTCACTCAATCCTTTGCATCTTTTGACTTTCTTTAACAAATTGAGGCATGATAAATCATAGTAGACCTTGTAATGATGTCACTTTAAAGAATCCTCAATGATGAAGCTTGAATCTCAATGAATCTTTGTTGAATAAGGCATGGAAATATACTCATGAACCTATGAATCCACTTGATGAAATGTGTTGTGTCTTCACCTATAAGATCATCAATTAGAGAAAACATTCATTGCATTTGTTAGTTAAAAGTTAATAAACACAAGACAAATATGACCACAATATACAAATCAAGGGGCTTGGTGATTCCTCATGGGAAAACCTAAAGATGGGGAGAAGAACCAAACCCTAGTGTGATCTTGATATGATAGAATTGATATGAGATGATAGAGGAATCTTAGGGGCAAAAATTGGGGTATAACAACTGCCCTTATTTAAGTTTCTTCTATCCGGAGATACAAATGTTAAAATCTTCATGTTGACGTGATTGAAGATACTAAAATATAAAACAAGCCCTATTTTTGGCCCTAAGATTCCATGCAATGCATATGATTGTGCATGCAAACAAACAAATCCAAAGGTGACACGGGACACCACTGGGGATGTGGGAAATAAAATAAAGGATCAACGGAAAGTCCGACCAGGAAAATAAATCACTGGTGAATAGAAGACTCAACTCTACTGGGTAAAGCCCAAGGAGGAGATAAAGCAACATCAACTCAAATATCAAGGAGAGAAGGTAAAGGATAACAGCGATCGAGAGATAACTGGAAACTATCCTCACTGAGAAGATAGCAAAAAAAAGTAACATTGACCCATAGGGGAAAAGAAATGGTAGGATAATACCAGCAACAAGCCAATATTAGTGTAGGCAACAAATGATCAGCATCAGTACTTACGACTGGAAACTAATGAATTCTTCAGAGCAAAAACGAATCTCCACGACGAACTATCTCCCATAATGACGAGAGTACCATTCATCGGAGTAACAAAATCTCAACAATGAACTATCTCCCATAATGACGAGACTACCATCCATTGGAGCAACAAATCTCAACAACAAACTATCTCCCATAATGATGAGACTACCATCCATTGGAGTAACAAATTTCAACAACGAACCATCTCCCATAATAACGAGACTACCATCCATTGGAGTAACAAATCTTAACAACGAACTATCTCCCATAATGATGAGACTACCATCCATTGGAGTAACAAATCTCAACAATGAACTATCTCCCATAATGATGATACTACCATCCGTTGGAGTAACAAATCTCAAAAACGAATTATCTCCCATAATGACGAGACTAACATCCATTGGAGTAACAAATATCAACAACGAACTATCTCCCATAATGACGAGACTACCATCCTGTGATACGGTGGGAGAACTGACTAGTGTTTTGCATTCGTATTCGCACTTGTGCGGTTAGCAAGAGTCGCCACCGACTTTTTATTTTATCCTAAAGGAAAGGTTAAAAAGCACAGCAAAAACCTTTTTGAGATATTTCGTGGGTTCGGGGGGTAGATTATGAAAAGGGAAGGTATTAGCACCCTTTTCATCCATGGTTATCCATGGGCTCTTAGTTACTTGGCTTTTTTAGATCACTTGCCTTGTTTTTCGATTGCTTTGAAAAGAGTGCGTGTGTGGGTTGTTTTGAAAAATGTTTCGGAAAAAGATGCCTTGTCTTAGGCCAACCTTGTAATAATTCTTTACTCGAATGTTTTACAAAGGTGCATATCTTTTCGAAAAGATGTTTCAAAAGTTTGAAAAGTTTGATTTTTGAAAGTGTTGTGGATTGTGGTTTTTGAAAAGAAGGCAAGTGCTTTTTGCAAGTTTGATCTCAAGTAACTAAGAGTTATGTCTACCCTATGGTACTCAAAGGTTTTTTGTCATGTTTTAACCCCTTTTAACAATTTTGTTCCACCATTGAAATTGATGGGCAATCTTGCGTTTAGGAAGTTTATTCGGGACGGGCGCGGGTCATTGTATGGACCACGAATGCAATGGTGCCAAGTGTCTTTGGCAATTTGCTTGAAGGGACTTGATCATTTTGATAGGCGACTTTCGAAAGCGTCATCGAGGGACTTATGATCATTTGATTTTGTTTTGCCAAAGACATTCGACGTGCAAGCATGGCCCATTTGGAAGGCAACATGTGGGATTACCCTAGGGGGTGCAAGTGTGATTGTGTATTGATTACATGCATTTGTCTTGTATTAGGTTATCTAGCGTTTGATTTTATGCACATACAAACCCTAGGTCTAACCATGGTATAATTGAAAAGCTGTAAATTGCGGAATGTAAATCTACGCTATTACAAAATAATGTCCGGGAGTGGGGGTATAAATGTACAAGGGGATGAGACTTATAGTACTTACAACCAAATCGAATGTCGCAATCAAAATATAAATGTCAAATGTATAAATGCAAGATAAAATGTGTGTAGGGCAATATATTGTGTAAGTGCAAATGTATGTGTAAGTGTAAATATGTACAAATGCGAATTATGAAATTGAGTCGTATTAGGGTTTTGTCTTAGATATACGTTTTTAAATGAATTTTGATTTTTTGTATGCTTATGTACAAATGAAGGGTTTTGATTAAGTGTTAAGTTTTAATTGGAGAGTATTTTAGTCAAAATGTTTGGGATTTTAAATATTAGAAGAAAAATGTATTTAAATGGTTATGTACAAAAATGTATATTAACTAAAAAAGGTTTAATTTTAATTATGTATAAAATTGTATAATATGTACAAATATGCATTAAAAAGGTATCTTCAATTTAATCATGTATAAAAAAGAAAAGATAACTACATACAAATGTATTTCAAAAAATGTTTTTAAGTTTAATTTGTGTATAAAAAGTATATTGATTAAGAAAAAAGTATTTTCAAATTTAGTTTATATGATATGTATAAAACTAATTTTTTAAAGTAATATATGTATGAAATATCTATCTAAAAATGTCTTTATTTTATAATAAAAAGTATTTTTAATTAAGATAAGATAATAAAAAAAGAAAGAGCAAACATTGTTTTGTAAAAAATAAAAAAAAAGATTAGTGTTTTATATGTATAAGAAGAATAAGTATTGTTTAAAACAAAGTCAGTTTTATGAAAATGTTTTTGTAAGAAAATGAAATGATTTGCGTTGGGCCTGGAGGAATTAGGAACGGGTTAAGCCCAAGCTGATCCAAAACGAAATTTAGGGTTTGGCATTGGTTCAGAGTGGAGACGAAGGTTTGTGAGGTTACGACGGCGCCGTGTTCGTCTTCTCCGATTAGCAATTTCTGAGCATTTTCTCCGGCCACCAACATCGCCCTCCACCTCTTTCTTCCCTCCAAGGCACGGTTTTGGCACTCTTGACTTTAAGGTTTGATTACAATGCCTCATATTCTTATCTTTTGTCTTTTTTACAAGCTTGCATGTTTGATCTGAGTTTTTAAGCATTTTCTTTTCATTCTTTGAGGTGAAGAAGTAAAGATAGGGGGCGAGGATTATACTACCTGCTATTTGGAGGTGGAGGAGAGAAGAAAGGGGCGATGCTTCAGGAGGCCGGAACGGCGTGAGGAGGCTTGCTTGGAGCTTTCTGGTACTTTCGTTCTTTTATCTTTTGCTCAGGTTTTTGATGATGATGTTCACTGAGAAAACCCTAAATCCTCGCTTCTTTTTACCTCTTCTTCTTCCACTGTGTATTTGCTTGAGGGTGATGCGTATGTCTGAGTACTTTGCTTGAGGGTGATGCGTATGTCTGAGTACTTTGCTTGAGATTTGCTTGTCTTGAACTCTTTTCTTGAACAGCTGTTGCCTATGTGTGCTAGCCTATGATGAAGCTTGCTTCTGAGGCTTTCTAAGTTGCCTTTGTGTTGTTGCCTGAATTGTTGCCTTGGGAATTTGTGTGCTTATCTTTCTCTCGTTGCCTTGTGATGATTTTGAACGAATATTGCCTTGAGTGGCCTTCTGAGATGCCTATGATGAAGCTTGCTTCTGAGGCTTAAAGATTAGTTCGTGCTTGATATTTTTTAGCACAGATATACCAGGTTTTTGACAGGGAGTTTTGGGTTATTATTGTTGTTTGGTTATGACAGTGGGGTTTGGGGTGTTTGACAGGATCTTGAGGTTTGGATGTTGGTTATGGTTTTAGTTTGGATATCAGGATGCAAGTATGGTTTGAAAGTTGAGGTTTGAGTTGGGATCTCAGGTTTCTTGTGTTTGGCATAAAGGTTTGGTCATGGTGTTTTTGACAGGGTTGGTGTTTATGATTCTGGTTAGGCAGCATGTAGAGTTTTTGTGTATCAGTTTTGTAAAAATATCTTCTTCTGAACTGTGCCTTTTCTATATGCAGAGTTTGCTTTTGTTATGACAGTCGTGTTTTTCTCTTCTTAACCTCTCCCTCCACTGAGTTCTTGTATCTCTCTTCTATATCCTTTTTTTGAACTCACCTGCTATGCTGCTATATTGGACTCATATCCCTCAACTGTGTTGTATATTTTTTTATCTTCTGAACTCACCTGCTATGCTGCTATATTGGACTGAGCTGAACTGCTATGTTTCCTTTTTTATGCAGAGTTGCTATCTTGCTTTCCCTGAACTGTCTATGTTGAACTGTGCTTTTTTTGATTTGTATCCCTGCTGCCTATGTTGAGCTGAACTCAGTTTGTATATCCTCTTCATTTACTTGCTATGCTGGTCTATGTTTTGACTGAGCTTGTAGGCTTGTACATCCTTTTTCTGTGACTTGCCTGCTGTCTGTCTGCTGAACTGTCTTGCCTAACCCTGCCTGCTGCTTTAATCTCTTTTCTCTCTCTCAAAGTACAGCTTAGGATTTTAATATGATTTTACTGTACTGTTCTGAAGGGGCCTTTGTGGGAAATGATGAAAAAGATAGTTTGCATCTTACATTTTGCATCTTTATCCTTTTGACAATTTTGATCTGACTTTGCCTTTTGATATCTTTTCCAAAAATCTTTCCATGACAGCTTGTAGGCTTGTGACAGCAAATGTACTTTTGAAATCTTTCTTTGAGTAAACTTTGTTTTGGATTGAAAGTTTGGATTGAACCTTTTCAGTTTAGTTTGGATTTTGAATCTATGCAGCTTGCAAATCTTTTAGAAACTATGCATTTTTGACATTTGCATTACATGAGATAAAATAATCTTCCCTCTCTGTGAACCGGGAGAAATCCCGTGATTTGCAGAGAGGGCAACTGATCCCAGTCAGCGGCCCCTAATGATGAGCATTTTTATCTGTCTTTGCTAATTTTAATTCTTTCTGACTTTCTTATTCTTTTTTGCAGATGAAAGATGGAATGCCGGAGCGGAGTGAAGAATGAAGAGTATTTAGAAAATAGGATATTTTTTCATTCTATTGTAATATTTAAATTAAATGTAAATTATTGTTTGTAATAAACAACAATTTGTAAATAATTTAAGTATCAATAAAAATTCAAATTATCCGATTAATTCTAATTTCTTTATTGTTTATTTATTTATTTAAAATTCTTAGAATTAACAATTGAAAAATAAATTCAATCATTTAATTTCAGAATAATAAATAACTTAAATAAAACAACATTGACCAATTAAGTCTGTCTAATCCAAAATCCAAAGCAAAGCAGCAATTAACCCAGATAGACTGATCAAACACATGAACACTGTGAATTCCAAAACTGCATCTTGCATCTGACTGGCCCAATCAAAATGTACTGAATTCAAACCACTGTCTCTTTTGTTGATTAAACCAAGATAACGCGACTTTTAATCCGAATCTTGAAATAAACCGCAAAGTGTTGTGGAATTCAAATTCTTCTGAGAATATGCCCATGAAACCCTAATCCCTGATTAAATGCCAAATCACGCTCGCTTGATCAAAATTGAACCAAAAAACCAAACAAACCCTAAGCCCACTGTATGAAACAATTCAGAGCTCTGAAAATCAGTAAAACCCTAATTTTGCTTGACCGTCAAGAAAAGTCCGTTTGTCCGATTCTTGAGTCAGTTGGAGAAGTCAGGAAATGTTTGAAGCTGAGATTTCTTTTGTGGAAAAGCGCGAGGGCAAATTTTGGGGTACAACAGTTGCCCCTGTTCAATCTTCTTGGACCTGAAGAGTTAGATTGGCAAGTTTGCCTTTCGCGACTTGAAGGTAAAAGGAGATTGAACACTAATGTGCCCAGAAAATTTGCGCTCGTCGAAGTGACGGTGGAGGTGAATGGGCTTATAGATGCCATTTGGTGATGGGCTTAAAGATGCCATTTGGTGATGGGCTTAAAGATGCCACCTGGTGCGAAAGAATTTGTCGGGGGATGGGCTTAGAGATGCCATCTGAGAATGGGCTTGCAGATGCCATTCGGCGACTGCTGGTAGGAGGATGGGCTTATAGATGCCATATGGTGATGTTGAACCGTACGTCATTGGTGAGTGGACGAGTATCAGAAGGGCATCCCTGTTTTGGACTATCTCTGAACTGGGGCTTGAACAAGTAACAGATTGATGTCCGTGTCTGGAGAATCTGTAAACTATTTTCAGGAGTTGGGACTGAACAAGCAATGGAGTAGCATCCGTTGTTGGGAAGCGTCCGTAACCTCTCTTCAAAAATTGAGAAGAGTCTGAATCAGTTGGTGGGTTGACATCCGTTGTAGGGAAGCATCCGTAAACTGTTTTCAAAAATTGAGAAGAGTCTGAATCAGTTGGTAGATTGACATCCGTTGTAGGGAAGAATCCGTAAACTGTTTTCAGACGTTTTGAAGAAGAATCTGAACAAGTGATAGGTTAACATCCGTTTACTTGGAGAACCCGTGAACTGTTTTCAGAAATCTTGAAGTTGAAGAGGAACCGGTGTAGGGTTTCCTGATGATGCGTCTGAATGAATCTGGAATAAGTATCAAAATGTTGCCGTGTCCGGGTCACATCTGAACTAAGTTTTTTGGATGAATCCTGGGAGTTGATTTGTGTCTGTCGACTGATCTTACCTGAAAAGGCAAAGGGTTAGTTGTATGCAATGTTATGATGCAATGCAATGTATGTGACAACAATATTTATGAATGTGATGGATGCGCATGTAAGCTGATGAGCTAATCCTGCCGAGGATACATGAATCCGAGATGGCTGAAGATAAAAGCATCTTGACTGCTGCCGGGGAAAATAAATCCTTGGCTGTTGCTGGAGGAGAGAAATCCTGATGACCTCTACTGGGGAGTTCCAACTAGTAGACTCGTGCTGGGGAGGTCAGATTTGAGAATCGTTAGCTTGATGGGAAGTAACTCTGGAGACTTCACTGGGGAACTCAAGATATGCCTCCTCAAAACTCTGTGGGGAGAAAGTTTGAAAGTCTGACTTCGCTGGGGATTGTCCACTTGAAGCTCTTGATCTGCTGGGGAATTTTGATGAACTCTGCTGGGGATGGGAAGAATTTTCTGATTGTTGTAGGTGTTGGTTTGGGATAAGTTACTGAATGTCGCCATCGCTGGGTCACATCTTGAACTATATCTGGAAGTCTGAATGAGTTATAGAATGTCGCCATGTCTGGGTCACATCTTGAACTATATCTGGAAGTCTGAATGAGTTATAGAATGTCGCCATGTCTGGGTCACATCTTGAACTATATCTGGAAGTCTGAATGAGTTATAGAATGTCGCCATGTCTGGGTCACATCTTGAACTATATCTGGAAGTCTGAATGAGTTATAGAATGTCGCCATGTCTGGGTCACATCTTGAACTATATCTGGAAGTCTGAATGAGTTATAGAATGTCGCCATGTCTGGGTCACATCTTGAACTATATCTGGAAGTCTGAATGAGTTATAGAATGTCGCCATGTCTGGGTCACATCTTGAACTATATCTGGAAGTCTGAATGAGTTATAGAATGTCGCCATGTCTGGGTCACATCTTGAACTATATCTGGAAGTCTGAATGAGTTATAGAATGTCGCCATGTCTGGGTCACATCTTGAACTATATCTGGAAGTCTGAATGAGTTATAGAATGTCGCCATGTCTGGGTCACATCTTGAACTATATCTGGAAGTCTGAATGAGTTATAGAATGTCGCCATGTCTGGGTCACATCTTGAACTATATCTGGAAGTCTGAATGAGTTATAGAATGTCGCCATGTCTGGGTCACATCTTGAACTATATCTGGAAGTCTGAATGAGTTATAGAATGTCGCCATGTCTGGGTCACATCTTGAACTATATCTGGAAGTCTGAATGAGTTATAGAATGTCGCCATGTCTGGGTCACATCTTGAACTATATCTGGAAGTCTGAATGAGTTATAGAATGTCGCCATGTCTGGGTCACATCTTGAACTATATCTGGAAGTCTGAATGAGTTATAGAATGTCGCCATGTCTGGGTCACATCTTGAACTATATCTGGAAGTCTGAATGAGTTATAGAATGTCGCCATGTCTGGGTCACATCTTGAACTATATCTGGAAGTCTGAATGAGTTATAGAATGTCGCCATGTCTGGGTCACATCTTGAACTATATCTGGAAGTCTGAATGAGTTATAGAATGTCGCCATGTCTGGGTCACATCTTGAACTATATCTTGTCTTTTGAGGTGATAAGGAACTTGTTGAACACTTCTGACATTCGAATGCCCCAAGTGGCGGTGAAGGAGTCTTGAATCAGATTACTCTGCATATTGAGAGATTTCTTGAAATCTTGACTGGACTGCCCCAGGTTAACTGAACTTTGAAAGATCTGTTGGACCTTGACTGGACTGCCCCAGGTTAACTGAATTGTGCTATGTCATGCCCCTTTGTTGATAGGAGATTTGATGGAAGTGTTATCCTCTTGAAGTGATTTTGACTTACTGAGAGAGTTTTCGTTCCTCCGAACATTCGCTGTATGAACTTTTTTGCTGTCAAACAAAAGGGGTTAAATGCAGACAGTGATATTCAAGCAATGCAAAGCTTATGTTTGTCTCGAAGTTTTGAAAAATGCGTTTTTAGCAGAAAACTTTTCACAAGACAAGTTAACACAAGATTTAGAGCAAAGCCCTACAGGAGTCAGGATACCTTTTGTAACAGTATGCTTTCGAACTAACCCATGCTTCAATTAGGACTTTTGAAGGGTTGTAACGTGGTTGGGTTCACGGTTCGAGAAACAAAGGGTAAAGGCTCAAAGTATATTTGTACCCACCCGTTCTTCGTGATGTCCTTCAACCTAAGCTCAGTTAATTATGCGTCATACTCTGTCTTGAGTTTGGAACGACTTTTGGGCGATGGTTCACCAGTTTGAATTTTTGGGGAGACAGTCATCTTCTCCTTTTTCTTTTTCAACACTTTTCATGTTGTTGAGGGTTTTGTAATGACCTCACTATTTTGATTTTGATTTGTTATCCCTAACTTTTGCCTGACTGTTACCGTTTTCGGGATTACTGTCAGCGGGATGCCCCAGCTTTCTTAAGCCTCCTTCATAGGTTTTGGCTTGGTGGGCTTTTCTCTTTTGAGAGATTGACTGTCTACGTGATAGGGAACCACCCTTGTCTTTTGATTCCGAAGGAATGCTTTCTTTCTTGACGTCGTTCGTTGTATTACGAACTGAGAGTTTGCGACTTCAGTGCGCGTTCTCTTTTGAATTAACTGAGAGACTACCCTGCCCCAGGTTTATATCAAAGGTTTTGATTGTTTTAGAACAGGAAACTCCTACTTCTTTGGCTCGAAGGGGTTGACTAGGGATTAACTTCCTTATAACTCCAGTGTTTGGGAATTGAAAGAAATGCCTGTACATCATCAGCAAGGTCTGTTCAAAAGCATACTGTATAAGATCGCGGTATTGTTTCGTCATCCTCCCTCTAAAGGCTTGCAGCTTTTTATCAAGAGTTAAATATCATAAAGAAAAGCATAAGAATAGTGAAACGAATGGATAAATTCAAGACAAACATATGCAATGCATTAATGAAAACAGAGTTTAACATCAACAGATAATTGTTTGACAACAAAAGATATTACAACTTTGAAAATTCAAAATGAAACAAACGCAATCTCAATGATTTGGCATAAGAGGAGTGATCATGCTGGAGTCTCTGGGGGACCAAACTCAATCTCCTTGGCATCGATCATGTCCTGGATCTTGTTCCTCAGAGGCCAACAGTTGTTGGTATCATGCCCCGGGCTATCAGAGTGGTATTCACATCTTTCATTAGGGTGATAGGTAGGAGCAGAAGTATTCGGGTTCCGGAGAGGAGCCCTCAGAGTAATCATACCCCTCTTCAACAGGTGTTGCAGTGCCTGAGACAGTGACATGTTGATCTTGGTGAACTGCCTCTTAGGTGCGACTTCCTTATGCTGGTGCCCCTGTCTTTGTTGAGCAGGTACATGATTGGGGATCAGGATTGCCCCTACATGTTGGTCACGACGACCCCTTTGACTGTTCGCAGTAATGGACTCTTTCTTCCCGTTGTAGGGGATTATCTGAGTATCGGAGGTTGTGGCTCCCTGGATCTTTCCACTCTTGATGCCAGCCTCGACCCTCTCGCCGGTTAGTATTAGCTCGGCGAACCCGGCTGAGGAGCTTCCAATTAAGTGCTTGAAGAAAGGCCCTGTCAAAGTTCCCATGAAGATGTCAATCAGCTCTCTGTCAGTTAGAGGGGGTTGCACTCTACCGGCCAGATCTCTCCATTTTTGAGCATACCCTTTGAAGCTCTCGTCAGAACCCATGGTCATGTTCTGCAACTGCACACGAGTTGGTGCGAGATCAGCATTGTACCGATATTGTTCGTAAAAAGCCCCGGCTAGATCTTCCCAGGTGTGGATGCGAGAACTCTCCAATTGATAGAACCACTCGAGATGAGCCCCTACTAGACTTTCTTGGAAGAAATGGATCCAAAGCCTCTTATCAGCTGTGTATGGTTGAATCTTGCGGACATAAGATCTTAGATGCATTTTGGGGCAAGAAACTCCGTCGTACAGAGCAACGGTAGGAACTTTGAATTTTGGAGGGATGACCAATCCAGGAACCAAACCCATGTCTCCTAAATCCAAGCCAGGTATTTGTTGGATCTCCATAGCATTAAGGCGATCCTCCAACTCTTTGTACTTGTCATCAGTAAGAGGATATTGTTCTTCGGAGTAATCAGCTTCCTCTTCAACCATCTCCTCATTGTGGTCTTCTTCAAGACTAACCACTGTGTTGGATGGAGTTGCAAGGTCTTGGGTCTTAGGCCTTCTCCTCAAGTTCAGGATGCGGGCTGCCTTCTTGGACTTCTTCTTCTTGTCTTTGAGAAGGAGAGCTGTCAGATCTTCTTGCCCTTTCCCCATAGCCAGAAGCATTTGTTGGAATTGAGCATTTTGAGCCTGGAGCTCTTTCACTGTTTGTTCCATATCCATCTTACTGAAATAAACAGTAGGAAGAATAAGGAGACCTGTAGGGGAGAAACCTGTTATGCAATGATATGTGTGATATATATGCAATGTTTTCAAGGATCTCTTGGGGTAAACACAAGAAAATGTTAGAGGTTGAACTCTGCTCCTGGATTGGGGATCTCTGCATCGGTGGACGTCCTTCCACGAGAATCAAGCTCACCATGTCGAGTGGGTCATAGCCACTGATTCAAGTTGTTGTACTTGAACTTTGACTGGGTTGGTTAGAGGAGAGACCTCTTGCCCCTTGATAGATGTCTGGTTCAACGTAACCCTGCATCAACAGAACCCTCGAGATCCTTGGAATGGTTATTGAAGAGGCTATGGTATGATGTCATGATGTTATGTACATGTATGCACAAACAAGTAAGTGTATATACAGGCAGACAATATTCACACAAAGCACACAAGGCCTTAGGTTTAGGCTTGCATGAGGTTCAGGTACTACCCTCTTTCAGTTTGTTGGTTAAAACCTGTCCTACCAAAAGTAACCGGGTTCTAGAGGTCCCAATATCACTGGATTGCTTTCATTGTTCATCGTTTCGATTTAGCCACTGAACTGGCGACCGAAATATTCCAGGAAAGCAGCCCTCAATTGAGTGTAGTATCGAGTATCAACCGACTTCGGAGTACACCAAAGTAGTCATCTCACTACCCTAAAGAGGCTAAGATGGTCAATTAAGGTTCTAAGGTCAGTTGATGCTTCGCGACACCATGCGGCGGCCCCGTACTCTCCTTGACTGAACTCAAGGGTTACCGGTACACACCAAAGTGCCACATCAACGTAGCAGACTGCTTCAACCATGTCGGTATACCCCGCATAGTTCTCTCACAGCCTTGTTGCTACCTAAAAGGGTTTCCCCAGATCCGGGTTAGGATCTATAAAACTCCGATGCAAAACCCACAAATGTAAAGCAAACAAAGTAATCAATTGAAAGTAAAGGTGATCTAAACCCTAAGGTAACCCCACTTTTAAATCCTCCCCAGCAGAGTCGCCAGTTCTGTGATACGGTGGGAGAACTGACTAGTGTTTTGCATTCGTATTCGCACTTGTGCGGTTAGCAAGAGTCGCCACCGACTTTTTATTTTATCCTAAAGGAAAGGTTAAAAAGCACAGCAAAAACCTTTTTGAGATATTTCGTGGGTTCGGGGGGTAGATTATGAAAAGGGAAGGTATTAGCACCCTTTTCATCCATGGTTATCCATGGGCTCTTAGTTACTTGGCTTTTTTAGATCACTTGCCTTGTTTTTCGATTGCTTTGAAAAGAGTGCGTGTGTGGGTTGTTTTGAAAAATGTTTCGGAAAAAGATGCCTTGTCTTAGGCCAACCTTGTAATAATTCTTTACTCGAATGTTTTACAAAGGTGCATATCTTTTCGAAAAGATGTTTCAAAAGTTTGAAAAGTTTGATTTTTGAAAGTGTTGTGGATTGTGGTTTTTGAAAAGAAGGCAAGTGCTTTTTGCAAGTTTGATCTCAAGTAACTAAGAGTTATGTCTACCCTATGGTACTCAAAGGTTTTTTGTCATGTTTTAACCCCTTTTAACAATTTTGTTCCACCATTGAAATTGATGGGCAATCTTGCGTTTAGGAAGTTTATTCGGGACGGGCGCGGGTCATTGTATGGACCACGAATGCAATGGTGCCAAGTGTCTTTGGCAATTTGCTTGAAGGGACTTGATCATTTTGATAGGCGACTTTCGAAAGCGTCATCGAGGGACTTATGATCATTTGATTTTGTTTTGCCAAAGACATTCGACGTGCAAGCATGGCCCATTTGGAAGGCAACATGTGGGATTACCCTAGGGGGTGCAAGTGTGATTGTGTATTGATTACATGCATTTGTCTTGTATTAGGTTATCTAGCGTTTGATTTTATGCACATACAAACCCTAGGTCTAACCATGGTATAATTGAAAAGCTGTAAATTGCGGAATGTAAATCTACGCTATTACAAAATAATGTCCGGGAGTGGGGGTATAAATGTACAAGGGGATGAGACTTATAGTACTTACAACCAAATCGAATGTCGCAATCAAAATATAAATGTCAAATGTATAAATGCAAGATAAAATGTGTGTAGGGCAATATATTGTGTAAGTGCAAATGTATGTGTAAGTGTAAATATGTACAAATGCGAATTATGAAATTGAGTCGTATTAGGGTTTTGTCTTAGATATACGTTTTTAAATGAATTTTGATTTTTTGTATGCTTATGTACAAATGAAGGGTTTTGATTAAGTGTTAAGTTTTAATTGGAGAGTATTTTAGTCAAAATGTTTGGGATTTTAAATATTAGAAGAAAAATGTATTTAAATGGTTATGTACAAAAATGTATATTAACTAAAAAAGGTTTAATTTTAATTATGTATAAAATTGTATAATATGTACAAATATGCATTAAAAAGGTATCTTCAATTTAATCATGTATAAAAAAGAAAAGATAACTACATACAAATGTATTTCAAAAAATGTTTTTAAGTTTAATTTGTGTATAAAAAGTATATTGATTAAGAAAAAAGTATTTTCAAATTTAGTTTATATGATATGTATAAAACTAATTTTTTAAAGTAATATATGTATGAAATATCTATCTAAAAATGTCTTTATTTTATAATAAAAAGTATTTTTAATTAAGATAAGATAATAAAAAAAGAAAGAGCAAACATTGTTTTGTAAAAAATAAAAAAAAAGATTAGTGTTTTATATGTATAAGAAGAATAAGTATTGTTTAAAACAAAGTCAGTTTTATGAAAATGTTTTTGTAAGAAAATGAAATGATTTGCGTTGGGCCTGGAGGAATTAGGAACGGGTTAAGCCCAAGCTGATCCAAAACGAAATTTAGGGTTTGGCATTGGTTCAGAGTGGAGACGAAGGTTTGTGAGGTTACGACGGCGCCGTGTTCGTCTTCTCCGATTAGCAATTTCTGAGCATTTTCTCCGGCCACCAACATCGCCCTCCACCTCTTTCTTCCCTCCAAGGCACGGTTTTGGCACTCTTGACTTTAAGGTTTGATTACAATGCCTCATATTCTTATCTTTTGTCTTTTTTACAAGCTTGCATGTTTGATCTGAGTTTTTAAGCATTTTCTTTTCATTCTTTGAGGTGAAGAAGTAAAGATAGGGGGCGAGGATTATACTACCTGCTATTTGGAGGTGGAGGAGAGAAGAAAGGGGCGATGCTTCAGGAGGCCGGAACGGCGTGAGGAGGCTTGCTTGGAGCTTTCTGGTACTTTCGTTCTTTTATCTTTTGCTCAGGTTTTTGATGATGATGTTCACTGAGAAAACCCTAAATCCTCGCTTCTTTTTACCTCTTCTTCTTCCACTGTGTATTTGCTTGAGGGTGATGCGTATGTCTGAGTACTTTGCTTGAGGGTGATGCGTATGTCTGAGTACTTTGCTTGAGATTTGCTTGTCTTGAACTCTTTTCTTGAACAGCTGTTGCCTATGTGTGCTAGCCTATGATGAAGCTTGCTTCTGAGGCTTTCTAAGTTGCCTTTGTGTTGTTGCCTGAATTGTTGCCTTGGGAATTTGTGTGCTTATCTTTCTCTCGTTGCCTTGTGATGATTTTGAACGAATATTGCCTTGAGTGGCCTTCTGAGATGCCTATGATGAAGCTTGCTTCTGAGGCTTAAAGATTAGTTCGTGCTTGATATTTTTTAGCACAGATATACCAGGTTTTTGACAGGGAGTTTTGGGTTATTATTGTTGTTTGGTTATGACAGTGGGGTTTGGGGTGTTTGACAGGATCTTGAGGTTTGGATGTTGGTTATGGTTTTAGTTTGGATATCAGGATGCAAGTATGGTTTGAAAGTTGAGGTTTGAGTTGGGATCTCAGGTTTCTTGTGTTTGGCATAAAGGTTTGGTCATGGTGTTTTTGACAGGGTTGGTGTTTATGATTCTGGTTAGGCAGCATGTAGAGTTTTTGTGTATCAGTTTTGTAAAAATATCTTCTTCTGAACTGTGCCTTTTCTATATGCAGAGTTTGCTTTTGTTATGACAGTCGTGTTTTTCTCTTCTTAACCTCTCCCTCCACTGAGTTCTTGTATCTCTCTTCTATATCCTTTTTTTGAACTCACCTGCTATGCTGCTATATTGGACTCATATCCCTCAACTGTGTTGTATATTTTTTTATCTTCTGAACTCACCTGCTATGCTGCTATATTGGACTGAGCTGAACTGCTATGTTTCCTTTTTTATGCAGAGTTGCTATCTTGCTTTCCCTGAACTGTCTATGTTGAACTGTGCTTTTTTTGATTTGTATCCCTGCTGCCTATGTTGAGCTGAACTCAGTTTGTATATCCTCTTCATTTACTTGCTATGCTGGTCTATGTTTTGACTGAGCTTGTAGGCTTGTACATCCTTTTTCTGTGACTTGCCTGCTGTCTGTCTGCTGAACTGTCTTGCCTAACCCTGCCTGCTGCTTTAATCTCTTTTCTCTCTCTCAAAGTACAGCTTAGGATTTTAATATGATTTTACTGTACTGTTCTGAAGGGGCCTTTGTGGGAAATGATGAAAAAGATAGTTTGCATCTTACATTTTGCATCTTTATCCTTTTGACAATTTTGATCTGACTTTGCCTTTTGATATCTTTTCCAAAAATCTTTCCATGACAGCTTGTAGGCTTGTGACAGCAAATGTACTTTTGAAATCTTTCTTTGAGTAAACTTTGTTTTGGATTGAAAGTTTGGATTGAACCTTTTCAGTTTAGTTTGGATTTTGAATCTATGCAGCTTGCAAATCTTTTAGAAACTATGCATTTTTGACATTTGCATTACATGAGATAAAATAATCTTCCCTCTCTGTGAACCGGGAGAAATCCCGTGATTTGCAGAGAGGGCAACTGATCCCAGTCAGCGGCCCCTAATGATGAGCATTTTTATCTGTCTTTGCTAATTTTAATTCTTTCTGACTTTCTTATTCTTTTTTGCAGATGAAAGATGGAATGCCGGAGCGGAGTGAAGAATGAAGAGTATTTAGAAAATAGGATATTTTTTCATTCTATTGTAATATTTAAATTAAATGTAAATTATTGTTTGTAATAAACAACAATTTGTAAATAATTTAAGTATCAATAAAAATTCAAATTATCCGATTAATTCTAATTTCTTTATTGTTTATTTATTTATTTAAAATTCTTAGAATTAACAATTGAAAAATAAATTCAATCATTTAATTTCAGAATAATAAATAACTTAAATAAAACAACATTGACCAATTAAGTCTGTCTAATCCAAAATCCAAAGCAAAGCAGCAATTAACCCAGATAGACTGATCAAACACATGAACACTGTGAATTCCAAAACTGCATCTTGCATCTGACTGGCCCAATCAAAATGTACTGAATTCAAACCACTGTCTCTTTTGTTGATTAAACCAAGATAACGCGACTTTTAATCCGAATCTTGAAATAAACCGCAAAGTGTTGTGGAATTCAAATTCTTCTGAGAATATGCCCATGAAACCCTAATCCCTGATTAAATGCCAAATCACGCTCGCTTGATCAAAATTGAACCAAAAAACCAAACAAACCCTAAGCCCACTGTATGAAACAATTCAGAGCTCTGAAAATCAGTAAAACCCTAATTTTGCTTGACCGTCAAGAAAAGTCCGTTTGTCCGATTCTTGAGTCAGTTGGAGAAGTCAGGAAATGTTTGAAGCTGAGATTTCTTTTGTGGAAAAGCGCGAGGGCAAATTTTGGGGTACAACACATCCCTTGGAGTAACAAAATCTCAACAACAAACTATCTCCCATAATGACGAGACTACCATCCATTAGAGTAACAAAACTTCAACAACGAACTATCTCCCATAATGACGAGACTACCACCCATTGGAGTAATAAAATCTCAACAACAAATTATCTCCCATAATGACGAGACTACCATCCATTGGAGTAAAAAATCTCAACAACGAACTATCTCCCATAATGACGAGACTACCATCCCTTGGAGTAACAAAATCTCAACAACGAACTATCTCCCATAATGCCGAGAATACCATCCATTAGAGTAATAAAATTTCAACAACGAACTATCTCCCATAATGACGAGACTACCATCCATTGGAGTAATAAAATCTCAACAACAAACTATCTCCCATAATGACGAGACTACCATCCCTTGGAGTGCAAATGAATTTTCTCGGGGAACTAATAGACTTACTAGGGAATTATAGGTTGCTAAAATAAAGAGACCTGTCACTTGATGTTATAAGCAACCCTTCAGGCAAAGAAATATGACTTCTCTGGGGAAGTTTAAATATATTCATATTGAGGAGATAAAACTTTCTTGTGCAAAATAAATGCACACCCTTAATCCAGAGTTCAAAGCCAGATAATGAGCCGAATAATAAGACTTGGAGCAAAATTCTTCCACGAGGGACAACTCAATGGGGAAATCGGAAAGAATATACTCTTTCTGTTCAAGGTCGATATTCTATTAGAGAGAGGGTAACATAACTCTGTAAAATAGGGTAATATGTCAACAAAAACATTAATGAATGAAAATGAGCAATGAATGTTAAATTCAACTGTGCATGATGTATCTATGAATGTATGAATGTTATCTTGTATATGCTGAAAAAATAGACATACAACACTGGGAATAACCAGACAAAATAAGCTTGGGTAACATCAATACTCGGCTAAATCATATCCAGGAGGAAAATTTCTCAATAAAGTAAGCACCAACTGAGGAAATAAATTCCCATTTCACGGATTAACTTCACTAGGAAGAAACATAATCTAAAAACAATCAAATCAAAATAGTACAGATACAGGGATATAACATCCTCCTCTAGGCTTCACCGGAGAATATCACACAGACTTCAAAGGGGGAAAACAAATGCTTCGACGTCTGTACTTCCACTGGGGAATTATAATACTGACTTCATTAGGGAAGACGAAAACCATGCCATCGAGATATTAGTTAGGGATCCCATGCTAACTTCATTGGGGAGTATAACACCACATCATCGAGGGGAGCTCAAAATACATTCTTCAATACAAACTTCTCTGGGGAGAAATCATGAAACCACACAGGGATAACCACTTTCAGGGAGAAACATTATCTTAGCTTTACTTGGGGATCTAAGAAGTTTAAACAATACATTAAGAAATAAAAAATATGGGGATTTTAAATCAAACCCAGCGCTTGGCGGGAGAAAACCCAAAAAGCTGACAACTGTTTCAACACTTCTTATAAAAGATAATGCCCTTGTTTAGTCATTTGGAAAACAAACAACAATAATAATAATATTACTACAATGGGAGATGTCTTGTAAATAATTCCACCTCAACACACAAAGGGAGAAGAGACTTTTGTCATATAAGCAAAGACCTTAATGGGAAATCTAGGATAGAGGCTTCAGACCATGCAAACCCGAAATTAAAATAATCATCCTGGAGGAAAACAAAATGAACCAAGACTTGACTGGGGAAAATGGGATCACAAACCCAACACCACACGGTTAACCCTGGAATTTGGTAAACAATCGCCGATCCTCTAAATCCTTTAACGAATTTAGTTACTTGCGAGATCGATCAGATTGATCTCAGGACTTTTGTGTTCTAGTATTTAGAAAACATGTTTTTGTGATAATCTCTTTTAAATGAAAGGAAACACTTTGTATGTCGAAGTGGAACTTCTTTATGAAAGTAATAAAACAAAACTAGTCTAGATCGGAAATTACAAAGAACATAAATAACATGAAGAAACTTCATTGCATGTAAATGACATTGAATTTTAAAATATGGTGCATCATACGTACATTCTCGCTAACTCGTTTCTCTAACACAGGTACTTTGAGTATATTTGAGTATTTTGTACAAAGATGTGAACACCTTAAATTGAAACACAAAAGCTACATTTTATAGAATTTCGACCCTAACGGTCTCCTAATGAACTACTTCCACGTTTCCGCTGGCATGTCTTCGATGATCCTAAAGATTCCATGCGTCCTTCTGGATAAGAATAAACATTGGAATTCAAAAACCCTTCGATTATCCATCTTGAGCACCAAAACCTGATAATGTTTGAAGTATAACGTTTTTGAACCTTATCTCGAATAATACCTTAATTCGAATTCAGATTTCAAATGATGCCTTATTCCATAATTTAAATTTCGTAAACTATCAATTTCGAATTCGAATCTTCCTGGGTTCCAACAAATAAAATAACCAAACAACTCCCCAAGTATATTCAGTACCATTGTTTCATCTCAATTTTGACTTAGTCGAAATTTTCAGCCAACAAATTACCCCCAAGAAATATTCATTTCGAAACTAGAAATGCATATTTTTTGCAATCTCCTCAAATTTCGACCTTTTGAACAATTCCTCAACCCCTTAAACTTATTATGACGTCATTATCATAATGACTTCTGATCCTCAAATGTCTAATCGCCATATGAGTATCTATAAATCTCATAATTTGCTATGATAAATAGTCTTAACTTTAGAACTCACAAAAACTGTTTATCAAGCAAAGGATCTCCTTACATGTGTCCCACTAAAACTTTAACTTCCCTCTTTCCATTAAAAAAATTTCAATTTCCCTTCATATAAATTTAACACCATTCATTTTATTTCTCTTCTGCATTTTCCAAATCAAAAGTCCTCTCTTCTTCTTCTAAAGTTCAATAACTTTTCTGTAACTTTTTCTTCTTCAAAACACAATCAATGGCGTCCCAGAAGAAATCAAAGTCTGGAAAGAGCAAACAACACACAGATGATGCTACTTTCAATCCTTTACTCAAAGTAGAAACACCCATCATGATTGGAAATCAAGAATTTGTTCCCACACCATCTCTTAGGAATGAACAAATTTCCATCTATGCTTCCCAGGTAATAATTCCCTTCACTCTTGCTTCTGATACCTTAAGATATATGGTTACTATACTCAATGTATCAGATATATCAAAACTCAAGAGATTTTTCCCTGCTTACCACTTGACTAGACCCATATCTAGTAAACCTAGGGTTAGTAAGAAATCTGTTGAAAACACTAGGATAGAAGACGCAACAACTTCCCAGGAAAATACACCTGTCCAAGAAAACCCTAATAACGCAAGCTCAGAAGAAAATCATTCTGCTGATTCTTCCCCAAAAGTAAATAGATGGTTTTCTAATGAAGATGAGGATTTGATAAGTGACACCAACGAAACTTTTTCTGAGAAGGAAGATCTAACAAAGGATGATACCACAATACAAGGCAGTAATGACAACAAGGATTAACCCCAACAAACTCCACACCAAATCAATAAACCTGAAGTGGCCCAGGATCAAATGTCCATTCCTATGGTTTCTGAAGATACACTCCCTTCATTTGAAGACATGGAGCTTCTTAAAAACACTAAGCCTCTGGAGTACATCAAGCTTTTCAAAGCTCGAAAAGAGTCTCTTGCACAAAGTATTTGCCCCAGTCCAACTACTACTTCAAGTGGCACTTCGTCTGGTGAAATGAATGAAGTACTTCTCCAAGAGATTAAGGAAAAAGTCTTTAGGGTCGACTTATTCGCACTTGTGAAAGCGAATGTTATTGCTGGCATTTCTTTGAGGAAGCTTATTAACAGGATTGATCTGGTTAATTTCCCCCTACAACAACTGAGTTTCTGATTGACATGACCACTCTCATCAACAATCTGGAAGCAGATTTTCTCAGCGATAGGAATGTTGATTCGAAGATCACAAAAACAAACCCTTTAAGAGACTAAGTGGTCCAAAGCCTTCGAATTATTAGAGAAAGCTGAAAAACACGAAGAAGCTCTCAATCTTTCCTAAGAGGAACATGATAAGAATGTTAAGTCCATCATGCTCTGGAAGTAACAAATCGAAGAGTTGCAGAAGAAAATTTCTCAGACAGAGGACCGTCAGAAAGTTCTTGAAGCCATGAACAACAATTAAGCCAATGAAGAGATGACTCAAAGCATTCAATTCATTGATGAAGCTAGAGGCTTAGAAGATGAGATCATTGTTCTTTTCACAACCAAAGCTTCGATTGACTGCAGGCTAGGGTTCTTAAAGGAAAAGTATGACAAGATGAAGGATAACTTGCCTTTATGAAATTTGGCTTTGAATGTTTTCCTCCATTATGAATTAGCTTCTCCATAAAATCCCTTTTGTAATATTTTGACAAAGCCATTTTGGAACCCTTTATGTTATACCATGTTGGCTTCGTTATTTTACTACCTTACTATTTTGTCGTAATTTTTAAATCTTCAAGAAAAGGTTTATATTTTTTCAAATACTTACCGTTAATTTTCAAGATTCTTCGATCTTCTGCCAGTTCTTTGATTTCATAGGAATTGTTAGTGAATATTTAAATGATTAAAAATGGGCCTTCCTAGTGTGGGGACCACTTTCCTAATAACTTATTCTTTCGATCCATTGGCAAAATCACCTTCCAAACCAGATCATCATTTGAGAAGACTTTGCCCTTAACTCTTTTATTATATGCCCTGGATACTCTTTCCTTTTGTCTTTTTAGAATTTCTAAAGTATGTAACCTTTCTTCATCCAAATCCACCAATTCGTTCATCATCATCTCCCAATAGAGATCTATGGGATTTGCCTTTGGATTCTGACTAACCGTAAGTAAATTTCCACTGGCAAAACTGCATCGTGTCCAAATGTTAGATGAAATGGAGTTGTATTTGTTGCTTCTTTGGGGGATGTTCGACAAGCCCATAAGACTTGATCTAAGGTTTTGTGCAAATTCTTTGGCTTTCTGCCCACATGTTTCTTGATTATCCCAATGATTACCTTATTAGCCGCTTCAACTTGTCCGTTTGCTTGTGCATAACAAGGCGTAGATGTTAGTAATTTGAAACCCATATCTTTAGAGAACTCTTGCATCTTTCGACCAGTAAATACTGATCCTTGATCTGTTGTAATGGTTTCTGGGATTCCAAATCTATAAACAATATGCCTCTGGTTGAATTCGATGATGCTTTCTTGATCAACATTCACCAAAGGTATCGCTTCTATCCATTTTGTGAAATAATTTATTCCCACTAAAATGTATTTCTGATTCTTTGAAGATGGTGGTCTAATTTCGCCAATAAAATCCAATGCCCACCCTCTAAAAGGCCATGGCTTGACAATTAAATGTAGTTCACTTGCAAGAGCATGCTGAATTCCTGCATGAATCTGGAACTCTTGGCATCCTTTGGCAAAATTTACACAATCTTTCAAAATTGTAGGCCAATAAATGCCATATCGAAACAAAAGCCACTTCATCTTGTGACCTGCTTGATGTGCTCCACATGCCCCACTATGGACGTTTGTTAGCACTAAATAAGCTTCACTTTCTCCTAAGCATTTCAACAAGACTCCTTTTGGAGTTTTCTTAAACAATCTGTTGCCTATTAGCACATAACTTAAAGCAAGATATTTCACTTTTCTTTCAGTATTTGTTGTTGGATCTTTCAAATAATTTATTATTGGAATTCTCCAATCTGTATCTGCTAGGCTATCTATGGCTAATATTTCGAAATGTACTTCATTTGCATAACGCAAACTTGAATTTTTTAAATCTACTAGAGAAAGTTTAGTAGTTAGTACCTTGCCACATAATTCGATCAACTCTTCCAATCTCTCTTTTGATACTTTATATCCTGAGGCGATATGAGCCAAATCATTTGCTTCTTGATTCTTCAATCTGGGGATGTGCTTGATATCTACATACTCAAACTTTCTAAGCAACATGTTTGCTATCGAGAATTAAAATATCAAGTTTTCTTTTATGCACTTGTATTATTTAGTAATTTGTTTGATTACTAATTCAGAGTCACCCATTATTTCGACTCTAGTTGCCCCCAATTCCAATAAAGCTTCAAGTCCTGATATTAGTGCTTCATATTATGCCTCATTGTTTAAACAAGGGGGTCCTTCTATTTTGTACTTAAGCTTTGTTGGAATTTTATCTGGAGAAATAATCAAAATTCCAACTCCACTTCCTTCCTTATGTGCAAAACCATCAAAGAACAACTTCCAAGGTTTTAACTCTACAAGATCCTGGGATACTTCAACCAATGCATGATCGACAATAAAATCAGAGACCACTTGCCCCTTCATTGCTTTTAAGGGCATGAAAGTCAAAGAGCACTCTGTTAGAGCCAATGCCCATTTACCAATTCGACTATGTAAAATTGGTTTAGACAACATATGCTTAATAACATCAAAATGTGAAGAAACATAAACATCGACTGGCTTTATATAATATTTCAATTTGGTACATGAGAAGTAAAAGCAAAGACATAGTTTTTTTATTGTACTATATCGAGTTTCTGCATCATTCAGTACTCTACTTAAGTAGTAAATGGCTCTTTCGACGCCATTTCCATCTTCTTGAGCCAACATGCTTCCTATAGTTTTATCTGACGCAGATATGTATAACCGCATGCACTTGTCTCTTCGAGGAGGCGACAAAATAGGTGGATGCACCAGGTACTATTTGATTTTCTCGAACGCCTCTTGATGTTCTGCATTCCATGCGAAGTCTCCTTACTTCAGCCGCAAGAGTGGAGAAAATGCTTGAGTTTGACCACTTAGGTTTGATATAAATCTTCGCAAGAAGTTTATCTTTCCCAACAGTGATTGCATCTCTTTATTTGTCGATGGCGCTTTCGCTTCCATTAATGATTTTGTTTTGTTTTGGTTGATTTTTATGCCTTTCTTATGGACCATGAAGCCAAGAAAGTCACCTGCCTGCATAAAGAATGCACATTTAAGTGGGTTCATTTTCAGGCCATATTTTCTCATTCTTTCGAATGACTGGCGAAGGTGATCCAAATGACTAGATCTTGATATAGATTTTACTACTATATCATCAATATAGACCTACGTGAAAGTCTCAATGAAATCATGGAATATAGAATTCATTTCTCTTTGATAAGTTGCCCCAGCATTTTTTAAGCCAAATGGCATAACCACCCATTCATAGGTGCCTATTGCCCCAGGGCATTGAAATGCTGTCTTTGGCACATCCTCTTCTACAATGAAAATATGATTGTATCCTGAATATCAATCAAGCATACTAAGATATTCAAAACCAACAGCAGAATCTACTAACATTTCAGCCACAGGCATTGGATATTCATCCTTAGGGGTTGTAGAATTTAAATCACAAAAATCTATGCATACTCTAAGAGATCCATTTTTCTTAATTACTGGTACTATATTTGCAATCCATTCGACATACCTTATGGTTTGGATGAATTTGCAACGTAGGAGTCTTTCGACTTCTTCTTTTATCTTTGAGAGAATCCCTGGTGCGAATCTCCTTGGTGTCTGCTTGATGGGCTTCTTTCCATCCTTTATGGACAGCTTCAGTTCGACCAGGTCCCTGCTCAAACCAGGCATTTCATCATAGTCCCAGACAAAACAATCTTCGTACTCCTTAAGCAACTGGATCACTTCTACTTTTATTCTTGGACTAAGCTTCGAACTGACACACATGGGTCTTTTTACAGTCCCATTTCCTAGATCCACTTCTTCAAGAGGGTCCTGTGCTAGCATCTTTGCGTTCGATGCCACTGGACCCTTCTTGAATCCCAAAGGCCCATCATCGTATATAGAGTCCAGCCTTTGGTATTTTTCTTCGATGAACTTCTCTTTGTCAGGGGGTTTTGGTTTGAAGTACACCCCAAGTCCTTTTGTATGATTTGCTTCTTCATTGGCCTCCATAGCCATAATCTTCACTTCGGCTTCCAAAGCCGATTTTAGTTTGTTTTCAGCCAAATAGGCCAAAATCCTTTCGAAGAAGGAGGACTCAGACATGATCAATGTCTTTGTCATCCCAGCCAGTGGGCCGTATCCCTGGGAGTCCATGTGCATCTTCTTCTTGCCCCATAATCTCCCTATCCCAGCAAAATCAACGTCTTGGATGTAAGGTGAGAAAATACATAACATTGTTGTTTGGCGCATATGCACCACTTGCAGCACTGTAAGGCCCTATGTTGGCCAGGTTTTGATCAAAATTCCTTCGATTAACTTGGTTAACCTCCTCCATATAATAGCTTTGGTCAGCTTTGATGTTTTCCATAATTCCATCTTCTCTCCAAATTGTCACATGTTGGTGCATTGAGGAGGGAACTACGCCTATTCCGTGAATCCACTCACGACCCAAGAGTAAGTTGTAATTTGTCTTGGACGCTATAACCATGAACATGGTTGGTCTTGTAATGGTTACTACAGCGAGATCAACTTGAACTATGCCTAGAGTATGACCAATTTTCCCTTCGTAGTTACATAATACCATATTATGGGATTTTATATCTGTATCATACATATGTATCCTCTTAAGCAAGAACTGAAGCATTAAGTTGACATCAGCACCCCCATCTACCATCACTTTGTTGATCCCCACTTGTTCAATCTTTCCTCTGATAAGTAGAGGCTTCAGGTGATTTTTCATACCTTGGTCTAGTCTTTCAAAGAACACATTCTGTTCTTCGACTGTTCAGTTATTTATAACATAGTAGCATATAGCTTATGCTTCGCCATTTCTAATTCATCTACTTCTTCAGAATCTTCTATCTCTGTCATTTAGTTATATTCATGTGGTAGTATAGAAATCAAGGTCTCGGCATAATGGTTACTCAAATCAGAGTCTCATACTTAGGGAACTTAGGGTTCTAGGATGATATCGATATTATCAAAACTTTCCCAAGTCTACCTAGCATAGCCTAAAAGATGAAAAACAACCTATATCCTCAGAGTGTCATGCCATTGAACCAAAGCAAGAAATTTTTCATTTGGGGGTCGAATCTATGGGAGTTTTCTAACAAAAATAAAAAGTAACATATAATAGGACTCGACATCGCATATGACTCGAAAACAAAAAAACAAAAAACATAAAAAAAGGAAAGACAAAACAACAAAAAAATAAAGCGGTAAAGATCCTCCCCACACTTGAACCAAACATTGTACCCAATGTTTCATTGAAAGGTGAAAGAAGGAGTAGATAAAACCTGGTAGGAGGCTAAATAATGGCGGCCTCGGCCTCTCTGACATCCACAATCACCTCCACCTTGCATGGTATTAGGTACATGTCGCATAAGCTCCCTCACATCAGCCACTGTCATACGCAATCCTTTTATCTGCTCAAGGAGTTCACCCATGTTATGCTCACTAATGTTAGCATAATCAAGTTAATGATCTCTAATTTCTTTGATGGTAACTCTGATCTCCTCATACCGCCTCTGTATACTCCTAAGCAGCACATCACGCTTCGCATCAACATCATTCTGATTCCTCATTTCAATCACGATGTCATTAAGAGTTGTTCTTATAGCGGTGTAGTCATACTCCACATGGGACTGCTTTCCAGTTTGGGTACCTACAAAAGAGTCAGTAAAAGCATGTGCGGTGTGTGCACGGGTTCTAGTCTAGGGAGCATCTCGCTCCATAGGTACAATCCTAGTATTAGTAGTAGGGTCAGGAGAATTAACATCATAAAGCCAGTTAGCTCTAACTCACACATTAGTATGCTAAATGGAAAGTAAAGTAACACTCCTAACCTCTCGGTTACTAACCATCAGAAAATACTTGCCATCAGGTTTGTTCTTAATCAGGCGCATGTTATGATAATGATCTAATTTGCAAACAGTGTCTCAAGTGCAGCCAACTCTATGCCTAAGTTTAACATGAGGGATATAGATGTAATCACCCCTCCAACACAAATATAACCTCTTACTCTACCACTAGCAGACTGAAGGTGGGCTAAAAGGAATGGTGTTGGGTTAACTTTTGTTTCAGATAGTGCGCAGCTGATAAGGAAGAGATCCTTAAAGTTCACATTGTCAGTTTTCCTGATCGAAAATGGTGTTAGCTATAATATGGTGCAAGTACCTAATGTCCGGGTTCTGTATATTAGTGGCTTTAAAGCCCTCTCAATAAGTGGCGGTTTTTCCAGTGATTTGTTGCCAAAAACCGAAGGCATCAGATTCCCAATCACTTTCTAGAGGGGATTCACATGCGAACCCGTCTCCGTGATGGAATTAAAAGATTTTTGCCATTTGATCTTGGATATAAGTGAAATCTCGGACAAAAATTCTAAAAGTAGCAGTGCCTACAGTGCGAGCGTTTGTTACAAGAGTGAAATATTGAAAAGAACTTAAAAATTCATAGGTGAGCCTAATGTAAGTTGGGATAGTCAAGGAACAGAAGTAGGACATACATGTCGAATAATCCTAGTGCGCGAAGAGCATTAATGTCGCAATATATTATGGCCAAGACAGACTGCTTACAATGCTTGTGATAACTAGCCATTTGATTTTCACCGTTAATCCCCTCGACGAAAGTGATACCCATGTAGTTGATTTCTCTAGAAACTCTTGGAGGCATGGTGAGGTTTGAATGGAGAAGAGAAATATGAGGGATTGGGTATGGAGATTATAAAATTAGAGGAATGATGTGATGATGGTAGAAAAGAGAAAATTGATGGTGATTTATAGTAAGTTGAGAGAAGTTCTATGGTTTGGGGGTTACGAGAGAAGTTAAGAGAGGTTAATGTGGGTGGTTATGAGAGAAATTATGAGACTTTGTTGCACCCTAAAATTTTCCATCTTCTTTTTTTAACCTAATTGACTTATGTTTCATTATCATACATATTCATGCATTGAGATGGAATCAAGGTGTTCTTATCTTCATGGTTCTCTTCAAAGAAATAAAATATTATTGAATTGTCAATTAGTACAAGGAGGATTCAATATCCTCATTCTTAGGATTACTCAAGCCAAAAAGGCTTTCCATGCCTCAGGACGTTTCATTTGTCCACTTCTTCATCAGATGATTGGAGATTGCAAGAGTTTTGAAGTGAATCATATTTATCCTATCCATTGGTTCTTGTGCTAGGGTTTTGAATATTGGAATGTATGGCTCATTCATTGACAAAATATTTGAAGCATTATCATCTCAAGATGCCAATCTTTGTGCTCATTTTTAGGAACCTTACAAGCATTGTTTCGAAATTATTTCAAGATCAATATTTTTCTACATAAGCCAAGCATACCATAGAGTCCAAGATTGTTACAAATTATTGAGAGTTGAAAGAGAAATAGAGAAATGACTGGGTCGGGTTTCATGGTCTCATGTATGCAACCAATTTTGAACCAAGTCATAATTTTATGCATAAACCTCACATTTTGATACAACAACTTTTACATACACTCCATTCACACGCCCACCACACTATTCCATTGCCTTGACCAAACAAAGCCCATACAATGCACGAAATGACCAAGTTTGCCAAAGTTGGAAACTTTTCTAAATTCTTTCTTTCTCTCCAAGTAATATGGTGAGAGAACTGAATTGGTTGTTTTGTGTTTTATCGCAATTGTTGTGGATAGCAAGAGTCGCCACCGACTTTTCTTTTATCTAATAAAGGAAAGGGTGAAAAGAACAGGAAAGAACTTTTGAGAATTCTCTTGAGTTCGGGGGGTAGGTTATGAAAAGGGAAGGTGTTAGCACCATTTTCATCCGTAGTTATCTATGGGCTCTTAGTTTCTATCTCACTTTGAAAATGCTTTGTTTAAAATGTGTTTTTGATCGTTTAAAAGTATTTTTGAAAAAGGCCTTTGTTTAGGCGAACTCTGTAATGATTCTCGTCTCTATAAGAATGTATACAAAGTGTTGACTTTTGAAAATATTTCATTTTTGAAAGTGTCGGTGTGTTTTGAAAATGTTGTGAGCAAGAAACTATGAATGTTCTACCTACTAAAAAGGGTCTTAGTTATTTTCCTCCTCCTTTAGATGTTGTTATCTTACCATTGATTAGTAAGAAGCCCCATCATTGGATGTGAAGGGACGGGCGTGGGTCGTCGTATAGTCATAAAAGGAAACTTATGAGACGCTTTAGCAATTTTTGTAAGGGACGAAGATCGTTTTATCGAAGGCAACATCGAAGGGTTATCGAGGGACTACAATATTTTTTATTGAGGGTCTTTGCTAAAGCGTCCCACATTTGAGGGACATGACTATTTATTCGTAGGCAACACATGAGATTACCTTAAAGGTGCGCGTGTATGAATATTATTTTGATTACATGCATTTTGTCTTTGAGATTAGGGTTTTCTAGCGGTTGATTTTATCTTGCCATACACACCCTAATTACTAACAATTACATTAAAGCGATAAATTGAGGAAATTAGAATCCTACGCTATTACATCACTTGAGGGATGGGGGTACAATTTACAAATGGGGATGAAATAAGCCTAATTAAATTATTACAACCATATTGAATAATTGAATAGCAATAAAAAAAAAGAAAATAGTGTACAAAGAAATAAAAACAAACTTTATGTATTGACACATAGCCTTATGCATCGATACATGCCATTTCTTGTTGCTGAAAAATCAAAATCAACTCAGTATGAGTCGATACATAATGGTATGTGTCGACTCATTTCTTGTTTATGTCGACACATTCGTGTTTTGTGTTGACTCATGCACCTTTTGTCTCTCTGTATTATGTCTAGATAACAGTATGCATCGATGCATAAGGTCTTATGTCGACTCATACCATATTCTGTAACTAATATGAGTCGACTCATGTGAGTATGCGTCGACTCATGCTGTAGTTTTTTGCCTCTAGCATTGTTCTATTGTGTGTACAGGTCAGTTCCCACAATATGATTGACAAAAATGAAAAGCAAGCAAATGGTTAACTTCAAGGGAAATGATTACTAAATTCTATCTTCACAAGTGAACCAATAATGATGCGTGTATGAAAAATTCAAAGTCAAGAAGACTTACCTTGAGACTGCAATTTATGTCTTGAGTCTGAACACCTTTCAAGATGTTGTGATGGCTTCAGTGAACCTCCAGGAAGCTGCTCCAATCCTTCCTTTGTATTGAAAGCTGCTGAACCACTCCAACCCAATCAAGTTATACAATACTGTCTTTTATTTGTGTTTGGAAGGTGATGATAATGGCACTACAAAAACTATTCTTGTGTTTGAATAATCTCTATACAATGTGAAGTGTTTGGATAGCTGGTTTATAGGAAGGCTTGCAAGGTGGAACAGTGGGTTGAGGTTTTTTCTGTTTTGTGAATGAAAAAAAGAGAGTTGAAGATGAGCATAGTTTTTCTTTTGTGAGTGAGTAGAGTTTACAAAGAATTCTATTTTTTTCTCTTTCCTTTCTTTTTTCCAAAAATTTCCTCCTTGTATGTTGTGAAATAGTTTATTTGTAGATGAAGTTGACTACAATTGGGGAGGGAAAAATAGATAAGTTTTTTTTGAATTGTTTGTGTATACTGTTTCATTGCTTTTTAGATGCAGCTCTTATGTGATAATTTGGTGCAAATATGGGACTAATATAGTTCAGGTTTAGACAGGGTTAGAGGCAGCACAACAGGGCTGTTTTGTAGATGTTTTGGAGTGGAGTGGCACCTTGGTGAATGGCTAGCTTTGTACAGGACAACAAACTATTTTTTAACATGGTTTTGGGCTTGTAGCAACAGGCTTGGACTTGGAAGCATATCTGATTTTGGGTCTTTTCTGGATAGCAACATTTGTAGCATGATACAAGTCTGGTTTTCTGGACAGATTTATGCAGCTTGTAACAAAGACAAGGCATATTTATGAACAACATAGTGGCAAAGTTTGAAGATTGAGTCAAATGGAAAAGTTCAAACAAGACAAAGCTTAGGATTTGTAATTTTAACTTAAAAATGCAGCTTTGTTGTTTACTTGAAATTTTGAATTATCTTGAATTGTGGTGAAGAAAAATGTCATGAGGTAATGAACTTAACATGTATAGAAAATACTTAGAAAAATTTCCAAGTCTTGCAAAGTTTGATTTTTGACTTTCTTGATTTTTTTGATGATCAAATTTCATATTTTGAATGTCTTGATGAAATGTGATCTTGGAAACTCAAATTTGACCAAAAAGTTAAAGTTTGACTTTTCAATGAACAATTGACTTTTTCACAAGTTGACCAAATTTCATCTAACAATCCACTGATCTCGGGAGATGAATTGAATATGCGATTAGGTCAAAATGATGTAATTAAATCCCTGAGATTATATTTCAAACCAATAAGTCATGTACTAGGTCAAAAGTCAAAGATTGGTCATTCTCAATCAAAACCCTAATTTTCACCATTTTGCCCTTTTGATGATTTGAACAATTTTCTTGAAGATTTGTGATCCAATCTTGATCAAATGATACATATGACTTCAAAATATTAGTATTGGTCTAAAATCTTGAAGTTTAACTGTAGGTTGACCATAATCGACTTTTTTAATACAGTTGATTTTAGGTCATCTAATCAATTGACTGAGCAATTTTGTGATCCAAGACTTAAAACTTGATAGGGGAAATCTTGAGGGTCCATAATGATCAATGAGAGTAATTTGAAACATTAGAAATCCAACTATCCTTGTGCAAACTTAAACCCTAATTTGAGCCATTAGTGTTGAGGAGATGGATTGACCTAGTCAATACTCGTGCAAGCTTGAATCATTGAAGATCTTTATGAGAAATATCTTGAGAAAAGAGAGGGAAAATTTTGGGGTACAACAGCTTCCCCTGTTCAATCTTCTTAAACCTGAAGAGTTAGATTGGCGGGTCCGCCATTCGTGACTTGAAGGTGGAAGATGATTGAACACTAGAGTGCCCAAAAATTTGCACTCAATGATGTGTTGGTTGATTATGTTAGAAATGGGCTTAAATATTCCATTTGGAAAGGTGATAAAGAATTCGCCGGAGATGGGCTTACAGATGCCATCCAGAGTAACAGAGGAGGTCTGTTGTTTGACGACTTCACTGAGGAAACAATTCTAACCAGAAGAGGTTTGTTGATTGCCTGTTATTAACTGGAAAAAGTAAATCTAACTAGAAAATCTCTTTGTTTGATTTGTTGACTTTTCCTGCAAGGAAGAGGGTTAATTGTATGCAAATGTATGCACGACATAATGATGTTTCTCAAAATAAATGAGATTGTGTTGTATGCATTTGTCACGTATGATGTATGAATGTGAAATATTATTGAAGTGTATCTTTGTCTTGGAAAATAAATCCTTGACAAATGTTGGGGAGCTTTGGGAAGTTAAATCCCGGACATCTGTTGGGGATGAAGAGTATGCACATCTTCAGACCTTGTTTAGAATGTTTCTGCTGGGTATTCCTGTTTTGTTGTTTGAGGAGAAATCCGCTAGGGAACATTAATTTTGGCTCTTTGCTTGAGGAAACTCTACGAGGAGTGTTGATTTCTGATTAGGGAATAGATTTCAGGAGTTGTCCATTACTCTACCGGGGAATTATATTTTTCTGGGGGGAGTGAAAGTCAGTTATTATCTGGTCGAAATCTAGGCTTCATAGCAACTTTCGACTTGCTGGGGGTAATAGAGTTAACTGTTATCTAGTCGTATTCCAGGCTTCGCAGCAACTTACCAGGGAAGATGAAATTAACTATTATCTGGTCGGGTTCCAGGCTTTGCATAAAATTACTTGGAAGAATGAATTTTAACTGTTATTTGGTCAGATTCCAGGCTTCGCAGAAAATTGAAGTTAAACTGTTATCTGGTCGGATCCCAGGCTTCGCAGCAACTTAGATGAATTTAATTGTTATCTGGTCGGATTCCAGGCTTCGCAAAAAATTTGAAGTTAACTGTTATCTGGTCGGATTCTAGGCTTCGTAGAAAATTAAAGTTAAATTGTTATTTGGTTGGATCCTAGGCTTCGTAGCAACTTAGATGAATTTAACTGTTATCTGGTCAGATTCCAGGCTTCGTAGAAAATTTGAAGTTAACTGCTATCTGGTCAGATTCCAAGCTTCGTAGAAAAATTTGAAGTTAACTGCTATCTGGTCAGATTCCAAGCTTTGCCGAAAATTGAAGTTAAACTGTTATCTGGTCGGATCCCAGGCTTCGCAACAACTTAGATGAATTTAACTATTATCTGGTCGGATTCCAGGCTTTGCAGAAAATTTGAAGTTAACTGCTATCTGGTCGGATTCCAGGCTTCACAACAATTTAGGTGAGGTTAAACTGTTATCTGGTCGGATTCTAGGCTTCACAGTAACTAATGGAAGGATGAAGTTAAACTGTTATCTGGTCGGGTTCCAGAATTCATAATAACTTGCTTGAAAGGATGAAGTTAAACTGTTATCTGGTCGGATTCCAGGTTTCACAATAACTTGTTGGGAAGGGTGAAATTAAATTGTTATCTGGTCAGATTCCAGGTTTCACAATAACTTTCTAGGATAGTAACGTCTACGTTGGGGATTGCAATGACTCTACCGGGGATTAAGGGGTTTCGTCCCTTGATTTCTGGTAGTGTGAGGGGTAAACTTAAGATGGGGAATTTGCAGTTTGTTGGGGAAATAAACCTTGTTGAAGATAAAATTTGATGACCTGCTGGGGAGGTATTTTCTTTAAGAAGAACTCCGTAAGGTTTCTTAGTTAAGACTACCTCAGCTAGGGAGAGGGTTTTCAAGAGATTGAAACTCTGGTTGGGGATTGCATGAATCCAGCTTTGTGGGGATAATTTTATTGAAGTAACTCTGTGGGGATATCCCAAATCCTTAAGGAAATGCTTATTGTCGTATCTATGTATACATTTGTTAACAGTTTAATCATGTTCATATGCATATGTTCATTCAATTTTAGTCATTAGACACTTTTGCACTCAAAACAGAAACAACAAAAGGTTGCACTTCAAAGTATATTTGTATTAATTTTGCCTATAACTAGGCATTTTTGTACAAGGAGACAAAGATCCTAGTAAGAGGAAATCGTCAAAAGAATGAAAGAAATACAAAGTGAAAACAGAAATAATAGCCATGTGGAAGTGATCTCGTTGGGTTCCAAATCCACTATTACCCCTATGTCTTTGAACATCATCCCTTGCCGTTGAAAGAAGTTGATTGAATTGATCTTGGATCATTGAACTTGGACCTTGATAATAGAGATGGTTGTAGAGATCCAAAGGGACATAGTCGTACACTTTAATCCCTAACTTTTACTTGGACCTTCCTTTCGGTTTTTCAGTCCACCAGGATACCTATTTTTGCTCAAGCCGCCCTTTTGGGTTTTCGACTTTCCGGGTGTACAATCTTTTGTATATATCCCTAACTTTTGCCCGAACCCTTTTGGTTCGCTGGGATGCCCTTATGTTTGCTTAGACATGTAAACCTAGCAGGTCATTCTTTATGCATAGTATTTTTTGACTATGTCCACGTTCATAGGGTGCGGGGAATCTTCGCCGTCCATAGTAGTCAGCATCATGGCACCACCAGAGAAAACTTTCTAGACAACAAATGGTCCTTCGTAAGTGGGATTCCATTTGCCCATGGGATCGCCTTGTTGAAGAATGATGCGCTTTATTACCAAGTTTCTAGTCTGATACACTCGAGGCTTGATCTTCTTGTTGAACGCCTTGATCACACGCTTTTGATACATTTTTCCATGACACACAACAACCAATATTTTCTCGCCGATCAAGTTCAATTGATCCAATCTAGTTTGAATCCATTCGTCTTCGCCTAAGTCTGCTTCTTTCATAATCCTTAGAGAAGGAATCTGAACTTTGACAGGTAGGACAACTTCCATGCCACAGACCAAGGAGAACGGGGTTGCCCTAGTTGACGTTCGAGCTGAAGTACGATAGCCATGAAGAGAAAACGGTAGCATCTCATGCTAGTCTTTGCAGGTTACTACCATATTTTGCACAATCTTCTTTATGTTTTTATTGGCAGCTTCCACTGCGCCATTCATCTTAGGTCTGTATGGAGAAGAATTGTGATGTTTGATTTTGAACTGAGTGTAGAGTTCCGTAATCATAGCATTGTTGAGATTGGTTTCGTTGTCAGTGATGATCCTTTCGGGGATACTGTAATGGCAGATGAGGTTATGCTTGATAAAACAGGCTACAAAATTCTTGGTAACTGAGGCAAATGAGGCAGCTTCGACCCATTTGGTGAAGTAGTTAATAGCAACAAGGATGAAACAATGTCCATTGGAAGTAGTAGGTTTGATCTCTCCAATCATGTCAATGCCCCACATTGCAAACGGCCACGGAGCATTCATGACGTTCAAGGGAATTTGAGGCACATGGACCTTGTCAGCATAGATCTGACACTTATAACAAGTCCTCAAGTGATGGTGACAATTAGTTTCCATTGTCGATCAATAGTAACCAGCCCTTAGAATCTTCTTGGCCATAGTGTGTCCACTCAAGTGGGTTTTGAAGATGCCCTCATGCATGTCTTCCATGATCTTCTCTACTTCTTTCTTGTCTACACACCAGAGTAGAGTAAAATCATGGTTACACTTGTACAAGATTCCATTGCTTAGAAAGAATTTGGCTGAAAATCTTCGCAAAAATTTCTTATCATTGATGGAAGCTCCTTCAGGATAATCTTATGCTTCAAGATATCTCTTCACCTCATGGTACCATGGCTTCACTTCGTCAGTGTCAAGCTCATAACAGTGCGCATGTTCGTTAAATCTTTCGATTGTAATTCTGGGAGCTTCGTTGTCCCAATCAACTTTGAACATGGATGACATTGTTGTTAGGGCGTCTGCCAAATGATTTTCTTCTCTTGGTAAGTGTTCAAAAGTAACCTCTTCAAAGTATGGGATCAAAGTTAGCACAAGCTCTTTGTAAGGAATAAAATTAGGATGTTATGTATCCCATTCTCCCTTAACTTGACTGATTACTAGATTAGAATCTCCGTATATGCTTAAGAACTCGATTTCTAGGTCAATAGCAGCTTTTAAACCCAAGATGCATGTCTCATACTCAGCCATGTTGTTGGTACAATCTAAACAAAGTCTAGCAGTGAAAGGTGTATGGCAACCCTCGGGAGAAATAATTATAGCGCCAATTCCATTACCCAAAGGGTTGGAATCCCCATAAAAAACCATAGTCCATCGAGATCCTTGTACAGGTCCGTCATATGGTCTAGGCTTTTCACAGTCAGTCACTAGCATGATATTCTCGTCTGAGAATTCGAAGTTCAAGGATTAGTAGTCATCAACAGCTTGATGGGCCAAATGATCCGCCAACACGCTTCCCTTGATTGCCTTTTGTGTAGTGTACTGGATGTCATATTCAGTCAAAATCATTTTCCATCTAGCTATTCATCCAGAGAGAGCTGGCTTCTCGAAAATATACTTGATAAGGTCCATCTTAGAAATAAATAGAGTGGTGTGAGTCAACATATACTGTCTTAGCCGGTGAGTAGCCCATGCCAGAGTGCAACATGTTTTCTCGAGCAGTGAATATCTAGTTTCACAGTCGGTAAACTTTTTGCTCAGGTAGTATATTACATGCTCTTTTCGGCCATACTCGTCATGTTGGCCCAACACACACACACACCCATTGAATTCTATAATACAATCAAGTACATAATCAAAGGTCTTCCTTCAACTAGAGGCATCAGGATTGGAGGTTCTTGCAAGTACTCCTTAATTTTATCAAAGGCTGCTTGGCGGTCGTCGTTCCATCTGACTACTTGATCTTTCTTCAAGAGTTTAAAGATTGGCTCACAAGTAGCAGTTAGGTGAGATATGAATTAAGCAATGTAGTTAATTCGACCCAAGAAACCTCTGACTTCCTTCTCAGAGCGGGGATCTAGCATTTCTTGTATGGCTTTAACCTTTGCAGGATTAACTTCAATGCCTTTGCTACTGACGAAAAAACCCTAAGAATTTTCCAGATCTTACTCTGAAAGTGCACATGTTAGGATTCATCCTCAATTTGTACTTCTTCAACCTCTCAAACAGCCTGTGTAAATGATCGAGATGATCTTCCTCAGTATGTGATCTAGCAATCATATCATCCATATAGACTTATATTTCATGATGGATCATATCATGGAATAAGGTCACCATAGCTCGTTGGTATGTTCCCCCTGCATTCTTTAAACCGAATGACATGACCTTGTAGAAGAAAGTACCCCACTGTGTAAAAAAAGTGGTATTCTCTATGTCCTCAGGAGCCATCTTGATTTTATTGTAGCCAGATAAATCATCCATGAAGGAGAAGACTTTATGTTGATATGTGTTGTCAACCAAGACATCAATATGAGGTAGTGGGAAATCATCTTTGGGGCTTTCCCTATTCAAATCCATATAGTATACACACATACAAACCTTCCCATCTTTCTTCGGCACAGGGACCATGTTCGCCACCCATTGAGGATACGATGTTACAGCTAGGAAACCTGCATTGAATTGCTTCATCACCTTAGCTTTTATCTTTTCAGACATGTCTGGCCGCATACAATGCACTTTTTGCTTGACTGGAGGACAATCTTCCTTTGTTGGTAGACAATGAACCACAATGTTAGTATCCAGCCCGAGATATCTTCATATGACCAAGCAAACACCTCAATGTAGTCGTTTAGCATCTTGACCAATCTGCCTTTGATACCGTCTTACAAGTTGGCGTCAATCTTGACCTCTTTCTTGTCTGTCAAAGTACCTAGTGTGATACGGTGTGAGAACCAGACTGTTTTGGAAATGCTGGTTTGCGTTTTGCGTTTGTGTTCGTAAAATGTCGTGGTAAGCAAGAGTCGCCACCGACTTTTATTTTATCTAACTGGAAAGGAAAAAAGCACAGAAAAATTCCCTTTTCAAGATTTTGAGTACAAGGGGTAGATTATAGAAAGGGAAGGTATTAACACCCTTTCTATTCGTGGTTTTCCATGGGCTCTTAGGTACTTGCTCATCATTAAAATTACTTCTGTGTTTGTGTGATTTGAAAGTTTTGTTTTACTTCGATTTAACCCTTGCTTTTGTCTTCAAGAGTGTTACGAAGTATTTTTGAAAAGCTTATTTGAAAACTGTGTAAATGTGGAAAATTTGTTTTGAGCAAGTAACTACTAGCATCTACTTACTGGAAACAAGAATTGTTCTATGTTCGTTTCCTTTAGATAGTGCTATCCCACTATTAGTGAGTAGGTAGCACCGTCGTTGGAGTTTTAAGGGTCAATTCGAAAAGGGACATACGATCACTAAAGCAATGTTAGGACGTCTTATTAATAACCCTAATGTCTTAAGATCGTATCCGAGGCAACAATTCCGAGGCAACCTTTCCGAATGGGACATTTGATCTTTTATAGAAAAGAGCGACCACTAAAATATCCTATACTCAATGATCGTTTACCAAAGGCAATCGAAGTGGGAGTATACCCTAGGAGTGCGCATGTGCGAGTGATTCAATTTCAAGTTATTTATATTTGCACATTTAGGGTTTGCTAACCGTTTTAAAGTTTACATACATTCTTGTCATGCATCTCTATTATTCATACATCTAACAGTTAATATTCTGCGGAATTTAAAGTGCGAAAAGTAAAGCTACGCTATTACAAGGCTTCAGGTATTAATTACATAGCCAAAAATAACCCGTCAAAACGATAAATGAAAAGGAGAAAATCCTAATTAATCTATTACAACTTGTGAGCAATTACATCAATATGGTAAAAATAAATAAACGCGGTGAATTGAGAACGAGAGAGAACTAGGGTTTTGACCCCGTCTAACCTAATCGAAAGAAAAAAATTATTTTTGTTGTTTTTAATTATTTTAAAAAAATAAAGTTTGAATTAAATATGTACAAAACTACCAATTAAATTAAATTAAAGAAAATAATTTATATTTGACCTATTTTTGTGGTTTTTTGGTTATTTTTAAGAAAAAGAAAATAGAATTTAAATTAAACAAAAACCCTAATTTTCTACTTTTTTATAATTTATTTACAAAATAATTAAGGTTACCCTAAAATTAGGAAAAAAAACTAATTAAATTAATTTTTGTATAAAAAATAAATTCTAAATCTAATTGGATGAAAATATTATTTGTGATTTTTTTGATGAAAAGAATTAATTTGGTGTTAGTAAAAATAATTAAATAAATTAAATAAAAGAAATTATAAATGAAAAGGAAAAGAATATGGGCCTGCAATCAACAATTTAGTGAGGTGTCTTTAGCAATTCTGGGCCCAAACCAAATGACCCATGTTTGACTTCTTGGATCCCCTGCTGCATGTTGACCAAGGCGTATCATGGGTCTCTTTGTGCTAAGCGTTGGATTTGAATTGCCTTAGATCCAATGGATGCTAGTTAATGACCTATGGTAGATGTCTTTGGAATCTGCACATGGAATCAAGTATAGAAAAATGCAATGAAGAAACAAGGGGACCTGGGGATCGAACCCAGGTCCTATGGATTTTTCTCTCTCCCACTGACCAACTGAGCTGTGTGTCTTTGTTATATACCATGGACAAAACAAAAATTAAATATTAAGAAAACATAATATATTAACTCAGTGCGTGAATTTTCAAACGGGGCAATGGAAGCTTGCCACGCCATCGTCCCTGTCCTCTCTCCGTTGCTAAAAGGTTTAATGACCTTTACCTACGGACAAACGTCCGTCACTACAAACCCTGCACATCACAAAATAAAGTACAGGCACGATAAACAAAATCTAATGCCATGAATCGAATCGTCTTGGCCTACTGAGCATGATGGTGCCCTTCTTGTGGCCTAATTTTACCTGTGTAAGAAAAACCCAAAACATAACAAAGAACCCTAACAATGATGGATTCCTATACAGCTAGCAATAATGCAATTAAATGGTACCATCAGCTTGCAAACATGTTAGGGATTCAGAATATGCTATTGAAACATGATAAATATGCAAGAAATTGGATAATCGAATCTGAAAAATATGCCAAACCATGATAGCTATACGTCCTGTTTCTGGGCTTGGAAGGGCTGGCAAACGATTGAATCTGCTTCAGAGAAGGTCCAGGAGTGGATTAGCTGCTTCAAATTGCCTTGAATCTTCCTCTAACTAGTAATTCGAACCAACACTTTTGAGTGATTTTTTTGAATTCAGTTCTGACTTCTCACGCGTCCAAAGCTTGTGTTTTAGGTATGCAATTGTACACTATATACCACTGATGGAATTAGGGTTGCAAAAGTGTTCTCAATCTTTATCAATTATGGCTTTTGATCTTGATTTGATTCACTTGAAAATATTTCTAAAAATACTCCAAAACCAATCTTTTTGTGCCCACCTATGCCTTGCACAAATTGATTCACTTGCTAGCTGGATATAGGACCTGGAATATGCACAATATCTTGAAGTTTCAATGATTTGGATTTTTTCATGATTTGTTTTGATTTAAATATTTAATTGAAATAAATCAAAATAAATAGCAAAAATAAGATAAATATAAATGGGAAGAGCTAGGGCTCTTGGACCATGCTACCAACTCAAAACAAGTGCAAAAAGTTAGGCCCACTTAGCAAAAATTGCAATTTAAGGCATTTTGGACTTTTGGCAATTTTGCAAAAAAGGTCAACTTCAACAATGCATAACTTCCTCAATTTTGACTCTTTGAAGGTGTTCTTGGACTTTTTATAAAGCTTGAGATGTACAATAAGCAACCGTTTTGGTCTTATCTCAATTGAGTCTTCCATGTTCATGTATGAAGCTTTGACAAAAAAGGTGTTTTTGTTGACTTTTCAAAATGACCTATAATGTCAAAATTCATAACTTCTTGTGAGTGCATGTTTTGAACTTGGGAGATGAAGATGAATTGTAGGGAATTTCATCCTATTAAAAATGAGCTTTGGATGGGTCATTTATCATAAAGTATGAGAAAGTTATGCTTGGTCAAAGTTGAGTTGACTTTTCCTACAAAACCCTAATTTAGCAACTTTTGGGTTTTGATGCATTGTGAGCAATCCTTGAGGAATCATGATCAACCCTTTGATCAAATGATGAATAATACTTCAAAATTATAGTGTGAATAAAAAATCTTGAAGTTTGACTGTATGTGAGCCACAATTGACTTTTGCCCTAGCACAGTCGATTTCCAGGCTTTTGAGCAATTGACTGAGCAAACTTTCTCTGCAAGGCTTGAAACTTGACATGGATGATCTTGAGAACATATTAGGGAAATGGTGAGCATTTGAGACCCTTTGGACTCACACATCTTGATGCAACATGAAACCCTAATTTTGAGGTAGACTGCCTTAGGAGGGAGTTTGTCTGGTCAACCCTTGGGCTTCCTTGAGCAATTTGAGAACCTCACTTGAAATGTATTGAGAAATATGGGAGGGAAAATTTTGGGGTACAACACCTGCCCCTGTTCAATCTTCTTAAACCTGAGGATGTAGATTGGCTTGTCTGCCTTTTGTGATTCGAAGGTGGAAGATGATTGAACACTAGAGTGCCCAGAAATTTGCACTCGCATGAAGTGGCACTTGTCGTGCGACATCGGGAATGGGCTTATAGATGCCATTTGGAGATTGATGAGGGAATATGGGATTAACGATGCCATCCGAGGAAGTGTCAATCACATAATAGATTCCTTAGCGAGAGCTTGTATACCTGTTGTTGAGGAGAATTCCGTTGGGGAATGCTGGTATCTGTCTTGAGAGAAATTGAATTTTAGGAGCTTCGGTCGTCCGTTATTCTACTAGGGGATAGTCTCTTGGTTGAAGAGGTGAAGGTGAATTATTATCTGGTCGTGATCCAGGCTTCATAGTGATAAGATTAATTGTTATCTGGTCGTAATCCAGGCTTCAGAATGAATTAAGTTATTATCCGGTCACATCCGGGCTTCAACTGGACTTTAGGGCATACTATTATTCGGTCGACTCCAGGCTTCTTAGTAATTGTCCAGGAAAAACTGCTATTTGGTCGAAATCCAAGCTTCACAGTTTCTTGTATCGCTATCTGGTCGTAATCCAGGCTTCACGATGTAATATACCATTATCTGGTCGAATCCAGGCTTCATGGTGTTCAGGGAAATCAAGGTATTATCCAGTCGAATCCGGGCTTCATAACTTGAATTTAAGATATACCACTATCTGGTCGTAATCCAGGCTTCGTAGTATTCTTGGCTGCAATCTGGTCGTAATCCAGGCTTCACAATGTCTTCTACCATTATCTGGTCGAGTCCAGGCTTCATGGCGTCTTGTATTGCTAGCTGGTCGTAATCCAGGCTTCACAATAACTTTGTTAAGCAGCTATCCGGTCGAATCCGGGCTTCACGGCTTGTGTTTATGATATACCACTATCTGGTCGTAATCCAGGCTTCATGGTGTCTTTGTATTGCTATCTGGTCGTAATCCAGGCTTCGTAATAACTTGCTAGGGATTAAGCTATTATCCGGTCAAATCCGGGCTTCATAGCTTGTGATAAACCACTATCTGGTCATAATCCAGGCTTCGCGGTATTTTGATATTGTTATCCGGTCGTTCTCCGGGCTTCACAATATGATGGAGGAATCAAGATATTATCCGGTCGTACCCGGGCTTCATAGCTTGAACTTTGTAAGGGATTTGATTGTATCTTTTCCTGAAATGTAAAGAGTTAGTCGTATATAATGCCATGATACATGACATGTATTGAGCAATGATGTTCTCAAAATAAATGAGACCATGTTGTATGATGCGTATGGGCATGTCATGATGTATGCAATGTATTATGATGTTTTCTAGCTGGGGAAAATAAATCCCAGACTGCTGCTGGAGAGCAAAAGAAGTTTCGCTCGCTGAGGATAACGACCGAAGATGATTTGAGAATACATTGGCAGGAGAAAATTCTGTTGGAGAATAAAACTGGTGAAAGAATGACTTTGTGGGGAAGAGAGACTCTGTCAGAAGACCTGCTGAGTTGGAGAAATAGTCTCGGTTGTAGATGAATTACCGTTGCTGGTGATGATGAACTCTGTCGGGGATAAAATTTTTGTTTGCGGAAGAAATAAACACCACTAGGGATGGTCTTCCATTGTTGGTGATAGATGAACTCTGCTTGGGGAGAACTAACACCACTTTCCTTGGATATCTTTTAACTCTGCGGGGAGTGTATGCATTTAGTCTTATTCTTCAGCTGGGTCTATCCCTATACCTGGTGGATAGAGCGACCATATGTTTTGGACACTTGTTTGCCACTGTTCTTGAAATTACCGGTAATAGTCTTTTGTTTCGCATGTACATATTTATGAGCAACAATTATTGTCAAATGCATATATCAAAAATGAACCATTGGATGTTCTTGAAAAACAAAACAGGAAAAGAAAAACAATTTTGAAATTTATTGTAAAAATGAATTGTATTGATTTTGAAGTTGGCCTGTAATAGGCATTTTTGTATAAGAGGCTGACGTCCTAGTAAGAGAACGCCGCCGAAATGATAGAATTTACAATTTGTGAAAAATAAAGAAAAACATCTATGTGAACAATCCCACTGGGTTCCAACTCTGCTATTGCCTTTATGTCTTCGAGCATCTCATCACTTTGCTACTTGATTGAAGGCAGATCAGATCGATTGGCACCGTCCGAGCTTGATAGTCGATACCGAAGTTTGATTGCAAGATGATCCAATGAGACATAGTGTTACGTTTTGATCCCTATTTTTTTCCTGGACCGCCCTTTCGGGTTTTCAGTCCACTGGGATACCTTTTTTGCCCAAGCCGCCTTTTCAGGTTTTCGACTTGCCGGGTGTATAGTTTTTCATTTCCATCCCTTACTTTTTCCTGAACCCTTTTGGTTCGCCGGGAAGCCCTTATTTTTGCCTAGGCCGGTCGACCTAGCGGGTCTTTGATTATGCGTAGTATTTTTTAACTATGTCTGCATTGACGGGGTGAGGAAGGTCGTCACCATCCATGGTGGTTAGAATCATAGCTCCTCCCGAGAAAATGTTCTTAACCACAAATGGCCATTCATATGTGGGGGTCCATTTTCCCCTAGGATCACCTTGCGGCAGTATAATGCGTTTGATTACCAGATCCCCGACTTGATACTCTTGTCGTCTAACTTTCTTGTTAAATGCCTTGATCATTCGCTTTTGATACGTCTGACCATGACAAATAGCAGTAAGTCTCTTCTCGTTGATTAAATTCAGCTGATCAAGCCGAGGCTGGATCCAGTCATCCTCTCTCAAACCTGCATCCTTCATAATCTGAAGAGAGGGTATCTGGACTTTAATAGGCAGGACGGCCTCCATGCCATACACCAAAGAGTGAGGTGTTGCCCCTGTTGACGTTCGTGCTGAGGTACGGTACCCATGAAGAGCAAATGGTAACATCTCGTTCCAGTCTTTGTATGTCACCGTTATCTTCTGCACAATCTTCTTGATGTTCTTATTAGCCGCTTCAACAACCCCATTCATCTTGGGCCGGTAAGGAGAAGAGTTGTGATGTTGTATCTTAAACTGTTTGCAGATCTCGGTAATCATTGTATTGTTGAGATTTGTAACATTGTCCGTAATGATCCTCTCTGGTACACCATATCGACAGATCAGATTGTGTCGGATGAACCGCGCCACGATGTTCTTGGTTACTGTAGCAAAGGAAGCTGCTTCAACCCACTTCGTGAAATAATCAATAGCTACCAGAATGAAACGATGCCCATTAGAAGCAGTAGGTCTGATCTCGCCGATCATATCGATGCCCCACATTGCGAAAGGCCAAGGAGCTGTCAAAACATTCAGAGGAACTGGAGGTACATGCATCTTATCAGCATATACTTGGCACTTATGACAGGTCCGAGAATGCTGATAACAATCGGCTTCCATAGTAGACCAATAATATCCTGCCCGTAGGATTTTCTTCGCCATGGTATGTCCACTGGAGTAGGTCCCGAAGGTACCTTCATGTAACTATGCCATAATCCTTTTTGCTTCGTTCTTGTCCATGCACCGTAGTAAGGTTGAGTCATTGTTACGCTTGTAAAGGATGCCATTACTGATGAGGAACTTCGCCGCGAACCTCCTCAGAAACTTTTTATCATTATTAGATGCACCCTCAGGGTACTCTTGAGCCTCAAGATACCTCTTCACTTCGTGAAACCGAGGTTTATCTTCTCCCTCTTCAGTCTCAATGTCACATCAATGTGTGGGTTCTTCCAACCTCTCAATGGTAATCTGGGGAGCTTCATTGTCCCACCTGACCTTGAACATAGAAGACATAGTAGCTAGCGCGTCCGCTAGCTGGTTCTCTTCTCTGGGGAAGTGCTCAAAGGTTATCTCCTCGAAGTGCGGAAGCAACATTGATACATACTCTTTGTAAGGAATAAGATTTGGGTGCTTCGTATCCCACTCGCCTTTAATCTGACTGATTACTAGAGTAGAATCTCCGAACACACTCAAGAACTTAATCCTTAGGTCAATAGCTGCTCGAAGGCCCATGATGCATGCTTCATATTCCGCCATATTGTTGGTGCAGTTAAAACATAATCGGGCGGTGAACGGAGTATGACAGCCTTCAGGAGATATGATCACGGTGTGAATGGCATTACCCAACGTGTTTGAAGCTCCGTCAAAATACATAGACCATCGGGATCCCTCCTCGGGTCCTTCATCCGATCCAGGTTCTTCACAGTCGGTCACCAACATGATGTTCTCATCCAGGAATTTGAAGTTCATGGATTGGTACTCATCTACGGCCTGATGCGCCAAATGATCTGCCAACACACTTCCCTTGATTGCTTTTTGGGTTGTGTATTGGATATCATAATCAGTTAAGATCATCCGCCATCTTGCTATTCTTCCGGACAAGGCGGGCTTTTCAAAGATATACTTGATTGGATCCATCTTTGATATCAATAAGGTGGTGTGAGTCAGCATATACTGTCTTAGCCGGTGAGCAGCCTATGCCAAAGCGCATGAATTTTTCTCAAGCAACGAGTATTGGGTCTCTCCGTTGGTAAACCTTTTGCTAAGGTAGTAAATAGCATGCTCTTTTCGGCCAGACTCGTCATGCTGCCCCAACACGCACCCCATTGAGTTGTCCAACACTATCAAGTATATGATCAAAGGTCATCCTTCGAATGGAGGCGTCATAATTGGTGGATCTTGAAGATATTCTTTGATCCTTTCGAAGGCGGCCTGGCACTCGTCATTTCACTTTACCACCCGATCTTTCTTCAGCAACTTGAAGATCGGTTCACAAGTAGCAGTCAGATGTGAAATGAATCGGGCAATGTAATTCAGACGTCCCAAAAAGCCTCTAACTTCCTTTTCTATGTCGGGAGCTGGCATCTCCTGTATAGCCTTCACCTTTGCAGGATCCACTTGAATAACTTTAACACTAACGGTGAAACCCAACAGCTTACCAGACCTTACCCCGAAGGTGCACTTGTTCGGGTTTAACCTCAGCTTGTACATCTTCAACCTGTTGAATAGTTTCTGGAGATGGTCGAGGTGTTCTTCTTCAGTCTGGGACCTTGCAATCACGTCGTCAACATAAACCTCAATCTCATGGTGAATCATGTCGTGGAACAAGGCGACCATGGCGCGCTGATAAGTTTCCCCAACATTCTTCAACCCGAAAGGCATTACCTTGTAACAGAAGGTACCCTACTGCGTAACGAAAGTTGTCTTTTCCATATCCTCGGGACCCATCTTAATCTGATTGTAACCAGAGAAACCATCCACGAAGGATAAGACCTTATGCTGTGCGGTGTTGTCAACCAAAACATCAATGTGAGGAAGTGGAAAGTCATCTTTAAGACTCGCCCTGTTCAGATCTCTATAGTCCACACACATCCGTACCTTACCATCCTTCTTTGGCACCGGAACAACGTTGGCAACCCACTGCGGGTAAGAAGTAACAACTAGAAATCCGGCGTCAAACTGTTTCATGACCCCAGCTTTGATTTTCTATATTTTAGGGCGCATACGACGAACCTTCTGCTTTACTGGAGGACAGTCTTCTTTGGTTGGCAAGCGGTGAACCACAATATCAGTATCTAGACCAGGCATATCTTCGTAAGACCAGGCGAAGATCTCAACATAGTCGCATAGCATTTGTATCAACCGTTTCTTGACACTAGGCTCCAGATTCGCACCTATCTTGACCTCTTTCTTGTCTTCCTCCGTACCCAAATTTACTGATTCCACTGGCTCTTCATGAGGCTGTATGGCCCTCTCTTCCTATAGTAGCAATCTAGCAAGTTCCCCTGGCACTTCACAATCATCCTCACCTTCGTCCTCGACTTGGTTGATCGTATTTTCGAAGTCATAATTGGCAGTAGCAGAGTCATTATAAATGGGATCCAGAGTGGATGTGGATCTGCATTATGATATGTGAGTGTGTGTAAGACAATAGCTGTTTTGATAAAGTGCGAAATAGAAAAGAAAAACAAGGAGCGCAAAATTTGTAATGCAAGAAAACGTCCAATGCTTTATTGATGATATATGAAAATGACACATAATAAGTCCTCACAAACAAAGCCAAGGTGCCTCGGGCAAGACACCGGGCCGTAAAGTTTCAAATTGTCTGTTACAAATCTCAAAACAGAAGTCTATTACTATGTAATAAAAGAAACGAGCATGAATTCCTTCGCCGTCCAGTTGTTCAAGCCACCGTTGGTAGTCGGGTAAATCCAGCTGTCGATATCTGACTCTTCTTTATCATCTTCAATTGCATTCACTCCCAGATTAATAATGTGCAGAGGAGGTCTTCGAATCCGCGCGCCGAACAACCCTTTGAGCCTCTGCAGTAAAGCCCAAACCAAACTTGTTAGTTTTGTGTGTGAAATCAGGGAGATGACCCCAATTTGCACACCCACCTTGATTAATAACAACCCTGGCATCCTTGAGGGAATCCATCTTCATCAGAGGTCTGTCAACAACAACTTCAGTCGACGCCAAAGTCTGGGGAACCTCTTCAAAGTTCTGACACGGGGTTTCAATGAACTCTCCATCCATCTCCACATACCGGAAGGAGTTAATATGACTCACCATGTACTCCTCCTCACCCTGTACCGTAACAATCTTTGCTTTTACTGGATATTTCAACATCTGATGGAGCGTAGAAGTCACTGCCCCAACCTTATGAATCCAAGGGCGACCCAACAAGAAAGAATAAGATGGTCGGATATCCATCACATAGAAAGTAGATGCAAAAGTCTGAGAGCCAACTTTAACATGGACGTCCACCTGCCCGTGCACCATCCTTTTCGACCCATCGAAAGCCCTAACCACAATATTACTTGGTTTCAGAGTCAAAACTTCACAGTCCAGCCGGTCTAATGCCTTCTTTGGTAAAACATTTAATGAGGACCCAGTATCCACCAGTACGTGGGCCAGAGTAGTGCCCCTGCACTCGATCGAGACGTACAGAGCATCATTGTGATTCCTTCCTTTAGCAGTTAGATCTGTGTCTGAGAAACCTAACCCGTTGTCGGTATTCAGACTAGCTACACAGTCTTTGAATTGATCAGCAGAGGTTTCCTGCGGCACATACGCAGTCTTGAGGAAAGCAATTAAAGCCTTTGCATGGGCTTCCGAGCATAATAACAAGGATAACATGGAGATTTTTGACGGGGTCTGCCCCAGCTGCTCGACTACGCTGTAGTCACTCTTCTTGATAATCTTCAGAATTTCCTCTATCTCCTGCTTAGAGGTTTCTATAATAATCTTCTTAGGTGCCTCCGTCCAGGCAGGCTCACCTGTAACTTCTTTGCCCCGAGTGTCAGGTGACTCAGCGACAGGAGTGATGACTGGAGTAAGAATTGGAACAGTAGATGATGTATTGGCAGATGGAATAACAACAGGTTTTTGAATAGTCGGAGGGGAAATCTCAGGAGAGAAAAGTCTTCCACTTTTGGTGACTTTGCTAGACCCGACAATATTGCTGATATCAGCATCAACTTCTTCATTTTCAAAGTCTTGTTTAACTCCATGGTAATACACATCAGCACCATAGTTCCATGGGACATCCGTGTCTGAAGTGTAAGGGATGGGACCAGGAATAGTAATGATCAACAAAGATATTCTTGGAACAGATGTAATCCTAACAGGCTTTCTCGAGGAAGCCTTGGAAGAATTGGAGGAAATGGTTATGATGGCAACATCTTCAACTAGAATCAATGGAGTCAAAGTCTTCTCAAATAAGATCTCTTTGTTATCCATCAGGCGCTGAACACCTGACTTCAATAAATGGAAACCAGAAGGTAGAATTGAACATAGGTGGCAACCTTCGCCACAACCCAGAAATAAACCGGCCAACAAAAGATTCTTCTTCACTGTCATTAAAGGAGTAGAGATGTATTCCACAACGGTCACAAACAAATCATTGTCCACAGCATTTACTCCATGACCATGCTTGGGCATAGGAGCAGTTATGACATTGGGTTTCTCTGGAGCGTCAAACTCGATCTCTTTAGCTTCAATCAAATCTTGCACTTTATTCCTCAAATCCCAGCAGTTATTCGTATCATGACCCGGGCTATCGGAGTGATAGGCATAATGGGCGTTTGGATTATATAGCGGAGATCTGGTGTTGGGATTCTTCGGGGCTTCCCTCAGAGTTGCCAGATTGGTTTTCAACAGTTGCGGTAGAATCTGAGACAAAGTCATATTAAGCCGAGTGTATTGTCTTTGCGGCCTCTCCATTCTTTGCTGATTATTGCGTTGTGGGGCAACAGTGGGTCTTGATATTACTACCGCATTCACTGCTTGACGGCGTTCAGGTTAGTTTTGGCTCCTCGAGTTGTAGACTGCACTAGCTTCTTTCTTGCCAGCAAAAGGCTTCTTCACTGTACTAGATGATGCATCCTTCTGTATCTTACCACTTCTGATACCCGCTTCTACTCTTTCCCCAGTCATAATCAATTCAGTAAACCCAGACGACGAACTACCAATCAGATAACTGAAAAATGGACCAGACAACGTCCCAAGAAACATATCAACCAACTCCCTGTCAGACAAAGGGGGTTGGACTCTTCCAGCCAGATCTCTCCACTTCTGAGCATAGTCCTTAAAGCCTTCGCTTGCACCCATAGACATACCCTGAAGCTGAGTACGAGTGGGAGCAAGGTCGGTATTATACTGGTACTGCTTGTAGAAAGCAACAACAAGGTCCTCCCAATTGCGGACATTAGATCCTTCCAATTGATAGAACCATTCAAGCTGAGTCCCTAACAGACTATCTTGAAAGAAATGTACCCACAGATTCCTATCAGCAGTGTAAGGTTGAATTTTTCTGACGTATGAGCGGAGATGGAGTTTTGGACAGGATACTCCATCATACTTAGCAAAAACCAGAGCTTTGAACTTGTGAGGTCTCACCACCCCCGATGCTAGTCCCAAATCTCCGAAATCCAACCCAGGGACCTTCTGAATCTCCATAGCACTTAGACGGTCCTCAATTTGTTTGTACCTATCCTCAGCAGGAGGGTATTGTTCCTCATCAAAGTCAGTATCATTATCAGAGACCACAGGACTAGGACCTTTTTCTTCTTCCTGATTCTCTCCTCCTTTGGATAAATGAGACAGATCAGCTTCCTCTCGCAACCTATTCCCAAATCTATGACCCATATTCAGAAGAACCACCTTCTTCTTCTTCTTCTTCTTCTTTTCCTTCTTTTCCTTCTTCAGGATGAGAGTCTTCAAATCTTGTTGCCCTTTAGCCAAGTTCAAGAACATATCCTGGAATTGGGCATTCTGAGCCTGAAGAGCTTTGATGGCTTGATCGGTAGGCATTTTAGAAGACATTTTGTGCTGAAATAAACAACGAAGAAGATGAGAAACCTGTGATGGTACCTGTAATGATGTGCATGATAATGGAATGCGTATGAAATGATTTCAAAGAATTTGGGAGATTTAAATTTGCAAAACAAAAATAAAACACACTATATTAGATTAACTTGTAAAAATGTTTAACAATGCCTTTAAGGCGTTACAAAAGGAATGACTGAAAAGCAAATTTAAACTAGAAACAATAAAAGACATCAGAAATCCCATGGTTGCTTCCCATTCATGCTGACGTAGTCATTAATTGTCCTTTCATTCTCAAGTTGCCTCGTGAGCTTCAATATCTTCCTCTCTTGCTCATGATACTTCTCCAGGTAGGTATCCCTTTCTTCCCTCAATTGAATCCAATATCTCTTCAATGCCTCAAGATCAGTAGACATGTATGGATAAAGGACTGTATAAGGAACACCTTCTTCATTGGTATGCTCCACAATCACCGGCAGCACAGCTTCATAGGGCATCCTAAGCTTCTGGGCTCGAGCTCGGACCCACTGGAGATAAGGTTGCATAGGGAGAGAAGTCTTTGGTCCTAGCTCATGAGGGTCAGACCTGTTCACCATGCCCCAAGCTCATATGAACCTTCGACGATGCTCATTAGTGTCTTCCTTGTAGTCAAAGGCAATATCCTCAAGAAGTAACTCATGGGGACCGTCTCTCCGAGCACGACCAGACTGTCGTAAAGCCAAACAAGGACTGTAGGTTATTCCTCCTCTAATTCTAAGCAATGGGACATTAAGGTATCCCCCACATTGATCAATGACAACAACCTTTTCAATATCTTTAGAACTCCAAAGAATGTCCGTATGGGCAAGGGACATTTTCCCGTAGGACCAACCTAGACCTTCCTCATTCTTCAATACAGACTTGGGGAGGTGCAAAATAAACCACCTCGCCAGCAGCGGCATACAACACATGAGGGTCCCCCTTCTACGCACAGTATGAGTGTAGAGGGCATGTATGATATCACCAAGAAGAGTAGGCACAAGATTGCGAGACAGGAAGATCTTAACCGCATTCACATCTATGAAGGAATCTGGATTCGGGAAAAGAACTAAGTTGTAGATGAGGAGAGCCAAGATGTCTTCAAAAGCCTGAAAGTCCAAGTTATCCCAGAACTGTTGAGCTTGATCCATCAGAAACTTATCCAAGAAACCTTTAACCCCGCATCGTGTCTCCCAGTTGGATAATACATCATCCCTTTTTAGATGTAAGGCTGAAGCAATGTCCTCAGGTCTAGGAGTCTCTTCCAAACCTGTGAAGGGTGTCTTCTCGAGGATGGATATGCCCAGTAAATAAGAAAACTCCTCTGTTGTACCCCAAAATTTGCCCTCCCATATTCATCAAGAAATTGCCAAGTCAAGGTCACAAAATTCCCCCAGGGTTGTGCAGCTCAAATAGGCTCCTATACAGTCAAAGCTAGGGTTTGAGTCCTGGTCAAGCAAATGAACTTTTCAAAGGCCCAATCAAGTCTCATATGCTTACAAAGATGGTCAAGTATCCTCATGTCAAGTTTCAAGGCATTCAGCTCAAAATTGCACAGTCAAAACCCTAGATTGCACTACAGTCAACTGTAGGGGCAAAATGGTCATTTGACAGTCAAAAGTTCAAATTTTTGGTCAATATATCATTTTGAAGCCACAAACATCATTTGATCAATGCTTGATCATGATTCTCAAATTTGGCTCAGAAATCATCAAAGATGCAAAAGTTGCTATATTTGGACAGCTGAAAAAGTCAACTGAAATTGACCAGGGCATAACTTTCACATGGATTATCAGAAAAATTCCATCCAAAGCTCATTTTGAAGAGAAAGACATTTCCTACAATTCATCTTCATGTTCCAAGTCCAAGAAATGCTCTCACAAAAAGTTATCAATTTCAACATTATAGGTCATTTTCAAAAGTCAACAAAAAGTGACTTTAAGTCAAAGGCCATAACTTGAGATTGGTAAATCAAAATGACATGGGACCAAAGGCATTGGTTAAAGGACTCAAAGACCTTTCCAAAATGTCCAAGAACATGTGAAAAGCTTAAAAATTGACCAAGTTATGCCTTGTGGAAGTTGGGAAATTTTTAGGAATTTTGAAAAGTCAACATTGATGCAAAAGGCCTAAAAATGCAAATGGGCCCAATTTTCTTCCAAGTTTCTTCATGCCAAGCCTATGCACGACCACTAGGCCCAAAGGGAAGTATTTTCATATTTTTTAATTATTTATTTGAATTAATATTAATTTATATTCATTTAAATCATTTTAATACATGAAAAATATAAACCTAACCTAAAAAAATCTTTTTATGCACATTATAATGTCAATATTTCGTGCTTAATTGATTATGGCAAGTTTTGGTGTGATTGGATCATGATTGAACAAAAACAACATGAAAAAAGATTGGAAAAGATATTAAGCAAATCAAATCTTCAAATAATGAATTAATGAGATTTTGTTGGTTTTTGTTGACCTAGAAGCCTCACTATATGATTCAGAACATAACCCTAAGCCAAGAGGACGGCAAGCTGCGCATAACACACCTTTGGCATATTGAAATCTTGGACAAAAAACTCAAACACTGAAATCAACCTTAGGAGTCGATTCAAGCTCCAATTTTTATTCCATAAGCATCCTGAGGCATCCTGGAACGTCTCTCAATCCGTAACATCAACAAAAACCCCTTGAATCGGTACCTCTAAGTCAAACTGCACCAAGAAAATTCTGAAAACGCATAGCATAAATTGAGCATTCTTTTGCATTTTTCTTCATGGATTCTTGTTTATAATGATGTTTTTATGCTAACCAATAGGTTGAATTGCTTTTTTATGTCATATATACGAATCCACCATATGCGTTTTCTAGGGTTTGCAGGTTTCAAATTTGGGGGTTCTTGCCCAAGGAAAAATTAGGCTTCCAGACTAGTACCAATGGCTTAAGCAGGTTGAGACGAAGAACATGGCACCCTCGCGCTCAATTTATGAGCGACGAGGGGCTAATCGCTATTTTCCTCTAGGCCCCCTAATGCAACGTTTCTAAAACCGTGGCCATACGTTTGTGTTTCAGAATGAACGAAGAAGACAACCTCGTTGTCACTACGTGATTGGCTAGTTTGAAAATTCGCGCCAGATCGTCCACTAACTTTATTTCTCCTTTATATTATTTATGTTATATTATATATTAAATGAAATTGCATAGTTCAGCTGGCAAGGAGACGCGCTTATAACCTTCAAGACCTGGGTTCAAGTCCCAGGTCTGGCAAAATCTCAACGCTATTTTTCAATATAAGATCCAATGCTTTGCTAATGCCTCAGTACACCATGCATCCTCAAAGATCAGCTAGCCACGCGTCCTGGAGAGCAAATCAAAGGTGTAGATCAAGGGTGTACCACATACGCCAGTCAATGCATCATACCCAATCCAAAAAGTCAGCATATGGCAAACTCCATTGGGCCAGGCCTCTCAAATTTATACCTCCATAATGGGACAGCAAACCCCCCCTGGTTCTATCTTTTTCTAAATTTTCTTTTATCTTTTATTATTTTTAATTGTTTATTTGTTTATTTATTTTCTGATTTAAATTAAATATCCTTTTTTACAAAAAATACAGAAAAACATCATAAAAATAAAGAATGTCCAAATAAAAATATAATTTTTAATTTTAATTATTTTCATCAATAAATTAATATATGTAAATATTTAGTATAATTAGGTTATAGTTTTAATCTTTTTAATAAAAAACACCAAAAATAGAATTTAGGTTTAATATCTTTTTATTTTCTTTTAATTTTCCCTTTTTTTTTCAGAATAACAATATTATTTATTTATTATTTTATTTTCATAAATTAAAAATTGTACAAATTAATTTAGAGTTTAATTTAGGTTATAATTTAATTCTTTCATAATAAATAAAAAAATATTAGAATTAGGGTTTGCCGTTTAATTTAATCTCAATTAATTTCTTTTTTTCATTAAATCTAAAAAACACAAAATACCAAAAAACATTTAATCATTTAATTTTTAATTCTCATTAACTTTTAATTATTTGCAAAAGGGTCCAACGCCCTAGTTTCGTTTTAATTATTTAATTTGCGCATTTATCTTATGTCGTTTAATTATAATTATGTAATTGTCCCTAAGCCATGTAATTTACTTTTCGCACTCTATTTCTTCGCATTATTTACTTTGCCGTCAAATCGGGTCCGGTTTAATTTTGGCGATGTGGACCCGCGCCATTTGTAATAGCCTTAGATTTATTTTTCGCAAACTTTATAACTGTTAAATAAGCATGCAAGAATGAATGACCCTAATTAAAAACAAGCGTAGATCACGACAAACATGACAAGACAAATAACTGAAACATGACACACACTTCGCACACACCACCCCTAGGGTACGCCTCACTGTTGCCTTTCGAAAGGTGGTCGTCGAGTAGAAAACGTCTTAGTAAGTCCTCATGATCCGGGAACCTGGCATGAGGGTAGCTTCTAAGGTGTCTTCCCATTGCTCTGGTGATCACCATGTCCCTAAAAATCGAATTGACCCGAACACCTCCAATGGTGATGCTACCTACCTCTCAATGGTGGGATGGCACTACTTTAAAGGACATTTACACAGACAAATTCCTTAGGGTAGGTAGACGACTCTAGATACTTGCTCTAAATTTCAAAACAAAATTCAAAATACTTTTCACACCAACACATTTTCAAAAAGCTTTCGAAAGCAATTTTTCAAACACTCTTGAGGACTGATACAAGAGTCGAACTGAAATTTTCAAAGAAACTTTTTAAAAACCAACAATTGAAAAGCAAACAAACCATTTTTGAAAACACAATGAGCAAGTATCTAAGAGCCCATGGATAACCATGGATAGAAAGGGTGCTAATACCTTCCCTTTCTATAATCTACCTCCCGAACCGAGAGCAATCTCTTTAAGGAATTTTTCTGTGCTTTTGTCCTTTCCATTTGGAGAAAATAAAAGACGGTGGCGACTCTTGCTTACCGCGACATTTCGCGAACCAGCGTTAAACAGTCAGTTCCAGATCCACCGATCACATCCTCCAAAGTGGGAACTAGTTGATAATCCAGGAAAGTGAAGCAATGATGCACCAGGTCGAAGAACTGGAAAGACACACTCATCATCTGCTCATTAAACTTTGAGGTAACCAAGCTAAGAAGCTGACCATGTCTCCTAATGAATGAAGAAGTATCAGAAATCCTCGAGGCTAAATCTTTGAGTTGAGCAGGTATTTGCACAAAGTTAACTCGGATGGTGTTTTTGTGCATAGAAGCCATAATCTGCAAAATAGAACAAAGATAAATCCCCTCGGTCTTTAAAATGGTTAGTGCAACGAAGTATGCATGCTATGTTATGATGTATGATGTCATGATAAAGCACACAATAGGCATAGCAGATAGCAGACATGGTAAAGGCAAACAAGTCACACATAAGAGCCCTTAAGTTTTAGGCTTGCACGGGGTCTAGGTACTTCCCTCTTGAAGCTCAGTTGGTTCAACCTATCCTAATAATAGTAACCGGGTTCTAGAGGTTCTCAATATCACTGACCATCCTCCATTGGTCATGGTTTCAGCTCACGCAATCTTTTCTTGCGGCCGAAACTATCTCGAGAGTATGGTCTCAATGAGCATAGTATCGAGTATCAACCAGTTCTCAGCTCTATACCGAGGTCGGCTATCTCACTACTTCCTATGGCCAAGTTGGTCAATTATAGGTTCTAAGGTCAGTTGATGCTTAACGACACACATAGCAGCCCCGTATTCTCCTCGTTTCTCCATAAGGGATACCGGTACCAACCAATGTGCCACATCAACGTAGCTACTGCTTCAACCGTATCGGTTTACGCCGTACAGTTCCCTCACAGTTTATTGCTACTTACCTACAAGGTGTCCCCCAGATCCAGGTTAGGATCTATAGTAACTCCGATACATAGCCCACAAAAATAAAGCAATCAAATCAAACAATAGAAGCAAATATGATGAATTAATCCTAAGGTATACCCCACTTATTTAGATCCCCAGCAGAGTCGCCAGTTCTGTGATACGGTGGCAGAACCGACTGTTTTGAAAATGCTGGTTTGCATTTTGCATTTGTGTTCGCAAAATGTCGCGGTAAGAAAGAGTCGCCACTGACTTTTATTTTATCCAACTGGAAAGGAAAAAGCACAGAAAAATTCCTTTTTCGAGATTTTGAGTACGGGGGGGGGGGGGGGGGGGGGGGGGGGGGGGGGTAGATTATAAAAAGGGAAGGTATTAGCACCCTTTCTATCCATGGTTTTCCACGGGCTCTTAGGTACTTGCTCAACATTTTAAAATTACTTCTATGTTTGTGTGATTTGAAAAGTTTTGTTTTACTTCGATTTAACCCTCGCTTCTGTCTTCAAGAGTTTTACGAAGAATTTTTGAAAAGTGTGTAAATGTGGAAAAATTTGTTTTGAGCAAGTACCTACTAGCATCTACCTACTTGAAAAAATAATTGTTCTATGTTCGTTTCCTTTAGACAGCGCTATCCCACTATTAGTGAGTAGGTAGCACCGTCGTTGGAGTTTTAAGGGTCAATTCGAAAAGGGACATATGATCACTAAAGCAATGTTAGGACGTCTTAGTAATAACCCTAATGTCTTAAGATCGTATTCGAGGCAACAATTCCGAGGCAACCTTTCCGAATGGGACATTTGATCTTTTAGACAAAATAGCGACCACTAAAATATCCTATACTCAATGATCGTTTACCAAAGGCAACCGAAGTGGGAGTATACCCTAGGAGTGCGCATGTGCGAGTGATTCAATTTCAAGTTATTTATCTTTGCACATTTAGGGTTTGCTAACCGTTTTAAAGTTTACATACATTCTTGTCATGCATCCCTATTATTCATATATCTAACAGTTGATATTTTGCAGAATTTAAAGTGCAGAAAGTAAAGCTACGCTATTACAAGGCTCCGGGTATTAATTACATAGCCAAAAACAACTTGTCAAAACGATAAATGAAAAGGAGAAAAATCTTAATTAATCTATTACAACTTATGAGCAATTACATCAATATGGTAAAAATAAATAAACGCGATGAATCGAGAATGAGAGAGAACTAGGGTTTTGACCCCGTCTAACCTAATCGAAAGAAAACATTATTTTTGTTGTTTTTAATTATTTTAAAAAAATAAAGTTTGAATTAAATATGTACAAAATTACCAATTAAATTAAATTAAAGAAAATAATTTATATTTGACCTATTTTTGTGGTTTTTTGGTTATTTTTAAGAAAAAGAAAATAGAATTTAAATTAAACTAAAACCCTAATTTTCTAATTGTTTATAATTTATTTACAAAATAATTAAGGTTACCCTAAAATTAGAAAAAAAAACTAATTAAATTAATTTTTGTATAAAAAATAAATTCTAAATCTAATTGGATGAAAATATTATTTTTGTGATTTTTTTTTATGAAAAGAATTAATTTGGTGTTAGTAAAAATAATTAAATAAATTAAATAAAAGAAATTATAAATGAAAAGGAAAAGAATATGGGCCTGCAATCAGTAATTTAGTGAGGTGTCTTTAGCAATTCTGGGCCCAAACCAAATGACCCACGTTTGACTTCTTGGATCCCCTGCTGCATGTTGACCAAGGCGTATCATGGGTCTCTTTGTTCTAAGTGTTAGATTTGAATTGCCTTAGATCTAGTGGATGCTAGCTGATGGCCTATGGTAGACGTCTTTGGAATCTGCACATGGAATCAAGTATAGAAAAATGCAATGAAGAAACAAGGGGACCTGGGGATCGAACCCAGGTCCTATGGATTTTTCTCTCTCCCACTGACCAACTGAGCCGCGTGTCTTTATTGTATACCATGGACAAAACAAAAATTAAATATTAAGAAAACATAATATATTAACTCAGCGCGCGAATTTTCAAACGGAGCAATGAAAGCTTGCCACGCCATCGTCCCTGTCCTCTCTCTGTTGCTAAAAGGTTTAATGAACTTTACCTACGGACAAACGCCCGTCACTACAAACCCTGCACATTGCAAAATCAAGTATAGGCACGATAAACAAAATCTAATGCCATGAATCGAATCGTCTTGGCCTGCTGAGCATGATGGTGCCCTTCTTGTGGCCTAATTTTACCTGTGTAAGAAAAACCCAAAACACAACAAAGAACCCTAACAATGGTGGATTCCTACACAGCTAGCAATAATGCAATTAAATGGTACCATCAGCTTGCAAACATGTTAGGGATTCAGAATATGCTATTGAAACATGATAAATATGCAAGAAATTGGATAATCGAATATGAAAAATATGCCAAACCATGATAGTTATACGTCCTGTTTTTGGGCTTGGGAGGGCTGGCAAACGATTGAATCTGCTCCAGAGAAGGTCCATGAGTGGATTAGCTGCTTCAAATTTCCTTGAATCTTCCTCTAACTAGTAATTCGAACCAACACTTTTGAGTGATTTTTTTGAGTTCAGTTCTGACTTCTCACGCCTCCAAACTTGTGTTTTAGGTCTGTAATTGTACACTATATACCACTGATGGAATTAGGGTTGCAAAAGTGTTCTCAATCTTTATCAATTATTGCTCTTATCTTGATTTGATTCACTTGAAAATATTTCTAAAAATAGGCCAAAACCAATCTTTTTGTGCCCACCTATACCTTGCACGAATTGATTCACTTGCTAGCTGGATATAGGACTTGAAATATGCACAATATCTTGAAGTTTCAATGATTTGGATTTTTTCATGATTTGTTTTGATTTAAATATTTAATTGAAATAAAAAATCAAAATAAATAGCAAAAATAAGATAAATATAAATGGGAAGATCTAGGGCTCGTGGACCATGCTACCAACTCAAAACAAGTGCAAAAAGTTAGGCCCACTTAGCAAAAATTGCAATTTGAGGCATTTTTTACTTTTGGCAATTTTGCAAAAAAGATCAAATTTACCAATGCATAACTTCCTCAATTTTGACTCTTTGAAGGTGTTCTTGGACTTTTTAGAAATCTTGTGATGTACCCTAAGCAACCGTTTTGGTCTTATCTCAATTGAGTCTTCCATGTTCATGTATGAAGCTTTGACAAAAAAGGTGTTTTTGTTGACTTTTCAAAATGACCTATAATGTCAAAATTCATAACTTCTTGTGAGTGCATATTTTGAACTTGGGAGATGAATATGAATTGTAGGGAATTTCATCCTATTCAAAATGAGCTTTGGATGGGTCATTTATCATAAAGTATGAGAAAGTTATGCTTGGTCAAAGTTGAGTTGACTTTTCCTACAAAACCCTAATTTAGCAACGTTTGGGTTTTGATGCATTGTGAGCAATCCTTGAGGAATCATGATCAACCCTTTGATCAAATGACAAATAATACTTCAAAATGAGAGTGTGAATAAAAAATCTTAAAGTTTGACTGTATGTGAGCCATATTTGACTTTTGCCCTAGCACAGTCGATTTTCAGGCTTTTGAGCAATTGACTGAGCAAACTTTCTCTGCAAGGCTTAAAACTTGACATGGATGATCTTGAGAACATATTAGGGAAATGGTGAGCATTTGAGACCCTTTGGACTCACACATCTTGATGCAACATGAAAGCTTAATTTTGAGGTAGACGACCTTAGGAGGGAGTTTGTCTGGTCAACCCTTGGGCTTCCTTGAGCAATTTGAGAACCTCACTTGAAATGTATTGAGAAATATGGGAGGGAAAATTTTGGGGTACAACACCTAGGTTGATCACTTCAACTGGATCTTCATGTGCAAGGCACATGGCTTAAAGTCATTGTTTGGATTAAATTACAGACAAAAGTTCTTGAATTGACAAAATAGTAAATGGTAATTACTCCTCGTTGAAGGAGATGGGAATGAAATCCTTGGCATGCTAGTTGTTGAGCCCTTCCTCGGAAGCCGGTTAGATCCATTCATCAAAGTCAGAGTCGTTGTCGGAGTCTTCAAGAGCATTAACACTTTTGCCATGATTTGTCATTGGTGCAGTTATAACATTCAGAGTCGTAGGTGGATCAAACTCAATAGTCTTGTTGTTGGTAAGGTATTGAATCTTGTTTTTTAGAGCCCAACATTGATCAGTATCATGCCCAGGGCTATTGGAGTGATAGGCACATTTGGCGTTAGGATTGTATTTCGGAGATGAAATGTTGGGGTTTGATGGTGGATCACACAATGTCACCAAGTTAGCCTTCAACAGATGTTGCAAGGCTTGGGATAACGACATGTTAATCCTATTGAATTTTATTCTTGGAACCTCAGACCTTTGATGGTTGGTTTGTTGTGGTTGTCTTTGAGTGGATGGTGGATTGGAGATCAAGACAACATTGACAGGTTGGCGGTGATCCTTCTTGACATGGCCTCTTGACCCATATACGACATTAGTTTCATTCTTTCCAGTAAAGGGTTTCTTTACAATGTTTGATGTAGAGGAAGAAGATATGGAAATGTTTCCACTCTTGATACCACTCTCGACCCTTTCACCAGTCAGAATTAACTCAGTGAAACCGGACGATGAGCGCCCAATTAATAAGTTGAAAAATGGGCCAGTTAATGTTCCCATGAACATGTCTACCATCTCCCTATCCATCAATGGTGGTTGCACTCTACAAACAAGGTCTCTCCATTTTTGCGCATATTCTTTAAAACCTTCATTGGAACCCATTGTCTTTCCTTGTATCTGAACCCTAGTCGGTGCTAAATTAGCGTTGTACTAATATTGATGGTAGAAAGCGGTGGCCAGATCTTCCCAAGTATGAATGTTGGAACCCTCCAACTGGTAAAACCATTCTAACTGAGTCCCAGATAGACTCTCTTGAAAGAAGTGTACCCAGAGTTTCTTGTTAGTGGTACGGGGTTGTATTTTGCAGACGTAGGACCTCAAGTGAAGTTTTGGACACGAAACTCCGTGGTACTTAGCGAATATTGCCATTTTGAACTTGTGAGGGATAACAACCCCAGGAACTAAGCCCAAATTACCAAAATCCAAGCCAGGTACAACTTGAATTTCCATAGCTTTCAACCTATCTTCTAGTTGCTTATACTTATCCTAAGCTGGTGGATACTGTTCATCAAAGTAATCTTCATCCTCAGAAGCTTGGTTGTTTGCACCCCTAGCATTGGTGCTCCTTGCATCTTCATCTTGGTTCTCATCCTCCTCGGATGACTCTTCTACCACTTGCACTTGACGAATGGGGCCTTTAAATATTTTCCCCATGTTGATCATTGCCTTCTTCTTGGTCTTCTTTTTGGCCACCAGAAGTGACATCATCTCTTGTTGTCCTTTGGCCAAGGTGAGCAAAGTTTCTTAAATTTGAGAATTTTGTTTTTGCAAGTCTTTCACGGTCTGCTCGATATCCATCTTACTGAAATAAACAGTAGAAAGATGAGGAAACCTCTGTCTGAAAACCTGCTTATGTTATAATGCATGAAATGCGTATGCAAATGATTTCAAGGGATGCTATGATTTAAATTTTTTTTAGACAAAGAGAGAACAAACATTAATTGCATTAATAAGTTCAAACGGTTACAAGATGCCTCTTGGGCTTACAATGGAAGAAACAAAGATAATACAAAATAAACTCCTAAAACAAAAGGGACTCAAGCTTCTCAGGAGCGCATCCTCTTCGGTGCAATGTAGGAATTTAAACTCCACTCTTCATGAAGTTGTCTCGTGAGCTCCAAAACCTTATTCTCGCTTGCATAAAACTGGGTTTCAAAGGTGTCTCGCTCCCCTTTAAGTTGAATCCAAGATCTTTGAAACTCCTCGAGAGTAGTCGGCATGTCAGGATGAAGAATAGTGTAAGGAACATCTTCTTCGGCAATAGGCTCCATGATGATAGGTAGAATGGCCTCATAAGGCATCATGAGATTTTGAGCGCGAACTCGCACCCAGTTGAGATAAGGCTCCAAAGGAATAGAGTTATTATGCCCCAATGTCTTGCTATCAACTTTGTTCACCATGCCCCAAGCTCATACGAATCTTGGACGATAACCTTGGACATCGTTCTCATAGTCGAATGTAATTCCTTAGACAAGTGCATCATGAGGACAATCCCTCCTAGCATACCCAAACTTTTGCAAAGCCAAACAAGGATTATGGGTGATACCTCCCCTAATTCCAAGGAGAGGGACATTAGGGAATTCCCCACAGCGATCAATGATGGTAACATCCACCAAAGATCGAGAACACCAATGAATATCCGAATTCGTGAGTGACATCAACCTATTAGACCATATCATACCTTGCTCATTCTTCAAAATAGATCGAGGTAGGTGAAAAATAAACCAACTAGCCAACAAAGGAGTGAAACACATAAGAATTCCTCTTCTCTTCATGGTTCGAGTTTGAAGAGAGTGAAAAATGTCTCCAAGCAAGGTAGGCACCGGGTTACAGGATAGAAAAACTTTGACCACATTCACATTTATGAGTTGGTTCGGGTTAGGAAACAGTATCATCCCATAGATTAGAAGAGCCACCACTTCTTTAAAAGCTTGCAAATCTAGAGTCTCCCGAAATTGTTGAGCCTTCTCAAACAGAAACTTGGCTAGGAACCCCTTAACACCACTTCTTGTTTCCCAATTTTCCACAACGCCAGATCGTTGCAAATGTAAATCTCGAGCAGTCTCCTCAGGTCTTGGTTCTCTCCCAATACTGGTGAAAGGTATTTGATCAAGAATAGACATCCCCAAGAGTTGAGAAAATTCTTCAATGGTAGGCACTAGTTGGTAATTAGGAAATATAAAGCAATGGTGGTTAGGATCAAATAATTGGAAAAGCACATGTACCATATCCTCTTCAAAGTTTGTGGTAACCAAGTTGATGAGATGACCGTACTTCTTGGTGAACGGAGAATCGTTGGGAACCCTTGATGCTAATTCCTTAAGTTGAGGAGGCACTTTCACAAGGCTGATTCCGATAGTGTTGCTTCATGCAGAAGCCATGTCCTATAAAACAGCACAAAGATAAATCCCAAAGTCCTTGAAATGGTTAGTGTAAATGCCATGGTATGATTCATGATGTTATGTACAAGTAAGCACATACACACAAAGTAAACAAGTACTTAGGTTTAGGCTTGCATGAGGTTAATAGGTAAGTACCCTCTTGAAGTTTAGTTGGTTAAATCTGTCCTAGAAAGTAATCGGGTTCTAGGGGATCTCAATATCATTGATCTTTCTTCATTGGGCATTGTTTCAGCGCAAGCCTCTTTATTGGCAACCGAAATATCCCAAAAGTCTGATCTCAATGAGCGTAGTATTGAGTATCAACCAAATTTGGACTGCACCAAAGCCGGCTACCTCACTAGTTCTTAATAGCCATATTGTTCAATTAAAGGTTCTAAGGTTCGTTAGTGCTTCATGACACCACACAACGGCCATATATTCTCCTGAATTCGCCATAAGGGACACTGGTACTCACAAATGTGTCACACTAACATAGCTATTGTCTCAACCATATCGATATATGCCGTACAGTCTCCACAATTTTTGCTATTTACCTAATGATGTTCCCAGATCCGGGTAGAGGATCAATACCAACCCAAACAAGGACCCATAAGTGTAAAGCAAACAAACCAAACAATGAAAGCGTTTAAATGTGATCTAGTCTCTAAGGTAACCCCACTTTTAAATTCTTCCCCAGCAGAGTCTCCAGTTCTGTAATATAGTGGGAGAATTGACTTGGGTATTTTACGTTTTATCGCAAATGTTGCGGATAGCAAGAGTCGCCACCGACTTTTATTTTATCCAATAAAGGAAAGGGTGAAAAGAATAGGAAAGACTTTTTGAGAATTTTCTTGAGTTCAGGGGGTAGGTTATGAAAAGGTAAGGTGTTAGCACCCTTTTCATCCGTAGTTATCTACGGGCACTTAATTGCTAGCTCACTTTGAAAATGCTTTGTTTGAAATGTGTTTGTGATCGTTTAAAATTATTTTTGAAAAGTGCCTTCATTTAGGAGAACTTTGTAATGATTCTCGTCTCTATAAGAATGTATACAAAGTGTTTACTTTTGAAAATATTTTGTTTTTGAAAGTGTCGGTGTATTTTGAAAATGTTGTGAGCAAGCAACTATGAACATTCTACCTACTTAAAAGGGTCTTAGTTCTTTTCCTCCTCCTTTAGATGTTGCTATCTTACGATTGATTGGTAAGAAGCCCCATCATTGGATGTGAAGGGACGGGCGTGGGTCGTCGTATAGTCATAGAAGGCAACTTATGAGATGCTTTAGCAATTTTTGTAAGGGACTAAGACAGTTTTATCGAAGGAAACATCGAAGGGTCATCGAGGGACTACGATCTTTTTTATCGAGCGTCTTTGCTAAAGCGTCCCACATTCGAGGGACATGACTATTTATTCGTAGGCAACAAGTGAGATTACCCTAAAGGTGCGGGTGTGTGAATTGTATTTTAATTACATGCATTTTGTATTTGAGATTAGGGTTTTCTAACGGTTGATTTTATCTTGCCATACACACCCTAATTACTAACAATTATATTAAAGGGATAAATTATGGAAATGAAAATCCTACGCTATTACATCACTTGGGTGATGGGGGTACAATTTACAAATGGGGATGAAATAAGCCTAACTAAATTATTACAAGCATATTGAATAAATGAATAGCAATAAAAAAAAGAAAATAGTGTACAAAGAAATAAAAACAAACTTTATGTATTAACACATAGCCTTATGCATTGATACATGCCATTTCTTGTTTATGAAAAATCAAAATCAACTCAGTATAAGTCGATACATAATGGTATGTGTCAACTCATTTCTTGTTTGTGTCGACACATTTGTGTTTTATGTTGACTCATGCACCTTTTGTCTCTCTGTATTGTGTCTGGATAATAGTGTGCATCGATGCATAAGGTCTTGTGTCGCATCATACCCTATTCTGTAACTAATATGAGTCGACTCATGTGTGTATGCATCGACTCATGCTATAGTTTTTTTCCTCTAGCATTGTTCTATTGTATGTACATGTCAGTTCCCACAATATGATTGAAAAAAATGAAAAGCAAGCAAATGGTTAACTTCAAGGGCAATGATTACTACATTATATCTTCAGAAGTGAACCAATAATGATGCGTGTATGAAAAGTTCAAATTCAAGAAGACTTACCTTGAGACTGCAATTTGTGTCTTGAGTCTGAACACCTTTCAAGATGCTGTGATGGCTTCAGTGAACCTCTAGAAAGCTGCTCCAATCCTTCCTTTGTATTGAAAGCTGCTGAACCACTCCAACCCAGTCAAGTTGTACAATACTATCTTTTGTTTGTGTTTGGAAGGTGATGATAATGGCACTACAAAAACTATTCTTATGTTTGAACAATCTCTATACGATGTGAAGTGTTTGGATAGTTGGTTTATGGGAAAGCTTCCAAGGCGGAACAAGGGTTTGAGATTTTTTTTACTATTTTGTGAATGAAAAAAATAGAGTTAAAGATGAGAAGAGTTTTTCTTTTGTGAGTGAGCAGAGTTTACAAAGAATTCTGTTTTTTCTCTTCCCTTTCTTTTTTACAAAAATTCCCTCCTTGTGTGTTGTGAAAGAGTTTATTTGTAGATGAAGTTGACTGCGATTTGGGAGGGGAAAATAGATAAGTTTTTTTTAAACTGTTTGGGTATACTGTTTCATTGCTTTTTAGATACAGCTCTTATGTGCTAATCTGGTGCAAATATGGGACTGATATAGTGCAGGTTTGGACAGGGTTAGAGGCAGCATAACAAGGCTGTTTTGTAGAAGTTTTAGAGTGGAGTGGCAGCTTGGTACGGGTCAGAAGACTATTTTTTAACATGGTTTTGGGCTTGTAGCAGCAGGCTTGGACTTGGAAGCATATCTTATTTTAGGGCTTTTTTGGACAACAACATTTGTAGCATGATACAAGTATGGTTTTGTGGACAGATTTATGTAGCTTGTAACAAAGACAAGGCATATTTGTGGACAACATAGTGGCAAAGTTTTAAGATTGAGTCAAATGGGAAAGTTCAAACAAGACAAAGCTTAGAATTTGTAATTTTAACTTAAAAATGTGTTGCACCCCAAAATTTGCCCTCTCATTTCTCAAAGAATCACCGTGGGTCCTCAAGTTTGCTTTCACCCAGTTCCAAGCCTTGATTTATCATTTTCTCCAAGCATACCATTCACAAGGGCAAAATGACCATTTGCACACTGAGAAGTCTAACTTTGACTTTTTGATCAAAATCAAATCTCAAAAATCATATTTTACCAAGACATGTTGGAATATGAAGTTTGTGAAAATTCTGGCTACAGATACCCAATGTCACGTCCAATGTTATGACACTGTATCTGACTTACTATATGACAGTAAATACAAAAGCAGTAAATAACACAGTCAATTGTTTACCCAGTTCAGTGTGCAACAACACCTACTCTGGGGGCTACCAAGCCAGGGAGAGAATCCACTATAAGAGATGTTAATTCAGGAATAAACCAACCAGTTTATCTCCTTCACTTAAGACCTACCCAATGCAATTCTAATCTAAGTACAACTTAAACCTGAGTTCCTACTCACTCCCCCTCAATCACAGCAGTGATACATAAACCAATTTGACTTGAGAATTGATGAAGACACTCTTCAAAACACACTCTTGATTATGCTTCACAGCTTTTCAATCAAGTAACACAATCACTCGTGCTTCACAGCTTTGAGTGATGTACACAACTAACTTGACTCTGCTTCACAGCTTTAGTCAAGTAACATTCAAACACTCTTGCTTCAAAGCTTTGAGTGCTACACAACCCTTACAATTGAAACCTATTCCAAGACACTTATCACAATGATAATTGCTTGGAGTACAATTAAACAAATCTATACAGATTACAAACTTGATCTTCTAATTAATCAGCAGGGATGCTTTCAAAAACCGCAGCTCTGTTGAATATATAGCAGCTGCAACTTCAGTTAGGGTTTCCAAAAACCTAGGGTTGATTCCGTTTGACCTAAAGTCCAGGTCACAGTACTTTGTTGATCAGGTTAGGATTGAGTGAGGTTATTCCTCAGAAAACGCAGGATTCTGTTTAGGAAGGACTGAGTTATTTCCTGAAAAAACTCAGACTTATCCAATCCTGTAATCCTGCTAGTTCAGAACAGGATGTCATAACATCTGTTATGACATCTGAGAAAACCTGTCTACTGATTAGCTAAATGTGATCATTTTGCAAACATGCTCAGATACACACTTATGAACATCAGTATTTGAGTTACAATATTTTTCTGCATATGTACCTAAAGAGTTAGTACAACCTGAACTAGAATGTTATGACATCAGTCATGACATTCACACATACACCAAAAATACAAGCCAATACCTAAACACCTACAAACTCCCCCTTTGGCAGATTTTTGGCTAAAGTCCCTAAACAATCAGAGATAGCAGCAGAAATAAATGATGACAGCAGAAAAATATAGTGTTAAGTACTAATAAGCAGTACCAAATATTCTCCCCCACTTTAGCCACAAATGGGCCAAAGATTACATGTTTATAAAGTAATACAGTTATCCAAGACAAAATAATGAGATCAGCAGCAGAACACCAGACAACAGCAGCAGACAACAGCAGGACATACTTCCAAACTCCACCAGCAACACCACCACGCAGCAATCATCCTTCAAGTACTGTCATCAGACTCAGAGGAGTCAGGCTTCTTTCTTTTCTTGTCAGCATTTCTCTCTTTGTTTGATGTCTCAACATTCTTAGAGACATTTGGATTTGTTTCAGCATTTGAGTTTTCTTGGTGCAGAGGAACAGAAATGCCAGGAACTGAGTGGTTCTCGTTCAGAATTCGGGAAACAATTTTTGCTATTGCTTGATTAACATAGGCTGTCCCTTCCCTATTTGTAATTTCAGGGGGTACTGAAGAGGAAGGATGAGATGGATTACCTGTATGTCTTGTTCGCACCTCTTTGGCCTTGGTGGAGTTAATTCTATGAGAACAGATCTCCAGAACATCAGAGTCCAGACGGGAAGAGATTGTCCCAGAATCTTGATCAGATGAAGAGGTTGAGATGGTCGTATTGGATGATGATGGCGTTTGAGACATTTTGTCAGTTTTGAAGGACAAACAGCAAATGAGAAGAATTTCTGATTGATGTGAAGCACTAGAGAGGAACAAAGCAAAGGAGTGCCTATTCAACTTCTCAAAACAGTGGTAGGAAATGAGAAAATACAATTTTAAACCAATCAGGACAGGCAGAAGTCCTTTGGTCTTTGTTTTAAGCAAAATTAATTGCTACAATTCCTCATGTTGGCAAATACCCAACTTACCCCTTAAGTTTTCAAATTGATTTGCATCCAAAGCCTTGGTAAAAATGTCAGCCAGCTGTAGCTCAGTGGTAACATGTTCCAACTTGATGATCTTTTCTTCTACAAGGTCTCTAATAAAGTGATGTCGTATGTCAATATGTTTGGTCCTGCTATGCTGAATGGGATTCTTGGATATGTTGATTGTACTCAGATTGTCACAGTATAATGTCATAACATCTTGTGTGACGTTATACTCAGTGAGCATCTGTTTCATCCATAACATTTGAGAGCAGCTACTGCCAGCTGCAATATATTCAGCTTCAGCAGTGGAAAGAGACACACAATTCTGTTTCTTGCTGAACCAGGAAACCAGATTACTTCCCAAAAAGAAACATCCTCCAGAAGTGCTTTTTCTATCATCAGCACTACCAGCCCAATCAGCATCACAGTAGCCAGTCAGAGTCGGTTCACAGCCATGAGTATACAGCAATCCATAGTTGTAAGTACCACTTACATACTTCAAAATTCTCTTCACTTGATTGAGATGACTGACTTTGGGATCAGCTTGGTATCTAGCACAAACTCCAACTGCAAAGGCAATATCAGGTCTGCTGGCAGTTAAGTACAGCAGGCTTCCTATCATGCTTCTGTACAGACTTTGATCCACCTTAACCCCACTTGAATCTTTGGAGAGCTTTAGATGAGTAGGAGCAGGAGTCCTTTTGTGACTTGCATTCTCCAATCCAAACTTCTTTACAATATTCTTAGCATACTTGCTTTGAGATAAGAAGATTGAGTCCTCCATCTGTGAGACTTGTAGTCCAAGAAAATAAGTTAGTTCTCCCATGAGACTCATTTCAAATTCAGCCTGCATCTGGTCAGCAAAGTGTTTAACCATATGTTCTGACATTCCGCCAAACACTATATCATCAACATATATTTGGGCAACCATCAACTTCCCTCCTTCAGTTTTGATAAATAGAGTTTTGTCCAAGCCTCCTTTTCTGTAGCCTTTGTCTGAGAGAAACTTTGTTAACCTGTCATACCATGCTCTAGGAGCTTGTTTCAGCCCATATAGAGCTTTTCTCAATTTGTAGACATGATCAGGATGGGTTGGATCCACAAAACCTTTAGGTTGTTCCACATAAGCTTCCTCATTTAAGTACCCATTTAGAAAGGCACTTTTCACATCCATCTGAAATAACTTGAACTTCAGAAGACAAGCAATTGACAACAAGAGTCTGATTGATTCCAACCTGGCTACAGGTGCAAAGGTTTCATCAAAGTCAACCCCTTCAACTTGGGTGTATCCTTGAGCAACAAGTCTCGCCTTATTTCTGGTGACAACTCCTTCAGCATCTGACTTGTTCTTGAATATCCATTTTGTCCCAATGATGTTAGTTCCTTCAGGTCTAGGAACCAGTTCCCAGACTTCATGCTGCTTGAATTGGTTCAGTTCATCTTGCATTGCACCAATCCAATATTCATCAGTCAAGGCTTCCTTGACATTTTTTGGTTCTATTTTGGACACAAAACAAGAATTTGAGATGATTTCTCTTGATCTTGTGATGACTCCACTATTAGGATCTCCTATGATGAGCTCTTTTGGATGATCCTTCTGAATTCTGATGGAAGGAGTCTTGCTAGCTTCCTTTGATTCTGATTCTGTTGTGGTGGAGTTGGGTAGATCATCCTGTTGGGTTGAAGTCTCAAAGAATGTCTCAACAGTACAAGGAACATCTGTTTCTTCATGATAGTCATCAATTATGACATTTATTGATTCCATCATGGTTTTGGTTCTGGAGTTGAATACTCTATAAGCTCTGCTGTTTGAGGAGTATCCTAGAAATATGCCTTCATCACTTTTGGAGTCCAGTTTTCTTCTCTGTTCCCGATCAGACAGGATATAGCATTTGCTGCCAAACACATGGAAGTACTTCACAGTTGGTTTTCTTCCTTTCCAGAGTTCATATATGGTGGATGAGGTTCCCTTTCTCAAGGTGACCCTGTTATGAACATAACAGGCTGTATTCATAGCTTCAGCCCAGAAATACATAGGAAGTTTTTTTGCATGTAACATTGCTCTGGCAGATTCTTGTATGGTCCTGTTTTTTCTTTCCACAACTCCATTTTGCTGAGGTGTTATGGGAGAAGAAAACTCATGACTGATTCCTTCTGAAGCACAGAAGTCATCAAACCTGCTGTTTTCAAATTCCTTGCCATGATCACTTCTGATTCTGACAATACATACTTCCTTCTCTCTTTGAATTCTTTTGCACAGTTCTCTAAAGACTTCAAATGCATCTGATTTTTCTCTAATGAAATTAATCCAGGTGAATCTGGAAAAATCATCCACAACCACATAGGCATATCTTTTACCACCAAGACTTTCTACTTGCATTGGTCCCATCAGATCCATATGGAGGAGTTCTAGAACCTTAGTGGTGGTCAGATGTCTTGACTTTGGATGTGACATCCTTGTCTGCTTGCCCACCTGACATTCACCGCAAACTCTTCCTTCATCAATTAGCAGTTTTGGAATTCCTCTGACTGCTTCCAAGGAGATGATCCTCTTCATACCCCTTAGGTGGAGATGGCCAAGTTTTTGGTGCCACAGTTTCACCTCTTTCTCTTCTTTTGCAATGCAACACACAGATGAGAAATTAGTATTCTCAGCCTCCCATAAGTAACAGTTGTCTTTGGATCTGACTCCTTTCATTACTGTCTCTTGTTTGTCATTGATTACAAGGCATTCAGATTTTGAGAAATTGACCTTGAATCCTAGATCACACAGTTGACTGATACTAATGAGATTAGCAGTCAGTCCTTTCACCAGCAGTACTTCATTTAGACTTGGAACTCCAGGGCAGTTCAAATCACCAACTCCTTTGATTTCACCTTTGGCCCCATCTCCAAAGGTCACAAAACTGGTGGTGTGAGGCTTAACATTATTGAGGAGGTTCTTGATTCCAGTCATATGTCTGGAACATCCACTGTCAAAATACCAGTCTTCTTTTGCAGAGACCCTCAGGGAAGTGTGAGCTATCAGTGCAGTAGCCTTTTTCTTCCATTGAGGAGCACGTGGTACCTTTTTAGACTTAGGTTTGACACCTGAATTCTGATTAGGGTATCCATGTAATCTGAAGCAAAAACGCTTTATGTGGCCATATCTACCACAATGATGACATTTCCATCTTTGGTACCTTTTCCTCATATGTTTCTGTTCCTGATGTCGAGAGTTGTGTTGAGACATCTGTTTTGGCATTTGCCTACCAGAACCAGATTTCGTTGCTTTCATAAATCCTAGACCAGATTTATTTCCCACATTTTGTCCAATCTGTAGGATCTCTTCCAATTTGTCAGTTCCATTTGTCAACATCTTGACAGATTTTGTCATTTGATCCAGTTGTGAATTCAGCAATTGAACTTCTCCTTCTAGAAGACTTATAGTTTCAAGGTTTTCCCTTTTTTCAGCCTCCATCTTCATGATAAGTTTTGATTGTTTCTTATTCTGCACACAGACTTCAGTACTTCTGATACACAATTCCTTGTATGTTTCAGCCAGTTCTTCAAAAGTCACCTCTTCATCACTTTCAGAGGTACAAACACCAGTTAAAGCAGTAACTCGTTTGGCAGTCTCTTCTTCAGAATTACTTTCTGAATCACAGTCGGACCAAGTAACTGTCATTCCTTTTTGTTTCTTAAGAAAGGTAGGACATTCAGCTCGAATGTGCCCATATCCTTCACAGCCATGACATTGAATTCCTCTGCCTTGAACTCCCTTCCCATCTGACCTTGATCTTTTGCTGGAACTGTCAATGTCAGAGGAGATGTTATGAACATTAGACCTTGACTTTGGATCTATTCTTTTGATGAGTTTGTTGAATTGTCTTCCTAGCATGGCTATAGCTTCTGAAATGTTTTCTTCAGCATCAGTGTTGGACATAAGTGCTATGCTCTTGTTCTTTTTGACATCATCATTAGTGATTCCCATCTCAAAAGTCTGAAGAGACCCAATAAGTTCATCTACTTTCAACTTGCTGATGTCCTGGGCTTCCTCTATGGCAGTCACCTTCATTGCAAATCTTTTAGGCAAGGATCTGAGAATCTTCCTCACCAGTTTTTCTTCTGACATTTTTTCTCCCAGTGCTCCTGAGGTGTTGGCAATCTCCAAGATGTTCATGTGAAACTCATGAATGGTTTCATCTTCCATCATTTTTAGATTCTCAAACTTAGTGGTCAACATCTGAAGCCTTGACATTTTTACTTTGGAAGTTCCCTCATGAGTAGTTTTGAGAGTGTCCCAAACTTCCTTGGCCAGTTCATATTGATGAACTAATCTGAAAATATTTCTATCAATCCCATTGAACAAGGCATTTAAAGCTTTGGAATTTCCCAGGGCTAGCTCATCTTCTTCTTTACTCCAATCTTCCTCAGGCTTCAGACTGATTGTCCCATCTTCCTCAGTTATGGTGGGATGAATCCATCCTTTGTCAGCAGCTCTCCAAGCCTTTTTGTCCAGAGATTTTAGGAAGGCAATCATACGAGGTTTCCAGTAGTCATAATTAGTTCCATCCAGAATGGGTGGTCTATTTCCAAAAACTCCTTCTTTGTCCATAGTGCCAGAAAGTGATATCCCTAGATTTCACCCAGTGATACAGGCAGGGTGCCTGCTCTGATGCCAATTGAAAATTCTGGCTACAGATACCCAATGTCACGTCCAATGTTATGACACTGTATCTGACTTACTATATGACAGTAAATACAAAAGCAGTAAATAACACAGTCAATTGTTTACCCAGTTCAGTGTGCAACAACACCTACTCTGGGGGCTACCAAGCCAGGGAGAGAATCCACTATAAGAGATGTTAATTCAGGAATAAACCAACCAGTTTATCTCCTTCACTTAAGACCTACCCAATGCAATTCTAATCTAAGTACAACTTAAACCTGAGTTCCTACTCACTCCCCCTCAATCACAGCAGTGATACATAAACCAATTTGACTTGAGAATTGATGAAGACACTCTTCAAAACACACTCTTGATTATGCTTCACAGCTTTTCAATCAAGTAACACAATCACTCGTGCTTCACAGCTTTGAGTGATGTACACAACTAACTTGACTCTGCTTCACAGCTTTAGTCAAGTAACATTCAAACACTCTTGCTTCAAAGCTTTGAGTGCTACACAACCCTTACAATTGAAACCTATTCCAAGACACTTATCACAATGATAATTGCTTGGAGTACAATTAAACAAATCTATACAGATTACAAACTTGATCTTCTAATTAATCAGCAGGGATGCTTTCAAAAACCGCAGCTCTGTTGAATATATAGCAGCTGCAACTTCAGTTAGGGTTTCCAAAAACCTAGGGTTGATTCCGTTTGACCTAAAGTCCAGGTCACAGTACTTTGTTGATCAGGTTAGGATTGAGTGAGGTTATTCCTCAGAAAACGCAGGATTCTGTTTAGGAAGGACTGAGTTATTTCCTGAAAAAACTCAGACTTATCCAATCCTGTAATCCTGCTAGTTCAGAACAGGATGTCATAACATCTGTTATGACATCTGAGAAAACCTGTCTACTGATTAGCTAAATGTGATCATTTTGCAAACATGCTCAGATACACACTTATGAACATCAGTATTTGAGTTACAATATTTTTCTGCATATGTACCTAAAGAGTTAGTACAACCTGAACTAGAATGTTATGACATCAGTCATGACATTCACACATACACCAAAAATACAAGCCAATACCTAAACACCTACAGTTTGTTTCATCAAGAGTTTCAAAAGTCAAATTTTACTTTGAAAAAATAAAATTCTAAATACTTAGAAATTCTTCTAAGTGTTTAAGAAACATGACAATTTCAGAACTTCTGAGCCAGTGTTCACACTCTGCAAATTCTGGATATTCTCAAGACAGAGTTTGGTCAGAACTTCTGGACCAGTTTTCACAAAGGTTCAGTCAGAGTTTGGAAGGGTAAATCAAAGACGGTTACAAAGCATGCTGAAAGTTCACTGGAACTCTGAAGGATCCTTTAGAACATGCTGAAGCTAGAAGATAAAAGGATCATAAGATTAGATGCCATGCTGAAGCAGCACTTCTGATCTAGAGTTAAGCAATTATGCATAGTTTCACATGGGAAGACAAACTTTTATGCAAAAGTATGCTAGGACCATGCGCTTGTTGTACCCCAAAATTTTCCCTCCCACATTTGGCAAAACATTTCAAGAGAGGTCCTCAAATTGCTCAAGGAAGTCCAAGATTTGACCAGACAAACTCTCTCCTAAGGCAGTTTACCCCAAATTAGGGTTTCATGTTGCATCAATATGATTGAGTCCAAAGGATCCCAAGTTCTCACCATTGTCCAAATATGTTCTCAATATCATCCATGTCAAGTTTCAAGCCTTGCAGAGGAAGTTTGCTCAGTCAATTGCTCAAAAGCCTGAAAATCGACTCTGCTAGGGCAAAAGTCAATTGTGGCCCACATACAGTCAAACTTCAAGATTTTTGGTCAACATCCTCATTTTGAAGTATTATTAATCATTTGATCAAGGTTTGATCATGATTCCTCAAGTATTTCTCACAATTCATCAAAACCCAAAAGTTGCTAAATTAGGGTTTTGTAGGAAAAGTCAACTCAACTTTGACCAAGCATAACTTTCTCATACTTTATCAAGAATGATCCATCCAAAGCTCATTTTGAAGAGGATGAAATTCCCTACAACCTATATTCAGCTCTCAAGTTCAAAATATGCACTCACAAGAAGATATAAATTTGGACATTATAGGTCATTTTGAAAAGTCAACAAAAACACCTTTTTTGTCAAAGCTTCATACATGAACTTGGAAGACTCAATTGAGATGAGACAAAAGGGGTTTATTAGAGGACATCTTAAGCTTTCTAAAAAGTCCAAGAACACATCTTTAGGGTCAAATTGAGAGAGTTGTGCATTGGTAAAGTTGACCCTTTTTGCAAAATTGCTAAAAGTCAAATGTGGCCAAAATTGCAATTCTTGTCAAATGGCCCCAACTTTTTACGCTTTCATTGAGTTTGTAACATGACCCACGATCCTTCCCATTTGTCATTCTTTTATTTTTGTCATTTATTTTTATTTTATTTCAATTAAATCAAAAAAAATCAAAATAAAATCATGAAAATATCAAAAACTAATCAAAGCTTGAGATTTTGTGCATGTTTAGGTCTATTATACAACTGGAAGTGAGATCAAATCGTGCAAGCTTCATTTGGGCACAAAAAGATTGGATTTGGCTTGATTTGGAAAGATTTGCATAAGGATCAAATCATGATTCAATCATCTTAATTGAAAAAGATTTGAAGCAAATTTTTAACCTAATTCCTTCTAGGGTACATAAGGAAGCAAAGAAGACCAAAAACACATAGATTGGAGGCGTGTAAGACAGAAAGAAAAGTTGCAAAAATTCAACAAAAGTGGTGAATCAATTTCCAGTTTTCAGGCCATCTCAAGCCTTTCCAGCCATCTCAATTGTTTGCTGGATATCTCTTGATCATATTGCAATCACTAGCAAGATTCCTAACATCCAGAATTGCATTGTAAGTACCCCACGATTTTCACATTTTCTTGAAATCGAATTCAATAATTCTAGCATATTTAGCATGATTCATTAATATATTCTTGATCCTTGAGTCATTTGCAAACTAATGGTTACATTTAATTTCGGTTTTACTGACTATACATCAAGATGCCATAGTTAGGGTTTTGGTTTCGTTTTTGGGGTTTTCCTATACAAGGACAATTGGCCATGGATAGTGGTACCATGATGCTCGTGAGGTTGCAACGAGTTGATTGGCACAAATGGTATTGATTTATCATTCAGGGATGAGATTTTGGAGAAGCACAGGGCTGTACTTACGCCCTTTGTCCGTAGGCAAAAGTTTGTGACCTAAAACGACAGAAGCGAGGAAGGAGATGATAGCGTGGCATCCTGTGAATGGCTAGTTTATGAATTTCGCGCGTGATTTGAGTTAGCCATTTGTTTTATTATATAATATTTATTTGTCATTATTTGTTCAATTAAGCAAGCTAGCTCACATGATCATCATGCAGGGTAAAATGCCAAAGGGCCTGGGTTCGATCCCCAGGTCCCCATATTTGCCTTATGATATTTTTCTTTTCATAATCAGGCATGCTAGCATCCAAGGAATCCACCATACGTCATCAGCTTTCAGCCACCAGATTATCAAACTGCCAGATCTAAGGCTTCTCACATGAGGGTCTACCATGGGCATGAGTCAAGCTAACATACAAGATTTGGAAAAGTCAATAAAGGCCAGAAATTGTTGGGCCTAAAAGTCAGATCCACACCCCCCTTTTCGGAAAAAAACACCAGGCCCATTTTATTTCTTTTCTAATTTTTTATTTTATTTAATTTCTTTTATTTAATTATTTTCTAACACAAATTAATTCCATTTTTTATACAAAAAGTCATAAAATCAATCTTCACAAATTTAGAAATAGGTTTTATTTTTTATCAAATTTAATTTAATGTTAGTTAAATTTAATTTTAGGGTAATTCTAACTTTTTGTAAATAATTTAAAATAACTAAAAAAATTAGGGTTAACATGCGATTTAATTTTTATTTCTTTTCTCAATAAAACAAAATCCAAAAAAAAAATAGGTTAACTTAATTATTATTTTCTTAATTTAAATTAATTATTAATTAGGTTTTTTATTTATTCAATTAAAATCTTATTTTCTCAAAACAATCGAAAACAACAAAAAATGATTTTTCTTTTTAAGTTTTAATTAGGTTTAGATGGGGTCAAAACCTTAATTTTTGTTTCCATTCGATTCATCGCGCACGCTTACTATTTTATTATTTTTGCAATAATAATGTAAATGCTTACAGTATGTAATAGTTTAATTAGGAATTTTCTTTATTTATCGTTTTTACGGGTTTTTGGCTATGTAATTAATCCCTACCCGAAGCCTTGTAATAGCGTAGGTTTTACTTCTCGCACTTTAATTCGTGCAAATATTAACTGTTAGATGTATGTTAATAGGATTGTATGACAAGATTGCATGCAAATTTAAAATGGCTAGCAAACCCTAATGTGCAAAGATAATAACTGAAATCAAATCACTCGCACATACGCACTCCTAGGGTATACTCTCACTTCGGTTGCCTTCGGTAAACGGTCATTAAGTATAGGGTGTCTTAGTGGTTGCCCTCTTGTCTAATAAAGATCAAAAGTTCCGTTTAGAAATGTTGCCTCAGAAATGTTGCCTCGAATATGATCTTAAGACATTAAGGTTATTACTAAGACGTCCTAACATTGCTTTAGTGATCGTACGTCCCTTTCGAATTGACCCTTACAACTCCAATGACGGTGCTACCTACTTCACAATAGTAGGATAGCGTTGTCTAAAGGAAATAAGAACATAAATAATCTTTTTTTTCGAGTAGGTAGATGCTAGTAGGTACTTGCTCAAATCAAGCCTTTTCACACCAAACACTTTTTTCAAACAAAGTTTTCAAAAACAACTTCGTAACACTCTTGAAGACAGAAGCAAGGGTTAAAATGAAGTAAAAACAACTTTTCAAAGCAAACACACACAAGAAATTTTAAAATGATGAGCAAGTATCTAAGAGCCCATGGAAAACCACGGATATAAAGGATGCTAATACCTTCCCTTTCTATGATCTACCCCCCGTACTCAAAATCTCGAAAAAGGAATTTTTCTGTGCTTTTGTCCTTTCTAGTTGGATAAAATAAAAGTCGGTGGTGACTCTTGCTTACCGCGACATTTTGCAAACATAAACACAAAACTCAAACCATCATTTCTTAAAACAGTCGGTTCTGCCACCGTATCACAGCACTGGAGACTCTGCTAGGGACTAATAAGTGGGGTATACCTTAGGATTTAGGTCATCCTAAATTGCTTATCTTGTTTGTTTTGGTTGCTTTACTTTTAGGGGTTTTGTATTGGGAGTTACTATAGATCCTAACCCGGATCTGAGGACACCTTTTAGGTAAGTAGCAATAAACTGTGAGGGAACTGTACGGCATAGACTGATACGGTTGAAGCAGTAGCTACATTGATGTGGCACATTGGTTGGTACTGGTATCCCTTGTGGAGAAATGAGGAGAGTACGAGGCTGTTATGTATGTCGTTAAGCATCAACTGACCTTAGAACCTTTAATCGACCAACTTGGCCATTAGAAAGTAGTGAGATAGCCGACCTCGGTATGAAGCTGAGAACTGGTTGATACTCGATGCTACACTCATTGAGACCATACTCTCGAGATAGTTCCGGCTGCAAGAAAAGATTGCGTGAGCTAAAACCATGGCTGATGGAGGATGGTCAGTGATATTGAGAACCTCTAGAACCTGGTTACTTTTTCTAGGACAGGTTGAAACCAACTGAAATTCAAGAGGGTAATACCTTTGACTCCATGCAAGCCTTAAACATAAGGGATTTTGTGTGACTTGTTTGCCTTTACCATGCTTGTTATCTGCTATACCTGTTGCTTTTATCATGACATCATGCATCATAACATAGCATGCATACTTCATTATGCTAACCATTTCAAAGACCGAGGGGATTTATCTTTGTTCTGTTTTGCAGATTATGGCTTCCATGCGCAGAAATACCATCCGAGTTAACTTTGTGCAAATACCTTCTCAACTTAAAGAGTTAGTCTCAAGAGTTTCTGAGACTTCTAGGTTCATCAAGAAACATGGTCAACTTATTAGCTTGGTCACCTCAAAGTTTGATGAGCAGATGATGAGTGTGATTTTCCAGTTCTTTGATCCTGTGTATCATTGCTTCACCTTCCCAAATTATCAACTGGTTCCCACTTTGGAAGAGTTTTCTCACTTATTGGGCATATCCATCCTTGAGCAGATGCCCTTCACAGGTATGGAAGATACTCCTAGACCAGAAGACATTTCCTCAGCTCTGCATCTGAAACGGGCTGATGTAGTATCTAATTGGGAAACACGAAGCAGAGTCGAAGGGTTCTTATCCAAATTTCGAATAGACCAGGCTCAGCTATTCTGGGATAGTTTGGACTTTCAGGCTTTTGAAGATATATTGGCTTTCCTTATCTATGATTTGGTTCTCTTCCCGAATCCAGATTCCTTTATAGATGTGAATGCGGTTAAGATCTTCCTTTCTCGCAATCCTGTGCCTACTCTACTGGGTGATATCTTGCATGCCCTCTACACTCATACTATGCGAAGAAAAGGGACTCTTATGTGTTGTATGTTGTTGTTGTCGAGGTGGTTTATTTCGCACCTCCCTAAGTCTATTCCAAAGAACGAAGAAGCTTTGGGTTAGTCCTACAGAATAATGTCACTTGCCCATACAAACATTCTTTGGTGCTCCCGGGCTATGGAAGATACTGCAGTCATTGATCGTTGTGATCCTAATGTCCCATTGCTTGGAATCAGAGGGGGTATAACCTACAGTCCTTGTTTAGCTTTGTGACAATTTGGTTGTGCTCGAAGAGATGGTCCCCATGAGCTACTTCTTGAGGATATTGCCTTTGACTACAAGGAAGACATTAAGGAGCATCGCCGAAGGTTCATACGAGCTTGGGGAATGGTGAACAGATCTGACCCTCAAGAGTTGGGACCAAAGACTTCCTTTCCTATGCAGCCTTATCTCCAATGGGTCCGAGCTCGTGCCCAGAAGCTCGGGATGCCTTATGAAGTCGTATTGCCTGTGATTGTGGAGTCCACTAATGAAGAAGGCGTTCCTTACACGGTACTTTATCTTTATATGCCTACTGATCATGGGGCATTGAAGAGGTCTTGGATTCAGCTGAGAGAGGAAAGGGATGCTTACCGGGAAAAATACCATGAACAAGAAAGGAAGATTTTGAAGCTCACCAGGCATCTCGAGAAAGAAAAAGTGATCAATGACTACTTTAGCACGAATGGGAAGCGTCCATGGGATTTTTGATTTTTGCTTTTCTAGTTTTACATTCGTTTACCATTTAACGCCTCAAAGTCATTGTTAAACCTTTTACAAGTAATTCTAATAAAGTTTGTTTAATTTTTGGTTTGCAAATTTAAATCTCCTAAAGTCTTTGAAATCATTACATACGCATCCTATTATCATGCACATCATTACAGATACCATTACAGGTTTCTCATCTCCTTCGCTGTTTATTTCAGCATAAATGTCTTCTGAAATGTCTTCTGATCAAGCCATCAAAGCTCTTCAGGCACAGAACGCCCAATTCCAAGAAATGTTCTTGAGCTTGGCTAAAGGGCAAGAGGATTTGAAGACTCTCATTCTGAAGGAGAAGAAGAAGAAGGAGGAGAAGAAGGTGGTTCTTCTGAGTATGGGCAAAAGATTTGGGAATAGGTTGCGATAGGAAGCTGATCTGATCTCCTCGTCCAAGGACGGGGAAAACCAAGAAGAAGAAAAGGGCCTTAGTCCTGAAGTTTCTGATAATGATACTGATTTTGATGATGAGCAATATCCTCCTGCCGAGGATAGGTACAAGCAACTAGAAGACCGTCTGAGTGCTATAGAGGTTCAGAAGATACCTGGTTTGGATTTTGGAGAACTAGGATTGGTGACAGGAGTGGTGATCCCTCATAAGTTCAAAGCTCCAGTTTTTGCCAAGTACGATGGGGTATCCTGTCCAAAACTCCATCTCCGCTCGTATGTCAGGAAAATCCAACCCCACACTGCTGATAGAAATTTGTGGGTGCATTTCTTTCAAGATAGTCTGTCAGGGACTCAACTTGAATGGTTTTACCAATTGGAAGGAGCTAATGTCCGAAACTGGGAAGACCTCATTGCTGCTTTTTACAGACAGTATCAGTAAAATGCCGACCTTGCTCTCACTCGTACTCAACTCCAGAGTATGTCCATGGGTGCAGGTGAAGGTTTCAAAGATTACGCTTAGAAGTGGAGAGACTTGGCTGGAAGAGTCCAACCCCCTTTGTCTAATAGGGAGTTGGTTGACATGTTTTTGGGGACGCTATCTGGTCCATTTTTCAATCATCTAATCGGCAGTTCGTCATTCGGGTTTACTGAGTTGATCTTGACTAGAGAGAGAATAGAAGCTGGTATCCGAAGTGGTAAAATACAAAAGGATACTTCAGCAAGTGCAGTGAAGAAGCCTTTCACCGGTAAGAAAGAAGCTAGTGCAGTCTACGGCCCGAGGGGCCAAGGCAGACCTGAACACCGTCAAGCAGTGAATGTGGTAGTGATATCAAGACCCACAGTTGCTCTGCAACGCAACAATCAACAGAGGGTGGAAAGGCCACAGAGGCAGTACACTCGGCTCAATATCACCTTGTCTCAAATTCTACCACAATTATTGAAGACAAATCTAGTAACTCTGAGGGAAGCCCCGAAGAACCCCAACACAACTTCTCCCCACTATAACCCGAATGCCCGCTACGCCTATCACTCTGAAGGTCCAGGTCATGATACGAACAACTATTGGGCATTGAAAAACAAGGTGCAAGATTTGATCGAAGCCAAAGAGATTGAGTTTGACGCCCCAGAGAAGCCCAACGTTATAACTGCTCCCATGCCCAAACATGGTCATGGAGTAAATGTTGTGGATGATGATTTATTTGTGACCTCCGTGGAAGAAATTTCTACTCCTATGATGACAATTAAGAAGAATTTGCTGTTAGTCGGTTTATTTCCGGGTTGTGGTGAAGGTTGCCACATGTGTTCAGTGTTGCCTGCTGGTTGCCGCTTATTGAAATCAGGTGTTCAGCGCCTGATGGATAACAAAGAGATTTTGTTCGAAAAGACTTTGAGTCCGTTGGTTCCAATTCAAGATGTTGCCATCATATTATTTCCTCCAATCCTTCCAAGGTTTCCTCGAGAAAACCTGTTAGGATTACATCCGTCCCGAAAATTGCTCCGTTAATAATTATTGTTCCCGGTCCTATCCCGTACACTTCAGATAAGGCTGTCCCGTGGCACTATGGGGCTGATGTGTATTACCATGGTATTAAGCAAGAATTGAACAATGAAGAAGCTGATACTGATGTCAGCAATATTGTGGGGGCTAGCAAGGTCACTAGAAGTGGAATACTCTTTTCTCCCGAAATTTCCCATCCGACTGTCCACAAACCTGTTGTTATTCCATCTGTAAGTACATCAACTACTGTTATGGTTCTTACGCCGATTATCATCCCTGTCGCAGAGCCATCTGGGACTCGGGGCAAAGAAATCACAGGTGAGCCTTCCCGGACGGAGGCACCTAAGAAGATCATTGTAGAAAACTCGAAACAAGAGATAGAAGAAATTTTGAAGATTATCAAGAAGAGCGACTACAACGTAGTCGAGCAGTTGGGGAAGGCCCCATCAAAGATCTCCATGTTGTCTCTACTGTTGTATTCTGAAGCCCATGCAAAGGCTCTAATTGCATTCCTCAAGACTGCGCATGTGCCACAGGAAACTTCAGCTGACCAATTCAAAGATTGTATAGCTAGCCTGACTGCCGACAATGGGTTGGGTTTCTCAGATGCAGATCTGACTGCTAAAGGAAGAAATCACAATGATGCTCTGCAAGTCTCTATCGAGTGCAGGGGCACTACTATGGCCCATGTACTGGTGGATACCGGGTCCTCATTGAATGTTTTTCCAAAGAAAACATTAGACCGTTTGGATTGTGAAGATTTGATTCTGAAGCCGAACAATATTGTGGTCAGGGCTTTTGACGGGTCAAAAAGAATGGTGCACGGGGAGGTGGACATCCCTGTTAAAGTCAGATCTCAGACTTTTGGATCCACCTTCTATGTAATGGACATCAGACCATCGTATTCTTGCTTGCTGGGTCGTCCTTGGATTTATAAGGCTGGGGTAGTGACTTCAACGCTCCATCAAAAGCTGAAATATCCGGTAAAAGGGAAGATTGTCACGATACAAGGTGAAGAGGAGTATATGGCGATTCATCTCAATCCCTTTCGCTACATGGAGATGGACGGGGAGTTCATCGTAACCCCTTGTTAGAACTTTGAAGAGGTCCCTCAGACTTTGACGTCAACTGAAGTTGCTACTGACAAACCTCAGATGAAGATGGATTTTCTCAAGGATGCCAAGGCTATAATCGAAGAAGGTGGGTATACCAATTGGGGTCGGCTCCCTGATTTCATACACAAGACTGACAAATTTGGTTTAGGATTTATCATAGGAGCTCAAAGGGTTGTTAGGCACGCACGGATTGGAAGAACTCATCCATATATCAGCAATCAAGGAGTTAATGCAATTGAGGATGATGAAGAAGATTCAGATATCGACAGCTGGATCTACCCTACAACCAATGGTGGATTAAACAACTGGACGACGAAGGACTTCATTCCTGTTTCTTTTATTCCACAGTAATTGACTTTTGTTTTAAGAGTTGTAATAAATAGTTTGAAACTTTACGGCCTGGTGCTTTGCCCGAGGCACCTTGGCTTTGCTTGTGAGGGTTTATTATTTGTCATTTTCATATATCATTAATAAAGCATTTGACGTTTCTTGCATTACAAAGTTTGTGCTCCTTGTTTTTATTTTTTGTCTCTCACTCTATTAAAACAGCTATTCTCTTACACACACTCACATATCATAATACAGATCCATATCCACTCTGGATCCCATTGATAACAACTCTGCTACTGCCAGTTATAACTTTGAAAATCCGATCAACCAAGCTGAGGACGAAGGTGAGGATGATTGTGAGGTTCCTGGAGAACTTGCTAGACTGTGCAGGAAGAAAGGGCCATACAGCCTCATGAAGAGCCAGTCGAATCAGTGAATTTGGGTACAGAGGAAGACAAGAAAGAGGTTAAGATAGGTACGAATCTAGAGCCTAGTGTCAAACAACGGCTAATACAAATGCTACGTGACTATGTTGAGATTTTCGCTTGGTCCTACGAAGATATGTCTGGTTTGGATACTAATATTGTGGTACACCGCCTTCCAACCAAAGAAGACTGTCCTCCGGTAAAGCAGAAGGTTTGTCGAATGCGCCCTGATATGTCTGAGAAAATCAAAGCTGAGGTCATGAAACAGTTCGACGCGGGGTTTTTAGTTGTCACTTCTTATCCGCAGTGGGTTGCCAATGTTGTTCTGGTGCCTAAGAAACATGGTAAGGTACAGATGTGTGTGGACTATAGAGATCTGAACAGGGCGAGCCCCAAAGATGACTTCCAACTTCCTCATATCGATGTTTTGGTCGACAAAACCGTGCAACATAAGATCTTCTCCTTCATGGATGGTTTTTCTGGTTATAATCAGATCAAGATGGCTCCCTAAGACATGGAGAAGACAACCGTCGTTACACAGTGGGGCACCTTCTGTTACAAAGTAATGCCTTTTGGGTTGAAGAATGCTGGGGCAAATTATTAGTGCGCCATGGTCGCTTTATTCCACGACATGATTCACCATGAGATTGAGGTTTACGTTGATGACATGATCGCAAGGTCCCAGACTGAGGAAGAGCACCTTGACCATCTCCAGAAACTGTTCGACAGGTTGAAGATGTACAAGCTGAGGTTGAACCCAAACAAGTGCACCTTCGGGGTAAGGTCTGGTAAGCTGTTGGGTTTCATCGTCAATGATAAGGGTATTCAGGTGGACCCTGCCAAGGTAAAAGCCATACAGGAGATACCAGCTCCCCGCATAGAAAAGGAAGTTAGAGGCTTTTTGGGACGTCTGAATTACATCGCCAGGTTCATTTCACACCTAACCGCTACTTGTGAGCCAATCTTCAAGCTGCTGAAGAAAGATCAAGTGGTAAAATGGAATGATGAATGTCAGGACGCTTTCGAAAGAAAAGGAATACCTTCAAGAACCACCTATTTTGATGCCTCCAGTTGAGGGGAGACCTTTGATCTTATATTTGACAATACTGGATAATTCAATGGGGGGCGTGCTGGGGCAGCATGACGAGTCTGGCCGAAAAGAGCATGCTATTTATTACCTTATCAAAAAGTTTACCGACTGTGAGACCTGATACTCATTGCTCGAGAAAACCTGTTGCGCTTTGGCATGGGTTGCTCGCCGACTGAGACAGTATATGCTGACTCACACCACCTTATTGATATCAAAGATGGATCCAATCAAGTATATTTTCAAGAAGCCCGCTCTCTCCGGAAGGATAGCAAGATGGAAGATGATCTTAACGGAGTATGACATCCAATACACAACTCAAAAAGCAATCAAGGGGAGTGTATTGGCGGATCATTTGGTGCATCAGGCCGTGGATGACTACCAATCCATGAATTTCGAGTTCCCATATGAGAATATCATGTTGGTGACCGACTGTGAAGAACCTGGACCGGATGAAGGACGTAAGGAAGAATCCCAATGGTCTATGTATTTTGATGGATCCTCGAACACGTTGGATAACGGTATTAACATTATGATCATATCTCCTGGGGCTGTCATACTCCGTTCACCGCCCGATTATGTTTTAACTGCACCAACAATATGGCGGAGTATAAAGCGTGCATCATGGGCCTCCGAGCTGCTATTGACCTGAGGATTAAGTTCTTGAGTGTATTCAGAGATTCTACCCTAGTGATCAGTCAGCTCAAGGGCGAGTGGGATACGAAGCACCCACATCTTATTCCTTACAAAGAGTATGTATTGACGTTGCTCCCACACTTTGAGGAGATAACCTTTGAACACTTCCCCAGAGAAGAAAACCAGTTAGCGGACGCGCTAGCTACCATGTCTTCTATGTTCAAAGTCAAGTGGGATAATGAGGCTCCCCAGATCACCATCAAGAGGTTGGACGAGCCCGCACATTGCTGTGGCATTGAAACTGAAGAGGTATCGGAAAAACCCTGGTTTCACGAGGTAAATAGGTATCTTGAGGCTCAAGAATACCCCGAGGGTGTATCTGTTACTGATAGGAAGTTCTTGAGAAGGTTTGCCACGAAGTTCTTCATCAGCAATGATATCCTTTACAAGCGTAACCATGATTTAACCTTACTGCGATGTGTGGACAAAAGCGAGGCTGAATGGATCATGGCAGAATTACATGAAGGTACCTTCGGAACTCATTCCAGTGGACATACCATAGCGAAGAAAATCCTACGGGAAGGATATTATTGGTCTACTATGGAAGCCGATTATTATCAGCACTCTCGAACCTGTCATAAGTGCCAAGTTTATGCTGATAAGGTGCATGTACCTCCAGTGCCTCTGAATGTTCTGACAGCTCCTTGGCCCTTTGCAATGTGGGGCATCGACATGATTGGCGAGATCAGACCTACTGCGTCTAACGAACATTGCTTCATTCTGGTAGCAATTGATTGTTTCACGAAGTGGGTTGAGGCAGCTTCCTTTACTACGGTAACCAACAACACCGTGGCGCGATTTATCCGACACAATCTGATCTGTCGATACGATGTACTAGAGAGGATCATCACGGACAATGGTACAAATCTCAAACAACACTATGATCACTGAACTCTGCAAACAGTTCAAGATACAACATCATAACTCTTCTCCCTACCAGCCGAAGATGAATGGGATTGTTGAAGCGGCTAATAAGAACATCAAGAAGATTGTGCAGAAGATGACGGTGACATATAAAGACTGGCACGAGATGTTACCATTCGCTCTTTATGGGTACCGTACCTCAGCACGGACGTCGACAGGGGAAACACCTTAATCTTTGGTGTATGGCATGGAGGCAGTCCTACCCATTGAAGTCTAGATACCCTCTCCCCGGATTATGAAGTATGCGGGTTTGAACGAGGACGACTGGATCCAAACCCGGCTTGATTAGCTGAATTTAATTGATGAAAAAAGGCTTACTACTATTTGTCATGGTCAAACATATCAAAAGCGAATGATCAAGGCTTTTAACAAGAAATTCAGGTGTCAAGAATATCAAGTCGGGGATTTGGTGATCAAACGCATCATTCTGCCGCAAGGTGATCCCAAGGGAAAATGGACCCCCACATACGAAGGGCCATTTGTGGTTAAGAATATTTTCTCGGGAGGAGCTATGATTTTAACCACCATGGATGGTGATGACCTTCCTCACCCCGTCAATGCATACATAGTGAGAAGATACTACGCCTAATCAAAGACCCACTAGGTTGACCGACCTAGGCAAAAATAAGGGCTTCCCGGCGAACCAAAAGGGTTCGGGCAAAAGTAAGGGATGAAAATGAAAAAATTGTACACCCGGCAAGTCGAAAACCTGAAAAGGCGGCTTGGGCAAAAAAGGGTATCTCGGTGGACTAAAAACCCGAAAGGGCGGTCCAGGAAAAAATTAGGGATCGAAGTGTAACACTATGCCTCATTGGATCATCGTGCAACCATACTTCAGTATTAACTATCAAGCTCGGACGACGCCAATCAATCTGATCTACCTTCGACCAGGTAGCAAAGTGATGATACACTCGAAGATATAAGGGCAATAATAGAGTTGGAACCCAGTGGGATTGTTTCACATAGCTGTTTTCTTTCTTTTATGCAAATTGTATAAATTCCTTTGGCGGCGTTCTCTTACTAGGACGTCAGCCTCTTGTACAAAACGCCTATTACAGGCTAACTTCAAAATCAATACAATTCATTTTACCAGAAATTTCAACTTGTCTTTTCTTTTTCTGTTTTTTTGGTAAAGAACGTCCAATGGTTCATTTTCGATATATGCATTTGAAAATAATTGCTGCTCATAAATATTTACATACGAAACAAAAGACAATTACTCGTAATTCCAGGAACATGGGCAAACAAGAGATGTCCAAACCTTACATTTGCTCTATCCACCAGGTACATGGATGGAACCAGCTTGAGAATATGACTAAAGGTACATACGCATCCCGTAGAGTAGGAAGTATCTAAAGACAGTGGTGTCAACTCTCCCCAGCTGAGGTTCACAATCATGAATAAGTCGGCAAAATTCTCCCCAAGCAGAGTTTATCTACCACCAGCAATAGAAGATTACCATCTGCTGAGTTTATTTTTCCCGCAGGCAGAAATCTAATCTACAACAGAGTTCATTATCACCAGCAACGGTAATTCATCCCCAGTGTAGTGGTTTCTCCAAATCAGTAGATCATCCAGTAGAATATCTTTCTTCCCCATAGAGTCTCTCCTGGCGGAATGTTATCAAGCAGAACGGACGCAAGTCTCCAGCTAATCATCTTCGATCACTATCCTCAGCGAGAACGAAGAACTTAATTCCTTGAACTCTCCAAAAATAGTTCAGGAATTATTCTCCCCAGCTAGAGAATATCACAAGAACATTACATATCCATACATCATGGCATACACATAAACTTCATACAACACAATATCATTTATTTTGAGAACATCATTACCCAATACATTTCATACATCATGACATTGCATACGACTAACTCTTTACCTTTCAGGGAAAGACACAATCAAGTTCTCACAAAAATTTTCTGGTTCAGTCAAATCAATACTAAGATTTCTATTCTAGTTCAAGCTATGAAACCTGGAAATCGACCGGATAATATCTTGATATCTCCAGAATACTACGAATCCTGAAATCGACCAGATAGTGGTATATCTTAAATACAAGCTTGGAAGCCCGGAAACGACCGGAAAACAGCTTAATCCTCAGCAAGTTATTGTGAAGCCTGGAAATCGACCAGATAACAATAAGAGACACCATGAAGCCTGGAATCGACCAGATAATGGTATAAGACAATGTGAAGACTGGGACACGGCCAGATAACAGTATAAGACACTGCGAAGCTTGGAATTTGACCAAATAGCAGTTCACTCGGCCAATTACTATGAAGCCCAGAAATCGATCGGATATTAGTAAGCCTTAAACTCAAGTTAAAGCCCGGATGCGACCGAATAACCACTTGATTTATTCTGAAGCCTGGAGTACGACCAGATAAGAATTGAGAAATTGAAAAGGCTGGATTACGACCAGATAGCAAGTTTTATCTCATCCCCAGTAAGTCGCTGTGAAGCCTGGAGCACGACCATATAACAGTCAGTCTTATTTTCCTCAACAAAACACTGTAAAGCCTGGAGCACGACCAAATAACAGTTCATTGTCACCTCCTCGACTAAGATATGATTCCCCAGTAGAGTAACGGACAACTGAAGCTCATAAAACTCTATTTCTCTCAAGACAAAGACCAACGTTCCCCAACGAAGTCATCTTCAGAAACAGGTATACGTGCTCACAAAGGAATCTCTTATGCGATTGACACTTCTTCTGATGGAATCTTTAAGCCCATCGTCTGACATCAACCTACAAATGGCATCTATAAGCCCATTCCCGACATTGCAAGACAGATACCACTTCATGTGAGTGCAATTTTCTGGGCACTCTAGTGTTCAATCATCTTCCACCTTCGGATCACGAAAGGAAGGCAAGCCACTCTACATCCTCAAGTTTAACAAGATTGAACAGGGGAAGCTATTGTACCACAAAATTTTGCCTCCCATATTTGGCAAAAACATTTTAAGAGAGGTCCTCAAATTGCTCAAGGAAGTCCAAGAGTTGACCAGACAAACTCTCTCCTAAGGCAGTTTACCCCAAATTAGGGTTTCATGTTGCATCAAGATGTTTGATTCCAAATGATCCCAAGTGCTAACCATTGTCCTAATATGTTCTCAAGATCATCAATGTCAAGTTTCAAGCCTTGTAGAGGAAGTTTGCTCAGTCAATTGCTCAAAAGTCTGAAAATCGACTGTGCTAGGGCAAAAGTCAATTGTGGCCCACATACAGTCAAACTTCAAGATTTTTGGTCAACATCCTCATTTTGAAGTATTATTCATCATTTTATCAAGGTTTGATCATGATTCCTCAAGGATTGCTCACAATTCATCAAAACCCAAAAGTTGCTAAATTAGGGTTTTGTAGGAAAAGTCAAGTCAACTTTGACCAAGCATAACTTTCTCATACTTTATCAAAAATGACCCATCCAAAGCTCATTTTTAATAGGATGAAATTACCTACAATACATCTTCATCTCCCAAGTTCAAAATATGCACTCACAAGAAGATATAAATTTGGACATTATAGGTCATTTTGAAAAGTCAACAAAAACACCTTTTTTGTCAAAGCTTCATACATGAACATGGAAGACTCAATTGAGATGAGACAAAAGGGGTTGCTTATAGGATATCTTAAGATTTCTAAAAAGTACAATAACACATCTCTAGGGTCAAAATTGAGAGAGTTGTGCATTGGTAAAATTGACCCTTTTTGCAAAATTGCCAAAAGTCAAATGTGGCCAAAATTGCAATTCTTGTCAAATGGCCCCAACTTTTTATGCTTGCATTGAGTTTGTAACATGACCCACGACCCATGATCCTTCCCATTTGTAATTCTTTTATTTTTGTCATTTATTTTGATTTTATTTCAATTCAATCAAATAAAATCAAAATAAAATCATGAAAATATCAAAAACTAATCAAAGCTTGAGATTTTGTGCATGTTTAGGTCTATTATACAGTTGGAAGTGAGATCAAATTGTGAAAGCTTCATTTGGGAACAAAAAGATTGGATTTGGCTTGATTTGGAAAGATTTGCATAAGGATCAAATCATGATTCAATCATCTTAATTGAAAAAGATTTGAAGCAAATTTGTAACCTAATTCCTTCTAGGGTACATAAGGAAGCAAAGCAGACCAAAAACACAGAGATTGGAGGCGTGTAAGACAGAAAGAAAAGTTGCAAAAATTCAACAAAAGTGGTGAATCAATTTCCAGCTTTCAGGCCATCTCAAGCCTTTCCAGCCATCTCAATCATTTGCTGGATATCTCTGGATCATATTGCAATCACTAGCAAGCTTCCTAACATCCAGAATTGCATTGTGAATACCCCATGATTTTCACATTTTCTTGAAATCGAATTCAATAATTCTGGAATATTTAGCATGATTCGTTAATATATTCTTGATCCTTGAGTCATTTGCAAACTAATGGTTACATTTAATTTCGATTTTGCTGACTATACATCAAGATGACATAGTTAGGGTTTTGGTTTCGTTTTTGGGGTTTTCCTGTACAAGGACAATTGGCCATGGATAGTGGTACCATGATGCTCGTGAGGTTGCAATAAGTTGATTGGTACCACTGGTATTGATTTATCATGCAGGGATGAGATTTTGGTGAAGCACAGGGCTGTACCTACGCCCTTTGTCCGTAGGCAAAAGTTTGTAACCTAAAATGACAGAAGCGAGGAAGGAGATGATAGCGTGGCATCCTGTGAATGGCCAATTTTTGAATTTCACGTGTGATTTGAGTTAGCCATTTGTTTTATTATATAATATTTATTTGTCATTATTTGTTCAATTAAGCAAGCTAGCTCATATGGTCATCATGCAGGGTAAAATGCCAAAGGGCCTGGGTTCGATCCCCAGGTCCCCATATTTGCCTTATGATATTTTTCTTTGCATAATCAGGCGCGCTAGCATCCAAGGAATCCACAATACATCATCAGCTTTCAGCCACCAGATTATCAAAGTGCCAGATCTAAGGCTTCTCACATGAGGGTCTACCATGGGCGTGAGTCAAGCTAACACATAGGATTTGGAAAAGTCAATAAATGCCAGAAATTGTTGGGCCTAGAAGTCAGATTCACACCCCCCTTTTCGAAAAAAAAAACTAGGCCCATTCTATTTCTTTTCTAATTTTTTCTTTTATTTAATTTCTTTTATTTAATTATTTTCTAACACAAATTAATTCATCACCTCATGGAAATATCTCAAAAGGATATTTTCGAGGCATTTCACCGCCTCCCGAGGACACTCAAAATCAGAATCTTTACTCAAAGCGATCATATAAGGCAGAGACGAGTCTCTGTAAGCATATATTAAACGCTTCAACAAGGAAGTAGTCCAAGTTCCAACAACAAACAATATGAAGAAGTGCCTCCTCGAGCGCGGGCTCCATCCCCGCAGCGACTTTTCCAAAGTTGTGGGCATAGAAACACCAGCCACACTCGATTCCCTTCTCCTAAAGGCCCAATCATACATACAGTACGAGGAGAAGGAAGCGGCCAATAGCGACCGAGAATCTAGGCACAGGGAGAGTGCAAAATCCTCAAAGAACGACGAACTCTCGATATCCCATCGGGGAGAGAAGAAACGGGAGGACAAGCCCCGTGATCCCAAAGACTACAAGGGGTCAGTCGGGCGTTTCCACGACTACACCCCTTTGACAACCTCAAGGGAGTGTATTCTTTATGAATGCGCTAATTCTGAATTCAAGCAAGTCGGGGTGCGCTTCCCTAAATAAACACCAACCAAGCCAGGAACCGACAAAAGCAAGTATTACAGGTTCCACAAAAGTCACAGTCACAACACGGAAGATTTCATTCATCTCAAGGATGCAATTGAAATACTGATCAGATACGGGCACCTCAAGCAGTATAAAAAGAAGGAGGGTACTCGTGACGAAGCACCAGAAACTAAGAACGTCGAGGAAGGAAAGAAATCCTCCAACCTCGACCTGATTTTGGTCACCATGAGCATTTCACAGTCGGAAGACTTCTATTTCCTGAACATGGAGAACGTCCCCCTGTACTTCTCCTCCCACAGTCTGTGGGACTCCTTCCCCGCAACCATGGTCATCTCCGGCGGAGGGTTCAACAGGCACACAGTTGGATCGGTGAAGAGGAGGTTCGACTAACTCATTGAGGCCAACTCAGATATGGACGCCACGCTTGATAAATTCTGATGAGGATCTCATCCCCTCGTCTTCTACAGGGAAGAGTTGTCAGACGGGGCCCTGAATTTGAGAATCCCACTACTCGTGAGAGCTCGGATGGAAACTTTTGACGTGCATCATATTCTGGTCAACCAAAGCAGTTCAGTGGATATTATGTATGCCCGGCTGTTTACCACCCTACAGCTGAACGAGAGCCACCTAACCTCCTATGTGGGATCTGACCTCCAGGGTTTCAACGGGGCCATCACGAAGCCTTGGAGATATGTGGAGCTGATCGTCACTTTTGGGAGAAGGGTAACGGCCAGAGCCATCAAGACCCAATTCTTGGTGGTAGATTTCCCGTCTCTCTACCAGTGCATCTTTGAGAGATCCACTCTCACCGAACTCATCGCGGTCCCTTCTATCGTTCATCTAAAGATGAAGTATTACACATCTGAGGGCTTGGTCGCCACCCTCCACGGGGACATCCAAGCTTCCAGAAGGTGCTTCGAAGCTTCTTCCAAGGGCCTTAGTTCAATCAACACCAAACCTCGAACGACCACTAGAACAACACTACCCTTTAGTTCCGAGATTGTCAAGACACTACCGAGGGTCGATACCATTGACCTCGACAGTCGCTTCTCCATGGAGGACCGTGTCGAGCAAAAGAGGAAAGGGAAGGAGCAGATGGTCGAAGACGAAGAGTCAACCCCCTCCTCTGATCACAACGAGCTCTCAAGTCACGCACGGCCCATCCCAGATGGTGACTTAGAGTTAGTTCATTTTGGAGAAGACCTCGCCAAGGGGGTGAAATTGAAGCAGACCCCCCCGGCCTGGAAAAAAGACAACTCAAAGCTTGCCTAAGGGAAAATGTCGACTTGTTCGCCTGGACTGCGACCAAGATGCCTGGTTTAGACCCTGAGGTCACATGCCATCACCTGACCATTGATCCCACCGTCAAGGCGGTCGCGCATCGCAGAAGTATGAAGTCGAATGAGAAAGTGAAGGCTGCAGAACTAGCTGTAAAAGAACTCCTAGAGGCACATTTTATTTCTGAATCCCAGTACATAACTGGCTCTCGAATGTAGTCCTCGTTAAAAAATATAATGGAAAATGGCGCATGTGTATTGACTATACTGATCTTAATCGAGCTTTCCTGAAAGATGCTTATCCCCTCCCCAATATTGATAAACTGGTCGATAACTCGACCGGTTTTAAATTGCTATCTTTCATGGATGCATACTCTGGTTACAACCAGATACCCATGGCAAAAACTGATAAAAAAATATACCGCTTTCATGACCGATTCGGGCAATTTTTACTACAACGTAATGCCCTTCGGCCTAAAAAATACGGGTGCTACCTACCAGCGCCTGATGAACAAAGTCTTTCGCAACGAAATCAGCGACATGCTCGAAGTCTATATCGACGACATGGTCGTCAAATCCATGGAAGAGCTCGACCATTCTGCCCACTTGAAAAAAGTATTCGAGCAAGCTCGAAATTGCCAGATGCGATTCAACTCGGAAAAATGCACCTTCGACGTACGGGCAGGAAAGTTCCTCAGATTCTATTTAACAAAACGAGGAATCCACCCAGATCTTAAATGGCATGCTCACTTCACTTTCTTGATTCGTAGCAAAGTCTGCCCAGTACGTGCTTCCCTTGTTCAAGCTACTGCACAAGGAAGCCACCTTCGAGTGCACACCCGAATGCGAACAAGCCCTAGTTCATTTGAAAAGAGCACTCTTACAGCCGTGTCTTATCTCGACCCGGGAAAGACGAGGTCCTCTACCTTTATCTGGTCGTCGCCTCCGAGGTAATAAGTGTGGCGCTGATAAGGGAAACCCCAGAAGGACAAAGGACAATTTACTTCACAAGCAAGGCCCTACAAGGACTAGAAGCAAGAAATCAACAAATCGGAAAAATTATCTCTAGCCCTCGTTAATGCAACGAGGAGACTAAGACACTACTTCCTGGCCCACACCATAGTGGTCCGTATGGATCAACCAATAAAACAACTGCTCGAAAGACCATACATGGCTGAAAGAATGTTGAAATGGTCCCTGGAACTCTCTGAATTCGATATCCGATATGAGAGCAGGAAAGCCCTTAAGGCTCAGGCCTTGGCCGACTTCGTGGCAGAAATGACCTCATCCACGAGCCCTGACGGATCACGTCGTTGGACGATATTCGTCGATGGCGCCTCGAGTTCGACCGAAAGCGGTATGGGCATCATACTAGAAAATGAGGAAGGGATCCTAATAGAAGTCTCCCTCGCCCTATCTATTCCAACCTCCAACAATCAGACTGAATACGAGGCATTCCTCGCGGGCTTACGACTAGCCGAAGATCTCGGAGCCGAGGAAGTAAAAATCTTCACCGACTCTCAATTGGTTTCCACTCAAATCCGAGGTGAATATTAGGTAAAAAACAACCAACTCGCCGAATATTGGGCCCTGGTCTAGGAGACGAAAAAGAAGTTTAAATCTGCGAACGTGCAGCACGTTCCCCACGAGAAAAATGCATGCGCAGACGTCTTATCCAAATTGGCGAGCACAAAGAAAAATGGAGGAAATAAATATGTGATACAAGAGATACTCCCTCAACCAAGCACCCATAAGCCATATTCCACCCTAGAAGTATTCACCATCGGGGACAACGATTACTGGATAACCCCCGTACATGACTATCTCACTAAGGGAAGACTCCCGATGACCCGAAAGAAGCAGTCGTTATCAGGCGGAGGGCTTTCTCGTACGTCTTGATCGATGGAAAACTTTACATAAGAGGATTTTCCATTACACTTCTCAAGTGTGTCGACCAAAGCGGAGCTGAGCGCGTATTGCTCGAAATCCAAGAAGGCATCAGCGGCCAACATCTGAGTGGGAGATCCCTCGTGAGGAAAGCCTTGCGGGCGGGATACTACTGACCCACCATGTAGCATGATGCAAAGGAGCATGTAAAGAGATGCGATAAATGCCAATGGCATGGAGACATTCATTTAGCTCCTCCTAACGAGCTTAAATCCCTCTCTTCTCCCTGGCCCTTTGCCTGGTGGGGGCTAGACCTCCTCGTCCCGTTCATGGTTAGAACCAATCAGAACAAATACCTAATTGTAGCGGTCGAATACTTTACCAAGTGGATAAAATTCGAAGCTTTTGCCAAGATGACCGCCCAAAACGTCCTTCACTTCCACAAAAGAAATATCCTCGCTCGTTTTGGCACAACTCAAAGAATTCATTGCCAAACTTGGCACAACTCAACACTTCTCCTCTGTTGAGCACCCCAAAGCAAACGGCCAAGCCGAGTCTGCAAACATAGTAATACTCAAAGGCCTCAAGCGAAGGTTGGATGAAACCAAGAAACGATGGGCCATGGAGTTGCACAGTGTTCTCAGGGCATATCGAATGACCGAACATTCGTCTAATGGGGAGACTCCGTTCCGACTAGCATACGGGACAGAGGGCGTTATTCCCATAGAAATCGAGGAACCTTCCAGGAAAAATGAAGCACCTCCCGAAGAGGAGATGAATGACGTCGCCCTCCGAGAAGAACTGGATCTGGTGGAAGAAATCAGAACAGGAGCGGCCCTACGAGAGGCCTCGCTTAAACAGAAAATAGATATGCGCTACGACACCAAGGTCATACAACGAGAATTCGAGCTCGGCAGCCTTGTCTTGAATAGAAATCACAAAGAATCTCGCGAGAGCAAGCTCGCAGTGAACTGGAAAGGTTCTTATCGCGTCTACGCGAAAATGGGGACTGAAGCGTATTACTCGGAAAACTTACAAGGCGAACAGCTCGTTCGATCGTGGAACGTTGAAAAGATAAAACAATAGTATAGTTAAAAACAATGATCAGTCGGTGAGTTTGGTCGACAAGACGAACTCAAACGGGCCCGGCCACGCGTGCATACATAGGGACGAGCATAGCCCCCAAAGTATTCGGAAGGGGCGAGGCTCTGCTCTGTTGACGAGCGCACCCCCAACCCGACATGGATAACTTGACCGAGCTCCATAGTCTTTTTTCCATGATGGTAGAATGCTCGAGTTGCAACGGGAAGTTCATGCTTCCGAACCCAGGTCCCTCGAAACGAGACCTGAGTTCCGGCCCTCGCCCAGTATTCCTCCATGCTGTTTGATTGGTTTCCCCACACTGACGAACATATAAAACAAGCACATCCCCGCCATAAACTCTTAGCAAAATATGAAACGTCCTAAACGGGCTAATTTGTCAACAAGCATGCAAAAAACACGAGTTAAATATTCAAAACAAACGACCAATGGCCGGAATTTAAATAAAATGACCACTTGGGTCGATATTGTACAAATATTAAATAAACGGGCAATAGCCTAGGAAAAAAAATACAACAAAAATGGCACGCAGGCTGAAATAAACACAGTAGTCCTTCCAATTCCCCTTCGACAATGGGCGACAGTTGGGCAGAACCCCCGGTCGGTTGAGCAACGATATCCCTTAGGTAACCGGGAACCAGAATCTGGTCGTCAGCCACATAGTAATTGATCCCCATGCCCGAGGTATTAAGATTGACACCAGGATTCAACACACGCATCTGATTCACTGTATTCTCGAAGCTCCCCTTAGAAGCGACCTGAGCATCATCCACGGCCAACTGGAAACGAGCGACTAGCTCGGCCCGTGTCTTCAGATCTCTAGTGTCCTCCGGCTCATCCTCAGTAGGTGCAATCTCAGCAGTTAGAGCCGCTACCTTTCCCTTTATACTCTCTCTCTTCAAGCAAAAAAGCCATGCGCTCCTCAGAGAGCTTCCCCAATTTTGCCTCAGACACCTGCAAGGCTTTGTCCTTCTCGACCAAGGCCTTCTCGCTCGTCGCCAGCTTGGCCCGAAGGTTCTTCATTTCTTCCTCATGAGATGAACTCCCCTCGGTATACTTAACCTCCATCTCTGGGATCCATATTAAACCGCCTGCATCTTGGGCAAGCGTCGCCCTCTTCTCTAGACGGGCCTTTCCCTCGAGAAGGAGAGATTCGGCCAGGGGAAGACGGAGAGTTGTACCCTCTAAAAAAAATACCTTTCCATCCAACAAGGAGGAAAGTCATACGTTCCTTTCCCCGTTTCTCCGGTCAAGTCAACGCTCTTGCCAGCCCGCGATCTCTTCGCCTTTGAGGAAATGGCAGCGGGAGAGAGAGCGGTTGTGGCCTGAGCTAAGGACGAACCGCCCAAACCCGAGGCGGGAGCTGACCCCATACCAGCCAGCGTATCCTTTAAATCCCTCCTCGCTCGAGAAGCAAATGTCTTGGCCAAACGCTCATGGGCAGGATTCATGCTTTCTGCAAAACAAACGAAAAAAGAGCATAGTCAGTAAAACAAGGAGTCAAACAAACGACAATCACATACTGCTATTAGGAATATATATATATACCCAAATATCTAACGGGATCCTCGCTTCCGAGGAGCTCTCTGGCATTTATGAGGCTCGGCTCATACACGGGCTCTCTGTCCTTATCTAGCACCGACCTACCTCCCCGACCAACTCGCTGCACCCAAGGAATGTGAGCCACGAACGCGGTCAGGATGGAAAAACTCTCCAAATCCTCGTCCCCGAGCCCCCCCTCTCTCCAAACATAGGAGCCCAATTCTCGCTCGAAGTGGTTGCTCGTCCATTAAAATGGGAAGTTGTAAATTGGCTTCGCAGTAGGCTCCCCTAGCTCGTTTAGACGAGGAGTCCCATCCTCGTTGAGCGACGGCGAGGTCCTAAAAACGTTCAACATCTCCTTTGTTGAGGAAGGCTACACCAAGATATACTTATCCTTAAAATGGCGGACAAACTCCAGATAGGCCTTAAATAACTTCCCATTGCCTTGTTTGAGGGAGACCCATCCCCACTTTCCGTAAATCTTACTCCTCTGAATATGAAAGCAGTAGAAAAACAATGGGATGGTGGCCCTTATCTTCAGATGGTCGCAGACTATCTGGAACGCTCGCATGAATGCGATACCGTTCAGATGCAGTTGAGAAGGAGCCACTTGTAGATGCCTAAAAACAGCCACCTCAAAGTCAAAAAAGGGGAGGTGAAGAACCATCTCTCGAAAGACAATGTCGTACATCGGAATCTGCCTCCTGTCATACTTCGAGCAGATCCTGCTCTCCTTCTCAGGAATATACAACGACCATTCCTCCAGGGGCCCCTCCCCGTGAGTATACACGTCAGTGAAAATGTCCTCCCCGTGCTCATAAAAATACATCGCCACTCCCAGGGGTCTTTCGCGACCCAATCCCGAGGGTCCTCCTCGTCTCCAGGGGGAAACAAGCTGCCCTGATCTGCAAAAGTCGCCCCCACGTCGGGCTCCCCCATCTGCTACCCCATCTGGTTCTGCATTTCCCCGGAGATTTCTAAGATGCTCAATGAGCTACTTGTATCGCTCGAGGAACTCCTGGAAGACTGCGTGGATTCATTCGAAATAACGACCTGAGAAGTATCAGCCATGGCACCTGAAAACTAGAGGAAAAGATGAGCTCGACATCAATGCCAGAACCACCCTTCCACTGCTAAACAAGCGAAAGGGCGTTGGGAAACGAGGATCACACCCCCAACCAGAACCCTCATGAGGTACGCTAACGGGCACAAATTGCGGAAAAAGCCCTAAACCCTCACTGAGGCACTCTAACGGGCATGGATTGCAGAAAAATCCATAAGCCCTAATGAGCCACCTACAACGCACCATCAAATCCTCGAGGGGATCCCACGACGGCTCCGACGGTTCTACACCACGGAAACGCCATCCACTGTCAAGAGTCTCCAACGACCTCCTCCCTAACAAAACCCTAAATCCTAACCGCATGCATCTCTAGAAAATAAAAAGCAAAAATACAAAGGCAAACAACAATGGAGGATCAGAAACTTACCAGCAGAAGAAGAAAAGATCTTGAACATAAAGGCTGTGAATAGAAACTAAGCAAACATCAGTGGTCGACTGTCGAGCTAATATGAGTAGTTGAAAGAGAATGTGAAAAATACTAAACGCCCTGTTCCTCTCGTATTTATAGCTGAGATAACCCGTGCGTACAGAACACGCGTCTGGGGAACCCTAGGGTCGTCATCATTACACCTTAGCCCTAGGTCATCATTGCGCCGCTTCACCAACACGCTTCCCAAAACACACTACCTCTCCAAATTCAAAATTTCCAATGACCAATGTCTCGCCTCCCCACAAGCAAAGCATAACAGGCAGATATTCATTCCCCCTTATGCACATCTTGTTCCTCTAACAGATGTTAAAGACATCACTCATGCGCCCAGAAGCAATGACTTGGGGGACTATTGTTCTGGACTGGCCCACAGCTTGATGGGCCCCAATCCAAGACATCTCCTTCGATACGACCCGCACGGCCCTAACTCGGGTTGCCCTCCACCTATCAAGCACGTCGGCCATATGCTCTTTTGAACCAGCACCAACCCAGGATAGGTGCGAACATCCTCTCACCCTGCCCGACATAACCGTCGTGCAGACCACCAGGAACCGACCAGAGAGATGCCTGTAACCAACCCCTCCCCGAGACTAACGGCTAGTTGCGAGCATATCTGTCCGGTTTGACCAAGTCCTGGTAGTTACCTGATTTCACGGACCTGTATATCTAGGCGGGAAATCAGGAACCAATGACCACGTGTCAGGGGCATTATATAAACCCTCACACATGTGAGAGCCATATATCCAATATTCACTACTCACTACCTGCTATTTTTGCTTATACCTCCCTGTTTCTACTCTTACTTGATCGTCGGAATGCCTTGTAGGTACAACTCCTTTTCCTTCTCAGCCCGACTGCAGATCATCCTCCGACTGCTCTTCAGGTTCTGATCAACCGATAAGATTAAAATTTTTATAATATAACACATTATTCATCCATTAACTTAAGGTTTTTTTTCTTTAAAAAATTCCCATATTGATTTTTTATTTCGTTTTAAAAACTATTTTACGTTCTTATATTTTGTAAAATAAAATTAATTTTTATTATTTTGATAAAAAAAATTAACACTCTAATATGACTCCTCTCATCTTCCCAGTCATTTTTATATCATTATTTTAAATAAAAAATCATTTTTCATTTCCTATATAAATAGTTTTAAATTGAGATTCATCAAACTTTATAAGATATATTTTTAGAAACCCTAACAATATAATATTTAATACATTATTTTAACATTCTTTTTCATTGATTAAAATTTGCATAACTAATGTGCATTTCATTTAAGTTTGGTATGACAAATTTGAAATTTAACCATCAAATTATATTATAAATTATGTGTTTAGTAGTGTATTGATCGCTTTTCTTATATATTTTTCATGTACAACATATTTCAATATTTTACATTAATCATTATACAAAAACATTAACATATGCTTATACTATTATTCCCAATTATGTTTTCAATATTATTTTCCATAATTCACACGTAGTGATATATCTATTATCTTATATTAATTGAAATATATTGTAATATAGTGGATTTGTTAATCTAATAGTTTTATTTAATAGCAATAAAAATGTTATTAGTAAACTAAAATATTTAAAATTAGATGAAATTATTAATATTTTTATAAAATTTATGAAACTAAAATTTATTTATGAATGTGATTATTTATTACACACGCTACTAAATTGAATGTTTATCAATTTAAAGACAAAGGTTTCAAATTGAATAAAATTTTTTTTTAAAGAAAATATTAATTAATTTTAAAAAATAAAAATTAAATAATACAATAATTAAGAGAATCAGAAAGATACGTAATCCATATTTTTATTTTAAAGCCGACCTAAATAGAAGTGACATTTATATACACTTCTAGATAATTTAAACTAACAATAAATATATGTCATATTAATCCAAATCTAAGCCATCAATGTGTTACTTTTGTGTATAATTAGGAGTTTCTAGCACTACATGATAGACTGATTGTGCAATTATTAAGCGGTGCTGATCAATTCAGACTACTTGCTACTATATTTGCGGATTCTTAGCCATGTATACAACCAAAGGACACTAATCTTAATAGTCCACTTCCACTGGTTTCATTAAAGTTAATTGTGTGCTTATTTCAATACACATAAGTATAGACTGCACATGCATATGTAGTCTAGAAGAACATGTTTTTAGTATCAAAATTAATTCAATCAAATACAGCTAATTTTAAAGGTTCTTAAATATAAATAATATAAATTGATTTTAAAAAAAATTAAAATTATAAAAAAGTACTTAATATTATTATTATTATTGAATATATTTGAATGAATTTTGTGTTAGAGTCTTTTAAGATAGATATAAGATATAATTTAAGTTGATTAATTTAAACCTAAACTCAGTTATAATTTGTTAGTCTATTTAGTGTACAAGTTAATTGTATATAAATAAATATAATTTGTAATTTAGTTTGAACAATTTAAATTCAATAATAGAGTCCTTATTTCATTATTCTCTTTTTCTCCCCTCACTAAAAGTACATCACGCACTAACAATTTGGTATCTAGAGTTCTAGTTAGATTCTAGATCGTGTTTTCAAGAATCACAGGTTAGAGATCGTGTTTCCAAAGAGCGTGAATCACAATCACTGTAGAGATGAATGGTACAAATGGTATTCTGAATTCTTTTCCAATTCTTGATGACAAGAATTGAATCTGATGGATAAAACAAATGCATTCAATGTTCTACTTCCATGAAACCCTAGAAGTGGTTAACAATGACGTCCCTGAGCTTGTCAAAAATGCAACAGATGCTCATAAAATCACGCATAGGGATGCGGAGAAGAAAGATTGCAAGGATGCGTATTCTATTCAATCGGCGATTGATGCATCGAATTTTGACAGAATCTCTCATGCTGAATCAGCGAAGGAGGCATGTGATATTCTTGTCAAGTACTATGAAGGAGGTGAGAAAGTCAAGGTTGTCAAGTTGTAAACCTTGCGAAGACAATATGAATTGTTGCCGATAGGAGAATACGAAAAGATTGCATGCTATATGTTGAAGGTGTAGAAACTCGTCAATATCATAAAGGGTTGTGGTGAAACCCTAACTGATAAGATGATAGTTAAGAAGGTAATGTGTACGTTGACGTCTCACTTTGATCACATTATCGTAGCTACCTAAGAACCCAACAATCTTGAAACCTGTAATTCTGGCTGCAGATACTCAATGTCACGTTCAATGTTATGACACCGTATCTGACTTTCTATAAGACAGTAAATACAAAAACAGTAAAGAACACAGTCAATTGTTTACCCAGTTCAGTGTGCAACAACACCTACTCTGGGGGCTACCAAGTCAGGGAGGAAATCCACTATAAGAGATATTAATTCAGGAATAAACCAACCAGTTTATCTCCTTCACTTAAGACCTACCCAATGCAACTTCAATCTAAGTATAACTTAAACCTGAGTTCCTACTCACTCCCCCTCAATCACAGTAGTGATACTTAAAACAATTGACTAATGATTTAATGAAGACACTCTTCAAAACATACACTTGATTATGCTTCACAACTTTTTAATCAAGCAACACAAACACTCTTGCTTCACAGCTTTGAGTGATACATAAACCTAACTTGACTTTGCTTCAAAGCTTTAGTCAAGAGACACAAAACACTATTGCTTCAAAGCTTTGAGTGATACAAAACCCTTACAATTAAAACCTATTCCAAGGCACTTATCACAATGATACTTGCTTGGATTACAAGTTAAAACTATACAACTTCTAAATGATCTTCTGTCAAAAGGGATAAATTCCAAACAGCAGCCCCGTTGAATATATAGCAGCTGCTTCTTCAGTTAGGATTTCCACAAAAAGCTAGGGTTAATTCCGTTTGACCTTAAGACTTGGTCACAGGACTTTATCAACCAGGTTAGGGTTGAGCTAGGTTAACCCCAAGTCCACGAGAGATTCTGTTCTGGAAAGACTGAGTCATTTTCCTGAAAAAACTCAGAATTAACCAAATTGCATAACTGTTAGTTCAGAACAGGATGTCTTAACATTTGTTATGACATCTGAATTCCTGTTTACTGATTTTGGTAAATGTGATCATTTTGCAAAATGCTCAGATACACACTCATAAACATCAGTACCTGTATACCACTATTTTTCTGCAAAGGTACCTAATAAACCAGTACCTAATAAATCAGAATGTTATGACATTAGTCATGACATTCACACACCTGGTTTTACCAAAAATGCATGTCAATACCTAAACAACTACAAACTCCCCCTTTGTCAGATTTTTGGCTAAAGCCCCTAAGCAATCAGAGAATAGATAGCAGCAGAATAAATATGACTGCATAAAAATAGAGTCTAATAATGTCTACCAAAATATATCTCCCCCTCTTTAGCCACAAATGGGCCAAAGATTACATGTACTTAAATGTTTATACAGTCATCCAGAAAAAGTAATGAAAACAACAACTAAAAACTGAACACACTTGCAAACTCCACCAGGAACCAGCAGCAACTCCACCAACCTTTAAGCACTGTCCCCTTCAGAGGAGCTACTTTCTTCAGTATTGAGTTGATCTTCAGCAGCACCCTCTTCCCTTCTGTTTCCTTCAGCCTCCTCCTGTTCTAACCTGGCAATTAGGTTTTCTAGAGTCTTTTTCCTAGTCTCCAGCTCTTTGCAGGTCTCTTTCAGTACAGCTATAACATCAGATGTTTTGGACTGAGTCTTTACAGTTGATGTCTCAGCTGATGTTATAACAATATCAGGAACATGAGATCCCTGAAAAAGCTTGTAGTGTAACCCAAGAGCAGGAGCTCTTTTGCAAGCAGTATCTCTTGCCACCAGGATATCAGGGTACTGTGCAAGGATAATTCCACAAAGGAGGGAGGGAAAGGCAATAGGGCCTTTGACAGCAAAGCTACCAGCATGCTTTAAAGTTTGTTCAAAAATATACCTGCCATAGTCAAATTCAGCCTTGGTTCCCACAGCATAAATAAATCTCCCCAATCCTGTGGAGATAGTTGATTTATGGTTTGTAGGGACCCAGTTGGCTGCACCAATCTTGTGCAGGATGGCAAATTTCATGCTTAGTTTGCTAGTATTCAGCTTGCCTTTCAAGGGCCAGCACTTGACTTGTCTTGCTGTGATGGTTTGACAAAATTCATTGTCAGTGACTTCCAGTTCAGGGAAATCCTCATTTGATCTTCCAAGAAATTTGTTAATTTCTGATGGAGAGAAATTAACCCTTCTTCCTCTAACATAAACACATTCAAAGTCAGCTGACCTTCCATCAGCACATTCATCAGACAAGTTCACTATAAATTCCTTGACCAGATTTTCATAGCACTTGGTAAATTTTACCACAGTCTTCATCAGTCCAGCAGTTTTAATCAGGTCCATGATTTCCTTGCAATCCATGGCACCATTGTTTAGCTCTCTTTCTAAAGCTATTCTCTTCAAGCAAACATACTTCCATCTGTTGGCATTGTCAGGATGGTGAAAAGAGATGTTGTCTGTTGGGACTTCAGGGACTCTAGCCATTTTGCTGGAAGGGAGTTTCCTTCTGATAGAAATTTCTTCAGCCTCAATTTCAAATTCTGATTCCTCATCAGAATCAAAAGACTCAGGTTCTTTTCTCTTCTTTGTAATTGGTTGTCTTCCAGTATGCACTTGGGCTTTCACCTTCCCTTTGGACATACCAGTTTTCACAGATTCTACCCCAGTCTTGCCTTCAGCCTTGGATTTCTTATCAGCAGGTTTCTCTTTGGTCATACATTTTGCAGCATTCTGATTACCCTTTCTTTTCATCATTCTCCTAGATATGCTAGGGTTTACATTGGCAATTAGTTCATTGTCTGAGTATTCCTCATCTACATCAATGACAGGTGGATCAACAGTCTTCTCTGAAGGGTTCTGAATATCATCAAGGATTTCAGATGATTTCTGAATGTTGTCATTTGGTGTCACAACATTCTCAGAGACATCTGCATTTGCTTCAACATTTGGGCTTGCTGATTCTTGATTTAATGGGACAGAAATCCCCGGTACAAAGTGGTTTTCGCTTAGTATTCTTGTAATAAGCCTAGCAATTGCTTGATGTACTTGAGCTGATCCTTCCCTATTTGGTACAGAAGAAGAAGGATGAGAAGGATTACCGGAAGCAGTAGCTTGAGATCTTCCTGCATGCCTAGTTCTCAGCTTTTTGACTTTGGAGGGGTCAGTTGCCATTTTTCTGAGAGGAGTGATCTCCAGGACTTCAGAATCTATGCATGTGGTGATTGCTCTAGAATCTTGATCAGATGATGAAGATGAAGTGGTCGCCTTGGTTGGAGATGATGTTTGAGACATTTTGATTGACTTAGAGCACCAGTAGTAATTTGAGAGAAAACTTTGATTGAGAGAAAAGAATAGGTTGCAAAGTCGAGAGAGGTAGGAGGCAAATGAGAGTCTATTCAACTTCTTAATAATTTTGAAAGAATTGGAAAAACATATGATTAACCCACTAAAAATAGACTTAACAAAAATAACTCCTTTAACCCTTGCTTTAAGCAAAATTAATTGCTATAATTTCTCATGTTGGCAAATACCCATTGTGATCGGTGGATCTGGAACTGACTGTTTAACGCTGGTTCGCGAAATGTCGCGGAAGCAAGAGTCGCCACCGTCTTTTATTTTCTCCAAATGGAAAGGACAAAAGCACATAAAAATTCCTTATAGAGATTGCTCTCGGTTCGGGAGGTAGGTTATAGAAAGGGAAGGTGTTAGCACCCTTTCTATCCATGGTTATCCATGGGCTCTTAGATACTTGTTCACTTGTGTTTTCAAAAAGTGGTTTGTTTGCTTTTCAATTGTGGGTTTTAAAAAGTTTCTTTGAAAATTTCAGTTCGACTCTTGTATCGGTCCTCAAGAGTGTTTGAAAAATTGCTTTCGAAAGCTTTTTGAAAAGGTGTCGGTGTGAAAAGTATTTTTGATTTTGTCTTGAAATTAGAGCAAGTATCTAGAGTCGTCTACCAACCCTAAGGAATTCGTCTGTGTAAATGTCCTTTAAAGTAGTGCCATCCCACCATTGAGAGGTAGGTAGCACCACCGTTGGAGGTGTTCGGGTCAATTCGAAGGTTCGGGACATGGTGATCACCAGAGCAATGGGAAGACACCTTAGAAGCTACCCTCATGCCAGGTTCCCGGATCATGAGGACTTACTAAGACATCCTCTACTCGACGATCACCTTTCGAAAGGCAAGGCAACAGTGAGGCGTACCCTAGGGGTGGTGTGTGATTTGTGTGTCAGATTCGTTTATTTTTGTCTTGTCATGTCATGGGTGATCTACGCGTTTGTTTTTATTTTAGTCATTCATTCTTGCATGCCATTATTAACAGTTAAAAAAGTGCGGAAATTAAAGTTCCTAAACTATTACAAAGGCGCGGGTCCACATCGCCAAATTAAAATCCAGGACCCGATTTGACAGAAAATAAAGAAATAAAGTGCGAGAAATATAAAATGTCCGAATTACATGGCTTTGGGAGAATTACATAGATATTTAAAAGAAGGAATAAAAATGCGCGAATTGAATTAAAATTGAAAGCGAGGGCGTTGGACCCTTTTTTAATGATATTAAATTATATTAGGCAAATTAATTTAATTAAAATAAAAAAGAAATTATTTTTGAGATTTTTTGTATTTATGGTTTTTTATGAGAACTAAATGAAATTAAAATATTAATTAACCCTAATTCTAGTTTTTCTTCATTTATTAAGAAAAGCATTAAACTTTAACCTAAAATTAACCCTAATTAATTAATTGCAAGTATTTACAAAAAATAATAATTAATAATTAATAATTAAAAGAAAAAGAATGAAAAATACTTAAAACCCTAATTCTACACTTTTTAAGTTTATTATGAAAAATATTTGAATTAAACCTAATTTTAAAAAGCTAAATCAATTAATGATATTTATTTACAAAAAAATAACATTTAAATAAAAATATTTATTTTTGTCTTTTTCTGATTTTTTATATTTTATGAAAATAAATTAAATTAAAGGAATTAATTAAAAAGGAATAATTGAAACAAATAAAATAAAGAAAAGAAAAGAAATACAATACCTTGGGGGGTTCTGTCCCCAATTGGAGGTAAAGTCCTAGCAATTCTGGCCCATTAAGCCTTGGCCTTATGGACTTTTTGGCTAGCGTGTAGGTGCGTTGACTCATGCCTAGGATGTTCTTCAAATCTCCACCTTTTGATTGGGATCATGAGATGCGTGGCATGCCTGGATTGTGAGTTGCATGGTGGACGCTGAAGCTTGAACTGCATAGAATCATTATTAGAAAAATAATATGGAAAGGGAGGGGGACCTGGGATTCGAACCCAGGTTCCAGAGATCACCAATACACACGCCTGCCACTTGAACCAACGAAGCGCTTTGTTTATAATGTCACTAATAAATAATATGAAATAAAACAAAAGTTAGTGGGGCGTTTTCGCGCGAAATTTGAACGATCTAATCATTGGCCTACACTTCATCATCTTCTCCATGGATTTTGTACCTGAAACAAAAATTACATTCAAATAGCGGGGGTTTTAAACCCCCACTAAATAGTAAGCATGAAAATAGCGAATAGGAGATGCTGGCTCATAAATTAGGCGCGAGGTATGTGTTCAGATCGTCCAAGCATGCTGAGTTTAATGGTCTAGGTCTCACGTCTTAATTGTTCCATAACTGAGAAACCCCAATTCAAGGTTTTGAAAACCCTAGGCGTCGTTCATGGTGAAATTGCGTATGGGCAATGATTCTTCAATTAAATCATACTGCTAGCTTCAGAATCAACTCATTAGTATAAATCAAGAATCAAAATGCATGGATATGGCCTGAATAATAAAACACGATTATGCAAAAAGAAGGACACAGCCTGACTTGTAATTACCAATTCTTGATGTTAGGGATGATGTTTTTTATTCCAACACGTTCCTTGAAGCCTCAGGAACACAATGGAATGATTGTTTTGGCTTGAATCACACTGGAATATAGTTTTCAGTTTTAGAATTTTTGTCAAAAAACTCAAACTTGGTTATGCTTTTCTGGCGCAGCTGGGAGATTTTGAACACTAGGGTTTGCATGAGTATATATGTGTGAATGATTAGGGTTGAGTTTTTGGTCCAAAGAATCTTTGCAATGATGGAATCAATATTTGATTTTCATGCCATAATTTTTCAATCTTTTTTCATGTAAATTTGATACAAATCATGTTCAATTACCTTGATTCTTTCCAAATCTGATCATGCACGAAATATTGAGTGTATTTCATGCATAAAAAGATTTAAAAACTTAGGTTTGGTATTTTTCATATATTTTAATTAATTAAATGAATTATTAGCAATTAAAAATTCAAATAAATAAATAAAATGATAAAAAACTTCCCTTTGGGCCAAATGGTCGTGAACATGCCTTGGATGATGAATCTTGGAAGAAAAAGAGGCCCATTAGCATTTTTAAGACATTTGAAGCAAAGTTGACTTTTCAAAATATCCAAAAATTTCCCAACTTCCACAAGGCATATCTTGCTCAATGTTTAAGCTTTGCTCATGTTCTTGGACATTTTGGAAAGGTCTTTGAGTCCTCTAACCGATGTCTTTGGTCCCATGTCATTTTGATTTACCAATCTCAAGTTATGCACTTTGACTTAAAGTCCCTTTTTGTTGACTTTTGAAAATGACCTATAATGTTGAAATTGATAACTTTTTGTGAGAGCATTTCTTGGACTTGAAGTGTGAAGATGAGTTGTAGGAAATGTATTTCTCTTCAAAATGAGCTTTGGATGGAATTTTTATGATAATCCATGTGGAAGTTATGTCTTGGTCAAGTTACAGTTGACTTTTTCAACTGTCCAAATATGGAAACTTTTGCATCTTGAGACTTTTTGAGCCAAGCTTTGAGAATCATGATCAAGCATTGATCAAATGATGTTTGTGGCTTCAAAATAAGATGTTGACCAAAAATTTGAACTTTTGACTGTCAAATGACCATTTTGCCCCTGCAGTTGACTGTAGTGCAATTAGGGTTTTTGACTGTGCAATTTTGTGCTGTAAGTCTTGAAACTTGGTATGAGGATGCTTGACAATGTTTGTAGGCATGTGGGACTTGATTGGACCCTTGGAAACTTCATTTACTTTGCCAGAACCAAAACCCTAATTTTTGACTGTTAGGAGGCCCTTGAACTGTGCAACCCTTGGGGAGATTTTGAAGCTTTGACTTGGCAAACTTTGAAGAATATGGGAGGGAAAATTTTGGGGTACAACAGTTGCCCTTGTTCAATCTTCTTAGACCTGAGGATGCAGATTGACTGACGTGCCTTTCGTAATCCGAAGGTGGAAGATGATTGAACACTAGAGTGCCCAGAAATTTGCGCTCACATAGTAGTGTGATGATGGGAATGGGCTTATAGATGCCATTTGGAGATTGATGGATAGGATGATGGGCTTATAGATGCCATGCTAAGAGATGATGGATAGGTGGATGGGCTTATAGATGCCATCTGGGTGTTGGTCGCGTAAGATATTCCTTAGCGAGAACTTGCGTACCTGCAAAAGAAAAGGATTACCTGACCTGTTACAGGAGCTGGATCTGGAGCTTCAAAAGGTGATGAATGAACCAGGGATGGTTACTACCTCAACAGGAACGCTGAGAGAACCTTGGACGATTACTACCTCAACAGGAACGCTGAGAGAACCATAGGCGACTTCAACCTCAACAGTATCGCTGAGAGAATCTTGGGCGACTTCAACCTCAACAGTAACGCTGAGAGAATCTGGGGACGATTACTACCTCCGCAGTAACGGGGAGAGAACCATAGGCGACTTCAACCTCAACAGTATCATTGAGAGAATCTTGGACGACTTCAACCTCAACAGTAACACTGAGAGAATCTTGGATATCTTCTATTGAGTCTTTATCAGGAAAATCTGTTAGGGGTCGATTTAACTGGACTAGAGAAGGCTTTTGACTGGATGCAGGAATCGAATCTGGAATAGTCTTTCGAATGAATCTGGACTAAACAATAGAATAGTCTCCGGGTCTGGAGCATCTCTAAGTTGTTTGAGAAGAAACTGTGAATAAGTGATAGACTAGCATCCGGTTCTGGAGTATATCTGAGCCATCTTTGAGAAGAAACTTGAATAAGCCGAAGAACAACATCCATATCTGGAGCATTTCCAAACTATATCTGAATGAATCTGGGACAAGTATCAGAAGGTATCCATATTCGGGTCACATCTGAACCATCTCTAGAAAGGTGATCTCTGAATAAACAATAGAACAACTTCCGTGTCCAGAGCATCTCTAAGTTATCTGAGGGGGGGGTCTGGAATAAGTGTCAGAACGTCGCCATGCCTGGGTCACATCCGAACCATATCTGGAAGGAAATCTGGAAGAAGTATCAGAACGTCGCCATATCTGGTTCACATCTGAACTATATCTAGAAGGAAATCTGGAAGAAGTATCAGAACGTCGCCATATCTGGTTCACATCTGAACTATATCTAGAAGGAGATCTGGAAGAAGTATCAGAACGTCGCCATATCCGGTTCACATCTGAACTATATCTAGAAGGAAATCTGGAAGAAGTATCAGAACATCGCCATATCTGGTTCACATCTGAACTATATCTAGAAGGAAATCTGGAAGAAGTATCAGAACGTTGCCATATCTGGTTCACATATGAACTATATCTAGAAGGAAATCTGGAAGAAGTATCATAACGTTGCCATATCTGGTTCACATCTGAACTATATCTAGAAGGAGATCTGGATGAAGTATCAGAATGTCGCCATATCCGGTTCACATCTGAACTATATCTAGAAGGAAATCTGGAAGAAGTATCAGAACATCGCCATATCTGGTTCACATCTGAACTATATCTAGAAGGAAATCTGGAAGAAGTATCAGAACTATATCTAGAAGGAAATCTGGAAGAAGTATCAGAACGTTGCCATATCTAATTCACATCTGAACTATATCTAGAAGGAGATCTGGAAGAAGTATCAGAATGTCGCCATATCCGGTTCACATCTGAACTATATCTAGAAGGAAATCTGGAAGAAGTATCAGAACGTCGCCATATCCGGTTCACATTTGAACTATATCTAGAAGGAAATCTGGAAGAAGTATTAGAATGTTGCCATATCTGGTTCACATCTGAACTATATCTAGAAGGAAATCTGGAAGAAGTATCAGAACATCGCCATATCTGGGTCACATCTGAACTATATCTAGAAGGAGTCGCGATAGTTGATAGTAATCATCTTTGTATTGACCTTTCCTGAAAAGGTAAAGCATCAGTTGTATGCAAGATCATGATGCATGAACTGCATGATTTCAGGATGTCCTCAAAATTGATGAGATTCGTGTAGTATAATGCATATGCATGCTATAATGTATGAAGATGTAATGTTCATGAATGTATTTTTGTCTAAGAAAATAAATCCTTGACGGGTGCCAGGAAGTTAACTCCTGGGCTGGTGTTGAAGAATAGATTTTGCTTCCGCTGGGGATGATAGTTGCAAGAATACCAGTAGGAGAAGATAACTCCGTTGGGGAATAAACTTGGCGAATGGATTACTCTGCGGGGAGAAAAGTACCCTAACGATCTTGCTGGGGAGCAATACTCTATGGGAAGAGGGGTACTTTGCTGAAATGTTGATGGTAACTTCACTGGGGATACCATTGTTGTGTTGGAAGTGTTGATAAACTTCGCTGGGGATAAGAAGACTTCGCCGAGGACGATCTCTCTGTGGCTTTTGGCTGAGGATAACCCAGTTATATCCTGGTAAGGAAATAACTCTTTGAATAAAACCGGGAGACGCGTGTTCGTGCTCTGCGAGGGTAAGCTTCCAGAATCTACTGGGGATAAGCTTACTGCTTGGAGAGATGGATTCCAACTTTCTTGGGGAAACTAGATTGGACTCTCCTGGGGAAGTATTGAACTGTATTGGTTATGTTCTTCAACGGAACCTACCTTGATACCTTGGAGGACCGAAAAATCAGATTGCTTAGACAACTCTTTATTGCCCCTGTTTCTGATGTGGGAGAGGAAGATACCTGTGGAGGTGCTTGATGACTGCCGATTTGACCAATCTTCTTCTGGTAGGCAAGTGACGAGATGACAGGACATAGTCGTACGCTCTGATCCCTAACTTTTGCCTGGACCGCCCTTTCGGGTTTTCAGTCCACCGGGATACCCATTTTTGCCCAAGCCGCCTTTTCAGGTTTTCGACTTGCCGGGTGTACAGATTTTTCCATTTCATCCCTTATTTTTGCCCGAACCCTTTTTGGTTCGCCGGGAAGCCCTTGTTTTTGCCTAGGTGTGTCAACCTAGCGGGTCTTTATTTTTGCATAGTATTTTTCGACTATGTCCGTGCTTTCAGAATGTAGGGAGTTGCCCCTGTTAGAAGTGTTTTGTCCTGCCACCAGAAGGTGTTTGATCAGGCAAGATTCGTTGTTGGAATGCCCCAAGTGACTCAGGCAGAGGTTTGCCCCAGGCCATTTGGCCTTTGAGAGATTCTCCGAATCTTGATTGGACTTCCCCAGATGATAGACCATGATTATATCATGCCCCTTGATTGGAAGTGCTTCTGTTCATTAAGCATTCGTCGTGCGAATTTCTATGCTGTTCAAACAAAATGTCATATGCAAACAAAGTTATGTTAAAAATGCAAGGCTTATGTCTGTCTTGAAGATTTTTTTGAAAATGCATTCTTTTTCATAAAACAAATGAATGTTTGTAAAACGTGATGTCAACTCCGTATTTTACCGTAAGCCTTAAGGAGTCAGGATACCTTTCGTAACAATATGCTTTCGAACTAACCCATGCTTCAGCTAGGGCTTTTAAGGGTTATAACGTAGCCTGGTTAATGGTTTAAGAAACAAAGGATAAAGGCTCAAATTATTTGTACCCACCTGCTCTTCGTGATGTTCTCCAAACCTAAGCTCAGTTGATCGTGCGTTAGACCTTGTTTGAGTCTTTGTCCTGACGTTCCAGATATTGATGATTTATTCTGAATAGGCGGTCATTTTGTTAAGGGTTTATAAGACCTCTTTCTTTTTGATTTTGTTATCCCTGTTTTTTGCCTGAGCTGTTTCCTTTTTTGGAATTACAGTCAGCGGGATGCCCCAGTTTCGTAAGTCCCCTTTATAGGTTTTGACTTTTTGGGCTTTTCATTTATGAATTTTTTGATAATGACTACCTGTCTTTACGATTGTTCGGAACCATCACTGTCTTTCTTTTTTTCGTAAGGATCTCTTTGGTGCCATTTGTTGCGCACTTGGATCAACTGAGAGAACTACCCTGCCCCAGGTTATGATAAAGGGTTTTAATTTTCGAACAGAAAAACTCCTACTTCTTTGGCTCAGAGGGGTTGACGAGGGATTATCTTCCTTATTACTCCAGTGTTTAGGAATTGAAACAATACCTGTACCTCATCAGCGGGGTCTATTCAAAGCATACTGCAAAGATAGCGGTATCGTTTTCGTCATCCTCCCTCAAGAGGCTTAGAATTATTAATCGAGAGTTGATCATCACAGAAAAAATGAAAACGATTTTGAATATAATGAAAACAATTGTATTAATTCCCAAAACAGACATATGTGATGCTTTAATAGAATAAAAGAGTTTGCTATGACATTAATTGTTTGTATGAGCAAAGAAAAATATAACTCGGAAATTCAAATAAACAAAAGGTCCTCAATGATTAGGCAACGGAGCAGTGATTATGTTCGGAGTCTCAGGTACTTCAAATTGAATCTCTCCGGCGTCGATCATGTCTTGAATCTTGTTCTTGAGAGGCCAGCAGCTGTCCGTAGTATGCCCCGGGCTATCAGAGTGGTAGGCACACCTCTCATTAGGATGGTAGTTCGGAGCAGAAGTGTTCGGATTCCGAAGAGGAGCCCTTAAGGTGATCAGCCCTGCCTTCAACATTTGTTGTAGTGCTTGATCCAGCGACATGTTGATCTTGGTGAACTGTCGTTTGGGTGCGCTCTCCTTGCGCTGCTGCCCCTGTCCCTGTTGAGCAGGTCTAGGATTGGAGATCTGGGTTGCCCCTACCTCATGACGGCTCTTTTTACCGTGCACAGCATTGGACTCTTTCTTTCCATGATGAGGCTTTTTATCAGAAGGTGCAGCCTCTTGAATCTTCCCAGACCTGATGCCAGCTTCTATTCGCTCTCCAGTCAAGATAAGATCTGTGAATCCAGCAGACGAATTCCCAATCAGGTGGTTGTATAATGGACCAGACAGGGTCCCCAAGAACATGTCCACAAGTTCACGGTCAGTCAGCGGTGGTTGTACCCTACCGGCCAGGTCTCTCCATTTCTGCGCATACTCTTTAAAACCTTCTCCCGATCCCAGCGACATACCCTGGAGTTGAGTACGCGTAGGAGCGAGGTCGGCATTGTACTGATACTGCTTGTAAAAAGCAGTAGCCAACTCCTCCCAGTTACGAACCTTGGTTCCATCCAGCTGATAGAACCATTCGAGATGAGTCCCTGAAAGACTTTCCTGGAAGAAGTGGATCCACAAGTTCTTGTCCACAGTATACGGTTGAATCTTCCGCACATAAGACCTGAGATGCAGCCTGGGACAAGATGCCCCATCGTACTTAGCAAAAGAGGGTGCTTTGAATTTGTGTGGGGTCACCACACCAGAAGTTAGACTCAAATCTCCGAAATCCAAACCAGGTACTTGTTGAATTTCCATTGCATTCAGACGGTCTTCCAACTGCTTGTACTTGTCTTCAGCAGGAGGGTATTGTTCGTCGTTGAAATCTGTCTCGTTGTTGGAGACCACTGGACTGGGAACCCTTTCCTCCTGATGACTGCCTTCCCCAACAAATGGAGTAGTCCTCTCAGTTTCAATCTGCAGTGTATTCCCAGATCTGCGCCTAGGGTTGAACAGCACAGTCCTCTTCTTCTTCTTTTTCAAGAGCAGAGTCTTCAGATCTTGTTGCCCCTGGGCCAAATTCATGATCAGCTCTTGAAACTGGGCATTCTGAGCCTGGAGGGCCTTGATGGACTGCTCAGTTGATGATTCAGGATTCATGACAATTGGCTGAAATAAACAGCGAAGAAGGTAAGAGACCTGTCAAAAGGGTACCTGTAATGCAATGATATGTATGTATATATATATATATATATATATATATATATATATATATATATATATATATATATATATATATATATATATATATATATATATATATATATATATATATATATATATATATATATATATATATATATATATATATATATATATATATATATATATATATATATATATATATATATATATATGCAATGTTTTCAAGGATCTCGCGGGGAAAACAAGAGAATTGTTAGAATTGGGATCCGATGGCTTGATTGAAGGAACTGCATATTGTTGAGAGTCCTTTGTCAAGGGTCAAAGGCTCACCATATCCAGTGGGTCATAGCCCCTGACAACCTTGGCTAGAGGAAAATAAATCCTCTTTTCCCCTTGCTAGATGTTTGATTTATCATGACCTGCATCACAAGCCCTTGAGATCCTTGAAATGGGTTAGGATGTATGCAATGGTATGATGTTATGCTATGCATGGGGTAATGTAAGTAAACCCTGTTATGAGTCCCAATTAAGGACTGCAAACCAAACCTGCAAGAAACTCAGGTGTCAGATAACAAGCATGCAAATAGGCAAGTACGAAGGCACACAAGTCACACAAGAGAAACCCTTAGAGTATAAGCCAGCATGAGGTCTGGGTATTACCCTCTTGAAGTTGGTGGGCTCAACCTGTCCTATTAGAAGTAACCGGGTTCTAGGGGTCCCAATATCACTGGATTGCTTCCATTGTTCATCGTTTCGATTTAGCCACTGAACTGGCGACCGAAATATTCCAGGAAAGCAACCCTCAATTGAGTGTAGTATCGAGTATCAACCAACCTCGGACTGCACCAAAGTCAGTTATCTCACTACCCTAAAGAGGCCAAGATAGTTCAATTAAGGTTCCTAAGGTCTGTTGATGCTTCACGACACCACGTGGAGTCCCCGTACTCTCCTTGACTGAACTCAAGGGTTACCGGTACACACCAAAGTGCCACATCAACGTAGCAGACTGTTTCAACCATGTCGGTATACCCCGCACAGTTCCCTCACAGCCTTGTTGCTACTTTCTAAGAAGGTATCCCCCAGATCCGGGTTAGGATCTATAGAACTCCCAAGACAGTCCCACAATTTAAAGCAAGCAAAGAAAGCAATTGAAAACACAGTTATGAACTAACCCTAAGGTACACCTCACTTTATAACGAATTCCCCAGCAGAGTCGCCAGTTCTGTGATCGGTGGATCTGGAACTGACTGTTTAACACTGGTTCGCGAAATGTCGCGGAAGCAAGAGTCGCCACCGTCTTTTATTTTCTCCAAATGGAAAGGACAAAAGCACAGAAAAATTCCTTATAGAGATTGCTCTCGGTTCGGGAGGTAGGTTATAGAAAGGGAAGGTGTTAGCACCCTTTCTATCCATGGTTATCCATGGGCTCTTAGATACTTGCTCACTTGTGTTTTCAAAAAGTGGTTTGTTTGCTTTTCAATTGTGGGTTTTAAAAAGTTTCTTTGAAAATTTCAGTTCGACTCTTGTATCGGTCCTCAAGAGTGTTTGAAAAATTGCTTTCGAAAGCTTTTTGAAAAGGTGTCGGTGTGAAAAGTATTTTTGATTTTGTCTTGAAATTAGAGCAAGTATCTAGAGTCGTCTACCTACCCTAAGGAATTCGTCTGTGTAAATGTCCTTTAAAGTAGTGTCATCCCACCATTGAGAGGTAGGTAGCACCACCGTTGGAGGTGTTCGGGTCAATTCGAAGGTTCGGGACATGGTGATCACCAGAGCAATGGGAAGACACCTTAGAAGCTACCCTCATGCCAGGTTCCCGGATCATGAGGACTTACTAAGACATCCTCTACTCGACGATCACCTTTCGAAAGGCAAGGCAACAGTGAGGCGTACCCTAGGGGTGGTGTGTGATTTGTGTGTCAGATTCGTTTATTTTTGTCTTGTCATGTCATGGGTGATCTACGCGTTTGTTTTTATTTTAGTCATTCATTATTGCATGCCATTATTAACAGTTAAAAAAGTGCGGAAATTAAAGTTCCTAAACTATTACAAAGGCGCGGGTCCACATCGCCAAATTAAAATCCAGGACCCGATTTGACAGAAAATAAAGAAATAAAGTGCGAGAAATATAAAATGTCCGAATTACATGGCTTTGGGAGAATTACATAGATATTTAAAAGAAGGAATAAAAATGCGCGAATTGAATTAAAATTGAAAGCGAGGGCGTTGGACCCTTTTTTAATGATATTAAATTATATTGAGAAAATTAATTTAATTAAAATAAAAAAGAAATTATTTTTGAGGTTTTTTGTATTTATGGTTTTTTATGAGAATTAAATGAAATTAAAATATTAATTAACCCTAATTCTAGTTTTTCTTCATTTATTAAGAAAAGCATTAAACTTTAACCTAAAATTAACCCTAATTAATTAATTGCAAGTATTTACAAAAAATAATAATTAATAATTAATAATTAAAAGAAAAAGAATGAAAAATACTTAAAACCCTAATTCTACACTTTTTAAGTTTATTATGAAAAATATTTGAATTAAACCTAATTTTAAAAAGCTAAATCAATTAATGATATTTATTTACAAAAAAATAACATTTAAATAAAAATATTTATTTTTGTCTTTTTCTGATTTTTCATATTATTTTTATATTTTATGAAAATAAATTAAATTAAAGGAATTAATTAAAAAAGGAATAATTGAAACAAATAAAATAAAGAAAAGAAAAGAAATACAATACCTTGGGGGGTTCTGTCCCCAATTGGAGGTAAAGTCCTAGCAATTCTGGCCCATTAAGCCTTGGCCTTATGGACTTTTTGGCTAGCATGTAGGTGCATTGACTCATGCCTAGGATGTTCTTCAAATCTCCACCTTTTGATTGGGATCATGAGATGCGTGGCATGCTTGGATTGTGAGTTGCATGGTGGACGCTGAAGCTTGAACTGCATAGAATCATTATTAGAAAAATAATATGGAAAGGGAGGGGGACCTGGGATTCGAACCCAGGTCCCAGAGATCACCAATACACACGCCTGCCACTTGAACCAACGAAGCGCTTTGTTTATAATGTCACTAATAAATAATATGAAATAAAACAAAAGTTAGTGGGGCGTTTTCGCGCGAAATTTGAACGATCCAATCATTGGCCTACACTTCATCATCTTCTCCATGGCTTTTGTACCGGAAACAAAAATTACATTCAAATAGCGGGGGTTTTAAACCCCCACTAAATAGTAAGCATGAAAATAGCGAATATGAGATGCTGGCTCATAAATTAGGTGCGAGGTATGTGTTCAGATCGTCCAAGCATGCTGGGTTTAATGGTCTAGGTCTCACGTCCTAATTGTTCCATAACTGAGAAACCCCAATTCAAGGTTTTGAAAACCCTAAGCGTCGTTCATGGTGAAATCGCGTATGGGCAATGATTCTTCAATTAAATCATACTGCTAGCTTCAGAATCAACTCATTAGTACAAATCAAGAATCAAAATGCATGGATATGGCCTGAATAATAAAACACGATTATGCAAAAAGAAGGACACAGCCTGACTTGTAATTACCAATTCTTGATGTTAGGGATGATGTTTTTTATTCCAACACGTTCCTTGAAGCCTCAGGAACACAATGGAATGATTGTTTTGGCTTGAATCGCACTAGAATATAGTTTTTAGTTTTGGAATTTTTGTCAAAAAACTCAAACTTGGTTATGCTTTTCTGGGGCAGCTGGGAGATTTTGAACACTAGGGTTTGCATGAGTATATATGTGTGAATGATTAGGGTTGAGTTTTTGGTCCAAAGAATCTTTGCAATGATGGAATCAATATTTGATTTTCATGCCATAATTTTTCAATCTTTTTTCATGTAAATTTGATACAAATCATGTTCAATTACCTTGATTCTTTCCAAATCTGATCATGCACGAAATATTGAGTGTATTTCATGCATAAAAAGATTTAAAAACTTAGGTTTGGTATTTTTCATATATTTTAATTAATTAAATGAATTATTAGCAATTAAAAATTCAAATAAATAAATAAAATGATAAAAAACTTCCCTTTGGGCCAAATGGTCGTGCACATGCCTTGGATGATGAATCTTGGAAGAAAAAGAGGCTCATTAGCATTTTTAAGACATTTGAAGCAAAGTTGACTTTTCAAAATATCCAAAAATTTCCCAACTTCCACAAGGCATATCTTGCTCAATTTTTAAGCTTTGCTCATGTTCTTGGACATTTTGGAAAGGTCTTTGAGTCCTCTAACCGATGTCTTTGGTCCCATGTCATTTTGATTTACCAATCTCAAGTTATGCACTTTGACTTAAAGTCCCTTTTTGTTGACTTTTGAAAATGACCTATAATGTTGAAATTGATAACTTTTTGTGAGAGCATTTCTTGGACTTGAAGTGTGAAGATGAGTTGTAGGAAATGTATTTCTCTTCAAAATGAGCTTTGGATGGAATTTTTATGATAATCCATGTGGAAGTTATGCCTTGGTCAAGTTACAGTTGACTTTTTCAATTGTCCAAATATGGAAACTTTTGCATCTTGAGACTTTTTGAGCCAAGCTTTGAGAATCATGATCAAGCATTGATCAAATGATGTTTGTGGCTTCAAAATAAGATGTTGACCAAAAATTTGAACTTTTGACTGTCAAATGACCATTTTGCCCCTGTAGTTGACTGTAGTGCAATTAGGGTTTTTGACTGTGCAATTTTGTGCTGTAAGTCTTGAAACTTGGTATGAGGATGCTTGACAATGTTTTTAGGCATGTGGGACTTGATTGGACCCTTGGAAACTTCATTTACTTTGCCAGAACCAAAACCCTAATTTTTGACTGTTAGGAGGCCCTTGAACTGTGCAACCCTTGGGGAGATTTTGAAGCTTTGACTTGGCAAACTTTGAAGAATATGGGAGGGAAAATTTTGGGGTACAACACCCATCTTGCCCCTCAAGTTTTCAAGTTGATTTCCATCAAGAGCCCTGGTAAAAAAATCAGCCAACTGTAGCTTAATGACACCATGTTCCAGTTTAATTGTCTTCTTCTCTACAAGGTCAATGTGCTTGGTCCTGCTATGCTGAATAGGGTTCTTGGAAATATTTATTGTATTAAGATTGTCACAATACAATGTCACAACATCTTGTGAGACATTATACTCAGTGAGCATCTGTTTTGTCCAGATAATTTGAGAACAGCTACTACCAGCTGCAACTATTTCAGCACAGAGTTGAAAAGGCATTCTTTTGACATGAATCATAGCTCTGGCAGATTCCTGTATGATCCTATTTTTCCTTCTGTCAACTCCATTTTGATGAGGAGTTATAGGAGAAGAGATTTCATGACTCATTCCTTCTGAGAAACAGAATTTATTAAACTTGTTGTTTCCAAATTTCTTGTCATGATCACTTCTGATTCTGATAATACATCCTTCTTTTTGAGTTTTTTTGCACGGTTCTCTAAAAACTTCAAGGTTATTCACCACATCATAGACATATCTCTTTTTACCAAGCCTTTCAATTTGATGTTCACCACAAACCCTCCTTTTATCAATTTGCAGTCTTGGAATCCTTCTGACTGCTTCCATAGAGATAGTTCTTTTCATTCTTCTTAGATGAAGATGGTCAAGTTTTTGGTGCCACAGTTTCATCTCTTTTTCTTCTTTGGTAATAGAACACATAGTGGAGTTATTAGTGTTCTCAGGCTGCCACAAGTAACAGTTATCTTTAGATCTGATTCCTTTCATTACAACTTCTAGTTTTTCATTAATTACTAGGCATTCAGATTTTGAGAAGTTGACCTTGAATCCTAGATCACACAATTGACTGATACTAATGAGATTAGCAGTCAGGCCTTTTACCAATAGTACTTCATTCAGATTTGGAACTTCAGGGCAGTCCAAATTACCAACTCCTTTGATTTCACCTTTAGCACCATCTCCAAAGGTCACATAACTAGTGGTGTGAGGTTTAACATGATTGAGAATGTTCTTTATTCCAGTCATGTGCTTAGAGCACCCACAGTCAAAGTACCAGCCTTCCTTTGCAGAGACTCTCAGGGAAGTGTGGGCTATCAGGGCAGTAGCCTTTTTCTTCCATTGAGGAGTATGTGGTACCCTTTTTTGACTTAGGTTTAACACCTGGGCTCTGATTAGGGTATCCATACAATCTGAAGCAGAAAGGCTTAATGTGACCATACCTCCCACAATGATGACATCTCCATCTTTGGTACTTTTTCTTCATATATCTCTGTTCCTGATGTTGAGAGTTGTGTTGAGACATCTGCTTTGACATTTGTTTAACAGGCCTGATCTTCTTGTCTGTACTAGATTTCTTTGCTTCCACAAATCCTAGTCCAGATTTGTTTCCCACATTTTGTCCAACCTGAAGGATCTCTTCCAATTTGTCTGTTCCATTTGTCAGCATCTTGACAGATTTGGTCATTTGGTTCAGTTGTGAGTTCAGCAATTGAACTTCCCCTTCTAGATGACTTATAGTTTCAAGGTCTGCCCTTTTTTCAGCCTCCAACTTTATGATGAGTTTTGATTGTTTCTCATTCTGCACATAGACTTCAGCACTTCTGATACACAATTTCTTGTAAGTATCATCCAGTTCTTCAAATGTCACTTCTTCATCACTAGTGTCACTTTCAGAGGTGCAAACACCAGTTAGAGCAGTAACTAGTTTGGCAGATTCTTCTTCAGAATTACTTTCTGAATCACAGTCAGACCAAGTAACAGTCATTCCTTTCTTTTGTTTCTTAAGAAAGGTAGGACATTCAACTCGAATATGCCCATATCCTTCACAACCATGGCATTGAATTCCTCTGCCTTGATTTCCCTTCTCTTCTGACCTTGGTCTTCTGCTGGAACTGTCAATGTCAGAGGGAATGTTATGAACATTAGACCTTGACTTTGGATCTATTCTTTTGATGCGTTTATTGAATTGTCTTCCAAGCATGGCTATAGCTTCTGAAATATTTTCTTCTTCATCCTCCTTGTCTTCATCTTCAGTGTTGGATACAAGTGATATGCTCTTGTTCTTATTGTCAACATTTTCAGTGATCCCCATCTCAAAAGTCTGAAGAGACCCAATGAGTTCATCCACTTTCAACTTGCTGATATCCTGGGCTTCCTATATAGCAGTTACCTTCATTGCAAATCTTTTAGGCAAGGATATGAGAATCTTTCTCACCAGTTTTTCTTCTGACATCTTTTCTCCCAATGCTCCTGAGGTGTTGGCAATCTCCAAGATGTTCATGTGAAACTCGTGAATGGTTTCATCTTCCATCATTTTTAGATTCTCAAACTTGGTAGTCAGCATCTGAAGCCTTGACATTTTTACTTTGGAAGTGCCCTCATGGGTAGTTTTGAGAGTGTCCCAAACTTCCTTGGCCAGTTCATATTGATGTACTAGTCTGAATATGTTTCTATCAATTCCATTGAACAAGGCATTTAAAGCTTTGGAATTACCCAGGGCTAACTCATCTTCTTCTTTACTCCATTCTTCCTCAGGCTTCAGACTGATTGTCCCATCTTTCTCAGTTATGGTGGGATGGTTCCATCCTTTGTCAGCTGCTCTCCAAGCCTTTTTGTCCAGAGATTTTAAGAAGGCAATCATACGAGGTTTCCAGTAGTCATAATTTGTTCCATCCAGAATGGGTGGTCTATTTCCAAAAACTCCTTCTTTGTCCATAGTGCCAGAAAGTGATATCCCTAGATCTCACCCAGTAATACAGGCAGGGTGCCTGCTCTGATGCCAATTGTAATTCTGGCTGCAGATACTCAATGTCACGTTCAATGTTATGACACCGTATCTGACTTTCTATAAGACAGTAAATACAAAAACAGTAAAGAACACAGTCAATTGTTTACCCAGTTCAGTGTGCAACAACACCTACTCTGGGGGCTACCAAGCCAGGGAGGAAATCCACTATAAGAGATATTAATTTAGGAATAAACCAACCAGTTTATCTCCTTCACTTAAGACCTACCCAATGCAACTTCAATCTAAGTACAACTTAAACCTGAGTTCCTACTCACTCCCCCTCAATCACAACAGTGATACTTAAAACAATTGACTAACGATTTAATGAAGACACTCTTCAAAACATACACTTGATTATGCTTCACGGCTTTTTAATCAAGCAACACAAACACTCTTGCTTCACAGCTTTGAGTGATACATAAACCTAACTTGACTTTGCTTCAAAGCTTTAGTCAAGAGACACAAAACACTCTTGCTTCAAAGCTTTGAGTGATACAAAACCCTTACAATTAAAATTTATTCCAAGGCACTTATCACAATGATACTTGCTTGGATTACAATAGTTAAAACTATACAGCTTCTAAATGATCTTCTGTCAAAAGGGATAAATTACAAACAGCAACCCTGTTGAATATATAGCAGCTGCTTCTTTAGTTAGGGTTTCCACAAAAAGCTAGGGTTAATTCCGTTTGACCTTAAGACTTGGTCACAGGACTTTATCAACCAGGTTAGGGTTGAGCTAGGTTAACCCCAAGTCCACGAGAGATTCTGTTCTGGAAAGACTGAGTCATTTTCCTGAAAAAACTCAGAATTAACCAAATTGCATAACTGTTAGTTCAGAACAGGATGTCTTAACATTTGTTATGACATCTGAATTCTTGTTTACTGATTTTGGTAAATGTGATCATTTTGCAAAATGCTCAGATACACACTCATAAACATCAGTACCTGTATACCACTATTTTTCTGCAAAGGTACCTAATAAACCAGTACCTAATAAATCAGAATGTTATGACATTAGTCATGACATTCACACACCTGGTTTTACCAAAAATGCATGCCAATACCTAAACAAGTACAAAACCTTAAAATTGGAAGATTTGGTTGGTTCATTGGAGGCGCATGAGATTAGGATTGTCGAAAGGACAGTAGTTAAAGACTCGATACATTCTTTGCAAGCTCAGTCATAGAAAAAGAATGGTGGTTCCAAAAAATTGACAAAGACTCGGGGAAAGAAGTCTTGGTTGAATTCGCACAAGAATAAGGTCGATGGCAGAGCTTCCGAATCCTCGAAAAAATGAGAAGGAAATTCTTATCACAAAGACAAAGAAGAGAAAAAGGTGTGCGATGCTATAACTGTGAAAAGTGCGGTCACTTGGCCAAGCATTTATGGCACATGAAAGACAAGGGATCGCCAAAAGGCAAGGAAGAAGGAGCGAACCTTGCACGTCAAGATACATATGATTCTGATGACTCAGTGGTTATGGCTGCAGTTGCAGATAAACATGTTGAATCCAAGATCTGGCTCCTCAAATCATACTGCTCGAATCACATGACTGGTCAAAAAATATGGTAAGCAGATTTCAACTAGTCGAAGAAGAGCAAGGTAAAACATGCAGATAATAGCTCATTGCAAGCAGAAGGTACTGGTAACATAGTTTTTAAAAGGAGTGATGGAGCAAAAACTATGATCAAAGTTATACTCTATGTACCTAGAATAAAGTGTAATCTGCTAAGTGTTGGACAACTGAAAGTTATACTCTATGTACCTAGAATAAAGTGCAATCTTCTAAGTGTTGGACAATTGATCGAAAAAGGTTTCTCGGTGGTTATGAAAGGTGGAGCTTTGGAACAGTTCAACACTTAGAATAACTTGGTCTTGAAATCTGCTCAGTCGAAGAACAATACATTTAAGACCTTGATCAGTTCAACAAAGGTAAAATGTCTAGAAACAGTTGTCGACCACAAGAATATCTGGTTGTGGCATTTTAGGTTTGGTCACTTGAACTTTCGATCACTCGATCAAATGATTACTCAAGATATGGTAATAGGCATACCAAGTCTTGAGATGCCCGATAAACTCTGTGGCGGTTGTATAGTTGGAAAGCAATCCAAAAAGTCTTTCGTTTCGGCTATGCCAATGAGATCCTCCTGCATACTTGAAGTTGTACATACAGATATATGTGGCCCATTCGAAGAACATACTATTGGCGAAAATAGGTATTTCATCTCATTTGTTGATGAGTACATCTAAAAACTCTGGATCTATGTGATCAAGCTAAAGGACAAAGTATTCAAAATCTTTAAGAGATTTAAGATACTTGTCAAAAACCATAGTGAAAAGAAGATCAAAGTTCTGTGAACAAATGGAGATGGAGAATACACATCCAAGATGTTTGAAGAGTTCTGTGTAGAACATGATGTTTATCATGAGGTAACTTCTCCTTATACGCCTCAACATAATGGAATTCTATAAAGAAGAAATATGACCATATTGGATATGGTGAGACGCATGCTAAAGCAAAAGAATTTTCCAAAATCCTTATGAGGTGAAGTTGTTTCCACTGCTGATTATATTCTAAACAGGTGCCATACTAAGAAATTGAAGAACATGGTTCCTAAAGAAGTATGGAGTGGCAAACGTCCATCAGTGATTCATCTAAAGGTGTTTTTCTCTATGTGTTAAAGCATATTCCTGATGCAAGAAGAAGAAAACTTGATGACAAGAATGAACCTATGATTCTAGTGGAATATCATAAAAATGGTGCATACAGGCTATTCAATTCAATTAATAAAAAAATTGTGATAATCGAGACATTGTGATTGATGAGAATTCTGTGTAGGATTGGAATTCTGATGATGCAACTAACAAGCCAATGATGAGCTACGAATTCAACAAAGAAACTTATGAAGTTGAAGTCGAAGAAATTTTTGATATTCCAGTCAAAGTCAAAGCAGTTGCTAACATTCTCGAAACATTCAAAGTCAAAGTGGGTGTGGCTAACACAACCAAAGACCTCAAAGAAATAGATTTCTTCCAACAAGACTTCAAGACTATGAAGTGACTAGGGATGATGAAGTAACACCAGATGGAGAGTTAGTTCATTTTGCTTTACTTGCAGGTGCTAAACCAATCAACTATAGAGAGGCTTTTAAGAATAGACAATGGAAGCCAGCTATGGTCGAAGAGTTACAAGAAATCGAAAGAAATAACACATGTGAGTTATTCAAATTTCCAGCACACACAAAAGCTATTGAAGTAAAGTGGGTGTTCAAGTTTAAACATAATGTTGATGGGTCGATAGCAAGATATAAGGCGAGATTGGTAGCTCGAGGATTTCTTCAGAGAGCAGGACTCGGCTGCTCTGAAGTAATTGCTATTGTAGCAAGATTTGAGACTGTTCGACTAGTGGTAGCCTTTGCATACAAGAAAGGATGGTCAATATTTCACTTAGATGTGAAGTCAACATTTTTGAATGGGCCCTTAGACGAAGAGGACTATGTCACACAACTTCATGGATTATTGATTCGGAAGAAAGCGAGTAAGGTGTATAAGTTGCACAAAGCACTATATAGCCTCAAACAGGCACCTAGGGCATGGAACAAGAAGATTGACTCATATTTAGTCGAATTGGGATTTGTCAAATGCAATTCTGAGTATAGGAAAATTGAAATGTCATATCTGGGAAAATTGTCTTATTTCCTAGGTTAGAGAAGCATGGAGAGGAAGACAAAGTTGATGTAACTTTTTTAAACAAATATTTGGATCTCTGAGATATGTGTGCAACAGGCGACGTGATATAGGTTTCGCAGTCATATTAGTGAGAAGATACACGAGTGAACCAAGAGTGTCACACATGAAGGTCACAAGAAGAATCTTGACATACTTAAAAAAATAGATAAATTATGGAATTCTATTTCGATAAGATTCTAAAAGCAAAGAAGCTACAATTACTTGTTATTCAAATGTTGATTGGTGTTGAGATAAGGAAGATCGAAGAAGCACAACTAGTTATTTATTTCAAGTCTTTGACGCATCAATATCAGGGTGCCCTAGAAAGCAACCTACGGTGTCATTATCATCGTGTGGGGCTGAATATATAGCAGGCCCCTATGTTGCTTGTCGAGCAATTTGGATCAGATATGTGTTTGAAGAAATGGAAGTCGAAGTGAAGAAACTCCTGATGCTACATATCGATAACAGGTCAGCCGTAAATCTTGCAAAGAATCTAGTTCTGAGTGGAAGGAGTAAGCATATAGAAGCTAGATTTTACTTCTTGAGGGAGAAGTTAAATCAAGGTGAACTTGAAGTAATGCATTGCTCAAGTGAAGCATAGTTGGCCGACATTTTTACCAAAGGATTGAAGATCGACAGATTCCTGAATTTGAGAAATAAATTAGGAATAGTTCATATCGAATATGATTAGCATATGTTTGACAACTTGGATTATAGGGGGTATGTTGAGATATAAGATATAATCCAATTTGAGTAATCCAAGCCTAAGCTCAATTAAGGCTTGTTAGCCTACTTAGTGTACAAGTTAGTTTTATATAAATAGACATAGTTTGTAATTCAGTTTGAACAATTCAAATTCAATAATAGAATCTGTTTTTCCTTATTTTGTCTCTTTCTACCCTCACTAAAAATGCCTCACGCACTAACAAGGACGACCAAAGGGTCAAATGGGTAAGGTCAAAATCAAAGTAAATTCATTCTATATGATCTAAGATATAAAATTCACATCACACAAAATAAAAATTACACTTTATGATCTCCACTTTTCATGACACTCATCTTAAATATTGAACTGACTTAGACATTAGAGTGCCAATCATGTAGATTCTCCCCGTATTGTCGTATCGGAGATCCGCTGATTCAGGATTCCGTATCACCAACTTGCACAAAATTTTGATTTCATAATAGAACAATGGTAACGTATGTGGAAATCGTTTTTTGATTCCCGCAAAAAATCCATGAATGGGATGATCCTAGATCCAAATTCAGATATGTATCAGAGTCTTCGAAGAACTAAAGATAGTTACCTTTAGGATCTAGAAAAAGATTCTAGATCGACCTTCAAATCTCGCATCGCCTCAATTATCCATCATCAACACAATCCTTACTGTGACAATTTCAAAGATATGGCAAGTTTGTAATGACTTATGTCGTGGATCTGTTGTCGGAGACTCTTCTCCAGGCACCGAAGTACCTTTGAATGATAAATAAAGGTAGTGTCACACCAGAGTTTCTAGATGACAACAAGGTAAACCAAACTCCAAATTCAGAGTTATCAATGATTGAAGTAGTTATCATCATAAATCATACGGTACTCCGTAGTTGCGCTAAATAATAATTATTCTGATTTTGCTTTACCACATCTTAATATCATTACCTAGATTCACAATGATATTACATTCAACGGCTATCTGAAGTTGAAACACCTATTCCATCTGAAAATTTAACACTAAGTCGAGAAACGAAGATCTACGTGCACGAAAGCGATCTAGGAACAAGGAAAACCCACGAATTACGAATACAGATCTACCACCGATAGAAAAAAATTTCACTGTTGACGGAAGCTCTTACGAGATACCTCGTATGTAAGTTTTGAGTGAACAACCTAAGAGGAGGGTGGTGAATTAGGTGTAATAGTAATTTTAGATATTTTAAGCACTTTTTTCTGGTTTTTTGTAATTTTCTGGAATTATGAACAGATGGATGAATAAGAAAGAGAAAAATAAAGAGCGAAAAAATAAATGAACACAATGATGTATACTAGTTTCCCATATCAATGAAGAGTATATATAATCCCTTCCCACCCCGTGAGATATTTTCACTATTGTTAGATCTTTGTACAAGTCATACACTAAGACTTCATCTATAATCTTTTAACATCTACAAAGAAGCAAACTACTTCCTTGATTTCCAACAATACCATTAATTATGGTGGACTTTGAATCACCCTGACTCATCAGTTATGATGGACTTTGAATCACCCTGATTCAAATAACATTTCTCCAATAATCACCAACACTATGATGATTATCACATACACTTAGAAAGCACAACACTTTTTATCAACAAAATGATACTTTTGAATAAAAGATAATTTTTGGACAATTTCAGAAAATATATAATTCTTCTTCCCTTTTTAATATACACTTCAACAATATATATATATATATATATATATATATATATATATATATATATATATATATATATATATATATATATATATATATATATATATATATAAACCGTAAATACTCAAAATACACTTAAGAAATTGTTTTAATTGGTGTGAAAAATTAGTAATGAAAGAGGTAATTTGAAAACTAATGTGATTTTCCTTAAATACATCCTAAGAAGTCTCTATGAATTGATGCAAAAGTTTGAGACATTTTTTGAAGGTTTGCAATAGTTTATAATGGCGATGGTTAATGAAAATATACAATTTCAAATTCTGTAGAAGACTTCTTAAGTCAATTAAATGGATACCTGAATTAAAAAGTGCAGAACAATTTTTGAATTTTCAAAAAAAAAAATCAAATTTCAAAAGCAACAGGTTTATTAAATTGCTTAACAAGACTGACTACAACAAATAACACTTTTTACAACGGAACTTTTCACTTCACCCAACAAAAGTCCAAAGTGTAAACTATAGATGCGTCACATTTGAATTTATTTAATAAAAAATACCATATATTCCCTCGATTTTGCTTGAAACCGGGGGGGGGGGGGGATATAGTTAGAGGATGCATCTTTGAATCTCAACACTACATTTTATCATCTTTTAATTTTTTTAATAACCCATTACCTCGGTTTTTTCTTAAAACTGAGGGTTAAAGTATTTAGAGGGCATGTCTTTGACAATCTGACTCAACAATCTGGCTAGCTCTTCAGGAAGTTCACTATCTTCTTCAGCTTCTTCACTTAGTTTTATAGATTGGATTTTCAAAGTTATAATGAGCCATAGCATAATCATTTTTGACAAAATCCGGGATTAATAGGGGACAATATCTGCATGATTATGATTTTTATTTTTATTTTAGTTTAAGATTTAAAAATAAAAATAAAAACACATTGCCAATTTTTGGAAAAAAAAGAAGAGAAAGACGAGGAGCGAAATATTTGAATGCAAAAAGAAGTCCTTTATGAATGATAATTTTGAAATTGAAAACATTGTAGCCCTATAACTTGATCACTATATCTTGGAAAGAACGTAGGAATTATTGCATGATAAAAATAAAAAAAATTACTCTTCATAGAGGGTGACTTCGATGACGTCTTCGACAAACCAATTGACAGGCTCTTGACTCGGAACAATATGACGAATCCATTTGTCTATTTCACAATAAATGTCGCCTTCCTCTCTCACAACATGAGCTTCCTCATGGATGATACCTCCACTAACAAATTGGATTGGAGGAGGAATACCTTGAATTCTTGGAACGATAATTGGCGTGCTTCGTCCAGCCATGATGCTCAAACCCTTCTTGTCTTTCTGTGTGGGGAGATCAAACACTTTGCCCCAACCTTCAGGATGTCCAAATTCTACAACTTCCTGAGCTTGTCGGTACGATGCCATAGAGACTTCCGACTTCTTAACCTCTTGATGAGGAGTTTTTACAACTTGCACAGTTTCAAATTCTTGACACAGAGTCTCATGTATCTCACCCTCAATTTCAATATACCATAAGGTACTCAGATGACTGACGATATAGTCCTCTTCACCATAAACGGTGACCACTTTCCCATTAACCAGGAATTTTAACTTCTGATGCAAAGTTGAAGTTACAGAGCCGGCCCCATAGATCCACGAGCATCCTAGCAAATAGCAATAAGAATGATTGATATCCATGATAATTAATGTTGCGTTAATGATCTGGGGGCCTATCTTTATAAGCAAATCAACTTCTCCAAATATAGATCTTTTCAACCTGTCAAATGCCTTAACCACCAAATCTTTGGGCCTCAATCCAACCTCTTCTTAATCCAGTTTCATGAGGGAGGAATTTGGCAGAACATTGAAGGATGATCCCGTGTCAACCATCACACGGGATAAGGTAGTCTTTTCAATCTCTATTGAGATGTGCAGTGCCTTATTATGCTTCCTTCCCTCGGGAGGTAAATCAAAATCTGTGAAACCCAAGTCGTTGCTCGCAGAGATGCTAGCCACAATTCATTCAAATTAATTCACTGAAATTTCATGAGGAATAAATGAATTCCCAATAACTTCATCAATTCATTCATGTGAGAATCAGAATCCCAGAGTAGAGCAAGAATCGAAATCTTCGAAGGCATCTGGCTCAACTGGTCGATTATCTTGTAATCGCTCTTCTTTATATATTTCATCAATTATGCCACGTCTTTGGCTATCTCAGCATCCATAATTAGAACATGAGGGTTCTGCTCTGGTTCTGCATTATTAACCATAATCATCTTGTCTTTAACCTTAGCCAAAGTACCTGTACTACTTTCGGGTTAAATAGGTGGAGAGAAAATCTGACCACTTTGGGTAATCCCGCTTTCACTGACAATGTCATGAACTTTAGGCTTATCTTCTTCAGACTTAGTTTCTTCAGGTTTCTCCATAATAAGATTTTTCCCCTGATAGTAAAATTCACCACCGTAGTTCCAAGGAACTTCCTTGTCACTGACATACGACATTTGACCACGTAAAGTGACAGTCCGTACCACAACCCATGAATACACCTTTCTTCGACAACTGCTCTTTCACAAAAGATAGAGGTGTAATCAGTTGATTTACATCCATAACTAGATTCAGATTCTTGTCTTCAACAATGGAACTGACAGTGGCACCCCCATGAGGTGGAAAAGGTTGTTGAAGAATATTGGGAATTGGCACCGGCCCGAAGTTGATAGCCTATGAATCCAACAAGTCCTTCACCTTATGCTTAAAAGCATAGAAATTAGAGCATGATCGAGCGTTAAAGGTTTTCTATATCGATCCTAGGGATACAAGGGATTTTATGTTTGGACATAAGTGGATGGATATAGGGATAATACAATTGTGGTGCGCATAAGTATAATTTCTATTCTAATAAATGTGTATTTTAAATTTGTGCATCATCGGTAATTTTAATGTTAAAACTCGCTTATTTTTTGAATTTTGATTAACCATTTAGGTACATTAATTTTGTTTGTATGTAATTAAATAAATCATATATTTATGGATTTTTGGTAATATTTAGTATTCGATTTACAAATACTTTTGGAAAAGTGATTGAATCAATCATATCATCATAGTTATGAGAGAAGAATAAAGACTGTCACTTAGCACCATTTATCGATCCGCGAGTAATTTTGAAATTGTGGTTTCAATATTATTGTTAGTTTGAATGTTTTACCAAATACTAATTATGCCCGTGTTCATTCAAAGTAATTGCCAATTGATCATAATCTCTTTTCACACAAATATGATAATTACACTACACTATTCTCACTAGAAGACTGTAAAGATGTTTGTACACGTTGAGCATCTTGCTTCAATGCGCTTTAGATGACATAATCATCACAATGAGTTTGTAATATATGTTTGCAATATTTTTAAGTTTGATGTAAATAATATTTAGGTTTTTTTAACATTTTGGCAGTATATTGAAGTTATATTAGATATGTGTATATGTTGGTTTTATTATGGTAAAAAATATCGTATAAAATACATGTACTAAGAAAAGGGGCATATATGGAATATTAAAAAAAATATTTAAAAAAACATGTATTTCACCAAGGTTGAAACAATCAACCATGGTAAAAAGTGGCGCTCCAATTATTATATACCGTGCTATGATTGAGAATCGAATCCATGACCTTTATATATTTCTCCACGGTTAATCAACCATTATTTAAAATAATCATTTTTTACTATAACCTTTCTCTGAACACTTCCATTCCACCACCATGATTCTTTACCCATAGGTCCAAAACCTCTTGATTCACCCGAGTCTCTTTAGCTACTTTTTTTATCTATTGGACTATCTTATTCCACATATCATTTACGCTTCTTAATGGTTGTCCAAACCTTCGCTCCAAGATTTTGTGTTGGAAAATTCCTTGTTTTTCACCCTTCAAATGTAACCACTTGATTCACGGTGCTACATGTGGCTTCTTCTCTTTAATCTGCCTTTGATTCTTACATCCATAATTGATACTCTATGTTAGGTAGTCAAGATATCTCCCATAATAACTTTTCATCAATTAACTGAAACTCATCTGTCAATCCAATAATCTTGAGATATGATTTGAACTATGAAATTAGGTAAAGATGGTGCATTTGAATCCTTGAGATCATGTATTAAACCAATAAGTCATTTGTTAGGTCAAAAGTAAAAAAATGAACCTCCTTAGTCAAAACCCTAATTTTGACCATTTTTCCCTTTTGATGATCTGATCAAATTTCTCGAGGAATTATGATCCAAACTTGATTAAATGACACATATGAGTTCATAATGTTGATATGGACCAAAAATTATGAAGTTTGACTGTAAATTGACCATAATTGGCTTTTTCCTCAATATAGTTAATTTTAGGTCATCTGATCAACTGACTGAGCAAAAATGTGATCCAAGACTTGAAACTTGACATGAGCAATCTCGAGGGTTCCTAATGATCCATTAAAATCATATGGGGAATTAAAAGTTCAATTTTCCTTGTGAAAACTCAAACCCTAATTTTCAGTTGTCAGTGTTAAGGAAGTGTCTTGAGCTGATCAAACCTTGTGTAGTCTTGAACCAAATGAGATCTTATGAGAGATTTCTTGAGAAATGAGAGGGAAATTTTTGGGGTACAACAGCTTCCCCTGTTCAATCTTCTTAAACCTGAAGAGTTATATTGACGGATCCACCATTCGTGACTTGAAGGTGAAAGATGATTGAACATTAAAGTGCCCAGAAATTTGCACTCGAAAATGTATTGGGAATGGGCTTATAGATGCCATTTAGAGGAATGATGGTAAATACTGGAAGAGGTATCATCACAAGTCTTTGGTTAATTTATACTAAAACTTGATGTTTTACCTGTGGGAAAAAAGGGTTAGTTAAATGCAGATGTATGCATGATGTTCTCAAGATGAATGAGATTGTGCTAAATGCGTTTCGTATGTATATGCTATGATGTATGAATATGGGATACATATTTGTCTGGGAAAATAAATCCCTGACTACTGCTGAGGAGTTCTAGGAAGCTGAATCCCGGATTGCTGTTGGGGATGAAGAATATACATATCTTCAAATTTTGTTAAAAGAATGCTTCCGCCGGGGATCATCTCTTGAATGTTAGCTGTTATCTGGTCGGGTCCAAGCTTCATACCAACTTGTTGAGGATGAGGAAGTCAACTTCTATCTGGTCAGATTCCAGGTTTCATAATAACCTACCGGGGAAGAATAAATTAACTATTATTTGGTCGGATTCCAGGCTTCACATAAAATTTCTTGAAATTAAACTGTTATCTGGTCGGATTCTAGGCTTCGCAGATTTTTTTGAAGTGGATGAAATTAATTGCTATCTGGTCGGGTCCAGGCTTCACAATAAACTTGTCTGAAGAGATATAGTTGAACTGATATCTGGTCGGGTCCAAGCATTACAGTAACTTGCTTGGAACTAGTTGTTATCTGGTCGAACTCTAGGCTTCACAACAAACTTCTGAGGGGAATTGATATCTGGTCGGATCCAGGCTTCACAATAACTTACTTGAAAAGATGAAGTTGAACTGATATCTGGTCAGATTCAGGATTCACAGTAACTCGCTAGGGTAGAGGTAAACTCTATTGAATAAAAGAAGTTAAACCCTTGTCTGGTTGAGTCCATGTTCTTCAATATCTCTAAGAGTTAAACTATTGTCTAGTCGGGTCCAGGCTTCATAGTGTCTTGAGAAGTTAACTATTATCTGGTCAGGGCCAGGCTTCATAGTATTTGAAAGTTGTACTATTATCTGGTCGGGTCCAGTCTTCATAGTATTTGAAAGGTTACACTATTATCTGGTTGGGTCCAGGCTTCATAGTGTCTTGAGAAGTTAACTATTATCTGGTCGGGGCCAGACTTCATAGTATTTGAAAGTTGTACTATTATCTGGTCGGGTCCAGTATTCATAGTATTTGAAAGGTTACACTATTATCTGGTTGGGTCCAGGCTTCACAGTGTCTTGAGAAGTTAACTATTATCTGGTCGGGTCCAGGCTTCATAGTATCTAGAACGAATGAAGTTGATTGCTATCTGGTCGGATCCAGGCTTCACAACAACTTACTGAAGTTAAAATTGTCATCTGGTCAGATTCCAGGCTTCACATCAACTTTTGGAGATAGCAAAGGCTTTGTTGGAGACTTCACTGGGGATTAGGGGTTGTGGCCCTCTTAATAGTCTGAAAGGCAAACTCAAGCTGGAGAGAATAGACTATACCGGGGAATTTTGTTGTTCGTTGTTTGTTGCATGTTGTTTGTTGTATGTTGTTTTTTGGGGAAATAAACCATGTTGATGAATACTTGATGAACTGCTAACGAGGTGAGTTATTTGGGGAAGAGATCTGCAAGGCTTATTCTTTTAGGACCAACTTAGCTGGAGAGAGAGATGTCAAGAGATTGAGACTCGGGCTAGAGATCAACCTATGCAAAGAGACTTTATGGGAAACTCCGTTGGGGAAAGGTTTATTGTATCCTTCCTTGTGGGGATATTCCATATACATTAAAGAGATGCTTGTTGCTGCTTAGCAGGACACATGTGCCAAATAGTTTTAAATATTTTCACATGCATATGTTTGTTCAATTTTAGTCATTGGACAACTTTGCATTCAAAACAAAAACAGAAATTTTGCACTTCAAAGTATATTTGTATTGATATTTTTCCCATGAATATGCATTTTTGTACAAAGAGACAAATATCCTAGTGAGAGGAAATCATTGAAAGGAAAACAAAAATTGAAAACAAAAACAAATAGCCATGTGGAAATGATCTCATTGCATTCCAACTCTACTATTGCCCCAATGTCTTCGAATTCCCCTTGTCGTTGACAGAAGTTGATTGGATTTATATTGGACCGTTTGAACTCGGACCTTGGTAATAAAGTTGACTATGGTGATTCCACGGGACATAGTCATACGCTTTTAATCCTTAACTTTTTCCTGGACCGCCCTTTCGGGTTTTCAGCCCACCAGGATAGCCATTTTTGCCCAAGTCGCCTTTCGGGTTTTCAACTTGCTGGGTGTACAATATTTTGCATATATCCCTAATTTTTGCCCAAACCTTTTGGTTTGTCGGGATGCCCTTATCTTTCCTAGGTGTGTCAACCTAGCGGGTCTCTTATGCGTAGTATTTTTTAACTATGTCCGCATTCACAGGATGTGGGAAGTCTTCAACATCCATGGTAGTCAGCATCATGGCACCACCAGAGAAAATCTATTGACAACAAATGGCCCTTCGTAGGTGGGACTCCATTTGCCCCTGGGGTCGCTTTGTGGCAGAATGATGCGCTTTATCACCAAGTCACCAGCTTGATATACTCTAGGCCTGATCTTTTTGTTGAAAGCCTTGACCATACATTTTTGGTACATCTGGCCATGACAAACAACAGCTAGTCGCTTTTCATCGACCAAGTTCAACTGATCCAATCTTGTTTGAATCCACCCGTCTTCTCCTAGGCCTGCTTCATTCATAATCCTTAGTGAGGGGATCTGAACTTCCACTGGCAAAACAACTTCCATGCCATAGACTAAAGAAAAGGGAGTTGCCCTAGTTGATGTTCTAGCTGAAGTAAGGTAGCCATGAAGAGCAAATGGTAACATCTCATGCCAGTCTTTATAGGTTACTACCATCTTCTGCACAATATTCTAAATGTTTTTGTTTCCCGCTTCCACTGTGCCATTCATTTTAGGTCTATAAGGAGAAGAATTGTGATGCTTGATTTTGAACTGAGTGCAAAGTTCTATAATCATAGCATTGTTGAGGTTATTCCCATTTTCGGTGATGATCCTTTCGGGGATATCATAGCGGCAGATGAGGTTATGTTTGATGAATCTGGCTACCACGTTCTTGGTGACCGGGGCAAAGGAGGTGGCTTCGACCCATTTGGTGAAATAATTGATAGCGACAAGAATGAAGCAATGTCCATTGGAAGCAGTGGATTTGATTTCTCCAATCATGTCAATACCCCACATTGCAAATGGCCATGGAGCGGTCATGACATTCAGAGGGATAGGAGGCACATGGACCTTGTCAGCATAGATTTGGAATTTGTGGTAAGTTCTTGAGTGTTGATGGAAATCAGTCTCCATTGTTGACTAATAGTAACCAGCCCTCAGGATCTTCTTGGCCATAGTATGTCCGCTATAGTGAGTCCCAAAGAGACCATCATGCATGTCTTTCATAATTTCCTCTGCCTCCTTCTTGTCCATAAATCAGAGTAGAGTAGAGTCATGGTTACATTTGATCAAGATTCCGTTACTTAGGAAGAATTTGGCTGAAAATCTTTGTAAGAATTTTCTGTCATTGATGGATGCTCCTTCAGGGTACTCTTGAGCTTCAAGGTATCTCTTCACCTCATGGTACCATGGATTTTATGTGTCAGTGTCGAGCTCATAGCCGTGTGCAGGTTCATCGAATCTCTCAAAGGTAATCACAGGAGCTTCATTGTCCCATCTGACCTTGAACATAAAATACATGGTAGCCAAAGCATCAGTCAATTTATTTTCTTCCCTAAGGAAGTGTTCAAAGGTAATTTCTTCGAAGTAAGGAATCATAGATAGCACAAGCTCCTTATAAGGAATGAGATTAGGGTGCTTAGTATCCCAATCTCCTTATACTTAGATAATCACTAGAGCGGAATCCCGAAACACATTCAAATGCTTGATCTTCAAATCAATGGCAGCCTTCAGACCTAAAATACACGCTTCATACTCAACCATGTTGTTCGTATAGTCGAAGCATAGTATGGCAGTGAAAGGAGTGTGGAAACCTTCAGGGGAGATTATCACATCACCTATTCTGTTACCCAAAGTGTTGGAAGCCCCATCGAAGACCATAGTCCATCGGGATCCTTGTTCAGGTCCGTCATACAGTCCAGGTTTCACGTAGTCAATCACCAGCATAATATTCTCATCCGGGAAGTCAAAGTTCATAGACTGATAATCATCAACAGCTTGATGGGCCAAATGATCTGATAGTATGCTTCCTTTGATGACCTTCTTCTTCGTGTATTGAATATCGTATTCAGTCAAGATCATTAGCCATCTAGCTATTCGTCCGAAAAGAGCGGGTTTCTCGAAGATGTACTTGATAGGGTCTGTTGTACCCCAAAATTTTCCCTCCCATTTCCTCAACATTTTCTCATCACAAGACCTTTGAAGATCAAGAGCCAATTAGGGTTTCCTCTGCTCAGGACTCCTCCTTGCACTGTGGACTCAAATTAGGGTTTGTGTTTGCCTAAGGATGTTTTGACCTAAAATGCCTAAGATGACTTTCATGCTTCATGTTGGACTCCCAAGTTTACCCATGCCAAGTTTCAAGTCTTGATTCCAAGTTTTGCCCAGTCAATTGGACAGTTGACCTAGAAATCAGCTGTATTGGAGAAAAGTCAACTGTGGCCAATTGACAGTCAAACCTCATGAAATTTGACCCACATCAACATTATGAACTTATATGGACCATTTGATCAAGTTTGGATCACAATTCCCCAAGAAATTTGATCAGATCATCAAAAGGGCAAAATGGTCATTTTTAGGGTTTTGACTGCACAAAGGCAATTTTTGACTGTTTGACCTAGCCAATGGCAAACCAAGCTCACATATGGACTCAAGGACCCCATGGAATTATCTTGACACATTCATCAAGCTCAAAAGATCCCAAGTACACAAGATTGACAGTTGAATTTCCCAGTCAATTGATCAATTTTGACTGTATACTGAAAAGTCAAACTTTGACTTTTTGGTCAAAATCAAGAGTCAAGATTCATTTTTCATCAAAACATGCCAAATCATGAAACTTGTTCATCAAGAAATCACAAAATGCAAATTAGGGTTTGAAAATGGAATTTTTCATAACTTAGAATTTTTCTAAGTTATGAAAAACCCTAATTTTTTCCCAACTTTGCCCCATCTTTTCACCATGATCCATTTGGATTCAAACAAAAGTCAAAACATGAAAGTTGTAGCTTGTTGCATAATCTACAACTTTTATTCACAAAGTTTTCTCATTTGAAGCTTGTATCTCAAGTTATAATTTTTTGAATAAGGGCACTAAACCATCTTTTAACTTAGTGAAATTTGACCTATTTTGACAAGGTTTTCTACCCTACTTCAAGGCCACTTTTCATACCCTTCCACTTGGAATTTTGATTTGCATTTCAAAGATGGATTGTAGTACACATTCCAAGCTTTCCAAAATGTCCAAGAACTCATCAAACAACCTCATAACTTGAGAGATTCGAATTTCACAAGTTGGCAAAAATTCACTTTTTGTTCTTCATCAAGACATGTTCATAATCTTGCCAATTTGAAATCAGTTTGCTTTATGCTTGATTACAGGTCCTTGAACCATTTCATACTCAATAATTTAATGCATATTCAATGTGTTAAGGTGTTGTTCTTTGAGTGCAAGCATTGTATGCAAGATTAATCCTAAACTAGATAAAATGGAATTTCCATTTTTGAAAAGGTTAACTTTATGTCAAGTTTGTAATCCAACAAGTACATGAAAGATCTGCTTGGCACAAGATTATGTGCATAACACACTGATCAAGAGATGTTTATGCAGCACATTAGGAGGCCCCCTACTAACCTAAAACCACCAACTTGCTTTTGTTGCTTAAGATAGAAGAAAAGTCCATAACTTATGCTATCTCTCATCTCAGCTTAGACACAACACAAAAGCTATCAAACACATTCCATAGACAAAATCCAAGCTAACACACGGGCCCTTGCCATCTGAAACACTCCCATTGCTCTAATCACCTCAAAACTGCACAAACAGGGGAGCCCCTGCAGTTTGAGTGCAAACTCCCAATCCCTTCGAGCATTTTGATCCAAACCTTTTCCTCTACCTTCCCTACAACATATGCAAGCTAACCATGTCCTAAAATCAGACCTGTAACACCTCCAAGCCACTTCACCATTTTCAATTTTCTGTTTTGCAGTTGGAGTTTACTAGCTCGATTCAGGGAGTTTCAAGACAAAGTAGGAATTGGAAAAGCATCCTTACACTTCAAGGAAGCTGTACAAGTCATCATTTCACTCTGAAACATCCTCCATTGCCAAGCTCGATTCCAACTAAACAGGTATATTCATGGAGTTCTATCTCTCTTATTAGGCATTGTTAGCTTTAGGTTTTTGAAGAAAACATGTCACAATCATAGCCCTGAACATGCTCATATGATTAGATTTCATTTATGTTTCGTGTGCTTAGAGAATTTCATGTCTGAACATTGATGAAAAGTTAGGTCAGAAATTGGGGGAGGAGAAATTCTCCCTCATCTTAGAGAGATAGGTCAAGTTATTTATATGGTTGAAACCGTCTCTTCATGCTGAACATTTCTTGTGTTATGAGTTTTTGCTGAAAAGCCAAGAATCAGGAGTTAGACATTGAGGAACAGGGGCGCGCGTTTTTCAAATGTTTGAAGCTGGAGGTTGAAGACAATGGTCAGTGGGCTGGGCCTGTGTTATTTCACTTTTCACACCACCTTTTTTGATTCACACCCCCCTGAGCCCATTTGCTCATATTTTAACATTTTTGACTTTTTCTTTTTTGATTAACTTTGTTTATTTTTTCTCATGACATTTAAAAATTAAAAATATTTTTTTTCCATCATTTTTGTATTTATTTGCATATTTATTTGTTTATTTCTTTTGTTGTATATAAAATATATATGTGCTATTATTAGAATAAATAGAAAATAGTGTAAATACAATTTTTATTTTATTTTTACATTCTGAAAATATTTCACACAAAAAATACTTTTTTATTTATTTTATTAAAAATATTAAATAAATATTTATCTTTGTGAATAATACCTATTTAAGGTTTAATATATATATATATATATATATATATATATGTATATGTTTATTAATATATTTAAGCTAAAATATAAAAAAATACTTGGGTTTTCCATTTTTATTAATATTTGATACAAAAATACTTTTTTTCACAATATACTTCATTTTATTTTATTTTTGTACATAATAAATAAATACTTGTATTAAATTAAGTAATAATACATTTTCTTTAAAATTAGGGTTTTTTGCCCTAAATTCAAAATACTCCAAAAAATAATACATTTTTATTTTCTTCTCTCTTTTACATAAATAATATTTTCTCATACACATAAAAACTTTCTTTTTTGCATTTCACATATTTATTTAATTTCCATTTAATTATGCAATTTATTTATCTTGCAAATATCCAAATGATGTAATAATTTAGATTTAAATTCTTGTCAATATCCCCATTTGAACATTTGTACCCCCTTCCCATATTTGGTTTTGTAATAGCTTAGTAATTTTTAATTTCGCACTTTATTGCTTTCTAATGATAACATGTTAGAATTAGGGTTTGTATGCGAAAAACGATAAAAAATAGTTTGACCTAATACAAGATAAACAAGCATGAAAATGGACACAAATCACACTTGCACCCCTAGGGTACTCCACTTTGTTGCCTTCAAATAGATGGGCCATGTTGCATGTTAAACTTCTTTGGGCAAAGCAAACAGTTTTGAATGATCATAGTCCCTCGATAAAACTTTTCAAAACAAACAAAAATGATCAAGTCCCTTAAAGAAAATTACCCAAAGACATTTAACGCCGTTGCAATTATGGTCTAAAACGATGACCCGCGCCTGTCCCTTTCACATCCTAACATAAGGTTGTCCACCAAATTCAATGGTGGAACAAACTTGTTAAAAGGGTTAAAGTATAGCAATAATCTTTTGAGAAATTTAGGAGTAGATAACCTCTTAGTTACTTGAATCAACTTACAAAACAAAACACTTGCCTAATTTCAAAATCACACATCACTACACTTTCAAAACAACTTTCAAAAACAAATGAAAACCTTTTCAAAAGACGTACACCTTTGTATACATCCCAACATGGATCATTACAAAGGTTGCCACCACATTGGCCTCTTTTCAAATATTTTCAAACCCACACACACTCAAGCACCATTTAAAACAATTGAAAACAAAAGGCAAGTGATCTAAGCAAGTAACTAAGAGCCCATGGATAACCATGGATAGAAAGGGTGCTAATACCTTCCCTTTCTATAATCTACTCCCCGAACCTAAGAAAACATCTCAAAAGGTTTTTTGCTGTGCTTTTTAACCTTTCCTTAGGATAAAATAAAAAGTCGATGGCGACTCTTGCTAACCGCAACATTTGCGAATACAAACGCAAAACCATAGTCAGTTCTCCCACCGTATCACATAACTGGAGACTCTGCTGGGGAGAGCTTTTAAAAGTGGAGTAACCTTAGGGTTTAGATCACCTTTGTTTTCAATTGTTTGCTTTGTTTGCTTTTACATTTGTGGGCTTTGCATCGGAGTTTCATAGATCCTAACCCGGATCTGGGAAATACCCTTTTTAGGTAGCATAATCTGTGAGGGACCTGTCCGGCGTAGACCGACATGGGTGAAGCAGTGGCTACGTTGGTGTGGCATCTTAGTCTGCACCTATATCCCTTGTGTTGTAACGGGGAGAATATAGGTCTTCTAAGGGGTCATTAAACACCAACCAACCTTAGAACCCTAAATTGACCAACTTGGCTATTAGGACAGTAGCAGTATGCTACACTCATTGAGGCTAAACTCTCGAGATGGTTCTGGCCGCGAGAAAAGATTGCGATGCTGGAGTTATGACCGATTGAGGGTAGCCAATGATTTGAGATCCTCTAGAACCCGGTTACTTTTGATAGGACAGGTTTTAACCAACAAAACCAAAAGAGGGTAATACCTGAAACTCATGCTGGCCTGAAACCTAAGGGTGTCTTGTGTGACTTGTGTGCCTTATTTGCCTATGTGAATACTTGTGATGTGCTTCATCATAGCATCATGCCATCATACCATTGCATGCATCCTGTATAAAAGGCTAACCCATTTCAAAGACAAAAGAGGTTTCATCTTTGCTCTGTTTTGTAGGTCATTATGATGCCTGTGCGAAGGAATACTATCCGGTTCAACTTTGTTCGTTCACCTGAGTTGCTTGATGAGTTGGTTAGCAGAATTCCAAATACCACTTCCTTCATTCAGAGGCATGGTTCTCTTCTCAGTTTAGTCACTGCAAAATGGGACCAACAACTGATAAGTGTTCTGACCCAGTTTTATGACCCTCTGTATCACTGTTTCACCTTTCAAGACTTCCAGCTGGTTCCTACCCTGGAAGAATTTTCTTATTTGCTTGGGATTCCTGTCTTGGAACAAACTCCATTCACTGGTTTGGAAAAGACTCCTAGGCCTAAGGAGATTGCTGCAGTTCTCCCCTTGACCAAGGAAGAGGTTTTGTCCAACTGGGAAACTAGAAATGGGGTCAAGGGCTTTTTGGTCAAATTTCTGGTTGGCAAGGCTAATGATTTCTGGAATGACTTGGACTTCAAGGCATATGAGGATGTTCTAGCTCTTTTGATCTATGGTCTGGTGCTATTTCCCAACCCTGACACCTTTATCAGTATCCATGTCATAAGGATCTTCATGTCTCGGAATCCGATACCCACTCTTTTGGGTGATATTCTACAACAACTCTATGCTCGTACTGCTCGAAAACGGGGAACTCCATGGTGTTGTATTCCTTTGCTAGTAAGGTGGTTTATTTCACACCTTCCTAAGTTCGTGCTGAAGAATGAAGAAGGAAAAGGTTGGGCTCGGAGGTTAATGTCTCTCACTGATAAGGACATCACTTGGACTCTCAGAGGTTTGGATGAGGTAGCTGTTATCGACCGTTGAGGAGAATACCCTAATGTCCCGTTGATTGGTATCCAAGGAGGAATCTCTTACAATCCGTGTTTAGCTCTCCGTCAGTTTGGAAGAGCCAGAGGAGATGGGCCTCATGAGATGCTGGTTCCTCACTTCTATTTTGAGTTTCAGGCAGACAGTGACAAACTACGCCAGGGATTCATTAGAGCTTGGGACAGAATTCACAAAGCTGACCCACATGAGTTAGGACCAAAGACTTCTCTGCCATTGAAGCCCTATTGCAAATGGGTCCGCATCCGTGCTCAGAAGTTAGGTATGCCCTACGAAGCTGTCAGACCAATCATCCTTGAACCTCCCGATGAAGATGGGGTTCCTCCAACTGTCCTCCCTCCTCAGATACCTACTGATTTTGACACCATGAAGAGATCTTGGGCACAGCTAAAGGAAGAACGGGATTTCTATCGGGAGAAATTTAACGAGCAGGAAAGAAAGATCCAGAGGCTGACTAAGCAATTGGAGGAAGAACGGGTCCTGAACAACTACATCAGCACTGAAAAGAGGAGGCCATGGGAGCATTGATGAGCTTTGATGTTTCCTTTTGTAGTTTTATTTCCTTTTCATTCCTGTAATGCCTAAGGGCAAGTTGTTGAACAATTGAAATTTTTAATCTAATGAAGTGTGTTTCCCTTTTTGTCTACAAAGTTGAATCTTGTTTGTCTTTGAAAACATAAAACATACGCATTCCATTACACCATATGCATAGCAGGTACCCTATTTCACAGGTTGCTTAATCTCCTTCGCTGTTTATTTTGAACAGTCATCATGAATCCAGACTCCTCCAGTGAGCAAGCAATCAAGGCCCTTCAGGCCCAAAGTGCACAGTTTCAAGAAATGGTCCTAAGCCTAGCCCAAGGTCAGCAAGAGTTGAAGACTCTACTCCTGAAGAAGAAGAAGAAAAAGAGGACTGCATTGTTCAACACCGGACGCAGATTTGGGAACACACTCCACAATGAAGCTGATCCAACCACTTCTTCTGCTGAGAAAAACAGTCCCCAAGGGGGAGGAGCTCCTAGTCCCGCAGTCTCCGACAACGAGACGGACTATAACGACGAACAATACCCACCTGCTACTGATAGGTACAAGCAATTGGAGGACCGCTTGAGCGCCATGGAAATCCAGAATGTGCCGGGACTGGATTTCGGAGATTTGGGGTTATCTTCTGGGGTAGTCATTCCACACAAGTTTAAGGCGCCTGCCTTCGCCAAGTATGATGGGGTCTCCTGCCCAAAGCTACATCTAAGGTCGTACGTAAGGAAAATTCAACCTTACACGGCGGATAAGAACCTCTGGATTCACTTTTTCCAAGATAGCCTCTCGGGGTCACAGCTTGAATGGTTCTACCAATTGGATGGAGCTAGCATCCGACACTGGGAAGATTTGGCAACCGCATTCTACAGACAATACCAATACAATTCTGATCTTGCTCCTACGCGTACCCAACTTCAGGGTATGTCTCTAGGAACGGGTGAAGGGTTCAAAGAGTACGCTCAAAAATGGAGAGATTTGGCTGGCAGGGTGCAGCCTCCATTGACTGATCGAGAACTGGTTGATATGTTCCTTGGGACTTTGTCTGGTCCGTTTTTCAATCATTTGGTTGGTAACTCCTCTGCTGGATTTACAGATTTGATATTAACGGGAGAAAGAATTGAAGCTGGCATCAGGTCAGGCAAGATACAGAAGGCTGCCTCTACAAGTGCTGAGAAGAGGCCATTTAAGAAAGAAGCAAGTGCCGTCTATGGTCCTAGAAGACAAGTCAAGCCCGAAAGTCGCCAAGCCGTCAATGCTTTGGTCATCTCCAAACCTGTTGCTGTTCCTCAGCAGTACAATCAACAAAGAAGCGAAAGGCCCAAGAGGCAGTATACCCGACTAAGTATGACATTATCTCAAATTTTACCCCAACTGTTATCCACCAACCTGGTGACCCTCAAAGAAGCTCCTAAGGTCGTCAACACTGCGTCTCCTAAGTATAACCCAAATGCCCGGTGTGCTTATCATTCTGATAGTCCCGGGCACACTACTGATGATTGCTGGGCCTTGAGAAACAAAGTGCAAGATCTGATCGACGCGAAGGAAATTCAGTTTGAAGCGCCAGAAAGACCAAATGTTGTAACGGATCCTATTCCCCAGCATAGGGTAAATGCCATTGAGGAAGAAGTGTATGCTGTTTCGATAGATGAAGTTGTTACCCCTCTGAAGACTGTTAAGAAGAACCTACTGCGGGCCGGTTTATTTCCGGGTTGCGGTGAAGGTTGCCTATTCTGTGCTATTTCCCTATCTGATTGTCCCCTGCTGAGGTTAGGCATCCAAGGCCTAATGGATAGCAAGGAGATTCTATTCAAAAAGACTGCTGTTCAATTGGTTCCGATGAAAGAAGTTTCTGTGATTACCATCTTCAAAAATCCAATCAAGGCTCCCCCGAAGAAGCCTATTCAAATCATGACAGTTGCGCCTGTGATCATTACTGTTCCGGGGCCCCTCTCTTACGTGTCTGATAAAGCTGTCCCCTGGCATTATGGGGCAGACGTGTATGTAAATGGAATCAAACAAGAATTCGACGCTGGTGCCAGTATCTGCGATATCACTGGTCCAGCCAAGGTCACCCGCAGTGGCAGGCTCTTCTCGCCTGACATTGCACCGCCCGCTATTCGAAAACCCCTCCTCATAAAACCTACAAGTTTACCTAGTCCTGTTGCTGATCAAATTGTGTCCCCTGCTGCCGAGTCATCAAATGCTCGGGGCAAAGGGATTGAAGAAGAGCCTGCCCGGATGGAGGCACCAATACCCATAAATGCTGAGGCCTCCCGACAAGAAATGGAGGAGATTCTGAAAATAATAAAGAAAAGTGATTTTAATGTTGTCGAGCAGTTGGGGCATACGCCCTCCAAGATCTCCCTGCTCTCCTTATTGCTATGCTCCGAGGCCCATGCTAAGGCCTTGATCTCATTTCTCAAGACGGCCCATGTGCCGCAAGAGACGTCTGCAGTCCAGTTCACTGATTGCATAGCGAATCTAACGGCGGATAACGGCTTGGGTTTTTCAGATGCTGACCTGACCGCGAAAGGGAGAGACCACAATGATGCCCCGCATGTCTCTATTGAATGCAAGGGCACTACTCTGGCACATGTATTAGTGGATACTGGTTCTTCCTTGAATGTTCTACCGAAAAAGGCTTTAGATCGTCTGGATTATGAAGGCCTGGAGTTGAAACCTAGCAATATCATCGTCAGGGCCTTTGACGGTTCCAAAAGGATGGTTCATGGAGAGGTTAACATCCCTATTCGTGTGGGCTCTTAAGTGTTTGACTCTACCTTTTACGTGATGGATATACGTCCATCGTACTCTTGTCTGTTGGGACGACCTTGGATCCATAAAGCTGGGGCAGTGACCTCCACCTTGCACCAGAAGCTGAAGTATCCCGTCAGGGGGAAGATCGTCACTGTGCAAGGAGAAGAGGAGTATATGGTGAGCCATTTGAATTCCTTCAGGTACATCGAGATGGACGGAGAGTTTATTGAAACCCCCTTCCAGCATTTCGAGGAGGTACATCCAATTTCAGCAGCTGCAGAGACAATGACCGAAGAGAATGATTCCTTGAAGATGGCTTCCCTAAGGGATGCCCGGGCTGTGGTACAGAAAGGCAATTGTGCACACTGGGGTCAGCTTCCTGACTTCACTCAGAAGAACGACAAGTTTAGGCTAGGCTTTACTGCAGAGGCTCAGAAGGCGGTGCGCAAAGAGAAGATCGGAAAGGCTCCGGTGTTTATTTCCAGCTCGAGGGTGAATGCTATCGAGGAGGATGTAAAGGAAGCAGAGTTTGACAGTTGGATCTACCCGACTACCAGCAACGGACCAAACAACTGGACGACGAAGGATTTTACCCCTATCACATTTGTCACGCAGTAATTAATTTCTTTTGATTTCCAAATTTGTAACAAACAATATGTTAAAACTTTGTTGGCTCGTTGTCCTACCCGGGGCATCGTAGCTCCATTTGTGAGGGCTTTTTGTATGACATTTTCATATATCATCAATCAAAACATTGGACGTTTGTTGCATTTCAAATCTTTTGCTCTTTTCCCTTTTTTGTGTTATATATATTGCAAAACAGCTATATTTACACACACTCACTTATACAGGTTTCAATCCACTTTGGATCTCGCTGGTAACAGCTCTGCTATCGCCAGTTATGACTTCGAAAATCCGATCAACTTGGCTGAAGACGAAGGTGAAGATGATTGCGAAGTGCCTGGTGAACTCGCAAGACTGCTACTCCAGGAAGAGAGGGCTATTCAACCACATGAAGAGCCTGTGGAGACAATTAACTTGGGTACTGAGACAGGTAGGAAAGAGGTCAAGATTGGTGCCAATCTAGAGCTCAGCGTGAAGCAACGATTGATCCAGATGCTACAAGACTACATGGAGATTTTTGCTTGGTCCTATGAAGATATTCCTGGTTTGGATGCCGACATTGTAGTTCACCACCTGCCAACCAAGGAAGATTGCCCTCCGGTAAAGCAAAAAGTCCGACGGATGCCTCCAGAGATGTCTGAGAAGATCAAGGCCGAGGTCATGAAACAGTTTGATGCCGGGTTCCTTGCAGTGACTTCCTACCCCCAGTGGGTTGCCAATGTGGTGCCAGTACCAAAGAAGGACGGTAAAGTCAGAATGTGTGTCGACTACAGGGATTTGAACAGGGCCAGCCCCAAGGATGACTTCCCCCTACCTCACATTGATGTCCTGGTTGACAATACAGCTCAACACAAGGTGTTCTCCTTCATGGATGGTTTTTAAGGGTATAATCAGATCAAGATGGGTCCTGAAGATATGGAGAAGACTACATTTGTGACTCAGTGGGGCACCTTCTGTTATAAGGTCATGCCATTCGGATTGAAAAATACTGGGGCAACTTATCAACGTGCCATGGTGGCTTTGTTTCATGATATGATCCATCATGAAATTGAGGTATACGTTGATGACATGATTGCAAGGTCTCAAACTGAGGAGGAGCACCTTGACCATCTGAGGAAGTTGTTTGACCGACTCAAGTTATACAAGCTGAGGTTGAATCCCAACAAATGCACCTTTGGGGTAAGATCCGGAAAGTTGCTAGGTTTCATTGTAAGTGATAAAGGTATTCAGGTGGATCCTGCCAAGGTAAAAGCCATACAAGAGATGCCGACTCCAAAAACAGAAAAAGAAGTCAGAGGTTTCCTAGGACGACTGGATTACATTGCCCGATTCATCTCACATCTGACCGCTACTTGTGAGCCAATCTTCAAATTACTGAAGAAAGATCAAGTGGTACGCTGGAATGATGAATGTCAGGCCGCCTTTGAAAGGATAAAGGAATATCTCCAAGAGCCACCCATTCTTATGCCACCGGTGGAAGGAAGACCTCTGATACTATACTTGACGGTACTTGATAATTCAATGGGGTGTGTGCTGGGGCAGCATGACGAGTCTGGCCGAAAAGAGCACGCTATTTATTACTTGAGCAAAAAGTTTACCGACTGTGAGTCTCGTTACTCACTGCTTGAGAAAACTTGCTGCGCTCTTGTATGGGCTGCTCGCCGGCTGAGACAGTATATGTTGACTCACACTACTCTATTGATTTCAAAAATGGATCCCATCAAGTACATATTTGAAAAGCCCGCTCTGTCTGGAAGAATAGCGAGATGGCAAATGATCTTAACAGAATATGACATCCAGTATACAACTCAGAAAGCAATTAAGGGAAGTGTATTGGCTGATCATTTGGCACACCAACCTGTGGACGATTACCAATCATTGAACTTTGATTTTCCGGACGAAGACATCATGGTGGTAACTGACTGCGAAGTACCTGGACCGGATGAAGGACCTGAGGAAGGATCCCGATGGTCTATGCATTTTGATGGAGCCTCCAATGCTTTGGGTAACGGCGTCGGCGCTGTAATCATATCTCCCAAGGGGACTCATACTCCACTCACCGCCCGATTATGTTTCAGCTGCACCAACAACATGGCAGAATATGAGGCATGTATCATGGGTTTACAAGCTGCAATCGATTTGAGGATCAAGTTTCTAAGTGTCTTCGGAGATTCCGCTCTCGTGATCAATCAGATCAAGGGCGAGTGGGATACGAAACACCCGAATCTTATTCCTTACAAGGAGTATGTGTCGACCTTGCTCCCTCACTTTGAAGAGATAACTTTCGAACATTTCCCTAGAGAGGAGAATCAGCTAGCGGACGCCCTAGCTACAATGTCTTCAATGTTCAAAGTTAAATGGGACAATGAGGCTCCCCGAATCATTATCTGGAAGTTAGATGAACCGGCATACTGCTGCGAGCTCGAGGCTGAGAAAGTTATTGAAAAACCCTGGTATCATGAGGTGAAGAGGTACTTGGAAGCTCAGGAATACCCTGAAGGTGCGTCTGTCAATGATAAGAAGTTCATGAGGAGGTTTGCTGCAAAATTCTTCCTCAGCAACGACATTCTCTACAAACGGAATCATGATTCAACTCTACTACGTTGTGTGGATAAGGCTGAAGCAGAGAAAATTATGATGGAATTACATGAAGGCACGTTTGGAACACATTCCAGTGGACACACCATGGCTAAGAAAATCCTCCGGGCAGGATATTTCTGGTCCACAATGGAAGCCGATTGTTACCAACACTCCCGAACTTGTCATAAATGCCAGATCTATGCTGACAAGGTGCATATCCCTCCGGTTCCTTTGAATGTCCTGACGACACCTTGGCCTTTCGCAATGTGGGGCATCGATATGATCGGTGAGATCCGACCAACGACATCCAATGGGCATCGCTTCATCTTGGTGGCGATCGATTACTTCACGAAATGGGTTGAGGCAGCTTCCTACGCCACAGTAACCAAGAGCGTCGTGGCACGTTTCATCCGGCATAATCTGATCTGTCGGTACGGCGTCCCAGAAAGAATCATTACGGATAATGGTACCAATCTCAATAACAAAATGATCACTGAACTCTGTGAACAATTCAAGATACAGCACCACAATTCTTCTCCCTACCGGCCGAAGATGAATGGGGCTGTAGAGGCAGCCAATAAAAATATCAAGAAAATTGTGCAGAAGATGACAGTGACCTATAAAGATTGGCACGAGATGTTACCGTTCGCTCTTCATGGGTACCGCACCTCAGCAAGGACATCAACCGGGGCAACTCCCTTCTCCTTAGTCTATGGCATGGAGGCAGTCTTGCCAATCGAGATCCAGATACCCTCTCTCCGGATAATGAAGGATGCAGACTTGAATGAGGATGATTGGATCCAGACTCGACTTGATCAATTAAATCTGATTGACGAAAAGAGGCTCACTGCTATCTGTCATGGTCAAACGTATCAGAAACGGATGATCAGGGCATTTAACAAGAAAGTCAGACCGCAAGAGTATCAAGTTGGGGACCTGGTAATCAAACGCATCATCCTTCCTCAAAGTGATCCCAGGGGCAAATGGACCCCTACATACGAAGGGCCATTTGTGGTTAAACGTGTGTTCTCAGGAGGAGCCATGATCCTAACCACCATGGATGGTGACGACCTTCCTCATCCCGCCAATGCAGACATAGTGAAAAAATACTACGCATAAATAAAAGACCCGCTAGGTTGACATACCTAGGCAAAATAAGGGCTTCCCGGCGAACCAAAAGGGTTCGGGCAAAAGTAAGGGATGAAATGAATAAAAAATCTGTACACCCGGCAAGTCGAAAACCTGAAAGGGCGGCTTGGGCAAAAATGGGTATCCCGGTGGACTGAAAACCCGAAAGGGCGGTCCAGGCAAAAGTTAGGGATAAAAGCGTAACACTATGTCTCATTGGATCACTTCGCATCCGGAACTCGGCATCAACTATCTGGCTCCAGATTTCGGCATTGACCAATCAGCTTCATTTTCAAATTAGGCAGCAAAGCGATGAGATGTCGAAGACATAAAGGCGATAGCAGAGTTGGAACCCAGTGGGATTGTTCACATAGCTGTTTTGTTTCCCTTTTTTTCAAATTGTAAACCCTATACTATTTGGCGATATCCTCTTACTAGGATGTCAGCCTCTTGTACAAAAACGCCTATTCACAGGCAAAGTTTAAATCAATACAAATTCACTCGTCCATACAAATTACCATTGTTTTCCTTTTCTTTGTTTTGTCTCGCGAAGAACGTCCAATGTTCATTTCTGATATATGCATTTGACATTAAATTGCTGATTCATAAATGTTTGCATATGAAACAAGAGATTAATTACAGGTGACATCAAAGACAGGGGCAATGTGGAGTTGTCTAATGCAGTCTGGTTGTTTTGTCCGCCAAGGCACCAAGGTAGGTTCAACTGAAGAATGTGGCCAAATTATCTCAATTCCCCGCAGAGTAAAACAGGACGCGACAATACTTTCCCCAAGCGGAGTTGATTACCCGTCGATCCCGAAAAAGCACAACATTCCCCAGTAGATTCTGCAAGCTTATCCCCTGCGAGGAACGGACGTCTCACCCGAGTTTTATTTAGAGTTATTTCCTCACAAGGACTTATAACTGGGTTATCCTCAGCTAAAAGCCACGGAAGACCGCTCTCGGCAAAGTTCCTTCAATCCCCAGCGGAGTCTGTCTTTGGTATTCCCAAGCAGAGTTTATCTTTGGAGTTCCTCAGCGGAGTTTATCATCATTATCCTCAGCGGAATCCATCGTTAAAGTCCTCAGCAGGCCTCTCATCAAAACTTCGGCCAAATTTCTCTTCCGCAGAGCAATTCTCCGGTCGTTCGTCAAGGATTTATTTTCCTAAGATGAAATTACACTCATAAACATTTCACATTTTCATACATCTTGCTTACATACATGATGAAACGCATACAACATCTCATGTTGAACATCATGATATCATGCATATCATACATCATGACATTGCATACAACTTACGTTTTTGCCTTTTCAGGAAAAAGACAATCTCAAAAAACGACTACCTTCAACTGTCACAATTCCAGATTCGATACCTGTATCTAGCCAGGGCACATCTGAGAGTGATCAGTTTCTAGACTCGATTCCTGTATCTAGCCAGGGCACGTCTGAAGAGTTCGAAGATTCGATTCCTGTATCCAGCCAGGGCACATCTATCAACTACAACAGCTCCAGATTCGATTCCTGTATCCAGCCAGGGCATATCTGTTGACCACGTTTCCAGACTCGACTCCTGTATCTAGCCAGGGCACGTCTGAAGAGTTCGAAGATTCGATTCCTGTATCCAGCCAGGGCACATCTATCAACTACAACAGCTCCAGATTCGATTCCTGTATCCAGCCAGGGCATATCTGTTGACCACGTTTCCAGACTCGACTCCTGTATCTAGCCAGGGCACGTCTGAAGAGTTCGAAGGTTCGATTCCTGTATCCAGCCAGGGCACATCTATTAAACGACTATTTCCAGATTCGACTCCTGTATCTGGCCAGGGCACATCTGTGAGCAAACCGATTGTAGATTCGATACCTGTATCTAGCCAGGACATATCTACATAAGGAGACTAAGGATCAAACACCTGTAACAAGCCAGGAAAACATCCGCCTTCCTCAAATATACAAGTCTCTCGCAAAGGAATCTCTTATGCGACCGACACTTCCAAATGGCATCTATAAGCCCATTCCCAACAAAGTTCTGTCACGTCTCCAGATGGCATCTATAAGCCCATCTCCCTATCCACCATCTCTCCAAATGGCATCTATAAGCCCATTCCCGACACCACATTGTTGAGACTCCAGCATGCGAGTGCAAATTTCCGGGCACTCTAGTGTCCAATCTCCTTTTACCCTCGAGTCACGAAAGGCAAACTTGCCAATCTAACTCTTCAGGTCCAAGAAGATTGAACAGGGGCAATTGTTGTACCCCAAAATTTGCCCTCCCATTTCCTCAACATTTTCTCATCACAAGACCTTTGAAGATCAAGAGCCAATTAGGGTTTCCTCTGCTCATGACTCCTCCTTGCACTGTGGACTCAAATTAGGGTTTGTGTTTGCCTAAGGATGTTTTGACCTAAAATGCCTAAGATGACTTTCATGCTTCATGTTGGACTCCCAAGTTTACCCATGCCAAGTTTCAAGTCTTGATTCCAAGTTTTGCCCAGTCAATTGGACAGTTGACCTAGAAATCAGCTGTATTGGAGAAAAGTCAACTGTGGCCAATTGACAGTCAAACCTCATGAAATTTGACCCACATCAACATTATGAACTTATATGGACCATTTGATCAAGTTTGGATCACAATTCCCCAAGAAATTTGATCAGATCATCAAAAGGGCAAAATGGTCATTTTTAGGGTTTTGACTGCACAAAGGCAATTTTTGACTGTTTGACCTAGCCAATGGCAAACCAAGCTCACATATGGACTCAAGGACCCCATGGAATTATCTTGACACATTCATCAAGCTCAAAAGATCCCAAGTACACAAGATTGACAGTTGAATTTCCCAGTCAATTGATCAATTTTGACTGTATACTGAAAAGTCAAACTTTGACTTTTTGGTCAAAATCAAGAGTCAAGATTCATTTTTCATCAAAACATGCCAAATCATGAAACTTGTTCATCAAGAAATCACAAAATGCAAATTAGGGTTTGAAAATGGAATTTTTCATAACTTAGAATTTTTCTAAGTTATGAAAAACCCTAATTTTTTCCCAACTTTGCCCCATCTTTTCACCATGATCCATTTGGATTCAAACAAAAGTCAAAACATGAAAGTTGTAGCTTGTTGCATAATCTACAACTTTTATTCACAAAGTTTTCTCATTTGAAGCTTGTATCTCAAGTTATAATTTTTTGAATAAGGGCACTAAACCATCTTTTAACTTAGTGAAATTTGACCTATTTTGACAAGGTTTTCTACCCTACTTCAAGGCCACTTTTCATACCCTTCCACTTGGAATTTTGATTTGCATTTCAAAGATGGATTGTAGTACACATTCCAAGCTTTCCAAAATGTCCAAGAACTCATCAAACAACCTCATAACTTGAGAGATTCGAATTTCACAAGTTGGCAAAAATTCACTTTTTGTTCTTCATCAAGACATGTTCATAATCTTGCCAATTTGAAATCAGTTTGCTTTATGCTTGATTACAGGTCCTTGAACCATTTCATACTCAATAATTTAATGCATATTCAATGTGTTAAGGTGTTGTTCTTTGAGTACAAGCATTGTATGCAAGATTAATCCTAAACTAGATAAAGTGGAATTTCCATTTTTGAAAAGGTTAACTTTATGTCAAGTTTGTAATCCAACAAGTACATGAAAGATCTGCTTGGCACAAGATTATGTGCATAACACACTGATCAAGAGATGTTTATGCAGCACATTAGGAGGCCCCCTACTAACCTAAAACCACCAACTTGCTTTTGTTGCTTAAGATAGAAGAAAAGTCCATAACTTATGCTATCTCTCATCTCAGCTTAGACACAACACAAAAGCTATCAAACACATTCCATAGACAAAATCCAAGCTAACACACGGGCCCTTGCCATCTGAAACACTCCCATTGCTCTAATCACCTCAAAACTGCACAAACAGGGGAGCCCCTGCAGTTTGAGTGCAAACTCCCAATCCCTTCGAGCATTTTGATCCAAACCTTTTCCTCTACCTTCCCTACAACATATGCAAGCTAACCATGTCCTAAAATCAGACCTGTAACACCTCCAAGCCACTTCACCATTTTCAATTTTCTGTTTTGCAGTTGGAGTTTACTAGCTCGATTCAGGGAGTTTCAAGACAAAGTAGGAATTGGAAAAGCATCCTTACACTTCAAGGAAGCTGTACAAGTCATCATTTCACTCTGAAACATCCTCCATTGCCAAGCTCGATTCCAACTGAACAGGTATATTCATGGAGTTCTATCTCTCTTATTAGGCATTGTTAGCTTTAGGTTTTTGAAGAAAACATGTCACAATCATAGCCCTGAACATGCTCATATGATTAGATTTCATTTATGTTTCGTGTGCTTAGAGAATTTCATGTCTGAACATTGATGAAAAGTTAGGTCAGAAATTGGGGGAGGAGAAATTCTCCCTCATCTTAGAGAGATAGGTCAAGTTATTTATATGGTTGAAACCGTCTCTTCATGCTGAACATTTCTTGTGTTATGAGTTTTTGCTGAAAAGCCAAGAATCAGGAGTTAGACATTGAGGAACAGGGGCGCGCGTTTTTCAAATGTTTGAAGCTGGAGGTTGAAGACAATGGTCAGTGGGCTGGGCCTGTGTTATTTCACTTTTCACACCACCTTTTTTGATTCACGCCCCCCTGAGCCCATTTGCTCATATTTTAACATTTTTGACTTTTTCTTTTTTGATTAACTTTGTTTATTTTTTCTCATGACATTTAAAAATTAAAAATATTTTTTTTCCATCATTTTTGTATTTATTTGCATATTTATTTGTTTATTTCTTTTGTTGTATATAAAATATATATGTGTTATTATTAGAATAAATAGAAAATAGTGTAAATACAATTTTTATTTTATTTTTACATTCTGAAAATATTTCACACAAAAAATACTTTTTTATTTATTTTATTAAAAATATTAAATAAATATTTATCTTTGTGAATAATACCTATTTAAGGTTTAATATATATATATATATATATGTATATGTTTATTAATATATTTAAGCTAAAATATAAAAAATACTCGGGTTTTCCATTTTTATTAATATTTGATACAAAAATACTTTTTTTCACAATATACTTCATTTTATTTTATTTTTGTACATAATAAATAAATACTTGTATTAAATTAAGTAATAATACATTTTCTTTAAAATTAGGGTTTTTTGCCCTAAATTCAAAATACTCCAAAAAATAATACATTTTTATTTTCTTCTCTCTTTTACATAAATAATATTTTCTCATACACATAAAAACTTTCTTTTTTGCATTTCACATATTTATTTAATTTCCATTTAATTATGCAATTTATTTATCTTGCAAATATCCAAATGATGTAATAATTTAGATTTAAATTCTTGTCAATATCCCCATTTGAACATTTGTACCCCCCTTCCCATATTTGGTTTTGTAATAGCTTAGTAATTTTTAATTTCGCACTTTATTGCTTTCTAATGATAACATGTTAGAATTAGGGTTTGTATGCGAAAAACGATAAAAAATAGTTTGACCTAATACAAGATAAACAAGCATGAAAATGGACACAAATCACACTTGCACCCCTAGGGTACTCCACTTTGTTGCCTTCAAATAGATGGGCCATGTTGCATGTTAAACTTCTTTGGGCAAAGCAAACAGTTTTGAATGATCATAGTCCCTCGATAAAACTTTTCAAAACAAACAAAAATGATCAAGTCCCTTAAATAAAATTGCCCAAAGACATTTAACGCCGTTGCAATTATGGTCTAAAACGATGACCCGCGCCTGTCCCTTTCACATCCTAACATAAGGTTGTCCACCAAATTCAATGGTGGAACAAACTTGTTAAAAGGGTTAAAGTATAGCAATAATCTTTTGAGAAATTTAGGAGTAGATAACCTCTTAGTTACTTGAATCAACTTACAAAACAAAACACTTGCCTAATTTCAAAATCATACATCACCACACTTTCAAAACAACTTTCAAAAACAAATGAAAACCTTTTCAAAAGACGTACACCTTTGTATACATCCCAACATGGATCATTACAAAGGTTGCCACCACATTGGCCTCTTTTCAAATATTTTCAAACCCACACACACTCAAGCACCATTTAAAACAATTGAAAACAAAAGGCAAGTGATCTAAGCAAGTAACTAAGAGCCCATGGATAACCATGGATAGAAAGGGTGCTAATACCTTCCCTTTCTATAATCTACTCCCCGAATCCAAGAAAACATCTCAAAAGGTTTTTTGCTGTGCTTTTTAACCTTTCCTTAGGATAAAATAAAAAGTCGGTGGCGACTCTTGCTAACCGCAACATTTGCGAATACAAACGCAAAACCATAGTCAGTTCTCCCACCGTATCACAGGGTCCATCTTAGAAATCAGTAGAGCGGTATGAGTCAACATATACCGTCTTAGCCGGCGAGCAGCCCATTCCAGAGCGCAACAAGTTTTCTCGAGCAATGTGTGATACGGTGTGAGAACTGACTTGAGGGTTTTGTGTTTTATCGCAAATGTTGCGGTTGGCAAGAGTCACCACCGACTTTTTTTTTATCCAAAAGGAAAGGTGAAAAAGCACAGGAAAGACCTTTGAGATTGTTTCTTGAGTTCGGGGGTGTTGTACCCCAAAATTTTCCCTCTCATTTTATCAAGATTTCCCCTTACAAGACTCTTTGGACTCCAGACAGGATTAGGGTTTGTTCTACTCAAGACATCTTCTTGCACCGATGACCTGAAATTAGGGTTTGAGTTTGCATAATAAATTTTGGACTCCCAATGCTCAATATGACTTTAATACTTCATGTTGGACTCCTAAGATTACTCATACCAAGTTTCAAACCTTAAATCAAATTTTTGCCCAGTCAATTGGACAGTTGACATAGAAATCAATTGTATTGGGAAAAAGTCAACTGTGGCCAATTTACAGTCAAACCTCATAATTTTTTATCCATATCAACATTATAGACTCATATGAACCATTTAATCAATTTTGGATCAAAAATCCTCAAGAAATTTGATCAGATCTTCAAAAGGGCAAAATAGTCATTTTTAGGGTTTTGACTGCAAAAGGGCAATTTCTGATTTTTTAACCTAGCCAATGGAAAATTGGGTTCAAGCATGTATTCAAGGACTCAATAGCCTCATCTTGACCTAATCACAAGGTTCAAAAGATCTCAATTGCATTGGATTGACAGATGAATTTTCCAGTCAACAGATCAAAAATCAACTGTACACTGAAAAGTCAAACTTTGACTTTTTGGTCAAAATCAAGTGCCAAGGGTCATTTTTCATCAAGATGTGTCAAAACATGAAACCTGTTCATCAAGAAACCTGATTTTTAAAATTAGGGTTTAAAATGGAAAAATTTCGTAACTTATAAATTTTCTAAGTTATGAAAATTTCTTATTTTTTCCCAAATTTTCCCAACTTTTTCACCATGATGCAATTGGATTCAAAGAAAACTTCCAACATGAAAGTTGTAGTCCTCCACAAAATATAAAACTTTTATTCACAACGTTTTCCCAAAAGATGCTTGGATCTCAAGTTATGATTTTGTGAACAAGGGTTCATGAAACTTTTAACTTAGTGAAATTTTGCCCTAGTTTAGGCAGGATTTTGACCTATCTTCATGGAAATTTTTCACATAGTTCCAATTGGAATCTCAAAAATAATTTCAAATATGGATTGTATAGCATATTACAAGCTTTCTAAAATGTCCAAGAACTCTCCAAAATCATTTATGGTTAGGGAGAATCGAAAGTTTGAAAATGGGAAATCATCACTTTTGGCCAAGGCATTTTACACCATGCTACAAGTTGCAAATTCTGTCCAACCATGCTTGTACTTGGTTTACAGGTCCTTAAACCCTTCCACACTCATAAATTAATTGCAAACACATTGGATTAAGGCTTTATTCTGAGCTTTAGAGCATTGTACAAGGAATTAATCTAAAAATGGCAAAAAGGCAACATTGCCACTTGGATAAAGCTTGCTTTATGTCAAATTGATTATCTTGAGCCATACACCAAGCCTTTTGCTGCAAAAAAATCTCCCTTATATTTGGAAAAGTTCACCAACTTTGTGCAGCTAGAATACAGGCCTGTACAACCTTGCCTTTGTCACTTCCCACTTTTACTTAAAAAACAAGTCATTGTGCAAAAAGTCCATATCTTGTGAATCTGATATAACCAAGTCTTGGTAACATTTCAAACAAGTTTTACACCTTGCCTAAAGTCAGAAGCACGAGCTCGAAGCCTCTCAAATATCCTTAAGAACAAAAACACACGTTCTTGCAAAAACAGGGCAGACCCTGCAAAATCACTTCCATCTTCACATTACCTCGTGCGTTTTGTCCCAAACCAGTTCCAACACACTCCATACAACATACTTAAACTATCCCAACCATTCCCAAGCCACTGTAACTCCATTTACACACTTCACCATTTTCAAATTCTGAGTTTGCAGGTTGAGTTCTACAAGAAGTTTCAGACCATTTCAAAGCAAGCTAGGCATTGGGAAAGCTCAAAGGAACTTCAAGCAAGCTCACAAGTATCTCAGGCCTCACTCACAACACCTACATTGCCATACTCGAGCTTGACTGAAACAAGTATTTCTCAAACTTCTATCTCCTTATTTAGGAATCATTAGGCTCAGGTTTGTGAAGAAAAAATGTAGTCCTCATGGCCCTTGAGCTGTACATATGCATAGAATTCATTCATGTTAACTGAGTTAGGAGTATTTGATAGTTGAACTTTCTGAAAAAACTAGGTCAAGAATTAGGGCCAATGAAATTCTCTCTGGTCCTTGAGAGTTATATTAAGTTTTTTACATGGTTAGAATCGTATGATCAAGAGCTATAACTTTCATGTTGCAAGTTTTTGTTTTTGAGCACGTATGCAGGAGATAGAGATTTAAACCATGGCGCGCGTGTTTCAGTCTCAACGACAGGGATGAAGAGGAATATGGACTGGGCCTGACTTTGCCTTGCTTTTGACACCCCCTAGCTTGCTTTCTGCACCCCCTTGGCCCATTGTTTTTATTTTTCATATTTTCCATTTCTATTTTCATTTTCTGACTTTTATTATTTTTTCTAAATATAAAAAAATCACCAAAAATATTTTCTTAAATTTTCACATTTAATTTTATTTTTTTATTTTATTTTTGGCATAATATTTAGTTTATTAGGTTTAATATATTTATTTTCTTAAATAAAAACTTATAATTAATACAAAAATATTACATATTTTATTCTATTACATTATACACTTAAAAATAATATTGTCATACTTATTTTATTTTTAACATTTTGTATATATTTTATTTTATTTTCTTATATATATATATATATATATATATATATATATATATATATATATATATATATATATATATATATATATATATATATATATATATATATATATATATATATATATATATATATATATATATATATATATATATATATATATATATATATATATATATATATATATATATATATATATATATATATATATATATATATATATATATATATATATATATATATATATATATATATATATATATATATATATATATATATATATATATATATATATATATATATATATATAAATTAGAGTTTTTACCCTTTTCAAAAATAATCATTAACATTTTCCCTATTTTTAGGATATTAAATAATTTATTTTTTACATACATAAAATAAAATACAAAAACATTTTGTGCATATTTATACTCTTGCATATTTAAATATTTGTCAATTTATTATTTGTACAATAAATTCAATATGGTTGTAATAGTTTTTAGGGCTTTATTTCTTGCAAATACCCCCTATTCAAACTTGTATCCCCCTCCCCATATCAATGTTGTAATAGTTGTAGATTTACTTTTACGCATTTTATTGCTTTCAAATATGCATGATAGCAAGATTAGGGTTTGTATGCAAGAACAAAAATCAAACAAATAGCATGACTAAACACAAGACAAAAATGCATGAAAAATGACAATACAATGCACACAAGCACCCCTAGGGCTTCATCCAGTTGTTGCCTTAAAAATGGCCATGATATGCATGCTAGGTATCTTGGCAAAACAAAAACAAAACAAAAAGATCATAGTCCCTCGATGACGCTATCTTGGTCGCCTATACAAAAATGATCTAGTCCCTCAAAAAATTTGCTAAGATACTTGGCAACATTGTTATCATGGCCATACGATGACCCACACCCATCCCGTTTAACATCCAATTACAAGTTTGTTTACCAAATACAATGGTAAAACAACAATTTAAAATGGTTAAAAATGTGTAGGAAAGATCTTTGAGTAGGGTAGACAACTCCTAGTTACTTGATCTCTTGCAAACCATCCTTGCTAATTTCAAAACACACAATTTCAAAACATTTCCCAAAACAAAAATTTCAAACATTGAAACATTTTTTTCAAAAGACAAACACCTTTGTATACATTCAAACAAGAATTATTACAAAGGTTTCCTAGACAAAGGCCCCTTTTCAAAATATTTTCAAAACCACACACAAAAGCACCATTTCAAACAATTGAAAAAGCAAAGCAAGTGATCTAAACAAGTAACTAAGAGCCCATGGAAAACCATGGATAAAAAGGGTGCTAACACCTTCCCTTTTCATAATCTACCCCCCGAACCCAAGAAAACATCTCAAAGGTCTTTCCTGTGCTTTTTGACCTTTCCTCTGGATAAAATAAAAAGTCGGTGGCGACTCTTGCTAAACCGAAACATTTGTGAACACAAACGCAAAACCTCAAGTCAGTTCTCCCACCGTATCACAGAACTGGCGACTCTGCTGGGGAGTATTATAAAATTGGGGTTACCTTAGGGTTTAGATCACCTTTACATGCTTATCTTGTTTGCTTTGATTGCTTTATATTTGGTTCTATTGTTTGGATTTAAATCCTCTACCCGGATTTGGGAAACATTCATAGGTAAATAGCAATATGTTGTGGAAACTGTGTGGGGTATACCGACATGGTTGAAGCAATAGCTATATTAGTGCGACATATTTGTGGGTATCAGTAGCCTTTGAGTCAATCAAAGAGAATACGGGGCCGCTGAGTGATGTCATGAAGCACTAATGGACTTTTAGAACCTTTACTTGACCATCTTGGCCTTTTTAAGGGTAGTGAGATGTCCGGCTTTGGTGCTGTCCGAAGTTGTTAGATACTCGATACTAAACTCACTGAGGGTTAATTTCTTGGAATATTTCGGTCGCCAGTAAAGTGGCTAAACTGAAACAATGAACACAGAAAACAATCCAGTGATATTGAGCTCCTTAGAACCCGGTTAATATTTATAGGATAGGTTGAGCCAACTAACTTCAAGAGGGTACTTACCTATGAAACCCCATGCAAGCCTAAACTAGGAACTTGTGTGACTTGCTTGTACATATACTTGTGCATACATCATGAACATCATGAAGCATCATTTGCATCCACTAACCATTTCAAGGATTTTGGATCTTCATCTTTGTTCCTGTTTTGTAGGTTATGGAATCACTCCGCAGGAAAATAATCCAAGTCAACCTTGTGAGAATTCCTCCTCAACTCAAGGAGTTTGCTTCCAAGATTCTAGAGAATTCTCCATTCACTGAAAGGCATGGTCGACTTCTCAACTTGGTCAACTCCAACATTGAGGAAGACATGGTGAAGGTTCTCTTCCAGTTCTTTGACCCCCTACACCACTGCTTCACATTTCCTGATTACCAGTTAGTGCCTACTTTGGAGGAATTTTCTCAACTCCTGAGGATTCCTATTCTCCATCAACTACCCTACAACGGTACGGAAAGAGATCCAAAGCCTGAAGATGTTGCTCAAGCCTTACATTTGCAACCATCTGATATCATATGTCATTAGGAAACCAGAAGTGGTGTCAAGGGTTTCTTGACAAAGACTGCTGGAATTTTCTAGATATGCAAGCTTTTGAGGAGATTGTAGCACTTCTCATCTATGGTTTGGTCTTGTTCCCAAACCCTGATCAGCTTATAGATGTGAATGCTGTCAAGATTTTCGTATCTCGGAATCATGTGCCTACATTTCTTGGGGACATCCTACACTCATTTCACACACGAACAATGAGGAAAAGAGGTGTTCTCATGTGCTGTACTCCTCTTCTAGCAAGGTGGTTTATTTCTCACCTTCCCCAGTCAGTCTTGAAGAATGAGCAAGGCTTGAGGTGGTCACAACGATTGATGACTCTTATACATTCAGATGTTCATTGGTGCTCTCGGTCCAAAGAAAATGTCATCATCATTGATCATTGTGGGGAATTCCCTAATGTCCCACTACTTGGCATTAGGGGAGGCATTACCTATAACCCATGTTTGGCTCTCAGACAGTTTGGGTATGCCCGAAGGGATGGCCCACATGACATGCTGATTCCAGACTTGGTTTTTGACTTCGACAATGATGCTCAAGGACTTCGACAAAGGTTTATCCGAGCTTGGAGGATGCCCAATAAGGTAGACAGTAAGACATTGGGACACAAGAATTCCATCCCCCTTGAGCCTTACCTCAAGTGGGTACGAACCTGCGCCCAAAGTCTTATGATGCCTTACCCCTACATTCTCCCTGTGATCAAAGAGCTTGTTATGGAAGGAGATGTTCCATACACCCTCCTGCATCCTGACATGCCAACATCATTGGAAGATTTACAAAGGAGTTGGATACAGCTCAAGGGAGAACGCGATACGTTTGAAGCCCAATTCTACGCCACTGAGAAGAAGGTTTTAGAACTTACTCGTCAACTTCATGAAGAGCAGACTCTCAACACCTACATCGCACCAAAGAGGATGCGCAACGTCTTTCTACATTAGAATTTTGTATTATTTTGCCCATGGGGCATTTATGTACTAACAAATTCTATCTTATTAATATGACGTGCGTTTCTTTTTTGTTTAAAACAAATTTGAATTTCCGAATCCTTGAATGCATTACATGAATACATTTCATTCATAATATGAATAAACAGGTCTTCACACCAGGTTTCCTTATCTCTCTGCTATTTATTTCAGCAAGATGGATATAGAGCAGACGGTCAAAGATTTGAAGGCGCAAAATTCACAGTTCCAACAACTACTCATGACCTTGGCAAAGGGTCAGGAGGATCTTAAAGCTTTTCTAGAGAAGGAAAAAGAGAAAAAGAAAAAGAAGAGAGTTGGTGTGGCTACTTTGGGTAGAATATTTGAAGGTCAAGCTAGAAGGGTCCTGGATTTCCCCTCAACATCTAATGAAGGGGTAGGAAAAGGAAAGGGAGTTGCAGTACCATCTGAGTCTGAGGAAGAAGAAGAAGAAGAAGAAGAGGATGAAGACTATTCTGAACAGCAGTATCCTCCTGCAGATGAGAAATACAAGAATCTGGAAGAGCGCTTGGCAGCCATGGAGGTACAGAGGGTGCCTGGGCTGGATTTTGAAGAGCTGGGTTTGGTTTCTGGGATTGTCATTCCTCCCAAGTTTAAAGTTCCTCTGTTTGCTAAGTACGATGAGGTGTCTTGCCCGAAGATGCACCTACGGTCTTACGTCAGAAAAATTCAACCTCATTCTTCTGACAAGGACCTATGGGTCCACTTTTTTCAGGATAGTTTGTCAGGGACGCAATTGGATTGGTTCTACCAACTAGAGAGGTCTGATGTGCAAAATTTGAAGGATTTGGCTGCTGCCTTCTCAAGCAGTATCAGTACAATGCAGACTTAGCACCTACCCGTACTCAATTATAGAGTATGGGTATGGTCTCCAATGAAGGCTTTAAGGAGTATGCCCAGAAATGGAGAGACTTGGCGGGAAGGGTGCACCCACCATTATCTGAAAGAGAGCTTGTTGATATGTTTTTGGGGACTCTGTTAGGTCCATTCTTTAATCACCTGATAGGAAGTTCGTCTGCGGGGTTCACCGAGTTAATTCTAACTAGTGAGAGAGTTGAAGCCGGAATCAAGAGTGGTAAAATTCAAAAAGATGCATCCGCTTCCGCTGCCATCAAAAAGACTTTTCCAGCAAAGAAAGAAGTCTCAGCTGTCTATTCCTAAAGAGGTCAAGGAAGAGTTGAGCGCCAGCCAACGGTAGGGGCCGTAATGATTCAGAAGTCTACAGCTGATCAGCCCAGAAATAGTCAACCGAGAAATGATCAACCCAGAACCAACCAGCAAAGGGTGGAAATGCCTGCACGACAATTCACCCAGATAAACATGACGCCTGCTCAGGTTCTACCCCATCTCTTGAAATTAAACCTTACAACCTTGAGAGAGGCCCCGAAGAATCCAATTACTTCTTCTCCATACTACCATCCCAACGCTAAGTGTGCTTATCATTCAGATAACATGAGGAACGACACCAACAATTGTTGGCCCCTCAGGAATAAGATTCAGGATTTAATAGACGCTAAGGAAGTGGAATTCGACGCCCCTGAAAAGCCGAATGTGATCTCTGCCCCAATGCCAAAGCATGGCCATAATGTACATGCTATTGAAGAAGATATGTATGTTGCTACTGTTGATGACTTAATGACTCTGTTACCGATAATCAAGCTAAATTTGTTGAAGGCTGGGATTTTCCCAGGATGTGAAAAGGATTGCTGCCTTTATTCATCCTTACCAACCGATTGTCCGTTGTTGAAGTTAGGCATCCAACGCCTAATGGATAATCAAGAAATCCTTTTTGAAAAGACTCCTGTTACACCTACTCCTGTCAATGACGTTCCTATAATTACCATATCCGCCAATCTTTCCAAGGTCTCCAAAATACCTGTTAAGATTAGATCCGAACCGAAGATTGTACCTCTGAAGATAACCATGTCGGGGCCTATCCCATACAAGTCCAACAAATCAATATCGTGGAACTATGGGGGAGAGATCTTCTACCACGGTATTAAGCAGATTGAATCAGTTGAAGAAAGTTCTGATGAAGAAACTCCTGACATTGGAAATATTGCTGGACTGAGTAAAATCACCCGCAGCGGAAGAATTTTCCCTCCGGAGATTGCTCCTCCAAGGAAAGTCTTTGGACCCTCAATTACTCCTAAGGTTACTCCCGTACCGGTCAACATATCTGTGAGAACTCCAGTTATTGAAGAAGTTGCGACTCCTGTGGTTGTACCCTCTGCTGTTGCTAATGATAAAGGGAAAGGGATCCAAGAAGCGCCCGTCAGGACGAGGGCTCAGCCTTTGGTCATCCCCGAGACCACTCAAAAATAAATGGAAGAGATTTTGAAAATAATTAATAAAAGCGACTATGATGTTGTGGAACAACTGGGGAAAACCCCCTCAAAAATCTCTATGTTGGCCCTATTGCTCTGTTCCGAAGCTCATGCCAAAGCTTTGATCAGATTCTTGAAGACGGCCCACGTGCCTCAGGAAACCTCCGCGGACCAGTTCCAGGAATGTGTAGCTAGCCTAACTGCAGACAATGGTCTTGGGTTCTCCGATGCTGATTTAACATCTAAGGGGAGAAAGCATAATGACGCCTTACATGTTTCAGTGGAATGCAGAGGGACTACTCTAGCTCACGTTCTGGGTCATACTGGGTCGTCTTTAAATGTCTTGCCGAAGAAAGCATTGGTCAGATTGGACTGTGAAGGTTTAACCCTGAAGCCCAACAATATCATTGTCAGAGCCTTTGATGGTTCTAAAAGGATGGTTCACGGGGAGGTGGACATCCCGATTAAAGTGGGAACTGAAACTTTCAAATCTACATTTTATGTGATCCTCCCATTCTTGCTTGTTGGGAAGACCCTGGATTCACAATGTTGGGGCCATCACTTCTTCTCTGCACCAAATGCTCAAGTACCCAGTCCAGGGGAAAATTATAACAGTTCATGGCGAAGAGGAGTATATGATAAGCCATCTAAATTCATTCCGCTATGTTGAATTGGATGGTGAATTCATCGAGACCCCCTTTCAGCACTTTGAAGAGGTTTCTCCTGAAGTTGCACCAACCAAGACAGTGTCTTCTGTGCCTGCAGTTACAAAACATGTGCTTCGGATGTCATCCCTCAAAGATGCGAAGGTTGTGATTGAAGAAGGAGGAAGCACAATATGGGGTCAGCTACCAGACTTTCCTTTCAAATCTGATAAATTCGGCTTGGGTTTCACTACTCCTGCTCAAAAGGCTGTACACCGCTCCCGGGCTGGAGGGCCACCGTTGAAGATCACCCATCATGGAGTCAATGCTTTGGAGGATGGTGAAGAGGAGAGTAACTTTGAAGACTGGATCTTTCCAACTGTTGATGGAGGGCTGAACAACTGGGAGGCGAAAGACTTTATTCCCATTACTTTCATAAATCAGTAATTTATCTTTCAAACATTTATGTTGGTCTGTAATGATTCCTAAACAATTCGTACACTTTTTGCCTTGTGCCTTACCCGAGGCATATAGGTCCATTTGTAAGGGTTTGATTTTTCATCTTCATATGCCATTTTAATGAATCATGGACGTTTTCACATATAAACTTTTGTGTTCATTTTCTTTCTTTTTACATTTTATTTGTTTAAAGGTGGCTATCCCTTACACACACCCACACTCACAAATGCAGGTACCCTTCCATTCCGGATTCCATGGGTAACAATTTTGCTATGGCCTTCAGTGACTCTGAAGATCTGGTCAATCATGCCGAATACAAAGGTGATGAAGACTATGAGGTGCCGAGAGAATTGGCTAGACTGCTACAACAGGAAGAAAGGGCTATTCTGCCCCATGAGGAACTGTTGGAGACTATCAACTTGGGTACTGTTGAAGACAGAAAAGAAGTCAGAGTGGGTGCCAACCTAGAGCCAAGTGTCAAAGAATGCTTAGTTCAGTTGTTGAATGAATATGTTGAGATCTTCGCCTGGTCCTATGAAGACATGCCGGGACTCGACACAGATATTGTGGTTCACCGTCTCCCTACAAGAGAAGACTGTCCACCAATTAAGCAGAAAGTCTGCCGAATGAGGCCCGGTATGTCTGAAAAGATCAAAGCAGAAGTGATGAAGCAGTTTAATGCTGGGTTCCTTGCTGTTACTTCCTATCCACAATGGGTTGCTAACATTGTGCTCGTGCCTAAAAAGGACAGCAAAGTTAGAGTGTGCGTGGATTACAAAGACTTAAACAGGGCTAGCCCTAAAGATGACTTTCCACTACCGCACATTGACATCTTGGTTGACAATACAGCTTAGCACAAGGTATTTTCTTTCATGGATGGATTTTCAGGGTACAACCAGATCAAAATGGCCCCTGAAGACATGGAGAAAACTACTTTTGTTACATAGTGGGGTACCTTCTGCTATAGAGTGATGCCATTCAGACTGAAGAATGCCGGGGCAACCTATCAGCGCGCCATGGTAGCTTTGTTTCATGATATGATACATCATGATATTGAAGTCTATGTTGATGACATGATAGCCCATTCACAAACAAAATAAGAACACCTCGACCATTTGCAAAAGCTGTTTGTCAGGTTGAAAGAGTACAAGCTCAGACTGAACCCTAACAAGTGCACTTTAGGAGTCAGGTCCGGTAAACTCTTGGTTTCATAGTCAGCAACAAAGGCATCAAGGTTGATCCTTCCAAAGTCAAAGCCATACAAGAAATTCCTTCCCCTCGCACTGAGAAGGAGGTTAGAGGTTTCTTGGGACGCCTAAACTACATTGCTAGGTTCATCTCTCACCTAACATCTACCTGTGAGCTAATCTTCAAGCTGTTGAAGAAAGATCAGGTAGTAAAATGGAATGATGACTGTCAAGTTGCTTTCGATAAAATCAAGGATTATTTGCTAGAACCTCCTATCTTAATGCCACCCGTCAAAGGAAGACCGCTAATCATGTATCTGACTATTTTGGACAATTCAATGGGGTGCGTACTGGGCCAACATGACGAGTCTGGCCGAAAAGAGCATGCCATTTATTACCTTAGCAAAAAGTTTACCGACTGTGAGACCCGATACTCACTGCTCGAGAAAACTTGTTGCGCTTTGGTATGGGCTGCTCGCCGGCTAAGGCAGTATATGTTGACTCATACCACTCTACTGATATCTAAAATGGATCCGATCAAGTATATCTTCGAGAAGCCTGCTTTATCTGGAAGAATAGCTAGATGGCAGATGATTCTGACCGAGTACGATATCCAGTACACGACCTAAAAAGCTATAAAGGGGAGTGTACTAGCTAACCATCTAGCTCATCAAGCTGTCGAAGATTACCAATCCATGAAGTTTGACTTCCCCGACGAAGACATTATGACGTTGGATAACATTGAAGACCTCAGACCATATGACGGACCTGAACAAGGATCCCGATGGACCCTATACTTTGATGGTGCCTCTAACGCACTTGGGAACGGTATTGGTGCTGTGCTTATCTCACCGGAAGGTTGCCATACACCTTTCACTGCCAGAATTTGCTTCAACTGCACCAACAACATGGCCGAGTATGAAGCTTGTATCTTTGGTCTCAAGGCTGCAATAGACTTGGGATTCAAATCTTTGGTTGTGTTTGGAGACTCAGCTTTGGTCATCAGTCAGATCAAAGGAGAGTGGGATACGAAACATCCTAATCTCATCCCATACAAAGAACATGTCTTGACATTGCTACCTCATTTCGAGCAGATTACCTTCGAGCACTTCCCGCGAGAAGAAAACCAGCTAGCAGATGCTCTAGCTACAATGTCATCCATGTTTAAACTTAACTGGGATAATGAGGCTCCCCAAATCACCATCGAGCGAATGGATGAACCTGCACATTGTCACGAGATTAATACCGAAGAAATAGTGGACCGACCTTGGTTTCATGAAGTCAAAAGGTATCTCGAGGCGCAAGAATACCCTGAAGGAGCTTCAGTCAACGACAAAAAGTTCTTGAGGAGATTCTCAGCTAAGTTCTTCCTGAGCAATGGTATCCTATACAAGCGCAATCATGATTGCATTCTACTCCATTGTATGGACAAGGTTGAAGCTGAGCAGATCATGGCTGAACTACATAATGGTACCTTTGGCACCCACTCTAGCGGACATACGATGGCTAAGAAGATTCTACGGGCAGGCTATTACTGGTCTACCATGGAAGCTGACTGCCATCAACATTCCAGAACTTGTCACAAATACCAAATCTATGCGGACAAGGTACATATTCCTCCAGTTCCTCTCAATGTCCTAACAGCTCCTTGGCCATTCGCTATGTGGGGAATTGACATGATTGGAGAGATCAAGCCTACAACATCCAATGGACACCGCTTCATCCTGGTGGCCATTGATTACTTCACCAAGTGGGTCGAAGCAGCTTCCTTCGCATCCTTCACAAAGAATGTTGTTGCCCGATTTATCAAGCAGAACCTCATTTGCTGGTACGGTATCCCCGATAGGATCATCACCGACAACGGTACAAACCTGAACAACACTATGATCACGGCTTTGTGCGAGCAGTTCCAGATTCAACATCACAATTCATCTCCCTATCGGCCAAAGATGAACGGTGCTGTCGATGCTGCGAACAAAAATATCAAGAAGATCATTCAAAAGATGACAGTCACCTACAAGGACTGGCATGAGATGTTACCGTTTGCTCTCCACGGGTACCGTACCACGGCGCGTACATCAACTGGGGCAACACCCTATTCTTTGGTATACGGCATGGAAGCTGTTTTGCCTATCGAGGTTCATATTCCCTCCTTGAGAATCATGAAAGATGCTGGTTTGAGTGAAGACGATTGGATTCAGACCTGACTTGATCAACTCAACTTGATTGACGAAAAGTGACTTACTTCTGTTTGCCATGGTCAGACGTATCAAAAACGGATGATCAAGGCTTTTAACAAGAAAGTCAGGCGCCAGGTATATCAAGTTGGAGATCTTGTAATCAAGCGGATCATCTTGCCGCAAAGTGATCCCAGGGGAAAATGGACTCCTACTTACGAAGGATCATTTATGATCAAGAACATCTTTTCTGGTGGGGCAATGATTTTAACCACCATGGACGGCGACGACCTGCCGCACCCTGCGAACACAGACATAGTCAAAAGATACTACGCATAAACGACCCGGCAAGTTGAAAACCCGAAAGGGTGACTTGGGTAAAAAAGGGCATACCGGTGAATCGAAAACCCGAAAGGGCGGTTCAGGAAAAAGTTAGGGATAAATAAAAAAATCTGTACACCCGGCAAGTTGAAAACCCGAAAGGGCGACTTGGGCAAAAAAGGGTTTCCCGGTGGATCAAAAACCCGAAAGGGAGGTCCAGGCAAAAGTTAGGGAATTAAAGCGTATGACTATGTCTCGTCGGATCACTTTAAGGCCAATCTCTTCATAGACAAGCTCCAGGCTTCTGATCAGCTCAATCATCTTCAGACGAAGCAACAAATGGACAAGATATCCAGAGTTACGAAGGCTATAGCAGAATGGGAACCCCATGGAATTTTCACACATAGCCATCTTTCTTTGTATAAATTTTTCTCATTTTTATGACAACATTCTCTTACTAGGATGTCTGTCTCCTTTGTAAAAAATACTTACACAAAGTTAATACAAAGATACTTCAAAGTGCAAAAAACTATTTGCCTTTTCTTCTTTTTATACTCGTGTTTTATTCGAAAACGTCCAATGATTTATTAAATGAGCATATGCATTTGAATATAATCATTTGTTTACAAATAAACGAAATGGGAAAGAATAATTACTGATAGATTGAAAGTATAGGAAGACGTCTTTAGGCTATTCCAAGAGAAATCCCCTGCAGTACATCATCTAGGTCCCCAACAGAGATAAAACCTTGAAATACATATCCCCAGGCAGAGTTAAATTTCGAAATCCCCATCAGAGCTAAGTTTTCAAACTCCCAATCCCCAGCGGAGTCAAAAACATCAACCTTTAAACCCCGATGGAAAAACGTCCAGTTTCCTCCAATTCCCCAGAGAGTTGTCTTAAAACCAGATAATTCCCCAGCAAGTTACTTTGAAGCCTGGCATCTAACCAGACGACAGCTTCAGATAATTCCCCAGTAGATTGGCATACAACCCAAACTCTTGAACTCTCTCCATAACAGGAGTGAGTTGTTCCCCATAGAGTCTCCTAAAACTCTCCAGCAGTAAACCTGTTCCCCACAGAGTTTTTACTACTCTCCAACAGAATAAAATTTCTCCCCGCAGAGTTATTCTTATTTCCCAACAGATTGAAGATTCTCAATCCCCAGCCATAGTCATCAAGGTTCTCGGGACTCCCGAAGCAGGTTTCTCAAGCAGCACTCGACATTATTCTTACAACAGAATGATTATCATATTCCAACTCTAAATACTTGAAGGATCCCTATATCCCCAGGAAAGTCGTGAAGGATTCCCACATCCCCATAGAAGTTGATAAAGGTTTTGAATCTCCAACAACAGTCAAGGATTTAGAATCCCCGGCAGCAGTCAAAGATTTTATTATCTCCAGCTATCAAGGATTTATTTTCCTCAGCAAGACAGCTAATCATCTTACATGCGCTTATATTACATTCATAGATCATAAACATTGATAAAACACATTTATTGCATCATACATTTCATGCAACATAACTTTGTGTTTCAACTAACATTTTACCTTTTTTAGGATAGAATTAACAGCTATCTTTAACAAATATTCAAAGCTCAAATACAGCTTAGAGATGCTCCAGACACGGATACTATTTTATTGCTTATTCAGTGCTCAGATTCCTGTTCCAGTTCAAGTTATGAAGCCCGGATTCGACCATATAATATCTTGATTTTTTCTCCATCATACTATGAAGCCTGGAGATCGACCGGAAAAATAGTTGAATCCCCAACAAGTTATTTTGAAACCTAGAACCGACCAGATAGCAGTATAAAGCACCATGAAGCCTGGAATCGACCAGATTTTGGTACACCTTAAATTCAAGCTATGAAGCTCAGGTTCGACCGGATGGTACCTTGATCTATACAAAACACTGTGAAGCCCGGATTTTTACCAGATAACAGTGAGGTATACTGTGAAACTTGGATTTCGACCAAAAAAGAAGTTTACTCAGCCAATTACTTTGAAGCCCAGATTCAACCGGATATTAGTAGGCCCCAAAATCAAAGGGAAGCCCAGAGGCGACCAAATAACCATTTGATTTTCTTCTGAAGCCTGGATTTTTACCAGATAGGAAGTAAGGTATCGTGAAACTTGGATTTCGATCAAATAGCAATACAAGACTGTGAAGCCTGGATTTTGACCAAATAACAGTGAGGTATATTGTGAAACTTGGATTTCGACCAAAAAAGTAGTTTACTTGGCTAATTACTAAGAAGACCGGAACCGACCGGATATTAGTGTGCTTTAAATTCAAGTTGAAGCCCGAAGGAGACCGGATAACAGCTTAATTCCTTCTAAATCCTGGATTACGACCAGATAAGAATTGACAAATTGTGAAGCCTGGAGAGTGACCAGATAGCAAGTTTAATCTCATCCCCCCAGTAAGTCACTGTAAATCCTGGAGCACGACCAGATAGCAGTTCATTTTCACCTCTTCAACCAAGAGATGATTCCCCAGTAGAATAATGGACGACTGAAGCTTCTAAAATTCTATTTCTACCACGACAGAGACCAACATTCCCCGACGTAGTCCTCCTCAACAACAGGTATACAGGCTCTCGCAAAGGAATCTCTTATGCGATCAACTTCCTTGGATGGCATCTTTAAGCTCATCTCCAACAAGATTCTATAAACCTCTCCAAATGGCATCTTTAAGCCCATTCCCTCAACTACATTTTGACGAGTGCAAATTTATGGGCAATCTAGTGTCCAATCATCTTTTACCTTTGAGTCACGAACGACAAACTCGCCAATCTAACTCTTCAGGTTCAAGAAGATTGAATAGGGGAAGCTGTTGTACCCCAAAATTTTCCCTCTCATTTTATCAAGATTTCCCCTCATAAGACTCTTTGGACTCTAGACAGGATTAGAGTTTGCTCTGCTCAAGACATCTTCTTGCACCGATGACCTGAAATTAGGGTTTGAGTTTGCATAAGAAATTTTGGACTCCCAATTCTCAATATGACTTTCATACTTCATTTTGGACTCCTAATATTGCTCATACCAAGTTTCAAACCTTAAATCAAATTTTTGCCCAATCAATTGGACAGTTGACCTAGAAATCAACTATATTGGGAAAAAGTCAATTGTGGCCAATTTACAGTCAAACATCATAATTTTTATCCACATCAACATTATAGACTCATATGAACCATTTGATCAAGTTTGGATCACAACTCCTCAAGAAATTTGATCAGATCTTCAAAAGGGCAAAATGGTCATTTTTAGGGTTTTGACTACAGAAGGGCAATTTCTGATTTTTTAACCTAGACAATGGAAAATTGGGTTCAAGAATGGATTCAAGGACTCAATAGAATCATATTGACCTAATCACAAGGTTCAAAAGATCTCAATTGCATTGGATTGACAAATGAATTTTCCAGTCAACTGATCAAAAATCAACTGTACACTGAAAAGTCAAACTTTGACTTTTTGGTAAAAATCAAGTGCCAAGGGTCATTTTTAATCAAGATGTGTCAAAACATGAAACTTGTTCATCAAGAAACCTAATTTTCAAAATTAGGGTTTAAAATGGAAAATTTTCATAACTTAGAAATTTTCTAAGTTATGAATTTTTTTTATTTTTTCCCAACTTTTCTCAACTTTTTTACCATGATGCAATTGGATTAAAATAAAACTTCCAACATGAAAGTTGTAGTCCTCCACAAAATCTACAACTTTGACTCACAAAGTTTTCCCAAAAGATGCTTGGATCTCAAGTTATGATTTTGTGAACAAGGGTCCATGAAACTTTTAACTTAGTGAAATTTTGCCCTAGTTTAGGCAGGATTTTGACCTATCTTCATGGAAATTTTTCACATAGTTCCAATTGGAATCTCAAAAAGAATTTCAAAGATGGATTGTATAGCATGTTACAAGCTTTCCAAAATGTCCAAAAACTCTCCAAAATCATTTATGATTAGGGAGAATCGAAAGTTTGAAAATGGGAAATCATCACTTTTGGCCAAGGCATTTTACACCATGCTACAAGTTGCAAATTCTGTCCAACCATGCTTGTACTTGGTTTACTGGTCCTTAAACCCTTCCATACTCATAAATTAATTGCAAACACATTGGATTAAGGGTTTATTCTGAGCTTTAGAGCATTGTACACGAAATTAATTTAAAAATGGCAAAAAGGCAACATTGCCACTTTGATAAAGCTTGCTTTATGTCAAATTGATTATCTTGAGCCATACACCAAGCCTTTTTCTAAAAACAAAGATCCCTTATATTAGGAAAAGTTCACCAACTTTGTGCAGCTAGAATACAGGCATGTACAACCTTGCCTTTGTCACTTCCCACTTTTACTTCAAAAACAAGTCATTATGCAAAAAGTCCATATCTTGTGAATCTGATATAACCAAGTCTTGGTAACATTTCAAACAAGTTTTACACCTTACCTAAATTCAGAAGCACGAGCTCCAAGCCTCTCAAACAACCTTAAGCACAAAAACACAAGTTCTTGAAAAAACAGGGCAGGCCCTGCAGAATCACTTCCATCTTCACATTGCCTCGTGCGTTTTGTCCCAAACCAGTTCCAACACACTTCATAAAACATACCTATCCCAATCATTCCCAAGCCACTGTAACTCCATTTACACACTTCACCATTTTCAAATTCTGAGATTGCAGGTTGAGTTCTACAAGAAGTTTCAGACCATTTCAAAGCAAGCTAGGCATTGGGAAAGCTCAAAGGAACTTCAAGCAAGCTCACAAGTATCTCAGGCCTCACTCACAACCCCTACATTTCCTTACTCGAGCTTGACTTAAACAGGTATTTATCAAACTTCTATCTCCTTATTTAGGAATCATTAGGCTTAGGTTTGTGAAGAAAAAATGTAGTCCTCATGGCCCTTGAGTTGTACATATGCATAGAATTCATTCATGTTAACTGAGCTAGGAGTATTTGATAGTTGAACTTTCTGAAAAAACTATGCAAGAATTAGGGCCAATGAAATTCTCTCTGGTCCTTGAGAGTTAGATTAAGTTTTTTACATGGTTAGAATCGTATGATCAAGAGCTATAACTTTCATGTTGCAAGTTTTTGTTTTTAAGCACGTATGCAGGAGATAGAGATTTGAACTATGGCGCGCGTGTTTCAGTCTCAAGGACAGGGATGAAGAGGAATATGGGCTGGGCTTGACTTGGCCTTGCTTTTGACACCCCCTAGCTTGCTTTCTGCACCCCCTTGGCCCATTGTTTTTATTTTTCATATTTTCCATTTCTATTTTCATTTTCTGTCTTTTATTATTTTTTCTAAATATAAAAAAATCACCAAAAATATTTTCTTAAATTTTCACATTTTATTTTATTTTTTTATTTTATTTTATTTTTGGCATAATATTTAGTTTATTAGGTTTAATGTATTTATTTTCTTAAATAAAAACTTATAATTAATACAAAAATATTACATATTTTATTCTATTACATTATACACTTAAAAATAATACTGTCATACTTATTTTATTTTAACATTTTGTATATATTTTATTTTATTTTCTTGTACATAAATAAATAATCATAATATATATATTTTCTTAAAGCAAAAATTAGGGTTTTTACCCTTTTCAAAAATAATCATTAATATTTTCCCTATTTTTAGGACATTAAATAATTTATTTTTTACATACATAAAATAAAATACAAAAACATTTTGTGCATATTTATACTCTTGCATATTTAAATATTTGTCAATTTATTATTTTACAATAAATTCAATATGGTTGTAATAGTTTTTAGGGCTTTATTTCTTGCAAATACCCCCCTATTCAAACTTGTATCCCCTCCCCATATCAATGTTGTAATAGTTGTAGATTTACTTTTACGCATTTTATTGCTTTCAAATATGCATGATAGCAAGATTAGGGTTTGTATGCAAGAATACAAATCAAACAAATAGCATGACTAAACACAAGACAAAAATGCATGAAAAATGAAAATACAATGCACACAAGCACCCCTAGGGTTTCATCCACTTGTTGCCTTAAAAATGGCCATGATATACATGCTAGGTATCTTGGCAAAACAAAAACAAAACAAAAAGATCATAGTCCCTCGATGACGCTATCTTGGTTACCTATACAAAAATGATCTAGTCCCTCAAAAAATTTGCTAAGATACTTGGCAACATTGTTATCATGGCCATACGATGACCCACGCCTGTCCTGTTTAACATCCAAATACAAGTTTGTTTACCAAATACAATGGTAAAATAACAATGTAAAAGGGTTAAAAATGTGTAGGAAAGATCTTTGAGTAGGGTAGAAAACTCCTAGTTACTTGATCTCTTGCAAACCATCCTTGCTAATTTCAAAACACACAATTTCAAAACATTTCCCAAAATAAAACTTTCAAACATTGAAACATTTTTTTCAAAAGACAAACACCATTGTATACATTCAAACAAGAATTATTACAAAGGTTGCCTAGACAAAGGCCCCTTTTCAAAATATTTTCAAAACCACACACAAAAGCACCATTTCAAACAATTGAAAAAGTAAAGCAAGTGATCTAAACAAGTAACTAAGAGCCCATGGAAAACCATGGATAAAAAGGGTGCAAACACCTTCCCTTTTCATAATCTACCCCCCGAACCCAAGAAAACATCTCAAAGGTCTTTCCTGTGCTTTTTGACCTTTCCTTTGGATAAAATAAAAAGTCGGTGGCGACTCTTGCTAAACCGAAACATTTGCGAACACAAACGTAAAACCTCAAGTCAGTTCTCCTACCGTATCACAAGGGGGGTAGATTATGAAAAGGGAAGGTATTAGCACCCTTTTCATCCATGGTTTTCCATGGGCTCTTAGTTACTTGCTAGATAACTTGCTTTTGTTTGAAATTGTGCTTGATGTGGTTTTTTGAAAGTATTTTGTAAAGAGGCCATTGTTTAGGCAATCTTTATAATGATTCTCGTTCGTAAGAATGTATACAAAGATGTTTGATCTTTTGAAAATGTTTTCAATGTTTGTAAGATGTTTTTGAAAGTGTAAGTGTTTTTTTTTTTAAAATAGAAAGGATATTTTATTTGAAATGGAGCAAGTAATTAGGAGCAATCTACCTACTCAAATGTCTTTCTTGTTCATTTTCTTATCCTTTGACATTGTTGTCTTACCATTGATTTGGTAAACAACCCTTTCTTTGGATGTAAACGGGACGGGCGTGGGTCATCGTATAGCCATGATTAGCAATGTTGCAAGGTATCATAGCATTCCTTTTGAGGGACTAAGATCATTTGTAAGGCAACTTTAGATTGCGTCATCGAGGGTGTGATACGGCGGCAGAACCGACTGTTTTGAAAAATGTTGGTTTGAGTTTTGCATTTTTTATTCGCAAAATGTCGCGGTAAACAAGAGTCACCACCGACTTTTATTTTATCCAACAAGGAAAGGAAAAAAGCATAGAAAAATTCCTTTTTTCGAGATTTTGAGTACGGGGGGTAGATTATAGAAAGGGAAGGTGTTAGCACCCTTTCTATCCATGGTTTTCCATGGGCTCTTAGGTACTTTCTCATCTTTTAAAATTGCTTCTGTGTTTGTGTGATTTGAAAAGTTTTTTACTTTGATTTAACCCTTGCTTCTGTCTTCAAGAGTGTTACGAAGTATTTTTGAAAAGCTTGTTTGAAGAGTGTGTAAGTGTGGAAAAATTTGTTTTGAGCAAGTACCTACTAGCATCTACCTACTCGAGAAAATAATTGTTCTATGTTCGTTTCCTTTAGACAGCGTTATCCTACTATTAGTGAGTAGGTAGCACCATCGTTGGAGTTTTAAGGGTCAATTCGAAAAGGGACGTACGATCACTAAAGCAATGTTAGGGCGTCTTAGTACTAACCCTAATGTCTTAAGATCATATTCGAGGCAACAATTCCGAGGCAACCTTTTCGGACGGGACATTTGATCTTTTAGACAAAAGAGCGACCACTAAAATATCCTATACTCAATGATCGTTTACCGAAGGAAATCGAAGTGGGAGTATACCCTAGGAGTGCGTATGTGCGAGTGATTCAATTTCAAGTTATTATCTTTGCACATTTAGGGTTTGCTAACCGTTTTAAGGTTTGCATACATTCTTGTCATGCAACCCTATGATCATACATCTAACAGTTAATATTTGCGCAAAATTAAAATGCAGAAAATAAGCTACGCTATTACAAGGCTTCAGGTATTAATTACATAGCCAAAAAACCCGTCAAAACGATAAATGAAAAGGAGAAAAATCCTAATTAATCTATTACATCTTGTGAGAAATTACATCAATATGGTAAAAATAAATAAACGCGATGAATCGAGAACGAGAGAGAAATAGGGTTTTGACCCCATCTAACCTAATTGAAAGAAAAATTATTTTTGTTGTTTTGATTATTTTTTAGAAAAAAGAATAAGGGTTTGAATTAAATACAAATCTAATTAGTAATTAAATTAAATTAAAGAAAATAATTTACATGGCCTATTTTTATATTTTGTTATTTTTTAAGAAAAAGAAAATAGAATTTAAATTAAACAAAACCCTAATTTCTAACTTGTTTTAATTTATTTACAAAAGAATTTAAGTTACCCTAAAATTAAATAAACTAATTAAATTAATTTTCTTTGATAAAAAAAATAACCTAAATCTAATTGGATGAAAAATTATTTTTTGATTTTTTTAATAAAAAAGAATTGATTTTTATGATAGTAAAAAAAAATTTAAATGAATTAATAAAGAAAATATAAAAAGAAAAGCAAAAGTAATTGGGCCTGTTATCAGCAAAATGGAGGGGGGGGGGTGAATAGCAATTTCTGGGCCCAAAACAAGCTGACCCACGTTGAATTCATGGATTCCATGTTGTGCATTGATTGGGGTGTATCATGGTCCTCCAAATGATGGCCTTCAGATCTGGCCTTCTGGAAATCCAAAGGTTGAATCTTGAGGATACATGGTGGTCTCCCTGCCTTGTGTGCACGCCTGATCATTTAAAGAAAAATAATGTGAAATATGAGGGGGACCTGGTGTGATACGGTGGGAGAACTGACTTGGGATTTTGCGTTTGTGTTTGCAAATGTTTCGGTTTAGCAAGAGTCGCCACCGACTTTTTATTTTAGCCTAAGGAAAGGTCAAAAAGCACAGGAAAGACCTTTGAGATGTTTTCTTGGGTTCGGGGAGTAGATTATAGAAAGGGAAGGTATTAGCATCCTTTCTATCCATGGTTATCCATGGGCTCTTAGTTACTTGCTTAGATCACTTGCTTTGCTTTCCAATTGTTTGAAATGGTGCTCTTCAATTGTATGAAATGGTGTTTTGTGTGTGATTTTGAAAGATGTTTTGAAAAGAAGCCGTCGTTGTGGAAACCTTTGTAATGATTCTTGTTTGAATGTATACAAAGGTGTTTTTGTCTTTTGAAAGTTTTCAACGTTTGAAAGTAGGGTTTTGAAATTGTATGGTGAAGTGTGTTTTGAAAATAGCAAGGATGTCTTTTTGCAAGCTTTGATCAAGTAACTAAGAGTTGTCTACCCTATTTTACTCAAAGATCTTTCTTATGTTTTTAACCCTTTTAATAGTGTTGTTTTACCATTGTATTTGGTGAACAACCTTGTGTTAGGATGTTAAACGGGACAGGCGCGGGTCATCGTATAGACCATGATAACAATAATGTCAAGTATTTTTGGCAATTTTCTTGAGGGACTTGATCATTTTTGTTTAGGCAACTCAGATAGCGTCATCGAGGGACTATGATCTTTGTTTTGTTTTTGTTTTGACAAAGTACTTGACATGCATATCATGACCCATTTTTGAAGGCAACAAGTGGATTGTAACCCTAGGGGTGCAAGTGTGCATTGTGTTTGTTTTTCATGCATTTTTGTCATTGATTAGGTCAAACTATTTGTTGGTTTTGATTTTTGCATATAAACCCTAATTCTAATCATGGCATAATTGAAAGCTTAAAGGTGCGAGAATTTAAATTCTACACTATTACAACATGATATAGGGAGGGGGGTACAAATTTGAATAGGGGATTATTTTGCAAGAAATATAAAACCCTAATTACTATTACATCCAAATTGAATTTGCAAAGCATAATATTTAAATGTACAATATTTAAATAAATACAATAGATAAATATTAAATAAAATGTATTATGCAAAAAAAAGTTTTTATTTGTTCATGTATGCAAAAAGTATTTTTATGTAAAGAAATGTAAAGAACTAAATAAAAAGTTAATTTATTTGTTTTTAGAGCAAAAAACCCTAATTTCTTAAGAAAATAAATATAATGTATTATTTATGTACAAAAATGTATTAACATGTATAAAAATGAAATATTGTCCAAAAAAAGGTATTTTTTAATATAAATAATAATAAAAATAAAAGATAATATTTTTGTGTTTTTATTTCTAAGTTTTTAATAAAACAAAAGTATATGTATATATATATATATATATATATATATATATATATATATATATATATATATATATATATATATATATATATATATATATATATATATATATATATATATATATATATATATATATATATATATATATATATATATATATATATATATATATATATATATATATATATATATATTAAATATGTTAAATATGTAAAAAATAAAATAAATTATTTACAAAAATAAAATATATTCAAGAAAATATTTTCAATGTGAATAAAAAAAAGAAATGGAATAAAAGTATTATTTTCAATATTTTTAAATTTAAGCAAAATAATATAAAAGTGTATAAAATGTTTTTATGCTAGTAAAAATAAAAATAAAAACTAAATAAATGTAAAAAATTATGAAAATATTTTTGGATCATTTTTTATGTTTGAAAATAAGATATAAAAGTCAGAAATGAAATAAAAATGTAAAAATAATAAAAATACAAGAAATGGGCCGGGGGGGTATGAAGCTGAAAAATGGGGTGTGAAAAGCAAGAAGTAACCAGGCCCAGCCCATCCACTTCATCTTCTTCCTCTATCCACATAAATTTGAAAAAACGCGCGCTAGCTACACAGACATGTATCTCCTGTATTTGTGATCCTTTGACAAAACTCAAAACATGGAACTTGTAGAGCATCAACAACGAATCTAATCATATAAAAAACTCAAGCTAACTCTCAAAGACCAGAGAGAATTTCTCTGGCCCTAATTTCTAACCTAGTTTTTTCAGAAAGTTCATGGATGAAATTCTCCTAGCACGACTAATATAAATGAAAACTAAGCACATGTATGGTTTCAGGGCTATGAATACAACATCTTTCATTCACAAACCTAAGTCTAACTATTCCTAAATAGAGAGATAGAAGTTCATGAAATACCTGTTTCAATTGAGTTCGAGCTGGACAATGTAGCAACTTTCAATGGTGCTTGAGGTTCTTTTGAGCTTGCCTGATGTCCACTGAACCTTTCCCAATGCTTAGTTTGTTTTGAAGTGGCCTGAATCGTGCTACAAAACTCAACCTGCAAAGCTTCCAAACAAAAATGGCAATGTGTGTTAATGGAGTTACAATAACTTGTGAATGGTCTGGACAACTTAGGTATATTGATTGGAATGTGTTTGAAGTAGTTTTGGACAAAACGCACGAGGAAATTTGATGGTGGCTTGCAAAATGCAGAACTGGCCCTGTTTTGCAAGAAAATGGGGTTTTGGAGTATGAGGGTTCTTTAGGTGTGAAAGGCTCGTGCTTCTGACTTGTTAGGGTATGAGAAACTTGTTTGATAACTTTGCTTGAGTTAGTTTTATCAGATATGTGAGATGCCTTGTGTTTGACAAGTTTCTTCTTTTTGAAGCAAGAAAGTGGAAGTGAGGTTACAGGCTTGTACAGGCCATCTTATCACCCTACATACTACCCTCTTGGCCCCTCTAATTAGTGGATTTGTTTTGCTGCAATAGATTTGGCTCTATGCTCAAGGATTAATGGTTTGACATAAAACAATCTTTTGCAAAAATGGAAATATGCCTTTTACCATTTAGGGATTAAACTTGTGTACAATACCCTAATGACCAAGACAATGCATTAGCTCAATGTATTTGCATTAAATTATGGAGTGTGGAATGGTTTAGAGGCATGCAAACAAGTAGAAAGCATGTTGGTTTGAAAATGAAACTTGTATGAACATGTATTGGCCATGGATCAAAGTGAGTTTTTGCCAACTTCAAGAATTCGATTCTCCCTAACCACAAAGGTGTTTGATGAGTTCTTTGACAATTTGGAAAGCTTGCAACATGTACTATAATCCATCTTTGAAATTCAACTTAAAACTCCAAGTGGAACTATGTGAAAAATGGCCAAGAAGATGGGTCAAAATCCTGCCTAAACAAGGGCAAAATTTCTCTAAGTTAGAAGTTTTAGGTACCCTTGTTCCAAAACTCATAACTTGAGATCCAAGCTTATTTTGAGAAAACTTTGTGAATCAAAGTTGTAGACTTTGTGATATAATACAACTTTCATGTTATAAGTTTTGTTTGAATCCATTTGCATCTTGGTGAAAATGTGGGGTAAAGTTAGGAAAAAATAAGGAAATTTGATAACTTAGAAAATTTCTAAGTTATGAAAATTTTTCATTTTAAACCCTAATTTGCATTTTTGGGTTTCTTGATGAGAAAGTTTCATGATTTGACATGTATTGATGAAAAATGACCCTTGGCACTTGATTTTAACCAAAAAGTCAATGTTTGACTTTTCAGTATACAGTCAAATTTTGATCAGTTGACTGAAAAATTCATCTGTCAATCCTATGCATTTGAGATCTTTTAAACTTGTTGAGTGGGTCAAGACAATGTCATTGAGTCCTTGTGTCCATGGTTGAGCTTAATTTGCCATTGGTTAGGTCAAACAGTCAAAAATTGCCCTTGTACAGTCAAAACCCTAAAAATGACCATTTTGCCCTTTTGGTGATCTTGATCAAATTTCTTGTGGAATTGTGATCCAAACTTGATCAAATGGTTCATATGAGTTCATAATGTTGATGTGGGTCAAAATTCATGAGGTTTGACTGTCAATTGGTCACAGTTGACTTTTTCCCCAATACAGTTGATTTCTAGGTCAAATGTCCAATTGACTAGGCAAAAATTTGATTCAAGGCTTGAAACTTGGTATGGACAAGCTTGTGAGTCCAACATGAAGCATGAAAGTCATGTTGGTAATTGTAGGTCAAAACATCCTTGTGCAAGCTCAAACCCTAATTTAGGTCAACAGTGCAAGGAGGTGTCTTGAGCAGAGCAAACCCTAACTTGATCTTGAATTCCAAGAGTCTTGTGATGAGAAATGTTGATGAAATGAGAGGGAAAATTTTGGGGTACAACAGTTGCCCCTGTTCAATCTTCTTGAACCTGAAGAGTTAGATTGGCAAGTTTTCCTTTCGCGACTCGAAGGTGAAGGAGGATTGAACACTAGAGTGCCCGTAAATTTGCACTCGTCAAAATATAGCTGAGGAAATGGGCTTAAAGATGCCATTTGGAGATGGTAGAGTCTTTATGGAGATGGGCTTAAAGATGCCATCCAAGAATGTTTGTTGAATTACAATGTGGTAGGTCAGAAGAATGAGTATCAAAACGGTATCCGTGTCTGGAATGCATTTGAACTGTATCTGGAGACTGAGTCTGTACGAGCAAAATAATGGTGTCCGTGTCTGGAGCGTATCTGAGCTGTAACCGTATTTGAATTTTGAATGAATACCAGAATGACCGCCGTGTCTGGAGTGTATCTGTATTGTGAATGGGTAACAGAGAAACATCTGTGTATGGAGCAAATGTGTGCTGGGGATAAGTTCCGAATGAGTGATAGAATGGGAACCGTGTCTAGAGCGTATCTGAAGCTGAGATCTGTATGAGTAGCAGAATGACTTCCGTGTATGGAGTGTATCTGGAACTATAACTGGGATCTGAATAAGTGACAAAATGATTTTCGTGGCGACTGCACTGGGGAGAATCAAATTGCTGGTGTAAAGGGCCAGAATGGCATCAGTGTTTGGAGTGTATCCGAACTTGTAGTTGAATCTGAATGAGAGATAGAATGGCTGCCGTGTCTGGAGCGTATCTAGTCAGTTTCAGATTGCTGAAGTCTGAATGAGAGATAGAATGGCTGCCGTGTCTGGAGCGTATCTAGTCTGTATCGAATTGCTGAAATCTGGATGAGTAGTAGAATGACTGCCGTGTCTGGGGTGTATCCATACTGTATTTTGACTTGGAGTTCTGAATGAGTAATAGAATGACCGCCGTGTCTGGGGTTTATCTGTTGTACCCCAAAATTTTCCCTCCCATATTTCTCAAGACATGTCAAGAATAATCTCCAAGTGACTCAAGTTAGCTCAAGAGTTGGACAGTCAAATCACCTCCTAAGACAGTCAATTCAAAATTAGGGTTTTGTGTTGCATCAAGGTCCTTACATCCAAATGACCTCAAATGCTCCCCAATGTCCTAATATGTTCTCAAGTTCATCCATGTAAAATTTCAAGCCTTGCAGAGAAAGTTTGGTCAGTCAATTGCTCAAGAGGTCCAAAAATTGATTGTGCTAGGGCAAAAGTCAACTGTGTCCCAAATACAGTCAAACTTAAATATTTTTTTGTCAACATTCTAATTTTGAAGTATAATTCATCATTTGATCAAGGGTTGATCATGATTCATCAAGGATTGCTCAAGATTCATCAAGATTCAAAAGTTGCTAAATTAGGGTTTTGCAGGAAAAGTCAACTCAACTTTGACCAAGCATAACTTTCTCATACTTTATGAGAAATGACCCATCCAAAGCTCATTTTTAAGAGGATGAAATTCCTACAATCCATATTCGCACCCCAAGATAAAGAAATGCACTCACAAAAAGTTACAAATATGGACATTATAAGTCATTTTTGAAAGTCAACAAAAACACCTTTTTTGCCAAAGCTTATAACTTGAGCATGGAATATCAAAATGAGATAAGACCAAAAGGGTTGGTTACAGTACATCTCAAGGTTTCTAAAACGTCCAAGAACACCTCCAAAATTTCAAATTTGAAGAAGTTATGCATTGTTGAAGTTGGGCATTTTTCCAAAATTGCCAAAAGTCAACTATCCTCAAAACTCCAATTTTTGACAAAAGGGCCCACTTTTTTTCACTTGATTTGGTCTTGTCATGCCACACACGTGTCCCATCTTTAATTTCATGAACAAACATTTATTTTTCTATTTTGTTTCATTTTTATTGATTTAATTCATTATTAATCAATATTAAATCAAATAAAATCTAAAAAATTATGTAAAGGGATTCTTGTGATTTGTACAACTTGCAAATACCATGTGACACTCAATCAATTCGTATCAAGTCAAAACAAGCACAACAAATCAGATTTGGCCTATTTTTGGAAAGCTTATCAATAGTGATCAAATCCAATATTCCATCTTCAATGCACTTGGATTATAGCCCATATTTTGGCCTAAATACATTCTAATATATGCACACAAGTGACACAAACCAAAAACACGCATAGAGCTCTGCAGAAACGGCCACACAACTTTGAGAAAAAAGCTTGAAAAGTGAGAGATCAAAAACAACATTAGAGCACGATTGAATCAAAAAGCTTGACACTAATCCCTTGCTGGCAATCCCCTGAAGCGAAAGCAACCAGAATCAAGCCTTCTCATCGCCTGAAACGCCCTGTAAGTCACCACGAACTTGGCCCTGTACATGGGATCGTGGATCAGTTATCTTGCATCCTTTTGCCAAATCTTTTGAATAATCATGCTCATTGTCAAATTTCTAACATGTCTGCAATATTCAATTTCATTTTCATGCCCTATATGGTGATGCCCGAACCTAGGGTTTGCTTGTTTCGTTTTTAGGTATTTGCATTGCAGGTAAAATTAAGACAAATAATGGTTATAGGGATACTCAGGAGACAGAGACGATCACGTCCATGCACTTGGATGGGATTTTTATGGCCTAGAACGAGTTTTTGAGACATCCCACGAATCTTCCTGCTGACAAAAATCCGCAGGTAAATAACCAGGGATTGCTTAAGAAGATGATAATGTGTCCTTGTGTTATTGGGCCATTCAAATGTGTTTCCGCGTTTTTTTTATTTCCAGCATGATTAATTAATTTCTCCATATATTATTTTTTCTTATTTCTATAACAACTAAGCAGTTTGGTTGGAGTGGTTGAGCGCACAGGTAATGAGCATTGGGACCTGGGTTCGAATCCCAGGTCCCCCAAAACTTTGATATATTTTGCTTTCAGGTAATCTCACGCAGCATCATAAGCTTTGTCCACCCTATTCCTCCAGATCTCAAGTGACAAGTGGCCTGCAAATCAAATCCAAGGGCAAAGATTGAGTGACCATCTTGCACTCTAGTCAAACGCACCATGGGGAATCTGAAAAAAGTCAACAAGGCTGATTGATTATGGGCCTCAAAATTGCAGATTCACCACCAAATTGGGCCCAGCACCCCCCCCCCCCCGAGTTTGTTCTTTTATTTTTTCTTTTCATTATTTTTTTATTTCTATTTTATTATTGTTATCATTTTAATTAACTAATTAACAAATTAACTTTTTTCATAAAAAATCAGAAACAACAAAAATATTTTTATTAATTCCATTAACTTTATTATTTATTTTTGTAAATAAACAATTAATTAATTTTATTTAGTTTAAATAGGTTAACATTAATATATTTTGCAATAAATTAACATTGATTTAGAATTAGGGTTTTGATATATTTTTACCTTTCTAATTTTATTTCCTTAATAAAAATAAAACCCAATTTTTTTTTCATTTTATTAATTAATTCAATTATTAATTTAGACTAATTTTTAATTCAAAAAATAACAAAAATATGCTTTATTCAATAAAAGGGTCAAAACCCTAAAAAACACTCTGATTTAATTTTTCTCGCGCGCGTATTATTTTTTATTCATATTTCAATATTGTAACTGTTTCGAGAATGTAATAGTTTTAAATTAGGATTTTATTTATCACTTTTATTTACTTTTCGCAATTTAATTTTTAAGGGTTTGTTTTTGGCGATGTAAATACCCGACGCCTTGTAATAGCTTAGATTTATTTTCCGCAGTTTAATTTTCGCAACCATTAACTGTTAGATGTTGGAATAATAGGCAATGCATGACAAGATCAATTTTAATTTAAAATCAACAGTAGCTCACCATGACATGTACAAAGATAATATAACTAAAAAACAATACACTCGCACATGCCACTCTTAGGGTACGCCTCACTTGGTTGCCTCGAACGTGGTCATTGAGTATAGGAAATTTTAGAGGTCGCCCTCTTGTCCAAAGATCATAAGTTGCCTCGAAACGGTTGCCTCAGATAAAATGATCTAAGACATTAGGGTTACCGCTAAGGCGTCCTAACATTGCTTTAGTGACCACACGTCCCTTAATCGAATTGACCCGAAAACTCCAACGAAGATGCTACCTACTCCTCAATAGTGGGATAGCATTGTCTAAAGGACACTTGTACAGTTTAATTCCTTTTTGAGTAGGTAGATGTTCTTAAGTACTTGCTCTTTTGAAAACAAAAACAAAACTTTTCGCACTTACACTCTCTTCAAAAACAAAACTCTTTTCAAAACCCACAATCACAAAGAAAAGCAAACTTTTGAAAACATAATGAGCAAGTACCTAAGAGCCAGTGGATAACCACGGATAGAAAGGGTGCTAACACCTTCCCTTTCTATAATCTACCTCTCGAACCCGAGAAATATCTCAAAAAAGAATTTTTTTGTGCTTTTGTCCTTTCCTTGTTGGATAAAATAAAAGACGGTGGCGACTCTTGCTTACCGCGACATTTTGCGAAAACAAACGCAAACGTGAACCAGCATTCCAAAATAGTCAGTTCTATTCCCACTGATCATAGAACTGGCGACTCTGCTGGGGAATATTAATAAGTGAGGTGTACCTTAGGATTAGATCATTGTGTTTTCAATTGTATGCTTTAATTTTGTGGGCTTGTATTGGAGTTCTATAGATCCTAACCCGGATCTGGGGATACCCTTTAGGTAAGTAGCAATAAACTGTGAGGGATCTGTCTGGCGTAGACCGACATGGATGAAGCAGTAGCTACGTTGGTGTGGCACCTTAGTCTGTACTGATATCCCTTGTGTTGGAACGAGGAGAATATGGGTCTTCTAAGGAGTCATTAAGCACCAACTGACCTTAGAACCTTAAATTGACCAACTTGGCCATAGAACAGTAGCAGTATGCTACACTCATTGAGATTAAACTCTCGCGATGATTCCGGCCGCAAGAAAAGGTTGCTAAACTGGAATTATGACCGATTGAGGGTAGTTAGTGATATTGAGATCCTCTAGAACCCGGTTACTATTTTTAGGACAGGTTTAAACCAACTAAACTGAAAGAGGGTAATGCCTAAACGCCATGCCAGCCTGAAATCTAAGGGCTATTTGTGTGACTTCTGTGCCTTCAAACTTGAACTACTTGCACATTCTTGTTATTTGACAACATGAGTTCCTTGCAAGTTTTGTCTACAATCCTTATCCAATAATCTGGATTTATTGCAGGGTTCACTTACATCACCTCACACTTTCGCTTAAACGCATAGCATACACATCATAACGTCATGCCTTAACATTTCCTTAACCATTTCAAGGATCTCAAGGGTCTGTGATGCAGGTTATGGTAAATCAAATGGCTAGCAAGGTGCAAAGGGGATTTATTTTCCTCTAGCCAAGGTTGTCTAGAAATCCAAACACGATAACTTGAGTCAGGGGCTATGACCCACTCGATATGGTGAGCTTGACTCTTGAAGAAGGATTCTCAACAACATGAAGCTCCTTCAATCAAGCTACCAGATTCAAATTCTAACAGTTTCTTGTTTACCCCGCGAGATCCTTGAAAACATTGCATACATATATCATACATATCATTGCATAACAGGTCATCCAGTACAGGTCTCTCATGTTCCCGCTGTTTATTTCAGCAATGGCTCTCCCACAAGACAACCAAGATCTCCAGGCTTAAAATGCTCAACTTCAAGAAATGTTCCTGAACCTATCCCAGGGGCAGGAAGAAATAAAAGCTCTCCTCACAAGGGGTTTAGTCCTAGGGAATCCAGGCGGCGTCAGGAATGATCAGTTGGAAGGGCTACAAATTGAGTTGGCAACAATGAAGATCCAGATGATGGGTCAGCTGGTGGGCCAGATGGCTCTCATTCAAGACTTGGCTCAAAGAAAAGAAGAGCTCAGGGTCCTCGTCAACAAACTACTTTAAAATGACCAAGTGGGGCAAACAACTAGGGTTGAAGATCAATTCATCATTAAACCACCTTTGGGGCAAGAAGACAAGGGAAAAGCTCCTCAGCCTACTTCAGGGTCACAAGCCCATCATCAACCTCGCCAGCGTCAACGGGGTAATCGGCGTAAGCAAAATATGTCTGGAAGACATTTCTGAGACTGATATACCATCATCTCTAATACTGAAACGCTTGTTGGAGGTCAATCTGATTCCTTTAAGGGATCCTCCCTGGAATCCCAATACCTCTGCTCCTAGCTATCATCCCGACGCAGTTTGTGCATACCACTCATATAGTCCTGGACATGACACCGACAACTGTTGGGCTTTAAAAAACAAGATCCAAGACTTGATTGATGGAAGAGTGATGGAATTCATGCCGGATGGTGAAATGAAAATCTTCCGTTGAGGGTTCTCCACCTGAAATGACTAGTTCAAATTAAGAGACTTTTGTTCATTTAAATTCTGAAGTTGTATATTTCTTTGCTTATTCAAACAATTATTATCATGTCAAACTTTATTACTTTATCAATGCATTGCACATGTCTGTTCTGAATCAATCCATTTGTATTCACTATATTCAAATTGCTTTCATTTTTTTGTGATGTTCAACTCTCGATTAAAAAATTCTAAGCCTTTTGAGGGAGGATGATGAAAATGATATCAAAATCCTTACAATATTCTTTTGAACAGACCCCACTGACGATGTACAAGCATTGTTTCAAATCCTAAACAGTGGAGTTATAAGGAAGATAATCCCTAGTCAACCCCTTTGAGCCAAAGAAGTTGGAGTTTTTCTTTTCACAAGTTAAAACCCTTAATTATAACCTGGGGCAGGGTAGTTTTCTCAGTTGATCCAGGTGCACAATAAATGGCATCAAAGAAGTCCTTCCGAAACAAAAGACGGTGTTGGTTCCGTATAATCGTAAGGACAGGCAGTCATTATCTCTCAAAATAAAAGCCCAATAAGTCAAAACCTGTGAAGGAGACTTAAGAAAAACTGGGGCATCCCGCTGACTGTAATCACAAAAAGAAACAGTTCAGGCAAAAGACAGGGATAATAAAATAAAAAAGAAAGAGATCCTGCAAACTCTCAACAAAATGACTGCCTGTTCAAAATAAATTGTCAGTATCAGAACCATCACTGGAATATCAGAGCAAAGACTCAAACGGGATCTAAATGCACGATTAGCTGAGTTTAGGATTGAAGAACATCACGAAGAGCGGGTGGGTAGAAATAAATTTTGAGCCTTTTCCTTTGTTTCTTAAACCGTGAACCAGGCCATGTTATAACCCTTAAAAAGTCCTAGCTGAAGCATGGGTCAGTCCGAAAGCATACTGTTACAAAGGTATCCTGACTCCTGTAGGGCTTGTAAATCCTGAGTTGACATCACATTTTACAAAAATTGCCTGTTTTACAAAAAAAATGCATTTTCAAAAAAATTTCAAGACAAACATAAGTGTTGCATTCTTAAAATAATATTGTTTGCATATGACTATTTGCTCAAACAGCAGAGAAATTCGCACGAAGAATATCCAGTGAGCAAAAACCGTTTCCATAAAAAGGGTCACCTCAAGTGGAAAAAACACCTCCAACCAAGGGGCACGGCATGAGCATTGTCCATCATCTGGGGCAGTTAAGTCAAGATTCAAGGAATCTCTCAAAATGCCAAATAGCCAGGGGCAAATCTCCATCTGAATCAATTGGGGCATTGGACGTGAATTCCAGCAACGAATCTTGCACGATCAAACGAAGATCTTCTGGTAGTATGGTAACACAACACTACCAACAGTGGCACCTCCCTACATCCTGAGAGCATGGACATAGTCAAAAAAGTACTACGCATAATCAAAGACCCACTAGGTTGACTGGCCTAGGCAAAAATAAGGGCTTCCCGGCGAACCAAAAGGGTTCGGGCAAAAATAAGGGATGAAAATGAAAAATTTGTACACCCGACAAGTCGAAAACCTGAAAAGGCGGCTTGGGAAAAAAAGGGTATCCCGGTGAACTGAAAACCCGAAAGGGCGGGCCAGGCAAAAATTAGGGATCAAAGCGTACGACTATGTCTCGTTATCTCGTCACTGGCCTACCAAAAGAAGACTTATCATTTTGACCAAAAGATACCAAGCACCTCATAGGTGGGGATAATACTCGATCCACAGGGCCTCCGCAGGCACCTTCTCCCGCAAAAACAGGGGCAATAAGAATCTTCCGAGCTGTCTGGTTGTTCTGCCCACCAAGGTACCAAGGTAGGTTCAGCTGAAGAATATGACCAAGATACCATCACTCCCTGCAGAGTAAAACAGTAATGGTAGCTCTCCCCACTGAGACTTGCCACTATGAACGAATCAACAATACTCTCCCCAAGCAGAGTTAATCTACCATCAACCCTAAAAAGTTTGGGTATCCCCAGAAGATCTTAATATTCCCCAGCGGAGTATAAAGATATTCCCCAGCGGAGTATAAAGATATCCTGCAGCAAGTATAAGGGTATCCCCGACAATCTTAATATTCCTCAACGGAGTATAAGAATGTTCCCCGGCAGAATACAAGATACCCCCAGTGGAGCCATTTCCCAAGCGCAGTCTAAAAAGCTTCCCCACCAGAGCTGAATCATCTTCCCCAGTAGATTCTGGAAGCTTATCCCCTGCGGAGCAAAAATAAATCTCCCTAGCCAAATTCAGAAGTTTATCCTCACAAGAGTCTAACTGGGTTATCCTCAACAAGTTGCGACTGAAAGATCATCCCCAGCGAAGTTCTTTCTATCCCCAACGGAGTTCATCATTAAAATCCCCAACAGAGTTTATCAACATAATCCCCAGCGGAGTTATCAATAAAATCTTCAGCAGAACATCTCTCCCCACAGAGTAATTCCCCTCGGAGTAATCTCTTCATCAGTTTATTCCCCCAATGGAGTTTTTTCTCTCTTACAGGTTTATCATCTTCGTTCATTATCCCCAGCAGAAACGAAGAACTCAACTCTATTCTCCAGCAACTCCAAGTTTTATTTTCCCCAGCTAAAACAACACATTTCCATACATTATGATACATGCATATACGCATCATACCATGAAATCTCATTTATGTTGAGAACATCATTGCTTGATCCATCTCATGCATTGCATGTGACTGACCTTTTACCTTTCAGGAAAGATGCAGTTAAGTCCCCAACTTAGTCAAAGACCTGACCAGTTCTTAAATCTCAATTGATTTATCCTCAGTTGAATTTCAGATAAGGTCCTCAATCTCGACAGTTTCCTTACGTCATAGTATGGACGAGTACTATAACCTCAATGGTATACTCCATTGAGCACGAGTCAGTTCCTAGATCTTGATATTTTCCTCCGTCATAGTGTGGACAAGTTCTATAACCTCAATAGTATACTTCATTGAGCACGAGACAGTTCCTAGATCTTGATGAAGATGTTTCCTTACGTCATAGTATGGACGAGTACTATAACCTCAACAGTATACTCCATTGAGCACGAGTCAATTCCTAGATCTTGATGTTTTCCTCCGTCATAGTGTGGACAAGTTCTATAACCTCAACGGTATACTCCATTGAGCACGAGACAGTTCCTAGATCTTGATGAAGATGTTTCCTTACGTCATAGTGTGAACGAGTACTATAACCTCAACAGTATACTCCATTGAGCACGAGTCAGTTCCTAGATCTTGATGTTTTCCTCCGTCATAGTGTGGACAAGTTCTATAACCTCAACGGTATACTCCATTGAGCACGAGACAGTTCCTAGATCTTGATGAAGATGTTTCCCTACGTCATAGTGTGGACGAGTACTATAACCTCAACGGTATACTCCATTGAGCACGAGTTAGTTCCTAGATCTTGATGTTTTCCTCCGTCATAGTGTGGACAAGTTCTATAACCTCAACGGTATACTCCATTGAGCACGAGACAGTTCCTAGATCTTGATGAAGATGTTTCCTTACGTCATAGTGTGGACAAGTACTATAACCTCAACGGTATACTCCATTGAGCACGAGTCAGTTCCTAGATCTTGATGTTTTCCTCCGTCATAGTGTGGACAAGTTCTATAACCTCAATGGTATACTCCATTGAGCACGAGACAGTTCCTAGATCTTGATGAAGATGTTTCCCTATGTCATAGTATGGACGAGTACTATAACCTCAACGGTATACTCCATTGAGCACGAGTCAGTTCCTAGATCTTGATGTTTTCCTCCGTCATAGTATGGACAAGTTCTATAACCTCAACGGTATACTCCATTGAGCACGAGACAGTTCCTAGATCTTGATGAAGATGTTTCCCTATGTCATAGTGTGGACGAGTACTATAACCTCAGCGGTATACTCCGTTGAGCACGAGTCAGTTCCTAGATCTTGATGTTTTCCTCCGTCATAGTGTGGACAAGTTCTATAACCTCAGCGGTATACTACGTTTAGCACGAGACAGTTCCTAGATCTTGATGAAGATGTTTCCCCCCAATTGAATTATTTACAGGTTCTTAAAACTCAGATAAAGCATTCTCTCAGTTGAAGTACAAGCAAGTTCCTAAATCTCAACAAAGGTTAGACTTCCCCAGCGGAATCTTCTACAAACCACAGGTATGCAAGTTCTCGCTAAGGAATCTCTTATGTGATCGACATTCCTGAAGATGGCATCTGTAAGCCCATCCTCCTACCAACAATCTCCAAATGGCATCTGTAAGCCTATTCCCGACATCACAATGTTGATACTACACCATGTGAGTGCAAATTTTTGGGCACTTTAGTGTTCAATTATCTTCCACCTTCGGATCACGAAAGGCTCGAAAGCCAATCTATATCCTCAGGTTTAAGAAAATTGAACAGGGGCAACTGTTGTACCCCAAAATTTGCCCTTCCATATTTCTCAAGACATGTCAATAAAAATCTCCAAGTGACTCAAGTTAGCTAAAGAGTTGGACAATCAAATCACCTCCTAAGGCAGTCAATTCAAAATTAGGGTTCTGTGTTGCATCAAGGTCCTTACATCCAAATGGCCTAAAATTCTCCCCAATGTCCTAATATGTTCTCAAGTTCATCCATGTCAAATTTCAAGCCTTGCAGAGAAAGTTTGGTCAGTCAATTGCTCAAGAGGTCCAAAAATCGACTGTGCTAGGGCCAAAGTCAATTGTGTCCCAAATACAGTCAAACTTCAATATTTTTTGTCAACATTATCATTTTGAAGTATAATTCATCATTTTATCAAGGGTTGATCATGATTCATCAAGGATTGCTCAAGATTCATCAAGATTCAAAAGTTGCTAAATTCGGGTTTTGTAGGAAAAGTCAACTCAACTTTGACCAAGCATAACTTTCTCATACTTTATGAGAAATGAACCATACAAAGCTAATATTTAATAGGATGAAATTCCCCACAATCCATATTCATACCCCAAGATCAATAAATGCACTCACAAAAAGTTACAAATTTGGACATTATAGGTCATATTTGAAAGTCAACAAAAACACCTTTTTTGCCAAAGCTTATAACTTGAGCATGGAATATCAAAATGATATGAGACAAAAAGTATTGGTTATAGGACATATCAAGGTTTCTAAAAAGTCAAGGAACACCTCCAAAAGATCAAATTTGAAGAAGTTATGCATTGTTGAAGTTGGGCATTTTTCCAAAATTGCCAAAAGTCAACTATCCTCAAAACTCTAATTTTTGACAAAAGGGCCCACTTTTTTCCACTTGATTTGGTCTTGTCATTCCACACACGTGTACCATCTTTAATTTCATGACCAAACATTTATTTTTCTATTTTATTTCATTTTTATTGATTTAATTCATTATTAATCAATATTAAATCAAATAAAATCTAAAAAATTATGTAAAGGGATTCTTGTGATTTTTACAGCTTGCAAATACCATGTGACACTCAATCAATTCGTATCAATTCAAAACAAGCATAAAAAATCAGATTTGGCCTATTTTTGGAAAGCTTATCAATGGTGATCAAATCCAATATTCCATCTTCAATGCACTTGGATTATAGCCCATATTTTGACCTAAATGCATTCTAATATATGCACACAAGTGACACAAACCAAAAACACGCATAGAGCTCTGCAGAAACGGCCACACAACTTTGAGAAAAAAGCTTGAAAAGTGAGAGATCAAAAACAATATTAGAGCATGATTGAATCAAAAAGCTTGACACTAATCCCTTGTTGGCAATCCCCTGAAGCGAAAGCAACCAGAATCAAACCTTCTCATCACCTGAAACACCCTGTAAGTCACCACGAACTTGGCCCTGTACACGGGATCGTGGATCAATTATCTTGCATCCTTTTGCCAAATCTTTTGAATAATCATGCTCATTGTCAAATTTCTAACATGTCTGCAATATTCAATTTCATTTTCACGCCCTATATGGTGATGCCCGAACCTAGGGTTTGCTTGTTTCGGTTTTAGGAATTTGCATTGCAGGTAAAATTAAGACAAATAATGGTTATAGGGATATTCAAGAGATAGAGACGATCACGTCCATGCGCTTGGATGGGATTTTTATGGCCTAGAACGAGTTTTTGAGACATCCCACGAATCTTCCTGCGGACAAAAATTCGCAGGTAAATAACCAGGGATTGCTGAAGAAGATGATAACATGTCCTTGTGTTATTGGGCCATTCAAATGTGTTTGTGCGTTTTTTTTTTATTTCCAGCATGATTAATTAATTTCTCCATATATTATTTGTTTCTTATTTCCATAACAACTAAGCAGTTTGGTTGGAGTGGTTGAGCGCACAGGTAATGAGCATTGGGACCTGGGTTCGAATCCCAGGTCCCCCAAAACTTTGATATATTTTGCTTTCAGGTTATCTCACGCAGCATCATAAGCCTGGTCCACCCTATTCCTCCAGACCTCAAGTGACAAGTGGCCTGCAAATCAAATCCAAGGGTAAAGATTGAGTGACCGTCCTGCACTCTAGTCAAATGCACCATGGGGAATCTGAAAAAAGTAAACAAGGCTGATTGAATATGGGCCTCAAAATTGCAGATTCACCACCAAATTGGGCCCAGCACCCCCCCCCCCCCCCGAGTTTGTTCTTTTATTTTTTCTTTTCATTATTTTTTTTATTTCTATTTTATTATTGTTATCATTTTAATTAACTAATTAACAAATTAACTTTTTTCATAAAAAATCAGAAACAACAAAAATATTTTTATTAATTCCATTAACTTTATTATTTATTTTTGTAAATAAACAATTAATTAATTTTATTTAGTTTAAATAGGTTAACATTAATATATTTTGCAATAAATTAACATTGATTTAGAATTAGGGTTTTGATATATTTTTACCTTTCTAATTTTATTTCCTTAATTAAAATAAAACCCAAAAATATTTTTTTTCATTTTATTATTTAATTCAATTATTAATTTAGACTAATTTTTAATTCAAAAAATAACAAAAATATGCTTTATTCAATAAAAGGGTCAAAACCCTAAAAAACACTCTGATTTAATTTTTCTCGCGCGCGTATTATTTTTTATCTGTATTTCAATATTGTAACTGTTTCGGGAATGTAATAGTTTTAAATTAGGATTTTATTTATCGCTTTTATTTACTTTTCGCAATTTAATTTTTAAGGGTTTGTTTTTGGCGATGTAAATACCCGACGCCTTGTAATAGCTTAGATTTATTTTCCGCAGTTTAATTTCCGCAACCATTAACTGTTAGATATTTGAATAATAGGCAATGCATGACAAGATCAATTTTAATTTAAAATCAACAGTAGCTCACCATGACATGTACAAAGATAATATAACTGAAAAACAATACACTCACACATGCCACTCTTAGGGTACACCTCACTTGGTTTCCTCGAACGTGGTCATTGAGTATAGGAAATTTTAGAGGTCGCCCTCTTGTCGAAAGATCATAAGTTGCCTCGAAACGGTTGCCTCGGATAAAATGATCTAAGACATTAGGGTTACCGCTAAGGCGTCCTAACATTGCTTTAGTGACCACACGTCCCTTAATCGAATTGACCCGAAAACTCCAACGACGACGCTACCTACTCCTCAATAGTGGGATAGCATTGTCTAAAGGAAACTTGTACAGTTTAATTCCTTTTTGAGTAGGTAGATGTTCTTAAGTACTTTCTCTTTTGAAAACAAAAACAAAACTTTTCGCACTTACACTCTCTTCAAAAACAAAACTCTTTTCAAAACCCACAATCACAAAGAAAAGCAAACTTTTGAAAACATAATGAGCAAGTACCTAAGAGCCCGTGGATAACCACGGATAGAAAGGGTGCTAACACCTTCCCTTTCTATAATCTACCTCCCGAACCCGAGAAATATATCAAAAAGGAATTTTTCTGTGCTTTTGTCCTTTCCTTGTTGGATAAAATAAAAGATGGTGGCGACTCTTGCTTACCGCGACATTTTGCAAAAACAAACGCAAACGCGGACCAGCATTCTAAAACAGTCAGTTTTATTCCCACCGATCACATTATCCATACTGTATCTGAATAATTGTTAATGATAGCCTTTTAATCTTATCCTGAAAAGGGTAAAATGTTAGCTAAAACACAAAGTTATGTTGCATGATATGTATGATGCAATGAACTGTATTTCATCAATGTTTATGATATATGAATGTAATGGATGTGCATGTAAGCTGAGTAGCTGTCTTGCTGAGGAAAATAAATCCTTGATAACTGGAGATAATGAAATCTTTGACTGCTGTCGGGGAAAGTAAATCCCTGACCGATGTTGGGGATTCCAAAAAATCTTTGATTATTGAAGATGAGAAATCCTTGCTAACTGCTTGGGGATTAAAGATCTCTGATTGTTTGAGAAGGAGAAATCCTTGGACCACTGCTGGAGATTGAAAATCCTCGGCGATTTGTGGGGATTAACAAGGCCTTTGACAACTTTTGCAGGGAATGAGAATCCTTCATGACTTTCCTGGGAAATAGGGAAAAATCTGAAAATCTCTACTGGGGAGTTAAAACCTAGGAGGCTTCTGCTTGGAGAAATGAGACCGAGAATCTTCGATCTGTTGGGAGATAACTCTGTGGGGAGAATGTATACTCGGCCGGTGGGATCAAGAGTTTTGGGTTGTATGTCAAACTATTGGGGAAACATCTTAGTTGGGGACAAGCCAAGAAGTTAACTGTTATTTGCTTAGCTTTTATACTTTTAAGATAGCTTGCTGGGGAAATTGGGCGAAGTTCAACAGTTCCCACCGGGGGTTGATAGTTGGAAACTTGACTTCGCTGGGGAAGAAGGTTTAGAATATTCCGGCTCCGCTGGGGATAGGTATTTCAGGGTTTTCGGGCTCTATTGGGGATCGGGAGTTTAAACTATGATGGGAACTTTGAAACTTAACTCAGCTGGGGAATCCAGTTTAGAATATACTGGCTCCGTTGGGGATCTTGAAGCTTAACTCCGCTGGGGACATGTACTCCGAGGTTTTAGCTTTGTTGAGGATCTGAACAAAGTAGTGCAAGGGATTTCTTCTGGAATGGCACAAAGATATCTTCCTATACCTTCAACTTATCAGTAATTATCCTTTCTCAATTTCGTTTTATTTGTAAGCAGTGATTATATTCAAATGCATATGCCTATATATCAAAACATTGGACGTTTTCAAATAAAACATAAGTGTAAAAAGGCAAAGAAAGGTAAACAAACTTCTGCATTTTGAAGTATCTTCGTATTAACTTTTGTAAGTATTTTTGTACAAAGGAGACAGACATCCCAGTAAGAGAATGTTGTCGTAAAAATTGAGAAAAATTTTATACAAAAGGAAGATGGCTACGTGTAATAATTCCATGGGATTCCCATTCTACTATAGCCTTCACAACTCTGAATATCTCGTCCATTCACTGCTTCGTCCGCTGATGACTGGATTGATCCGTAGCTTGGAGCTTTGTCGGTGAAGAGATTGTTCTTAAAGTGATCTGACGAGACATAGTCATATGCTTTAATTCCCTAACTTTTGCCTGGACCTCCCTTTCAGGTTTTCGATCCACCCGGAAATCCTTTTTTTGCCCAAGTCGCCCTTTCGGGTTTTCAACTTGCTGGGTGTACAGATTTTTTTGTTTTATCCTTAATTTTTTCCTGAACCGTCCTTTTCGGGTTTTCGGTTCATCGGGATGCCCATTTTTGCCCAAGTTGCCCTTTCGGGTTTTCAACTTGTCGGGTCGTTTTATGCGTAGTATCTTTTGACTATGTCTGTGTTTGCAGGGTGCGACAAGTCGTCACCGTCCATGGTGGTCAGAATCATTGCCCCACCAGAAAAGATGCTCTTGATCATAAATGATCCTTCGTAAGTGGGAGTCCACTTGCCCCTGGGATCACTTTGCGGTAAGATGATCCGCTTGATTACAAGATCTCCGACTTGATATACTTGGCGTCTGACTTTCTTGTTGAAAGCCTTGATCATCCGTTTTTGATACATCTGACCATGACAGACAACAGTAAGCCGCTTCTCGTCGATCAAGTTAAGTTTATCAAGCCGGGTCTGAATCCAATCTTCTTCACTCAAACCGACATCCTTCATAATCCTCAAGGAAGGAATATGAACTTCCATAGGTAAAACAACTTCCATGCCATATACCAATGAAAAGGGAGTTGCCCCTGTTGAAGTACGTGCCGTGGTACGATATCCATGCAGAGAAAACAGTAACATCTCATGCCAGTCCTTGTAGGTGACTGTGATCTTTTGAATGATCTTCTTGATGTTTTTGTTCGCGACTTCAACAACACCGTTCATCTTCGGTCGATAGGGAGATGAATTGTGATGATAAATCTTGAACTGTTCACATAGAGCGATGATCATGGTGTTGTTCAAATTTGTACCATTGTCTGTGATGATCCTGTCGGGGATACCATACCGGCATATGAGGTTCTGCTTGATGAAGCGAGCAACCATATTCTTTGTAACTGAGGCATAAGAAGCTGCCTCGACCCATTTGGTGAAGTAATCAATAGCCACCAGGATGAAGCGATGTCCATTGGATGTCGTGGGCTTGATCTCTCCAATCATGTCAATGCCCCACATTGAGAATGGCCAAGGAGCTGTCAGAACATTGAGAAGAATAGGAGGAATATGTACCTTGTCGGCGTAGACTTGACATTTGTGGCAAGTACGGGAATGTTGATGACAATCAGCTTCCATGGTAGACCAGTAGTAGCCTGCCCTTAGAATCTTCTTAGCCATCGTATGTCCGCTCAAGTGGGTGCCAAATGTACCACTGTGTATTTCGATCATGATCAACTCTGCTTCAACCTTGTCCATACAACGAAGTAGAACACAATCATGGTTGCGCTTATAAAGGATGCCATTGCTTAAGAAGAACTTAGCAGCAAATCTCCTTAAGAACTTTTTGTCATTGACGGAAGCTCCTTCAGGGTATTCTCTAGTCTGGAGATACCTTTTGATTTCATGAAACCAGGATTGTTCCACTACTTCTTCGGTATTAATCTCATGATAGTGCGCAGGTTCGTCCATTCGCTCGATGGTAATTTGGGGAGCCTCGTTATCCTAGTTGAGTTTAAACATGGAAGACATTGTAGCCAGAGCATCTGCTAACTGATTTTCTTCTCGTGGGAAATGCTCGAAGGTAATCTGCTCGAAATGAGGCAACAATGTCAAGACATGTTCTTTGTATGGGATAAGATTAGGATGTTTGGTATCCCACTCTCCTTTTACTTGACTGATAACCAAAGCCGAGTCCCTAAATACGACCAAAGATTTGATTCCCAAGTCTATAGCAGCCTTGAGACCAAAGATACAAGCTTCATATTCAGCCATGTTATTGGTACAGCTGAAGCAAAGTTGGGCAGTGAAGGGTGTATGGCAGCCTTCCAGAGAAATGAAAACCGCACCGATACCGTTGCCAAGTGCATTTGAAGCACCATCAAAGTACAGGGTCCATCGGGATCCTTGTTCAGGTCTGTCATACGGTTCGTTACCTTCAATGTTGTCCAATGTCATGATGTCCTCGTTAGGGAAGTCAAATCTTATGGATTGGTAATCTTCGACTGCTTGATGAGTTAGATGGTCAGCTAGTACACTCCCCTTTATAGATTTTTGGGTAGTATACTGGATATCATACTCAGTCAGTATCATCTGCCATCTAGCGATTCTTCCAGATAAAGCAGGCTTCTCGAAGATATACTTGATCAGATCCATCTTGGAAATCAGCAAAGTGGTACGAGTCAACATATACTGCCTTATCCGACGAGCAGCCCATACCAAAGCGCAACAAGTTTTCTCGAGCAGTGAGTAGCGAGTCTCACAGTCGGTAAACTTTTTGCTAAGGTAATAAATGGCATGCTCTTTTCGGCCAGACTCATCATGTTGGCCCAACACGCACCCCATTGAGTTATCCAAAACAGTCAGATACATGATTAACGGCCTTCCTTCGACGGGTGGCATCAGAATAGGAGGTTCCAATAAATACTCCTTGATCTTATCAAAAGAAACTTGACAATCATTGTTCCATTCAACTACCTGATCTTTCTTCAACAGTTTGAAAATTGGCTCACAGGTAGATGTCAGGTGAGAGATGAACCTTGCGATATAGTTTAAGCGTCCCAAGAATCCTCTAACCTCCTTTTCAGTGCAGGGGGCAGGCATTTCTTGTATAACCTTTACTTTAGCTGGATCAACCTCAATGCCTTTGTTGCTGACAATAAATCCCAAAATTTTACCATACCTAACTCCAAAAGTGCACTTGCTTGGGTTTGGTCTGAGCTTATACTCCTTCAACCTGGCAAACTGCTTTTGCAAATGATCAAGGTGTTCTTCCTCCGTCTGTGATCGAGCTATCATGTCGTCTACGTAAACTTCGATCTCATGATGTAAACAAAGCTACCATGGCGCGTTGATAGGTTGCCCCTGCATTCTTCAGTCCGAATGGAATCACTTTGTAGCAGAAGGTACCCTATTGTGTGACAAAAGTAGTTTTCTCCATGTCCTCGGGGGCCATTTTGATCTGGTTATATCCCGAGAATCCGTCCATAAAGGAAAATACCTTGTGTTGAGCTGTGTTGTCAACCAAGATGTCAATGTGTGGCAGTGGAAAATCGTCTTTAGGGCTAGCTCTGTTTAAATCCCGATAGTCCACACACATTCTGACTTTGCCGTCCTTCTTAGGCACGGGCACAATGTTAGCAACCCATTGTGGACAGGAAGTAACAGCCAGAAAGCCAGCGTTGAATTACTTCATTACCTCAGCCTTGATCTTCTCAAACATGTCGGGCCTCATTCGGCAGACCTTTTGCTTGATCGATGGATAGTCTTCTCTTGTAGGGAGACGGTGAACCACAATATCTGTGTCCAAAACTGGCATGTCTTCATAAGACCAGGCAAAGATTTCAACATACTCATTCAACAACTGCAATAAGCGCTCTTTGACACTTGGTTCCAGGTTGGCACCCACTTTTACTTCTTTCCTGTCTTCCTCTGTCCCCAAGTTGATGGTTTCTAGCAACTATTCATGAGGCAGAATAACCCTCTCTTCTTGTTGGAAAAGTTTGGCTAACTCTCCCGGCACTTCACGGTCTTCGCCAACTTCGTACTCAGAACGATTGACCAAATCTTCAGAGTTATCGAAGGCTAAAGTAGAATAGTCACCCATGGAATTCGGAGTGGATGGGTACCTGCATTTGTGAGTGTGGGTGTGTGTAAGGGATAGCCATCCTTAAAAAAAATAAAATGCAAAAGGAAATAAAATGAACACAACAGTTTAGATGAAGGCGTCCAATAATTCATTAAAACATGACATATGATAATGAAGAAAATCAAGCCCTTACAAATGGACCTACATGCCCCGGGCAAGGCATGAGGTGAAAATAGTGTGCGAATTGTTTAGTTATTACAGACCAACAAATAGGAAATTGTTCAAAGATAAAATTACTGGTTGATAAAGGTGATGGGAATAAAATCCTTTGCTTCCCAGTTGCTTAAACCCCCTTCGACGGTTGGAAAGATCCAATCTGCGAAGTTTTCCTCTTCATCTTCATCTTCTACAGCATTAACTTCATGGTGAGTGATCCTTACAGGTGGCCCTTCAGTCTTGGAACGACGCATAGCCTTTTGTCCTGTAGCTGTAAACCCTAGTCCAAATTTGTCCGTCTTATGGGGAAAGTCAGGAAATTGCCCCCATACTATGCTCTTTCCTTTTTTAACCACATCCACTGCGTCCTTGAGAGATGTCATCCTAGGCACATGCTTGGGAACGATAGGCGCCTCAACTATTGTCTTCGCAACTGCTATCTCAGGAGAAACATCCTCAAAATGTTGGAAAGGCGTTTCGATGAACTCGCCATCCAATTCCACATAGCGGAAGGAATTGAGATGACTTATCATGTACTCTTCCTCGCCGTGCACTGTTATAATCTTACCCTTAACAGGATATTTCAGCATTTGGTGCAAAGAGGAGGTAACTGCCCCGGCATAATGGATCCACGGTCTTCCTAACAAACATGAATATGACGGACGGATGTCCATCACGTAAAAGGTGGAGTTGAAAACTTTTGTGCCTACTTTGATAGGAATGTCAACCTCTCCATGAACCATTCTTTTGGACCCATCAAAGGCTCTAGCAACGATGTTACTAGGTTTGAGAGTCAATCATTCGCAGTCCAAACGGTCCAACGCTTTCTTCGGCAACACATTCAAGGAAGACATGAGCGAGGGTGGTTCCCCTGCATTCAACTGAGACATGTAGCGCGTCGTTGTGTTTCCTTCCTTTGGGAGTCAAGTCATCATCGGAAAAGCCAAGGCCATTATCAGCAGTAAGACTGGCCACACACTCCTGAAACTGGTCAGCCAAAGTTTCTTGGGGCACGTGTGCCGCTTTCAAAAATTTGATCAGGGCCTTAGCATGGGCCTCAGAGCAGAGTAGAAGAGCCAACATTGAAATTTTAGAAGGGGTCTGCCCTAGCTGTTCCACGACGTCGTAGTCACTCTTTCTGATTATTTTCAAGATTTCATCCATTTCTTTCTGAGTGGTTTCAGGGATAACCACAGCATGAGCCTTCATCCCGACAGGCGCTTCCAGTATCCCCTTACCCTTATTAGTAGTATCAACAGATGGTCTTTTTTCAGGAGTATCAAATTCTTCAATTACCGGGTCTTGCACAGATGACCTAACAGGTGCAAAAGCTTTCTAGGGTCCGAAAACTGCTCGAGGGGGAGCAATCTCCGGAGAAAAGATGCGTCTGCTGTGGGTTATCTTGCTTGTACCCGCAATGTTCCCTATATCAGGGATTTCCTCTTCAGAATTCTCTTGGAATGCTTCAATTTGTTTGATACCATGATAAAAGATTTCTCCTCCATAGTTCCATGGTATCGTCTTGGTATATTGATACGGGACAAGTCCCGGCATGGTGATTTTTAATGGTACAAATTTAGGGTCGGGCGTAATCCTGACAGGCCTTTTGCAAGCCTTGGGAGGATTGTCGGAAATGGTTATAATTGCAATATCGTTGGTTGAAGTAGCAAAAGTAGTAGGAGTAACAAGAGTGAAGGTATCAACAGGGGTTTTTTGGAAGAGTATCTCTTGGATATCCATCAGGCGTTGGATGCCTGATTTCAACATTGGTCAGTCAGCTCGTACGTTTAAACAAAAGTAGCAGTCTTTTCCGCAGCCTGGGAATATCCCGACTCTCATCAAATTATCTTTAATCACTAGTAACGGAGTCAAAAGGTCAACAACATCAGTAACATGAAGGTCCTCCATAACGGCACGAACATTATGGTCGTGCTTGGGCATCGGAGCAGCTATCACATTGGGCTTCTCAGGAGCATCAAATTCTACTTCCTTGGCGTCAATCAGGTCCTGGATTTTGTTCTTAAGCGCCCAACAATTATTGGTATCGTGCCCAACACTGTCAGAGTGGTAAGCACACTTGGCATTGGAGTGGTAGTATGGAGAGGAGGTCTTAGGGTTCTTTAGCGCTTCCTTCAAACTGGTAATATTCAGTTTTAACAAATGAGGGAGTACTTGAGCGGGCGTCATGTTGATTCGGGTGAACTGCCGTTGTGGCCTTTCTACCCGTTGTTGATTAGGTCTTGACTGATTGCCGCGAGGTTGATCATTTGAAGAGTTTTGAATCATCACAACCCCTACAGTTGGTCGGCACTTGGTTCTTCCTTGAATTTTCTGAGAATAAACAACAGAGGCTTCCTTCTTAGCTGGGAAGGTTTTCTTGACAGCGGTGGACGCGGAGGCATCTTTCTGAATCTTACCACTTTTAATACCGGCCTCGACCCTTTCTCCGGTCAAAATTAGTTCAGTAAATCCAGCGGAGGAACTCCCAATTAAATGATTGAAGAAAGGGCCAGACAGGGTCCCCAAAAACATGTCAACTAACTCTCTGTCCGATAATGGTGGCTGCACCCTTCCAGCCAGATCACGCCACTTCTGGGCATACTCTTTAAATCCTTCATTGGAAGCCATCCCCATACTCTGTAGTTAAGTACAAGTGGGCACCAAATCAACATTGTATTGGTATTGATGGTAAAAATCAGCAGCTAAGTCTTCCCAATTGTGGACCTCAGACCTCTCAAGTTGATAGAACCAGTCCAATTGTATGCCTGACAAACTGTCTTGGAAAAAGTGTACCCAAAGGTCTTTATCTGATGAGTGGGGTTGGATCTTTCTGACATACGATCTCAGATGCATCTTTGGGCAGGATAGGCCGTGATACTTAGCAAATGGTGGTACTTTGAACTTGGGAGGGATAACGATCCCAGCGACCAACCCTAGTTCTTCAAAATCTAAACCAGGTACCTTTTGCAACTCCATGGCTGCCAATCTATCCTCCAGATTCTTATATTTATCATCCGCCGGGGGATATTGTTGTTTGGAGTAATCTTCGTCTTCTTCCTCTTCCTCCTCTTCAACTTCAGATTCAGACGGTACCACAACCCCTTTTCCTTTACCAGCCCCTTCATCAGACGTTGAGGGGAACTCGAGAACTTTTCTAGCATTGCTTTCAAACCTTCTTCCAAAAGTGGCTACTTCGGGCCTCTTCTTCTTTTTATCTTTATTCTTCTCCAACAGTGCTTTGAGGTCTTCTTGACCCTTTGCTAAGGTCATGAGGAGTTGCTGGAATTGAGAATTTTGTGCTTGCAGATCCTTAACCGTCTGCTCCAAATCCATCTTGCTGAAATAAACAGCAGAAAGATAAGGAAATCTGGTGTGAAGACCTGTTTATGCATATGATGAATGGTATGTTATTCATGTAATGCATTCAAGGATTCAGAAATTCAAATTTGTTGCAAACAAAAGGGAACACACGTCATATTAAGAAGAAATTGTTAGTACATAAGTGCCCCATGGGCAAAATATTACAAAATTCTTAATGTAAAAAGACATTGTGCATCCTCTTTGGTGCGATGTAAGTGTTGATATTTTCCTCCTCATGAAGTCGGCGGGTAAGCTCCAAAACCTTCTTCTCACTGGCGTAGAAGCTGGCTTCAAAAGTATTCCGTTCTTCCTTGAGTTAGATCCAACTCTTTTGCATTTCTTCCCATGATGTTGGCATGTCAGGATGCAGGATGGTGTATGGAACCTCTCCTTCCATAATAGGCTCTTTGATCAAAGGGAGAATGTGAGGGTATGGCATCATAAAATTCTGAGCGCGGGTTCGTACCCACTTGAGGTAAGGCTCAAGGGGGATGGAATTTTTGTGCCCCAGTGCCTTATTATCCACCTTGTTGGGCATCCTCCAAGCTCTGATGAATCTTTGTCGAAGTCCTTGCGCATCATTGTCGAAGTCAAAAACTAGGTCAGGAATCAGCATGTCATGAGGGCCATCCCTCCGAGCATATCCAAACTATCTTAGAGCTAAATAGGGGTTGTAGGTAATTCCTCCCCTAATGCCAAGTAGTGGGAAATTATGGAATTCCCCACAACGATCAATGATGATGACATTTTCTCTGGACCGAGAACACCAATGTACATCAGAATGTGTGAGGGTCATCAATCGTTGTGACCACCTTAAACCCTGCTCATTCTTCAAAACTGATTGTGGAAGGTGAGAAATAAACCACCTTGCTAGGAGAGGAGTACAACACATGAGAACACCTCTTTTCCACATTGTTCGTGTGTAAAATAAGTGTAGGATGTCCCCAAGCAATATAGGTATAGGATTCCTGGATATGAAAATCTTGACAGCATTCACATCTATAAGTTGATCAGGGTTTGGTAACAAGACCAACCCATAGATAAGGAGTGCCACAATCTCTTCAAAGGCTTGTAGATCAAGAGAATTCCAGCAGTCTTGTGCCTTCTCAAACAGAAACTTTGCCAAGAAACCCTTGACACCACTTATGGTTACCCAATGTCCCTTGATGTTAGATGGTTGCAAGTGTAATGATTGAGCAACATCTTCAGGCTTTGGTTCTTTTTCCGTACCGTTGTAGGGTAGTTGATGAAGAATAGGAATTCTCAGGAGTTGAGAAAATTCCTCCAAAGTGGATACTAATTGGTAATCAGGGAATGTGAAACAGTGGTGTAGGGGGTCAAAGAACTGGAAGAGAACTTTCACCATGTCTTCTTCAATGTTAGAGTTGACCAAATTTAGAAGTCTACCATGTCTTTCACTGAAGAGAGAATTCTCTGGAATCCTGGAAGTAAGCTCCTTGAGTTGAAGAGGGATTCTCACAAGGTTGACTTGAATTGTTTTCCTGCGAAGAGATTCCATGACCTACAAAACAAGAACAAAGATGAAGATCCAAACCTTGAAATGGTTAGTGGATGCATATGATGCTTTATGATGTTCATGATGTATGCACAAACACATGTACAAGCAAGTCACACAAAACCCTAGTTTTACGCTTGCATGAGGTTTCATAGGCAAATACCCTCTTGAGTTTAGTTGGCTCAAACCTGTCCTATAAATAGTAACCGGGTTCTAAGGAGCTCAATATCACTGGATTATTTTCTATGTTCATTGTTTTGGTTTAGCCACTTAAATAACGACCAAAATATTCCAAGAAAATAACCCTCAATGAGTGTAGTATCGAGTATCTACCAACTTCGGACTGCACCAAAGCCAATCATCTCACTACCCCTAAAAAAGGCCAAGATAGTCAAGTAAGGTTCTAAGAGTTCATTAGTGCTTCATGACATCACTCAGCGGCCCCGTATTCTCTTTGATTGACTCAAAGGCTATCGGTACTCACAAATATGTCGCACTAATATATCTATTGCTTCAACCGTGTCGGTATACCCCGCACAGTTTCCACAATGTATTGCTATTTACCTATGAATGTTTCCCAAATCGGGGTAGAGGATTTCAAGCCCAAACAAGAGAACCAAATGTAAAGCAATCAAAGCAAGTAATATAATCATGCAAAGGGTGATCTAAGCCCTAAGGTTACTCCACTTTTAAAGTTCTCCCCAGCAGAGACGCCAGTTCTGTGATACGGTGGGAGAACTGACTTGGGATTTTGCGTTTGTGTTTGCAAATGTTTTGGTTTAGCAAGAGTCGCCACCGACTTTTTATTTTATCCTAAGGAAAGGTCAAAAAGCACAGGAAAGACCTTTGAGATGTTTTCTTGGGTTTGGGGAGTAGATTATAGAAAGGGAAGGTATTAGCACCCTTTCTATCCATGGTTATCCATGGGCTCTTAGTTACTTGCTTAGATCACTTGTTTTGCTTTCCAATTGTTTGAAATGGTGCTCTTCAATTGTTTGAAATGGTGCTTTATGTGTGATTTTGAAAGATGTTTTGAAAAGAGGCCATCATTATGGCAACCTTTGTAATGATTCTTGTTTGAATGTATACAAAGGTGTTTTTGTCTTTTGAAAGTTTTCAATGTTTGAAAGTAGGGTTTTGAAATTGTGTGGTGAAGTGTGTTTTGAAAATAGCAAGGATGTCTTTTTGCAAGCTTTGATCAAGTAACTAAGAGTTGTCTACCCTATTTTACTCAAAGATCTTTCTTATGTTTTTAACCCTTTTAACAATGTTGTTTTACCATTGTATTTGGTGAACAACCTTGTGTTATGATGTTAAACGGGACAGGCGCGGGTCATCGTATAGACCATGATAACAATAGTGTCAAGTATTTTTGGCAATTTTCTTGAGGGACTTGATCATTTTTGTTTAGGCAACTCAGATAGCGTCATCGAGGGACTATGATCTTTGTTTTGTTTTTGTTTTGCCAAAGTACTTGACATGCATATCATGGCCCATTTTTGAAGGAAACAAGTGGATTGTAACCCTAGGGATGCAAGTGTGCATTGTGTTTGTTTTTCATGCATTTTTGTCTTTGATTAGGTCAAACTATTTGTTGGTTTTGATTTTTGCATACAAACCCTAATTCTAATCATGGCATAATTGAAAGCTTAAAGGTGCGAGAATTTAAATTCTACACTATTACAACATGATATAGGGAGGGGGGTTCAAATTTGAATAGGGGATTATTTTGCAAGAAATATAAAACCCTAATTACTATTACATCCAAATTGAATTTGCAAGGCATAATATTTAAATGTACAATATTTAAATAAATACAATAGATAAATATTAAATAAAATATATTATGCAAAAAAAAGTTTTTATTTGTTCATGTATGCAAAAAGTATTTTTTATGTAAAGAACTAAATAAAAAGTTAATTTGTTTGTTTTTAGAGCAAAAAACCCTAATTTCTTAAGAAAATAAATATAATGTATTATTTATGTACAAAAATGTATTAACATGTATAAAAATGAAATATTATCCAAAAAAAGGTATTTTTAATATAAATAATAATAAAAACAAAAGATAATATTTTTGTGTTTTTATTTCTAAGTTTTTAATAAAACAAAAGTATATATATATATATATATATATATATATATATATATATATATATATATATATATATATATATATATATATATATATATATATATATATATATATATATATATATATATATATATATATATATATATATATATATATATATATATATATATATATATATATATATATATATATATATATATATATATATATATATATATATATATATATATATATATATATATTAAATATGTTAAATATATAAAAAATAAAATAAATTATTTACAAAAATAAAATATATTCAAGAAAATGTTTTCAATGTGAATAAAAATAAGAAATGGAATAAAAGTATTATTTTCAATATTTTTAAATTTAAACAAAATAATATAAAAGTATATAAAATGTTTTTATGCTAGTAAAAATAAAAATAAAAATAAAAACTAAATAAATGTAAAAAATTATGAAAATATTTTTGGATCATTTTTTATGTTTGAAAATAAGATATAAAAGTCAGAAATGAAATGAAAATGTAAAAATAATAAAAATACAAGAAATTGGCCAAGGGGGGTATGAAGCTGAAAAATGGGGTGTGAAAAGCAGGAAGTAACCAGGCCCAGCCCAACTACTTCATCTTCTTCCTCTGTCCACAGAAATTTGTAAAAACGCGCGCTAACTACACAGACCTGTATCTCCTGTATTTGTGATTCTTTGACAAAACTCAAAACATGAAACTTGTAGAGCATCAAACAACGAACCTAACCATATAAAAAACTCAAGCTAACTCTCAAAGACCAGAGAGAATTTCTCTGGCCCTAATTTCTAACCTAGTTTTTTCAGAAAGTTCATGGATGAAATTCTCCTAGCACGATTAATATAAATGAAAACTAAGCACATGTATGGTTTCAGAGCTATGAATACAACATCTTTCATTCACAAACCTAAGTCTAACTATTCCTAAATAGAGAGATAGAAGTTCATGAAATACCTGTTTCAGTTGAGTTCGAGCTGGACAATGTAGCAACTTTCAATGGTGCTTGAGGTTCTTTTGAGCTTGCCTGATGTCCACTGAACCTTTTTCAATGCTTAGTTTGTTTTGAAGTGGCCTGAATCGTGCTACAGAACTCAACCTGCAAAGCTTCCAAACAAAAATGGCAATGTGTGTTAATGGAGTTACAGCAACTTGTGAATGGTCTGGACAACTTAGGTATATGGATTGGAATGTGTTTGAAGTAGTTTTGGACAAAACGCACGAGGGAATTTGATGGTGGCTTGCAAAATGCAGAACTGGCCCTGTTTTGCAAGAAAATGGGGTTTTGGAGTATGAGGGTGCTTTAGGGGTGAAAGGCTCGTGCTTATGACCTGTTAGGGTATGAGAAACTTGTTTGATAACTTTGCTTGAGTTAGTTTTATCAGATATGTGAGATGCCTTGTGTTTGACAAGTTTCTTCTTTTTGAAGCAAGAAAGTGGAAGTGAGGTTACAGGCTTGTACATGCCATCTTATCACCCTGCATACTACCCTCTTGGCCCCTCTAATTAGTGGATTTGTTTTTCTGTAAGAGATTTGGCTGTATGCTCAAGGATTAATGGTTTGACATAAAGCAATCTTTTGCAAAAATGGAAATATGCCTTTTACCATTTAGGGATTAAACTTGTGTACAATACCCTAATGACCAAGACAATGCATTATCTCAATGGATTTGAATTAAATTATGGAGTGTGAAATGGTTTAGAGGCCTGCAAACAAGTAGAAAGCATGTTGGTTTGAAAATGAAACTTGTATGAACATGTATTGGCCATGGATCAAAGTGAGTTTTTGCCAACTTCAAGCATTCGATTCTCCCTAACCACAAAGGTGTTTGAGGAGTTCTTGGAAAATTTGGAAAGCTTTCAACATGTACTATAATCCATCTTTGAAATTCAACTTGAAACTCCAAGTGTAACTATGTGAAAAATTGCCAAGAAGATGGGTCAAAATCCTGCCTAAACTAGGGGAAAATTTCTCTAAGTTAAAAGTTTTAGGTACCCTTGTTCCAAAAATCATAACTTGAGATACAAGCTTCTTTTGAGAAAACTTTGTGAATAAAAGTTGTAGACTTTGTGATATAATACAACTTTCATGTTATAAGTTTTGTTTGAATCCATTTTCATCTTGGTGAAAATGTGGGGTAAAGTTAGGAAAAAATAAGAAAATTTCATAACTTAGAAAATTTCTAAGTTATGAAATTTTTCCATTTTAAACCCTAATTTGCATTTTTGGGTTTCTTGATGAGAAAGTTTCATAATTTTACATGTCTTGATGAAAAATGACCCTTGGCACTTGATTTTGACCAAAAAGTCAAAGTTTGACTTTTTAGTATACAGTCAAATTTTGATCAATTGATTGAAAAATTCATCTGTCAATCCTATGCATTTGAGATCTTTTGAACTTGTTGAGTGGGTCAAGACAATGTAATTGAGTCCTTGTGTCCATGGTTGAGCTTAATTTGCCATTGGTTAGGTCAAACAGTCAAAAATTGCCCTTGTACAGTCAAAACCCTAAAAATGACCATTTTGCCCTTTTGGTGATCTTGATCAAATTTCTTGTGGAATTGTGATCCAAACTTGATCAAATGGTTCACATGAGTTCATAATGTTGATGTGGGTCAAAATTCATGAGGTTTGACTGTCAATTGGTCACAGTTGACTTTTTCCCCAATACAGCTGATTTCTAGGTCAATTGTCCAAGGAGGTGTCTTGAGCAGAGCAAACCCTAACTTGATCTTGAATTCCAAGAGTCTTGTGATGAGAAATGTTGATGAAATGAGAGGGAAAATTTTGGGGTACAACACCTGGGATTCGAACCCAGGTCATGTGGCTTTCTCCACCTGCCTTGTTACCAACTGAGCTGGATGCATTTGTTGTATATTGAATAACAATCATTGATAATATATAATAATGCAAATTAGTGGGGGGGGGGGGAATAAAAAATGCGCTAGAATTCAAATGGACGAATGAGATAGAGCCACACATGTCATCTTCTTCCTCTCTCCATTGGTAAAAGTCATAGACTTTTACCTACGGACAAACGCCCGTCACTAGAAACCCTACACATTGTAAAATCACACACAAGCATGATAAATGGAATCTAAGGCTGTGAATCAAGTCGCCTTGGCTTGCTGAGCATCATGGTGCCCTTCTTGTGGAGCAATTTCACCTGCATAAAAAGATCCTAAATTGAGACCAAGAACCCTAGCAATGGTGGATTCTAATATGGCCAACGAAAATGCAATTGATTACCACCACAAGCTTGCAAACATGTTAGGGATTCAGAATATGCTATTGAAACATGATAAATATGCAAGAATAACAAGATTCGATTATGAAAATAATGGCAAACCGTGTACCACTTACAGTGAGTTCTAGCGCGCGAGGATCCTTGTTTCTGATTGTTATGGCTTCCTTGCAATCCTAGGGAGTGAATGGGATGGCTTATGAGTCTTGAAAATGTCTGGAAGTGTGAAATCAGATCACCACTTTATTTGAATTTTTTCAAGTTTGGTTCTCCCTTTGTGCGCCTCCAAACCTTGTTGTTTCTGGCTGCAATTATTCACCATATACCAAGGAATGAATTAGGTTTACAAATATGATCTCAATCTTTGTCAATTATGATTTGTGATCTTGATTTGATTTCCATAAAATTCCTTCCAAAATAGGCCAAAATCAATCTTTTTGTGCCCACCTATGCCTTGCACGAATTTATTCACTTGCTAGATGTATATGGGACCTGAAATGTGCACAAATCTTGAAGTTTGAATGATTTGGATTTTTTCATGATTTGTTTTGATTTAAATTGATTTAATTGCAATAAAAATCAAAATAAATAGTAAAAATAAGATAAAGACAAATGGAAAGAGCTAGGGCTCGTGGACCATGCTACCAAATCAAAACAAGTGCAAAAAGTTAGGCCGATTTGACAAAAATTGCAATTTGAGGCACTTTTGACTTTTGGTAATTTTGCAAAAAAGGTCAACTTCACCAATGCATAACTTCTTCAATTTTGAATCTTTGAAGGTGTTCTTGGACTTTTTAGAAAGCTTGAGATGTCATATAAGCAACCCTTTTGGTATCATCTCAAATGATTCTTCCATGTTCATGTATGAAGCTTTGACAAAAAAGGTGTTTTTGTTTACTTTTCAAAGTGACCTATAATGTCAAAATTCATAACTTCTTGTGAGTGCATATTTTGAACTTGGGAGATGAATATGAATTGTAGGTAAATTCATCCTCTTAAAAATGAGATTTGGATGGGTCATTTCTAATAAATTATGATAAAGTTATGCTTGGTCAAAGTTGAGTTGACTTTTCCTACAAAACCCTAATTTAGCAACTTTTGGGTTTTGATGCATTGTGATCAATCCTTGATGAATAATGATCAACCCTTGATAAAATGATGAATAATACTTCAAAATGATATTGTTGACCAAAAATCTTGAAGTTTGACTGTATGTGGGCCACAGTTGACTTTTGCCCTAGCATAGTCAATTTTCAGGCTTTTGTGCAATTGACTGAGCAAACTTTATCGGCAAGGCTTGAAACTTGACATGGATGATCTTGAGAACATATTAGGGCAATGGTGAGCATTTGAGACCCTTTGGACTCAAGTATCTTGATACAAACTGAAACCCTAATTTTGAGGTAGACTGTCTTAGGAGTGAGTTTGTCTAGTCAATTCTTGGACTTCCTTGAGCAATTTGAGGACCTCACTTGAAATGTATTGATAAATATGGGAGGACAAATTTTGGGGTACAACAGAGGGACTATGACCTTGTATTTGTTTGTTTTTACTAAGATATCTCACATGCGTAATATGGCCATTTTGTAAGGCAACCAAGTGGATTTTACCCTAGGGGTGCTTGTGTGCAAGTGTGTTGTTTTCATGCTTGATTTTGTCTTGAATTAGGGTTTTCTACTTGATTGATTTTATTCTTTTCATACAAAACCTAATTACTCGCATGTTATATAAAAGCGATAAATTTCGAAATTTAAAGTTACTATGCTATTACAACATTTGTGGGAGGGGGTATACAATTTATGAATGGGGATTGAAATAATATAAACCTAATTAATCTATTACAACCAAATTGAATATGTACAAATAATTGAAGAAATATATAAGGTACAAAATGCAAATTGAAAGAAATGATTCTTGTGTTTGGATTTTTATATGAAAGAGATTTTAACCTAAACCTAATTAGAGAAAAAATAGTTAAATTAAATTAACTTAAATTAATTAAGAAAAGAAATTAATTAAGAAAAGATTTTTGAATAAAACCCTAATTCTATTTAATTTATTAAAAGAAAATAAGTTTAAAGAAAAAGTATTTTTTATATTTTTGTCTTGAAAATAATATATGGTGTTGTGAAATATTTTTGGCCTTTTCTATATTAAAATAAATATGTTTAAATAAATAATAATCTAGTTTTACTTTAATTTACAAGGAAACTAGTAAAGGTAAATAAAGTATAAAGAATAAAAATATTTTTTTGTGTGGGAAAAATATTTAAATTATGTCAAAACATAAATCTATTATTTTTATATTTTTAATGAATTTTTTGGTATTTAGAAAATATATTTAAAAGGAAAAATGAAATAAATAAGTAAATAAAAATAAATGGGCCAGGGGGTTCCAAGAGTAGGCAGGGAGGTGAGCTAGCAAAATAAAAAAACACTGCCAGGCCCAAAGGGCCCAGCGCCTGCAAAAAATGTTAGGGAAACCGAAAATATGAAAAATGCAAAATGGGGGTTCACATTGGTTCGAACCCTCGCCCTTTAGGTAAAAAGTGACTTAGTATGCGCGCGCTTGCCACTGGGGTGGTTATACATCCGTGTACTTATGTTAAACCATAAATATATATTAGAAACTGCTTCCTGAAGGCAACTTCGTCTTCAACCTCGCGCCTAGACGGATCACCTGTATATTCTTCATCTCTCCACAAAAATGGAAAGTTCAAACATGAAAGTTGTGGTGTTTCTTCCCACGAATCCAACCATATAACTTATATAAGCTAAAAGTCAAAGATAAAAACTAATTTTGCTGGCCCTAAATTGAAACCTAATTTTCTCAGAAATTTCAAATCCAAAATTCTCTATACACAGTCAATATAAATGGGAACTATGAACATGGTCAACTTTAGAGCAAAGATATCTACATTTTGTCTTCACAAATTAGGATCAAATGATGCTTGTATGAAGAGATAGAAGTTTGAAAATTTACCTCTTAAAGCTGGAGTCGTGAATGGGGTTCGAATAACTTTTGAGATGGCCCGAAGATCTGTTTAGCTTGCCTGGACCTACTTGAGTGTATTCCAACTCCTACTTTGCCTTGAAAGTCCCTGAATCTATCTACTCAAGTCAACCTACAAGATTGATATTTGAAAATGGTGGATAGTGATGGAGGAGTTATGGTCTTGAAAAAGGGGCCTGGATTGCTTTGGTATGATGTATAGAAGGTGTTTGAATGATTAGTTTTCAAAACGCACGAGTGGAAATGAAGATGATGAGTTTTGGTTTAAAATTGTGTATCAATGGTGTTCTTGAGCAGATTTATGGTTTTTGAGTGTTTGAGATAGTTTCAAGGTACTAGCATTCGCGTCTCATCTTGCAAATAGTGTATGTACTTATAGGCAAGAGGTTGTGAGGCTTGAAACAACTCAGAAATTGAAATCACATGTTATGGCTTGGTTACTTGTTTTTGAAGTAAAGTTGACAAACATGGTTTCAATGTGGAGTACAAGGGTTAGCAGGGTGGTTAACAGGTTGTAGATATGTTTCAATGTGGAGTACATTGAGTCAGGAACAACAATGTATGGGCTCAAGAAGAGTTAACATTGTGATTAAAGTCACTTTTCTAAAATGGAAGTGGTGACTTTCTTCCAAAAATGGAAATGCAACTTGGATAATGGCTCAAATGCTTGGAAAATGGCTCTATCAGTTGTGTAAGCATTAAATTATTTAGTTATTATCAAGTTTTAAGCCTTCAAAACAAGATTTGTACAACATGCTTGAAGATTGGATCAAGTGTTCTTCACAAAATGGCTTGTAATCCAAGTGACAAAACACCAACTTCATCTTTTCGATTCTCCTTGCTCAAGAATGATATCAAGGAGTTCTTGGACATTTTGGAAAGCTTGCAATGTTCTATTCAACTCATATTTGAATTGCTTTTGAATATTACCCTTGGAACTATGTGAAAAATTTCCATGAAGTTTGGTCAAAAATCTGCCTAACTAGGGCAAAATTTCACTAAGTCTTTTTTTAGTTCATGAGCATGTATTCACAAAATTATAACTTGAGATCCAAGAACTTTTAGGGAACGTTGTGTGAAGAAAAAGTTGTATATTTCATGGAGATCTACAACTTTCATGTTGGAAGTTTCTCTTGAATCATCTTGCATCATGATGAAAATTTGGCTCAAAGTTATGAAAAAAAACATGAATTTTCAACACTTAGAAAAATTTCTAAGTTTAGAAATTTTGACTTTTCACAATGAAATCTTGACTTTTTGATTTCTTGTTGAATAAGTTTCACATTTTGACATGTTTTGATGAATTATGATCTTTGGCACTTGAATTTGACCAAAAATTCAAAGTTTGACTTTTCAGTATATAGTTGACTTTTGATCAGTTGACTGCAAATCTCATCTGTCAATCCAATGGACTTGCAATGTTTTGAATCATGTCATTAGGTCAAAATGATGAAATTGGACTCTTGAGATAATGCCTTAAACCAATTGACCATTTTCTAGGTCAAAAATTAGAAATTGCCCTTTCCCAGTCAAAACCCTAATTTTGACCATTTTGCCCTTTTGGAGATTTGATCAAATTTCTTGAGGAATTATGGTCCAAACTTGAACAATGATGCATATGGGTCTAAAATGTTGATGTGGATCCAAAATTACGAATTTTGACTATAAATTGGCTATGGTTGACCTTTTCCCCGATACAGCTGATTTTTAGGTCAATTGATCAATTGATTGATCAAAAGTGTGATCCAAGGCTTGAAACTTGACATGAGTAATATTGGGGGTCCATAATGGTCCATGGAAGTCATATGAAGCATTGATACTCCAAAAATACTTGTGAAAATTCAAACCTTAATTTTGGTCATCAGTGCATAAAGAGGTGTTTTGAGCTGATCAAACCCTAGTGCAGTCTTGAGCCCAAGGAGATTTTGTGAGAAAATTCTTGATAAGTGAGAGGGAAAATTTTGGGGTAAAACACAGTGAATATATGTTTTCACAGTCGGTAAACTTTTTGCTCGGGTAGTAAATAGCATGCTCTTTTCAGCCAGACTCGTCATTTTGGCCCAAAACACACCCCATAGAATTCTCTAGCACGATCAAGTACATGATCAAGGGTATTTATTCAACTGGAGGCATGAGAATAGGAGGTTCTTGCATACATTTTTTGATTTTGTCGAAATCAGCTTGGCATTCATCATTCCATCTGACTACATGATCTTTCTTCAAGAGTTTGAAGATTGGCTCACAAGTAGTAGTTAAGTGAGATACGAACCGAGCGATGTAGTTAAGACGGCCCAAGAATCTTCTAACTTCTTTTTCAGAATGGGGGATTTGCATTTCTTGGATAGCCTTTACCTTGGTAGGATCTACTTCGATGCCTTTACCACTAACAACAAAACCTAGAAGCTTTCTAGATCGCTCTCCAAATGTGCACTTATTAGGGTTCAACCTCAACTTGTACTTTTTCAACCTTTCGAATAGCTTGTACAGGTGATCGAGATGTTCCTCTTCAGTTTGTGACATGGAAACCTGTGATACGGTTGGAGAACTGACTTGTTTGTTTTGCATTTTGATCACAAATGTTACGGTTTGCAAGAGTCGCCACCGACTTTTCTTTTATCCAAAAGGAAAAGGTGAAAAAAGCACAGGAAATAACTTTGAGATGTTTTCTTAAGTTCGGGGTGTAGATTATAATAGGGGAAGGTATTAGCACCCTTTTCATCCATGGTTTTCTATGGGCTCTTAGTTAATTGCTAGATCACTTGCTTTTGTTTGAAAATGTGCTTTGTGTGGTTTTTTGAAAATAGGCCATTGTTTAGGCAAACTTTGTAATGATTCTCGTTTGTAAGAATGTATACAAAGGTGTTGATCTTTTGAAAATGTTTTCAAGTTTGTAAGATGTTTTGAAAATGTCGGTGTTTGTTTTGAAAATAGCAAGGATGTTTTTGTTTTGAAATTGAGCAAGTAACTAGGAACATTCTACCTACTCAAAAGTCTTTCATGTTCATTTCCTTTTTCCTTTGACATTGTCATCTTACCATTGATTTGGTAAGTAACCTATCTTTGGATGTAAAAGGGACGGGCGTGGGTCATCGTATAACCATGATTAGCAATGTGGCAAGATATCTTAGCATTTTTCTTTAGGGACTAAGATCATTTTGAAAGGCAACATAGATAGCGTCATCGAGGGACTATGATCTTGTATTTGTTTGTTTTTGCTAAGATACCTCACATGCATAATATGGTCATTTTTGTAAGGCAACAAAGTGGATTTACCCTAGGGGTGTTTGTGTGCAAGTGGATTGATTTTCATGCTTGATTTATCTTTGTTTAGGATTTGCTATTTATTGGTTTTAGTCTTTCCATAAAAACCCTAATTACTAGCATTTGTATATAAAGCGATAAATTACAAAAATTTAAAATACTACGCTATTACATCATTTAGGGGAGGGGTGTACAAATTACAAATGGGGAATATTGCAAGAAATTAATCTAAATAATTATTACAACCATATTGAATTTGAATAAATGTACAAATAAAGATAAAAATGCAAGAATATAAAATGTGAGAAGAAATGTGATTTTTGTTTGGTTTTCAAGAAAAAGGTTTTTGACCTAATTAAGTAAAATAATTAACTAAGAATAAGAAAATTAATTTTTAAGTTAATAAAAGGAATTAAAGGAAACAAATTTTTAGGGTTTTTGTGAATTTAACTAAACTAGTAAATAAAAATAAATAAATAAAAGATCTTAAGTTCTAAATTGATTTTAATTTACAAAATAATATAATAATAATTAAAATTTATTATCTAAGTATTTTAAAAAAGGAAATTAATTTATTAAAGAGAATGTTTTTTTGTTCTTTTATTTTTGTAAATAAAAATAAACTAAATAAATATAAATAATAAAATATAAATATTTTTTTTGGATTTTTCTTATTAATGAAAAAAGTAGTAATAATAATAATATTAATAATAATATTAATAATAAATAAATGAAAGATAAAAAAGTAAAAAATAAAATAAAAATAAAAAAAGGTCAAGGGGTTAAAAAATAGTCAAGGAGTATTGTAAGAAAGAAAAAAGTAAGGCACAAACTAAACTGGCCCAAGCGCTGCAAAACAGAAAAATGTCAAAAAAGGTGAAAAAATGGAGAAAAAAAAGGTCTCGCTGGGGCTTGAACCTAGGACCTCATGGTAACAGGCGCACGCTTTAACCATTGGGGTGGTGATACATCCATTAACTTATGTAAAACAACAAATATATATTAGAAATTGCTTCATGAAAACAACTTCATCTTCAACCTCTGGCCGGACCACCTGCATCTTGTTCATTTCTCATCCATTTGCAAAAATGTAAACATGAGACTTGTGGCAAATTTCACCACGATTCCAGAAATGTAATTAACTAAATTCTGACCTAATTTTTCTAGGATGTTCATATTCAAAATTCTAACTACTTAAGCAATATAAATGAAATCTAAAGACACGGTTAGCTTCAGAACAATGATGTCTACATTTTTCATTCACAAACTAAACATTAATGATGCTTCTACAAAGAGTTCAAAAGTCAGAAAATTCACCTTGCAAGAGGGTATCGTGTTTTGAGTTTGAGCAGCTTTTAATGAGTTCCAATGATTGGATTAACTTCCTCAAGTTCCCAGGAAGCTAATGTGATGCTTAGCTTAAGTTGAAAGTGCCCGAAGAGTTCTAGAGAAGTCCAAGTGCAAAGCTCTGTGTTGTACCCCAAAATTTCCCCTCCCATATTTCTCAAAACATTTCAAGAAAGATCCTCAAATTGCTCAAGGAAGTCCAAGGGTTGATCATACAAACTCTCTCCTAAGGCAGTCTACCTCAAATTAGGGTTTCATGTTGCATCAAGATACTTGAGTCCAAAGGTTCTCAAATGCTCATCAATGTCCTAATATGTTCTCAAGTTCATCCATGTCAAGTTTCAAGCCTTGCAGAGAAAGTTTGCTCAGTCAACTACTCAAAAGCCTGAAAATCGACTATGCGAGGGCAAAAGTCAACTGTGGCCCACATACAGTCAAACTTCAAGATTTTTTGTCAAAATTATCATTTTTAAGTATTATTCATCATTTTATCAAGGGTTGATCATGATTCATCAAGGAATGCTCACAATTCATCAAAACCCAAAAGTTGCTAAATTAGGGTTTTGTAGGAAAAGTCTACTCAACTTTGACCAAGCATAACTTTCTCATACTTTAGTATAAATGACCAATCCAAAGATCATTTTTAATAGGATTTAATTCCCTACAATTTACCTTCATCTCCCAAGTTTAAAATATGCACTCACAAGAAGTTATGAATTTTTACATTATAGGTCATTTTGAAAAGTCAACAAAAACACCTTTTTTGTCAAAGCTTCATACATGAACATGGAATATCAAATTGAGATGATACCAAAAGTTTTGCTTAGAGGACATCTCAAGCTTTCTAAAAAGTCCACGAACACCTTCAAAGAGTCAAAATTGAGGAAGTTATGCATTGATGAAGTTGACATTTTTTGTAAAATTGCCAAAAGTCAACTATGCCTCAAATTGCAATTTTTGCCAAATGGGCCTAATCTTTTGCACTTGTTTTGAGTTGGAAACATGGTCCACGAGCCCTAGACCTTTCCACTTGTCATTATCTTGTTGTTATTATTTATTTTGATTTTGATTTGAATTAAATCAATTTTAATCAAAACAAATCATAAGAAAATCCAAAACATTGAAATCTCAAGATTTTGCACATCTTTCAGGTCCTATATCCAGCTAGAATGAGATTGAATTCGTGTAAAGGCTTGGTGTGCACAAAAAGGTTGAATTTAGCCTATTTTTGGAAAGATATTCAAAGGAATCAAATCAAAATCAAAGGCCATGATTGGTAAAGATTGAGCACACTTTCTTAACCCTAATCCATTCCTCAATACATAAGGATGATTTGCAGACCTAAAACAAGGCTAGAGAGAGGCACAAGAACAAGAACCAAACTTGAAAAAACACAAAAAAGTTCAGACACGATGTCATATTTGCAGGCATCTACAAAGCCTCATGACCATCCCAATCGCTTCCTGGGAGTGTAGGCAATCAAAACCAATCAAGAACAAGTCCTTTCCAGCCCTGTATTGCACTGTAAGTCAGCCACGACCTTGGTTATTTTTTGAAATCGAATCGCATTATTCTGTCACTTACAGCACAAAATAATCATATATTCTTGATCCTTGGAGAATTTGCAAGCTTTCTGTAACATTCAATTGCATTTTCATGAATTGTATGAGATTTCACCATTGCTAGGGTTTTTCGGTTTGATTTGGGAACTTTGCATACAGGTGAAATTGGGCCATGATTAGGGTACCATGAAGTTCGTGAGACTGAGACGAATGGATTGGTACCATCACCATTGATTTATTGTGCTTGTACATGATTTTTGAGATACACAGGTTTTTAGCTACGATGGTTGTCCGTAGGTAAAAGTGTTTCACTTTTAGCAACGGAGCAAGGACAGGGATGATGGTGTGGCATCACCTCACTCGTCCGTTTGAAAATTCGCGCGAATATTTCTTTATTTCGCTTGCTTATAATATAATAATTATTGTTTATTTTATGTACAAAAGAAAAAGCCAGCGTAGTTGGTAGTGGAGTGTGTGGAAAAGGCATCAGGGACTGGGTTCAAATCCCAGGTCCCCCCAATTTCTTCATATTATTTTCTTTCAGGTAATCTAGCGCGCGCACAAGACCAAGGTCCACCATATGACCTCATCATCCAACCTGCCAAGTGACCAGATGGCCAGATCCAAAGGCCATCAATGAAGGAGAATCATAGGCTTCAGTCAAAGCAAAATATGGGATCTTGCAAGTCAACGTGGATCATTCATTTTGGGCCCAGAAATCTGATTTTTACACCCCCCATTCTACTGACTTCTCAGGCCCAATTCTTCTTTTTTCTTTTATATTTTATTTTATTTAATTTAGTTTATTTATTTTACTAACCACAAATTAATTTTCTTTTTTTTATCAAAAAATCATAAAAATAATATTTTTCATCCAATTAGGTTTAAGTTTATTTTTTATCAAAAATTAATTAATTAATTAGGTTATTTGATCTTAGATAACTTTGATTATTTTGTGAATAAATTTAAAAATAATTAGAACAATTAGGGTTTTGTTTATAATTTAATTCTATTTTCTTTTTCTTAAAAAATAGCCAAAAACACAAAAATAGGTTAGAATAATTATTTTCTTTAATTAATTCAATTAGCTAATTAATTTTGTATTTAATTTAAAAAACCCTAATTCTTTTTCTTAAAAAATAATTTAAAAAAAACAATTTTCTCTTTCAATTAGGTTAGAAGGGGTCAAAACCCTAGTTCTCTCCCGATCTAAACTTCAACGCGCGCGCTTTATCATTTATTTTTATCCTATTAATGTAATTCCTCACAAGTTGTAATAGTTTAATTAGGTCTTTTATTTTCATTTGTCGCTTTATTTTTCAAGGGTTTGTTTTTGGCTATGTAAATACCTGAAGCCTTGTAATAGCGTAGTTTAAATTCCGCACTTTAAAATTCTGCGAAATATTAATTGTTAGATGTATGAATAATTAGGGTTGCATGACAAGAATGTATGATTAACTTTAAAACAGTTAGATAACCCTAAAATGTGCAAAGATAAAAATTTGAAATTGAATCACTTGCACATGCGCACTCCTAGGGTATACTCCCACTTCGGTTGCCTTCGGTAAACGGTCATTGAGTATAGGGTATTTTAGTGGTCGCTCTTTTGTCTCAAAGATCAAAGTTGCCTCGGAAAGGTTGCCTCGAATAATTGATCTAAGACATTAGGGTTATTACTAAGATGTTATAACATTGCTTTAGTGACCGTATGTCCCTTTCGAATTGACCCGCAAAATTCCAACGACGGTGCTACCTATTTCTCAATAGTAGGATAACGCTGTCTAAAGGAAACAAGAACATAAACGATTCTTTTTTCGAGTAGGTAGATGCTAGTAGGTACTTGCTCAAAACAAACAAACTTTTTCACACCAACATTTTTCAAACAAAGTTTTCAAAAACAACTTCGTAACACTCTTGAGGACAGAAACAAGGTTTAAAACGAAGTAAAACAAAACTTTTCAAAACAAACACACACGAGCAATTTAAAAATGAGCAAGTACCTAAGAGCCCATGGAAAACCATGGATAAAAAGGGTGCTAATACCTTCCCTTTCTATAATCTACCCCCCGTACTCAAAATCTCGAAAAAGGAATTTTTATGTGCTTTTTTCCTTTCAAGTTGGATAAAATAAAAGTCGGTGGCGACTCTTGCTTACCGCAACATTTTGCAAACACAAATGCGAAATGCAAACCAGCATTTTCCAAAATAGTCGGTTCTGCCACCATATCACACTCTGTTTTTGAAAATGGAGGATGGTGTTAATGGTGTTACAGTCTTGTAGCAGGGTGAGGGATGAGTTATAAATGATGTTTAGAAGCTTTAGGAACAAAAAGGCTTGAAAAAGCACGAGGGAGATGTGAGTTTCAAACTTTTGGTCAGGTTATGCAAGAAAGGAGGTATGCGATGCAGTTCTGAGTTCTAGGTGGTTTTGAGGCTTAAGCATGCTTGTCTTTTCTTGCCAAGGACTTGTGTATGTATAAGCAAAAGGTTGGATAGGTTTTTCACAAAGGATTTCTGAGTTATGGAGTTATGGCTAGGTTACTTGATTTTGAAGAAAAGTGAATGTATGGTTCCAAGATGAAGTACAAGCATGGGCTGACTGATTGTAAGGCTTGAGACAAACTTCTCTTGAGTTATAGGACGTGTATGATCAGAATAAAATAATTACAAGGCTCAAGAACAAGTTTTGTGCATAAAGCTACTTTTTCAAAATGGCATTGTGCACTTTCTTCCTAAAATGGATATAAAGCATGGCATTTCATTGAATGCTTGAGTTGAGACCTCTAACAGCTGTGCAAGCAATTAATTATGTAGTGCCTAACAAGTTTGAGGCCTGCAAAGAAAACATTATGCAGCATAGGTTTGAGATTTTAATTTTGTTCATCACAAAATTTTCCTTGTAAAACAACTTGAAACCCCAACTTCTGACCTTCGATTCTCCTTGATCACAAATGATCTCAAGGAGTTATTGGACATTTTAGAAAGCTTGTAATATTCTCTATAACCCATATTTGAATCAATTTTACAAAATCCAAATGGAACTAGGTGAAACTTGGGTCAGAAGTTAGGTTAAAATCCTGACCAAAATGTTCAAAATTTCACTAAGTGTTTAGTTTCAAGACCATGAATTCATGAATTAATAACTTGAGATCGAAACACTTTTAGAAGAAGTTGCGTAAAGAAATGTTGTAGATTTCATGGATATATACAACTCTCATGTTGAAAGTTTCTTTTGAATCATCTTGCATCATGGTGAAAAATTTGCTCAAAGTTGTGAAAAAACATGAAGTTTTCAACACTTAGAAAAATTTCTATGTTTGAAAACTTTGACTTTTCAAAATGAAATCTTGACTTTTTGATTTATTTATGAACAAGTTTCATATTTTGACATGTTTTTATGAATTATGATCTTTGACACTTGACTTTGACCAAAAAGTCAAAGTTTGACTTTTCAGTGTACAATTGACTTTTAATCAGTTGACTGAAAATCCACTACCAATCCAATTGATCTTGAGCAATGTTTTAAGTCATACCATTAGGTCAAAATTGTGCAATTGAACTCTTGAGATAATTTTTCAAACCAATTGACCATTTTCTAGGTCAAAAATCAGAAATTTCCCCTTCTCAATTAAAACCCTAATTTTGACCATTTTGCCCTTTTGATGATTTGATCAAATTTCTTGAGGAATTATGGTCCAAACTTGATCAAATGATACATATGAGTTTATAATGTTGATGTGGATAAAAAATTACGAAATTTGACTGTAAATTAGCCATAGTTGACTTTTCCCCAATACAGTTGATTTTTAGGTCAACTGCTTAATTGACTGAGCAAAAATGTGACTCAAGGTTTGAAACTTGACATGAGTAATCTTGGGGGTCCATAATGACCCATTAAATTCATATGAGGCATTTAAAGTTCAATTATCCTTGTGCAATCTCAAACCCTAATTTTAGTCATCAGTGCTCAAGGAGGTGTCTTGAGCTGATAAATCCTTGTGCAGTCTTGAACCCAAGGAGATCTTGTGAGAAAATATTTGATAAATGAGAGGGAAAATTTTGGGGTACAAAAGTTTCCCCCATTCAATCTTCTTAAACCTGAAGAGTTAGATTGGAGGATTTGCCATTCGTGACTTGAAGGTGGAAGAGGATTGGACACTAGAGTGCCCAGAAATTTGCACTCGAGGATGTGATGGTTAATGGTGTAGGGATTGGGCTTAAAGATACCATTTGGAGAGGCGATGGAAAGTAGTTGCAGATGGGCTTACAAATGCCATCAAAAATATTGTTGGCAGGAATGGAAGAAGTGTCGGAATAAATATCTGTATATTGAAAAAGTGGATGTGTTGGTTTGAGTACCAGAATAATATCCATAAATGGATTGTATATGACTCGTATCTAGTATGTATTTGAATGAGTGACAGAATGACATCCGAATATGGATCATATCTGAATTGTATCTAGTATGTATTTGAATGAGTGACAGAATGACATCCGAATATGGATCATATCTTAATTGTATCTGAAAGTTGAATCTGAATGAGTATCAGGATTGCATCCGTATCTGGAGCGTATCTAAACTGTATCTGAAAGCTGAATCTGAATGAGTATCAGAATGGCATCCGTAATTGGAGCGTATCTGAACTGTATCTGAAAGTTGTATCTGGATGAGTCTCAGAATGGCGTCCATGTCTGGAGCGTATTTGAACTGTATCTGAAAGCTGAATCTGAATGAGTATCAGAATGGCGTCCATGTCTGGAGCGTATCTGAACTATATCTGAAAGCTGAATCTGGATGAGTATCAGAATGGCGTCCGTGTCTGGAGCGTATCTGAACTGTATGTAAAAGCTGAATCTGAATGAGTATCAGAATAGCATCCGTGTCTGGAGCGTATCTGAACTGTATCTGAAAGCTAAATCTGAATGAGTATCAGAATGGCGTCCGTGTCTAGAGTGTATCTGAACTGTATCTGAAAGTTGTACGAGAAGAAACCCATGTAGGATTTCTTCAACTGGTCGTGTAGATAATTGTCTTGGTTTGTTTTAGATATCAATCTCTGCCCCTTTTGCAAATTGTTGAAGATAGCCATCTGTTGACTGATCTTTCCTGAAGAGATGAAAGACTAGTTGTATGCAATGTCATGATGTATGAAATGCATTATACAATGATGTTCTAAAAAATGAAATGTAAATATGTTGTATGCATTCGTGTCATAGATGTTTATGACATATGGATATGATGTATGGGTATGTAAGCTATGCTGCTGTAATATTGTTGGATTAGGGAAAATAAATCCCTGACTGCTGTTTGGGACGTGGAGTGTAAGTCTTTAGGTTTTGAAGTGCTGATGAGTTGATGAGCTTCTATTTGTTAGAGAAATAAACTCTGTTGTAGGGGAAACGCCGTGTATTGCTTGTGAAATCCTGTTGGGGAATCCTAAGAAATTGGGCGACTTCTACTGGGGAGTGATAAACTGGAAGTTTTGTTCCGCCGAGGATGTTAGAGAGCTTGATATCATTAAGCTGCGCACTATGGGGGATTTTATGGAATAGTCTAAAGATATTATCCTATTTCTTAAAGCCATTAGTGATTGTCTTCTTTTTTTTGCTCATTTGTAAACAGTAGTTACATTCAAATGCATATGTTCAAAAATAAATCATTGGACGTTTTTGTAAAGAAAACACATAAATAAAGAAAACAGATAGTTTTGCACTTTCAAAGGAAATATTTGTATTAACTTGAATAAGTATTTTGTACAATGAGACGAACATCCCAGTAAGAGAATGTCATCATAAAAAATGGAAATTTGATACAAAGGAAAGATAACTATGTGCAATAATCCTATGGGGTTCCCATTCTGCTATAGCCTTCGTGTATCTGAACGTCTTGTCCACTTGTTGCCTTATCTGAAGTCGATTGGATTGATTAGACCCGTTGAGTTTGTCAGTCGAAGCCAAAGGCTGTCTGTAAGATGATCAACGGGACATAGTCATACGCTTTAATTCCCTAACTTTTTCCTGGACTTCCCTTTCAGGTTTTCAGTCCACCGGGATACCCTTTTTTGCCCAAGTCGCCCTTTCGGGTTTTCAACTTGCTGGGTGTACATATTTTTTTGTTTTACCCCTAATTTTTTCCTACACCTTTTAGTTCGTCGGGATGCCCTTGTTTTGCCTAGGTGTGTCAACCTAGCGGGTCTCTTATGCGTAGCAACTTTTAACTATGTCCGTGTTCACAGGGTGCGGCAGGTTGTCGCCATCCATAGTGGTTAAGATCATTGCTCTACCAGAGAATATGCTTTTGATTACAAACGGTCCTTCATATGTAGGAGTCCATTTTCCCCTGGGATCAACCTGCGGCAGTATGACGCGCTTGATCACCAAATCCCCGACTTGATACACTTGGCGTCTGACCTTTTTGTTGAAAGCCTTGATCATCCATTTTTGATACATTTTACCATGACAGACAGCAGTAAGCCTTTTCTCATCAATCAAGTTTAGTTGATCAAGTCGAGTTTGGATCCAATCGTCTTCACTCAACCCTGCATCCTTCATGATTCTCAGAGAAGGGATCTGGACCTCAATAGGCAAGACAACTTCCATATTGTATACCAGAGAGTAAGGTGTTTCCCCGGTCGATGTGCGCGCCATGGTACGGTAACCGTGGAGAGAGAATGGTAGAATCGCATGCCAGTCCTTGTAGGTTACTGTCATTTTCTGTATGATCTTTTTGATGTTCTTATTTGCGACTTCGACAACACCATTCATCTTTGGCCGGTAAGGGGAAGAATTATGGTGCTGGATTTTGAATTGCGCACACAGTGCGGTGAACATAGTATTGTTGAGATTCGTACCATTTTCCGTGATGAACCTCTCCGGGATACTGTACCGACATATGAGGTTCTGTTTGATGAACCGGACGACAACATTCTTGGTAATGGAAGCGAAAGAAGCTTCCTGAACCCACTTTGTGAAATAGTCAATGGCCACCAAGATGAAACAGTGTCCATTAGAGGTTGTGGGCTTGATTTCTCCAATCATACCAATGCCCCACATCGCGAAGATCCAGGGAGCAGTCAGGACATTCATAGGAACTAGGGGTACATGCACTTTGTCAGCATAGATCTGGCATTTGTGGCAGGTTCGTGAATGCTGGTAGCAATCTGCTTCCATGGTAGACGAGTAATACCCTGCCCGCGGGATCTTCTTTTCCATCGTATGCCCACTGGATTGGGTGCCAAAAGTGCCCTCATGTATATCAGCCATGATCCTTTTTGCCTCAACCTTATCTACGCAACGAAGCAGTATAGAGTCGTGGTTGCGTTTGTAGAGGATGCCATTAATGATGAATAACTTAGCGGAGAATCTTCTCAAGAACTTCTTATCATTGACTGAATCTCCTTCCGGATACTCTTGAGCCTCGAGATACCTTTTGACCTCATGGAACCAAGGATGGTCCACTACTTCTTTCGTATTGATCTCATGACAATAATCTGGTTCATCCATCCGTTCAATGGTGATCTGGGGAGCCTCGTTTTCCCATTTGAGTTTAAAAATGGAAGACATTGTGGCTAGCACATCCGCTAGTTGCTTTTCTTCTCGCGGGAAATGCTCGAAGGTAATCTTCTCAAAATGTGGAATTAATGTCAACACATGTTCTTTGTAGGGGATAAGGTTAGGGTGCTTCATGTCCCATTCTCCTTTGATCTGGCTGATGACTAAGGCTGAATCTCCAAATACACTTAAGGACTTGATCCCCAAATCTATGACAACTTTGAGACCAAAAATGCACGCTTCGTACTCTGCCATGTTATTTGTACAGTTGAAGCAGAGTCTTGAAGTAAAGGGAGTGTGACATCCCTCAGGGGATATGAGTACAACACCTATGCCATTGTCGAGTGCGTTGGACGCCCCATCAAAAACCAGGGTCCATCAGGATCCTTGTTCAGGTCTGTCATATGGTCTGAATTCTTCATAGTTGTTTACCATCATGATGTCTTCATTTGGGAATTCGAACTTCATGGACTGGTAGTCATCCATAGCTTGATGAGCCAGGGTATCGGCTAGCACACTGCCCTTTATTACTTTCTGGGTAGTGTACTGAATGTCATATTCCGTCAGGATCATCTGCCATCTCGTTATTCTCCTAGAGAGGGAAGGCTTCTCGAATATGTATTTTATTGGATACATCTTGGATATCAATAAGGTAGTATGGGCCAGCATATATTGTCTTAGCCGGCGAGCTGACCATGCTAGAGTGCATCAAGTTTTCTCGAGCAGTGAATATCTTGTTTCACAGTCGGTAAACTTTTTTCTCAGGTAGTAATTAGCTTGCTCTTTTCGGCCAGACTCGTCATGCTGCCCGAGCACACACCCCATTGAATTTTCCAAAACAGTTAGATACATGATCCAGGGTCTTCCTTCGACTGGTGGCATCAAAACAGGAGGCTCTTGTAGGTACTCTTTGATCTTGTCGAATGCAGTTTGGCACTCATCGTTCCAATGGACTACTTGATCTTTCTTCAGTAATTTGAAGATTGGTTCACAAGTAACGGTCAAGTGAGAAATGAATTGGGCAATGTAGTTTAGCCATCCTAAGAATCCTTTGACTTCCTTCTCAGTACGAGGAACAAGAATTTCCTGTATTGCTTTCACTTTGGCAGGATCCACTTTGATACCTTTACCGCTGACGACAAAGCCTAAGAGTTTACCAGACCTCACCCCAAATGTGCATTTATTCGGGTTCAATCTTAGCTTGTATTTCTTCAGTCTCTCAAACAATTTCGGCAAATGGTCAAGATGTTCCTCTTCAGTTTGAGATCTGGCTATCATGTCGTCCACATAGACCTCTATTTCGTGATGTATCATGTCGTGAAATAAAGCTACCATGGAAATTTGATAGGTTGCCCCAACATTCTTCAACCCAAATGGCATAACCTTGTAACAGAATGTGCCCCACTGTGGGACAAAGGTCATTTTCTCCATGTCCTCAGGAGCCATTTTGATTTGATTGTAGCCTGAGAAACCATCCATGAAGAAAAACACCTTATGTTGTGCTGTATTGTCAACTAGAATATCGATGTGGGGAAGTGGGAAATAATCCTTAGGGCTTGCCCTATTCAAATCTCTGTAGTCTACACACATTCGTACCTTGCCGTCCTTTTTAGGCACGAGAACAACATTGGCGACCCATTGTGGATAGGAGGTAACGGCTAAGAATTCGGCGTTGAATTGTTTCATGACTTCGGCGTTGATCTTCTCTGACATGTCTGGTCGCATGCGACATACTTTCTGTTTTACCGGAGGGTAATATTCTTTTGTTGGTAGACGATGTACCACGATATCAACATCAAGTCATGGCATGTCTTTGTACGACCAGGAAAAGACCTCAACATTATCATGTAGCAACTGAGTTAGACGCTTCTTGACACTGGGTTCCAGATTGGCGCCCACTCTGACTTCTTTCTTGTCCTCTTCGGTACCTAGGTTAATTGTGTCCACTGGTTCTTCGTGGGGATGAATGGTCCTCTCTTCTTGTTGTAATAACCTGGCTAGTTCCCCTGGCACTTCATAATCTTCCTCACCTTCGTCTTCGGCTTGGTAGATTAGATTTTCAGAGTCACAAAAGGCCATAGCAGAATCGTTACCCATGGGATCTCGAATGGATGTAGACCTGCATTTTGAATGTGAGTGTGTGTAAGAGTATAGCTATCTTTGAAAGAAAGTAAAAATTTAGAAAAGAAAGACAAAGAACACAAAGTTTGTATGCAAAAACATCCATGATTCATTGATGACATATGAAAATGAGGTAACAACCCTTACAAATGGACCGTTGTACCTCGGGTAAGACACAAGGTTTTAAAAGTCTGAATTTGTTTAATTATTACAGATCCGACAAAAATTTAAAGACAATTACTGTTGGATAAAAGTAATTGGGACAAAGTCTTTAGCTTTCCATTTGCTGAGTTCTCCGTTGACAGTTGGAAAAATCCATTCCTTCAGGTCATAGCTATCCTCATCATCCTCCACAATATTGACTCTGTGGTTGCTGATCTTCAAGGGTGGTCCCCTGATACGAGCACGGCGTACATCTTTCTGGGCTCATGAGGTGAAACCCAAACCGAATTTGTTATATTTTTATGGGATATATGGGAGTTGGCCCCAAATAGTGCACCCACCTTCCTTGATCACTACCTTGGCATCTTTCAGAGAAGACATCTTTAACGGAGGTCTTATAATCTTCTGGATTAGGAAACAGCCTTGGTTACTGCCACGGTTGGCGGGACTTCCTCGAAATGTTGAAACGGAGTTTCAATGAATTCACCATACAATTCCACGTATCTGAAGGAGTTTAAGTGACTAACAATATATTCCTCTTCTCCATGGACAGTAATGATTTTCCCCTTGGTTGGGTATTTCAGCATTTGATGTAATGTAGAGCTGGCGCCACCAGCATCGTGAATCCATGGTCGGCCCAATAAGCAGGAATAGGAAGGGCGAATGTCCATCCCGTAAAAAGTTGAATCAAAGGTTTGAGTTCCAACCTTAATGGGGATGTCTACCTCTTCATGCACCATTCTTTCTGAACCGTCGAAGGCCCTTACCACTATGTTGTTGGGTTTTAAGGTCAAACCTTCATAGTCAAGTCTATCAAGATCCTTCTTAGGCAGTACATTCAAAGACTAACCAGTATCAACCAAAACATGGGCCAAAGTTGTGCCCCTACATTTGATAGAGACATGAAATGCCTCATTGTGATTCCTCCCTTTAGGTGTCAAGTCAGCATCAGAAAAGCCTAAACCATTGTCAGCGGTTAAACTGTCCACGCAGTCTTGGAACTGATCAGCAGAGGTTTCTTGTGGTACATGGGCAGTTTTAAGAAATTTCACCATGGCCTTCGCATGAGCTTTGGAGCACAACAATAAAGCCAACATGGAAATCTTTGATGGAGTCTGCCCTAGCTGTTCGACTATGTTGTAGTCGCTTCTCTTTATAATTTTCAGAATTTCTTCTATCTCCTTTTGGGAGGCCTCAGGGATAGATATTGTTTGCGCCTTCATCCGGACAGGCTCAACCAGAATTCCTTTTCCCCGAGTCTCGGTTGACTCAGCGGTAGGAGTGTTAGCAGGGGTAACAAAAGGGATTGCAGTAGTAGTAGTGTAAACAGGAACAGGAACTGGGATGATCGCAGGACCGGTAACAATCTTCGGAGGAGCAATCTCTGGAGAGAAAATTATTCCACTTCAGGTTATGTTGTTGGTTTCCGCAATATTACTGATGTCGGGGTCAGCCTTCTCAAGAATTGAGTCTTCATCAGCCAACCAATCTTGCTTGACGTCGTGATAGTAGACGTCGCCCCCATAGTTCTATGGGACAATTTTATCTGATGAGTACGGGATTGGACCTGGCATAGTAATTTTCAGTGGAGCTACTTTAGGAACAGATTTAATCCTAACGGGTCTTTTGGTGGAGACCCTGGAAGGATTGGCGGAAATGGTTACTATTGAAACATCTTTGTAAGAAATGGTTGGAACGGGAGTCTTTTCGAACAAAATCTCTTTGTCATCCATTAGGCGCTGAACACATGCTTTCAATAAATGACAACTAGTTGGTAGCGATAAACAGAAGTGGCAGCCTTCATCACAACCCAGAAATAAAACGGCCTTTAATAGGTTCTTCTTGACGGCCAGGAGAGGAGTAACAAGTTCATCAACAACATTAACAAACATATCATCTTCAACAGCGTTAACACCACGGCCATGCTTGGGCATAGGAGCGGTGATAAAATTTGGGATCTCAGGAGCATCAAACTCAATTTCTTTTGCTTCAAGAAGGTTTTGCACCTTGTTTTTCAAAGCCCAACAGTTATTGGTATCATGGCCTGGGCTTTCTGAATGGTAAGCACAGTGAGCATTAGGATAGTAGTGGGGAGAGGTTGTGTTAGGATTCTTCTGAGCTTCCTTCAAAGTTACCAGATTAGATCTCAACAAATGTAGCAGGACTTGAGATAGTGTCATATTAATCCAGGTAAATTGTCTTACTGGTCTTTTGGTTCTAGGCTGATCATTCCTTTGTTGAGTAGGTGCAAGCTTAGGGATCATGACAGCCCCTACCATTGGTCGGTGTTCAGTCCTATCTTGATTTCTTTGAGGATACACAACACCAACTTCTTTCTTCCCAATAAATGGTTTTCTTATAGCGGCGGAGGATGCGTCTTTTTGGATCTTCCCATTCTTAATCCCAGCTTCCACTCTTTCCCCGGTCAAGATTAATTCAGTGAAGCCTGCCAAGGAGCTTCCAATTAAATGATTAAAGAAAGGACAAGACAGGGTACCCAGAAACATGTCTACTAGTTCTCTTTTAGAAAGGGGAGGCGGGACTCTTCCTGCTAAGTCCCTCCATTTCTAAGCGTAGTGTTTGAAACCCTCACTTGAAACCATAGCCATACTCTGGAGTTGAGTACGGGTAGGAGCAAGGTCTGTGTTGTACTGATACTGTTTAAAAAAAGCAGCAGCAAGGTCTTCCTAATTATGTATATTGGCCCTTTCCAGTTGATAGAACCAATTAAGCTAAGTTCCAGATAGATTGTCTTGAAAGAAGTGTACCCACAAATCTTTGTCAGCACTGTGAGGCTGTATCTTCCTAACATAGGATCGGAGATGCATCTTGGTACACGAAACTCCGTCGTACTTGGAAAAGATTGGTGCCTTGAATTTTGGTGGAGTGACAATCCCATACACCAAACCCAGCTCTTCATAGTCTAGCCCGGGCACTTTCTGAATTTCCATTGCGCTTAGTCATTCTTCCAGATGCTTGTATTTATTGTCGGCCGGGGGATATTTCTCTTCAGAGTAATCCTCTTCCTCTTCCTCTTCAGACTCTGGCTGGACAACCGCTTCCTTGCCTTTCCCTTCTTGATTATCTTTTTCACCAGATGACGTTGCAAAGTCTAGGGTTCGTCTGGCTTGTCCTTGGAACCTTCTTCCCATATTCAGAACTCCGGTTATTTTCTTTTCTTTCTTCTTCTTTTCTTCAACCAGCAAAGTTTTCAAATCTTCTTGTCCTTTGGCTAGAGTCAAGAACATCTGCTAAAACTGATCATTATGCGCTTGGAGGTCTTTTACTGTCTGCTCGAGATCCATCTTACTGAAATAAACAATAGAAAGATGAGGAGACATGTTGTAAGAAACCTGCTTATGTTATGATGAATGGTAAATGCATATGCAATGATTTCAAGGAAATTAGAGATTTAAATTTGCTTTAGACCAAAAAGGAACACACGTTATATTGATAAATAAAATTTTGAGTACATCATGCCTTTTTGGGCTTACAAAGAAAATACAAAAAATTTTAAGATAAAAAATTTGTGCGCATCCTCTTTGGCGTGATGTAGGTGTTCAGACTCTGCTCCTCATGAAGCTGCTTGGTGAGTTCCAAAACCTTCTTCTTCCTAGCGTAGAATTAGGCCTCAAAAGTGTCTTGCTCCCCTTTAAGTTGTATCCAATCTCTTTGCATGTCTTCGAGAGAGGTGGGCATGTTAAGATGAAGGATAGTGTACGGGACATCTCCTTCCATAATAGGCTCTATAATGACTGGGAGAATAGAGGGATAAGGCATCATAAGACTTTGAGCACGAGCTCGTACCCATTTGAGATAAGGCTCAAGAGGGATGGAATTCTTGTGCCCTAGTGTCTTGCTATCAACTCTATGTACCATGCCCCAAGCTCTCATGAACCTTTTGCGGTAATCCTGAGCATCATTCTCGTTGTCGAAAATGGTTCCTTGAATAAGTGCATCATGAGGACCATCCCTTCTTGCGTATCCAAACTGTCGTAGTGCCAGACAAGGATTTTAAGTGATTCCTCCCCTAATGCCTAAGAGAGGGACATTAGGGAATTCACCACAGTGATCGATAATGGTAACATTCTTCGAGGACCGGGGACACCAATGAAGGCCTGAATGTGTAAGAGTCATTAGCCTTTGAGACCATCTCAAACCTTGTTCATTCTTCGAGACGAATCGGGGTAGGTGCAAAATAAACCACCTAGCCAAAAGAGGTGTGTAACATAGAAGGGTTCCTCTCCTCTTTATGGTGCGAGTATGCAACGAATGCAAGATATCTCCAAGCCGAGTAGGTACTGGATTACGTGACAGGAAAATCTTAACCGCATTCACATCTATGAGCTGGTCCGGATTAGGAAACAGTACCAAACCATAGATGAGAAGGGCTAACACCTCTTCAAAATCTTGTAATTCCAAGGTGTTTTACCCTAAAATTTGACCTCCCATATTTCTCAAAACATTTCAAGAAAGATTCCCAAGTTGCTCAAGGTAGTCCAAGGGTTGGCCATACAAGCTCTCTCCTAAGGCAGTCTACCTCAAATTAGGGTTTCATGTTGCATCAAGATACTTGAGTCCAAGTGATCCCAAATTCTTACCAATGACCTAACATGTTCTCAAGATCATCCATGTCAAATTTCAATCCTTTCAGAGGAAGTTTGCTCAGTCAATTGCTCAAAGGCCTGAAAATCGATTGTGCAAGGGCAAAAGTCAACTGTGGCTCACATACAGTCAAACTTCAAGATTTTTGGTCAACATTCTCATTTTGAAGGATATTTCATCATTTGATAAAGATTTTATCATGATTCATTAAGGATTTCTCATAATTCACCAAGACTCAAAAGTTGCTAAATTAGGGTTTTGCAGGAAAAGTCAACTCAAATTTGACCAAGCATAAATTTCTCATACTTTATGATAAATGACCCATCAAAAGCTCATTTTTAATAGGATGTAATTCCCTACAATCCATCTTCATCTCCCAAGTTCAAAATATGCACTCACAAGAAGTTATGAATTTGGACATTATAGGTCATTTTGAAAAGTCAACAAAAACACCTTTTTTGTCAAAGCTTCATACATGAGCATGGAATATCAAAATGAGATGAGACCAAAAGGGTTGCTTATAAAACATGTCAAGATTTCCAAAAAGTCCAAGAACACCTCCAAAGAGTCAAAATCGAGGAAGCTATGCATTGGTGAAGTTGACCTTTTTTGCAAAATTGCCAAAAGTCAACTATACCTAAAACTTCAAATTTGGCCAAATGGGCCCAATCTTTTTCACTTGTTTTGAGTTGGCAACATAGTCCACGAGCTCTAGCCTTTTCCACTTGTCAATATCTTATTTTTATTATTTATTTTGATTTTTATTTGAATCAATTCAATTTAAATCAAAACAAATCATATAAAATCAAAAACATTGAAAATAAAAGATTTTGTGATTGTTTCAGGTCTTAAATTACAGCTAGCAAGTATTCAAATTCGTGTGAAGGCATGAGTGCATAAAAAGATTGGATTTAGGCCATTTTTGGAAAGATTTTTAAGGTGAATCAAATTACAAACAAACTCATTGATGGAGGAAGATTGAGTGCACTCTTTCAACCCTAATTCAGTCCTTGATACAAATAGAACAAAGGCAGACCAAAAACCAGGTTGGAAACAGGCGCAAGAGGCAGAATAAAAACTTGAAAAATCAAGAAAAAGTGGTGAATTGAATTTGCACTTAGAGGCCAATACAAGACTCTTTGCCTATCCCAATCGATTCCTGGGAGCGTGAGCAAGCTAAAGCGATCAATACCAAGCATTTTCGAGCCCTATATCTCACTGTAAGTCGCCCATGACATAGCTCTTTTCTTGAAATCGAATAGCACTATTCTTGCACATATAGCATAAAATAATTTTACATTCTTGATCACAATCATGTTTGCAAGCTCTATGTATTCTTTAATTGTGTTTTTCATGGCTTGTATGAAGTTTCACCATTATTAAGGTTTACAAGCTCAATTTGGGATCTTGGCGTACAGGAAAAATTGGACCATAAAAGGGCCACTTTCTTGTTCAGCAAGGCCAGACGAAGCCATCCATGACCTTCGTTTTGATTTATAATGCTTGTGTTAAATTTTGAGATTCACAAGGGTTATAGCGACAGACAAACGTCCGTAGGTAAAAGTGTTCGACTTTTACCAACAGATCCAAGGAAGGAGACGACTGCGTGGCACCCCCCCATTGGCTCGTTCAAATTTTCGCGCGTTGGTTTGGTAGACATGGCCATTTTAATATTTGATTATTAATTTGTAATACTGTTACAACTAATACAAATGGCCTAGTGGTATCCAGGCAAGCTTTAAGGCGTTAGGAGGCCTGAGGTCAGGGGTTCGACCCCTGCCTCCACCAAATGCATTTTTCTTAATTTCTTTCACGTAATCTCATGTGCATACCAAGCCAAAGAGTATCATACGTCCCATAATCCAGCGTGCCAAGTGGCTGGAGATCCAGATCCAAGGGCCACCAGGGGCAGAACACCATGAAGCCTAGTCAACTCAAAGCATGTGATTGTCCCAGTAAACGTGGACACCTTTGGGCCTGGGCTAAAAGCTTGCTATTTGCACCTCCCCAAGTTTCTATTTTCAGGCCCATTTCTTTTTCTTTTTTTCTTTTTTATATTTCATTTAATTTATTTATTTATTTTACTAACCAAACAATTATTTTCTTTTTATCAAAAAATCACAAAAATATTTTTCTATCCAATTAGATTTAAGACATGTATTTTTATTTAAAAAATTAATTAATTTAATTAGGTTTGATTAATTTAGATAACATTAATTTCTTTTTGTAAATAAATTAAAAATAATTAGAATAAATAGGTTTTATTACTAACTTAATTATATTTTATTTTTTCCTAAAATAACCAAAAAACCAAAAATAGGTCATTTAATTATTTTCATTATTTAATTTAATCATTAATTAATTTGTACATTTATTTTTAAAACCTAATTTCTTTTCTTTAAAAAATAAATAAAAAAACAACAAAAACATTTTCTATTTTCGTTAGGATAGAAGGGTCAAAACCCTAGTTCGCATTCGATCTAGTTTGTCATCACGCACTTTATTTTATTTTTTATCCCAATTATTGTATTTGCTCACAGTTTGTAATAATTTAAATTAGGACATTTATTTACATTTACCGCTTTTATTTTCAAAGGGTTTGTTTTTGGCTATGTAAATACCCGAAGCCTTGTAATAGCGTAGTTTAATTTCCGCACTTTAAATTCTGCAAATATTTAACTATTAGATGTGTGAATAATTAGGGTTTGTATGACAAGAATGTATGTTTAATTTTAAAACGGTTAGATAACCCTAAGCATGTGCAAAGATAAATAATCTGAAATTGAATCACACGTACATGCGCACTCCTAGGGTACACTCCCACTTGGTTGCCTTCGATAAACAGTCATTGAGTATAGGATGCTTTAGTGATTGTCCTCTTGTCCAAAAGATCAAAGTTGCCTCGGAATGGTTGCCTCGGATATTATTGCCTCGAATAATTGATCTTAAGACATTAGGGTTACTACTAAGACGCCCTAACATTTCTTTAGTGACCGTATGTCCCTTTTCAAATTGACCCTCAAAATTCCAACGACGGTGCTACCTACTCACTAATAGTGGGATAGCATTGTCTAAAGGAAACAAACATAGAATGATTCTTTTTTCGAGTAGGTAGATTAGTTCTTAAGTACTTGCTCAATCTAAACAAGTTTTTTCACACTTACACTCCTTTACAAACAAAGTTTTCAAAAACACTTCATTACACTCTTGAAGACAGAAGCAAGAGTTAAATCGAAGTCAAAACAAAAAATTTTCAAAATCACAAACCCAAAGAAGCAATTTTGAAAATGATGAGCAAGTATCTAAGAGCCCGTGGAAAACCACGGATAGAAAGGGTGCTAATACCTTCCCTTTCTATAATCTACTCAGAAATATCTCAAAAAAGAAATTTTTCTGTGCTTTTTTCCTTTCCTTGTTGGATAAAATAAAAGTCGATGGCGACTCTTGCTTACCGCGACATTTGCAAATACAAAACACAAACCAGCATTTCAAAACAGTCCAGTTCTTGCCACCGTATCACAGAACTGGCGACTCTGCTGGGGAATTAATAAGTGGGTTGTACCTTAGGATTAGTTCATCATAATGTTTTCTATTATTTGATTTGATTTCTTTATTTTGTGGGCTTTGTATCGGAGTTACTATAGATCCTAACCCGGATCTGGGGGACACCTTTTAGGTAAGTAGCAATAGACTGTGAAGGAACTGTACAACGTAGACCGATACAGTTGAAGCGGTAGCTACGTTGATGTGGCTCATTAGTTGGTACCGATATCCCTTGTGGAGCAACAAGGAGAGTACGGGGCTGCTAATGGGTCATTAAGCATCAATTGACCTTAGAACCTATAATTGACCAACTTGGCCATAGAAAGTAGCAGTATGCTACACTCATTGAGACCATACTCTCGAGATGGTTTCGGCCGCAAGAAAAGATTTCTAAACTGGAACTATGACCGATCGAGGATGGTCAGTGATATTGAGAACCTTTAGAACCCGGTTACTATTACTAGGACAGGTTGAACCAACTAAACTGCAAGAGGGTAATACCCAGACCCCATGCAAGCCTAAACCTAAGGTTGTTTATGTGACTTGTGTGCCTTCAACTTGAACTACTTGCACATTTTTACCGTCTGACAATATGAGTTCCTTGCAGGTTTTGTTTACATTCCTTATCCAATAATTTGGATTTATTGCAGGGTTTACTTACATCACCTCACACTTTTTCTTAAACACATAGCATACATATCATAACATCATGCCTTAACATTTCCTTAACCATTTCAAGAATCTCAAGGGTTTGTGATACAGGTTATGGTAAATCACACGTCTAGCAAGGGGCAAGGGGATTTATTTTCCTCTAGCCAATGTCGTCTAGAGATCAAAACATGATCACTTGATTCAGTGGCTATGACCCACTCGATATGGTGAGCTTGACTCTCGAAGGAGGACTCTTGATGATACGAAGTTTCTTCAATCAAGCTGCAATCAAATTCTAACAGTTTCTTGTTTACCCCGCGAGATCCTTGAAAACATTGCATACATATGTCATACATATCATTGCATACGCAGGTTTCAAAGTAGGTCTCTCATGTTCTCGCTGTTTATTTCATAAAATGGCTCTCAAACAAGACAATAGAGATCTTCATACTCAAGAAGCACAGTTCAGGGACATATTCCTAAACCTATTCAAGGGGCAGGAAGAGTTGAAAACACTCCTCGTTGGGAACTTGGTCAAGAAAAGTCCTGAAGACAATAAGGACGAGCAGCTGAAACAACTGCAGGCTGAGGTAGATGCAATAAGAACCCAAATACTGGGGAAGATGGCTCTTATCCAAGGCTTAGCCCGGGAACAAGAAGAGCTGAGAACCACTATCAACCAGCTTCATCAAGACAGATACAACAGTATGAAGCAAACAGTCGGGGCCGGGGGCCAAGTCACTAATCAGCCTTCAAGAAAATAAGGGTTTGGTTTGGTGAAGGATGGACCTATCCAAGTTGCTACTACCTCAAGGATCCAACAACAACCTTTGCATAAACAACGGGTTAGTCAGAGTAAGTCGGATATGCCCAAGAGGCAGTTTACCAAGCTCAACATGACGTTGTCTCAAGCTTTACAACACCTGTTGAGGATGAACCTGGTGGCGTTGAGAGGACCTCATCCGAATCCCAAGACTTCTTCACCTAACTACCATCCTGATGCAAGGTGTTCATATCACTCCAACAGCCCGGGGTACGATACTAACAGCTGTTGGGCGTTGAGAAACAAAATTCAAGACCTGATTGATGAAGGAGCATTGGAACTCACACAAGACGGTCATATTGAGTTCTTCTGCCATCCCTCCAAGGCTCACCATTTGAAGTGACAAGTTCTGACAAGAGAAGACTTTTTGTTCATTAGAATTTTCAAGTTGTAATCTTCTTTTGATTGTTCGAATATTTGTTCATGTCAAACATTGTTACTTTATCAATGCATTGCATATGTCTGTTTTGAATCGATCCATTCGTACTCACTATTTCAAAAAATGTGTTCTTATTTCCTTTGGTGATGTTCAACTCCTGATTAATAACATTAAGCCTTGAGAGGGAGGATGACGAAAATGATATCAAAATCTCCACAGTATGCTTTTGAACAGACCCTGCTGACGAGGTACAGGCGTTGTTTCAAATCCTAAACAGTGGAGTTATAAGGAAGATAATCCCTAGTCAACCCCTTTGAGCCAAAGAAGTTGGAGTTTTTATTTTCACAAATTAAAACCCTTAATTATAGCCTGAGGCAGGGTAGTTTTCTCAGTTAATCTAGGTGCACAATGAATGGAATCAAAGAAGTCCTTCCGAAACAAAAGACGGTGATGGTTTCGTATAATCGCAAAGACAAGTAGTCATTATCTCTCAAAAATAAAAGCTCATTAAATCAAAACCTGTGAAGGAGACTTAAGAAAAAACAGGGGCATCCCGCTGACGGTAATCACAAAAAGAAACAGTTCAGGCCAAAGACAGGGATAATGAAATCAAAAGGAAAGAGGTCCTACAAACTCTCAACAAAAAATGACTTCCTGTTCAAAATAAATTGTCAGTATCTGAACCATCACGGGAATCTCAGAGCAAAGACTCAAACGGATTCTAAACGCGCAATTAACTGAGCATAGGACTGAAGAACATCACAAAGAGCGGGTGGGTACAAATAAATTTTGAGTCTTTATCCTTTGTTTCTCGAACCGTGAACCAGGACACGTTATAACCCTTAAAAGTCCTAGCTGAAGCATGGGTTAGTTTGAAAGCATACTGTTACAAAAGGTATCCTGACTCCTATAGGACTTGATGTAAATTCTGAGTTGACATCACATTTTATGAAAACTTGTTTTACTAAAAAATGCATTTTCAAAAATTTCAAGACAGACATAAGCTTTGCATTCTTAAAATAACATTGTTTGCATATGACTATTTGTTCAACAACATAGAAATTCACACGACGGATATCTAGTGAACAAAAAACCTTCTCAATAAAAAGGATCACCTCAAGTGGAAAAACACTTCCAACCAAGGGGAACGACATGATCATTTTCCATCATCAGGGGCAGTCAAGTCAAGATTCAAGGAATCTCTCAAACATGCCAAATAGCCAGGGGCAGATCTCCATCGGAATCACTTGGGACATTGGGCATGAATTCCAGCAACGAATCATGGAGGATCAAACAAACATCTTCTAGTAGTGTGGCAACACTTACTACTACCGACAGTGACAACTCCCTACACCCTGAGAGCGTGGACATAGTCAGAAAATACTACGCATGAACAAAGACCCGCTAGGTTGACTGGCCTAGGAAAAAATAAGGGCATCCCGGCGAACCAAAAGGGTTCGGGCAAAAATCAGGGATAAAAAATGAAAAAAAATATGTACACTAGGCAAGTCGAAAACCCAAAAGGGCGACTTGGGCAAATAAGGGCATCTCGACGAACCAAAAGGGGTTCGGGGAAAAATTAGGGATCAAAGCATACAACTATGTCCCGTCGTCTTGTCACTTGCCTACCAGAAGAAGGCTGATCATTTCGATCAAAAATCTCCAAGCACCTCATAGGTTGGGATAATACTCGATCCACAAGGCCTCCGCAGGTACCTTCTCTCGTAGAAACAGGGGAAGAAAAGTTTCGATGCAGAGTCATTGTCATATCCTCCGCATGCGTCCCAGTAACATTCACTCCCCGCAGAGTAAGAAAAAGACAGTGATGATAGTTGTCCAAAACAGGACACCACTCTCCCCAATTGAGGCTCGCAACCACGAATGAGTCGGAGATATTCTCCCAGAGCATAGTTTATCTATCACCAGCACTGGAAAATTATCCCCAGTGGAGTTTGGAGAATTATCCCCAGTAGAGGCTGAAGGATTGTCCCCAGTAGAGCCTAAAAGGTTATCCCCAGTGAAGTCGCAACTGGAAAATCATCCCCAACGGAGTTCATTCCTTTCACAAGCAGAAACTCAATTCCCAACAGAGTTTCATTATCACCAGCAACGATAATTCATCCTCGGTTGAGGTTATTCTTCCCAAATCAACAGGTCCTCCGGCAGAGTATGTCCTCCCCACAGAGTCATTTCCTCATTAGTTTATTCCCCAACAGAGTTATCCTCTCCTGCAGGTTTATTCTCACAATCATCTTCATTCACTATCCCCAGCGGAAACGAAGAATTCAACTCTGTTCTCCAGCAGCAATTCGGGATTTATTTTCCCCAGCTAAAACATCACATTTCCATACATCATGACATGCATACGCATCATACAACACAATCTCATTTATTTTGAGAACATCATTGCCTGATACATATCATGCATTACATACAGCTAACCTTTACCTTTCAGGAAAGATACAATCAAATTCTCACAAAATTCAAGCTGTCAAGCCCGGGTATGACTGGATAATAGTTTAATCCCCAGTTGAATACGGACGACCGAAGCTCCTAAAATTCAACCTTCCTCTTCAATAGAGATGATACCTCAGTTGAATACGGACGACTGAAGTTCCTAAAATTCAACAGAGATATTTCCTCAGTTGAATACGGACGAACGAAGTTCCTAAAATTCAACTTTCCTCTTCAATAGAGACAATTCCTCAGTTGAATACGGACGATTGAAGTTCCTAAAATTCAACAGAGATATTTCCTCAGTTGAATACGAATGACCGAATCTCCTAAAATTCAACTTTCCTCTTCAATAGAGATGATTCCCCAGTTGAATACGGACGACCAAAGCTCCTAAAATTCAACTTTCCTCTTCAATAGAGACGATTCCTCGGTAGAATACGGACGACCGAAGTTCCTAAAATTCGACAGAGATGTTTCCTCATTTGAATACGGACGACTGAAGTTCCTAAAATTCAACTTTCCTCTTCAATAGAGATGATTCCTCATTTGAATACGGACGACTGAAGTTCCTAAAATTCAAGAGAGATGATTCCTCATTTGAATACGGACGACCGAAGTTCCTAAAATTCAACAGAGATGATTCCTCAGTAGAATACGGACGACTGGAATTCCTAAAATTCGACAGAGATGTTTCCTCATTTGAATACGGACGACTGAAGTTCCTAAAATTTAACTTTCCTCTTTAATAGAGATGATTCCTCATTTGAATACGGATGACTGAAGTTCCTAAAATTCAACTGAGATGTTTCCTCAGTAGAATACGGACGACCGAAGTTCCTAAAATTCGACAGAGATGATTCCTCAATAGAATACGGACGACTGAAGTTCCTAAAATTCAACCGAGATGTTTCCTCAGTAGAATACAGACAACCAAAGTTCCTAAAATTCAAACAGAGACGACTCACCAGCAGAATACGGACGACCGAAGCTCCTAAAATTCTACTTCTCTCAACAAAGATCAGACTTAGCCCAAATTAACCTTACCCAGGTTCCTCCTGAAGTTTTACACGAACTTATCAGGAAGCAACCTTACCCAGGTTCCTCCTGAAGTTTTACACAGACTTATCCCGAAGCAAACTTACCCAGGTTCCTTCTCGGTCCCGATGTAGTTTCACCCAGACTCATCCTGAAGCAACCTTACCCAAGTTCCTCCTTACAATTTCCCGATGTAGTTTTACCCAAACTCCTCGCAAAGCAACCTTACCCAGGTTCCTCCTCGGTTCAGATGCAGTTTTATCCAAACTCCTCACAAAGCAACCTTACCCAGGTTCCTTCTTATAAGCCCTATTATCCAGGTTCCTTCTCATAACCTTGCCATCAAGGTTTCTTTTCTCTTACCTCCAGACAACAGTCCACAACATTGTAAGACCCGGACTTATCAAAAATGACCGGTTTCACCTTTCCCTAGTAGGTCGCGATGCAGCCTATACACGACTAGATACGCAGTTCACTTCCGCTTCCTCAAGCCGAAGCTAATTCCCCAGTAGAATATGGACAACTGAAGCTCCTAAATTTCTATTTCTACCAAGACAGAGACCAACCTTCCCTAGCAGAATTTTCCTTAACGACAGGTATACAAGCTCTCGCTAAGGAATCTCTTATGCGATCGACACTCCTTCAGATGGCATCTCTAAGCCCATCCCCTCGTCAGCAAGTTCCAAATGGCATCTGTAAGCCCATTCCCGACATCACAAGACAATTACCACTTCATGCGAGTGCAAATTTATGGGCACTCTAGTGTTCAATCATCTTTTACCTTCAGATCACGAAAGGCAGACAAGCCAATATAAATCTTCAGTTTTAAGAAGATTGAACAGGGGCATCTGTTGTACCCAAAAAATTATCCCTCCCATATTTCTCAAAACATTTCAAGAAAGATTCCCAAGTTGCTCAAGGTAGTCCAAGGGTTGGCTAGACAAGCTCTCTCCTAAGGCAGTCTACCTCAAATTAGGGTTTCATGTTGCATCAAGATACTTGAGTCCAAGTGATCCCAAATTATCACCAATGACCTAACATGTTCTCAAGATCATCCATGTCAAATTTCAATCCTTGCAGACGAAGTTTGCTCAGTCAATTGCTCAAAGGCTTGAAAATCGACTGTGCATGGGCAAAAATCAACTGTGGCTCACATATAGTCAAACTTTGATATTTTTGGTCAACATTCTCATTTTGAAGTATATTTCATCACTTGATAAAGATTTGATCATGATTCATCAAGGATTGCTCATAATTCATCAAGACTCAAAAGTTGCTAAATTAGGGTTTTGCAGGAAAAGTCAACTCAAATTTGACCAAGCATAACTTTCTCATACTTTATGAGAAATGACCCATCCAGAGATCATTTTGAATAGGATGCAATTCCCTACAACACATATTCAGTTCCCAAGTTCAAAATATGCACTCACAAGAAGTTATGAATTTGGACATTATAGGTCATTTTGAAAAGTCAACAAAAACACCTTTTTTGTCAAAGCTTAATACATGAGAATGGAATATCAAAATGAGATGAGACCAAAAGGGTTGCTTATAGGACATCTCAAGGTTTCCAAAAAGTATAAGAACACCTCTAAAGAGTCAAAATCGAGGAAGTTATGCATTTGTGAAGTTGACCTTTTTTGCAAAATTGCCAAAAGTCAACTATGCCTAAAACTTCAAATTTGGCAAAATGGGCCCAATCTTTTTCACTTGTTTTGAGTTGGAAATATAGTCCACGAGCTCTAGCCTTTTCCACTTGTCAATATATTATTTTTATTATTTATTTTGATTTTTATTTGAATTTATTCAATTTAAATCAAAACAAATCATATAAAATCAAAAACATTGAAAACAAAAGATTTTGTGATTGTTTCAAGTCTTAAATTACAGCTAGCAAGTATTCAAATTCGTGTGAAGGCATGAGTGCATAAAAAGATTGGATTTAGGCCATTTTTGGAAATATTTTTAAGGTGAATCAAATCACAATCAAACTCGTTGATGGAGGAAGATTTAGTGCACTTTTCCAACCCTAATTCAGTCCTTGATACAAATAGAACAAAGGCGGACCAAAAACCAGGTTGGAAACAGGCGCAAGAGGCAGAACAAAAACTTGAAAAATCAAGAAAAAGTGGTGAATCAAATTTGCACTTAGAGGCCAATACAAGACTCTTTGCCTATCCCAATCGATTCCTGGGAGCGTGAGCAAGCTAAAGCGATCAAGACCAAGCATTTTCGAGCCCTATATCTCACTGTAAGTCGCCCACGACATAACTCTTTTCTTGAAATCGAATAGCACTATTATTGCACATATAGCATAAAATAATTGTACATTCTTGATCACAATCATGTTTGCAAGCTCTCTATATTCTTTAATTGCGTTTTCATGGCTTGTATGAAGTTTCACCATTATTAGGGTTTACAAGCTCAATTTGGGATCTTGGCGTACAGGAAAAATTGGGCCATAAAAGGGCCACCTTCGTGTTCAGCAAGGCCAGACGAAGCCATCATGGCCTTCGTTTTGATTTATAATGCTTGTGTTAAGTTTTGATATTCACAGGGGTTATAGCGACGGACAAACGTCCGTAGGTATAAGTGTTCCACTTTTACCAATAGATCCAAGGAAGAGACGACTGCATGGCGCCCCCCTATTGGCTCGTTCAAATTTTTGCGCGTTGGTTTGGTACACAGGGCCATTTTAATATTTGATTATTAATTTGTAATACTGTTACAACTAATACAAATGGCCCAGTGGTATCCAGGCAAGCTTTAAGGCGTTATGAGGCCTGAGGTCAGGGGTTCGACCCCTGCCTCCACCAAATGCATTTTTTTTAATTTCTTTCAGGTAATGTCATGTGCATACCAAGCCAAAGAGTATCATACGTCCCATAATCTAACGTGCCAAGTGGCTGGAGATCCAGATCTAAGGGCCACCAAGGGGAGAACACCATGAAGCCTAGTCAACTCAAAGCATGTGATTCTCCCAGTCAACGTGGACACCTTTGGGACTGGGCTAAAAGCTTGCTATTTGCACCTCCCCAAGTTGCTATTTTCAGACCCATTTCTTTTTCTTTTTTTCTTTTTTATATTTCATTTAATTAATTAATTAATTAATTTTACTAACTAAACAATTATTTTCTTTTTATAAAAAAATCACAAAAATATTTTTCTATCCAATTAGATTTAAGACATTTATTTTTATTAAAAAATAATTAATTTAATTAGGTTTGAATAATTTAGATAACTTTAATTTCTTTTTGTAAATAAATTAAAAATAATTAGAATAAATAGGTTTTATTACTAACTTAATTATATTTTATTTTTTCCTAAAATAACCAAAAAACCAAAAATAGGTCATTTAATTATTTTCATTATTTAATTTAATCATTAATTAATTTGTACATTCATTTTTAAAACCTAATTTCTTTTCTTTAAAAATAAAAAAAAACAACAAAAACATTTTCTATTTTCGTTAGGATAGAAGGGTCAAAACCCTACGGGATCAGTGGAAATAGAACTGACTGTTTTTAATGTTGGTTCGCGAAATGTCGCGGTAAGTAAGAGTCGCCACCGTCTTTTATTTTCTCCAACAAGGAAAGGACAAAAGCACAGCAAAATTCCTTTTCGAGATGTTTCTCGATTCGGGAGGTAGATTATAGAAAGGGAAGGTGTTAGCACCCTTTCTATCCGTGGTTATCCACGGGCTCTTAGGTACTTGTTCACTATGTTTTCAAAAATGTTTTGCTTTTCTTGTGTTTGTGGGTTTTGAAAAGAGTTTTGTTTGAAAACTTTGTTTTAACTCTTGTATCAGTCCTCAAGAGTGTATGAAGTGTTTGTTGAAAACTTTTGTCAGAAAAGTGTAGGTGCGAAAAGTATTTTTGTTTTGAAAGAGAAAGTACTTAGGAGAAATCTACCTACTCAAAAGAAATTAAGCTGTGTAAATGTCCTTTAGACAGTACTATCCCACTATTGAGAAGTAGGTAGCATCGTCGTTGGAGTGATTCGGGTCAATTCGATTATAGGGACATATGGTCACTAAAGCAATAGTAGGACGCCTTAGCGGTAACCCTAATGTCTTAGATCATTTTATCTGAGGCAACCGTTTCAAGGCAACTTGGATCTTTAGACAAGAGGGCGACCTCTAAAATACCCTATACTCAATGACCACGTCGAGGCAACCAAGTGAGGCGTACCCTAGGAGTGGCATGTGCGAGTGTGTCAGGTTTCATGTTAAGTTATCTTTGTACATGTTATGGTGAGCTACGGGTTGATTTTAATTTCAGAGATAAGTCTTGTCATGCATAGCCTAATTAACATACATCTAACAGTTAATAGTTTTGCGGAAAATAAATCTACGCTATTACAAGGCGTCGGGTATTTACATCGCCAAAAACATAACCCTTGAAAAGTAAATTGCAAGAAATTAAAGAAAGCGATAAAAAGTCCTAATTAACGCTATTACATTCTCGGAGCAATTACATAAATATGATCAAAAAATAATATGCGCGAATAGAAATCAAATTGGAAAAGTTCTTAGGGTTTTGACCCTTTTTGAGAAAGAAAGAAGTTTTTGTTTATTTGGCATTTAATTAAATTAATCCTAATTAATTAATTAATAAAAAGGAAAAAAAGTATTTTTTAGTTTTTTATGTGTTAAGAAAAATAAATAAATAAAATAGTCAAAAGTTAGTAAAAACCCTAATTCTAGTTTATTTTAAATTATTGAGAAAAAGTTAAAATTAACCCTAATTAAACTAAATTAATTTGTTAGTATTTATTTACAAAATAATAAAAAGAAAGTGAAATTAATTTTAATTAAGAAAAGATACTATTTTTTAGTTTTTCTGAATTTATTATGAAAATAATTAATTTATGAGCTAATTAAATAATAATAATAATTAATAAAAAGATTAAATGAAAAATGTAAAAGAAAAGAAGAAAGAAAAAAAAAGAATGAATGAACCAGGGGGGTGCTGGCCCAATTAGGAGGTATGCTAGTAATTTTCTGAAGCCCATTGACAATTCAAGCCTGCTTTGACTCTTGAGATCATCCACGCGTGCTTTGACTAGGGAGTACAATGATCATCATCTCATGGCCATTGGATTTGTGACTGTGGCCACTTGGCGCCTGGGACTTGAAAGTGCATGGTGGACATCTTTTGGGAAGGCTGCACAAGGACATGTTAGGAAAAAGAACAAACAATTATTTTGGGGGACCTGGGATTCGAACCCAGGTCCCAATGACTAATACTCCAATGCCTTGGCCATCTGAGCTGGAACGCGCTTCTGTTAAATATATATACAATGAATATTATATATAAAAAACATAATATTATGTTATAAAACACAAAACACGCGCGTTTTTTCAAACGAACCAATGATACATCAACACATCATCATCTTCCTCACTGAACCTGCAAAAGCAATGTTAGATAGCGGGGGTTTTTAACCCCCACAAAACATGGTGACGAAAAATAGCGATTAGGGTTGTGTTTGATATAAATGTTTCGCGAGGGTTCCAATGTTTTCGTCTCGTCCTAACGAGTTTAATCATGGGTCTCACAAGGCTTAATTTTTCTTGTATTGCAAAGCCCCAATTTGAAAGCTTATGAACCCTAGAATTCGTCCATGGTAACTTGTGATTCTGTACACTATAATTCAATTAACTTATGCCATTAGCTTCATATGGATTCAAGCAACGCAAAACAAACAATAAATCATGTTAAATGCGTATGAAATAAGCAATACGATTCTTAAAAAAATGTGCAAACCATGGTTCTGTTCTTGATGATTCCTTGAGTTATGAAGCTTGAATTTGATTGCTACACGTTCCTAGGGACTCCTGCAATGTGTTAGAATCAATAAAATGCCTTGAATTGGCCTGGAATATAGAAAACAGTTTTGCAATTTTCTTGGAAATTTTTCAATATGGCTATGGCTTTTCTGCAGCTTTCTCCCGTGTGCATGATCAGGGTTTGCTTGTGTATATATAGGAGAATGAAATTAGGTCAGAATCTTGCACAAAAATCCATTGGAATGATGATTGAATATTTGATTGAAAATTAAATCTTTTTGCATTTTCATGATTGAAGAAAGTTGCCAAACTTGGAGATTTTTGCATATTTGATTTGTACACGAAATTGCCAGCATATCTTGACCTCATTTGCTTCACAAAAAGATTGAAAAATCAAATCTTTATATTTTCCTACAATTTAAATTAATTAAATTAATTAATATTGATTAAAAATCCAATTAATTAATAAAAATAAGAAAATAAATTCAATTAAGCTTAATGGGTCGTGCATAGGCCAAGGATAAAGTTTCAAGAAGAAATTTGAGGCCCATTAGCAAAAATAAGGTGTTTTGAGCAAAGTTGACTTTTGCAAATTCACAAAAATTTCCCAACTTCTCCAATGCATATCTTGCTCAATTTTGATCATATGAACATGTTCTTGGACATTTTGGAAAGGTCTTGAAGTCCTCTAACCAATTCCTTTGGTCCCATGTCATTTGGATTTACCAATCTCAAGTTATGGTCTTTGACTTAAAGTGCATTTTTGTTGACTTTTAAATTTGACCTATAATGTAGAAATTGATAACTTTTTGTGAGAGAATTTATTGGACTTGGAATGTGAAGATGGATTGTAGGAAATGTCATCCCCTTCAAAATGAGCATTGGATGGAATTTTTCTGATGAACCATGAAAAAGTTATGCCCTAGTCAAGATACAGTTGACTTTTCTACTGTCCAAAAATAGTAACTTTTGCATCCTTGATGATTTTTTAGCTATGCTTGTGGAATCATGATCAAGACTTGATCAAATGATTATTGTGAGCTCAAAATAAGATGTTGACCAAAAATTCTGACTTTTGACTGTAAAATGACCATTTTGCCCCTACAGTTGATTGTGGGTCAAATGGAGCTTTTGCCTGTGCAAATTGACACTGTGAGTCTTGAAACTTGGCATGTAGGTGTTTGACAATGTATATAGGAATATGAGACTTTATTGAGCCATTGAAAACCCCAAATTCCTTAAAGGAACCAAAACCCTAATTTCAGCTGGCTTAGGAGGTGGTTTGACTGTACAATCTCTTGAGCAATCTTGAACCATTTGAAGATGATTCTTGACAAACCTTAAAGAATATGGGAGGGAAAATTTTGGGGTACAACACCCTAGTTCGCATTCAATCTAATTTATCATCGTGCGCTTTATTTTATTTTTTATCCCAATTATTGTATCTGCTCACAGTTTGTAATAGTTTAAATTAGGACATTTATTTACATTTACCGCTTTTATTTTCAAAGGGTTTATTTTTGGCTATGTAAATACCCAAAGCCTTCTAATAGCGTAGTTTAATTTCCGCACTTTAAATTCCGTAAATATTTAACTGTTAGATGTGTGAATAATTAGGGTTTGCATGACAAGAATGTATCTTTAATTTTAAAACAATTAGATAACCCTAAGCATGTGCAAAGATAAATAATATGAAATTGAATCACACGCACATGCACACACCTAGGGTACACTCCCACTTGGTTGCCTTCGATAAACGATCATTGAGTATAGGATGCTTTAGTGGTCGTCCTCTTGTCCAAAAGATCAAAGTTGCCTCGGAATGGTTGCCTCGGATATTATTGCCTCGAATAATTGATATTAAGACATTAGGGTTACTACTAAGACGCCCTAACATTTCTTTAGTGACCGTATGTCCCTTTCGAATTGACCCTCAAAATTCCAACGACGGTGCTACCTACTCACTAATAGTGGGATAGCATTGTCTAAAGGAAACAAACATAGAACGATTCTTTTTTCGAGTAGGTAGATTAGTTCTTAAGTACTTGCTCAATCTAAATAAGTTTTTTCACACTTACACTCCTTTACAAACAAAGTTTTCAAAAACACTTCATTACACTCTTGAAGACAGAAGCAAGAGTTAAATCGAAGTCAAAACAAAAACTTTTCAAAACACACAAACACAAAGAAGCAATTTTGAAAATGATGAGCAAGTATCTAAGAGCCCATGGAAAACCACGGATAGAAAGGGTGCTAATACCTTCCCTTTCTATACTCTACCCCCCGTACTCATAAATATCTCAAAAAAGGAATTTTTCTGTGCTTTTTTCCTTTCCTTGTTGGATAAAATAAAAGTCGGTAGCGACTCTTGCTTACCACGACATTTGCGAATACAAAATGCAAACCAGCATTTTAAAACAGTCCGGTTCTGGCCACCGTATCTTACAAGGTATTCCAGAAATGGTGAGCTTTCTCGAATAAGAACTTAGCCAAAAAACCTTTGACACCTCTCCTGGTTTCCCAATTTGCTACTACGTCAGACCGTTGTAAGGATAAAGCTTTGGCAATATCTTCAGGTTTAGGGTCTCTTTCCATACCATTAAAAGGTACCTCATTAAGGATAGGAACCCCCAACAACAGAGGAAACTCCTCCATAGTAGGCACTAACTGGTAATCCGGGAAAGTGAAGCAGTGAGGGAGAGGGTCAAAGAACTGAAAGAGCACTTTTAACATTTCTTCATCAGGGTTTGAAGTGACCAAGTTGAGAAGTCTACCATGTCTTTCTGTGAATGGAGAGCTTTTGGAGACCCTTTTCCACCTGTTGTATCCCAAAATTTTCCCTCTCACTTATCAAATATCTTCTCACAAATATCTCTCTTGGTTCAAGACTGCACTAGGGTTGATCAACTCAAGATACCTCCTTAAGCACTGATGACTCAAATTAGGGTTTGAGATTGCACAAGTATAATTGAAATTCCAATGACTCATATGACTTTAATGGATCATTATGGTCCCCCAAGATAGCTCATGTCAAGTTTCAAGCCTTGGATCACATTTTTGCTCAGTCAATTGAGCAGTTTACCTAAAAATCAGCTGTATTGGGGAAAAATCAAATGTGGCCAATTTACAGTCAAACTTCATAATTTTTTATCCACTTCAACATTATAAACTCATATGTATCATTTGATCAAGTTTGGACCATAATTCCTCAAGAAATTTGATCAAATCATCAAAAGGGGAAAATGGTCAAAATTAGGGTTTTGATTGAGAAAGGGCAATTTGTGATTTTTGACCTAGAAAAGGGTTAATTGGTTTGAGGCATGATATCAAGAGTTCAATTGCATAATTTTTACCTAATGGCATGACCCAAAACATTTCTCAAGATTCAATTGGATTGTTAGTGAATTTTCAGTCAACTGATCAAAAGTCAATTGTATACTAAAAAGTCAAACTTTGACTTTTTTGTCAAAATCAAGTGTCAAATATCCCAATTCATCAAAACATGTCAAAATATGAAACTTATTCTTCAAGAAATCAAAAATTCAAGATTTCATTTTGAAAAGTCAAAGTTTTCTAACTTAGAAATTTTTCTAAGTGTTTAAAACTTCAGGTTTTTTCACAACTTTGAGCAAATTTTTCACCATAATGCAAGATGATTCAAAAGAAACTTTCAACATGAAAGTTGTAGATCTCCATGAGATATACAACATTTATTTACACAAATTCTTATAAATATGCTTGGATCTCAAGTTATTAATTCATAAAGTCATGATCTTGAAATTAAACACTTAGTTAAATTTTGCCCTAGTTTAGGCAAGATTTTGACCTAACTTCATGGTACTTTTCATATAGTTCCAAGGTAAATTTTCAAAAGTGATTCAAAGAGGGGTTGTAGATCACATTACAAGCTTTCCAAAATGTCTAATAACTCCTTTAGATCATTCTTGAGCATGGAGAATCTAAGAGAGGAAGTTAGGGTTTTCAAACTTGAATTACAAGTCATTTTTGATGAACACATGAACCAAATCCATGCTAGGCTGCACAATCTTTGCTTTGCGGGCCTAAAAATTATTTTTCACTCCATAATTAATGTTTTGCACAGCTTCTAGAAGCTTTAATCCAAGCATTCAATGCATTGCCCATGCTTAATACCATTTTAGGAAGAAAGGCAACATTGCCATCTTGGAAAAGTGGCTTTATGCACAAAGTTCACTCTTCTTGAGCCTCTAACTTGTTTGTTCAGCACACACTTAACATACAAAGTCATATAAACATGTTTAAAGTTTTCAACCACTCTAGACAGTCTTGTACTATGCATTGGGGTAATGTGTGTCAAGCTTGCTTCAAAAACAAGAAAAAGAACCATAACATGTGATTTTTGAATTCTGATCAAGGACAAGTCTCCAAACTTGTTGCTTATAAATAGAGTCACTATTTGTGAGCTAGAACACGAGCTTAAGCACCCTAAAATATACAAAAACTCTCTCAAATCAGAAATTGCCCAAAAACACCATTATTGCACAGTTTCCGACCTTGAGCATCAAACTCATATTTCCCTCGTGTGTTTCTTGGCCTTTTGGTTCCTAAAGCTTCCTTACATCAAGTGTAACCTATCCATGTCCCTGTTTTATCATTGTAACATAATTTACCATATCCTCCATAACCAAAAACAGAGCATTGCACATTGAATTCTCCAAGCCATTCCAGCCATCCATTGCTCAAGCAAACCATTGCATTAGCTTTCTGAGAACTTGAGGAAGCTAACCTGATCATTGCAGCACCCTGAATCAAGATCATTTGCATTTCAGGATTTCCAGTTTTGAGGTATTTTTCTTGAACTTCTATCTCATTACTTAGGCATTATTAGGCTTGCATTTGTGAAGATAAAATGTAGACATCATTACCCTGAAGTTGTACATGTCCATATATTTCATTTATATTGATTGAGCTAGGAGAATTTTAGGATTGAATCTCTGAAAGTAATTAGGTCAGAATTTGGTAATTTTAAAAATTCTCATTCATCTTTGATTTATAGTTCATGATATTTATATGGTTGGATTCATATGAAAAAATGGAGCAATTTTCCTGTTTACATTTTTGCAAATGGTTGAGAAATGAACAAGTTGCAGGGCTTCTGGCTGGAGGTTGAAGATGAAGTATATTTAGGGCAAGATTTATGTTATATATTTATCATTTCATAAAAGTTAACGAATGTATCACAACCCCAGTGGTTAAAGCGTGCGCCTGTCACCCCTTGGACCTGGGTTCGAGCCCCAGCGTCCGTTTTGTGATTTTTTCATATTTTTTTTTGTTTCTTTTTTTGCAGTCAGGCGCCTGGGCCTCCCCCTTTGAGCCTTCCCTTTTCATAATCTACCCCCCGAACTCAAGAAATAATCTCAAAGGTCTTTACTGTGCTTTTTCACCTTTCCTTTTGGATAAAAGAAAAGTCGCTGGCGACTATTGCTAACCGCAACATTTGATAAAACACAAAACTCCCAAGTCAGTTCTCCCACCGTATCATAGAAATGGCGACTCTACTGGGGGAAATTCTAAAAGTGGGGTTACCTTAGGTTAGATCACATTTAATTGCTTTCTTTGTTTGACTTGTATGCTTTACATTATGGTTCTTTGTTTGGATTTGAATCCTCTACCCGGATTTGGGATACCTTATAGGTAATTAGCAATACATTGTGGAAACTGTGCAGGGTATACCGACATGGTCTAAGCAATAGCTATGTTAGTACGACATATTTATGGTTACCGGTAGCCCTTGAGTAGTCAAGGAGAATACGGGGCCGCTGAGTGATGTCATAAAGCACTAATGAACTTTTAGAACCTTTACTTGACCAACTTGGCCATTAGGACGTAGTGAGATAGTCGGCTTTAGTGCAGTCTAAGGTTGGTAGATACTCGATACTACACTCATTGAGGTTTGGTTTTTGGGATATTTTGGTCGCCATTAAAGAGGTTGGCGCTGAAACAATGCCCAAAGAAATAAACCGGTGATATTGAGCTCCTTAGAACCCGGTTACTATTACTAGGATAGGTTTGAGCCAACTAAACTTCAAGAGGGTACTTACCTATGAGACTCCATGCAAGCCTAAACCTAAGGAATTGTTTGCTTTGTTTGTATATATTTACTTGTACATAACATCATAAACATCATAACATCATACTCATATTCATTAACCATTTCAAGGATCTTGGGATTTATCTTTGTTCTGTTTTGTAGGACATGGATTATATTCGCAGGAAAACTATTCAAGTCAATCTTGTAAAGATCCCTCCTCAACTTAAAGAGCTAGCATCAAGGATTCCTGAAAATTCTCTATTTATCGAAAGACATGGTCGCCTACTAAACTTGGTCACCTCCAACACTGATGAATACATGATGAAGGTGATCTTTCAGTTCTTTGATCCTTTACACCATTGCTTCACATTTCCCGATTATCAACTTGTGCCAACTTTGGAAGAATTCTCCCAACTCTTGAGGATTCCAATTCTTAATCAACTACCTTTCAACGGTATGGAAAGAGATCCAAAGCCAGAAGAGATTTCTCAAACTCTACACTTTCAACCATCTGATATCACAACTAATTGGGAAACAAGGAGTGGTGTCAAGGGTTTCCTAGCAAAGTTATTGTTTGAGAAAGCCCAAAACTGTTGGAACTCTTTGGATTTGAAAGCTTTTGAAGAAATTGTGGATCTCCTCATCTATGGGATGGTTTTGTTTCCAAATAATGACCAACTCATAGATGTGAACACCGTCAAAATCTTCATGTCTCGTAACTCGTTACCTACTTTGCTAGGGAACATCCTACATTCCTTTCACACTCGCACTATGAGGAAAAGAGGTATCCTTATGTGTTTTACTCCTCTTTTGGAAAAATGGTTTATTTTTCATCTTCCCCAATCTGTACTAAAGAACAAGCAGGGTTCAAGGTGGTCACATAGGTTGATGACACTCAAACATTCAAATATTCATTGGTGTTCCCGATCTATAGAGAATGTTACTATTGTCGACCTTTGTGGAGAATTCCCTAATGTCCCTTTACTTAGAATTAGAGGAGGTATCACCTACAACCCCTGTTTAGCCTTAAGACAATTTGTTTACGCCTTAAGGGATGGCCCACATGAGATGCTTATTCAAGGTTTGGTATTTGACTATGAGAATAAAATCAAGGTCACCGCCAGAGATTTATCCGAGTGTGGAGGATGTTGAACAAGGTAGATAGCAAGACATTAGGGCATAAGAATTCCATCCCTCTTGAGCCCTACCTCAAATGGGTACGAGCTCGTGCTCAAAGTCTTATAATGCCTTACCCCTCCATTCTCCCAGTAATCATAGAGCCTGTTGTGGAAGGAGATGTTCCATACACTATCCTACATCCTGACATGCCCACCTCTCTTGAAGACTTACAAAGGGATTGGATACAACTTAAGGGGGAGCGAGACACTTTCGAGACGCAATTCTACGCAAGCAAGAAGAAGATTTTGGAACTCACTAAGCAACTTCATGAGTGTAGCATGAACGCCTACATTGCACCAAAGAGGATGCGTACAACTTTTTTATCTTAGAGTTTTTGCATTTCTAAGCCCAAAAGACACATGATGTACTCAAGCTTTGATTTATTAATATAACGTGTGTTCCTTTTTGGTCTAAAGCAAATTTAAATTTCTATTTTCCTTGAAATCATTGCACATGCATTTACCATTCATCATAACATAAGCAGGTTTCTTACAACAAGTCTCCTCATCTTTCTATTGTTTATTTCAGTAAGATGGATCTCAAACAGACATTAAAAGACCTCCAGGCGCATAATGCTCAGTTTCAATAGATGTTATTGACTCTAGCCAAAGGGCAAGAGGATTTGAAAACTTTGCTGGTTGAAGAAAAGAAGACGGACTCTAGACTTCGCAACGTCATCTGGTGAAAAGGATAATCAAGATGGGAAAGGCAAGGAAGTGGTTGTACAGCCAGAATCTGAAGAGGAAGAAGAAGAGGATTACTATGAAGAGCAGTATCCTCCAGCCGAAGACAAATACAAACACCTGGAAGAACGACTAAGTGCAATGGAGATTCAGAAAGTGCTTGTGTTAGACTTTAGAGCTGGGTTTAGTCTCTGGGATTGTTATTCCACCAAAATTCAAGGCACCAGTGTTCTCTAAATACGACGAAGTTTCGTGTCCCAAAATGCATCTTTGATCCTATGTGAGGAAGATACAGCCTCACACTATTAACAGAGATTTGTGGGTCCACTTCTTTCAAGACAATCTATCAGGAACTCAGCTTTATTAGTTTTATCAACTGGAAATGGCCAATATCCATAACTGGGAAGACCTTGTCGCCGCTTTTTATAAACAGTATCAGTATAACATAGACCTTGCTCCTACCCGTACTCAACTCCAGAGTATGGCTATGGTTTCAAGTGAAGGTTTTAAAGACTATGCTCAGAAATAGAGGGACTTAGAAGGAAGAGTCCAGCCTCCCCTTTCCGAAAGAGAGTTAGTAGACATGTTTCTGGGTACCTTGTCTGGTCCTTTCTTTAATCATTTAATTGGAAGCTCCTCAGCAGCCTTCACTAAATTAATCTTGACCGGAGAGAGGGTGGAAGCTGAGATTAAGAGTGGGAAGATCCAAAAAGATGCATCCTCCATCGTTGTAAGAAAACAATTTATTGGGAAGAAAGAAGTTGGTGATGTGTATCCTCAAAGAAATCAAGATATAATTGAACACCGACCAATGGTAGGGGCTGTCATGATCCCTAAGCCTGCACCTACTCAACAAAGGAACGATCAGCCTAGAACAGAAAGACCGGTAAGACAATTTACCCAGATTAATATGACAATATCTCAAGTCCTGCCACATTTGTTGAGATCTAATCTGGTAACTTTGAAGGAAGCTCCGAAGAATCCTAACACAACATCTCCTCATTACCATCCTAATGCTCGTTGTGCATATCATTCAGAAAGTCTAGGCCATGATACCAACAACTGTTGGGCTTTTAAAAACAAGGTGCAAGACCTTCTTGAAGCAAAAGAAATTGAGTTTGATGCTCCTGAGATCCCAAATGTTATCACCGCCCCTATGCCCAAGCATGGCCATGGTGTTAACGTTGTTGAAGATTACATGTTTGTTACTGATGTTGATGAACTTGTTACTCCTCTCTTGACCGTCAAAAAGAACCTATTGAAGGCCGGTTTATTTCTGGGTTGTGATAAAGGCTGCCACTTCTGTTTATCCCTACCAACTAGTTGTCATTTATTAAAAGCAGGTGTTCAACGCCTAATGGATGATAAATAGATTTTGTTTGAAAAGACTCTCGTTCCAACCGTTTCTTACAAAGATGTTTTGATAGTGACCATTTCCGCCAATCCTTCCAGGGTCTCCACCAAAAGATCCGTTAGGATTACATATGTTCCTAAAGTAGCTCCCCTGATAATTATTATGCCAGGTCCAATCCCGTACTCATCAGATAAAACTGTCCCATGGAACTATGGGGGAGACGTCTACTATCACGGTGTCAAGCAAGATGGGCTAGTTGATGAAGACTCAATTCTTGAGAAGGTTGGCCTCGACATTAGTAATATTGCGGGAACCAACAAGATAACCCGAAGTGGAAGAATTTTCTCTCTAGAGATTACTCCTCTGAAGACTGTTATCGGTCCTGTGATCATCCATGTTTATGTTCCTGTTGACACTACTACTACTACAATCCCTTTGGTTACCCCTGTTGACACTCTTACTGCTGAGTCGACCGAGACTCGAGGCAAAGGTATTCTGGTTGAGCCTGTCCGAATAAAGGCGCAAATAATTCTATCCCTGAGGCGTCCCAAAAGGAGATGGAAGAAATTCTGAAAATTATAAAGAGAAGCGACTATAACATAGTCGAACAGTTAGGGCAGACTCCGTCAAAGATTTCCATGTTGGCTTTATTGTTGTGCTCCGAGGCTCATGCGAAAGCCGTGGTGAAATTTCTTAAAACTGCCCATGTACCACAAGAAACCTCTGCTGATCAATTCCAAGACTGTGTGGCTAATTTAACTGCTGACAATGGTTTAGGATTTTCTGATACTGACTTGACACCCAGAGGAAGGAAGCACAACAAGGAATTACATGTCTCTGTCGAACGCAGGGGCACAACTTTGGCCCATGTCTTGGTTGATATTGGTTCGTCTTTGAATATGCTGCCTAAGAAGGCTCTTAATAGACTTGACTGTGAAGGTTTGACCTTAAAACCCAGCAATATAGTGGTAAGGGCCTTCGACGGTTCAAAGAGAATGGTGCATGGGGAGGTGGACATCCCCCATAAAAGTTAGAAACCAAACCTTTGATTCAACTTTTTACGTGATAGACATTCGCCATTCCTACTCCTGCTTATTGGGCCGACCATGGATTCACAATGTTGGTGCTGTCACCTCTACATTACATAAAATGTTGAAATACCCAACCAATGGGAAAATCATTACTGTCCATGGGGAAGAGGAATATATGGTCAGTCATTTAAAATCCTTCAGATACGTGGAATTTGATGGTGAATTCATTGAAACTCCATTTCAGCATTTCGAGGAAGTCCCACCAACCGTGGCAGTAACCAAGGTTGTTTCCCAAATCCCGAAGATTACAAGACCTCCACTAAAGATGTCTTCTCTGAAAGATGCCAAGGCAGTAATCGAAGAAGGTGGGTGCACTATTTGGGGCCAACTCCCGGATATCCCATAAAAATCTGACAAATTTGTTTTGAGTTTCATTTCAGGAGCCCAGAAAGTTGTACGCCGTGCTCGTGCCGGGGGACCACCCTTGAAGATCAGCAACCACGGAGTCAACGCAGTGGAGGACGATGAGGATAGCTACGACCTGGAGGATTAGATTTTCCCAACTGTCAATTGAGGACTCGGTAATTGGGAAGCTAAAGATTTTGTCCCAATTACTTTTATCCAACAGTAATTGTCTTTAAATTTTGTCGGACCTGTAATAACTAAACAATTCAGACTTTTAAAGCCTTGTGTCTTACCCGAGGCACAACGGTCCATTTGTAAGGGTTGTTACCTCATTTTCATATGTCATCAATGAATCATGGACGTTTTTGCATACAAACTTTGTGTTCTTTGTCTTTCTTTTTTACATTTTTATTTCTTTCAAAGATAGTTATACTCTTACACACACTCACATTCAAAATGCAGGGTCTACATCCACTCAAGATCCCATGGGTAACGATTCTGCTATGGCCTTTTGTGACTTTGAAAATCTAATCTACCAAGCCTAAGACGAAGGTGAGGAATATTATGAAATTCCAGTGGAACTAGCCAGGTTACTACAACAATAAGAGAGGACCATTCATCCCCACGAAGAATCAGTGGACACAATTAACCTAGGTACCGAAGAGGACAAGAAAGAAGTCAAGGTGGGTGCCAATCTGGAACCCAGTGTTAAGAAGCGTCTGATTCAGTTGCTACATGATTATGTTGAGGTCTTTTCCTGGTCGTATGAAGACATGCCAGGACTTGATGCTTATATCGTGGTACATCGTCTACCAACAAAAGATGACTGCCCTCCGGTAAAACAAAAGGTTTGTTGCATGCGACCCGACATGTCAGAAAAGATTAAGGCCAAAGTCATGAAACAATTCAACGCCAGATTCTTAGCCGTTACCTCCTATCCATAATGGGTCGCCAATGTTGTTCCCGTGCCTAAAAAGGACGGCAAAGTGCAAATGTGCATGGACTACCGAGATTTGAATAGGGCAAGCCCTAAGGACAATTTCTCACTTCCCCAAATTGATATTTTGGTTGACAACACCCCAGAACATAAAATGTTCTCATTTATGGATGGTTTCTCAGGCTACAACCAAATCAAAATGGCGCCTGAGGACATGGAGAAAATGACCTTTGTCACACAGTGGGGCATATTTTGTTACATGGTTATGCCATTCGGGTTGAAGAATGTTGGGGAAACCTATCAACGTGCCATGGTAGCTTTATTTCATGACATGATACATCACGAAATGGAGGTCTATATGGACAATATGATATCCAGATCTCAAACTGAAGAAGAACATCTTGACCATTTGCAGAAATTGTTTGAGAGACTGGAGAAATACAAGCTGAGGTTGAACCCGAATAAATGCACATAAACTCTTAGGCTTTGTCGTCAGCGGTAAATCTATTGAAGTGGATCCTGCCAAGGTAAAAGTAATACAAGAAATGCCTTCTCCTCGCACCGAGAAGGAAGTCAGAGGATTCTTAGGACAGCTAAACTACATTGCCAAATTCATTTCTCACTTAGCAGCTACTTGTGAACCAATCTTCAAATTACTGAAAAAAGATTAATTAGTCAAATGGAATGATAAGTGCCAATCTTCCTTCGAAAAGATCAAAGAGTACCTATAAGAGCCTCCTGTTTTGATGCTACCAGTCAAGGAAAGACCATTGATCATGTATCTAACTGTTTTAGAAAATTCAATGGGGTGTGTGATGGGGCAGCATGACGAGTCTGGCCGAAAAGAGCATGCTATTTATTACATGAGCAAAAAGTTTACCGACTGTGAAACAAGATATTCACTGCTCGAGAAAACTTGTTGCGCTCTGGCATGGGCTGCTCGCCGGCTAAGATAGTATATGCTGACCCACACTACCTTATTAATATCCAAGATGGATCCAATAAAATATATATTCGAGAAGCCTGCCGTCTCTGGGAGAATAGCGAGATGGCAGATGATCCTGATAGAATATGACATTCATTATACTACCCAGAAAGAAATAAAGGGCAGTGTGCTAGCCGATCATCTTGCTCATCAAGCTATGGATGACTACCAGTCCATGAAGTTTGAATTCCCAGATGAAGACATCATGATGGTAAACAACTGTGAGGAACTCAGACCATATGAAGGACCTGAACAAGGATCCCGATGGACCCTGCTTTTTGATGGGGCATCTAACACACTCGGAAATGGAATCGGTGATGTACTCATATCTCTAGAAGGATGTCATACTCCTTTTACTGCAAGATTCTGCTTCAAATGTACAAAAAACATGGCAGAGTACGAAGCATGAATTTTTGGTCTCAAGGCTGCCATAGATTTAGGGATCAAGTCTTTAAGTGTATTCGGAGATTCAGCCTTGGTCATCAGTCAGATCAAAGGAGAATGGAACACGAAGCACCCAAAGCTCATCCCATACAAAGAACATGTGTTGACATCAATCCCACACTTTGAGAAGATTACCTTCGAGCATTTCCTGCGAGAAGAAAATCAGCTAGCAGACGCGCTAGCCACAATGTCATCCATGTGTAAACTCAAATGGGATAATGAGGCTCCTTAGATCACCATTGAACAAATGGATGAACCAACTCACTGTCACGAGATCAATACTGAAGAAATAGTGGACCGGCCTTGGTTCCACGAAGTTAAGAGGTATCTTGAGGCTCAAGAATATCCGGAAGGAGCTTCAGTCAATGACAAGAAGTTCTTAAGGAGATTCTCTGCTAAGTTCTTCCTTAGTAATGGCATTCTCTACAAACATAACCATGACTCTGTTTTGCTCCGTTGCGTAGATATGGTTGAGGCAGAGAAGATCATGGCTGATCTACATGAAGGCACTACGATGGAAAAGAAGATCCTACGGGCAGGTTATTACTGGTCTACCGTGGAAGTAGATTGTTATCAGCACTCTCGAACTTGTCACAAGTGTTAGATCTATGCTGACAAAGTGCACGTGCCTCCAGTTCCTTTAAACGTCTTGACGGCTCCTTGGCCCTTTGCTATGTGGGGCATCAACATGATTGGGGAAATCAAGCCAACAGACTCTAATGGATACCGCTTCATCTTGGTGGCCATTGAATATTTCACAAAGTGGGTTGAGGCGACTTCTTTCGCTTCCGTTACCAAGAATATTGTAGCCTAGTTCATCAAACAGAATCTTATCTGTCGGTACGGTATCTCGGAGAGGATCATCACAGACAATGGTACGAATCTCAACAATACTATGATCACCGCACTGTGTGTGCAATTCAAGATCTAGCACCACAATTCTTCCCCTTACCGGCCAAAGATGAATGGTGTTGTCGAAGCCGCAAATAAGAATATCAAAAAGATCATACAGAAAATGATAGTAACCTATAAGGACTGGCATGAGATGCTACCATTCGCTCTCCACGGTTACCGTACCACGGCGCACATATCGACCGGGGAAACACCTTACTCTCTGGTATACGGCATGTAAGTTGTCTTGCCTATTGAGGTCTAGATCCCTTCTCTGAGAATCATGAAGGATGCAGGGTTGAGTGAAGACGATTGGATCCAAACTCGTCTTGATCAACTGAACTTGATTGGTGAGGAAAGGCTTAATGTTGTCTGTCATGGTCAAATGTATCAGAAACGGATGATCAATGCTTTCAACAAAAAGGTCAGACCCTAAGAGTATCAAGTTAGGGATTTGGTGATCAAGCGCATCATACTGCCTCAGGGTGATCCCAGTGGCAAATGGACTCCTACATACGAAGGAACATTTGTGATCAAAAGCATATTCTCTGGTGGAGCAATGATCTTGACCAATATGGATGGAGATAACCTGTCGCAGCCTGTGAACGTGGACATAGTCAAAAGATACTACACAAAAGAGACCCACTAGGTTGACACACCTAGGAAAAACAAGGGCATCCCGATGAACCAAAAGGTTCAGGAAAAAATTATGGATAAAACAAAAAAAATCTGTACACCCGGAAATTCGAAAACCCGAAAGGGCGACTTGGGCAAAAAAGGGTATCCTGGTGGACTGAAAACCCGAAAGGGAGGTCCAGGAAAAAGTTAGGGAATTAAAGCGTATGACTATGTCCTGTTGATCATCTTATAGACAACCTTTGGCTTCGACTGACAAACTCAACGGGTCTAATCAATCCAATCAACTTCGGACAAGGCATCAAGTGGACAAGACACTCAGAGACACGGAGGCTATAGCAGAATGGGAACCCCATGGGATTATTGCACATAGTTATCTTTTCTTTGTATCAAATTTCCGTTTTTTTACGACGACATTCTCTTACTAGGATGTTCGTCTCATTGTACAAAATACTTATTAATACAAATACATTCCTTTGAAAGTGCAAAACTATCTGTTTTTCTTTATTTCTGTGTTTTGTTTACAAAAATGTCGAATGATTTATTTTTGAACATATGCATTTGAACATAATTATTGTTTACAAATGAACAAAAAGGAGCAGAAATAGAAGACAATCACTAATGGCTTTAAGAAATAGGATAATATCTTTAGACTATTCCATAAAATCCCCCACAATGTGCAGCTTAATGATGTCAAGTTCTCTTACATCCCCGGCGGAACAAAACTTCCAGTTTATCACTCCCCAGTAAAGGTCATCCAATTTCTCAGGGTTCTCCAACAAGATTTCACAAGCCATACACGGCATTTCCCTTACAACAGAGTTTATTTCTATAACAAATAGAAGCTCATCAACTCATCATCACTTCAAAACATGAAGACTTACACTCCATGTCCCCAACAGCAGTCAAGGATTTATTTTCCTTAATCCAACAGTGTTACAGCAACATAACTTACATGCCCATACATCGCATCCATACGTCATAACATTGACAACACAAACACATACAACATAATCTCATTCATTTTATTGAGAACGTCATTATACAATGCATTTCATACATCATGACATTGCATACAACTTAACTTTCATCTTTTCAGGAAAGATCAGCCAGCAGATGGCTATCATCAACAATTTGCAAAAAATCAGAGATTGATACCTGAAAACAAGCCAGGACAATTATCTACACGGCCAGCTGAAGTGATCCTGCACGGGTTTCTTCTCATTCAGCTTTCAGATACAGTTCAGATATGCTCCAGACACGGATGCCATTCTGATACTTATTCAAATTCAACTTTCAGATACATTTCAGATACGCTCCAGACACGGATGCCATTCTGATACTCATTTAGATTCAGTTTCTAGATATAGTTCAGATACGCTCCAAACACGGACGCCATTCTGATACTCATTCAAATTCAACTTTCAGATATAGTTCAGATATAGTTCAGATACGCTCCAGACACGGACGCCATTCTGATACTCATTCGGATTGAGCTTTCAGATACAGTTCAGAAACACTCCAGACACGAACGCCATTCTGATACTCATTCAAATTCAACTTTCAGAAACAAGTCAAATACAATCCATTTATGGATATTATTCTAGTACTCAACCCGACACATCCACTATTATAGTGTAAATCAACCAGAGATTTATTCTGACACTTCTTCTTTACCTATCAACAATCATTTTTGGATGGCATCTGTAAGCCCATCTCCAAAAACTTTCCATCATCTCAATAAATGGCATCTTTTAATCCCATTCCCTACATTATCAACCATCACATCCTCGAGTGCAAGTTTCTGGGCACTCTAGTGTCCAATCAACTTCCACCTTCAAGTCACGAATGGAAAATCTGCCAATCTAACTCTTCAAGTTTAAGAAGATTGAATAGGGGCATCTGTTGTACCCTAAAATTTTCTTTCTCACTTATCAAATATCTTCTCACAAAGATCTCTCTTGGTTCAAGACTGCACTAGGGTTGATCAACTCAAGACACCTCCTTAAACACTGATGACTCAAATTAGGGTTTGAGATTGCACAAGGATAATTGAACTTCTAATGACTCATATGACTTTCATGGATCATTATGGACCCCCAAGATTTCTCATGTCAAGTTTCAAGCCTTGGATCACATTTTTGCTCAGTCAATTGAGTAGTTGACCTAAAAATCAGCTATATTGGGGAAGAAATCAATTGTGGCTAATTTACAGTCAAACTTCATAACTTTTGATCCACATAAACATTATAAACTCATATGTATCATTTGGTCAAATTTGGACCATAATTCCTCAAGAAATTTGATCAAATCATCAAAAGGGGAAAATGGTCAAAATTATGGTTTTGATTGAGAAAGGGCGATTTCTTATTTTTGACCTAGAAAAGGGTTAATTGGTTTGAGGCATGATCTCAAGATTTCAATTGCATCATTTTGACCTAATGGCATGACCCAAAACATTGATCAAGATTCAATTGGATTGTTATTGAATTTTCAGTCAACTGATCAAAAGTCAATTATACACTAAAAAGTCAAACTTTGACTTTTTGGTCAAAATCAAGTGTCAAATATCATAATTCATCAAAACATGTCAAAATATGAAACTTATTCATCAAGAAATAAAAAAGTCAAGATTTCATTGAGAAAATTCCAAGTTTTCTAACTTATAAATTTTTCTAAGTGTTTAAAACTTCATGTTTTTTCACAACTTTGAGCAAAATTTTCACCATGATGCAAGATGACTCAAAAGAAACTTTCAACATGAAAGTTGTATATCTCCATGAGATATACAACATTTCTTTACACAACTTCTTCTAAATATGCTTGGATCTCAAGTTATTAATTCATAAAGTCATGATCTTGAAATTAAACACTTAGTGAAATTTTGCCCTAGTTTAGGCAAGATTTTGACCTAACTTCATGGCACTTTTTCATATAGTTTCAAGGGAAATTTTCAAAATTGATTCAAAGAGGGGTTGTAGAGAAATTTACAAGATTTCCAAAATGTCCAATAACTCCTTGAGATTATTCTTTAGCAGGGAGAATCGAAGAGAGGAAGTTAGGGTTTTCAAACTTGAATTACAAGTCATTTTTGATGAACACATGAACCAAATCCATGCTAGGATGCATAATCTTTGCTTTGCAGGCCTCAAACTTGTTTGTCACTCCATAATTAATGTTTTTCACAGCTTCTATAAGCTTTAATCCAAGCATTCAATGCATTGCCCATGCTTAATATCATTTTAGGAAGAAAGGCAACATTGCCATTTTGGAAAAGTGGCTTTATGCATAAAGTCCACTCTTCTTGAGTCTCTAACTTGTTTGTTCAGCACACACTCAACATACAAAGTTAGATAAACATTTTTAAAGTTTGCAACCACTCTAGACAGCCTTGTACTATGCATTGGGACAATGTGTGTCAAGCTTGCTTCAAAAACAAGAAAAAGAGCCATAACATGTGATTTTTGAATTTTGATCAAGGACAAGTCTCCAAACTTGTTGTTATAAATAGAGTCACTATTTGTGAGCTAGAACACGAGCTTAAGCACCCTGAAATACACAAAAATTCTCTCAAATCAGAAATTGCCCAAAAACACCATTGTTGTGCAGTTTCTGACCTTGAACATCAAACTCATAATTCCCTTGTGTGTTTCTTGGCCTTTTGGTTTATAAAGCTTCCTTACATCAAGTGTAACCTATCCCTGTCTCTGTTTCATCACTCTAACATCATTTACCATATCCTCCATAACCAAAAACAGAGCATTGCACACTGACTTCTCCAAGCCATTCCAGCCATTCATTGCTCAAGCAAACCATTACATTAGCTTCCTGGGAACTTGAGGGAGCTAACTTGATCATTGCAACACCCTGAATCAAGCTCATTTGCATTTCACGATTTCTATTTTTGAGGTATTTTTCTTGAACTTTTATCTCATTACTTAGGAATTGTTAGGCTTGCATTTGTGAAGATAAAATGTAGACATCATTGCCCTGAAGCTGTACATGTCCATAGATTTCATTTATATTGATTGAGATAGGAGAATTTTAGGATTGAATCTCTGAAAATATTTAGGTCAGAATTTGGTACTTTTAAAAATTCTCATTCATCCTTGATTTATAGTTCATGATATTTATATGGTTAGATTCGTATGAAAAAATGGAGCAATTTTCATGTTTACATTTTTACAAATGGTTGAGAAATGAACAAGTTGCAGGGCTTCTGGCTGGAGGTTGAAGATGAAGTATATTTAAGGCAAGATTTATGTTATATATTTATCATTTCAGACAAGTTAACAGATGTATCACCATCCCAGTGGTTAAAGCGCGCGCTTGTCACTCCTTGGACCTGGGTTCGAGCCCCAACATCCGTTTTGTGATTTTTTCATATTTTTTCTGTTTCTTTTTTTGCAGCCAGGCGCCTGGGCCTCCCCATTTGGGCCTTCCCTTTTCATAATCTACCCCTCGAACTCAATAAATAATCTCAAAGGTATTTCCTGTGCTTTTTCACCTTTCCTTTTGGATAAAAGAAAAGTCGGTGGTGACTCTTGCTAACCGCAACATTTACGATAAAACGCAAAACTCTCGAATCAGTTCTCCCACCATATCACACCACCAAACAAAATTCAAGGGTCAAACCTCAATGAGTGTAGTATCGAGTATCAACCGGCTTTGGGTTTACACTAAATACAGTTATCTCACTACGTCCTAAAAGCCAAGTTGGTCAATTAAGGTGCTAAAGTCAGTTGACACTTTATGACACCACGCGGTGGCCCCGTATTCTCCTTGATTTACTCAAGGGCTACCGATACACACCAAAGTATCGCATCAACGTAGCTACTGTTTTAGCCGTGTCGGTATACCCCGTACAGTTCCCTCACAGTTTATTTCTACTTACCTAAGAAAGGTGCCCCAAATTCGGGTGTAGGATTAAAACAAACCCAAACAAGGAACCAAAATGTAAAACATGAAAGTCAAACAAAGAAAGCAAATAAATGTGATCTATCCCTTAGGTAACCCCACTTTTATAAAAATCCCCAGTAGAGTCGCCAGTTCTGTGATACGGTGGGAGAACTGACTTGGTTGTTTTGTGTTTTGATCGCAAATGTTGCGGTTAGCAAGAGTCGCCACCGACTTTTCTTTTATCCAAAAGGAAAGGTGAAAAAATCACAGGAAAGACCTTTGAGATGTTTTCTTGAGTTCGGGGGGTAGATTATGAAAAGGAAAGGTATTAGCACCCTTTTCATCCATGGTTTTCCATGGGCTCTTAGTTACTTGCTAGATCACTTGCTTTTGTTTGAAAATGTGCTTTGTGTGGTTTTTTGAAAGTATTTTTAAAAGAGGCCATTGTTTAGGCAAACTTTGTAATGATTCTCGTTCGTAAGAATGTATCCAAAGGTGTTGATCTTTTGAAAATGTTTTCAAGTTTGTAAGATGTTTTGAAAATGTCGGTGTTTGTTTTGAAAATAGCAAGGATGCTTTTGTTTTGAAATTGAGCAAGTAACTAGGACGTTCTACCTACTCAAAAGTCTTTCATGTTCATTTCCTTTTTCCTTTGACATTGTCATATTACCATTGATTTGGTAAGTAGCCCTATCTTTGGATGTAAAAGGGACGGGCGTGGGTCATCGTATAACCATGATTAGCAATGTTACAAGATATCTTAGCATTTTTCTTTAGGGACTAAGATCATTTTGAAAGGCAACATAGATAGCGTCATCGAGGGACTATAATCTTGTATTTGTTTGTTTTTGCTAAGATACCTCACATGCATAATATGGTCATTTTTGTAAGGCAACAAAATGGATTTACCCTAGGGGTGTTTATGTGCAAGTGGATTAATTTTCATGCTTGATTTATCTTTGATTAGGGTTTTTTATTTGTTGGTTTTAGTCTTTCCATACAAAACCCTATTACTAGCATTTGTATATAAAGCGATAAATTGCGGAAATTAAAATTACTACGCTATTACATCATTTAGGGGAGGGGTGTACAAATTATAAATGGGGAATATTGCAAGAAATTAAATTAAATAATTATTACAATCATATTGAATTTGAATAAATGTACAAATAAAGATAAAAATGCAAGAATATAAAATGTGAGAAGAAATGTGATTTTTGTTTGATTTTCAAGAAAAGGGTTTTTGACTTAATTAAGTAAAATAATTAACTAAGAATAATAAAATTAATTTTTAAGTTAATAAAAGGAATTAAAGGAAACAAATTTTCAGGGTTTTTATGAATTTAACTAATCTAGTAAATAAACATAAATAAATAAATAAAAGATCTTAAGTTCTAAATTGATTTTAATTTACAAAATAATATAATAATAATTAAAATTTATTATCTAAGTATTTAAAAAAAAGGAAATTAATTTATTAAAGAGAATGTTTTTTGTTCTTTTATTTTTGTAAAGAAAAATAAACTAAATAAATATAAATAATAAAATATAAATATTTTTTTTTGGATTTTTCTTATTAATGAAAATAGTAGTAATAATAATAATATTAATCATAATATTAATAATAAATAAATGAAAGATAAAAAAGTAAAAAATAAAATAAAAATAAAAAAAGGTCAAGGGGGTTAAAAAATAGTCAAGGAGTATTGTAAGAAAGAAAAAAGTAAGGCACAAACTAAACTGGCCCAAGCGCTGCAAAACAGAAAAATGTCAAAAAAGGTGAAAAAATGGAGAAAAAAAAGGTCTCGCTGAAGCTTGAATCAGGAAAATCTTAGGGTCGATTTAACTGAACCGGACAAGGTCTTGAAATATCTTCAACTGGATAAGAATCAGGGAGATCTTAGGGTCGATCTGACTGAACCAGAGAAGGCCTTTGACTGGATAAGAATCAGGAAAATCTTAGGGTCGATTTAACTGAACCGGACAAGGTCTTGAAATATCTTCAACTGGATAAGAATCAGGGAGATCTTAGGGTCGATCTGACTGAACCAGAGAAGGCCTTTGACTGGATAAGAATCAGGAAAATCTTAGGGCCGATTTAACTGAATCGGACAAGGTCTTGAAATATCTTCAACTGGATAAGAATCAGGGAGATCTTAGGGTCGATCTGACTGAACCAGAGAAGGCCTTTGACTGGATAAGAATCAGGAAAATCTTAGGGTCGATTTAACTGAATCGGACAAGGTCTTAAAATATCTTCAACTGGATAAGAATCAGGGAGATCTTAGGGTCGATCTGACTGAACCAGAGAAGGCCTTTGACTGGATAAGAATCAGGAAAATCTTAGGGTCGATTTAACTGAACCGGACAAGGTCTTGGAATATTTTCAACTGGATAAGAATCAGGGAGATCTTAGGGTCGATCTGACTGAACCAGAGAAGGCCTTGGAATATCTTCAACTGGATAAGAAACAGGGAGATCTTAGGGTCGATCTGACTGAACCAGAGAAGGCCTTTGACTGGATAAGAATCAGGAAAATCTTAGGGTCGATTTAACTGAACCGGACAAGGTCTTGGAATCTTCAACTGGATAAGAAACAGGGAGATCTTAGGGTCGATCTGACTGAACCAGAGAAGGCCTTTGACTGGATAAGAATCAGGAAAATCTTAGGGTCGATTTAACTGAACCGGACAAGGTCTTGGAATATCTTCAACTGGATAAGAAACAGGGAGATATTAGGGTCGATCTGACTGAACCAGAGAAGGCCTTTGACTGGATAAGAATCAGGAAAATCTTAGGGTCGATTTAACTGAACCGGACAAGGTCTTGGAATAACTTCAACTGGATAAGAAACAAGGAGATCTTAGGGTTGATCTGACTGAACCAGAGAAGGCCTTTGACTGGATAAGAATCAGGAAAATCTTAGGGTCGATTTAACTAAACCGGACAAGGTCTTGGAATATCTTCAACTGGATAAGAAACAGGGAGATCTTAGGGTCGATCTGACTGAACCAGAGAAGGCCTTTGACTGGATAAGAATCAGAAAAATATTAGGGCCGATTTAACTGAACCAGACTAAAGTCTTGAAATATAGCTGAGAACTTAACTGGATCTTTCCTGAAAGGTAAAGGTCAGTCATATGCAAGGCATGATATGAATCAAGCGATGATGTTCTCAACATGAATGTGATTTGTAAGATATGATGCGTATATGCATGCTATAATGATGTATGTGATATTTTTGAATGTATCTTTGCGTCTTAGGAAAATAAATCCTTGACGGGTGCCGGGAAGTCACTCCTGGGCTGATGTTGAAGAATAGATTTTTGCTTCTGCTGGGGATGATAGTTGCAAGAATACCGGTAGGAGAAGATAACTCCGTTGGGGAATAAACTTGGCGAATAGAATATTCTGCGGGGAGAAAAGTACCCTAGCGATCTTGCTGGGAAACAATACTCTGTGGGGAGAGAGGTACTTTGCTGAAATGGTGATGGTAACTTCGCTGGGGATACCATTGTTGTGTTGGAAGTGTTAATAGACTTCGCTGGGGATAAGAAGACTTCGTCGAGGACGATCTTTCCGTGGCTTTTGGCTGAGGATAACCCAGTTATATCCTGGTAGGGAAATAACCTTTGAATAAAGCCGGGGGACGCGTTCGTGCTCTACGGGGATAACCTTCCAGAATCTACTGGGGAAAAGCTTACTGCTTGAGGAGATGGATCCCAACTTCCCTAGGGAAACTGGATTGGATTCTCCTGGGGAAATTTTGAGATGTACCGGGGAAGTGACTCCACTGAATATCTGGTATACCGCCGGGGAACAATCTTTAGGTTAAGACTGCCGGGGATGCTTGTTAAGAATGCTTGTATATTGCTGGGGAATGTTGAGATCTGCTGGAGGATACCCAACTTCCTTAAGGCTGACAGGATAACTCTGCTTGGGGAGAGTGTATTGACCTGCTGGCTCACTCTCTGGGGAGTTAAGATATACTGGTTACGTTCTTCAGCTGAACCTATCTTGGTACCTTGGTGGACCGAACCATTAGATCGCTTGGACCACTCATTATTGCCCCAGTTTCAGTGGGACGAGGCACCTGTGGGGGTAATTGACAAATCTTCTGGTAGACGGGTGATGAGATGCCAGGACATAGTCGTACGCTTTGATCCCTAATTTTTTCCTGGACCACCCTTTCGGGTTTTCAGTCCATCGGGATACCCTTTTTTGCCCAAACCGCCCTTTCAGGTTTTCGACTTGCCGGGTGTACAGATTTTTTCCATTTCATCCCTTATTTTGCCCGAACCCTTTTGGTTCACCGGGAAGCCCTAATTTTTGCCTAGGTATGTCAACCTAGCGGGTCTTTGATTATGCATAGTATTTTTTCGACTATGTCCATGCTCTCAGAATGTAGGGAGTTGCCCCTATTAGAAGTGTTTTGCCATGCCACCAGAAGATGTTTGATCAGGCAAGATTCGTTGCTGGAATGCCCCAAGTGACTCAGGCGGAGATTTGTCCCAAGCTGGTTGGCCTTTTGAGAGATTCTCTGAATCTTGACTTAACTTCCCCAGATGATGGACAATAGCCATGCCATGCCCCTTGATTGGAAGTGCTTTTGTTCACTAGGTATTCATCGTGCGAATTTCCCTACTGTTCAAACAAATAGTCATATGCAAACAATGTTATATCAAAAATGCAAAGCTTATGTCTGTCTTGAAGATTTTGAAAATGCATTCTTTTCCATAAAACAAGTGAATGTTTGTAAAATGTGATGTCAACTCCGTATTTACCGTAGGCCTTAAGGAGTCAGGATACCTTTCGTAACAGTATGCTTTAGAACTAACCCATGCTTCAGCTAGGACTTTTAAGGGTTATAACGTGGCCTGGTTCACGGTTTAAGAAACAAAGGATAAAGGCTCAAATTATTTGTACCCACCCGCTCTTTGTGATGTTCTCCAAACCTAAACTCAGTTGATCATACGTTAGACCTTGTTTGAGTCTTTGCTCTGATTTTCCGGTGATGATTCGGATGTTGACGGTTTGTTTTGAAACAGGCAGTCATTTTTTATTGAGGGTTTGTATGACCTCTTTCTTTTTGATTTTGCTATCCCTGTTTTTTGCCTGAACTGTTTCTTTTTGGAATTACAGTCAACGGGATGCCCCAGTTTTGTAAGTCTCCTTCCTAGGTTTTGACTCAATGGGTTCTTATTTTGAAAGATAATGACTGCCTTTCTTTATTGATTATTCGGAACCATCACTGTCTTTCTTTGTTTTGTAAGGACCTCTTTGGTGCCATTCGTTATGCACTTGGATCAACTGAGAGAACTACCCTGCCCCAGGTTATGATAAAGGGTTTTAATTTTCGAAAAGAAAAACTCCTACTTCTTTGGCTCAGAGGGGTTGACGAGGGATTATCTTCCTTATAACTCCAGTATTTAGGGATTGAAACAATGTCTGTACCTCATCAGCGGGGTCTGTTCAAAAGCATACTGTAGATTGTGGTATCGTTTTCGTCATCCTCCCTCAAGAGGCTTAGAATTATTAATCGAGCGTTGATCATCAGAAAAAATATGAAAATAATTTGCATATAGTGAATACGAATATATTGCTTCAAAACAGACATATGCAATGCATTAATGAAATAACAACGTTTAACATGAGTAAATGTTTGAACAAAAGAAAATTACAACTTGGAAATCCTAATGAACAAAAGTCTTTTCATCTCAGGGCTTGTTACTTCAAATGGTGAGCCTTGGAGGGATGGTAGAAAAACCCAGCTTGACCATCTTGTGTGAACTCCAATGCTCCTTCATCAATCAGGTCCTGGATCTTGTTCTTCAGAGCCCAACACTCATTTGTATCATGTCCTGGACTGGCAGAGTGGTAGGCACACCTTTTATTGGGATGATAGGTAGGAGATGTTGTGTTGGGGTTCCGGGGATGAGCCCTTAATGTGATCAGATTCAATCTCAACAGACGTTGTAAATCTTGAAACAACGACATATTGAGCTGGGTGAATTGCCTCCTGGGCTTGTCTGGCTGAAGCTGGTGAGGTTGATGCTGAATTTGTGACACTGGAGCCATTTGAGGAGCTCTCCCCTTATCTCCTTGTCTCAAAGATGGTTGAATGATGACTGGCTCTTTACCCTTAGACGTTTGCCCCAGTTGGTTACCCTAAAGCAGTTGGTTGATGAGAACTCCGAGCTCTTCTTGTCTTTGAGCTAAACCTTGAATGGCGGTCATCTGCCCCAGCATCTGGGCTTTCAATGCATCCACTTCAGCTTGCAGATGTTTCAGCCGTTCGTCCTCAGCGCTGTTCCTGACCAAAGTCCCCATGAGAAGTGTTCTCAGCTCCTCCTGCCCCTTGGATAGATTCGGGAGGATTTCCCCGAACCGAGTCTCTTGAGCAAGAAGGTCCTGGTTATCTTGTTGGGAAGCCATTGCTGAAATAAACAGCAGAGGTGGTAAGTGACCTGTCAAAAGGGTACCTGTTATGCAATGATATGTATGTATATATATGCAATGTTTTAAGGATCTCGCGGGGTAAACAAGAAATTGTCAGAATTTGAATCCGGTAGCTTGATTGAAGGAGCTTCATGTTGTTGAGAGTCCTTCTTCAAGGGTCAAGGCTCACCATATCTAGTGGGTCATAGCCCCTGACAACCTTGGCTAGAGGAAAATAAATCCCCTTTGCCCCTTGCTGGACAGTTGGTTTATCATGACCTACATCACAAGCCCTTGAGATCCTTGAAATGGGTTAGGATGTATGCAATGGTATGATGTTATGGTATGCATGGAGTGATGTAAGTAAGCCCTGTTATGAGTCCCCATTAAGGACTATAAACAAAACCTGCAAGAAACTCAGTACCCTCTGTTATGAGTCCCAATTAAGGACTATAAACAAAACCTGCAAGAAACTCAAGTGTCAGATAACAAGCATGCAAGTAGTCAAGTTGGAAGGCACACAAGTCACACAAGAGAAGCCCTTAGAGTTTAGGCCAGCATGGGGTCTGGGTATTACCCTCTTGAAGTTGGTGGGCTCAAGCTGTCCTATTAGAAGTAACCGGGTTCTAAGGGTCCCAATATCACTGGATTGCTTTCATTGTTCATCGTTTCGATTTAGCCACTGAACTGGCGACCGAAATATTCCAGGAAAGCAACCCTCAATTGAGTGTAGTATCGAGTATCAACCAACCTCAGACTGCACCAAAGTCAGTTATCTCACTACCCTAAAGAGGCCAAGATAGTTCAATTAAGGTTCCTAAGGTCAGTTGATGCTTCACGACACCACATGGAGGCCCCGTACTCTCCTTGACTGAACTCAAGGGTTACCGGTACACACCAAAGTGCCACATCAACGTAGCAGACTGTTTCAACCATGTCGGTATACCTCGCACAGTTCCCTCACAGCCTTGTTGCTACTTTCTAAGAAGGTATCCCCTGATCCGGGTTAGGATCTATAGAACTCCCAAGACAGTCCCACAATTTAAAGCAAATAAGTCAAAGCAATTGAAAACACAGTGATCTTAGTCCTAAGGTACACCTCACTTTTAATTAGTCCCCAGCAGAGTCGCCAGTTCTGTGATCGGTGGATCTGGAACTGACTGTTTAATGCTGGTTCGCGAAATATCGCGGAAGCAAGAGTCGCCACCGTCTTTTATTTTCTCCAAATGGAAAGGACAAAAGCACAGAAAAATTCCTTATTGAGATTAGTTCTCGGTTCGGGAGGTAGATTTATAGAAAGGGAAGGTATTAGCACCCTTTCTATCCATGGTTATCCATGGGCTCTTAGATACTTGCTCATTTGTGTTTTCAAAATGTTTGTTTGCTTTTCAACTGTGGGTTTAAAAAGTTTCTTTGGAAATTTCAGTTCGACTCTTGTATCAGTCCTCAAGAGTGTTTGAAAAGTTGTTTTGAAATCTTTTTGAAAAGTGTCGGTGTGAAAAGAAGTTTTGATTTGTTTTGAAATTAGAGCAAGTATCTACGAGTTCTCTACCTACCCTAAGGAATTCGTCTGTGTAAATGTCCTTAAAGTAGTGCTATCCCACCATTGAGAGATAGGTAGCACCACCATTGGAGGCGTTCGGGTCAATTCGAGGGTTCGGGACATTGTGGTCACCAGAGCAATAGGAAGACACCTTAGAAGCTACCCTCATGCCATGTTCATGGACATGAGGACTTACTAAAACGTCCTCTACTCGACGACCACCTTTCGAGGGGCAAGGCAACAGTGAGACGTACCCTAGGGGTGGTGTGTGATTTGTGTGTCATTTTCAATTACGTTTATCTTGTCATGCATTGGTGATCTACGCCTTGCTTTTATTTTTGGCATTCATTCATTCATGCAAGTTATTAACAGTTAAAAGGTGTGGAATTAAATGTCCTACGCTATTACAAAGGCGCGGGTCTACATCGCCAAATTAATCCAAGACCCGATTTGAAATAAAATAAAATGAGGAAAGATAAATGTCTAATTAATCTATTACAAGGCTTTGGAGTAATTACATGATATTTACAAAAAGGAAATAAAATAAGCGCGCGAAACGAAATTATAATCGAAGGCGAGGGCGTTGGAGCCTTTTAAATTGGAATTATGAAATTAATTAAGTTAAATAAAGGAAAGAATTTTTTGGAGTTTTTTTGTATTTAATAATAATGGAGAAAAATGGATTAAAATTAAAAATCAAACAAAACCCTAATTCTAGACTATTTTTAATTTACTAAAATATATTTAAGTTTGACCTAATTTTACATTAATTATTTACATGGTAAATTTATTTACAAAAAATAATTAATAATTAAATATGGTGAAAAAGAAAAAAAAGGAATAAATGTATAAAACCCTAATTCTACATTTTTTAGTTTATTAAAAAAACATTAAAATTAAACCTAGAATTAAAACTAAATTAATTAATAAAATTTATTTATAAAAAAAAACATTTAAATAAAATATATTTATATTTTTGTCTTTTCTGATTTTTTATGTGTTTTTATATTATGAAAAATTAATTTATGCATTAAACTAAAAATAAATAAAACAAATAAATAGAAAAATAAAAAGAATGAAAAATAAAATGCAAACCAATGGGGGGTGTTGACCCCAATTCTGGAGGTATTTTCCAGCAATTTTTGGCCCATTTATTGGAGGCCTGGTTGACTTTTCTGGGATGCGTGTGGCTCCATTGACCTATGCACATGGTGGTCTGCAGCTTCTGACCACTGGATTGATCTTATTGGGCGCGTGGCAAACACAGACATGAAGATGCATGGTAGGCCCTGGGGTAGGAACTGCATGGAATCACATTAAAACAAAATATATTGAGGAAGGGAGGGGACCTGGGAATCGAACCCAGGTCCCAATGCTTGCCAGCACTACGTTCCACCAACTGAGCTGCTTTGTCACTTTGTTATTATAATGGAAAGGAATTAATATATAAAACCAAACATAGTAATGCTATTAATAAAAAAAAACGCGCGGAAACTTGAATAGGCCAACCAAGATAGGACACGCAGGCTTCGTCCTCATTGTACCTGTAATCAGAAAAGAGATAGCGGGGGTTTTAAACCCCCACTAAATATACCCTGCGAAAAATAGCGATTACGCCATGGTTGCTCATAAATTGAGCGCGACATGTGTACTGAATTCGTGTGAAGCTTCTGAGTCCAATGGCATAAGTCTTGTTGGCCAATTTTTCCTCATAAAAGAAGCCCTAATTTTTGACCTCTGAAAACCTAGAGAGCTTCCATGGCAACTTTGCATATAGGCTATGAAAACTTAATTAAAATACACCATTAGCTTCAGGGAGTGCATATTAGTACAAAACGATTATTAGAATGCATGAATATGGCATATATATTAAAACACGATTATGAGAAAAGCTTGAGAAAATTGGACTTCTATATACCAATTCTTGATGCGTGAGGACTGGAAAAAGATTGAATCACGTTCAGGAAAGCCTCAGAAAGCTTTTGGAATTGGTTATAAGCTTTGAATCACGCTCTATGTGTGAAATTAATTTTGAACTTTTTCACAAAAATTGCAAAGTGTGTATTCAGGTTTGGGCGCAGCTTCCAGGTTGTGAGCATTAGGTTTAGCATCCTGTATATGTATGGGACGAATTAGGGTAAGAATTTGAGTCCATAACCCTTTGCATTGATGAATCTAATATTTGATTTCCATGGAATCTTTTTCAATATTTTCTTCATGAAGAACATGCCAATTTGCTCCAAATCTTTCCTTTTTTGATGTGCACGAGATCCTTAGGCCTTGATGAGAGATTATACTGCACAAAAAGATTTGAAAACCTTATTTTAGTATTTTTCTTGTAATTAATTTTGATTAAATGAATTAAATAGATTAAATATTTAATTAATTAATTAAAAATAAGAAAATAACTCCCCTTTGGGTCAATGGGTCGTGCCTAGCTTTTGGATGATGATTCTTGGAAGAATTTGTGGCCCATTAGCAATTTTGAGGCATTTGAAGTAAAGTTGACTTTTCAAAATTCCCAAAAATTTCCCAACTTCCACAAGGCATATCTTGCTCAATTTTTAAGCTTTGATCATGTTCTTGGACATTTTGGAAAGGTCTTGAAGTCCTCTAACCAATTCCTTTGGTCCCCTGTCATTTTGATTTAACAATATCAAGTTACGGGTTTTGACTTAAAGTGCCTTTTTGTTGACTTTTGAAAATGACCTATAATGTTGAGATTGATAACTTTTTGTGAAAGCATTTCTTGGACTTGAAGTGTGAAGAGGAGTTGTAGGAAATGTCTTTCTCTTCAAAATTAGCTTTGGATGGAATTTTTCTGATAAACCATGTGGAAGTTATGCCTTGGTCAAGTTACAGTTGACTTTTTCAACTGTCCAAATATGGAAACTTTTGCATCTTGAGACTTTTTGAGCCATGCCTTGAGACTCATGATCAAGAATTGATCAAATGATGTTTATGGCTTCAAAATAAGATGTTGACCAAAAATTTGGACTTTTGACTGCCAAATGACCATTTTGCCCCTGCAGTTGACTGTTGAGCAATTAGGGTTTTTGACTGTGCAATTTTGTGCTGTGAGTCTTGAAACTTGACATGAGGATACTTGACAATGTTTATAGGCATGTGGGACTTGATTGGACCCTTGAAAACTTCAATTTCTTTTCCAGACCCAAAACCCTAGTTTTTGACTGTTAGGAGGTCTTTGAACTGTGCAACCCTTGGGGAGATTTTGAAGCATGTTCTTTGCAAATCTTGAAGAATATGGGAGGGCAAATTTTGGGGTACAACAGTTTCCCCTGTTCAATCTTCTTAGACATGAGGATGCAGATTGGCTGTTGTGCCTTTCGTAATCCGAAGGTGGAAGATGATTGAACACTAGAGTGCCCAGAAATTTGCGCTCACATGTTAGCAGTGTGATGGGGGGAATGGGCTTATAGATGCCATTTGGAGATTGATGGATAGGATGATGGGCTTATAGATGCCATGTTGAGAGGTGATGGATAGGTGGATGGGCTTATAGATGCCATCTGGATGTCGATCGCGTAAGAGATTCCTTAGCGAGAACTTGCGTACCTGAAAAAGAAAATGAGTACCTGGCCTGTTACAGGAGCTGGTCTTCAAACTCTTTGTATAGATGCGCCCTGACTGGTTACAGGAATTGAATCTGGAGCTTCAAAAGGTGATGAACGAATCAGGGATGGTTACTACCTCAACGGGACGGTGAGAGAACCTTGGACGATTACTACCTCAAATGGAACGCTGAGAGAATCTGGGGGTGATTACTACCTCAACAGTAACGATGAGAGAACCTTGGACGATTACTACCTCCACAGTAACAGGGAGAGAACCATAGGCGACTTCAACTTCAACAGTAACGCTGAGAGAATCTTGGGCGACTTCAACCTCAACAGTAACGATGAGAGAATCATAGGCGACTCCAACCTCAATAGTAACGCTGAGAGAATCTTGGGCGACTTCAACTTCAACAGTAACGCTGAGAGAATCTTGGGCGACTTCAACCTTAACAGTAACGCTGAGAGAATCTTAGGCGACTTCAACCTCAACAGTAACGCTGAGAGAATCCTGGGCGACTTCAACCTCAACAGTAACGCTGAGAGAATCTTGGGCGACTTCAACCTCAACAGTAACGATGAGAGAATCTTGGATGTCTTCTACTGAGTCTTCATCAGGAAAATATTTAGGGATCGATTTAACTGGACTAGAGAAGGCCTTTGATTGGATAAGAATCAAGAAAAATCTTAGGGTCGACTTAGCTGAACCAAGCAAGGTCTTGGAATATCTTCAACTGGATAAGAAACAGGGAGATCTTAGGGTCAATCTGACTGACCCAGAGAAGGCCTTTGACTGGATAAGAATCAGGAAAATCTTAGGGTCGATTTAACTGAACCGGACAAGGTCTTGAAATATCTTCAATTGGATAAGAATCAAGGAGATCTTAGGGTCGATCTGACTGAACCAGAGAAGGCCTTTGACTGGATAAGAATCAGGAAAATCTTAGGGTCGATTTAACTGAACCGGACAAGGTCTTGAAATATCTTCAACTGGATAAGAATCAGGGAGATCTTAGGGTCGATCTGACTGAACCAGAGAAGGCCTTTGACTGGATAAGAATCAGGAAAATCTTAGGGTAGATTTAACTGAACCGGACAAGGTCTTGAAATATCTTCAACTGGATAAGAATCAGGGAGATCTTAGGGTCGATCTGACTAAACCAGAGAAGGCCTTTGACTGGATAAGAATCAGGAAAATCTTAGGGTCGATTTAACTGAACCGGACAAGGTCTTGGAATATCTTCAACTGGATAAGAATCAGGGAGATCTTAGGGTCGATCTGACTGAACCAGAGAAGGCCTTGGAATATCTTCAACTGGATAAGAAACAGGGAGATCTTAGGGTCGATCTGACTGAACCAGAGAAGGCCTTTGACTGGATAAGAATCAGGAAAATCTTAGGGTCGATTTAACTGAACCGGACAAGGTCTTGGAATCTTCAACTGGATAAGAAACAGGGAGATCTTAGGGTCGATCTGACTGAACCAGAGAAGGCCTTTGACTGGATAAGAATCAGGAAAATCTTAGGGTCGATTTAACTGAACCGGACAAGGTCTTGGAATATCTTCAACTGGATAAGAAACAGGGAGATCTTAGGGTCGATCTGACTGAACCAGAGAAGGCCTTTGACTGGATAAGAATCAGGAAAATCTTAGGGTCGATTTAACTGAACCAGACAAGGTCTTGGAATAACTTCAACTGGATAAGAAACAGGGAAATCTTAGGGTTGATCTGACTGAACCAGAGAAGGCCTTTGACTGGATAAGAATCAGGAAAATCTTAGGGTCGATTTAACTAAACCGGACAAGGTCTTGGAATATCTTCAACTGGATAAGAAACAGGGAGATCTTAGGGTCGATCTGACTGAACCAGAGAAGGCCTTTGACTGGATAAGAATTAGAAAAATCTTAGGGTCGATTTAACTGAACCAGACTAAAGTCTTGAAATATAGCTGAGAACTTAACTGGATCTTTCCTGAAAGGTAAAGGTCAGTCATATGCAAGGCATGATATGAATCAAGCGATGATGTTCTCAACATGAATGAGATTTGTAAGATATGATGCGTATATGCATGCTATAATGATGTATGTGATATTTTTGAATGTATCTTTGCATCTTAGGAAAATAAATCCTTGACGGGTTCCGGGAAGTCACTCCTGGGCTAATGTTGAAGAATAGATTTTTGCTTCTGCTGGGGATGATAGTTGCAAGAATACCGGTAGGAGAAGATAACTCCATTGGGGAATAAACTTGGCGAATAGAATATTCTGCGGGGAGAAAAGTACCCTAGCGATCTTGCTGGGAAACAATACTCTGTGGGGAGAGAGGTACTTTGCTAAAATGGTGATGGTTACTTCGCTGGGGATACCATTGTTGTGTTGGAAGTGTTAATAGACTTCGCTGGGGATAAGAAGACTTCGTCGAGGACGATCTTTCCGTGGCTTTTGGCTGAGGATAACCCAGTTATATCCTGGTAGGGAAATAACCTTTGAATAAAGCCGGGGGACGCGTTCGTGCTCTACGGGGATAAGCTTCCAGAATCTACTGGGGATAAGCTTATTGCTTGGGGAGATGGATCCCAACTTCCCTGGGGAAACTGGATTGGATTCTCCTGGGGAAATTTTGAGATGTACCGGGGAAGTGACTCCACTGAATGTCTGGTATACCGCCGGGGAACAATCTTTAGGTTAAGACTGTCGGGGATGCTTGTTAAGAATGCTTGTATATTGCTGGGGAATGTTGAGATCTGCTGGAGGATACCCAACTTCCTTAAGGCTGACAGGATAACTCTGCTTGGGGAGAGTGTATTGACCTACGGGCTCACTCTCTGGGGAGTTAAGATATACTGGTTACGTTCTTCAGCTGAACCTATCTTGGTACCTTGGTGGACCGAACCATTAGATTGCTTGGACCACTCATTATTACCCCAGTTTCAGTGGGACGAGGCACCTGTGGGGGTAATTGACAAATCTTCTGGTAGACGGGTGACGAGATGCCAGGACATAGTCGTACGCTTTGATCCCTTATTTTTGCCTGGACCGCCCTTTCGGGTTTTCAGTCCATCGGGATACCCTTTTTTGCCCAAACCGCCCTTTCAGGTTTTCGACTTGCCAGGTGTACAGATTTTTTCCATTTCATCCCTTATTTTGCCCGAACCCTTTTGGTTCGCCGGGAAGCCCTAATTTTTTCCTAGGTATGTCAACCTAGCGGGTCTTTGATTATGCGTAGTATTTTTTCGACTATGTCCATGCTCTTAGAATGTAGGGAGTTGCCCCTGTTAGAAGTGTTTTGCCATGCCACCAGAAGATGTTTGATCAGGCAAGATTCGTTGCTGGAATGCCCCAAGTGACTCAGGCGGAGATTTGTCCCAAGCTGGTTGGCCTTTTGAGAGATTCTCTGAATCTTGACTTAACTGCCCCAGATGATGGACAATAGCCATGCCATGCCCCTTGATTGGAAGTGCTTTTGTTCACTAGGTATTCATCGTGCGAATTTCCATGCTGTTCAAACAAATAGTAATATGCAAACAATGTTATATCAAAAATGCAAAGCTTATGTCTGTCTTGAAGATTTTGAAAATGCATTCTTTTCCATAAAACAAGTGAATTTGTAAAATGTGATGTCAACTCCGTATTTACCGTAGGCCTTAAGGAGTCAGGATACCTTTCATAACAATATGCTTTCGAACTAACCCATGCTTCAGCTAGGACTTTTAAGGGTTATAACGTGGCCTGGTTCACGGTTTAAGAAACAAAGGATAAAGGCTCAAATTATTTGTACCCACCCGCTCTTCGTGATGTTCTCCAAACCTAAACTCAGTTGATCATACGTTAGACCTTGTTTAAGTCTTTGCTCTGATTTTCCGGTGATGATTCGGATGTTGACAGTTTGTTTTGAAACAGGCAGTCATTTTTTATTGAGGGTTTGTATGACCTCTTTCTTTTTGATTTTGCTATCCCTGTTTTTTGCCTGAACTGTTTCTTTTTGGAATTACAGTCAACGGGATGCCCCAGTTTTGTAAGTCTCCTTCCTAGGTTTTGACTCAATGGGTTCTTATTTTGAAAGATAATGACTGCCTTTCTTTATTGATTATTCGGAACCATCACTGTCTTTCTTGGTTTTGTAAGGACCTCTTTGGTTCCATTCGTTATGCACTTGGATCAACTGAGAGAACTACCCTGCCCCAGGTTATGATAAAGGGTTTTAATTTTAGAAAAGAAAAACTCCTACTTCTTTGGCTCAAAGGGGTTGACGAGGGATTATCTTCCTTATAACTCCAGTGTTTAGGGATTAAAACAATGCCTGTACCTCATCAGCGGGGTCTGTTCAAAAGCATACTGTAGATTGTGGTATCGTTTTCGTCATCCTCCCTCAAGAGGCTTAGAATTATTAATCGAGCGTTGATCATCAGAAAAAATATGAAAATAATTTGCATATAGTGAATACGAATATATTGCTTCAAAACAGACATATGCAATGCATTAATGAAATAACAACGTTTAACATGAGTAAATGTTTGAACAAAAGAAAATTACAACTTGGAAATCCTAATGAACAAAAGTCTTTTCATCTCAGGGCTTGTTACTTCAAATGGTGAGCCTTGGAGGGATGGTAGAAAAACTCAGCTTGACCATCTTGTGTGAACTCCAATGCTCCTTCATCAATCAGGTCCTGGATCTTGTTCTTCAGAGTCCAACACTCATTTGTATCATGTCCTGAACTGGCAGAGTGGTAGGCACACCTTTTATTGGGATGATAGGTAGGAGATGCTGTGTTGGGGTTCTGGGGATGAGCCCTTAATGTGATCGGATTCAATCTCAACAGACGTTGTAAAGCTTGAAACAGCGACATATTGAGCTGGGTGAATTGCCTCCTGGGCTTGTCTGGCTGAAGCTGGTGAGGTTGATGCTGAATTTGTGACACTGGAGCCATTTGAGGAGCTCTCCCCTTATCTCCTTGTCTCAAAGATGGTTGAATGATGACTGGCTCTTTACCCTTAGACGTTTGCCCCAGTTGGTTACCCTGAAGCAGTTGGTTGATGAGAACTCCGAGCTCTTCTTGTCTTTGAGCTAAACCTTGAATGGCGGTCATCTGCCCCAACATCTGGGATTTCAATGCATCCACTTCAGCTTGCAAATGTTTCAGCCGTTCGTCCTCAGCGCTGTTCCTGACCAAAGTCCCCATGAGAAGTGTTCTCAGCTCCTCCTGCCCCTTGGATAGATTCAGGAGGATTTCCCCGAACCGAGTCTCTTGAGCAAGAAGGTCCTGGTTATCTTGTTGGGAAGCCATTGCTGAAATAAACAGCAGAGGTGGTAAGTGACCTGTCAAAAGGGTACCTGTTATGCAATGATATGTATGTATATATATGCAATGTTTTAAGGATCTCGCGGGGTAAACAAGAAATTGTCAGAATTTGAATCCGGTAGCTTGATTGAAGGAGCTTCATGTTGTTGAGAGTCCTTCTTCAAAGGTCAAGGCTCACCATATCTAATGGGTCATAGCCCCTGACAACCTTGGCTAGAGGAAAATAAATCCCCTTTGCCCCTTGCTGGACAGTTGGTTTATCATGACCTGCATCACAAGCCCTTGAGATCCTTAAAATGGGTTAGGATGTATGCAATGGTATGATGTTATGGTATGCATGGAGTGATGTAAGTAAGCCCTGTTATGAGTCCCCATTAAGGACTATAAACAAAACCTGCAAGAAACTCAGTACCCTCTGTTATGAGTCCCAATTAAGGACTATAAACAAAACCTGCAAGAAACTCAAGTGTCAGATAACAAGCATGAAAGTAGTCAAGTTGGAAGGCACACAAGTCACACAAGAGAAGCCCTTAGAGTTTAGGCCAACATGGGGTCTGGGTATTACCCTCTTGAAGTTGGTGGGCTCGACCTGTCCTATTAGAAGTAACCGGGTTCTAAGGGTCCCAATATCACTGGATTGCTTTCATTGTTCATCGTTTTGATTTAGCCACTAAACTGGCGACCGAAATATTCCAGGAAAGCAACCCTCAATTGAGTGTAGTATCGAGTATCAACCAACCTCGGACTGCACCAAAGTCAGTTATCTCACTACCCTAAAGAGGCCAAGATAGTTCAATTAAGGTTCCTAAGGTCAGTTGATGCTTCACGACACCACATGGAGGCCCCGTACTCTCCTTGACTGAACTCAAGGGTTACCGGTACACACCAAAGTGCCACATCAACGTAGCAGACTGTTTCAACCATGTCGGTATACCCCGCACAGTTCCCTCACAACCTTGTTGCTACTTTCTAAGAAGGTATCCCCAGATCCGGGTTAGGATCTATAGAACTCCCAAGACAGTCCCACAATTTAAAGCAAACAAGTCAAAGCAATTGAAAACACAGTGATCTTAGTCCTAAGGTACACCTCACTTTTAATTAGTCCCCAGCAGAGTCGCCAGTTCTGTGATCGGTGGATCTGGAACTGACTGTTTAACGCTGGTTCGCGAAATGTCGCGGAAGCAAGAGTCACCACCGTCTTTTATTTTCTCCAAATGGAAAGGACAAAAGCACAGAAAAATTCCTTATTGAGATTAGTTCTCGGTTCGGGAGGTAGATTTATAGAAAGGGAAGGTATTATCACCCTTTCTATCCATGGTTATCCATGGGCTCTTAGATACTTGCTCATTTGTGTTTTCAAAATGTTTGTTTGCTTTTCAACTATGGGTTTAAAAAGTTTCTTTGGAAATTTCAGTTCGACTCTTGTATCAGTCCTCAAGAGTGTTTGAAAAGTTGTTTTGAAATCTTTTTGAAAAGTGTCGGTGTGAAAAGAAGTTTTGATTTGTTTTGAAATTAGAGCAAGTATCTACAAGTTCTCTACCTACCCTAAGGAATTCTTCTGTGTAAATGTCCTTAAAGTAGTGCTATCCCACCATTGAGAGATAGGTAGCACCACCATTGGAGGCGTTCGGGTCAATTCGAGGGTTCGGGACATTGTGGTCACCAGAGCAATAGGAAGACACCTTAGAAGCTACCCTCATGCCATGTTCATGGACATGAGGACTTACTAAAACGTCCTCTACTCGACGACCACCTTTCGAGGGGCAAGGCAACAGTGAGACGTACCCTAGGGGTGGTGTGTGATTTGTGTGTCATTTTCAATTACGTTTATCTTGTCATGCATTGGTGATCTACGCGTTGCTTTTATTTTTGGCATTCATTCTTTCATGCAAGTTATTAACAGTTAAAAGGTGCGGAATTAAATGTCCTACGCTATTACAAAGGCGCGGGTCTACATCGCCAAATTAATCCAAGACCCGATTTGAAATAAAATAAAATGCGGAAAGATAAATGTCTAATTAATCTATTACAAGGCTTTGGAGTAATTACATGATATTTACAAAAAGGAAATAAAATAAGCGCGCGAAACGAAATTATAATCGAAGGCGAGGGCGTTGGAGCCTTTTAAATTGGAATTATGAAATTAATTAAGTTAAATAAAGGAAAGAATTTTTTGGAGTTTTTTTGTATTTAATAATAATGGAGAAAAATGGATTAAAATTAAAAATCAAACAAAACCCTAATTCTAGACTATTTTTAATTTATTAAAATATATTTAAGTTTGACCTAATTTTACATTAATTATTTACATGGTAAATTTATTTACAAAAAATAATTAATAATTAAATATGGTGAAAAAGGAAAAAAAAGGAATAAAAGTATAAAACCCTAATTCTACATTTTTTAGTTTATTAAAAAAACATTAAAATTAAACATAGAATTAAAACTAAATTAATTAATAAAATTTATTTATAAAAAAAAACATTTAAATAAAATATATTTATATTTTTGTCTTTTCTGATTTTTTGTGTGTTTTTATATTATGAAAAATTAATTTATGCATTAAACTAAAAATAAATAAAACAAATAAATAGAAAAATAAAAAGAATGAAAAATAAAATGCAAACCAATGGGGGGTGTTGACCCCAATTCTGGAGGTATTTTCCAGCAATTTTTGGCCCATTTATTGGAGGCCTGGTTGACTTTTCTGGGATGCGTGTGGCTCCATTGACCTATGCACATGGTGGTCTGCAGCTTCTGACCACTGGATTGATCTTATTGGGCGCGTGGCAAACACAGACATGAAGATGCATGGTAGGCCCTGGGGTAGGAATTGCATGGAATCACATTAAAACAAAATATATTGAGGAAGGGAGGGGACCTGGGAATCGAACCCAGGTCCCAATGCTTGCCAGCACTACGTTCCACCAACTGAGCTGCTTTGTCACTTTGTTATTATAATGGAAAGGAATTAATATATAAAACCAAACATACTAATGCTATTAATAAAAAAAAACGCGCGGAAACTTGAATAGGCCAACCAAGATAGGACACGCAGGCTTCGTCCTCATTGTACCTGTAATCAGAAAAGAGATAGCGGGGGTTTTAAACCCCCACTAAATATACCCTGCGAAAAATAGCGATTACGCCATGGTTGCTCATAAATTGAGCGCGACATGTGTACTGAATTCGTGTGAAGCTTCTGAGTCCAATGGCATAAGTCTTGTTGGCCAATTTTTCCTCATAAAAGAAGCCCTAATTTTTGACCTCTGAAAACCTAGAGAGCTTCCATGGCAACTTTGCATATAGGCTATGAAAACTTAATTAAAATACACCATTAGCTTCAGGGAGTGCATATTAGTACAAAACGATTATTAGAATGCATGAATATGGCATATATATTAAAACACGATTATGAGAAAAGCTTGAGAAAATTGGACTTCTATATACCAATTCTTGATGCGTGAGGACTGGAAAAAGATTGAATCACGTTCAGGAAAGCCTCAGAAAGCTTTTGGAATTGGTTATAAGCTTTGAATCACGCTCTATGTGTGAAATCAGTTTTGAACTTTTTCACAAAAATTGCAAAGTGTGTATTCAGGTTTGGGCGCAGCTTCCAGGTTGTGAGCATTAGGTTTAGCATCCTGTATATGTATGGGACGGATTAGGGTAAGAATTTGAGTCCATAACCCTTTGCATTGATGAATCCAATATTTGATTTCCATGGAATCTTTTTCAATATTTTCTTCATGAAGAACATGCCAATTTGCACCAAATCTTTCCTTTTTTGATGTGCACGAGATCCTTAGGCCTTGATGAGAGATTATACTGCACAAAAAGATTTGAAAACCTTATTTTAGTATTTTTCTTGTAATTAATTTTGATTAAATAAATTAAATAGATTAAATATTTAATTAATTAATTAAAAATAAGAAAATAACTCCCCTTTGGGTCAATGGGTCGTGCCTAGCTTTTGGATGATGATTCTTGGAAGAATTTGTGGCCCATTAGCAATTTTGAGGCATTTGAAGTAAAGTTGACTTTTCAAAATTCCCAAAAATTTCCCAACTTCCACAAGGCATATCTTGCTCAATTTTTAAGCTTTGATCATGTTCTTGGACATTTTGGAAAGGTCTTGAAGTCCTCTAACCAATTCCTTTGGTCCCATGTCATTTTGATTTAACAATCTCAAGTTATGGTTTTTGACTTAAAGTGCCTTTTTGTTGACTTTTGAAAATGACCTATAATGTTGAGATTGATAACTTTTTGTGAGAGCATTTCTTGTACTTTAAGTGTGAAGAGGAGTTGTAGGAAATGTCTTTCTCTTCAAAATGAGCTTTGGATGAAATTTTTCTGATAAACCATGTGGAAGTTATGCCTTGGTCAAGTTACAGTTGACTTTTTCAACTGTCCAAATATGGAAACTTTTGCATCTTGAGACTTTTTGAGCCATGCCTTGAGACTCATGATCAAGAATTGATCAAATTATGTTTATGGCTTCAAAATAAGATGTTGACCAAAAATTTGGACTTTTGACTGCCAAATGACCATTTTGCCCCTGCAGTTGACTATTGAGCAATTAGGGTTTTTGACTGTGCAATTTTGTGCTATGAGTCTTGAAACTTGACATGAGGATACTTGACAATGTTTATAGGCATGTGGGACTTGATTGGACCCTTGAAAACTTCAATTTCTTTGCCAGACCCAAAACCCTAGTTTTTGACTGTTAGGAGGTCTTTGAACTGTGCAACCCTTGGGGAGATTTTGAAGCATGTTCTTTGCAAATCTTGAAGAATATGGGAGGGAAAATTTTGGGGTACAACAGGCTTGAATCCAGGACCTCGTGGTCACATGCGCGTGATTTAACCACTAGGGTGGTGATACATCCATTAACTTATATAAAACAACAAATATATATTAGAAACTACTTCATGAAAACAACTTCATCTTCAACCTCTGTCCGGACCACCTGCATCTTGTTCATTTCTCATCCATTTGCAAAATGTAAACATGAGACTTGTGGAAAATTTCACCACGATTCTAGAAATGTAATTAACTAAAGCTATAGATGAAAAATGAGTATAAATTTTGAATGGTACCAAATTTTGACCTAATTTTTCCAGGATGTTCAGATTCAAAATTCTAACTACTTAAGCAATACAAATGAAATCTAAAGATACGGTTAGCTTCAGAACAATGATGTCTACATTTTTCATTCACAAACTAAACATTAATGATGTTTGTATGAAGAGTTCAAAAGTCAGAAAACTCACCTTGCAAGAGGGTATCATGTTTTGAGTTTGAGCAGCTTTTAATGAGTTCCAATGATTGGATTAGCTTCCTCAAGTTCCCAGGAAGCTAATGTGATGCTTAGCTTGAGCTGAAAGTGCCTGAGGAGTTCTGAAGAAGTCCAAGTGCAAAGCTTTGTTTTTGAAAATGGAGGATGGTGTTAATGGTGTTACAGTCTTATAGCAGGGTGATGGATGAGTTCTAAATGATGTTTAGAAGCTTTAGGAACAAAAAGGATTGAAAAAGCACGAGGGAGATGTGAGTTTCAAACTTTTGGTCAGGTTATGCAAGAATGGAGGTATGTGATGCAGTTCTTAGTTCTAGGTGGTTTTCGGGCTTAAGCATGCATGTCTTTTCTTGCCAAGGACTTGTGTATGTATAAGCAAAAGGTTGGAGAGGTTTTGCACAAAGGATTTCTGCGTTATAGAGTTATGGCTAGGTTGCTTGATTTTGAAGAAAAGTGAATTTATGGTTCCAAGATGAAGTACAAGCATGGGATGAGTGATTGTAAGGCTTGAGACAAACTTCTCTTGAGTTATAGGACGTGTATGATCAGAAGAAAACAATTACAAGGCTCAAGAACAAGTTTTGTACATAAAGCTACTTTTTCAAAATGGCATTGTGCACTTTCTTCCTAAAATGGATATAAAGCATGGCATTGCATTGAATGCTTGAGTTAAGACCTCTAACATCTGTGCAAGAAATTAATTATGGAGTTCCTAACAAGTTTGAGGCCTGCAAAGCAAAGATTATGTATCATAGGTTTGAGATTTGAATTTTGTTCATCACAAAATTTGCCTTGTAAAACAACTTGAAACCCCAACTTCCGACCTTCGATTCTCCTTGCTCACAAATGATCTCAAGGAGTCCTTGGACATTTTGGAAACTTGTAATTTGATATAAAACCCATTTTTGAATCACTTTTGAAAAATCCAAATGGAACTAGGTGAAACTTGGGTCAGAAGTTAGGTCAAAATCCTAACCAAAATGTTCAAAATTTCACTAAGTGTTTAGTTTCAAGACCATGACTTCATGAATTAATAACTTGAGAACCAAACACTTTTCGAAGAAGTTTTGTAAATAAATGTTGTAGATTTCATGGAGATATACAACTCTCATGTTTAAAGTTTCTTTTGAATCATCTTGCATCATGGTGAAAAATTTGCTCAAAATTGTGAAAAAACATGAAGTTTTCAACACTTAGAAAAATTTCTAAGTTTGAAAACTTTGACTTTTCAAAATAAAATCTTGACTTTTTGATTTCTTGATGAACAAGTTTCATATTTTTTTACATGTTTTTATGAATTGTGGTATTTGACACTTGACTTTGACCAAAAAGTCAAAGTTGGACTTTTCAGTGTACAGTAGACTTTTGATCAGTTGACTGAAAATCCACTATCAATCCAATTGATCTTGAGCAATATTTTGAGTCATACCATTAGGCAAAAATGGTTCAATTGAACTCTTGAGATCATGTTTCAAACCAATTGACCATTTGCTAGGTCAAAAATCAGAAACTGCCCCTTCTCAATCAAAACCCTAATTTTGACCATTTTGCGCTTTTGTTGATTTGATCAAATTTCTTGAGGAATTGTGGTCCAAACTTGATCAAATAATACATATGAGTTTATAATGTTGATTTGGATAAAAAATATGAAGTTTGACTTTAAATTGGCCATAGTTGACTTTTTTCCCAAAACAGTTGATTTTTAGGTCAACTGCTCAATTGACTGAGCAAAAATGTGACTCAAGGCTTGAAACTTGACATGAGTAATATTGGGGGTCCATAATGACCCATGAAAGTCATATGAGGCATTTAAAGTTCAATTATCCTTGTGCGATCTCAAACCCTAATTTTAATCATCGGTGCTAAAGGAGGTGTCTTGAGCTGATCAATCCTTGTGCAGTCTTGAACCCAAGGAGATCTTGTGAGAAAATATTTGATAAATGAGAGGGAAAATTTTGGGGTACAAACCAAACGTATCATCCATATATACCTCTATTTCATGATGAATTATATCATGAAACAAAGCTACCATAACTATTTGATATGTTGCCCCTGCATTCTTTAATCCGAACGACATGACCTTGTAACAAAAGGTGCATGTTGTACCCCAAAATTTGCCCTCTCAATTATCAAGGCCTTCCTCACAAGGATTCTCAAGGTTTAAGCTTGAACAAGGGCATTGGGATTTTCCAGCACCAGAATTAAAAGGAAACTGTAAAAAATGGAGAAAACAGATAAAATTAATATTTTGGCAAATTTGGATAAAAAACAAGTGTTTTTCGATTCAGCTTCTTCGATTGGCCTTTTGGCCTCTTTCGACACAAGCTTGGTTTGCATCCTTCGATTGGCCTTTTGGCCTCTTTCTCCTGGGCATGTGGCTTCTTGTTGCAGGTTTCGTTTGTGTCTTTTGCTGCCTGCATGCTTGCAATCGAAGGCCATGACCTACTGGTCACATATACCCCCTACAAGGCAAGACTTCGTTTGGGCACTCACCTTCTATGTGCCTGGATGAAAACTTCAGTGGAGCAAGAGCCTCTTTCGAATGCAACTTGGATATATCCCTCATGTTGAACAATATTGTTTCCTTCGAACACGGACTTTCGATTGGGAAAGATGTTTGCTTTGACCCAGGCTTCGATTGGGAAATATGCTGTCCTTCGAGCATGAGCTTTCGATTGGGCATTAGCTTCCTTCGAGTAAGCTTGTTTCGACCACAAGCTTCGATTGAGGCAGACGCTTCCTTCAAATAGGTGTGCTTCGATCTCACTCTTGCACAAGACCAAATCTCGTTTGCCAGGCTGTTGCTTCCAGATCTTAACATAGTCAGAAGTTTGCACAAGGGTTTCAAACTTTGTCTGTTGGATACTGCTATTCTAGGTTAAAGGCTACATACTTTTTCTGCAAACAAAGAGACTTTATCACAAAAGCAGCTTTCCATCTGATTTCAGTCTGAGCACAAGCATCTGTCATCTTCTGCACCCCACTGCTGCTGCTGCCAACAGGCCCCTCAGTTGTACTGTCACGTTACCCCTTATTTTATTATTCTTTGCAAGCTGGCTATAGACGGACATGTTCATTATTTCTCTACAAATAGAGGGATTTTTTACAAGGCTGAAGAGGATTTTTGGGAGACCAGACGAACCTCTCCCAAATTTTCTCAAACATAGTAAATTTCTCAAAGTTCATAAACACTTTAAAAAATCACAAAAAAATCCAAGAGGACTTTCGAGCCAGAGGAACGAATATGCAGAAAATTATTCTCAAACACAACAAAAAAATCTCAAGTTCATCAACACTTGAGAAATCAAAAATATCTAGAATCCAAACACTTGTCCCCTTAGAATCTGAAACGTCCATACACCTTATTACCCTTTCGAATCCAGTAGGAAGAACCTCACACTTGTTCTTCTCTGTTGAATCCAGTACCAAGGATGTGACCCCTGGTTTCCCCCTCCGAATCCAGAAGCATTCAAGGGCCACCACTCAAGGCCCCACATCCATTCAACGCCTCCATCAAGGTAAGTCACTCTTACCCTTGAACTTTTCATTTCATGACATAACATGTAAATAAACTCCCTTTCGTTTCAAGCCTGTACATACTGTTGTTTTTCCTTTTCGTTTACACCCTTATAGTTTTGTTTTATTGCCTTTCCTTTTGGTTCTGCTTTTGGTTTCTTACAAATATTTTAAGAATTAATCTGGCCCTAAGGCAGTGCTAGAATGGCCTTAGGCCATGTTGCTATTTAACATCTCAAATGAAAGAAATAGGAGACAGGAGTATGAAGCGAAACCTTTGGTTTCCACACTGACTTCCAGGCCCAGCCAGAGGCACGCTTGCACTAAGTCCAGGCTCAGACGAAAGGCACTCCCAAGCTGGTGCCAGCCTCCAATCGAAATACATGACCTGACTGGTGCCAAAGCCCAATCGAAAGCCATGATCTCACTAGCGCGAACTCCCAGTCGAAGGATATAACTTGCTGCTGCCTTTGCCCAATCGAAGGACAGGACCTCGCCTCTGTCAAGGCCCCATCGAAAGACATGATCTTGTTGTTGCCAGCCCCAATTGAAGGAGGCCAACAGAATCCCAATCGAAGGATGCTGCTGCCTGGGTCGAAAGAGCTCTTTTTATTTCTTTTTATCTTATTTTTGCCTTTACATTTTCTTGCCTTTCAATATGGTTGTAATAGCGTAGGATTTTATCTTTCTGCACTTTATTTACTTTGTACAAATGCTAGTAATTAGGTATGTATGATAAGATAAAACCAACAAATAGACAACCAAAAAAATCAGACAAATGCATGCAATGAAACACACTTTGCACACATGCACCCTTAGGGTAATCTCACTTGTTGCCTCGGAAAATAGTCATGTCCCTCGAGCATGGGCGTTTTAGCAAAGACCCTCGATGAAAGATCGTAGTCCCTCGATGACCCTCGATGTTGCCTTCGGTAAACGATCTAGTCCCTAAAACGACATTGCTAAAACGTCCCATATGTTGCCTTCTATGACTATAAAAACGTCCCGCGCCCGTCCCGTTCAACATCCTAACGCAAGGTTGTTCACCAAATACAATGATGAAACAACACTGTTAAAAGGGTTAAAAAGCATAAGAAAGATCTTTGAGTAGAATAGGGTAGATAGCTCTTAGTTACTTGATCAAACTTGTAAAACACACTTGCCATTTTCAAACACATCTCACAAACACACTTTTGAACTATTTTCGAAACAAACACTTTGTTGGCGTTCTTATAGAAACGAGAACCATTACGAAGTTCCATTTTCAAACAACTTACAAAAACACACACCACAAGAACATTCAAACAAAAGCAAGTGATCTAAAACAAGTAACTAAGAGCCCATGGATAACCATGGATGAAAAGGGTGCTAGCACCTTCCCTTTTCATAATCTACCCCCCGAACCCACGAAAACATCTCAAAGGTCTTTCATGTGCTTTTTGAGCTTTCCTTAGGATAAAATAAAAAGTCGGTGGCGACTCTTGCTAAACCGAACATTAGCAAACACAAACGCAAAACCACAAGTCAGTTCTTCCACCGTATCACAGAACTGGTGACTCTGCTGGGGAAATTTCTAAAAGTGGGGTTACCTTAGGGTTTTTGGATCACATATACATGCTTGGTTTGATTGCTTTGATTGCTTTACTTTTTGGGTTCCTTGTTTGGGTTTGTTGTAAATCCTACACTCGGATTTGGGGGCACCTTTTTAGGTAAATAGCAATAAACTGTGAGGGAACTGTGCGGGGTATACCGACATGGTTGAAGCAGTAGCTATGTTAGTGTGACATATTTGTGGGTACCGGTAGCCCTTGAGTAGTCAAGGAGAATACGGGGCCGTTGAGTGATGTCATGAAGCACTAACGAACTCTTAGAACCTTACTTGACCATCTTGGCCTTTTTTGGGTAGTGAGATGACCGACTTTGGTGCAGTCCGAAGTTGGTAGATACTCGATACTACACTCATTGAGGATTGTTTTCTTGGAATATTTTGGTCGCCAGTTAAGTGGCTAAACCAAAACAATGAACACAGAAAATAATCCAGTGATATTGAGCTCCTTAGAACCCGGTTACTATTTTAGGACAGGTTGAGCCAACTAACTTCAAGAGGGTACTTACCTACAAACCCCATGCAAGCCTAAACCTAAGGACTTGTCTGCTTTGTGTGAATATGATTACCTGTATATACACTTGCTTACTTTTGCATACATGTACATAACATCATAACATCATACCATAGCATTTTCAATAACCATTTCAAGGATCTCGAGGGTCTTTTGATGCAGGGTCACGTTGAACCAGATATCTACCAAGGGGCAAGAGGGTTTTCCTCTAAACAAATGCCGTCAAAGATCAAGTGCAACAACTTGAATCAGGGGCTATGACCCACTTGACATGGTGAGCTTGATTCTCGTGGAAAGACATCCACTGATACAAAGTTCTCCAATCAAAGATGTTGATCAAAGTTCAACCTCTAACATTTTTCTTGTGTTTACCCCACGAGATTCTTGAAAACATGCATCCACATATCATGCATTGCACCATAACAGGTTTTCCTTTTCAGGTTTCCTCATTCTCCTATTGTTTATTTCAGTAGAGATGGCTCTAGAGCAGACTATCAAGGGCATCCAGGCTCAAAACGCTCAACTTCAAGAGATGTTCTTGAACCTATCCAAGGGGCAGGAAGAGTTGAAAGTACTCCTCGCTAGGAACCTGGCCGAGAAAAATTCGGAAGACAATAAGGGAAAATAGTTGGAACAACTGAAAACTGAGGTTGAAGCAATGAGAACCCAGATGCTAGGGCAGATGGCTCTTATCCAAGGCCTAGTCCGAAGATAAGAAGAGCTGGGAACCATTATCAATCAATTTCGTCAAGACGGTTGCAACCGTATGGGGAAAACAATCAGGATCAGAAATCAAGGCCTTGCTCAGCTTCTCATGAGACAAGAAACCAGTTTAAAGGAGAGAAGACCTTCTCACTTTGCTTCCACATCACGAGCCCAACAACGACTTTATCAACATCAACCGGATAATCAGCCAAAGGGGGAAAGACTTCAAAGGCAATTCACCCAAATCAATATGCCATTGTCACAAGCATTACAGCACATGCTGAGGATGAATCTGATTGCACCAATAAGACCTCATCCAAATCCCAAAACTTTTTCTCCCAGCTACAATCCAGATGCCAGGTATGCCTATCATTCTGATAGTCCTGGACATGATTAAAACGATTGTTGGGTGTTGAAGTACAAAATTCAAAACCTGATCGACGAAGGAATGCTGGAGTTCACACAAGATGGCCAGACTGAATTCTTCTGCCAAAGGTTCACCACCTAAAGTGACAAGTTCAGACAAAGAGGCTTCTGTTCATTTTGAATTTTCAAGTTGTAATCTCTTTGTTATTCAAACAATTATCTATTAATGTCAAACTTTGTTTCATTAATGCATTGCATATGTTTGTCTTGAATTCATCCTTTCATTTTCATTACATTTAAACTATGCTTTTTACTGTCTTTATGATATTCAACTCTTGCTAAAAGTTACAAGCCTTTAGAGGGAGGATGACGAATCAATGCCATAATCGCATACAATATGCTTTTGAACAAACCTTGCTGACGATGTACAGGCATTTCTTTCAAATCCTAAACACTGGAGTTATAAGGAAGATCCCTAGTTAACCCCTTCGAGCCAAATAAGTATGAGTTTTCTGTTTTTAAACAAATTGAAACCTTTGATTTAAACCTGGGGCAGGGTAGTCTCTCAGTTAATTCAAACGCGCGTTAAGCCGCAAACTCTCACCTCGTAATACAATGAATGACATCAAAAACATTCCTCTGGAATCAAAAGATGGTGATGGTTCCCTACCAAATAGGCAGTCATTATCTCTCAAAAAGAAAAGCCCACTAAGTCAAAACCTACAAAGGAGACTTAGGAAAAATGGGGCATCCCGCTGACTGTAATCTCAAAACAGGAACGGTCAGGAAAAAATTAGGGATACCAAATCAAAAGAACGAGGTCATTACAAATCCTCGACAACATGAAAAATGTTGCAAAAATGATTTCCTTCCAACAAATTTAACTTGTGTGAACCATCACCAAAAACGTCGTTCCAGACTCATTTGGAGTTCAAATGCACAATTAACTGAGTTTAGGATTGAAGAACATCACGAAGAGCGGGTGGGTACAAATATACTTTGAGCCTTTATCCTTTGTTTCTTAAACCGTGAACCAAGCCACGTTACAACCCTTCAAAAGTCCTAACTGAAGCATGGGTTAGTTTGAAAGCATACTATTACAAAAGGTATCCTGACTCCTGTAAGGCTTTGCCCTAAATCTTGTGTTGAATTTGTCTTATAAAAAGTTTTCTGCTAAAAAACGCATTTTTTCAAAACTTCAAGACAGGCATAAACTTTGCATTATTTGAATATCACTGTTTGCATTTGGCTATTTGTTTGACAGCGGAGAAATTCACACAATGAATATCCGATGAACGAAAGCCCTCTCAGTGAACAAAATCACTTCAAAAAGGATGACACTTCCATTGACAAATCTCCTATCAACAGGGGGACGTAACATGTCACTATCCAGCACACTTGGGGCAGTCCAGTCAAGATTTCGAGAAATCTCTGAAGAAGTGCAGAGTAACCAGGGGCAAGTCTCCATCTCCATCACTTGGGGCATTGAGAGTCAATCCCAGCAAAGGGTTGTGTACAATCAAACTGTTTGGCAATTCCATAAACACTCGCTTCTAGGGGCAATGACAAGTCTCCTCAAAGTCCTTCTCATAGGATGATTCCCCAGCAAGGGTTTAATCTCTGAAAACCTTTCCCCAGCTGAATCAACCTCAAGAATCCTCAAGGACTTTCCCCCAACGAAGTCATCACCTCTCAAGCAGACCAACGACAGGGTTTATTTCCCCAACAACACCAGGATTCCCCTGCTTAAGTTTTCCTCTCTGACTACTACAAATCAAAGGACCACAACTACTCTTCCCCAGTAGACTACTCTACAATCCCCAGCAAGTTACTGCGAAACCTGGACCCGACCAGATATCAGTTCAACTTCGACTTCCCAGTAGAGCAACGGACAACCGAGACTCCTAAAATCTTTTCCCAAGCAGGAATAAACATTATCCCCACAGAGTTTTCAATATTCCCCAGCGGAGTTCTCCTTAAACAACAAAGCAGGAATCCATTGGGAACATTCTAGGCAAAGTTTGAAGGAACACATACTCTTCAACAGCAGTCCAGGATTTAATGACTCCCCAACTTTTGTCAAGGATTTATTTTCCCAGACAAAAGTACATTCATTAACATTTCGCATTTCATACAGGATAAGTGCATACAACGCAATCCCATTTACTTTGAGAACATCATTACACAATGCATACATCATGACATTGCATACAACTAACTCTTTACCTTTTCAGGAAAGATCAATCAACAGGCAAAGATCATCATCTTCTGAGATTTCCTTCTAGAGACAGTTCAGATGCGATCCAGATATGGCTGACATTCTGATACTTATTCCAGATTTCCTTCTAGAGACAGTTCAGATGCGATCCAGATATGGCTGACATTCTGATACTTATTCCAGGTTCATTCAAAATACAGTCCAGATACGATCCAGATTCGGATGTCATTCTGTCACTCATTCAAATACAGTCCAGCTACGATCCAGATTCGGATGTCATTCTGTCACTCATTAAAATACAGTCCAGATACGATCCAGATTCAGATGTCATTCTATCACTCATTAAAATACAGTCCAGATACGATCCAGATTCGGATGTCATTCTGTCACTCATTCAAATACAGTCCAGATACGATCCAGATTCGGATGTCATTCTGTCACTCATTCAAATACAGTCTAGATACGATCCAGATTTGGATGTCATTCTGTCACTCATTAAAATACAGTCCAGATACGATCCAGATTCGGATGTCATTCTGTCACTCATTCAAAATACAGTCCAGATACGATCCAGATTCGGATGTCATTCTGTCACTCATTAAAATACAGTCCAGATACGATCCAGATTCGGATGTCATTCTGTCACTCATTCAAAATACAATCCAGATACGATCCAGATTCGGATGTCATTCTGTCACTCATTCAAAATACAGTCCAGATACGATCCGAATTCGGATGTCATTCTGTCACTCATTAAAATACAGTCCAGATACGATCCAGATTCAGATGTCATTCTATCACTCATTCAAATACAGTCCAGATACGATCCAGATTCGGATGTTATTCTGTCACTCATTCAAAATACAGTCCAGATACGATCCAGATTCGGATGTCATTCTGTCACTCATTCAAAATACAGTCCAGATACGATCCAGATTCAGATGCCATTCTATCACTCATTCAAATACAGTCCAGATACGATCCAGATTCGGATGTCATTCTGTCACTCATTCAAATACATTTCAGATACGCTCCAGACACGGACGCCATTTCTTTTGCTCATACAGACTCAGTCCCCAGATATAGTTCAATGGCATTCCAGACACGAATACCATTTTGATACTCATTCTTCTGACCTACAACATTGCACTTACAACAAACATTCTTGGATGGCATCTTTAAGCCCATCTCCAACAAGATTCTGTCACATTCTTGGATGGCATCTTTAAGCCCATCTCCAACAAGTTTCTGTCACATCTCCAAATGGCATCTGTAAGCCCATTCCCGACATCGCAATGCTGATACTACATCATGCGAGTGCAAATTTTTGGGCACTCTAATGTTCAATTATCTTCCACCTTCGGATCACGAAAGGCTCGAAAGCCAATCTATATCCTCAGGTTTAAGAAAATTGAACAGGGGCAACTGTTGTACCCCAAAATTTTCCCTCTCAATTATCAAGGCCTTCCTCACAAGGATTCTCAAGGTTCAAGCTTGAACAAGGGCATTGGGATTTTCCAGCACCAGAATTAAAAGGAAACTGTCAAAAATGGAGAAAATAGATAAAATTAATATTTTGGCAAATTTGGATAAAAACAAGTGTTTTTCGATTCAGCTTCTTCGATTGGCCTTTTGGCCTCTTTCGACACAAGCTTGGTTTGCATCCTTCGATTGGCCTTTTGGCCTCTTTCGCCTGGGCATGTGGCTTCTTGTTGCAGGTTTCGTTTGTGTCTTTTGCTTCCTGCATGCTTGCAATCGAAGGCCATGACCTACTGGTCACATATACCCCCTACAAGGCAAGACTTCGTTTGGGCACTCACCTTCTGTGTGCCTGGATGAAAACTCCAGTGGAGAAAGAGCCTCTTTCGAATGCAACTTGGATATATCCCTCATGTTGAACAATATTGTTTCCTTCGAACACGGGCTTTCGATTGGGAAAGATGTTTGCTTTGACCCATGCTTCGATTGGGAAATATGTTGTCCTTCGAGCATGAGCTTTCGATTGGGCATTAGCTTCCTTCGAGTAAGCTTGTTTCGACCACAAGCTTCAATTGAGGCAGACGCTTCCTTCAAACACGTGTGCTTCGATCTCACTCTTGCACAAGACCAAATCTCGTTTGCCAGGCTGTTGCTTCCAGATCTTAACATAGTCAGAAGTTTGCACAAGGGTTTCAAACTTTGTCTGTTGGATACTGCTATTCTGGGTTAAAGGCTACATACTTTTTCTGCAAACAAAGAGACTTTATCACAAAAGCAGCTTTCCATCTGATTTCAGTCTGAGCACAAGCATCTGTCATCTTCTGCACCCCACTGCTGCTGCTGCCAACAGGCCCCTCAGTTGTACTGTCTCGTTACCCCTTATTTTATTATTCTTTGCAAGCTGGCTATAGACGGACATGTTCATTATTTCTCTATAAATAGAGGGATTTTTTACAAGGCTGAAGAGGATTTTTGGGGGACCAGACGAACCTCTCCCAAATTTTCTCAAACATAGTAAATTTCTCAAAGTTCATAAACACTTTAAAAAATCACAAAAAAATCCAAGAGGACTTTCGAGCCAGAGGAACGAATCTGCAGAAAATTATTCTCAAACACAACAAAAAAATCTCAAGTTCATCAACACTTGAGAAATCAAAAATATCTAGAATCCAAACACTTGTCCCCTTAGAATCTGAAACGTCCATACACCTTGTTACCCTTTCGAATCCAGTAGGAAGAACCTCACACTTGTTCTTCTCTGTTGAATCCAGTACCAAGGATGTGACCCCTGGTTTCCCCCTCTGAATCCAGAAGCATTCAAGGGCCACCACTCAAGGCCCCACATCCATTCAACGCCTCCATCAAGGTAAGTCACTCTTACCCTTGAAATTTTCATTTCATGACATAACATGTAAACAAAATCCCTTTCGTTTCAAGCCTGTACATACTGTTGTTTTTCCTTTTCGTTTACACCCTTATAGTTTTGTTTTATTGCCTTTCCTTTTGGTTCTGCTTTTGGTTTCTTACAAATATTTTAAGAATTAATCTGGCCCTAAGGCAGTGCTAGCATGGCCTTAGGCCATGTTGCTATTTAACATCTCAAATGAAAGAAACAGGAGACAGGAGTATGAAGCGAAACCTTTGGTTTCCACACTGACTTCCAGGCCCAGCCAGAGGCACGCTTACACTAAGTCCAGGCTCAAACGAAAGGCACTCCTATGCTGGTGCCAGCCTCCAATCGAAATACATGACCTGACTGGTGCCAAAGCCCAATCGAAAGCCATGATCTCACTGGTGCGAACTCCCAGTCGAAGGACAGGACCTCGCCTCTGCCAAGGCCCCATCGAAAGACATGACCTTGCTGTTGCCAGCCCCAATTGAAGGAGGCCAGCAGAATCCCAATCGAAGGATGCTGCTGCCTGGGTCGAAAGAGCTCTTTTTATTTCTTTTTATCTTATTTTTGCCTTTACATTTTCTTGCCTTTCAATATGGTTGTAATAGCGTAGGATTTTATCTTTCTGCACTTTATTTACTTTGTACAAATGCTAGTAATTAGGTATGTATGATAAGATAAAACCAACAAATAGATCACCAAAAAAATCAAAGACAAATGCATGCAATGAAACACACTTTGCACACATGCACCCTTAGGGTAATCTCACTTGTTGCCTCGGAAAATAGTCATGTCCCTCGAGCATTGGTGTTTTAGCAAAGACCCTCGATGAAAGACCGTAGTCCCTCGATGACCCTCGATGTTGCCTTCGGTAAACGATCTAGTCCTTAAAACAACATTGCTAAAACATCCCATATGTTGCCTTCTATGACTATACAAACGTCCCGCGCCCGTCCCGTTCAACATCCTAACGCAAGGTTGTTCACCAAATACAATGGTGAAACAACACTGTTAAAAGGGTTAAAAAGCATAAGAAAGATCTTTGGGTAAAATAGGGTAGATAGCTCTTAGTTACTTGATCAAACTTGCAAAACACACTTGCCATTTTCAAACACATCTCACAAACACACTTTTGAACTATTTTCGAAACAAACACTTTGTTGGCGTTCTTATAGAAACGAGAATCATTACGAAGTTCCATTTTCAAACAACTTTCAAAAACACACACCACAAGCACATTCAAACAAAAACAAGTGATCTAAAACAAGTAACTAAGAGCCCATGGATAACCATGAATGAAAAGGGTGTTAGCACCTTCCCTTTTCATAATCTACCCCCCGAACCCGAAAACATCTCAAAGGTCTTTCCTGTGCTTTTTGACCTTTCCTTAGGATAAAATAAAAAGTCGGTGGCGACTCTTGCTAAACCGAACATTTGCGAACACAAACGCAAAACCACAAGTCAGTTCTCCCACCGTATCACAGTGCCCCATTGCGTAACGAAAGTGGTCTTCTCCATGTCTTCAGGAGCCATCCTAATTTGATTATATATGGAGAAACCATCCATGAAAGAGAAGAATTTATGCTGAGCAGTGTTATCAACCAAGACATCAATATGAGGTAGAGGGAAGTCATCCTTGGGGCTTAACCTATTCAGATCCCTATAATCTACGCACATACGAACTTTTCCGTCTTCCTTCGGCACTGGAACCATATTTTCAACCCACTGGGGATAAGATGTCATAGCTAGGAACCATGCGTCAAATTGTTTCATCACTTCAGCTTTTATCTTTTCAGACATGTCAGGCCTCATGCGACAAACTTTTTGTTTGACAGGAGGACAATCTTCCTTTGTCGGAAGACGATGAACTATAATGTCGGTATCCAACCCTAGAATATCTTCATACGACCAAGAAAAAACTTCCACATAGTCATGAAACATCTGAACCAATCTGCTTTTGACACTGCTTTCCAGGTTAGCGCCGATCTTGACCTCTTTCTTGTCCGTCTCGGTACCTAGATTGATGACTTCAACTGACTCTTCGTGCGGCTGAATAGCTTTTTCCTCTTGTAATAGAAGTCTGGCTAGTTCTCCCAGTATTTAACAATCTTCCTTTCCTTCTTCTTCGGCTTGGTTAATTGGGTGTTCGAAATCATAATCGGCAATAGTAGAGTCATTGGCAATGAGATCCAGAGTGGATGAGGACATGCAAGAATATGTGTGTGTGTGTGCATGTAAGATACATGGCTATTTTGAAAAACATATTTGAAGAAAAAGAAAGGAAATGATCACAAAGATTTGAATGCAAAAGAGTCCAATGGTTTGTATTGAATGATCATATGATAAGATGAACATAAATAAAACCCTTGACAACTGGACCATAGTGCCTCGGGCCAGGCACATGGCTTAAAAGTCATTGTTTAATATTACAGACAAAATGTTCTTGAATTAAAAGAAAGCAATAAACAAGTGATTACTCCTCAATGAAGGATATGGGAACAAAGTCCTTTGCGTGCCAATTGTTGAGCTTTGTTGTAGTAAGATATACCCAATCTTCAAATGCAACCTCATCATCAAAATCACCTACAGCGTTAATTTCATGACTTCCAATACGGAGACGGGGCTTCCCTGTGCGAGCGCGCCTCACTTATTTTTGAGCCTTGATAGTTAAACCCAAACCACATTTGTCGGCTTTGAATGGGATCTCGAGGAGTTGCCCATAGGTATCACAGCTTCCTTCTTCGACTGCAGCACAAGCATCTTTGAACGAAACCATCTTTGGCACGACTTTAACAGCTTTGGACACATCAGAGGAACATTTGGCAATAGCAATCATTGGTGGCACAACTTCAAAAGCCTGACACTGGGTTTCTATAAATTCGCCATCCATCTCCACATATTTGAAAGAATTGAGGTGGCTTACCATGAACTCCTCCTCACCATAGACAGTGACAATCCTTCATTTGACCGGATACTTGAGCTTTTGATGAAGGGTTGGCATTATTGCCCCTACTTCGTGAATCCAAGGCCGACCCAATAGACAAGAGTAAGCAGGACAAAAATCCATGATGTAGAAAGTAAAGTTGAAAATCTGTGAGCCCACCTTGATCGGAAGATCCACCTCTCCATGAACTATCCTTTTGGACCCATCAAAAGCCCTCACAATAATATCACTTGGTTTCAAAACTAGTCCTTAACAGTCTAAACGGTCCAAAGCCCCCTTGGGTAACACGTTTAAAGAAGAGCCAGTGTCGACCAGAACATGTGCTAGGGTAGTCCTCTTACATTCAACAGAAACATGCAGAGCTTTGTTATGGTTCTTTCCAAGTGGTGTCAGATCAACATCTGAGAACCCCAAACCATTATCGGCCATCAAGGTTGCCACATAATTTTCAAACTGGTCAGTTGTGGTATCATGAGGGACATGAGCCTTCTTCAAGAATATGATTAATGCCCGAGCATGAGCATCGGAACAAAGTAGCAAAGATAACATGGAAATCTTGGAAGGGGTTTTCCCCAACTGCTCCACAATCTTGAAATCGCTCCTTTTTATTATTTTCAAGATCTCATCCATTTCTCAATCGGAAGGTTCCCCATCAACAATGTCTTTTGCGGGTATTTCTATCTCAGCAAGCTCAACCACTTTCTCCTTTCCCCTTGTATCAGTACTAGGCTTAGCAGCGGTGATGCGGAAAGACGCCTTTGTAATAGTTGGTGGTGAGATGTTGGGTGAAAAAATTCTCCCAGTTCTGGTCACCTTACCTTACTAGAGTCAGTAATGTTACCAATGTCATCAGCTTTGCTTTCTTCAATCCAAGCATCTTGCTTTATCCCATGGTAAAACACCTCAGCACCATAGTTCCATGGCACTTCTTTGTTGGAAGAGTAAGGAATTGGTCCAGGAGTGGTAATTATCAAAGGAGCAACAGTCGGTTCATTTGAAATCCTGATAGGACTCTTGGAGGAGATCCTAAGAGGCTTGTTTGAGATAGTTATGATGGAGAGGTCTTCAATCTTATTGGTCAAACTTTTGGAGGATGGAGTCTTCTCAAATAGGATCTCATGGCTATTCATCAGGCGTTAAATTCCTTTCTTTATCCCTTCGCATCCATTGAGTTGTTTGGCACAGCAATCGCAATCATTCAAACAACCAGGGAAAATCTTGGCTTTCAGCAGATTCTTTTTTATAGTGGTTAATGGAGTAGTCAAGTCTTCGACGGGGGAAACAAAAATGGTATCTTCAACAACATTGACACCCTTGCCATGATTTGGCATAGGCACGGTGATTACATTCGGAATTGGAGGAAGATCAAATTCAATGGTATTGTTGTCTATTAAGTCTTGAATTTTATTCTTCAGTGCCCAGCATTGGTCAGTCTCATGCCCGGGACTATTCGAGTGATATGCACACTTGGCATTCAGATTGTATTTGGGTGAAGAGGTATCTGGATTGGCCGGAGGATCACACAGTGTCACCAAATTAGCCTTTAACAGGTGTTGTAAATCTTGGGAAAGTGACATGCCTATCCTTATGAATTTTCTTGGTGGAGCCTGAAATTGTTGATGATTGGAATATGGTCTTTGAGCAGGAGTTGGATTGGAAATCTGGATAACATTAACGGACGAATGGTCATCCTTCTTGGTACGGGCCCTTTCCCCATACACAACATTGGTTTCTTACTTCCTGGTAAAGGTTTTCTTTATGGGATTGGAGATGGAAGCAGATGCTACGGGAATCTTCCCGCTTTTGATGCCGCTTTCAACCTTTTCACCGGTTAAGATTAGCTCGGTGAAACCCGATGAAGAACAACCAACCAACAAGTTGAAAAATGGACCAGATAAAGTGCCCATAAACATATCAATGTGCTCCCTATCAGTCAAAGGTTGTTAAAACCTACTGGCAAGGTCTCTTCACTTTTGGGCGTACTCTTTGAACCCTTCATCCTTACCCATTGTCATGTCTTTCAACTGAACTCTTGTTGGTGCCAGGTCAGCATTATACTGGTATTGGTGGTAGAAAACGATGGCTAATTCTTCCCGAGTATGGATACGAGAACCCTCCAATTGGTAAAACCACTCTAGTTGCGTCCCAACCAAGATTTCTTGAAAAAAGTGAACCCAGAGTTTCTTGTCAGCGGTGTGCGGTTGAATTTTGCACACATAAGACTTCAGGTGAAGTTTTGGGCAGGAAACCCCATCGTATTTAGCAAAGACTGGTATATTGAATTTGTGGGGACTTACAACCCCGGATATTAAACCCAAATAATCAAAATCCAAACCGGGGACGACTTGAATCTCAACGGCCTTCAATTTTTCTTCTAGCTGCTTGTACTTGACATCGGCAGGAGGATACTGCTCATCAAAATAATCTTCATCATCAGACGCTTGATCATTGATACACCCAGCCTGGGTACTCCTTGCTTCTTCAATCTGATTCTCATCTTCCTTAGATGAATCTTCCACTACAGATATCTGACGGACCGGCTATCTGAATCTTTTACCCATGTTGACTAGGGCTTTCCTCTTTGGTTTCTTTTTGGCTTCCAGCAACGTCATCAAATCTTGTTTCCCCTTGGCTAGGGTCAGCAGAGTCTCTTGAAACTGGGAGTTTTGTGCTTGTAGGTCTTTCACTGTTTTCTCGATATCCATCTTGCTGAAATAAACAGCAGAAAGATAAGGAAACCTATAATTGAAAACATGTTATGTTATGATGCATGGAAGATGTGTATGAAAGTGATTTCAAGGATTTATGAAATTTAACATCGAAAGTCTTTAACATCGAAAGTCTGTCCAATTCCCACATAAACCTTCCTTTGAGAAAATTTTAAAGTTCTATCAAATTCCTCCAAAGTTTGCGCTAGTTAAAATTTTTGAAAAGTGAAACATCTTAGAAAGGATCGTAGAACTGAACCAAGGCAGTGATAGCATCCAATTGTACATCCACTTTTGTCAACTCAAGAGTATCCCCATAGTAGCGAACAAACATCTTCATGGCTCTGTCAGATAGTTTCCCCTTGATGATTTTCATCTTCATTATATCTGGCTTTACAGCACCAACACAGACCATTTGTTTCCTATTGGTATCCATTTTTAAGATACTCACCAAAAACCTTTGATTTTTTCTTAGGAATCCTATGAATAAGACAACAAAAATGCAAAAACAAATGAATATTTAAAATGCAAACATGCATGAATGCATAGTGGTGAGGTTTTTTGAAAGGTATCCTTAGTTGGTAGGTTCCTAATTTTGGCCTACAGATATTATACCCTCCCTATAAGGTGGCTTCCTTAAGGGTATCATGGATAACACTAGAGGGAAAGGCACAAGGGTTTCCCTTAAGCGGAGCCTCATTGTAGGCCAAAACTTCCGTCTCTAAGGTCGTACAAGGTATCACCATGAGATTTTGGTTTAGGGTTATATAAAGAGTCATAGGTTTCATTCTAAAGTCCTATCCCCCAAAATTCTAGCTCTTGAGACATATTCCTTTTTCGGAATTCGACCCACTCTAGGCGAAGTCGTCACAAAAACTCATAGGGATTATATATCCCCTTGGCCAATAGACGAACCTTCTTTCTAAGGGTTTGAAAAAAATTGAAAATAAAATCCCGCCACAATGAATAATATGATAATGAAAATAATATAAAAATAAATAAACAAACAAACCAAATAAATAAATAAATAAAATAAGTAATTATAGAAAAGCACCGAAAATAGAAAAACCCTAACAAAAACAATAAACCCAAAAAGGAAAGGTTTCTAAACCCTAGGGTTGAGTCCCCAGCAGAGTCTCCAGTTGTCGTAACTGGCAAAAAATATTGAGTCGCCACCATTAATTTTTTTATCCTAAGACAGGTGAATAATGGAATAACCCTAAAGTTGATACAGAGATTCTAAGTTCTTGATTCACTTTATACAAATGGAAGGTATTATGAACCTTTCATCTACCTTGTTCACAAGGATACTAGGGTTTAGGTTAAAGGTTAGGATAGGGTCTTAATTTTTAATTAGGGGACTCACCACGATTTTAGTCGTATGTCTACGTATCCTCTTATGAGGAATCAGAGTCTCAATTTGTAGTTCGTAGTGTTTGGTTAGTTTTTTTTATGGATTGTGGAAATATTTTGAATTAATCCTTGAACCAAGTCTGGGTTGAAAATAGCAGAATCGTAGACGAAGTTCGCTGTTAATAAGAAACATTTATACAACCTTTTTTGAAAATAATATTGTAATTTGAATTAAGTTAGTAAAAAGAATGTTATTATTTGATCGGTTAGCTATTTTCGAGTATATGATGCAATTATGAAAAAATAAGTTTGAATGAAAAAAGATTTAATGCAAATATAAAAAAAAAAGTGTTAGTATTTTAGAAAATTAATGAATAATTATTTTCTAACTATTAAAAATATGTTAGATATTTTTAATAAGAATATAATAACAATTTATTAATAATTTTTAAATGCAAAAAAAAAAATATTTTATGAGATAAATAATAAAAATGATATTTAGACAAATAATAAATAAACAAATAAACATAATTATAACAATTATAAAAAATAAATTAGTTAATTTAAAATGCAGGGGGTGTCTATTATGTTAATGCAGTAAAACTGGAGGGTGTAAGAATTAAGGGCCCAAGTCCAAATATTAGACTTGGCCCATATGCGAGCTGGAGGGTGCAATTCAGAGTTGAGATCACATATGGCAGACGCATGAGGCTACGGTGAGGGCGCGTAATCTGGGGCGTTCGGTTAAGATCAATGGGAAGAGATGCGAGGGTGTACGGTGAGGGTGCATGGAATCACATGGCCAAATGTTGGCCATATGGCACCACCAATTAATGAACGGAGGGAGTATAACTTCTTCCTTTTTATTTTTTATTTCATTTTTCGTTTCATTCTCTCTTACCTCTCTCTCATTGTCCCTCATGTTCTCTTCTTCTTCTCGCCTCGTCTCTTTCTCTACCCAACAACAACATTATCCCAGAAACCCACCAACCTAGAACAACCTTCAATCTTCACCGGCGACGGCCTTCAACAACCCCAACTCGGATCAACCCAAGACTACCCCCAATACCCAAACCTCCTAAAACAAACACCATAACACAAATCAAATTGCGGAAAAACGTAAATCTAAGTGTAACGGAAGATACTTTTATTGTTGTGACTTTCTTTGAGTCTCTGGGTTCGATCTTCTAATCCCTTCCCTTTTTCTTCTGCAGGTATGGTGGCAACTGTGGACTGAGCGGTGACGCGACAGAATAAGTCTAGAGTTTCAGAATTTGAAACCCATATCTCAGCAAGAGGGCTCTCCTTCTAGTTCTTCTCCTTCTCAACTTCTCTTCGCCAATTTTTCCTCCCCTTGTTCTTAGATTTTAGGGGTTTATATGGTTTTAGGGTTAGATTAAATTAGGAAGTTTTTATGAGATTTATCGTTACAAATGTTGATTGAGGATTAAATTATTTAAATTAGGGTTAGAATTGATCTGTAATTGATTCGATTGTATTTGCTTTATGTATAAATTTCCAGATTTGTTGTAAATTACAAGATTTGATTTGTTATTGATGATTTGATTTTTGTATTTGATTTAATTTCTTTTAATTCTTTCATTTTTTTTTTCTTTCTGGATTTTTCCATTTTTGGGCTTCCTTAGGGTTGAAGGAGAAAGAAGAACATGAAAACGAACGTCGTTGGGCCTTGGATTAAAGAAGACGAAAATTCGGGTTTGTCCCTTAATTTTGACCTGGTCATTGTTTTTTTTCTTCTAAAAATAATAATATAATTTAAATAATAAAAATATATAATAATTATAATATGATTATAAAAATATTAATTAGTAAAACCAGTTTAATAAAAATAATAATATTTTAAACTATAATAATAATAATCAAATAATTATAGTAATAATAGTTGATAATAATAATAATAATTATTCTAATAATAATAACCCAAACAAGAATTGTAAAAAAAAACGAAATATGGATCCTTATTCATAATTTTGAAATGGACCAATAACTGTTCAGTTATTGGGCTAACCTACTTCACAAAATGCACCCTCTTTATCACTCCAACTGAAAGTAAATGGGCCAATTCAGAAAAGAAGAAGCCATGGGTCCATCTAAGCGTACACCCCCTCTTTTGATTTTAAACCCCTATTAGAAAAAACTAGTAAAAAAATATAGCAATGCCTAAAATTCCAAATGATTAATAAAATATGAGCCGGTTTTTTAGAGGGACAAATTTTGGGTATGACACCTTGCCTACCTACTAGGATACTTCTTTGTTCTTCCTGGCCACTGCTGACAGTGGGGATGTCTTGGTTGTAGGTAATCCTTACATGGAGATGGACACTTGGAAGGGAAAGTGTGAATACATGGAGCTTAAGTGCTCCTCTTTTTAGAAGGAACTTGCCGACTTCAAAGGAAAGGTAGTCTTGCTCAGGCTTTGCAAGAATAAGTTAAGCTCCATGAAACTCCTTTAACTCTTGCTACCCAGATCTTTGAGTTGAATACTCCCTTGAGAAAGAGAAGAAATGGAATTAAGAGACCTCCCATGTTGTAGCTGAGGTAGACCGTCGTATAAAGGAGTATGGGAAAACCTTTTAGTGGGAAAGGGAGACCCTTGCCGAGGATTTGAAAGATCATGAAGTAGAGGTGGCCTTCCTGAATGAGATTTTTCTGGAGTCCCTTCAGTGAATTGTGCATGTTGTGTATGGTGTCCTTGATCAATAAGTGAGTTAGGCGAAGTAACTCTACCCTGATAGTCTTATCCCTATTGAAGGATTGGATCCTTTCAAATCTGCATCAGAGAGGACTTCCATGGGTGAATAAGGAACCTCATCTTTGGTAATGAAAGCTTGACTATTTAGATAAATATATTATAATCTTAGTGCTTTGGAGTTTAATTTTACTTTATGTACTTAATATGTATTTGTCTCCTATTCATCTTTTTCTAGTTCCACTAATTGGCTATTATTCTCATCGCCTTGGATTTATTAATGAGTTATTACCGCATGAGGGGTTTCTCTTTGTCCTTGCAATTTAAAATTTTCTTTCCTTATGGTTGTTATCGTTGCCTATGTTTCATACCAAGTGTGATAACCCTTGGGGTTTTATCCTTTCTAAGGAGTCCCTCTTGTAGCTAAGGTGTTTGATGTGCTCTTTGAACTCTATAGTCTCAATCAGAGTTTCATCATTACTAGCCCTAATTGAGAAGAGATATTATGCTTTCTAAACGTCGCTAGCAACTGTCCCTAGCCAAAGCTAAGGTTCTTGTCCCTCCCACTAATGAAAGTATTTTAGGTGGGTAAGTATTTTGTATCATCTCCACAGGGATTAATGCGATATCACTGTCGTTCCACAGTTAATACAATTTTAAGGAAAGGTTTATAAGGGTTTTGATTGTGAAATGTATCAATTGCAATAAAATGTAACAAAAGTAAATGATTGAGAAATTAACGAGTAAAGAAACATGCCAGGATTTAATTTTGTTAACCTATGCCATATGTATTCAACTAATCTAGCATGTGAACATAGTTATTAATCATTATAATCACGTATCACTCTTCAACACCGCTTAATGCTAATTGATGTTATGGGTTTTACTATATTGTTTAATCGATGATCTCTTAACCTATTAATCAATATAATAACATTAAGACTTGATATAAGTAAATATCAAACTCCAAATCTATGTCTATACTTTGGTCTTTGATACATGATAATCTTAGGTCAAGACTTGAAAGATATTTCTCAATAATGATTCAAACCATAAATATAACATGAAAACAAAGATAATCATCTATATTATTTCATAACTAGTTCACATAACAAAGATCAAAAGAAATGTGTATGAGTACAATTAATTACATCTAATCCGGACACAAGGGGTTTTGCTACACATCCTCATGGTATCTTGCTTCACAAGAAATGAAATGAGATGAATAAGCATCCAAGTTGAATGATCGACCAAGATTGTGTATTCAACTCCGATTAAATGATCCTGAGTTTTTGGTGTTATTGGTATTTTTAGCTCTCAAAAATGGGTGTCTAACCTAAAAATTATGATTACAAATGTATTTGTACAATGAAGAAAAACAGATTGGGCTTAGCGCGAATACCAAATAAAAAGGATCAAACCGCCCTGAGTGGCGCTTAGCGTTGGAAAATGGCGCTTAACGCCCTTTTTCTACAAGCTTGTTCTTAGCGCGAAAACCTCTACCTTTGCACCTTCTAGCAAGCTTTGATCGTGCTTATCCCCACTTGTAGCTTTGCTTTTATTCAAAAAATGCACGAAGAAGCCATTCTTTTAGCTTTTAATGCTCAGATATCCTCCAATGCAATCAATCCTACAAAATGAGGTGCAAATGATCAATCTAAACAATATTTACACGATAAACTAAAAAACTATTATAACACTAATGTTGAGGTTTTGACATGAATATCCAATGAATCGTGTTAAAAGGCGCCACAAATTAATACTACCTTTGTTCCTTTTTATAAGAGGCAAATCACTTTTTAGGTTCATTGAATAATTAATGTATTTGGTTTGTTTATAGACTAGATACATTGATTATAAAAAGGAATGGAGGTAGTACTAATTATCAACACAATTTTGCCCTTATCAACTCTCCCCGACTTAGAACTTTGTTTGTCCTTAAAAAATAGCCTTTCAAACCTAGAGAAACAAGAGCAATCCTCCAATAAATCATGATCAAATAAGTTTTGATAAAAGAAGACAAATTCATGGTTCAAATTTCAAAAGCACAAGCAAAGTGATGCTTACCACTATACTACAACCAAAGCATGATCATGAAACAAATTCTAAACACAAAACACATGTAAAACATTGCAAAACAACACCTTCTCAAATATGAATCACACCTAACACACATCTTCATCAATGCATAAAGAACAAAAATGAAGTACTTAACTCACACCCAACAATCTTGTTAACATCTAGATTAACTTATGCATTCATCCAAGAAAATCACATTGAAAGCATAAAAGCATAAATTACAAAGGACATTTAAGGGTTGTAATGAGGCTTGACTAACAAAGAAGTGCCATATCTCAAGGTAATTGAAACAAAATTGCCTAAATCTAGGAGATCATTCACTTCTCAAATTCTTAATCATCCACAACTTCATTTACCCTTTTCTCTTTACGCAAATGTTACACATTTAACACAATTTATTAGCACAAAATATTTTCTTATTTTTCTTTCAAAGGTTTACCTTTTTCTTTTCTTTTTCACTTTTTTCTTTCTTTTTCAACCTATTTATTAGCAACCCACCTTTTTCTCCCCAACTTGAATACAACCAAACATTGTAACATGAATTCTCCCAAACTTTCTAAGGCATGGGATAAAATTCCAACCACAAATTATGGTTGATGGCTCAAGTGTTTCTAGAAACAAATTCAGAATCCATTCAAAAATCAATGATGAAATAATTTTTTATGTGCAAGTTTCCCAATTTAAAACTGATATGGATCTTGAAACTAAGGCTCAAAGGGTCTAACGAATTCTCTCTCACTCACAAGATAGGTTACTTTTGGTCAAGTGGTTGTGCTCATCATCAAAAAATGCCTTGATCATTTTCTTGCTTTCATACAATTTCAACATAAATGCAAGATTAAGCATGAGAAAATCGAGTTAAAACAAGAATTGTTGGTCTTTTGTGCATATAGTGTACAATGGAAAGTTTCCTCATATTTGGGCTATGATCTAAATTGATTCAATTATGACCATGTATAGCTAATGAAAGAATGACATTATGTTTGCACATATCACACGTTTCATATTCATACTATGTTTTAGAAAGAAATAAACATCTACCTTGCCATTGTACCATCTTTTCAATCACTTATCCTTACCATAACATTTTGCGTGTATCACTTTAAATCTTAGAATCAACACTACTTGCATCTTCAAGTCATCCAAACTTGAAACAAACTATAAAAAAATTATGCTAAAAACTAAAATAACTTGAATTTAAATTAAACTACACAATTTAATCTAAACAAGTTAATTAATTAAAACCAAAAACCACCATAAAAGTTATGGTGTCCAAAAAGTCATTGTGACATGAAATGCCACATTACAAAAGTGCAAGAGTTTTGATGATAATAAAAGCAGGCAAAGCAGGCACACTACAAAAGTGCAAGGTGTCTTGGGATTTGATCCCGCTTCAAACACGTGTTAGCAAGCATGTGTTTGTTATCAACAAATTATGGGATCATCATTATACAAAAGCAGGAAAATCCCATAATTGTGACATGAAATGCCACACTACAAAAGTGCAAGAGTTTTGATGATAACAAATTATGGGATCATCATTATGCCCACTCAAAGCAATTATTTTCATTGTTAGAACATAATTTGGTTCTACATCCCTGCAAGAGTTTTGATGATAACAAACACATGATATATATAAAGAAAAAATATGCTTGCTAATAAAAGTATCTTTATATGTAGGAAGTTCTGATGTGAAAAAGATGTTCTGGTGTAAGGAGCATAGATGATTTGCCAGAACATCACTAGAATTTTGATTATGTGAGCATAGAAGATGAGAGTACCATGATAGAATCAGACACATCCTTCTCAGAAGAAAATATGTGTGACACGCTTATATGAAGAAGTGTTGTTACAACTTCTGAATGCACCAGAGATGTGAAACAGGATCTCTGATACTCTGATCTGTAAAGTTCTGATACAAGCTGTAAAGGACTCTCAACAGTAACAATCATCCTCTGATGTGAGAAGTTCTGAAGCGTTATAATTTATCAAGGCAATGTCAAAAGTAACGGCTACAAATAGACAAGGATATTCTGGTTTGGAAAGTTCATTAACTCATGTTATGAACATACCAAAAGCATCTTCTTATTTCACTGTTGCATGGCCTATAAAAAGAAGACAAAAATAATAGTTCAAGTGATGAACTACTGCGCACAAAAAGAAGAATTCACGTGAAAGCACAGTAACGCATCAATCATCTTTCATCCTCAAACGTTCATATTCAAATTGTGTAAAACATCACTGTTAGTGATACTGTTTTATTAGAAACATTATTGTACACTATTTTATTCTTATATTATTTAGGCATTTCCTTGAGAAAATCAGGTTGTGGTTTTGGACTTAAGAAGACTTTGACAGTTGTCAAAGTAGTTTTGTAATCAAGATTGATTAGTGGATTAAGACCTCGTTGGAGAGAGGAGAAATCACCTTGGCGGGTGGACTGGAGTAGTTTGAGTTCAAATGAACCAGGATAAAAATCAACGTGTTCCTTTTCATTATGTTTTAAGATCCCAATTCAACCCCACCCCCTTTCTTGTGTTTTTCCCTTCTTCAATTAGTATCATAGCACCTGGATCTAGGTGCAAACACTTAACCGTGTCAGAAAAATATCCAAGGAGGAAAAACACCATGGTGGGACCAAGCCAGAACATCAGCCAGGATTATCATGATGAGAAAAATAGAATCAGCAGCAGACCCCCAATATTTAACGGTGAAAACTTTGATTACTGGAAAGAAATAATCAGAAGTTTCTTCCTAGCGTGTGACGCTGACCTTTGGGATATGGTAACTGATGGATACATACATCCTATTGATGAAAGCAGTCAGAAGATTGACAGAAAAAGAATGACAATTCATCAAAAGAAAAACTTCAGAAATCATCACAAGGCCAGAACTATTCTCCTGAGTGCCATTTCATATTCAGAGTATGAGAAGATCACAAACAGAGAGACAGTAATGCACATGTTTGATTCTCTAAGAATGACGTATGAAGGCAACACACAAGTCAAAGAAACCAAAGCCCTTGCGCTCATTCATAAATATGAAGCCTTCAAAATGAAAGAACATGAAACCATTGAGACAATGTTCTTAAGATTTCAAATTATGGTGTATGAGTTAAAAGTTCTGGATAAAGGGTACTCAAATGATGATCATGTAAAGAAGATCATCAGAAGTTTACCAAGGAAATGGAGACCCATGGTCACTGCTCTCAAACTTGCAAAAGATTTGAAAAAAATCTCTCTAGAAGAACTTGCCAGCTCTCTCAGAAGTCATGAAATAGAATTAGAAGATGATGAGCCCCAGAAGCAAGGTAAGTCTCTCGCTCTGAGATCTAATAAATATGAAACAAAATTTTTGCAGGAAAAAGCAGAAGCAGAAAACTCTGATGAATCCTCGTCAGAAGAAGATGATTTTTTCCTTCTATCCAGAAGAATCAATCAGCTGTGGAAGCACAGGCAGAGGAAATTCAGAAATTCCAGAAGAATAGGGAATCAATCTGAACCATCTTCTGGATACAGAAAATCTAGTAATAGAAACATTACCTGTTATGAATGCAATGAACAAGGGCACTACAAAAGAAATTGTCCAAGGCTTCAAAAGGAGAAATCAAAAAGGAAGTTTGTTAAGGAGAAGAAGAAAAGTCTTATGGAAACGTGGGATGACTCTGAATCTTCTGAAGACGGAACAAAATCAGAAGATGAATGAGCCAATATAGCTCAAACAGACAACTTATCACATGTCTCTGAATCCTCTGAATCAAAATCAGACTCAGAGTCAAAAGAGGTATTTTCTAACTTTTCTAGATCTCAATTAGAGGTGAGTCTATCAGAAATTCTAGAAAGGTATCAGAAGCTTCGAGTCATAAACAAGAACCTGAAAAAGGATCTAGTTTTTGATTCTAAAGAAACTAAGAATCTGAGATTAGAAAACTCTGAATTGAAAGAAAAATTTTAAAACTTGAAAATGATTTACAAAATACTTAGAAGGAAACTGTCTCAGAAATTCCTAGTTATCCTGATACAATCATAAAGGAATATGATCATAGCTTTCAGAAGTTCCTCGCTAAAAACATAGATAGAAGCAAGATGGCTTCTATGATCCATGGAGTTAGCAGAAATGGCAGAAAAGGGTTAGGATGAAAAGGTAAAGTATCTCAACCTAAGAAAGTCAGGGATTTGGTTATTAAACACACTCCTCTTTATTCTCACTTCACTACTGGACAAACACATGATATAAAATATAAAAGTAAGGGGTTTTATGCTAAACCAAAATTCAAACAGAATTTTGGAAACTCTAACAATCATGGACCCAAAAAGATATGGGTACCAAAGGATAAAATCATCTATGTTGTAGATATTTTTAATAGAAAAATTGAAACACCAGCCCTAACACCTGGATTCTGGATGCTCTCTACACATGGAGGGAAGAAAGCATATGTTCCAAAGCCTGGAATTTAAAGGATTCACAAGTTTCAGAGGCAATCAGAAACTAAAGGTTACTGGATCTAAAACTATTGGGAACGGTAATGAGAATACTACATCATAAGCTCTCTAAAGAATCTCAGTTGAATCCAGAAGACGATTGTCACACCTTCTCAAGCAAATTCTTACTTTTTGATTATTGACAAAAAGGGGGAGAATCAGTGATATTTTGACTCCTATCAGAAGCAAATATGCGTTATCAGAAGATATTCAGGGAAGTATTTTATTTTCTCGGTATCTGAGTATTCTACTCAGGGGGAATTTTTATTCTTTGTTCTTTATATTCTATCAAAATATACAAGTTTTTGTCATCATCAAAAATGGGGAAATTGTTAGAACATAATTTGGTTCTACATCCCTGAAAGAGTTTTGATGATAACAAACACATGATATATATATATATATATATATATATATATATATATATATATATATATATATATATATATATATATATATATATATATATATATATATATATATATATATATATATATATATATATATATATATATATATATATATATATATAAAACAAATATGCTTGCTAATAAAAGTATATTTATATACAAGAAGTTCTGATGTGAAAAAGATGTTCTGATGTAAGGAGCATAGACGATCTGCCAGAACATCACTAGAAGTTCTGATTATGCGAGCATAGAAGATAAGAGTACCATGATAGAATCAGATTCATCCTTCTCAGAAGCAAATCTATGTGACATGCTTATATGAAGAAGTTATATTACAACTTCTGAATGCACCAGTGCTGTGAAACAGGATCTCTGATCTGTAAAGTTCTGGTAAAAGCTGTAAAGGACTCTCAACGGTAACATTCATCCTCTAATGTGATAAGTTCTGAAGCGTTACAGTTTTTGAATGCAGTATCAAAAGTAACGACTACAAACAGACAAGGATCTCCTGGTTTGGAAAGTTCATTAACTTGTGTTATAAACATACCAAAAGCATTTTCTTATGTCACTGTTGCATGGCCTATAAAAAGAAGGCAAAAAGAAGAATTCAAGTGATGAACTACTGCGCACAAAAAGAAGAATTCATGTGAAAGCACAGTAACGCAGTAATCATCTTTCATCCTCAAACGTTCATATTCAAACTGTGTAAAACATCCCTGTTAGTGATACTGTTTTATTAGAAACACTATTGTACATTGTTTTATTCTTATATTATTTAGGCATTTCCTTGAGAAAACCGGGTTGTGGTTTTGGACTCAAGAAGACTTTGGCAGTTGTCAAAGTAGTTTTGTAATCAAGATTGATTAGTGGATTAAGACCTCGTTGGAGATAGGCAAAATCACCTTGGCGGGTGGACTAGAGTAGTTTGAGTTCAAACGAACCAGGATAAAAATCAACGTGTTCCTTTTCATTATGTTTTGAGATCCCAATTCAACGCCCCCCCCCCCCCCCCCTTTCTTGTGTTTTTCTCTTCTTCATTCATCTCATTAGCAATTACCCTTGTGTTATACCCCAAAATTTTCCCTCTCATTTATCAAATATTTTCTCACAAATACTTCTCTTGGTTCAATACTGCACTAGGTTTGATCAGCTCAAGACACCTCCTTAAGCACTGATGACCAAAATTAGGGTTTGAGATTGCAAAAGGATAATTGAACTTTCAATGCTTCATATGAATTTCATGGATCATAATGTACCCCCAAGATTACTTATGTCAAGTTTCAAGCCTTGGATCACACTTTTGCTCAGTCAATTGAGCAGTTGACCTAAAAATCAACTATATTGGGTAAAAAGTCAACTATGGCCAACTTACAGTCAAACTTCATAATTTTTTATTCACATCAACATTATAAACTCATATGTATCATTTGATCAAGTTTGGACCACAATTCCTCAATAATTTTGATCAAATCATCAAAAGGGCAAAATGGTCAAAATTAGGGTTTTGAGTAAGAAGGGGCAATTTCTTATTTTTGACCTAGCAAATGGTCAATTGGTTTGAAGCATGATTTCAAGAGTTCAATTGCATCATTTTAACCTAATGGCATGACCTAAAACATTGCTCAAGATCAATTGGATTGATAGTGAATTTCCAGTCATCTGATCAAAAGGTCAACTGTACACTGAAAAGTCAAACTTTGACTTTTTGGTCAAAATTCAATGTCAAAGATCACAATTCATCAAAACATATCAAAATATGAAACTTGTTCATCAAGAAATCAAAAAGTCAAGATTTCATTTTGAAAAGTCAAAGTTTTATAACTTAGAAATTTTTCTGTGTTTAAAACTTCATGTTTTTTCATAACTTTAAGCCAATTTTTCACCATGATGCAAGAGGATTCAGAAGAAACTTTCAACATGAAAGTTGTATATCTCCATGATATCTACACATTTCGTTACACACATTTTGCCCTAGTTTTGGTCAGGATTTTGACCTAACTTGATTGCACTTTTTCATATAGTTCCAAGGGGAATTTTCAAAAATGATTCAAATAGGGGTTGTAGATCACATTGCAAGATTTCCAAAATGTCCAAGAACTCCTTGAGATCATTCTTGAGCATGGAGAATAGAAGATATGAAGTTAGGGTTTTCACACTTGAAATACAAGTCATTTTGTGATGAACAAGATTCAAATTTCAAACCTATGCTGCATAATATCTACTTTACAGGCCTAAAACTTGTTAGGAACTCCATAATTAATTGCTTGCACATCTGTTAGAGGTATCAATTCAAGCGTTCAATGCAAAGCCATGCTTTATATCCATTTTAGGAAGAAAGTGCACAATGCCATTTTGATAAAGTAGCTTTTGCCACAAAACTTGTTCTTGAGCCTTGCAATTGTTTTCTTCTGATCATACATGTCCTATAAATAAAGAGAAGTTTGTCTAAACACTTACAATCACTCATCCCATACTTGTACTTCCTCTTGGAACCATACTTCCCACTTTTCTTCAAAATCAAGTAACATAGCAATCAACATATATCTTGTACTTCTGACCCTCTCAAGCACAAAAACCTTCTCATTACTTATGTAAAAGTAATTTGCCACAAATCACATGCATGCTTGAGCCCTGAAAAGATCAAGAACTCAGACTTACATCTCACACCTCCATTGTTACATATTCTGGCCAGAAATCCCAAAACCAAAAAACTACTCATGCGTTTCTTGGCCTCTTGCTTCCAAAAGCTTCCAAGCATCATACACAAACAATCCCATACCCTGTTACAATTCTGTAACACCATCTTCCTCCATTTCCAAGTTCAAAAATAGAGCACTGCAAGTGGACTTCTCCAGACCATTTCATCCATTCTCCAACCAAGCTAATCATTGCATTAGCTTCCTGGGACCTCAGTGGAGATATTCTGATCATCACAACACCTTGAGGAGTGCTCAAACTCAGAATACGATTTCCAGTTTTGAGTTAAGTTTCCTTAACTTTGAACTCTTCATACAAGCATCATTAATGGTTTATTTATGAATGAAAAATGTAGATATCATTGCCCTAAAGCTAACCATGTCCATAGTTTTCATTTGTGTTGCTTGAGCTTATAGAATTTTAAGATTGAAGTTTCTGAAATTTTTAGGGTTCAGATTAGGGCCATTAAAATTCATGTTTGTCTTTAATCTATAATTTTATTGCTTTACATTTCTGAATGGGCGTGAGGTTGAAGATGAAGTTCAGGTCATAGACTTGATTTCTAATATATATTTATTCTTTTGTTTATATGAACGGATATATAGCCACCCCAGTGGTAAAGCGCGCGCCTGTTAACCTTTGGGACCTAGGTTCGAATCCCAGTGGTACCCTTTTGCTTATTTTCTCATTTTTTTTCTCACATTTTTTATGTTTGTTTGCAGCGCTGGGCCCCCTGTGTTGGGCCTGGTATTTTTGCTCACTTCATGCTCCCTGCTCACTATTCACACCCCTGGCCCATTTTATTTTCCTTTTTCTTTTTTTATTTATTTGTTTTCTTTAATATTTTATTTAATATTAGAAAAATCAGAAAAAAATATAAAAAACATTAGATTTATATTTTGATATAGTTTATTTATTTTTACAATAAAAAATATTTTTATTTAATCATACTTTATCTATTTTACTAATTAATTTGTAAATTTAATTAGAACTAGGGTTTTAATTATTTCTTTTACAATTAAAAAACATTCTTTTAAAACCAAAAAAGACCGAAAATATTTTATAATACCATATATTATTTTCAAGACAAAAAAGACATTAAAAATATTTTTCTTACAAACTTAATTTCTTTTTCTTTCTTAATCAATTAATATATAGATTAGGGATTTATTTAATTTTCTTTTCCTAATTAATTTAGGTTTAATTTTACTAATTTAACTTATTATTTTCTTTTGGTTAATTAGGTTAAAAACCAAACCCTTTCCTAAAAAATCCAAACAAAATATCCATTTTCTTTATATTTACATTCTTGTATATTTATTCATTTTTGTACATTATTTATCCAAATTCAATATGGTTGTAATAGATAGTTAGGTTTATTTTATTACAATCCTCATTTGTAATTTGTACACCCCCTTCCCACAAGTATTGTAATAGCGTAGTAATTTTAAATTCCGCAATTTATCGCTTTATATACAAATGCTAGTAATTAGGGTTTTGTATGGAAAGACTAAAACCAATCAATTAGCAAACCCTAATCAAATACAAATCAAGTATGAAAATCAATACACTCATACACAAGCACCCCTTAGGGTAAATCCACTTGGTTGCCTTACAAAAAATGGCCATATTACGCATGTGAGGTATCTTAGCAAAAACAATCAAAATAGAAGATCATAGTCCCTCGATGATGCCATCAAAAGTTGTCTTTCAAAATGATCTTAGTCCCTAAAGAAAGATGCCAAGATACCTTACAACATTGCTAATCATGTTTATATGATGACCCACGCCCGTCCTGTTTACATCCAAAGATAGAGTTACTTACCAAATCAATGGTAAGATAACAATGTCTAAGGAAAGGGGAAATGAACATGAAAGACTTTTTGAGCAGGTAGATTGTTCTAATTCAATTTCTCATTTTCAAAATAAAACATCCTTGATATTTTTAAAACAAACACCAACACTTTCAAAAAAATCTTTCAAACTTGAAAACATTTTCAAAAGATCAACACTTTGTATACATTCTTACGAACGAGAATCATTACAAAGGTTGCCTAAGCGATGGCGCCTTTTCAAAATACTTTCAAAAAACACACAAAGCATAATTTAAAACAAAAGCAAGTGATCTAACAAGTAACTAAGAGCCCATGGAAAACCATGGATGAAAAGGGTGCCAATACCTTCCCTTATCATAATCTACCCGTCGAACTCAAGAAACAATCTCAAAGGTATTTCTTGTGATTTTTCACCTTTACTTTTGGATAAAATAAAAGTCGATGGAGACTCTTGCTAACCGCAACATTTGCGATAAAACGCAAAACACCCAAGTCAGTTTTCCCACTGTATCACAAAACTGACGACTCTGCTGGGGAAAATTTAAAAGTGGGGTTACCTTAGGGCTAGATCACCTTTACTTTCTTTCTTTGTTTGACTTGTATGCTTTACATTTTGGTTCTTTGTTTGGGCTTGAATCCTCTACCCGTATTTGGGATACTTTATAGTTAAGTAGCAATACATTGTGGAAACTATGCGGGGTATACCGACACGATCTAAGCAATAACTACGTTAGTGCGACATATTTGTGGGTACCGGTAGCCCTTGAGTAGTCAAGGATAATACGTGGCCGTTGAGTAATGTCATGAAGCACTAATGAACTTTTAGAACCTTTACTTGACCAACTTGGCCATTAGGACGTAGTGAGATGACCAACTTTGGTGTAGTCCAAAGTTGGTAGATACTCGATACTACACTCATTGAGGTTTGATTTTTGGGATATTTCGGTCGCCATTTAAATAGGCTTGTGCTGAAACAATGATCAAAGAAACAAACCAATGATATTGAGCTTCTTAGAACCCGGTTACTATTTCTAGGACAAGTTTGAGCCAACTAAACTTCAAGAGGGTACTTACCTATGAGACTCCATGCAAGCCTAAACCTAAGGACTTGTTTGCTTTGTCTGTATATATTTACTTGTACATAACATCATAAACATCATAACATCATAATCATACTCACTAGCCATTTCATGGATTTTTGGGATTTATCTTTGTTCTGTTTTGTAGGACATGGATTCTATTTGCAGGAAAATCATTCAAGTAAACCTTGTAAGGATCTCTCCTCAACTCAAAGAGCTAGCATCAAGGATTCCTGAAAATTCTCCATTTATCGAAAGACATGGTTGCCTAATAAACTTGGTTACCTCCAACGCTGATGAAGACATGATGAAGGTGCTCTTTCAGTTCTTTGATCCCTTACACCATTGCTTCACATTTCCCGATTATCAACTTGTGCCAACTTTGAAAGAATTCTCCCAACTCTTAAGGATTCCCATTCTCAATCAACTACCTTTCAACAGTACGGAAAAATATCCAAAGCCCGAAGAGATTTCTCAAGCCCTACACTTGCAATCATCTGATATCATAACTAATTGGGAAACAAGGAGTGGTGTCAAGGGTTTCCTATCGAAGTTCTTGTTTGAGAAAGCCCAAAACTGTTGGAACTCTTTGGATTTGTAAGCCTTTGAGGAAATTGTGGCTCTCCTCATCTATGGGATGGTTTTGTTTCCAAATCCTGACCAACTCATAGATGTAAACGCCGTCAAAATCTTCATGTCTCGTAACCCGGTGCCTACTTTGCTAGGGACATCCTACATTCTTTTCACACTCGCACTATGAGGAAAAGATGTATCCTTATGTGTTGTACTCCTCTTTTGGAAAGATGGTTTATTTCACATCTTCCCCAATCTATATTGAAGAATGATCAAGGTTCAAGGTGGTCCCATAGGTTGATGACGCTCAGACATTCAGATATTCATTGGTGTTCCCGCTCTTTGGAGAATGTTACTATCATAGACCGTTGTAGAGAATTCCCTAATGTCCCTTTGCTTGGCATTAGAGGAGGTATCACTTACAACCCCTGCTTAGCTATGAGATGCTTATCCAAGGATTGGTATTCGACTACGAGAATGATAATTAAGGTTACCGTCAGAGGTTTGTCCGAGCCTGGAGGATGTTGAACAAGGTAGATAGCAAGACGTTAGGACACAAGAATTCCATTCCCCTCGAGGCTTACCTTAAATGGGTGCGATCTCATGCTCAGAAACTTGTGATGCCTTATCCTTCCATCTTACCAGTCATCATGGAGCCCGTGGTTGAAGGAGATGTTCCCTACACTATCCTCCATCCCGACATTCCTACCTCTCTCGAAGACTTACAAAAGGGTTGGATCCAGCTGAAGGAAGAACGAGATACTTTCGAGGCTCAGTTCTATGCTAGTGAAAAGATGGTCTTGGAGCTTACGAAGAAGCTACAAGAAGAGAAAAGTGTGAATGCCTATCTCGCACCGAAGAGGATGCGTTCAATCTTTTTATTTTAGAAAGTTGTTTTGTAAGCCCAAGAGGCATGATGTAATCTTTCTTGTTTTGTCTAATGAGAATTAACGTTGTTCATTATTTTGTCTATACATATTTAAATTTCATTAATCCTTGAAATCATTTGCATATACATATTCCATGCATCATAACATGACAGGTTTTCGCATAACAGGTTTCCTTATCTTTCTGTTGTTTATTTCAGCAAGATGGATCTAGAGAAAACTGTGACAAAACTCCAAGCCCAAAATTCCCAGTTTCAGTAAGCTCTACTAGCCCTAGCCAAGGGACGGCAGGATATGATGGCTTTGTTGGCCGTTAAGAAGAAGCCAAAGAAGAAAGCTCTACTCAACATGGGTAGAAGGTTCAAAGAGACAATCCGTCAAATCCCAGTAGAAGAAGATTCATCCGAAGAGGACGAGAACCAGATTAGTGAGGTCAAGAGTACTCAAGCTGATTGTATCAATGATCAAGTATCCGATGATGATTATTTTAACGAGCAGTACCCACCCGCTGATATCAAATACAAGCAGTTAGAAGACATATTGAAAGCTGTTGAAATCCAAGCTGTCCCCGGCTTAGATTTTGATGATTTGGGTTTGATGTATGGGGTAGTCATTCCCCACAAATTCAAAATACCAATCTTTGTAAAGTACGATGGGGTTTCTTGTCCAAAACTCCATTTGAAACCTTATATGCGCAAGATACAGCCACACACTACTGATAAGAAGCTCTGGGTTCACTTTTTCCAAGAAAGCTTGATTAGAACACAACTTGAATGGTTTTACCAGTTAGATAGTTCTCATATCAATACTTGGGAGGATTTAGCTATTGCCTTCTACCATCAGTATCAGTACAACGCCAACTTGGCGCCAACAAGGGTTCAGTTACAAGATATGACCATGGGGAAGAATGATGGATTTAAGGAATATGCGCAAAAGTGGAGAGACCTTGCTAGTAGGGTCCAACCTCCCTTGACTGGTAGGGAGCACATATACATGTTCATGGGCACTTTATCTGGTCCTTTCTTTAATCTGTTGGTTGGCTTCTCTTCTTCTGGTTTCATTGAATTGATCTTAATCGGCGAAAGAGTTGAAAGTGGCATCAAAAGTGGGAATATCTATGTGGCATCTACCTCCACTCCCAACCATATCAAAAAAACCTTTTGCTGCAAAGAAGGAAGTCAATGTTGTGTATGGGGAAAGGGCCCATACCAAGAAGAATGACCACCCGTCTGTTAATGTTTTCTGAATCTCTAATCCAACTCCTACTCCAAGACCATCCGCAAATCATCAACGTTTTGAAACTCCAAGAAGACAATTTACAAGGTCAGGCATGTCACTGTCCCAAGCCCTTCAACATTTGCTCAAGGCTAATTTAGTGACTTTGCGCGATCCTCCTGCCAACCCTGACACCTCGTCACCAAAGTATAATTCAAACGCTAAGTGTGCTTACCATTCAAGCAGCCCTGGGCACGAGACTAACCAGTGCTGGGCCTTGAAGAACAAAATCCAGGATTTAATTGATAATAAAACTATTGAGTTTGATCCTCCTCCAACACCGAATGTAATTACCGCTCCAATGCCGAAGCATGACAAAGGTGTTAATGTTGTCGAAGATACAATTTTTATTGCCTCTGTTGAAGAATTGACTACTCCGCTGAATATAATCAAGAACAATCTGTTGAAAGCCAGGATCTTCCCTGGCTGTGAAAAAGACTGTGTGTGCTGTACAAGACAATGCAATGGTTGTGAAAGGATGAAGAAAGGCATACAAAGCTTGATGGATAGCCACGAAATTCTGTTTGAAAAGACTCCACTTGCCAAGAGTTTGATTAACAAATATGAAGACCTCTCCATTATTACCATCTCAAACAAACCTATTAGGATCACCTCCAAAGGTCCTATTAGGATTTCAAATGGACCCACCATTTCTCCATTAATAATTACCAATCCCGGACTGATTCCTTACTCTTCAAATAAAATGGTACCATGGAATTACGGTGCTGAGGTATTCTATCATGGGATTAAACAAGATGCCTGGATCGGAGAAGAAAAAGATGACGATGTTGGCAACATAGCTGGCTCAAGCAAAGTAACTAGAACTGGGAGAATATTCTCACCCAATATCTCACCTCCAGTAGTTACAAAGACGCCCATCCGTATTACTGACACCAAGCCAAATACCGATACCAGAGGGAAAGGGAAGGTCAGTGAGCCTGATGTGATTGAAGTACCCTCCAAGGACATAACTAATTAAGAACCCTCCACCCGTGAGATGGACGAGATCCTGAAGATCATAAAAAGAAGCGACTTCAAAATTGTAGAACAGTTGGGGAAAATCCCTTCTAAGATTTCAATGTTGTCATTGCTGCTTTGCTCCGATGCCTATGCTCGAACATTAATCAAGTTCCTAAAAAAGCTCATGTCCCCCATGAGACAACAATAGACCAATTTGAGAATTGCGTGGCTATCCTGACAGCTGATAATGGATTGGGATTTTCAGATGCTGACTTAACACCTCTCGGGAAAAACCACAACAAAGCTTTACATGTTTCTATCGAGTGCAAAGGGACTACCTTAGAACATGTGCTAGTTGACATTGGTTCTTCTCTGAATGTATTACCCGATGGGGCATTGGACCGTCTTGACTGTGAAGATTTAATCTTGAAGCCAAGTGATATCATCGTAAGGGCGTTTGATGGATTAAAGAGGACTATTCATGGGGAAGTAGATCTTCCAATCAAAGTGGGATCCCAAATATTTAACTCCACCTTCTATGTTATGGATATTTTCCCTGTCTATTCTTGTATGTTAGGTCTCCCGTGGATTCATAAAGCTGGGGCAGTGACCTCAACCCTCCATCAGAAACTCAAATGTCTAGTCAAGGGCAGAATAGTCACCATCTGTGGGGAAGAAGAGTTTATGGTGAGCCACATTAACTCTTTCAAGAATGTAGATATGGATGGAGAATTCATTGAAACCCCATGTCAAGCCCTTGAGGTTGTACCACCGATGATTGCTGATACTAAATATTCTTCTGATGAGTCCAAAGTTGTTAAGGCCGCGCCAAAGATGGTTTCAGTCAAGGATGCTCGCGCGGAAATTGAAGAAGGAAACTGTGATACTTGGGGGCAACTCCTTGATATCCCATTTAAAGCAGACAATTTTGGTTTGGTCTTCACCGTCAAATCTCAGAAGGAAGTGAGGCGTGCTCGTGCTGTAAAGCCACCTCTCCGCATTGGAAGTCATACAGTCAACACCATAGGTGATTCTGATGAAGAAGCTGCATTTGAAGAATGGGTGTATCCAACTACTAAGGAGCTGAAGAATTGGCATACAAAGGACTTTGTGCCCATCTCCTTCATTAAGGAGTAATCTACTTGTTATTGCTTTTCTTTCAATTCAAAAACTTGTTGTCTGTAATATTCAAGCAATGACTTTTAAGCCATGTTCCTGGCCCGGGGAATTTTGGTCCATTTGTCAAGGGTTTTATTTATATTCATCTAATCATATGATTATTCAGTAGATTGGACTCTTTTTCATTCAAATATTTGTGTTCATTGTCTTTCCTTTCTTTCAAATACATTTTTCAAAAAAATAGCCATGTATCTTACATGCGCACACACACACACACACACTCTTGCAGGTCCACATCCACTCTGGATCATATTGCCAATGAATCTACTATTGCCGACTATGACTTTGAATGTCCTATCAACTAAGCCGAAGACGAAGGAGAGGAAGATTGTGACATACCGGGAGAACTATCCAGACTTCTATTACAAGAGTAAAAAGCTATTCAACCGCACGAGGAGTCAGTTGAAGTCATCAACCTGGGTACTGAGGCAGATAAGAAGGAAATCAAGATCGGCGCTAACTTGGAAGGCAGTGTCAAGAGTAGTTTAGTTTAGATGTTGCATGATTATGTGGAATTATTTGCTTGGTCTTATGAAGATATGCCTGGGTTGGATACCGACATCGTAGTTCATCGTCTGCCGACAAAATAAGACTGTCCGCCTGTCAAGCAAAAGGTTCGTCGCATGATGCCTGATATGTCTGAAAAGATCAAAGCTGAAGTGATGAAACAGTTTGATGCAGGGTTCCTAGCTGTGACATCCTATCCTTAATGGGTTTCCAATGTGGTGCCAGTGCCAAAGAAAGACAGGAAAGTTTGCATGTGCGTAGACTATAGGGATCTGAATAGGGAAAGCCCCAAAGATGACTTCCCTCTACCATATATTGACGTCTTAGTTGATAATACTGCTCAACATAAAGTCTTCTCTTTCATGGATGGCTTTTCAGGCTGTAATCAAATAATGATGGCTCCCGAAGACATGGATAAGACTACTTTCGTTACGCAATAAGGCACCTTCTGCTACAAGGTCATGCCGTTCGGACTAAAGAATGCAGGGGCAACATATCAAAGGCTATGGTAGCTTTATTTCATGACATGATTCATCATGAAATATAAGTATATGTGGATGATATGATTTCCAGATCACAAACTGAAGAAGAACATCTCGATCACCTGCACAAATTATTCGAGAGGCTGAAGAAGTACAAGCTGAGGTTAAACCCTAACAAGTGCACGTTTGGAGTATGCTCTGGAAAGCTTCTAGGTTTTATTGTCAGAAATAAAGGCATTGAAGTTGATCCTGCCAAGGTAAAGGCCATCCAAGAAATTCCAGTCCCTCATTCTGAAAAGGAAGTTAGAGGATTCTTGGGTCGTCTCAATTACATTTCCCGTTTCATATCACACTTAACTGCTACTTGTGAGCCACTCTTCAAACTCTTGAAGAAAGATCAAGTGTCAGATGGAACGATGAATGCCAGATTGCCTTTGACAAAATCAAAGAATACCTACAAGAACCTCATATTCTCATGCCTCTAGTTGAAGGAAGACCCTTGATTATGTACTTGACAGTACTAGAAAATTCTATGGGGTGTGTTTTGGGCCAATATGACGAGTCTGGCCGAAAAGAGCATGTTATTTATTACCTGAGAAAAAAGTTTACCGACTGTGAAACCAGATATTCACTGCTCGAGAAAACTTGCTTCACTCTGGCATGGGTTTCTCGCCGGATAAGACAGTATATGTTGACTAATACCACTTTGTTGATTTCTAAGATGGACCCAATCAAGTACATCTTCGAGAAACCTGCCCTTTCCAGACGTATAGCCAGATGGCAAATAATCTTGACTGAGTATGACATTTAATACACGACCCAAAAGGCCATTAAAGGAAGTGTACTAGAAGATCATTTGGCCCATCAAGTTGTGGATGATTATCAGTCAATGAATTTCGACTTCCTTGATGAAAACATCATGCTGGTAACCGACTGTGCAAAACCTGGACCATATGACGGACCTGAACAAGGATCCCGATGGAATATGGTATTCGATGGGGCTTCCAATGCCTGAGGTAACGGAATTGGTGTTGTGGTCATCTCCCCTGAAGGTTGCCACACTCCTTTCACTTCCAGACTTTGCTTCGATTGCAGAAACAATATGGACGAGTATGAAGCATGCATCTTAGGTCTGAAAGCTGCTATTGACTTAAGGATCAAGAATTTGGATGTGTTTGGGGATTCTGCCCTAGTAATCAGCCAAGTAAAAGGAGATTGGGATACTAAACACCCTAATCTTATCCCTTACAAGGAACTTGTGCTATCCCTAATTCCTTACTTCGAAGAGATCACTTTCGAACACTTCCCTAGGGAAGAAAACCAGTTGGCTGACGCTTTGGAAACCATGTCTTCAATGTTTAAGGTCAGATGGGACAACGAAGCCCCTATGATAACAATTGAAAGATTTGATGAGCCTGCATATTCCTATGAGCTTGACACCGATGCGGAAAAACCATGGTACCATGAGGTGATGAGATACCTTGAAGCACAAGAGTATCCAAAGGGGGAATCTATCAATGACAGAGGAAATTATACAAGCGAAACCATGATTCAACTCTACTCCGGTGTGTGGACAAGAAGGAGACAGAGGAAATTATGGAAGACATGCACGATGGACTCTTTGGTACTCATTCAAGTGGACATACGATGGCTAAGAAAATCTTAAGAGCCGATTACTATTGGTCAACAATGGAGACTAATTGCCATCAACATTCAAGAACTTGTCACAAATGTCAAATCTACGCTGACAAGGTCTATGTGCCTACCATCCCTCTGAATGTCATGACCACGTCGTAGCCATTTGCAATGTGGGGCATTGACATGATTGGAGAGATCAAGTCCACCGCCTCCAACGGACATCGCTTTATTCTTGTTTCTATCGACTATTTTACCAAATGGGTCGAAGCCGCCTCATTTGCCTCAGTCACCAAGAATGTGGTAGCCAGATTCATCAAACACAACTTCATCTGCCGTTATGGTATCCCCGAAAGGATCATCACCGACAATGGGACTAACCTCTACAATGCTATGATTACTGAGCTTTGCACTCAGTTTAAGATCAAGCATCACAATTCTTCTCCATATAAACCGAAAATGAACGGCGCAGTCGAAGCGGCCAACAAGAATACCAAGAAGATTGTGCAAAAGATGGTAGTAACCTATAAGGATTGGCATGAGATATTGCTGTTTTCTCTACATGACTATCGTACTTCAGCTAGAACATCAACTGGGGAAACTCCCTTTTCCTTAGTCTATGGCATAGAAGCTGTTTTGCCAGTGGAAGTTCAGATTCCCTCGTTAAGGATTATGAATGAGGCAGGCCTAGGTGAAGACGAGTGGATTCAAACGAGATTGGATCAGCTGAACCTGATTGACAAAAAACAATTGGCTGCTGTTTGCCATGGTCAAACGTACCAACCAAAAATGGATAATCAAGGCTTTCAACAAAAAGATCAAGCCTCGAGTATATCAAGTTGGTGATTTGGTGATAAAACGCATCATTCCACCACAAGGCGACCCCAGAGGCAAATGGACTCCTACCTATGAAGGGACATTTGTTGTCAAGAGAGTTTTCTATGGAGGTGCCATGATGCTGACCACCATGGATGGTGAGGATTTCCCACATCCCATAAACACGGACATAGTTAAAAAATACTACGCATAAGAGACCCGTTAGGTTAACACACCTAAGCAAAATAAGGGCATCCCGACAAACCAAAAGGTTTGGGCAAAAATTAGGGATATATGAAAAAGATTGTACACCCGGCAAGTTGAAAACCCAAAAGGGAGACTTGGGCAAAAAAGGGTACCCTAGTGGGATGAAAACCCGAAAGGGGGGTCCAGGCAAAACTTAAGGATTAAAAGCGTATGACTATGTTCCGTGGAATCAACACAGTCAATTTTATCACTAATGTCCAAGTTCAAACGGTCCAAGATCAATCCAATCAACTTCTATCAATGGAAAGGGACATTCGAAGATATTGGGGCAATAGTAGAGTTGGAAGGCAATGAGATCATTTCACATGGCTATTTGTTTTTCATTCTCAATTTTGTTTTTCTTTCAACGATTTCCTCTTACTAGGATCTTCGTCTCTCTGTACAAAAACACATATTCATGGGAAAATATCAATACAAATATACTTTGAAGTGCATAATTTTTGTCTTTGTTTTGAATGCAAATTTGTCCAATGACTAAAATTGAATGAACATATGCATATGAACATAATTAAGACTATTTGGAACATGTGTTCTGCGAAGCAGCAATAAGCATCTCTTTAATGTATATGAAATATCCCCAAAGAGTTATCTCATTATCATTATCCCCACAAGGACGGCTGCAATAAACCTTTCCCCAACAAGTTTTATTTCCCTAACAATCATCGAGGAACCACATAACTCCCCAGTCGAGTTCAAATTTCTCCAACATACAACAATCAAGACACCACGAAATTCCCCAGATGAGCATATCTTCCCCAGTTGAGCATATCTTCCCCAACCAAGGCTATTATCCCCAAGCGAAGTTTATCCTCCCCAGTTGAGTGTATCCTCCCCAAGTTGAGTATGTCCTACCCGACTGAGTCTACACTCTCGAGTTTGAATTTTCTTTCAGATTATTGCAAATCATAGGGCCAGAACCCCTGATCCCCAGTAAAGATGTCAGCAAAGCCTTTACTACTTCTAAAAAGATACTATGAAGCCTGGACCCGACCAGATATTAGCATAATTTTCAAGTAATTACTGAAACCTGGACCCGACCAGATAACAGATTTGAATACCTAAAACCTGGACCCGACCAGATAATAGTTGATCTCAATTTCAAGATACTATGAAACCTGGACCCGACCAGATAATAGTCTAACTCTTCAAGGGTATAGAAGAACCTGGACTCAACCCGACCAAGGTTTAACTTCTTTTCCCCAGTAGAATTTGTCTTTGTCCCAACAAATTACTGTGAAACTTAGATCCGACCAGATATCAGTTTTCAATTTCATCTTTTCAAGCAAGTTGTTGTGAAGCCTGGATCCGACCAGATAGCAATTACCCTCAGAGATTCGTTGTGAAACCTGGAAACCAACCAGGTAACAACTAAACCCCTAAACAATTTATTGTGAAGCCTGGACCCAACCAGATAGAAATTGACCTCATCAATCTCAGAAACCTGCAAAGCCTGGACCCGACCAGATGACTGTTTTTCAAACAGTTTATTGTAAAACCCAGAGCCCGACCAGATAACAACTAACTATGATCCCCAGAGAGACGCTATGAAGCCTGGACTCGACCAGATAATAGTATAACTTTCCAAAAACCATGAAACCTGGACCCAGCCAGATAATAGTTACCACTTCAAGTTACTGCAAAGCCTGGATCCGACCAGATAACAGTTAACTTCTGTATCCCCAACAAGTTGTTGTGAATCCTGGATCCGACCAGATAACTATTCAATTTCAAGAAAATTTCCTGCAAAGCCTGGAATTCGACCAGATAACAGTTAATTTGTCTCTTCCCCCAGTAAGTTACCGTGAAGCCCGGATCCGACCGGATAGCAGTTGACTACTTCATCCTCAACAAATCGTGAAGCCTGGATTCGACCAGATAACATATGACATTCAAGCAATATTCCCTAGCGGAAGCATCCTTTCAATAAAGTGTGAAGAATATGCATATTCTTCATTCCCAACGGTAATCAGGGATTCAACCCCCCAGAATTTCCTCAGCAGCAGTCAGGGATTTATTTTCCCGGACAACAACATACATCTCACATTCATACGTCATAACATGTACATACCATATGCATTTAACATAATACCACATCTGGTGAACATAATGCAGATATCTGCATTTTACTAACTCTTTTCCTCACAGGTAAAACATCAAGTTTTGGTATAAATCAACAAGATATTTATGTTGATGCCTCTTCCATAATTTACCAACATTCCTCCAAAAGGAATCTATAAGCCCATTCACCATCCATCTTCGAGTGCAAATTTCTGGGCACTCTAGTGTTCAATCATCTTTCATCTTCAAGTCATGAATGGCGGATTCGCCAATCTAACTCTTCAGGTTTAAGAAGATTGAACAGGGGAAGATGTTGTACCCCAAAATTTTCCCTCTCATTTATCAAATATTTTCTCACAAAGACCTCTCTTGGTTCAAGACTGCACTAGGTTTGATCAGCTCAAGACACCTCCTTAAGCACTGATGACCAAAATTATGGTATGACATTGCACAAGGATAATTGAACTTTTAATGCTTCATATGACTACAATGGATCATTATGGACCCCAAAGATTACTCATGTCAAGTTTCAAGCCTTAGATCACACTTTTGCTCAGTCAATTAAGCAGTTGACCTAAAAATCAGTTGTATTGGGGAAAAAGTCAACTATGGCCAACTTACAGTCAAACTTCATAATTTTTTATCCACGTCAACATTATAAACTCATATGTATCATTTGATCAAGTTTGGACCATAATTCCTCAAGAATTTTGATCAAATCATCAAAAGGGCAAAATGGTCAAAATTAGGGTTTTGATTGAGAAGGGGCAATTTCTAATTTTTGACCTAGCAAATGGTCAATTTGTTTGAATCATGATTTCAAGAGTTCAATTGCATCATTTTTACCTAATGGAATGACCTAAAACATTGCTCAAGATCAATTGGATTGATAGTGAATTTTCAGTCAACTGATCAAAAGTTCAATTGTACACTAAAAAGTCAAACTTTGACTTTTTGGTCAAAATTCAATGTCAAAGATCACAATTCATCAAAACATGTCAAAATATGAAACTTATTCATCAAGAAATCAAAAATTCAAGATTTCATTTTGAAAAGTCAAAGTTTTATAACTTGGAAATTTTTCCAAGTGTTTAAAACTTCATGTTTTTTCATAACTTTAAGCCAATTTTTCACCATGATGCAAGAGGATTCAGAAGAAACTTTCAACATGAAAGTTGTAGATATCCATGAAATATAAAACATTTCTTTACACAACTTATTCTAAAAGTGCATGGATCTCAAGTTATTAATTCATAAAGTCATGGTCTTAAAATTAAACACTTAGTGAAATTTTGCCCTAGTTTTGATCAGGATTTTGACCTAACTTCATGGAACTTTTTCATATAGTTCCAAGGGGAATTTTAAAAAGTTATTCAAAGAGGGGTTGTAGAGCACATTTCAACATTTCCATAATGTCCAAGAACTCCTTGAGATCATTCTTGAGCAGGGAGAATCGAAGAGGTGAAGTTAGGGTTTTCACACTTGAAATACAAGTAATTTTGTGATGAACAAGATTCAAATTTCAAACCTATGCTGCATAATATCTACTTTATAGGCCTCAAACTTGTTAAGAACTCCATAATTAATTTCTTACACAACTGTTAGAGGTCTCAATTCAAGCATTCAATGCAAAGCCATGCTTTATATCCATTTTAGGAAGAAAGTTCACAATGCCATTTTGATAAAGTAGCTTTTGGCACAAAACTTGTTCTTGAGCCTTGCAATTGTTTTCTTCTAATCATACATGTCCTATAACTCAAGAGAAGTTTGTCTAAACACTTACAATCACTCAGCCCATGCTTGTACTTCCTCTTGGAACCATACTTCTCACTTTTTTTCAAAATCAAGTAACATAACAATCAGCTTATATCTTGTACTTCTGACCCTCTCAAGCACAAAAACCTTCTCATTACTTATTTACAAGTAATTTTCCACAAATCACACACATGCTTGAGCCCTGAAAAGACCAAGAACTCATATTTACATCTCAGACCTCCATTGTTACATATTCTGGCCAGAAATCCCAAAACCAAAAAACAACTCGTGCGTTTCTTGGCCTCTTGCTTGCAAAAGCTTCCAAGAATCATACACAAACAATCCAATAACATGTTACAGTTCTGTAACACCATCTTCCTCCATTTCCAAGTTCAAAAACAGAGCACTGCAAGTGAACTTCTCCAGACCATTTCAACCATTCTTCAACCAAGCTAATAATTGCATTAGCTTCCTGGGACCTCAGTGGAGCTATTCTGATCATCACAACACCTTGAGGAGTGCTCAAACTCAGAATACGATTTCCAGTTTTGAGGTAAGTTTCCTTAACTTTGAACTCTTCATACAAGCATCATTAATGGTTTATTTGTGAATGAAAAATGTAGATATCATTGCCCTAAAGCTAACCATGTCCATAGTTTTCATTTATGTTGCTTGAGCTTAGAGAATTTTAAGGTTGAAGTTTCAGAAATTTTTAGGGTTCAGATTAGGGCCATTAAAATTCATGTTTGTCTTTGATCTATAATTTTATTGCTTTACATTTCTGAAATCGTGAGGAAAATTTTCCATAAGATTTATGTTTACACTTTTGCAAATGGATGAGAAATGATCAAGATGCAGGTACTCTGGCTGGGCGTGAGGTTGAAGATGAAGTTCAGGCCATGGACTTGATTTCTAATATATATTTATTGTTTTGTTTATATGAACGGATGTATAGCCACCCCAGTGGTAAAGCGCGCGCCTTTTAACCTTTGGGACCTGGGTTTGAGCTCTACTGGTACCCTTTTGCTTATTTTCTCATTTTTTTCCTCACATTTTTTATGTTTGTTTACGGCGCTGGGCCCCCTGTGTTGGGCCTGGTATTTTTTCTCACTTCATACTCCCTGCTCACTATTCACACCCTTGGCCCATTTTATTTTCCTTTTTCTTTTTTTATTTATTTGTTTTCTTTAATATTTTATTTAATATTAGAAAAATCAGAAAAAAAAATATATAAAATATTAGATTTATATTTTGATATAGTTTATTTGTTTTTACAATAAAAATTGTTTTTATTTAATCATACTTTATCTATTTTACTAATTAATTTGTAAATTTAATTAGAACCTAGGGTTTTAATTATTTATTTTACAATTAAAAAACATACTTTTAAAACCAAAAAAGACCAAAAATATTTTATAATACCATATATTATTTTCAAGACAAAAAAGACATTAAAAATATTTTTCTTACAAACTTAATTTCTTTTTCTTTCTTAATCAATTAATATTTAGATTAGGGTTTTATTTAATTTTCTTTTCCTAATTAATTTAGGTTTACTTTTACTAATTTAACTAATTATTTGCTTTTGGTTAATTAGGTTAAAAACCAAACCCTTTCCTAAAAAATCCAAACAAAATATCCATTTTCTTTATATTTACATTGTTGTATATTTATTCATTTTTGTACATTATTTATCCAAATTCAATATGGTTGTAATAGATAGTTAGGTTTATTTTTTTGCAATCCTCATTTGTAATTTGTACACCCCCTTCCCACAAGTATTGTAATAGCGTAGTAATTTTAAATTCCGCAATTTATCGCTTTATATACAAATGCTAGTAATTAGGGTTTTGTATGGAAAGATTAAAACCAATCAATTAGCAAACCATAATCAAAGACAAATCAAGTATTAAAATCAATACACTCATACACAAGCACCCCTTAGGGTAAATCTACTTGGTTGCCTTATAAAAAATGGCCATATTACGCATGTGAGGTATCTTAGCAAAAACAAGCAAAATACAAGATCATAGTCCCTCGATGACGCCATCAAAAGTTACCTTTCAAAATGATCTTAGTCCCTAACGAAAGATTCTAAGATACCTTACAACATTGCTAATCATGGTTATACGATGACCCACACCCGTCCTGTTTACATCCAAAGATAGGGTTACTTACCAAATCAATGGTAAGATAACAATGTCAAAGGAAAGGGGAAATGAACATGAAAGACTTTTTGAGCAGGTAGATTGTTCCTAGTTACTTGCTCATTTGCAAAATAAAACATCCTTTCTATTTTCAAAATAAACAACAACACTTTCAAAATCATCTTTCAAACTTGAAAACATTTTAAAAAGATCAACACTTTGTATACATTCTTACGAACGAGAATCATTACAAAGTTTGCCTAAGCGATGGCGCCTTTTCAAAATACTTTCAAAAAACACACAAAGCACAATTTCAAACAAAAGCAAGTGATCTAGCAAGTAACTAAGAGCCCATGGAAAACCATGGATGAAAAGGGTGCTAATGCCTTCCCTTTTCATAATCTACCCCCCGAACTCAAGAAACAATCTCAAAGATCTTTCCTGTGCTTTTTCACCTTTCCTTTTGGATAAAAGAAAAGTCGGTGGTGACTCTTGCTAACCGCAACATTTGTAATAAAACGTAAAACATCCAAGTCAGTTCTCCCACCGTATCACACCTTGCAATATCAACATGTTTGTCATCCAAGATATAGTATATAAGATAAGCAGTACCCAAAGGAATGGAAGAGGTATGACTTCTGGGCCTTATGTTGTAAAGGACCAAAGTCATTAATACCTGAATCTTGGTTTTGACATTCTTCCTTAAGAACTTCTTTGGAGGCACATAGAATTAGTCTTATAGGATTCACATGTCAACACAAGCTTACTTGTAACCAGACTAATGTCCCAATTACCATGAGTTAGGTGCTCTGCAAACACATTAACTTCTCATTCCAAAAAAGTTAGAGGGTCGCCAAGATATGCATTTATGGCATCCATACTAAAAGAAATGTCCCTCCCTCTCACCATGATCATGAATGAAAAAGGCTGATCACCACTAGGCATGACATTAACATAGAACTCCCACATTATCTCATAATTCAGGTTAGTTGGAGGAGTGACCATCTTTTGCCATTTCATTTCTTCAATGGTCTTCAAGCAAGCCTTAAATTCACCCTCCAAATCATTTTTGAAAGTGCGCTTATACCAAATGTTTCTCTTAAAAAGTTCTATATGTCACACCTCCTGCTTTGGCCACTTGAATTTATCACGGTTGTAGCCAGTAGTTATGGGCCTGGAAGATTGGCCAACAACAATGTTTTACTTTTTAGAACCAAACAATTTAGGACCCATTTCTGCAAAATTTAAACAAAACCAGCACAAACCACATCAAAAATATATAAGCATCACAAGAACCTCTTATTACACCACTAATAACATCAAAACAATCTACTGAACCACCAAAATTACAAACAAGAAAAGTTAGGCAAGGGAAATGGCTCCTAGTGCCAGAATTTGGACTTAGTGCAAAAAGTGCTTTTGCCCAAAAATGCTTCTGCGCAAAAAGTGCTTATGCATAGAAGTTTTTCCCCTAAAACTTAATTCCAGCATAATTTTCACAAAAACTAACTTAGCCTAGCATCTAATTCCATACAATTACATACTATATTATCCATAAACATGCATAATCAAGAAAATGGTTAACAATCTAACATTTCAAATCTGAAATTGAAACCTAAACAGTACCCATATATACAAACATTGATAATATGGGAAAATAATAAAGACTTACCAGATAGTTGATGCTAAAAGTGCAGATGTAGAGAGAACTTCATGCAAAATGCAATGGGTTTGAGTTTGTGGGTTGAGAGAATAAAGAGGTTAGGATTTCAAGTGAGGAGGAGTGATTGAAATTTAACATTAAAATTTTGTATGGATGATTCGAGCAAAATGGGCCAAATGGGTGCTAAAATGGGATTTGGTAAAAGTGGGCATGGCTTGGTAAAAAAAATTAACTGTCAAAGTAGAGGGCGCTTAGCGTGTGTAGAAGCTCAATGCACGCTTATCACCCATAGATAATTCTTGGCATGAATAGGTTTATAATGAAACTCACAAATGCACCCAAATGCATGCTTCTCACCCACTTTCACCATCACTACCTATACTACTTAAATGCAAATCTCTTAAAACTTACAAAATTGGGTTGCCTACTAACCAGCTCTTGTTTAACGTTAATTAACTCGATGTTTTTCAGTGACTTCAAGGATCATCTAGAGGAATAGTTGTTGTGAGCTAATCAATTTCACCACCAAGTTAAAGCTTCAATCTTTGACTATTGGCAATCCAACTTTATTTTGAAACTAGATCTTCTAAGACAATTGCACCATAATGCTTCACCTCCTTAATTTTGAATGGCCCCGACCATCCGGACTTCAATTTTCCCAGGAACAGTTTAAGTCGAGAATTGAACAACAACACCATTTGTCTAGGTTTGAAATCTTTTGTGAGGGTTTTCTTGTCATGGTACTTCTTGACCTTTTTCTTGTAGCGTTTGTGGGAATCATAATCTTGAAGTCTCATTTCATGCGATTCATGCAACAACAACTTTCTATTTTCTCCGGATAATTTTTAATCAAAGTTTAGAAACTTAAATAAGAATGCCTTGTGATCCGACTCCACTGGAAGGTGACATGCTTTACCATAGACCATTTGAAAAGGTGTAAGACCAATTGGGGCTTTGAAAGCGGTATAATACACCCACAAAGCTTCATCAAGATTGATAGACTAGTCTTTTCTTGAAGCAGAAATGATTTTCTCCAAGATTTTCTTGATTTCTCTATTAGAAACCTCAGCTTTCCCATTTTATTGAGTTTGAATTTGAATTATTCAAACTGAATTATAAACTATGTCTATTTATATACAACTAACTTGTACACTAAGTAGACTAACAAACTCTAATTGGGTTTGGGTTTGGATTACTCAACTTGGATTATATCTTATATCTCTACATACCCCTTATAATCCAAGTTGTCGAACATATGCTAATCATATTCAATATGAACTATTCATAATTTCTTTCTCAAATTCAAGAGTATGTTGATCTTCAATCCTTTGATAAAAATGTTGGCCAATTGTGCTTCACTTGAGCAATGCCTTACTTCAATTTCACCTTGATTTACCTTCTCCCTTAAGAAGTGAAATCTAGCTTCTATATGCTTACTCCTTCCAAGAAGAACTGGATTCTTTGCAAGATTTATGGTTGACATATTGTTAATCTGCAGCATCAGGGGTTTCTTCACTTCGACTTCCATTTCTTAAAGCACAAATCTGATCTAAATTGCTTGACAAACATAATAGTATCCTGCTATATATTCAGCCTCACACGATGATAATGCCACCACAGGTTTATTTCTCGAGCATCGTGATATTGGGGCACAAAAGACTTCAAATAAATAACCAGTTGTGCTTCATTAATCTTCCTCCTCTCAACACCAACCAACATCTAAATAGCAAGTAATTGTAGCTTCTTTGCTTTTAGAATCTTGTCAAAATAGAATTCTACAATTTATCGATCCTTTTAAGTATCTCAAGATTCTTCTTGCAGCCTTCATGTGCGACACTCTGGGTTCACTCATGTATCTTCTCACTAATCCAACTGTGAAATGTATATCAGGTCAACTGTTGCACACATATCTCAGACATCCAACTATTTGTTTAAAAAAGTTACATCGACTTTGTCTTGCTCTCAATGCTTCTCCAATTTCAAATTTGTTTCGATAGATGAAGGTGTTGGAGTCAAATCATCAATCATGAATATCTTGAATATCTATTTGACATACTTCTTATGTATCACCATTCCTTGCTTTGACATTTGAAATTCCATGCCTAGATAAAAATACGATTTTCCCAGGTCCCACATTTCAAATTCCCTTATCATCAGCTCTTTGAATTTGACAAGTTCTCTAAGCTATTTCCAGTTACCAGCAAGTCATCGATATATAAGCAGATGATTGTTATATTTTATGCCATAACCCAAACATAGAGACCATACTCAGAGTTTCATCTCATGAAATCCAATTCGACTAAATATGAGTAGATCTTCTTGTTCCATGCCCTAGGTGCCTGTTTGAGGCTATATAGTACTTTGTGCAACTTATACACCTTACTCGCTTCCTTCTAAATCACTAACCTACGAGGTTGTGTGACATAGTCCTCTTTTTATAAGGGTCCATTAAAAAAAATTGACTTCACATCTAAGTGAAACGTTGACCAGCCTTGCTTGTATGCCAAGGCTACCACTAGTCGGACAATCTCGAATCTTGCTACTAGAGCAAATACTTCAGAGTAGTCGAGTCTTGCTCTTTAAAGAAATTCTCGATCTACCAATATCTCCTTATGTCTTGCTATCGATCCATCAACATTGTGTTTCAACTTTAACACCTACTTTACTTCGATAGTTTTTGTATGGGCTGGAAATTTGACTAACTCCTATGTGTTATTTCTTTCAATTCAATGTAACTCTTTGACCATAGCTGACTTCCATTGTTTATTTTTAAGGCCTCGCTATAGTTGATTGGTTCAGCACCTACAAGTAAAGAAATATAAACTAATTATCCATCTGGTGTTACTTCATCATCACCAATCACTTCATAGTCTTGAAGTCTTATTGGACTAAATCTAGTTCTTTGAGGTCTTTGGCTTGTGTTAGCGACACCCTCTTTGACTTCAAATGTGTCGGGAATGTCAGCAACTGTTTCGACTGAAATATCGAAAATTTCTTTTACTTCGACTTCATCAGTTTCTTCGTCGAGCTCATAGCTCACCAATGGCTCGTTAGTTGCATCATCAGAATTCCAATCCTAAGCAGAATTCTCATCAATCAAAATGTCTCGAATATCACAATTTTTTCATTAATTGGATTTAATAGCCTGTATGCACCAATTTTATGATAACCTATCAGAATCATAGGTTCACTCTTGCATCAGAAACATGCTTGTAACATATAAAGAAAAACTCCTTCAGATGACTCACTGATGGTCGTTTTCCACTCCACACTTCTTCAGGAACCTTGTTCTTTAATTTCCTAGTAGGGAACCTATTTAGAATATAAACAGCAGTAGAAAAAACTTCACCCCATAAGGATTTTGGCAAATTCTTTTGCTTTAACATGCGTCTCGCCATATCCAATATGGTCATATTTCTTCTTTATGCAATTCCATTTTTTTGAGGCATATAAGGAGCAGTTACTTCATGATTGACACCATGTTATGCACATAACTCTTCAAACATCTTGGATGTGTATCATCCACCTCCATCTGCTCGCAGAACTTTGATCGTCTTTTCACTCTGGTTTTCGACAAGTATCTTGAATCTCTTAAAGATTTCGAAAACTTTATCCTTTTGCTTGATCACATAGATCTAGAGTTTTCAATTGTACTCATCGACAAATGATACGAAATACATGTTTCTGCCAATGGTATCTTCTTCGAATGGGACACATACATCTGAATGTACAACTTCAAGTATGAAGGAGGATCTCGTTGGCATAGTCGAAACGAAATACTTTTTGGATTGCTTTCTAACTAGAAAACCGTCATAGAGTTTGTCGGGCATCTCAAGACTTGGTATGCCAATTAGCATATCTTAAGTAATTAGTTAATCGAGTATCGAAAGTTCAAGTGACCAAACCTCAAATGTCACAACCAGATATTCTTGTGGTCGACAATTGTTTTCAAACATTGTACCTCAGTTGAACTGATCAAGGTCTTAAATGTACTATTCTTCAACCGACGAGATTTCAAGACCAAGTTATTTTGAGTGTTGAACTATTCCAAAGCTCCATATTTCATAACCATTGATAAACCTTTTTTGATAAGTTATCCAACACTTAGCAGATTGCACTTCATTTCAGGTACATAGAGTAAATCTTTGATCATAGTTTTTTCTCCATCACTCATTTTAAGAACTATGTTACTAGTACCTTCTGCTTTCAATGAGCTATTATATGCGTGCTATTCTTTGACTCGTCGAAATATGCTTATCATATTTTTCGTCAGTCATATGATTCGAGCAGCCTGAGTCGAGGAACCAGATCTTAGATTCGACATGTTTATCTACAACTACAGCCATAAACACCATATCATCAGAATCATATGTATCTTGACATGCAAGGTTCGCTCCTTCGCCCTTGCCTTTTTTTCGATCCCTTGTCTTTCCTGTACCAACAATGCTTGGCCAAATGACCCCACTTTTCACAGTTATAGTATTGCGCACCTTTTTTTATCTTCTTTGTCTTTTTGATAGGAATTTCCTTCTCCTCTTATTCATGTGAAAATTCGACCAAGACTTCTTGGCCTGAGTCTTATCGATTTTGCCATTGAATTTGTTAGAACCACCATTATTTTTCCATGACTGAGCCTACAGTGCTTATATCAAGTCTTTCACTACTTTCCTTTCGACAATCCTAATCTCATGCGCCTTCAACGAACCAATCAAATCTTCCAATTTTAGGGTTTCAAGATTGTTGGATTCTTAAATAGCTACGATATTGTGATCAAAGTGAGAGGACAACGTACACATTACCTTATAAACTATCATCTTATCAGTTAGGGTTTCACCACAATCCTTTATGAGATTGACGAGTTTCTGCACCTTCGACACATAACATGCAATCTTTTTGTCTTCTCCTATCGACAACAATTTATATTATCGTCGCAAGGTTTGAAACTTGACAACCTTGACTTTCTCACCTCCTTCATAGTACTTGAAAAGAATATCATATGCCTCCTTCGTTGATTCAGCGTGAGAGATTCTGTCGAAATTTGGTGCATCAATTGTCGGTTGAATGCAATACGCACCCTTGCAATCTTTCTTATTCGCCTCCTTATGCGTGACTTTATCAGCATGGGTTGCATTTTCGACAAGCTCAGGGACGCCATTGTTAACCACTTCTAGGGTTTCATGGAAGCCGGACATTAAATGCATCTATTTTATCCATCAGATTCAATTCTTGTCATCAAGAATCGGAAGAGAATTCAGAATATTGTTTATACCATTCATCTCTAAAGTGGTTGTGATTCACGTTCCTTGGAAACACGATCTATGACGTGTGATTCTTGAAAACACGATCATAAATCTAACTGAAACTCTAAATACCAAATTGTTAGTGCGTGGGACACTTTTAATGACAGAAGAAAGAGAGAATAAGAAAATAAAATTTTATTATTATATTTAAATTATTAAAATTGAATTACAAAATATATTTATTTATATAATTAACTTGTATATTAAATAAACTAATAAATTATAATTGAACTTGAATTTGGATTATTCAATTTAAATTACTCTATAATATTAAATACTTTCTTATAATTTTAATTTTTTTTAAATCAATTTATAATATTTACATTTAAAAACCTTTAAAATTAGCTGTATTTAATTGAATTAATTTTGATAGTAAAACATGTTCTTCTAGACTACATGTACATGTGCGGTCATAATTTTGTGTATTGCAATAAGCACACAATTAACTTTAATGCAACCAGTGGAAGTAGACTATTAAGATTAGTGTCATTTGCTTGTATACATGGCTAAGAAACCGCAAATATAGTAGTAGCAAGTAGTCTGAATTGATCAGCACCGCTTAATAACTGCACCATGAGTCTATCATGTCCTGCTAGAAACTCTTAATAATAATACACAAAAATAACACATTGATGGCTTAGATTTGGATTAATATGACATGATATATTTATTGTTAGTTTGAAATATCTAGAGGTGTAAATACATGTCACTTCTATTTAGGTCGGCTTTAAAATAAAAATATAGTTTAAATATTTTTTTGATTGTCTTAATTATTGTATAATTTAATTTTTATTTTTTAAAATTAATTAATATTTTCTTTAAAAATTCTTATTTTTATTTTTACTCAATTATGAGGAAACTTTTGTCTTTAAATTAATAAATATACAATTTAGTAGCATGTGTAATAAATAATCACATTCATAAATAAATTTTAGTTTCATAAATTTTATAAAAATATCAACAATTTCATCTAACTTTAAATATTTTAGTTTACTAATAACATATTTTTTTGCTATTAAATAAAACTATTAGATTAACAAATCCAATGTATTTCAATTATATTTTTCAATTAATATAAGATAATAGATATATCACTATATGTTAATTATGAAAAATAATATTGAAAACAAAGTTGGGAAACATGAATATGGTTGCCCTTGATTGTGGATATGATTGTGAACAATGTTTATGATTATAACTTTTTTACTTAATTTTTAAACAGTTCTTAGTATAAACTAATAATAGCAATTAAGCATAAGTTAATGTTTTTGTATGATGATTAAAGTAAAATATTGAAATATGTTGTACATGAAAAATATATGAGAAAAGCTGTCAATAGACTATTAATCACATAATTTCTAATATAATTTGATGGTTAAATTTCACATTTGTCATACCAAACTTAAATGAAATCCACATTAGTTATGTAAATTTTAATCACTAAAAAAGAATGTTAAAATATATGTATTAAATATTATATTTTTAGGGTTTCTAGAAATATACTTATAAATTTTAATGAATCTCAATTTAAAACTATTTATATAGGAAATGAGAAATTATTTTTTACTTAAAATAATGATATAAAAAATGACCGGAAAGTAGAGAGGAGCCATATTAGAGTGTTGATTTTTTGTCAAAATAATAAAAATTAATTGTATTTTGCAAAATGTAAGAATGTGACATAGTTTTTAAAACGAAATAAAAATTAATATGAGAATTTTTTAAAGAAAAAAACCTTAGATTAATGGCTGAATAATGTGTTATATAATTAAAAATATAAAATATGTTAATTAAATAAACAAAACAAAAATAGTTGTATAGTTTTATTAATTTATTTTATTAAATTTTTTTGTGAATATAGTCTCGAATAAAATTTATGCTAAATTTATTAATTTGTGATTATATGAAAAAAAAATATGAAAAAAAGAAAATGAATATTAGATTTACTAAATCGAAGTGTTTATCAAAAAAGAAAATGAAAATGATTTCAATAACTTAACAATTTTATATATAAAAATTTGATGATAAAAAAAAGGTAAAAGTAAGACTTATTAGAATAAAAATTTGATATTTACTTATATAGAAAAAAAAAATTAATAGTGTCCAAAAGAAGAGAGAATGTATAAGAGAAGTTAGTTTATTTTGTCAAAATAATAAAATAATAAAATAATTAATAATAAAGATTAAATATATTAGTTAAATTTTGTAAGTGGTTTTAAAATAGGCTTAACTAAAAAAATGAGGTACTTTTATTAAATTGTGGAGTAGTTTTACCTTTGAACAAATGCTTGGTGAAATGATGAAATAAAATTTTCATATATTTATTAAAAATATTGTAATTACTGTCAAATACATAATTGTATTTAATATTTTGCTTCCTTCATCTCCATAATTCATAATGTATGAATATAAAATAAACATATGAAATATATGAAGGAATTTATAAATGTGATTGTTAATGATATTCAAACCAAAGTGATCATTCATGAAGACGAGCATTATGCATTTCCATATCTATATGTCATGCAAAATGTGCTAGACAATGTTACTAACGACCTTCTGCAAGCATTAGATGACAACTCAAAATATTGAAGATATTGCCCCGAAAAACATAGGAACATCCTAAGGATATAAAAGAATTATCCCATAGTTTATAGTAATTCACTAGTACAAAACGTACATGCAACAACTCTAAAGTTATCATGGTTCTTTCAAATATTGTTGTGACACTTCTAAACTCATGCGCTAATATTTTTTAATTTTTTAATTAAAAATTAAATTCATGCGCTAATATTTTTTAATTTTTTAATTAAAAATTTTAAGGGTATAATAACAGTTGATGAGAACACTGCGGTGATACCATCAAGTTTTCATGGGTTCGAACTTCATTTCCCTCAAATATTTTATTTCTCTTACGTTAATGCGCGCCTTTTCATTTTTATTTATATTTAAATTAAAAATAATTGAGATATCACTACAGTTGTTTTGTAAAACCGTTGTTACACACTGGCGCTTCATTATGATTTTTTATTATGCAAAAAATATATCATTATGGTTCACAGTAATCACCGTGATGATAAATTTATATATATATTAAACACTCAGAATCTATTTTTCCACTGAAAAAAGAAACAAGATGAAACAACCCTAACACCAACGTCGTCGTCGTCGGAAAGTAAGACAACAACACTGACACAGTATTCTCCTTTGCGGTACGTAAAATATTTTTGACATTGTTATTGTTCAGTTTCTTTCCAATGTCGCATTTGAAGACAAGCCCATCCAAAGGTGTTTCTATGTCTTCTTTTTCTTCTGTAAAATCAGGATTTGGAAATTTATGTGGTTGTGGTGGTCGTATGGTTTCGTACTGTTGTACCCAAAAATTTGCCCTCCCATTTTCACACAAAACATACTCCTAGAGTTCCTCAATGGTTCAAGTTGACTAAGGATTGACCAGACAAATCCTCCTCTTAAGACAATAAGCCTCAAACTAGGGTTACAATCCTCATCAAGATGTTTGAGTTCCAAGGGTCCCAAATGGTCTCCATTTCCCTAATATGTCCTCAATATCATCCATGCCAAGTTTCATGCCTTACACAACAAGTTTGCTCAGTCAACTGCTCAAATGCTTGAAAATCAATTGTACTAGGTCAAAAGTCAACTGTGGCCTAAATACAGTCAAACTTCAAGATTTTTTGTCAACATCAATATTTTGAAGTATTATCCATCATTTGATCAAGGGTTGATCATGATTCCTCAAGAAATGCTCCTAACTCATCAAAAGTCAAAAATGGCAATTTAGGGTTTCTATAGGAAAAGTCAACCAAACTTTGACCAGGCATAACTTTCTCATACTTTTTCAGAAATTTTCCAACCAAGGCTCATTTTGAACATAATCCAATGCCCTACAACTCCTCTTCAACCCTCAAGGTCGAGAAATGCCTCAATCAAAAGATAAAAGTTCATACATTATAGGTCATTTCAAAAAGCCAACAAAAACACATTTTGGGTCAAAGCTTCTTACATGAACATGGAAGATCCAATTGAGATGAAACCAAAGAGGTTGCTTAGGGGATATCCTAAGCTTTCTAAAAAGTCCAAGAATACCCTCTTAGGGTCAAAATTGAGAGATATATATACATTGTCAAAGTTGGCCATTTTTGGAAATTTGCATAAAGTCAACCATTCCCAAAAATGCATTTTTCTTCAAACGGGCCTAACTTTTTATGCTTGCAACACACTCCTAACATGGTCCATGACCCATGAACCACTTCATGCCTCATTCACTTATTTATTTAATTTATTTTGATTTTACTTATTTAAAATTCAAATTAAATCAAAAATAAATCAAATAAATGGGATAAGATTTGTTTTGGCATTGATTGAATATCTCATGAGCTGTCAAATGAAGAACAAAATCATGCAAGCTTAAAACAAGATGAAATCTTGAAATGTGGAAAGATTGGAATAAAAAATTCATGACCATTATATCTTGGATTCTTTCTAATTCTAATAACCTAGATTGATTCTACTACATATAACAAAGCATTTGCAACCCTAAGGACAACATTACATGCGCAACCTTCCTCCCACAAAGGAAGAAGAGATTTCAAATTTTGTCAAAAAAGTATTGATGACATATCCCTCCATAGGCTGTTCCAAGCAATTCCAAGGACACAACAACACTCCTGGATATTCACTAAAGCCATTGCAAGCATTCCCAAGGCTTGAAACCTGCATAATCGCGCCCACCCTTCATCATGGTTTGCACATCCTCTCAATTTCGATTTCTTTGATTCTGGCATCATAAACATGTTTTGATTATATATCTATGCTTGTTATCATGTTTACAACGTTCTGGAATACTTTGATTGGAGTTTGAGTGCAGGTACGGACATCTGCCATGGCTAGGGTTCCGGAGCTCCAATTTGGGGAACCCTAGTTAGAGGAAAAATTAGGCCAAATTAAGGGACTATTCGTGCTCAGGGGATTATTTCCAATCGATCCATGCCCTTGGTTGGGATTTATTTTGCTTGTGCTGTATTTTTGAGTTTTACGGGTTTGTAGCCACGCACAAGAACTATCACTATAGCCTATAGTGACGAATCTGTCTGTTAGTAAAAGCCCAGTCCCTAAGGCGACAGTTCCAGGGAGAAGACAATTAGGTGGCAGACTCCCATTGAGAGATATGAATTTGCGCATGCTTCTGGACATAATAGCTTGTTTATATTATATTTTATTTGTTTAAATATATTCATGACTAACAATTCAACAAATATGGTAAAGGCAAGCACGTGTGAGAGGAAGGACCTGGGTTCGATCCCAGGTCCAGACATTTTTCATATTTTTTGATTTTCTTGTTTCAGATCCAACGTGCTTCATAGCCAGGATTTCACCATACACCTCAAAATCTCATACCTTGGATCATCCACTGATCAGATCCAACATACATCCAAGCTAAGAGCATGGTAGTCCCTCCAAAGGTGATCCCTATTGGATCATGCGCAGGCAGAAGGGCCATCAATTTTGGGCCTTGCGAAATTTAGAATCACACCCCCCAGATTGTTATTCCTAGCAAGCCCATTTTATTTTTTGCTTTAATTTCTTTATTACTTTTTTTATTGTTTTAATTATTTATTCTAATTGTCTTAAAATACCATTTTTTTCATTAAATCATAAAATCAAGAAATCACAAAATATGTTAGAATTAGTTTTCTTTTTTATTAAAATTAATTTTGTTTAAAAATAAATTAATTTAATTAGGGTAACTTGATTTGTTTTTATTAATTAAAATTAATTAGAAATTAGGACTAATTTAGAAAATTCAATTTTACTTTATTTTCTTAAATAAAAATACAAAAAATATTTTCTTTAATTAAGTAGATTCTATAGGAGATTCAATCTATTCCCGTGTCATTCCTCGTGCGCGTTTACTTATTTATTTTTCCAATTATTGCATCTGATTACGGGTTTGTAATATTTTTTAACTAGGATTTATTTTACTGCTTTTATTTACTGTTGAATCCCAAGTTTGGATATGTAACCCCCTCCCCAAAGTCTTGTAATAGCTAGGTTTAAGATTCTCTCATTTTATTTTTCACTACTATTAACTGTTAGATGAATGATCATAGGATTGAATGGAAAGATTAAATGATTAAAACAATAGAAAACCCTAAATATGCAAAGATTAAATAAAATGAAATCAAACACTTGCACATGCGGACCCCTAGGTATCTCCCACTTCGGTTGCCTCAGAAATACGGTCACTATTCTCGAACGTGAGAATTCTTAGTGACTGTCCTCTAATTCAGAGATCGTGAGTCCCTTTCGAAGGTTGCCTCGGTAAAACAAAATGCGATCTTAGAACTTTAGGACAGTTACTAAGAGATCTTTCCCTGTTGCCTTAAGTGATCGTAATCGTCCCTTTCGATGGTCTCTCAAACTCCAACGATGGAGCTACCTACTCCTTAATAGTAGGATAACACTATCTAAAGGAAATAAGAAAACGAACAGTCTTTTTCGAGTAGGTAGAAACTCTTAAGTACTTGCTCAAAACAACCCATTTTTTCACACTTACACTTTTCGAACAAAGTTTTCAAAACGCTTTATCACACTCTTGAGGACTGACACAAGGGTTACCATAAAGTGAAACGCCGCACTAAGGCATTTTCAAAGCTTTTTAAAACACACACAAAAGCAATTTCAAAATGAGAAAGCACCTAAGAGCCCATGGAAAACCATGGATAGAAAGGGTGCTAACACCTTCCCTTTCTATAATCTACCCCCCATACTCAGAAACATCTCGAAAAAGGTTTTTTCTGTTCTTTTTCCCTTTTCCTTTGTTGCATAAAATAAAAGATGGTGGTGATTCTTGCTTCCCGTACATTTGCAAACAAAAAACACAAAACCAGTAGTAATAAAAAAAACAGTCAGTTCTGCCACCGTATTACAGAACTGGCGACTCTGCTGGGGATTATGATTTATAAATTGGGGTTTACCTTAGGATCTAGGTCATTTTAATTGCTTCTTTGGCTTGTCTTGTTTGATTTACTTTTAAGGGTGTCTGTTTGGTTTGTTTGGATCCTAAACCCGGATCGGGGAATTCCTTTTAGGTAAGTAGCAATAAACTGTGAGGGAGCTGTGCAGGGTATACCGACACGGTTGAAACAATAGCTATGTTGATGCGATACTTTGGTGTGTACCGGTATCCCTTGAGTAATCAAGGATAATACGGGGCCGCTGCGTGATATCATAAAGCGTCAACTGACCTTAGCACCTTAATTGACCAACTTGGCTTTTTAGGACATAGTGATATAGTTGTCTTTGGTGTAAACCCAAAGTCGGTTGATACTCGATGCTACACTCATTGAGGTTTGACTCTTGAGTTTTGTTTGGTGGCAAGTCAATTGTCTATCGGAATGAAATTTTGGAGGAAAGATCGGTGATATTGAGATCCCTTAGAACCCGGTTACTATTATAGGACAGGTTGAACCAATCTAACTTCAAGAGGGTACTACCTTAAAACCCATGCAAGCCTAAACCTAAGGCTGTTTGTGTGACTTGCTTGCTTTCAACTTGAACTACTTCCAGGGTTTTATTATCTGACAACATGATTTCCTTGTAGGATTTGTTTATAGTCATTATCCAATAACTTGGATTTCTTGCAGGGTTCACTGTTTTCATCACCTTACACTTTTGCTTAACGCATAGCATACACATCATAACATCATGCCATAGCATTTCCTTAACCATTTCAAGGATCTCAAGGGTTTGTGATGCAGGTTGTGATAAATCAGACGTCTAGCAATGGGCAAGGGAATTTATTTTCCTCTAGCCAATGCCGTCAAAAGATCAAAACTCAATAACTTGAGTCAGGGGATATGACTCACTCGATATGGTGAGCTTGACTCTCGTAGAAGGACCTTCAACGATACGAAGTGCTTCAATCAAAGCTGTAAAGTTCAACGCCTAACATTTTTCTTGTTCCCCCGTGAGATCCTTGAAAACATTTGCATATTATACATGTCATCGCATAACAGGTAGGCTCCTGTACAGGTCTCTCATGTTCTCGGTGTTTATTACAGCAATGGCTCTCCAACAAAACAACAAAGATCTTCAAACTCAAGAGGCTTAGTTCATGGAAATGTTCCTAAACCTATCCAAGGGGCAGGAAGAATTGAAAGCACTCCTCATTGGGAATCTGACCAAGAAACGTCCTGATAACAACAAGGATGACCAGGTTGAAAAGCTGCAGGTTGAGATGGAAGCAATGAGAATCCAAATGTTGGGGAAGATGGCTCTTATCCAAAGCCTAGCCCGGGGACTAGAAGAGATGAGGACCATTGTCAACAAGCTTTATCAAGACGGATGCAACCGTATGAAACAAATAGTTGAGGTTGGGGGTGAAGTCATTCATCAACCCTTGATGGGACAAAAAGTTGGATTGGAGAGTAGACCTTTCAAAATTGCTGCTACGTCACAAGCCCAACCACAACCTCGCCAACAACAAAAGGGCAATCAGCGTAAGCGAAATACATATGAAAGATGCTTTACTGAAATTAATATGTCATTGGCTCAAGCATTGCATCATATGTTGAAGGCCAAGCTGGTTACGTTAAAGGACCCTCCTCAGAATCCCAACACAGCCTCCCCAAGGTACAATCCAAATACAAGATGTGTGTACCACTCCAACAGTCCTGGACATGACACCAATAGCTGTTGGACGTTGAGAAATAAAATTCAAGACCTGATTGACAAAGGAGAGCTAGAATTCGCACAAGATGGTCAGCTGGAATTCTTATGCCATTCCTCAAAGGCACATCATCTAAAGTGACAAGTTATGACAAGAAGGCTTTTCGTTCATTAGAATCTTCAAGTTGTAATTGTCTTTTGATTTGTTCGAACATTTATTTATGTCAAACTTTGTTATTTCATCAATGCATTGCATATGTTTGTCTTGAATTATTTCATTCGTTGTCACTATACTTAAATTGTGTTTTACTTCCTTTTTGTGATATTCAACTCTCGATCAAAATCTCTAAGCCTTTAGAGGGAGGATGATGAAAACGATACCACAATCCATACAGTGTGCTTTTGAACAATCCTTTCTGACGATGTACAAGCGTTGTTTCAAATCCAAAATAGTGGAGTTATAAGGAAGATAATCCCTAGTCAACCCCTTTGAGCCAAAGAAGTAGGATTTTTTCTTTTCATGCAAATTAAAACCTTTAATCATAACCTGCGGCAGGATAGTTTCTCAGTCAATTCAGACGTGCATTCAGTTGCAATCTTCCACTTCATACACAATGAATGGCATCGAAGACGTCCTTCCAAATCAAAAGATGGTGATGGTTCCGCATAATCATCAAAGCATGCAGTCATTATTTTTCAAAAGAAAAGCCCGTTAAGTCAAAACCTATGAAGGAGACTTAAGAAAAAACTGGGGCATCCCGCTGGTTGTAATCGCAAAAGAAACAGTTCAGGAAAAAGAAGGGATAACGAAAACCAAAAAAAAGGTTACTACAAATCCTCGACAAAAAGAAGATTACAAAAATGACTTCCTCTTCAAAATAAGCTTTCAGTATCCGAACCATCACCGAAACATCAAGGACAAGATGCTAGACTCAATTGGGATTCAAAATGCATAATTAACTGAGCATATGACTGGAGAACATCACGAAGAGCGGGTGGGTACAAATAAAGTTTGAGCCTTTATCCTTTGTTTCTTAAACCGTGAACCAGGCCAAGTTACAACCCTTAAAAGTCCTAGCTGAAGCATGGGTTAGTTCAAGAGCATACTGTTACAAAAGGTATCCTGACTCCTGTGGGACTTGCTATAAATCCTGAGTTGACATCACACTTTTACAAAATTTGTTTGTTTTACTAAAAAATGAATTTTCAAACTTCAAGACAGACATAAACTTTGCATTCTTAAAATACCATTGTTTGCATATGACTATTTGTTCAACAGCAGAGAAATTCGCATGACGAATATCTAGTGAACAAAAACCTTCTCAATGAAAAGGATCACCTCAAGTGGAAAAACACTTCCAACCAAGGGGCACGGCATGATCATTGTCCATCACCTGGGGAAGTCAAGTCAAGATTCAAGTAATCTCTCAAAGATGCTGAATAGCTAGGGGCAGATCTCCATCTGAATCACTTGGGGCATTGGCCATAAATCCCAACAGTGAGTCATATGCAATCAAACAAACATCTTCTGGCAGTGTGGTAACACTTACTACTATGGATAGTGGCAATTCCCCATACCTGGTGAACATGGACATAGTTGGAAAATACTACGCATGAACAAAGACCCTCTAGGTTGACTGGCCTAGGAAAAAATAAGGGCATCTCGGCGAACCAAAAGGGTTCGGGCAAAAATTAGAGATATACATATGAAAAAAATGTACACCCGACAAGTCGAAAACCTGAAAAGGCGGCTTGGGCAAAAAAGGGTATCCTGATGGACGGAAAATCTGAAAGGACAGTCCAGGCAAAAGTTAGGGATTAAAGCGTACAACTACGTCCCATAATCTCGTCACTTTTTTTATCAGTAGAAGGTTTATTACCCTTATCTGCACTCACCAAGGACTCCGAGAGTTGGTACAACATTCAAACCATCCACAAATCCCCGGTTGATATTTTCTACAACAGGTATCGAGACAAGGGCATTCTACTACAAGGTCACTGCCATGTTCTTAGCATGCATCCTATTGATGTCAGGTGTTATCATACCCTCAGAAGAGAAAAATCTCCAAATTACTTCTCCAACGAAAATTCCCCAATAAAGTCGCCAAGCTTCTAGGGATTTCCCAATGGAAACATTCTGAATAAAGCAGATTATCATCTAGAAATGGTTCAGGTACGATCAAAAAACGGATGTCATACCGACACCTACTCCAGATTCTATCTGTTGTACCCTAAAATTTTCCCTCTCACTTATCAAGAATTTGCTCACAAGATCTCCTTGGGCTCAAGACTGCACTAGGGTTTGATCAGCTCAAGACACCTCCTTAGGCACTGATGACCAAAATTAGGGTTTGGGTTTACACAAGGATTTTTGAACTATCAATGCTTCATATTACTTTCATGGACCATTATGAACCCCCAAGATTACTCATGTCAATTTTCAAGCTTTGGATCACACTTTTGATCAGTCAATTGAGCAGTTAACCTAAAAATCAATTGTATTGGAGAAAATATCAACTATGGCCAATTTACAATCGAACTTCATAAGTTTTGATCCACATCAACATTTTAAACTCATATGTATCATTTGATCAAGTTTGGACCATAACTCTTCAAGAAATTTGATCAAATCTCCAAAAGGGCAAAATGGTCCAAATTAGGGTTTTGACTAGGAAAGGGCAATTTCTGATTTTTGACCTAGAAAATGGTCAATTGGTTTAAGGCATGATCTCAAGATTCCAATTGCATCATTTTTACCTAATGACATGGTTCAAAACATTGCAAATCCATTAGATGGACAAATGAATTTTGCAGTCAACTGATCAAAAGTCAATTGTATACTGAAAAGTCAAACTTTGACTTTTTGGTCAAATTCAAGTACCAAAGATCACAATCCATCAAAACATGTAAAAATATGAAACTTATTCATCAAGAAATCAAGAAATCAAGATTTCATTTTGAAAAGTCAAAATTTCTAAACTTAGAAATTTTGTGTCAAAAATTTCTTATTTTTTCATAACTTTGAGCAATTTTTTCATTATGATGCAAGATGATTCAAATGAAACTTCCAACATGAAAGTTGTAGATATCCATGAAATATACAAATTTGCTTCACATAACTTCTCCTAAAAGTGCTTGGATCTCAAGTTATAATTTTATGAATACATGCTCATGAACTAAAAAAGACTTAGTGAAATTTTGCCCTAGTTAGGCAGATTCTTTACCTAACTTCATGGCAATTTTTCACATAGTTCCAAGGGGAATCTATAAAAGAAATTCAAATATGAGTTTAAGAGCACATTACAAGCTTTCCAAAATGTTCAATAACTCCTTGAGATCATTCTTTAGTAGGGAGAATTGAAGAGATGAAGTTGATGTTTTGTCACTTGAATTATAGGTCATTTTCATGATGAACACAAATGCAAATCAATGTTGGGATGCACAATCTTTGCTTTGCAGGCCTCAAACTTGTTTTTCACTCCATAATTAATGGATTACACAAACGTTTGAGCTATAATCCAAGTGATTTAAGCTTTATCCAATTCACATTGCCATTTTCCGAAGAAAGTTAACAATACCATTCTTGAAAAGCAAGCTTTACGCATAAAGTCCACTCTTGAGCCTCTAACTTGTTCCCTCTGATCACACTTCATCTACAAAGTCAGAAGAAAGTGTGTTTAAAGCATAACCACTCTATCTTAGCAAGTACACAAGGCATTGAAACTTATTTTCTCAAAAATCACATGTTATGCATAAACATGTAATTTCAAATTCTAATTAACAACAAGTCTCCAAACTTATTGCTTATAAATAGAAGCACTATTTGTGAGCTAGGACACGAGTGGGAAGACCCTTAAACACACTCAAATTCCCTCTAGCCAGAAATTGTCTCAAAACACCATTGTTGTGCAAGTTCTGACTTTACATACCAAACTCCAAATCCCCTCGTACGTTCTTTGGCCTTTCACTTTCAAAAGCTTCTAAACATCAAATACAAACCATCCAAAGTCCATTTGCTCAACTGTAACACCTCCATTATCAAGTTCCATTTTCAAAAATAGGGGTCTGCAACTTGACTTCTCCAGAGCTCCTCAGCCACTTTCAGCTCAAGCTAATCATTGCATTAGCTTCCTGGGACTTCAAGGAAGCTAACCTGATCCTTGCAGCACTTTGAATCAAGCTCATTTGCATTTCATGATTTCCAGTTTTGACATATTTTTCTTGAACTTCTATCTCATTACTTAGGAATTATTAGGCTTGCATTTGTGAAGATAAAATATAGACCTCATTGCCACGAAGCTGTACATATCCATAGTTTGCATTTACATGGCCTGAGCTTAGAGAATTTTAGAGTTGAATTTTCTGAAATTTTTAGGGTTCAAATTAGGGCCAGAGAAATTATCATTTATCTTTGAATTTTAGCTTTAGTTATTTACATGGTTAGATTCGTGAGGAAGAATGCAATAACTTTCATTTTGTCATCTTCCATTTTTGTTGAGAAATGAAAAAGTTACAAGTACACCGGCTGGAGGTTGAAGATGAAGTCATCAGGACTTGATTTGCCTTACATATTTATTGTTTTGTTTATATAAATGGATGTATAGCCACCCCAATGGTAAAGCATGCGCCTGTTAACCTATGGGACCTGGGTTCACGCCCTCCCCCCCCCCCCCAGTGGTACCCTTTTTCATTTTTTCATATTTTTAACATTTCTGGTTTGTTTTATTTGTAGGCGCTGGGCCCTTTGGGCCAGACTCTTTTTTTTTTGCTGATTAACTCCCTGCCTACTTCATGCACCCCCTGGCCCATTTTTATTTATTTATTTATTGCATTTTTCTTTCATATATTTTCTAAAATACTAAAAAAATCATAAAAATACAAAAAAATGATATATTTTATATTTTGACTTTTTTTCTATGAACAAAAAATATTTTATTTACTATACGTTATTTATTTTTGTTAACCAAATCTTATAGACTTAATTAATATTATATTATTTATTTTTCTTCATACCATTTAAAAATATATTATTTAAATACCAAAAAAAAGACTATAAATATTTTTAATGCTATAAATATTTTCAAGATAAAAAATGCCCAAAAAATACTTTCCTTAAATTACTTTCTTTTGATTGATTAATAGAATTAGGGTTTTCTTTTAAAATCTTTTTCTTAATAAATTCAAATTTAATTAACTACTTTATTTAAACTAGGTTAAGACAAAAATCTTTTTTTTTATAAAAGAAAACAAACAAAATTCATTTTATTTACATTTTTGCGTCCTTGTACATTTATTCCTTTTTTATACTTGTATATTATATTCATTTCATTCCATGTATATTTATGCAATTCAATATGGCTGTAATAGATAAATAGATTTATTTTCTTGCAAATCCCCGTTTGTAATTTGTATACCCCTCCCTTAAATGATGTAATAGCGTAGTAATTTTAATTCCTGCAATTTATTATTTTATATAACAAATGCTAGTAATTAGGGTTTTGTATGGAAGGATTAAAACCAACCAAATAGCAAACCCTAATTCAAGACAAAATCAAGCATGAAAACAATACACTTGCACACAAGCACCCCTAGGGTTATCCCATTTGTTTGCCTTATACAAAATGGCCATATTACGCATGTAAGGTATCTTAGCAAAAACAAGCAAATACAAGATCATAGTCCCTCGATGACGCTATATAAGTTGCCTTACAAATGATCTTAGTCCCTCAAAAAGAATGCTAAGATACCTTGCAACATTGCTAATCATGGTTATACGATGACCCACGCCCGTCCCGTTTACATCCAAAGATAGGGTTGCTTACCAAATCAATGGTAAGACAACAATGTCAAAGGAAAAGAAAATGAACAAGAGGGACATTTGAGTAAGGTAGATTGCTCCTAATTACTTGCTCCATTTCAAAATAAACATCCTTGCTATTTTCAAAACAATCACACACATTTTCAAAACATCTTACAAACTTGAAAACATTTTCAAAAAGGTCAACATCTTTGTATACATTCTTACAAACGAGAATCATTACAAAGATTGCCTAGGCAATGGACTCTTTACAAAATACTTTAAAAAACCACACAAAGCATAATTTCAAACAAAATCAAGTGATCTAGCAAGTAACTAAGAGCCCATGAAAAACCATGGATGAAAGTGGTGCTAATACCTTCCCTTTTCATAATCTACCCCATGAACTCAAGAAACAATCTCAAAGGTATTTCATGTGCTTTTTAACCTTTCCTTTTTGGATAAAAGAAAAGTCGGTGGCGACTTTGCTAACCGCAACATTTGCGATCAAACGCAAAACCTTCAAGTCAGTTCTCCCACTGTATCACAGAACTGACGATTCTGCTGGGGAAAATTCTAAAAAAAATGAGGTTACCTTAGGGATAGATCACATTTATTTGCATATATTGTTTGACTTGTATGCTTTACATTATGGTTCTTTGTTTGGGTTTGAATTCTCTACCCGAATTTGGTATACATTATAGGTAAGTAGCAATACATTGTGGAAACTGTGAGGGGTATACCGACATGGTCTAAGCAATAGCTACGTTAGTGCGACATATTTGTGGGTACCGGTAGCCTTTGAGTTAATCAAAGAGAATACGGGGCCGCTGAGTGATGTTATGAAGCACTAATGAACTTTTAGAACCTTTACTTGACCAACTTGGCCTTTAGGATGTAATAAGATGACCGACTTTGGTACAGTCCAAAGTTGGAAGATACTCGATACTACACTCATTGAGGTTTGGTTTATTGGGATATTTTGGTCGCCAATAAAGAGGGTTGAGCTGAAACAATGACCAAGGAAACAATCCAGTGATATTGAGCTCCTTAGAACCCAGTTACTATTACTAGGACAGGTTTAAGCCAACTAAACTTCAAGAGGGTACTTACCTATAAAACTCCACGCAAGCCTAAACCTAAGGATTTGTTTATTTTGTTTGTATATACATACTCGTACATAACATCATGAACATCATAAACATCATATACATTCACTAACCATTTCAAGGATTTTTGGGATTCATCTTTGTTCTTGTTTTGTAGGATATGGACACACTTCGCAGGAAAACTATTCAGGTCAATCTTGTAAGGATCCCTCCACAACTTAAAGAGCTAGCTTCAAGGATTCCTGAAAACTCTCCATTCACCGAAAGACATGGTCACCTACTTAACTTGGTCACCTCTAACACAGATGAGGACATGATGAAGGTGCTCTTTCAGTTCTTTGATCCATTACACCATTGCTTCACATTTCCCGACTATCAACTTGTTCCTACTTTGGAAGAATTCTCCCAACTCTTGAGGATTCCCATTCTCAATCAACTACCTTTCAACGGTATGGAAAGATACCCAAAGCCAGAAGAGATTGCTCGAGCTATACACTTGCACTCATTTGATATCACAACTCATTGGGAAACAAGGAGTGGTATCAATGGTTTCCTAGTAAAGTTCTTGTTTGAAAAAGCCCAAAGCTGTTGGAATTCTTTGGACCTGCAAGCCTTTGAGGAAATTGTGGCTCTCCTCATCTATGGGATGGTTTTGTTTCCAAACTCTGACCAACTCATAGATGTGAACGCCGTCAAAATCTTCATATCTCGTAATCCGGTGCCTACTTTGCTAGGAGACATCCTACACTCCTTTCACACTCGCATAATGAGGAAAAGAGGTGTCCTTATGTGTTGAACTCCTCCCTTGGTAAGATGGTTTATTTCTCATCTTCCCCAATCTTTATTAAAGAACGAGCAAGGTTCAAGGTGGTCACAAAGGTTGATGATGCTCAAACATTCAGACATTCATTGGTGCTCCCGATCCAAAGAGAATACTATCATTGTCGACCGTTATGGAGAATTCCCTAATGTCCCTTTACTTGGCATTAGGGGAGGTATCACCTACAACCCCTGCTTAGCCTTAAGACAGTTTGGTTATGCCCGAAGGGATGGCCCGCATGAGATGCTTATTCAAGGTTTGGCATTTGACTATGACAATAACGATCAAGGTCTCCGCCAAAGATCCGAGCTTGGAGGATGTTGAACAAGGTGGATAGCAAGACTTTGGGGCACAAGAGTTCAATCCCTCTTGAGCCTTACCTCAAATGGGTACGAACTCGCGCTCAGAGTCTTATGATGCCTTATCCCTCTGTTCTCCCAGTAATTATTGAGCCTGTTAAGGAGGGAGATGTTCCATACGCTATCCTACATCCTGACATGCCCACATCTCTTGAAGACGTCTCAAGGGATTGGATACAACTCAAGGGAGAGCGAGATACTTTCAAAGCCCTGTTCTACGCAAGCGAAAAGAAGGTTTTGGAACTCACTAGGCTACTTCATGAGGAGCAGACTCTGAATGCCTACATTGCACCAAAGAGGATGCGTACTACCTTTTTATCTTAGAGTTTTTGTATTATTTTTCCCAAGAAGGAATTGATGTACTCAAGCTTTAATCTATTAATATAACATGTGTTTCCTTTTTGTCTAAAACAAATTTGAATCTTAAAATACTTGAAAACATTGCATATGCATTTACCATTCATCATAACATAAGCAGGTTTCTTGCAACAAGTCTCCTCATCTCTCTACTGTTTATTTTAGTGAGATGGATCTCGAGCAAACAGTGAAGGACCTCCAAGCTCAGAATACACAATTTCAACAGTTTCTCTTGACCCTAGCCAAAGGACAAGAAGAGTTGAAGACTTTGTTGGCGGAGGAGAAGAAAAAGAAGAAGGTAACCGGAGTCCTAAACATGGGAAGAAGATTTCACGAGCAGACAAGAAGGACCTTAAACTTTGCAACGACATCCGGAGAAAGAAAAAATCAAGATGGGAAAGGCAAGGAAACAGTTGCCCCTTCAGAATCAGAAGAGGAAGAGGAAGAAGAAGACTATTCTAAAGAACAATACCCTCCAGTTGATGACAAGTATAAACATCTCGAAGAGCGGTTGAGTGCGATGGAAATCCAAAAAATGCCTGGCTTGGACTTTGAGGAATTGGGTTTAGTGTCAGGGATTGTTATTCCTCCGAAATTCAAAGCACCTGCATTCGCCAAATATGATGGAGTTTCATGCCCAAAAATGCATCTCCGATCCTATGTGAGGAAAATCAAGCCCCATACCACTGATAAAGACTTATGGGTACACTTCTTCCAAGACAATCTTCCTGGAACTCAACTTGATTGGTTTTACCAACTAGAAAGAGCCAACGTTCATAATTGGGAAGATCTTGTTGCATCCTTCTATAAACAATACCAATACAATGTTGATCTTGCGCCTACTCGTACTCAACTCTAGAGTATGGATATGGTTTTCAATGAAGGTTCCAAGGACTATGCGCAAAAATGGAGAGACTTGGCTGGAAGAGTTCAACCTCCCCTATCTGAAAGAGATTTAGTGAACATGTTTTTGGGCACCTTGTCTGGTCCCTTCTTCAATCACCTAATTGGGAGTTCATCGGTGGGTTTTACTGAACTGATATTGACCGGAGAAAGGGTAGAAGTCGAGATAAAGAGTGGAAAGATTCATAAAGATACATCCTCTGCTTCTATAAGGAAGCCATTTATCGAAAAGAAAGAAGTGGTTGCCATAATACCAATGCCATTGAAGAAGAAATGTTTGTTACTTCAGTTGATGAACTTATGACCCCACTCCTGACTGTTAAAGTAAACTTGTTGAATGTCGGTGTGTTCCCAGGCTGTGATGACGGCTGTCATTTCTATTTGTCCTCACCAACCAGTTGTCCTTTGTTGAAAACAAGCATTCAGTGCCTAATAGATAACAAAGAAATTTTATTTGAAAAGACTTCAGTTCCACCTGTTCCTTTTAAAGATGTTTCTATCATCACCATTTCCGCCAATTCTTCCAGGGTCTCCACCAAAAGACCCGTTAGAATTACATCAGTTCCGAAAGTAACTCCTTTGATAATTATAATGCCTGGACCAGTCCCGTATACGTCAGACAAAACCGTACAATGGAATTATGGAGGGGATGTCTACTACCATGATATTAAGCAAGATTGGCCAGATGCCGAAGATTCAATTTCTGAGAAAGTGGATTCCGACGTCAGTAATATTGCAGGGACTAGTAAGATTACCCGAAGTGGTAGGATCTTCTCTCTAGAAATTTCTCCCCCAAAAGCTGTTTCTGGACCCGTAATCATTCTTGTTGTTGTTGCCCCTCTAAAGGTTACTCCCAATCCCATAATCATCTCTATAAGTACTCCTATTGACGAAGCTGTTACAATCCTTGTTATCACCCCTACTGATATTCCGGCTCAAGCTAACCGAGACTCGAGGAAAAAGTATTCTGATTGAGCCTGTCCAGACAAAGGCACAATCATTGATTATCCCTGAGACCTCCAGGAAAGAGATAGAGGAGATTCTAAAAATCATAAAAAGAAGCGACTACGATGTAGTTGAACAACTGGGGAAAAATCTATCTAAAATCTCCATGCTGACTTTATTATTATGTTCTAAGGCGCATGCAAAGGCCTTGGTAAAGTTCTTAAAAACTGCCCATGTACCTCAAGAAACATCTGCCGATCAGTTCCAAGACTACGTAGCCAGCTTGACTGCAGATAATGGCTTAGGTTTAATTGAACCAGACGAAAGTCTTAGAATATCTTCAACTGGAATAAGAATCAGGGAGATCTTAGTGTCGATCTGACTGAACCAGAGAAGGTCTTGAATTAACTTTGACTGGATAAGAATCAGAAAAATCTTAGAATCGATGTAACTGAACCAGACGAAAGTCTTGGAATATCTTCAACTTGGCAGGATGAAGGAATCTTGGACGATTACCACCTCAGCGGGATGAAGGAATCTTGGACGATTACTACCTCAAAAAGGATGAAGGAATCTTGGACGATTACTACCTCAAAAAGTAGAAGGAGCCTTTGACAATTACTACTCCAAAAGATGATAACCTTTATCTGTCGATCGATCTTTCCTGAAAAGGTAAAGAGTTAGCTGTATGCAATGTCATGATGTATGCATTGCGTAACGATGTTCTCAAAATAAATGAGATTTATGTTATATGTATTTTATCATTTATGTAAAATATGAGGTATGAAATGTGAAATGTTAAAGAATGTATTTGTCTGGGAAAATAAATCATGTTGCTCTACTTTTGGAGAGGCGGCGACTTTACTGGAAAAAAAAATCCTCAGGGATTCTTGAGGTCGACTTAGTTGGGAAGAGGTTATCAAAGATTGAAACTCTGGCAGGGAGTCATCTTATGAGAAGGATTTTGGGGAGATTTGTCACTGCCCCTAGTAGCGAGTGCTTATGGCTTTGCCAGGAAATGTTTGACTGTATGTAACCCTTTGTTGGGATTGACGTTCAATTCCCCAAGTGACGGGGGCGGAGACTTTCCCCTAGTTACTCTGCGCTTTGAGAGATTTCTTGAAATCTTGACTGGACTGCCCCAGGTGTGCTGGACAGTGACATGTCATGTCCCTTTGTTGATAGGAGATTTTTGCAATGGAAGTGTCATCCCGCCTGAAGTGACTTTGTTCACTGAGAGAGCTTTTCGTTCATTGGATATTTATTGTATGAATATCTCCGCTGCCAAACAAATAGCCATATGCAAACAACGATATTCAAATAATGCAAAGTTTATGCTCGTCTTGAAATTTTGAAAATGCGTTTTTTAGCAAGAAACTTTTGTAAGAAAAATTCAACTCAGGATTTAGAGCAAAGCTTTACAGGAGTCAGGATACCTTTTGTAACAGTATGCTTTCGAACTAACCCATGCTTCAATTAGGACTTTTGAAGGGTTGTAACGTGGCTTGGTTCATGGTTTAAGAAACGAAGGATAAAGGCTCAAATGTATTTGTACCCGCCCATTCTTCGTGATGTTCTTCAGTCCTAAGCTCAGTTAATTGTACGTTTGACATTTTGGTGATGGTTCAAACAAGTTAAATTTGTTAGAAGGCAGTCAATTTTGCAACATTATTTTTTGTTGAGGATTTGTAGTGACCTCTTTCTTTTGATTTGTTATCCCTGATTTTTGCCCGACTGTTCTTGTTTTTTTTTTTTGAGATTACAGTCAGCGGGATGCCCCAGTTTTTCTTAAGTCTCCTTTATAGGTTCTGACTTAGTGGACTTTTTGTTTTTTGAGAGATAATGACTGCCTATGTAATAGGGAACCATCACCGTCTTTTGATTCCAGAGGAATATTTTTGATGTTATTCGTTGTATTATAAGATGAGAGTTTGCGGATTTAACGTGCGTTTGAATTAACTGAGAGACTACCCTGCCCCATGTTTTGATTAAAGGTTTCAATTTGTGTTAAAACAGAAAACTTCTACTTCTTTGGCTCGAAGGGATTGACTAGGGATTATCTTCCTTATAACTCAAGTGTTTAGGATTTGAAAGAAAACGCTTGTACATCGTCAGCAAGGTCTGTCCAAAAGCATACTATATGAGATTATGGCATTGTTTTCGTCATCCTCCCTCTAAAGGCTTGTAACTTTTTATCAAGAGTTAAATGTCATAAGAAGAATAAAAAGCATAGTTTAAATATAGTGAAAATGGAAAGATGAATTCAAGACAAACATATGCAATGCATTAATGAAACAGAGTTTGACATTAATAGATAATTGTTTGAATAACAAAAGAAATTACAATTGGAAATTCAAAATGAACAGAAGCCTCTTTGTTCGAACTTGTCATTTTAGGTGGAGAGCCCTCAGCGGAAGATTTTAACCTGGCCATTTTGTTTCTCAATGCCCAATAGCTATTGGTGTCATGTCCAGGACTGTTGGAGTGGTACACACATCTTGCATTTGGATTGTACCCTAGAGAGGTTATGTTGGGATTCCGAGGGGGGTCCCTTAATACAACCAGCTCGGCTTCCAATAAGTGTTGCAGCACTTGAGATAATTACATGTCAACCTCAATGAAGCATTTTTCAGATGTATTTCGCCTACGCCGATTACCCTGTTGTCATTGGCGAGGTTGTTGTTGGGCTCGTGACCCTGAAGAAAACTGGAGAGGTCTTCTCTTGGCTTCTTGTCTCAAGGGAGGCTGAATGATGACTCGATCCTCAACTCTAGTTGTTTGCTCCGTTTGTTTACATTCTTCTTGATGAAGCTTGTTGATGAGGATTCTCAGCTCTTCTTGTCCTTGTGCCAAGTTTTGGATGAGAGCCATCTGGCCCACCAGTCGTCCCATCATCTGGACTTTCATTATTGTATCTCAGTTCGTAGCAGCTCCAGCTGATCATCTTTGTTGTCCTCAAGATTCCCCATGATTATTCCCCTAGTGAGGAGATATTTCACTTCTTCTTGCCCCTTGGATAGGTTCAAGAACATCTCTTGAAGTTGAGCGTTTTGAGCCTGAATGTCCTTGATAGTCTTCTCTAGAGCCATCTCTACTGAAATAAACAGTAGGAAGATAAGAAGACCTGAAGGGGAGAAACCTGTCATGATATGATGCATGATATGTGGATGCATGTTTTCAAGGATCTCGCGGGGTAAACATAAGAAAATGTTGGAAGCTAAATTTCGATCAACATCTTTGATTGGAGAACTTCGTATCGGTGGATGTCTTCCCACGAGAATCAAGCTCACCATATCAATTGGGTCATAGCCCTTCACTTAAGTTTGTTGTACTTGATCTTTGACGGTATTTATTTAGAGGAAGATGAATCCTCTTGCCCTTTGGTAGACGTCTGGTTCAACATGACCCTGCATCAAAGACCCTCGAGATCCTTGAAATGGTTATTGAAAATGCTATGGTATGATGTTATGTACAGATATGCGAGGTAAGTAAGTTTATATACAAATAATCATATTCACACAAAGCAGACAAGTCCTTAGGTTTAGGTAAGTACCCTCTTGAAGTTTAGTTGGCTCAACCTGTCCTAGTTAATAATAACTGGGTTCTAAGGAGCTCAATATCATTGGATTGTTTTCTGTGTTCATTGTTTCAGTTTATCCACTTTACTGGCGACTGAAATATTCCAAGAAAACAACCCTCAATGAGTGTAGAATCGAGTATCTACCAACTTCGGACTGCACCAAAGTCGGTCATCTCACTACATCCTAAAAGGCCAAGTTGGTCAAGTAAAGGTTCTAAAAGTCCATTAGTGCTTCATGACATCACTCAGCGGCCCCGTATTCTCTTTGATTGACTCAAAGGCTACCGGTACCCACAAATATGTCACACTAATATAGCTATTGCTTAGACCATGTCGGTATACCCCGCACTGTTTCCACAATGTATTGCTATTTACCTATGAATGTTTCCCAAATCCGGGTAGAGGATTCAAACCCAAACAATAGAACCAAAGTGTAAAGCAAACAAGCCAAGCAAGATAAGCATGTAAAGGTGATCTAAATCCCTAAGGTAACCCCACTTTTATAATACTCCCCAGCAGAGTAGCCAGTTCTGTGATACGGTGGGAGAACTGACTAGATGTTTTGCATTTCGTTCCTACTTGTGCGGTTAGCAAGAGTCGCCACCAACTTTTCTTTTATCCAAAAGGAAAGGTAAAAAAGCACAGGAAAGACCTTTCGAGATTTTTCTCGGGTTCGGGGGGTAGATTATGAAAAGGGGAGGTATTAGCACCCTTTTCATCCATGGTTTTCCATGGGCTCTTAGTTACTCGTTTAGATCACTTGCTTTTGTTTGATTGTATGCTTGTGGTGTGAGATTTGAAAGTATTTTGAAAAAATATCTTTGTAATGGTTCTCGTCTCTATAAGAACGTATACAAAGTTTTGTTTCGAAAAATGGTTCAAAGATGTGTTTGTGAATCGTTTTTCGAAAAGTGTTTTGAAAAGAGGTTTTGCAATGGTTCTCGTCTCTATAAGAACGTATACAAAACGTTTTGTCTTTTGAAAGTGTTTTGAAATGGAGGTGTAGGTGTAAAGATTTCTTTGTCGTGAGCAAGCGAGTAACTAAGAGCGAATCTATCTACTCGAAAGGTCTTAAATTGTTCTTTTCTTCTTCCTTTTAATGGTGCTATCTTACCATTGATTTGGTAAGAAGCCCCACCATTGGATGTGAAGGGACAGGCGCGGGTCAATTTTACAATTATTGAAGGCAACTTGTGAGATGCTCTAGCAATTTTTGTAAGGGACGAGATCTTTTTAATCGAAGGCAACATCAAGGGTCATTGAGGGACTACGATCTTTTTTTATCGAAGGGTCATTGCTAGAGTGTCTCATATTCGAGGGACATGATTGTATTTGCGAGGCAACGAGCGAGGTTACCCTAGAGGTGCCGTGTGAAAAGTGTGTTGGTTTCAAGTTATTTATTCTTTGATTAGGTCATCTAGCGATTGATTTTTGAATCTTACCATACATGCCTAGTTACTATACAGTATATGGAAAATAGTAAATTGCAGGAATTGAAATTCTACGCTATTACAAAGTGTTCGGGAATGGGGGTACAATTGTTACAAATGGGGGATGAATCAAATAAAATAGCAATGTCCAAATATCAAGCAATACAACCAAATCGAATTTTTGTGCGATTTAATATAAAGCTATGATAATTTATGAAATAAATATTAACAAAACATGAAATGCTAAATATTTACTTGAAAAGAGAAAAGGTAAAACCTAATTTAAAAATATGACAATGATTAATTAAATATATTCTTTATATTTTTGTATTTTATTAACTTAATTAAAAACTAAAGAAAGCAAACAAATTAAATTATTATTATTTTTGTGTTTTATTAATTATAAATAAGTTTTAAAAGAAAGAAAACAAACTAGGTTAATTCTTTTTTGATGTTTTATTAAATGTAGAAAATTAATAAAAAAAAGTTATATAAAAAAAGAAAATAGTGAAAATTAATTTTCGAGACTTAAATCAAATGTATGAAATGTATTCTATTTTTTAATTAGTAATAAAATATAAGAAAGAAACAAATTAAAAAAATAAGTAATAATGGGCTTAAGTGAATTTAAAGGGTGTTAGGCCCAAAGAAGCATGGTGTTAGTGCTGAAACAAAACAAGGCCAGATGGGGGGTGAACTAGCGAAATAGATGGGCTTAGGGACATTTAAACAAAAATAGGCCCAAAGCCCTTAAACGGTTTAAACATTGATTAGGGAAACAAAAACAGATTAGGGTTCTTGGAAACTTTGTTACGGCGGCGCTCTCATCACCTCTTTCGCTCATCTCTTCCAAATTATTCATGTTTTCGTCTCTGAAATGTCTCAACCTTCGCCTCTTCCTAGTTTCATGGCCGAAGCGCCCTATTAACAACATAATCTCTCCTCATCTCACAACGATTCACGTTTCTGAAAACCCTAAATTTTGAAATGAGATTTATGTCTCAAAGGTTTGAAATTGGTTTATCTGATCTCCCCCCCCCCCCCCCCCAAATCTCAGTCGCCGGAGCTCTCTCTCTCACCTCTTAACCAAGCTCTAATGGTTTTTTTCGTGTAAAGGTGATGTTCTGTTAACTTAAAGCTTGAACGATTTCAATGTTTCTTGTCTTGTTATGTTTTTTCTGTTAATCTACTTTATTATCCATTGAGATGCAGGAAATGACTCATAAGGAAGGTGAAATAGTCATACCTGTTTGTGACTTTTCTGTGAAGTGGAAGGGGATGGTGAGACCGAGGGAAATGCTCTTTGGTGGTGGGATTTGCAGAGGGGAAGAGATGATGATTGAAGGCGTGGGCTTTCACACCTGTTGGTAACCCTTCTTTTCTTATCCCTGTACTTTGAATGGTGATGATACTGTGCTTCTGGGTTTTGTGATTTTTGGTGTTTTGAGGTTGTTATTTTTTTTTATTTTGGTTTTGTAACAGTTTTTGAGATGGTTGTTTAATGGTGTTTTGAGTTGGTTTCTTTGAGACTGGTTTGGAATTTGTTTGAGGATTTTTTATCAGTTTGAAACTCTTAGGTTTTGGAGGTTTGATTTGGTTCTTACTGTTGGCTTTGTAACAGTTTTGAGGTTTGGTGATTTTCTGGTTTATGTTTTGGATCAGTTTTATCAGTTTACTGATGGTTTCTTTTAAAACTTGACAGTTTGCTGATGGTTTTTGAGGCTTGAAGTTTTTGGTTGGTTTTGACAGTTTGATGGTTACAGTTTGGGATATTTTTTTTGTTTCTTTTTGTTTTGTTTTGGGTTGATGATGGTTTTTGATTTGAAACTTTGTTAATGTTGAGTTAACAGGTTCGATGGAAGATGGTTTGAAGGTTGGTTTGAGATTTGTTGTTTTAACAGGCTTTATGAGTTGTTACAGGTTTTGGTTGAGTATGTTTTTCTGGTTTTTAACTTGTTGGTGTTTCAACAGGTTTTTGTTATTGAAAGTTTGATAGGTTCTTGTTGGTTTGAATATTTGACAGTATTTTTGAAGGTTGTGTTTTGTTGGCTTGAGATCAGGCTTGGGATTTTTGGTTTGAATTGTTTTACAGGTTGGTTTGACAGTTTGGATGCTTGATGATTTTTTTTGACAGCTTTGAAAACTTGAGGTTTTTGAGGTTTTCTTTTGTTTGCTCAATTTGATAATTTTTTCTCTATATCTTTGCTTGAGAGTTGTCCACTGTTATATTTAAGTTGCTTTGGTTGAATTCTTATTCAAAATGGTGGGAAAACCACCAAATTTTGAATACTTTGGCATATTGTTCTCATGCTCTTTTTCTTGCAGTTTTTGTTTTCTAGAAACTCTTATGCAATTGTGACAATCAAGGCAGCAGGGTTGTGCATCCCTAGGTGACTTCTTTCCTCTCTTCTCTCTCAATGACTCTAAGAGTAAATTGCTCTTTTGCCTTTTTCTGAAAAGTTTGCAAAAAAATGGAACATGATGAAATAGCCTATTGAACAAGCCTTTGCTTGTTTGCCTTATTATATTATATGTTATGCTTCTGTTTTTTGTTGCGTGTTGTGATACGGTGGGAGAACTGACTAGTGTTTTGCGTTCGTATTCGCAAATGTTGCGGTTAGCAAGAGTCGCCACCGACTTTTTATTTTATCCTAAGGAAAGGTTAAAAAGCACAGCAAAAAACCTTTTGAGATGTTTTCTTGGGTTCGGGGAGTAGATTATAGAAAGGGAAGGTATTAGCACCCTTTCTATCCATGGTTATCCATGGGCTCTTAGTTACTTGCTTAGATCACTTGCCTTTTGTTTTCAATTTGTTTGAAATGGTGCTTTGTGTGTGGGTTTTGAAAATGTTTTGAAAAGATGCCAATGTGGTGGCAACCTTTGTAATGATCCATGTGGGGATGTATACAAAGATGTATGTCTTTTGAAAAAGTTTTCATTTGTTTTTGAAAATGGTTTTGAAAGTGTAGTGATGTGTGGTTTTGAAATTAGGCAAATGTTTTGTTTTGCAAGTTTAATTTCAAGTAACTAAGAGGTTATCTACTCCTAAATTTCTCAAGAGATTATTGCTATATTTTAACCCTTTTAACAAGTTTGTTCCACCATTGTATTTGGTGGACAATCTTGTGTTAGGATGTGAAAGGGACGGGCGTGGGTCATCGTTTAGACCATAATTGCAACGACGTTAAATATCTTTGGGCAATTTTCTTTAAGGGACTTGATCATTTGTTTTTGTTTGTTTTGAAAAGTTTTGTCGAGGGACTATGATCATTCAAATTGTTTGCTTTGCCCAAAGAAGTTCAACATACAATATGGCCCATTTATTTGAAGGCAACAAGTGGAATACCCTAGGGGTGCAAGTGTGATTTGTGTGTCCATTTTCATGCTTGTTTATCTTGAGATTAGGTCACAACTATTTTTTATCGTTTTTTCGCATACAAACCCTAATTCTAACATGTTATCATTAGAAAGCAATAAAGTGCGAAATTAAATTTACTAAGCTATTACAAAACCAAATATGGGAAGGGGGGTACAAATGTTCAAATGGGGATATTGACAAGAATTTAAATCTAAATTATTACATCATTTTGAATATTTGCAATGTAAATAATGTACAACAATTAAATAAGAATGCAAGATGCAAAAAGAAATGTTTTGTATATGTATGAAAAAATATTATTTATGTAAAAGAGAAAAAGAAAATAAAAATATATTATTTTTTGGAGTATTTTGGTTTTAGGGCAAAAACCCTAATTTTGAAGAAAATGCATTATTATCTAATTTAATACAACTATTTATTTATTATTTATAAAAATAAAATAAAATGAAGTATATTATGGAAAAAGTATTTTTGTATCAAATATTAATAAAAATAAAAATTCAAGTATTTTTATATTTTTAACTTAAATATATTGATATATATATATATATATATATATATATATATATATATATATATATATATATATATATATATATATATATATATATATATATATATATATATATATATATATATATATATATATATATATATATATATATATATATATATATATATATATATATATATATATATATATATATATATATATATATATATATATATATATATATATATATATATATATATATATATATATATATTAAATCTTAAATATGTATTATACACAAAATAAATATTTATTTAATATTTTAATGAAATAAAGAAAAAGAGTATTTTTTATGTGAAATATTTTCAGAAGGTAAATAAAAATAAAAAAATGTATTTACACTATTTTTATATTTATTCTAATAATAGTATATATATAATGTTTATGTATAAACAAAGGTAATAAACAAATAAATATGCAATAAATACAAAAAATGATGGAAAAAATATTTTCAAAATTTTAATGTGCTGGGAAAAAGTAAACAAGTCAAACAAAAAAAGAAAAAGTCAAAAATGTTAAAAAATGAACAAATGGGCTCAGGGGGGTGAGAAAATGGAAATATGGTGCAAAAAGAAGAAACCACACAGGCCCAGCCCATGTAGCTTCATCTTCAACCTCAGAACACTTCCTTGTTCAAAGAACACGCGTTTTCTAACTCCTCATTCCTTGATCTTTTGCCAAATCTTCCAACATGAAACCTGTAGAGCTTGAAACCACGGTTCTAGACATATAAAGAAGTCAAGCTAACTCTCAGAAATGAGAGAGAATTTCTTCTCTCCCAAATCCTGACCTAACTTTTTAACCATGTTCAGACATAAAATTCTCTAAGCACATGAAATATAAATGAAATCTAAACATATGAGCATGTTCAGGGCTATGATTGTGACATATTTTCTTCATAAACCTAAAGCTAACAATGCCTAACAAGAGAGATAGAACTCCATGAATGTACCTGTTCAGTTGGAATCGTGCTTTGCAATGGAGGATGTTTCAGAGTAAAATGATGATTGGTATAGCTTCCTTGAAGTGTAAGGATGCTTTTCCAAGTCCTACTTTGTCTTGAAACTCTCTGAATCGAGCTAGTGAACTCCAACTGCAAAACAGAAAATTAAAAATGGTGAAGTGGCTTGGAGGTGTTACAGGTCAGGTTTCAGGACATGGTTAGCTTGCATATGTTGTAAGGAAGGTAGAGGAACAGGTTTGGACAAGAATGCTCGAAGGGATTGAGAGATAACACTCAATCTGCAGGGGTTCCCCTGTTTGTGCAGTTTCAAGGTGATTAGGGCAATGGGGGTGTTTTAGATGGCAAGGGCTCGTGTGTTAGCTTGGATATGTTATGTGGAATGTGTTTGATAACTTTTCCCTTGTGTTTGTCAGCTGAGATGAGATATGGCACAAGTTATGCAATGTTACTTGAAAATGAAGCAAGCAAAGGTCACTTTGTGTTTTAGGTCAGTAGGGGCCTCTAATCCTGCTGCATAAGCCTCTCTTGATCAGAGCAATTTGCCCATAATCTTGTGCCAAAGGGATTTTGCTTGTACCTTCTTGGATTTCAATTTGACATAAAGTTAATCTTTTTCAAAAATAGAAAGTTCACTTTATCTAGTTTAGGATTAATCCACTATGCAATGTTAGAACACAAATAACATGGTCTTAACACATTGAATATGCATTAAATTATTGAGTATAGAATGGTTCAAGGACCTGTAATCAAGCATAAAGCAAGCTAAGTTCAGATTTGCAAAGTTATGAACATGTTCATGAACCATTCAAAAGTGGATTTTTGCCAACTTGTGAAATTCGAATCTCTCAAGTTATGAGGTTGTTTGATGAGTTCTTGGACATTTTGGAAAGCTTGGAATGTGTACTACAATCCATCTTTGAAATGCAAATTGAAATTCTAAGTGGAAGGGTATGAAAAGTGGCCTTGAAGTGGGGTAGAAAACCTTGTCAAAATAGGTTAAAATTTCACTAAGTTAAAAATGGTTTAGTGCCCTTATTCAAAAAATTGTAACTTGAGATACAAGCTTCAAATGAGAAAACTTTGTGAATCAAAGTTGTAGATTATGCAACAAGCTACAACTTTCATGTTTTGACTTTTGTTTGAATCCAAATGGATCTTGGTGAAAAGATGGGGCAAAGTTGGGAAAAAATTAGGGTTTTTCATAACTTAGAAAAATTCTAAGTTATGAAAAATTCAATTTTCAAACCCTAATTTGCATTTTGTGATTTCTTGGTGAACAAGTTTCATGATTTGGCATGTTTTGATGAAAAATGAATCTTGACTCTTGATTTTGACCAAAAAGTCAAAGTTTGACTTTTCAGTGTACAGTCAAAATTGATCAATTGACTGGGAAATTCAACTGTCAATCTTGTGTACTTGGGATCTTTTGAGCTTGATGAATGTGTCAAGATCATTTCATTGAGTCCTTGAGTCCATATGTGAACTTGGTTTGCCATTGGCTAGGTCAAACAGTCAAAAATTGCCTTTGTGCAGTCAAAACCCTAAAAATGACCATTTTGCCCTTTTGGGGATCTGATCAAATTTCTTGTGGAATTGTGATCCAAACTTGATCAAATGGTTCATGTGAGTTCATAATGTTGATGTGGATCAAATTTCATGAGGTTTGACTGTCAATTGGCCACAGTTGACTTTTTCCCCAATACAGCTGATTTCTAGGTCAACTGTCCAATTGACTGGGCAAAACTTGGAATCAAGACTTGAAACTTGGTATAGGTAAACTTGGGAGTCCAATATGAAGCATGAAAGTCATCTTAGGCTTTTTAGGTCAAAACATCCTTGGGCAAACACAAACCCTAATTTGAGTCCACAGTGCAAGGAGAAGTCTTGAGCAGAGGAAACCCTAATTGGATCTTGATCTTCAAAGGTCTTGTGATGAGAAAATGTTGAGGAAATGGGAGGGCAAATTTTGGGGTACAACAGTTGCCCCTGTTCAATCTTCTTGAACCTGAAGAGTTAGATTGGCAAGTTTGCCTTTCGCGACTCGAGGGTAAAAGAAGATTGGACACTAGAGTGCCCGGAAATTTGCACTCGCATGTTGAGGTATCAACAATGTGATGTCAGGAATGGACTTATAGATGCCATTTGGAGAGGTGGTGGATAGGGAGATGGGCTTATAGATGCCATCTGGAGATGTGACAGAACCTTGTCGGGAATGGGCTTATAGATGCCATTTGGAAGTGTCGATCGCCTAAGAGATTCCTTAGCGAGAACTTGTGTATTTGAGAAAGACGGATGTTTTCCTGGCTTGTTACAGGTGTTTGATCCTCAGTCTCCTTATGTAGATATGCCCTGGCTGGATACAGGTATTGAATCTACAATTGGTTGTTCACAGATATGCCCTGGCTGGATACAGGAGTCGAATCTTCGAACTCTTCAGACGTGCCCTGGCTAGATACAGGAATCGAGTCTGGAAACGTGGTCAACAGATATGCCCTGGCTGGATACATGAGTCGAATCTGGAAATGTTGTAATTGATAGATGTGCCCTGGCTGGATACAGGGATCGAATCTTTGAACTTTTCAGACGTGCCCTGGCTAGATACAGGAATCGAGTCTGGAAACTGATCACTCTCAGATGTGCCCTGGCTAGATACAGGTATCGGATCTGGAATTGCGACAGTTGACGGTAATTGTTTTTGGGATTGTCTTTTTCCTGAAAAGGCAAAAACGTAAGTTGTATGCAATGTCATGATGTATGATATGCATGATATCATGATGTTCAACATGAGATGTTGTATGCGTTTCACCATGTATGTAAGCAAGATGTATGAAAATGTGAAATGTTTATGGATGTAATTTCGCCTTAGGAAAATAAATCCTTGACGATCGGCCGGAGAATTGCTCTGTGGAAGAGATACTTGGCCGAAGTTTTGATGCGAGGCCTGTTGAGGACTCTAATGATGGATTCCGCTGGGGATAATGACGATATACTCCGCTGGGGATTGGAGGAACTTTGCCGAGGGCGGTCTTCCGTGGTTTTTAGCTGAGGATAACCCAATTATAAGTCCTTGTGAGGAAATAACTCTAAATAAAACTCGGGAGAGACGTCCGTGCTCCGCAGGGGATAAGCTTCCAGAATTTACTGGGGATGAGCTTTAAGACCTGCCGGGGAATGTTGTGTCCTTTCAGGATCGACGGGGAACCAACTCTGCTTGGGGAAAGTATTGTTGAACCTGATTTACTCTGTGGGGAATTTGAGATGATCTGGCTACCTTCTTCAGTTGAACCCACCTTGGTACCTTGGAGGACAAAACAACCAGACTGCAATAGACAACTTCAATTGCCCCTGTCTCTGATGTCACCTGTAATAAATCTCTTGTTTCATATGCAAATATTTATGAATTAGCAATTTAACGTCAAATGCATATATCAAAAATGAACATTGGACGTTCTTCGCAAAACAAAACAGAAAAACAAGAAAAACAATGGCAATTTGTATGGACAAGTGAATTTGTATTGATTTTTGAGTTTGCCTGTAAATAGGTGTTTTTGTACAAGAGGCTGACATCCTAGTAAGAGGACGCCGCCAAATAATATAGAGTTTACAATTTGAAAAAGGAAACAAAACAGCTACGTGAACAATCCCACTGGGTTCCAACTCTGTTATCGCCCTTATGTCTTCGAACGTCTCATCGCCTTGCTGCCTAATTGAAGATGAAGCTGATTGGTCGATGCCGAAATCTTGGGCCAGATAGTTGATGCTGAATTCCGGATGCGAAGTGATCAATGAGACATAGTGTTACGCTTTTATCCCTAACTTTTGCCTGGACCGCCCTTTCGGGTTTTCAGTCCACCGGGATACCCATTTTTGCCCAAGCCGCCCTTTCAGGTTTTCGACTTGTCGGGTGTACAGATTTTTTATTCATTTCATCCCTTATTTTTGCCCGAACCCTTTTGGTTCGCCGGGAAGCCCTTATTTTTGCCTAGGTATGTCAACCTAGCGGGTCTTTTATTTATGCGTAGTATTTTTTCACTATGTCTGCATTGGCGGGGTGAGGAAGGTCGTCACCATCCATGGTGGTTAGGATCATGGCTCCTCCTGAGAACACACGTTTAACCACAAATGGCCCTTCGTATGTAGGGGTCCATTTGCCCCGAGGATCACTTTGAGGAAGGATGATGCGTTTGATTACCAGGTCCCCAACTTGATACTCTTGCGGTCTGACTTTCTTGTTAAATGCCCTGATCATCCATTTTTGATACGTTTGACCATGACAGATAGCAGTGAGCCTCCTTTCGTCAATCAGATTTAATTGATCAAGTCGAGTCTGGATCCAATCATATTCATTCAAGTCCGCGTCCTTCATTATTCGGAGAGAGGGTATCTGGATTTCAATTGGCAAAACTGCCTCCATGCCATAGACCAAGGAGAAGGGAGTTGCCCCGGTTGACGTCCTTGCTGAGGTGCGGTACCCATGAAGAGAGAATGGTAACATCTCGTGCTAATCTTTATAGGTCACTGTCATCTTCTGCACAATTTTCTTGATATTCTTATTGGCTGCCTCTACAGCCTCATTCATCTTCGGCCGGTAGGGAGAAGAATTGTGGTGCTGTATCTTGAATTGTTCACAGAGTTCAGTGATCATTTTGTTATTGAGATTGGTACCATTGTCCGTAATGATTCTTTCCGGGACGCCGTACCGACAGATCAGATTATGCCGGATGAAACGTGCCACGACGCTCTTGGTTACTGTGGCATAGGAAGCTGCCTCAACCCATTTTGTGAAGTAATCGATCGCCACCAAGATGAAGCGATGCCCATTGGATTCCGTTGGTCGGATCTCACCGATCATATCGATGCCCCACATTGCGAAAGGCCAAGGTGCCGTTAGGACATTCAAAGGAACCAGAGGGATATGCACCTTGTCAGCATAGATCTGGCATTTATGACAAGTTCGGGAGTGTTGGTAACAATCGGCTTCCATTGTGGACCAGAAATATCCTGCCCGAAGGATTTTCTTAGCCATGGTGTGTCCACTGGAATGTGTTCCAAATGTACCTTCATGCAGTTCCATCATGATTTTCTCCGCTTCAGCCTTATCCACACAACGTAGCAGAGTCGAATCATGATTCCGTTTGTAGAGAATGCCGTTGCTGAGGAAGAATTTTGCAGCAAACCTCCTCATGAACTTCTTATCGTTGACAGATGCCCCTTCAGAGTATTCCTGAGCTTCCAAGTACCTCTTCACCTCATGATACCAGGGTTTTTCGGTCACCTTCTCAGCCTCGAGCTCGCAGCAGTATGCCGGTTCATCCAACTTCCAGATTATGATTCGGGGAGCCTCATTGTCCCATTTAACTTTGAACATTGAAGACATCGTGGCTAGTGCGTCCGCTAGCTGATTCTCCTCTCTGGGGAAATGCTCAAAAGTTATCTCTTCAAAGTGGGGAAGCAAGGTCGACACATACTCCTTGTAAGGAATAAGATTCGGGTGTTTCGTATCCCACTCGCCTTTGATCTGATTGATCACGAGAGCGGAATCTCCGAAGACACTTAGAAATTTGATCCTTAAGTCGATTGCAGCTTGTAAACCCATGATACATGCCTCATATTGTTGGTGCAGCTGAAGCATAATCGGGCGGTGAGGGGAGTATGAGTTCCTTCGGGAGATATGATTATAGCGCCGACGCCGTTGCCCAAAGCATTGGAGGCTCCATCAAAATGCATAGACCATTGGGATCCTTCCTCAGGTCCTTCATCCGGTCCAGGTACTTCACAGTCAGTTACCACCATGATGTCTTCGTCCGGAAAATCAAAGTTCAATGATTGGTAATCATCCACAGGTTGGTGTGCCAAATGATCTGCCAGTACACTTCCCTTAATTGCTTTCTGAGTTGTATACTGGATGTCATATTCTGTCAAGATCATTTGCCATCTCGCTATTCTTCCAGACAGAGTGGGCTTTTCAAATATGTACTTGATGGGATCCATCTTTGAAATCAATAAAGTAGTGTGAGTCAGCATATACTGTCTCAGCCGGCGAGCAGCCCATACAAGAGCGCAGCAAGTTTTCTCAAGCAGTGAGTAACGAGACTCACAGTCGGTAAACTTTTTGCTCAAGTAATAAATAGCGTGCTCTTTTCGGCCAGACTCGTCATGCTGCCCCAGCACACACCCCATTGAATTATCAAGCACTGTCAGGTATATTATCAGAGGTCTCCCTTCCACCGGTGGCATAAGAATGGGTGGCTTTTGGAGGTATTCCTTTATCCTTTCAAAGGCAGCCTGACATTCATCGTTCCAGCGTACTACTTGATCTTTCTTCAGCAATTTGAAGATTGGCTCACAAGTAGCAGTTAGATGTGAGATGAACCGGGCAATGTAATTCAGTCGTCCTAGGAAACCTCTGACTTCTTTCTCTGTTTTTGGAGTCGGCATCTCTTGTATGGCTTTTACCTTGTCAGGGTCCACCTGAATACCTTTATCACTTACAATGAAACCTAGCAATTTTCTGGATCTTACCCCAAAGGTGCATTTGTTGGGATTCAACCTCAGCTTGTATAACTTGAGTCGGTCAAACAACTTCCTCAGATGGTCAAGGTGCTCCTCCTCAGTTTGAGACCTTGCAATCATGTCATCCACGTATACCTCAATCTCATGATGGATCATATCATGAAATAAAGCAACCATGGCACGTTGATAGGTTGCCCCAGCATTTTTCAATCCGAATGGCATGACCTTATAACAGAAGGTGCCCCACTGAGTCACAAATGTAGTTTTCTCCATATCCTCTGGAGCCATCTTGATCTGATTATACCCCGAAAAACCATCCATGAAGGAGAACACCTTGTGTTGAGCTGTATTGTCAACAAGGACATCAATGTGAGGTAGGGGGAAGTCATCCTTGGGGCTGGCCCTGTTCAGATCCCTGTAGTCAACACACATTCTGACTTTACCGTCCTTCTTCGGTACTGGTACCACATTGGCAACCCACTGAGGGTAAGAAGTCACTGCAAGGAACCCGGCATCAAACTGTTTCATAACCTCGGCCTTGATCTTTTCATACATCTCTGGACGCATCCGTCGGACTTTTTGCTTTACCGGAGGGCAATCTTCCTTGGTTGGCAGGTGGTGAACTACAATGTCGGCATCCAAACCAGGCATATCTTCATAGGACCAAGCAAAAATCTCCATGTAGTCTTGTAGCATCTGGATCAATCGTTGCTTCACGCTGAGCTCTAGATTGGCACCAATCTTGACCTCTTTCCTATCTGTCTCAGTACCCAGGTTAATTGTTTCCACAGGCTCTTCATGTGGCTGGATAGCCCTCTCTTCCTGGAGTAGCAATCTCGCAAGTTCACCAGGCACTTCGCAATCATCTTCACCTTCGTCTTCGGCCAAGTTGATCGGATTTTCAAAGTCATAACTGGCGGTAGCAGAGCTGTTACCAGTGAGATCCAGAGTGGATTGAAACCTGTATAAGTGAGTGTGTGTAAATATAGCTGTTTTGCAATATATATAACACAGAAAGGAAAAGAGCACAAGATTTGAAATGCAATAAACATCCAATGTTTTGATTGATGATATATGAAAATGTCATACAAAAAGCCCTCACAAATGGAGCTACGATGCCCCGGGTAGGACACCGAGCCAACAAAGTTTTAACATATTGTTTGTTACAAATCGGAAATCAAAAGAAATTAATTACTGCGTGACAAATGTGATAGGGGTGAAATCCTTTGTCGTCCAGTTGCTTGGTCCGTTGCTGGTAGTCGGGTAGATCCAACTGTCAAACTCTGCTTCCTCCACATCCTCCTCGATAGCATTCACCCTTGAGCTGGAAATAAACACCGGAGCCTTTCCGATCTTCTCCTTGCGCACCGCCTTCTGAGCCTCTGCAGTAAAGCCTAGCCCAAACTTGTCGTTCTTCTGAGTGAAGTCAGGAAGCTGACCCCAGTGTGCACAATTGCCTTTCTGAACCACAGCCCGGGCATCCCTTAGGGAAGCCATCTTCAAGGAATCATTCTCTTCGGCTATTGTCTCTGCAGCTGCTGAAATTGGATGCACCTCCTCGAAATGCTGGAAGGGGGTTTCAATAAACTCCCCGTCCATCTCAATGTATCTGAAGGAATTCAAATGGCTCACCATATACTCCTCTTCTCCTTGCACAGTGACGATCTTCCCCCTGACGGGATACTTCAGCTTCTGGTGCAAGGTGGAGGTCACTGCCCCAGCTTTATGGATCCAAGGTCGACCCAGTAGACAAGAGTATGATGGACGTATATCCATCACATAAAAGGTAGAGTCAAACACTTGAGAGCCCACACGAATAGGGATGTTAACCTCTCCATGAACCATCCTTTTAGAACCGTCAAAGGCCCTGACGATGATATTGCTGGGCTTCAATTCCAGGCCTTCATAATCCAGACGGTCTAAAGCCTTTTTCGGTAGAACATTCAAAGAAGAACCAGTATCCACCAATACATGCGCCAGAGTAGTGCCCCTGCATTCGATAGAGACATGCAGGGCATCATTGTGGTCTCTTCCCTTCGCAGTCAGGTCAGCATCTGAGAAACCCATGCCATTGTCTGCTGTCAGATTTGCTATGCAATCGGTGAACTGGACTGCAGACGTCTCTTGCGGCACATGGGCCGTCTTGAGAAATGAGATCAAGGCCTTAGCATGGGCCTCGGAGCATAGCAATAAGGAGAGCAGGGAGATCTTGGAGGGCGTATGCCCCAGCTGCTCGACAACATTGAAATCACTTTTCTTTATTATTTTCAGAATCTCCTCCATTTCTTGTCGGGAGGCCTCAGCATTTATGGGTATTGGTGCCTCCATCCGGGCAGGCTCTTCTTCAATCCCTTTGCCCCGAGCATTTGATGACTCGGCAGCAGGGGACACAACTTGATCAGCAACAGGAACATGTAAACTTGTAGGTTTTATAAGGAGGGGTTTTCGAATAGCGGGCGGTGCAATATCAGGCGAGAAGAGCCTGCCACTGCGGGTGACCTTGGCTGGACCAGTGATATCGCAGATACTGGCGCCAGTGTCGAATTCTTGTTTGATTCCATTTACATACACGTCTGCCCCATAATGCCAGGGGATAGCTTTATCAGATATGTAGGGGAGAGGCCCCGGGACAGTAATAATCACAGGTGCAACAGTCATGATTTGAACAGGCTTCTTCGGGGGAGCCTTGATTGGATTATTGAAGATGGTAACCACAGAAATTTCTTTTATCGGAACCAACTGAACAACAGACTTCTTAAACAGAATCTCCTTGCTATCCATTAGGCTTTGGATGCCTAACCTCAGCAAGGGACAACCAGACAGGGAAACAGCACAGAACAGGCAACCTTCACCGCAACCCGGAAATAAACCGGCCCGCAGTAGGTTCTTCTTAACGGTCTTCAGAGGGGTAACAACTTCATCTACCGAAACAGCGTACATTTCTTCCTCAAAGGCATTTACTCTATGCTGGGGCATAGGAGCAGTTACAACATTTGGTCTTTCTGGCGCTTCAAACTGAATTTCCTTTGCGTCGATCAGATCTTGCACTTTGTTTCTCAAGGCCCAGCAATCATCAGTAGTGTGCCCGGGACTATCAGAATGATAAGCACACTGGGCATTTGGGTTATACTTAGGAGACGCAGTGTTGACGACCTTAGGAGCTTCTTTGAGGGTCACCAGGTTGGTGGATAACAGTTGGGGTAAAATTTGAGATAAGGTCATACTCAGTCGAGTATACTGCCTCTTGGGCCTTTCACTTCTTTGTTGATTGTACTGCTGAGGAGCAGCAACAGGTTTTGAGATGACCAAAGCATTGACGGCTTGGCGACTTTCGGGCTTGACTTGTCTTCTAGGATCATAGACGGCACTTGCTTCTTTCTTAAACGGCCTCTTCTCAGCACTTGTGGAGGCAGCCTTTTGTATCTTGCCTGACCTGATGCCAGCTTCAATTCTTTCTCCCGTCAATATTAGATCTGTAAACCCAGCGGAGGAGTTACCAACCAAATGATTGAAAAACGGACCCGACAACGTCCCTAGAAACATATCAACCAGCTCTCGATCAGTTAACGGAGGCTGCACCCTGCCAGCCAAATCTCTCCATTTTTGAGCGTACTCTTTGAACCCTTCACCCGTTCCTAGAGACATACCCTGAAGTTGGGTACGCGTAGGAGCGAGATCAGAATTGTATTGGTATTGTCTGTAGAATGCAGTTGCCAAATCTTCCCAGTGTCGGATGCTAGCTCCATCCAATTGGTAGAACCATTCAAGCTGTGACCCCGAGAGACTATCTTGGAAGAAGTGAATCCAGAGGTTCTTATCTGCCGTGTAAGGTTGGATTTTCCTTACGTACGACCTTAGATGTAGCTTTGGACAGGAGACCCCATCATACTTGGCGAAGGCAGGCGCCTTAAACTTGTGTGGAATTACTACCCCAGAAGACAACCCCAAATCTCCGAAATCCAGTCCCGGTACATTCTGAATTTCCATGGCGCTTAAGCGGTCCTCCAATTGTTTGTATCTGTCAGCAGCAGGTGGGTATTGTTCGTCGTTATAGTCCGTCTCGTTGTCGGAGACTGCGGGACTAGGAGCTCCTCCCCCTTGGGGACTGTTTTTCTCAGCAGAAGAAGTGGTTGGGTCAGCTTCATTATGGAGTGTGTTCCCAAATCTGCGTCCGGTGTTGAACAATGCAGTCCTCTTTTTCTTCTTCTTCTTCAGGAGTAGAGTCTTCAACTCTTGCTGACCTTGGGCTAGGCTTAGGACCATCTCTTGAAACTGTGCACTTTGGGCCTGAAGGGCCTTGATTGCTTGCTCACTGGAGGAGTCTGGATTCATGATGACTGTTCAAACAAACAGCGAAGAAGATTAAGCAACCTGTGAAATAGGGTACCTGCTATGCATATGGTGTAATGGAATGCGTATGTTTTATGTTTTCAAAGACAAACAAGATTCAACTTTGTAGACAAAAGAGAAACACACTTCATTAGATTAAAATTTTCAATTGTTCAACAACTTGACCTTAGGAATTACAGGAATGAAAAATACTGGAAAGGAAATAAACTACAAAAGGAAACAATCAAAGCTCATCAATGCTCCCATGGCCTCCTCTTTTCAGTGTTGATGTAGTTGTTCAGGACCCGTTCTTCCTCCAATTGCTTAGTCAGCCTCTGGATCTTCCGTTCCTGCTCGTTGAACTTCTCCCGATAGAAATCCCGTTCTTCCTTTAGCTGCGCCCAAGATCTCTTCATGGTGTCAAAATCAGTAGGTATCTGAGGAGGGAGGACAGTTGGAGGAACCCCATCTTCATCAGGAGACTCAAGAATGAGGGGTCTGACAGCTTCGTAGGGCATACCTAACTTTTGAGCATGGATGCGGACCCATTTGCAATAGGGCTCCATTGGTAGAGAAGTCTTTGGTCCCAACTCATGTGGGTCAGCTTTGTGGATTCTGTCCCAAGCTTTAATGAATCCCTGGCGTAGTTTGTCACTGTCTGCCTGAAACTCAAAATGGAAGTGAGGAACCAGCATTTCATGAGGCCCATCTCCTCTGGCTCTTCCAAACTGACGGAGAGCTAAACACGGATTGTAAGAGATTCCTCCTTGGATACCAATCAATGGAACATTAGGGTATTCTCCGCAACGATCAATAACAGCTACCTCATCCAAACCTCTGAGAGTCCAAGTGATGTCATTATCAGTGAGAGACATTAACCTCCGAGCCCAACCTTTTCCTTCTTCATTCTTCAGCACGAACTTAGGAAGGTGCGAAATAAACCACCTTACTAGCAAAGGAGCACAACACCACGGAGTTCCCCGTTTTCGAGCAGTACGAGCATAGAGTTGTTGTAGAATATCACCCAAAAGAGTGGGTACCGGATTCCGAGATATGAAGATCCTTATGACATGGATACTGATAAAGGTGTCAGGGTTGGGAAACAGCACCAGACCATAGATCAAAAGAGCTAGAATATCCTCATATGCCTTGAAGTCCAAGTCATTCCAGAAATCATTAGCCTTGCCAACCAGAAATTTGACCAAAAATCCCTTGATCCCATTTCTAGTTTCCCAGTTGGAAAAAACCTCTTCCTTGGTCAAGGGGAGAATTGCAGCAATCTCCTCAGGCCTAGGAGTCTTTTCCAAACCAGTGAATGGAGTTTGTTCCAAGACAGGGATCCCAAGCAAATAAGAAAATTCTTCCAGGGTAGGAACCAGCTGGAAGTCTTGAAAGGTGAAACAATGGTACAGTGGGTCATAAAACTGGGTCAGAACACTTATCAGTTGTTGGTCCCATCTTGCAGTGACCAAGCCAAGGAGGGAACCATGTCTGTTGATGAAGGAAGAAGTGTTTGGAATCCTACCAACCAAATCCTTGAGTAAAACTGGTGGTTGAACAAAGTTGAGCCGGACAGTATTCCTACGCACGGGCATCATGATGTCCTGCAAAACAGAGCAAAGATGAAACCTTTTTTGTCTTTGAAATTGGTTAGCCCTTTATACAGGATGCATGCAATGGTATGATGGCATGATGCTATGATGGAGCACACCACAAGTATTCACATAGGTAAATAAGGCACACAAGTCACACAAGACACCCTTAGGTTTCAGGCCAGCATGAGTTTCAGGTATTACCCTCTTTTGGTTTTGTTGGTTAAAACCTGTCCTATCAAAAGTAACCGGGTTCTAGAGGATCTCAAATCATTGGCTACCCTCAATCGGTCATAACTCCAGCATCGCAATCTTTTCTCGCGGCCAGAACCATCTCGAGAGTTTAGCCTCAATGAGTGTAGCATACTGCTACTGTCCTAATAGCCAAGTTGGTCAATTTAGGGTTCTAAGGTTGGTTGGTGTTTAATGACCCCTTAGAAGACCTATATTCTCCCCGTTACAACACAAGGGATATAGGTACAGACTAAGATGCCACACCAACGTAGCCACTGCTTCACCCATGTCGGTCTACGCCGGACAGGTCCCTCACAGATTATGCTACCTAAAAAGGGTATATCCCAGATTCGGGTTAGGATCTATGAACTCCGATGCAAAGCCCACAAATATAAAAGCAAACAAAGCAAGCAATTGAAAACAAAGGTGATCTAAGCCCTAAGGTTACTCCACTTTTAAAAGTATTCCCCAGCAGAGTCGCCAGTTCTGTGATACGGTGGGAGAACTGACTAGTGTTTTGCGTTCGTATTCGCAAATGTTGCGGTTAGCAAGAGTCGCCACCGACTTTTTATTTTATCCTAAGGAAAGGTTAAAAAGCACAGCAAAAAACCTTTTGAGATGTTTTCTTGGGTTCGGGGAGTAGATTATAGAAAGGGAAGGTATTAGCACCCTTTCTATCCATGGTTATCCATGGGCTCTTAGTTACTTGCTTAGATCACTTGCCTTTTGTTTTCAATTTGTTTGAAATGGTGCTTTGTGTGTGGGTTTTGAAAATGTTTTTAAAAGATGCCAATGTGGTGGCAACCTTTGTAATGATCCATGTGGGGATGTATACAAAGATGTATGTCTTTTGAAAAAGTTTTCATTTGTTTTTGAAAATGGTTTTGAAAGTGTAGTGATGTGTGGTTTTGAAATTAGGCAAATGTTTTGTTTTGCAAGTTTAATTTCAAGTAACTAAGAGGTTATCTACTCCTAAATTTCTCAAGAGATTATTGCTATATTTTAACCCTTTTAACAAGTTTGTTCCACCATTGTATTTGGTGGACAATCTTGTGTTAGGATGTGAAAGGGACGGGCGTGGGTCATCGTTTAGACCATAATTGCAACGACGTTAAATATCTTTGGGCAATTTTCTTTAAGGGACTTGATCATTTGTTTTTGTTTGTTTTGAAAAGTTTTGTCGAGGGACTATGATCATTCAAATTGTTTGCTTTGCCCAAAGAAGTTCAACATACAATATGGCCCATTTATTTGAAGGCAACAAGTGGAATACCCTAGGGGTGCAAGTGTGATTTGTGTGTCCATTTTCATGCTTGTTTATCTTGAGATTAGGTCACAACTATTTTTTATCGTTTTTTCGCATACAAACCCTAATTCTAACATGTTATCATTAGAAAGCAATAAAGTGCGAAATTAAATTTACTAAGCTATTACAAAACCAAATATGGGAAGGGGGGTACAAATGTTCAAATGGGGATATTGACAAGAATTTAAATCTAAATTATTACATCATTTTGAATATTTGCAATGTAAATAATGTACAACAATTAAATAAGAATGCAAGATGCAAAAAGAAATGTTTTGTATATGTATGAAAAAATATTATTTATGTAAAAGAGAAAAAGAAAATAAAAATATATTATTTTTTGGAGTATTTTGGTTTTAGGGCAAAAACCCTAATTTTGAAGAAAATGCATTATTATCTAATTTAATACAACTATTTATTTATTATTTATAAAAATAAAATAAAATGAAGTATATTATGGAAAAAGTATTTTTGTATCAAATATTAATAAAAATAAAAATTCAAGTATTTTTATATTTTTAACTTAAATATATTGATAAACATATATATATATATATATATATATATATATATATATATATATATATATATATATATATATATATATATATATATATATATATATATATATATATATATATATATATATATATATATATATATATATATATATATATATATATATATATATATATATATATATATATATATATATATATATATATATATATATATATATATATATATATATATATATATATATATATATATATATATATATATATATATATATATATATATATATATTAAATCTTAAATATGTATTATACACAAAATAAATATTTATTTAATATTTTAATGAAATAAAGAAAAAGAGTATTTTTTATGTGAAATATTTTCAGAAGGTAAATAAAAATAAAAAAATGTATTTACACTATTTTTATATTTATTCTAATAATAGTATATATATAATGTTTATGTATAAACAAAGGTAATAAACAAATAAATATGCAATAAATACAAAAAATGATGGAAAAAATATTTTCAAAATTTTAATGTGCTGGGAAAAAATAAACAAGTCAAACAAAAAAAGAAAAAGTCAAAAATGTTAAAAAATGAACAAATGGGCTCAGGGGGGTGAGAAAATGGAAATATGGTGCAAAAAGAAGAAACCACACAGGCCCAGCCCATGTAGCTTCATCTTCAACCTCAGAACACTTCCTTGTTCAAAGAACACGCGTTTTCTAACTCCTCATTCCTTGATCTTTTGCCAAATCTTCCAACATGAAACCTGTAGAGCTTGAAACCACGGTTCTAGACATATAAAGAAGTCAAGCTAACTCTCAGAAATGAGAGAGAATTTCTTCTCTCCCAAATCCTGACCTAATTTTTTAACCATGTTCAGACATAAAATTCTCTAAGCACACGAAATATAAATGAAATCTAAACATATGAGCATGTTCAGGGCTATGATTGTGACATATTTTCTTCACAAACCTAAAGCTAACAATGCCTAACAAGAGAGATAGAACTCCATGAATGTACCTGTTCAGTTGGAATCGTGCTTTGCAATGGAGGATGTTTCAGAGTAAAATGATGATTGGTATAGCTTCCTTGAAGTGTAAGGATGCTTTTCCAAGTCCTACTTTGTCTTGAAACTCCCTGAATCGAGCTAGTGAACTCCAACTGCAAAACAGAAAATTAAAAATGGTGAAGTGGCTTGGAGGTGTTACAGGTTAGGTTTCAGGACATGGTTAGCTTGCATATGTTGTAAGGAAGGTAGAGGAACAGGTTTGGACAAGAATTCTCGAAGGGATTGAGAGATAGCACTCAATCTGCAGGGGTTCCCCTGTTTGTGCAGTTTCAAGGTGATTAGGGCAATGGGGGTGTTTTAGATGGCAAGGGCTCGTGTGTTAGCTTGGATATGTTATGTGGAATGTGTTTGATAACTTTTCCCTTGTGTTTGTCAGCTGAGATGAGATATGGCACAAGTTATGCAATGTTACTTGAAAATGAAGCAAGCAAAGGTCACTTTGTGTTTTAGGTCAGTAGGGGCCTCTAATCCTGCTGCATAAGCCTCTCTTGATCAGAGCAATTTGCCCATAATCTTGTGCCAAAGGGATTTTGCTTGTACCTTCTTGGATTTCAATTTGACATAAAGTTAATCTTTTTCAAAAATAGAAAGTTCACTTTATCTAGTTTAGGATTAATCCACTATGCAATGTTAGAACACAAAGAACATGGTCTTAACACATTGAATATGCATTAAATTATTGAGTATAGAATGGTTCAAGGACCTGTAATCAAGCATAAAGCAAGCTAAGTTCATATTTGCAAAGTTATGAACATGTTCATGAACCATTCAAAAGTGGATTTTTGCCAACTTGTGAAATTCGAATCTCTCAAGTTATGAGGTTGTTTGATGAGTTCTTGGACATTTTGGAAAGCTTGGAATGTGTAATACAATCCATCTTTGAAATGCAAATTGAAATTCTAAGTGGAAGGGTATGAAAAGTGGCCTTGAAGTGGGGTAGAAAACCTTGTCAAAATAGGTTAAAATTTCACTAAGTTAAAAATGGTTTAGTGCCCTTATTCAAAAACTTGTAACTTGAGATACAAGCTTCAAATGTGAAAACTTTGTGAATCAAAGTTGTAGATTATGCAACAAGCTACAACTTTCATGTTTTGACTTTTGTTTGAATCCAAATGGATCTTGGTGAAAAGATGGGGCAAAGTTGGGAAAAAATTAGGGTTTTTCATAACTTAGAAAAATTCTAAGTTATGAAAAATTCAATTTTCAAACCCTAATTTGCATTTTGTGATTTCTTGGTGAACAAGTTTCATGATTTGGCATGTTTTGATGAAAAATGAATCTTGACTCTTGATTTTGACCAAAAAGTCAAAGTTTGACTTTTCAGTGTACAGTCAAAATTGATCAATTGACTGGGAAATTCAACTGTCAATCTTGTGTACTTGGGATCTTTTGAGCTTGATGAATGTGTCAAGATCATTTCATTGAGTCCTTGAGTCCATATGTGAACTTGGTTTGCCATTGGCTAGGTCAAACAGTCAAAAATTGCCTTTGTGCAGTCAAAACCCTAAAAATGACCATTTTGCCCTTTTGGTGATCTGATCAAATTTCTTGTGGAATTGTGATCCAAACTTGATCAAATGGTTCATGTGAGTTCATAATGTTGATGTGGATCAAATTTCATGAGGTTTGACTGTCAATTGGCCACAGTTGACTTTTTCCCCAATACAGCTGATTTCTAGGTCAACTGTCCAATTGACTGGGCAAAACTTGGAATCAAGACTTGAAACTTGGTATAGGTAAACTTGGGAGTCCAATATGAAGCATTAAAGTCATCTTAGGCTTTTTAGGTCAAAACATCCTTGGGCAAACACAAACCCTAATTTGAGTCCACAGTGCAAGGAGAAGTCTTGAGCAGAGGAAACCCTAATTGGATCTTGATCTTCAAAGGTCTTGTGATGAGAAAATGTTGAGGAAATGGGAGGGAAAATTTTGGGGTACAACACGTGTTGTCTAGCTTATGCTGTTTGTTGCTTACACTACTGCCCAATTTGCGCTGCTGTTTGTTACTTGCCACATTGCTGTTTGTTTGGCTCTGTTTTACGCCTTCTGTTTGGAATATTTGTTTGGATGCTGTTTGGGCATCTTGTTTGTTTGGACAACCTTGCTGCATTTGTTCTTGTTTGGATAGCTTTGCTTGCATTTCTTGTTTGGATAGCTTGCTTGCATTTCTTATTTCTTCTTTTTGTGAACCAAGAAGAATAATTCTCTTGTGATTTGCAAAATAGAGAAAATAAAAAATGTGATGAATTAAAAATGGCCTTCTGATTCCAAATTGCAAACTTTAATGATGAACACTTTTTTCTTTTGAAAATTCTTGCTCATGTCCAATTAATTTGTACTAACTTTTTCTTCTGTCTTTCATTTTTATGTGAGCACAATGGAGAGGACAAAGCAGGGGAAGTAAGAGACTCTGTGGCAAGAATGGAAGCAAAGGAACCTCAGTCAACCCTAGGCATAGATTCATTTTCTTTTCTTTGTAATTTAGAGAGAAACATTCTTGTGTTGTAACCAATAGTTGTACTAATTTATTTTTCAAATATGATAAGTTGTAAAAACCTAAAGTATTTAAATAAATAATAAATTATTTTGTAACAACGTTTGAAATAAATGGAGAAAGTCTTATGAGACATTCTGGTGTTACTTGAAATCTTTTACTGTCAAGAACTTGTAATTTTCTCTTTGCATCCCAACTGATTCTTAAAGATTCCCAATCAAGATAATTGAAACAAAATGCTCCAACCTGATAATTTAAATTCCAATAATTCTGTAATCTTGCAACTGTATTCCAAACAAATACGCACTGTCCATTCCATTTCCTAAACAAGAAAATGTTTTAGAAGACGCAAATCATCTGGTTAACCTTGAGAACAAACACTGTCTTTTCAGTAAACTTGAGAAAGCATGAAAATCTGTGAAAGCCAATTGGATCTTTGAGAATTCATTTCTTTTGAGAATTGCAAGAAAAACCCTAATTGCTGGTTTACTACCATAGGAGAAAATATGTCTGGTCGATTCCTGAGCCAACTTGAATATCTGAGAAACCCTAGGGTTGTGCTTTTCTATGAAAAATGGGAGGGAAAATTTTGGGGTACAACAGTTGCCCCTGTTCAATCTTCTTGAACCTGAAGAGTTAGATTGGCGAGTTTTGCCATTCATGACTCGAAGGTAAAAGATGATTGGACACTAGAGTGCCCATAAATTTGCACTCGACAAAGGTGTACCTGAGGGAATGGGCTTAAAGATGCCATTTAGAGAGTATGTTAGAATCTTGTTGGAGATGGGCTTGTAGATGCCATCCAAGAATGTTTGGTTGTAAATTGACAGAATAAGCATCAGAACGGTGTCCGTATTTGGAACGTATCTGAACTGTATTTGTCTTTGAATCTGAATAAGTGACAGAATGACTTCCGTGTCTGGAGTGTATCTGTAGGATGAAACTGAATAAGCGACAAAATGGCTTCCGTGTCTGGAGCGTATCTGAACTGTATTTGAACTGTATCTTGAAATTAAGTCTGAATGAGTAACAGAATGGCTTCCGTGTTTGGAGTGTATCTGAACTGTATCGGTACTTGGAATCTGAATGAGTAACATAACGACTTCCGTGTCTGGAGTGTATCTGGAGTGTATCTTGAAATTAAGATCTGAATAAGCGACATAATGGCTTCCATGTCTGGAGCGTATTTGGACTGTATATTGAAATTAAGTCTGAATGAGTAATAGAATGGCTTCCGTGTCTGGAGTGTATCTGTACTGTATCATGAAATTGAAATCTGAATGAGTAACAGAATGACTTCCGTGTCTGGAGCATATCCGTACTGTATATGAAATCTTTGAATATTTGTTAAAGATAGTTGTTAATCTTATCCTGAAAAGGGTAAAACGTTAGCTGAAACACAAAGTTATGTTGCATGAAATGTATGATGCAATAAATGTGGTTTATCCATGTTTATGATATATGAATGTAAGGTATGTGCATGTAAGCTGATTTGCTGTATTGCTGAGGAAAATAAATCCTTGACTGATGCTGGGAAAAAATGAATTTTGCTGAGGATTCCGTTGTGGGAGTAGTGCCATATACTTCTTGGGGAATCTGCTTGGGGAATTCAGAGAATTTTAATGACTTCTACTGGGGATTATTGACGGGAGTCTTTGTTCTGTCGAGAAGCAATAAAAACTCTGTGGGGAAAAGGTTTATCCTGTAGTGAAAACTCTATGGGGAAAAGCTTATTCCGCTGGGGAGTTCAGGAGTTTCGATCGTCTGCCACTCTACTGATGAGTTACCCTAGGTTGGGGAGAAACAAAAGTTAACCGTTATCTGGCTGATTTTCAAGCTTCAGGACAACTTGCTGGGGGAACCTGGAGAAACTGGATGATTTCCGCTGGGGATTGAAAGTTTCAGCTCCGCTGGGGATTGGTAGTTGGTAGTTTTGGCTCCGCTGGGGATCTTAATGACATGCTGATTTGATTGTGTATGGAAATGGGCTTAAAGATGCCATTTGGAGAAACAGAGGAGAATCATCGGAGATGGGCTTATAGATGCCATCCAAAGGTGATTGTCAACGGAAAGTTTGAACTTGATCTGAACAGGGAATGAATCAGAATAAACCGTTGAAAGATTTATCTATTGAGAGAATTTATCTGAATCAGTAAAAATCTGGAGACGAATCAGAATAAACCGTTGAGAGATTTATCTGAACTAGTAAAAATCTGGAAATGAATAAGAATAAATCGTTGAGAGATTTTATCTGAACCAGTGAAATCTGGAAATGAATCAGAATAAACCGTTGAGAGATTTATCTGAAACAGTAAAATCTTGAGATGAATCAGAATAAACCGTTGAGAGATTTTATCCGAACCAGAGAAAATCTTGAGATGAATCATAATAAACCGTTGAGAGATTTATCTGAAACAATAAAAATCTGGAAATGAATCAGAATAAATCGTTGAGAGATTTTATCTGAACCAGTGAAATCTGGAAATGAATCAGAATAAACCGTTGAGAGATTTATCTGAAACAGTAAAAATCTGGAAATGAATCATAATAAATCGTTGAGAGATTTTATCTAAACCAGTGAAATATGGAAATGAATCATAATAAACCGTTGAGAGATTTATCTGAAATAGTAAAATCTTGAGATGAATCAGAATAAACCGTTGAGAGATTTATCTGAAATAGTAAAAATCTGGAAATGAATCAGAATAAATCGTTGAGATATTTTATCTGAACCAGTGAAATCTTGAAATGAACAGAATAAACCGTTGAGAGATTTATCTGAAACAGTAAAAATCTATATAAGAATCAGAATAAATCGTTGAGAGATTTTATCTGAACCAGTGAAATCTGGAAATGAATCAAAATAAACCATTGAGAGATTTATCTGAAACAGTAAAAATCTGGATAAGAATCAGAAAAATCTTAGAATCGATTTAACTGAACCAGACGAAAGTCTTGGAATATCTTCAACTAGAATAAGAATCAGGGAGATCTTAGTGTCGATCAGACTGAACCAGAGAAGGTCTTGAATTAACTTTGACTGGATAAGAATCAGAAAAATCTTAGAATCGATTTAACTGAACCAGACGAAAGTCTTGGAATATCTTCAACTGGAATAAGAATCAGGGAGATCTTAGTGTCGATCTGACTGAACCAGAGAAGGTCTTGAATTAACTTTGACTGGATAAGAATCAGAAAAATCTTAGAATCGATTTAAATGAACTAGACGAAAGTCTTGGAATATCTTCAACTGGAATAAGAATCAGGGAGATCTTAGTGTCGATCTGACTGAACCAGAGAAGGTCTTGTATTAACTTTGACTGGATAAGAATCAGAAAAATCTTAGAATCGATTTAACTGAACCAGACGAAAGTCTTGGAATATCTTCAACTGGAATAAGAATCAGGGAGATCTTAGTGTCGATCTGATTGAACTAGAGAAGGTCTTGAATTAACTTTGACTAGATAAGAATTAGAAAAATCTTAAAATTGATTTAACGGAACCAGACGAAAGTCTTGGAATATCTTCAACTAGAATAAGAATCAGGGAGATCTTAGTGTCGATCTGACTGAACCAGAGAAGGTCTTGAATTAACTTTGATTGGATAAGAATCAGAAAAATCTTAGAATCGATTTAACTGGACCAGACAAAAGTCTTGGAATATCTTCAACTGGAATAAGAATTAGGGAGATCTTAGTGTTGATCTGACTGAACCAGAGAAGGTCTTGAATTAACTTTGACTGAATAAGAATCAGAAAAATCTTAGAATCGATTTAACTGAACCAGACGAAAGTCTTGGAATATCTTCAACTTGGCAGGATGAAGGAATCTTGGACGATTACCACCTCAGCGGGATGAAGGAATCTTGAACGATTACTACCTCAAAAAGGCTGAAGGAATCTTGGACGATTACTACCTCAAAAAGTAATGAAGGAACCTTTGATGATTACTACTCCAAAAGATGATAACCTTTATTTGTCGATCGATCTTTCCTAAAAAGGTAAAGAGTTAGCTGTATGCAATGTCATGATGTATGCGTTGCGTAACGATGTTCTCAAAATAAATGAGATTTATGTTATATGTATTTTATCATGTATGTAAATAGGAGGTATGAAATGTGAAATGTTAAAGAATGTATTTGTCTGGGAAAATAAATCATGTTGCTCTACTTTTGGAGAGGCGACGACTTTACTGGAAAAAAAAATCCTCAGGGATTCTTGAGGTCGACTTAGCTGGGAAGAGGTTATCAAATATTGAAACTTTGGCTGGGAGTCATCTTATGAGAAGGATTTTGGGGAGATTTGTCACTGCCCCTAGTAGCGAGTGCTTATGGCTTTTTCAGGAAATGTTTGACTGTATGCAATCCTTTGTTGGGAATGTCGTTCAATGCCCCAAGTGACGGGGACGGAGACTTACCCCTGGTTACTCTGCGCTTTGAGAGATTTCTTGAAATCTTGACTAGACTTCCCCAGGTGTGTTGGACAGTGACATGTCATGTCCCTTTGTTGATAGGAGATTTTTGCAATGGAAGTGTCTTCCCGCCTGAAGTGACTTTGTTCACTGAGAGAGCTTTTCGTTCATTGGATATTTATTGTGTGAATTTCTCTGCTGCCAAACAAATAGCCATACGCAAACAACGATATTCAAATAATGCAAAGTTTATGATTGTCTTGAAATTTTGAAAATGCATTTTTTAGCAAGAAACTTTTGTAAGAAAAATTCAACTCAGGATTTAGAGCAAAGCTTTACAGGAGTCAGGATACCTTTTGTAACAGTATGCTTTCGAACTAACCCATGCTTCAATTAGGACTTTTAAAGGGTTGTAACGTGGCTTGGTTCATGGTTTAAGAAACGAAGGATAACGGCTCAAATGTATTTGTACTCGCCCGTTCTTCGTGATGTTCTTCAGTCCTAACCTCAGTTAATTGTACGTTTGACATTTTGGTGATGGTTCAAACAAGTTAAATTTGTTAGAAGGCAGTCAATTTTTGAACATTATTTTTTGTTGAGGATTTGTAGTGAACTCTTTCTTTTGATCTGTTATCCCTGATTTTTGCCCGACTGTTCTTGTTTTTTTTTGTTGAGATTACAGTCAGCGGGATGCCCCAGTTTTTCTTAAGTCTCCTTTGTAGGTTCTGACTTAGTGGACTTTTTGTTTTTTGAGAGATAATGATTGCCTATGTAATAGGGAACCATCACCGTCTTTTGATTCCAGAGGAATATTTTTGATGTTATTCGTTGTATTATAAGATGAGAGTTTGCGGCTTTAACGTGCGTTTGAATTAACTGAGAGACTACCCTGCCCCATGTTTTAATTAAAGGTTTCAATTTGTGTTAAAACAGAAAACTTCTACTTCTTTGGCTCGAATGGGTTGACTAGGGATTATCTTCCTTATAACTCCAGTGTTTAGGATTTGAAAGAAAATGCATGTACATCGTCAACAAGGTCTATCCAAAAGCATACTATATGAGATTATGGCATTGTTTTCGTCATCCTCCATCTAAAGGCTTGTAACTTTTTAGCAAGAGTTAAATTTCATAAGAAGAATAAAAATCATAGTTTAAATATAGTGAAAATGGAAAGATAAATTCAAGACAAACATATGCAATACATTAATGAAACAGAGTTTGACATTAATAGATAATTGTTTGAATAACAAAAGAAATTACATTTGGAAATTCAAAATGAACAGAAGCCTCTTTGTTCGAACTTGTCATTTTAGGTGGAGATACCTCAGCGGAAGATTTTAACCTGGCCATCTTGTGTGAACTCAGAGACTGTTTCAGAGACTGAAGAAATACAAGCTGAGGTTGAATCCAAACAAATGAACATTTGGGGTATGGTCTGGTAAACTCCTAGGCTTTATCGTCAGCAAAAAAGGTATCGAGGTCGATCCTGCCAAAGTTAAAGAAATACAAGAGATGCTTGTTCCTCGTACTGAGAAGGAAGTCAGAGGATTCTTGGGACGTTTAAACTACATTTCCAAATTCATTTCTCACCTGACAGCTACTTGTGAGCCAATCTTCAAACTATTGAAGAAAGATCAAGTAGTCAAATGGAACGATGAATGCCAAGTTGCTTTTGAAAAAATCAAAGAATACCTGCAAAAGCCTCCTGTGTTAATGCCACCAGTGGAGGGAAGACCATTGGTCATGTATCTGACTGTTTTAGAAAACTCAATATGGTGTGTATTGGGGCAGCATGACGAGTTTGGCCGAAAAGAGCATGCTATTTACTACCTGAGCAAAAAGTTTACCGATTGTGAAACCAGATATTCACTGCTCGAGAAAACTTGTTGCACTCTGGCATGGGCTACTCGTCGGCTAAGACAATATATGCTGACTTATACTACTTTATTGATATCTAAAATGGATCCGATAAAATACATCTTGAAGAAACCTTCTCTCTCTGGGAGAATATCAAGATGGCAGATGATCCTGACGGAATATGACATACAATATACTACCCAAAAAGCAATAAAGGGCAGTGTATTAGTTGATCACCTTGCTCACCAAGCTGTAGAAGACTACCGGTCCATGAAATTCGAATTTCCAGATGAAGACATCATGACAGTAAACAACTGTGAAGAATTCAGGCCATATGACGGACCTGAACAAGCATCCCGATGGACCCTGTTCTTTGATGGGGCATCTAACGCACTTGGCAATGGTATTGGTGTTGTACTCATATCTCATGAAGGGTGTCATACTCCCTTTACCGCAAGACTATGCTTTAATTGTACAAACAACATGGCGGAATACGAAGCATGCATCTTTGGTCTCAGAGATGCCATAGTCTTAGGGATCAAATCCTTGAATGTATTTGGAGATTCAACTTTGGTCATCAGTCAGATCAAAGGGGAATGGGACACCAAACACCCTAACATTATCCCTTATAAAGAACATGTTTTGACATTGCTACCACATTTTGAGAAGATTACCTTCGAGCATTTCCCGCGAGAAGAAAATCAGCTAGCAGACGCACTAGCCACAATGTCATCTATGTTTAAACTTAATTGGCATAACGAGGCTCCCCATATCACCATTGAACGAATGAATGAACCAGCACACTGTCATGAGATTAATACTGAAGAAGTAGTGGACCAACCTTGGTTTCACGAAGTCAAGAGGTATCTCGAGGCTCAAGAATATCCAGAAGGAGCTTCAGTCAATGATAATAAGTTCTTAAGAAGATTCTCTGCTAAGTTCTTCCTTAGTAACGACATCATGTACAAACGCAATTATGACTTTGTGTTACTTCAGTGCGTAGATAAGGTTGAAGCTGAAAGGATCATGGCTGAATTGCATGAAGGAACTTTTGGCACCCATTCCAGTGGGAATATGATGGAAAAGAAAATCCTACGAGAAGGATACTACTGCTCTACCATGGAAGCATATTTTTATCAACACTCTCGAACCTGCCATAAGTGTCAGATTTATGCTGACAAGGTGCACGTACCTTCGGTTCCTCTGAATGTCTTGACAGCTCCTTGGCCCTTTTCTATGTGGGGGATTGATATGATTGGGGAAATAAAGCCAACAACCTCTAATGGACACCGCTTCATCTTGGTGGCCATTGACTATTTCACAAAGTGAGTTGAGGAGGCTTCTTTCGCTTCCGTTACCAAGAATGTTGTTGCCCGTTTCATCAAGCAAAATCTCATTTTCCGGTACGGTATCCTAGAAAGGATCATCACTAACAATGATACAAATCTCAACAACACTATGATTACCGCCTTGTGCGAGCCATTCAAGATTCAGCATCACAATTCTTCTCCTTACCAGCCGAAGATGAATGATGGTGTAGAAGCTGCAAATAAAAACATTAAAAATATCATACAGAAAATGGCAGTCACATACAAAGACTGGCATGAGATGCTACCATTTTCTCTCCACAGGTATCGTACCACAACTTGCACATCAACTGGGGAAATACATTATTTTCTGGTTTACGGCATGGAGGTTGTCTTGCCTATCGAGGTCTAGATCCCCTCTTTGAGGATTATGAAGGATGCATGGTTGAACGAAGACGATTGGATCCAGACTCGACTTGATCAACTGAAATTGATTGATGAGAAGAGACTTACTGTTGTTTGCCATGGTCAAATGTATCAAAAACGAATGATCAAGGCTTTCAACAAGAAAGTCATACGCCAAGTGTATCAAGTTGGGGACCTAGTGATCAAATGCATCATATTGCCACAGGGTGATCCCAGGGGCAAGTGGACTCCTCCCTATGGAAGACCATTTGTAATCAAAAACATATTCTCTGGTGGGGCAATGATCTTGACCACCATGGATGGCGACGACCTGCCACACCCTGCGAACGTAGACATAGTCAAAAGATACTACGCATAAAAAAAACCACTAGATTGACATACCTAAGCAAAACAAGGGCATCTCGGCGAACCAAAAAGGTTCGGGCAAAAATTAGGGATAAAACAAAAAAATCTGTACACCCGGCAAGTTGAAAAACCGAAAGGGCGACTTGGGAAAAAAAAGGGTTTCCCGGTGGACTAAAAACCCGAAAAGACGGTCCACGCAAAAGTTAAGGAATTAAAGCGTATGACTATGTCCCGTTGGATCACCTTACGGAAAACTTGCAAACCTGACATTCCTGACCAATTCAATCATCTTCGGACAAGGCAACAAATAGACAAGATGCTCAGAGATACGAAGGCTATAGCAGAATGGGAACCCCATAGGATGATTACACATAGCTATCTTTTCTTTGTATTAAAATTTTCATTTTTTACGACGGCGTTCTCCTACTAGAATGTTTGTCTCACTGTACAAAAATACTTGCTCAAAGTCGATACAAAGATATTCCTTTGACAGTACAAAACTATATGTTTTTCTTTACTCTTGTGTTTTGTTTATAAAAACGTCCAATGATTCATTGTTGAACATATGCATTTGAATATAATCAATGTTTACAAATAAACAAAATAAAAGACAATTACTAATGTCTTTAAGAGATAGGGAAATCTCTCTAAGATATTTCCATAAATCCCCCACAATGTGCAGTTTAATCCCCCGCAGAACAAAGCTCCCAATTATCAATCCCCGGTAGAAATCATCCAATTTCTCCAGATTCCCCAAACATATTTTTCAAGCAATACATGGCATTTCCCTTACGACATAGTTTATTTCTATAAGAGGAAATTCATCAACACTCCAACTTCACAAAATGAAGACTTACACTCCATATCCTCAATTGTAGTCAGGGATTTATTTTCCCAATCTAACAAGTAGTGCAGAAGATTAGCTCACATACGCATACATCACATCCATATATCATAAACATTAATAACACGAATGCATGCATCACAATCTCATTATACCATGCATTTCATACAACATGACTTTGCATATTAGCTAACATTTTACCCTTTTCAGGATGAGGTTAATCAATAGCTACCATTAACAATGTTCAAATGTTTTTCAGATACATTTCAGATACGCTCCAGACACGGATGCCATTCTGATACTCATTCAGATTCAACTCTCAAATACAATTCAGATACGCTCCAGACACGGAGGCCATTCTGACACTCATTCAAAACTAGCTTTCAGATACAATTCAGATACACTCCAGACACGGGTTCCATTCTGATAATCATTTAAAATCAGCTCCCAGATACAGTTCAGATACGCTCCAGACATGGATGCCATTCTGATACTCATTCAGATTCAGTTTTTTCAGATACAGTACAGATACGCTTCAGACGTGGATGCCATTCTGATACTCATTCAGAGCCTCTTCCAGATACAGTTCAGATATGCTCCAGACACAGATGTCATTCTAATACTCATTCAAAATCATCCTCCAGATGCGGTACAGATACGCTCCAAACACAGATGCCATTCTGATACTCATTCTTTTAGCTTACAAATTACAAATCATTAATCACTTTGGATGGCATCTACAATCCCATCTCCAACAACTTTCTATCACCTCTCCAAATGGCATCTTTAATCCCATTCCCTCAACCTTCACATCGTCAAGTGCAAATTTTTGGGCACTCTAGTGTCCAATCATCTTCCACCTTCGAGTCACGAATGGCAAAGCTTGCCAATCTAACTCTTCAAGATTAAGAAGATTGAACAGGGGAAGCTGTTGTACTCCAAAATTTTCCCTCTCACTTATTAAGAATTTGCTCACAAGATCTCCTTGGGCTCAAGACTACACTAGGGTTTGATCAGCTCAAGACACCTCTTTATGCACTGATGACCAAAATTAGGGTTTGGTTTGCACAAGGATTTTTGAACTATCAATGCTTCATATGAATTTCATGGACCATTATAAACCCCCAAGATTACTCATGTCAAGTTTCAAGCTTTGGATCAAACTTTTGATCAGATTGAGCAGTTGACCTAAAAATCAGTTATATTGGGGAAAAGATCAACTATGGCCAATTTAAAGTCAAACTTCATAATTTTTGATCCACATCAACATTTTAAACTCGTATGTATCATTTGATCAAGTTTGGACCATAACTCTTCAAGAAATTTAATCAAATCTCCAAAAGGGCAAATAGATCAAAATTAGGGTTTTGATTGGGAAAGGGCAATTTCTGATTTTTGACCTAGCAAATGGTCAATTGGTTTAAGGCATGATCTCAAGAGTCAAATTGCATCATTTTTACCTAATGACATGGTTCAAAACATTGCAAATCCATTAGATGGACAGATGAATTTTGTAGTCAACTGATCAAAAGTCAATTGTATACTGAAAAGTCAAACTTTGACTTTTTGGTCAAATTCAAGTACCAAAGATCACAATTCATTAAAATATGTCAAAAAAGGAAACTTATTCATCAAGAAATCAAGAATCAAGATTTCATTTTCAAAATTCAAAATTTCTAAACTTAGAAATTTTTCTAAGTGTCAAAAATTTCTTATTTTTTCATAACTTTGAGAAAAAATTTCATTATGATGCAAGATGATTCAAAGGAAACTTCCTCCATGAAAGTTTTAGATCTCCATGAAATCTACAACTTTTCTTCACACAACTTCTCCTAAAATGGCTTGGATCTCAAGTTATAATTTTATGAATACATGCTCATGAACTAAAAAAGACTTTGTGAAATTTTGCCTAGTTGGACAGATTTTTGACCTAACTTCATTGCAAGCTGAGTTGAAGAGCACATTGCAAGCTTTCCAAAATATCAGAGAACTCCTTGAGATCATTTTTGAGTAAGGAGAATCGAAGAGATGAAGTTGATGTTTTGTCACTTGAATTATAGGTCATTTTCATGATGAACACAAATGCAAATCAATGTTAGGCGGCATAATCTTTGCTTTACAAGCCTCAAACTTGTTTTTCACTCCATAATTAATGGATTACACAAACTTTTGAGCTATAATCCAAGTGATTTAAGCTTTATCCAATTCACATTGCCATTTTGGGAAGAAACTTAACAATACCATTCTTGAAAAGCAAGCTTTATGCATAAAGTCCACTCTTGAGCCTCTAACTTGTTCCCTCTGATCACACTTCATATACAAAGTGAGAAGCAAGTGTGTTTAAATCATATCCACTCTATCTTAGCAAGTACAAAAGGCATTGAAACTTGTTTTCTCAAAAATCACATGTTATGCATAAACATGTAATTTCAAATATTGATTAACAACTCTCCAAACTTGTTGCTTATAAATAGAAGCACTATTTGTGAGCTAGGACACGAGCGGGAAGACCCTTAAAATCATTCAAATTCCCTCTAACCATAAATTGTCTCAAAACACCATTGTTGTGCAAGTTCTGACTTTACATACCAAACTCCAAATCCCCTCGTACGTTCTTTGGCCTTTCACTTCCAAAAGCTTCTAAACCATCCAACGTCCATTTGCTCAACTGTAACACCTCCATCATCAAGTTCCATTTTCAAAAACAGGGGTCTTCAACTTGACTTCTCCAGAGCTCCTCAGCCACTTTCAGCTCAAGTTAATCATTGTATTAGCTTCCTGGGACCTCAAGGAAGCTAACCTGATCCCTGTAGCACTTTGAATCAAGCTCATTTGCATTTCATGATTTCCAGTTTTGAGGTGTTTTTCTTGAACTTCTATCTCATTACTTAGGCATTATTAGGCTTGCATTTGTGAAGATAAAATGTAGACCTCATTGCCACTAAGCTGTACATATCCATAGTTTGCATTTACATGGCTTGAGCTTAGAGAATTTTAGAGTTGAAGTTTCTGAAATTTTTAGGGTTCAAATTAGGGATAGAGAAATTCTCATTTATCATTGACTTTTAGCTTTAGTTATTTACATGGTTAGATTCGTGGGGAAGAATGCAACAACTTTCATTTTGTCATCTTCCATTTTTGTTGAGAAATGAAGAAGTTACAGGTACACCGGCTGGAGGTTGAAGATGAAGTCATCAGGACTTGATTTGCCTTACAAATTTATTGTTTTGTTTCTATAAATGGATGTATAGCCACCCCAGTGGTAAAGCGCGCGCCTGTTAACCTATGGGACCTGAGTTCGAACCTCAACGGTACCCTTTTTCATTTTTTTCATATTTTTTGACATTTCTGATTTGTTTTGTTTGTAGGCGCTGGGCCCTTTGGGCCTGGCCCTTTTTTTGTTTTTGTTGATTAACTCCCTGCCTACTTCATGCACCCCCTGGCCCATTTGCATTTATTTATTGCATTTTTCTTTCATATATTTTCTAAAATACTAAAAAAATCATTAAAATACAAAAAAAATGATATATTTTTTATTTTGACTTATTTTATTTTATTTTTCCATAAACAAAAAATAATTTACTTACTATACTTTATTTATTTTTGTTAACTAAATCTTATAGACTTAATTAATATTATATTATTTATTTTTCTTCATACCATTTTAAAATATATTATTTAAATACCAAAAAAAAGACTCAAAATATTTTTAATGCTATAAATATTTTCAAGATAAAAAATGCCAAAAAAATACTTTCCTTAAATTATTTTCTTTTTATTGGTTAATAGAATAAGGGTTTTCTTTTAAAATCTCTTTCTTAATAAATTTAAATTTAATTAACTATCTTCTTTATTTAAACTAGGTTAAGACAAAAATCTTTTTTTTTTATAAAAGAAAACAAACAAATTTCATTTTCTTTACATTTTTGCGTCCTTGTACATTTATTTATTTTTTATACTTGTATATTATATTCATTTCATTCCTTGTATATTTATGCAATTCAATATGGTTGTAATAGATAAATAGATTTATTTTCTTCCAAATCCCCATTTGTAATTTGTATACCCCCTCCCTTAAATGATGTAATAGCGTAGTAATTTTAATTCCCGCAATTTATCGCTTTATATAACAAATGCTAGTAATTAGGGTTTTGTATGGAAAGATTAAAATCAACCAAATAGCAAACCCTAATTCAAGACAAAATCAAGCATGAAAACAATACACTTGCACACAAGCAGCCCTAGGGTTATCCCATTTGGTTTCCTTATACAAAATGGCCATATTATGCATGTAAGGTATCTTAGCAAAAACAAGCAAATACAAGATCATAGTCCCTCGATGACGCTATCTAAGTTGCCTTACAAATGATCTTAGTCCCTCAAAAAGAATGCTAAGATACCTTGCAACATTGCTAATCATGGTTATACGATGACCCACGCCCGTCCCGTTTACATCCAAAGATAGGGTTGCTTACCAAATCAATGGTAAGACAACAATGTCAAAGGAAAAGAAAATGAACAAGAAGGACATTTGAGTAAGGTAGATTGCTCCTAATTACTTGCTCCATTTCAAAACAAACATCCTTTCTATTTTCAAAGAAATCACGCACATTTTCAAAACATCTTACAAACTTGAAAACATTTTCAAAAATATCAAAATCTTTGTATACATTCTTACAAACGATAAACATTACAAAGATCGCCTAAACGATGGCCTCTTTACAAAATACTTTCAAAAACCACACAAAGCACAATTTCAAACAAAAGAAAGTGATTTAACAAGTAACTAAGAGCCCATGGAAAACTATGGATGAAAAGGGTGCTAATACCTTCCATTTTCATAATCTACCCCCTGAACTCAAGAAACAGTCTCAAAGGTCTTTCCTGTGCTTTTTCACCTTTCCTTTTTGGATAAAAGAAAAGTTGGTGGCGACTCTTGCTAACCGCAACATTTGCGATCAAACGCAAAACCTTCAAGTTAGTTCTCCCACCGTATCACACTATCCTAGTACAATGCAGATATGATCCAAAGACGAATGTCATTCTGACACTTATTTTAACACATCATCTAGAAACGGTTCAGGTACGATCTAAGGACGGATGTCATCCTGACACTTATTCAAGATCCTCATCTAGAAATGATTCAGGTACGATCCAAGGACGGATGTCATCCTGACACTTATTCAAGATCCTCATCTAGAAACGGTTCAGGTACGATCCAAAGACAGATGTCATCCTGACACTTACTCCAGATTCTCATCTAGAAACGGTTCAGGTACGATCCAAAAATGGATGTCATCCTGACACCTACTCCAGATTCTATCCTAGTACAGTTCATATACGGTCCAGAGACGGATGTCATTCTGACACTTATTTCAACACATCATCTAGAAACGGTTCAGGTACGATCCAAGGACGGATGTCATCCTGACACTTATTCAAGATCCTCATCTAGAAACGGTTCAGGTACGATCCAAAGACAGATGTCATCCTGACACTTACTCCAGATTCTCATCTAGAAACGGTTCATGTACGATCCAATAACAGATGTCATCCTCACACTTATTCAAGATCCTCATCTAGAAACAATTTAGGTACGATGCAAAGACGAATGTCATCCTGACACTAACTCCAGATTCTCATCTAGAAACGGTTTAGGTACGATCCAAAAACAGATGTCATCTTGACACTTACTCCAGATTCTCATCTAGAAACGGTTCAGGTACGATCCAAAAACGGATTTCATCCTGACACCTACTACATATTCTATTCAAGTACGGTGCCGATACGATCTAGAGACGGATTTCATTCTGACACTCATTCAACACATGTTTCAAGTACAGTGCAGATATGATCCAGAAACGGATGTCATTCTGACACCTATCCAACACATCTTTCAAGTACAGTGCAAATACGATCCAGAGACAAATGTCATTTTGACACTCATTCAACACATATTTCAAGTACAGTGCAGATACAATCCAGAGACGGATGTCATTCTGACACTCATTCAACACATGTTTCAAGTGCAGTGCCGATATGATCCAGAGACAAATGTCATTCTGACACTCATCTAACACATGTTTCAAGTACAGTACAGATACGATTCAGAGACGGATGTCATTCTTACTCTCATGCAACACATGTTTCAAGTACAGTGCAAATATGATCCAAAGACGGATGTCATTCTGACACTCATACAATACATGTTCAAGTACAATCACGACATAGATCCATCCATAAAGCCTCCACAGTTACTTTCTCCAACAGGTACATAAGAAGAAACATTTTAAGACGAAGTCACCATTACATATGACCCTGTGACATCTATGTTCCCCACAGAGTAGAGGCAACCAAAAGTTTTGATCTCTGCTTCCCCAAACAGGAGTTACTTTCCCCAGCAAAGTTCCTTCAGAGAGACGATATCTATATTCCCCAACCAAGTTTTATAATCGTAAACGATTTATAAATCTTTCTCCTAAGCCGAGTTTATTTGTCTGACTGTGGAACCTCCTCTCAAGCAGAGTTTACTTCTCTGACTGCGGAAGCTCAATCCCCAACAGAGTTTATTCCTCCAGCTACGGAAGTTTATCCCCCAGCGGAGTTTATCTCTCCAAATCGGCAAAATATTCCAACAAAGCATCTCCTCTCTCAAACAGAGTTATTCCCCTGCAGAATTATTCTCATGCAGAGTCTCTCCCCGGAAGAATATTCGTAAACAGAAAGGAGTAAATCCCCAGTATAGTCATCTCCATTCACCATTCCCAACGGAAATAAAGAACTCGGCTTCCTAATACTTTTCAGCAGCAGTCTGGGATTTATTTTCCCCGACTAAGGAATATCGCAATAGCATCCCATATCCATACATCATGGCATGCACATACATATTTCATACAATGCAATCTCATTTATTTTGAGAACATCATCACAATGAATTTCATACATCATGACATTGCATACGACTAACTCTTTACCTTTCAGGAAAGGACCAAATCAACAAGCTACGTCTAACCAAGGACTATTCCAGGATTTTCCTCAAAAAGATAATCCAAGATCTCTCCGCTCACTATGCCGGTAGAAGAGATTCCAAGGCTTTCTTCTGGTTCAGTTGAATCGCTATTAAGATTCTCCTGATTACTATGCCAGTCAAGGTCATCCTAAGATCTCTCTGCTCATTATGCTGGTAGAAGAGATTCCAAGGCTTTTGTGTGGGTCAGTTGAATCGCTATTAAGATTCTCCTGATTACTATGCCAGTCAAGGTCATCCCAAGATCTCTCTGCTCACTATGCTGGTAGAAGAGATTCCAAGGTTTTTGTTTGGGTCAGTTGAATCACTACTAAGATTCTCCTGATTACTATGCTAGTCAAGGTCATTCCAAGATCACTCTGCTCAATATACCAGTAGAAGAGGTTCCAAGAGTTTCGTCTGGGTCAGTTGAATCGCTACTAAGATTCTCCTGATTACTATGCCAGTCAAAGTTAACCCAAGATCTCTCTTCTTACTATGCCGGTAGAAGAGACCACAAGACTTTCGTCTGGGCCAATTAAATTGCTACTAAGATTCTCCTGATTACTATGCCAGTCAAAGTTAACCCAAGATCTCTCTGCTCACTGTGCCGGTAGAAGAGATTCCAAGACTTCTGTTTGGTTCAGTTGAATAGCTACTAAGATCCTCCGGATTACTATGCCAATCGAAGTTAACCTAAGATTTTCTCTAGATCAGTCAAATCGATACTAAGATTTCTATTCCAGTTAAAGAATCTATGAAGCCCGAAAACTGAACGGATAATAGTCAATCAACAATTCAAGACACTATGAAGCCCAGAAACTAACCGGATAATAGTCAATCAACAATTCAAGACAATGTGAAGCCTGGATCCTAACAGGATAACAGTTTAATCTCATTTCCCCAGTAAGTATCTGTGAACCCTAGAATACGACCAGGTAGCAGTCAGCCTTATCATCCTCAACAAGTCACTGTGAAGCCTTGATCATGACCAGATAGCAGTTCACTTCTGCCTCTCCAATCAAGAGACGACTCCCCAGTAGAGTAACGGATAACTAAAGCTCCTAGACTATATTCCCCAAGATAGAGACCAACATTCCTCAGCGAAGGCCGCCCTAACAACAGGAACAGGAATTCCCACGAAGGAATATCTCACGAAATCATCATTATTCTGGATGGCATCTTTAAGCCCATTTCTGAAGACTTTCAGTTATCTTCTCCAAATGGCATTTGTAAGCCCATTCTCGACGTCATCAACCATGAGTATTACTTCATGCGAGTGCAAATTTCTGGGCACTCTAGTGTTCAATCATCTTCCACCCTCAGATCACGAAAGGCGGACAACCAATCTAAATCCTCCGGTTTAAGAAGATTGAACAGGGGCAGCTGTTGTACCCTAAAATTTTCCCTCCTATTTTCACACAAAACATACTCCTAGAGGTCCTAAATGGCTCAAGTTGACTAAGGATTGACCAGACAAATTCTCCTCTTAAGACAATAAGCCTCAAACTAGGGTTTCACTCCTCATCAAGATGTTTAAGTTCCAAGGGTCCCAAATGGTCTCCATTGCCCTAATATGTCCTCAATATCATCCATGCCAAGTTTCATGTCTTGCACAACAAGTTTTCTCAATCAACTGCTCAAATGCCTGAAAATCAACTATACTAGGTCAAACGTCAACTGTGGCCTAAATACAGTCAAACTTCAAGATTTTTGGTCAACATCAATATTTTGAATTATTATCCATCATTTGATCAAGGGTTGATCATGATTCCTCAAGAAATGCTCCTAACTCATCAAAAGTAAAAAATGGCAATTTAGGGTTTCTATAAGAAAAGTCAACCAAACTTTGACCAGGCATAACTTTCTCATACTTTTTTAGAAATTTTACAACCAAGGATCATTTTAAACAGAATCTTATTCCCTACAACTCCTCTTCAGCCCTCAAGGTCAAGAAATGCCTCAATCAAAAGATACAAGTTCATACATTATAGGTCATTTCAAAAAGCCAATAAAAACACCTTTTGGGTCAAAACTCCTTACGTGAACATGGAAGATCAAATTGATATGAAACCAAAGAGATTGCTTAGGGGACATCCTAAGCTTTCTAAAAAGTCCAAGAACACCCTCTTAGGGTCAAAATTGAAAGAGATATACATTGTCAAAGTTGGCCATTTTTGGAAATTTGCACAAAGTCAACCATGCCCAAAAATGCATTTTACTTCAAACGGGCCTAACTTTTTATGCTTGCAACACACTCCTAACATGGTCCACGACCCATGAACCACTCCATGCCTCATTCACTTATTTATTTAATTTATTTTGATTTTATTTATTTAAAATTCAAATTAAATCAAATTAAATAAAAAATAAATCAAAAAAATGGGATAAGATTTGTTTTGGCATTGATTGAATATCTCATGAGCTGTCAAATGAAGAACAAAATTGTGCAAGCTCAAAACAAGAGGAAATCTTCAAATGTGGAAAGATTGGAATCAAAAATTCATGACCATTATATCTTGGATTCTTTCTAATTCTAATGACCTAGATTGATTCTACTACATATAACAAAGCATTTGCAACCCTAAGGACAACATTACATGCGCAGCCTGCCTCCCACAAAGGAAGAAGATATTTCAAATTTTGTCAAAAAAGTGTTGATCACATATCCCTCCATAGGCCGTTTCAAGCAATTCCAAGGACACGACAGCACTCCTGGACATTCACTGAAGCCATTGCAAGCATTCCTAAGGCTTGAAACCTGCATAATCGCGCCCACCCTTCATCACGGTTGCACATCCTCTCAATTTCGATTTCTTTTATTCTGGCATCATAAACATGTTTTGATTATATATCTATGCTTGTTATCATGTTTACAACATGCTGGAATACTTTGATTGGAGTTTGAGTGCAGGTACAGACATCTGCCATGGCTAGGGTTCCGGAGCTCCAATTTGGGGAATCCTAGTTAGAGGCAAAATTAGGCCAAATTAAGGGTCTCTTCATGCTCAGAGGATTATTTCCAATCGATCCATGCCCTTGGTTGGGATTTATTTTGCTTGTGCTGCATTTTTTAGTTTTACGGGTTTGTAGCCACGCACAAGAACTGTCACTATGGCCAATAGTGACGAATATGTCTATAGATAAAAGCCCAGTCCCTAAGGAGACAATTACAGGGAGAAGACAATTAGGTGGAAGACTCCCGTTGGGAGATTTGAATTTGCGCGCGTTTCTGGACATAATAGCTTGTTTATATTATATTTTATTTGTTTAAATATATTCATGACTAACAATTCAGCACAGATGGTAAAGGCAAGCGCGTGTGAGAGAAAGGACCTGGGTTTGATCCCAGGTCCAGACATTTTTCATATTTTTTGATTTTCTTGTTTCAGATCCAGCGTGCTTCATAGCCAGGATTTCACCATACACCTCAAATTCTCATACCTTGGAACATTCACTAATCAGATCCAACATACATCCAACTAAGAGCATGGTAGACCCTCCAAAGGTGATCCCCATTGGATCATGTGCAGGCAGAAGGGCCATCAATTTTGGGCCTTGCAAAATTCAAAATCACACCCCCAGATTGTTATTGCTAGCAGGCCCATTTTATTTTTTGCTTTAATTTCTTTATTACTTTTTTATTGTTTTAATTATTTATTCTAATTGTCTTAAAATACCATTTTTTTTAAAATTAAATCATAAAATCAAGAAATCACAAAAAAATGTTAGAATTAGTTTTCTTTTTTATTAAAATTAATTTTGTTTAAAAATAAATTAATTTAATTATGGTAACTTGATTTGTTTTCCTTAATTAAAATTAATTAGAAATTAGGACTAATTTGCAAAATTCAATTTTACTTTATTTTCTTAAATAAAAATACAAAAAATATTTTCTTTAATTAAGTAGATTCTGTAGGAGATTCAATCTATTCCCGTGTCATTCCTCGCGCGCGTTTACTTATTTATTTTTCCAATTATTGTATCTGATTACGGGTTTGTAATAGTTTTTAACTTGGATTTATTTTACTGCTTTTATTTACTGTTGAATCCTAAGTTTGGATATGTAACCCCCTCCCCAAAGCCTTGTAATAGTTAGGTTTAAGATTCTCGCATTTTATTTTTCACTACTATTAACTGTTAGATGAATGATCATAGGATTGAATGGAAAGATTAAATGATTAAAACAGTATAAAACCCTAAATGTGCAAAGATTAAATAAAATGAAATCAAACACTTGCACATGCACACCCCTAGGGTATCTCCCACTTCGGTTGCCTCGGAAATACGGTAACTATTCTCGAACGTGAGAATTCTTAGTGACTGTCCTCTAATTCAGAGATCGCGAGTCCCTTTCGAAGGTTGCCTCGGTAAAACAAAATGCGATCTTAGAACTTTAGGAAAATTACTAAGAGATCTTGCCCTGTTGCCTTAAGTGACATTAATCGTCCATTTCGATGGTCCCTCAAACTCCAACGATGGAGCTACCTACTCCTTAATAGTAGGATATCACTATCTAAAGGAAATAAGAAAATGAACAGTCTTTTTCGAGTAGGTAGAAACTCTTAAGTACTTGCTCAAAACAACCAGTTTTTTTCACACTTACACTTTTCGAACAAAGTTTTCAAAACGCTTTATCACACTCTTGAGGACTGGCATAAGGGTTACCATAAAGTGAAATGCCGCACTAAGGCATTTTTAAAGCTTTTTAAAACACACACGAAAGCAATTTCAAAATGAGCAAGTACCTAAGAGCCCATGGAAAACCATGGATAGAAAGGGTGTTAACACCTTACCTTTCTATAATCTACCCCCCCGTACTCAGAAACATCTCTAAAAAGGTTTTTTCTGTTCTTTTTTCCTTTTCCTTTGTTGGATAAAATAAAATACGACGAAGACTCTTGCTTACCGTATATTTGCAAACAAAAAACACAAAACCAGTAGTAACAAAAAAAGCAGTCAGTTTTGCCACCGTATTACACGTACCAATGCAAGAAGGGAAAAAATAAAGGAAGTTTTTTTGGAGATGTCCATTTTGGAGAAATGATGAGACATGTAATTTATTCATATGGGATGAATACATGGTATAAATGGTGGAAATGAGGTAAGAGTTATGAAGTCACAGTTGGAAGTTGTGGAAGTTATGGGTTATTTGAAGGTTACGTGTGAAGATTCAAAGAAGAAGACCAACAATTTGAAGAACAAACTGAAATCAGAGTGATTTTATGGAAATTTGAAGATGTTATGTTTTGTTATCTCCTTTATGTTTAATGTTTAATTTGTTATGAAATGTAATAGTTGGAGTAGGGTTTGAATGCCATTGTTGATGTTGAAACTAGATGCAGTGAACTTGACAGGAATGTAACTATCAGACGATTTCTTACGAATAAGTTCATCATAAACTGTTGAATTTTTAATTATAGTTATTTGTTTCTTATATCAGTTTTTCGAAGATGTGTGTATATTAGTTTATAGATTTTATAGTTGATAGCTTAAGCTAATAGTTTAAGTTGATAACCTTAAGAGAGTGAGAAAGCCATGGAGTTAAGTAGAAAGATTAAAATTTCATTACATAAACTTTCATTAGAGAAGGCCTTAATAATCATATCTAAATCCTCTGGCCCAGAGAAAGTTTGACCAAGTATAATCTGATTCATCGTCATCATCAAAATCGAAAAAAAATCATTTTCCTTCTCACCCTTCTTCTTCTTCTTCTTGCTCTTATCTGCCTGAGAGCTCTCCTGGGTCTCAATAATTCTTGATTCTGAGGAGGCATAACATCTTCAGCATTGTTGGAATCTCTCTCAATATTGTCAGAAGCTTCACCAGAAATACTCATTTTGGTTCTTCTTCTTCTCTAATTTCTTTGAACAAAGTTCTTTTTGTGTTTTGGTTCAAAGAGTAATTCCGATGTTATATTGTTTCTTCTGATTCTTCCTCTTCCCTGATCCTTGAAATTCTAAAAGCTAAAATATTTCACGCATGTCAAGTTTTCTCATTATTGGCTCTTTAATTCCTCGAGATGTTGAATGATTATATTTACTTGTCTTTTCATATATCTTTTTCCCTTCTTTGATATTCCTAGTTACGTATAGTTAATTTAATATAAGTTTTGATATCAATTCATAAATGGTGTATTGTTGATTCTGGCATGATACTAATTTATAAATGGTATATTGTTGATTATCGTCTGATATGAATTATATTTATTCATAAACAATATCACAACAGTTACTTCTCACAATCGTTGTTATAGGACACACACTTTCCAATTTACTACTATGGTCACTAGATCATGATTAAAAGTAACACATATAGAAACACACACTACATAACAACACCTAGACCTGTGTGATTATTGTTAGAACAAGATTTGGTTTTGGAATTCTATCTCTAAGTTTTGATGATAACAAAGAGTATGTTTGTATGAATAATTTTGGTACTCAAATGTTTGTTATTTTGAGTATTTAACAAGACATTAGAGAGAATAAGTTTCGCTTTTAGCTACATAAGTTCTGATGAACAATAGCAAAAGCTTCAGAAGACTCTAAAGTTGTGACTCTGATACGTGTCCAAGAAGCCAAGTTCTGAAGATCTAAAGACAGAAGTTCTAACTGAAGTCCAGATGCTGAAGATATGTGTTTCTGAAGACAAAGGGTTCTCAAGACCAAGTGTTGAAGATTCTGATAGAAAAAGTTATGAAGATTCTGAACACTTGAAGTTCTGGTGAGCCAAGGTTCTACAAAGGGTTCTAAAGACCAAATGTTGAAGATTCTGAAGACGCGGTTCTGAAGACTCTGATGACTTGAAGTTCTGAAGACCCAAATGTTATTCTCATTCTTCCAAAACATGCTCAGAAGCCTTTGACGTTAGAAGAAAAAGATGATAATATTGTGTGGTACAAAAAGTACATGGTACAAACAGATCATTCCATTCCACTACCATGAAAGACTGGTGTTGCGTATGATCTTGTCTCCCACGTAATTATTCAAGCTGTCAACTTTCTGGAAGTTCCAGAAACACCCTTCAACGGTTATATTATTTTATTGGATATAAAAGGGCTTTAAGACTATGAGATAAGGGTGTTAATTCACATTCTCCAAATACAGTTCATACGCTTTAATTTCTCTAGTCTAGTTTTGCTGAAAATCTGTTTACTTATCAGCTTGTGTAAAAGCATATCTTTTGTAAACAAACTTTGTTCAAACAGTTGTTTGATTTTTCCTTAAGGGACCAGTTGGTCAGAATCCTTGAGAAGTCTAAGATTAGTGTGTCGTAGAGGTTGTAACGTTAGTCACTTGCAGTTAGCTTGTGCATTGTAATAATTTGTTTGATTATTGGATTAAGTCCTTGTTGAGAAATGTGAAATCACCTTGGCGGGTGGACTAGACTATCTTGATAATTTTCAAGTGAACTAGTATAAAAATAAATTGTTCTTTCCTTCATGCATCTTATAACTATTATCACTAAGTGAAGTAACTTGTTACAGTTTAAAGGAGATTTTAAAAGGAATTTTTTTATTTAAAACCCAATTCAAACCCCCCTTCTTGTGTTTTTCACACCTTCAGTTGGCATCAGAGCTCTAGTTCTGAGAAGTTGATAAAAAGTTTAAATTTTTATCAAGCACCTAACAGTGTTCAGTATCGATCCAGATTATGTGAAAAACAATGGCACATAAAGGTAATAATGCTACTATAACTGGTGATAATAAGGATAACGATAGAGATCAGAATAGTGATAAACCTCCTATGTTTGATGGAGAAAAGTTTGACTATTGAAAGGACAAAATTGAAAGTTATTTTTTGGGATATTACTTAGATCTATGGGATTTGGTATTTGATGGCTACACTCAACCGGTAGATAATAAAGGTCTAAATATTGCAAGAAATTCAATTACAGATGTTCAAAAGAAGGTCCACATAAATCACTACAAAGTGAGAACAATTATTCTAAGTTCTATTTCTTACAATGAGTATGAGAAGATTACAGATAGAGATATTTCAAAGTCTATTTTTGATTCTCTTTAGATGACTCATGAAGGCAATGATCAAGTTAGGGAGACAAAGTCTCTGGCCCTAATCAAAAATATGAAGCCTTTAGAATGGAAGATGATGAATCTGTGGAAACGATTTTTTCAAGATCTCAGACTCTTGTTGTAGGACTCGAAGTTCTGAATAAAGGATACTCTACGACATATCATGTTAAGAAGATTATCAGAAGTCTGCTTAAGAAATGGGGACCAATGGTAAGTGCTTTAAAGTTGTCAAAGCATCTGAACAACACCAGTCTTGAGGAACTAATTAGTTCTTTAAGAAGTCATGAGATAGATCTTGAGGAAGATGAACCTCAGAAAAAAGTTAAATATTTGGCTTTGAAGTCTAAGTCTGGAAAGACCAAGGCTTTTCAAGCAGAAGAAGAATCAGAAGGATCTGAAGAAGATTCAGATGAAGATGACTTTCTCTAATATCCAGAAGGATAAGCCAAATATGGAAACATAGACAGAGCAAGTTCAGAGGATCAAGAAGAACAAACGATATATCTGAATCTACATCTGGTCAAGAGAAAGCTTCTAGAAAAGAAGTTACCTGTTATGAATGCAAAGATCCTGGACATTATAAGAATGAATGCCCAAAGATCAGGAAAGACAAGAAACATAAGAAGGCATACAAAGCCAAGAAGGGTCTCATGGCAACATGGGATGATTCATAGGTAGAAGAAGAATATTATGATGAAGAACATGCCAACATAGCATTCATGGAAAGACCAGCGCGAGCAAAGCAGTATCAGAGGACGAACTGACACTTGATGATGAGTCAGACTCTGACGATGACAAATAGGTACTTTCTTCCTTATTCCGTTCTGAACTTGAACTTAGTTTATTAGAACTAATGCAAAGGTATCAAATTCTTCTAAGTAAACACAAAACTCTGAAAAAGACTTTTATGGCTACTTCTGAGAACTCTACTAAGAATGAGCAAAAAAATTCTGATTTAAATGAAAAATTATTTGTTTTAGAAAAATCAAATCTTGCTCTGAATAGTAAAGTCTCAAGGTTAGAAGAAGATAATATCTCTAGCGTATCTGTTACTGGTGAAGCAAGATGGAAGCAAGATGGCTTAAATGATCTATGGAGTTAGTAGAAATGGAAGTAGAGGCTTAGGATATCTAAGACCATCAAAGATAATTGATGAGACTTTGAGTGTCAAACCAAAATCTCTTTCTGAATATTCCGTGCTTGCCGGCACAAAATTGAAATGTCCAGAACAAGAAGGTTCTGATTTAATTGAAACATAACCAGAGACACAGAAGGAAACTTCTAAGCCTAAATATCATGCATAAATTACACTTGGTTATCATGTTGTAGAAGATTCCAAAGGGGTCAAAACCTCTGGAACTGATAACAAGAAAAGACCCATAAAGTGGGTACCTAAGGATCAGATAATCTATGTTGCACATGTCCTTGAAGGCACAACTGAAACACCAATCATGGTACTTGGACAGTGGATGCTCGCGACACATGACGGGCGAAAGGCATATGTTCCAAGATTTAGAACTTAAGTCTTGAGGCATTGTTGGTTTCGGAGGAAATCAGAAGGGAAATATCATTGGCTCTGGAACTATTGGCAATGGTAAACTTACTTCTATTAACAATGTTCTTTTAGTCGAGGGTCTGATGCATAACCTCTTGTCAATTAGCCAGCTTAGTGACAATGGTTATGATGTCATTTTCAATCAAACTTCTTGTAAAGATGTTAGTTAGAAAGATGGCTCTGTTATGTTCAATGGTAAGAAGAAGAAAAATATTTACAAAATCAAATTATCAGATTTAAAAAATCAGAATATAAAATGTCTTTTGACTATTCAAGAAGAGCAGTGGGCGTGACACAGACGTCTGGGCCATGTTAGCTTGATAAAAATATCTCAACTAAATAAGCTTGGATTAGTTAGAGGCTTTCCCAATTTGAAGTATACTTCAAGTGGTTTTTGTGAAGCATGTCACAAAAGAAAATTTTCAAAAACCTCTTTCAAAGCTAAATAGATTGTTTCTACCTCTAGGCCATTGGAACTTCTTCACATTGACTTATTTGGACCAATGAAAATTGTTACTATCAATGGTAAGAAATATGGACTTGTCATCATTGATAATTACAGCAGATGGACATGGGTAAAATTCTTGAAAGACAAGGATGAGTCACATTCTGTGTTTGCTTCTTTCTACTCCCAAGTGCAAAATGAAAAGAATTACAAAATAGTCAGAGTTAGAAGTGATCATGGTGGAGAATTTAAAAACAAAGATTTTGAAAAACTTTTTGATTCTGATGTCATAATCCATGATTTCTTCCGCCCTATAACTCCACAACAAAATGGGGTTGTAGAGAGTAAAAATAGGACATTGTAAGAAATGGCTAGCACCATGATCCAAGAAACTCAGATCACTAAGCATTTCTTGGCAGAAGCATTAAATATAGCGTGTTACATTAAAAATAGAATCTCTATAAGACCTATTTTGAGTAAGACTCCTTATGAATTGTGGAAGAATAGAAATCCCAACATTTCTTATTTCCATCCCTTCGGATGTGTACGTTTTATGTTGAATACTAAAGAGAATCTGGTAAAGTTTGATTCCAAATCACAGAAGTACCTATTGTTAGGATATTTTGAATAATCAAAAGGTTTCAGAGTCTATAACACAGAATCATAAATCGTGGAGGAATCAATCCATGTCAGATTCGACGATAAGCTTGACTATGAAAAATCAAAGCTGGTTGAAAATCTTGTAGATGTGAAGATAATGTTAGCAGACCCCAAGGAGAAAATACAAGAAGATAAAGAATGATAAGCTCCTACTTCTGATATTGTTGTTGTCCCTTATGATCAACAACAACAAAGGAAAAGCAGAATCTCATCATCTCATCCTGAAGATCTAATTCTGGGAAATAAAGACGCTCCAATCAGAACAAGATCAACTTTCAAATCTTCTGAAGAAAATGAGATTCTGAGTTAAACAAAGGTATTATATTCTTTCAGAACCTCAGTAATCAGAAGATGTTTCAGAAAAGAAGTTTGAAATTATTTAAGCCAATAGATTTCTGAATCCCTTCTGTTCGATTACTTTTACGTACTGGTATCAAAGGATTTAGCCGAACATATTTTTTAATAGAAACATGTTGTAACAGTAGTTAATCATAAAAAAAAAACATGATTTCTATAAGGTAAATATAATAAAACCTTGAATTAAATACGTGGAAATAATCTCGAGTGCAAATAGAACTTGACTGTAACTTGAATTAAAATTAACTTCACGATCATCCACAAATGTCGGCAGGATTTGCTTGACCAAAAGTACTGAATGAAAAATTAAAATATGCCTAAAACTAATGTTGTGATAGTCCCCCGATGTGGAAGGCTATCACTTTTTATGGTGATTTTTCTTCTTAAACACTAGAAGAAAAATTGTTGTGAACAATGGAAAAATTGGACGTCCTGGTAATTGTAAATACTCGCCCTTTTTATAGATCTCTCGCTTGATTCACGTGACTCCCTCGAGAAGAATTCAGAATAGCTTTGATCGTGTAGAGATTTTCTCCAGGCCTGGTCTTGCAAGGAGAAAACTGCATAAGCGATCTCATGGCCATGACGTGGGGAGTAAATGTGGGCCTGTTATAAGAAACCTGTGGAGGTGGCCATAGGAAGCGTGGCGAGAGCCATAGCTTAGAGATGTGTGGTGAGGGCCACAAAAGGCGTGGCTAGGGCCACAACCTTCTGTGTGCAAATTTTCTTTATCTCTTATGTTACTTCATGTTTCCTTGCGTTTTCTTTGCCAATTCCTCTTCTTTTCTCATGCAAGCTTCTTGTAGGAAAAACACTTGAAATACAGTAACACTACCAGCATAAAATGACATAAATAACTAAAAACGGAAAAATAATTCATGCGAGTTGAGTCGAAAATACAATGAAATTTCGCGTTATCAAACTCCCCTACACTTGAACCTTTGCTTGTCCTTAAGCAAATAATCAGCATGAAAATAAATTTAAACACGGTTTCGACACAAATACACAACATAACTCAAATCATGCATGGTTGATAGGCATTCTGTTAGAGTGATATATACTCAGATTCAACATTATGGATAACGTAGTGACACAAAACCGCAAAACACGGTCTAAAAGTCCCTCCTTAATCAAAACCAGTTCGAATCATTCTATTATAGCTCAACCTATTTCTTTCGTTTTATAACCCACTTTCATTCGAGCGCAATCACATTAAGCCCTTTATCCATGCACGATCATTGTAAAGTAGTTGGTTAGTGATTCTGATCCTTTAACATTGGGTTTTGGTACATGAGTTTTTTAACCCCTTTTATTTACCCAATTGCAATTTGCAGGGGATCGAACTGTAGCCCGCCCTACCAAGTTTAGCACTAGACACCTCTGAACCAACTAACAACAAATTTTTATAAAAACTTTTTTAGGTTCCACAATCGTTGGGTTAAGTGATCGGGTGAGGGTCACCTAACTTAATAGGTGCATTCCCTATTTTTATTAAGTTACAACATGTATTTTAGAATTTTTGGGATCATCCACTTATATTCATCAACTCCCTACGTAGTTTATTCTTAAGATGGTGCTAACTACTGTTGTACCCCAAAATTTTTCCTCCTATTTTTACTAAACACATAATCATTGAGATCCTCAACTTGCTCAAGGATGCCCAAGAGTTGACCAGACAAACACTCTCCTAAAGCAACGAACCTCCTACTAGGGTTTCCATTTTCATCAAGATGGGTGAGCTCCAAAGGCCTCAAATCCTTTCCATAATTCTAATATATTCTCAAGACCATCCATGTCAAGTTTCATGCCTTACACAAGAAGTTTGCCCAGTCAACTGCTCAGATGCTTGAAAATCAATTGTATTAGGTCAAAAGTCAATTGTGGCCCACATACAGTCAAACTTCGAGATTTTTGGTCAACATCAGCATTTTGAAGTGATATCCATCATTTGATCAAGGGTTTATCATGATTCCCCAAGGAATGCTCCTAACTCATCAAAACTCAAAAGTTGCTAAATTAGGGTTTCTCAAGAAAAGTCAACCAAACTTTGACCAAGCATAACTTTTTCATACTTTATCATAAATTTCCCATCCAAGGCTCATTTTGAAGAGAAGTCAATTCCCTAAAAATCATCTTCATCCCTCAAGTTCAAGAAATGCACTCATGAGAAGATACAAATTCATACATTATAGGTCATTTCAAAAAGTAAAAAAAACACCTTTTGGGTCAAAGCTTCTTACATGAACATGGAAGATCCAAACTAAATTAAACCAAAGAGGTTGCTTAGGGGACATCCTAAGATTTCCAAAAAGTCCAAGAACATACTCGTAGGGTCAAAATTGAAGGAGATATGCATTGTCAAAGTTGGCCATTTTTGTAAAATTGTCAAAAGTCAACAATGCCCAAAATTGCACTTTTTGTCAAATGGGCCTAACTTTTTGTCAAATGGATACTTTTTGTCAAATGTCCACTACCCAAACATTCTACCACATATTATTGACTTTATTTATTTAATTTATTTTGATTTTAATCATTTAAAAGTCAAATTAAATCAAATAAATTATATAAAAATATGGAAGATTTGTTTTTTATCTAATTTTGAATGGAATTACAATGCAAATATGCTGTAAAACCAAATCAAATCGTGCCAAGGGTGATTGGGATCAAAATGGTATGATTTGGCTTGATATAGAAATAAATAATGCAAGGATGGAATCAAATCAAATCTTGATAATTGGCAAAGATATGCATATTTTTTGTTAACCTAATACAATCTACTACATATACACAACAAATCCAAGGCACAAGGAGAAGGGTTGATCGTGTGAAACGGCAAGGAGAAGTTGCAATTTTTGTCAAAAAAATCTCAAATCGGATTCCATACTACAGCCATCCTCAAGGAGATTTAAGGCTTGCAAAACATTCCTGGACACCTTCAAAAGCTATTCCAATCATTTGCACGCATTAAGACGCCCAGAACCAACCTCCACATCTCTCACGATTTGCCATGTTTCTTGATTTTGGTTTTGATTATTTGCGCATGGTTAACATTTTTTAAGCATACATTCATGTTTGTATTGTCATTTGGAACGTGTTAGCATGATTAATTGTAAGTTTTGATACACACAGGGACAATTGTCATTATTAGGGTTTAAGGTTGAATTTTAGGGTTTTATTATACAGGTAAAATTAGTGCCAAATATGGGCACCATCGTGCTCACGAGAACAAGCCTGGTTGATTGGCATACTTGGATTTTATTTATCTCATTTGTTTAAGTTTTTTTGAGATGAACAGGTTTTAGTTACGGGCATGGAACCATACGTAAAAGTCCAGCATCTAAAACGACAGTGTTGAGGAAAAAGAAGGCTAGGTGGCAAGCTCTCGTTGGGAAATTTGAATCTTGGCGCATTTTCTGGACATCACGTGTTTGTTTTGCTTATATTGTTTTTATTTGATTATATTCATGAATTAACATTTGCGCAGTTGGCAAGGGAAGTGGACGCGTGAAAGGGAGGACTTGGGTTCAACCCCAGGTTCAGACCTTTTATATTTTCTGAGTTTCCAATTCACGATCCAGTGCGCCTCACTATCCAGTGTCCATCATGCGCCTCAGATGCAAAACCATCAGATCCATCTCCAGTCAAATCCAAGGCCCAACACACGCAGGTTCACCATGAACCATCAGAAGGAAGGTGCACTAGATCATGCACTAGACTTTGGGCCTATCAAAAATTGGCAATGCACCCCCCAAATTGCTTATCATATCAAGCCCAATTCCAATTCTTTTTTTAATTTCTCTTATTTTATTACTTGTCTTAATTAGATTTTTTTCACAAAATCATTTTTTTATTATTATTAAATCAGAAAATCAGAAAATCAAAAAAATATAGAATTAGGTTTTTTTTATTAAAATTAGTTTTTTTTGGGAAACCAATTAATTTTGATTTGATTGTTTTCATAATTAAAATTAATTAGACAAAAATTAGGTTTAATTCAAAAATATTTAATTTTCTCAATAAAATACAAAAAAAATGTTTTTTCTTTAATTAATTAGATTTAGGTTAAGATTTCAAATATTTTTCTCAATAATAAAATACAAAAAAATATTTTCTCTTTAATTGATTAGATTTTTTAGGACTTAGACTTCATTCTCGTATTTATTTTGTTGCGCGCGCCTTTACTTTCTTTTAATTCAAATTATTGTATATGCTTTGAGTTTGTAATAGATTAATTAGGATTTCGAATTTCCGCATCTTTATTTTTCAGTCAAATATTTGTGTATCTGTCCAAAAGCCTTGTAATAGCGTAGATTTTCTTTTCCGCTTTTAATTTCCGCAACTATTAAGCTGCTAGATGTATGGATATTAGGATGGTATGCGAAAGATAAATCAATTTAAAATAGTAGAAAACCCTAAATATGCAAGATAAATGAAATTGAAATCAAACACTTGCACATGCTCACTCCTAGGGTTTTTCCTCACTTGGTTGCCTCGTAAAATAATGGTCGTGTCCCTCGAACGTAGGGATACCTTAGCAATGACCCGTAATTCAAAGTCGTCATAAAGATCATAGTCCCTACTTATCCCTCGAGATGCCTATGAGAAATGATCTTATGACGATATTCCCTTCGAAATACTAAGGTATCCTTACTTCTTAATAGTAGGATAACACTGTCTAAAGGAAATGAAAATGAACAAACTTTTTTCGAGTAGGTAGAAAACTCTTAAGTACTTGCTTAAAACAAAAACTCTTTCACACAAACACTTTTCAAAACAGTTTTCAAAACAACTTCGTCACACTCTTGAGGAACGATACAAGAGTTATCACGAAGTAAACAAATTTTCAAAACAAGCACACACAAGAAATTTTCAAAATGAGCAAGTACCTAAGATCCCATGGAAAACCACAGATAGAAAGGGTGTTAACACCTTCCTTTTCTATAATCTACCCCCCGTACTCAAACATCTCGAAAAAGGTTTTTTCTATTCTTTTTCCTTTTCCTTTGTTGGATGAAATAAAAGTAGATGGCGACTCTTGCTTACCGCAACATTTACGAATACAAAATGCAAACCAGTATTAACAGTCAGTTCTGCCACCATATCACAGAATTGGCGACTCTGCTGGGGACTTAATAAGTGGGTATACCTTAGGATCTAGGTCATTTCTAAAATTTCTTTCTTGTTCTGCTTTTCCTGCTTTATATTCAAGGGTTTTGTTGGGGTTATGTAGATTCTAGACCCGGATCTGGGGACACCTTTTAGGTAAGTAGCAATAAACTGTGAGGGAACTGTGTGGGGTATACCGACATGGTTGAAGCAATAGCTACATTGATGTGACACTTTGGTTGGTACCGGTAACCCTTGAGTCAATCAAGGAGAGTACGGGGCCGCTGCGTGGTGTCATAAAGCATCAACTGACCTTAGAACCTTTAATTTCACAACTTGGCCAGTAGGACGTAGCGAGATGGTCGGCTTTGGTGTATTCCCAAGGTCGACAGATACTCGATGCTACACTCATTGAGGTTTGACTCCTGAGTTTTGTTTGGTTGCGAGTCAATCGCATATTGAACGAAGATTGGGGGAAAGATCGGTGATATTGAGATCCCTTAGAACCAGGTTAATATTTATAGGACAGGTTGAACCAATCCAGCTTCAAGAGGGTATGACCTTAAAGCTCGTGCAAGCCTTAAACCTAAGGACTTGGTGTGACTTGTTTGTTGCTTGCTATACATGTGATTTTTTAGCATAATCATGACATCATAAGCACGGCATATCATACTAACCATTTCAAGGACTTTCTAGGGCTCATCTTTGCTTTGTTTTGTAGGACATGGCATCCGCCCGCAGGAACACTATCCAGATTAACCTTGTGAAAGTGCCACTCCAACTAAAGGACTTGGCATTATGGATTCCTGAAAGCTCTCCCCTCACTGAGAAACATGGCCGTTTGCTCAACTTGGTCGCTTCAAAACCTGATGAAGAATTGCTAAAAGTGTTATTTCAGTTCTTTGATCCTTTGCACCACTGCTTCACCTTCCTGGATTACCAGCTAGTGCCTACTATGGAGGAATTCTCTCGATTGTTAGGGGTACCTATTCTTGATCAATTACCTTTCAACGTTACGAAAGAACATCCAAAGCCTGAAGAGATTGCTCGAGCTCTATCCTTACAATGGTCCGACGTAGTGACAAATTGGGAAACTAGAGGAAGTGTCCAAGGAATCTCGATTAAATTTATATTCGAGAAGGCTTACTATTTTTGGGATACCCTGGATTTACAAGCTTTCGAAGAGGTATTGGCACTCCTCATCTACGGGATGGTACTTTTCCCTAATGCGGACCAACTCGTAGATTTGAATACCACTAAGGTGTTTTTGTCTCATAATCCAGTGCCTACATTACTTGGGGATATTCTACACTCTTTGTATGCTCGCACTCTAAAGAGAAGGGGGGCCTCATGTGTTGCACTCCTCTATTGGCTAGGTGGTTTATTTCGCACCTACCCAGGTATGTTCTGAAGAATGAGCAGAGTATGAAATGGTCTCATAGATTGATTTCCCTTACATATTCAGACATTCATTGGTGTTCACGATCCTCGGAAGATGTTATCATCATCGATCGCTGTGGTGAATTCCCTAATGTCCCTCTCTTAGGCATTAGGGGAGGAATCACTTATAACCCTTGTTTGGCACTGTGGCAGTTTGGTTATGCGAGAAGGGATGGTCCTCATGATACACTTATCTAAGGAATCGCCTTCAACTATGAGAATGACGCTCAGGGTTACCGCAAAAGGTTTATAAAATCTTGGGGCATGATACATAAAATTGAGAGCAAGACACTAGGGAACAAGAATTCCATCCCTCTTGAGCCCTATCTCTGATGGGTACGAGCCTGCGCCCAAAGTCTTATGATGCCTTACCCTGCTGTCCTACCAATAATTGTGGAACCAGTTGCTGAAGGAGACACTCATTCTCTTGTTCATTATCCTGACATGTCAACTGATCATGAGGAGTTACAGAAATCCTGGGTTCAACTTAAAGAGGAGCGGGATACGTTTGAAGCTCAATTCTATGCCAGCAAGAAGAAGGTCCTGAAGCTCAGTAGGCTACTTCACGAAGAAAAGAACATAAACGCCTACATTGCACCAAAGAGGATGCGCTCTTGGGAGACCTAGTTTTCTTTTGTCTTAAGTTTTGTTTGTTCAATTATAAGCCTAAAGGGAATTCTTTGTAACAGTCCGAACTTATTAATACGATTAACATGTGCTTCTTTTTTTAGTTAAACAAATTTGAGCCTTTACAAGTCCTTGAAATCATTGCATACGCATACCATCCATGACATTGCATAAAAAGGTACCATTACAGGTTTCTCATCTTCGTTGTTTATCTCACGCAAAAATGTCTTCTGAATAAAGCATCAAAGATCTTCAGGCACAAAATGCCCAATTTCAACAGATGTTCATAACTCTGGCAAAAGGGCAGGAGGATCTGAAGGCCCTCATCCTGAAGGAAAAGAAGAAAAAGAAGAAGGTATCAGGTGTTCTGAACCTGGGCAGAAGGTTCAGGGGGGCGTTAAAGCAACCAGTCGATCTGACCTCCTCGTCCAAGGAAGGGGAGAATCAAGAGAGGGAGACAAGGTAGAAGGACCCTAGCCCTGAAGTTTCTGACAATGATACGGACTACAATGATAAACAGTGTCCTCCCACTGAGGATAGATACAAGCAGTTAGAGGATCGATTGAGCGCTATGGAAGTCCAGAGAATACTTGGGTTGGACTTTGAAGAACTGGGATTGGTGTCGAGAGTGGTCATCCCGCAGAAATTTAAGGCTCCAGTTTTCGCAAAGTATGATGGGGTATCTTGCCCAAAGCTCCATCTCCGTTCCTATGTAAGGAAGATCTAGCCCCACACCGCTGATAGAAACTTGTGGGTTCACTTATTTCAAGACAGTTTGTCAGGGACTCATCTTGAATGGTTCTACCAACTGGAGGGAACCAATGTCCAAAACTGGGAAGATTTGGCTGCTGCTTTTTATAAGCATTATCAATATAACGTTGACCTTGCTCCTACCCATACTCAACTCCAGAGTATGTCTGTGGGTGCAGGTGAAGGCTTTAAGGACTATGCGCAGAAGTGGAGAGATCTGACTGGGATAGTCCAACCCCCTTTGTCTGATAGGGAGTTGGTTGGCATGTTTCTTGGGACGATGTCTGGTTCATTCTTCAATCATTTGATTGGTAGCTCATCAGCTAGTTTTACCGAGCTGATATTAACAGGAGAGAGGGTAGAAGATGGGATCTAGAGTGGAAAAATACAAAAAGACACCTCTTCGAGCCCTGTAAAGAAGCCTTTCGCAAGCAAGAAGGAAGCCAATTCTATCTATAGCCTAAGAGTTTAGAGCAGAGCTGAACACCGTCCAATGGTAAGTGCTCTGATGATACCTAGGCTTGTGGCTACCCCACAATGAAACAATCAGCAGAGGGTAGAAAGACCATAAAGGCAATTTACTCGAATTAACATGACATTGACTGAGGTTCTACCCTATCTGCTAAGATCCAACTTGGCAACCTTGAAAGAGGCTCCCAAGAATCCTAATACCACATCTCCTCGGTACAATCCAAACCCTCGGTGTGCCTACCATTATGAGAGTCCTGGCCACGATACAAATGACTGCTGGGCTCTGAGAAATAAAGTACAAGATCTGATTGAAGCCAAGGAAATTGAGTTTGATGCTCCGGAGAAGCCCAATGTCTTAACTGCTCCCATGCCCAAGCACAACCGTGGAGTTAATGCCATTGATACTGATTTGTTCGTTACCTCTATTGATGAAGTTTCTAATCCTCTTATGACTGTTAAGAAGAATTTGTTGTTGGCCGGTTTATTTTCGGGATATGGTGAAGGTTGCCACATGTGTTCATCTCTGCCCTCTGGTTGCTATTTGCTGAAAGCAGGTGTTCAACGCTTGATGGACATCAGAGAAATTTTGTTCGAAAAGACTTTGATTCCAACTGTTCTGTTTGAAGATGTTGCCATTATAACCATTTATGTCAATCCTTCCAAGGTCTCCTCTAAAAGTCCTGTTAGGATTACACCTGCTCCAAGAGTCGCTCCACTAATAATCACTTTTCCTAGTCTTGTACCGTACTCATCGAACAAAGCTGTCTCGTGGAATTATGGCGCCAATGTTTACTATCACGGTGTTAAACAAGATTTGAAGGTTGAAGAGGCTGATCACGACGTGAGTAACATTGTTAGGGCCAACAAGATTACCATAAGTGGAAGGGTCTTCTCTCCCGAGATCTCCCCGAAGACTGTCACTAAGCCTGTTGTTATTCCATTCGTTGTTCCTGCTAGTACATCAGCTACTACTCCCGTTCTTACTCCAATTGTTACTCCCTCTGTTGAGTCATCTGGGACTCGAGGCAAAGAAGCTATAGGTGAGCTTGCCCGGACGGAGGCACCTAGAAAAGTTGTGGTAGAATCCTCTAAGCAAGAGATAGAGGAAATATTAAAGATAATCAAAAAGAGTGACTACATTGTGGTCGAGCAGTTGGGGTAGACCCCCTCGAAGATATCAATGTTGTCTCTGTTGTTGTGTTCTGAGGCCCATGCAAAGGCTTTGATTTCATTCCTCAAGACTGTGCATGTGCCGCAAGAAACCTCGGCCGATCAATTCAAAGACTGTATGGCCATCCTGACTGCTGACAATGGGTCGGGTTTTTCATATGCCGACTTAACATCGAAAGGGAGGAAGCACAATGATGCTCTACATGTCTCAATCGAATGTGGGGCACCACTATGGCTCATGTGCTAGTGGATACCGGGTCTTCACTGAATGTTCTTCCTAAGAAGGCTCTTGATCGGCTGGATTGTGAAGGCTTGACCTTAAAGCCTAGTAACATTGTGGTAAGGGCTTTTGATGGGTCGAAGAGAATGGTGCATGGGGAGGTGGACATCCTTGTCAAAGTAGGCTCTCAGACCTTTAGGTCCACCTTCTACGTGATGGACACCAGGCCATCATACTCTTGTTTGTTGGGTCTTCCTTGGATCCATGAAGTTGGGGCCGTTACTTCTACACTCCACCAAATGCTGAAATATCCGGTGAAGGGGAAGATTGTCACTGTGCATGGCGAAGAGGAGTATATGGTGAGCCACCTGAACTTCGTCGGGTATGTGGAGATGGACGGGGAATTCATAGAAACTCCTTGTCAAAACTTTGAAGAGGTTCCCCAGATTTTGCCATCAACCGAGACTACCACCAGCAACAAACCTCCTTTAAAGACGGCTTCTCTCAAGGACGCCAGAGCAGTGGTAGAAGAAGGTGGGTGTACCAACTGAGGACAGCTCCCTGATTTTACTCACAAAATTGACAAATTTGGTTTGGGCTTTACTTCAGGAGCTTAAAGGGTTGTTCGACACGCTCGGGCTGGAGGACCTCCCCTACGCATCAGCAATCATGGGGTCAATGCTATTGAAGACAGTGAGGACAACTCTGATATTGATAGCTGGATCTACCTGACTACCAACAGTGGACCGAGTAATTGGACGGCCAGAGATTTTATACCAGTTTCTTTTATTCCGCAGTAATTGTCTTACTTGTTTTCCAAGTTTGTAATAAACAATTTAAACTTTATGGCCTTGTGTCTTACCCGAGGCACAATGGTCCTATTTGTGAGGGTTATTATATTTCATTTCATATATCATCAATAAAACATTAGACGTTCCTTGCATACAAATTTTGCGCTCTCTGTTTTTCTTTTCTGTTTTTACTTTATCAAAACAGTTATGCTCTTACACACACTTACGTATCAAACTGCATATCCATATCCACTCTAGATCCCATTGATAACAGTTCTACTATTGTCAGTTATGACTTCGAAAATCCGATCAACCAAGCCGAGGACGAAGGTAAGGACGATTGTGAGGTGCCTGGAGAGCTTGCTAGATTATTACAACAGGAAGAGAGGGCTATACAGCCTCATGAAGAGCCAGTTGAGACGATAAACTTGGGCACGCAGGTGGACAGAAAAGAAGTCAAGATCAGCGCAAATATGAAGACTAAGATCAAACAGCGGTTGATACAGATGTTGCACGACTATGTTGAGATCTTCGCCTGGTCATATGAAGACATGCCTGGTTTAGACACTGATATTGTGGTACACCGTCTGCGACTAAAGAAGATTGTCCTCTGGTTAAACAGAAGGTTCACCGTATGCGCCCTGAAATGTCATAGAAGATCAAGGAAGAGGTCATGAAGCAGTTTGATGCAGGGTTCTTAGTTGTCACCTCCTATCCGCAGTGGGTTGCTAACGTTGTTCTGGTACCAAAGAAGGACGCAAGATACGGATGTGTGTAGACTACAGAGACCTGAAAAGGGCAAGCCCCAAGGATGACTTTTCGCTTCTCGCATTGAAGTTCTGGTTGACAACACCGCGCAACACAAAATCTTCTCCTTCATGGATGGTTTCTCTGGCTACAACCAGATCAAGATGGCTCCTGAAGACATGGAGAAGACAACCTTCATCACACAGTGGGGCACCTTCTGCTACAAGGTGATGCCTTTTGGGTTGAAGAATGTTGGGGCCACTTATCAGCGAGCCATGGCCGCCTTGTTCCATGATATGATTCACCATGAGATCGAGGTTTATGTTGATGACATGATAGCCAGGTCCCAAACCAAAGAGGAACACCTTGATCATCTACAAAAGTTGTTCGACAGGTTGAAGTCATACAAGCTGAGGTTGAATCCGAACAAGTGCACCTTCGGGGTAAGGTCTGGTAAGCTTATGGGTTTCATCGTCAGTGACAAAGGTATTTAGGTAGACCCCGCAAAAGTAAAGGCCATACAATAGATGCCGGCTCCCCATACTGAGAAGGAAGTTAGAGGTTTCTTGGGACGCTTGAATTATATTGCCTGGTTCATTTCATATATGACTGGTACTTGTGAGCCCATCTTCAAGCTTTTGAAGAAAGATCAAGTGGTAAAGTGGAATGACGCATGCTAGACAACTTTCGAAAGGATCAAAGAATATCTCCAAGAACCACCAATTCTGATGCCTTCGGTTGAAGGAAGACCTTTGATATTATACTTAACAGTGCTAGACAATTCAATGGGGTGTGTGCTGGGGCAGCATAACGAGTCTGGTCGAAAAGAGCATGCAATATACTACCTTAGCAAAAAGTTTACCGACTGTGAGACAAGATACTCATTGCTCGAGAAAACTTGTTGTGCTTTGGTATAGGCTGCTCGCCGACTGAGATAGAATATGTTGACCCACACTACTCTGTTGATATCTAAGATGGATCCAATTAAATACATATTCGAGAAGCTCGCACTCTCCGGAAGGATAGCGGGATGGAAGATGATCTTAACTGAATATGATATATAATATACAACCCAGAAAGCAATCAAGGGAAGTGCATTGGCTGATCATTTGGCGCATCAGGCTGTGGATGACTACCAGTCCATGAATTTTGAGTTCTCGGACGAGAATATCATGCTAGTGACTAATTACGAAGAACCTGGACCGGATGAAGGACCTGAGGAAGGATCCCGATGGACTATGGTTTTTAATGGAGCTTCGAACACACTCGGTAATGGCATTGGCATCGTAATCATATCTCTTGAGGGATGTCATACTCCTTTCACTGCCCGACTATGTTTCAACTGCACTAACAACATGGCGGAGTATGAAGCCTGCATCGTGGGTCTCAAAGCCGCTATCGACCTCGGGATCAAGTTCTTAAATGTCTTCGGGGATTCAGCCTTAGTGATAAGTCAGATCAAAGTCGAGTGGGATACGAAGCATCCGAATCTCATCCTATATGAAGAGCACGTGCTGACATTGCTCCCACACTTTGAGGAGGTAACCTTTGAACATTTCCTACGAGAGGAGAATCAGTTAGAGGACGCGCTAGCCACCATGTCTTCTATGTTCAAAGTCAGGTGGGACAACGAAGCTCCCCGAATCACCATTGAAAGGTTGGATGAACCAGCGCACTACTGTGAGATTGATACCGAAGAGGTAGCAGACAAACCCTGGTTTCATGAAGTGAAGAAGTACCTCAAGACGCAAGAGTATCCCGAAGGGGCATCTGTCAATGATAAGAAATTTCTAAGAAGGTTCGCCGCAAAATTCTTCCTCAATAATGGAATCCTATACAAGCGCAATCATGACTCTACCTTACTGTGGTGTGTAGACAAGAGCGAACCAGAGAGGATTATGACAGATCTACATGAAGGTACCTTCAGAACTCATTCAAGTGGACATACCATGGCTAAGAAGATCCTACGGGCAGGATACTACTGGTCCACTTTGGAAGCAGATTGTTATCAGCACTCCCGAACTTGTCATAAGTGCCAAATCTATACTGATAAGGTGCATGTGCCTCTGGTTCCTTTAAACGTCTTGACAGCTCCGTGGCCCTTTGTAATGTGGGGCATCGACATGATCGGAGAAATCAGACCTACCGCTTCCAATGGGCATCGCTTCATCCTGGTGGCCATTGATTACTTCACAAAATGGGTTGAGGCAACCTCCTTTGCTATTGTGACCAAGAACGTCGTGGCGCAGTTTATCAGGCAAAACTTAATTTGTCGATTTGGTGTGCCAAAGAGAATTATTACTGACAATGGTACAAATCTAAACAACACGATGATTGCTGAGCTCTGTAAGCAATTCAAGATACATCATCATAACTCTTCTCCCTACCGGCCGAAGATGAATGGTGTTGTTGAAGCGGTTAACAAGAACATCAAGAAGATTATACAGAAGATGATGGTGACATATAAAGACTGGCATGAGATGTTACCATTCTCTCTTCATGGGTACCGTACCTCAGCACGGACGTCGACGGGGGTAACACCCTACTCTCTGGTATATGGCATGGAGGCAGTCCTACCCATTGAGGTCCAAATTCCTTCTCTAAGGATTATGAAGGACGCGGGTTTGAACGAAGACGACTGGATCCAGACTCGACTTGACCAACTGAATTTGATCGATGAGAAAGACTTACTGCAGTCTGTCATGGTCAAATGTATCAAAAACGGATGATCAAGGCTTTCAACAAAAAAGTCAGACGTCAAGAATATCAAGTTGGGGATCTAGTAATCAAACGCATCATATTGTCGCAAGGTGATCCCAGGGGAAAATGGACTCCCATCTACAAAGGTCCATTTGTGATTAAAAACATTTTCTCAGGTGGAGCCATGATTCTATCCACCATGAACGGTGACGACCTTCCTCACCCTGTCAATGCGGACATAGTGAAAAGATACTATGCATGATAAAATACCCGCTAGGTTGACTGGCCTAGGAAAAATAATGGCTTCCCGGCGAACCAAAAGGGTTCAGGAAAAAATAAGGGATGAAAATGAAAAAATCTGTACACCCGGCAAGTCAAAAACCTGAAAAGGCGGCTTGGGCAAAAAAGGGTATCACGGTGGACTAAAAACCCGAAAGGGTAGTCCAGGCAAAGTTAGGGATGTAAAGTGTATCACTATGTCCCATTGGATCACCTTGTGATCAGACCTCAGTATCAACTGTCAGGCTCTAACGGCACCAATCAATCTAATGAGCTACGGACAAGCAACAAAGTGATGAGACGCTCGAAGACAGAGCGACAATAGCAGAATTGGAACTCAATGGGATTGTTGCACATAATTGTTTTCTTTTTACATAATATTGTATAAATTTCCATTTTTTCGGTGGCGTTCTCTTACTAGAGCGTCAACTTCCTTGTACAAAAAATGCTTGTTATAGGCCAACTTCGAAAATCAATACAAATCATTTTTACAGAACTATTTGTTTTTCTTTTTCTGTTTTGTTTTTCAAGAACGTCCAATGATTTATTCCTGACATATGCATTTGAATATGATTGCTGTTCATAAATATTTACATAAGAAATGGAAAGACAATTGCTCATAACTTAAGAAATAGGGGAAAAACTGGAAATGTCAAACCCGACAGTCACTCTGTCCAGCAGATACCAGGGCAGAGACAACCTTGAAACAAAGTCATCAGTACATATGACCTCGCAACATCTGTACTCCCCACAGAGTAAAAGTAATCAAAGCATTAGTATCAGCTTTCCCAAAATAGAAAGTAATCTCCCCAGCCAGGGTCTTTCAGAAATCTGACATCTATATCCCCCAGCCGAATTTCATAATCGCAAGCGGGTCATAAAAATTTGTCTCTCAAGCAGAGTTTACTTCCCTGAATACGGAAACTCAAACCCCAACAAAGCCTATTCCTTCAGCTAGGGAAGTTCATCCTCCAACATAATTATTCCCCTGCAGAGCTATTCTCAAACAAGATTCTCTCCCAGGCAGAATATTCACAAACAACAAGGAGTAAATCTCCAGCATAGTCATCTCCGTTCACCATCCCCATCGAAAGTAGAATAACCGCAGTCCCCTACAACAGTCAGGAATGCTATACTCTCCAACAGCAGTCGGGGATTTATTTTCCCATACTCGGACATGTCATAATAGCATTTCATGTTCATGCACATACATATCACATACAACATAGTCTCATTTATTTTGAGGACATCATCTCACAATGCATTTCATGCATCGCATATAATTAACCATGTTATTTTTTCAGGAAAGATAATTATCACCAGCAATTCCAGCAGTTATACATGTCATATCTGCAGATAGCTAATGAAAAATCAGTTCACGAAACCAAATGGGTCAACTAAGCTACGTGACCAAATGAAGTAACCCTACGACCCAAGTTCCTTCCCATAAGCCCTACTATCCAGGCTTTCATCCCGAAGTAACCCTACTATCCAGGTTCCTTCTCATAACCCTACTATCCAGGCTTTTCATCTTGAAGTAACCCTACTACCCAGGTTTCTTCTCATAGCCCTACTATCCAGGCTCTCATCCCGAAGTAACCCTACTATCCAGGTTCCTTCTCAAGCCCTACTATCCAGGCTTTTCATCTTGAAGTAACCCCACTACCCAGGTTTCTTCTCATAACCTTACTATCCAGGTTCCTTCTTATAGCCCTACTATCCAGGCTCTCATCCCGAAGTAACCCTACTATCCAGGTTCCTTCTCATAGCCCTACTATCCAGGATTTTCATCTTGAAGTAACCCTACTACCCAAGTTACTTCTCATAGCCCTACTATCCAGACTCTCATCCCGAAGTAACCCTACTATCCAGGTTCCTTCTCAAGCCCTACTATCCAGGCTTTCATCTTAAGGTAACCCTACTATCCAGGTTCCTTCCCATAGCCCTACTATCCAGGCTTTTCATCTCGAAGTAACCCTACTATCCAGGTTCCTTCTCATAGCCCTACTATCCAGGATCTCATCACGAAGTAACCCTACTATCCAGGTTCCTTCTCATAGCCCTACCATCCAGGCTCTCATATCGAAGTAACCCTACTATCCAGGTTCCTTCTTATAGCCCTGCTATCCAAGCTCTCATCCCGAAGTAACCCTACTATCCAGGTTCCTTCTCATAGCCCTACTATCCAGGCTCTCATCTCGAAGTAACCCTACTATCCAGGTTCCTTCTCATAGCCCTACTATCCAGGCTCTCATCTCGAAGTAACCCTACTATCCAGGTTCCTTCTCATAGCCCTACTATCCAGGCTCTCATCCCGAAGTAACCCTACTATCCAGGTTCCTTCTCATAGCCCTACTATCCAGGTTCTCATCTCGAAGTAACCCTACTATCCAAGTTCCTTCTCATAGCCCTACTATCCAAGCTCTCATCCCGAAGTAACCCTACTATCCAGGTTCCTTCTCATAGCCTTACTATCCATGCTTTCATCTCGAAGTAACCCTACTATCCAGGTTCCTTCTCTTTTATCTCCAGACAATAGTTTACAATACTGTAAGACCTGACCCAACCAGTTACGGTCGATTTCATATTTCCCCAGTAAGTTGTTGTGCAGCCTGGACCCTGACCAGATATGCAGTTCACTTCCACCTCCTCAATTAGGAGTTAACTCCCCAGTAGAGTAATGGACAACCAAAGCTCCTATACTCTATTTTCCAAGACGAAAATCAACATTCCCCTGTGAAGTCCTCCTCAACGGCAGGTACAGGAATTCTCGCAAAGGAATCTCTTATGCAACATATATCTTTTCTGGATGGCACCTTTAAGTCCATCTCTGATGATTCTCTATCGACTTCCAAATGGCATCTGTTAGCCCATTCCCGATATCACCAATCAGTATTACTTCATGCGAGTGCAAATTTCCGGGCACTCTAGTGTTCAATCCCCTTCTACCTTCAGATCACGAAAGGCAGACCGACCAATCTACATCCTCAAGTTTAAGATTGAACAGGGGAAGATGTTGTACCCCAAAATTTTCCCTCCCATTTTTACTCAACACATAATCATTGAGATCCTCAACTTTCTCAAGGATGCCCAAGAGTTAACCAAACAAACTCTCTCCTAAAGCAATGAACCTCCAACTAGGGTTTCAATTTTCATTAAGATGGGTGAGCTCCAAAGGCCTAAAATCCTTTCCATAATTCTAATATATTCTCAAGACCATCCATGTCACGTTTCATGCCTTACACAAGAAGTTTGCCCAGTCAACTGCTCAGATGCTTGAAAATCAACTAGATTAGGTCAAAAGTCAACTGTGGCCCACATACAGTCAAACTTCAAGATTTTTGGTCAACATCAACATTTTGAAGTGATATCCATCATTTTATCAAGGGTTGATCATGATTCCCAAAGGAATGCTCCTAACTCATCAAAACTCAAAAGTTGTTAAATTAGGGTTTCTCAGGAAAAGTCAACCAAAGTTTGATCAAGCATAACTTTCTCATAATTTATCATAAATTTCCCATCCAAGGCTCATTTTGAAGAGAAGTCAATTCCCTACAACTCATATTCATCCCTCAAGTTCAAGAAATTCACTCATGAGAAGATACAAATTCATACATTATAGGTAATTTCAAAAAGTCAACAAAAACACCTTTTCGGTCAAAGCTTCTTACATGAACATGGAAGATCCAATTGAAATGAAACCAAAGAGTTTGCTCAGGAGACATCCTATGATTTCTAAAAAGTCCAAGAACATACTCTTAGGGTGAAAATTGAAGGAGATATGCATTGTCAAAGCTGGCCATTTTTGGTAAATTGTCAAAAGTCAACAATGCCCAAAATTGCACTTTTTTGTCAAATGGGCCTAACTTTTAATGCTTGCATCTTACCTCTAGCAATGTCCACGACCCAAACATTCTACCACATATTATTGACTTTATTTATTTAATTTATTTTGATTTTAATCATTTAAAAGTCAAATTAAATCAAATAAGCGATATAAAATATGGAAGATTTGTTTTTGATCTGATTTTGAATGGAATTACAATGAAAATATGTTGTCAAACCAAATCAAATCGCGCCAAGGGTGATTGGGATGAAAATGGTATGATTTGGCTTGATATAGAAAGAAATAATACAATGATGGAATCAAATCAAATCTTGATAATTGGCAAAGATATGCATATTTTTTGTTAACCTAATACAACCTACTACATATACACAACAAATCCAAGGCACAAGGAGAAGGGTTGATCGTGTGAAACGGCAAGGAGAAGTTACAATTTTTGTCAAACAAATCCCAAATCGTATTCCATACTACAGCCATCCTCAAGAAGATTTAAGGCTTGCAAAACGTTCCTGGACACCTTCAGAAGTTGTTCCAATCATTTGCACGCATTAAGACGCCCAGAACCAGCCTCCACATCTCTCACGGTTTGCCATGTTTCTTGATTTTGGTTTTGATTATTTGCGCATGGTTAACATTTTTTAAGCTTACATTCATGTTTGTGTTGTCATTTGGAACGTGTTAGCATGATTAATTGTAAGTTTTGATGCACACATGGACAATTGCCATTATTAGGGTTTAAGGCTGAATTTGAGGGTTTTATTATACAGGTAAAACTAGGGCCAATTATGGACATCATCGTGCTCACGAGATCAAGCCTGGTTGATTGGCATACTTGGATTTTATTTATCTCATTTGTTTAAGTTTTTTTGAGATGAACAGGTTTTAGTTACGGGCATGGAACTATAGGTAAAAGTCCAGCATCAAAAACGACAGTGCTGAGGAAGAAGAAGGCTAGGTGGCAAGCTCCCGTTGGGCAATTTGAATCTTGGCACGTTTTCTGGACATCACGTGTTTGTTTTGCTTATATTATTTTTGTTTGATTATATTCATGAATTAACATCCAACGCAGTTGGCAAGGGAAGTGGACGTGTGAAAGGGAAGACCTGGGTTCGACCCCTGGTCCAGACCTTTTATATTTTATGAGTTTCCAATTCTAGATCCAGCGCGCCTCACTATCCAGTGTCCATCATATGCCCCAGATGCAAAACCATCAGATCCATCTCCAGCCAAATCCAACGCCCAACACACGCAGGTTCATCATGAACCATCAGAAGGAAGGTGCACTGGATCATGTGCTAGACTCTGGGCCATCATCCCGGGCCTATCAAAAATTGGCAATGCACCCCCCAAATTGCTCATCATATCAGGCCCAATTTCAATTCTTTTTTTAATTTCTCTTATTTTATTACTTGTCTTAATTAACTTTTTTTCACAAAATCATTTTTTTTATTATTATTATATCATAAAATCAGAAAATCACAAAAATATAGAATTAAGTTTTTTTATTAAAATTAGTTTTTTTGGGACATCAATTAATTTTGATTTGATAGTTTTCATAATTAAAATTAATTAGACAAATTAGGTTTAATTCACAAATATTTAATTTTCTTAATAAAATACCAAAAAAAATTTTTTTTCTTTAATTAATTAGATTTAGGTTAAGATTTCAAATATTTTTCTCAAAAATAAAATACAAAAAAATATTTTCTCTTTAATTGATTAGATTTTTCAGTACTTAGACTTCATTCTCGTATTTAATTCATCGCGCGCGCCTTTACTTTCTTTTAATTCAAATTATTGTATCTGCTTTGAGTTTGTAATATATTAATTAGGATTTCGAATTTCCGCATCTTTATTTTTCAGTCAAATATTTGTGTATCTGTCCAAAAGCCTTGTAATAGCGTAGATTTTCTTTTCCGCTTTTAATTTCCACAACTATTAAACTGCTAGATGTATGGACTTTAGGATGGTATGCGAAAGATAAATTATTTTAAAACAGTAGAAAACCCTTAATGCGCAAGATAAATGAAACTGAAATTAAACACTTGCACATGCTCACTCCTAGGGTTTTGCCTCACTTGATTGCCTCGGAAAATAATGGTCGTGTCCCTCGAACTTAGGGATACCTTAGCAATGACCCATAATTCAAAGTCGTCATAAAGATCATAGTCCTTACTTGTCCCTCGAGATGCCTATGGGAAATAATCTTATGATGATATTCCCTTCGAAATGCTAAGGTATCCTTGTTTCCTTCAGTGACCATTTCGTCCCATTCAGATGTCCCTTAAAATTCCGGCGATAGGGCTACCTACTCCTTAATAGTAGGATAGCACTGTCTAAAGGAAACGAAAACGAACATACTTTTTTTGAGTAGGTAGAAAACTCTTAAGTACTTGCTCAAAACAAAAACTCTTTCACACAAACACTTTTCAAAACACTTTTCAAAACAACTTCGTCACACTCTTGAGGACAGATAAAAGAGTTATCACGAAGTAAATAAATTTTCAAAACAAGCACACACAAGAAATTTTCAAAATGATCAAGTACATAAGAGCCCTTGGAAAACCATGGATAGAAAGGGTGCTAACACCTTCCATTTCTATAATCTACCCCCCGTACTCAGAAACATCTCGAAAAAGGTTTTTCTGTTCTTTTTGTTTTTCCTTTGTTGGATGAAATAAAAGTCGGTGGCGACTCTTTCTTACCGCGACATTTGCGAATATAAAACACAAACCAGTATTAACAGTCGGTTCTGCCATCATATCACAAATGCTAATATAAACTACTCGGGGCAACTTAAAAACTCAAACTTAAGGTCTTGGCATAATAGGTACTCAAATTGATCATACATAACTAGGGAATTTAGGGTGTCAAAATGGTATCTATTTTGGTAAATATTTCTCAAATCAATCCAACATAGCCTAAGTGCAAAGTAACTTATATACTCTTAGGGTGTCGTGTTATTGGTCAAACCAATTTTTTTTGTTATGGCTCAAGAAAATTGAGGAATCAGTAAACAGTAGTAAAACACGCATAGAGACTCGACAACATAAGAATTTGACTCGACTAACACTAACACTAAATGAGCAAGGGGAAATAAATGAAACTACTTAGAAAATGATAATAAAAGCAGTAAATCTTTCTCCCCCACACTTGAATCGAACATTGTCTCCAATGTTTCAAAATAAGGTGAAAAAGAAAGGTTAGAACCTGGAATCTCTGCTACTGGTGGCCTCTGCCACGTGCTCGTCCATGGCTACCATTACCAGACTGGTGAGGTGGCATACCCACATGATGAATGTACTCCTGTAAGCTGTCCACACACATTGTCAAAGCTATCATTTGGTCGATCATGCCTGACATTCTTTGGTCACTCCTGTCACTATAGTCACGTTGATCTTGATGAATTTGCTAAATGAGCCGCATCATCTCAGTTTTCTGAGTTTGTATATCATAAAGTCTTTGGTCGCGCTGAGCATCCAATTCATTACAACGACTTATTTCGGCAAGAATGTCATCATATGTTGCAGAAGTGTCTTCATGTCTTCTTCGAATTCTTGATGATGTACCAGCAACGCTTTCAGAAGGAACTTGTGTGGTTTACGGATCAATGTCAGGGGCACCCTGTTCCATCTCATCAAACCCATCATAAGTATGGCCACCTTTTGCATCTTGTGTAGGCACATTAGGCTCAGGGGCAGATATATCATAAAGCTAATTAGCCATATTTTGTGCATTAGTGCGATTGCGACAAGGAAAAATGACACTCTTGAGCGCTTTATTTCTGACCATTAGATAATACTTGTCTTCTTCTCTAACTTTAATCAAGTGTGTTGATCTACAATTGTCGATGTCAAGGTACGGGGCTGGTATTGATGGAAAATCAATGATTTTATCGTCTAGGCCCAAGGCAAGAGCGATTGATGTGACTATTCCCCCTATAAATAAAGGAGTGGCGTTGACTCTGGTCGGTGCAAAGATACAATGCAGAAAGAATAACTCTTTAGAATTAACCTTGTGGTTGTTAATCCTGCCAAAAATGATGCTTGTCAGAATGTGGTGAAAGTAACGTATGGTTGGATTGTGGATTAAGGAGGCATTAAGTCCTTCCCAGTTTAGATTAATTTCACCTATTAGCTTTTCCCATAGACCAAATGCCATGATCTACCATTCTGCTTCAAAAGGAACTCTACAAGAGACATCTTGGCTTAATGAGTATTCTTTGTTGAACAGCCTAAACTTGGCGGTTCTGGTGAGATATGGTTCTGCCATAGGGGTGTCATAGATAAACGAACTCAAGAATTCCAGAGTTAAAGGTTTGTAGATTGGGTGGTTCAACGAACATATGTGGGTTAGACTTGAATTATTCAGCATCCATTAAACACTACCTAACAGACCCAATTCACGCAAACAAGTCTCATCAATATACCTTATGGGGATGACAGAGTGATTGTTGATAAATCTGGTGATGGTCTTGCCCTTCTGTTTATTTGTTGAGTGCGATGAGACATGATAAATATAATACGTTGAGAAGGAAATGGTTTAGTTCTCTTAGGTCAATGTGAGTGGAGAGGTATGATATGTAGAGCAATTCACGAAATTTAAAGGGTGAAGGGAAATTGAAATGTCAAACGTGAGTGGCTGTTAATGGGCGTTAAGTGGAATTTGGAAAGAGTTGAAAAATTAATAGGGTGGGTCGACTGGAAAAAGCAGAGGGGAACGATGAGTGTCTCATAAAAACACTCATGTTTCTGTTCGTGAAGAGTGTGGTGAGGGCCACACAAACCGTGACGGGGCCACGTAGTTTGGATACCGTGACGAGGGCCACGGATCTGTGGTAAGCCACAGGTTTAAAACCTAAATAGTTTGGAATGTTTAAACATGTTTCAACTGTAAAAGATTCTTCATGCATGCAATAATAGATAAATCACAGAAAAATAGAAAAAACATAAAACAAAATAATAAAATTCCATAAGTAAAATTAAATACTAAAAGATTATGGTAGAATGGAGGGGTCGCAAGATCGGTTTCAGCTTCAAAGATATAGTTATCAAACTGGTCATAGACTTCAGGTGTCTCAAGAGGATTTGGCGGGTCATTTCGGGGTTCATCTAATTCAAACAGTTAGTTATTTCTGTCATGCATGCTAGTCCTGGGATTTGGAAATGTGAAAAGGTGCAGAACTTGATTATTGATAAGAAGTTCAAACTCATTTAGGCCTAGATTTCTAATGAAGTTAGTATTGAAACAGAACTGGATGTTCATGGGACGTATTCCTCCTAGAGTGTCAAGGCTGACAAGTGGTTGTCTCAACCCAATAGCATTTGCAATCATGGTCACTAAGCCTCATATTAAGATTGATTCATGGTCAGCTTGTGCAAGATGAGTAAAATTCGCTAACATAAAAAGTAGCAGCATTAACGGGGCGGTTTTGGGAAGTACAATATAAAATGAAGAGTTCATCTTTATGTCGTACCCCAAATTTTTCCTACCTCGATAATTTTATTTTTCGAGATTAAAATTGAAGAAATATTCAATTAAAGATAGTACAACAGTATCTGATGGCCCATCTTTATCCAAGACTATGGGGTGTACTTTAAATTTGGGAGAGCGGGACTTTCTAAATCAGAAAGACTCACGTATCCGTGAACCCATTCGCGCGGCATGTTGGCAAATGTCCCATGCGATTCAAAAATGGAAAACTACTTTAAGAGAATAATAATTAAGTCCTTAAATTGTTAATTGTTATTGGTAATAAAAACAAGATGTTGAATTTACAATATGCGAGCCAATTGTGTTTGGCCCATTTCTATTTTTCATGGATAGCCAAAGAGGGGTATTGGTATGAAAAGTCCATTAAAGTTCTCTGACATTCTTATTGAACATTTGTTTTATTGTTTTTTAATATAAGGCTCAACAATGGTTTTTTACTGTTTCTAAGAGAGGGGTGTGTTTATCATTATAAATTAAAATGGCCCATCCAATGATTAAAAAAGAAAGGAAGCATTCTTATTAAATTTACTGTTTTTTGTTTCAATGGAAAAAAGAAAAAAACGCAAAGCCCATTAAGTCTTATTTTTATTTAAAAATAAATAAAAACTGTTTATAAATAATGTATATTGTGAAGAGAAAACTAATTGTTTTTGGTAGGATTTGGTTATTAATTTTGTCTGTTTTAAGAAAATCCATATTGGGCCTAGTTGCATAAAAAATGTTTTGTTATAAGAGAATAATATTTCTGTAATAAAAATGATGTTGTTGGGCTGAAATAGAGAAGCTAACGCAGGCCCAATACAGTTAAGCAACACTGGCCCAATGTACTAACATGAACTATTCCAATCAAGGCCAAAAATTGTGTACGTTTCCTACCAAAAAACATGTATTGTACAAATTGTTTGAAACCAAATCTTCAATTACAATATTCAATCAAGAATTACAGAACAATCGAATCTCACAAAATCTGGAAATCAATTATGTTACAAAATTTACAGTATCAAATCCAAAACTACATAATCAACATACAAGAAGTCTCAGAATCAACTAACCAAAATCAAATAAATTTGTATCAATCTCAGAATCAATCAACTATAAACCTAATCTCTAAATCTAAGGATAACGAACTGTAACAGCAAATCAAACCCTAAATTCAGAAACCTATATGTACTAATAAGAAATAGAGACAAGGGGGGATGGTGTGGTGACAGAAAGGGTGAAGAACAGAAACCGGAGAAAGTACAGAGATGACGGAGTGAAATACAGAGAAGAGGTTGGGTGAAGAACAGAAACGAGAGGCCATAATTGAAGGACAAGCCCATGATCCTTCTTCTCTGAAGATCCAATGCAAGAGTCAGTTAGGTTTTCCACTTCTGAAACCCTAACCGTGAGCCGCCACCGCTACCGCAACCGCCGTGAACCACATTCAACACCACCATCTTCCACCACTATTCCACCATTACCTGCAAAATCCAGAGAAAGGGGATTAATTTAAAATCACAGAGAACTCAAAATCAAAAACGCAAAAGGGGTAAAAAAATCGCTTAGCTCTTTTTTTTTGTTATTGTGATTTGGGGTTTGGTTTTGTGGGAGAAGAGAGAGGGTAAAGGTAGTAGTAGCCTTCGCAGTGAACATTAGGGTTTAGAGAAGATGAAGGGAATTAGGGTAAGGCGAGAGAGACAGGAGAAGATAAAAGCTGCTGTAAACATTAAAAGTGAATTGCACACAAAAATGAAGAAAATAAAAGTATAATTCGTTTCATTCCAATGCACACGCGCCTACTGCAATTATCATGCGCCTTCAATCCTGCCCACGTGATTCTCATCAGACGGCCATAGGCCAAGTCTGCACCATAGTAGCGTACACCCTTATACACCTAATCCATCAGACCTCTCTCAAATTGCGTATGGGCCAGGCCCAATTAACTTTAGCGCCTCCCTTCACTTGTTTTACTAAAATACGGCCAACAACACACCCCTCTATCCAAAACATACTTGGGTCTAACCTAGCATAACTTCCAGCACCCCCATATTTTTGCTTATCAATTAAATAACGCACCTCCCTTTTAAGTTTAGCTAAATTAATCTATTTTCTAATAATTCATATTTTTTTTCTATTTTCTTCTTATATATATATATATATATATATATATATATATATATATATATATATATATATATATATATATATAAATTTCTTTTATTTATAATTACTATTATTATTTTTGCTATTTATTTACAATAAATATTATTATTATCTAAAATTATTTTTATTCAAAGACTCATGAATATATTAATTTTATATTATTTCCATTAAAATATTTTCTAATCATGCATTAATCAAGATCTTTGCAATTAAACACAATAAAAAAACAATAACAAATCATCAAACTATTTTTTCGCAATAAACTAAGCTAATCAGCTGTTTTTGCAAAAGGGGTTTCAAACTAGTTTTGACTTACTGCGTATTTAGTCAAAATCTCCGCAATCTTCACTCCCGATCAAAGTGCGAGGTGATTCAAAATATGTTTGCAAACCCCTAAAAAACACCAACCCCATATGAACTACGAATTGGGACTATGATTCCTCATAAGAGGATACGTAGGCATACGATCAAATATCATAGCGAGTTCTCCTATAAAAAATTAAAACCCTTTCCCCTATTAAAACCTAAAACCCTATTTTACCCAAAGCTCGACCTAAAACCTAGTATCCTTGTGAACAAGGTAGATGAAAGGTGCCTAACACCTTCCTTTCGTCTAATAGAGTCTGAAACCTAGAATCTCTGCCTGCGAATTAGGGTTTTCTATTAGATGCCCTTCCCTAGGATAAAAACTAATAGTGGCGGCTCTGATTTAAAAACTAGTTGCTACAGTTGGAGACTCTGCTGGGGACTCTCCTTAATCCTAGGTTTTAGGTTTTACTTTGGGGGTTATTTTATTTTATTTATTTATCGCATTTATCTATTTTATTGCGTTTATTTATTTGTTGTCAATTTTTCTTATCATCATATACTTACTTCTTGGCGGGAATTTCTATCTCAAAAATATTTTCAATATAACCCTTAGAAAGAAGGTCCATCTATTAGCTTAGGCGGTACATCATCCCTGCGAGTTTATGTGACGACTTCGCCTAGAGTCGGTGAACTTCCGAAAAAGGAATACTTATCGAGAGATATCCTCTTGACGAGTAGGACTTTGGAAGGTTACCCATGACTCTTTGTAACGGCCTTAACCTAAAATCTCATGATGAGACCTTTCACTACTTTGAGATGAAAGTCTCAGTCCGCAAAGAGGCTCCACCTAGGGGAGGCCCTTGTGACTTTTCCCTCTGGTGTTATTCATGACACCCTTAAGGAAGGCACCTTTTGGGAGGGTAGATCAACTGTAGGTCAAGATTAAGGAACCTACCTTCTAGGGGTACTTATCACAAAATCCTGTCACTCAACCTTACACCTACGCATTCATACATTTCATGTATTCATCATGCATTTCATATATTCGTCACCCGTACATGCGTCTTATTCACAGGGGGTATAAAAGATAATAATAAACTCAAGATCTCGGTGACTATTTTAAAGACAGTCACCGAATAAAAATAAGTGAAAGACAAATACATACCCAAGTGAATAAGACATTCAAAACAAGTAACCATTTCATATTCATACGTATTCATTCGCATGCATGCATTCGTAAACACCTGCATATCATACCAAAACTCATTTTTCAGAAAACATCTCTCCAGTTGAACCATTGGTAGAAGAAGATCTCCACCTCCTTGGCCTCCATGTCAGACAAGGGCCTATTGACAAAAAGCAATGGAGCAAGTCTAGGAAACTCAGGCTGCGTTCAAAGAGGATCTCGACCAAGTGAAGGATAATATCGCTTCAATGAAAGGAGATCTGAGTCAAGTTCTCCTAGCTTTGAAGAACATTATCGACAGGCAAGACCAGATTCCCAGGGTAGCTTTCGAAGAAGTATCCCGGACTATCGGTGCATCAAGCGGTCACCAACTAAGGAAAGAGTCAGAGGCAGGACTCCAGAAGTCCGTCATGGCCCAACAAGAAGTTGAGACTAAAGGGTATGTCCCACCGCCGCCAAAAGCAGAGGCATCTCATACCCTATAGGTTCCAACCAATAATATAGACAACTACTTGGACCTGCAATACAGAGACCACGACCCAGAAGATGCCAACCGAGCACCCTTAAAGACGACCATTACTTATGTTGTTGATGACCCACTGGTGATGAATCAGTGTAAAGCTCTGGAAGAAAGATTAAAAGTTGTGGAGGGTTTTGACGCTTCCGAAGTAGATGCTCTCGAAATGGGCCTAGTTCCTGATGTGGTGATTCCACCAAAGTTTAAAGTACCTTACTTTGAAAAATACAAGGGGCTCACTTGTCCAAGAAATCATCTTCGTATGTATTGTAGGAAGATGCATGCCCATGCCCATGATCAGAAGCTGATGATTCATTATTTTCAAGATATCCTGAGTGGGGCATCTTCAGACTGGTATATGCAATTAGAGAGAACGCATATTCGAACCTGGGCAGATCTTGCTAACGCTTTTATAAAGCATTACAAATATAACCTGGACATGGCGCCTACCTGCATGCAACTCCAGAATTTTTCCCAGAAGAAATAAGAGTCCTTCAAGGAGTATGCCCAGAGATGAAGGGAGTTGGCATCCCGTGTGCAACAACCACTGTTAGAGAAGGAGTTAGTAGACACGTTCATGGGAACTTTACACGGGTTGTATTATGAGATAATGGTTGGAAGTATCTCTTCGGGGTTCTCAGACCTAGTAACCATCGGAGAAAGAATCGAGACTGGGATAAAAAATGGGAAGATATCAGGGGGACCATCAAATGATCCCTACAATTCAAAGAGGCCTCCTTCAAACGTCCCCAAAGGAAAAGAGGGAGAAATTAGTGCTGTAGCGTCACAACCCAAGATACAATAACCATTAGTGATCCCACTAGGGCAGCAGCAAGGAAGAAGGCCACCCAGGAAATTTGATCTGCTCCCGATGCCACCCAGTCAGCTATTACAACAGCTAGTTAAGGTATCCTTAGTGGAACTCAAGCCTCTAACTCCTCCAATCGGGCCACTCCCACGAAGATACGATGCCAACGCCAGATGTGAGTATCACGCTAATTCTCATGGACATACCATAGTGTTGGCCATTCAAGCACAAGGTCCAAGACTTGTTGGAATCTCAAGACATCACTTTTGAGAAGCCCAACATCAAATCATACCTTATGCCTTCGCACGAGGGGTTGACGGTAAATGCAATTGAAGTAGTCACTGACTCTGGGGCAAGTAGACAAGCAAAAAACCTGATAAATTCGCTGAAAGAATATCTTCTGGGATGTGGACTCCCGCTAGAACATAATGAAGCTTTCGAAAGAGCTCTACAAAGGCTATAGGACCAGGGGGTAGTCCAGTTCGGACAATGCCCTGAAGAAAAATATAAAGCTACTTTGAAGGGCAAAGCACATTTTCCTCTAATCCAAGAGACCTTTGTCAACAATGGAGTAGTGCATGGCGGACATGGGGCAAAAATATCCAACAAAGCCAACACCAAAGGGGCAACTGAATTCATCCGAGAATGCACCCCAGAAGAAGTACTCAAAAGATGGACTGCCGTAGAGATTCTTGAGATCTTTTTCTTTCCTAATTAATTTTTCTTGTTTTTTAAAGAATCTATGTCAAGCCCGGGGCATCGGGGGTTGCTTGTAAGGGTTCCCCCGTTTTGTTTCAGACAATATTTATGATTAATAAAAGTTATATTTTATTTTCAATTAAGATCCCTTTATTTATCTTGCATTTATATCTTAAATTTAAAAATGGCAATACTTTCTCTGCATATGCATTTTCAAATCTCATATACTGAATCTGCACCAAAACATGATAAGTGTGCAAGTTCATGCCCAAAGCCACTGATAATGTTACTGCTGCGACCTGATACAATTTTGATGCTCTTATCAACCAAACTAAAGAGGAAGATGATAAAGATCTTGAACTCTCTGAGAAATGTCGAGGGAAATAGAGCAAAAGGCCGACAATGTACAGCCGTATCAAGAGGCTATTAAGGCCGTTAATCTAGGTACAATGGAAGAAATCAAGCTAAAGGGCAATGTTAGAGCAGAGCCACAAAGAAGCTGATCAAATTATTGCACATATTTGCTTATTCCTACAGAAACAGGCCAAGGTTAGATACAAACATGATGGTGGACATATCACCTCTTCAAAGAATGGTGTTCGCCAGTTAGGAAAAAATAAGCGACTACGAAATACCAGGACCTGACGAAAAACCTGAGCCAGGGGCACGTTGGACATTCACGTTCGGTGGGGCTTCAAATACACTGGGGCACGATATAGGGGCAGTTTTGGCTTCTCCAAAGAGGGCTCACGAGCCATATACCAAGTCAATGGTGAATGGGATACTAAACATCCAAAACTGATTCCATATCAGGATCATGTTTTGAAAATTGACTGCGGAATTTGCAAAGATCACTTTCAGTCACATCCCACGAAAAGGAAATCAAATGACAGACGCCCTAGAAACTATATCGTCTATGTTTAAAGTAAATTGGTCAAACCACGAACCGCACATCACAAACAGACACAATCAAGAGCCCACACTTAGTATTGCTATCAAAGAAGGACTGAATGATAAGCCTTGGTTTTAGGACATCCAGAAAATGCCTCCAGCATCGACAAACGAAATCTATGGAAATTAGCCTCAGAATTCTTTCAGAGTAACGGTGTACTGCACAAGATGAACAACGACATGGTCTAGTACTCAAGAAGATTCTGCTACCTCACCTCGATTCACATGGTAAATGGACACCCAACTACGAAGGTCCATACATAGTCAAAACAACATTCTCCGGTGGTGGTCTTATCCCTACAACAATGGATGGGGAAGAACTACCGCATCCGGCAAATTCATACACAGTCAAAAATACTGTATAAGAAGCTCGCTAAGCTCGAACCTCAAACAAGCGACTTAGGCAAAAAGGAGTGTCCCGGTGGATCGAAAACCCTAAAGGGAAATCTAGGCAAAAATTAGGGGCATATAAACATAAAAAAATATCCTGGTGGATTGAAACCCAAAAGGGAAATCCAGGCAAAAGTTAGGGATTTCATACAAAGAAATAAAGAACAAAAAGACTGTGATCTAAGAACTGCGACTACAAACCATGAAGGGAGAGATAGATCTGAATCATACAACTCAGAAGCAAAGGAGATAAGATCATTAAAAGGATATTGGGGAACAGTTGTAGCAATTATCATTTTTATTGCCATTTACAGTTTTAAAACCTTTTGTAATTACCTCTTTCTAGGAATTGCATCTTGTATTCTCGCCTATTCAGAGGCATATCAATGAAACATTTTCTTTCTTTGCATCTTTCAAATTGCGTGTTTTCTTTTCCCAAACTTGTTTACAAAATACTACGATTATTACTTGTGAATATTGTCTTGAAATCATTTCGGGGGATTAGCAAAATAAAAGCATTTGACAAAACATCGAAAAAGCATTTTGGGTTAGAAGAATATCAAAAGAAAATCTACGTCTACGTCCACGTACATATCTACTCCTCCATCTACAATACAAATTCTATACATACGTCCACGTCCGCACCTGTGCCTACGCTTGCACTCACAATACAAGGGCTATACACACGCCCACGCACATGGCTACTCCTGCATCTTGCAACACAAAAGTCTACACGCATGTCTACGCCTATGTATATGCTCACGACGCAAAAAGTCTACATCCACACATACGCCTGCGCCTATGCTTGCACTCGCAATACAAAACATGCAGACATGTCCACGTCTACACCTGCATTTACAACATAAAAGGCTACACATATTCCAATACATACGTCTACGCTTACGCCTGCGCTTACAACATACAAATCTACGCATATGCCACTACCTACGTCTACGTCAACGTCTACACCTTCACTCACAATACAAAATCAATGTTTAAAATTTTGCCAACGCTTTTTCACCGCATTCAAATCGAATTTAACAAAGCTACGACGACACAACATAGAACGCCAGAAAATTGGTAACTCTAAGCCAATGGTTTAAAGGAGAGAATGTCAAAAATAGTCTTCATAACATTTCAAGGCATACGTACATCTTACACATATTTCATACATACATGCATAACATACATACACTATATAGTTTTGCATACAATAAGCATATATTCAGGGGTCCACACATCAAACACCATACATTTTGCATGCACACAAACATGTAATACGCATGCATACACATGTATCACATAGCAAACGAACAATAGTATCACCCTCGATTTAACTATCTAAGGGTCAACCAACAAGACACTTCTTCTAACGATTCAACTCGTCACCTAAGTCTTCAGGCCGTGACACATTCCTCCCATCACCTAAGTCTCCATACATTGATGAGTTCCTAATAAAGTAGTCCATTACCTAAGTCTTCATGCACTAATGAACAACACTTACTACATTGCCTCTAATCCGCAATGTATTCTCAAAACTCAGTGCATTGCCTCAAAGCCGTAATGCTTTCGCAAAACTCACTACATTTCCTCTAAGCCGCAATGTATTTGCAAAACTCACTACGTTGCCTCTAAGCCGCAATGTATTCGCAAAACTCATTACATTGTCTCTAAGCCGCAATATATTCACAAATACCCAGACCATCGTCTCAGACTTCATGTAGCGATGCTCGAATAATACAAAACCCAGCTTATCACCTCAGACTTCACGTAGCGATTTGCAAACCTAACCCATTGCCTTAGACTTCATGCAGCAATGTGTTTCTTTTATCCCACAATTTAGTTTATCGCCTCAGACTTCACACAGTGATTTGCGAACCTAACCCATTGCCTCAGACTTCATGCAGCAATGTGTTCCAAACTCCAGATCATCGTCTCAGACTTCATGCAACGATGCTAAAAAATGCAAATTTAGCCTATCGCCTCAGACTTCATGCAACAATTTGCGAACCGAGCCCATTGCCTTAGACTTCATGCAGCGATTTGCGAACCAAGCCCATTGCCTTAGACTTCATGCAGCAATGCGCTTCTTTATTCCAAGCTCCACATCATCGCCTCTGACTTCATGCAGCGATGCTTAAAAATACAAAATTTAACCCATTGCCTCAGACTTCATGCAGCAATGTGTTTCTTTATTCCTAACACAGATCATCGCCTCAGACTTCATGCAGCGATGCTCGAAAGAAAACAAAACTTTAACCCATTGCCTCAGTCTTCATGCAGCAATGTGTTTCTTTATTCCATAACATAGATCATCGCCTCAAACTTCATGTAACGATGCTTGAAAGAAAATAAAACTTTAACCCATTGCCTCAGTATTCATGCAATAATGTGTTTCTTTATTCCATAATACAGATCATCGCCTCAGACTTCATGCAGCGATGCTCTAAAGAAAACAAAACTTTAACCCGTTACCTCAGACTTCATGCAACAATGTGTTTCTTTACTCCATAACACAAACCATCGCCTTAGACTTCATGCAGCGATGCCCAAAAATACAAGATTTAGCCTATCGCCTCAGACATCATGCAGCGATTCGCGAACATAACCCATGGCCTCAGTCTTTAAGCAGCCATGCATCATCAATTATTTTTGTATTCATCCTCCAAATGGATGAATAATCAAAAGCCAAACCAAGACATATGAAATTGTGCTTTTAAGCTCAAAACCATCTGCCTCGTTATCAAACCCTGGTAAGCGATATAACATCAGCCTTGCCTACTTCCTTGAGACTTGTAAGGGTATGCTATATCAGTGTAACCTTATGTTTGTCGGACAAATTTTGGGATACTTCAAGTATTCAATAAACTTCCAATCAGAACGCACAAGACTCGAGTTTTCTCACGCCATTCGATTGGAAGATAATTGAAAACGTGCAGCTGTCCTACCCCAAATTTGTCCAACCTCGATAATTTTATTTTTCGAGATTAAAATTGAAGAAATATTCAATTAAAGATGGTACAGCAGTATCTGATGGCCCATATTTATCCAAGACTAGGGGGTGTACTTTAAATTCGGGAGAGCGATGCTTTCTAAATCAAAAAGACTCGCGTATCTGTGAATCCATTCGCGCGACATGTTGGCCAATGGCCCATGCGATTCAAAAATGGAAAACTACTTTAAGAGAATAATAATTAAGTCCTTAATTTGTTAATTGTTATTGGTAATAAAAACAAGAAGTTGAATTTACAATATGCGAGTCAATTGCGTTTGACCTATTTCTATTTTTCGTGGATAGCCAAAGAGGGGTATTGATATAAAAAGTCCATTAAAGTTCTTTGACATTCTTATTGAACATTTATTTTATTGTTTTTTAATATAAGGCTCAACAATGGTTTTTTTACTGTTTCTAAGAGAGGGGCGTGTTTATCATTATAAATTAAAATGGCCCATCCAATGATTAAAAAAGAAAGGAAGCATTCTTATTAAATTTACTGTTTTTTGTTTCAATGGAAAAAAGAAAAAAACGCAAAGCCCATTAAGTCTTATTTTTATTTTTAAAAAAAAGAAAAACTGTTTATAAATAATGTAGATTGTGAAGAGAAAACTAATTGTTTTTGGTAGGATTTGGTTATTAATTTTGTCTGTTTTAGGAAAATCCATATTGGGCCTAGTTGCATAAAAAATGTTTTGCTGTAAGTAAGAGAATAATATTGCTGTAATAAAAATGATGTTGTTGGGCTGAAATAGAGAAGCTAACGCATGCCCAATACAGTTAAGCAACTCTGGCCCAATGTACTAACATGAACTGTTCCAATCAAGGCCAAAAATTGTGTATGTTTCCTACCAAAAAACACACTGTACAGATTGTTTGAAATCAAATCTTCAATTACAATATTCAATCAAGAATTACAGAACAATCGAATCTCACAAAATCTGGAAATCAATTATGTTACAAAATTTACAGTATCAAATCCAAAACTACAGAATCAACATACAAGAAGTCTCAGAATCAATTAACTAAAATCAAATAAATTTGTATCAATCTCAGAATCAATCAACTATAAACCTAATCCCCAAATCTAAGGCTAACAAACTATAACAGCAATTCAAACCCTAAAATTCTAAAACCTATATATACTAATAAGAAATACAGAGACAAGGGGGGTTGGTACGGTGACAGAAAGGGTGAAGAACAAAAATTGGAAAAAGTACAGAGACGGCGTAGTGCAATACAGAGTGAGGTTGGGTGAAGAACAGAAACGAGAGGCCGTAATTGAAGAACAAGCCCACGATCCTTCTTCTCTGAAGATCCAATGTAAGAGCCGGTTAGGGTTTCAACTTCTGAAACCCTAACCATGAGCCACCACCTCTACCGCAACCGCCGTGAACCACCTTCAACACCACCATCTTCCACCACTATTCCACCATTACCTGCAAAATCCAGAGAAAGGGGATTAATTTAAAATCACAGAGAACTCGAAATCAGAAACACAAAAAGGGGTAAAAAATCGCTTAGCTCTTTTTTCGTTATTGTGATTTGGGGTTTGGTTTTGTGGGAGAAGAGAGAGGGTAAAGGTAGTAGTAGCCGCCGCCGCGAACATTAGGGTTTAGAGAAGATGAAGGGAATTAGGGCAAGGCGAGAGAGATGGGAGAAGATAAAAGTTGTTGTAAACATTAAAAGTGAATTGCACACAAAAATGAAGAAAATGAAATTATAATTCATTTCATTCCAGTGCACACACGCCTACTGCAATTATCATGCGCCTTCAATCCTGTCCATGTGATTCTCATCAGACGGCTATAGGCCAAGTCAGCACTATAATAGCGTACACCCTCATACACCTAATCAATTAGAATTCTCTCAAATTGCGTACAGGTCAGGCCCAATTAATTTTAGCGCCTCGCTTCACTTGTTTTACTAAAATACGGCCAATAACACACACCCCCTGTCCAGAACATACTTGGGCCTAACCTAGCATAACTTCCAGCAACCCCATATTTTTGCTTATCAATTAAAAAACGCACCTCCCTTTTAAGTTTAGCTAAATTAATCTATTTTCTAATAATTCATATTTTTATTCTATTTTATTCTTATATATATATATATATATATATATATATATATATATATATATATATATATATATATATATATATATATATATATATATATATATATATATATATATATATATATATATATATATATATATATATATATATATATATATATATATATATATATATATATATATATATATTATTAATTTATTTTATTTATAATTACTATTATTATTTTTGCTATTTATTTACAATAAATATTATTATTATTATTATTAATATTTTACATAGCTTTATGTGTTCTTATTATTTATTATTATTATTATCTGAAATTATTTTTATTCAAAGACTCATGAATATATTATTTTTATATTATTTGCATTAAAATATTTTCTCATCATGCATTAATCAAGATCTTCGTAATTAAACACAATAAAAAACAATAACAAATCATCAAACTATTTTTTCGCAATAAACGAAGCTAATCAACTGCTTTTGCAAAAGGGGCTTCAAACTGGTTTTGACTTACTGCGCATTTAGTTAAAATCTCCACAATCACCGCTCCCGACCAAAGTGCGAGGTGATTCAAAATATATGTGCAAACCCCTAAAAAAAACCCATACGAACTACGAATTAAGACCCTGATTCCTCATAAGAGGATACGTAGGCATACGATCAAAAATCGTAGCGAGCTCTCCTATAAAAAATTAAAACCCTTTCCCCTATTAAAACCTAAAACCCTATTTTACCCAGAGCTCAACCTAAAACCTAGTATCCTTGTGAACAAGGTAGATGAAAAGTGCCTAACACCTTCTGTTCGTCTAATAGAGTCTGAAACCTAGAATCTCTGCATGCGAATTAGGATTTTCTATTAGATGCCCTTCCCTAGGATAAAAACTAATAGTGGTGGTTCTGATTTAAAAACCAATTGCTGCACTTTAGACACAGAGTTTATGTTTTGTTCTTTTCCAAATAGGGTATGGGCAAGGATCTTATGGAAATAACATATAGCATGGTTATGGATATTCTCAGAAAACATGTTATTATGCTCGGGGTTATTATCTCCATTTATGCTATCCCAAAAATATCAAAGTTCAAGGCCCAAAAGGCGGTATTCTTGGGTACTAGCAAATACATGTGGACCACCAGGAACTCCTAAAAGGCTAGCAAACTCTATGCTATTGATAACGAGAAATCGTATCATATAATTACTACATCTTTTAATGATTTTCATAATACATTAAGTCGTTTAACTCCCGATTGTTCCGAGTTTTTGTGTCTTTTCATAGGTACAACATGTTTCAAATAAAATTAGTGAAAAAGGATCACATGAAGGAAGTTAACCAAGAATCAGAAGAAAAAGAACCAAATCTGCAAAGTCTGCAGATTTTGTAGCTGTGACGACCGTCACACCCCATGACGAGCGTAACGCGCTCACAACTTGAAGGACACTCGTCACACATCATTGACGAATGTAATGCGCTGTTTAAGCGCATTACGACCGTCACCCCCTCATGACGACAGTCACACACTTAAAAGCAACGTTATGCATTACAGGAGACGTGGGCAACGTAGTGGACAATTTTCTTCTCCTGCATTTCCTCAACTTCAGCAACTATCAATCTGAGTCTTCCTTCACTCAAGCTGTTCCTAAATTATCTCAACTGCAAAATCGTCTTCTATAAATATGAGGCAGTTCAATGGATCAGGGTCGAAGAATTTTTCTACATAGCCAAACTTCTGCTTTTCTGCATTATTCTATTTTATTTGCTTTTGGACCATTTTATACCTACTGTAATTTTTAGTTTCCAGAATTAGTTTCCGAAGTGTTAGTTCTTCATCTAAGAATTACCACGGTCATAGATTTCAATTAATTGCAAGGAATTTGTACGCACTCAAGATTACCACAGCAACATTATTTACAAGTTTTTATGCAATTGATTTTTATTTATTCTTGTGCTATGTCATTTATTTTTATGAATTATATTTTAAGCTGCATAGTTACTAAATATGTTATGTCTGGCTAAATTCATTTGTACCGGTATGTGACTCCTAAGCACCGAAAGAATTCGATGATAACTTGGCTAAAAACATTTATAAATAATTTCTAGTTTCCAATTTCCATGTTTAATTTAACTACCCTTGTCACGAGAGTGAGGGGATATTTAACACGATTTTGCCACGAGAGTGGGAAATTAATTAAGGCAAGAACCTGCATGCGAGAGCTGGGGTTCGACCCAGATAGTGGTAACGAAACATTAATTTTTAAATACACGAGAGTGTTTTAACAAATTAATTAAACTCAAATTGTTTTCAAAAAGTGTTATTAAATTTAAAGTGCATCCACTAGGTTTAGTAGCATGACTTATTTCATGAACACGAGAGTGTATGTCTCAGGTTTTTAAACAATTCGTTTTTATCGAAATACTTTATATGCCAAGCGATTCACCGAATTCCCGAAGTCCGACTATCATATACCGGTATAGCTATTACTATTGTTTTTAATTAAACTATTCCCCCCCCCCCTAAAACCAAATACAATCGCTTAGTTAAACAGTTGTAACATTAGATCGTATGCGATTGATCCTTAGTCTATGTGGGTTCGATAATCATTTAAAATTAGAACGACTAAACTGTATACTTGCAGTTAGTATCCCAATAGACTCATAAAGTCCCGATCAGCTACTATATTGGAAATCGATACCAAACATTCTAAAAATAATTAGGCCTCGGTTAAATCCTAATCCATGGTCAGGCATGAAAGTAAGGGAACTTGGAAATTCAAGGGTTAGCCTACGGTAAGAGCTAAATCTTCTCCCTACCAAGAAATTTCTCCTCCCTATTTGATCAAGAAAAAACATGACACTATCTCTAATTCCTAGTGAGGTCATGGTGCATCTATCGGGGTATATGGTTAGTGCCATCTCTCTTTCACCTAAAACTTCAAATCGCCGCCTCTAAGCTCTGCCTATGAAAATGATATCCATATAGTCTACTTTTTGCATCGTGAGAGTTAGTAGTTATCTAAAGTTAAGTTATCCTAAAAGTAAGTAGACGGTGATACTAAGTCAGTTGGGACAAATTCTAAAGAATAATATCATAGATAAAAGAAAAAGACAAAGGAAAATAATATGAAATGCAAAAGAAAATTAATTTAAAGTTAAAATGTGGGTTGTCTCCCACTATACGCTTTGTTTTATGTTGTAAGCTCGACTGAATTAAGAGATTAATTCTGGTAGTTACCAGACAGCTCCTTAAGCTTTAGACTACATCATTAGTCTATGTTGTTAACGCAATGATAATATTTCAAGCGCTGTCCGTTTACGATGAACGGTTCACTAGATTTACCCTTTATTTCTATTTCTTCGTTTGTAAAAAATTTGGTGATTTTGAAGGGACTAGCCCACCTATAATGAAGTTTATCAGAGATAATTTTATGTCGAGAATTAAAAAGAAGTACTATGTCACCCTCATGAAACTCTTTCCTCGATTTACGCTTGTCAAGCCATTTTTTAGTTATTTCTTTATAGATCTGGGCATTCTCGTGTGCGTCTAATCTAAGTTCTTCTAGTTCATGAATGTCTAAAATTCTCTTCTCGCCTGCTGCAGTATAATTTAAATTAAGGGTCTTAATAGCCCAATAAGTTTTATACTATAATTCTACCGACATATGACATGATTTCAAATAAACTAGCTTAAATGATGTGGTTCCTATTAGGGTCTTATAGGTTGTCCTATATGCCCACATAGCTTTGTGTAACTTTGAAGACCAATCTTTCCTAGAGGTGGCAACAATTCTTTCTAAAATTTGCTTAATTTCTCTATTTGAGACCTCTACTTGCCCATTTGTCTGTGGGTGATAGGGTGTTGTTACACGGTGTCCGACTCCATATTTCAGTAATAGTTTTTCAAGGGTCTTTGAAATGAAATGGGATCCACCATCACTGATGACAAGTCTTGGCACATCGAATCTAGAAAAAATTATATTCTTGAAGGGCTTGATTACTACTCGTGTGTCATTTGTTGGAGAAGCAATAGCTTCAATCCATTTCGATACATAATCAGCAATAACAAGTATGTACTGGTTATCAAAAGAAGATGGGAATGGCCCCATGAAATCTATTCCCCACACATCAAGGACTTCTACTTCTAAAGTTCCTTTTTATGGCATCTTATCGCGTCTAGAAATGTTGCCAGTGCATTGGCACCGATTGCAGTTTATGACGGAGACATGGACATTCTTCCATAGATTAGGCTAAAAGAGGCCAACTAGTAAGATCTTAGCGCGAGTCTTTGAGGTGCTCGTATGTCCGCCATATGGGGCAGAATGACAATGGGAAATGATACTTCCTACTTCATCTTCAGGGACACACTGATGGAAAATACCATCGGCGCCTCTCTTGAAAAGCAGATGTTCATCCCAGTAATAATGTTTAAGTTCATAGAAGAATTTCTTCTTTTGTTGGTAAGTTAGATCTGGTGGAAGCACTCTAGTTGCTAAGTAGTTGACCAAGTCAGCATACCATGGCAGTGTGGTTTTGGTGTAGATTTCCTCCACAACTTCATTTATTTCGATATCGTTATAAGTTATAGAGCATTCAATGGTATTACTTTCCAACTGGGCTATGAGTTGTTTCTAAGGGAAATCATCATTGATAGGCACTTGTTCAAACTTAATGATGTCCATTCTAGGTAAGTGATCAGCTACTATATTTTTAGTGCCTTTTTTGTCTTTGATTTCTAAATCAAATTCTTGTAGGATTAGGATCCACCTGAGTAATCTTGGTTTGGCGTCCTTTTTGCTTACTATGTACCTAATTGCAGCATGATCAATTTAGATGATTATCTTTGCTCCTACTAAGTAATAACGAAATTTATCCCGAGCGAACACGACATCTAAAAGTTCCTTTTCTATGGCGGCGTAGTTCATCTGCACATGATCTAGGGTTCTACGATTGTAATAAATTGCATGAAGCTTTTTATCCTTTCTTTGTCCTAAAACTACACCTACGGCATAGTCACTAGCGTCACACATGATTTCAAACGATAATCTCCAATCAGGTGGTTGCATAATAGGTGCAGTAAAAAGAGTTGTTTTTAATTGTTCAAATGATTTTAATCATTTGTCATCAAAATTGAATTCATCTTCTTTCATTAACAGACCAGTTAGCGGTTTGGTGATTTTAGAGAAATCTTTAACGAATCTTTGGTAGAAACCGACGTGTCCTAAGAAACTTCGTATTTCTCTTACGATTTTTGAAGGTTGAAGGTTTTCTATAACTTCTATTTTAGCTTTGTCAACTTCAATCCCCTTATCAGACACTATGTGTCCTAGCACGATTCCTTGTCGGACCCATGAAATGACATTTTTCCCAATTTAATACGACGTTAACTTTTACGCATCGTTCAAGTACCATTTCTAAGTTCGATAAGCATCTTTCAAAACTTTTCCCACAAACAGAGAAATAGTCCATAAATACTTCCATGATATTGTCTATAAAATCAGTGAAAATTAACATCATGCATCTTTGGAATGTTGTGGGAGAACGACATTCGTCGATAGGAAAATGTACCATAAGGACAAGTGAAATTAGTCTTTCATTGGTCTTCGGTATGTATAGGAATTTGGGAAAGTCCTGAATAACCATCTAAATAGCAGAAGTGAGAGTTCTTAGCCAGTCGTTCGAGCATTTGATCAATGAAAGGTAAAGGAAAATGATCTTTTTGAGTGGCTTTATTTAATTTCCTATAGTCAACGCACATTATCCATCCGGTTTGAGTACGTTGTGCCAGAGGTTCACCTTTTGCATTACTAATGATTGTAACACCTCCCTTCTTTGGTACAACATGTACTGGGCTAACCCATTTACTGTCGGATATCGGGTATATGATTCCTACTTATATTAACTTTTGTCCTTCTTTCTTGACTACATCACTCAGAACGGGATTTATTCTTCTCTGATGTTCTCTAGAGGTCTTGCAGTCTTCCTCAAGCATAATACAATGCATGCAAATTGAGGGACTTGTTCCTTTTAGATCAGAGATGTTATAGCCTAAAGTAGTTGCGTATTTTCTTAGGACATGTAATAATTTTTCTGTTTCTATCTGTCCTAAATCTGTGTTGACTATAACGGGTTATTCTAGTTCTGTATCTAGGAATTCATACCTTAGATCTTTGGGTAATGTTTTAAGTTCGAAAGCTGGTTTCTTTAGGCAAGGCATAGGGTCATGAGTTAGCGCGAGACATTCACTTAGATTGTCATCTTTTTATTCATCACACCAATTATCTTCTTCAAGGATAAGAGGTATTGGAATTCTTAAAGCTTCTTAATATGTAATCTTTTGTTTCTCCATTTCTTTAACGCATTCATCAATGACATCTAAGAAACAACGTGAATCATCTATAGTTGGTGCCTTAAAGAATTGTGAGAGAATAAATTCGACCTTTTCTTCACCAACCTCAAATGTGAGTTTACCCCTTTTTACATCAATAATGGCTCCAACGGTGGCGAGGAATGGTCTTCCTAATATAATATGGATGTTGGAGTCCTCCTTAATGTCAATAATAATGAAATCAGTGGGAATATGGAATCGTCTGATATGTACTGGAACATTTTCTAGCATGCCTAAAGGAAATTTCACTGAACAATCAGCTAATTGCACATACATTCTTGTTGGTCTCGATTCTCCCATGTTTAGCCTTTTGCAGATTGATAAGGGCATTAAACTAATATTGGCTCCCAAGTCGCATAGAGTTTTATAAATGACAAATTTTCCAATTACACATTGTATAGAAAAACTACCAGGGTCTTTTAGCTTAGGGGGCATGTTATTTTAGATTAAAGCACTACAATCTACAGTAAGCATAACAATTTCATTGTCCTCAAGCTTTATCTTATTGGATAAGATTTCTTTATGGAACTTATCATAGGAGGCATTTGCATGATGGCTTACGTAAAAGGTATAGTGAAATTCAATTGTTTCAGAAGTTCAACGAATTTCTTAAACTACCATATATTTTTAGATTTAGCTAACCATTGAGGGTACGATATTGGTGGTTTGTACGGAACATGAGGCACATAGGGTTTATCTTTCTCTTATGCCTCTGCGCTTTCATCTCCCTTCTCATCTTCTTTTGGTTCGTCTTCCTTCTCAGTTGGTTTACCAGTACTCTGGTACTTGGCTGGAATTTTGGTTCTTGAGTTAGTTGGTCCATCTACTTCCATTCCACTCCTAAGTATTATAGTATTAGCATGACCTTTCAGATTTGGTTGTGATTGTCCAGGAAAAGTGCCATCTTGAGCAGCTGTAGCTGTTTGCTGTTGAGCCACTTGAGAAATTTGCGTTTCAAGCATTTTGTTACGAGTGGCTAGGGCATCAACCTTGTTTGATAGTTGCTTAAGTTGTTCACTAGTGTGTATGTTCTAATTTAGAAAATCTTTGTTTTGTTGAGCTTGAGTGGCTACGAAATTTTCTATCATGATTTCTATATTGGATTTCCTAGGAACATTTGGAACAATTTGGGCGGCTTTCTGATATCTTACAGGTGTACCAGGAGCTTGGCCAGGTGCATATATTGCATTGTTGTTCTTGTACGAAAATTTTGGATGGTTCTTCCAGGCAAGGTTATAGGTATTATAGTATGTGTTCCCTTGAGCATAATTAACTTTATCAATTGGTACTCCTGTTAAAAGTGGACATTCAGGCGCAACATGTGTGTGAAGTCCACATAAATCACAGGTTGGAGCTACTGCAGCCACAGTGGCTGCGGGAGTTGTGGTCAAGTTTTCTACATTTTGGGTAAGGGCTTCTACCTTAGCGTTAACTTGGTCTAAACTACTAACTTCGTACATACCGCCTTTTGTTTGAGGTTTCTCCACAATGGTTATATCGCTTCCCCACTGGTAATGATTTTGAGCAATACTTTCGATAAGTTGATAAGCATCATGGAAAGGTTTATCCATCAGTGTGCCGCCAGCTGCAACGTCTATCGTTAGTCTTGTGTTATAGAAGAGACCATTGTAAAAGGTGTGGATGATTATCCATTCTTCTAGACCGTGATGTGGACAAAGTCACAACATGTCTTTGTATATTTCCCATGCTTCGAAAAGAGATTCTCTTTACTTTTGTTTAAAACGATTGATATTGGCTCTTAGCATAGTCGTCTTACTCGACAGAAAATATCACGCCAAGAAAACTTTCTTCAACTCATCCCATGTGGTAACAAATTTGTATGGTAGAGACAGAAGCTAAGCTCTAGCTCTGTCTCGTAATGACAAAGGGAAAAAACATAGTCTTATTGCTTCGGGGCTGACACCATTTACTTTTACTGTGTCTGTGTATTGCATAAACACGGAAAAATGTAAGTTTGGATCGTCTGTAGGACATCCTAAAAATTGATTTTGTTGGACAGCTTGTAGCAACGAAGGTTTCAACTCGAAATCGTTTCGAGCGATAACGGGGGCAGCAATGTTGTTGTGAGGTTCCTCTTTTGATGGGGAAGCATAATCCTTCAAAGGACGATTTGGGGGTCCTTCAGTCATTCTTGGTTCAAGTTCAGGAAGGGGCTGGTTGAGAAGATTTACTTCAGGAAGATTGTACTTAATTTGGTATTCTCTAATTCAAACGCTTGACCTCGTCGATTGGTTGCTCTAATTCTTCGCCTTGAGAGCGAGTGTTTGGCATACAATCAACAGATTAAAGGGAATAAAATTTGTTGCCTTAGTATATACTACGTGTTATAACCCAAAATTTTCCCTCTCATTTCTCAATACATTTCTCACAAATATCTTCAAAGGCTCGAGCTTGCACAAGGATTGATTAGGTCAAGCCATCTCCTCAACACTGATGCCTCAAATTAGGGTTTGAGTTTGCACAAGGACAATTGGACTGTTAATGCCTCAAAATACTTTCATGAATCATTATGGACTTTCAAATTTGCTCATGTCAAGTTTCAAGTCTCGTACCATAAATTCTGCTCGATCAATTGACCAGATGACTCAAAATCAACTATATTGATGAAAAAGTCAACTATAGCACCAAAAGTCAAACTTTGACTTTTTGGTCAACATTAAGTTTCAAAAATCATATTTAATCAAGACATATCAAAATATGAAGATTTTTCATCAAGAAATCAAAAGTCAAAATTATCTTTGAAAAGTCAAAATTCTAAGACTTAGAAATTTTTTTAAGTGTTCGAAAGTTAACTTTTTTTCATAACTTTGTGCCAAATTTTCACCATGATGCAAGATGATTCAAGGAAAACTTACAACATGAAAGTTGTAGATCTCATTGAGATATAAAACATTGTAGGGCAGGACTTTTTCTAGAAATGCTTGGATTTTGTGTTATAAATTCATTAAGTCATGACATTTTCATCTAACACTTAGAAATTTTCAATAGATTTTATCCAACTTCTTGGCCTTTTTTCACATAGTTCCAATATGATTTTGTCAAAATGACCAACATGAAATTTATAGAGGATATTTCAAGCTTTCAAAAACATATAAGAGCATGAATTTATCATACTTGAGCTTGGAGATTCAAGGGCATGAAGTTGGGCATCCATTCTTGAATTGCAAGTCCTTTAGTTGAAGAACATATAACAAAATCCTTATGTTATGTTGCATAATCTTGTGTTGCAGGCCTTCTAACTTTTCAATCTCACTATAATTTAATGCTTACACCTAATTTTGAGCTATTACCCAAGTGTTTTAGCCATTGTCCAAAAGATCTTTCCATTTATGGCATAAAGGCACAATTGCTATTCTTGAAAAGCAAGCTTGTTGGCACAAAACTTATCATGAGCCCATACCTTGTTTGTTTCTGATTTTACTCCACCATAAATCATGGAAATTATCCCCTCTAAACCAGCAACTTTGATACTTCATCTTGGGACCATGACATAACTTGATATTTGCAATCCAATCTAGCCATAACTCCATAGTTTGTAAACCAAATCAGTTTGTACACAAACCTCTTGCCTATAAATAGAAGAAGCATTTGCAAGAGAAAGTCAGAGAAAAATAGAGAGAAAATCCAGAAGTTTTGTTGATAAATCCTCAAAATATCATATTCTCAAAAGCCATAACAGTCCATAAAGCTTCCACTCTTGAGCTTTGAAATCCAAATCGTAGAACCCTACATACTTTGCAAGTTCCGTCCAAACATCTAAGCACCCCACATACACCATATAGAAGTTGTTCAAACTCAAGAACAAGCTTATGTAGCACCTCTGTTTTTCCAAGTTCAAGAACAGTCAAGACAACAACTCAAATTCAAAGCACAAATTCCAGCTTCAAGGTAAGTCTCCTTGACTTTAAACTCTTCATTTCAAGCATCATTAGTGATTCATTTTTTAAGATAAAATGTAGTAACCATTTCCCTTGAAGCTAACCCTTTTGTTTGTTTTCTATTCTTGTCATTTATGTGTTGAGAACTAACCCCTGCATGCAGAAAAACAATGATACAGTGAAAAAATTACAGTATGAGTCGACACATACCTGCATGAGTCAACACATCTTAGTGGAAAAACAGGCTATGAGTCGACACAAAGCCTCATGAGTCGACACATACTGCTATGCAGGCCCAAAATAGAAAGGAAAAAAGGGTGTATGAGTTGACACAAAGCACGTATGAGTCGACACATACAGGGTATGAGTCGACACATACCATTATGCATCGACTCATACTGAGTTGATTTGGTAATACCGGGGAAAGGGAAGGTTATGTGTCAATGCATAAGAGCATGTGTCGACATATAATGTTCAAAAATACAATTTTCCTCTCTTTGACACTGGTTTTACATATTTTACATGCTTTCTTCATTGCTATTCAATATGGTTGTAATATTTAAGCTCATATTCCATCCCCATTCATAAACTTTATCCCCATCCCCCTATTGATGTAATAGCATGGAATTTTAATTTCCGTAAATTTATCGTTTTCATATAATTGTTAGTAATTAGGGTGTGTATGGCAAGATAAAGTCAATATTAGACAACCCTAATCCAAGACAAAATAATGCATGAAAAAAAACACTTGCACACTTTGCATCTCTAGGGTTAACTCCACTTGTTTCCTTGAGAATAAATGGCCATGTTATGCATGTGAGACTCCTTAGCAAAAACAATAAAAAATACAAGATCATAGTCCCTCGATGATGCTACGAATGTTGCCTTACAAATGATCTTAGTCCCTTAAGAAAAATGCTAAGGTATCTCGCAACATTGCATCTTATGACTATACGATGACCCACGTCCGTCCCTTCACATCCAACGATATGGCTTCTTGTCAATCAATGGTAAGATAACAATGTCTAAAGGAGGAGGAAATGAACAAAGACCTTTTTGAGTAGGTAGAACGTTCTTAGTTGCTTGCTCACAATTCATATTCAAAACAAACATTTTTCAAAACATACCAAACACTTTCAAAACATGAAATATTTTCAAAAAGTCCAACACTTTGTATGCATTCTATGATCGGTGGAAATAGAACTGACTGTTTTTTAGCTGGTTTAGCGAAATGTCGCGGAAGCAAGAGTCGCCACCGTCTTTTATTTTCTCCAACATGGACAGGACAAAAGCACAACAAAATTCCTTATGAGATAGTTTCTCGGTTCGGGAGGTAGATTTATAGAAAGGGAAGGTGTTAGCACCCTTTCTATCCATGGTTATCCATGGGCTCTTAGATACTTGCTCATTTGTGTTTTAAAAATGTTTGTTTGCTTTTCAAATGTGAGTGGGTTTGAAAAAAGTTTCGTTTAAAGATTTCAGATCGACTCTTGTATCAGTCCTCAAGAGTGTTTGAAAAATTGTTTTTTTTTAAAGCTTTTTGAAAAGTGTCGGTGTGAAAAGAGTTTTTGATTTGTTTTGAATTAGAGCAAGTATCTACGAGTCATCTACCTACCCTAAGGAATTAGGCTGTGTAAATGTCCTTAAGGTAGTGCCATCCCACCATTGAGAGGTAGGTAGCACCACCGTTGGAGGTGTTCGGGTCAATTCGTTTATAGGGACAGTGTGGTCACCGAGCAACAGTAGGACACCTCAGAAGCTACCCTTATGCCATTGATCCTTTTTAATTCCGAGGCAACCTTTCCGAGGCGACTGGATCATATCATGGACATAAGGACTTACTAAAACGTCCTGTACTCGACGACCACAATTTGAGCTTGTAGGGACAGTGTGGTCACCAGAGCAACAGTAGGACACCTTAGAAGCTACCCTTATGCCATGTTCATGGACATAAGGACCTACTAAAACGTCCTATACTCGACGACCACGTTTCGAGAGGCAAGGCAACAGTGAAGCGTACCCTAAGAGTGGTGTGTGAACTTGTGTGTTGTTTTCAGTTTAAGTTTATCTTTGATCAGGCATGGTGAGCTACGCTTGTTTTTAATTAGCATGCATTCTTTCATACAAGTTAACAGTTAAAGGGGGTGCGGAAAGTAAATTGCGGAAACGTAAAATCCTACGCTATTACAAGGCGCGGGTCTATACATCGCCAAAAATTACAAAGACCCGTTTTTTTAGTAAATGAATACGGAAAGTAAATAAAAACAGTAAAGGGTCCTATTTACTATTACATATCCGGAGCAATTACATAATAATCGAACAAATTAAATACGCGCGAATTAATCGAGAATGTCCAAGGGTGTTGACCCTTTTAAGAAAAGGAAATTAATTTTTGATCTTTTTTTAGAATTAAAATGAAATGGAAACTAATTAATAACTAATTAATTTAATTTAATTAAAAGAAAATATTTTTGTATTTTATATTTTTTTTTATGAAATAAGATAGAAAAAAGAAATAAAATACTAGGTTAACCTAAATCTAAATCTATTCTAATTATTAAAAAGAAGGTTAAAATGGCCTAATAAAAAAAACTAATTAAATTATGGTTTATTTACAAAATAAAAATAATAATAATAAAAATGTTAATTCTATTTTTTTTGGGTTTTTTTATGAAAATGGTTAATTAAATTAATTATTAGTAATAAAATAAAAGGGTTAAAAATAATAGGAAATAACAAAAACAAATAAATAATAAAAGAAAAGAAATGAAAACCAAGGGGGTGAAGGCCGGATTTTGGTGGTTTTACTCAAAATCATCCTTAGGCATCAAAAATTCCATCTAAGCCCATGGTTGTGATCGTCCATGTCTCCTGATCACGTCTATGCTTATGGTTTGTCCCAATTTCACCTGTAGACAAAATACCTAAAAACAAAACCAACGAACCCTAGGCACGGGTATTGTTATACGAAGCCTAAATATGAAATTGAATATAGCAGTTACATTGGAAATTAGGCATGGAGTATGAATATGCTATTATTTTCCAGAAAAGTGCAAGAATGGATAAACATGATTTCGTGTACAGGGGTGAGTTTGAGACAACTTACATCGCTTGGTAGTGGACCTTAGGACGCGTTTGTGGTTGCTTTGGCTTCAGGGAGTGGCAAGGAAGAAAGCCACATGCTTGCTTTGATCTGAAAATGTTTGCAACACCGCTTTAGATCTCTCACTTTTTTGGACAAATTTTGAACTTTTCCTCTGGCCGTTTGTGCACACTCTCCTTTTTTTCTAGGTTCTGAATGAGGCTTGCAAGGCTTGTATATATAGGCTTGGATGAGAATCAGTCACATTAAGGAGCTTTTAAGCCTTGCAATGAAGTTTTGATTTTCTCCATAATCACCATTGAAATAACATGCCATATTTGCTCCAAATTTGAATTTTTTGCTTGAAATAGGTCTTGAACGAATTTGGTATATGTTTTATGGTGTATCAAAGCTATTCAAACCACAAAATATCCTCCCATTAATTTTCTTGATTTTTATTTGAATTTTAAAGATTTAAAATGAATTAAATCAAATAAAATTAAACAAAAATAGAAAAATTAATTTTTATTCTTGAAATAAAACATGGGACACGTGAGAGGTATGGCAAAGCTGAATCAAGTGGAAAAAGTGGGCCCCTTTTGTCAAAAACGAAGTTTCAAGGATAATTGACTTTGGCCCTTTCACAAAAATTTCCCAACTTCTCCAATGCATATCTTGCTCAATTTTGAAGTTATGAACATGTTCTTGGACATTTTGGAAAGGTCTTGAAGTCCTCTAACCAATGCCTTTGGTCCCATGTCATGTTGATTTACCAATATCAAGTTATGGTCTTTGACTTAAAGTGCCTTTTTGTTGACTTTTGAAAATGACCTATAATGTTGAAATTGATAACTTTTTGTGAGAGCATTTCTTGGACTTGGAATGTGAATATGATTTGTAGGAAATGTCTTCCCCTTCAAAATGAGCATTGGATGGGATTTTTCTGATGAACCATGAAAAAGTTATGCCTTGGTCAAGGTACAGTTGACTTTTCAACTGTCCAAAAATAGAAACTTTTGACACCTTGATGATTTTTGAGCCATGCTTGAGGAATCATGATCAAGATTTGACAAAATGATGATTGTGGCTTCAAAATAAGATGTTGACCAAAAATTTTGACTTTTGACTGCCAAATGACCATTTTGCCCCTACAGTTGATTGTGAAGTAATTAGGGTTTTTGACTGTGCAACTTGACCTTGTGAGCCTTGAAACTTGACATGTAGGTGCTTGACAATGTTTATAGGCATGTGGGACTTGATTGGACCATTGAAAACCTCAACTTCCTTGAAGGAACCAAAACCTTAATTTTGACTGGCTTAGGAGGATGGTTGACTGTGCAATCCTTGGAGTAGCCTTGAACCATTTGAGGTGATGCTTGGCAAAACTTTTGAAGAATATGGGAGGGCAAATTTTGGGGTACAACAGTTGCCCCTGTTCAATCTTCTTAGACCTGAGGATGTAGATTGGCTTGTGTGCCTTTCGTGATTCGAGGGTGGAAGATGATTGAACACTAGAGTGCCCAGAAATTTGCACTCACATAGTAGAGTATCAGCAGTGTGATGTCGGGAATGGGCTTACAGATTCCATTTGGAGAGATGATGGGTAGGAGGATGGGCTTATAGATGCCATCTGGAAGTGTGACAGAACCTTTTCGGGAATGGGCTTATATATGCCATTTGGAGACTGTCGGATAACTGAATCTGAATAAGAAATAGAATAGCTTCCGTGCCTGGAGCATATCTAGCCTATATCTAGTTGTTGACGTCTGAATAAACAGTAGAATGACCGGCGTGTCTGGGGTATATCCATACTGTATCTGTATGAGCGACAGAATGTCATCCGAATCTGGATCGTATCTGGACTGAACAATAGAAGAGCATCCAGGATAGAGCATCTCTAAGTTGTTTTTTAGGAGTTTGAATCTGAATAAGCAATAGAACGGCATCCGGATCTGGAGCATCTCTAGGCTATATCTGAAAGGAAATCTGGAATGAGTGTCAGAACGTCGCCATGCTTGGGTCACATCTGAACCATATCTAGAAGGAGTCTTGAATAAGCAAAAGGACAGCATCCATATCTGGAGCATTTCCAAGCTATCTCTGAAAGGAAATCTGGAATGAGTATCAGAACGTCGCCATGCCTGGGTCACATCTGAACCATATCTAGAAGGAGTCTTGAATAAGCAAAAGGACAGCATCCATATCTGGAGCATTTCCAAGCTATCTCTGAAAGGAAATCTGGAATGAGTATCAGAACGTCGCCATGCCTGGGTCACATCTGAACCATATCTAGAAGGAGTCTTGAATAAGCAAAAGAACAGCATCCATATCTGGAGCATTTCCAAGCTATCTCTGAAAGGAAATCTGGAATGAGTATCAGAACGTCGCCATGCCTGGGTCACATCTGAACCATATCTAGAAGGAGTCTTGAATAAGCAAAAGAACAACATCCATATCTGGAGCATTTCCAAGCTATCTCTGAAAGGAAATCTGGAATGAGTATGAGAACGTCGCCATGCCTGGGTCACATCTGAACCATATCTAGAAGGAGTCTTGAATAAGCAAAAGAACAGCATCCATATCTGGAGCATTTCCAAGCTATCTCTGAAAGGAAATCTGGAATGAGTATCAGAACGTCGCCATGCCTGGGTCACATCTGAACCATATCTAGAAGGAGTCTTGAATAAGCAAAAGAACAACATCCATATCTGGAGCATTTCCAAGCTATCTCTGGAAGGAAATCTAGAATGAGTATCAGAATGTCGCCATGCCTGGGTCACATATGAACCATATCTAGAAGGAGTCTTGAATAAGCAAAAGAACAGCATCCATATCTGGAGCATTTCCAAGCTATCTCTGAAAGGAAATCTGGAATGAGGATCAGAACGTCGCCATGCCTGGGTCACATCTGAACCATACCTAGAAAGGTGATCTCTGAATAAACAATAGAACAACCTCTGTGTCCGGAGCATCTCTAAGTTATATCTGAGAAGAAATCTGGAATAAGTATCAAAACGTCGCCATGCTTGGGTCACATCTGAACCATATCTAGAAGGAATTTTGAATAAGCAAAAGAACAGCATCCATATCTGGAGCATTTCCAAGCTATCTCTTTAATCTTTTTAATGTAGACATGCCCTTGCCGGATACAGGTATCGAATCCACAATCAATCGCTCACAGACATGCCCTGGCTAGATACAGGAATCGAATCTGGGATTGCGATAGTTGATAGTAATCATCTTTGTATTGACTTTTCCTGAAAAAGGAAAAACATTAATTATATGCAATGTCATGGTGCATGGAATGCGCGGTGTCATGACGTTTATAACCAATGGGATTGTAGAATGTGATGTTTATATCATGTATGAAAATGTGATGTTTGCGAATGTATTTTTGTCTAGGAAAATAAATCCTTGACGAATGCCGGGAGCTTATCCTGGGCTGATGTTGCAAGAATACCGGTAGGAGAAGATAACTTCGTTGGGGAATAAACTTGGCGAATAGATTACTCTGCGGGGAAAATTACTCTAGCGATCTTGCTGGGGAAAATACTCTGTGGGAAGAGAGGTACTTCGCTGAGATGTTGTATGAGAACTCCGCTGGGGATACCATTGTTGAGTTACGTTTGGGAGGTTTGAGGAACTCCGCTGGGGATAGGAATACTTCGCCGAGGACGATCTTTCCGTGGCAATTAGCTGAGGATAACCCAGTTATAAGTTCTGGCGAGGAATAACCTTCTGAATAAAGACGGGGAGAGATATGCTCTGCAAAGGATAAGCTTCCAGAATCTACTGGGGATAAGCTTCCTACTGGGGAGATGATTTAACTCTCCTGGGGAGACTTTGGACTGTACTGGGAAATGGCTCCACTTGATGTCTGATATACCGCCGGGGAACAATCTTAGATCGAGATTGCCGGGGACGCTTGTTGACGATGTTTGTAAACTCCGCTGGGGAATGTTGAGATCTTCTGGGGGTAATCCAACTTCCTTAAGGCTGACGGGGTATAACTCTGCTCGGGGAGAGTATCGCTGACCTGCTGGAGATATTGTGCCTTGTAGGGCTTGTGGGAATCCAACTCTGCTTGGGGAGAATTGTTGAATCTTGGCTCGCTCTCTGGGGAATTAAGGCATCTTGGTTGTTCTTCAGCCGAACTTATCTTGGTACCTTGGTGGATAGAGCAACTAGATCGCTTAGACAACTCTTTATTGCCCCAGTTTCAGTGGGAGAAGGCACCTGTGGGGGTAATTGACAAATCTTCTGGTAGACAGGTGACGAGATGCTAGGACATAGTCGTACGCTTTGATCCCTAATTTTTGCCTGGACCGCCCTTTCGGGTTTTCAGTCCACCGGGATACCCTTTTTTGCCCAAGCCGCCTTTTCAGGTTTTCGACTTGCCGGGTGTACAGATTTTTTTTTCATTTCATCCCTTATTTTGCCCGAACCCTTTTGGTTCGCCGGGAAGCCCTTATTTTTGCCTAGGTGTGTCAACCTAGCGGGTCTTTGATTTTGCGTAGTATTTTTTCGACTATATCCACGCTCTCAGAATGTATGGAGATGCCCCTGTTATTGATATTGTGTTGTCATGCTGCCAGAAGATCTTCGTTTGATCGTTCGATGCCCCAAGTGATCCGGATGGAGATTTTCCCCAAGCTGGTTGGCCTTTTGCGAGATTCTCCGAATCTTGACTGGATTGCCCCAGATGATGGACAATGCTCATGTCGTGCCCCTTGATTGGGAATGCTTTTGTTCATCAGATATTCATCGTGCGAACTTCTATGCTGTTCAAACAAAAAGTCATACGCAAACATGTTTATATCAAGAATGCAAAGCTTATGTCTGTCTTGAAGTTTTTGAAAATGCATTTTTTAGTAAAACAAGTGAATTTTGTAAATTGTGATGTCAACTCGTTATTTTACCGCAAACCTTAAGGAGTCGGGATACCTTTGGTAACAGTATGCTTTCGAACTAACCCATGCTTCAGCTAGGACTTTTGAGGGTTATAACGCGGCCTGGTTCACGGTTTAAGAAACAAAGGATAAAGGCTCAAATTTATTTGTACCCACCCGTTCTTCGTGATGTTCGTCAAACCTAAACTCAGTTGATCGTGCGTTAGACCTTGTTTGAGTCTTTGCTCTGATATTCCGGTGATGGTTCGGATATTGACAGTTTATTTTGAATGGGCAGTCATTTCTTTGTTGAGGGTTTGTAGGACCTCTTTCTTTTTGATTTTGTTATCCCTATTTTTTGTGCCTGTACTGTTTCTTTTGTGGAATTACAGTCAACGGGATGCCCTAGTTTTGCAAGTATCCTTCATAGGTTTTGACTTAATGGGCGTTTATTTTGAGATATAAGGACTGCCTATTATTCGGAATCATCACTGTCTTCTTTTTTTTTTGTAATGACCTCTTTGGTGCCATTTGTTATGCACTTGGATCAACTGAGAGAACTACCCTGCCCCAGGTTATGATAAAGGGTTTTAATTTTCGAAAAGAAAAACTCCTACTTCTTTGGCTCAGAGGGGTTGACGAGGGATTATCTTCCTTATAACTCCAGTGTTTAGGGATTGAAACAATGCCTGTACCTCATCAGCGGGGTCCGTTCAAAGGCATATTGTAGATGTCGTGGTATCGTTTTCGTCATCCTCCCTCAAGAGGCCTAGAATTATTAACCGAGCGTTGATCATCACACAAAAATATGAAAGCAATTTGCAATATAGTGAATACGAAATAATTACTTCGAAACGGACATGTGTAATGCATTAATGAAATAACAACGTTTGATATGAATAAAATGTTTAAACAATCAAAGAAAAATACAACTCGAACATTCGAATGAACAAAAGTTTCTTAGTTTGAACTAGTCATCTCAGATGGAAGATTCTCAGCAGAAGATGTTCATTTTACCACCCGGCATGAACTCTAGCACCCTTCCGTCGATCAAGTCTTGAATCTTGTTCCTCAGGCTCCAACAGTCGTCAGTGTCATGTCCAGGGCTGTCAGAATGGTAGGCACACCTTTCATCAGGATTGTATTTTAGGGAGGTTATGTTGAGAGTCTTAGGAGGATCCTTTAAAGCAATCAGCTTGACCTCCAACAAGCGTCTCAGTATCAGTGATGATGGTATACCAGTCTCCGAGAAATGTCTTCCAGACGTATTTCGCTTACGCCGATTACGCTGTTGATGCTGGTGAGGTTGATGCGGGGCTTGTGACCCTGAAGCAAACTGAGGAGCTTTTCCCCGGTCTTCTTGCCCCACAGGTGGTTGAATGATGGTTGGCTCTTCAACCTTAGATGTTTGCCCCAGTTGGTTATCCCGAAGCAGTTGGTTGACGAGAACCCTGAGCTCTTCTTGTCTTTGAGCTAAGTCTTGGATGAGAGCCATCTGCCCCAACATTTGGGTTCTCATTGTATCTACCTCAGCTTGCAGACATTTCAGTCGTTCGTCTTTATCGTCTTCTGGATTGTTCCTGACCAAAGTCCCCATGAGGAGTGTTCTCAGCTCTTCCTGCCCCTTGGATAGATTTAGGAGGATTTCCCCGAACTGAGTCTCTTGAGCATGAAAATCTTGGTTATCTTGTTGGGAAGCCATTGCTGAAATAAACAGCGAAGAAGGTAAGTGACCTGTAACAAGGGTACCTGTAATGCAATGATATGTATGATATGCATGCAATGTTTTCAAGGATCTCACGGGGTAAACAGAGAAACTTGTTAGAATTTGAATTTGGGTAGCTTGATTGAAGGAACTTCATGTTGCTGAGAGTCCTTCTTCAAGAGTCAAGGCTCACCATATCGAGTGGGTCATAGCCCCTGACAACCTTGGCTAGAGGAAAATAAATCCTCTTTGCCCCTTGCTAGACGATTGATTCATCATGACCTGTATCACAAGCCCTTGAGATCCTTGAAATAGGTTAGTCCTTATGCAGGATGTATGCAATGGTATGATGTTATGCTATGCATGGGGTAATGTAGGTAAACCCTGTTATGAGTCCCAATTAAGGACTATAAACAAAACCTGCAAGAAACTCAAGTGTCAGATAACAAGCATGCAAGTAGTCAAGTATGAAAGCACACAAGTCATACCACAGCCCTTAGAGTTTAGGCCAGCATGAGGTCTAGGTATTACCCTCTTTCAGTTTGTTGGTTAGGACCTGTCCTATCAGAAGTAACCGGGTTCTAGAGGATCCCAATATCACTGACTACCCTCAATCGGTCATAACTCCAGCATCGCAACCTTTTCTTGCAGCCAGAACCATCACGAGAGTTTAGCCTCAATGGGCGTAGCATACGGCTACTGTTCTATTGGCCAAGTTGGGTCATTTAAGGTTCTAAGGTCGGTTGGTGCTTAATGACTCCTCAGAAGACCCATATTCTCCTCGTTGCGACACAAGGGATATCGGTACAGACCAAGGCGCCACACCAACGTAGCCACTGCTTCACCCATGTCGGTCTACGCCGGACAGGTCCCTCACAGCTTATGCTACCTAACAGGGTATCCCCAGATCCGGGTTAGGATCTATGTAACTCCGATGCAACCCACAATAATAAAGCAAACAAAGCACAACAATTGAAAACACAGTTATGAACTATCCTAAGGTACACCTCACTTTGAGTATTAGTCTCCCCAGCAGAGTCGCCAGTTCTGTGATCGGTGGAAATAGAACTGACTGTTTTTTAGCTGGTTTCGCGAAAAGTCGCGGAAGCAAGAGTCGCCACCGTCTTTTATTTTCTCCAACATGGACAGGACAAAAGCATAGCAAAATTCCTTATGAGATAGTTTCTCGGTTCGGGAGGTAGATTTATAGAAAGGGAAGGTGTTAGCACCCTTTCTATCCATGGTTATCCATTGGCTCTTAGACACTTGCTCATTTGTGTTTTCAAAATGTTTGTTTGCTTTTCAAATGTGAGTGGGTTTGAAAAAAGTTTCGTTTAAAGATTTCAGATCGACTCTTGTATCAGTCCTCAAGAGTGTTTGAAAAATTGTTTTTTTTTTAAAGCTTTTTGAAAAGTGTCGGTGTGAAAAGAGTTTTTGATTTGTTTTGAATTAGAGCAAGTATCTACGAGTCATCTACCTACCCTAAGGAATTAGGCTGTGTAAATGTCCTTAAGGTAGTGCCATCCCACCATTGAGAGGTAGGTAGCACCACCGTTGGAGGTGTTCGGGTCAATTCGTTTGTAGGGACAGTGTGGTCACCGAGCAACAGTAGGACACCTCAGAAGCTACCCTTATGCCATTGATCCTTTTTAATTCCGAGGCAACCTTTCCGAGGCGACTGGATCATATCATGGACATAAGGACTTACTAAAACGTCCTGTACTCGACGACCACAATTCGAGCTTGTAGGGATAGTGTGGTCACCAGAGCAACAGTAGGACACCTTAGAAGCTACCCTTATGCCATGTTCATGGACATAAGGACCTACTAAAACGTCCTATACTCGACGACCATGTTTCGAGGGGCAAGGCAACAGTGAGGCGTACCCTAAGAGTGGTGTGTGAACTTGTGTGTTGTTTTCAGTTTAAGTTTATCTTTGATCAGGCATGGTGAGCTACGCTTGTTTTTAATTAGCATGCATTCTTTCATACAAGTTAACAGTTAAAGGGGGTGCGGAAAGTAAATTGCGGAAACGTAAAATCCTACGCTATTACAAGGCGCGGGTCTATACATCGCCAAAAATTACAAAGACCCATTTTTTTAGTAAATGAATACGGAAAGTAAATGAAAACAGTAAAGGGTCCTATTTACTATTACATATCCGGAGCAATTACATAATAATCGAACAAATTAAATACGCGCGAATTAATCGAGAATGTCCAAGGGTGTTGACCCTTTTAAGAAAAGGAAATTAATTTTTGATCTTTTTTTAGAATTAAAATGAAATGGAAACTAATTAATAACTAATTAATTTAATTTAATTAAAAGAAAATATTTTTGTATTTTATATTTTTTTTTATGAAATAAGATAGAAAAAAGAAATAAAATACTAGGTTAACCTAAATCTAAATCTATTCTAATTATTAAAAAGAAGGTTAAAATGGCCTAATAAAAAAAACTAATTAAATTATGGTTTATTTACAAAATAAAAATAATAATAATAAAAATGTTAATTCTATTTTTTTGGGTTTTTTTATGAAAATGGTTAATTAAATTAATTATTAGTAATAAAATAAAAGGGTTAAAAATAATAGGAAATAACAAAAACAAATAAATAATAAAAGAAAAGAAATGAAAACCAAGGGGGTGAAGGCCGGATTTTTGAGGTTTTACTCAAAATCATCCTTAGGCATCAAAAATTCCATCTAAGCCCATGGTTGTGATCGTCCATGTCTCCTGATCACGTCTATGCTTATGGTTTGTCCCAATTTCACCTGTAGACAAAATACCTAAAAACAAAACCAACGAACCCTAGGCACGGGTATTGTTATACGAAGCCTAAAAATGAAATTGAATATAGCAGTTACATTGGAAATTAGGCATGGAGTATGAATATGCTATTATTTTCCAGAAAAAGTGCAAGAATGGAGAAACATGATTTCGTGTACAGGGGTGAGTTTGAGACAACTTACAGCGCTTGGTAGTGGACCTTAGGACGCGTTTGTGGTTGCTTTGGCTTCAGGGAGTGGCAAGGAAGAAAGCCACGTGCTTGCTTTGATCTGAAAATGTTTGCAACACCGCTTTAGATCTCTCACTTTTTTGGACAAATTTTGAAGTTTTCCTCTGGCCGTTTGTGCACACTCTCCTTTTTTTCTAGGTTCTGAATGAGGCTTGCAAGGCTTGTATATATAGGCTTGGATGAGAATCAGTCACATTAAGGAGCTTTTAAGCCTTGCAATGAAGTTTTGATTTTCTCCATAATCACCATTGAAATAACTTGTCATATTTGCTCCAAATTTGAATTTTTTGCTTGAAATAGGTCTTGAACGAATTTGGTATATGTTTTATGGTGTATCAAAGCTATTCAAACCACAAAATATCCTCCCATTAATTTTCTTGATTTTTATTTGAATTTTAAAGATTTAAAATGAATTAAATCAAATAAAATTAAAAAAAAATAGAAAAATTAATTTTTATTCTTGAAATAAAACATGGGACACGTGGGAGGTATGGCAAAGCTGAATCAAGTGGAAAAAGTGGGGCCCTTTTGTCAAAAATGAAGTTTCAAGGATAATTGACTTTGGCCCTTTCACAAAAATTTCCCAACTTCTCCAATGCATATCTTGCTCAATTTTGAAGCTATGAACATGTTCTTGGACATTTTGGAAAGGTCTTGAAGTCCTCTAACCAATGCCTTTGGTCCCATGTCATTTTGATTTACCAATATCAAGTTATGGTCTTTGACTTAAAGTGCCTTTTTGTTGACTTTTGAAAATGACCTATAATGTTGAAATTGATAACTTTTTGTGAGAGCATTTCTTGGACTTGGAATGTGAAGATGAGTTGTAGGAAATGTCTTCCCCTTCAAAATGAGCATTGGATGGGATTTTTTCTGATGAACCATGAAAAAGTTATGCCTTGGTCAAGGTACAGTTGACTTTTCAGCTGTCCAAAAATAGAAACTTTTGACACCTTGATGATTTTTGAGCCATGCTTGAGGAATCATGATCAATATTTGACCAAATGATGATTGTGGCTTCAAAATAAGATGTTGACCAAAATTTTTGACTTTTGACTGCCAAATGACCATTTTGCCCCTACAGTTGATTGTGAAGCAATTAGGGTTTTTGACTGTGCAACTTGACCTTGTGAGCCTTGAAACTTGACATGTAGGTGCTTGACAATGTTTATAGGCATGTGGGACTTGATTGGACCATTGAAAACCTCAACTTCCTTGAAGGAACCAAAACCTTAATTTTGACTGGCTTAGGAGGATGGTTGACTGTGCAATCCTTGGAGTAGCCTTGAACCATTTGAGGTGATGCTTGGCAAAACTTTTGAAGAATATGGGAGGGAAAATTTTGGGGTACAACACATTCTTATAGAGACGAGAATCATTACAAAGTTTTCCTAAACGAATGCGCTTTTCAAAAATACTTTCAAAACCCACCACCAACACATTTCAAACAAAGCAATTCTCAAGTGATCTAGCAAGCAACTAAGAACCCATAGATAACTATGGATGAAAAGGGTGCTAACACCTTCCCTTTTCATAACCTACCCCCAGAACACAAGAAAATATCTCAAAGGTCTTTCCTTTTCTTTTCACCCTTTCCTTATAGGATAAAAGAAAAGTCAGTAGAGACTCTTGCTATCCGCAATAATTGCGATAAAACACAAAACAACTCAAGTCAGTTCTCCCACCGTATTACAGGACTAGCGACTATGCTGAGGAGAACTTAAAAGTGGGGTTACCTTAGAGCTAGATCACATTCATTTATTTTAATTGTTTGATTTATATTTATGGATCCTTGTTTGGGTTTGTATTAATCCTCTACCCAGATTTGGGAACATCATTAGGTAAGTAGCAATAAATCGTGGGGACTGTATGAGGTATACCGACATGGTTGAAGCGATGGTTACGTTAGTGTGACACATTTGTTGGTACCGGTAGCCCTTTGTGATCGGTGGATCTGGAACTGACTGTTTAACGCTGGTTCGCGAAATGTCGCGGAAGCAAGAGTCGCCACCGTCTTTTATTTTCTCCAAATGGAAAGGACAAAAGCACAGAAAAATTCCTTAAAGAGATTGCTCTCGGTTCGGGAGGTAGATTATAGAAAGGGAAGGTGTTAGCACCCTTTCTATCCATGGTTATCCATGGGCTCTTAGATACTTGCTCACTTGTGTTTTCAAAAATGGTTTGTTTGCTTTTCAACTGTGTGGGTTTGAAAAAGTTTCTTTGAAAGTTTCAGATCGACTCTTGTATCGGTCCTCAAGAGTGTTTGAAAAGTTGTTTTTGAAAGCTTTTTGCAAAGTGTCGGTGTGAAAAGAAGTTTTGATTTGTTTTGAATTAGAGCAAGCATCTACGAGTCGTCTACCTACCCTAAGGAATTAGTCTGTGTAAATGTCCTTAAGGTAGTGCCATCCCACCATTGAGAGGTAGGTAGCACCACCATTGGAGGTGTTCGGGTCAATTCGAGGTTCGGGACATGGTGATCACCGGAGTAATAGGAAGACACCTTAGAAGCTACCCTCATGCCAGGTTCCCGGATCATGAGGACTTACTAAGACATCCTCTACTCGACGATCACCTTTCGAGGGGCAAGGCAACAGTGAAGCGTACCCTAGGGGTGGTGTGTGAATTGTGTGTCATTTTCAGATATTTTTGTCTTGTCATGTATTGGTGATCTACGCTTTGATTTTATTTTTGGGCATTCATTCTTTCATGTTATTGTTTAACAGTTAAAGGTGCGGGAATTTAAAGGTCCTACGCTATTACAAAGGCGCGGGTCTACAACGCCAAATTAATCCAGACCCGATTTAAAATAAAGTGCAGAAAATAAATGTCTAATTGACTATTACAGGGCTTTGGAACAAGTACATTATATTTACATCAAAGAAATAAATAAAACGCGCGAAAAGAGAATATAATCGAATGCGAGGGCGTTGAACCCTTTGAAGGAATTAAAATAAAATTATTAAAATAATTGAGTTAAATAAAAAGGAACTTATTTTTTTGCATTTTTAAAATTAATATTAAAAAGAAACAAGAAAAAAATAAAATATTTTTTTAATGATTTTTTTTTAAAGTTATAAATAGAAATTACATTTAAATTGAAATAAACATTTTTGGTGATTTTAATTATATAAAGAAATTGGATTTTAAGAAGAAATAAATTTATTTGTAATTTTTGTTATAAAATAGAATTGTTTAGATTAAAATAAAATTGCAAAATAAAAAGTAAATAAAACTACTTTTTGTTTTTTTGGATTTATTGAGAAAGATATGTTAAGTTAAAAATGAAATATAAAAATAACCTAAAGTCTAGTGATTGGTTTTAAAATTAAAATATTTTTAGTTGATTTTTATTTAATAAAGAAAAGTAAAAATTTGTTAAAAATAGAAAAGAAAATGCTGGTTATTAAAATTGGTCCCGGGGGTGTTGAACCCGGGACCTCAAGATCACAACTCTACAGACTTACCATCCGTACCAGCGCATTTATCCGATTTATAATGAAAACAAAAATATAAGAATGAAAAAACGTGGATTCTGGAAATCTCAAAAATGAAAACGCGCGGGATAAACATTTAAATGGTCCAATGGTTATGAGCCACATATCATCCCTAACCTTTGGCCCGTCGCCTTAGGTCGAAGGGTTTTACCTACGGATTTCTTCCGTGGCTGAAAGTCCTGAAAAATCAAACATGAAAATTAAGTACAATCGAAGAAAATAAAAGATCCTTCCTCACTAATCAAAGCCTCCTGGGTTCAATGAGATGGTTTTTAGAACTTGAAACGACCTATAACCCAGAATCCGAAACTTCACCATGCTTGCCATGGTCATGGTGATTTTGATTCTAGACACAGAATCATTCAAAAGATGGACCAGAATCAATCCCTTATAGACACGAAAGAATAGTCAGGAGACCTTGAAGATGGTTGTATGAGATTTTGGAGTTTCAATTTTTTTTGACAAAAACTCAAGTGTGAGTTTATGGATTCTTGGCTCAGATTTTCGTTCTGTATCACTTGTATAGGCATTAGGCAATGTGTATCAAGAAGAATTATGGCCTCTTAATGCAAAGCAATCAATTTCAAAATCTTCCATAAACCTCCATAACCAAACTTCCATTTTTGACTCATTTTTTGAATTCTTGCTTCTTTGAGCCTTGGCACGAAAATGGGATATACATAATGGTGCTTCAAGGTTAATCAAAGCCAAATATTCCCTTAAATTAATTTTTTTGAATTTCTCTTGATTTTAAAAGATTTAAAATTAATTAAATCCAATAAAATCAATAAAAAATGAAAAAATTAATTAAAAAATCTGAAATAAAAGGTGGGACACGTGGGAAGCATGGCCAAGTTAATTCAAGTGGAAAAAGTGGGCCCCTTTTGTCAAAAATGAAATTTCAAGGATAAATGATTTTGGCCATTTCACAAAAATTTCCCAACTTCTCCAATGCATATCTTGCTCAATTTTTAAGCTTTGATCATGTTCTTGGACATTTTAGACAGGTCTTGAATTCCTCTAAACAATGTCCTTGGTCCCATGTCATTTTGATTTACCAATCTCAAGTTATGGCCTTTGACTTAAAGTCCCTTTTTATTGACTTTTGAAAATGACCTATAATGTTGAAATTGATAATTTTTTGTGAGAGCATTTCTTGGACTTGAAGTATGAAGAGGAGTTGTAGGAAATGTCTTTATCTTCAAAATGAGCATTGGATGGGATTTTTCTGATGAACCATGAAAAAGTTATGCCCTGGTCAATTTACAGTTGACTTTTCAGCTGTCCAAAAATAGAAACTTTTGACACTTTGATGATTTTTGAGCCATTCTTTGAGAATCATGATCAAGCATTTATAAAATGATGTTTGTGGCTTCAAAATGAGATGTTGACCAAAAATTTGAACTTTTGACTGTCAAATGACCATTTTGCCCCTACAGTTGACTGTAGTGCAATTAGGGTTTTTGATTGTGCAATTTTGTGCTGAAAGTCTTGAAACTTTGCATGAGGATGCTTGACCATATTTGTAGGCATGTGAGACTTGATTGGACCCTTGGAAACTCCATTTTCTTGATCAGAACCAAAACCCTAATTTGACTGGCCTTAGGAGAGTGGTTGATTGTGTGGCCCTTGAGTAGACCTTGAAGCATTTGAAGAGGATGTTTGGCAAAACTTTGAAGATTATGGGAGGGAAAATTTTGGGGTACAACAGTTGCCCCTGTTCAATCTTCTTAGACCTGAGGATGCAGATTGGCTGACGTGCCTTTCGTAATCCGAAGGTGGAAGATGATTGAACACTAGAGTGCCCAGAAATTTGCGCTCACATAGTAGCAGTGTGATGATGGGAATGGGCTTATAGATGCCATTTAGAGATTGGTGAATAGGATGATGGGCTTATAGATGCCATCTGGATGTTGATCGCGTAAGAGATTCCTTAGCGATAACTTGCGTACCTGCAAAAGAAAAAATGAGTACCTGACATGTTGCAGGAGCTGGTTTTCAGATGCTTGGTATAGATGTGTCCTGACTGGTTACAGGAGATGAGTCTGGAGATTCAAAAGATGATGAATGAACCAGGGGTGGTTACTACCTCAGCATGAACGGTGAGAGAACCTTAGGAAACTTAATCTCAAAAGCGGACGTTTGAGAAAATCTTGGTGGGAATTACCATCTCTGCAGGATCGGGGAGAGAACCATAGGCAATTATAATCTCAAAAGTGGACGTTTGAGAAAAACCTGGAGTGGAATTATCATCTCCGCAACATTGGGGAGAGAACCATAGGAAATTATAATCTCAAAAGCGGACGTTTGAGAAAAACCTGGAATGGAATTATCGTCTCCGCAGAATCGGGGAGAGAACCATAGGAAATTATAATCTCAAAAGCGGACGTTTGAGAAAAACCTGGGATGGAATTATCATCTCCGCAACATTGGGGAGAGAACCATAGGAAATTATAATCTCAAAAGCGGACGTTTGAGAAAAACCTGGAATGGAATTATCATCTTCGCAACATTGGGAAGAGAACCATAGGAAATTATAATCTCAAAAGCGGACGTTTGAGAAAAACCTGGGTTGGAATTATCATCTCCGCAGCATTGGGGAGAGAACCATAGGAAATTATAATCTCAAAAGCGGACGTTTGAGAAAAACCTGGAATGGAATTATCGTCTCCGCAGAATCAGGGAGAGAACCATAGGAAATTATAATCTCAATAGCAAACATTGAGAAAAACCTGGATTGGAATTATCGTCTCCGCAGGATCGGGGAGAGAACCGTAGGCAATTATAATCTCAATAGCAAACATTGAGAAAAACCTGGATTGGAATTATCGTCTCCGCAGGATCGGGGAGAGAACCATAGGCAATTATAATCTCAATAGCAAACATTGAGAAAAACCTGGATTGGAATTATCGTCTCCGCAGGATCAGGGAGAGAACCATAGGCAATTATAATCTCAATAGCAAACATTGAGAAAAACCTTTGATAACTTCTACTGAGTCTTCATCAGGAAAATCTGTTTGGGGTCGATTTAGCTGGACTAGAGAAGGCCTTGGACTGGATAAGAAATCTTTGGAGTCGATTAACTGAACCGGTCTAGGTCTTGAAATATGATTGAGAATTTAACTGAATCTTTCCTGAAAGATAGAGGTCAGTCATATGCAATGCATGATATGGATCAAGCGATGATGTTCTCAACATAAATGAGATTTGTATGATGCGTCTATGCATGCTATAATGATGTATGTGATTTTTAGGAATGTATGTTTTTGTCTAGGAAAATAAATCCTTGACGGGTGCCGGGAAGTCATATCCTGGGCTGATGTTGAAGAATAGATTTTACTTCCGTTGGGGATGATAGCTGCAAGAATACCGATAGGAGAAGATAACTCCGTTGGGGGATATACTTGGCGAACGGAATAACTCTGTGGGGGGAGAAGTACCCTGACGATCTTGCTGGGAAGCGATACTCTGTGGGGAGAGAGGTACTTTGCTGGAATGTTGATAATAACTTGCTGGGGATACCCTTGTTATGTTGGAAGTGCTGATAGACTTCGCTGGGGATAAGAAGACTCCGTCGAGGACGCTCTTTCCGCGGCTTTTGGCTGAGGATAACCCAGTTATATCCTGTTAAGGAAGTAACTCTTTGAATGAAGCCGGGCGACGCGTTCACGCTTTGCGAGGATAAGCTTCCAGAATCTACTGGGGATAAGCTTACTGCTTGGGGAGATGGATTCCAACTTTCTTGGGGAAGTTTGAACTGTACTGGGGAGATGACTCCATTGGATGCTGGTATACCGCCGGGGAATAATCTTTAGGTCAAGACTGCCGGGGATGCTTGTTAAGAATATGTGTATACTACTGGGGAATGTTGAGATCTGCTGGAGGATACCCAACGTCCTTAAGGTTTGATTGTAGCTTTGCTTGGGGAGAGTGCACTGACTTGCTAGCTCACTCTCTGGGGAATTGGGATGTACTGGTTGAACCCTCCTTGATACCTTGGAGGACAGAACAATTGGACTGCTCAGACAGCTCTGTATTGCCCCTGTTTCTGAGGTGGGAGAGGAAAACCTGTGAGGTGCTGATAGTTGTTGATGGATAAACCTTCTTCTGGTAAGCAGATGACAAGATGCCAGGACATAGTCGTACGCTTTAATCCCTAACTTTTGCCTGGACCGCCCTTTCGGGTTTTCAGTCCACCGGGATACCCATTTTTACCCAAGCCGCCTTTTCAGGTTTTCGACTTGCCGGGTGTACAGATTTTTTTCATTTCATCCCTTATTTTTGCCCGAACCCTTTTGGTTCGCCGGGAAACCCTAATTTTTGCCTAGGCATGTCAACCTAGCGGGTCTTTGATTTTGCATAGTATTTTTTCGACTATGTCCGTTCTCAGAAAGTAGGGAGTTGCCCTGCCCCTGTTAGAAGTGTTTTGTCATGCCACCAGAAGGTATTTGATCAGGCAAGATTCGTTGTTGGAATGCCCCAAGTGACTCAGGTGGAGATTTTCCCCAGGCTATTTGGGCTTTGAGAGATTCTCCGAATCTTGATTGGATTGCCCCAGATGATGGACCATGATCATGTCGTGCCCCTTGCTTGGGAGTACTTCTGTTCATTAGGCATTCATCGTGCGAATTTTCCTGTTGTTCAAACAAAAAGTCATATGCAAACAAAGTTATGTTAAAAATGCAAAGCTTATGTCTGTCTCGAAGATTTTGAAAATGCATTCTTTTTTCATAAAACAAGTGAATGTTTGTAAAACGTGATGTCAACTCCGTATTTACCGTAAGCCTTCAGGAGTCAGGATACCTTTCTTCACAGTATGCTTTCGAATTAACCCATGCTTCAGCTAGGACTTTTAAGGGTTATAACGTGGCCTGGTTCACGGTTTAAGAAAGAAAGGATAAAGGCTCAAATTATTTGTACCCACCCGCTCTTCGTGATGTTCTCCAAACCTAAACTCAGTTGGTCATACGTTAGACCTTGTTTGAGTCTTTGTCCTGATGTTCCGATGATGGTTCAGATATTGATGATTTATTTATTCTAAATAGGCAGTCATTTTTGTTTTTTTGAGGGTTTGTAAGACCTCTTTCTTTTCTGATTTTTTTGTTATCCCTTTCTTTTTTGCCTGAACTGTTTCCCTTTTTTGGGAATCACAGTCAGCGGGATGCCCCAGTTTTGTAAGTCTCCTTCATGGGTTTTGACTTAATGGGTTTTTATTATTATTTTGAGAGATATAATGACTGCCTGTCCTTCTTGATTATTCGGAACCATCACCGTCTTTCTTCGTTTTGTAAGGACCTCTTCGGTGCCATTCGTTATGCACTTGGATCAACTGAGAGACTACCCTGCCCCAGGTTATGATTGAGGGTTTTAAATTTCGAATATAAAAACTCCTACTTCTTTGGCTCAGAGGGGTTGACGAGGGATTATCATCCTTATAACTCCAGTGTTTAGGGATTGAAACAATGCCTGTACCTCATCAGCGGGGTATGTTCAAAAGCATACTGTAAAGATCGTGGTATCGTTTTCGTCATCCTCCCTCAAGAGGCTTAGAATTGTTAATTGAGAGTTGATCATCAGAAAAAAAATATGAAAATAATTTGCATTTAGTGAATACGAATATATTGTTTTAGAACAGACATATGCGATGCATTAATGAAATAACAATGTTTAACATGAGTAAATGTTTGAACAAAAGAAAATTGCAACTTGAACATTCGAATGAACAAAATTTTTCCAGTCTCAGGATTTGTCACTTCAAATGGTGAGTCTTGCAGGGGTAGTAGAAGAACTCGGCCTGACCATCTTGGGTGAATTTCACTGCTCCTTCGTCAATCAGGTCCTGAATCTTGTTCTTCAGAGACCAACAGTCGTTGGTATTATGCCCCGGGCTGTCGGAATGATAAGCGCAACGGGCGTTGGGATTATACTTGGGTGACGCTGTATTATGATTCTTAGGAGGGTCCCTTGATGTAGTCAGATTTAGTCTCAACAAGTGTTGTAGGGCTCGAGACAGCGACGTGTTGAGCTGGGTAAATTGCCTCATGGGCTTGTTTGGCTCACTCTGATCAACCCTTTGCTCCAGGCGAGGTTGTAGTTGGACCTGTGAAGTGGTAGCAATTTGAAGAGGTCTATTTTTCCCCATACCAGACTCTTGTCCTCTTGGAGACTGATCAAAGATTTGGCCCCTGGTTTGGGCTGGTTGCTTCATGTTGGATCTGTCTTGGCGGAGTTGACTGATCATGGCCCTCAGCTCTCCTTGCTCCTGAGCTAAACCTTGAATGAGTGCCCTTTGCCCCAGCATCTGGGTCTTCAATGTATCTACCTCAGCTTGTAGACGTTTCAGTCGTTCGTCCTTGTCATCCTCGGAACCTTTCTTGGCCAGATTCCCCATGAGGAGTGTCCTTAACTCTTCCTGCCCTTTGGATAGGCTTAGGAAAATTTCTTTGAACTGGGTCTCTTGAGTGTGAAGGTCCTGGTTATCTTGTTGGGGAGCCATTGCTGAAATAAACAGCGAACAGGGGTAAGTGACCCGCAACAAGGATACCTGTTATGCAATGATGAGTATGACATGCATGTAATGTTTTCAAGGACCTCGCGGGGTAAACAAGAAAATTTGTTAGCATTTGAGTCCGTTAGTTTGAGTGAAGGAACTTCATATTTGTTGAGAGTCCTTCTTCAAGGGTCAAAGGCTCACCATATCCAGTGGGTCATAGCCCCTGACCTTAGTCATCATGTCTGGTTTTGATTTCCAAACAACCTTGGTTAAGGGAACCTTCTTCAAGAGTCAGAGCTCACCATATCAAGTGGGTCATAGCCTCTAACAACCTTGGCTAGAGGAAAATAAATCCTCTTTGCCCCTTGCTAGATGTTTGATTCATCATGACCTGTATCATAGACCCTTGAGATCCTTGGAATGGGTTAGTCCTTATGCAGGATGTATGCAATGGTATGATGTCATGCTATGCATGGGGGTAATGTAAGTAACCCTGTTATGAGTCCCAATTAAGGACTGCAAACCAAAACCTGCAAGAAACTCAGTAAACTTTGTTATGAGTCCCAATTAAGGACTATAAACAAAACCTGCAAGAAACTTGGTAAACCCTGTTATGAGTCCTAATTAAGGACTGCAAACCAAAACCTGCAAGAAACTTAGTATACCCTGTTATGAGTCCCAGTTAAGGACTATAAACAAAACCTGCAAGTAGTTCATGTGTCAGATAACAAGCATGCAAGTAGGCAAGTATGAAGGCACACAAGTCACACAAGAGAAGCCCTTAGAGTTTAGGCCAGCATGAGGTCTAGGTATTACCCTCTTTCAGTTTGTTGGTTCATACCTGTCCTATCAAAGTAACCGGGTTCTTAGAGGATCCCAATATCATTGACTACCCTCAATCGGTCATAACTCCAGCATCGCAATCTTTTCTTGCGGCCAGAACCATCGCGAGAGTTTAGCCTCAATGGGCGTAGCATACTGCTACTGTTCTATTGGCCAAGTTGTGTCAATTAAGGTTCTAAGGTTGTTGGTGCTTAATGACTCCTTGGAAGACCCATATTCTCCCCGTTTCAACACGAGGGATATCGGTACAGACCAAGGCGCCACACCAACGTAGCCACTTCTTCACCCATGTCGGTATACGCCGGATAGGTCCCTCACAGCTTATGCTACCTAAACTGGGTATCCCCAGATCCGGGTTAGGATCTATGTAACTCCCATGCAACCCACAAATTTAAAGCAGACAAGTCAATGCAATTGAAAACACAGTTATGAACTAACCCTAAGGTACACCTCACTTTAAGTTTACATCCCCAGCAGAGTCGCCAGTTCTGTGATCGGTGGATCTGGAACTGACTGTTTAACGCTGGTTCGCGAAATGTCACGGAAGCAAGAGTCGCCACCGTCTTTTATTTTCTCCAAATGGAAAGGACAAAAGCACAGAAAAATTCCTTAAAGAGATTGCTCTCGGTTCGGGAGGTAGATTATAGAAAGGGAAGGTGTTAGCACCCTTTCTATCCATGGTTATCCATGGGCTCTTAGATACTTGCTCACTTGTGTTTTCAAAAATGGTTTGTTTGCTTTTCAACTGTGTGGGTTTGAAAAAGTTTCTTTGAAAGTTTCAGATCGACTCTTGTATCGGTCCTCAAGAGTGTTTGAAAAGTTGTTTTTGAAAGCTTTTTGCAAAGTGTCGGTGTGAAAAGAAGTTTTGATTTGTTTTGAATTAGAGCAAGCATCTACGAGTCGTCTACCTACCCTAAGGAATTAGTCTGTGTAAATGTCCTTAAGGTAGTGCCATCCCACCATTGAGAGGTAGGTAGCACCACCATTGGAGGTGTTCGGGTCAATTCGAGGTTCGGGACATGGTGATCACCGGAGTAATAGGAAGACACCTTAAAAGCTACCCTCATGCCAGGTTCCCGGATCATGAGGACTTACTAAGACATCCTCTACTCGACGATCACCTTTTGAGGGGCAAGGCAACAGTGAAGCGTACCCTAGGGGTGGTGTGTGAATTGTGTGTCATTTTCAGATATTTTTGTCTTGTCATGTATTGGTGATATACGCTTTGATTTTATTTTTGGGCATTCATTCTTTCATGTTATTGTTTAACAGTTAAAGGTGCGGGAATTTAAAGGTCCTACGCTATTACAAAGGCGCGGGTCTACAACGCCAAATTAATCCAGACCCGATTTAAAATAAAGTGCAGAAAATAAATGTCTAATTGACTATTACACGGCTTTGGAACAAGTACATTATATTTACATCAAAGAAATAAATAAAATGCGCGAAAAGAGAATATAATCGAATGCGAGGGCGTTGAACCCTTTGAAGGAATTAAAATAAAATTATTAAAATAATTGAGTTAAATAAAAAGGAACTTATTTTTTTGCATTTTTTAAATTAATATTAAAAAGAAACAAGAAAAAAATAAAATATTTTTTTAATGATTTTTTTTTAAAGTTATAAACAGAAATTACATTTAAATTGAAATAAACATTTTTGGTGATTTTAATTATATAAAGAAATTGGATTTTAAGAAGAAATAAATTTATTTGTAATTTTTGTTATAAAATAGAATTGTTTAGATTAAAATAAAATTGCAAAATAAAAAGTAAATAAAACTACTTTTTGTTTTTTTGGATTTATTGAGAAAGATATGTTAAGTTAAAAATGAAATATAAAAATAACCTAAAGTCTAGTGATTGGTTTTAAAATTAAAATATTTTTAGTTGATTTTTATTTAATAAAGAAAAGTAAAAATTTGTTAAAAATAGAAAAGAAAATGCTGGTTATTAAAATTGGTCCCGGGGGTGTTGAACCCGGGACCTCAAGATCACAACTCTACAGACTTACCATCCGTACCAGCGCATTTATCCGATTTATAATGAAAACAAAAATATAAGAATGAAAAAACGTGGATTCTGGAAATCTCAAAAATGAAAACGCGCGGGATAAACATTTAAATGGTCCAATGGTTATGAGCCACATATCATCCCTAACCTTTGGCCCGTCGCCTTAGGTCGAAGGGTTTTACCTACGGATTTCTTCCGTGGCTGAAAGTCCTGAAAAATCAAACATGAAAATTAAGTACAATCGAAGAAAATAAAAGATCCTTCCTCACTAATCAAAGCCTCCTGGGTTCAATGAGATGGTTTTTAGAACTTGAAACGACCTATAACCCAGAATCCGAAACTTCACCATGCTTGCCATGGTCATGGTGATTTTGATTCTAGACACAGAATCATTCAAAAGATGGACCAGAATCAATCCCTTATAGACACGAAAGAATAGTCAGGAGACCTTGAAGATGGTTGTATGAGATTTTGGAGTTTCAATTTTTTTTGACAAAAACTCAAGTGTGAGTTTATGGATTCTTGGCTCAGATTTTCGTTCTGTATCACTTGTATAGGCATTAGGCAATGTGTATCAAGAAGAATTATGGCCTCTTAATGCAAAGCAATCAATTTCAAAATCTTCCATAAACCTCCATAACCAAACTTCCATTTTTGACTCATTTTTTGAATTCTTGCTTCTTTGAGCCTTGGCACGAAAATGGGATATACATAATGGTGCTTCAAGGTTAATCAAAGCCAAATATTCCCTTAAATTAATTTTTTTGAATTTCTCTTGATTTTAAAAGATTTAAAATTAATTAAATCCAATAAAATCAATAAAAAATGAAAAAATTAATTAAAAAATCTGAAATAAAAGGTGGGACACGTGGGAAGCATGGCCAAGTTAATTCAAGTGGAAAAGTGGGCCCCTTTTGTCAAAAATGAAATTTCAAGGATAAATGATTTTGGCCATTTCACAAAAATTTCCCAACTTCTCCAATGCATATCTTGCTCAATTTTTAAGCTTTGATCATGTTCTTGGACATTTTAGAAAGGTCTTGAAGTCCTCTAAACAATGTCCTTGGTCCCATGTCATTTTGATTTACCAATCTCAAGTTATGGCCTTTGACTTAAAGTCCCTTTTTGTTGACTTTTGAAAATGACCTATAATGTTGAAATTGATAATTTTTTGTGAGAGCATTTCTTGGACTTGAAGTATGAAGAGGAGTTGTAGGAAATGTCTTTATCTTCAAAATGAGCATTGGATGGGATTTTTATGATGAACCATGAAAAAGTTATGCCCTGGTCAATTTACAGTTGACTTTTCAGCTGTCCAAAAATAGAAACTTTTGACACTTTGATGATTTTTGAGCCATTCTTTGAGAATCATGATCAAGCATTGATCAAATGATGTTTGTGGCTTCAAAATGAGATGTTGACCAAAAATTTGAACTTTTGACTGTCAAATGACCATTTTGCCCCTACAGTTGACTGTAGTGCAATTAGGGTTTTTGATTGTGCAATTTTGTGCTGAAAGTCTTAAAACTTTGCATGAGGATGCTTGACCATATTTGTAGGCATGGGAGACTTGATTGGACCCTTGGAAACTCCATTTTCTTGATCAGAACCAAAACCCTAATTTGACTGGCCTTAGGAGAGTGGTTGACTGTGTGGCCCTTGAGTAGACCTTGAAGCATTTGAAGAGGATGTTTGGCAAAACTTTGAAGATTATGGGAGGGCAAATTTTGGGGTACAACACCCTTGAGTCTAGTCAAGGAGAATATGGGGTCGTTATGTGGTGTCATGAAGCACTAACTAACCTTAGAACCTTCAATTGAACAACTTGTCCATTAGGAGGTAGTGAGTTAGCCGACTTTGGTGCAGTCTGAAGTTGGTTAATACTCGATACTATGCTCATTGAGACTGGACTTTCGGGATATTTTGGGAGCCAATAAAGAGGCTTGCGCTGAAACAATGCCCGATAAAGAAAGATCAGTGATATTGAGATTCCCTAGAACCTGATTAATTTCTAGGACCGGTTGAACCAACTAAACTTCAAGAGGGTACTTACCTACAAACCCCATGCAAGCCTAAATCTAAGGATTTGTTTTATTTGCTTGTATATGATTACTTGTACATAAACATCATGACATCATACCATAGCATCTCAAGGATGTCAAGGGTCTGTGATGTAGGGTTATATTGAACCAGACGTCTATCAAGGGGGCAAGACGGTTTGTTTTCCTCTAACCAAATGCTATCAAAGACCAAAGCACAATAACTTGAATCAAGGGTTGTGACCCACTTGACATGGTGAGCTTGATTCTTATAGAAGGACATTCAACGATGCGAAAGTTGTAATCAAAGTTCAACTTATAACATCTTCTCGTGTTTACCCTGCGAGATCCTTAAAAACATTGCATCCACATACCATGCATCATATCATGACAGGTTTTTCCCTTATAAGTTTTCTCATTTGTTTACTGTTTATTTCAGTAGAGATGGCTCTAGAACAGACTACCAAGGATCTTCAGACCCAAAATTCTCAGCTTCAAGAAATGTTCTTGAACCTATCCAAGGTACAAGAAGAAGTGAAAGCACTCCTCACTAGGAGCATGACCGAGAAGAATCCTGAGGACAATAGGGATGACCAGTTGGAACAGTTACAAACTGAGATAACAACAATGAAAATCCAGATGATGGGACAGATGGTGGGCCAGATGGCTCTTATCCAAAACTTAGCTCAGGGACAAGAAGAGTTGAGAAATCTCATCAACAAAATTCAATAAGACAAATACAATCATGTGGGAAGAACGACTAGAATTGGGAATCAAGTCATTAATCAGCCTCTGATAAGACAAGAAGTTGGTTTGGTCGAGAGAACACCCTTCAAATTGGCTACTACACCGCGAGTCCAATAACAACCTCACCAACCAAGACAAAGTGGTCCGCATAAGCAAGATGAGCCTAAGAGATAGTTTACCAACATCAACATGCCACTGTCTCAAGCATTGCAACACATGTTGAGGATGAATATGATTATGTTGATTGGACCTCATCCAAACCCCAAAACTTCTTCTCCTAACTACGATCCCAATGAAATATGTGTCTATCATTCTGGGAGTCCTGGGCATGATACTAACGATTGTTGGGCGCTGAAATACAAGATTCAAAATATGATTGATGCCAACGAGATTGAATTCGACCCTCCTGAGACTCCTAATGTGATCACTGCTCCCATGCCAAATCATTGAGAGTGTCCAGTTCATTTTGAATTTTCAATTGTAATTTCTTTTGTTTGTTCGAACACTTCTATTATGTCAAACTTTGTTTCATTAATGCATTGTGTATGTTTGTCTTGAATTAATACATTCATTTTCACTATATTTAAACTGTGCTTTTTACTCCCTTTTAAGATTTTCAACTCTCGTGGTAAGCCTTTAGAGGGAGGATGACGAAAACAATGCCATAATCTCATACAATATGTTTTGGACAGACCTTGCTAACGATGTACAAGCGTTTGTTTTGAACCCTAAACAATGGAATTATAAGGAAGATAATCCCTAGTCAACCCCTTCAAGCCAAAGAAGTAGGAGTTTTATTTTTGCACAAACTGAAACCTTTAATCATAATTTGAGGTAGGGTAGTTTCTCAGTTGATTCAAATGCGCGTTCAGTCGCAGGCTTTCACTTTGTACACAACAAGTGACATCAAAAACATCCTTTGAATCAAAAGACAGTGATGGTTCCCTATAAAATAGGTAGTCGTTATCTCTAAAAGAAAAGCCCACTAGGTCAAAACCTGTGAAGAAAACTTAAAAAACCGGGGCATCCCGCTGACTGTAGTCTCAAAACAAAAAAGTCAGGAAAAAATTAGGGATAATAAATCAAAAGAAGTCGCTACAAATCCTCAACAACAGAAAAATGTTGCAAAAATGACTGCCTTCTCAAATAAACTTCCAATATCCGAACCATCACCAAGATATCGTTCCAGATTTTGTTAGGAGATAAACACGCAATTAACTGAGTTTAGGACTGGAGAACATCATGGAGAACGGGTTGGGTACCAATAAACTTTGAGCCTTATCCTTTGTTTCTTAAACCATGAACCAGGCCATGTTACAACCCTTTAAAAGTCCTAATTGGAGCATAGGTTAGTTTGAAAGCATACTGTTACAAAAGGTACCCTGACTCCTGTAAGGCTTACTGTAAATCCCGAGTCAAATTCATATTCTTACAAAATTCTTTTATCTGCTAAAAATGCATTTTCAAAACTTCAAGACAAACATAAACTTTGCATTGTTTAAATACTGTTGTTTGCATATAGCTAATTGTTTGACAATGGGGAACTTCATACGATGAATATCCAATGAACGGAAATCCTCTCAATAAATAGAATCACTTCAAATCCAATGATAAACCCTCCATAGTCAAGGGGCATTACATGTTATTTTTCGAAACACCTGTGGCAGTCAAGTCAAGATTCAAAGAATATCTCGTAAAGTGATGAATAGCCAGGGGGAGATCTCCATTTGAATCACTTGGGGCATTGAACATAAATTCCAGCTAAGGGTCACATACGATCAAGAAAACATTTTTTGGCATTGCTACAAACACTTACTACTGTGGGCAGTGTCAATTTTCCACACCCTATGAACGCGGACATAGTCGAAAAATACTACGCATGGAAAAAGATCCGCTAGGATGACACGCATAGGCAAAAATAAGGGCATCCCAGCGAACCAAAAGGTTCGGGCAAAAATTAGAGATATATATGCAAAAGATTATGCACCCGACAAGTTGAAAGCCCGAAAAGGCGGCTTGGGAAAAAAAGGGTATCCCGTTGGACTGAAAACCCAAAAGGACGGTCCAAGCAAAAGTTAGGGATTAAAGCGTACGACTATGTCCCGTTATCTCATCATTTTGTCTATCAGTAAAAGATTTGTCACTCTGATCAAGGTTTACTAAGGACTCTGGGAGAAGAAAGAGTTCAAGCTGCCCACAAATCCCCATAAGGCCAAATTCATGGATATCTCCATAGAATTATCCCCATAAAGTTGGATTCATGCAATCCCCAACCAGAGTTCCAATCTCTCGAAAACCCTCTCCCCAGCTGAGTTGGTCTTAAAAAAGAGCCTTGTGGATTTCTCCCTAAAGAAAACACCTCCCTAGCAGATCGTCAAATAAATAGGGTTTATTTCCCCAACAAACTACAAATTCTCCAGCTTGAGTTTTCCTATCAGACTATTACAAATCAATGGACAAAACCCCTTAACCTCCGGTTAAGTCATTACAACCCCCAATTGAGTCATTACTATCACCATAAGTTACTGTAAAGCCTGGACCCGACCAGATACTAGTTCAACTTTATTTCCTCAAAAGAAAGTTACTACGAAGCCTAGACTTGACCAGATACTAGTTCAATTTTATCTCTTTCAAAGCAAGTTACTATGAAGCCTGGATCCGACCAGATATTAGTTCAACTTCATCCCATCCAAACAAATTACTGCGAAACCTGGATCCGACCAAATAACAGTTGATTCAATTTTCTATAAAGCCTGGACCCGACCAGAAAACAGTTTGAGTTTCTTAAACCTGAACCCGACCAGATAACAATAAAACTCAATTTTAAGTTACTAAAGCCTGGACCCGACCAGATAACAATTTGAGTTGCTGAAACCTAGACCCGACCAGATACCAGTTAACCTCAAGATCAAATTGTTGAAACCTGGACCCGACCAGATAAAAGTTTGAATTGCTGAAACCTAGGCCCGAACAGATACCAGTTAGCCTCAAGTTAAATTGCTGAAACTTGGACCCGACCAGATAACAGTTCGAGTTGCTGAAACCTGGACCCGACTAGATACCAGTTAACCTCAAGATCAAATTGCTGAAACCTGGACCCGACCAGATAACAATTTGAGTTGCTGAAACCTGGGCCCGACCAGATACCAGTTAACGTCAAGATAAAATTGATGAAACCTGGACCCGACCAAATAACAGTTCGAGTTGATGAAACATGGACTCGACCAGATACTAGTTAACCTCAAGATTAAATTGCTGAAACCTGGACCCGACCAGATAATAGTTCGAGTTACTAAAACCTGGTCCCGACCAGATACCAGTTAAATTGTTGAAACCTGGACCCGACCAGATAACAGTTCGAGTTGCTGAAACTTGGACCCGACCAGATACTAGTTAACCTTAAGATCAAATTTCTAAAACCTGGACCCGACCAGATAACAGTTCGAGTTGCTGAAACCTGGACCCAACCAGATACCAGTTAACCTCAAGATAAAATTTATGAAACCTGGACCCGACCAGATAACAATTCGAGTTGCTGAAACTTGGACCTGACCGGATACCATTTAACCTCAAGGTCAAATTGCTAAAACCTGAACCCGGCCAGATAACAGTTCAAGTTGCCGAAACCTGGACCCGACCAGATACCAATTAACATCAAAATCAAATTGTTAAAACCTGGACCCGACCAGATAACAATTCAAGTTACTACGAAACCTGAACCCATACAGATAATAGTTTAACTTCTATAAATCAACAGACAAAACTCCTCTTCCCCAATAGAGTTTGCAACTATCCCCAGCGAGTTGATGCAAAGCCTGGAATCCGACCAAATAAAAATTAACTTCTTTATCCCTAACAAGTTATTGTGAAGCCTGGTTCCAACCAGATAACAGCTAAACTTCCATTCTCTCCAATCAAAAGATAACTCCCTAGTTGAGCAAAGGACGACTAAAACTCCTGAACTCTTTTCCCCAAGCAGAAATTAACACTCCTCGCAGAATTTTTTTTCTCAAGCAAAGTCAATATTCCCCAGCGGAGTTCTCCTCAAACAAGAAAAGCCAGAATCCCCAGAGGAAACATCCTAAACAAAGTTCGAAGATACACGTACTCTTTATCTCTAGCAACATTCCAGGATTTAACTTCCCAAAACTCTCCCAGCATTTGTCAAGGATTTATTTTCCTAGACCAAGATACTTCAATAAGCATATCACATTCATACATCATATCAAATACATGACAAATGCATATAGCATAATCTCATTTATTTTGAGAACATCATCACGCCGTGCATACTTCTGCATGCAACTAACCCTCTTCCTTGCAGGAAAAGTCAATTGAATCAAAGACCTCTTCTGGTTAGATTTATTTCTTCCAGTTAAAGACAGGTGAATCAAATACCTCTTCTGGTTAGATTTATCTCTTCTGGCTAAAGACAAGTGAATCAAAGACCTCTTCTGGTTAAAGTTATTTCTTCTAGTTAAAAACAGGAAAATCAAATATCTCTTCTGGTTAGATTTATTTCTTATAGATTAAAGACAGGAGAATCAAAGACCTCTTCTGGTTAGATTTATTTCTTCCACGGGAGAATCAAAGACCTCTTCTGGTTAGATTTATTTCTTCTAGATTAAAGACAGGCGAATCAAAGACCTCTTTTGGTTATATTTATTTCTTCCAGATTAAAGACAAGTGAAACAAAGACCTCTTCTGGTTAGATTTATTTCTTCTAGATTAAAGACAAGCGAACGAAGACCTCTTCTGGTTAGATTTATTTCTTCTAGTTAAAGACAAGCAATCAACAGACCTCTCCTGGTTAGGATTATATCCCCAGTGAAGTCACCAAATAACATATCTCTTCTGGTTAGATTTATCTCTTCTGGTTAAAAACGGGCAAAAGACATCTACTGTTTCAGTATAAATCGACCAAAGATTTATGCCGATACTTCTTCCAATTTCTACCAACAGTCACTATGGATGACATCTGTAAGCCCATCTCCGACAACTCTTCATCATTTCTCCAAATGGCATCTCAAATCCCATTCCTGATGCAATCAACACATCATAGAGTGCAAATTTATGGGTACTCTAGTGTTCAATCATCTTTCAACTTCAAGTCACGAATGACTGATCCGCCAATCTAACTCTTCAAGTTTAAGAAGATTGAACAGGGGAAGCTGTTGTACCCCAAAATTTTCCCTCTCATTTCTCAATACATTTCTCACAAAGATCTTTAAAGGCTCGAGCTTGCATAAGGATTGATTAGGTCAAGCCATCTCCTCAACACTGATGCCTCAAATTAGGGTTTTAGTTTACATAAGGACAATTGGACTGTTAATGCCTCAAAATACTTTCATGAATCATTATGGACCTTCAAATTTTCTCATGTAAAGTTTCAAGTCTCGTATCACAAATTCTGCTTGGTCAATTGACCAGATGAGCAAAAATCAATTGTACTGATAAAAAAGTCAATTGTAGCACCAAAAGTCAAACTTTGACTTTTTGGTCAACATTAAGTTTCAAAAATAATAGTTCATCAAGACATGTCAAAATATGAAGACTGTTCATCCAGAAATCAAAAGTCAAAATTATATTTGAAAAGTCAAAATTCTAAGACTTAGAAATTTTTCTAAGTGTTAGAAAGTTAACTTTTTTTCATGACTTTGTGCCAAATTTTTACCATGATATAAGATGATTCAAGGAAAACTTCCAACGTGAAAGTTGTAGATCTCATTGAGATCTAAAACATTGTAGGGCGGGACTTTTCTAGAAATGCTTAGATTTTGAGTTATAAATTCATGAAGTCATGACATTTTCATCTAACACTTAGAAATTTTCAATAGATTTTGGTCAGGATTTTATCCAACTTCTTGGCATTTTTTCATATAATTCTAAGATTGATTTTGTCAAAATGGCCAACATGAAAGTTATAGAGGATGTTTCAAGCTTTCCAAAACATCCAAGAGAATGAATTTATCATACTTGAGCTAGGATATTCAAGGGCATGAAGTTGGGCATCCATTATTGAATTGCAAGTCCTTTTATTGAAGAACACATAACAAAATCCTTATGCTATGCTGCATAATCTTGTGTTGCAGGCCTTCTAACTTCCCAATCTCACCATAATTTAATGCTTACACCTACTTTTGAGCTATTACCCAAGTATTTTAGCCATTGTCCAAAAGATCTTTCCATTTATGGCATAAAGGCACCATTGTTATTCTTGAAAAGAAAGCTTGTTGGCACAAAACTTGTCTTGAGCTCATACCTTGTTTGTTTCTAATTTTACTCCATCATAAATCATGGAAATTAGCCCCTCTAAACAAAAAATTTGGTACTTAATCTTGGGGCCATGACATAACTTGATATTTACAATCCAACCTAGCCATAACTCTATAGTTTCTAAACCAAATCAATTTGTTCACAAACCTCTTTCCTATATATAGAAGAAGCATTTATAAGAGAAAGTCGGAAAAATAGAGAGAAAAGCCAGAAGTTTTGTTGATAAATCCTCAAAATGTCATATTCATAAAAGCCATAACAGTCCACAAAGCTTCCACTCTTGAGCTTTGAAATCTAAATCCTAGAACCCTACATACATTGCAAGTTCTGTCCAAACATTTAAGCACCCCACATACACCATATAGAAGTTGTTCAAACTCAAGAACAAGCTTCTGTAACACCTCTATTTTTCCAAGTTCAAGAACAGTCAAGACAACAACTCAAACTTAAAGCACAAATTCCAGCTTCAAGGTAAGTCTCCTTGACTTTAAACTCTTCATTTCAAGCATCATTAGTGATTCATTTTTTAAGATAAAATGTAGTAACCATTTCCCTTGAAGCTAACCCTTTTGTTTGTTTTCTATTCTTGTCATTTATGTGTTGAGAACTAACCCCTGCATGCAGAAAAACAATGATAGAGTGAAAAAATTATAGTATGAGTCAACACATACCTGCATGAGTCGACACATCTTAGTAGAAAAACAGGCTATGAGTCTATACATACTGCTATACAGGCCCAAAACAGAAAGGAAAAAAGAGTGTATGAGTTGACACAAAGCACGTATGAGTCAACACATGCAGGGTATGAGTCGACACATACCATTATGCATCGACTCATAATGAGTTTATTTGGCAATACAGGGGCAAGGGAAGGTTATGTGTCGATGCATAGGAGCATGTGTCGACACATAATGTTCAAAAATGCAATTTTCCTCTCTTTGACATTGTTTTTACATATTTTACATGCTTTCTTCATTGCTATTCAATATGATTGTAATATTTAAGCTCCTATTCCATCCCCATTCATAAATTGTATCCCCATCCCCCTATTGATGTAATAGCGTAGGATTTTAATTTCTGCAAATTTATCGTTTTCATATAATTGTTAGTAATTAGAGTGTGTATGGAAAGATAAAGTCAATCTTAGACAACCCTAATCCAAGACAAAATAATGCATAAAAAAAACACTTGCACACTTTGCATCTCTAGGGTTAACTCTACTTGTTGCCTTGAGAATAAATGGTCACGTTATGAATGTGAGACTCCTTAGCAAAAACAATAAAAAATACAAGATAATAGTCCCTCGATGACACTATGAATGTTTCCTTACAAATGATCTTAGTCCCTTAAGAAAAATGATAAGGTATCTCGCAACATTGCATCTTATGATTATACGATGACCCACGCCCATCCCTTCACATCCAACGATATGATTTCAAAGACTTTAGAGATTCAAATTCGTAAACCAAAAAATGAAACACACTTTTATTAGATAAACTTGAAATTCAATTGTTCAACAAATTCCTTTAAGGCGTTACAAGAAAGAAAAACTGAAAAGTAAGTCAAGACTAGAAATAACAAAAGCCAATCAGCGCTCCCATGGTCGTTTCCCGTCGGTGCGGACATAGTCATTGAGGATCTTCTCATTCTCCAATTGCCTTGTCAACTTTTGAATCTTCTGCTCTTGCTCGTGATACTTTTCTCTGTAAGTATCCCACTCTTCTCTCAGCTGCATCTAAGATCTCTTTAATTCCCTAATGTCAGTAGGCATGTATGGATGGAGGATGGTAGGAGGAACCCCTTCTTCATCAGCAACCTCAACAATTATAGGCAAGACATCTTCGTACGGCATTCCCAGCTTTTGGGCACGGATTCGAACCCATCAGAGATATGGCTCCATCAGAAGAGAAGTCTTCGCACCTAGCTCGTGCAGATCAGACCTGTGTACCCTATCCCAGGCTCATATGAACCCGCGGCGTTGCTCGTCACTATCCCCTTGGAAGTCAAAGACAATGCTTGGCATCAGCAACTCATGAGGTCCTTCTCTCCTAGCTCGCCCAAACTGATGTAGGGCCAAAAAAGGGTTATAGGTGATCCCTCCATTGATTCCTAGAAGTGGGACATTGGGGTATTCCCCCACAGAGATCAATAATAGCCACATCTTCCATGCCCTTAATAGTCCAAATGATGTCCATATGAGAGAGGGACATAATCTTGTAGGCCTAACCCATGCCTTCCTTGTTCTTCAAAACTGATTTGGGGAGGTGAGAAATAAACCACCTCTCTAGCAATGGTGCACAGCACATAAGGGTTCCCCGTTTCCGAGCCGTACGGGCATAAAGAGAGTGCAGAATGTCACCCAAGAGAGTGGGCACTAGATTACCGGACATGAAAATCTTCACCGCATTCACGCCGACGAAAGAATCTGAGTTTGGAAACAGAACCAGACCATAAATAAAAAGAGCCAGGATGTCCTCGAACGCCTGAAAGTCTAAACTGTCCTAGAACTGATTAGCTTTACCAACCAAAAACTTAGTAAAGAAGCCTTTTGTTCCACTATGAGTTTCCCAATTAGACATTACCTCAACCTTTGTCAGATGGAGGGCTGAAACAATCTCTTCCGGCCTAAGGACTTTCTCCCAACCTGTAAACAGGGTCTGCTCTAGAATGGAGATACCAAGTAGATCAGAGAACTGTTCCAAGGTGGGGACCAACTGGTAGTCCGGAAAAGTAAAGCAGTGGTACAGTGGATCAAAGAACTGGACCAAGACACTCATCATCTGTTCATCCATCTTGGAGGTGACTAAACTGAGGAGGTGCCCATGTCTTCTGATAAAAGAGGAAGTATCTGGAACCTTTACAACCAATTCCTTAAGCTGAGTGGGAATCTGGACAAAGTTGATCCGAATAGTGTTTCTACGCATGGGTGCCATGACCTACAAAACAGAACAAAGATGAATCCCTCCTGTATTTGAAATAGGTCAGTCCAATGCAAGATGCATGCAATGTCATGATGTCATGATAGAAAACACACCACAAGTATCCACAAATAGCAAACATGGTAAGGGCAAACAAGTCACACAGATAGCCCTTAGATTTAAGGCTGGCAAGGAGCTTAGGTACTACCCTCTTTCAATTCAGTTGGTTCAAACCTATCCTAGAAATAGTATCCGGGTTCTAGAGGATCTCAATATCACTGACCACCCTCGATCGGTCATAATTCCAGTTTAGCAACCTTTTCTTGCAGCCAGAATCATCGCGAGAGTTTGGTCTCAATGAGTGTAGCATATTGCTACTGTTCTATGGCCAAGTTGGTCAATTATAGGTGCTAAGGTCAGTTGGTGCTTAATGACCCCTTAGAAGACCCATATTCTCCTTGTTCCTCTACAAGGGATATCGGTACAAACTAAAGTGTCACACCAACGTAGCCACTGCTTCAACCGTATCGGTCTATGCTGTACAGTTCCCTCACAGTCTATTGCTACTTACCTAAAAGGTGTCCCCAGATCCGGGTTAGGATCTATAGTAACTCCGATTTAAACCTACAAAGATAAAGCAATCAAATCAAGCAATTGAAAACAATATGAACTATTCCTAAGGTACACCCCACTTATTATTCCCCAACAGAGTCGCCAGTTATGTGATACGGTGGGAAGAATTGACTATTTTTTGGAATGTTGGTTTGTGTTTTGCATTTGTGTTTGCAAAATGTCGCAGTAATCAAGAGTCGCCACCGACTTTTATTTTATCCAACAAGGAAAGGAAAAAAGCACAGGAAAACTCCTTTTTCGAGATATTTCTCGGGTTCGGGGGGTAGATTATAGAAAGGGAAGGTGTTAGCACCCTTTCTATCTGTGGTTATCCACGGGCTCTTAGGTACTTGCTCAATTGTTTTCAAAATTGTTTTCTTTGTGGGTTTGAAAAAGTTTTTGTTTGAAACTTCGATTTAACTCTTGCTTCTGCCCTCAAAAGTGTAATGAAGTGTTTTTGAAAACTTTGTTCGAAAATGAGTGTAAGTGTGAAAAGTTTTGTTTTTGAAAGAGCAAGTATCTAAGAACCATCTACCTACTCGAAAAAGGAATCGTTCTATGCTAATTTCCTTTAGACAATGCTATCCTACTATTAGTGAGTAGGTATCACCGTCATTGGAGTTTGAGGGTCAATTCGAATGAGGGACATACAGTCACTAAAGCAATGTTAGGACACCTTAGCGGTAACCCTAATGTCTTAGATCATTTGTTTGAGGCAACAATATCTGAGGCAACCGTTTCGAGGCGACTATGATCTTTTAGACAAGAGGACGACCTCTAAAGCGACCTATACTCAATGACCGTGTACGAAGGCAACCAAGTGGGGTGTACCCTAAGAGTGCGCATGTGCGAGTCTGTCGTTTTCAGTAATTTTTATCTTTGCACATGTTAAGGGTGATCTAATTTGATTTTAAGATTAAGCATTCAGTCTTGTCATGCAAACCCTATTATCAAACATCTAACAGCTATAATTTGCGGAAATTAAAGGTGCGAAAATTAAATTACAAGGCGTCGGGTATTTACATCGCCAAAGACAAACCCTTTTGAAAAATAAAATAAAGCGATAAAAATAATTAAATGTCCTATTTAACTATTACAATCCGGAAGCAGATACATTAATATGATAAAAATAAATAAAACGCGCGGGAAATTAGATCGAGTGTGAATTTTAGGGTTTTGACCCTTTTGAAAGAAAAAATGCTTTTTTGTTTGTTTTTATTTGAGAAAAGAGATTAAGTCCTAAATTAATTACTAAATTAATTATAAAAGAAATTAATTAATGAAAAATAAATTATGACATATTTTTGGGTTTTTGTTATTTTAAGAAAGAATATAAAATTAATTAAATTAGTAGTTAAAACCTAATTAAATCTAGTTAATTTTAATCATTTACAAAAATAAATTAAGGTTATTCTAGAATTAAAAACCTAATCAATTAATAAGTTTATTAAGAAAAATAAAAGTTTAAAATTTGGTTGAATAAAAAATATTTTTGTGATTTTATTTAATAAAAACATAATTTTGTGATTGGTTAGAAAATTAAATAAAACAATTAAAGTATTTAAACAAAATAAATAAAAGAGAATAGAAGAATTGGGCCTGTTTTTGAAGGGTGTTGGTAGCAAATCTGTAGGCCCAACAATGCTGGCCCTTTTGACTTTTTAGATCTGGTACACACGCATTGACCAGCGCTTTGGTGGACCTTCAACGCTTGGCCACCAGATCTGGCCCTTTGGCCATCTGGCGCTTGGATAGTGAGGGAGCATGGTAGGTTGCAAGCTAGCGTATGCATACAATTACCTGAAAAAGAATAATATTGAGAAAGAGGGGGACCTGGGATTCGAACCCAGGTCCTGAAGGAGAATGCATTGTCAAGGTTACCACTGAGCCACGCTGCTTTAGTTGTTAGTATAATAAGTATCAATAATAATATAACAAAACAATTTCAATGCCAGAAAAATAAAAATAAAAGGCGCGTTTGGTTTGAATGGCCCAATGGACGGAGGACACCTCATCGTCCCTGTCCTCAAACCTCTGTAAAAATTACCTATGGATTTTCATCCGCAGCAAAAATCGCAGCCTTGTTCTAAAATCTCCCTCAGGCCATATAAATACATTCCAAGAACATGGTTCAATTCGTCATGACCTTCTGATCACGACCATGTTCTTCTTATGAGCCAATTGTACCTGAAACAGAAAGCCCTAAACACGAACAAGGAACCCTAGCTATGGTGATTTTCTATATAGAGCACATAAATGAAATTGGCTATTACCATTAGTTTGCAAATGTTCTTATGATCACAAATAGGCCATTAGTTTGTTCAATAGATGCCAGAATGATTCAAATCGAAATCAAGAACAGGGATGAGTTGTGTGAGACTTATAACGCGTATGGAGGCTTGATAATGCTTGGTTTGGATCCAGTTAGCTTGTGTGAATGGCCAGGAATCAATTGGGATATGTCTTCAGTCCTGAAACTGCCTCTAACCTGGATTTTGATCTCCAACGTTTTTGTGATTTTTCTCACTTTTGTTCTGCCTCTACCAACGCTTGCTAACCCTTATTTCGTGTCCTTCAGCTTGCTTATGTATTATATGTTGCATTAGGTTCACAAACTTGGCCCAAATCTCTCCATATCAATGCTCATGAATTGGATTTGATTCCACCATGAACACCTTTCCAAACTTGGCCTAAATCAATCTTCTTGTAACCAATCCCTTTGATACGAATTTGATTCACATAATAGCTGTATTCAAAGCCTAAAGCAACCAAAAAATCACGAGTCATCAATGTCTTGGATTTTATATGATTTTATTTGATTTAAAATGAATAAATTCAAATAAAAATCAAATTAAATAATAAAAATGAGATATAGGCGCATGGCTGAAGCTAGGGCACGTGGGCAATAATGCAAACTCAAATCAAGTGGGAACGAATGGGCCCATTTGGTAAAATTTGAAGTTTTGGGGATAGTTGACTTTTGGCAACTTTGCAAAAAAAGTCCAATTTCAACAATGCATAACTTCTTCAATTTTGAACTTTTGGAGATGTTCTGGGACTTTTTAGAAATCCTGAGATGTCCTATAACCAAAACTTTTGGTCTCATCTCATTTTGATATTCCATGCTCAAGTTAGAAGCTTTTACAAAAAAGGTGTTTTTGTTGACCTTCAAAAATAACCTATAATGTCCAAATTCATAAATTTTTGTGAGTGCATATTTTGATCTTGGGGTATGCATATGGATTGTAGGGAATTGCATGCTCTTCAAAATGAGCTTTGGATGGGTCATTTCTCATAAAGTATGAGAAAGTTATGCTTGGTCAAAGTTGAGTTGACTTTTCCTGCAAAACCCTAATTTAGCAACTTTTGAATCTTGATGAATTTTGAGCAATCCTTGATGAATCATGATCAACCCTTGATCAAATGATGAAATATACTTAAAAATGAGAATGTTGACAAAAAATCTTGAAGTTTGACTGTTTGTAGGTCACAGTTGATTTTTGCCCTAGCACAGTCGATTTTGGAACCTTTGAGCAATTGACTAAGCAAACTTCCTCTGCAAGGCTTGAAACTTGACATGGATTACCTTGAGAACATATTAGGACATTGGGTAGAACTTGAGGTCATTTGGACTCAAGGATCTTTATGCAACACAAAACCCTAATTTGGGGTAGACTGTCTTATGAGAGAGCTTGTCTGACCAACTCTTGGACTACCTTGAGCAACTTGGAGATTTTTCTTGCAATGTTTTGAGAAATATGGGAGGGAATATTTTGGGGTACAACAGCAGCCCCTGTTCAATCTTCTTAAACCTGAGGATGTAGATTGGCTTTCGTGCCTTTCGTGATCCGAAGGTGGAAGATGATTGAACACTAGAGTGCCCAGAAATTTGCACTCGCATGAAGTGGTATCAGCCTTGTGATGTCGGGAATGGGCTTACAGATGTTGTTGTACCCAAAAATTTGCCCTCTCATTTTATCAACATTTCTCATCACAAGGCTCTTTAAACTCAAGACCAAGCTAGGGTTTGCTCTGCTCAAGACATCTCCTTGCATTGTTGACCTAAATTAGGGTTTGAGTTTTCATAGGGATTTTATGACTTACAATGCCCAAAACGACTTTCATACTTCATGTTGGACTCATAAGTTTGTCCATACCAAGTTTCAAGCTTTGAATCAAATTTTTGCCCAGTCAATTGGATAGTTGACCTAGAAATCAACTGTATTGGGGAAAAAGTCAACTGTGGCCAATTTACAGTCAAACCTCATGAATTTTGACCCACATTAACATTATAGACTCATATGAACCATTTGATCAAGTTTGGACCACAACTCCACAAGAAATTTGATCAGATCACCAAAAGGGCAAAATGGTCATTTTTAAGGTTTTGACTACACAAGGGCAATTTATGATTTTTAATCTAGCCAATGGCAAATTGGGTTCAAGAATGGACTCAAGGACTCAATGGCATCATCTTGACCTATTCACAAGGTTCAAAAGATCTCAATTGCATTGGATTAACAGATGAATTTTTCAATCAACTGATCAAATTTTGACTGTACACTGAAAAGTCAAACTTTGACTTTTTGGTCAAAATCAAGTGCCAAGGGTAATTTTTCATCAAAATGTGTCAAAACATGAAACTTGTTCATCAAGAAACCCATTTTTGCAAATTAAGGTTTAAAGTTAAAAATTTTCATAACTTAGAATTTTTCCAAGTTATGAAATTTTCTTAATTTTTCCTAACTTTGCCAAACATTTTCACCATGATGCATTTGGATTCAAACAAAACTTCCAACATGAAATTTATAGTCCTCCGTAAAGTCTACAACTTTTATTCACAAAGTTTTCCCAAAAGAAGCTTGGATCTCAAGTTATGATTTTTGGAACAAGGGTCCCTAAAACTTTTAACTTAGAGAAATTTTGCCCTAGTTTAGGCAGGATTTTGACATATCTTCTTGGCCATTTTTCACATATTTCCACTTGGAATCTCAATTTTCATTTCAAATATGGAATGTAGGGCATGTTGCAAGATTTCCAAAATGTCCAAGAACTCTCCAAACTCATTTGTGGTTAGGGAGAGTCGAAGGCTTGAAGTTGGAAAAAACTCACTTTTCATCCATGGCATGTTCATGTTCATATTCATACAAGTTGCAAATTCAAATCAGCTTGCTTTGCACTAGATTACAGGCCTCTAAACCATTCCACACTCAATAATTTAATGCAAATCCATTGGTATAAGGCATTGTTTTGGTCATTAGGGCATTACATACAAAATTAATCCCTAAATTGTAAAAGGTACATTACCATTTTTGCAAAAGCATGCTTTATGTCAAAACCACAATCCTAGAGCATTGAGCAAGATCTTGTGCAGCAAATCAGATCCACAAACTTGAGGGGCCAAGGGAAAAGTGTACAAGGATATGGATAGCCTGTACAGGCCTGTTTCAATCACTTCACACATTTTGCTTCATAAACAAGAAACATGTCCAAAACACTAGAACTTAAACATCTGTGAAAACTAACTTGTAAAAACATTTGAACCATCTTTCTCACACCTCTCTGAGCCAGAAACAAGATCTCTTGAGCCTTTAAACATCCCATAACAATAAATCACCTCCCATTGGCAAAACAGGGCAGCATCTGCAACTTGACTTCCATAGCACAATTTGCTCGTGCGTTTTGGCTCATACCTGTTCAAACACCTTCCATTCCATCCATCCAAGCTATCCCAAACCTTAAACACCAACTGTAACTCCATTTACAGGGTTTGCCATTTTCATTTTGAGCTTGTGCAGGTTGAGTTCTGTTGGCTTGTTCAAGCATATTCAAGGCAAGCAGGGTATTGGTGAAGGTCAAGTGAAGTTCAAGGAAGCTCCCTGACATATCAAGCCTTGTTGAAAAGCTCCCCATTGCCATACACGAAGTCAGCTGAAACATGTTTTTATCAACTTCCTATCTCTCTATTTAGGAACATTTAGCCTTAGGTTTGTGAATAAGAAATGTAATATTCATAGCCATGAAGCTGTACATATGCTCAGTTTTCATTTTTATTAAGCGTGCTAAGAGAATTTGGTCCATGAACATTCTGAAAAAACTAGGTTAGGATTTGAGGCCAGAGAAATTATCTCTGGTCTTTGAGAGTTAGGACAAGTTGTTGATATGGTTGGATTCGTCTTGAAAAGCTCTACAACTTTGATGTTATGTGTTTTTGCAATAGAGCTCGTATACAGGATCTGGCAATTGTACAAGGCGCGCGCATTTTTGAAAGTCAGAGGTTGAAGATGAAGTGGCTTGGGCTGGGCTTTGGTCCTTTCACTATTGACACCCCCTTTTACTTTTTGCACCCCCTGGCCCAATTCTTGATATTTTATATTTTTGCATTTTTATTTTCATTTCTGATTTTATTTTATTATTCCCAAATATAAAAAATACTCAAAAATATTTTTATAAATTTTTCATATTTATTTTGTATTTTATTTTCATTTTTACTAACATAAAATTAATTTATTGATTATATACTTTTATTTTATTTATTGAATACTTAAAAATAATATATAAATCATACTTTTATTTTATTCTTTATTTTATTCACAATAAATAATATTGTTCTAATATATTTTTATTTTTTGCATATATTTTTTTTTGTACATGATTAATATAATTAATATATATATACACATTTTTATTTTTATTTAATAAATACTTGAGAATAAAAACATAAAAAAAATAATATATAATTTTTTTTATTATTATTATTATTATTTATACTTAAAATAATACCTTTTTCTAAATATATTTAATTTTTTGTATATACATTATTTTATATTGTATATAAATAATGTAATTAATATATTTATTTTCTTAAAGAAAAGATTAGGGTTTACCCTTAATAAAAAAATAATAATCCTTTTTATTTTTCCTTTCTTTAAATATTTTTTACATACATAAACCAACAAAAAAACCTTTTGGCATAATTCATATTATTTGGTATATTTATTTATTTTGTTTCTTTAAATATTGTCCATTTAATATTTATGCCATTGGATTCAATTTGGATGTAATAGTAAATTAGGGTTTATATTTCTTGTCAAATAATCCCCATTCAAAGATTGTACCCTCATCCCTATAATCATGTTGTAATAGCTTAGACTTTTAATTCTCGCACTTTATGCTTTCAATTATGCCATGATTAGAGATTAGGGTTTGTATGCAAAATTCCAAAATCAACAAGTAGCTTGACCTAATACAAAGACAAAAATGCATGAAAATTAATACACAATGCACACTTGCACCCCTAGGGTTACATCCACTTGTTGCCTTAAAAATGGGCCATGTTATGCATGTTGGGTACTTTGGCAAAACAAAAACAAAACAAAAGATCATAGTCCCTCGATGACGCTATCTTGGTTGCCTAAACAAAATGATCTAGTCCCTCGGAAAATTTGCCAAAAAATACTTAACACAATTGCTATCATGGTCTGTACGATGACCCGCGCCTGTCCCGTTTAACATTCTAATACAAGGTTGTTCACCAAATGCAATGGTGAAACAACATTGTCAAAAGGGTTAAAAACATATAGGAAAGATCTTTGAGTAAAATAGGGTAGATAACTCTTGGTTACTTGATCAAACTTGCAAAACATCCTTGCTATTTTCAAAACACATTTCACAACACAATTTCAAAACATTTCCCAAATCAAACTTTCAAAACATTGAAATCTTTTCAAAAGACAAATACACCTTTGTATACATTCAAACAAGAATCATTACAAAGGTTGCCACAATGATGGCCTGTTTTCAAAACATCTTTCAAAACCACACACAAAGCACCATTTTAAACAATTGAAAAGCAAAAGCAAGTGATCTAAACAAGTAACTAAGAGCTCATGGATAACCATGGATGAAAAGGGTGCTTGCACCTTCCCTTTTCATAATCTACTCCCCGAACCCAAGAAAACATCTCAAAGGTCTTTCCTGTGCTTTTTGACCTTTCCTTAGGATAAAATAAAAAGTCGGTGGCGACTCTTGCTAAACCGAAAAATTTGGGAATACAAACTCAAAACCTCAAGTCAGTTCTCCCACCGTATCACAGAACTGGCGACTCTGCTAGGAAAACATTAAAAGTGGAGTAACCTTAGGGTTTAGATCACCTTTGCATGCTTATATTGTTTACCTTGATTGCTTTACATTTGGTCCTATTGTTTGGGTTTGAAATCCTCTACCCGGATTTGGGAAACATTCATAGGTAAATAGCAATACGTTGTGGAAACTATGCGGGGTATACCAACATGGTTGAAGCAATAGCTATATTAGTGCGACATATTTGTGGGTACCGGTAGCCTTTTAGTCAATCAAAGAGAATACAGGGCCACTGAGTGATGTTATGAAGCAGTAATGAACTCTTAGAACCTTTACTTGACCATCTTGGCCTTTTTAGGGGTAGTGAGATGACCGACTTTGGTGCAGTCTGAAGTTGGTAGATACTTGATACTACACTCATTGAGGGTTGTTTTCTTGGAATATTTTGGTCGCCAGTTAAGTGGCTAAACTAAAATAATGAACACATAAAATAATCCAGTGATATTGAGCTCCTTAGAACCCGGTTACTATTTATAGGACAGGTTGAGCCAACTAACTTCAAAAGGGTACTTACCTATGAAACCCCATGCAAGCCTAAAACTAGGATCTTGTGTGACTTGCTTGCACATATGCTTGTGCATACATCATGAACATCATAAAGCATCATATGCACCTACTAACTACTTCAAGGGTTTGGATCTTCATCTCTGTTCTTGTTTTGTAGGTCATGGAATCTCTTCGCAGGAAAACAATTCAAGTCAACCTTGTGAGAGTCCCTCCTCAACTCAAGGAGCTTACTTCCAAGATTCCAGAGAATTCTCCTTTCAGTGAAAGACATGGTAGACTTCTCAACTTGGTCAACTCCAACATTGAAGAAGACATGGTGAAAGTTCTCTTCCAGTTCTTTGACCCCCTACACCATTGCTTTACATTTCCTGATTACCAACTAGTAACTACTTTGGAGGAGTTTTCTCAACTCCTGAGGATTCCTATTCTTCATCAACTACCCTACAATGATACGGAAAGAGAACCAAAGCCCGAAGATGTTGCTTAAGCCTTACACTTGCAACCATCTGATATCAAGTGTCATTGGGAAACCAGAAGTGGTGTCAAGGGTTTCTTGGCAAAATTTCTGTTTGAGAAGGCACAAGACTGCTGGAATTCTCTAGATCTACAAGCTTTTGAAGAGATTGTAGCACTCCTCATCTATGGGTTGGTCTTGTTCCCAAACCCTGATCAGCTTATAGATGTGAATGCTGTCAAGATTTTGATATCTCGGAATCCTGTGCCTATATTGCTTGGGGACATCCTACACTCATTTCACACACGAACAATGAGGAAAAGAGGTGTTCTCATGTGTTGTACTCCTCTTATAGCAAGGTGGTTTATTTCTCACCTTCCCCAATCAGTTTTAAAGAATGAGCAGGGTTTAAGGTGGTCACAACGGTTGATGACCCTCACACATTCTGATGTTCATTGGTGTTCTTGGTCCAGAGAAAATGTCATCATCATTGATTGTGGCGGAGAATTCCCTAATGTCCCACTACTTGGCATTAGGGGAGGCATTACCTACAACCCCTATTTAGCTCTGAGACAGTTTGGATATGCTCGAAAGGATGGCCCTCATGATATGTTGATTCCTGACTTGGTTTTTGACTTCATCAAAGGTTTATCCGAGCTTGGAGGATGCCCAACAAAGTGGATAGTAAGACACTGGGACACAAGAATTCTATCCCCCTTGAGCCTTATCTCAAGTGGGTACGAACCCGCGCCCAGAGTCTTATGATGCCTTACCCCTACATTCTGCCTGTGATCAAAGAGCCTGTTATGGAAGGAGAGGTTCCATACACCCTCCTACATCCAGACATGCCAACATCATTGGAAGAATTGCAAAAGAGTTGGATACAGCTCAAGGAAGAACGAAATACTTTTGAAGCCATCTTCTATGCCAGTGAGAAGAAGGTTTTGGAACTTACCCGCCGACTTCACGAAGAAGAGACTCTTAACACTTACATCGCACCAAAGAGGATGCACAACGTCTTTTTACATTAAGAATTTTGTAATATTTTGCCCATGGGGCATTTATGTACTAACAAATTTCTTCTTATTAATATGATGTGTGTTCTTTTTGTTTGCAACAAATTTGAATTTATAAATCCTTGAATGCATTACATGAATACATATCATTCATCATATGCATAAACAGGTCTTCACACCAGGTTTCCTTATCTTCCTGCTGTTTATTTCAGCGAGATGGATATAGAGCAGACAGTCAAAGATCTGCAAACACAAAATTCTCAGTTCCAACAACTCCTCATGACCTTGGCAAAGGGTCAAGAGGACCTTAAAGCACTGTTAGAGAAAGAGATGGAAAAAGACAAAGAGAAAAAGAAGAAAAGGACAGGTATGGCCACTATGGGAAGAAGGTTTGAGAACTAGGCTAGAAGGGTCCTCGAGTTCCCCTCGACGTCTGATGAAGGGGTTGGTAAAGGTAGGGGAGTTGCAATGCCCTCCGAATCGGAAGCTGAAGAGGAAGAAGAAGAAGAGGAGGAAGATTACTCTGAGCAGCAATATCCTCCTGCGGACGATAAGTATAAAAATCTGGAAGAATGGTTTGTATAAATATCCTCCTCCCAAGTTCAAAGTACCTACATTTGCTAAATACGACGGTTTGTCCTGTCCGAAGATGCATCTGCGGTCCTACGTCTGAAAGATCCAACCTCACTCTTCTGATAAGGATCTGTGGGTCCACTTTTTTCAAGATAGTTTGTCGGGTACGCAATTGGACTTGTTCTATCAACTTGAGAGATCTGATGTTCATAACTGGGAGGATCTGGCTGCTGCTTTCTATCAATAATACCAATATAATGCAGATTTAGCGCCTACTCGTACTCAACTACAGAGTATGGGTATGTCCTCTAACGAAGGATTTAAGGAGTATGCCCAGAAGTGGCGAGATTTGGCTGGAAGGGTGAAGCCACCATTGTTGGATGGAGAGCTGGTTGATATGTTTTTGGGGATCCTGTCAGGTCCATTCTTTAATCACTTAATCGATAGCTCATCTGCAGGATTTATCGAATTAATTCTGACGGGTGAAAGGGTCGAAGCTGGCATTAAGAGTGGTAAAATTCAGAAGGATGCCTCCACTTCCACTGCTATCAAGAAGATCTTCCCAGCCAAGAAGGAAGTTTCTGCTGTTCACACCCAGAGAAATCAAGGGAGAATGGAGCGCCGACCAGCAGTGGGGGCTGTGATGATCCAGAACTCCTCAGCCGATCAACCTCGAAGCAGTCAACCTAGAGCTAACCAGCAAAGGGTAGAAAGGCCACAACGACAATTCACTCGGATCAATATGACACCGGCTCAGGTCCTCCCTCATCTTCTAAAGCTAAACCTTACCAACTTGAAGGAAGCGCCGAAAAACCCGAATACCTCTTCTCCCTATTATCATTCAAATGCAAAATGTGCATATCATTCGGATAGTGTGCGGCATGACACCAACAATTGTTGAGCCCTTAAAAACAAGATCCAAGATTTGATAGATGCCAAGGAGGTAGAGTTTGATGCTCCCGAAAAACCTAATGTTCTATCCGCTCCTATGCCAAAACATGGTCATAATGTCCATGCCATCGTAGAAGATCTTCATGTTACTGCTGTTGATGACTTAATGACTCCATTGTCATTGTCAATGATCAAACAGGATCTAACTGCACGGTTAGCTGAGTTTAGGATCGAAGAACATCACGAAGAGCGGGTGGGTACAAATAAATTTTGAGCCTTTATCCTTTGTTTCTTAAACCGTGAACCAGGCCACATTATAACCTTTAAAAAGTCTTAGCTGAAGCATGGGTTAGTTCGAAAGCATACTGTTACAAAAGGTATCCTGACTCCTGTAGGGCTTGCTATAAAATCCTGAGTTGACATCACATTTTACAAAATTTGCTTGTTTTACTAAAAAATGCATTTTCAAAAAACTTCAAAACAGACATAAGCTTTGCATTCTTAAAATAGCATTGGTTGCATATGACTATTTGTTCAACAGCCGAGAAATTCGCACAACGAATATCTAGTGAACAAAAATCTTCTCAAGGGTCACATCAAGTGGAAAAACACTTCCAACCAAGGGGCAGACGTGATCATTGTCCATCATCTGGGGCAGTTAAGTCAAGATTCAGAGAATCTCTCAAAATGCCAAATAGTCAGGGGAAAATCTCCTCCTGAGTCACTTGGGGCATTGGACATGGATTCCAGCAACGAATCTTGCACAATCAAAGGTCTTCTGGTAGTATGGCGACACAACAACTCCCTACATCCTGAGAGCATGGGCATAGTCAAAAAAATACTACGTATAATCAAAGACCCGCTAGGTTGACACACCTAGGCAAAAATAAGGACTTCCCGGCGAACCAAAAGGGTTCGGGCAAAAATAAGGGATGAAAATGAAAAAAATCGGTACACCCGGCAAGTCGAAAGCCTGAAAAGGCGGCTTGGGCAAAAAAGGGTATCCCGATGGACTGAAAACCCGAAAGGGCAGTCCAAGCAAAAATTAGGGATCAAAGTGTACGACTATGTCCCGTTATCTCGTCACTTGCCTACCAAAAGAAGATTTGTCAATCGGCAGATATCAAGACCTCCACAGGTACCTTCTCCCACAGAAACTGGGGCAATAAGAATCGTCCGAACTGTACAAACTGCTCTGTCCTCCAGGTACCAAGGTATATATTCGGCTGAAGAATGTAACCAAGATACTTTCACTCCCTACAGAGTAAGACAAGATTCAGCAATACTCTCCCCAAGCAGAGTTGGTCTCCCATCAGCCCCGAAAAGGCACAGTATCCCTAGCAAGTCAGCGATACTCTCCCCAAGCAGAGTTAGTCTACTGTTAGCCTTAAGGAAGTTGGATATCCCCATAAGATCTCAATATTCCCCAGCGAAGTATAGATATTCCTAAGCAAGCATCCCCGACAATCTTAATATTCCTCGACATAAGTATAAGATTGTTCCCCGGCGGAATACCAGACACTCCAGTGGAGCCATTTCCCCAGGGCAGTCTCAAAAGTTTCCCCAGGAGAGTTGAATCAATCTCCCCAGTAGATTCTGGAAGCATATCCCCAGTAGATTCTGGAAGCTTATCCCCAATAGAGTCTGGAAGCTGATCCCCTGCAGAGTGCAAATATCTCTCCCCGACCATGTTCAAAGGTTATTCCCCACCAGGGTCTAACTGGATTATCCTCAGCTAATTACCACGGAAATATCGTCCTCGGCGAAGTTCTTCCTATCCCCCAGCGGAGTTCATCAAAATCCCCCCAACAGAACTTATCAACGGAATCCCCAGCGGAGTTATCATCAAAATCTCAGCGAAGTATCTCTTCCCACAGAGTAATTCCCCACAGAGTAATCTCTCCAACAAGTTTATTCCCCAACGGAGTCATCTTCTCCTATCAGTTTATTCTTGCAACCATCATCCCCAGCAGAAATGAAGAACTCTACTCTTCAAACATCAGCCCAGGATTCAACGAACTTCCCGGCATTTGTCAAGGATTTATTTTCCCAGACGAAAATACATTCATAAACATATCACATCTCATACTTCCTATTCATATACATGATAAAGTGCATACGACACAATCTCATTTACCCCTGAAAACATCATGACATCATGCATTTCATACATCATGACATTGCATACAACTAATGTTTTGCCTTTTCTGGAAAAGGTCAATCAAAAGATGATTACCATCAACTTTCGCAATTCCAGATTCGATACCTGTATCTAGCCAGGGCATATCTGTGAGCGACTGATCAGAGGTCTACGCCTGTATCCAGCCAGGAAAGTTATCTCGATCAACCTTTTGAATTTCCAGATTCGATACCTGTATCTAGCCAGGGCATATCTGTGGGCGACTAATTCCATATTCGATACCTGTATCTAGCCAGGGCATATCTGTGAGCGATTGATTGTAGATTCGATACCTGTATCTAGCCAGGGCATATCTGCATGAAGAGTTTGAAGATCAACCCCTGTAACAGGCCAGGAAATTATCTTTCATTCTCAGGTCAGAGGTCTACGCCTGTATCCAGCCAGGAAAGTTATCTCGACCAATCTTTTGAAGTTCCAGATTCGATACCTGTATCTAGCCAGGGCATATCTGTGGGCGACTAATTCCAGATTTGACACCTGTATCTAGCCAGGGCATATCTGTGAGCGATAGATTGTAGATTTGATACCTGTATCTAGCCAGGGCATATCTGCATGAAGAGTTTGAAGATCAACCCCTGTAACAGGCCAGGAAATTATCTTTCATTCTCAGGTCAGAGGTCTACTCTTGTATCCATCCAGGAAAGCTATCTCGACCAATCTTTTGAAGTTCCAGATTCGATACCTGTATCTAGCCAGGGCATATCTGTAGACGACTACTTCCAGATTCGATACCTGTATCTAGCCAGGGCATATCTGTGGGCGACTAATCCCAGATTCGATACCTGTATCTAGCCAGGGCATATCTGTGAGCGACTGATCAGAGGTCTACGCCTGTATCTATCCAGGAAAGTTATCTCGATCAACCTTTTGAAGTTCCAAATTTGATACCTGTATCTAGCCAGGGCATATCTGTCGGCGATTAATTCCAGATTCGATACCTGTATCTAGCCAGGGCATATCTGCGAGCGATTGATTGTAGATTCGATACCTGTATCTAGCCAGGGCATATCTGCATGAAGAGTTTGAATATCAACCCCTATAACAGGCCAGGAAATTATCTTTCATTCTCAGGTCAGAGGTCTACGCCTGTATCCAGCCAGGAAAGTTATCTCGATCAACCTTTTGAAATTCCAGATTCGATACCTGTATCTAGCCAGGGCATATCTGTAGACGACTACTTCCAGATTCGATACCTGTATCTAGCCAGGGCATATCTGCAAGCGACTGATTAGAGGTCTACGCCTGTATCCAGCTAGGAAAGCTATCTCTACCAACCTTTTGAAGTTCCAGATTCGATACCTGTATCTAGCCAGGGCATATCTGTGAGCGATTGATTGTAGATTCGATACCTGTATCTAGCCAGGGCATATCTGCATGAAGAGTTTGAAGATCAACCCCTGTAACAGGCCAGGAAATTATCTTTCTTTCTCAGGTACGCAAGTTCTCGCTAAGGAATCTCTTACGCGATCGACATCTCCAGATGGCATCTTTAAGCCCATCTCCACAACTATCCATTACATTTCCAAATGGAATCTATAAGCCCATTCCCGACAAGATTTTGCCACATCTCTAGATGGCATCTATAAGCCCATCCTCCTATCCATCATCTCCCCAAATGGCATCTGTAAGCCCATTCCCGACATCACATTGCTGATACCACACTATGCGAGTGCAAATTTCTGGGCACTCTAGTGTTCAATCCTCTTCCACCTTCGGATCACGAAAGGCACGCAAGCCAATCTACATCCTCAGGTTTAAGAAGATTGAACAGGGGCAACTGTTGTACCCCAAAATTTGCCCTCCCATATTCTTCAAAGTTTGTCAAGAATCATCTTCAAATGGTTCAAGATTTCTCAAGGGTTGCACAGTCCAAATGCCTCCTAAGCCAGTCAAAATTAGGGTTTTGGTTCTTTCAAGGAAGTTGAGGTTTTCAATGGCTCAATCAAGTCTCATGGGCCTATATACATTGTCAAGCATCTACATGTCAAGTCTCAAGACTCATAATGTCAGATTGCACAGCCAAAAGCTCCATTTGCTTCACAGTCAACTGCAGGGGTAAAATGGTCATTTTACAGTCTAAAGTCAGAATTTTTGGTCAACATCTTATTTTAAGGTCACAATCATCATTTGATCAAGTCTTGATTATGATTCCACAAGCATGGCTCAAAAATCATCAATGATGCAAAAATTACTATTTTTGGACAGTAGAAAAATCAACTGTATCTTGACCAAGGCATAACTTTTTCATGGTTCATCAGAAAAATCCCATCCAATTCTCATTTTGAAGGGGATGACATTTCCTACAACTCATCTTCACATTCCAAGTCCAAGAAATTCTCTCACAAAAAGTTATCAATTTCTACATTATAGGTCAATTTCAAAAGTCAACAAAAATGCACTTTAAGTCAAAGACCATAACTTGAGATTGGTAAATCCAAATGACATGGGACCAAAGGCATTGGTTAGGGTACTTCAAGACCTTTCAAAAATGTCCAAGAACATGTTCATATGATCAAAATTGAGCCAGATATGCATTGGAGAAGTTGGGAAATTTTTGTGAATTTGCAAAAGTTAACTTTGCTCAAAACACATCATTTTTGCTAAAGGGCCTCAAATTCCTTCTTGAAACTTTATCCAAGGCCTATGCACGACCCATTAAGCTTAAATTGATTTATTTTCTTATTTTTTATTAATTAATTGGATTTTTAATCAATTTTAATTCATTTAATTAATTTAAAATGTAGGAAAATATCAAGACATGGTTTTTCAATCTTTTCATGAAGCAAACAAGCTCAAGGCAAGCTGGAAAATTCGTGTATCAATCAAGGACATCAAAATCTCCAAGTTTGGCAAGTTTTCTCAATCAAAAAGATGCAAAAAGATATGATTGAAAATCAAATATTGAAACATCAATTCCATGGATTTTTTGTCAAGGATTTAACCTAATTCCATTCTACTATATATGCACAAGCTAAACCTAATGCCTTGAACGTGAGAATTGCTGCAGAAAGCCATAGCCAATATTGAAAAAAATCAAGAAAAAGCCAAAACTGTTTTCCAGGTTCCAGGCCCTTTCAAAGCAATTTGAGGATTCAAACACATTGCTAGAACTCCCAGATACCTTTTGCAATCAAAATCACACGCCAGAGCTCAAGAAATCACCATTCACAGACCCACGGTTTGCTTAACTTTTTCAGAATCGAAACTCACATTTTATGCATCATTAACATGTTCTAATCATTGTTTTGCATTGCTTGGACCTTTACAAAGCTAATGGTATTGGTTAATTGCATTATAGTGTACAGAATCGTGAATCACCATTGAAGAATTTTAGGGTTCTTGAGGTCTCAAATTGGGGCTTTACAGCCCAGGAAAAATTAAGCTTCATGAAACCTATGGTTGAATTCGTCAAGGCCAGACGAATCAAACACCATGCTCGCGAAATATTTATGTGCATCAGGGACCTAATCGCTATTATTCGTGCTTGCAGGTTGTGGAGGTTAAAAACCCCCGCTATCTAATTTGTTTTGTTGCAGGCATAAGGAAGAAGACAATACGTGTTAGCATGTGATTAGCCCATTCAAATAGCGCGCGTAATTTTTGCTTTGTCCAGCATAATTGTTGTTTCTATATATTAATCTCATTAGTCATTATACTAACAAATACAGGCGCATGGCTCAGTGGATAGTGAGGTGGCTGGAAACCATTGGGACCTGGGTTCGATTCCCAGGTCCACCCCATATTTGTTTATATTTTTCACAACATAATCATGTGCAGGCATTCAAAAGTATTCCACCATATCCCTCAAACAATCAGGCGCCAGGTGGCCTCCAATGCAAATCCCATGGCTCATGTTGAAAGACTACCATGATCCTCAGTCAACAAACGCCTAGCCAATTCCCAAAGTCAAACAGGTTGGAGATCACAATGGGCTTCCAATTTCCAAATGAACCTCCATTCTGGGCCCATCACCCCCCTGGTTTTATTACTTCTTATTATTTTTATTTTCTTTCTTTTCTTTTAATAATTACTATTATTATTATTTAACTAACAAATAATTATTTTTGTAATTAATTCAGAAAACAATATTTTCTTATTACTATTATTATTTATTAATTTCTTTATTAATTATTATTTTGTAAATAAATACTAATATAATTTATTTAGTTTAATTAGGATAAATTTTAATCTTTTTCACAATAAATAAAATCAATCTAGAATTAGGTTTTTCTTTTGACCATTTTAATTCCTTTTATTTTATTTTCATTAAAACATAAAAAACACAAAAACACTTTTTTTTCTTGTAATTAATTAATTAATTAGTTTTAGGTTTAATTAAATGCAAAAAAAGGACAAAATGCCATTCTTTTCTCAAAAAAAGGGTCAAAACCCTAAGGACGTCCTGATTCAATTATTTCACGCGCATATTTATTTTTAATTTATTATTTTGATCATATTTATGTATCTGCTCCGAGGATATAATAGATAATTAGGACTTTTATCGCTTTCTTTATTTTCTCGCATTTATTTTCAAGGGTTATGTTTTTGGCGATGTAAATACCCGACGCCTTGTAATAGCGTAGATTTACTTTCCGCAATTTATTTTCCGCACAATTATTAACTGTTAATTATGCATGACAAGATTTTCCAGACAAATAAAATCAACCCGTAGCTCACAATGATACATGTGCAAAGATAATATAAATTGAATCCTGACACACATACACATGCCACTCCTAGGGTACGCCTCACTTGGTTGCCTCGACGTGGTCATTGAGTATAGGGTGTTTTAGAGGTCGCCCTCCTGTCTAAAGATCCAAGTTGCCTCGAAACGGTTGCCTCGGATAAAAAGGATCTAGGACATTAGGGTTACCGCTAAGGCGTCCTACTATTGCTTTGGTGACCACATGTCCCTATAATCGAATTGACCCGAAAACTCCAACGACCGTGCTACCTACTTCTCAATAGTGGGATAGTACTGTCTAAAGGACTCTTACACAGCTTAATTCCTTAGAGTAGGTAGATTTCTCCTGGGTACTTGCTCTTTCAAAAAACAAAAACAACTTTTCGCACCTACACTTTCAAAAAGTTTTCAAACAAATACTTCATACACTCTTGAGGACTGATACAAGAGTTACCTAGAAGTTTTCAAACTAAACTTTTTCAAAACCCACGAACACTTGAAAAGCAAACAATTTTTGAAAACATAGTGAGCAAGTACCTAAGATCCCGTGGATAACCACGGATAGAAAGGGTGCTAACACCTTCCCTTTCTATAAATCTACCTCCCGAACCGAGAAACATCTCGAAAAGGAATTTTGTTGTGCTTTTGTCCTTTCCATGTTGAAGAACATAAAAGACGATGGTGACTCTTGCTTACCGCGACATTTCGCGAACCAGCTGTAAAACAGTCAGTTCTATTCCCACCGATCATAGACAGTCTTCGGACCCTCAAGTGCTTCTGTGCCTGTCAAGATATCTGTGTGAAGTCCAGTGATTGAAGAAATTGTTACTCCCGAAGTTGAACCCTCTTCTGTTTTTGCTGATAAGGATAAGGGAATCGAAGAAGCGCCCGTCAGGACGAGGGCTCAGGCTTTGGTTATCCCCGAGACCACCCAAAAGGAAATGGAGGAAATCTTAAGGATAATTAAGAAGAGCGACTATGATGTCGTAGAGCAGATGGGGCAAACCCCTTCAAAAATCTCTATGATGGCTCTATTACTCTGCTCCGAGGCTCATGCCAAAGCATTGATCAAATTCCTGAAGACGGCGCATGTGCCTCAAGAAACTCTTACAGATCAGTTTCAAGAGTGTGTAGCCAGCCTTACAGCCGACAATGGTCTGGGCTTTTCTGATGTCGATCTAACGTCCAGGGGAAGAAAGCATAATGATGCGCTGCATGTTTTGGTAGAGTGCAGAGGGACCACACTTGCTCATGTTCTGGTTGATACCGGCTCATCTTCAAATGTCCTACCAAAGAAAGCATTGGACATATTGGACTGTGAAGGTTTAACATTAAAGCCCAGTAATATCATTGTTAGAGCCTTCGACGGTTCTAAGCGGATGGTTCACAGAGAGGTGGACATCCCAATTAAGGTGGGAACGGAAGTTTTTAACTCTACTTTTTATGTGATGGACATCCGTCCTTCATATTCATGTTTGTTGGGAAGACCATGTATCCACAACGTTGGGGCAGTCACTTCTTCTCTACACCAAATGCTAAAATACCTAGTCCAGGGTAAGATCATAACAGTTCATGGAGAGGAGGAGTATATGATAAGCCACCTTAACTCTTTCCGCTATGTGGAGTTAGATGGTGAATTCATAGAAACACCTTTCCAACACTTTGAAGTGGTTTCTCCTAAGGTTGCGGTAGCCAAGACAATGACTGATGCGCCCATCATTACCAAGCCTGTGTCCCGGATGTCATCCCTTAAATATGCGGAGGGTGTAATCAAGGAGGGAGGAAGTACAGTGTGGGGTCAGCTGCCAGATTTTCCTCACAAGACAGACAAGTTCGGATTGGGTTTCACTGCTGCTAGCCAGAAAGCTGTGCGTTGCTCCCGGGCTGGAGGACCACCCTTAAAGATCACTCATCACGGAGTTCATGCTTTAGAAGATGATGATGAAGAAGGAAATTTTGAATATTGGATCTTTTCAACCATTGAAGGGGGACTAAACAACTGGGAGGCGAAAGACTTCGTTCCCATTACTTTCATCAATCAGTAATTTATCTTTTGAACATTTCCTGTTTGGTTTGTAATAAGTTTTAAACAATTCGTACACTCTTTTTCCTTGTGCCTTACCCGGGGCATATAGGTCCATTTGTAAGGGCTTTGATTCTTCATTTTCATATGCCATTTTTAATGAATCATGGACGTTTTTCATCTGTAAACTTTTGTGTTCATTTTCTTCCCTTTTACATTTTATTTTGTTTAAGGATGGCTATCCCTTACACACACCCACACTCACAAAATGCAGGTACCCATCCACTCCGAATTCCATGGGTGACTATTCTGCTTTGGCCTTCAGTGACTCTAAAGATTTGGTCAATCATGCAGAGTACGAAGGTGATGAAGACTGTGAAGTGCCTGGAGAGTTAGCTAGACTTTTGCAACAAGAAGAAAGGGCTATTCTGCCCCGTGAAGAGTTGTTAGAGAATATCAATTTGGGAACAGAGGAAGACAGAAAAGAGGTTAAAGTGGGTGCCAACCTGGAGCCAAGTGTCAAAGAGCGCTTAGTTCAGCTGTTGAATGAGTTTGTTGAGATCTTCGCCTGGTCCTATGAAGATATGTCGGGACTAGATACAGATATTGTGGTTCACCGTCTCCCTACAAGAGAAGACTGTCCATCAATCAAACAGAAAGTCCGCTGAATGAGGCCCGACATTTCCGAAAAGATCAAAGCTGAAGTGATAAAGCAATTCAATGCTGGATTTCTGGCTGTTACTTCCTATCTATAATGGGTTGCTAACATTGTGCCCATGCCTAAGAAGGACGGCAAAGTCAGAATGTGTGTGGACTACAGAGACTTAAACAGGGCTAGCCCTAAAGATGATTTTCCACTACCACACATTGACATCTTGGTTGACAACACAGCTCAACACAAGGTATTCTCTTTCATGGACGGATTCTCGGGATACAACCAGATCAAAATGGCCCCCGAGGACATGGAGAAGACTACTTTTGTTACGCAGTGGGGTACCTTCTATTATAAAGTGATGCCATTCGGACTGAAGAATGTCGGGGCAACCTATCAGCGAGCCATGGTAGCTTTGTTTCATGACATGATACATCATGAAACTGAAGTCTACGTAGACGACATGATAGCCCGTTCACAAACAAAAGAAGAATACCTCGACCATCTGCAAAACCTGTTCATCAGATTGAAGGAGTACAAGCTCAGACTGAACCCTAGCAAGTGCACTTTCGGAGTCAGGTCCGGTAAACTTTTGGGATTTATCGTCAGTAACAAAGGCATCGAAGTTGATCCTGCCAAAGTCAAATCTATACAAGAAATGCCTGCCCCCCACACTGAAAAGGAGGTTAGAGGTTTCTTGGGACGCTTAAACTACATTACAAGGTTCATCTCTCACCTAACATCTACCTGTGAGCCAATCTTCAAGCTGTTGAAGAAAGATCAGGTGGTTGAATGGAATGATGATTGTCAAGTTACTTTCGATAAAATTAAGGAGTATTTGCTGGAACCTCCTATCTTAATGCCACCCGTTGAAGGAAGGCCTTTAATCATGTATCTAACCATTTTGGATAATTCAATAGGGTGCGTACTGGGCCAACATGACGAGTCTGGCCGAAAAGAGCATGCCATTTATTACCTTAGCAAAAATTTTACCGACTATGAGACTCGCTACTCATTGCTCGAGAAAACTTGTTGCGCTTTGGTATGGGCTGCTCGCCGGCTAAGGCAGTATATGTTGACACATACCACTTTGCTGATTTCCAAAATGGATCCGATCAAGTACATCTTCGAGAAGCCTGCTTTATCCGGAAGAATCGCTAGATGGCAGATGATCCTGACTGAGTATGATATCCAGTACACAACCCAAAAAGCTATAAAGGGGAGTGTACTAGCTGACCATCTAGCTCATCAAGCCGTCGAAGATTACCAATCTATGAAGTTCGACTTCCCTGACGAGGACATTATGACATTGGACAACGTTGAAGGTAACGGACCGTATGACGGACCTGAACAAGGATCCCGATGGACCCTGTACTTTGATGGTGCTTCAAATGCACTTGGTAACGGTATCGGTGCGATACTTATTTCTCCAGAAGGTTGCCACACACCTTTCACTTCCAGACTCTGCTTCAGCTGCACCAACAACATGGCCGAGTATGAAGCTTGTATCTTTGGTCTCAAGGCTGTAATTGACCTAGGAATCAAATCTCTGGTTGTATTCGGGGACTCAGCTTTGGTTATCAGTCAAATCAAAGGAGAGTGGGACACTAAACATCCTAATCTTATCCCATACAAAGAACATGTCCTGACATTGTTACCTCATTTCGAGCAGATTACCTTCGAGCACTTCCCGCGAGAAGAAAATCAGCTAGAGGATGCTCTAGCTACAATGTCTTCCATGTTTAAACTCAACTGGGATAATGAGGCTCCCCAAATCACCATCGAGCGAATGGAAGAACCTGCACATTGTCATGAGATTAATACCGAAGAAGTAGTGGAGCAACCCTGGTTTCATGAAATCAAAAGGTATCTCAAGACTCGAGAATACCCTGAAGGAGCTTCAGTCAACGACAAAAAGTTCTTAAGGAGATTTGCGGCCAAGTTCTTCCTAAGCAATGGTATCCTATACAAGCGCAGCCATGATTGTGTTCTGCTTCGTTGTGTGGACAAGGTTGAAGCTGAGCTGATCATGACTGAACTGCATAATGGCATATTTGGCACTCATTTGAGCAGACATATGATGCCTAAAAAGATTCTAAGGGCAGGCTACTACTGGTCTACCATGGAAGCTGACTGTCATCAATATTCCCGTACTTGTCACAAATGCCAAGTCTATGCTGACAAGGTACATATTCCTCCAGTTCCTCTCAATGTTCTAACAGCCCCTTGGCCATTCGCGATGTGGGGAATCGACATGATTGGAGAGATCAAGCCTACGACATCCAATGGGCATCGCTTCATCCTGGTGGCTATTGATTACTTTACCAAATGGGTCGAAGCAGCTTCCTTCGCCTCCGTTACAAAGAATGTGGTTGCCCGCTTCATCAAGCAGAACCTCATATGCCGGTATGTTATCCCCGACAGGATCATCACGGACAACGGTACAAACCTGAATAACACTGTGATCACCGCTCTATGCAAGCAGTTCAAAATTCAACATCATAATTCATCTCCCTATCGGCCAAAGATGAACGGTGTTGTTGAAGCTGCGAACAAACATATTAAGAAGATCATTCAAAAGATGACAGTCACCTACAAGGACTAGCATGAGATGTTACCGTTTGCTCTACACGGATATCGTACCACGACACGTACTTCAACAGGGGCAACCCCCTTTTCTTTGGTATATGGTATGGAAGCCATTTTACCTATGGAAGTTTAGATTCCCTCCTTGAGGATTATGAAGGATGTTGGTTTAAGTGAAGACGATTGGATTCAGACCCGGCTTGATCAACTTAATTTGATCGACGAGAAGCGACTTACTATTGTTTGTCATGGTCAGACGTATCAAAAACGGATGATCAGGGCTTTCAACAAGAAAGTCAGACGTCATGTATATCAAGTCGGAGATCTTGTAATCAAGCGAATCATCTTGCCGCAAAGTGATCCCAGGGGAAAGTGGAATCCTACCTACGAAGGACCATTTGTGATCAAAAACATCTTTTCTGGTGGGGCTGTGATTCTGACCAGCATGGACAGCGACGACCTGCCGCACCCTGCGAATGCAGACATAGTCAAAATTTACTACGCATAAACGACCCGACAAGTTGAAAACCCGAAAGGGAGACTTGGGCAAAAATGGGCATCCCGATGAATCGAAAAGCCGAAAGGGCAGTTCAGGCAAAAATTATGGATAAATAAAAAAATCTGTACACCCGGCAAGTTGAAAACCCGAAAGGGCGACTTGGGAAAAAAAGGGTTTCCCAGTGGACTGAAAACCCGAAAGGGAGGTCCAGGCAAAAGTTAGGGAATTAAAGCGTATGACTATGTCTCGTCAGATCACTTTAAGGATAATCTCTTCACGGACAAGCTCCAGGCTTCTGATCAATCCAATCATCTGCGAACGAAGCAACGAATGGACAAGATACTCAGAGTTATGAGGGCTATAGAAGAATGGGAACCCCATGGAATTGTTACACATAGCCATCTTTCTTTGTATAAATTTTTCTCATTTTTTATGACAACATTCTATTACTAGGATGTCTGTCTCCTTTGTACAAAATACTTACACAAAGTTAATACAAAGATACTTCAAAGTGCAGAATTTTGTTTGCCTTTTCTTTCTTTTTACACTTGTGTTTATTTGAAAACGTCCAATGATTTATTAAAATGAGCATATGCATTTGAATATAATCACTTCTTACAAATAAAACGAAATGAGAAAGGATAATTACTGATAGGTTGAAGGTATAGAAAGACGTATTTACGCTATTCTAGAGGAAATCCCCTACAGTATATCACCCAGATTCTCGACAAAGCTAAAACCTTGAAATACACATCCCCAGCGGAGTTCTCCTCAAACAACAAAACAGGAATCCCCAGTAGATTGGCATACAACCCGAACTTCTGATTTCCCCAGCAGGATAAGTATTCTCCCCACAAAGTTATTTCTCAGCAGAACGAAGATTCTTGTTCTCACTTCTACAAGTTGAAGCCTCCCAGGTTTAACTCCCCAGTAGAAATTGTCAGAGTTTTCCTTATTCCCCAGGAAAGTCATGAAGGATTCTCAATTCCCCACAGAGGTTGTCAAAACTTTTGTTAATCCCTACAAGTCACCAAGGATTTTCAATCCTCAGCAGCAGCCAAGGATTTTCAATCCTCAGCAGCAGTCAAGGGTTTATTTTCCCCGGCAGCAGTCAAAGATTTCATTATCTCCAACTATCAAGGATTTATTCTCCTCAGCAAGACGGCTACTCAGCTTACATGCACATCCATTACATTCACATATCATAAACATTGATAAGACACACCTTATTGCATCATACATATCATGCAACATAACTTTGTGTGTTTTAGCTAACATTTTACCCTTTTCAGGATAAGATTAAAAGCTACCTTTAACAGATGTTCAAGGATTTCAGATACAGTACAGATACACCCCAGACACGGCGGTCATTTTACTACTCATTTAGACTTCAGCAATCAGATATAGACTAGATACACTCCAGACACGGAAGCCATTCTACTTCTCATTCAGATTCAACTATCAACTTCAGGATCAGATGCACTCCAGACACGGAAGTCATTTTGTCACCTGTCCGGATCCCAGTTACAGTACGGATACATTCCAGATACGGAAGTCATTCTTCTACTCATACAGATCTCAATTTCAGATACAGTCCAGATACGCTCCAGACACGGTTGCCATTCTGTCACTCATTCAAACCTATTCCCCAGCCCAGAGATATTCCAGACACGGATGTCTTTCTGTCGCTTATTCAGATTTCAGATCTCAGATATAATACAGATACACTCCAGACACGACAGTCATTCTGATATTCATTCAAGAACCAAATACAATTACAGCTTGGATACGCTCCAGACACGTACGTTATTCCTTTGCTCATACAAATCAAATCTCCAGATACAACTCAGATATGTTCCAGACACGGATACCACTCTGACGTTCATTCTCCTGATTTTCAACAAACAATTTCGGATGGCATCTTTAAGCCCATCTCCAACAATATTCTACCATCTCCAAATGGCATCTTTAAGCCCATTCCCTCATCTACATTTCGATGAGTGCAAATTTACGGGCACTCTAGTGTCCAATCATCTTTTACCTTCGAGTCACGAAAGGCCAAACTCGCCAATCTAACTCTTCCAGTTCAAGAAGATTGAACAGGGGCAACTGTTGTACCCCAAAATTTTCCCTCTCATTTTATCAACATTTCTCATCACAAGGCTCTTTGAACTCAAGACCAAGCTAGGGTTTGCTCTGCTCAAGACATCTCCTTGCACTGTTGACCTAAATTAGGGATTGAGTTTGCACAGGGATTTTCTGACTTACAATGCCCAAAATGACTTTCATACTTCATGTTGGACTCATAAGTTTGTCCATACCAAGTTTCAAGCTTTGAATCAAATTTTTGCCCAATCAATTGGACAGTTGACCTAGAAATCAGTTGTATTAGGGGAAAAGTCAATTGTGGCCAATTTACAGTCAAACCTCATGAATTTTGACCCACATCAACATTATAGACTCATATGAACCATTTGATCAAGTTTGGACCACAACTCCACAAGAAATTTGATCAGATCACCAAAAGGGCAAAATGGTCATTTTTAGGGTTTTGACTGCACAAGGGCAATTTCTGATTTTTAACCTAGCCAATGGAAAATTGGGTTCAAGCATGGACTCAAGGACTCAATGGAATAATCTTGACCTATTCACAAGGTTCAAAAGATCTCAATTGCATTGGATTGACAAATGAATTTTTCAGTCAACTGATCAAATTTTGACTGTACACTGAAAAGTCAAACTTTATCTTTTTGGTCAAAATCAAGTGCCAAGGGTCATTTTTCATCAAAATGTGTCAAAACATGAAACTTGTTCATCAAGAAACCCATTTTTGCAAATTAGGGTTTAAAGTTGAAAAATTTTCATAACTTAGAATTTTTCTAAGTTATGAAATTTTCTTAATTTTTCCTAACTTTGCCCAACATTTTCACCATGATGCATTTGGATTCAAACAAAACTTCCAACATGAAAGTTGTATTCCTCCACAAAGTCTACAACTTTTATTCACAAAGTTTTCCCAAAAGAAGCTTGGATCTCAAGTTATGATTTTTGGAACAAGGGTCCCTAAAACTTTTAACTTAGAGAAATTTTGCCCTAGTTTAGGCAGGATTTTGACCTATCTTCTTGGCCATTTTTCACATAGTTCCACTTGGAATATCAATTTTCATTTCAAATATGGAATGTATGGCATGTTGCAAGCTTTCCAAAATGTCCAAGAACTCTCCAAACTCATTTGTGGTTAGGGATAATCGAAGGCTTGAAGTTAGCAAAAACTCACTTTTCATCCATGGCATGTTCATATTCATACAAGTTGCAAATTCAAATCAGCTTGCTTTGCACTAGATTACATGCCTCTAAACCATTCCACACTCAATAATTTAATGCAAATCCATTGGTCTAAGACATTGTTTTGGTCATTAGGGCATTACATACAAAATTAATCCCTAAATGGTAAAAGGTGCATTACCATTTTTGCAAAAGCATGCTTTATGTCAAAACCACAATCCTAGAGCATTGAGCAAGATCTTGTGCAGCAATTCAGATCCACAAACTTGAGGGGCCAAGGGAAAAGTGTACAAGCATATGGATAGCCTATACAGGCTTGTTTCAATCACTTCACACATTTTGCTTCATAAACAAGAAACATGTCCAAAACACTAGAACTTGAACATCTGTGGAAAATAACTTGTAAAAACATTTGAATCATCTTTCTCACACCTCTCTGATCCAGAAACACGATCTCTTGAGCCTTCAAACATCCCATAACAAGAAATTACCTCCCATTGGAAAAACAGGGCAACATCTGCAACTTGACTTCCATAGCACAATTTGCTCGTGCGTTTTGGCCCAAACCTGTTCAAACACCTTCCATTCCATCCATCCAAGCTATCCCAAACCTTAAACACCAACTGTAACTCCATTTACAGGGTTTGCCATTTTCATTTTGAGCTTGTACAGGTTGAGTTTTGTAGGCTTGTTCAAGCATATTCAAGACAAGCAGGGTATTGGTGAAGGTCAAGTGAAGTTCAAGGAAGCTCCCTGACATCTCAAGCCTTGTTGAAAAGCTCCCCATTGCCATACACGAAGTCAGCTGAAACAGGTTTTTATCAACTTCCTATCTCTCTATTTAGGAACATTTAGCCTTAGATTTGTGAATAAGAAATGTAGTATTCATAGCCATGAAGCTGTACATATGCTCAATTTTCATTTTTATTAAGCGTGCTAAGAGAATTTGGTCCATGAACATTCTGAAAAAACTAGGTTAGGATTTGGGGCCAGAGAAATTCTCTCTGGTCTTTGAGAGTTAGGACAAGTTGTTTATATAGTTAGATTCGTCTTGAAAAGCTCTACAACTTTGATGTTATGTGTTTTTGCAATAGAGCTCGTATACAGGATCTGGCAATTGTACAAGGCGCGCGCGTTTTTGAAAGTCAGAGGTTGAAGATGAAGTGGCTTGGGTTGGGCTTTGGTCCTTTCACTATTGACACCCCCTTTTACTTTTTGCACCCACTGGCCCAATTTCTTGATATTTTATATTTTTGCATTTTTATTTTTATTTCTTATTTTATTTTATTATTCCCAAATATAAAAAATACTCAAAAATATTTTTATAGATTTTTCACATTTATTTTGTATTTTATTTTCATTTTTACTAACATAAAATTAATTTATTGATTATATACTTTTATTTTATTTATTGAATACTTAAAAATAATATATAAATCATACTTTTATTTTATTCTTTATTTTATTCACAGTAAATAATAATTTTCTAATGTATTTTTATTTTTTGCATATATTTTATTTTTATTTTTTGTACATAATTAATATAATTAATATATATACACTTTTTTTTTATTTAATAAATACTTGAGAATAAAAACATAAAAAAAAAATAATATATAATTTTTTTATTATTATTATTTATACTTAAAATAATACCTTTTTCTAAATATATTTATTTTTTTGTATATACATTATTTTATATTGTATATAAATAATGTAATTAATATATTTATTTTCTTAAAGAAAAGATTAGGGTTTACCCTTAATAAAAAAATAATAATCCTTTATTTTTCCTTTCTTTAAATATTTTTTACATACATAAACCAACAAAAAAATCTTTTGGCATAATTCATATTATTTTGTATATTTATTTATTTTGTTTCTTTAAATATTGTCCATTTAATATTTATGCCATTGGATTCAATTTGGATGTAATAGTAAATTAGGGTTTATATTTCTTGTCAAATAATCCCCATTCAAAGATTGTACCCCCATCCCTATAATCATGTTGTAATAGCTTAGACTTTTAATTCTCGCACTTTATGCTTTCAATTATGCCATGATTAGAGATTAGGGTTTGTATGCAAAATTCCAAAATCAACAAGCAGCTTGACCTAATACAAAGACAAAAATGCATGAAAATCAATACACAATACACACTTTCACCCCTAGGGTTACATCCACTTGTTGCCTTAAAAATGGGCCATGTTATGCATGTTGGGTACTTTGGCAAAACAAAAACAAAACAAAAGATCATAGTCCCTCGATGACGTTATCCTGGTTGCCTAAACAAAATGATCTAGTCCCTCGGAAAATTTGCCAAAAAATACTTAACATAATTGCTATCATGGTCTGTACGATGACCCGCGCCTGCCCCGTTTAACATCCTAATACAAGGTTGTTCACCAAATGCAATGGTGAAACAACACTGTCAAAAGGGTTAAAAATATATAGGAAAGATCTTTGAGTAAAATAGGGTAGATAACTCTTGGTTACTTGATCAAACTTGCAAAACATCCTTGCTCTTTTCAAAACACATTTCACAACACAATTTCAAAACATTTCCCAAATCAAACTTTCAAAACATTGAAATCTTTTCAAAAGATAAATACACCTTTGTATACATTCAAACAAGAATCATTATAAAGGTTGCCACAATGATGGCCTCTTTTGAAAACATCTTTCAAAACCACACACAAAGCACCATTTCAAACAATTGAAAAGCAAAAGCAAGTGATCTAAACAAGTAACTAAGAGCCAATGGATAACCATGGATGAAAAGGGTTCTTGCACCTTCCCTTTTCATAATCTACTCCCCGAACCCAATAAAACATCTCAAAGGTCTTTCCTGTGCATTTTGACCTTTCCTTAGGATAAAATGAAAAGTCGGACACGACTCTTGCTAAACCGAAACATTTGCGAATACAAACGCAAAACCTCAAGTCAGTTCTCCCACCGTATCACAGATGCCATTTGGAGATTGGTGACGAGAGGATGGGCTTAAAGATGCCATCTGAAGGAGTGTCGATCGCATAAGAGATTCCTTAGCGAGAGCTTGTATACCTATTGTTGTGGAAGATTTCGCTGGGGGAGTCTGATCTTTGTTGAGATTTAGGAACTTGCCTGTATTTTAACTGAGAGAACATCTCTACTGAGTTTTAAGAACTTGTCCGTAATTTAACTGAGGGGGAAACATCTTCATCGAGATTTAAGAACTCGCTCGTAATTTAACTGAGAAAACTCTGCTGAGATTTAGGAACTCATCTGTACTTCGACGGAGGAACTTTGTCGAGATTTAGGACCTTGTCTGTAATTCAACTGAGGATAATTCTGTTGAGATTTAAGAATTGGTCAGTAGTTCGACTGGAGGGAAACATCTTCATCGAGATTTAAGAACTTGCCCGTAATTCAACTGAGAAAACTCTGTTGAGATTTAGGAACCTGTATGCAATTCGACGGAGGACTTTGTCGAGATTTAGGACCTTGTCTGTAATTCAACTGAGGATAATTCTGTTGAGATTTAAGAACTGGTCAGTAATTCGACTGAGGGAAACATCTTCATCGAGATTTAATAACTTGCCCGTAATTCAACTGAGAAAACTCTGCTGAGATTTAGGAACTCGTCTGTAATTCGACGGAGGAACTTTGTCAAGATTTAGGACCTTGTCTGTAATTCAACTGAGGATAATTCTGTTGAGATTTAAGAACTGGTCAGTAATTCTACTGAGGGAAACATCTTCATCGAGATTTAAGAACTCGCCCATAATTCAACTGAGAAAACTCTGCTGAGATTTAGGAACTCGTCTGTAATTCAACGGAGGAACTTTGTCGAGATTTAGGACCTTGCCTGTAATTCAACTGAGAAAAACTCTGTTGAGATTTAAGAACTTGCCAGTAATTCGACTGAGGGAAACATCTTTATCAAGATTTAAGAACTTTCCCGTAATTCAACTGAGAAAACTCTGCTGAGATTTAGGAACTCGTCTGTAATTCGACTGAGGAACTTTGTCGAGTTTTAGGACCTTGTCTGTAATTCAACTGAGAATAATTCTGTTAAGATTTAAGAACTGGTCAGTAATTCGACTGAGGGAAACATCTTCATCGAGATTTAAGAACTCACCCGTAATTTAACTGAGAAAACTCCGTTGAGATTTAGGAACCTGTCTGTAATTCGACGGAGGAACTTTGTCGAGATTTAGGACCTTGTCTGTAATTCAACTGAGGATAATTCCGTTGAGATTTAAGAACTTTTCAGTAATTCGACTTGGATAAAAAGCTTCCTAGATTTGAATTTTATGAGAATTTAACTGCATCCTTCCTGAAAAGTAAAGGTTAGTTGTATGTAATGCATGATATGTATCAGGCAATGATGTTCTCAAAATAAATGAGATTGTGTTGTATGATGCGTATATGCATGTGTCATTATGTATGAAAGTGTGATGTTTTCAGCTGGGGAAAATAAATCCCGGATAGCTGCTGGAGAAAAGAGTTGAATTCTTCGTTTCCGCTGGGGATGGCGAACGAAGATGATTGTGAGAATAAACCTACAGGAGAGGAAAACTCCGTTGGGGGATAAACTGATGAGGAAATTAACTCTGTGGGGAAGAGATGCTCTGCTGAGGATTCCACCGAAAATTTCCGCTGGGGAAGAATTACCGTTGCTGGTGATACCGAATCCTATTGGGGATTGAATTCTTGTTTGTGAAAGGAAAGAACTCCGTTGTGGATGATCCTTCCGTTGCGACTTCACCGGGGATAAGCTTTTAGACTCTAATGGGGATAATCCTTTGAGATCTGTTGGGGACAATCTTCCAAAGTCTATTGAGGATGGTTCTCCAAATTCCATTGAGGAAGCTTTTTCAGACTGCGCTGGGCAAAGTTTCAAACTCCACTGGGGATATTTTGTATTCTACCGGGGAATATTAAGACCTTTCAGTGCTGATGGTAGATAAACTTTGCTTGGGGAGAATACTACCAATTCATTCACAGTTGCAAGTCTCAGCTGGGGAGAGCTATCATTATTGTCTTACTTTGCGGGGAGTGAAAGTACTTTAGCCATATTCTTCAGCTGAATCTACCTTTGTACCTGGTGGATAAAGCATCTGTAAAGCTTGGACAATTCCTATTGCCCCTGTTTCTGATATTACCAGTAATCGTCTTTTGTTTCGCATGTAAATATTTATGAGCAGCAATTAATGTCAAATGCATATATCAAAAATGAACATTGGACGTTCTTTGCAAAACAAAACAGAAAAAGAAAAAACAGTTTGAAATTTCTCTGAAAATGAATTGTATAGATTTTGAAGTTTGGCATGTAAATAGGCGTTTTTGTACAAGAGGCTGACGTCCTAGTAAGAGAACACCGCCGAATAATAGGATTTACACCATTTGTGAAAAACTAAACAAAACAACTATGTGAATAATCCCACTGGGTTCCAACTCTGCTATTGCCTTTTGTTGTACCCCCAAAATTTTCCCTCTCATTTTATCAACATTTCTCATCACAAGACTCTTGGAACCCAAGACCAAGCTAGGGTTTACTCTGCTCAAGACACCTCCTAACATTGTTGACCTAAATTAGGGTTTGAGTTTGCACAGGGGTATTTTGACATAAAATACCCAAATTGACTTTCATACTTCATGTTGGACTCATAAGTTTACCCATACCAAGTTTCAAGCCTTGAATCAATTTTTTGCCCAATCAATTGGACAGTTGACCTAGAAATCAGTTGTATTGGGGGAAAAGTCAACAGTGGCCAATTTACAGTAAAACCTCATGAATTTTAACCCACATCAACATTATGAACTCATGTGAACCATTTGATCAAGATTGGACCATAATTCCACAAGAAATTTGATCAGATCACCAAAAGGGCAAAATAGTCATTTTTAGGGTTTTGACTGTACAAAGGCAATTTTTGACTGTTTGACCTAGCCAATGGCAAATCAAGCTCAAACATGGACTCAAGGACTCAACAACATTATCTTGGCCCATTCAACAAGTTCAAAAGATCTCAAGTGCATAGGATTGACAGATGAATTTTTCAGTCAACTGATCAAAATTTGACTATACACTAAAAAGTCAAACTTTGACTTTTTGGTCAAAATCAAGTGCCAAGGGTCATTTTTCATCAAAATGTGTCAAAATATGAAACTTGGTCATCAAGAAACCCAAAATTACAAATTAGGGTTTGAAATTGAAAATTTTCATAACTTAGAAATTTTCTAAGTTATGAAATTTTCTTAATTTTCCCTAAGTTTGTCCCATATTTTAACCAAGATGAAAATGGATTCAAACAAAACTTACAACATGAAATTTGTAGTCCATCACAAAGTATACAACTTTTATTTACAAAGTTTTTTCAAAAGAAGCTTGGATCTCAAGTTATGAGTTTTGGAACAAGGGTACCTAAAACTTTTAACTTAGAGAAATTTTGCCCTAGTTTAGGCAGGATTTTGACCCATCTTCTAGGCCATTTTTCACATAGTTCCACTTGGAGTCTCAAGTTTCATTTCAAATATGGATTATAGTACATGTTTCAAGCTTTCCAAATTGTCCAAGAACTCCTCAAACACATTTATGGTTAGGGAGAATCGAATGCTTGAAGTTGGCAAAAACTCACTTTGTAACCATGGCCAATACATGTTCATACAAGTTACAAAATCTGACCAAGATAGCTTTGTACTTGATTACAGGTTTCTAAACCAATTTACACTCAAAAATTGAATGCAAATACATTGGTTAGAGGCATTGTTCTGATCAAGGGAGCATTATACAATGAATAATTCCATTTTGGGCATAAAGATAACACTTCCATTTACATAAAGCTTGCTTTATGTCAAATTCCATTTCTTGAGCCATACACCAAGCCCTTTACTGCAAACAAGGCTCCCTAATGTCAGGAAAAACTTAACCACTTTGTGCAGCTAGGTTAGAAGCCAGTACAGCCCTTGCATTGTCAACTCTTCCTTTTTACTTCAAAACCAAGTCATTGTGCAAAAAGGACATAAGACACACATCTAATAAAATCAACTTAAGCCAACATTTGAAACAAGTTTTACACATCCTTGTAAGCCAGAAACACGAGCCAATCATCCCTCAAACACCCTTGAACACTAAAACAACAAAAACTTGCAAAACAAGGCAGTTGCTGCAACTTGAGTGCCATAGCTCATTTTGCTCGTGTGTTTTGCTCCTTTCCACTTCAAACACCTTCCATTCAACTCACTCAAGCTATACCAAACCTCCATTGCCAACTGTAACTCCATTTACAGTGTTCATCATTTTTGTTTGGAAGCTTTGCAGGTTGAGTTCTGTAGAAAGATTTAGGCCACTTCAAAACAAACTAAGCATTGGGAAAGATCCATGGAACATCAAGCAAGCTCAAAAGAACCTCAGGCCTCACTGAAAGTTGTTGCATTGCCATACTCGTGTCCAACTGAAACATGTTTTTCATCAACTTCTATCTCTCTATTTAGGAACATTTAGCCTTAGGTTTGTGAATGAAAGATGTAGTACTCATTGCCCTGAAACCATACATATGCTCAGTTTTCATTTATATTAAGCATGCTAAGAGAATTTCATCCATGAACTTTCTGAAAAAACTAGGTTAGAAATTAGGGCCAGAGAAATTCTCTCTGGTCTTTGAGAGTTAGATTATGTTTTTTATATGGTTAGAATCGTGGTTTGATGCTCTACAAGTTTCATGTTTTGAGTTTTGTCAATAGATCACAAATACAGAATATACGAGTTTGTGTACAACAGGCGCGCGTTTTCAAAAGTCTGGAGGAAGAAGATGAAGCTGATGGGCTGGGCTTGACTTTTTGTTTCTAACACCTTCTTTTTCAGTTTCACACCCCCTGGCCCAACTTCTTGTATTTTTATTATTTTTGCATTTTAATTTCATTTCTGACTCTACCATTTTATTTCCAAACATAAAAAATGCATAAAAAATATTTTCATAATTTTTTATATTTATTTGGTATTTATTTTAATTATTACTAGCATTAAAACATTTTATATACTTTTATATTATATTGTTTAAATTTAAAAATAAAGTAAATAATACTTTTATTTTTATTTTTTAATTTTATTCACATTGGAAATATTTTCTTGAATATATTTTATTTTTGTAAATACTTTACTTTATTAAAAACATAGAATAAAAATATAAAAATAGTACATTTTTATTTTTATTGTTATTTTATACTAAAGAACACTTTTTCTCAATATATTTTTATTTTTGTACATATTAATATATTTTTGTATATAAATAATATAATATTATTTTCTTTAAGGAAAATTAGGGTTTACCCCTTTATTAAATAAAATCAATCTTTTTTTTTATTTTTATTATTTACACTTTTTTTCACATTAAAAAAATGCTTTACATACATAAACAAATAAAAACTTTTTTTTTTGCATAATACATTTTTATTTAATATTTGTTTATTTTCGCCATTTAAATATTGTACATTTAAATATTATGCATTGTAAATTCAATTTGGTTGTAATAACTTAGGATTTAAATTTCTTGCAAAATAATCCCCTATTCAAAATTGTACCCCCCTCCCTATATCAAAGTTGTAATAGCTTAGATTTATTTTTACGCACTTAAATGCTTTCCATTATGCCATGATTAGAGAATTAGGGTTTGTATGCAAAAATTCAAATCAACAAATAGTTTGACCTAATCAAAGACAAAAATGCATGAAAAATAAACACAATGCACACTTGCACCCCTAGGGTTACAATCCACTTGTTGCCTTCAAAAAATGGGTCATGGTGTGCATGTTAAGTACTTTGACAAAACAAAAACAAACAAAAGATCATAGTCCCTCGATGACGCTATCTGAGTTGCCTAAACAAAATGATCAAGTCCCTCAAGAAAATTGCCAAAAATACTTAGCATAATTGCTATCATGGTCTATACGATGACTCGCGCCTGTCCCGTTTAACATCCTAACACAAGGTTGTTCACCAAATACAATGGTGAAACAACACTGTTAAAAGGGTTAAAAACATAAGAAATATCTTTGAGTAAAATAGGGTAGATAGCTCTTAGTTACTTGATCAAAAGCTTGCAAAAACATCCTTGCTATTTTCAAACACACTTCACAACACAATTTCAAAACCCTACTTTCAAACATTGAAAACTTTTCAAAAGACAAAAACACCTTTGTATACATTCCAACAAGAATCATTACAAAGGTTGCCACAACGATGGCCTCTTTTCAAAACATCTTTCAAAAACACACACAAAGCACCATTTCAAACAATTGAAGAGCACCATTTCAAACAATTGAAAAGCAAAGCAAGTGATCTAAACAATTAACTAAGAGCCCATGGAAAACCATGGATGAAAAGGGTGCTTGCACCTTCCCTTTTCATAATCTACTCCCCGAACCCAAGAAAACATCTCAAAGGTCTTTCCTGTGCTTTTTGACATTTCCTTAGGATAAAATAAAAAGTCAGTGGCGACTCTTGCTAAACCGAAACATTTGCAAACACAAACGCAAAATCCCAAGTCAGTTCTCCCACCGTATCACAGAACTGGAGACTCTGCTGGGGAAAAATTCTAAAAGTGGATTAACCTTAGGGTTTAGATCACCCTTGCATGCTTACCTTGATTGCTTTGATTGCTTTACATTTGGTTCTTTTGTTTGGGCTTGAAATCCTCTACCCGGATTTGGGGAAACATTCATAGGTAAATAGTAATACGTTGTGGAAACTATGTGGGGTATACCGACATGGTTAAAGCAATAGCTATATTAGTGTGACATATTTGTGAGTACCGGTAGCCTTTGAGTCAATCAAAGAGAATACGGGGCCGCTGAGTGATGTCATGAAGCACTAATGAACTCTTAGAACCTTACTTGACCATCTTGGCCTTTTTTAGGAGTAGTGAGATGACCGGCTTTGGTGCAGTCCGAAGTTGGTAGATACTCGATACTACACTCATTGAGGGTTGTTTTCTTGGAATATTTTAGTCGCCAGTTAAGTGGCTAAACCAAAACAATGAACATAGAAAATAATCCAGTGATATTGAGCTCCTCAGAACCCAGTTACTATTTATAGGACAGGTTGAGTCAACTAACTTCAAGAGGGTACTTACCTATGAAACCTCGTGCAAGCCTGAAATTAGGGTTTTGTGTGACTTGTGTGTACATGTGCTTGTACATACATCATAAACATCATAAAGCATCATATGCATCCACTAACTATTTCAAGGTTCGGATCTTCATCTTTGTTCTTGTTTTGTAGGTCATGGAATCTCTTCGCAGGAAAACAATTCAAGTCAACCTTGTGAGAATCCCTCCTCAACTCAAGGAGCTTACTTCCAAGATTCCAGAGAATTCTCTTTTCAGTGAAAGACATGGTAGACTTCTCAACTTGGTCAACTCCAACATTGAATAAGACATGGTGAAAGTTCTCTTCCAGTTCTTTGACCCCTTACACCATTGTTTCACATTCCCTGATTACCAACTAGTACCTACTTTGGAGGAATTTTCTCAACTCCTGATAATTCCTATTCTTCATCAACTACCCTACAACGGTACGGAAAAAGAACCAAAACCTGAAGATGTTGCTCAAGTATTACACTTGCAACCATCTGATATCAAAGGACATTGGGAAACCAGGAGTGGTGTCAAGGGTTTCTTGGCAAAGTTTCTATTTGAGAAGGCACAAGACTGCTGGAACTCTCTAGATCTACAAGCTTTTGAAGAGATTGTAGCACTTCTCATCTATGGGTTGGTCTTATTCCCAAACCCTGATCAACTTATAGATGTGAATGCTGTCAAGATTTTCATATCCCGGAATCCTGTGCCTACATTGCTTGGGGACATCCTACACTCATTTTACACACGAACAATGAGGAAAAGAGGTGTTCTCATGTGTTGTACTCCTCTCCTAGCAAGGTGGTTTATTTCTCACCTTCCACAGTCAATTTTGAAGAATGAGCAGGGTTTAAGGTGGTCACAACGGTTGATGACCCTCACACATTCTGATGTTCATTGGTGTTCTCGGTCCAGAGAAAATGTCATCATCATTGATCGTTGTGGGAAGTTCCCTAATGTCCCACTACTTGGCATTAGGGGAGGCATTACCTACAACCCCTGTTTAGCTTTAAGACAGTTTGGATATGCTCGGAGGGATGTCCCTCATGACATGTTGATTCCTGACTTGGTTTTTGACTTCGACAACGATGCGTAAGGACTTCGACAAAGGTTCATCCGAGCTTGGAGGATGCCCAACAAAGTGGATAGTAAGACACTGGGGCACAAGAATTCCATGCCCCTTGATCCTTATCTCAAGTGGGTACGAACCTGCGCCCAGAATCTTATGATGCCATATCCTCACATTCTCCCCGTGATCAAAGAGCCTGTTATGGAAGGAGAGGTTCCATACACCCTCCTACATCCAGACATGCCAACATCATTGGAAGAATTACAAAAGAGTTGGATCCAACTCAAAGAAGAACGGAATACTTTTGAAGCCAGCTTTTATGCCAGTGAGAAGAAGGTTTTGGAGCTTACCCGTCGACTTCATGAGGAGGAAACTCTCAACACTTACATCGCACCAAAGAGGATGCGCAATGTCTTTTTACATTAAGAATTTTGTAATATTTTGCCCATGGGGCACTTATGTACTAACAAATTTCTTCTTAATATGACGTGTGTTCTTTTGTTTGCAACAAATTTGAATTTTCTGAATCCTTTAATGCATTACATGAATAACATATCATTCATTATATGCATAAACAGGTCTTCACACCAGGTTTCCTTATCTCTCTGTTGTTTATTTCAGCAAGATGGATTTGGAGCAGACGGTTAAGGATCTGCAAGCACAGAATGCTCAATTCTAGCAACTCCTCATGACCTTAGCAAAGGGTCAAGAGGACCTTAAAGCACTGTTGGAGAAAGATAAAGAGAAAAAGAAGAAAAGACCTGGTGTAGTCATCATGGGAAGAAGGTTTGAAAGCAATGCTATAAAAATTCTCGAGTTCCCCTCAACGTCTGATGAAGGGGTTGGTAAAGGAAAAGGAACAGCGATGCCTTCTGAATCTGAAGTTGAAGGAGAAGAAGAGGAAGAGGAAGAAGACGAAGATTACTCCGAACAGCAATATCCCCCGGCGGATGTTAAGTTTAAAAATCTTGAGGATAGGTTGGCAGCCATGGAGTTGCAAAGGGTACCTGGTTTAGATTTCGAAGAACTAGGGTTGGTCACTAGGATCGTCATTCCTCCCAAGTTCAAAGTTCCTACATTTGCAAAGTATGGCGGTTTGTCATGTCCAAAGATGCATCGAAGATCCTACATCCGAAAGATCCAACCCCACTCATCTGATAAGGATCTTTGGGTCCATTTTTTCCAAGATAGTTTGTCAGGCACACAATTGGACTGGTTCTATCAACTCGAGAGATCGGAGGTTCATAACTGGGAAGACTTAGCTGCTGCTTTCTACCGACAATACCAATACAACGCTGATTTAGTGCCTACTCGTACTCAACTACAAAGTATGGGCATGGCTTCTAAAGAAGGATTTAAAGAGTATGCCCAGAAGTGGCGTGATCTGGCTGGAAGGGTGCAGCCACCATTGTCGGATAGAGAGCTGGTTGACATGTTTTTAGGGACCCTGTCCGGCCCTTTCTTCAATCATTTAATCGGGAGTTCCTCTGCGGGATTCACCGAACTAATTCTGACCGGTGAAAGGGTCGAGGCCAGCATTAAAAGTGGTAAGATTCAGAAAGATTCCTCCGCGTCCACTGCTATTAAGAAGACCTTCCCAGCTAAGAAGGAAGCCTCTGTTGTTTATTCTCAGAAAAGTCAAGTAAGAACCAAGCGCCGACCAACAGTAGGGGCAGTGATGATTCAAAACTCTTTAAATGATCAACCTCGCAGCAATCAGCCAAGATCTAATCAGCAACAGGTAGAAAGGCTACAACGGCAGTTCACCCGAATCAACATGACACCGGCTCAAGTACTCCCTCATTTGTTAAAGCTGAATCTTACCAATTTGAAGGAAGCGCCAAAGAACCCCAATACCTCTTCCCCTTATTACCACTCCAATGCAAAGTGTGCTTACCACTCTGACAGTGTAGGGCATGATACCAACAACTGTTGGGCTCTTAAGAACAAAATCCAAGACCTGATTGACGCCAAGAAGGTAGAATTCGGCGCGCTCGAAAAACCAAATTTGATTTCTGCCCCAATGCCCAAGCACGGTCATAATGTTCATGCCGTTATGGAAGATCTTCATGTTACCAATGTTGTTGACCTTTTGACTCCCTTACCAGTGATTAAAGTGAATTTGATGAGAGCCGGGATATTCCCAGGCTGTGGAAAAAACTGTTACTTTTGTTTAAACATACGAGCTGACTGCCCAATGTTGAAATCAGGTATCCAACGCTTGATGGATACCCAAGAGATACTCTTCCAAAAGACTCATATTGATACCTTCACTCCTGTTACTCCTGCTACCTTTGTTACTTCAACCAATTACATTGCAATAATAACCATCTCCGACAATCTTCCCAAGGCTTGCAAAAGGCCTGTCAAGATTACGCCTGATCCTAAGTTTGTGCCGTTAAAAATCACCATGTCGGGGCCTGTCCCGTATCAATCTAACAAGACGATACCATGGAACTACGGAGGAGAAATCTTCTATCATGGTATCAAACAGATTGAATCAGTCCAAGAGAATTCTGATGATGAAACCCCTGATATAGGGAACATTGCAGGAACAAGCAAGATAACTCGCAGCGGACGGATTTTCTCTCTAGAGATTGCTCCCCCCTGAGCAGTTTTCGGACCCTCGAAAGCTTTTGTGCCTGTTAAGCCATCTGTGCAAGGCCCGATAATTGAAGAAATTGATGTACTTGAAGTTAGACCATCCATTGACACTACCGATAAGGGTAAGGGGATTCTAGAAGCGCCTGTCAGGACGAAGGCTCATACTGTGGTAGTCCCCAAGACCACCCAGAAAGAAATGGAAGAAATCTTGAAGATAATCAAAAAGAGCGACTACGACGTCATGGAACAACTAGGGCAGACCCCTTCCAAAATCTCCATGTTGGCTCTCATACTCTGCTTTGAGGCTCATGCTAAGGCCTTAATCAAATTTTTAAAGACAGAACACGTGCCTCAAGAAACTTTGGCTGACCAGTTTCAAGAGTGTGTGGCCAGCCTTACTGCTGATAACGGTCTTGGTTTTTCCGATGCTGATTCGACCCCTAAAGGAAGGAAGCACAACGAAGCGCTACATGTCTCAGTAGAATGCAGGGGAACCACCCTTGCCTGTGTCCTAGTTGATACTGGTTCATCCTTTAGTGTGCTACCGAAGAAAGCGTTAGACCATTTGGACTGTGAAGGGTTAGTGCTAAAGCCAAGTAATATCGTGGTTAGGGCCTTTGATGGGTCCAAAAGAATGGTTCACGGAGAGGTTGACATTCCTATCAAAGTGGGCACAAAAATTTTCAACTCCACCTTTTTATGTGATGGACATTCTTCCTTCATATTCGTGTTTGTTGGGAAGGCCGTGGATCCACTATGTTGGGGCGGTTACCTCCTCTTTACACCAAATGCTAAAGTATCCTGTTCAGGGTAAGATTATAACGGTGCACGGTGAGGAAGAGTGCATGATAAGTCACCTTAACTCCTTCCGCTATGTGGAGTTGGATGGCGAGTTCATAGAAACGCCTTTCCAACATTTTGAGGAAGTTTCTCCTGAAGTCGCAGTTGCGAAGACAATGGTTGATGTGTCTATTATTTCTAAGCCTGTGTCTAGGATGGCATCTCTCAAGGATGTAGAGGCTGTAATCAAAGAAGGAAGGAGTACAGTATGGGGGCGACTACCTGATTTTCCCCATAAGACGGACAAGTTCGAACTAGGTTTTACTGCTGTTGGCCAGAAAGCTATGCGTCGCTCCAAGGCTGGAGGACCACCCGTAAAAATCACTCACCATGGAATTAATGCCTTAGAAGATGATGATGAAGAAGACAACTTTGAAGATTGGATCTTTCCAACCGTTGAAGGAGGATTAAGCAAATGGGAAGCAAAGGACTTTATTTCCATCACTTTCATCAACCAGTAATTTATCTTTGAACAATTTCCTATTTTGGTCTGCAATAACTAAACAATTCGTACACTATTTTCACCTTATGCCTTGCTCGGGGCATATAGGTCCATTTGTAAGGGCTTGATTTTCTTCATTATCATATGCCATGTTTTAATGAATCATTGGACGTTTTCATCTATAAACTGTTGTGTTCATTTTCTTTCCTTTTTGCATCTTTTTTTGTTTAAGGATGGCTATCCCTTACACACACCCACACTCACAAAATGCAAGTACCCGTCCACTCCGGATTCCATGGGTGACTATTCTGCTTTAGCCTTCGGTGACTCTGAAGATTTGGTCAATCATGCTGAGTACGAAGTTGACGAAGACTGTGAAGTGCCGGGAGAGTTAGCCAGACTTTTGCAACAAGAAGAGAGGGCAATTCTGCCTCATGAAGAGTTGCTAGAAACCATCAACTTGGGAACAGAGGAGGACAAGAAAGAGGTTAAGGTGGGTGCCAACCTGGAACCAGGTGTCAAAGAGCGCTTAGTGCAGTTGTTGAACGAATATGTTGAGATCTTTGCCTGGTCCTATGAAGACATGTCGGGATTAGACACAAATATCGTGGTTAACCATCTCCCTACAAGAGAATATTGTCCACCGATCAAACAAAAGGTCCACCGAATGAGGCCTGACATGTCTGAGAAGATCAAAGCTGAGGTAATGAAGCAATTCAATGCTGGCTTTATGGCTGTTACTTTCTATCCACAATGGGTTGCTAACATTGTGCTCGTACCTAAGAAGGACGACAAAGTCAGAATGTGTGTGGACTATCGGGATTTAAACAAGGCTAGCCCTAAAGATGATTTTCCACTGCCACACATCGACATCTTGGTTGACAACACTGCTCAACACAAGGTATTTTCCTTCATGAATGGATTCTCGGGATACAACCAGATCAAAATGGCCCCCGAAGACATGGAGAAAACTACTTTTGTTACGTAATGGGGTACCTTCTGCTACAAAGTGATGTCGTTCAGACTGAAGAATGTCGGGGCAACCTATCAACACGCCATGGTAGCTTTGTTTCATGATATGATATATCATGAGATTGAAGTTTACGTAGACGACATGATAGCCCGATCACAGACAGAAGAAGAACACCTTGATCATCTGCAAAAGTTGTTTGTCAGGTTGAAGGAGTTTAAGCTCATATTGAACCCAAGCAAGTGAACTTTTGGAGTCAGATCTGGTAAACTTTTGGGATTTATTGTCAGCAACAAAGGCATTGAGGTTGATCCAGCTAAAGTAAAATCTATACAAGAAATGCCTGCCCCCCGCACTGAAAAGGAGGTTAGAGGATTCTTGGGACGCTTAAACTATATCACAAGGTTCATCTCTCACCTAACATCTACCTGTGCGCCAATCTTCAAACTGTTGAAGAAAGATCAAGTAGTTGAATGGAACAATGATTGTCAAGTTGCTTTTGATAAGATCAAGGATTATTTACTAGAACCTCCTATCTTGATGCCACCTGTCGAAGGAAGGCCATTAATCATGTATCTGACTGTTTTGGATAACTCAATGGGGTGCGTATTGGGCCAACATGACGAGTCTGGCCGAAAAGAGCATGCCATTTATTACCTTAGCAAAAAGTTTACCGACTGTGAGACTCGCTACTCACTGCTCGAGAAAACTTGCTGCGCTTTGGTATGGGCTGCTCGCCGGCTAAGGCAGTATATGTTGACTCATACAACTTTGTTGATTTCCAAGATGGATCCGATCAAGTATATCTTCGAGAAGCCTGCATTATCTGGAAGGATCACTAGATGGGAAATGATCCTAACTGAGTATGACATCCAGTATACTACCCAAAAAGCTATAAAGGGGAGTGTACTAGTTGACCATCTAACTCATCAAGTCGTCGAAGATTACCAATCTATGAGATTCGACTTCCCTGACGAGGACATCATGACATTGGACAACATTGAAGGTAACGGACCGTATGACAGACCTGAACAAGGATCCCGATGGACCCTGTACTTTGATGGTGCTTCAAATGCACTTGGCAACAGTATCGGTGCGGTACTGATTTCTCCGGAAGGTTTCCATACACCCTTCACTTCTCGACTTTGCTTCAGTTGTACCAACAACATGGCTGAATATGAAGCTTGCATCTTTGGTCTCAAGGCTGCTATAGACTTGGGAATCAAATCTTTGGTCGTATTTGGAGACTCGGCTTTGGTTATCAGTCAAGTCAAAGGAGAGTGGGACACTAAACATCCTAATCTTATCCCATACAAAGAACATGTCTTGACATTGTTGCCTCATTTCGAGCAGATTACTTTCGAGCACTTCACGCGAGAAGAAAATCAGCTAGCGGATGCTCTGGCTACAATGTCTTCCATGTTTAAACTCAACTGGGATAACGAGGCTCCCCAAATCACCATCGAGCAAATGGACGAACCTGTGCACTGTCATGAGATTAATACCGAAGAAGTAGTGGAACAACCCTGGTTTCATGAAATCAAAAGGTATCTCCAGACTCGAGAATATCCTGAAGGAGCTTACGTCAATGACAAAAAGTTCTTAAGGAGGTTTGCTTTCAAGTTCTTCCTAAGCAACGACATCCTTTATAAGCGCAACCATGATTGTGTTCTACTTCGTTGTGTGGACAAGGTTGAAGCAGAGTTGATCATGACCGAAATACATAGTGGCACATTTGGCACCCACTTAAGCGGACATACGATGGCTAAGAATATTCTAAGGGCAGGCTACTACTGGTCTACTATGGAAGCTGATTGTCATCAACATTCCCGTACTTGCCACAAATGCCAAGTCTATGCTGACAAGGTACACATTCCTCCTATTCCTCTCAACGTTCTGACAGCTCCTTGGCCATTCGCAATGTGGGGCATTGACATGATTGGAGAGATCAAGCCTACGACATCCAATGGACATCGCTTCATCCTGGTGGCTATTGATTACTTCACCAAATGGGTCGAAGCAGCTTCCTACGCCTCAGTTACAAAGAATGTGGTTGCTCGCTTCATTAAGCAGAACCTCATATGCCGGTATGGTATCCCCGACAGGATCATCACGGACAACGGTACGAATTTGAACAACACTATGATCACCGCTCTGTGCGAGCAGTTCAAGATTTATCATCACAATTCATCTCCCTATCGGCCGAAGATGAACGATGTTGTTGAAGCCGCAAACAAAAATATCAAGAAGATCATTCAAAAGATGACAGTCACCTACAAAGACTGGCATGAGATATTACTGTTTGCTCTGCACAGATATCATACCACAACACGTACTTCAACAGGGGCAACCCCCTTTTCTTTGGTATATGGCATGGAAGCTGTTTTACCTATGGAAGTTCAGATTCCTTCCTTGAGGATTATGAAGGATGCCGGTTTGAGTGAAGATGATTGGATTCAGACCCGGCTTGATCAACTTAACTTGATCGACGAGAAGCGACTTACTGTTGTTTGTCATGCTCATACGTATCAAAAACGGATGATCAAGGCTTTCAACAAGAAAGTCAGACGTCAGGTATATCGAGTCGGAGATCTTGTAATCAAGCGGATCATCTTGCCGCAAAGTGATCCCAGGGGCAAGTGGACTCCTACTTACGAAGGACCATTTATGATCAAGAGCATCTTTTCTGGTGGGGCAATGATTCTGACCACCATGGACGGTGACGACTTTCCCCACCCTGCAAACACAGACATAGTCAAAAGATACTACGCATAAATGACCCGACAAGTTAAAAACCCGAAAGGGCGACTTGGGAAAAAATGGGCATCCCGATGAATCGAAAACCCGAAAGGGCGGTTCAGGCAAAAATTAGGGATAAATAAAAAATATGTGCACCCGACAAGTTGAAAACCCGAAAGGGCGACTTGGGAAAAAAAGGGATTCCCGGTGGATCGAAAACCCGAAAGGGCGGTCCAGGAAAAAGTTAGGGAATTAAAGCGTATGACTATGTCTCGTCGGATCACTTTAAGAACTATCTCTTTACCAACAAGCTCCAAGCTTCTGATCAATCCAATCATCGGCGGACGAAGCAGCGAATGGACAAGATACTCAGAGTTGTGAAGGCTATAGCAGAATGGGAACCCCATGGATTTGTTACACATAGCCATCTTTCTTTTGTATAAATTTTTCTCAATTTTTATGACAACATTCTCTTACTAGGATGTTTGTTTCCTTTGTACAAAGATACTTACGAAAGTTAATACAAAAATACTTTAAAGCGCAGAAATTTGTTTGCCTTTTCTTTTTACACTTGTGTTTTATTTGAAAACGTCTAAAGTTTTGTTAAATAGGCATATGCATTTGAATATAATCACTGCTTACAAATAAAAAGAAATTGAGAAAGGATAATTACTCATAGGTTAAAGATGTAGGAAGATATCCTTGTGCTATTCCAGAAGAAATCCCCTACAGTTCATCATTCAGATCCTCAACGAAGCTGAAACCTTGAAGTATACATCCCTAGCGGAGTTAAATTTCAAGATCCCCAGTGGATCCCGAAAACCCTGAAATACATTTCCCTAGCGGAGCCAGAATATTCTAAAACCTTATTCCCCAGCGAAGTCAAGTTTCCGACTATCAATCCCCAGTGAGAACCATTCAGTGTTCCCCAACTTCCCCAGTAGATTGGCGTACAACCCAAGCTCCTGATTTCACCGGCTGAGTAAACATTCTCCCCACAGAGTTATTTTCCAGTAGATCGAAGATTCTTGGTCTCGTTTCTCCAGCAGAAGCCTCCTAGGATTTAACTCCCCAGTAGAGATTTTCAGAGTTTTCCTTATTTCCCAGGAAAGTCATGAAGGATTCTCATTCCCCGCAGAAGTTGTTAAAGCTCTTGATTAATCCCCACGAGTCACCAAGGATTTTCAATCTCCAGCAGTGGTCCCAGGATTTCTCATTTCTCAACAATCAAAGATCTTTAATCCCCAAGCAATCAGCAAGGATTTCTCATCTTCAACAATCAAAGATTTTTGAATCCTCAACATCGGTCAGGAATTTACTTCCTCCAGCAGCAGTCAAAGATTTCATTATCTCCAATTATCAAGGATTTATTTTCCTCAGCAAGACAGCTAATCGGCTTATATGCACATCCATTACATTCATATATCATAAACATTGATGAAAGGCAATTCATTGCATCATACATATCATGCAACATAACTTTGTGTTTTAGCTAACATTTTGCCCTTTTCAGGATAAGATTAAAAGGCTATCATTAACAATTATTCAGATACAGTATGGATACACCCCAGACACGGCGGTCTTTCTACTACTCATTCAGACTTCAGCAATCCGATACAGACTATATACGCTCCAGACACGGCGGCCATTCTATCTCTCATTCAGATTCAATTATCCACCTCAAGATTCGGATACGCTCCAAACACAGATGCCATTCCGGCCCTTACATCAGAAGTTTGATTCTCCCCAGTACAGTCGCCACGGAAGTCATTCTATCACTTATTCAGATCCCCGTTACAGTCTCAGATACACTCCAGACACGGAAGTCATTCTGCTACTCATACAGATCTCAACTTCAGATACAGTCCATATACACTCCAAACACGGTTGCCATTTTGTCACTCGTTTGGAATTTATACCTAACACACAGTTGCTCCATATACAGATGTTTCTTTGTTACCCATTCATAATACAGATACACTCCATACACGGCAGTCATTTTGATATTCATTCAAAGATCAAATACAGTTACAGCTCGGATACGCTTTAGACACGGACGTCATTCCTTTGCTCATACAGATTCAGTCTCCAGATACAGTTCAAATGCATTCCAGACACAGATACCATTTTGATGCTCATTCTTCTGACCTATAACATTGCAGCTCAACAAACATTCTTGGATGGCATCTTTAAGCCCATCTCCATCAAGATTCTACCATCTCCAAATGGCATCTTTAAGCACATTCCCTCAACAATATTTTGACGAGTGCAAATTTACGGGCACTCTAGTGTCCAATCCTCTTTTACCTTCGAGTCACGAAAGGCAAACTTGCCAATCTAACACTTCAGGTTCAAGAAGATTGAATAGGGGCAACTGTTGTACCCCAAAATTTTCTCTCTCATTTTATCAACATTTCTCATCACAAGACTCTTGGAACCCAAGACCAAGCTAGGGTTTGCTCTGCTCAAGACACCTTCTTGCATTGTTGACCTAAATTAGGGTTTGAGTTTGCACAGGGGTATTTTGACATACAATACCAAAATTGACTTTCATCCTTCATGTTGGACTCATAAGTTTTCCCATACCAAGTTTCAAGCCTTGAATCAAATTTTTGCCCAGTCAATTGGACAGTTGACCTAGAAATCAACTGTATTGGGGGAAAAGTCAACTGTGGCCAATTTACAGTCAAACCTCATGAATTTTGACCCACATCAACATTATGAACTCATGTGAACCATTTGATCAAGATTGGACCACAATTCCACAAGAAATTTGATCAGATCACCAAAAGGGCAAAATGGTCATTTTTAGGGTTTTGACTGTACAAAGGCAATTTTTGACTGTTTGACCTAGCCAATGGAAAATCAAGCTCAACCATGGACTCAAGGACTCAATAAAATTATCTTTACCCATTCAACAAGTTCAAAAGATCTCAAGTGCATAGGATTGACAGATGAATTTTTCAGTCAACTGATCAAAATTTGACTGTACACTGAAAAGTCAAACTTTGACTTTTTGGTCAAAATCAAGTGCCAAGGTTCATTTTTCATCAATATGTGTCAAAATATGAAACTTGGTCATCAAGAAACCCAAAATTACAAATTAGGGTTTGGAATTGAAAATTTTCATAAGTTATGAAATTTTCTTAATTTTCCCTAACTTTGTTCCATATTTTCACCAAGATGCAAATGGATTCAAACAAAACTTACAACATGAAAGTTGTAGTCCATCACAAAGTATACAACTTTTATTCACAAAGTTTTTTCGAAAGAAGCTTGGATCTCAAGTTATGATTTTTGGAACAAGGGTACCTAAAACTTTTAACTTAGAGAAATTTTTCCCTAGTTTAGGCAGGATTTTGACCCATCTTCTTGGCCATTTTCCACATAGTTCCACTTGTAGTATCAAGTTTCATTTCAAATATGGATTATAGTACATGTTCCAAGCTTTTCAAATTTTCTAAGAACTCCTCAAACACATTTATGGTTAGGGAGAATCGAATGCTTGAAGTTGGCAAAAACTCACTTTGTAACCATGGCCAATACATGTTCATACAAGTTGCAAAATCTGACCAAGATAGCTTTGTACTTGATTACAGGTCTCTAAACCAATTTACACTCAAAAATTGAATGCAAATACATTGTTTATAGGCATTGTTATGATCAAGGGAGCATTATACAATGAATAATTCCATTTTGGGCATAAAGATAACACTTCCATTTACATAAAGCTTGCTTTATGTCAAATTCCATTTCTTGAGCCATACACCAATCCCTTTGCTGCAAACAAGGCTCCCTAATGTCAGGCAAAACTCAACCACTTTGTGCAGCTAGGTTACAAGCCAGTACAGCCCTTGCATTGTCAACTCTTGCTTTTTGCTTCAAAACCAAGTCATTGTGCAAAAAAGACATAACACACACATCTGATAAAATCAACTTAAGCCAACATTTGAAACAAGTTTTACACATCCTTGTAAACCAGAAACACGAGCCAATCATCCCTCAAACACCCTTGAACACCAAAACACCAAAAACTTGCAAAACAGGGTAGTTGCTGCAACTTGAGTACCATAGCTCATTTTGCTCGTGCGTTTTGCTCCTTTCCACTTCAAACACCTTCCATTCAACTCACTCAGGCTATCCCAAACCTCCATTGCCAACTGTAACTCCATTTACAGTGTTCACCATTTTTGTTTGGAAACTTTGCAGGTTGAGTTCTGTAGAAAGATTCATGCCACTTCAAAACATACTAAGCATTGGGAAAGATCCAGGGAACATCAAGCAAGCTCAAAAGAACCTCAGGCCTCACTGAAAGTTGCTGCATTGCCATACTCGTGTCCAACTGAAACAGGTTTTTCATCAACTTCTATCTCTCTATTTAGGAACATTTAGCCTTAGGTTTGTGAATGAAAGATGTAGTACTCATTGCCCTGAAACCATACATATGCTCAGTTTTCATTTATATTAAGCATGCTAAGAGAATTTCATCCATGAACTTTCTGAAAAAACTAGGTTAGAAATTAGGGCTAGAGAAATTCTCTCTGGTCTTTGAGAGTTAGATTAAGTTTTTTATATGGTTAGAATCGTGGTTTGATGCTCTATAAGTTTCATATTTTGAGTTTTGTCAAAAGATCACAAATACAAGAGATACGAGTTTGTGTACAACAGGCGCGCGTTTTCAAAAGTCTGGAGGAAGAAGATGAAGCTGATGGGCTGGGCTGGGCTTTTTGTTTCTAACACGTTCTTTTTCAGTTTCACACCCCCTGGCCCAACTTCTTGTATTTTTATTATTTTTGCATTTTAATTTCATTTCTGACTCTATCATTTAATTTCCAAACATAAAAAATGCATAAAAAATATTTTCATAATTTTTTATATTTATTTGGTATTTATTTTAATTATTACTAGCATTAAAACATTTTATATACTTTTATATTATTTTGTTTAAATTTAAAAATAATGTAAATAATACTTTTATTTTTATTTTTTAATTTTATTCACATTGGAAATATTTTCTTGAATATATTTTATTTTTGTAAATATTTTATTTTATTTTATATATACTTAAAATATTTAATTATATATATATATATATATATATATATATATATATATATATATATATATATATATATATATATATATATATATATATATATATATATATATATATATATATATATATATATATATATATATATATATATATATATATATATATATATATATATATATATATATATATATATATATATATATATATATATAATTAAATATTTTAAGTATATATAAAATAAAATAAAATATTTACAAAAATAAAATATATTCAAGAAAATATTTCCAATGTGAATAAAAATATAAAAATAGTACATTTTTATTTTTATTGTTATTTTATACTAAAGAACACTTTTTCTCAATATATTTTTATTTTTGTACATATTAATATATTTTTGTATATAAATAATATAATATTATTTTCTTTAAGGAAAATTAGGGTTTACCCCTTTATTAAATAAAATCAATCTTTTTTTTATTTTTATTATTTACACTTTTTTTCACATTAAAAAAATGCTTTACATACATAAACAAATAAAAACTTTTTTTTTTTGCATAATACATTTTTATTTAATATTTGTTTATTTTCGCCATTTAAATATTGTACATTTAAATATTATGCATTGTAAATTCAATTTGGTTGTAATAACTTAGGGTTTAAATTTCTTGCAAAATAATCCCCTATTCAAAATTGTACCCCCCTCCCTATATCAAAGTTGTAATAGCTTAGATTTATTTTTACGCACTTAAATGCTTTCAATTATGTCATGATTTGAGAATTAGGGTTTGTATGCAAAAATCCAAATCAACAAATAGTTTGACCTAATCAATGACAAAAATGCATGAAAAATAAACACAATGCACACTTGCACCCCTAGGGTTACAATCCACTTGTTGCCTTCAAAAAATGGGTCATGGTGTGCATGTTAAGTACTTTGGCAAAACAAAAACAAACAAAAGATCATAGTCCCTCGATGACGCTATCTGAGTTGCCTAAACAAAATGATCAAGTCCCTCAAGAAAATTACCAAAAATACTTAGCACAATTGCTATCATGGTCTATACAATGACCTGCGCCTGTCCCGTTTAACATCCTTACACAAGATTGTTCACCAAATACAATGGTGAAACAACACTGTTAAAAGGGTTAAAAACATAAGAAAGATCTTTGAGTAAAATAGGGTAGATAGCTCTTAGTTACTTGATCAAAATCTTGCAAAAACATCCTTGCTATTTTCAAACACACTTCACAACACAATTTCAAAACCCTACTTTCAAACATTGAAAACTTTTCAAAAGACAAAAACACCTTTGTATACATTCCAACAAGAATCATTACAAAGGTTGCCACAACGATGGCCTCTTTTCAAAACATCTTTCAAAACCACACACAAAGCACCATTTCAAACAATTGAAGAGTACCATTTCAAACAATTGAAAAGCAAAGCAAGTGATCTAAACAAGTAACTAAGAGCCCTTGGAAAACTATGGATGAAAAGGGTGCTTGCACCTTCCCTTTTCATAATCTACTCCCCAAACCCAAGAAAACATCTCAAAGGTCTTTCCTGTGCTTTTTGACCTTTCCTTAGGATAAATTAAAAAGTCGGTGGCGACTCTTGCTAAACCGAAACATTTGCAAACACAAACGCAAAATCCCAAGTCAGTTCTCCCATCGTATCACACCTTTATATCCTCGAGCATCTCATCACTTTGCTACTTAGTTGAAGGTATATCAGATTGATTAGTGTCGTCGAGCTTGATAGTTGATACCGAAGTCTGGTTGTAAGGTGATCCAATGAGACATAGTGTTACGCTTTGATCCCTAATTTTTGCCTGGACCGTCCTTTCAGGTTTTCAGTCCACCGGGATACCCTTTTTTGCCCAAGCCGCCTTTTCAGGTTTTTGACTTGCCGGGTGTACAAATTTTTTTATTTTCATCCCTTATTTTTGCCCGAACCCTTTTGGTTCGCCGGGAAGCCCTTATTTTTGCCTAGGCCAGTCGACCTAGTGGGTCTTTGATTATGCGTAGTATTTTTCAGTATGTATGCATTGTAGGGGTGAGGAAGGTCATCACCATCCATGGTGGTTAGAATCATAGCTCCTCCTAAGAAAATGTTCTTAACCACAAATGGCCCTTCGTAAGTAGGGGTCCATTTGCCCCCGGGATCACCTTGAGGTAAGATAATGCGCTTGATCACTAGATCCCCAACTTGATACTCTTGTCGTCTAACTTTCTTGTTAAATGCCTTGATCATCCGTTTTTGATACGTTTGACCATGACAAATAGCAGTAAGTCTTTTTTCGTCGATTAAGTTCAGCTGATCAAGCCGGGCCTGAATCCAGTCATCTTCGCTCAAACCTGCATCCTTCATAATCCGAAGAGAGGGTATCTGAACTTCAATGAGAAAGACTGCCTCCATGCCATATACCAAGGAATAAGGGGTTGCCCCTGTTGACGTCCGTGCTGAGGTACGGTACCCATGAAGAGAAAATGGTAACATCTCGTGCCAGTCTTTGTACGTCATTGTCATCTTTTGCACAATCTTCTTAATATTCTTATTAGCCGCTTCAACAGCCCCATTCATCTTCGGCCGGTAAGGAGAAGAGTTGTGATGATGTATCTTGAACTGCTTGCAGAGCTCGGTGATCATCTTATTATTGAGATTTGTACCATTGTCTATTATGATCCTCTCTGGTACACCATATTGACAGATCAGGTTGTGCCGAATGAAACGTGCCACGACGTTCTTGGTTACAGTAGCAAAGGAAGTTGCTTCAACCCACTTTGTAAAGTAATCAATAGCTACCAGGATGAAATGATGCCCGTTGGATATCATAGGTCTAATCTCACCGATCATATCAATGCCCCATCTTGCAAAAGGCCAAGGTGCCGTCAAGATGTTCAGAGGTACTGGAGGTATGTGCACCTTATCAGCATAAACATGGCACTTGTGATAGGTCCGAGAATGTTGATAACAGTCGGCTTCCATTGTGGACCAATAATATCTTGCCCGTAGGATTTTCTTTGCCATGGTGTATCCACTGGAATGAGTTCCGAAAGTACCTTCGTGTAAATCTACCATAATCCTTTCTGCCTCGTTCTTATCCACACATCGCAGTAAGGTCGAATCATGATTACGCTTGTAAAGGATACCATTACTGATGAAGAACTTTGCCGTGAACCTCCTTAGAAACTTCTTATCATTAACAGATGCACCCTCGGGGTACTCCTGAGCCTCAAGGTATCTCTTCACCTCATGAAACCAGGGTTTATCTGCTACCTCTTCAGTCTCAATGTCACAGTAATGTGCAGGTTCGTCCAACCTTTCAATGGTGATTCGGGGAACTTCATTGTCCCAATTTACTTTGAACATAGAAGACATCGTAGCCAGCGCGTCCGCCAACTGATTCTCCTCTCTAGGGAAATGTTCAAAGGTTATCTCCTCGAAATGGGGAAGCAACGTCAATACATACTCCTTGTAAGGAATAAGATTCAGGTGCTTCGTATCCCACCCGCCTTTGATCTGACTGATCACGAGAGCGGAATCTCCGAAAACACTTAGAAACTTAATCCTTAGGTCAATTTTTGCTCGAAGACCCATGATGCACGCTTCATACTCCGCCATATTGTTGGTGAAGTTGAAACATAATCGGGCGGTGAATGGAGTATGAGAGCCTTTAGGAGATATGATTACGGCGCTAATGCCATTACCCAAAGCGTTTGAAGCTCCATCAAAGTACATAGACCATCGGGATCCTTCCTCAGGTCCTTCATCCGGTCCAGGTTTTTTGCAGTCAGTCACTATCATGATATTCTCATCCGGAAATTCAAAGTTCATAGACTGGTAATCATCCACTGCCTGATGTGCCAAATGGTCTGCCAACACACTTTCCTTGATTTCCTTTTGGGTCGTGTATTGGATGTCATACTCAGTCAAGATCATCTGCCATCTTACTATTCTTCCGGATAAGGCAGGCTTCTCGAAGATATACTTGATTGGATCCATCTTTGATATCAATAGAGTGGTGTGAGTCAGCATATACTGTCTCAGCCGGCGAGCAGCCCATGCTAAAGCGCAACAAGTTTTCTCAAGCAACGAGTATCGGGTCTCGAAGTCAGTAAACTTTTTGCTAAGGTAATAAATAGCATGCTCTTTTCGGCCAGACTCGTCATGCTGCCCCAACACGCATCCCATTGAATTGTCGAGTACTGTCAAGTATAAGATCAAAGGTCTCCCTTCAACTGGAGGCATCAGAATGGTTGGCTCTTGGAGATATTCTTTGATCCTTTTGAAAGAGACCTGACATTAATCATTCCATCTTACCACTTGATCTTTCTTCAGTAGCTTGAAGATTGGCTCACAAGTAGCAGTCAGGTGCGAAATGAATCGGGCAATGTAATTCAAACGTCCCAAAAAGCCTCTGACTTCTTTTTCTGTTCGGGGAGCTGGCATCTCCTGTATAGCCTTCACCTTTGCAGGATCCACTTGAATACCTTTATCACTTACAACGAAACCCATCAGCTTACCAGATCTTACCCCGAAGGTGCACTTGTTCGGGTTTAATCTCAGTTTGTACAATTTCAACCTGTCAAATAACTTCTGAAGGTGGTCAAGATGTTCTTCCTCAGTCTGGGATCTTGCAATTATGTCGTCAATGTATACCTCAATCTCATGATGGATCATGTCGTGGAACAAAGCGACCATGGTGCGCTGATACGTTACCCCAGCATTCTTCAATCCGAAAGGCATAACCTTTGCGATACGGTGGGAGAACTGACTATGGTTTTGCGTTTGTTTTCGCAAATGTTTCGGTTGAGCAAGAGTCGCCACCGACTTTTTATTTTATCCTAAGGAAAGGTTAAGAAGCACAGCAAAAACCTTTGAGATGTTTTCTTGGGTTCGGGGAGTAGATTATAGAAAGGGAAGGTATTAGCACCCTTTCTATCCATGGTTATCCATGGGCTCTTAGTTACTTGCTTAGATCAACTTGCCTTAATTTTCAATTGTTTGAAATGGTGCTTTGTGTGTGTGGGTTTGAAAATGTTTTGAAAAGAAGCCAATGTGGTGGCAACCTTTGTAATGGTCCATGTTGGAATGTATACAAAGGTGTATGTCTTTTAAAAAGGTTTTCATTTGTCTTTGAAAGTTGTTTTTGAAAGTGTAGTGATGTGTGGTTTAGAAAACAGGCAAGTGTTTTGTTTTGCAAGTTTGATTCAAGTGACTAAGAGGTTATCTACTCCTAAATTTCTCAAAGATTATTGCTATGTCTTAACCCTTTTAAAAAGTTTGTTCCACCATTGCATTTGGTGGACAATCTTATGTTAGGATGTGAAAGGGACGGGCGCGGGTCATCGTTTAGACCATAATTGCAATGGTGCCAAGTATCTTTGGGCAATGTTTTCTTTAAGGGACTTGATCATTTTTTAGGCAACTTTCGAAAGCGTCATCTAGGGACTATGATCATTTGATTGTTTTGTTTTGCCCAAAGAGACCTAACATGCAATATGGTCCATTATTGAAGGCAACAAAGTGGAATACCCTAGGGGTGCAAGTGTGATTAGTGTTGTCCATTTTCATGCTTGTTTATCTTGAAATTAGGTCAAACTATTTTTGTTGTTTTTGATTCGCATACAAACCCTAATTCTAACATGGCATAATTAGAAAGCATTAAAGTGCGAAAAATAAAGTCCTAAACTATTACAACACATTATATGGGAAGGGGGGTACAAATGTTCAAATGGGGGGTATTTTGACAAGGAATTTAAACCTAGACTATTACTTCAATATTGAATTATTTACAAGATATTTAATTGCACAAATTAAATAGAAATAAAATAAATATGCAAGATGCAAAAAGGCTTTTTATATGTATGAAAAAAAAGTATTTTTATATGTCAAATAAACAAAATAAAAAGTATTAATTTTTTTGGAGTTTTTATGCATTTAGGGCAAAACCCTAATTTATTAAGTAAAATGTATTAATTATTTAATATATACAATACTTAATTATTATATACAAAAATAAATAAATAAAAGTATATTTGTCAAAAAAAGTATTTTTTAATGTTAAATATTAATAAAAAAAATAAAATGTATATTTTTGTATTTTTAACCTAAATATACTAATATATATATAAATATTTGTTTTATTTATTAAATATATATATTATATGTACAAAATAATAATATTTAATATTTATAAAAAAAAAGTATATTTTATATAAAATATTTTCAGAAGATAAAATAAAATAAAAATAGAAAATAAAATGTGTTTGCATTATTTTAGTATTTTTCAAATAAAAGTATGTTTATATATTTATTTATGTACAAATATTAATCTAAACAAACAAATGCCTAATAAATATAAAAATGGTGTAAAAATATTTTTTTATATTTTTAATATTGTGAGGAAAAATAAATAAGTCAGAATAAAAAAAGAAAAGTCAAAAAATCATGAAAACAAACATAATGGGCCAAGGGGGTGTGTGTGTGAAAATGAGGTGTAGACAGAAATGACAAATCAGGCTCAGCCCAAAGGTTGTTGTCTTCAACCTTCAGACAAACATATTCAAAAACACGCGCCTTTCTTCTCAAATCCCTAACTCCTGATTCTTTGATCTTTTGCCAAATCTTCCAACATGAAACCTGTAGAGCTTGAAGCCACAATTCTAGACATATAAAGAAGTCAATCTAACTCTCAGAAATGAGAGAGAATTTATTCTCCCCCAATTCCTGACCTAAATTTTGTTCCATGTTCAGACCTAAAATTTACTAAGCATACATAATATAAATGAAATCTAACTACATGGGCATGTTCAGGGCTATGAATGTGACATGTTTTCTTCACAAACCTAAAGCTAACAATGCATGGATAGAGAGATACGTGTTCATGAACTTACCTGTTCAGTTGAAGTTGTATCTGGTGATGGAGGTGTCTTCAATGCAAGGTGATGATTGGTACAACTTCCTTGATGTCCAGGGATGCTATTCCAAGCTTTACTTTGCTTTGAAACTGGCTGAGTCGAGTTATAGAACTCCACCTGCAAATCAGAAAAATGAAAATGGTGATGTTGAATGGGAGTGTTACAAGTCGTGTTTGAGGTTTGGATTAGCTTCAAGGGATGTTGTGGGATGTGTTTGAGGTGTTTTTAGCAAGAATGCATGAAAGGAATGAGTTGTGGAACTCAATCTGCAGCAGATGCTCTGTTTGGGCAGTTTGAGGGTGATTCTGTGAATGGGGAGGCAATGGAGATGTTAGGGTCGTGTTCTAGCTCAGTTAGGATGTTTAGAATATGTTTGATAACTTTGCTTAAGGCTTGGTTTACAGGAATGATAGTTGTTATGTGTTATGGCAAGTTTCTTACACTTTAAGCAAGAGATGGCAAGTTGGTGTTCTAGACAGGTAGAGGCCCCCAATCTATGCTGCACGACTTAGTCTTGATCAGTGCAATTAGTCCATAAACTTGTGCCAAAGAGATCTTAACTGTACTTGCTTGGATTTGCTTTAGACATAAAGTTCACTTTTGCAAAAATGGATATAATGCTTTTTCCAATTTGGGACTAAACCTTTATGCAATGCTTGAACACATAGAATATGGTCTTGGCACAAAGGATTGGCATTAAATTAAGGAGTGTAATTGAGATAAAAGACCTGTAATCAAGGAAAGCATGCTGAATTCAAAATGGCACAAATGTATGAACATGTAACTTGGCCAAATCAAAAGTGAGTTTTTCCCAACTTGCCAAATTCGATTCTCCCTAACCATGAGGTTGTTTGATGAGTTCTTGGACATTTTGGAAAGCTTGGAATGTGTACTACAATCCATATTTGAAATGCAAATTGAAATTCCAAGTGGAAGTATGTGAAAAATGGTCTTGAAGTTAGGTAAAAACCTTGTCTAAAATAGGTCAAATTTTCTCTAAGTTAAGAATGGTTTAGTACCCTTGTTCCAAAAATTGTAACTTGAGCTACAAGCTTCTTTTGGGAAAACTTTGTGAATCAAAGTTGTAGATTTTGCAATAGGCTACAACTTTCATGTTTTGACTTTTGCTTGAATCCAAAGGAATCTTGGTGAGAAAGTGGGACAAAGTTAGGAAAAAATTAGGGTTTTTCATAACTTAGAAAAGTTCTGTTATGAAAATTCTTCATTTCAAACCCTAATTTGCAATTCTTGATTTCTTGATGAACAAGTTTCATGATTTGGCATGTTTTGATGAAAAATGAATCTTGACACTTGATTTTGACCAAAAAGTCAAAGTTTGACTTTTCAGTATACAGTCAAAATTAATCAATTGACTGGGAAATTCAACTGTCAATCTTGTGCATTTGGGATCTTTTGAAATTGTTGAGCATGTCAAGACAATCCCATGGGGTCCTTGAGTCCATACATGAGTTTGGTTTGCCATTGTCTAGGTCAAACAGTCAAAAATTGCCTTTGTGCAGTCAAAACCCTAAAAATGACCATTTTGCCCTTTTGGTGATCTGATCAAATTTCTTGTGGAATTGTGATCCAAACTTGATCAAATGGTCCATGTGAGTCCATAATGTTGATGTGGGTCAATTTTCATGAGATTTGGCTGTCAATTGGCCACAGTTGACTTTTTCCTCAATACAGCTGATTTCTAGGTTAACTGTCCAATTGACTGGGCAAAATTTGGAATCAAGACTTGAAACTTGGTATGGATAAACTTGGGAGTCCAACATGAAGCATGAAAGTCATCTTAGGCATTTTAAGTCAAAACATCTTTGTGCAAACACAAACCCTAATTTGGGTCAACAGTGCAAGGAGAAGTCTTGAGCAGATGAAACCCTAACTGGATCTTGAGCTCCAAGGGTTTTGTGATGAGAAAATGTTGAGGAAATGGGAGGGAAAATTTTGGGGTACAACAGTTGCCCCTGTTCAATCTTCTTGAACCTGAAGAGTCAGATTGGCAAGTTTGCCTTTCGTGACTCGAGGGTAAAAGGAGATTGGACAATAGAGTGCCCGGAAATTTGCACTCGCATGTTGGAGTTTTAGCAATGTGATGTCGGGAATGGGCTTATAGATGCCATTTGGAGAGATGGTGGATAGGGAGATGGGCTTACAGATGCCATCTGGAGACGTGAAAGAATCTTGTCGGGAATGGGCTTATAGATGCCATTTGGAAGTGTTGATCGCATAAGAGATTCCTTAGCGAGAACTTGTGTATTTTGAGAAAGACAGATGTTTTCCTGGCTTGTTACAGGTGTTTGATCTTCAATCTCCTCATGCAGATATGCCCTGGCTAGATACAGGAATCGAGTCTACAATCGGTTGCTCACAGATATGCCCTGGCTGGATACAGGAATCGAATCTGGAAATAGTTGTCAACAGATATGCCCTGGCTGGATACAGGAATCAAATCTTGAATTGTTGTCAACAGATATGCCCTGGCTGGATACAAGAATCGAGTCTACAATCGGTTGCTCACAGATATGCCCTGGCTGGATACAGGAATCGAATCTGGAAATAGTTGTCAACAGATATGCCCTGGCTGGATACAGGAATCGAATCTGGAATTGTTGTCAACAGATATGCCCTGGCTGGATACAGGAATCGAATCTGGAATTGTTGTCAACAGATATGCCCTGGCTGGATATAGGAATCGAATTTGGAATTGTTGTCAACAGATATGCCCTGGCTGGATACAGGAATTGAATCCGGAATTGTGACAGTTGAAGGTAGTTATCTTTTTCCTGAAAAGGCAAAACATCAGTTGTATGCAATGTCATGATGTATGACATGCATAATATCATGATGTTCAATCATGAGATAGTGTTGTATGTACTTTGTCATGTATGTAAGCAAGATGTATGAAATGCGAAATGTTTATGAATGTATTTTCGTCTAGGAAAATAAATCCTTGACGATCGGCCGGGGAATTAAATCCTGGGCTGACGTTGAAGAGTAAAGTTCTTCGTTTCCGTTGGGGATGATGGTTGCAAGAATACACCGGTAGGAGAAGATGACTCTGTTGGGGAATAAACTTGTTGGAGAGATTACTCTGAGGGGAATTGCTCTGTGGAAGAGAGACTTTGCTGAAGTTTGACGAGAGCTCCACTGAGGATTTCAATGATGGACTCCGCTGGGGATAACAATGATAAACTCCGCTGGGGATTGCGTTGATAAGTTATATTGGGGAACTTTGATGAACTCCGCTGGGGGTAGGAAGAATCATGCCGAGGGCGATCTTCCGTGGTAATTAGCTGAGGATAACCCAGTTATAAGCCCTTGTGAGGAATAACTTTGAATAAAGCTCGGGAGAGACGTCCGTACTCTGCACGGGATAAGCTTCCAGAATCTACTGGGGATAAGCTTCAAGACCTGTTGGGGATAAGAATTCCACTTTCCTGGGGATACCTTCAGACTGTACTGGAAAATGATTCCACTGGAGTGTCCGTATTCCGCCGGGGAACAATCTTAGATCAAGACTGCCGGGGATGCTTGCTGATGAATGCCTATACTCCGCTGGGGAATGTTGCTATCTTGTCTTACTCTGTGGGGGGTTGAGACAACTTGGTCACATTCTTCAGTTAAATCTACCTTGATACTTCGGCGGACAAAGCAACTAGACTGCATCAGACAACTTTACATTGCCCCTATCTCTGATGTCACTTGTAATTAGTCTTTTGTTTCATATGCAAGTATTTATGAATTAGCAATTTAATGTCAAATGCATATATCAAAAATGAACATTGGACGTTCTTCGTAAGACAAAACAGAAAAAAGGAAAAACAATTGGCAATTTGTTTGGAAAACTGAATCCGTATTGATTTTGAAATTTGCCTGTAAATAGGCGTTTTTTGTACAAGAGGTTGACGTCCTAGTAAGAGGACGCCGCCGAATAACATGAAGTTTATACAACTTTGAAAAGGAAACAAAACAGCTATGTGCACAATATTCCCACTGGGTTCCAACTCTGCTATCGCCTTTATGTCTTCAAGCGTCTCACCACTTTGCTGCTTAGTTGAAGATGAAGCTGATTGATCGATGCCGAAGTCTGAGCCAGATAATTGATGCCGAATTCTGGATGCAAGGTGATCCAATGAGACATAGTGTTACGCTTTATCCCTAACTTTTGCCTGGACCGCCCTTTCGGGTTTTTGGTCCACCGGGATACCCATTTTTGCCCAAGCCGCCTTTTCAGGTTTTCGACTTGCCGGGTGTACAGATTTTTTCATTTCATCCCTTATTTTTGCCCGAACCCTTTTGGTTCGCCGGGAAGCCCTTATTTTTGCCTAGGTATGTCAACCTAGCGGGTCTTTTATTCATGCGTAGTATCTTTTTACTATGTCTGCATTGGCGGGGTGAGGAAGGTCGTCACCATCCATGGTGGTTAGAATCATGGCTCCTCTTGAGAACACATGTTTAACCACAAATGGCCCTTCGTATGTAGGGGTCCATTTGCCCCGGGGATCATTTTGAGGAAGGATGATGCGCTTGATTACCAGGTCCCCAACTTGATACTCTTGCGGTCTGACTTTCTTGTTAAATGCCCTGATCATTCGTTTTTGGTACGTCTGACCATGACAGATAGCGGTGAGTCTCTTTTCGTCAATCAGGTTTAATTGATCAAGTCGAGTCTGGATCCAGTCATCTTCACTCAGATCTGCATCCTTCATTATCCGGAGAGAGAGTATCTGGACTTCAATCGGCAAGACTGCCTCCATGCCATAGACCAAGGAAAAAGGAGTTGCCCCGGTTGACGTCCTTGCTGAGGTGCGGTACCCATGAAGAGCAAACGGTAACATTTCGTGCCAATCTTTTTAGGTTACTATCATCTTCTGCACAATTTTCTTGATATTCTTATTAGCTGCTTCTACAGCCCCATTCATCTTCGGCCGGTAAGGAGAAGAGTTGTGGTGCTGTATCTTAAATTGCTCGCAGAGCTCAGTGATCATCTTGTTGTTAATATTGGTACCATTGTCCGTAATGATTCTTTCTGGAACGCCGTATCGACAGATCAGGTTATGCCGAATGAAACGTGCCACGACGCTCTTGGTTACCGTGGCATAGGAAGCTGCCTTAACCCACTTCGTGAAGTAATCAATTGCTACTAGGATGAAGCGATGCCCATTGGATACCGTCGGTCGGATCTCGCCGGTCATATCGATGCCCCACATTGCAAAAGGCCAAGGTGCCGTCAGGACGTTCAGAGGAACTGGAGGGATGTGCACCTTATCAGCATAGATCTGGCATTTGTGACAAGTTCGAGAATGTTGGTAACAGTCGGCTTCCATTGTGGACCAGAAATATCCTGCCCTAAGGATTTTCTTTGCCATGGTGTGTCCACTGGAATGTGTTCCGAATGTACCTTCATGTAGTTCTATCATGATCTTCTCTGCTTCAGCCTTATCCACACAATGCAGTAGAGTTGAATCATGATTCCGTTTGTAGAGAATGCCGTTGCTGAGGAAGAATTTTGCCGCAAACCTTCTCATGAACTTCTTGTCGTTGACCGATGCACCTTCAGGGTATTCCTGAGCTTCCAAGTATCTCTTCACCTCGTGGTACCAGGGTTTTTCAGTCAATTTTTCAGCCTCAAGATCGCAGCAGTATGCAGGTTCGTCCAACTTCCAGATAATGATCCGGGGGGTCTCATTGTCCCATTTAACTTTGAACATTGAAGACATCGTAGCTAGTGCGTCCGCTAGCTGATTCTCCTCTCTTGGGAAGTGCTCAAAAGTTATTTCTTCAAAGTGGGGAAGCAAATTCAACACATACTCCTTGTAAGGAATAAGATTTGGGTGTTTCGTATCCCACTCGCCTTTGATCTGATTGATCACGGGAGCGGAATCTCCGAAGACACTCAGAAACTTGATCCTTAAGTCGATTGCGGCTTGAAGACCCATGATACATGCCTCATATTCTGCCATGTTGTTGGTGCAGTTGAAACACAGCCGGGCAGTGAGTGGAGTATGAGTTCCTTTGGGGGATATGATCACAGCGCCGATGCCGTTACCCAAAGCGTTGGAGGCTCCGTAAAAATGCATAGACCATCGGGATCCTTCCTCAGGTCCTTCATCCGGTCCAGGCACTTCACAATCAGTTACCACCATGATATCTTCGTCCGAAAATTCAAAGTTCAATGATTGGTAATCGTCCACAGGTTGGTGTGCCAAATGATCTTCCAATACACTTCCCTTGATTGCTTTCTGAGTTGTGTACTGGATATCATATTCTGTCAAGATCATTTGCCATCTTGCTATTCTTCCAGACAGAGCAGGCTTTTCGAATATGTACTTGATGGGATCCATCTTTGAAATCAACAGAGTAGTGTGAGTCAACATATACTGTCTCAGCCGGCGAGCAGCCCATACCAAAGCGCAGCAAGTTTTCTCGAGCAGTGAGTACCGAGACTCACAGTCGGTAAACTTTTTGCTCAGGTAATAAATAGCGTGCTCTTTTCGGCCAGACTCGTCATGCTGCCCCATCACACACCCCATTGAATTGTCAAGCACTGTCAAGTATAGTATCAGAGGTCTCCCTTCCACTGGTGGCATAAGAATGGGTGGTTCTTGGAGATACTCCTTTATCTTTTCGAAAGCAGCCTGACATTCATCATTCCAACGTACTACTTGATCTTTCTTCAGTAATTTGAAGATTGGCTCACAGGTAGCAGTCAGATGTGAGATGAATCGGGCTATGTAATTCAGTCGTCCCAGAAAGCCTCTGACTTCTTTCTCTGTCTTAGGAGTCGGCATCTCTTGTATGGCTTTTACCTTGGCAGGATCCACCTGAATACCTTTATCGCTTACAATGAAACCTAGCAATTTTCCGGACCTCATCCCAAAGGTGCATTTGTTGGGATTCAACCTCAGCTTGTATAACCTCAATCGGTCAAACAGCTTCCGCAGATGGTCAAGGTGTTCCTCCTCAGTTTGGGACCTTGCAATCATGTCATCAACATATACCTCAATCTCATGATGGATCATATCATGAAATAAAGCAACCATGGAACGTTGGTAGGTTGCCCCAGCATTTTTCAATCCGAATGGCATGACCTTGTAGCAGAAGGTGCCCCACTGAGTCACAAAGGTAGTCTTTTCCATATCTTCCGGAGCCATCTTGATCTGATTATACCCTGAAAAGCCATCCATGAAGGAGAACACCTTGTGTTGAGCAGTATTGTCAACAAGAACGTCGATGTGAGGTAGGGGGAAATCATCCTTGGGGCTTGCCCTGTTTAGATCCCTGTAGTCGACACACATTCTGACTTTACCGTCCTTCTTCGGCACCGACACCACGTTGGCAACCCACTGAGGGTAAGAAGTCACTGTTAGAAACCCGACATCGAATTGCTTCATAACCTCCGCCTTGATCTTTTCGGACATCTCTGGGCGCATACGGCGGACCTTTTGCTTTACCGGAGGGCAGTCTTCCTTGGTAGGCAGGTGATGGACCACAATATCGGCATCCAAACCGGGCATGTCTTCGTAGGACCAAGCAAAGATCTCCATGTAATCATGCAGCATCTGGATCAATCGTTGCTTCACGCTGAGCTCTAGATTGGCACCAATCTTGGCCTCTTTTCTATCTGTCTCAGTACCCAGGTTAATCGTTTCCACCGGCTCTTCATGCGGCTGAATGGCCCTCTCTTCCTGGAGTAGCAGTCTTGCGAGTTCACCAGGCACTTCGCAATCATCTTCACCTTCGTCTTCGGCTAAGTTGATCGGATTCTCGAAGTCATAACTGGCAGTAGCAGAGCTGTTACCAGTGAGATCCAGAGTGGATTGAAACCTGTATAAGTGAGTGTGTGTAAATATAGATGTTTTGCAATATATAACACAGAAAGAAAAAGAGAACAAGATTTGAAATGCAACAAACTTCCAATGTTTTGATTAATGATATATGGAAATGTCATACAAAAAGCCCTCACAAATGGAGCTACGATGCCCCAGGTAGGACACCGAGCCAATAAAAGTTTCAACATATTGTTTGTTACAAATTGAAAATCAAAAGAGTTAATTACTGCGTGACAAATGTGATAGGTGTAAAATCCTTTTCCGTCCAGTTGCTTGGCCCGTTGTCGGTGGTTGGATAGATCCAACTGTCAAACTCTGCTTCCTCTACGTCCTCCTTGATAGCATTCACCCTTGGGTTGGTGATAAACACCGGAGCCTTTCTGATCTTCTCTTTGCGCACAACCCTCTGAGCCTCTGCAGTGAAGCCCAGCCCAAACTTGTCGATCTTTTGAGTGAATTCAGGAAGCTGACCCCAGTTTGCACATTTGCCCTTCTCGATTACAGCCCGGGCATCCTTCAGGGAAGACATCTTCAACGGAAAGTCTTCTTCAACCACTGTTTCAGCCGATGCCAACGTTGGAGGAACCTCCTCAAAATGCTGAAAGGGGGTTTCAATAAACTCCCCGTCCATCTCGATATACCGGAATGAATTCAAGTGACTAACCATGTATTCCTCCTCGCCCTGCACAGTAACAATCTTCCCTTTGACAGGGTATTTGAGCTTTTGGTGTAGAGTGGATGTTACTGCCCCAGCCTTGTGAATCCAAGGTCGGCCCAACAAGCAGGAATAAGATGGACGAATATCCATCACGTAGAACGTTGAGTCGAAAACTTGGGAACCCACACGAATAGGAATGTCTACCTCACCGTGCACCATCCTCTTAGAACCGTCGAAGGCTCTAACAATGATGTTACTAGGTTTCAATTCCAGGCCCTCACAATCCAAGCGATCCAATGCCTTCTTGGGCAAAACATTTAGGGAAGAACCGGTGTCCACCAACACGTGTGCGAGAGTAGTGCCCCTGCACTCTATAGAGACATGCAGGGCGTCATTGTGATTTTTCCCTTTGGCGGTAAGGTCAGCATCCGAGAACCCCAAGCCATTGTCAGCCGTCAAATTAGCCACATAGTCAGTGAATTGATCTGCAGAGGTCTCTTGTGGCACATGGGCCGTTTTTAGAAATGAAATCAGGGCCTTTGCATGGGCCTCTGAGCACAGCAGCAATGATAGCATAGAGATTTTGGAGGGGGTATGCCCCAACTGTTCAACAACATTGAAGTCACTCTTTTTAATGATTTTAAGGATTTCCTCCATCTCTTGTTGGGAGGCTTCAACAGCAGTCTTTTCTGGTGCCTCCTTCCTGGCAGGCATGTCGGTAGCAACTTCTTTGCCCCGAGTATCAGGGGACTCGGCGGCAGTAGTAGACACAGGAACTTGATTTGGAACATGCACACTTGCGGGTGTGATGATGAGAGGTTTTCGGATAACTGGCGGCGCAATGTCAGGCGAGAAGAGCCTGCCACTGCGAGTAATCTTGGCGGGACCAGTGATGTTACTGATACTGGTACTGGTGTTGAACTCCTGCTTCATCCCAAGCACATACACGTCTGCCCCATAATGCCATGGGACAGCTTTGTTAGATTCATAGGGGAGAGGCCCCAGAACAGTAATAGTAATGGGTGCAACAGACATAATTTGGACTGGCTTCCTCGGGGGAGCCTTGGTAGGATTGTAAATTGTGACGACAGATACTTCTTCAGCAGAAACAAACGGAACAGCAGTTTTCTTGAATAGAATTTCTTTGCTATCCATCAGGCTTTGAATGCCTGATTTCAGCAGCGGACAACCGGTAGGGATAACAGCACACAGGAGGCAACCCTTGCTACAACCCGGAAATAAACCGGCTAGTAGTAAGTTCCTCTTAACAGTCAATAGAGGGGTAGCAACATCATTCACCGAAACAGCATACAAATCTTCCTCAATGGCATTCACTCTATGTTGGGGCATAGGAGCAGTTACAACATTTGGCCTCTCAGGCGCCTCAAACTGAATTTCCTTTGCATCGATAAGGTCTTGCACCTTATTTCTCAGGGCCCAGCAATCATCAGTAGTGTGCCCGGGGCTATCATAATGATAAGCACAACGGGCATTTGGGTTATACTTAGGAGATGCAGTATTCACGACCTTTGGAGCCTCTTTGATGGTCACCAAGTTGGTTGATAACAGTTGTGGTAAGATATGTGACAAGGTCATACTCAGCCGAGTATACTGCCTCTTGGGCCTTTCACCTCTTTGTTGATTGTACTGCTGAGGAGCAGCAACAGGTTTTGAAATGACCAAGGCATTGACGGCTTGGCGACTTTCTGGCTTGACTTGTCTTCTAGGACCATAGACGGCACTTGCTTCTTTCTTGAAAGGCCTCTTCTCAGTACTTGCGGAGGCAGCTTTTTGTATCTTTCCTGACCGGATGCCAGCTTCTATCCTTTCACCTGTTAGGATCAAATCCTTAAACCCAGCGGAGGAATTACCAACCAAATGATTGAAGAATGGACCAGACAAGGTCCCTAGAAACATATCAACCAGCTCACGATCAGTTAATGGAGGCTGCACCCTGCCAGCCAAATCTCTCCATTTTTGTGCATATTCTTTGAACCCTTCAACCGTTCCTAGAGACATACCCTGAAGTTGGGTACGCGTAGGAGCGAGGTTAGAATTGTATTGATATTGTCTATAGAATGCGGTTGCTAAATCTTCCCAATGTCGGATACTAGTTCCATCTATTTGATAGAACCACTCAAGCTGTGACCCCGAAAGGCTATCTTGGAAGAAGTGAATCCAAAGATTTTTATCTGCCATGTAAGGTTGGATCTTCCTTACGTACGACCTTAGATGCAGCTTTGGACAGGAGGCCCCGTCATATTTGGCAAAGGCAGGAGCCTTAAACTTGTGTGGGATTACTACCCCAGAAGATAAGCCCAAATCTCTGAAATCCAGCCCCGGCACATTCTGAATCTCCATGGCACTCAAGAGGTCTTCTAATTGCTTGTATCTGTCAGCAGCAGGTGGGTATTGTTTGTCATTGTAGTCCGTCTCGTTGTCAGAGACTGCAGGACTAGGAGCTCCTCCCCCTTGGGGACTGTCTTTCTCTGCAGAGGAAGTAGTTGGATCAGCCTCGTTATGGAGTGTGTTCCCAAACCTGCGTCCAGTATTGAATAACGCAGTCCTCTTTTTCTTCTTCTTCTTCAGGAGTAGAGCCTTCAACTCTTGTTGACCTTGGGCCAGGCTCAGGACCATTTCTTGAAACTGGGCACTTTGGGCCTGAAGGGCCTTGATGGCTTGCTCACTGGATGAATCTGGATTCATGATGACTGTTCCAAATAAACAGCGAAGAAGATTAAGCAACCTGTAGGAAAATGGGTACCTGTTATGCATATGGTGCATGAGATGCTATCTATGCAATGCATTCAAGGATTTTAGAAATTCACAATTGTTTCAAACAAAAAGAACGCACGTCATATTAATAAGAGAGGATTTGTTAGTACAAAAATGCCCCATGGGCCAAATATTACAAAAACAACTTCTCAAGGTAAAAATATGTTGCGCATCCTCTTTGGCGCAATGTAGGTGTTGAGGGCCTCTTGCTCATGGAGTCGGCGGGTGAGCTCTAAAACCTTCTTCTCGCTGGCGTAGAAGCTGGCTTCAAAAGTGTTCCGCTCCTCCTTGAGTTGGATCCAACTCTTCTGCATCTCTTCCCACGATGTAGGCATATCAGGATGTAGGATGGTGTGGGGAACCTCTCCTTCCTTGACGGACTCTTTAATCACAGGGAGAACATGAGGATAAGGCATCATTAGACTCTGGGCTCGGGCTCGTACCCACTTGAGATAAGGCTCAAGAGGGATGGAGTTCTTGTGCCCCAGTGTCTTGCTGTCAACCTTGTTGGGCCTCCCCCAAGCTCTGATGAATCTTTGGCGAAGTCCTTGCGCATCGTTGTCGAAGTCAAAAACTAAGTCAGGAATCAACATGTCGTGAGGGCCATCTCTTCGTGCATATCCAAATTGCCTCAAAGCTAGGCAAGGGTTGTAGGTGATACCTCCTCTGATTCCAAGTAAAGGAACATTAGGAAACTCTCCACAACGATCGACGATGATGACATTTTCTCTGGATCGAGAACACCAATGTACATCAGAGTGAGTAAGAGTCATCAACCGTTGGGACCACCTTGAACCTTGGTCATTCTTCAAGATAGATTGTGGAAGGTGCGAAATAAACCACATTTCAAGGAGAGGAGTACAACACATGAGAACACCCCTCTTTCTCATTGTTCGTGTGTAAAATGAGTGAAGGATGTCCCCAGGCAATGTTGGTATTGGATTTCTGGACAAGAAGATTTTGACGGCGTTGACATCTATCAATTGGTCAGAATTTGGGAACAGGACCAACCCATAGACAAGGAGTGCCACAATCTCTTCAAAGGCTTGTAGGTCCAATGAATTCCAACATTCTTGTGCCTTCTCAAACAATAATTTTTCTAGGAAGCCTTTGACGCCACTTCTAGTTTCCCAATGCCCCTTGATGTCAGAAGGTTGTAGATGTAATGCTCGAGCAACATCTTCAGGCTTTGGTTCCTTTTCCGTACCGTTGAAAGGTAGTTGATTAAGGATAGGAATTCTCAAGAGTTGAGAAAATTCCTCCAAAGTGGGTACCAACTAGTAGTCAGGGAAAGTGAAACAGTGGTGAAGAGGGTCAAAGAACTGGAATAGCACTTTCATCATGTCTTCTTCAATGTTGGTGTTGACTAAGCTGAGCAGTCTACCATGTCTTTCACTGAAGGATGAGATTTCCGGAATTCTTGAGGTGAGCTCCTTGAGTTGAGGAGAGATTCTCACAAGGTTGACTTGGATGGTTTTTCTGCGAGGAATTTCCATGACCTACAAAACAAAGAACAAAGATGAAGATCTAAACCCTTGAAGTGGTTAGTGAATGCATATGATGCTTTATGATGTTCATGATGTATGCACAAGCATATGTACAGGCAAATCACACCAAACCCTAGTTTCAGGCTTGCATGGGGTTTCATAGGTAAGTACCCTCTTGAGTGTAGTTGGCTTAAAAACCTGTCCTATAAATACTAACCGGGTTCTAAGGAGCTCAATATCATTGGATTGTTTTCATTGTTCATTGCTTTGGTTTAGCCACTTAACTAGCGACCAAAATATTCCAAGAAAACAACCCTCAATGAGTGTAGTATCGAGTATCTACCAACTTCGGACTGCACCAAAGCCGGTCATCTCACTACCCCTAATAAAAGGCCAAGATGGTCAAGTAAGGTTCTAGGTCATTAGTGCTTAGTGACATCACTCAGCGGCCCCGTACTCTCCTTGATTGAACTCAAGGGTTACCGGTACTCACAAATATGTCGCACTAATATAGCTATTGCTTCGACCGTGTCGATATACCCCGCACAGTTTCCACAACGTATTGCTATCTATGAATGTTTCCCAAAATCCGGGTGTAGGATTGCAAACCCAAACAAGAGAGCCAAGATGTAAAGCAATAAAAGCAAACAATTAGTCGTGCAAGAGGGTGATCTAAGCCCTAAGGTTACTCCACTTTAAAGTTTTCCCCAGCAGAGTCTCCAGTTCTGTGATACGGTGGGAGAACTAACTATGGTTTTGCGTTTGTTTTCGCAAATGTTTCGGTTGAGCAAGAGTCGCCACCGACTTTTTATTTTATCCTAAGGAAAGGTTAAAAAGCACAGCAAAAACCTTTGAGATGTTTTCTTGGGTTCGGGGAGTAGATTATAGAAAGGGAAGGTATTAGCACCCTTTCTATCCATGGTTATCCATGGGCTCTTAGTTACTTGCTTAGATCAACTTGCCTTAATTTTCAATTGTTTGAAATGGTGCTTTGTGTGTGTGGGTTTGAAAATGTTTTGAAAAGAAGCCAATGTGGTGGCAACCTTTGTAATGATCCATGTTGGGATGTATACAAAGGTGTATGTCTTTTAAAAAGGTTTTCATTTGTCTTTGAAAGTTGTTTTTGAAAGTGTAGTGATGTGTGGTTTAGAAAACAGGCAAGTGTTTTGTTTTGCAAGTTTGATTCAAGTAACTAAGAGGTTATCTACTCCTAAATTTATCAAAGATTATTGCTATGTCTTAACCCTTTTAACAAGTTTGTTCCACCATTGCATTTGGTGGACAATCTTATGTTAGGATGTGAAAGGGACGGGCGCGGGTCATCGTTTAGACCATAATTGCAATGGTGCCAAGTATCTTTGGGCAATGTTTTCTTTAAGGGACTTGATCATTTTTTAGGCAACTTTCGAAAGCGTCATCTAGGGACTATGATCATTTGATTGTTTTGTTTTTCCCAAAGAGACCTAACATGCAATATGGCCCATTATTGAAGGCAACAAAGTGGAATACCCTAGGGGTGCAAGTGTGATTAGTGTTGTCCATTTTCATGCTTGATTATCTTGAAATTAGGTCAAACTATTTTTGTTGTTTTTGATTCGCATACAAACCCTAATTCTAACATGGCATAATTAGAAAGCATTAAAGTGCGAAAAATAAAGTCCTAAACTATTACAACACATTATATGGGAAGGGGGGTACAAATGTTCAAATGGGGGGTATTTTGACAAGGAATTTAAACCTAGACTATTACATCAATATTGAATTATTTACAAGATATTTAATTGCACAAATTAAATAGAAATAAAATAAATATGCAAGATGCAAAAAGGCTTTTTATATGTATGAAAAAAAAAGTATTTTTATATGTCAAATAAACAAAATAAAAAGTATTAATTTTTTTGGAGTTTTTATGCATTTAGGGCAAAACCCTAATTTATTAAGTAAAATGTATTAATTATTTAATATATACAATACTTAATTATTATATACAAAAATAAATAAATAAAAGTATATTTGTCAAAAAAAGTATTTTTTAATGTTAAATATTAATAAAAAAAATAAAATGTATATATTTGTATTTTTAACCTAAATATACTAATATATATATAAATATTTGTTTTATTTATTAAATATATATATTATATGTACAAAATAATAATATTTAATATTTATAAAAAAAAAGTATATTTTATATAAAATATTTTCAGAAGATAAAATAAAATAAAAATAGAAAATAAAATGTGTTTGCATTATTTTAGTATTTTTCAAATAAAAGTATGTTTATATATTTATTTATGTACAAATATTAATCTAAACAAACAAATGCCTAATAAATATAAAAATGGTGTAAAAATATTTTTTTATATTTTTAATATTGTGAGGAAAAATAAATAAGTCAGAATAAAAAAAGAAAAGTCAAAAAATCATGAAAACAAACATAATGGGCCAAGGGGGTGTGTGTGTGAAAATGAGGTGTAGACAGAAATGACAAATCAGGCCCAGCCCAAAGGTTGTTGTCTTCAACCTTCAGACAAACATATTCAAAAACACGCGCCTTTCTTCTCAAATCCCTAACTCCTGATTCTTTGATCTTTTGCCAAATCTTCCAACATGAAACCTGTAGAGCTTGAAGCCACGATTCTAGACATATAAAGAAGTCAATCTAACTCTCAGAAATGAGAGAGAATTTATTCTCCCCCAATTCCTAACCTAAATTTTGTTCCATGTTCAGACCTAAAATTCTCTAAGCATACATAATATAAATGAAATCTAACTACATGGGCATGTTCAGGGCTATGAATGTGACATGTTTTCTCCACAAACCTAAAGCTAACAATGCCTGGATAGAGAGATACGTGTTCATGAACTTACCTGTTCAGTTGAAGTTGTATCTGGTGATGGAGGTGTCTTCAATGCAAGGTGATGATTGGTACAGCTTCCTTGATCTCCAGGGATGCTATTCCAAGCTTTACTTTGCTTTGAAACTGGCTGAATCGAGTTATAGAACTCCACCTGCAAATCAGAAAAATGAAAATGGTGATGTTGAATGGGAGTGTTACAGGTCGTGTTTGAGGTTTGGATTAGCTTCAAGGGATGTTGTGGGATGTGTTTGAGGTGTTTTTTAGCAAGAATGCATGAAAGGAATGAGTTGTGGAACTCAATCTGCAGCAGATGCTCTGTTTGGGCAGTTTGAGGGTGATTCTGTGAATGGGGAGGCAATGGAGATGTTAGGGTCGTGTTCTAGCTCAGTTAGGATGTTTAGAATATGTTTGATAACTTTGCTTAAGGCTTGGTTTACAGGAATGATAGTTGTTATGTGTTATGGCAAGTTTCTTACACTTTAAGCAAGAGATGGCAAGTTGGTGTTCTAGACAGGTAGAGGCCCCCAATCTATGCTGCACGACTTAGTCTTGATCAGTGCAATTAGTCCATAAACTTGTGCCAAAGAGATCTTAATTGTACTTGCTTGGATTTGCTTTAGACATAAAGTTCACTTTTGCAAAAATGGATATAATGCTTTTTCCAATTTGGGACTAAACCTTTATGCAATGCTTGAACACATAGAATATGGTCTTGGCACAAAGGATTGACATTAAATTAAGGATTGTAATTGAGATAAAAGACCTGTAATCAAGGAAAGCATGCTGAATTCAAAATGGCACAAATGTATGAACATGTAACTTGGCCAAATCAAAAGTGAGTTTTTCCCAACTTGCCAAATTCGATTCTCCCTAACCATGAGGTTGTTTGATGAGTTCTTGGACATTTTGGAAAGCTTGGAATGTGTACTACAAACCATCTTTGAAATGCAAATTGAAATTCCAAGTGGAAGTATGTGAAAAATGGTCTTGAAGTTAGGTAAAAACCTTGCCTAAAATAGGTCAAATTTTCTCTAAGTTAAGAATGGTTTAGTACCCTTGTTCCAAAAATTGTAACTTGAGCTACAAGCTTCTTTTGGGAAAACTTTGTGAATCAAAGTTGTAGATTTTGCAATAGGCTACAACTTTCATGTTTTGACTTTTGCTTGAATCCAAAGGAATCTTGGTGAGAAAGTGGGACAAAGTTAGGAAAAAATTAGGGTTTTTCATAACTTAGAAAAGTTCTGTTATGAAAATTCTTCATTTCAAACCCTAATTTGCAATTCTTGATTTCTTGATGAACAAGTTTCATGATTTGGCATGTTTTGATGAAAAATGAATCTTGACACTTGATTTTGACCAAAAAGTCAAAGTTTGACTTTTCAGTATACAGTCAAAATTAATCAATTGACTGGGAAATTCAACTGTCAATCTTGTGCATTTGGGATCTTTTGAAATTGTTGAGCATGTCAAGACAATCCCATGGGGTCCTTGAGTCCATACATGAGTTTGGTTTGCCATTGTCTAGGTCAAACAGTCAAAAATTGCCTTTGTGCAGTCAAAACCCTAAAAATGACCATTTTGCCCTTTTGGTGATCTGATCAAATTTCTTGTGGAATTGTGATCCAAACTTGATCAAATGGTCCATGTGAGTCCATAATGTTGATGTGGGTCAATTTTCATGAGATTTGGCTGTCAATTGGCCACAGTTGACTTTTTCCTCAATACAGCTGATTTCTAGGTTAACTGTCCAATTTACTAAGCAAAATTTGGAATCAAGACTTGAAACTTGGTATGGATAAACTTGGGAGTCCAACATGAAGCATGAAAGTCATCTTAGGCATTTTAAGTCAAAACATCTTTGTGCAAACACAAACCCTAATTTGGGTCAACAGTGCAAGGAGAAGTCTTGAGCAGATGAAACCCTAACTGGATCTTGAGCTCCAAGGGTTTTGTGATGAGAAAATGTTGAGGAAATGGGAGGGCAAATTTTGGGGTACAACAACCTTGTAGCAAAAGGTACCTCATTGAGTAACAAAGGTTGTCTTCTCCATGTCTTTGGGATCCATTTTAATCTGATTATAACCGGAGAAACCATCCATAAAGGAGAAGACCTTATGTTGTGCGGTGTTGTCAACCAGAACATCGATATGAGGTAGAGGGAAATCATCCTTGGGGCTCACCCTGTTCAGATCCCTATAATCAACACACATTCGAACTTTACCATCCTTCTTTGGCATAGGAACCACGTTGGCAACCCATTGCGGGTAAGAAGTAACTGCTAGAAAGCCGACATCAAATTGTTTCATAACCTCAACCTTAATTTTCTCAGACATCTCTGGGCGCATTCGGCAGACCTTCTGTTTCACTGGAGGACAGTCTTCCTTGGTAGGTAGGCGGTGAACCACAATATCGGTATCCAACCCAGGCATATCTTCATAAGACCAGGCAAAGATCTCAATGTAGTCACGCAGCATCTGAATCAACCGTTGTTTAACACTAAGCTCCAGATTTTCACCGATCTTGACCTCTTTCTTGTCTATTTATGTACCCAAATTTACTGTTTCCACTGGCTCTTCATGTGGCTGAATAGCCCTCTCTTCCTGAAGTAGCAGTCTTGCAAGTTCACCAAGAACTTCGCAATCATCTTCACCTTCGTCTTCGGCTAAGTTGCTCGGACTTTCGAAGTCATAACTGGCAGTAGCAGAGTCATTACCAGTGAGATCCAGAGTGGATGTAGACCTGTATATGTGAGTGTGTGTAAAATAGCTGTTTTGCAATATATAATAAAAGAAAAACAAGGAGCACAAAATTTGAAATGCAAGAAACGTCCAATGTTTTTATTAATGATATATGGAGATGACAAATATTAAGCCCTCACAAACAAAGCCATGGTGCCTCGGGTAAGACACCGGGCCGTAAAGTTTAAAAATTGTCTGTTACAAACTTAAAACAAAAGCCTCATTACTGGGTAATAAAATAAATTGGGACGAAGTCCTTTGTCGTCCAATTGCTTAATCCACCATCGGCAGTAGGGTAGATCCAACTGTCAAACTCAGACTCTTCCACATCGTCTTCAATGGAATTCACTCCTGAATTGCTGATAAACAGGGAATGTCTTCCGATCCGTGCACTCCGAACAACCCTTTGAGCTTCTGCAGTGAAACCCAAACTAAATTTGTTAGTCTTATGTGCAAAATTAGGGAGTTGGCCCCAATTTGCACACCCACCTTTCTCTACAACATCCCGGGCATCGTTGAAGGAATCCATCTTCATTGGAGGATCTTCAACAACAGTTTCGGTTGATGCCAGCCTCTGGGGAACCTCTTCAAAATGCTGGAGCAGGGTCTCAATGAACTCCCCATCCATCTCTACATATATAAAAGAGTTGAGGTGGCTCACCATGTACTCCTTCTCTCCTCGTACCGTAACAATTTTCCCCTTGACCGGGTATTTCAGCATCTGGTGGAGCGTAGACGTTACTGCCCCAACTTTGTGGATCCATGGGCGACCCATCAGACAAGAATAAGATGGCTGAATGTCTATCACATAGAATGTAGATGCGAAAACTTGAGAACCAACGTTAGCTGGAATATCCACTTCTCCGTGTACCATCCTCTTTGACCCATCAAAGGCCTTGACTATAATGTTGCTTGGTTTCAGCTCCAACCGTTCACAGTCTAACCGGTCTAGAGCTTTCTTAGGTAAAACATTCAACGAAGACCCGGTGTCCACCATTACATGAGCAAGAGTAGTGCCCCTGCATTCAAGGGAGACATGCAGAGCATCATTATGATTCTTCCCCTTGGCAGTCAAGTCGGCGTCGGAGAATCCCAACCCATTATCTGCTGTCAGACTAGCCACGCAATCTTTAAATTGATCAACTGATGTTTCTTGCGGTACGTGTGCAGTCTTCAGGAAAGAAATCAGAGCCTTGGAATGGGCTTCTGAGCATAGCAACAGTGACAACATAGAGATTTTGGATGGGGTTTGCCCCAGCTGCTCGACTACATTGTAGTCGCTATTTTTGATGATCTTCAAAATTTCCTCCATCTCTTGTCTAGAGGCTTCAATAGTAATCTTCTTCGGTGCCTCCGTCTGGGCAGGCTCACCGGTGATCTCTTTGCCCCGAGTGTCAGATGACTCGGCAACAGGGGTAAGAATTGGAACTTGAACAGGGACAGTAGCAGGTGTACTGGTAGGTGTAATAACAATAGGCTTCCGAATAGCTGGTGGAGAGATCTCAGGGGAGAAAAGCCTTCCGCTGCGGGTGACTTTACTAGATCCAACAATGTTGTTGACGTCAGTATCAGCATTCAAATCTTGTTTAACTCCGTGATAGTATATGTCAGCCCCGTAGTGCCAAGGGACGGCTTTATTTGATGTATAGGGGATAGGCCCGGGAATGGTGATGATCAACAGTGCAATTCTTGGAAAGAATGTAATTCTAACAGGCTTTCTTGAGGAAGCCTTGGAAGAATTGTCGAAAATGGTGATTATAACAACTTTTTCAGTAGGAACCAAAGGAACAAAAGTCTTCTCAAACAGAATTTCTTTATTATCCATCAGGCGTTGGATACCTGACTTCAAAAGATGGCAGCCGGTAGGTAGGACGGAACACATACGGCAAACTTTCATCACAACCCGGAAATAAACTGGCTAACAGAAGGTTCTTCTTTACAGTCATCAATGGAGTAGCAATGTCTTTCACAGAAACCATAAACGAGTCTTCATCCACAGCATTTACTCCATGCTTGGGCATGGGAGCAGTCACAACATTAGGCCTTTCAGGCGCTTCGAACTCAATCTCCTTAGCATCAATTAAGTCCTGCACCTTATTCTTCAAAACCCAAGAGTCATTTGTATCGTGCCCCGGGCTATCAGAATGAAAAGCACAGTGGGCGTTCGGATTGTACATGGGTGATGTTGTGTTGGGATTCTTCGGAGCTTCCTTCGGAATCACCAAGTTGGTCTTCAGTAACTGCGGCAGAATTTGGGATAAAGTCATGTTGAGCTGAGTGAATTGTCTTCGAGGCCTCTCGGCCCTTGGCTGATTGTTGCGCTGAGGAGCAACAACAGGTCTTGATATAACCACCGCATTGACTGCTTGGCGGTGTTCAGGTCTATTATGGCTTTTTGAGTTGTAAACAGCACTTGACTCTTTCTTAAAAGGCTTCTTCTTGGTGCCTGATGAAGCACCCTTCTGTATCTTGCCAGATTTGATACCGGCCTCAATTCTTTCCCCGGTCATAATCAGCTTTGTAAACCCGGACGATGAACTTCCAATCAGATGGTTGAAATATCGACCAGACAAGGTCCCCAAAAACATATCCACTATCTCCCTATCAGCCAAGGGAGGTTGCACTCTTCCGGCAAGGTCCCTCCACTTCTGAGCATAGTCTTTGAAACCTTCGCCCGTACCCATAGACATACCCTGGAGTTGGATACACGTGGGAGCAAGGTCAATATTATATTGGTACTGCTTGTAGAAAGCAGCAGCCAAATCCTCCCAATTACGGATACTAGCTCCTTCCAGCTGGTAAAACCACTCAAGTTGAGTCCCTGAAAGACTGTCTTGAAAGAAGTGGATCCATAGGTTCTTGTCAGCGGTGTATGGCTGGATCTTTCTAACATACGAGCAGATGTGCAGTTTTGGGCAAGAAACCCTGTCGTATTTAGCAAAGATTGGTGCTTTAAACTTGTGGGGAATTACCACCCCAGATGACAAACCCAAGTCTCCAAAGTCTAGACCAGGCACTTTCTGAACTTCCATCGTGCTCAACCGGTCTTCGAGCTGCTTATATATATCCTCAGTCGGAGGATACTGGTCTTCGTCAAAGTCAGTCTCGTTGTCGGAAACCACAGGGCTAGGAGCCCTCCTTTCTTCCTGATTAACTCCCCCTCTAGATGAGTGAGTCAAATCAACCTCTTCTCGCAAATTGTTTCCAAATCTACGACCCATATTCAGTAGGACCGTCTTCTTCTTCTTCTTCTTCTCTTTCAAGATAAGGGTCTTCAGATCTTGCTGACCCTTGGCCAAACTCATGAACAGTTCCTGGAGCTGGGTGTTTTGGGCTTGCAGAGCCTTGATAGCTTGTTCAATTGATGTTTCAGAAGACATGATGCTGAAATAAACAGCAAAGAAGATGAGAAAAACATGTAAGGGTACCTGTTATGAGGTGCATGGGAATGAAATGCGTATGATATGATTTCAAAGACTTTAGAGATTCAAATTCGTAAACCAAAAAATGAAACACACTTTTATTAGATAAACTTGAAATTCAATTGTTCAACAGATGCCTTTAAGGCGTTAAAAGAAAGAAAAACTGAAAAGTAAGTCAAGACTAGAAATAACAAAATCCAATCAGCGCTCCCATGGTCGTTTCCCGTTAGTGCGGACATATTCGTTGAGGATCTTCTCATTCTCCAATTGCCTTGTCAACTTTTGAATCTTCTGCTCTTGCTTGTGATACTTTTCTCTGTAAGTATCCCGCTCTTCTCTCAGCTGTATCCAAGATCTCTTTAATGCCCCAATGTCAGTAGGCATGTATGGATGGAGGATGGTAGGAGGAACCCCTTCTTCATCAGCAACCTCAACAATTATAGGCAAGACAGCTTCATACGGCATTCCCAGCTTTTGGGCACGGATTCGAACCCATCAGAGATATGGCTCCATCGGAAGAGAAGTCTTCGCACCTAGCTCGTGCAGATCAGACATGTGTACCCTATCCCAGGCTCGTATGAACCTGCGGCGTTGCTCGTCACTATCCCCTTAGAAGTAAAAGACAATGCTTGGCATCAGCAACTCATGAGGTCCTTCTCTCCTAGCTCGCCCAAACTGACGTAGGGCCAAACAAGGGTTATATGTGATCCCTCCATTGATTCCTAGAAGTGGGACATTGGGGTATTCCCCACAGCGATCAATAATAGCCACATCTTCCATGCCCTTAATAGTCCAAATGATATCCATGTGAGAGAGGGACATAATCATGTAGGCCCAACCCATGCCTTCCTTGTTCTTCAAAACTGATTTGAGGAGGTGAGAAATAAACCACCTCGCCAGCAATGGTGCACAGCACATAAGGGTTCCCCGTTTTTGAGCCGTACGGGAATAAAGAGAGTGCAGAATGTCACCCAAGAGAGTGGGCACTGGATTATCGGACATGAAAATCTTCACCGCATTCACGTCGACGAAATAATCTGAGTTTGGAAACAGAACCAGACCATAAATAAGAAGAGCCAGGATGTCCTCGAACGCCTGAAAGTCTAAACTGTCCCAGAACTGATTAGCTTTACCAACCAAAAACTTAGTCAAAAAGCCTTTTGTTTCACTACGAGTTTCCCAATTAGACATTACCTCAGCCTTTGTCAGATGGAGGGATGAAGCAATCTCTTCCGGCCTAAGGAATTTCTCCCAACCTGTAAACGGGTTCTGCTCTAGAATGGAGATACCAAGTAGATCAGAGAACTCTTCCAAGGTGGGGACCAACTGGTAGTCTGGAAAAGTAAATCAGTGGTACAATGGATCAAAGAACTGGACCAAGACACTCATCATTTGTTCATCCATCTTGGAGGTGACTAAACTGAGGAGGTGCCCATGTCTTCTGATAAAAGAGGAAGTATCTGGAACCTTTGCAACCAATTCCTTAAGCTGAGTGGGAATCTGGAAAAAGTTGATCTGAATAGTGTTTCTATGCATGGGTGCCATGACCTACAAAACAGAACAAAGATGAATCCCTCCTATCTTTGAAATAGGTTAGTCCAATGCAAGATGCATGCAATGTCATGATGTCATGATGTCATGATAGAAAACACACCACAAGTATCCACAAATAGCAAACATGGTAAGGGCAAACAAGTCACACAGATAGCCCTTAGATTTCAGGCTGGCAAGGAGCTTAGGTACTACCCTCTTTCAGTTCAGTTGGTTCAAACCTGTCCTAGAAATAGTAACCGGGTTCTAGAGGATCTCAATATCACTGACCACCCTCGATCGGTCATAATTCCAGTTTAGCAACCTTTTCTTGCGGCCGGAATCATCGCGAGAGTTTGGTCTCAATGAGTGTAGCATACTGCTACTGTTCTATGGCCAAGTTGGTCAATTATAGGTGCTAAGGTCAGTTGGTGCTTAATGACCCCTTAGAAGACCCATATTCTCCTTGTTCCTCCACAAGGGATATCGGTACAAACTAAAGTGTCACACCAACATAGCCACTGCTTCAACCGTATCGGTCTACGCCGTACAGTTCCCTCACAGTCTATTGCTACTTACCTAAAAGGTGTCCCCAGATCCGGGTTAGGATCTATAGTAACTCCGATTCAAACCCACAAAGATAAAGTAATTAAATCAAGCAATTGAAAACAATATGAACTATTCCTAAGGTACACCCCACTTATTATTCCCCAGCAGAGTCGTCAGTTCTGTGATACGGTGGGAAGAACTGACTGTTTTTTGGAATGTTGGTTTGCGTTTTGCGTTTGTGTTCGCAAAATGTCGCGGTAAGCAAGAGTCGCCACCGACTTTTATTTTATCCAACAAGGAAAGGAAAAAAGCACAGGAAAATTCCTTTTTCGAGATATTTCTCGGGTTCGGGGGGTAGATTATAGAAAGGGAAGGTGTTAGCACCCTTTCTATCTGTGGTTATCCACGGGATCTTAGGTACTTGCTCAATTGTTTTCTTTGTGGGTTTGAAAAAGTTTTTGTTTGAAACTTCGATTTAACTCTTACTTTTGTCCTCAAGAGTGTAATGAAGTGTTTTTGAAAACTTTGTTCGAAAATGAGTGTAAGTGTGAAAAGTTTTGTTTTTGAAAGAGCAAGTATCTAAGAACCATCTACCTACTCGAAAAAGGAATCGTTCTATGCTAATTTCCTTTAGACAATGCTATCCTACTATTAGTGAGTAGGTATCACCGTCGTTGGAGTTTGAGGGTCAATTTGAATGAGGGACATACGGTCACTAAAGCAATGTTAGGACACCTTAGCGGTAACCCTAATGTCTTAGATCATTTGTTTGAGGCAACAATATCTGAGGCAACTGTTTCGAGGCGACCATGATCTTTTAGACAAGAGGACGATCTCTAAAGCGACCTATACTCAATGACCGTGTACGAAGGCAACCAAGTGGGGTGTACCCTAAGAGTGCGCATGTGCGAGTGTGTCGTTTTCAGTTATTTTTATCTTTGCACATGTTAAGGGTGATCTAATTTGATTTTAAGATTAAGCATTCAGTCTTGTCATGCAAACCCTATTATCAAACATCTAACAGTTATAATTTGCGGAAATTAAAGGTGCGGAAATTAAATTACAAGGCGTCGGGTATTTACATCGCCAAAGACAAACCCTTTTGAAAAATAAAATAAAGCGATAAAAATAATTAAATGTCCTATTTAACTATTACAATCCAAAAGCAGATACATTAATATGATAAAAATAAATAAAACGCACGGGAAATTAGATCGAGTGCGAATTTTAGGGTTTTGACCCTTTTGAAAGAAAAAATGCTTTTTTGTTTGTTTTTATTTGAGAAAAGAGATTAAGTCCTAAATTAATTACTAAATTAATTATAAAAGAAATTAATTAATGAAAAATAAATTATGACATATTTTTGGGTTTTTGTTATTTTAAGAAGGAATATAAAATTAATTAAATTAGTAGTTAAAACCTAATTAAATCTAGTTAATTTTAATCATTTATAAAAATAAATTAAGGTTATTCTAGAATTAAAAACCTAATCAATTAATAAGTTTATTAAGAAAAATAAAAGTTTAAAATTTGGTTGAATAAAAAATATTTTTGTGATTTTATTTAATAAAAACAAAATTTTGTGATTGGTTAGAAAATTAAATAAAACAATTAAAGTATTTAAACAAAATAAATAAAAGAGAATAGAAGATTTGAGCCTGTTTTTGAAGGGTGTTGGTAGAAAATCTGTAGGCCCAACAATGCTGGCCCTTTTGACTTTTTGGATCTGGTACACACGCATTGACCAACGCTTTGGTGGACCTTCAATGCTTGGCCACCAGATCTGGCCCTTTGGCCATCTGGCGCTTGGATGGTGAGGGAGCATGGTAGGTTGTAAGCTAGCGTATGCATACAATTACCTGAAAAAGAATAATATTAAGAAAGAGGGGGACCTGGGATTCGAACCCAGGTCCTGAAGGAGAATGCATTTCCAAGGTTACCACTGAGTCACGCTGCTTTAGTTGTTAGTATAATAAGTATCAATAATAATATAACAAAACAATTTCAATGCCAGAAAAATAAAAATAAAAAGCGTGTTTGGTTTGAATGGCCCAATGGACGGAGGACACCCCATCGTCCCTGTCCTCAAACCTCTGTAAAAAGTACCTGCGGATTTTCATCTGCAGCAAAAATCGCAGCCTTGTTCTAAAATCTCCCTCAGGCCATATAAATACATTCCAAGAACATGGTTCAATTCGTCATGACCTTCTGATCACGACCATGTTCTTCTTATGAGCCAATTGTACCTGAAACAGAAAGCCCTAAACACGAACAAGGAACCCTAGCTATGGTGATTTTCTATACAGAGCACATAAATGAAATTGGATAATACCATCAGTTTGCAAATGTTCTTATGATCACAAATATGCCATTAGTTTGTTCAATAGATGCCAGAATGATTTAAATCAAAATCCAGAACATGGATGAGTTGCGTGAGACTTACAGCACGTATGGAGGCTTGATAATGCTTGGTTTAGATCCAGTTAGCTTGTGTGAATGGCCAGGAATCGATTGGGATATGTCTCCAGTTCTGAAACTTCCTCTAACCTGGATTTTGATCTCCAACTTTTTTGTGATTTTTCTCACTTTTGTTCTGCCTCTACCAACGCTTGCCAACCCTTATTTTGTGTCCTTCAGCTTGCTTATGTATTGTATGTTACATTATGTGATACGGTGGGAGAACTGACTTGGGATTTTACGTTTGTGTTCGCACTTGTTCGGTTTAGCAAGAGTCGCCACCGACTTTTTATTTTATCCAAAAGAAAGGTCAAAAAGCACAGGAAAGACCTTTGAGATGTTTTCTTGGGTTCGGGGAGTAGATTATAGAAAGGGAAGGTATTAGCACCCTTTCTATCCATGGTTATCCATGGGCTCTTAGTTACTTGCTTAGATCACTTCCTTTGCTTTTCAATTGTTTGAAATGGTGTTCTTCAATTGTTTGAAATGGTGCTTTGTGTGTGGTTTTGAAAAATGTTTTGAAAAGAGGCCATCGTTGTGGCAACCTTTGTAATGATTCTTGTTTGAATGTATACAAAGATGTTTTTTGTCTTTTGAAAAGTTTCCAATGTTTGAAAGTAGGGTTTTGAAATTGTGTGGTGAAGTGTGTTTGAAAATGGCAAGGATGTTTTGCAAGATTTTTGATCAAGTAACTAAGAGTTGTCTACCCTACTTTACTCAAAAGATCTTTCTTATGTTTTTAACCCTTTTAACAGTGTTGTTTCACCATTGTATTTGGTGAACAACCTTGCGTTAGGATGTTTAACGGGACAGGCGCGGGTCATCATATACAATCATTGAAAGCAACTTGTGAGATGCTCTAGCGATTTTGTAAGGGAAGAGATCATTTTATCGAAGGCAACATCGAGGGTCATCGAGGGACTACGATCTTTGTTTATTGAAGGGACATTTGCTAGAATGTCTCATACTCGAGGGACATGATTGTATTTTCCGAGGCAACAAGCGAGGTTACCCTAGAGGTACAAGTGTGAATTGTGTATTGATTTTCATGCATTTCTCTTGTATTAGGTCATCTAGCGATTGATTTTGAATCTTCGCATACAAACCCTAATTACTATACAGTATATTGAAAGCGATAAATTGCGGAAATTTAAAGTCGAAGTTATTACAAATAAGTATCCGGGGATGGGGGTACAAATGTTTACAAATGGGGATGAGTCTTATCAGAATAATAATGTCCAAGGATATATTACAACCAAATTGAACTGTCGCATTTTCAATGTAAAATTATAACAAAGTATAAGATAATGAAAATCAAAGAGATATGAGATGTGTATATTTATTTACAAATGCTCAAATAAAAATTAACCTAATTAAAGACTTAAGTATTTATTATTTTTTGTATTTTTTATTAATTATAGACAAAGAGTTTTAAAGAAAAGAAAAATTATTTTAATTAAAACTTCTATTATTTACACATTTTTTATTAACCAATAACTGATTTTAAGGAAAACCAAAGATTATTTAAATTAACTGACTGTTCTTTTTTGGTGTTTTATTATAAACAAAATTAATAAACATTTTAACTAAAAAATTAATCCAAAATTAGTATTTGTATTCACCCAAAAAGAAAGAAAGTAAAAAAACAAATGTCTTGAAAGAAAGATGTGGGCCTAGGATTAGTATATGGCCCAAGTAAAAAGAACAAAAATTAGATTTAAAGGGGGGGGTGTAGGCGCCAGAACGTGTTTGGGCTTCAGTTTTATTTGGGCGAAGGCCCATGCGGGTGTTTGAACATGTTTTGTTAGGGTTGGTGTTTTGTGGGTTCAGAAATTAGGGTTTGGGTTTTGGTACAGCGCCGCTCCCTTCTCTTTGTTCTCTCATCTCGTTCTTAGCCATGAGCTTCTGATTATTCCTTCAACCTTCCAGCCGCCAGAGCGCCACCTCCATCCATCTCCTCTCCACGACGGTACGAGGCAGTGGTTTGAAAAGGTACGTTTTGTTCTAAGCGCATTTTAGGGTTTCTTCACAGTTTAGGTTTGTGATTCTCTTGGAAATTTATGTTTTGCAGTGTTTAATCTTTGATGTTTCATGCATGAGATGTAGGAAAATTGAGGACAAAAAATACCTTGGTGCTTCATTTCTGGAGAATGGATGGAAGGAGAGAGGGCTTGGAACGGCGGCGCTCTAGGTGGCCGGAGGAGGAGGTCCGTGATGACAGCTCGCTTCTAGTATTTCTGTATCTTTTAAACGTTTGAATGTGAATGTATATTCTGAAAACCCTATATCATTTTGCTTCTGAATCTTCTCTTCTTCTTCTCTTTTGTTGATGCTTAATGATGATGAATTTGTTTCTGAATCTTTTATCGCTTCTTTGGGTACCCTATTTATTTGATGATGAACACATGTATTCTGAAAAAAAGCTATTTGTTGTTGTTCTTCATGTTGATATTGAAACTTGTTGGTGATGAATGTATGTTCTGAGACTTGCTTCTTCCTCTTCTTTGCTATGTTAATGATGATGAATTCTTCTGAGATTATTGTTATTGATGACTGGATGATTTGTTGGTGAATAAGTTTGTAGATGGTTTGTATGATTTGCAGTTTTGTTGTTTAAGCAGATTTGCTTACAGGTTTGTTGGCCTGAGTGTTGAGATGTGGTTTTGGGTAGGTTTTCTGCAGTTTACAGGTAAGGCAAGCTACAGGTTTGCTTGTTTGGGTTTATGCAGTTTTGTTGGCTGTTGTTTGAGCTTTTGGGAAGTCAGGCTTGGCGCTTGTTTGCTTGAGAAGCAGTCTTGCAGGCTTGGTTTTTTGAAACAGGCATGTAGGTTTTGTGATCTTTTGCTTGGCCTTTATGAAGGCTTGTTATTTTTACAGGTTTAGCCGTTTATGCAGTTTTAAACAGGTTGGACTTTTGAACAGGTTTAGCAGTTTGAAGGTTTTGAAAGCAGGCTTGAAGGCTTGTGAGTTTTTGCAAGTCATGCAATTTGTTTGTTTTTCTTTGATTTAGAAGCAGGTTTGTGGTAAGCTGTAGGCAGGCTTATGGTAAGCTTTAGGCAGGCTTGGTAACTAGTAGTCTTGCAGGTTTGAATGGGTTATGCAGGTTATGCAGGCTTGTGTGATTTGTTGTGCTTGTGTTTACAAGCAGTTTTGCAGGTTATGCAGGCAGGTTGTGTTTTGTTGTGCTTGTGTTTACAAGCAGTTTTGCAGGTTTGATAACTTGCAGTTCTTGTGACTGCAGTTTGAATTGAGTTGCAGTTTTTGTGGCTCTCTCCCCCTAGACTGTTTACAGTCTTGTTCTCTTATATATTTTAAAGCCTGCCAAAACTGCAAACCTCTTTTTCTGATTCTCTCTTTCTCTCTCCATAAAAGCATTTTAAATTGCTTAATGTATTTTTTTCTGAAAAGCTTTGTTGGCCAGAACATGATGATAAGTTTGACAAGCCTTCTTGCTTGTATCTTGGTTTATCTCTGCATTCTGTACTTTCCTTCCATATTTTCTGCATTGTTCTTTTTGACAGCTTTGTGTACTTTGACAGTTTTGTGTACTTTGACAGCTTTGCAACTTGGTTTGACATTTTTGCAACTTAGTTTGCTTTTGGTTGACTAATGCAGTTTGTTGTTCAGTTTGATTTTCCTTGCTGCCTTGTGTTGTACCCCAAAATTTGCCCTCCCATATCCATCAAGAATTGTCAAAGTCAAGGTCACAAAACGCCCCAAGGGTTGTGCAGCTCAACTGTCTTCTATACAGTCAATACTAGGGTTTGAGTTCTGGTCAAGCAAATGAACTTTTCAAAGGCCCAATCAAGTCTCATATGCTCACAAAGAGGGTCAAGCATCCTCATGCAAAGTTTCAAGGCATTCAGTTCAAAATTGCACAGTCAAAACCCTAGATTGCACTACAGTCAACTGTAGGGGCAAAATGGTCATTTGGCAGTCAAAAGTTCAAATTTTTGGTCAACACATCATTTTGAAGCCACAAACATCATTTGATCAATGCTTGATCATGATTCTCAAAATTTGGCTCAGAAATCATCAAAGATGCAAAAGTTGCTATATTTGGACAGCTGAAAAAGTCAACAGAAATTGACCAGGGCATAACTTTCACATGGATTATCAGAAAAATTCCATCCAAAGCTCATTTTGAAGAGAAAGACATTTCCTACAATTCATCTTCATGTTCCAAGTCCAAGAAATGCTCTCACAAAAAGTTATCAATTTCAACATTATAGGTCATTTTCAAAAGTCAACAAAAAGTGACTTTAGGTCAAAGGCCATAACTTGAGATTGGTAAATCAAAATGACATGGGACCAAAGGCATTGGTTAAAGGACTCAAAGACCTTTCCAAAATGTCCAAGAACATGTGAAAAGCTTAAAAATTGACCAAGTTATGCCTTGTGGAAGTTGGGAAATTTTTGGAAATTTTTGAAAGTCAACATTGATGCAAAAGGCCTATAAATGCAAATGGGCCCAATTATCTTCCAAATTTCTTCATACCAAGCCTATGCACGACCACTAGGCCCAAAGGGAAGTATTCTCATATTTTTTAATTATTTATTTGAATTAATATTAATTTATATTCATTTAAATGATTTTAATTCATGAAAAATATAAACCTTAACCTAAAAAATCTTTTTATGCACATTATAACCTCAATATTTCGTGCTTAACTGATTAGGGCAAGTTGTGATAAGAATTGAGCATGATTGATACAAAAACTATGAGAAAAAGATTGGAAAAGATCTTGTGAAATCAAATCTTCAAAAATCATTAAAGCAATGGATTTTCTTCAACTTTGTTGACCTAACATGTTCTATACATACTCAGTACCACAAACCAAAACCCTAGAGACTGCAAGCTGCGCCCATACACAATACACAAACTTGAAAATTTTCCAAGAATTCAAAAACTGAATTCAGAGTTCAAGGGCGATTCAGACTCCAAAATCTATTCCAAAAGCTTCAGTGGCAATTACTGGACACGTTCCAACCATTAGAATCAAGTCAGACCTCAAGAATTGGTAATGGGACCTGTGACTGTACAAAGGAAAATTCTTAAACGCATATCATGATTTAAGCATTTTTTTTGATTTTTGTTTGTGGATTCATGATTGTTGTTTTGTTCTGATGCTAACCATGCTAATGAATTTCGTTTTTGAGCAACATACGCGATATTACCATGAACGATCTTTAGGGTTTCAGGAATTCCAAAAGAGGGTTTCTCTCACACGGCAAAATTAGACAATAAAACCAAGCCTAACAAACTCAGGACCTTTGGACGATCTGATTCCACTAGTCGCGCCATTTTTATGTTTGCATATAGCCTAATCGCTATTTTGAAAACATGCATATATTGGGGGGGTTCAAAACCCCCGTTAAATGTTTGTTATTTTTCAGGCAGAAAGAAACGTGAGGAAGACGATGATCTGGCAATCACTGGTTGGTTCATTTGAACCAGCGCGCGTTTTTTTTGTGCCTAGTGGCCACTAACCAGATTCTCTTTACATTATTCATTCATTAATATATAATAAAAGTGATCAAAGTGGTTCAGTGGCAGGTGGAAGGCATTGGCAAGGCGTGAGACCTGGGTTCGATCCCCAGGTCTTCAACAATTTCATGTTATTTTTCAAAAGCTAATCCTGTGCAGGCACGCTCTTAAGGATCACTATATGTCCTCTTCACCTATTGTCCACGCGTCCCACAAAAGCAAGTCAAAGGCATGGATTGAAGGCCTACCATGGAAGCTGGTCAACGTGTCCCACATAATCCAAAAAGGTCAACGAAATCAAGGCACAAATGGGCTTAAACTACCAGGCCTGAACCTCCACTTGGGGACTACCCCCCCCCTGGTTTGACTTTCTTTTTATATTTCATTCTTCTCTAATTGTTATATTATTTTCTTATTTTCATGGGTTTTCATTAATTAATTTTTCCATAAAATATAAAAAAAAAACATAAAAATCAAAAATACAAAAAAGGAACATAATGTTTATTTTATCATAATTGTTTTTTTCATAAATAAATTAGAGTGTAAAATATTTAGTTAATTAGGTTTTAATTTTAATCCTTTTTTAATAAAAATCCAACCAAATAGAATTAGGTTAATTAATTTATTCCTTTTAATATTTTTTTTCCTTTTTTTTCTCACCATAATAATTATTATTTATTTATTTTATTTTTATAATTAAAAATTGTACATAATAAATTTTAGGTTTAATTTAGATCATATTTTAATTCTTTTCTTAATAAATAAAAAACGTTAGAATTAGGGTTTGCCGTCTAATTTAGTTTCAATTAAATTCTTTTTTCATTAAAATCTAAAAAAACACAAAATACCAAAAATATTTAATCATTTAATTTTTTAATTCTCATTAGCTTTTAATTATTTGCAAAAGGGTCCAACGCCCTAGTTTCGTTTAGTTCCTTTATTTTCGCGCGTTTACTTTATATCGTTTAAATAATTTTGTAATTGCCCCGAAGCCATGTAACCTTGAATTCCTTGCACTTTTTATTGCTCTTTTACTTTCCGCTAAATCGGGTCCTGGAAATTTTGGCGATGTGGACCCGCGCCATCTGTAATAATCGTAGATTTACTTTCCCGCAACCTTATAACTGTTAAAAAAAGCATGAAAGACTGTATGGACTTAAATTAAAATCAAGCGTAGAACACGACAAACATGACAAGACAAATAAACTGAAACATGACACACAATTCGCACACACCACCCCTAGGGTACGCCTCACAGTTGCCTTGCCTCGAAAGGTGATCGTCGAGTAGAGGATGTCTTAGTAAGTCCTCATGATCCGGGAACCTGGCATGAGGGTAGCTTCTAAGGTGTCTTCCCATTGCTCTGGTGATCACCACGTCCCTAAAACTCGAATTGACCCGAATACCTCCAACGGGGGTGCTACCTACCTCTCAATGGTGGGATGGCATTACTTTAAAGGACTTTTACACAGACGAATTCCTTAGGGTAGGTAGGTTCTCAAGGATACTTGCTCTAATTTCAAAACAAACTGAAATCTTTTCACACCAACACTTTTCAAAAGCTTTCAAAGCAAATTTTTCAAACACTCTGACGTACGAGTCGAACTGAAATTTTTCAAAGAAACTTTTTTAAAACCCACAATTGAAAAGCAAACAAACATTTTTGAAAACACAAATGAGCAAGTATCTAAGAGCCCATGGATAACCATGGATAGAAAGGGTGCTAATACCTTCCCTTTCTATAACCTACCTCCCGAACCGAGAGCAATCTCTTATAAGGAATTTTTCTGTGCTTTTGTCCTTTCCATTTGGAGAAAATAAAAGACGGTGGCGACTCTTGCTTACCGCGACATTTCGCGAACCAGCGTTAAACAGTCAGTTCCAGATCCACCGATCACAGAACTGGCGACTCTGCTGGGGATAAACTTAAAGTGAGGTGTACCTTAGGGCTAGCTCATAACTATGTTTTCAATTGTTTTCCTTGTGTGCTTTACTATTGTGGGTTGCTTGGGAGTTCTATAGATCCTAACCCGGATCTGGGGATACCTTTCTTAGAAAGTAGCAACAAGGCTGTGAGGGAACTGTGCGGGGTATACCGACATGGTTGAAACAGTCTGCTACGTTGATGTGGCACTTTGGTGTGTACCGGTAACCCTTGAGTTCAGTCAAGGAGAGTACGGGGCCTCCGCGTGGTGTCGTGAAGCATCAACAGACCTTAGGAACCTTAATTGAACAATCTTGGCCTCTTTAGGGTAGTGAGATAACTGACTTTGGTGCAGTCCGAGGTTGGTTGATACTCGATACTACACTCAATTGAGGGTTGCTTTCCTGGAATATTTCGGTCGCCAGTTCAGTGGCTAAATCGAAACGATGAACAATGAAAGCAATCCCGTGATATTGGGAACCTTAGAACCCGGTTACTTTGATTAGGACAGGTTGAACCCACCAACTACAAGAGGGTAGTACCTAGACCTCATGCTGGCCTGAACCCTAAGGGCTCTTTTGTGTGACTTGTGTGCCTTCGTACTTGACTACTTGCATGCTTGTTATCTGACCCTTGATGTCTTGCAGGTCTTGTTTATAGTCCTTAATTGGGACTCATAACAGGATACTAAATTTCTTGCAGGGTTGTTTATAGTCCTTAATTGGGACTCATAACAGGATACTGAATTTCTTGCAGGGGTCTGTTTATAGTCCTTAATTGGGACTCATAGCAGGGCTTACTTACTTCACCCCATGCATAGCATGACATCATACCATTGCATACCATTGCATACATCCTAACCCATTTCAAGGATCTCAAGGGCTTGTGATGCAGGTCATGATGAACAACTATCCCAGCAAGGGGCAAAGAGGATTTATTTTCCTCTAGCCAAGGGTGTCAGGGGCTATGACCCACTGGATATGGTGAGCCTTTGACCCTCGATGAAGGACTCTCAACAATATGCAGTGCCTTCAGTCAAGCTACCGGTTTTCAATGCTAACAATTTTCTTGTTTACCCTGCGAGATCCTTGAAATCATTGCATGCATGTCATACACCTCATTGCATTGCAGGTATCCCTTTGACAGGTTGCTTACCTTTCTCCGCTGTTTATTTCAGCCGATCGTCATGAATTCTGGATCATCAGCTGAACAGTCCATCAAGGATCTCCAGGCTCAGAACGCCCAGTTCCAAGAGCTGATCCTGAATTTGACCCAGGGGCAACAAGATCTGAAGGCTTTGCTTTTGAAGAAGGATAAGAAAAAGAAGAGGACTGTTCTGTTCAGCCCTAGACGCAGATTTGGGAATACACCACAAGTTGAAGCTGAGAGGACAACCCCATCTGTGGGGAAAAGCAGTCATCATGAGAGAGAGGTTCCCAGTCCAGTGGTCTCCGACAACGAGACAGATTTTGATGAAGAGCAGTACCCTCCTGCTAATGACAGATATAAGCAACTGGAGGACAGAATGAAAGCTATGGAGGTTCAACAGGTACCTGGGCTGGATTTCGGAGATCTGGGGTTGTCGACTGGTGTGATTATCCCACATAAATTCAAAGCACCTACTTTCTCAAAGTATGACGGGGCGTCTTGTCCCAAGCTGCACTTAAGGTCCTATGTTCGGAAGATTCAGCCGTACTCTGCGGATAAGAATCTATGGATCCACTTCTTCCAGGAGAGTCTTTCAGGGACTCATCTCGAATGGTTCTATCAGCTGGATGGGACCAAAGTTCGTAACTGGGAGGAGTTGGCTACTGCTTTCTACAAGCAGTATCAGTATAATGCCGACCTTGCTCCTACGCGTACCCAACTCCAGGGTATGTCGTTAGGATCAAGTGAAGGTTTCAAAGAGTATGCACAGAAATGGAGAGACCTTGCCGGAAGAGTACAACCTCCATTAACTGACCGGGAACTCGTTGACATGTTCTTGGGGACCCTGTCCGGGCCATTCTTCAACCACCTGATTGGTAACTCATCTGCTGGATTTACCGACCTCATCCTGACCGGCGAAAGAATTGAAGCTGGTATCAAGAGCGGGAAAATTCAAGAGGCCACACCTTCTGATATTCATAAAAAGCCTTACACGGGAAAGAAGGAATCTAATGCTGCATACGGTCAAAAGGGTCGCCGTGATCAACATGCAGGGGCAGTCATGATCTCTGGTTCTGCACCACGCCGCCAACCACAGAGGGGAAACCAGCAAAGGCCGGATGGGCCTAAAAGGCAGTTCACCAATATTAACATGCCATGGTCGCAAGCATTGCAACATATGTTGAAGATGAACCTGATTGCAGTGATCAACCCTCCTGCCAATCCTAAGACCTCCTCTCCAAGCTACAATCCAGAAGCCAGATGCGCTTATCACTCCGATAGCCCGGGGCACGATACCGAAGACTGTTGGGCACTAAAGTACAAAATTCAGAACATGATCGATGCCAAAGAGATCGAGTTCGAGCCTGCTGAGACTCCCAACGTGATCAATGCTCCGTTGCCAAAACATGGCTAGGATTGAGAATTTTTTTGTTCATTTGGATTCAAGTTGTATTTTTCCTTTCTTGTTCAGATAAACAATTATTATGTTAAACTCTTTTATTTCATGAATGCATTACACATGGCTGTCTTGATTTAACTATGTTTACTATGCTTAAAACCGCTTTCATATTTTTGCAATGGTCAACTCTTAATTGAAAATTCTAAACCTCTTGAGGGAGGATGACGAAAACGATACCACAATCTACAGTATGCTTTTGAACAAACCCCGCTGATGAGGTACAGGCATTGTTTCAATCCCTAAACACTGGAGTTATAAGGATGATAATCCCTCGTCAACCCATTCAAGCCAAAGAAGCAGGAGTTTTATTTTCGAAAATCAAAACCCTTAATCATAACCCGGGGCAGGGTAGTCTTCTCAGTTGATCTAAGTGCATGACGAATGGCACTAAAGAAATCTTTACAAAACGAACAAAGACAGTGATGGTTCAGAACAATCATACAGACAGGCAGTGGTTATCAAAAAAAAAATCATAAACAAAAAAGCCCAAAAAGTCAAAACCTATAAAAAGGGACTTATGAAACTGGGGCATCCCGTTGACTGTAATTCCAAAAAGAAACAGTTCAGGCAAAAAAATAGGGATAACAAAATCAAAAGAAAGAGGTCTCACAAACCCTCAACAAAAGCAAAAGTGATTGCCTGTTCAGAATAAATCATCCATATCTGAACCATCACCAGAAAATCAAAACAAAGACTCGAGCAAGGTCTAACGCACGATCAACTGAGTTTAGGTTTGAAGAACATCACGAAGAGCGGGCGGGTACAAATAATTTGAGCCTTTATCCTTTGTTTCTTAAAACCGTGAACCAGGCCACGATATAACCCTTAAAAGTCCTAGCTGAAGCATGGTTCAGTTCGGAAGCATACTGTTACGAAGGTATCCTGACTCCTGAAGGTTTGCTGTACAATATTGAGTTGATGTCGCACCGTATTACAAAAAATGCATTTTCAAATTCAAGACAGACATAGACTTTTGCATTCTTAAAATAACCTTGTTTGCATATGACTATTTGTTTGAACAGCAGGGAAATTCGCACGATGAACACCGGGTGAACAGAAGAACCTCCAATCAAGGGGCACAGTAGAAGCATTGCCCATTATCTGGGGCAAGACAAAGTACTTCTAACAGGGACAACTCCCTACATTCTGAGAGCGTGGACATAGTCGAAAAAATACTGCGCATAATCGAAGACCCGCTAGGTTGACACGCCTAGGCAAAAATAAGGGCTTCCCGTCGAACCAAAAGGGTTCGGGCAAAAATAAGGGACGAAAACGAAAATATGTACACCCGGCAAGTCGAAAACCTGGAAAGGCGGCTTGGGCAAAAATGGGTATCCCGGTGGACTGAAAACCCGAAAGGGCGGTCCAGGCAAAAGTTAGGGATCAAAGCGTACGACTATGTTCCGATATCTTATCACTTGTCTACCCGAAGATTTGTCAATCACCCACACGGGTATCCTCTTCCCTCAACTCCGAAGCAGGGGCAATAATGAGTTATCCAGGCGATCCAATTGCTCTGTCAACCAAAGTACAAAGGACGGATCAACAGAAGGATGATTACCATCTGCCTTTATAAATTCCAGATCGTGGGCTAGCGTCCGAAACCAAACAGGACAATCACCCACTTAATCAAAATCATGCAACCCAACACCGGTTTCTTCTCAACCTTCAGACAAAGTCATACACAGACTCCTCCATCTCAAGATGACCTAACCCCGGTTCATCAAAGTTTTTACACAAACTTATCCAGGTAACCTAACCCCGGTTCATCAAGAAGTTTTTACACAAACTTATCCAGGTAACCTAACCCCGGTTCCTCCTGAAGTCTTACATGGACCTATCTCAAGATGACCTAACCCCGGTTCATCAAGAAGTTTTTTACACAAACTTATCCAGGTAACCTAACCCCGGCTCCTCCTGAAGTCTTACATGGACCCATCTCAAGATGACCTAACCCCGGTTCATCAAGAAGTTTTTACACAAACTTATCCAGGTAACCTAACCCCGGTTCCTCCTGAAGTCTTACATGGACCTATCTCAAGATGACCTAACCCCGGTTCATCAAAAAGTTTTTACACAAACTCGTCAAGTAACCTCACCCCGGTCCCTCTAGAAATCTTACATGGGTTTATCTCAAGCAACCTTACCCCGGTTCATCCAGAAATTCTACACAAATTTATCCCGAAGCAACCTTACCCCGGTTCGTCAAGAAATCTCACATGGATTTACCCCAAGGTAATCTAACCCCGGTTCATCAAAAAGTTTTACATGAACTTACCTTACCAAGCAACCCTACATCGGTTCCCCCTATTCAAGATACAATTTTACATGGACTCGTCACCCAGAAACCCTACACCGGTTCCCCCTTTCCAAAAACGAAGTTTTACAAGAACTCATCATCAAAGTAACCCTACCCAGGTTCCTTCTCCATTTCAGATGCGGTTTTACACGAGCTCATCAGCAGGCAACCCTACATAGGCTCCCTCTTTCAACCTACAGCATTACAGTTCAACTTCCCCCAGAAGAGTCCAATCCAGCTTCACCAGCAAAATTGAAAGTCATATCCCCAAGCAATAAGCTTATCCCCAGTAGATTCTGGAAGCTTATCCCCTCGCAGAGCACGAACGCGTCGTCCCGGCTTGATTTAAAGAGTTATTTCCGTAACAGGATATAACTGGGTTATCCTCAGCCAAAAGCCACGGAAAGAGCGTCCTCGGCAAAGTATCTTCCAACCCCCAGCGAAGTCTATCAACACTTCCCGCACAACAAGAATATATCCAAGCACAACTCATCAACGGTATCCCCAGCAGAGCTATCTTCATCAACTCAGCAAAGCATCGCTATCCCCACAGAATAGCACTCCCCCAGCATGATCGCTAGAGTATCTTTTCTCCCGCAGAATTATCTCATTTGCCAAGTTTATTCCTCAACGGAGTTGTCTCCTCCTACCGGTATTCTTGCAACGAATCATCCACAGCGGAAGCAAAATCTCTTCATCAGCCCAGGATATGACTTCCCGGCACTAGACAAAAACATACATGAATCATCACATACATCATTATAGCATGCATAACGTATTGCATCATACAAGTCTCCTTTATATTGATAACATCATTACTTGATCCATATCATGCTTCGCATATAACTGACCTTTACCTTTCAGGAAAGATGCAGTTGAAATTCTCAAACATATTTCAAGGATTTCTCTAGTCCAGTTAAATCGACTCCAAACAGATTTTTCTGATAAAGACTCAGTGGAAGTTATGGTCCCCTCTCCAACGGCGTGTGAGGTGGTAATTCCTTCTTCAAGATGTTCTCCTCTCCGGCATGAGCGTGAGGTGATATTCTCCTATGGTCCCCTCTCCGACGGTGAGCGTGAGGTGGTAATTCCTTTTTCAAGATGTTTTCCTCTCCGACGATGAGCGTGAGGTAACATTCTCTTATGGTCCCCTCTCCAACGGCGTGTGAGGTGGTAATTCCTTCTTCAAGATGTTCTCCTCTCCGGCATGAGCGTGAGGTGATATTCTCCTATGGTCCCCTCTCCGACGGTGAGCGTGAGGTGGTAATTCCTTTTTCAAGATGTTCTCCTCTCCGACGATGAGCGTGAGGTGATATTCTTTTGTGGTCCCCTCTCCGACGGTGAGCGTGAGGTGGTAATTCCTTTTTCAAGATGTTTTCCTCTCCGACGATGAGCGTGAGGTAATATTCTTTTGTGGTCCCCTCTCCAACGGCGTGTGAGGTGGTAATTCCTTTTTCAGATGTTTCCCTCTCCAGCATGAGCGTGAGGTGATATTCTCTTATGGTCCCCTCTCCAACGGCGTGTGAGGTGGTAATTCCTTCTTCAAATGTTTCCCTCTCCGGCATGAGCGTGAGGTGACATTTCCTTCCAGATTATAATTTCCTATAGTTCCCCCTCCAACGTGAGTGAGATAACTCCCCTGGAGATTATAATGTCCTTTGGTTCTCTTCCCGACACTACAAAGATGGTAATTCTCACCAAGATTTTCTCAGCGAGCGTTGTTGAGATCATTCAGGTTCACTTATCATTCAGGTTAAGGCAGTAACCATCCCTGGTTCATTCATCAGCGTTTGAAGCTCCAGACTCAGCTCCTGCAACCAGTCAGGACACATCTATACCAAGCATCTAAAATCAGCTCCTGCGACGTGTCAGGTACTCATTTTTCTGTTTTGCAGGTATGCAGGTTCTTGCTAAGGAATCTCCTATGCAATCAACGTCCAGATGGCATCTATAAGCCCATCATCCTATCTAAGCAATCTCTAAATGGCATCTATAAGCCCATTCCCTCATCATCACTGTCATTATGTGAGTGCAAATTTCTGGGCACTCTAGTGTTCAATCATCTTCTACCCTCGGATTACGAAAGGCACGTCAGCCAATCTGCACCCTCAGGTCTAAGAAGATTGAACAGGGGCAACTGTTGTACCCCAAAATTTGCCCTCCCATATCCATCAAGAATTGTCAAAGTCAAGGTCACAAAACGCCCCAAGGGTTGTGCAGCTCAACTGTCTTCTATACAGTCAATACTAGGGTTTGAGTTCTGGTCAAGCAAATGAACTTTTCAAAGGCCCAATCAAGTCTCATATGCTCACAAAGAGGGTCAAGCATCCTCATGCAAAGTTTCAAGGCATTCAGTTCAAAATTGCACAGTCAAAACCCTAGATTGCACTACAGTCAACTGTAGGGGCAAAATGGTCATTTGGCAGTCAAAAGTTCAAATTTTTGGTCAACACATCATTTTGAAGCCACAAACATCATTTGATCAATGCTTGATCATGATTCTCAAAATTTGGCTCAGAAATCATCAAAGATGCAAAAGTTGCTATATTTGGACAGCTGAAAAAGTCAACAGAAATTGACCAGGGCATAACTTTCACATGGATTATCAGAAAAATTCCATCCAAAGCTCATTTTGAAGAGAAAGACATTTCCTACAATTCATCTTCATGTTCCAAGTCCAAGAAATGCTCTCACAAAAAGTTATCAATTTCAACATTATAGGTCATTTTCAAAAGTCAACAAAAAGTGACTTTAGGTCAAAGGCCATAACTTGAGATTGGTAAATCAAAATGACATGGGACCAAAGGCATTGGTTAAAGGACTCAAAGACCTTTCCAAAATGTCCAAGAACATGTGAAAAGCTTAAAAATTGACCAAGTTATGCCTTGTGGAAGTTGGGAAATTTTTGGAAATTTTTGAAAGTCAACATTGATGCAAAAGGCCTATAAATGCAAATGGGCCCAATTATCTTCCAAATTTCTTCATACCAAGCCTATGCACGACCACTAGGCCCAAAGGGAAGTATTCTCATATTTTTTAATTATTTATTTGAATTAATATTAATTTATATTCATTTAAATGATTTTAATTCATGAAAAATATAAACCTTAACCTAAAAAATCTTTTTATGCACATTATAACCTCAATATTTCGTGCTTAACTGATTAGGGCAAGTTGTGATAAGAATTGAGCATGATTGATACAAAAACTATGAGAAAAAGATTGGAAAAGATCTTGTGAAATCAAATCTTCAAAAATCATTAAAGCAATGGATTTTCTTCAACTTTGTTGACCTAACATGTTCTATACATACTCAGTACCACAAACCAAAACCCTAGAGACTGCAAGCTGCGCCCATACACAATACACAAACTTGAAAATTTTCCAAGAATTCAAAAACTGAATTCAGAGTTCAAGGGCGATTCAGACTCCAAAATCTATTCCAAAAGCTTCAGTGGCAATTACTGGACACGTTCCAACCATTAGAATCAAGTCAGACCTCAAGAATTGGTAATGGGACCTGTGACTGTACAAAGGAAAATTCTTAAACGCATATCATGATTTAAGCATTTTTTTTGATTTTTGTTTGTGGATTCATGATTGTTGTTTTGTTCTGATGCTAACCATGCTAATGAATTTCGTTTTTGAGCAACATACGCGATATTACCATGAACGATCTTTAGGGTTTCAGGAATTCCAAAAGAGGGTTTCTCTCACACGGCAAAATTAGACAATAAAACCAAGCCTAACAAACTCAGGACCTTTGGACGATCTGATTCCACTAGTCGCGCCATTTTTATGTTTGCATATAGCCTAATCGCTATTTTGAAAACATGCATATATTGGGGGGGTTCAAAACCCCCGTTAAATGTTTGTTATTTTTCAGGCAGAAAGAAACGTGAGGAAGACGATGATCTGGCAATCACTGGTTGGTTCATTTGAACCAGCGCGCGTTTTTTTTGTGCCTAGTGGCCACTAACCAGATTCTCTTTACATTATTCATTCATTAATATATAATAAAAGTGATCAAAGTGGTTCAGTGGCAGGTGGAAGGCATTGGCAAGGCGTGAGACCTGGGTTCGATCCCCAGGTCTTCAACAATTTCATGTTATTTTTCAAAAGCTAATCCTGTGCAGGCACGCTCTTAAGGATCACTATATGTCCTCTTCACCTATTGTCCACGCGTCCCACAAAAGCAAGTCAAAGGCATGGATTGAAGGCCTACCATGGAAGCTGGTCAACGTGTCCCACATAATCCAAAAAGGTCAACGAAATCAAGGCACAAATGGGCTTAAACTACCAGGCCTGAACCTCCACTTGGGGACTACCCCCCCCCTGGTTTGACTTTCTTTTTATATTTCATTCTTCTCTAATTGTTATATTATTTTCTTATTTTCATGGGTTTTCATTAATTAATTTTTCCATAAAATATAAAAAAAAAACATAAAAATCAAAAATACAAAAAAGGAACATAATGTTTATTTTATCATAATTGTTTTTTTCATAAATAAATTAGAGTGTAAAATATTTAGTTAATTAGGTTTTAATTTTAATCCTTTTTTAATAAAAATCCAACCAAATAGAATTAGGTTAATTAATTTATTCCTTTTAATATTTTTTTTCCTTTTTTTTCTCACCATAATAATTATTATTTATTTATTTTATTTTTATAATTAAAAATTGTACATAATAAATTTTAGGTTTAATTTAGATCATATTTTAATTCTTTTCTTAATAAATAAAAAACGTTAGAATTAGGGTTTGCCGTCTAATTTAGTTTCAATTAAATTCTTTTTTCATTAAAATCTAAAAAAACACAAAATACCAAAAATATTTAATCATTTAATTTTTTAATTCTCATTAGCTTTTAATTATTTGCAAAAGGGTCCAACGCCCTAGTTTCGTTTAGTTCCTTTATTTTCGCGCGTTTACTTTATATCGTTTAAATAATTTTGTAATTGCCCCGAAGCCATGTAACCTTGAATTCCTTGCACTTTTTATTGCTCTTTTACTTTCCGCTAAATCGGGTCCTGGAAATTTTGGCGATGTGGACCCGCGCCATCTGTAATAATCGTAGATTTACTTTCCCGCAACCTTATAACTGTTAAAAAAAGCATGAAAGACTGTATGGACTTAAATTAAAATCAAGCGTAGAACACGACAAACATGACAAGACAAATAAACTGAAACATGACACACAATTCGCACACACCACCCCTAGGGTACGCCTCACAGTTGCCTTGCCTCGAAAGGTGATCGTCGAGTAGAGGATGTCTTAGTAAGTCCTCATGATCCGGGAACCTGGCATGAGGGTAGCTTCTAAGGTGTCTTCCCATTGCTCTGGTGATCACCACGTCCCTAAAACTCGAATTGACCCGAATACCTCCAACGGGGGTGCTACCTACCTCTCAATGGTGGGATGGCATTACTTTAAAGGACTTTTACACAGACGAATTCCTTAGGGTAGGTAGGTTCTCAAGGATACTTGCTCTAATTTCAAAACAAACTGAAATCTTTTCACACCAACACTTTTCAAAAGCTTTCAAAGCAAATTTTTCAAACACTCTGACGTACGAGTCGAACTGAAATTTTTCAAAGAAACTTTTTTAAAACCCACAATTGAAAAGCAAACAAACATTTTTGAAAACACAAATGAGCAAGTATCTAAGAGCCCATGGATAACCATGGATAGAAAGGGTGCTAATACCTTCCCTTTCTATAACCTACCTCCCGAACCGAGAGCAATCTCTTATAAGGAATTTTTCTGTGCTTTTGTCCTTTCCATTTGGAGAAAATAAAAGACGGTGGCGACTCTTGCTTACCGCGACATTTCGCGAACCAGCGTTAAACAGTCAGTTCCAGATCCACCGATCACACCTTGTATCTTTGCATTTAATTGTATGCTTGCAAATTATTTTTACTTTCCTCTTTGTGAACCAAGAAGAGAAATCTTCTTGTGATTTGCAAAGAGGACAAGTAAAACATGATGAACCCAAAAACAATCTGATTCCGGCCAACAAGCTTTAATGATGATTTATTTATCTGCTTTGGCTTGAAAATTCTTATACTAACTTCTTTTTCTATCTTTGCAGGTAAATACCAGTTGGATAATGGAAGAAGCAGTAGAAGATCAAAGATTTCAAGAGATTTAGGCTTTAGATTTATTTTCTTTTCATTTATTATGATAAATATTATTGTAAACACTGTAAATTATAAATTTACAGTATTCGAATAAAATTTGTAACAATATTTGAAATAAATAAATAAACAAAGTCTTTGTCAAATACGAATTCTTTACTGTCAAATATTTCCTTCTTTCCTTCGCACTGTCTATTTAATTATTTAAATCTCTTGAATTAAAATAACTGCAAATGTATCCCAATGACTTTAATCCAGATGAAATAAATAATCAACAAACTTTGTCGTCTTGTAATCTCGCATTAATCACAATACGCTTGGCACTCCAATTAACCATGCTTTGTACAGTTAAACAAACAAGCATTCCATACACTTTTCACTCCACTGATCAAACCAATGCCTCAAAGTTTCAAATAAAGCCTCAGCTCCTATCTCAGATATTTAGGTTTTGGGAAACAACCGGTAATCTGGAACAAGCGTAAAAATAATGTAACAGTCAATTGAATTATTGTAGATTCAAATTCTTTTGAGAAATACGAGCGAAAACCCTAATTCCAGATTTGTCGTTAAAGAAAAGTCTGTTTGATCAATTCCTGATCCAATCTCAACCCAATCAATGGAAACCCTAATTATGGACTTATTGTCAAAGAAAAGTCTGTTTGATCAATTCAAAATCAATGGAAACCCTAATTCTGGATTGACTGATAAAGAAAAGTCTGTTTGACCGATTCTTGAGCCAATCTTGAAAAGTCAGGGAAAATCCTGAAGTTGTGATTTCTTATGAAAGGAGGGAAAATTTTGGGGTACAACAGTTTCCCCTGTTCAATCTTCTTGAACCTGAAGAGTTAGATTGGCGAGTTTGCCTTTCGCGACTCGAAGGTAAAAGATGATTGGACACTAGAGTGCCCAAAAATTTGCACTCGTCAAAGCATAGTTGATGGAATGGGCTTAAAGATGCCATTTGGAGATGTGACAGAATCTTGTCGGAGATGGGCTTAAAGATGCCATCTGGAGATGTGACAGAATCTTGTCGGAGACGGGCTTAAAGATTCCATCCAAGAATGTTTGTTGAACTGTATGTCGTAGGTGAGTGGGTGAGTATCAGAAAGGTATCCATGTTTGGAACATCTCTGAGCTGGGGGTCTGAATAAGAAATAGATTGACATCCATGTTGGGAAGCATCCGTAAACTGTTTTCAAAAGTTGAATCTGAACAAGCGATAGATTAACATCCGTGTTTGGAGAATCCGTAAACTGTTCTCAGAAGTTAGGGTCTGTATGAGTAGCAGAATGACTTGTGTCTGGAGTATATCTGAGACTATAACTGGGATCTGAATAAGTGACAGAAAGACTTCCGTGTCTGGAGTATATCTGAGACTGTAACTGGAGTTGAGATCTGTATGAGTAGCATAATGACTTCAGTGTCTGGAGTATATCTGAGACTATAACTGGGATCTGAATAAGTGACAGAATGACTTCCGTGTCTGGAGTATATCTAGTCTGTATCGGATTGCTGAAGTCTGAATGAATAGTAGAATGACTGTCGTGTCTGGGGTATATCTGTTCTATATTTGACGATAACCTTTTAATCTTATCCAGAAAAGGGTAAAATGTTAGCTGAAACATAAAGTCATGTTGTATGATATGTATGATGCAATGAACTGTACTTCATCAATGTTTATGATATATGAATGTAACGGATGTGTATGTAAGCTGAGTAGTTGTCTTGCTGAGGAAGATAAATCCTGGATAATGAAATCTTTGACTGCTGTCGGGGAAAGTAAATCCTTGACTGCTGCTGGGGATTGAAAATCCTTTGATCGTTGAAAATTAGAAGTCCTGGGACCACTGTTGGGGAATCAGCAGTTTGGGTTGTATGCCAATCTACTGGAGATTCCTGCTTTGAAGAGATCTTCGCTGGGGAATATTTGAAAAAATTTGTGAGAAATTGAGAATGAGAGTCTTCATTCTGCTTGGGGAATTAGAATTCTGTGGGGAATAGCCATACTGTTGAAAAGTAGTTATCCTGTTGGAGAGTAAAAACTCAGGGTTCTGGAAAAAGCTTATTCCTGTCTGGAAGAAGTTCAGGTTTAGGTTGTATGCCACTTTAAGAATGAGAATCTTCACTCTGTCGGGAATATCAGAAATCCCGATGTTGTACCACTTTGAGAAATGAGAATCTTCATTCTGTCGGGAATATTAGGAAGCTGAATGTATGCCAATCTACTGGGGAAGCCAAAATGAGAATCTTCATTCAGGTCTTGGGTCATAAGATTAGGTGTATGCCAATCTCTTGAGGTTTTAAGGATGAGAATCTTCATTCTGTTAAGGGTCAGGAGGTTGGGAGTATACAAATCTTCTGAGGTTTTAAGGATGAGAATCTTCATTCTGTTAAGGGTCAGGAGGTTGGGAGTATACCAATCTTCTGAGGTTTCAAGGATGAGAATCTCCATTCTGTTAAGGGTCAGGAGGTTGGGAGTATACCAATCTCTTGAGGTTTCAAGGATGAGAATCTTCATTCTTAAGAGAAACAGATTTTTAGGAGCTTCAGTTGTCCATTATTCTGTTGGTGGTTGTAACTTCCAACAGGTGATGAAGGAATTTTTTATGACGACCGTAACTTCCAGCAGGTGATGGAGGAAATTTTTAACGACCGTTCAACTTGAAATGTAATTTGTTTTGGAGAATAAACCCTTGATAAATGTTGGGGAAATAAACCCATGACTGCTGGTCTGCTTAGAGAGGTGATAACCTTCTCAAGGACGCTTGAATTTCTTTTCAGAAAGATTTCGGAGAGGTTCACCACTGGCCCTAGTATCAGATGTTTGTGGTATTTCCAGGAAACTTGGACTGCGTGTAACCCTTTGTTAAGATTGACGTTTAAATGCCCTAAGTGATAGTGAGGGAGACTTGCCCCAGGTTGTCCTGCAATTGAGAGATTTCTTGAAATCTTGACTGGACAGCCCCAGGTTTACTGAACTTTGAAAGATTTGTTGAAATCTTGACTGGACTGCCCCAGGTTTACTGAACTTTGAAAGATTTGTTGAAATCTTGACTGGACTGCCCCATGTTTACTGGACAATACCAAACCAAGTCCCCTTTTCTGTTGATAGGAGAATTTTTGCAACAGGAGTGTCATCCCACTTGAAGTGATTTTATTCACTGAGAGAGCTTTCGTTCCTCCGAACATTCATTGTTGTAAATTTCTCCGCTGTCAAACAAATAAACATGTGCAAACAACGATATTCAAATAATGCAAAGTTTATGCTTGTCTAGAAGTTTTTGAAAAAGGCGTTTTTTAGCAGAAAACTTTTTATAAGACAAATTCAACACAAGATTTAGGGCAAAGCCTTACAGGAGTAAGGATACCTTTTGTAACAGTATGCTTTCGAACTAACCCATGCTTCAATTAGGACTTTCGAAGGGTTGTAACGTGGCTTCGTTCACGGTTTAAGAAACAAAGGATAAAGGCTCAAAGTATATTTGTACCCACCCGCTCTTCGTGATGTTCTTCAATCCTAAACTCAGTTAATTGTGCGTCGAACTTTATTCGAGTTTAGAACGACGTTTTGGGTGATGGTTCACACCTGTTGAATTTATTGGAAAGGCAGTCATCATTTGCAACATTTTTCATGTTGTTGAGGATTTATAATGACCTCTTTTTTTTGGTTTAATATCCCTAACTTTTGCCTGACTGTTCTTATTTTTGAGATTACAGTCAGCGGGATGCCCCAGCTTTCTTAAGCCTCTTTTGTAGGTTTTGGCTCAATGGGCTTTTCTCTTTTGAGACGTAATGACTGCCTATGAGATAAGGAACCATCACTGTCTTTTGGTTCCAAAGGAAAGTTTTTGATGTCATTCGTTGTATTATGAACTGAGAGTTTGCGACTTCAATGCGCATCTTTTGACTTAACTGAGAGACTACCCTGCCCCAGGTTTAAAGGTTTCAATTTGTGTTTAAAACAGAAAACTTCTACTTCTTTGGCTCGAAGGGGTTGACTAGGGATTATCTTCCTTATAACTCCAGTGTTAAGGATTTGAAAGAAATGCCTGTACATCTTCAGCCAGGTCTGTTCAAAAGCATATTGTATGAGATTATGGTATTTGTGATCGGTGGATCTGGAACTGACTTTTTAACGCTGGTTCGCGAAATTTCGCGGAAGCAAGAGTCGCCACCGTCTTTTATTTTCTCCAAATGGAAAGGACAAAAGTACAGGAAAATTCCTTATAGAGATTGCTCTCGGTTCGGGAGGTAGATTTATAGAAAGGGAAGGTGTTAGCACCCTTTCTATCCATGGTTATCCATGGGCTCTTAGATACTTGCTCATTTGTGTTTTCAAAAATGTTTGTTTGCTTTTCAAGGTGAGTGGGTTTGAAAAAAGTTTCTTTGAAAATTTCAGTTCGACTCTTGTATCAGTCCTCAAGAGTGTTTGAAAAGTTGTTTTGAAAGCTTTTTGCAAAGTGTCGGTATGAAAAGAAGTTTTTTGATTTGTTTTTGAATTAGAGAAAGTATCTACGAGTCATCTACCTACCCTAAGGAATTCGTCTGTGTAAATGTCTTTAAAGTAGTGCCATCCCACCATTGAGAGGTAGGTAGCACCACCGTTGGAGGTGTTCGGGTCAATTCGAGGGTTCGGGACATTGTGGTCACCATAGCAATAGGAAGACACCTTAGAAGCTACCCTCATGCCATGTTCATGGACATGAGGACTTACTAAAACGTCCTCTACTCGACGACCACTTTTCGAGGGGCAAGGCAACAGTGAGGCGTACCCTAGGGGTGGTGTGTGATTCGTGTGTCATTTTCAATTATGTTTATCTTGTCCATGCATTGGTGATCTACGCTTTATTTTTATTTTTGGCATTCATTCTTTCATGCAGTTATTAACAATTAAAAGGTGCAAGAAGATAAAATGTCCTACGCTATTACAAAGGCGCAGATCTACATCGCCAAATTAATCCAAGACCCGATTTGAAATAAAAATGCGGAAAGATAAATGTCCTAATTAATCTATTACAAGGCTTCGGGATAAATACATTATATTCATAAAAAGAAATAAAAGCAAACGCGCGAAATAAAAATAAAATCGAGAGTGCGAGGGCGTTGGACCCTTTAAAGGAAATTACATTACAATTAATAAATTAATTAAGTTAAATAAAAGAAAGAATTTATTTTTTGGAATTTTTGTATTTTATGGAATTATGAGAAAATTAATTGGAATTAAAACCCTAATTCTAAACTATTTTTAATTCATAAAAAAAATGTTTAAGCTTGACCTAGTTTTAACCTAATTATTTAATCACTAATTTATTTACAAAAATAATTAATTATTAATAATAATAAGAAGAAATTTTAATTATTTAAAAAAAGAATAAAAAAGCTAGAAACCCTAATTTTTATGTTTTTTTAATTTATTTAAGAAAAGAAGTTAAAGTTAAAACCTAAAATTAAAATTAAGTAAATTATTAAATTTATTTACAAAATAATATTAACTAATATTAACAAAGCATATTTTTTATTGTTTTATGATTTTCTGATTTTTTTTTATATTTTATGAAAATTAATTTTGATGAATTAACTAAAATAAATAAAACAAATAAATAGAAAAAATAAAAAGGAAGAAAATAATATGCAAACCAATGGGGGGTGTTGACCCCAATTTTGGAGGTAAATTGAGCAATTTGGCCCATGAGATGCAAGCCCTTGGTTGACTTTTCTGGGATGCGTGTGGAGCGTTTGACTGATGTCCATGGTGGACTCCAGATCCTGACCTTCAGATCCATCTCCTGAGACGTGTGGCAAGCTCCAGCGCTGGATGTTTGGTGGACCTCTGGCCATGTTGGGTACCTAATCACGTTATGAGAAAAAATAGAAGGAAATATGGGGGACCTGGGAATCGAACCCAGGTCCCAACGTTTACCATGCTAACGCCTTGCCAATTGTGCTATTTGCTTTCTTTGTCAATATAATAGGATATGAATAATAAGAGAGAGAAAACGTAGGTTAGTGGGAGTTTAACAAAATGCGCACCAGGATTTGAAATAGCCAACCACAGGATGACAACCCACCTTCTTCTTCGTTCGTTTGCTTTGGCCTGGAAAAAAACAGACGGATAGCGGGGGTTTTAAACCCCCACTAAATGAAGAACATGAAAATAGCGATTAGAAATTGGCCAATTATAAATTGAGCGCGATGGGTGCTTTAGATTCGTTGGAATGCTACGAATTCAATGGTCCCAGTCTCATGGTCTGATTTTACCATATGCAAAAGTCCCCAATTTCACATCTTTGAAAACCTAGAAAACTTCCATGGCAGATTCTCGTACATGGCACAAAAACTCAATTGAATGGCATGGTTAGCTTTAGAATGATTAAACTAGTAAAAATCAAGCATTAGAAATCAAAAATATGGCATGAATTATGAGACACGATTATGCAAAAAGTTTGAGGAAGTTTGACTTTATTCTACCACTTCTTGATGCGTGGGGACTGGAAAAGAATTCAGTTATGTCCAGGAAGACCTCAGCAAGCTTTTTGAATCGTTTGTATGCTTTGAATCACCCTGTAATGCAGTTTTCAGTTTTGAACTTTTTTGCCAAAAATGCAAAGTGTGTATTTGCTTTTGAGCGCAGCTTCCTGGTTCTGAGCATTAGGTTTAGGTTTGTGTTTATATGAGGAATGAATTAGGGTAAGAATTCAAGCCAAAAAGCCTTTGCATTCATGAATCCAATATTTGATTTTCAATGAATCTTTTTCAATATTTTTCATGCCCTTTTGATACCAATCATGGCCAAATCTTTCCATATTGAGTGTGCACGAAATCTTGGAGTTATGATAGACCTATTAGCTACATAAAAAGATTTAAAATGCATGATTGAGTATTTTTGTCATATTTTATTTAATTAAATGAATTAATGGTGATAAAAATTCAAATAAATAATAAAAAATGATGAAATAACTCCCCTTTGGGTCAATGGGTCGTGCATAACTCTTGGATGATGATTCTTGGAAGAAAATGTGGCCCATTAGCAATTTTGAGGCATTTGAAGCAAAGTTGACTTTTCAAAATTCCCAAAAATTTCCCAACTTCCACAAGGCATACCTTGCTCAATTTTTAAGCTTTGATCATGTTCTTGGACATTTTGGAAAGGTATTGAAGTCCTCTAACCAATGCCTTTGGTCCCATGTCATTTTGATTTACCAATCTCAAGTTATGGTCCTTGACTTAAAGTCCCTTTTTGTTGACTTTTGAAAATGACCTATAATGTTGAGATTGATAACTTTTTGTGAGAGCATTTCTTGGACTTGAAGTGTGAAGATGAGTTGTAGGAAATGTCATTCTCTTCAAAATGAGCTTTGGATGGAATTTTCCTGATAAACCATATGGAAGTTATGCCTTGGTCAAGTTACAATTGACTTTTTCAACTGTCCAAATATGGAAACTTTTGCATCTTGAGACTTTTTGAGCCATGCCTTGAGAATCATGATCAAGAATTGATCAAATGATGTTTGTGGCTTCAAAATAAGATGTTGACCAAAAATTTGGACTTTTGACTGTCAAATGACCATTTTGCCCCTGCAGTTGACTGTAGGGCAATTAGGGTTTTTGATTGTGCAATTTTGTGCTGTAAGTCTTGAAACTTGGCATATGGATGCTTGACCATGTTTATAGGCATGTGGGACTTGATTGGACCCTTGAAAACTTCAATTTCTTTGTCAGAACCAAAACCCTAATCTTTGACTGTTAGGAGGCCATTGGACTGTGCAACCCTTAGGGGATTTTGAAGCATGCTCTTTGCAAATCTTGAAGAATATGGGAGGGAAAATTTTGGGGTGCAACAGTTTCCCCTGTTCAATCTTCTTAGACCTGAGGATGTAGATTGGCTGGCGTGCCTTTCGTAATCCGAGGGTGGAAGATGATTGAACACTAGAGTGCCCAGAAATTTGCGCTCACATAGTAGTGTGATGTGGGAATGGGCTTACAGATGTCATTTGGAGATTAGTGGATAGGGAGATGGGCTTATAGATGCCATGTTGAGAGATGATGGAAGGTGGATGGGCTTATAGATGCCACCTGGGTGTCAATCGCGTAAGAGATTCCTTAGCGAGAACTTGCGTACCTGAAAAAGAAAATGATTACTTGGCCTGTTACAGGAGCTGGTCTTCAAACTCTTTGTATAGATGCGCCCTGACTGGTTACAGGAATTGAATTTGGAGCTTCAAACGGTGATGAACGAATCAGGGATGGTTACTACCTCAACGGGACGGTGAGAGAACCTTGGACGATTACTACCTCAACAGGAACGCTGAGAGAACTTTGGGGCGATTACTACCTCCACAGTAACGGGGAGAGAACCATAGGCGACTTCAACCTCAACAGTAACGATGAGAGAATCATATGCGACTTCAACCTCAACAGTAACGCTGAGAGAATCTTGGGTGACTTCAACCTCAACAGTAACGCTGGGAGAATCTTGGGCGACTTCAACCTCAACAGTAACGCTGAGAGAATCTTGAGCGACTTCAACCTCAACAGTAACGCTGAGAGAATCTTGGGCGACTTCAACCTCAACAGTTACGCTGAGAGAATCTTGGGCGACTTCAACCTCAACAGTAACGCTGAGAGAATCTTGAGCGACTTCAACCTCAACAGTAACGCTGAGAGAATCTTGGGCGACTTCAACCTCAACAGTAACGCTGAGAGAATCTTGGGCGACTTCAACCTCAACAGTAACGCTGAGAGAATCTTAGATGTCTTCTACTGGGATAAGAATCAGGGAGATCTTAGGGTCGATCTGACTGAACCGGAGAAGGCCTTTGACTGGATAAGAATCAAGAAAATCTTAGGGTCGATTTAACTGAACCGGACAAGGTCTTGGAATCTTCAACTAGATAAGAATCAGGGAGATCTTAGGGTCGATCTGACTGAGCCAGAGAAGGCCTTTGACTGGATAACAATCAGGAAAATCTTAGGGTCGATTTAACTAAACCAGGCTAGGTCTTGGAATATCTTCAACTGGATAAGAATCAGGGAGATCTTAGGGTCGATCTGACTGAACCAGAGAAGGCCTTTGACTGGATAAGAATCAGGAAAATCTTAGGGTCGATTTAACTGAACCGGACAAGGTCTTGGAATATCTTCAAATGGATAAGAATCAGGGAGATCTTAGGGTCGATCTGACTGAACCAGAGAAGGCCTTTGACTGGATAAGAATCAGGAAAATCTTAGGGTCGATTTAACTGAACCGGACAAGGTCTTGGAATATCTTCAACTGGATAAGAATCAGGGAGATCTTAGGGTCGATCTGACTGAACCAGAGAAGGCCTTTGACTGGATAAGAATCAGGAAAATCTTAGGGTCGATTTAACTGAACCAGACTAAAGTCTTGAAATATAGCTGAGAACTTAACTGGATCTTTCCTGAAAGGTAAAGGTCAGTCATATGCAATGCATGATATGGATCAAGCAATGACGTTCTCAACATAAATGAGATTTGTAAGATATGATGCGCATATGCATGCTATAATGTATGGAAATGTGATGTTTATGAACGTATGTTTTCGTCTAGGAAAGTAAATCCTTGACGGGTGCCGGGAAGTCACATCCTGGGCTGATGTTGGAGAATAGTGCTTTGTTGTTTCCGCTGGGGATGATAGTTGCAAGAATACCGATAGGAGAAGATGACTCTGTTAGGAAATAAACTTGGCGAATGGATTACTCTGCGGGGAGAAAATTATTCTAGCGATCTTGCTGGGGAACAATACTCTGTGGGGAGAGAGGTATGCTGAGATGTCGATGGTAACTTCGCTGGGGATACCGTTGTTATGTTGGAAGTTTTGATAGACTTCGCTGGGAATAAGAAGACTTCGTTGAGGACGATCTTTCCGTGGCTTTTGGCTGAGGATAACCCAGTTATATCCTGGTAGGGAAATGACCTTTGAATAAAGCCAGGGGACGCGTTCGTGCTCTACGGGGATAAGCTTCCAGAATCTACTGGGGATAAGCTTGCTGCTTGGGGAGATGGGTTCCAACTTTCTTGGGGAAATCTTGATTGGACTCTTCTGGGGAAATTAATTTGATATGCTGGGGAAGTGGCTCCATTGAATGTTTGATATACCACCGGGGAACAATCTTTAGGTCAAGACTGCCGGGGATGCTTGTTTAAGAATATTTGTATGCTGTGTTGGGGAGTGTTGAGATCTGCTGGAGGATGCTCAACTTCCTTAAGGCTGATAATAGCTTGGCTTGGAGAGAGTGCATTAACTTGCTGGCTCACTCTCTGGGGGATTAAGATATCTGGTTATGTTCTTCAGCTGAACCTACCTTGGTACCTTGGTGGACAGAACAATTAGATCGCTCAGACAACTCTTTATTGCCCCTGTTTCTAATGTTACCTGTAATTAATCCTTTGTTTCGTATGCAAATATTTATGAGTTAGCAATTAGTGTCAATGCATATATCACAAATTGAACCTTGGACGTTCTTCGCAAAACAAAACAGAAAAGGAAAAACAATTGGCAATTTTAACTGAAAAGTGATTTTTGTATTGATTTTGAATTGCCTGTAAATAGGCGTTTATGTACAAGAGGCTGACGTCCTAGTAGGAGAACGCCGCCGAACAAAAGAATTTATACAATTTGTACAAAGGGAAAATAAAACAGCTGTGTGAAAAGCATGATCCCACTGGGTTTTAACTCTGCTATCGCCTTTATGTCTTTGAGCGTCTCATCACTTGATGACCTAGTCGAGGATGAAGCTGATTGATCGATGCCGTCTGAACTTGATGTTGATACCGGATTCTGGATGCGAGGTGATCCAATGAGACATAGTATTACGCTTTATCCCTAACTTTTGCCTGGACCGCCCTTTCGGGTTTTCAGTCCACCGGGATACCCATTTTTGCCCAAGCCGCCTTTTCAGGTTTTCGACTTGCCGGGTGTACAGATTTTTTTCATTTCATCCCTTCATTTTGCCCGAACCCTTTTGGTTCGCCGGGAAGCCCTAATTTTTGCCTAGGTATGTCAACCTAGCGGGTCTTTATTATGCGTAGTATCTTTTTACTATGTCTGTATTGGCGGGGTGAGGAAGGTCGTCACCATCCATGTTGGTTAGAATCATGGCTCCTCCTGAGAACACATGCTTAACCACAAATGGCCCTTCATACGTGGGGGTCCATTTGCCCCTTGGATCACTCTGAGGAAGGATGATACGCTTGATTACCAAATCCCCTACTTGATACTCTTGTGGTCTGACCTTTTTGTTAAATGCCCTGATCATTCGTTTTTGATACGTCTGACCATGACAAATAGCAGCAAGTCTCTTTTCATCAATAAGGTTTAGCTGATCAAGTCGTGTCTGGATCCAATCATCTTCACTCAGGTCTGCATCCTTCATTATCCGGAGAGAGGGTATCTGCACTTCGATCGGTAAGACTGCCTCCATACCGTAGACCAAGGAGAAGGGAGTTTCCCCGGTTGACGTCCTTGCTGAGGTACGGTACCCATGTAGAGAAAACGGTAACATCTCGTGCCAATCTTTATAAGTCACTGTCATCTTCTGCACGATTTTCTTAATGTTCTTATTTGCTGCTTCTACAGCCCCATTCATCTTCGGCCGATAGGGAGAAGAGTTGTGGTGTTGTATCTTAAACTGCTCGCAGAGTTCAGTGATCATCTTGTTATTAAGATTGGTACCGTTGTCTGTAATAATTCTTTCAGGGATGCCGTATCGACAGATCAGGTTATGCCGAATGAACCGTGCTACAACATTCTTGGTTACTGTAGCGTAGGAAGCTGCTTCAACCCACTTCGTGAAATAATCAATTGCTACCAGGATGAAGCGATGCCCATTGGATGTTGTAGGTTTAATCTCGCCGATCATATCTATGCCCCCACATTGCAAAAGGCCAAGGCGCAGTCAGGACATTTAGAGGAACTGGAGGAACATGCACCTTGTCTGCATATATCTGGCATTTGTGGCATGTTCGAGAGTGTTGGTAACAGTCGGCTTCCATTGTGGACCAGACATACCCTGCCCGAAGGATCTTCTTCGCCATAGTGTGTCCACTGGAATGTGTTCCGAAGGTCCCTTCATGTAGCTCTTCCATGATCCTTTCTGCTTCGGTCTTATCCACACAATGCAGTAAGGTCGAATCATGGTTTCGCTTATACAGAATGTCGTTGCTAAGGAAGAACTTCGCTGCGAACCTTCTCAGAAACTTCTTATCATTGACAGATGCACCTTCAGGGTACTCCTGAGCTTCCAAATATCTTTTCACCTCATGGTACCAAGGCTTCTCAGTCACCAATTCAGTCTCGAGATCACAACAGTATGCCGGTTCGTCCAGTTTCCAGATAATGACCTGGGGAGCCTCATTATCCCATTTGACTTTGAACATGGAAGACATCGTAGCTAACGCGTCCGCTAACTAATTCTCCTCTCTTGGGAAATGTTCAAAGGTGATCTCTGTGAAGTGGGGGATCAAAATCAACACATATTCTTTGTAAGGAATAAGATTCGGATGTTTTGTATCCCACTCTCCTTTGATCTGATTGATCACGAGAGCGGAATCTCCGAAGATACTCAGATACTTGATCCTTAGGTCAATCGCAGCTTGTAGACCCATGATGCATGCCTCATACTCCGCCATGTTGTTGGTGCAGTTGAAACATAGCCGGGCAGTGAGTGGAGTATGAGTGCCTTGAGGGGATATGATCACAGCGCCGATGTCTTTACCCAAAGCGTTGGAGGCTCCGTCAAAGTGCATAGACCATCGGGATCCTTCCTCAGGTCCTTCATCCGGTCCAGGTACTTCACAATCAGTCACTATCATGATGCTCTCGTCAGGAAACTCGAAGTTCATTGACTGATAGTCGTCTACTGCCTGATGTGCCAAGTGGTCTGCCAATACACTTCCTTTGATGGCTTTCTGAGTCGTGTACTGGATGTCGTATTCTGTCAAGATCATTTTCCATCTTGCTATTCTCCCAGACAGGGCAGGCTTTTCGAATATGTACTTTATAGGATCCATCTTTGAGATCAACAAGGTAGTGTGAGTCAGCATATACTGTCTCAGCCGGCGAGCATCCCATACCAAAGCGCAGCAAGTTTTCTCGAGCAGTGAGTATCGGGTCTCACAGTCGGTAAACTTTTTGCTAAGGTAATAAATGGCATGCTCTTTTCGGCCAGACTCGTCATGCTGCCCCAGCACACACCCCATTGAGTTGTCAAGTACTGTTAGGTATAGTATCAGAGGTCTCCCTTCAACCGGTGGCATAAGAATGGGTGGTTCTTGGAGATACTCTTTGATTCTGTCAAAAGCAGCCTGACATTCATCATTCCAACGTACTACCTGATCTTTCTTCAGCAGCTTGAAGATTGGCTCACAGGTAGCGGTTAGGTGCGAGATGAACCGAGCAATGTAATTCAGGCGTCCTAGAAAGCCTCTGACCTCTTTCTCTGTCTTAGGAACTGGCATCTCTTGAATGGCCTTAACCTTAGCAGGGTCTACTTGAATACCCTTATCACTTACGACGAAGCCTAGAAACTTTCCAGATCTAACCCCGAAGGTGCATTTGTTCGGGTTCAACCTCAGCTTGTACAACTTCAGATGGTCAAACAATTTCTGCAGATGATCTAGGTGTTCTTCCTCAGTTTGGGACCTTGCGATCATGTCGTCAACATACACTTCTATCTCATGATGGATCATGTCATGAAATAAAGCAACCATGGCACGTTGGTAGGTTGCCCCAGCATTCTTCAGTCCAAAAGGCATGACCTTGTAGCAGAAGGTACCCCACTGAGTAACAAAGGTAGTCTTTTCCATGTCTTCAGGAGCCATCTTGATCTGATTATAACCTGAAAAGCCATCCATGAACGAGAACACCTTGTGCTGAGCAGTATTGTCAATAAGGACATCAATGTGAGGTAGAGGGAAGTCATATTTGGGGCTGGCCCTATTCAGATCCCTGTAATCGACACACATTCTGACCTTTCCATCTTTCTTTGGTACTGGCACCACATTAGCAACCCACTGAGGGTAAGAAGTCACTTCAAGGAAACTGGCATCAAACTGTTTCATAACATCGGCTTTGATCTTCTCAGACATCTCTGGATGCATACGGCGGACCTTTTGCTTAACTGGAGGGCAGTCTTCCTTGGTAGGCAAATGATGGACCACAATGTCAGTATCCAACCCGGGCATGTCTTCATAGGACCAGGCGAAGATTTCCACATAATCATGTAACATCTGAGTCAATTGTTGCTTCACACTGAGCTCTAGGTTGGCACCAATCTTAACCTCCTTCCTGTCCGTCTCAGTACCCAGATTGATTGTTTCCACTGGCTCTTCATGTGGTTGAATTGCCCTCTCTTCCTGGAGTAACAGTCTTGCAAGCTCGCCAGGCACTTCGCAATCATCTTCACCTTCGTCTTCGGCTAAGTTGATCGGATTTTCAAAGTCATAACTGGCAGTAGCAGAGTCGTTACCAGTGAGATCCAGAGTGGATTGAAACCTGTATGAGTGAGTGTGTGTAAATACAGCTGTTTTGCAATATATAAAGAAAGGAAAGAAATAAAAGGAGCATAAGATTTGAAATGCGAGAAAACGTCCAAGGTCTTTATTCATGATATATGAAATGACAATTAATATACCCTCACAAATGAAGCCACGGTGCCCCGGGTAAGACACCGGGCCATAGAGTTTCAATTCATTGTTTATTACAAATAACAAAAACAAAGGAGTTTATTACTGCGTAACAAAAGTAACAGGAGTATGATCTTTAGCAATCCAATTAGTCAGTCCACCATCAGTCATCGGGTAAATCCAGCTATCGAACTCTGACTCTTCTACCTCATCTTCATCCCCAATGGCATTCACTCCTGGATTGGTAATGAGCACTGGAGGTCTTCTGGTCTTTGCCTTGCGCACAGCCCTCTGAGCCTCTGCAGTAAAACCCAGTCCAAACTTGTCAGTTTTAAGAGTGAAATCAGGGAGCCTGCCCCAGTTAGCACATTCACCTTTCTCGATCACGGCCCGGGCATCCTTCAGGGAAGCCATCTTCAAAGGAACATCCTCTTCAACCACTGTTTCTGCCGCTGCCAATGTTGGAGGTACCTCTTCAAAATGCTGAAAGGGGGTTTCAATAAACTCCCCGTCCATCTCAATGTATCGGAAGGAATTCAAATGACTAACCATATACTCCTCCTCTCCCTGCATAGTGACGATCTTCCCTTTGACGGGGTACTTGAGCTTTTGATGTAGGGTAGAGGTCACTGCCCCAGCTTTGTGAATCCAAGGTCGACCCAGTAAACAGGAATAAGATGGACGGATATCTATCACGTAGAAAGTAGAGTCGAATACCTGAGAACCCACACGAATAGGAATGTCTACCTCTCCATGGACCATCCTCTTAGAACCGTCAAAGGCTCTGACAATGATGTTGCTAGGTTTCAGCTCCAGGCCCTCACAATCCAAACGGTCTAACGCCTTCTTGGGTAGCACATTCAGGGAAGAACCAGTGTCCACCAACACGTGCGCAAGAGTATTGCCCCTGCATTCAATAGAGACATGCAGGGCGTCATTGTGATTCTTTCCCTTAGCAGTAAGGTCAGCATCCGAGAAACCCAAACCATTGTCAGCTGTCAGATTGGCTACGCAATCAGTAAACTGGACTGCAGATGTCTCCTGTGGCACATGGGCCGTCTTTAGAAATGAAATCAGGGCCTTAGCATGGGCCTCTGAGCATAGCAGCAAGGAGAGCATGGAGATCTTGGAGGGGGTATGCCCCAGCTGTTCAACAACATTAAAGTCGCTCTTCTTGATTATCTTCAGAATTTCCTCCATCTCTTGTTGGGAGGCCTCAGCATTCACAAATTTTGGTGCCTCCATCCGGGGAGGCTCATCTTCAATCCCTTTGCCCCGAGCATTAGACGACTCGGCGGCAGGGGAAACAACTTGATCAGAAATGGGAACATGTACACTTGTAGGTGTTATAGTGAGAGGTCTTTGAATAGTAGGTGGCGCAATGTCAGGCGAGAAGAGCCTGCCACTGCGGGTAACTTTGGCTGGACCAGTGATATTGCTGATGCTGGTGCCAGTGTTGAACTCTTGCTTTATTCCATGTACATACACATCTGCCCCATAGTGCCATGGGACAGCCTTATCAGATTCATAAGGGAGAGGCCCCGGAATAGTAATCACAATGGGTGCGACAATCATGATTTTAACCGGCTTCCTTGGGAGAGCCTTGATTGGATTATTGAAAATGGTAACAACAGATACTTCTTCCACCGGAACAAACCGAACAGCGGTCTTCTTGAACAGAATCTCTTTGCTGTCCATCAGGCTTTGGATGCCCAACTTCAGCAAAGGACAACCAGAGAGGGAAACAGCACAGAAAAGGCAACCTTCACTACAACCCGGAAATAAACCGGCCAGCAGTAGGTTCCTCTTAACAGTCATCAGAGGAGTAGCTACATCATTCACAGAAACGGCGTACACATCTTCATCAACGGCATTCACTCCATGTTGGGGCATAGGAGCAGTCACCACGTTTGGCCTCTCAGGCGCTTCAAATTGTATCTCTTTCGCGTCAATAAGGTCTTGCACCTTATTCCTTAAGGCCCAACAGTCATCAGTGGAATTCCCCGGGCTATCGGAGTGATAAGCACAACGGGCATTTGGATTGTACTTGGGAGAGGCAGTATTCACAACCTTCGGGGCCTCCCTGACAGCCACTAGGTTGGTGGACAGCAACTGCGGCAAGATTTGCGACAAGGTCATACTTAGACGGGTAAACTCTCTTCTGGGTCTTTCAGCCCTGGGTGGATTGGTTTGCCGAGGAGCGGCAGCAGGCTTAGAAATCATCACCACGTTGACAGATTGGCGGCGCTCAGGTTTATCATGTCTTTTAGGCCCATATACAGCACTGACCTCCTTCTTGAAGGGCTTCTTCTCAGAACTTGACGATGCACCCTTCTGAATTTTACCGGACTTCATTCCAGCCTCTATCCTTTCCCCAGTTAGAATAAGATCAGTAAACCCTGCAGACGAATTACCGATAAGATGATTGAAAAATGGCCCATATAGGGTCCCCAAGAACATATCCACCAGCTCACGGTCTGTTAACGGAGGCTGCACCCTGCCAGCCAGATCCCTCCACTTCTGTGCATACTCCTTAAAACCTTCGCTTGATCCTAGCGACATACCCTGGAGTTGGGTACGTGTAGGAGCAAGGTCGGCATTATATTGATACTGCTTGTAAAAAGCAGTAGCCAACTCCTCCCAGTTACGAACCTTGGTTCCATCCAGCTGATAGAACCATTCGAGGTGAGTCCCTGAAAGACTCTCCTGGAAGAAGTGGATCCACAAATTCTTATCCACAGTGTACGGTTGAATCTTCCGCACATAAGATCTGAGGTGTAGCTTGGGACAAGACGCCCCGTCGTACTTGGTGAAAGATGGTGCCTTAAACTTGTGAGGAATAATCACACCAGTAGATAAGCCCAAGTCTCCGAAATCCAGCCCAGGCACTTGTTGGATCTCCATTGCATTCAGTCTGTCTTCCAACTGCTTATATCGGTCTTCAGCAGGAGGATACTGTTCCTCATTAAAGCCAGTCTCGTTGTCAGAGACTACTGGACTTGAAGCCTTTCCCCCCTGGGGACTGCCTTTGCCTACAGAAGAACCAGCTTCTTTATTCTGCAGAGTGTTGCCAAACCTTCGGCCCGAGTTGAAAAGAACATCTCTCTTCTTCTTCTTCTTCTCCTTCTTCAGGAGTAAAGCCTTCAGCTCTTCTTGGCCTTGATCCAAACCCATAATCAGCTCCTGAAATTGCGCGTTCTGCGCCTGAAGGGCCTTGATAGACATCTCGGTTGATGATGAGTCAGGGTTCATGATGCTGAAATAAACAGCGAAGAACAGTAAGCAACCTGAAAAGAAGAAAACCTGCTATGCACATGATGAATGGAATGCGTATGATTTATGTTTTCAAAGACCATCGGGAATCAACTTTGTAAACAAAAAGGAACACACTTCATTAGATTCAACTTTGAAACTTAAATTGTTCAACAGATTGCCCTTAGGCGTTACAGAGAAATGGAAATACTGAAAAGGGAAATAAAACTGTAAAAGAACATCCAGAGCTCCTTATTGATCCCATGGTCTCCTCTTCTCAGTACGGATGTAATCATTCAGAGCGCGCTCATTCTCCAACTGCTTTGTCAGCTTCTGGATCTTCAATTCCTGCTCATTGAACTTTTCCCGGTAAGAATCCTGCTCTTCTCGCAGTTGCGACCAAGACCTCTTTAATGTCTCATAATCAGTAGGTATCTGAGGAGGGAGGACAGTTGGAGGAGCCCCATCTTTGTCAGGATACTCAAGAACGACGGGTCTGACAGCTTCGTACGGCATACCTAACTTCTGAGCACGGATGCGAACCCATTTGCAGTAGGCTTCCATAGGTAGAGAAGTCTTTGGCCCCAACTCTTGTGGGTCAGCTTTATGAACTCTGTCCCAAGCCTTGATGAACCTACGACGCAGCTCGTCACTATCCACCTGAAACTCAAAACTGATGTGAGGCACCAACATCTCATGAGGCCCTGCTCTTCTGGCCCTTCCAAACTGACGGAGAGCTAGACATGGATTGTAAGAGATTCCTCCTTGAGTACCAATCAAAGGAACATTAGGGTATTCTCCGCAACAATCAATAACAGCTATCTCATCCAAACCTCTGAAAGTCCAAATGATGTCTTTATCAGTGAGAGACATTAACCTATGAGCCCAACCTTTTCCTTCTTGGTTCTTCAGCACGAACTTAGGGAGGTGCGAAATAAACCACCTCACCAACAAAGGGATACAACACCACAAAGTTCCTCGTCTTCGGGCAGTACGAGCATAAAGTTGTTGCAGGATGTCACCCAAGAGAGTGGGCACAGGGTTCTGAGACATAAAGATCCTTACGGCAGTGACATTGATGAAGTTGTCAGGATTAGGAAACAGGACTAGCCCATAGATCAAGAGAGCCAAGGTATCCTCATATGCCCTAAAGTCCAAGTCATTCCAGAAACTGTTAGCTTTACCAATCAGAAACTTGGCCAAGAAACCCTTAACTCCACTTCTAGTCACCCAGTTGTCCATTACTTCTTGGTGGGTCAAAGGGAGAGCTGCAACAACCTCCTCAAGCCTGAGGGTCTTTTCCCAACCAGTGAAGGGGGTCTGATCCAAGATAGGGATACCAAGCAAATCAGAGAACTCTTCCAGGGTAGGGACCAGCTGGAAGTCTTGAAAGGTGAAACACTGGTAGAGAGGGTCATAGAACTGGGTCAGGACACTCATCAACTGTTGATCCCGCTTTGCAGTGACTAAACTGAGAAGAGAACCATGCCTCTGGATGAAAGAAGTGGTGTTTGGAATTCTGCTAACCAACTCCTCAAGCAACTCAGGTGGGTGAACAAAGTTGAACCGGATAGTATTCCTTCGCATAGGCATCATGATATCCTACAAAATAGAGCAAAGGTGAAACCCTCTTGTCTTTGAAATGGTCAGTCCTTATGCAGGATGCATGCAATGCTCATGATGTTATGATGTTATGATAAAGCACACCACAAATATTTACAAAGGCAAACATAGTAGGGCACACAAGTTACACAAGGCAAGCCCTTAAAGTTTAGGCCAGCATGAGGTCTAGGTATTACCCTCTTTCCGTTTGTTGGTTCATACCTGTCCTATCAAAAGTAATCGGGTTCTTAGAGGGTCCCAATATCATTGACTACCCTCGATCGGTTATAACTCCAGCATCGCAATCTTTTCTTGCGGCCAGAACCATCACGAGAGTTTAGCCTCAATGGGCATAGCATACTGCTACTGTTCTAATGGCCAAGTTGTGTCATTTAAGGTTCTAAGGTCTGTTGGTGCTTAATGACTCCTCAGAAGACCCATATTCTCCTCGTTGCAACACAAGGGATATCGGTACAGACCAAGGTGCCACACCAACGTAGCCACTGCTTCACCCGTGTCGGTCTACGCCGGACAGGTCCCTCACAGCTTATGCTACCTAAACAGGGTATCCTCAGATCCGGGTTAGGATCTATGTAACTCCCATGCAACCCACAATTTTAAAGCAAACAAGTCAATACAATTGAAAACACAGTTATGAACTATCCTAAGGTACACCTCACTTTATAAGATTCCCCAGCAGAGTCGCCAGTTCTGTGATCGGTGGATCTGGAACTGACTGTTTAACGCTGGTTCGCGAAATGTCGCGGAAGCAAGAGTCGCCACCGTCTTTTATTTTCTCCAAATGGAAAGGACAAAAGCACAGAAAAATTCCTTATAGAGATTGCTCTCGGTTCGGGAGGTAGATTTATAGAAAGGGAAGGTGTTAGCACCCTTTCTATCCATGGTTATCCATGGGCTCTTAGATACTTGCTCATTTGTGTTTTCAAAAATGTTTGTTTGCTTTTCAAGGTGAGTGGGTTTGAAAAAAGTTTCTTTGAAAATTTCAGTTCGACTCTTGTATCAGTCCTCAAGAGTGTTTGAAAAGTTGTTTTGAAAGCTTTTTGCAAAGTGTCGGTGTGAAAAGAAGTTTTTTGATTTGTTTTTGAATTAGAGCAAGTATCTACGAGTCATCTACCTACCCTAAGGAATTCGTCTGTGTAAATGTCTTTAAAGTAGTGCCATCCCACCATTGAGAGGTAGGTAGCACCACTGTTGGAGGTGTTCGGGTCAATTCGAGGGTTCGGGACATTATGGTCACCAGAGCAATAGGAAGACACCTTAGAAGCTACCCTCATGCCATGTTCATGGACATGAGGACTTACTAAAACGTCCTCTACTCGACGACCACTTTTCGAGGGGCAAGGCAACAGTGAGGCGTACCCTAGGGGTGGTGTGTGATTCGTGTGTCATTTTCAATTATGTTTATCTTGTCCATGCATTGGTGATCTACGCTTTGTTTTTATTTTTGGCATTCATTCTTTCTTGCAGTTATTAACAGTTAAAAGGTGCAAGAAGATAAAATGTCCTACGCTATTACAAAGGCGCGGGTCTACATCGCCAAATTAATCCAAGACCCGATTTGAAATAAAAATGCGGAAAGATAAATGTCCTAATTAATCTATTACAAGGCTTTGGGATAAATACATTATATTCATAAAAAGAAATAAAAGCAAACGCGCAAAATAAAAATAAAATCGAGAGTGCGAGGGCGTTGGACCCTTTAAAGGAAATTACATTACAATTAATAAATTAATTAAGTTAAATAAAAGAAAGAATTTATTTTTTGGAATTTTTGTATTTTATGGAATTATGAGAAAATTAATTGGAATTAAAACCCTAATTCTAAACTATTTTTAATTCATAAAAAAAATGTTTAAGCTTGACCTAGTTTTAACCTAATTATTTAATCACTAATTTATTTACAAAAATAATTAATTATTAATAATAATAAGAAGAAATTTTAATTATTGAAAAAAAGAATAAAAAAGCTAGAAATCCTAATTTTTATGTTTTTTTAATTTATTTAAGAAAAGAAGTTAAAGTTAAAACCTAAAATTAAAATTAAGTAAATTATTAAATTTATTTACAAAATAATATTAACTAATATTAACAAAGCGTATTTTTTATTGTTTTATGATTTTCTGATTTTTTTTTATATTTTATGAAAATTAATTTTGATGAATTAACTAAAATAAATAAAATAAATAAATAGAAAAAATAAAAAGGAAGAAAATAATATGCAAACCAATGGGGGGGTGTTGACCCCAATTTTGGAGGTAAATTGAGCAATTTGGCCCATGAGATGCAAGCCCTTGGTTGACTTTTCTGGGATGCGTGTGGAGCGTTTGACTGATGTCCATGGTGGACTCCAGATCCTGACCTTCAGATCCATCTCCTGAGACGTGTGGCAAGCTCCAGCGCTGGATGTTTGGTGGACCTCTGGCCATGTTGGGTACCTAATCACGTTATGAGAAAAAATAGAAGGAAATATGGGGGACCTGGGAATCGAACCCAGGTCACAATGTTTACCATGCTAACGCCTTGCCAATTGTGCTATTTGCTTTCTTTGTCAATATAATAGGATATGAATAATAAGAGAGAGAAAACGTAGGTTAGTGGGAGTTTAACAAAATGCGCGCCAGGATTTGAAATAGCCAACCACAGGATGACAACCCACCTTCTTCTTCGTTCGTTTGCTTTGGCCTGGAAAAAAAACAGACGGATAGCGGGGGGTTTAAACCCCCACTAAATGAAGAACATGAAAATAGCGATTAGAAATTGGCCAATGATAAATTGAGCGCGATGGGTGCTTTAGATTCGTTGGAATGCTACGAATTCAATGGTCCCAGTCTCATGGTCTGATTTTACCATATGCAAAAGTCCCCAATTTCACATCTTTGAAAACCTAGAAAACTTCCATGGCAGATTCTCGTACATGGCACAAAAACTCAATTGAATGGCATGGTTAGCTTTAGAATGATTAAACTAGTAAAAATCAAGCATTAGAAATCAAAAATATGGCATGAATTATGAGACACGATTATGCAAAAAGTTTGAGGAAGTTTGACTTTATTCTACCACTTCTTGATGCGTGGGGACTGGAAAAGAATTCAGTTATGTCCAGGAAGACCTCAGCAAGCTTTTTGAATCGTTTGTATGCTTTGAATCACCCTGTAATGCAGTTTTCAGTTTTGAACTTTTTTGCCAAAAATGCAAAGTGTGTATTTGCTTTTGAGCGCAGCTTCCTGGTTCTGAGCATTAGGTTTAGGTTTGTGTTTATATGAGGAATGAATTAGGGTAAGAATTCAAGCCAAAAAGCCTTTGCATTCATGAATCCAATATTTGATTTTCAATGAATCTTTTTCAATATTTTTCATGCCCTTTTGATACCAATCATGGCCAAATCTTTCCATATTGAGTGTGCACGAAATCTTGGAGTTATGATAGACCTATTAGCTACATAAAAAGATTTAAAATGCATGATTGAGTATTTTTGTCATATTTTATTTAATTAAATGAATTAATGGTGATAAAAATTCAAATAAATAATAAAAAATGATGAAATAACTCCCCTTTGGGTCAATGGGTCGTGCATAACTCTTGGATGATGATTCTTGGAAGAAAATGTAGCCCATTAGCAATTTTGAGGCATTTGAAGCAAAGTTGACTTTTTAAAATTCCCAAAAATTTCCCAACTTCCACAAGGCATATCTTGCTCAATTTTTAAGCTTTGATCATGTTCTTGGACATTTTGCAAAGGTCTTGAAGTCCTCTAACCAATGACTTTGGTCCCATGTCATTTTGATTTACCAATCTCAAGTTATGGTCCTTGACTTAAAGTCCCTTTTTGTTGACTTTTGAAAATGACCTATAATGTTGAGATTGATAACTTTTTGTGAGAGCATTTCTTGGACTTGAAGTGTGAAGATGAGTTGTAGGAAATTTCATTCTCTTCAAAATGAGCTTTGGATGGAATTTTCCTGATAAACCATGTGGAAGTTATGCCTTGGTCAAGTTACAGTTGACTTTTTCAACTGTCCAAATATGGAAACTTTTGCATCTTGAGACTTTTTGAGCCATGCCTTGAGAATCATGATCAAGAATTGATCAAATGATGTTTGTGGCTTCAAAATAAGATGTTGACCAAAAATTTGGACTTTTGACTGTCAAATGACCATTTTGCCCCTGTAGTTGACTGTAGGGCAATTAGGGTTTTTGACTGTGCAATTTTGTGATGTAAGTCTTGAAACTTGGCATATGGATGCTTGACCATGTTTATAGGCATGTGGGACTTGATTGGACCCTTGAAAACTTCAATTTCTTTGTCAGAACCAAAACCCTAATCTTTGACTGTTAGGAGGCCATTGGACTGTGCAACCCTTGGGGGATTTTGAAGCATGCTCTTTGCAAATCTTGAAGAATATGGGAGGGAAAATTTTGGGGTGCAACAGTATTGTTTCGTCATCCTCCCTCTAAAGGCTTGTAGCTTTCTATCAAGAGTTAAATATCATGAAGAAAGTAGGAAGCATGATTCAAGAATAGTGAAAACGAATGGATGAATTCAAGACAAACATATGCAATGCATTAATGAAACAGAGTTTGACATTAACAGATAATTGTTTGAATAACAAAAGAAATTACAACTTGAAATTTCAAATGGAACAAAAATCTCTTAGTTCGAACTTTGTCATTTCAGGTGGAGAACCCTTAGAGGAAGATTTTCATCTCGCCATCTGGCATGAATTCCAACACTCCTTCGTCAATCAAGTCTTGGATCTTGTTTTTCAAAGCCCAACAGTCATTGGTGTCATGTCCAGGACTATGGGAGTGGTATACACAAAATACATCGGGGTGATAGCTAGGAGTAGAGGTATTGGGCTTCCGAATAGGATCCTTTAAAGCAAGCAGATTGCCCTCTAACAAGCGTTTCAGTATTAGAGATGATGGTATGTCAGTCTCAGAGAAATGTCTTCCAGACGTATTTTTCTTACGCCTATTACCCCGTTGATGCTGGCGAGGTTGTTGTTGGGCTTGTGACCCTGAAGCGAGTTAGGGAGCCTTTCCCTTGTCTTCTTGTCTCAAAGGAGGTTGAATGATGACTTGATCTTCAACCCTAGATGTTTTCCCCACTTGGTTGTCTCGAAGCAGTTTGTTAACGAGAACCCTGAGCTCTTCTTGTCTTTGAGCCAAGTCTTGAATGAGATCCATCTGGCCCACCAGTTATCCCATCATCTGGATCTTCATTGTTGCCAGCTCAATCTGTAGTTCTTCCAACTAATCATTCCTGACACTGCCTGAATTCCCTAGGACCATGCCCCTTGTGAGGAGAGCTTTCACTTCTTCTTGCCCCTGGGACAGGTTCAATAACATTTCTTGAAGTTGAGCATTTTGATCCTGGATATCTCTGACAGTCCTCTCTAGAGCCATCTCTACTAAAATAAACAGTAGGAGAATAAGGAAACCTAAAAAGGAAAACCTGTTATGATACAATGCATGATATGTGGATGCATGTTTTCAAGGATCTCTGGGGGTAAACACAAAAATGTTAGAGATTGAACTTTGATCAATATCTTTGATTGGAGAACTTTGTACCAGTGGATGTCTTTCCACAAGAATCAAGCTCACCATGTCGAGTGGGTCATAGCCCCCGATTCAAGTTGTTGTAATTGATCTTTGACGATGTTTGTTTAGAGGAAAATCCTCTTTCCCTTTGGTAGATGTCTGGTTCAACGTGCCCCTGCATCAAAGACCCTCGAGATCCTCGAAATGGTTATTGAAAATGCTATGGTATGATGTTATGATGTTATGTACAGGTATTCAAAAGTAAGCAAGTGTATATACAGGTAATCATATTCACACAAAGCAAACAAGTCCTTAGGTTTAGGCTTGCATGGGGTTTGTAGGTAAGTACCCTCTTGAAGTTAGTTGACTCAACCTGTCCTAAAATAGAAACCGGATTCTAAGGAGCTCATTATCACTAGATTATTTTCTATGTTCATTGTTTTGGTTTAGCCACCTAACTAGCGACCAAAATCATCCAAGAAAACAATCCTCAGTGAGTGTAGTATCGAGTATCTACCAACTTCGGACTGTACCAAAGTCAGTTATCTCACTACCCCTAAAAAGGCCAAGATGGTCAAGTAAGGTTCTAAGAGTTCGTTAGTGCTTCATGACATCACTCATCGGCCCCGTATTCTCTTTGATTAACTCAAAGTCTACCGGTACCCACAAATATGTCACACTAACGTAGTTACTGCTTCAACCATGTCGGTATACCCCGCACAGTTCCCTCACAGTTTATTGCTACTTACCTAAAAGGTGCCCCCAAATCCGAGTGTAGGATTTAAAACAAACCCAAACAAGGAACCCAAAAAGTAAAGCAATCAAAGCAATCAAGGTAAGTATGTAAAGGTGATCTAAAACCCTAAGGTAACCCCACTTTTAAAAAATTTCCCCAGCAGAGTCGCCAGTTCTGTGATACGGTGGGAGAACTGACTTGGGATTTTGCGTTTGTGTTAGCACTTGTTCGGTTTAGCAAGAGTCACCACCGACTTTTTATTTTATCCAAAGGAAAGGTCAAAAAGCACAGGAAAGACCTTTGAGATGTTTTCTTGGGTTCGGGGAGTAGATTATAGAAAGGGAAGGTATTAGCACCCTTTCTATCCATGGTTATCCATGGGCTCTTAGTTACTTGCTTAGATCACTTGCTTTGCTTTTCAATTGTTTGAAACGGTGCTCTTCAATTGTTTGAAATGGTGCTTTGTGTGTGGTTTTGAAAGATGTTTTGAAAAGAGGCCATCGTTGTGGCAACCTTTGTAATGATTCTTGTTTGAATGTATACAAAGATGTTTTTTGTCTTTTGAAAAGTTTCCAATGTTTGAAAGTAGGGTTTTGAAATTGTGTGGTGAAGTGTGTTTGAAAATGGCAAGGATGTTTTGCAAGATTTTTGATCAAGTAACTAAGAGTTGTCTACCCTACTTTACTCAAAAGATCTTTCTTATGTTTTTAACCCTTTTAACAGTGTTGTTTCACCATTGTATTTGGTGAACAATCTTGCGTTAGGATGTTTAACGGGACAGGCGCGGGTCATCGTATACAATCATTGAAAGCAACTTGTGAGACGCTCTAGCAATTTTGTAAGGGACGAGATCGTTTTATCGAAGGCAACGTCGAGGGTCATCGAGGGACTACGATCTTTGTTTATTGAAGGGACATTTACTAGAATGTCTCATACTCGAGGGACATGATTGTATTTTCCGAGGCAACAAGCGAGGTTACCCTAGAGGTACAAGTGTGAATTGTGTATTGATTTTCATGCATTTCTCTTGTATTAGGTCATCTAGCGATTAATTTTGAATCTTCGCATACAAACCATAATTACTATACAGTATATTAAAAGCGATAAATTGCGGGAATTTAAAGTCTAAGTTATTACAAATAAGTATCCGGGGATGGGGGTACAAATGTTTACAAATGGGGATGAGTCTTATCAGAACAATAATGTCCAAGGATATATTACAACCAAATTGAACTGTCGCATTTTCAATGTAAAATTATAACAAAGTATAAGATAATGAAAATCAAAGAGATATGAGATGTGTATATTTATTTACAAATGCTCAAATAAAAATTAACCTAATTAAAGACTTAAGTATTTATTATTTTTTGTATTTTTTATTAATTATAGACAAAGAGTTTTAAAGAAAAGAAAAATTATTTTAATTAAAACTTCTATTATTTACACATTTTTTATTAACCAATAACTGATTTTAAGGAAAACCAAAGATTATTTAAATTAACTGACTGTTCTTTTTTGGTGTTTTATTATAAACAAAATTAATAAACATTTTAACTAAAAAATTAAGCCAAAATTAGTATTTGTATTCACCCAAAAAGAAATAAAGTAAAAAAACAAATGTCTTGAAAGAAAGATGTGGGCCTAGGATTAGTATATGGCCCAAGTAAAAAGAACAAAAAATAGATTTAAAGGGGGGGTGTAGGCGCCAGAACGTGTTTGGGCTTCAGTTTTATTTGGGCGAAGGCCCGTGTGGGTGTTTGAACAAGTTTTGTTAGGGTTGGTGTTTTGTGGGTTCAGAAATTAGGGTTTGGGTTTTGATACAGCGCCGCTCCCTTCTCTTTGTTCTCTCATCTCGTTCTCAGTCATGAGCTTCTGATTATTCCTTCAACCTTCCAGCCGCCAGAGCGCCACCTCCATCCATCTCCTATCCACGACGGTATGAGGTAGTGGTTTGAAAAGGTACGTTTTGTTCTAAGCGCGTTTTAGGGTTTCTTCACAGTTTATGTTTGTGATTCTCTTGGACATTTATGTTTTGCAGTGTTTAATCTTTGATGTTTCATGCATGAGATGTAGGAAAATTGAGGATAAAAAATACCTTGGTGCTTCGTTTCTGGAGAATGGATGGAAGGAGAGAGGGCTTGGAACGGCGGCGCTCTAGGTGGCCGGAGGAGGAGGTCCGTGATGACAGCTCGCTTCTGGTATTTCTGTATCTTTTAAACGTTTGATGATGAATGTATATTCTGAAAACCCTATATCATTTTGCTTCTGAATCTTCTCTTCTTCTTCTCTTTTGCTGATGCTTAATGATGATGAATTTATTTCTGAATCTTTTATCGCTTCTTTGGGTACCCTGTTTATTTGATGATGAACATATGTATTCTGAAAAAAAGCTATTTGTTGTTGTTCTTCATGTTGATATTGAAACTTGTTGGTGATGAATGTATGTTCTGAGACTTGCTTCTTCCTCTTCTTTGCGATGTTAATGATGATGAATTCTTCTGAGATTATTGCTATTGATGACTGGATAATTTGTTGGTGAATAAGTTTGTAGATGGTTTGTATGATTTGCAGTTTTGTTGTTTAAGCAGATTTGCTTACAGGTTTGTTGGCCTGAGCGTTGAGATGTGGTTTTGGGTAGGTTTTCTGCAGTTTACAGGTAAGGCAAGCTACAGGTTTGCTTGTTTGGGTTTATGCAGTTTTGTTGGCTGTTGTTTGAGCTTTTGGGAAGTCAGGCTTGGCGCTTGTTTGCTTGAGAAGCAGTCTTGCAGGCTTGGTTTTTTGAAACAGGCCTGTAGGTTTTGTGATCTTTTGCTTGGCCTTTATGCAGGCTTGTTATTTTTACAGGTTTAGCAGTTTATGCAGTTTTAAACAGATTGGACTTTTGAACAGGTTTAGCAGTTTGAAGGTTTTGAAAGCAGGCTTGAAGGCTTGTGAGTTTTTGCAGGTCATGCAATTTGTTTATTTGTCTTTGATTTGGAAGCAGGTTTGTGGTAAGCTGTAGGAAAGCTTCTGGTAAGCTTTAGGAAGGCTTGGTAACTTGTAGTCTTGCAGGTTTGAATGGGTTATACAGGTTATGCAGGCTTGTGTGATTTGTTGTGCTTGTGTTTACAAGCAGTTTTGCAGGTTATGCAGACATGTTGTGTTTTGTTATGCTTGTGTTTACAAGCAGTTTTGCAGGTTTGATAACTTGTAGTTCTTGTGACTGCAGTTTGAATTGAGTTGCAGTTTTTGTGACTCTCTCCCCCTAGACTTTTTACAGTCTTGTTCTCTTATATCTTTTTAAGCCTGCCAAAACTGCAAACCTCTTTTTCTGATTCTCTCTTTCTCTCTCCATAAAAGCATTTTAAATTGCTTAATGTATTTTTTCTGAAAAGCTTTGTTGGCCAGAACATGATGATAAGTTTGACAAGCCTTCTTGCTTGTATCTTGGTTTATCTCTGCATTCTGTACTTTCCTTCCATATTTTCTGCATTGTTCTTTTTGACAGCTTTGTGTACTTTGACAGTTTTGTTTACTTTGACAGCTTTGCAACTTGGTTTGACATTTTTGCAACTTAGTTTGCTTTTGGTTGACTAATGCAGTTTGTTGTTCAGTTTGCTTTGCCTTACTGCCTTGTATCTTTGCATTTAATTGTATGCTTGCAAATTATTTTTACTTTCCTCTTTGTGAACCAAGAAGAGAAATCTTCTTGTGATTTGCAAAGTAGACAAGTAGAACATGATGAACCCAAAAACAATCTGATTTCGGCCAACAATCTTTAATGATGATTTATTTATCTGCTTTGGCTTGAAAATTCTTATACTAACTTCTTTTTCTGTCTTTGCAGGTAAATACCAGTTGGATAATGGAAGAAGCAGTAGAAGATCAAAGATTTCAAGAGATTTAGGCTTTAGATTTATTTTATCTTCATTTATTGTAATAAATGTTATTGTAAACACTGTAAATTATAAATTTACAGTATTCGAATAAAATTTGTAACAATATTTGAAATAAATAAATAAACAAAGTCTTTGTCAAATACGAATTCTTTACTGTCAAATATTTCCTTCTTTCCTTCGCACTGTCAATTTAATTATTTAAATCTCTTGAATTAAAATAACTGGAAATGTATCCCAATGACTTTAATCTAGATGAAATAAATACTCAACAAACTTTGTCGTCTCGCAATCTCGCATTAATCACAATACGCCTGGCACTCCAATTAACCATGCTTTGTACAGTTAAACAAATAAGCATTCCATACACTTTTCACTCCACTGATCAAACTAATGCCTCAAAGTTTCAAATAAAGCCTCAGCTCTTATCTCAGATATTTAGGTTTTGGGAAACAACCGGTAATCTGGAACAAGCGTAAAAATAATGTAACAGTCAATTGAATTATTGTGGATTCAAATTCTTTTAAGAAATACGAGCGAAAACCCTAATTCCAGATTTGTCGTCAAAGAAAAGTCTGTTTGATCAATTCCTGAGCCAATCTCAACCCAATCAATGGAAACCCTAATTCTGGACTTCTTGTCAAAGAAAAGTCTGTTTGATCAATTCAAAATCAATGGAAACCCTAATTCTGGATTGACTGATAAAGAAAAGTCAGTTTGACCGATTCTTGAGCCAATCTTGAAAAGTCTGGGAAAATCCTGAAGTTGTGATTTCTTGTTAAAGGAGGGCAAATTTTGGGGTACAACACATTAGGTTCACAAACCTGGCCCAAATCTCTCCATATCAATGCTCATGAATTGGATTTGATTCCACCATGAAAAACTTTCCAAACTTGGCCTAAATCATATCTTCTTGTAACCAATCCCTTTGATACGAATTTGATTCAAATAATAGTTGTATTCAAAGCCTAAAGCAACCAAAAAATCACGAGTCATCAATGCTTTGGATTTTATATGATTTTATTTGATTTAAAATGAATAAATTCAAATAAAAATCAAATTAAATAATGAAAATGAGATATAGGCACATGGCTGAAGCTAGGGCACGTGGGCAATAATGCAAACTCAAATCAAGTGGAAAAGAATGGGCCCATTTGCCAAAATTTGAAGTTTTGGAGATAGTTGACTTTTGGCAACTTTGCAAAAAAAGTCCAATTTCAAAAATGCATAACTTCTTCAATTTTGAACTTTTGGAGATGTTCTTGGACTTTTTAGAAATATTAAGATGTCCTCTAACAAACCCTTTTGGTCTCATCTCATTTTGATATTCCATGCTCAAGTTAGAAGCTTTGACAAAAAAGGTGTTTTTGTTGACCTTCAAAAATGACCTATAATGTCCAAATTCATAACTTCTTGTGAGTGCATATTTTTATCTTGGGTTATGAATATGGATTGTAGGTAATTGCATTATCTTCAAAATGAGCTTTGGATGGATCATTTCTCATAAAGTATGAGAAATATATGTTTGGTCAAAGTTGAGTTGACTTTTCCTGCAAAACCCTAATTTAGCAACTTTTGAATCTTGATGAATTTTGAGCAATCCTTGATGAATCATGATCAAACCTTGATAAAATGATGAAATATACTTCAAAATGAGAATGTTGGCATAAAATATTGAAGTTTGACTGTTTGTAGGTCACAGTTGACTTTTGCCCTAACACAATCGATTTTGGAACCTTTGAGCAATTGACTGATCAAACTTCCTCTGCAAGGCTTGAAACTTGACATGGATGACCTTGAGAAAATATTAGGACATTGACGGGAACTTGAGGTCATTTGGACTCAAGGATATTGATGCAACACAAAACCCTAATTTGGGGTAGACTGTCTTAGGAGAGAGCTTGTCTGACCAACTCTTGGACTACCTTAAGCAACTTGGAGATTTTTCTTGCAATGTTTTGAGAAATATGGGAGGGAAAATTTTGGGGTACAACAGATAGCAATATCTAAACGAGGAGGAAATGAACGAAGAACTTTTTGAGTAGGTAGAACGTTCTTAGTTGCTTGCTCATAATTCATCTTCAAAACAAACATTTTTCAAAACACACCAAACACTTTCAAAACATGAAATATTTTCAAAAAGTCCAACACTTTGTATGCATTCTTATAGAGACGAGAATCGTTACAAAGTTTGCCTAAACGAATGCGCTTTTCAAAAATACTTTCAAAACTCACCACAAACACATTTCAAACAAAGCAATTTTCAAGTGATCTAGCAAGCAACTAAGAGCCCATAGATAACTATGGATGAAAAGGGTGCTAACACCTTCCCTTTTCATAACCTACCCCCCGAACTCAAGAAAATATCTCAAAGGTCTTTCCTGTTCTTTTCACCCTTTCTTTATTGGATAAAATAAAAGTTGATGGCGACTCTTGTTATCCATAACAATTACGATAAAACGCAAAACACCCAAGTTAGTTCTCCCACCGTATTACACTATGTATCAGAGATATCAAAATATTGACTAAATCAGTCCCCGAAAACGGTGCCAAAAACTTGGTCGCAACTTTAAGAGTATGTCGGAATTACTGACTGCAAGTGCACAGTCTAATCGCGTAGTTTTAAAAGATATTGAATCCACAGGGACTGATAATCAAACTAATGTTATCTAATGTTACTATGTAATCTAAGGCTTAAGATTAATCTTATGTTTTGAGAGAAATAGGGACTAAATTCAAGTTTAATAAAATATTTGAAATGAAGGATACTAGTATGTAATTCGTCAAACTTCAGAGATTCGACTAACCATTGGTTTTGTTTTTTAAACATACTTTTCAGTAGAAAATATTAATTTAAAAGTCCTCATCTCACACTCTCGTGTTTATTGACTTAGATTATGTTCTTAAATATAAATGCTTGCTCTCGCTGTCTCATTCGAATTTAAAAATACTTTTTGGAAACCAATAAAATCTAATTAATCCTAAAGCGCTCTCGCTGTATTTAAAATCAATGTTCAGTTACTACTATCCGATTAAAAATCTCAAACTCCCATTGTATTTATTTTAACCTTTGTTCGTCTTATACTCTCGTAATAAAAATGTCTTAGTATTTAATTAGAAGCCAACACAAGAAAAGTAGTTTGAAATTATTTAAGCAAATAGATTTCCGAATCCCTTCTGTTTGATTACTTTTACATATCGGTATCAAAGGATTTAGCCGAACATAGTTTTGAATAGAAACATGTTATAACAGTAGTTAATCATAAAACAAAAAAAAAATGTTTTTTATAAGGTAAATATAATAAAAGCTTGAATTAAAAACCTGGAAATAATCTCGAGTACAAATAGAACTTGACTGTAACTTGAATAAAAATTAACTTCACGATCCTCCACAAATATCGGTAGGATTCGCTTGAACAAAATTACTGAATGAAAAATTTAAATATGCCTAAAACTAATATTGTGATAGTCTTCCGATGTGGAAGGCTTTCACTTTTTATGGTGATTTTTCTGCTTAAACTCTAGAAGAAAAAGTGCTCTGAACAATGAAAAAATTGGACGTCCTGATAACTGTCAATCCTCGCCCTTTTTATAGATCTCTCGCTTGATTCACGTAACTTCCTCGAGAAGAATCCGAAATAGCTTTATTCGTGGAGAGATTTTTGCCAGGCCTGGTCTTGCAGAGAGAAAACAGCATAAACGATCTTGTGGCTCTGACGTGGGGGAGTCAACGTGGGACTGTTATAAGAAGCATGTGACGGTGGCCACAGGAAGCATGGCGAGGGCCACAACTTAGAGATGCGTGTTGAGGGCCACAACCTTCTGTGTGCAGATTTTCTTTATCTCCTCAGTTACTTCATGTTTCCTTGCGTTTTCTTTTCCAATTCTTCTTCTTTTCTCATGCAAGCTTCTTAGAGGAAAAACACCTGAAATATAGTAACACTACTGTTGTACCCCAAAATTTGCCCTCCCATATTCTTCAAGAAATTGCCAAGTCAAGCTTCAAAATTCCCCAAGGGTTGCACAGTTCAAGAGTCTCCTAAACAGTCAAATTAGGGTTTTGGTTCTGATCAAGAAAATGAAGTTTCCAAAGGTCCAATCAAGTCTCACATGCCTACAAATATTGTCAAGCATCCTCATGGCAAGTTTCAAGACTTTCAGCACAAGATTGCACAGTCAAAAACCCTAATTGCACTACAGTCAACTGTAGGGGCAAAATGGTCATTTGACAGTCAAAAGTTCAAATTTTTTATCAACATCTCATTTTGAAGCCACAACTATCATTTGATCAATGCTTGATCATGATTCTCAAAGCTTGGCTCAAAAATCATCAAGATGCAAAAGTTTCCTTATTTGGACAGCTGAAAAAGTCAACTGTAAATTGACCAGGGCATAACTTTCACATGGATTATCAGAAAAATTCCATCCAAAGCTCATTTTGAAGAGAAAGACATTTCCTACAACTCATCTTCATACTTCAAGTCCAAGAAATGCTCTCACAAAAAGTTATCAATTTCAACATTATAGGTCATTTTCAACAGTCAACAAAAAGGGACTTTAAGTCAAAGGCCATAACTTGAGATTGGTAAATCAAAATGACATGGGACCAAAGGCATTGGTTAGAGGACTCAAATACCTTTCCAAAATGTCCAAGAACATGAGAAAATATTAAAAATTGAGCAAGTTATGCCTTGTGGAAGTTGGGAAATTTTTGGATATTTTGAAAAGTCAACATTGCTTCAAATAACCTAAAATTGCTAATGGGCCTATTTTTCTTCCACAATTCACTATCCAAGGCATGTGCACGACCACTTGGCCCAAAGGGAAGTATTTCTTCATTTTTTATTTATTTATTTGAATTTTTATTAATAATAATTCATTTAAATCAAATTAAATACATGAAAAATATTTAACCTAAGTTTTACAATCTTTTTGTGCATGAAATCTACTCAATAATTCGTGTACAATTAAATAGGGAAAGATTTGGATTGATTGGATCATGATTTGTACAAAAACACATGGAAAATATTTGAAAAATAATGATTGAAAATCAAATCTCATAAACCATGAATACAAGAGATTTTGATCAAGTTTGTTGACCTAATTGGTTCATTACATAAGCCTGAACACAAACCTAATCCTAGAGACCACTGAGCTGCGCTAGAAACCAATTGACAAACTTGAATTTTTGCAAAGAAACTCAAAACTGAAAACCTCATTCTAGGTCGATTCAAGGCACGATTTTTGTTTCATTAGCTTGCTGAAGCTTCACTGAACGATTCCCAATCAAAAACATTCATCAAAACCTCAAGAATCGGTATACAGAACTCAAAATATTTCATAAAAAATGCATATTCGTGTTTTGATTTGCAGGCATCCTCATGACATTTTGTTCATTGATTCATACTCCTTATGCAATTCTGAAGCTAACCCATATGTTTAATTGTATTTTTATGCGTTATACACGATTTCGCCATTGATAATATTTAGGGTTCAGGAAGCTCCAAATTGGGGGTTTTTGAATGAGGAAAAATTAGAGTGTGAAACCACCACCATTGGAATCAGCGTGTCTGGACGAAGAAGAAGCTATGCTCGCGCTCAATTTATGAGCGTTCCTGGGCTATTCGTTATTTTCCCAAAACATGCCTAAGAGAACGCTTAAAAAACCGTTGCCTGTTTCTTTTGTATTTTCAGGAAAACAAAATCCATGAAGAAGATGATATCGTGGCATTAGTTGATTGGTTAGTTTAAATTTCGCGCGCTGATTTCCACTAACCATTATTTTCTCATTATATTATTCTTCAATTATTTAATATACAAGAAGCGCGTTCAGTACAACTGGCAAGGCATAAGGCTGGTAACATTCAGGACCTGGGTTCGATCCCAGGTCCCCACCCTTTCCATATATTTTTTTCCAATTAATATTCCTATGCAGATTTAGTGTTGAAGCGTACCATACACTTCCAAATCAAGCTTGCCACGTCCACCTCAAGATCAATCAGAAGGCCATGGATTGGAGAACACAATGCACCCCGGTCAACGCTTCAGCACGCTACCTGGCAAAAGTCCAAACAGGCCAAGGTTAATGGGTCAGATTCCTAAAGATTCACCTCCATGTTAGGGACTACAACCCCCCTAGGTTTGCCATGTTATTTTATTTTATTAATTATATTTTCTTTTAATTTGTTTAATTAATTAATTATTTTCATAAATATAAAAAATACACATAAAAATCAGAAAAGACCAAAAATTAAATATATTTAATTAGTTAATATTTTGTAAATAAATTCCTAAATTATTTAGTTTTTTTAATTAGGTTGTAATTTTAATTCTTTTAATAAAAATCTAAAAAACATAGAACTAGGGTTCATATTAATTTTTTATCTTTTTTTCTTTTTCTCCCATAATAATTAAATAATTAAATATTTATTTTTTATAATTAAATTTGTATATAAAAATTAGGGTTAATTTAGGTTAAAATTCAATGTTTTCTTAATAAATTAAAAGCCACTAGAATTAGGTTAGTATTTAATTTCAATTAATTCTTTTTCATTAAAATCCTAAAAAATCATAAAATACAAAAAAACATTTCCTTTCTTTTTTTTATTAATTAATGTCACCATTTAATTTAATTTTGCCAAAGGGTCCAACGCCCTCGTTTCGATTTAATTCTTATTCGCATATTTATTTTATTTCGTTTAAATATTTATATATCTCTCCCAAGGCCGTGTAACCTTTTAATTTTCTCGCACTTTTCTTTTATTTATTTATTTTCTGTCAAATCGGGTCCGGGATTTTATTTTGGCGATGTGGACCCGCGCCTTTTGTAATAGCTTAGAATTTTACTTTTCCCGCAATATTTTAACTGTTAACAAATGGCATGAAAGAATGTATGGACCAAAATAAAAACAAAAGCATAGATCACCCGCGACATGAACAAGACTAAATAACTGAAAACGACACACAAATCACACACCACCCCTAGGGTACGCCTCATTGTTGCCTTGCCTCGAAAGGTGATCGTCGAGTAGAGGATGTCTTAGTAAGTCCTCATGATCCGGGAACCTGGCATGAGGGTAGCTTCTAAGGTGTCTTCCCATTGCTCTGGTGATCACCATGTCCCGAACCTCGAATTGACCCGAACACCTCCAACGGTGGTGCTACCTACCTCTCAATGGTGGGATGGCACTACTTTAAGGACATCTACACAGACGAATTCCTTAGGGTAGGTAGACGACTCTAGATACTTGCTCCAAATTTCAAAACAAATCAAAAAAAAATACTTTTCACACCGACACCTTTTCAAAAAAGCTTTCGAAAGCAATTTTTCAAACACTCTTGAGGACCGATACAAGAGTCGAACTGGAATTTTCAAAGAAACTTTTTTAAAACCCACAATTGAAAAGCAAACAAACCATTTTTGAAAACACAAGTGAGCAAGTATCTAAGAGCCCATGGATAACCATGGATAGAGAGGGTGCTAATACCTTCCCTTTCTATAATCTACCTCCCGAACCGAGAGCAATCTCTTTAAGGAATTTTTCTGTGCTTTTGTCCTTTCCATTTGGAGAAAATAAAAGACGGTGGCGACTCTTGCTTCCGCGACATTTCGCGAACCAGCGTTAAACAGTCAGTTCCAGATCCACCGATCACAACTACCAGCATAAAATGACATAAATAATTAAAAACGGTAAAATAATTCATGCGAGTCGAGTCGAAAATCCAATGAAATTTTGCGTTATCATCCTCCACCCCAAAAAATTGAACGAATGCAAGAAACTGATATGATAAAAAAGAAACAAGGTTGATGGAAGTTATAATATGAAGTATCCTCCCTAACTTGGGAGGTGAGACATCTAGATAATATTGTTAAAAGAGCGATGGATGGGAGGAAACTCATCAAAATCAAGTTGAAGATTTTATTTATAATATATCGTATTTTAATACTCAATGTTGTTAGGGTATAAAAAAACTTATTTTTGAGAGAACATATGAACTAAATTTTGTGCAGAAGAGCGTAAATTTGAAGAGAAATAAAAAAAGGGAGGTTTTTAAAATTGACAATAAATAGTGTCGCACCTCCTTCTTAAGCAGGTCGATTTGATGTTTCTGCTTAATAAGAACGTCACTCCCTATTCCTAAGTGGTGTGATTTAATGTTTTTGTTGTTATAGAACGTCACTATCTATCCATAATATGACACGGTTGGGCAAAAAAATCTATCTATATAGATCAAATTATGTTGGTTTAATTTGATGAAAAGGAGAGAGCATACCATGAGTTATTCCCTCCAAATAAATTCGGAATTTTTTCCCAGAATGCCACATTTTTTAAACATATTTTCTGGAATGCCACCTACTGAAAATAATTGCCCAAAGTGCCACACCCAGGGGGATTCACGCCATTTCAAATGGCGCGAATGTGGGACCCACAAACGCTGCAAGGGCTCTCGCCATTTGAAATGGCGTGAAGGGGCTCAATAATTTTTTTCTTCGTTTTCTTCTATTTTCTTTAGTTATATTAATAATTTTTATTATTTAATTTTATTATTAATTACAAATAATTTAATAAACTATTTAATTATAAAATTAATTAATAAAATATTAATTTAAAAACTTAAATAATTATAAAATTAAAATAACTATTTAACAATTACAATTAAATAATTTTTTTTATTAAGTAATAAAATTTTACAATTACACTATTTAATGCTGATGACCCGGTCCTAAACGAGTACCGGTAAAACAATAACGCGGTCGCGGAGCACGATGACCAAAACCATATTGTTGTTGGGTCTCTGTTGTTGGAGGATTTTGTTATGTTGCATCTGATGTTGGAGGATTTTCTTGACTAGGAGCTATAGCTTGCGGAGGAGACCAAATGCTTTCCAATAAATCATAATCACTGACGTTAAGATCCTCACCAAAATTATATTGCGGTTGTTGTGGTGGACACATGGTTGAAACATAAGGCATTGTAGGGTTATGTTGGGAGGAGGGGGATCGAAGTTTGGTCGCATGATGAGTGTGAATTGTGTAGTTGGCCTATGATATATTTGTGGTTGTTGGGATTCATAAATGTAATTTGGTTGGGAGTGAGATTGCGGGTATTGGGTGTTAAAGGTTTAATTTTGGTAAAAATAAGGGGCAGGAGTTTGTAGCTGATAAAAATGAGGGTTAGAAGTTTGTTGTTCAGGATAATGGGGGATGGGTGTTTGATGTTGGGAAAAGTGAGGAGTTTGTTGTTGGAAGGATTGGGGATGAGGAGGTTGAGAATGTTGTGAGTGGTGAGGTTGTTGAGAGCCACTTGGCGGAGTAGGGGCATATTGATTTTGACGAGGGTCAGTGAGAAATTGTTCGTACAATGCATATCTATGTGGAAGCGAGTGATACCATTTCATGTACTCATTTGACGGGTTATCCTCTATTTGTAATTGATCTTCATCCAACATAAACAATTCTCGATGCAACCAACAGTTTTGTTCATCAGAGTATAATATGGTATATGCTTTTTGGCGCGCTTTTATTGTTGTCATCTTATCGTGTTCAGCCAGGCATCGAAGTTCTTCAGGTATCCCTTGTAAATGGCCAAATTGTAGTTTGACCCTATCTGCTTGATGCATTTCTACAATATGAAAACATATTATATACGTAGTTGAACTCCATATCAAACTGTCCTCGTGCCTTTGGGGCGCTAATCCAAGATACGGCCTCCAAATAAACTGAAAAGTTATAGATAAAACTTGTTTGTTTAACCAAAATAAAATTCATAAATTTATAAGAAGTATTAAAGTGAAGACAAAAAAACCTGATCTTAAAGCATGTGATCAATCCTGAATCGGTATCTTTGTAGATGGTGGTGCGGGTTGTTTTGGTAGTCAAGTTTCTTGATGCACCACCTAAAAAGAATTTAAAATTAAACTTTATTTTAAAGTATCATAACAATTTTAATTATAAATTTAAATTTAAATTAAAATATTACCTTCTTGCGTAAGGATATGGAGCTTGAAGCGGAGCCACCGGAGATATAATAGGCATGCGTGTAAAAGCCCAAGCTTGAAGAAGTAAAATGCATCCTGACATCTCTGTTACTTTTATGTCTACAGACTTGCATATTTCCCTATATAGATTAGCTAAAACGGCGGAACTTCAACTCAATTTTCCACAATCTTCCAAATCTACAACAAATTGTGTCCATTTTGAGTGTATAGTATTACCGCTTTTGTTAGTAAAAAAAACTTGCCCGATAAGCAGTAAGATATAAATACGAGCATGTTTAATTTTATACTCCTCGGGTGACTCCTCGGTTGGTGGTTCATGTTGGTACATGTCTTTAAGTCATGTCAACCTCATAGTCATTCCCTTATCACTTTGTGGTGGTTCATCCCCTAAAATAGAACTTCATGCACCACCACCTAGCTCGGATGGACCATTTACCGTTTTACCATCTACAGGAAGCCCCAATAACATACTCACATCTTCCAATGTAATTATGCATTCACTATTTGGAAGATGAAATGTATGAGTTTCGGGTCTCCACCATTCTAGTAAGGCTATAATTAACCTTGAATCGATGTGTGTGGACCCTATTGTAGATACATAGTAGAAACCAAATTGGTGTAGGTAAGGGATTATGACTGCATGTGGCTTTAGAGGTTTGTGATCTCCATTTTGAAATATAAGTATCATCAATCTGTAATAGAAATAAGTAATATAGAAAAATATCAAACATTTCTATGCAACAAAGTTTTATGAACAAAACTAATATTGTAAAATATGAATAATATTGAATAAATCAAAAATACTTACAGCATTGATTTTTTCTATTGTTCCCCTATGTTGTGTGCCATACCAAAACATATTGGCCATAATTATGAAAATGAAGAACTGATTGAAGACTTATCAAAAGACAGTAGAGAGTGTGTAGTGAATAGAATGTAGTGTGTTTGTGGAAAAATGAGGTGAGAGTGATTGAGTATTTATAGGAAAAATTTAAGTGATGATAGTTGGTTGGTAGTTGAATAATTTAATTAATTGTGGTTGATAGGTAGTAGAGTAATTTAATTAGAGTTGGTAGGTAGTAGAGTAATTTATTGAAAGTTGAATAAATATAAATTTGTATACTTATTGAGAATATTGTAAATTACACGGTTTTGTACACAATGATAAAACTTCATCGGCTGATCTACTGAATCTGACATACAACTCAAGCGGTGTTTTATTAACACCAATTAGAAAATCTTCAAACATGTTAAATACATCTGAATTTGTAACTAACTTTGTAATATGTTGCATCAACACTCCATTTCCGTTGATTGTAGCTCGGTTGAAAGATATCTCTGTAATGCTCCTATTAATATATGTGATTTGACGTAATTGATTTTTCAAGTGAATGAGTTTAGATCTTTCCATAAGCCGTACAACCAAAGGATTAGAAAATGCATTTCTATAATCAAACATAGCAACTTGTGAATTATACGGAATAATGTATACTGAGCAAAGTATAAGAGTCATTTTAATGTGAAAACAGAATCGTTTTATGTTGCATTTATATGCATGGCACGTATGCTATTCACGCCAGCATCCATGTTCTCACGCCATTTGACTTGGCGCGTAGTAAAGATTCACGCCATTTGACTTGGCGCGTAGCAAAGATTCACGCCATTTGAGTTGGCATGTATGACCAGATTCACGCTATTTGAGTTGGCGAGAGTGCATCCTGAGCATGTTCACGCCATTTAAGATGGCGACAGCATGCATGCAATAAATCCAACATAGTTGTTTGTTTATTAATACATGTGTGCAATAAATCCAACATAGCTGTTTGTTTATTAATACCAATGTAGTTGTCTCTTATTCAAACAATTGAATATTACTTTGAATATTACTTCAAACAATGCCACAAAATCATATTTCTTGTCTCTTACATTTCAATGGTAATATTTTTACCGATGATAATATTGGAGTGGTCTTTCAAAACACAGATACACATATTTTAAATATTCATCGAAAAAGTGATTTAGCCCACTTGACGAAAAAAATAGAAGAAACTTTACAACAACATGTAACTTCTATTTTTTATCGATTTCCAATAGTTAATCCAGTTGATCACAATGTCACATACAACACTGCCAAAATCGAAGACGATGAAGATGTCTGATCAATGCTTCAATGCCACTCAAGGTTTTGCAGTCAACAAACAATGGAGTTGTATATTTGTTTTCAAAAACTGCAGGAAGTATATCCAACGCAATCATCACAAACTAATGCATATCAACAAAGTCAGGTCTCCCAACAAGAAGAGTTTGTCCAAGCACAACATAACAAGCCAATATTTCCGGAAGAGGAAGTGGGTGATGATACTGACTCCGACGATGCCAGACAAATTAATTTGTTTAGTGGGTCCAGTGGCGAGTTAGGTGACGATGACAGACTGGAGGCAGACCCGACTCCTATACTTGATCTATACAACCCACCTTATGACTTAAGAAATATTTCATTTGAATGTGTGGAACCAATTTCAGTCTTTGAACCCTTAGACGAACGTGAGTCACGTGAAGACTTGAAGGTTGGTATGACGTTTGAAAATAAAGAAGCATGTCTCCATGCAATATCTGAGTATCACATAAATTTTTTTTATACTTTTAAGGTTTGTAAGTCTGATCCGACACGATATTTAATTAAATGTAAAAAGGAGGGATGCAGCTTCACATGTAGAGCTTCATTAAAGGAGGGGTGTGGTAAATGGGTTATTGGTAGAATTGGAGGGTCACATGCTTGCATGTCGACTGCTATATCTCAATATCACCGAAAGCTTACCTCAAAGATGATCGCCCATAACATAAGACCTCTTGTTGACAGTGACGCGACAATCAAGGTTAGACATATTATTGCTCATATTCGTACGACTTATGGCTACACTATGTCTTACAAAAAGGCATGGATTGCAAAGAACAAAGCAATCGAAGATATTTATGGAAATTGGAGGCCTCTTACAACAACCTTCCACAGTGGTTGCTAGTCATGCAACAATTTCTCCCAGGTACCGTCATAGATCTTGAAACACTTCCTGTATATTCAAATGAAGGAACACAAATTGGTGGTGCAAGAATTTTCCATTGCCTTTTTTGGGCATTTCAACCTTGTATTAGGGGTTTCACACATTGCAAACCTATAGTGCAGGTAGATGGTACATGGCTTTATGGAAAATATAGGGGAACATTGCTCCTGGCTGTTGCACAAGATGGGAATGGTAACATTTTCCCAATCGCATATGCATTGGTTCGAAGGTGAGACCGGGGGGCTTGGAGTTTCTTTCTGAAAAATTTGAGACTCCACGTCACACCCCAATCAGACTTATGTTTGATATCTGATCAACATGAGTCCATTAAGAGTGCCTACAATAACCCAGATAATGGCTGGCAGAACCCACCCTCGGTGCATGTGTATTGCATTAGGCACATCGCGCAAAACTTCATGTGAGCCATCAATGACAAAAACCTTCGCAAGACAGTTGTTAACATGGGTAATTACTCTCTAATTTTTAACATGGTATTTCAATATATATTTCTTTTATATTAATGTTTTTAATGCTTTTACGCAGGGTATGCAATTAATGAATCTACATACGCATATTATCGGGAGAAGATCCGCCAAACAAACACAGAGGCTTTCAATTGGATAGAGAACCTTCCAAGAGAAAAATGGTCGCGAGCTTACGAAGGAGGAGCATGATGGGATCACATGACAACCAACCTTGCTGAATCTTTGAACTCAGTGTTGAAGGAAATTCAAAACCTACCTATTACATCACTTGTAAGATCAACATACTACCGGATGGGAACATTATGGGGTAAGCGAGGAAAGGATTGGACAAAAAAATTGTCATCGAGAAAGGAATTCACAGATAACTGCATGAAAGGAATTGCATAAGAAGTAGAAAAATTCCACAGTTATAATGTCTTGGCTTTTGACCGTGAAAGTCACTATTTCGTGGTTCAAGAGACAGTTAATAATAGGAATTATCGGTCACTTACTCATTTCAACGTCAACCTCCAAACACGAACTTGTGACTGTGGGAAATTTCAAATTTTTCATCTACCTTGCTCACATGCTATCGCAACGTGTTCTCACATTAACCACGGCTATACTACGTTTATTCCTGACTTGTATAGAGTTATAAACGTCTTCAAAGTTTACATACAAAGTTTTCTCGGTGTTTCCCAAGAAGATAGTTGACCTCCATATTTGGGCGATACTCTTTTGCATGATGAAAGGATGCGACGAAACAAAAAAGGTCGCCCGAACAGTACTCGCATTAGAACTGAAATGGACACTGTTGAGAAAATAAAAAGACGATGCGGAATCTGTCAACAACCACACATGCGGAAAAAATGTCCGCATCGCCTCAACAATGCACGCCCTTCTAACTAATTTTATCCATGTATTGTTATTTATAACTATTTTTAACTGTATTTTTTTATTTAGTATTTTGATTGTAATTGTGAAATTTTATTACTTAATAAAAAAGTTTACTATTTAATTGTAATTGTTAAATAGTTATTTTAAGTTTATAATTATTTAAGTTTTTAAATTAATATTTTATTAATTAATTTTATAATTAAATAGTTTATTATTATTTATAATTAATAATAAAATTAAATAATAAAAATTATTAATATAACTAAAGAAAATACAAGAAAACGAAGGAAAAAAAATCATTCAGCCATTTCACGCCATTTCAAATGGCGAGAGCCCTTGCAGCGTTTGTGAGTCTCACATTTGCGTCATTTGAAATGGCGTGAACCCTCCTGAATGTGATACTTTAAACAATTATTTTCAGCAGATAATATTCTAGGAAATATATTTCAAAAACGTATATTTCAAAAACGTGGCATTCTGAAGAAAAAATTTTCATAAATTCGAGAGTCTCACTCTGAATTCTATTTTCTTGCATTAAGTTTTATTTTACTTAGTTTTGAATTTCTGATAGTTTACTTTCAGCATTTGTTTACATTTTGTTTTTATAATTTGTATTAGCGTTGATGAGTAGTAATCACCACACCAAATTTGTAACGATTTTCATTATCAATTAAAGAAAGTATTTAACTCGTGAGATGTCGTTCTTAATTTTTCTTTTCTTTTTTGTATTTACACTATTAATGATAAATATAAGTTGATTCTGAAATAAATCAGATACCTAAATATCAGATACATGTGAAGTTCAAAAAAATTAGGGAAAAGATAACAACTACAAAGAGAAAACTCTATCTCAAAATTTCCAAGTATCATATACCTAAACAAGTTAGGTTTGAGACAAATGACCAGTGTCTACTACTTTTTTTTCTAATGTATGAGTATTCATGTAATAGTGAAATTTTAAGTTAGGTTTGAGACAAATGACCAAAGTGTCTACTACTTTTTTTTCTAATGTATGAGTCTATCCATGTATTAGTGAAATTTTCTAGCTTGGTTTTTTTTATCTTCGGTTAATTGTCTTATTATAAACACAATGAGGCCCTTGTTAACCCCTTTGTTCATTAAACCTTTTCTTTTTGAAAATCAAATAAATTTTATCGTTATAAAACGTTTATTGTAATCATTTGATTCAATTAGAGTTAGGTAGTTATAAACCAAATAAATCAAAGTTTTGATTTTGACCAGGCATATTCTTGGGCAATAATTTTTAATGAAATATAGTATGTATTTTCCACTATTAAAAATATGACAATTGAGAAAAAGTCTTTACATCAGATATAAAAATATATGATATTAAAAATATTTGTCAAAAATTTTTATATCAGACCTTTATTTCCAATGATATGAAAAATATTTGATTTAGGGAAAAATATAACATGGTGGCAGTTTGGTAAATAAAAAGAAATTTTGTTATAAAATATTTCATATCGAGCCTAGATTTCCCCTGATGTGAAAGTCCAATGATAAAAAAAATAAAAACACGATGACAGTTTTGTAAATAAAAGGAATTTTGTTATAAAAGACCGTTACATCAGGCAAATTGCCCAACCAATGTAAAAAAAAAAATTAAAAATGGTCGTTACATCGGGTCATAGGCCTAACCGATATAAAAAACATGGCCGCAGAAAATCAATAAATTAAATCAGAAAATTAGAAAGGGATTAGGGTTGTGATCGTCCAAACGGTTCTTCTTATTCTTTCTCAAAAGGCCGCAGATCCATGCTTTTGCCTTTTTCTTCGATTCTCCACCGAATCGGGCCCTCTCCTTGTCGTCGCGACTTTGATTCAGCAACTTCTATCGTAGACTCGAAGATCTGTCTTTGTCCTCTCTTCAGCTGTGAATTTCACCTCCGTCACGATCTTGTGATACGATCTCCGCTCCTCTCTCAGTTTGCTGATTCAAAGTTCTTCGGTTCTGTTGTGTCGTTGTGCTCAAAGTTGAATCGATGGCGATGATGATGATTAACTGTGATGGTGATGACGAAGTTGTAATAGAAGCAAGGATTCCAGAGAAAGAGAGTAATGTTTTCTTGGTGAGTTCTTTCCAACTTTCTGGGTTTTACGTTGCTCTGAACTCCGTGATACAAAACCTTTGTCTTTCTTCTTCTACATTTCTGCCATTTCTGAAGGGTTAGTGTATTAGGAAGATGGTGGTGTAGTTTAGAGTTTTTTTGTTCTTTGTCGGCGACTGTGGCTTGTGTAATTGTGATATTCTGTACTTTTCTTTTGTTGGGCCGAAGTCGAATTTTTGTACTTGTGCTTTACTGTAGTAATTCTTGATTACCTTGGCTGTGAAACTGTGTTATTCTGCTGCAAGTTGTGACTGTGATGCTTCTTTTCTTTTACTGAGTTGACTTGTACAGTAAATTTACTTTGTGAACCTCTATTTTGAACCAAGGGTTTATCTTTTCTTGTGATTTGTAGTAGAGGTTTCTTTGGTTGTTGCTTGCAAACATGATGTGAAATAATTCCCTAACTTCTTATTTCTTTCCCAGTAAAGTGAGACAATCATTTTCTCGTCGATATTTCCCTCTTCTATCAAATGTTTTTTGTAACTTATGTGATATTTCAGGTTGATATAGAATTAGAAACTGGGAAATACTTTTTGAGCGACAAAAAGAAATGGCAAGAGAGACAAGAGAAGCAAGCAGAAAAATGTGATGAAAATAAAAGAAAACGATAAGAGTCATTTATCTCACCCAAGGTCTTCTGTTGCTCTTCTCTATATTTTCACAAAAAGAATTATTTGATGTTTAATTTCCTTCATGGTATTTTATCAAACTTTTATTTGTACTCTTCAGGAGCTTGTAAATCTGGTGGATATTTCTAAGGATGCTAATAATAATGTTGCTGAAATGACAATGCCTTTAAAGGTACGAGGTTATATCGGTATTTTCATTTGGCATTGACAATTTTTCTTATTGTTATTACACATTTTATCCGTCAAACTTTTTCTCCGTCAAACTGGTAGTTTATCTTTAATGGATAGTTATAATCCAAAATGGTTTCTCTACAGGACAATAGTGACTTTGCTTGTATTCAACTTTTGCTACACTATTGTAACCAACTTTGGATAAAGTTTTTGTGTTAAATATTTTATTTATTTTAATGAGTTGTTGTGTTAAAATTTTTGTTTTATTTTATTTTTTGAGATAACTTTTCGGTCGTAAATGAATACAAGGTCAAAAACTTTGTTTCTTTTTTCTTTTAGCTTCAAGAAAGCTTTATCTGGTGAGTTATATAGAATTGTTTATATATGTATATATATTTGATTTGAGTTTTTTGATTTTGGTGTTGTATGCTGATGTTAATCGGTGTTATTATTTATTGTCAGCAAATGTGATTTTGGTGTTGTTTACTGAAGCTACAACTCATCTTCTTGTGGATTGCATGTTGGTATTTCAAGTGTGAGGAAGGATTTATAAATGGTTGGATATTTTTGTATAATTTCACTGGTTTTGTTGTTGTAAACTTCCTTATAATTTTATACACTTGTGTGTATCCTAGATTTGTACTTTTATAAATTAATTGTTCATTTTGAAGAATATATGTGCATCCCAGCTATTTGGTGCAATAAATTTACCTTTCACTGGTTAGAAAAATATGAAAATAGCGACCTAAATGTGGTCGGTGTGATGTGGTAAAATTATGAAAAATAGCGACCTAAATATGGTTTGTGTGATGTTGGAAAAATATGAAAAATTAGGTACAAAAAAAATTACAGGAAATTCACCTTGATTCCGCTAAAAAAAACAAACATATTACATCGGGCCATTGAAGCAACAAAGGTTAAAACATATATATTACATCGGACCGTTGAGGCAACCGATATTAAAAATCGTATATTACATCGGGTCAGTTAGACAACCGATGTAAAATATTGCATATATATTTTCTTTAAAAAAAATGTATTTTTTCACATCAAACCTAACATCCAACCGATATAGTAAGTGGATTTTTCGCATCGGACGGTTGCCCAATCTAAAATGTCTTTGACTTATTACATCATTTAAATTTATATCAGATTCAGATCCAATATAAAATATATTTTTCACCCAATATAAATTTTTTTTTCTGCATTAATGTCCTAATATAAAGTTTTTATCTTTGGTAATATTATCAAGTGTCAAAGAGCACTGACGAAGGTAGAATGATTTTCTTAGGAGGCGGAGGGAGTTATAAGGTATGTTTTAGATATAAATGAATGTTTCATAAAATTTCATGCATGTTGTAATGGTATAGTAGAAATATATGGACGAAATTATGTTAATTGAGATGTTGGTTACTAGTTCAATTCCACTGACATTTTAAAATACAAAAATATCTTGGTTTAGATAAGAGTCGATTCCTCGACTTTGAGATCCACAAGCTAAGATTTTGCCACTGCATTATTTCAAAATTTTGATTGGGCTAATATTTTACTCTTGGAATGTTCGGGTGACCATGTTAGTATTATTATCACATCAACAACCACCCATAACAGTCTAGCATATCTGCACTTGAATAGAAGGTGAACACGAATGTCATTTTTATTTGTGAGCTGGATAACATATGAGTATTATCATGATAGCTATTGTCATATTTGTTAGTGCGTGAAGTTAGGGGATAATTATTGGAAATGTAATTTAGTTAATGTCTATAATTCTCAATGTTTATTCTTTATTAGGGTCTTTTGACATTTTCAATTCTAGTATAAATATGCTATTTAGGCTATCAATATTGTAACTCATTCATTCCTCTATTCGATATACAATAATAGTCCTCTTTGTTATCATTCATTATTCATTCTTCTTCTCTCTTTCATTACCTTGCACCAACAAATTGGTATCTAGAGCAATTGGTTCTGTTTTCTTGGGAAACACGAGTGTTTGTGAGCTGTGCGTTTGATTTTGGTTCACTGATTTTCTGTTGAAATCTTGAACAAAATCTGAACAGAATCTGATTCTGTGGGTTGGGAAACAGTGTGTTTGAAGATCTGAAAAAATCCGTGCAAGGTTTAAAATGAGTGGAGACAGTAGTTTCAACACCAAACTTCCAGTTTTTAATGGCAAAAACTGGAACAAATGGATTATACAAATGTGTGTACTGTTTGGTGCACAAGATGTTCTGGATCTGATTATAGATGGTTATGTACCAGCTGCAGCAGATGCAACTGAAGAACAGAGAACTGCTGAGAGGATGATGAGGAAGAGGGACCAGAAAGCTTTGTTCTATATCCATCAGTGTATGGATGAAAGTGTGTTCGAGAAGATTGTTGATTCAACAACGTCAAAAGGGGCGTGGGATTTACTGGTGAGATATTACGGTGGTGACGCATCAGTAAAGAAGGTGAAGCTTCAATCCCTATGAAAGCAATATGAGAACCTGAACATGAAGAGCAGTGATAAAGTTTCTGAATATATCTCCAGAGTGATTCTGATCACTAACGAGATGAAGGCGTGTAGAGAAACTCTGTCTGAACAGGTAATCATAGAGAAGATTCTGAGGTCGCTTACTCCTCAGTTTGATTACATTGTTGTTTCTATTGAACATTCTAAAGATCTGGAAACTATGAGAATAGAAGAATTGCAAAGCAGCTTAGAAGCACAGGAGTTACGCCTGTCTGAGAGAACTTCTGAGAGGGAAGCTGAGCAAGCTCTGAAGGCTTCTTTTGTCAAGAAAGACTAGAAGCAGAATATACGTGGTGATAGATTCCAGAAGTCAGAAGCCTCAACTTCTTATGATAAGAAATATCATAAAGGAAAGGAGAGGTATGACAAAAGGAAGGTTCAATGTTACTCTTGTAAATAATTTGGCCATTTTGCCAGAGATTATAGGTCAAACAAGGAAAGGAAATCAGAAGAAGCATATATGGCTAAGAGAAACTCTGATTATGAACCTGTACTACTTATGGCATCTGATTCTGATGGAAAATGCTCAGAAGATTGGTGGTATATGGACACTGGTTGTTCAAATCATTTGACTGGAAACAAACAATGGATGACAGACTTTGACTCCAGAAGGAGAACAAAGATCATATGTGCTGACGATAAGTATCTTAATGCAAAAGGTATGGGAGATGTCAGAGTTAGAGTGAAGAATGGGAAAGACATTCTGATCAAAGACATTTGGTATGTTCCTGGTATTAGAAGCAATCTGATGAGCGTAGGTCAGCTGATTGAGAAAGGTTTCTCAGTTGTTATGAAAACAATCTTTTGACGTTGTATGATTCCAATCAGAAGTTGATTATGAAGTCTGAACAAGGAGGCAACAAAACATTCAAGGTAAATGTAGAAACCGTTGAAGCAACGTGTCTTAGTGCAGAAGTCACTGAAGGTAACAATAAGATGTGGCATAAGAGGTTGGGGCATTTGAACTATAGAAGCTTAGGGCATATATGTTCTAAGAAGCTTGTACATGGTATTTCGAAGATTGTGAAGCCTGAGAAGTCATGTAAGATATGCATGAAAGGCAAGCAACCTAGATTGCCATTTACATTAGAAGTAGCCCCCATAGTGAAGCATGCTCTAGGAGTAGTACATTCTGATGTGTGTGGACCATTTCCAGTACCTTCACTTGGAGGAAACAGTTATTTTGTGTCTTTTGTGGATGAGTTCACAAGAATGACATGGGTAACACTCATTAAATTCAAGCATGAAGTGTTTACTGAGTTCCAGAAACTTAAAGTGAAGGCTGAGAAGTAGAGTGGTCAGAAGTTAAAAGTTTTGAGAACGGATGGTGGAGGTGAGTATAACTCTACAGTGTTTCAAAAGTTCTATGAGGAGAGTGGAATAGAACATGAGGTTACTGCTCCATATACTCCTCAACACAACGGTCTTGCTGAAAGAAGAAACAGAACTTTGCTTGATATGACTAGAAGCATGCTGAAAGAGAAAAAGCTACCTCACGTGCTATGGGGAGAAGCTGTTGCCACATCAGCATATATTCTGAACAGGTGTCCAACGAAGAAACTAAAGGAAGTTGTTCCTTTAGAGAATTGGACTGGAGATAAGTAGAGTGTCAGTCATCTGAAGGTGTTTGGCTCTATCTGTTACAAACACGTTCCAGAAGCTAGAAGAAAAAAACTGGATGATAGAAGCAAAGTAATGTTGCTGGTGGGGTACCACAGTACAGATGTGTATAAGCTTTATTGTCCAGAAACTAATAAGGTTGAAGTCAGCAGAGACATTGTGGTGAAAGAGTCTGAAACATGGGATTGGAATAAATCTAAATCAGATTCTGGTGTAGTACCAACACCAGAGTTAGCCTCTGAAGATGTTTTAGAAAGTTCAGAAGATGAATCTGATCCTGAAGATTCGAAAGATGAGTCAGAAGAAGATTCTGGAAATGGATTTGATTCTGATCCAGATGCTGATGATGATACACAATCTGGTGGTGATCATAGTTCTGGAAGGGAAAACTCTTAAAGTGGTAACTCTGAAAGTAGTAGTTCTGGTGCAGCTTCAGAACAAACTCAAAGACCACAAAGAATCGGTCAAAAACCAAGAAGGTTTGCAGATTTTGACATGTTGCAAGATAATGAAGTTGACTCTGAAGGAGAAGTCATTCAGTGTGCCATGTTAGTAGATTCTGAACCAGTGGGAATTGAAGAATCTCTCAAGAAGAAAGAATGGCTTAATGCCATGAAAGAAGAACTTGAGGCAATAGAAAGAAACAAAACTTGGAAATTGGCTAAAATTCCAGATAAGAAAAAAGCCATCAGCTTCAGATGGGTTTTTAAGTTGAAACTTAAGCCAGATGGTTCCATTGGCAAGCACAAAGCTAGACTAGTAGCTAGAGGTTTTCTTCATACCTGGGCTAGATTACTTTGAGGTATTTGCGCCTGTAGCTAGGCATGAAACAATCAGACTGGTGATTGATTTAGTTGCAAACAGAAATTGGCCTTTAATGCATCTGGATGTGAAGTCTGCAATTTTGAACGGTCCATTACAGGAAGAAGTTTATGTGTCACAATCTCCTGGATTTGTGAAAAAGAATCAGGAAGGGATGGTATATAGGTTAAATAAATCTTTGTATGGACTGAAGCAAGTGCCTAGAGCTTGGAATCTGAAAATTGATTCGTTTTTCAAGAAGCAGAGGTTTCAGAAATGTGAGATGGAATATGGAGTTTATGTACAACACTCTGATAACCATATGATTCTGGTGTGTCTCTATATTGATGACATTTTGCTAACAGGTAGCTGCCCAGAAGATATAAAGAAGTTCAAAGAAGTTCTGATGGATGAGTTCGAGATGACAGATCTAGGAAAAATGACATATTTCCTAGGGATGAAGATTTTGTACTCGAAGAAGGGTATCATTCGGCATCAGTTAAAATACGAACAAGAACTTCTAAAAAGATTTAAGTTGTAGAATTGCAAAGTTGCTGTAACACCATAAGAAACCAATCAAAAATTAGATTCTGGCTCTGATGGTGATTTTGTTGATTCTACAACCTTCAAACAATTGGTTGGTTCTCTAAGGTATTTATGTAATACTAGACCTGACATTTGTTATGCAGTTAGATTGGTTAGCAGATTCATGAGTAATCCAAAGTGGTCTCATTTCCAAGATGCTATCAAAATTCTGAGATATATCAAGGGAACCCTGAGATATGGAGTGTTGTTTCCTTCTGAAAGAAAGACAGAATCAGAATTAGTAAGTTATTCTGATTCTGACTGGTGCGGAGACAGAGTGGACATGAGAAGTACTTCTGGATACTTGTTTAAATTTCTGGGAGGTTCCATTTCCTGGAGTTCCAAGAAACAGCATGTCGTGGCTCTGTCGACATGTGAAGTTGAGTATATCGCAGGTGTTGTAGCTGCTTGTCAAGCAGTTTGGCTTCTGAATCTCCTGCATGATCTGAAGGTTGAAGTTGAGGAACCTTTGAAGATGATGATTGATAATAAGTCTGCAATTGATCTTGCCAAGAATCCAGTGCTACATGGAAGAAGCAAGCACATTGAGACGAAGTATCACTTTCTCAGAAGTCAAGTGCAGAAAGGAGTGTTAGAAGTTCATCACTGTAACACTCAGAAACAGCTTGCAGATCTTCTGACAAAGGCAGTTAAAACAGATCATTTTTTTCATTTGAGAGATGAAATTGGTGTTGTTAGCTTCTGATAGAATATCTAAATTAAGAGATGGTATTGAAAATGTAATTTAGTTAATGTCTACAATTCCCAATGTTTATTCTTTATTAGGGCCTTTTGGCATTTTCAATTCTAGTATAAATATGTTACCTAGGCTATCAATATTGCAACTCATTCATTCCTCTATTTGATATACAATAGTATTCCTCTTTGTTATCATCCATTGCTCATTCTTCTTCTCCCTTTCATTACCTTGCACCAACAGTAATCAAATCCAAATTAATTTAAATAAAAAATTGAAAATCGATTTAAAAAATTAAAAATTATAAAAAATTAAAATTTATTAGATATATTTGAATGTTATTTTGTAAAAATCGATCAATTTGGAATGAATTTCAGATTAATTTTTCAAAATCGATCTAAATCAAACTGAATCGCATACATATATTTTTATACTTATTTGTTTTTTATTAGTATTATATGTTACATGAATTTATTATTAGATGATAATAATTTTTTTAATAATATTTATTAGTTTGGTATAATCTTATTTATTTTTACTATTTCAATCATAATCGATCACTCTCATTTTGTAATATTAACTTTCAATATATTATATGTTATATATTATATCAAATGTATGATTTATTAGTAGTTTTATAGTATTAATAAAAATATGATATGTAATTTGTGTTGGGGGGAGATACTAGGAGCATCGATGCATAGTGTAGGAACAAACACCTTTGAGAGAGACACACCACTTCTCCACCTAAAACCTTAAGGTGATAGGTGAGTGGATTCTCCCACTTATATATGCTTAAGTCTCCACATTCCTATCCAATGTGAGACTATTTCCCCACTTACTCACACTTGTTATATTATTCCAACACTCCCCCTCAAGTGTGAGTCCACAATGCTCCCCCACTTGTACCACACCACTTCTTGGGAGAATTTTGATACAAGTTCCTTTCGGTTCCTTTCTCGAACCAAAGGCTCGTGATACCATGTTGGGGGGAGATTATTATGAGCATTGATGCATAGTGTAGAAACAAGCACCTTTGTGAGAGGCACACCACTTCTCCACCTAAAACCTTAAGGTGATAGGTGAGTGGGTTCTCCCACTTATATATGCTTAAGTCTCCACATTCCTATCTAATGTGGGACTATTTCCCCACTTATTCACACTTGCTATATTATTCCAACAATTTGGATATCTAAAAATCGATCTAAATAAAACCGCATAAAATTGGATCGGGTCGGATTGAATTTTTTAATATATCATCTAAAACCGAACTGGAGCGCAAGTCAATTTATCTTTGGATTAGATGAATTTTTGCCTTAAAATCAATCCAAACTGAACCGCGAACACCCCTACGTGAGACACTTTTAGTGAGGAGAGAAAGAGAGAAGAATAAAGGAAATAAGAATTTTATTATTCACTTAATGAATTGTACAAAATAAAGATACATACTATAATTATTTATATACAATCCTAATTAGGCTTGGACTAACACAACTTGAATTATATTTAAATATTAAATCTAATCAAATCTAATCTAATCTATTTTAATATTTCAACACATCCCCCATAAACCAAGTTGTTGAACCTACACTAGTCACATTCGATCTGAATTATTCCTAATTTCTTTCTCAAAATGTCGGTCAATTGTGCTTCACTTGAGCAATTCCTAACTTCAAGTTCTCCTTGATTTACCTTTTCCCTCAAGAAGTGAAACCTAGCTTCGATATGTTTACTTCTTCCATACAGAACTGGATTTTTTGCCATATTTATGGTTGACTTGTTCTCAATTTGTAACACTAGAGGTTTCTTCACTTCGACCTCCATTTCTTCAAGTATAGATCTAATCCAAATTGCTTGAGATGCAGCATAGGATCCTGCTATATATGCATCTTCACACAATGACAATGCCACCACATGTTGCTTCTTCGAACATCATGAGATTGGGGCACCAAATACTTGAAAGAAATATTCAGTTATATTTCTTCGATCTTCCTTATCTCCACACCAATTAGCATCTGAAAAGAAATTAACTATTACTTCTTTGTCTTCAGAATCTCATCGAAATAGTATTTCATAATTTATCGAACCCTTCAAATATCTCAGGATTCTTCTTGCAGCCTTCATATGTGAAACTCTTGGTTCACTCATATATATGCTTACTAATCCGACAACGAAACTTATATCAGGTCGACTGTTGCACACATATCTCAGAGATCCCACGATTTGCTTGAACAAAGTTACATCGACTTTGTCTTCCTCTTAATTCTTTTCTAACTTCGCATTTGGTTCAACATGTGAGGATGCAGAATTTGAATCATCCATTCTGAATCTCTTGAGTATCTCTTTGACATACTTTCCTTGATGTAGCATAATACCTTGCTTTGACATTTGAAATTTCATGCCTAGGAAATAAGATAATTTTCCGAGATCCGGCATTTCAAATTCCTCCATCACTAGATCTTTGAATTTCGACAAGTTCTCCAAACTATTTTCAGTTACTAGCAAGTCATCGACATATAAGCAGATGATTGTTATATTTTATGCTACAACATGGACATGGATACCATACTCAGATTTGTATTTGACAAATCCCAACTCGACTAAGTATAATTTGATCTTCTTGTTACATGCCCTAGGTTCCTGCTTGAGGCCATAGAGCGCTTTGTGCAACATATATACTTTACTTGCTTTCTTCTAAATCACAAATCGCGGAGGTTGTGTAACATAGACCTCTTCATCTAAAATACCATTCAGAAATGCTGATTTCACATCTAAATAAAATGTCGACCATCCTTGATTGCATGCCAATGCTACCACTAGTTGAACAGTCTCCAATATTGCTACTGGAGAAAATACTTCAGAGTAGTCGAGTCCTTCTCGTTGAAGAAACCCTAGAGCTACTAATCTTGCTTTATGTCTTGCTATCTAACCATCAACATTGTGTTTCAACTTAAACACCCACTTCACTTCGATAGCTTTTGTATATGCTGACAATTTGACTAAATCCCATATATTGTTTCTTTCGATTGCCTGTAACTCTTCGACCATAGCTAACTTCCATTGTTTAATCTTCAAAGCTTTGTTATGGTTAATTGGTTCAGCATCTGCAAGTAAAGAAAAATGAACTAATTCTCTATCTAGTGTGACTTCATCATCACCTACTACCTCATAATCATGAAGTCTTGTTGGAAGAACTCTATTTATTTGAGGTCTTTGGCTTGTTTCAGCCACAATCTCTTTAACTTCAACTATTTCTGGATTGTCAGCAACTTCTTCTACTTCGACTGGATTCTCAGCAATTCTTTCGACTTCGACTTCATCAATTTCTTCGTAAAAATCGAAGCTCATCAATGGCTTGTTAATTTAATTACTAGAATTCCAATCCCAGGCAGAATTTTCATCAATCACAATATTTCAACTTAACACAATCTTCTCATTAATTAGATTGAATATCCCGTATCCACCACTCTTGTGATATCCTACCAGAATCATAGGTTCACTCTTATCATCAAGCTTTCTTCTTCTCGCATCGGGAACATGCTTGTAACACATAGAACCAAACACTTTCAAATGACTCACTGATGTCCCTTTGTCACTCCATACTTCTTTAGGAACCTTGTTCTTCAATATCTTGGTAGGACACCTGTTCAGGATATAAACTGCAGTCGAAACAGCCTCATCCCATAAAAATTTTGGAAAATTCTTTTGCTTCAGCATGCATCTCACCATATCCAATATGGTTATGTTTCTTAATTCTACAATTCTATTATGTTGAGGCGTATAAGGGGAAGTTACCTCATGATCAACACCATGCTCTGCATAGAATTTTTTTAAACATATTCGAAGTGTATTCTCTACCTCCATCTGTTCTCAGAACTTTGATCCTCTTCTCACTCTGGTTTTCGACAAGCATCTTGAATCTCTTATAGATTTCAAATACTTTGTCTTTTATCTGGATCACATATATCCATAACTTTCTACTAAACTCATCGACAAACAAAACAAAATATCTGTTTCCACCAATGGTATGTTCTTCGAACGGACCATATACATCTGAATATACTACTTCAAGCATGCATAATGATCTCGTAGGCATAGTCGAAACAAAAGAGTTTCTGGATTTCTTTCTGACTAAACAACCTTCACAAAGTTTTTTGAGCATCTCAAGACTTGGGATACCAGATACCATATCTTGAGTAATCAACTGATTGAGTGATCGAAATTTCAAATGTCCAAACCTCAAATGCCACAACCAACTATCCTTATGGTCGACAATAGTTTTTAGACATTATACTTTAGTCGAACTGATCATGGTCTTAAACGTCTTGTTCTTTGCCAAAATATATTTTAAGACTAAATTGTTCTTGGTGTCAAACAATTTTGAAACTCCATCTTTCATGACAAAGAGAAACCTTTTTCGACTAATTGTCCAACACTTAGCAAGTTGAACTTATTTCCAGGTACATGAAGCACATATTTGATCATATCTTTCCCTCCATTACTCATTTGAAAGACTATGTTGCCAATACCTTTTGCTTGCAATGAAATATTTTCAGCAAGTTTTACCTTGCTCTACTTCGAATCGTCAAAATCTGCCAACCACTCCTTTCGATCAGTCATGTGGTTCGAGCAACCTGAGTCGAGAAACAAAAACTTGGATTTGACATGCTTATCTATAAATACGGCCATAACCACCATAACACCTTCAGAATCATCTAAATCTTGGCGTGCAAGGTTTTCTCCTTTGCCCTTGCCTATCGATCCCTTGTCTTTTCTGTACCAACAATTCTTGGCTATGTGACCTCACTTTTCACAGTTATAGCATTGCACACCTTTTTTATCTTCTTTGTCCTTTCAATAATTTTCTCCTCCTCTTTTCGACGATTTATAAGCTTTATCTTCAACCTGATGCTTGTGAGGGTTTGATCAAGACTTCTTTCCCTGATTCTTGTTGATATTTCCTTTGAACTTGTTGGAACCACCATTCCTTTTCCATGACTGAGCTTGCAGTACCTGTATCGAGTCCTAAACTCCTTTTCTTTCGACAATCTTCATCTCATGCACCTCTAACGAACCAACCAAATCTTCCACTTTTAAAGTTTCAAGTTTGTTGGATTCTTGAATAGCTATGATAACGTGATCAAAGTGAGAGGTTAACGTTCTCATTACCTTCACAACTATCATCTTATAAGTTATGGTTTCACCATAACCCTTCATAGATGGACGAGTTTATGAACCTTCGACATATATTCTGCAACTCTTTCATATTCTCCCATCAACAACAACTCATATTGTTGATGCAAGGTTTGTAACTTGACAACTTTGACCTTCTCACCTCCTTCATAATACTTCACCAGAATATCCCATGCCTCGTTCGTCGTTTTAGAATGAGAAATCATGTCGAAGTTAGCAGCGTCGACCGCTGTCTAAATGCAATAAGCATCCTTGCAATATTTATTTTTGGCTTCATTGTGAGCTTTTTTCTATTCATCGGTTGCATTTGCAGCCAACAGAGGAACGCCGTCGGTAACCACTTCTAAGGTTTCATGGAAGCCAAACAAGGATTGCATATGTTTTTCTATCGGGTCCAATTTTTTCCGTCAAGCCTTGGAAGAGAATTCATAATGTCCTTATCACTAGCCATCTTCACAACGGTTGATTTAGTTTCCCTGGAAACACATACATCTAAATGTAACACTTTGATCATGCATGATGATCTCATTGGCATAGTCAAAACAAAAGAGTTTCTAGATTGCTTTCTGACTAAACAACCTTCACAAAGTTTTTCGGGTATCCCAAGACTTGGGATACTAGATACCATATCTTGAGTAATCAGTTGATTGAGTGATCGAAAATTCAAATGTCCAAACCTAAAATTCCACAACAAACTATCCTTGTGGTCGACAATAGTTTTTAGACATTGTACTTCAGTCGATCTGATCATGATCTTAAACGTCTTGTTCTTTGACAAATGATATTTTAAGACCAAATTGTTCTTGGTGTCGAACAATTTTAAAACTCCATCTTTCATGACAACGAGAAACCTTTTTCGACTAATTGTCCAACACTTAGCAAGTTGCACTTATTTCTAGGTACATAGAGCACATCTTTGATCATAGCTTTCCCTCCGTTACTCATTTAAAAGACTATGTTGCTAGTACCTTCTGCTTGCAACAAACTATTATCATCAAGTTTTACCTTGCTCTTCTTCGACTCGTCAAAATTTTCCAACCACTCTTTTCGACCATCCATGTGGTTCGAGCAACCTGGATTTGACATGGTTATCTGCAAATGCGGCCATAACCACTATACCACCTTCAGAATCATCTGGATCTTGGCATGCAAGGTTTGCTCATTCGTCCTTGCATGTCAATCCCTTGTCTTTTCTGTATCAATAATTCTTGGCTATGTGACCCCATTTTTCACAGTTATAGCACTGCACACCTTTTTTATCTTCTTTGTCCTTTCGATAATTTTCTCCTCCTCTTTTCAAGGATTCAGAAGCTCAGTCTTTGACCTGATGCTTGTGAGGGTTCGATCGAGACTTCTTTCCCTGAGTCTTGTCCACATTGTCTTTGAACTTGTTGCAGCCACCATTCCTTTTTCATGATTGGGCTTGCAGTGATTGTATCGAGTCCTAAACTCCTTTTCTTTCGACAATCTTCATCTCATGCGCCTCTAACGAACCAATCAAATCTTCCACTTTTAGGGTTTCTAGTTTGTTGGATTCTTGAATAGCTACGATAACGTGATCAAAGTGAGAGGTTAATGTTCGCATTACCTTCTCAACTATCATCTTATCAGTTATGATTTCACCACAACCCTTCATGAGATGGACGAGTTTCTGAATCTTTGAAACATATTTTGTAACTCTTTTATACTCTCCCATCGACAATAACTTATATTATCGATGCAAGGTTTGTAACTTGACAACCTTGACCTTCTCACCTCCTTCGTAATACTTCACCAGAATATCCCATGCATCCTTCGTCGTTTCAGCATGAGAAATCCTATCGATTTAGCAGTGTCGACCGCTGTCTAAATGCAATAAGCAGCCTTGCAATCTTTCTTCTTGGCACCATTGTGAGCTTTTTTCTGTTCATCGGTTGTATTTGCAGCCAACGCAGAAACGTCATCGGTAACCACTTCTAGGGTTTCATGGAAGCCAAACAAGAATTGCATCTGTTTTTTCCATCAATCCAATTTTCACCGTCAAGCATTAGAAGAGAATTCATAATGTCCTCATCACTAGCCATCTTCGCAGCAGTTGATTCATTTGCCCTGAAAACACGATCCCTGACGTGAAGTTCTTGAAAACTCGATCAAGAATAATAACCAGAAGCTCTGGATACCAATTTGTTAGTGCGTGAGGCACTTTTAGTGAAGAGAGAAAGAGAGAATAATAAAGAAAGTAAGGATTCTATTATTTACTTAATAAATTGTACAAATAAAAATATATATTATGATTATTTATATACAATCCCACTACAAGAAAAAACAAAACCAACAAGGGGATAATCCCCTCACAAATGAAAAAAAAAAACCCTCACAAATACAAAATTGCGAGGGGAATGGTCCCCTAGCAAAACAGAGGGTCACAAACTTATTTGTGAGGGACTTTCCACGTCGCAACTTTGCTTGGGGCTAACCCCCTCACAAGATGCAATCAAAATTTTCCTCCAAACAACACGCAAATGTAGGCGCAGACTAGGGGTTCAGATATTGGTGCAGTGTGTCAGACATTTTGCTTGAGGCTAACTCCCTCGCAAAATACAAGTGTTTTCCACTGGCTAGGGGTTAAGCCCCTGGCAAAATGTAAAAAAAAAAATTATAAAAAAAATAAAAAATATTAATAGAATAAAAATATATTAACATTAACAGGAAAAAATAATATTATAACTATAATTAATATAATTAAAACTATTTCATTATATTATTTTTCTAAAATATCAATAATATTTTCATGATAATATATTTATTGCCTTACTATTTTTTAAAGTATTATAACTAAAAAAATTATTTTACATATTACTGCTTTTTACAAATATTTTTAACTGATTTCTAGCATACCTATCATTATAAATAAATAATCTTTAATCAACAAATATTTATGCAAACATCACTCATAATCATTATAATAATAAATAATAACAAACATCACCTATTTAACAACACTAATTTACAACTATAATAACAAACAACACCCATTTACAATTATATAAGTAGATTTAAGAAAAATTAAACAAAAAATATATACCTTTGATGAACACCCAATTTAGATTTAAATTCTTTGATTGTCTTCAATGATAAAAATATATCTAAAAACATAAAACGAAAACTAAATATTAGAAGAAAAAAAAAAGATAAATTAAATATTATATAAAATATAATTTAAAAGAACAATACCTTTAATAATTAATAAAAATGAGAGATGAATGTAGAAGAAGGTGGGATATGAGAGAAAGAAAGAGAAGAAAGAAAGAGAGAAAAGAAAGAGAGAAAAGAAAGAGAAGAAGAAACACAAATGAATCTGGGAAAGTGAGAATTTTTTTAAATAGGACAATTATTAAGGGGGTAGCCCCTGGGAAAATGTTAACACACTTTTCAGAATTCTGCACACTTTTCAATCAACTACAATTTGCGAGGAATATATCCACGCGTAAGCAACAATCATATTTTGTGAGGTGGAGCCCCTCGCAAAATGCAGAGCGGTAAAATTTTTAAAATTCAAAAATCTTTTATATTTTATTTGCGAGGGATAGTCCATCACCATTTAAAATTTTTTTCCGATTTTGTCATTTGCGAGGGGTTTTTTCCCAAACAATGTCAAAATTTAGTGAGGGGTTTATCACCTCACTAAATCTCCTAACTAATCAAACGTTTACTTGTAGTATCCTAATTAGATTTAAACTAACATAACTTAAATTATATTTAAATATTAAATTTAATCTAATCTATTTTAATATTTCAATAATATCTACTCTGAACATATTTCAAAATAATAATTTTTAACATAAACAATAAAATTTGCTTCTTTAGCACACTATTGAATACTGTTGGAACATGTCCATGTTCCAATATGTTGAATTTAAAAATTTCTCAAGTCCCACATTGTTAGAATATCTTTTTGGTTGAAAAAATCATTTAGTCCCACATTGCTCATGTGAGAAATATTAACTATCTTATTTCACTATATAAGGGAGTGCATATGTTTCATTCCAAATCACACCAAAAACTATTCTATTAGTTTTTCCTTTCTCACTCTCATAACTATGCGTCTCTCGAATTGTCGAAGCGTCATCTTCTTCCCCTTTCTTCCTACTCGTTGAATTTTCCGAGTATTTTCTTGAATTCTCTTTAGAGAATTATGTTAATTTCTCCTCATTTGAGTTGAGAAATTTTCAAGTTTAATCTTTTGGATTATCTTTGGAGAATTATTTGAATTTCTCTTTGTTGGAGAAATTATTATGAGTGGTCAAATGACCATTATTAATTTCTCTTTGGAGAATTATTTGAGTTTCTTTTTATTTATGAAATTATTATGACTGGTCTTTGTACCAGATACTACGAGTGGTGTTGATACCATATTTGAATGGTTTTGTACCATCAGAGGGTGTATTTCTAGACCGATTATCTATCATGCAAGTAGTAATCGTACAGTATAGAACTTGGGTGTTTTATCCTGGAGGCGGCGCGGTAGTTTGACTGCTTTGCATAATTTTGAGCAGTGTCGTGAAACGTCTTAAAGAGAGCGACCTAGTCCGCGACTCAACCTGGTAATTTCTTCGGTGGCAAATGTTTTAAAATCCAAAAACCAACAATTTTAAGACGATTCAAACTGCCACGGCTACCGAAGAAATTATTGGTTCTTTTGCGGATATTGTCGTTGAGAAATCGTTCATGTTTGAGAGAAGTCACTTTAAACGTTGGCAACAAAAGATGAAGTTCTTAATGTTGAAAAAAAGTTGCTAACGTTTTGATCGATGACACTCTGTTGCTCCTTCTGGATCAATCGAACAAACTAACGGTAGTAAATCTGGAGATTTAGAGGAACACTTAATAGTGTTGAAGTTGAATCTGCTGCACATATTAAAGCGAATGATTTACAGCATAGTAAAGAAATCACCTTATAGAAAGAGAATGAAAATCTCTACAAAATCATATTTTGAATAGACTCGGAGATGATCTGTATGATAATTACAGTTGATGTGATACTGCAAAACAAGATTGAAAGACTCAGAAAAAGAAGTATGATGTAGAAGCTGGAGCAAAGAAGTATGTTGTTAGCCGCTACTTCAAGTATCAAATGCAAAGATGTAAGGTTGATGGAGGCTCAATATTACGAACTTCAAAAGATTGCTTAAAAGATCATCACAAAAGGTATGTGTTTAAATGAACAATTTCAAATTGGTTTTATTATTGACAAACTACCCCATAGTTTGAATGTTTAAAAAAAACAAAAAGGGAATCTTAGAAACAATATCAAAAAGAAAAAGTCTTTGTTGTTTCAAACAACAAAAATAAATCCGGTGTGGTTCTGAAGCCATTTGACAAATGATTAAAGAATCAGAACCACAATATTGCAAACCGAATTAAGAATGGGAATCCTTCTATGACCCCAATAGCTCTAACTAGGCAACAACCACCACCTAAAAGAAATGATGTTGGTTTCTCTTTGTTTTAACTATGGAAAATCAAGTCATATGACTAAGAAATATAGAAGTAAGGTTGAACTTGGTGTTGTCCCTAATGCACAGGTCAGCCTGACTAATGGGCAATTTATTGCTATGGTCATTGAAATCAACATGGTTGATATATATATATATATATTGGTTAGTGGATAGACACCTGTGTCTCTCGTTGTGTCTGCTATGATCGTGTTATGTTTAAACATACACGAATACTAAAAATAAAAAAGTGTTGTTGGGAGATGGCCAGACCATGAATGTTGCTGGAATTGTAGACATGGAGCTAAATTTCACCTTCAAAAAGACTTTAATCTTAAAGAACGTTATGCAAGTTCCTAAGGTTAGAAAGAATATTGTTTATGGTTTTATTTTAAATAAGACATGGTTTAGTTAGTCTATTGAGGTAGATTTGTACGCCATTACGAAGAATGAAGTTTATATGTTTAAAATTTTTGTAAAGAATTTGAAAATGATATAATAAGAATTTACAGTGATAGATAGACTGTATGATTCTAGTTTATTAATGAATTTTATACATGGAATTGTACATGAAACAACTGCACCATACTATCTTGTAATGAATAGTAAAACAGAAAGAAATAATAGAACTCTTACTGAACTTGTTGTTGCAATTACGATGAATTATGGTGCTGCATCTCACTGGTGGGGGAAATTGTATTGACTGTTTGCTATGTCCTGAATAGAGTCCCCAAGTCAAAATGTAAGATCTCTCCTTATGAGATATTAAAGAAAAGACAATCAAACTTGTCTTATTTGAGAACTTGGGATTGTCTGACTTATGTCAGAATTCCGGATCCGAAACGAGTTAAACTCGCTAGTAGAGCATATGAATGTGTTTTCATTCGGTATGCAGCAAACAGTAAAACATATAGGTTTTATGACCTAAAGGCAAAAGTGATCATAGAATCAACTAATGTTGAATTCTATGAAGACAAATTTTCTTTCAAATTGAGAAATAGTGGGGACACACAATCGAGTCACATTCCTGTGATAAGAAGCACAAAAAGCAACGACAATGTAGAAACAGAACTTCAGCGAAGTAAACGAGTAAGAGTTGCTAAAGACTATAGGCCTGATTGTGCGGATTATAATGTAGAAGAAGATCCAATGAATCTTCAAGAAGCCCTGTCATCTCTGGATGTTTAGTTATGGCAAGAAGCTATCAATGATGAGATAAAATCTCTAGAATCTAACAAGACCTGGCACTTAGTATATTTGCCTCTTGGTTGCAAACCAATCGGTTGTAAATAGATCTTGAAAAGGAAACTAAAACATGATGGAACTATTGATAAATACAAGGTTCGCCTTGTTGCCAAGGGTTTTAGACAAAGAGAAAATATAGATTTCTTCGACACCTTTTCTCATGTCACTAGAATTACATCCATTAGGGTACTTATTTCAATAGCTGCTATTTATAACTTAATAGTACACCAAATGGATGTTAAAACAACTTTTTTAAACGGCGACTTAGAAGAAGAAATCTATATGAAACAACCAGAAGGGTTTGTGATCTATGGATAAGAAAACAAGGTCTGTAAGTTAGATAAGTCTTTGTGTGGGCTAAAACAAGCTCCAAAGCAATGACATGTAAAGTTTGATAACTTAATAATATCGAATGTGTACAAAGTGAATGAAAGTGACAAATACGTTTATTACAAATTTGAGAATTGTATTTGCACTATCATATGTCTATATGTAGATGATCTACTCATATTTGGATCAAACATTCAGGCCATTAATGATATGAAATTGTTGTTGTGCAACAACTTTGATATGAAAGACCTCGGAGAAGTGAGTGTGATTCGTGGTATCAATATCACAAAATCCGAGCAAGGAATTTCTTTAGATAAATCACAATATGTGAAAAAGATCTTAAAGAAATATAATTACTTTGGTAGTAAACCTGTGAGCACACCAAATGATCCAAGCGTGAAGTTGTTTAAGAACGCTGGTGAAAGTGTTAGACAAACAGAACATGCGAGCATCATTGGAAGTCTTAGGTATTCCATTGATTGTACTAAACCTGACATTGCATATGTCGTGGGATTGTTGTGCGGGTTTACTAGTAGACCGAGTAATGAACATTGGCAAGCTATTGAGCGAGTCATACGGTACCTTAAAAGGACCATGAATCTTAGTTTACATTATCAGAGATTTCCTATTGTACTTGGAGGATACAATGATGCAGATTGGAATACCTTATCAGTTGATTTCAAAGAAACTAGTGACTATGTATTCAACATAGCTAGAGGAGTTATATCTTGAAAATCAAAGAAACATACTATCCTGAGAATATAGCATTAGCGATTGCTAGTGAAGAAGCAAGTTGGTTAAGATGTTTGCTAACTGAGATTCCCTTATGGGAAAAACATATGCCAGTTGCGTTGATCCACTGCGATAGTACCGCGGCTATTTCAAAAATTGAGAACCGTTATTATAATGGTAAAAGACGTCAAATAAGAAGAAAGCACAACACTGTTAGAGATTGTATCTCTAAAGGAGTTGTAAGAGTGGATCATATACGCACTGATGAAAATTTAGCAGATCCTTTGACGAAAGGATTAGATAGAGAGAAAGTCTATAATACATCATATAAGATGGGACTAATTCCTATAGGAAAATGAGTTGCTCATGATGGTAACCCGACCTAAATGACTGGAGATCCCAAGAAATAGGTTCAATGGATAATAACAAGTTGTGAGTAATATGAGATTATTATGCAAGTAAAGCATGAATCCTGAAGTAATAAGAGGATGAGATAATAGAAACTCTTAATGAGATCTATACTCTGTATGGGGGAGTACCTAGGCTACAAGAGTACTCTTGATAGACTCACCTATGTGATTGTGGAACTTAGGCCGGTTCCTATGGAATTTCGAGGCAGAATTCCTAGAGCCTTCATTAAACTGGGATACACGTGCATGGCCATTAAAGCACGGGCTATTAGAATACACCTTAAGAAAAGGTTGTGTACGGGTTTGATGTATGAGATAGAGTTCAAGACATTTGTGTCACTCTTGTTGAATTGGAATCCTACTTGCTATGCAAAGGTTCAAGTTGTAGACACCTTTGTTTATGCACAATCTTAGAAACGTTTGACGTTACTTCTAAAATCAATTTTTTAAATTCAAGTGGGGGATTGTTGGAACATGTCCATGTTCCAATATGTTGAATTTAAAAATTTCTCAAGTCCCACATTGTTAGAATATCTTTTTGGTTGAAAAAACCATTTAGTCCCACATTGCTCATGTGAGAAATATTAACTATCCTATTTCACTATATAAGGAGTGCATATGTTTCATTCCAAATCACACCAAAAACTATTCTATTAGTTTTTCCTTCCTCACTCTCATAACTCTGCGTCTCTTGAATTGTCGAAGCGTCATCTTCTCCCCCTTTCTTCCTACTCATTGAATTTTCCGAGTATTTTCTTGAATTCTCTTTAGAGAATTATGTTAATTTCTCCTCATTTGAGTTGAGAAATTTTCAAGTTTAATCTTTTGGATTCTCTTTGGAGAATTATTTGAATTTCTCTTTGTTGGAGAAATTATTATGAGTGGTCAAATGACCATTATTAATTTCTCTTTGGAGAATCATTTGAGTTTCTTTTTGTTTAAGAAATTATTATGACTGGTCTTTGTACCAGATACTACCAGATACTAAGAGTGGTGTTGATACCATATTTGAATAGTCTTGTACCATCAGAGGGTGTATTTCTAGACCGATTATCTATCATGCAAGTAGTAATCGTACAATATAGAACATGACTGTTTTATCCTGGAGGCGGCGCGGTAGTTTGACTGTTTTGAATAATTTTAAGCAGTGCCGCGAAACGTCTTAAAGAGAGCGACCTAGTCCGCGACTCAATCTGATAATTTCTTCGGTGACAAATATTTTAAAATCCAAAAACCAACAAATACCCTAACGAAGTTCACATCATAATAATCTAACATAATCGTAAGGATATAAGTCTTGCACAAATATATTTTTGTTTAATGAGATAAATATCTTCTGACCATTATCTTGATACCTTTGAAGTGCACCCAAAAACTTTTTTACTCAATAAAATGATAACTCCCGACTATTATTGTGATAGCGGTGAAACTCGCGTTAATATATTTCTAATTATTTAGATTAATAATTTTAAACTATTATCATGATAGTTATTGTCATATCTAGTATGGATTCATTTCATAACAGTAATTTGAAATATATAGAATACACAATAGAATTTTTATCTTTAGAACACTATCAAGTGTCCTAAGAACAGTAAAGCTCCCATAATAACAATCTAAGATATACTCGTAAAAATAAAGTTTCCCACAATTATATTTGTATTCAATGAGATAGATATTTTTTTACTACTATCATAATATCTAAGAAGCACAAACATACATATTTTTATTTAATAAAATGAATAACTTCCAACTATTATCATAATACATGAAGCGTTTGTATTCAATAATAGTTTTTTTACTACTATCATGATATCTATGAAGCGCAAACATATAGGTTTTTATTTAATAAAATGAATAACTTCTGACTATTATCATAATATATGAAGTGTTCATAAATATATTTTTATTTAATAAAACGGATAACTTTATACTATTATCATGATACTCTTTAACCGTATATATTTTAGACACCTTAAAATAAATTACACTTTTTGTCAAAATAAAAATCATGATATAACATTTGGGGTTGAGTTTTTGGTTTATTAATTGTACATGGTTGACGGGTGAGTATTTATCAAAACACATATAATAATAATCTTGCAAATACACGCAAGAATATAAGATGAATATGAATAAGATTTTTATTCATCCAGGTGGATAACATATGACAATTATCATGATATCTATTTCAATATCTAGTTATACATACATTTCAGAACAATAATTTTTAATATAATAAGATACACAATAAAATTTGCATCTTTAATACACTATCAATATCCTAAAGACATTAAAGTTCACATAATAACAATCTAGCGTATAATCGTATGGGTATAAGTCTCACACAAATATACTTTTATTAAATGAGATGAATAGCTTTGGACTATTATTATGATATCTATAAAGGGCACACAAATAAGTTTTTCTTCAATAAAATGAATAACTTCTGATTATTATCGTAATACCTATGAAATGCGACCAAATATATTTTTAAATTAATGAGAAGGATAATTTTAGACTATATATATATATATATATATATATATATATATATATATATATATATATATATATATATATATATATATATATATATATATATATATATATATATATATATATATATATATATATATATATATATATATATATATATATATATATATATATATATATATATATATATATATATATATATATATATATATATATATATATATTTATATATATAAGTCTCGCACAAGTTTACTTTTATTTAATAAAATGGATAATTTCTGACTATTATCAAGATATATATAATTATATATTTATCCAAAAATTTATATATTACTTAAAACTTTTAATATAATTATATATATTAATTTAAAAAATATTTACTTCTTGTATATATTATATTGTTGTATTAAAAAATAGAAATTAATATCATTATTTATTAATAAATAATATTAATATTATTTTATAATTAAAATAAAAAATATATTATTAACTTTTTTGATACAACCACATAAAGTTATATTAATCGTCAAAAGATATTAGTTTTCTTTTAAGAATAATAATATGATCGATGTTGATTATATTTGAAGACTTTGGAATATGTAGTATATAGGAATTTTATAATAATTATATTTGTAACAAAATTATTTTTTAAATAATATTTAAATATTTATTAGGTTAAATTATGATTTTGATTCTCCTATTTTGTCTGATTCACTAAATTAGTCCTTCTAATTTAAATTCGAATAGTTTTAGTTTCTCTATTTTAAATTCAAATAATTTTAATTTTTTTTCCATGTTTTTCTATAGAATATTGATAAGATTTTTTTTGTTTTTTAACTTTTATTTTTATCTATAAAGTTCAATAATAAATTTATATACGATGATTTATCATATTTTACAAGTAATTTATTGTTTAAAAAGTAAAAATATCGTTAATTTTAAATAAAAAAATATAAAAGAGGATCAAAACTATTTAAATCTATTAAACAAATTTATTTTTCCATAAATAAGTATATTTATATTATTTTTATTGTACTAAAAAATTTAATACAAAAACTCATTAAGTTAATATAAAGTAATTCAAAATAGTTATATTTATGATTTTGATTATAAAATAATTATATTAATTTATATTTTGTATATAACGATAATATATACATTATTAGAAAATGTTTTTTGAATTTTTTATATAATGATAATATATATTATTAGTAAACATTTTTTGAATTAATATATAATTATATTAAATGTTTGAATTAATTTATTAATTGCTAATATTTTTATAATACAATATATAAATATTTAATATAAAATTTCATAAATCATTTATAAAACTATTTTATGTTCAAAATTCTAATAAAAAATTTAAATAATTTCAATTAATCTTCTATAAATATATTATTTCCTTAAATACATCATGAGTTAAGATCCGCTATAAATTGTATAATTATAATAAAAGAGAATTATAGAAATACAAACTATTTATTCCATTAATTTCAATAAATTAAAATTTAATAATCAAAATTAATTATTCTCATTTCTTATAATAATTAAGGTGTTCTCACTTGAATCTATATATATATATATATATATATATATATATATATATATATATATATATATATATATATATATATATATATATATATATATATATAATATATATATATATATATATATATATATATATATATATATATATATAATATATATATATATATATATAATATATATATATATATATATATATATATATATATATATATATATATATATATATATATATATAAAATGACTTCTAACTATTATCGTGATACTTACAAATATTTGTATTTAATAAAATGAATGTAAATTTAGACCATATATATTCTAGACACTTTCATTTTTTTTTTTTTGTCTAAAATATTCTAGACACCTTCAAGAAGACTATTATTTTTGTCAAAGTAAAAATAATAATAACTTTTGAGGTTGAGTTTTTAGTTTATTAACCGTACATGGTTGATGGGTGAGTATTTATTCATTTTACCATCCATAAATCAGAATACACTGATAGAATTGAATACATAGATAAATGCTTTCTTTATTTCAGTTGGCCGGGATTGGTGAAGATATCAATTCAACTGAAGGTGGTTCTAAATATAGTAATAAATAGAACTTCATAAAATTAAAAATAGCAACCTCTTCTCTTGTATTGTTTTGATCATGAAGTTGTATTTCATAATTACATAATATTATTAAAAAACATCCTTAAACCAATAAACATCTCTAGAATCCACTAGTATATTTCACGTAAAAAAATATTGAACTAGTAGAATTAATTATAGTAATATTTTTGGCATGAGCAGTGATTAGCTCTTAAAGCCTTTGAAAACATATTCATTAAATAATATATTGTTGATAAAGGCTGTAAGATTGGACCAAATTAAACAGTAGTATTGTATAAGCAATGCTTACGCAACAGTAGATGAACGCCCAACCTAACTAATGAAGTTGAGAGAACAAGTAAAAAAAGAGTAACCCATGTGTTGTGAATGAACCAATAACAAATGTTCACATGTTCCCACAGTTATAGCTAAATAATGCAAACATAAAAATTAAAACAAGAAAAATGAAGACGTATAGGTAATTGAAGGAATTAGGTCACCTCTCTCACGCCTCATACAGCTAATAAAATATATTATTAGTCAAAACCGCACAATAAATACCCAACTGAACCCCACGACTATAAACCACCCCCTCTCCCCCCCCATCCATACACTGTATCCATCTCTCTCAATTTCATCTTAAATACTTGTCTAATTCTCAAACATTTTCTCAACCCTCGATAATCACTGCTACCTCACTTTTCCTTCCTAGACCAGTTTCACATCTCAACAACTCCATAAGCCATGTCTTCTCGCATTGTAGCTGAAGATGTTCCTGAGTCATATTTCGACTTTATGGAAATGGATAACCTCACTCACCGCCGTTCCGGTGACATGCCAACTCTCGGACAGCTTCTTAAACATGTTGGTGATGTGAGGAAGGAAGCTACTGGAGACGGTAGTGAGACGCCTGTTCATCATATTGTTGACGTTGGAACAGAGTCCAGATCACTACTTCCATTCGTTCTGTCCTTTAACAATCTTACCTACAGTGTCAAGGTCCGGCATAAGATGAGTTACAGCGACGTATTTTCATGCTGTCGTCGTGAGTCTCCGGTGGGTGAAGCATCGGGGGAGTCGGTGTTTACAAGGACTAAGACTCTGTTGAATGATATTACAGGTGAAGCGCGAGACGGTGAGATCATGGCGTTTCTCGGAGCTAGTGGCTCGGGGAAATCAACTCTGATAGACGCGCTGGCTAACAGAATTGCGAAAGGGAAGCTGAAAGGTTCGGTGAAACTGAATGGTGAATCAGTGGAGTCTCGTTTACTTAAGGTGATTTCAGCTTACGTGATGCAAGATGATCTTCTCTTTCCGATGCTTACTGTGGAAGAAACTCTCACCTTTGCGGCCGAGTTTAGATTACCTCGATCACTCTCAAAATCGAAGAAAAATGCGCGTGTTCAAGCTTTAATCGATCAACTAGGACTCCGCAATGCTGCAAAAACGGTCATAGGAGACGAAGGCCACCGTGGTGTCTCAGGCGGAGAACGACGCAGAGTTTCAATTGGAATCGACATCATCCATGATCCAATAGTACTATTCCTTGACGAGCCAACTTCAGGACTAGACTCCACAAGTGCTTTCATGGTTGTGAAAGTTCTTCAAAGAATCGCGCAGAGTGGAAGCATAGTCATCATGTCAATTCATCAACCAAGTTACAGAATCTTAGGTCTTCTGGATCGCATGATCTTCTTATCGCGTGGACAAACCGTTTACAGCGGCTCACCTTCGCAGTTGCCTTCATACTTTGCAGAATTCGGTCATCCTATACCAGAAGGTGATAACCGTACCGAGTTTGCATTAGACCTAATTCGCGAACTTGAAGGTTCACCCGGAGGAACAAAAAGTTTAGTTGAATTCAACAAATCGTGGCAAAGTATGACAAAGCTTCATCATGTTGAAGATTTACCACAAAACTCAACCTCTTCTTTGTCATTGAAGGAAGCTATCAGCGCAAGTATTTCAAAAGGTAAGTTAGTTTCTGGAGCAACCGCAACAAATAACTCCAACACAAGATCATCTTCATCAGCAGCGTCTATGGTGCCTACTTACGCAAATCCGTTTTGGATTGAGTTATTAACCCTTTCAAAGCGGTCCATAACCAATTCAAGAAGAATGCCTGAACTATTCGGAATAAGATTAGGTGCTGTTATGGTGACAGGGTTCATTCTTGCAACAATGTTCTGGCAACTAGACAACACTCCTAAAGGTGTTCAAGAAAGACTTGGATTCTTTGCTTTTGCTATGTCAACTACTTTTTACACCACCGCAGATGCATTACCGGTTTTTATCCAAGAAAGGTACATTTTCATGAGAGAAACTTCTCACAACGCTTATAGAAGATGGTCTTATGTCATTTCACATGCTCTCGTTGCTTTACCTGCGTTATTGTTTCTTTCGCTCGGGTTTGCTGCTCTAACGTTTTGGGCTGTTGGCCTAGACGGTGGATTCTCCGGCTTTTTGTTTTATTTTGTTATCATCTTTGCTTCGTTTTGGGCCGGGAATTCCTTCGTGTCCTTTCTTTCTGGTGTAGTGCCTCATGTTATGTTAGGTTACACTATCGTGGTTGCCATTCTCGCTTACTTCTTGTTGTTTAGCGGGTTCTTTATTAATCGGGATAGGATCCCCAGTTACTGGATATGGTTCCATTACATGTCATTGGTTAAATATCCTTATGAAGCTGTTTTGCAGAACGAATTTAGTGATGCAGTTAAGTGTTTTGTGAGAGGGGTTCAGATTTTCGATAATACACCTCTTGCTTCTGTTCCTGATGCACTTAAGCTGAAGCTGTTGGATAATATGAGTGAAACTTTGGGAATGAATATAACAGCTTCTACTTGTTTAACAACTGGTACTGATTTGTTGAAGCAAAATGGAGTTTTGGATTTGAGTAAATGGAACTGTTTGTGGATAACTGTGGCTTGGGGTTTCTTCTTTAGGATTTTGTTCTATGTGGTTTTGTTGCTTGGTAGCAAAAACAAGAGGAGTTGAAAAAAAGAGGAAAAAATGTTGGTTTGAGTTTGTGTAACACTTTGTTACTACAGTTTTATTTTATTTATTTTATTTGTTAATCTGTTTTACAGTTTGTTTTTAATGAGCAAGTGTTTGATAATCTATATAGTTGATTAGTACTTTAGAAGTTACTTATGATAAAGTGTAGTCAATACTCAATAGAATAAAGTGTAAATTTTGTATTTATATTAAATGCATGTTCTTACTTATCAGATATTAACTTTATGTAAGCTCTACATAAATTTGATGAAACTTATTTAAAGTTTAGAAAGTGTTAGGTGAAAATACTAAGGGTGTATTAATTGATGACACAACAATTATAACAAATCTCTTTGTTCTTTCTTCATTTATTTGTTACAAGGTAGATATCGCTTGCATGATTTGTGCATGATAGTGGCTTGTGAGAATAATGAAATGAAATGCAATAGTAGAAATTGGTTCGGCTAACTTGATAGTTTTGTAATTGTTTGGGTTGGTTAGGTTGGACTTGGCCCCTATCTATAGTAGTTTTCACATTAACCGCCAATCTCCTATCAGCCGCCTAACCTCGACCAAACGCGTTCCTAATTTAGCAAAATAATTATGGACCATATTTAATGCTATAAATATTTTTAATTCTATTTGTTATATAATTTAATCGTGATCAATTTTATATCAGATAAGATACTCCATTGTGCAGAAATGGATTTCATCTCTTTGAAAAGATGACACTTTTCACTCTAAGGAGTCTAATATGTGTCTCATTCATTCAATTTTCGTCCATTTTAAAAACACAGTCGTATCTATTTACTAAAAAAATACTCCTAACTTTATGTAAAAATATCAATAATTTTACAAAATTATCATTTATTAAAAATATATAAAAATAATAAATTCTATTAAATCACTTTATAGAATGTTTATTATCACACATATTTTATCGCTTTTATTTTTCGTGTTTCGCGGTATTTTATTTGTATTATTGTAAAATTTGAGTGTTTTTATTGTGTTTAAATATATGGTAATTGACTTGACTATGGAAAAAATCGGAAAGAAAAATAAATAATTGACTGTACATTCGTCATAGACCCAGAGATCGAAATTACAAAAGATGATGATAGGCATATCTTCGTCTACTCTAATTTCTGATTTTTCTCCCCCTTTCTCATTTTGCTTATGTTTTTTCTTCTATGATTCTACACAATTTTTGAGTACATTTTAAAATTCAAAAATGTATAGAATAGGATTGTAATTCAGAGGAAATGATCCAAGCACTATTATTTTGAAAATAAGAGATTCGCTACGAAAATATATGTGTCGAAAAGGTAGAAATGATATCTGAGTCAAAGATTTGAATTTTTAATTTTTAAACAGTAAGAGTGTCTCTTAATTAATTGAGAGACTATAATATTTTGAAAGGATATTTAAACTCGTAAATTTGTGCTGCGAAAATAAACAGTTGCGAGTTTAGAGTTTAATAACGTGCCGACAAAAGTAAGAGTTACCCTTAATTTTAATATTTTCTATAAAAATGTAATTTTCATTACGATTAAATGCAATGATTCGCATAAACAAATTCGATAAATAAAAATCATTGTTTCGCGCTCTTGTTTTAATATGGAGTAAAATCAAATTAATTTCGTTATGCAAACAAAAGCTCGCATAATCGTAACTTTACACCAAAATAATAGAAAGCGGTATTTGAACATTTGATCTCTATAAATTACGATATATATTTGCAGCCTATTATTTATGCAGAAATATTTAATTATAGAGTGCGAATTCAAACACATTCAATTTAGTGATCTCTAAAAAAGAATAAAATTTAAAGTCCTTTATTACGGCTTCAACGCTCATCTGTTTCCCTTATGCTCATCTATAATCTTGATGATGTAAGTGTGGATTGAAGGCGAGTCTTAAATATGGGGGGCTTGGATATTTAACAAGTTTATAATAAATTCGAGTTAGGATGTTTGACAATATCAACCAACATCGAGCTAGCGAGCGTTTGATCATAATAATGTGAGGGTAGGACCATGAGATGGAAGAGTCATAAGTGACGAGAGATGCACTCCAAAAAAATCAAATATGGATATTCCATAGGAGATAAATTAATATGCCACTTTTCATTTTATATAGGGCACTTTCTAAATTTTAATATTTTCAAAATATTTATTTTATTATTTATTTTAAATTTTTTAATTTTATCATAAATTTTTTTTTTACTATTTAATTAGAATGACAATTTTTAAAATTTCCAATACTCTTAATTAATTTTTGGTACTAATTTTTGTCGTAAATTGAAAATTTTTATCTTTTATAAATTTTCGATAATAATATATCAAAATTTTCGAAATTTTCGATTGTAATTTACCATAAATTTTATAATTTTCGGTAAATTTTTCAAAAGTTCTACAAATATAAAAAATTTAACAAATTTTCAGTAAAAAATATTTATCAGAAATTTCAAATTTCTAATATATGAAAATTTCAGTTAAACTTTAAATTTTCGATTTGTATTTAGAATTAAAAAAAAATATATCAGAAAATTTGAAATTTTTGGTATTTTTCACACCGGAAATTTCAAATTTCCAATTTATTATTTTAATGATGGAAAACATCAAAAATTTAAAATATTTGGTATCAGAAATTTCGAATTTCCAATAACAATCAAATAACACGGTAAAAAACTTTAAAAATTTAACAATTTTTTTTTTATTTGTGCGAAATTTGTAATACGAAATTGAAAATTTCAAAAATTCTAATATATTTCAGAGACATTTTTTTTGATATATCTAAAAAGTGACGTGTATAAAATGAAGAATAATATATATATATATATATATATATATATATATATATATATATATATATATATATATATATATATATATATATATATATATATATATATATATATATATATATATATATATATATATATATATATATATATATATATATATATATATATATATATATATATATATATATATATATATATATATATATATATATATATATATATATATATATATATATATATATATAATAACATTCAATTTAATATACGATTTAAATGAGAGTTTTTCTTTTTTTCTAAGGAGATAATGTTTGAGATAATGTAATTTTTTTGAGGAATTTTAAACTCTTTTATATAATTTTTTTATATTATTTGAATGAAAACTTAGAAGAATTTTTATAATGATGAGAATTAATAAAGTATTTTATCTAATTTAAATTTATGTAATTTAGGATAATATTTAAGAATAAAGAATTTTGAAAAAATGTTATAAACTTTAAATTTCAAATTTATTTTTAATAATCTTTTCAATTTTATAATTTAGTCCATGTTCTTAATTTTTAATTTGACTCATCTAGTTTTTCAAAAATTTGATCTTTAATATATTTTTAAATTACACTTTTATCCTTTTAAAATCTCAAAATTTACAATTTGATCTGTTTTTCTTTAATTTGAACTAAAACTTTTAATATGACTCAAAATTGACAATAAAATTTTATATTACTTTATTTAAAGAAAGTAATTTTAAAATAAGAAAAATCAATTGAAACATTAGAATTGCCTGAAAATTCTAAATCTTCTATGACTTTTAATTATCTCAAATGCACTTCAAAGTTGTGATCGCTATGAGAAAAAACAAAACTTTAATAAATGTTAATTTTTCTTAATGATAAATAATGGTATTTTAGTGTTTAGTGTTTTTTATGAGGAATTTAACCTTGAACTTATGCAATTTTGAAAATATTAGATTTCTATGTTTTTTCCTTCAAAAAATAACACTAACTAATTATTAATACAATTTTTTAGTGGATGAAAAAACTTGAACTAAAAAGATTAGCAAAATCTTTCTAATTTTGTAAGAGATACTCCCATTAGCTAATTAATTATAAAGATCAATACTTCATTCAACATATGCATGTGCTAAACTCTATTTTTATTTATTTTCTTATCTTGGCCAATCTAAATGAGCAACCATATGCTATTATTCACCATTGAATGATAGGTCGGGATTTGGTAATTTTTAGCAAATCAATGCGATAGGGTAAACAAATGAGACAAAAGGAAGGTAAAAAAAATGAAGAGAAAAGGACCCCCAAGCTAATAAAATGTGTTCCATTTGACACTTGTTGGGTTGTAGAAAGAGGAAATGTAGTGTAGCACAACAAGATAAGTCTAGTAGTAATGAATAGAGAGTATAAGAGTTTTGCTTCTTTTTTCTTTATTTTGTAAAAAATAAAGTTTTACATTTTTAATTAAAAGATCACATTGTCACGCCTAATTATTTTACAAAGTATTGTTAAGTTTTAAAATTGAATTAAGATTCAATTCAAAATAAATGATGCGTTAATAGTTATTTTGTCCTTTGTCATATAGGTAAATTTTTAAAAATTCATTGTAAAAAAAATAATTAAATTTTTTCTCTACCTTTTGCAGATTCTCTTGTTTTAATCTCTCGTGATACCCAATCATCAAAATCTTTGACGTGACATAGATTATGTGGGTTTTTTTTAATTTATATTTTTTTAAGTGTCATGTGGATTTTCTATTTTTATTTCAATTTGTTTTTTAATAAATTCAGAATTTCTTCATCTTCTTCATCTTTTTTATCTTTTTTTTTTATGATGTAATAGAAAACGATTAAAGCTAGCCGCTAAATAATTAAAACTAAAAACAAAAGAATAAGTGAGAATTGGAACACGATAGCATTAACACAACATTCTCTCTCTGGGTATCTTTGTTTTCACCATTATCGATTTCAAAAAAACCTCAACCAAAATAAAAATTCACCGAAACAAAACAATGGAGAGACCAGTATCTTCGTCTCCCTCTAATGAATTCAAAATCAACACTCAAATAAAGTCGGAGCTTGTCCGACGAAACTGAGATTCTGGCGACGATAATTTCCAGATAAGCATGAATTTTGTTCCCTTTTATTTGTTTACCATTATCTTCTTCTCCTTTCTTCTTATGTTGCTTCTGATTCAAAAATCTTTGGACGTGATGTTGGTAGTTGTTATTGGTATGGTCTACTTTGAGTTGCTTGCAGGTGTTGTTACAAGTTTCTACGGTATGTGTTGGTGTTGGTAGCTATGGAATGATTTGCTTGCAGATTTTCAATCTCTCAAAAACTTACATTAGTCCACAACATCAATTTTCTCCTTGGATTTTTCGATTAGAGCTTCGGTGACGGCAAAGGTTATGTTAGTGGCAACGACGAAGGAGGGGAGATGGAGTTTTGGGTTTGGGTGAAGAGGTTGGTGGGAGATGGGAAAGATTGTAGCCATGAGAACGAGAAGACGAAGATTAAGAAACAGAGGTTGCTTATGAGTTTGATTATGTTTTAAGCTATGGGTTCGGTTCCCAAATGCTCAAATGTTCTTTCATGCTTTTAATAAGTTGAATTTTGTTTCTTGTAACATTATGGTTTTTGGGTATGTTAGAGCTGGTCAATTGGAGAATCGATTAGAGAAGATGAAGATGAAGATGAAAATGCAGATTCAATTGCAGAACATTTGGAAATTAGGGTTTTGGAGAGAGAGAGAGAGAGAGAGAGAGAGAGAGAGAGAGAGAGAGAGAGAGAGAGAGAGAGAGAGAGAGAGAGAGAGAGAGAGAGAGAGAGAGAGAGAGAGAGAGAGAGAGAGAGAGAGAGAGAGAGAAGTTACGACATATAGAGGCAAGGAGGTCACTACATGATATTTCACTAACTTCCTAATGACATTAGGCTAGAAGATATGGGAAATGTCTTCTCACATAATGGAAAACTAGTGGATCTATTCATACCAAAGAAAAAAATTAAGGAATGAAAACGATTTGGATTCGCAAGATTCGCAGATGTGTGGTAAGGTCGAAGATATGGAAAATTTCTTTTCACATAATGGAAAACTAGTGGATCTATTCATACCAAAGAAAAAATAAGGAATGAAAATGATTAGGATTCGCAAGATTCACATATTTGTGGTATGGTCGAAGACTTGAAGAACATTTGAAGAATATTTAGTTTGGAACATACAAATTATGGGCCAACATATCAAGATTTGATAGGAGTGGAGGAGAGCTAGGTACAAAGCTAGAGACATGATATATAAGAAAACCAAGCGGAATCGAGAAAGATAAAAGAAGGAATTAGGGAAGAAAGGATGAATATTATGGAAGGGTGATGAACATACAATATACTGAGGAAAAAAGAAAGCAAGGATATAGATATGTACAGGTGACCAGAGAGAACATACATGAGCTTGATAACAAAATAAGAAAGGAGTATGAGGACACTAAGATGAGGAAGATTGACCAACATGTGAAAAATTGGATTAAGAACGATGAACAAAAATGATGGAGGGGATTGAAATATATGAAAAAGAAGTAGGATGTGAATTGGGAAAATAAGGGATTTGTAGGAAGAGTCCATAACCATGATGAAGTATCAATGTTACAACAAAAATAATGGATGTGGGAATATTTTCACTAGAAGTAATTCCAATGGGAGAAGATAGGTGTTTGTACCCCAAAATTTTCCCTCTCATATTTTCAAGACCTTTCTAACAAGGATTTTCAAGTTCAAATTTTCACAAGTACAATTGGACTTTTAATACTCCATGTAGTTTCCGTGGATCATATTGGGCTCTCAAGCATCAAATTGAAGAAGAGAAAATTAGCTTTGGTTTCTAAGCTTCGATTGAGCATTTGACTTCCTTCGAGCAAGCTTGATTCATAAGCTTCGATTAAGCAACGTTTTCCTTAATTGCTTGTTTCGATTCAAAGCAACGGCCTCCTACAGGCATGCTTCGATTTAGAAGGTAATGGCCTCCTACAGACATGCTTCTATTTAAAAGGAAGTGGCCTCCTACTTGTTGGCTTCGATTCACAAAGAAGTGGCCTCCTACATGCTTGATTTTATTCACAAAGCAGTGGATTCCTGCAAGTTTGCTTCGATTCACAAAGCAGTGGCCTCCTACATGCTTTCTTTGATTCACAAAGTAGTGGCTTCCTGCAAGTTTGCTTCGATTCACAAAGCAGTGGCCTCCTGCATGCTTGCTTTGATTCACAAGGCAATGTCTTTCCTCATGCTAGCATGCACAAGGCAGTGACTCCCCTCATGCTTCGATTCCACCTTTAAATCCTTTAACACACATAGTTTCTACACTATGACACACAACTGGACCATTCGAAGAACATGCGAAAGGCCCATTCGAAGAACATGAAGTTGGTGGGATTCGAAAGACACATATTTGGTGGCCCATCCAAAGAATATGAATTTGTTGAATTCGAAAAACACGCGGTCCATCCAAAGAACATGAATTTGTTGAATTCGAAGGATACATATTTGGTCCATTCGAAGAACACAATTGATGTTTTGTCTCTTGAGAGTCTGGTCGAAGGCTGCTGGACAAAGTCCTATGTGCTGCCAACTCCGAGTCTGCTGCACTGCTATGAAACAGTCCTGCACCAAGCTGCCACAACACTCCAAAACTGCTGCAAAGCAGTCCTGCTATGCTGCTCCCATACTTGCACCAAATTGGAATACAAGAGTTGCACCTCGAAGGCCATGAAGACATCATACCCAATTTGTTCAAATCTCATTTGTTTTCCCCCTCAAATCTCAGCCAAACTCTTCTATAAATAAGATGTTCCACAACACATCTAAGGGTGGCTTTTTAGTGGCTGGAGAGAGATTTTTTGGCAAGGCAAAGAAAGGAGAGAACACTTAGCACACTCTCAAACCCAGAATCAAAAAACCACACCTTTGTTTTTGTTCTTTTGAATCCAGAACTAAAGAAACACAACACTTGTTTCTTTTCCTTCGAATCCAGAACCAAAGAAACACAACTCTTCTTTTCTTTGCTTTCGAATCCAGAATCAAAGAAGCACAATACCCTTATTCTTTGCTTTCGAATTCAAGGATATCCAGGGCAATCACTCAAAGTCCAAAAGCACCAACTCCAAATTTAAGGTAAGTCTTTCTGACTTTAACCCTTTCGTTTCAAGCATGTAAATAACCTTTTGCTTATTTTTTGTTTCTACCCTTTCGTTTGTTTGCTTTTCTTGTCCAAATATATGTTAGAGACTAACCTGCACATGCCATGAAATAATATTAACATGGCTTCAACCCATACTGCTATCATGTACCAAACGAAAGAAAACAGAAAAAGGTGTGTGAATCGAAGGGTGTGCTTCGATACACACTGATTTACAGGCCCAAACAAAAGGAAAGAATGTGTGAATCGAAAGGTGTATACTTCAAACACACTGACCTGCAGGCCCCCAAACGAAAGAAAACAAAAAGGGGTGTGTGTGAATCGAAGGACACATGCTTCAACCATGCTGCAGGAATCGAAAGACTTGTTCTTTCTCTCTTTTTTGCGCTATTTTTTGTCTTGATAATTTTTATACATTTTCTTTCATTGCTATTCAATATGGTTGTAATAATTAATACTTTTATTTATTTTTTAGTTCCTACAAGCCAAAGGTACAACGCTGTTGCATGTAGGAAGGCCATTAACACATTTATCATCCTTGATGAGCATCCTTTTAGAGTGGTCAAGGGTGAGGGATTTAGGAAACTATGTAAATACTTGAAACCACAACTGGCTATCCCTTCGAGGTGGACTGTTGCTAGGGATTACTTTAAGCTTTAACTAGAAGAAAAGTTACGACTAAAAGCCATATTTAAATGTGATTGTACTAGGGTTGCACTAACCACCAACTGTTGGACTTCCATTCAAAACCTTAGTTATATGGCCACCACTTCACACTTCATTGACAACTCATGGAACTACCAAAAAAAATTATTAGTTTTAGTTTAGTTTCAAATCACAAAGGGGAAACGATTGGTAAGAAAGTTGAGGAGGTTTTGAAGGAATGGGGGCTTAAGAAAGTGTCAACAATTACCCTTGACAACGCAACATGTAATGATGTTGTTGTGACTTTTTTGGAAAAAAAGACTTAAGAACAAGAATGCTTTAATGGGTGAAGGGACTTTTTTTCATATGAGGTGTGCTGCCCATATCTTGAACTTGGTAGTGAGAGATGGACAAGAAGACCATAAATTATCTATTGAAAGTATTCGCGATGCTGTTAGGTTTGTGAGGTCTTCTCTACAAAGGGCTTTAAAATTTAAGGAGTGTATTGAAATTGCCGGAATAACATGTAAAAAAAATTGTGTCTTGATGTTTCTACAAGGTGGAATTCCACTTACTTGATGTTGGATGCTGTTGAAAAGTTTGAGGCGACTTTTCTAAAGTTAGAGGATGAGGATTCTGGATACATGGAATTTTTTCCCTTTACCGGTCCACTTGGTTATGTTGATTGGGAAAAAGCTAGGGCTGTTGTGATTTTTTTAAAAACTTTCTATGAAGCAACCAAAGTGTTTTCAGCTACACAAGTAGTGTCATTGCATTTATGTTTTCACAAGTAGGGCTTTTGTTTGAGCTTCAAGAAGCGTCTTTGAATATGAATACTTTTGTGGCTGCAATGGTTTCAACTCTGAAGATTAAATATGATAAGTATTGGGGGGTGTGGGAAAACGGAATCATCTCCTTTACTTTGGTGTGATCTTTGGCCCTAGGTTTAAGTTTGGTTATATTCAGTGGTCTTTTAATGAAATGTATGGGGTTTGTAGTGAACTTGCTAAGAAAAATATTACGGGTGTCAAAACTAGTCTCTATAAACTGTACAATTGATATAAATCTGAGCATGATAAGATTGTTGGGGCTGCTCTCATAAATGGACCATTAGGGAGCACTTCCCTGGAGAAACATCTTCTCAATCTAAAGGTCCATCACATTTTTCGAGGGCTGATGCTTTTAAAATACATTTGAAGGAGAAAGAAACAATTGAAAATCAAAATGAACTAGATAAGTACTTGGTTGAACCTTGTGCGGATGTGGAAAATTTCAACATTCTTAACTGGTGGAAGGAGAATTGCACTAGTTATCCTATTTTAGCAACATTGGTTCGGGATGTTTTAGCAACCCATATTTCAAGCGTAGTTTCAGAAAGTGCTTTTAGCACGGGGGGGGGGGGGGGGGGGGGGGGGGGGGGGGGGGATCTTAGATATGTATAGGAGCTCTTTGAGTCCCGAAATGATCGAGGCCCTTATTTGTTCTCAAAATTGGTTGAAACCTTCTGACGACGACCTAAAAATCCTAAATATGGATGAAGAATACGAGATAACGGATTCAATTGTCTCAGGTATTTTACAAATACTTTTTTAATATAGTTTTAAATATTTTTTGTTAAACTTTAAGCCTTATTTATTTTTATTAACTTGTAGAGTTTCAAGTAGCTGTTACTGGTGAAGCAGCTGCTCCTACACAGGTTGGACTTGTTTAATTCACTCTTAGGTACAAATTGAGTTATTTTACATGGTTTTTGATTGTGTTACATGGTTATAACCATACTAATCTGATTTTATAAATTTATTTGTAGGTAAATTTTTTTGAATATTTTGGAGTCACTTTGTGACTCAACAATACAAGCCTTTTTTTTAATTTTGGTGTCACTTTTTGAAACTCATTTTTTGGGAAATCAACAACTCAATCTTTTTCACCAAGGAATAGGTAATCAATTTAACTTTACTATTTAAATCTCAAAATATGAATCAGTCTCTAAAATTTTATGTGTATGTTGTTTACCAGTATTTTTATACTTGTGAAGCTCTTCAAGCTTATTTAGAAACACAGTGAAATATGATGTTTGGTGAGGGGTCACTTGTACTCTTTAAGTCCATTCTTATATAACTGAATATATTAACTCAAGAAATTGCTGAAACATGAATCAATTATTGAATTGTTACATTGTTTATGAAATCATACTTATTGTTGAAAAATTATACTTCCTGAAATTATACTTAATAAGAATTATTTATTATGAATTCTTTATTAATAAATATGAATTCTTGATATAAATAAGAATTCTTAATACTTGTGAATATGGTAGGAAAGCATTTCATATGCCAAAAGCTATTTAGATCATAGCAGGAAAGTATTTTGTGCCGCTTAATTTACTTACAGGAAACCGACCTCCAGAGCTGCTGGATTATGGGGAAAACCAAGCAATTGATCAGGTTAGAGTCAATGATTTTCTGATAAAATGTGGTTCACTGCATAAGTATATTAATAATGGCTCTTTCCTTTATTTTCGGTTTAGAATGAGAAGAATGAGACTATGAGATCAGAAACATACCCCTTTTATATTTTATGAATTCAAACTCGTATTGAAATAGTTTTGTGAGATATAATGAATTGATATTTCAAGTGTGTTCAAACTGACATTTTATGGAATAGTTTCAAACTGATATTTCAAGAGTGGTTCAAATTCACTTCATTTAATTTAAATTTAAATAAATTATGAATTGTTGATGTTTTTCCTCCTTGTTGCATGATTTCTTGTTTAGGAGGTGGAGTGGAATACATAAGCAGAAGTAGTTTATCTGAATTGGAATACAACTATAACTTATCAGAATTAAAGTTTTAGAATTGCAGAATTGCAGGTACTTTTAGAATATTTTTTAATAAAGTTTTAAATATTTTTTTTATTAAAATTAAGCCTTATTGTTTACTTTTATTGTCTTGTAGAGTTTCAAGTAGGCGTTGTTACTCATGGAGCAGTTGCTCCAACACAAACTGGACCTGTTTAATTCACCCTTAGGTATGATAATTTAAGATAAAACATACTGGTGCATATCCTAATAGTAATTTGAATGAGCGTGTAAATAGATGCAGTGGGATTCTATGTTTATTTTGAGGCTTCTGCGCTGCATAGTTCTTGTAGAATTGTAGAAACAATTATATGTTGTCAAATTCTATAAGTAATTTGCAAGCTATAAATAGAGGCGAGTGTGGTTTGATTTAGACACAAAAATCAAGAATTCAAATAATTCTCATGTATCAGAGAAAATGAGTTTTTTTTTGTGTTGATTGAATTATGTTTAGTACACTGACTATGTTTTTAACTTTTTTTTTAGAACTCATTTTGTGGTACTTGAACATTGATATGTAGTTGATTTCTTTCATTCTTGTTTCTTTTGCTAGCATGTGACACATCTTGATGTAGATTCAACAATATGATAGCTCTTGTTTTTGTGAAGTGAAGAACATACAACTTAAATGTAAGGATTGCTTCTCATAGGAAATATTGTTTTCTTATCTACAATTTTATAATCTGATTTCGTATTTGATTCCTTTCATGAATCTTGTAGTTCAACCAGTTACATCACCTTTGCTGAACATAATTGATCGGATTTCATGAAGCTGCAGCTGCAGCTGCATTAGTCCCTTTACCATGGATGTTTGATTTGATGAGTTTATTTGTATAATATTTGAAGCTTTAAATTTGAATCACTCTAACTTTATAATATATACATTAGGTGTGTTGTAATCTCTGCTTGTTGCAGCAGATTTTATTAGTATTGCATTTTATAACTATTAGAAATTGGTAGTGTATTTTACAACTATTAGAAAATTGATATTGTACTGGTATTGTATTTTATATTAATAGAAAATTTGTATTGTACTGGTATTTTTAATGAATAATTAAAAATCAAATAATCGAGCAAACATATCCATTTGAACCGATAAATCGATTTAACCGAACTGATAAAACCGATTAAGAAATCAGTCGGAATTGGATCTCATAAATTTACCTATAATTTAAACAGTTTGACATTTTGGACCCGAACCCAATCCAAACTGACCGCTGTCCACCCCTAAAGAAGATAATGTAAATTTTTTTTGGAAATTTTAAACTCTTTTATTTTAATTTTATTATCTGGATGAAAAGTTAGATGAATTTTAATAATGATGAGAAATGATAAAGTATTTTATCTAATTTAAATTTAGATTATTTTTTATAATATTTAAGATTAAAGAATTAAAAAAAATTATAAAAATTAAATTGTTAACTTAGTTTTTAAAATATTTTAAAATTTATAAGTTGGTGCTTATATTATAAACTTTTTTATTTTGACTCAAAGAATTTAAAAACAAAAAACTTTAGTATATTTGTAATTACAATTTGATCCTTTTAAAATTTTGAAAATTACAATTTGATCTGTGTTTTTTTTAAATTTAAATAAAAGGTTTTAATATGACTCAAATATTGATTGATAAAACTTTATATATTTAATTTAAAAAAAAATTAAATAACAAAAATTAATTAAAACCTTAGCATTTTCTTAAATTCTAAAATCTTCTATAATTTTAAATTATCTCATTTAAAGGCACTTCAAAGTTGCGAAGACTATGCAAATCGAATTGATTGCACATTGAAGATGGCGCCAAAATACACAATTTTAATAAATATTAAAAATTTGAAAATCATTAAATTATTATTTTCTTTCAAAAATTAACATTAACAAATTAATAATACAATTTTTTTAGTGGATGAAAAAACTTGAACTAATATCATTAGCAAAATCTTTCTAATTTTGTAAGAGATGCTCCCATTAGCTAATTAATTATAAAGATCAATACTCTATCTAACATATGCATGTGCTAAAGTCTATTCCTATTAATTTTCTTATCTTGGCCAATCTAAATGAGCAACCATATGCAACATTTATTCACCATTTGAATGATTGGTTGGGATTTGGTAATTTTTAGCAAATCAAATGCGATAGGGTAAGCGAATGGGACAAAAAAGAAGGTAAAAATTTTGAAGAGAAAAGGACCCAAGCTAATAAAATTTGTTCCATTTTACATTCTTTTCCTCTATTGACTGGCTTGTAGCAATGAATGGAGTACAAGTTAAGAATTTTACATTTTTTATTTTGCTCAAAGTAGAGTTTTACATTTTTAATAAAAATATTACATGGCCACGCCAAATTAATTTACTAAATATTTGTTAAGTTTGAAAATTGAGTTTGAATTCAATCCAAAACAAATTGAGTTTGGTATGTGCCCACAGTATAAAATACTTTAAAATAATCTAACCTCTATATTTTTTTTCATTTTAAAAATTATTACTTTTTCGATAAACAAATGTAGAATTCAATAAATAAAGGAAAAGGAGTACCCTTGCCCTATTACAAAAAGAAACAGGAAAAGAAAAATTCCAAACCAACTACTCATGAGAAAACCAGCTTAAAAGAGCAATACATAAATCATATAAGTAATAGTTGGAATTTGAAATTTCACCTATCAATCACTCTCCACTTCCAAACCTCCATCTTAATGGACCAAATTAAATCCACAAAGTTACAAACTGAGTCATTAAAAAAAATTTCATCCCTATATTTTCAAATACATCACATAAATACCAACTAGAAGATTTGTTCCATCACATCCTTGATCTTCCCCTTCAAATTACTTCTACTAGTTAAAAAGCTCCTACAAGAGGGACATACCCTATTGAACTACCCTCTAACCTACTTCTCTACCTTTAACCAAAAGTCTTCATTATGAATGAAACAAAACACGCAGGGATGCTCCCTTGTATTGATCAATAATCCCCCATCTATACAATTGGTCTTTACTTGATAACCTATTATGAAACACCCTCCAAGTAAAAGTGACTTTAACAATGACATAAACTTGCCATAAACCCTTAAAAGCTTCAACTTTGTCTTCTTCTATATCTTCTCAACTTCTATCCAGAGATATAACTTTATAATAGAGTTGATAACGAAAGATTTGTTGCTTTATGCCTTTCAATCGAAGTTATCAGCAACTCCAACTTTTGGTACCAACTCAAACAACAAATTTAATAACTCTGCCCAACCATTCAGTTAGTCATCTACCCTGTTATCTTCTGTCTCTAAAAACTTCCAGGCCTTAACCTCATTGATCCTCGAACCCTGCTGATTAATTGAACAATATTGTTCCCTGCAAAATTGAAACAAATAAGGATATACATGTTTCAGAGGAGCCACACCATACCAGATAGCATTCCAAAATGGTATGCAACTCCCATCTCCCAACCTGCAAGATACATTGCCAGAAAATCCATCAGTGGAACTGGAATTTCTACTACAAAATTTGACAACATAGTTCCACCTAATCGATACTTTCCTCCTACCTCTTCCTAAAGCTCCATTGATAATTTAAAGATCAATGTTACCATATCTAGTCCATACAAGCTCTAACCACACGACATCTTTGTCAGTCAAAACCCTTCACTTCCACTTGCAAAGTAGGGCTTTATTTGAAGTCATCAATGTTCTTCACTCCTAAGCCCCATTGGTTTTTAGGCCCACAAACTCGAGTCATTTGACCCAATGAACCTTTCTCTTGAAATCAGAACTTCCCCAAAGAAAATGCTGCTGAATTTTATTTATCTCTCTCCAAGTATTCAATGGGGCCTTGTATAAGGAGAAAGGAAGATGGGAAGATTGTTTAAGGTTGAATTAATCCAAGTGACTCTCCCTCCTTGAGATGAAAGTTTACCCTTCCAACCAACCAACTTAGCTCTTAACTTGTCTAGCAGAGGATTCCACGTCTTGATTCTTCTAGGGTTGACTCCTATTGGGATTCCTAGGAAAGTAAAAGGCAATTCTTCCTTGTTTCAAGAAAGTAAGTAAGAAGCTACAAGAGTAAAGTTATGATTCAAGTTGACACCATAGATCTTACTTTTGTAAAAGTTGACTCTAAGCTCTGAAACAATATCAAAACCCCTCAAAATAGATTTTAAGCACCATACATTCTTACAACTTCCCTCCACAACCAATAAAGTGTCATCTTCAAATTGAAGGATCTCAAAGGACATCCTCTTCTTGAATATGAATCCTTCATACTCTCAAATTTGTTTAGCTTTATTAACTAAGCCAACCAGTCATTCCACTGCCAAGACAAAAAGATAGGGAAATTAAGGATCCCCTTGTCTTAAGCCTCTTCCAACCTCAAACTCATGTGTAGTAATTCCATTAACTAGCACAAACATATGGTTCTTGAAAATGCATGCTTCCATCTAATTCATCCAAATTTCTCCAAACCCCATCTTCTTCATAATAAATGCGAGATAATTTCAACTCAAACTGTCATATGCCTTTTCAAAATCAACTTTGAAAAGAATACCCTCCTTTTTATCTCTAGTTACTAAATCAATGATTTCATTAGCAACTAACACACCATCAAGAAAGTTTCTACTCTGAACAAATGCGGATTGTCTATGAGATATTAAATTTTTCAACACCCTTTTAAGCCTAAAAGCTAGTAACTTAGCAAGAATCTTGTAAAGACAACCAACTATACAAATAGGCCTAAAATAATTCAAGCCTTGAGAATTATTACACTTAAGGATAAGGGTGAGGAAAGAAGAGGTTATAGACTTGGAAAACAAATCTTTGCAATGAAACTTCATCACAAACTTGAAAACATCATCTTTTAAAAAATCCCAATTGTTAGATCCATGGTTTTAGGATTGGCAACATTTTTGCTAAAACATGGTTCATGAAGGATGTTGAGCAAGATGTCATAACATATTGATCTGACTGCTACAATGGAGTGTGAAGGTTACACTGAAGACAAATGTTCATCCAGATGTCGTAACATCTTCAACCAGAAAAGCAATGCAAATTGTTTTAAATCTTGACAAAATTGATTTGATTTTGTGATATCTCTTTTGGATATATTATAGATATTTACGTAGGTCAAGAGGACTGAATCTGAAACAAGTGAATTAAATATACAATAACACTAAAGTTTCTAAAGTTGGATGTTGAGACAATTTAGAAATCTTCAAGATTTGTTCCAAGATTTAAGGAGATGTTTTATGCATAATTAGTGTAACCCTCAACTTGTGGATCAAGGAATATTTGGATGAAGATTTCGAACGTAATATGATTTAACTTTCACAATTGTAAAATTAGGGGAAGTCTAAGTCTTAAGTTTTGAGAGTCTCTTGTATTATTTTTAAGTCACCCATGTATCTTTTGATATAGTGTGGGAGACAGTTTGTTACTTGATTGTTTATCAAGTTATTATTCTCACTCATGAGCTTTTAAGCAAAGAGTTGAGTATTGTTCTTAGTTGAAGTTTTTAAGAAAAACTAAGTATTATTCTTAGTTAAGAGTCTTGACTAAGTATTGTATTAGAAGTGTAATCTTCTATTTGGTTCTTTTGTCTAGTCACAAGGTTTGTGGCTTTAGGTATCACCACGGTGATTGAAAGTAAGAAGGGGATCTCATATCTAGATGGTGATTTCTAGGTAGAAGTTTCACAAGGTAGGGATTAGGCGAGAAGTTGTAAATTGGAGATGTTTAGGCTTTGAACTAATACTATCATAGTGAATTTCCTTCTTAACTTGGTATCCGAGAGTAAGTGACGTTGCACCAAACTGGGTTAACAATCTGTTGTGTTATTTATCATTCTGCAATTTATTTTATAGTTTGATATTATTTCGAATCAGGAAAAGATGTCTCAACATCTGTTTTGAAATTGTATTATGATGTTGGGTCATCAGTATTAACATGTGTTGCAAGTTGCAGAATTTCAATTGACATCATAGCAAACACCCTAGTCTATTTATTGGGTGAGCTTCAGAGAGTATTTTTCTGGTACTACTGTTCTTTTGTGGAAGGCTAAAATGATAGCATTATGGAATTAAATGGACATCATATCTTGGAGAATTGTCAGTATAGGAGAATCCTGGTTCTGAGGAGATAGTAGGGAAAAGTATGAGTTGGTTCTTTGTAAATCTGAAATTATCAATATCATAATCAATGGAATTGATAAGCTTTTGTTGAGACTCAGTATCACTTGTATTGTGGCCAAATATACTTGGGAATTTCTAAAGTCCACTCATAAAGACACATATAAGTGTTTTTGGAGAAAGGATTTCAGAAGAAATAGGAAGAAACTCAGGTCTCTATTCAAGAGGCTTGATATGGAAGTTACAGCTTTTGAAGAGAAACAAAAGCATGAATTTTGTTTCCAAATCTATGGGAGCTTGTGTTCTTGTCTCTAAGTGAATGGTTTCTTATTGCTATTCTGTTCCTTGGAAGTCAATTCAACCAGGATTTGAGGAGAATGGACAAAATTTACAGACCAAATGTCCAGAACATTTGTACTGACATTAATAAGTCTATAAGGCTTAAGAAAAAGTTGGAACTGGAGTAAAGACAAATCAATGTCAAAGAGTTCAGTAAAATGAGTGTGAATACCTTGGATCTTTGTGAAGTAGATAGCTCTACCTATATTAAAAAACAAATGTATGGGTTTTCTATTTCTTGGTTTAATGAGGAAAGTGATCCTGTTTATGAGTTTGTCAAGAATGTTACTGGGTTGACTGGAAGATGGATTTCTGATGTAGATTCATGTATTGAAGTTTTGTCTCATGATGAGCTGGTTGTTTTATTCAAAGGTCTGTGTATCTAGAATAAAAATGTTTGTCAACCATGAAGAAAATAAGAGGTGGCTTTTTCCTATCTTATGTCTTAAGAAAAGGAAGGTTTGTCTACCATCTGTAACTTACAGGGTAAGGTGACTTTATTAATCCTCAAACTTGATAGTTCGATCAAGTCTATAAGGAGAGTTCAGATTAGTTAGAGAAGTTTCTTCAAGAGTGAAGATAATTGGAAGCCTAAAAAGGGATAGAGTTTTCATGCAAAGAGAAAACTCAAGTGACAAAAGATTGTTTTCATCAAAAGGCAAGCTGAGTCAAGGATGTCAATCTTAATGTCTAAACATTGTTCTAGACATCAAAGTATTCATGCTAAAGGAAGATACTTGCACTGAAGATGTTTCTTTTGTGAAAAGTGGTCATAACCGTTTTTTTTTTGTTTGACTTCCTAAAATGTCAAACTCAATTTTAGTTAACCAAACAGTGGTTAAAACTCAGGAAAGGTTATAGTTGCTTTATTTTTCATACCTTTCTTAGAACTTCAACTAAAGTGATTGGTATTTTGACACTGCTGCTCCAGACACTCAACTGCAGTAAAGGTGTTTGTGGTGGTTTGTTTGGTCTCACTCTATCAACTGGTTCTCTGGGTGATGATACTAAAAAGGGAGATTAAGGGCATTGGATGTCTGAAGAGTACATGGTGGATTATCTAAGTTTTGGTAATGGCCTTCTTACTAAAGGACTAATGACTTTTGTTTTATACATAAGTCAATTGTGTGATCAAGTCTGAAGGTAAATGTTATCAAGGAAGACGGGTTTAAGATGTCACACCAAAAGGTACCACATCATACAGTTGTAAAAACTCTAGAATCTAGTCTATAGATATAATTAGTTCAATACAAGGTGAGTATCCTGGTAGATAGAGACACACATATATGATTTCCTTTTGTGATCTACTACAAAGAAAAATCTCTTATTTGTGATGTCTTTAAAGGTTTTTATCTATTCCTTAAAAGAGAATAAGGTGTGCTTCTGAGTTACTCTACTGTGAGAAGTACATTTAATAATGTTACTTCAAGATCAAAAATTAATGATTTGTTCATTAAGAAAGAAACTAATGTTTAACCAAATGTTGAAACATCATCTCAATAGGTTGATACTTCATAAAATGTGAAAGACTTTAAAAGGCTAGCAGTCACTGAATAAGAAAATTCTCAAGAAAACAAAATTTTGTTAAAAAGGGGTTCATTATTTGGAGTTTATTCTAGTTTGTGATTATCAAGAAGTTCGAAGATGAAATATCTAATTAATTTTGGAGTAAAATCTACTGGCCAAGTTCTATGAAGATAGTTTGAATAGAGGATGTTTTGTTTAAGAAACAATCTTGTATCTTGGATCATAAATAATTTTATCCAGATTTATCTTTAAGGATAGGTACATTGCCGAAGGAAGATGTATTCTAAATTATGTTGGTTACTAAGAGATTACAATATCAAACAGGATGTCATGGAATTGTGACAAACTGCTTTAATCAAGGTTCTCAAGATTGTTAGTCTACTTGAAGAACAAAGTCATTGGTACTAGTCATCATTATGTCAGGGGTCTTGCTACAGGGAAATATTGTCACTCCTAAGCTTGGTATGTTTGAGAAGCTCTAGGAAGTATTTTCATTTAAACTTGAGGTGTAAGTTTCATTATGAATATGAAGGGTATTTTTGGAATTGCACTGCTAAAGGATTATAGTAGCAATTGTTTGGTCGGTCTACCAACTATATTCATCTTGTGACATGTGCAATCTCAGAAAAAAATTTCAATGGCATAGAGAATTTAATTTCAAATGTTGTAACATTTTCCAGCATTCAAAGCTTGGAAATATAGAAAGTAGAACAAAACCATGTCTCTCTCCTATGGTGAGTGGGGTACTATTATTAAGGATGATGTTATCTCCTTCCAAAAATGCTCTCATTGACTGGTCTGTCGTTACAAGCAAGGTTTTGTTACAATCAAGGTAACTCTCCTTGTATTTAAATACCTTTCCACCTCAACATCCTCACAAGATGCATTTCAACATGAGCAAATCTTCCAAAAGGCTGATAGAGAGAAGATCCAGTTGCTGGAAATCAAGGATATGTGTTCTGGTTCAAAGAAGATTGTGTACAATATTGTGACAAATGTTGGAGCATCTACTGAAGCATCAAGGTCGGGGACAACATTTGTAATCAAGATGAAGTCCCTCAAGAAAAGCCATGTGCAAGTACATGATTCAGATTCAGATGTTGATGAAGATTGGGTCAATTTCATTGACTCAGGAGGCAAGTTTAGATAACTGTTGTCTGCTATCTTTTAATAAATAAATAAAATAAAAAAGGTCTTCTGTTTGTGTCTGTTTGTTCTCAGTTGAGTCTTTTGTTTTTGTTGTTTTTGTTGTTTTTGTGTCCTCTTTCTTTTATTTTCCTAGTTTTTGGTCTCTTTGAGTCTTAGTTTTTGACTCTTTGGGTGAGTCTTAGTTTTTGTCTCTTTGGGTGAGTCTTAGTTTTTTTTCTTTATGTTGTTGAGTCAGTGTTTGTTTAAAGTTTGTCTTTTTGGTTCATTTTGTGTCAATTACTTTTTACTTTATTTTTTTCAATTTTTGGATAAAAAGGGGAAGAAAAGTGTTTGTGAGTCTAGTCTAGTGTTGTTGCTTGTTGTATGCAAAATCTTAGGGGGAGCATGAGTGTATGTCGTGTCAGTCTTGTGTTTGTCTGCTTCTGCTGCTATTTATGTTGTATGTAAGTGCAGGATGTCCTATCAGATGTTCTAATATCCTGTTTGTTGTGTCTTGTGTCCTGAGTTATATTTTTTTGGTGTGTCTTGTTTTCTGAATTATGTGTGCTGCTTCTACTGCATGTTCTTCTAATGTATTACCTTCAGGAAAAAATTTCTTTTTCCTCTGGAAAAAGTTTCTTCTTCTGTTGGTTATTTGGTTTTTCCCTTTGATGGAGAGATTTGGTTCTTTGTGACAAGAATTGGTTTTGGGTGACAGGGGGAGTAACTTGGACAAATATGAAACAACATGTTATCTTATTCCTAATGTAGAAAGTTTACATGTTTTAACACATATCTTGTGTTTTTGTTTATGGTTTTATTCCTCTCTCCAAGTTTATTGTGCAAAAAGTTGTTTTAGCAAAAAAATTCCAAAGGGAGAAATTGTTAGATCCATGGTTTTAAGATTGGCAAAAAATTTGCTAAATTATGGTTCATGAAAGATGCTGAGCAAGCTGTCATAACATCTTGATTTGACTGTTAGAACAGAGTTTGAAGGTTACACTGAAGAGTGATGTTCTTCCAGATGTCGTAACATTTTTAACCAGAACAACAATGCAGGTTGTTTTAAATCTTGACAAATTTAATTTGATTTTGTGATATCTCTTTTGGATATATTACAGATATTTACGCATGTCAAAAGGATTGAATCTGGAATAAGTGAATCAAATCTACAACAACATTAAAGTTTCTAAAATTGAATGTTGAGACAATTTAGAAATCTTCAAGACTTGTTCCAAGATTTAAGGAATATTTGGGTGAAGATTTAAAAGCCCGTTGACTACTGAGGTGTATTTAAATAGAAGACTTAACCTAATGTAATTTAACTTTCACAATTATAAAATTAGGAGAAGTCTAAGTCTTAGGTTTTGAGAGTCTATTGCGTTCTATGTAAGCCACCCTTGTATCTTTTGATACAGTGTGGGAGACAGTTTGTTACTTGATTTTTTTATTAAGTTATTGTTCTCACTCATGAGCTTTTAAGCAAAAAGTAGATTATTGTTCTTAGTTGAAGCTTTTAAGAAAAACTAAATATTGTTCTTAGTTAAAAGTATTGACTAAGTATTATATTGGAAGTGTGATCTTCTATTGTGTTCTTTTGTCTAGTCACAAGGTTTGTGGTTGTATGTATCACTGCAGTGATTGAAAGTGAGAGAGGAATCTCATATTTAGATAGTGATTTCTAGATAGAAGTTGCACAAGATAAGGATTAGGCGAAAAGTTGTAAACTAAGACTGTTTAGGCTTTGAATTAATACTATCATAGTGAATTTCCTTCCCGGCTTGGTATCCCCCAGAGTAGGTGGCATTGCACCGAACTGGATTAACAATCTATTGTGTTATTTATCATTCTGCAATTTATTTTATAGTTTGATATTATTTTGTATCAGGAACAAATGTCTCAACATCTGTCTTAACATCGTTTTCTAATGTTGGGTCATTAGGATTAACATGTATTGCAAGCGTCAGAATTTCACCAATAATTCTTATTGAACACGAAATTATAACCATCAGGCCCTGGACTTTTAGAACCCTCACAACTCCAAACATCATTCTTGATTTCTGAGTCAAAAAAGGGATCTTCCATAACACTTATGTCTTCCAAAGATATACTTTTAAACTCAATCCCCTCAAGCCGAGGTCTAAGCACTTCAGGCTATCTGAACTTCTCAGCAAGATCCCTCGTTACTTCTTTTTTTACCGCACCCATAGAGTCAACAACACCTTCACTTGTAGACAAGGACCCTATAAACATCCTCATGGATCTACCTTTCATGAATTTATGAAAAATCTACTATTAGAGTCACCATCTATAGCCCACTCCATTCTTGATTTTGGAAAAAGAAAATTCTCTTTAAGGTATAGCTTTTTCCACATCATGCTAGAAGCCTTGCCCCTTCTATCATCTAACTCTTTAACCTAGTCCTCATTACAACTAGACAACAAACCATCCACAAAATTCTCCTCTTTTATCTCATTATCCAACTCCAACTCAAGCCACCCAAACTCCTCTTTGTTCCACCTTTTAAGCCCCACATTTAAGATCTTAATTTTTTCTTTCAACACATAATCACTCCTTCCTTTTGACACTAATGGCATACCATTCCTTCTTCACAAAAATAAGAAAGTGACTTCTTTTAATCCAACAATCGTTAACTTTAAAAAGTTTAGGACCCCAATCAGACATATTGATCTTTAACTAAATAGAGCAGTGGTCTGAAACACCTCGCCTATCTATCAATAAATTAGATAACATGAACCTATCTAATCTGCTCATGGAAAAACCATCTCCATTAGGCCAAGTGTATTTGTTTCCTATGCAAGGAACATCAAACATACCTACTTATTCAATAAAACCCTTGAACTCTCATTTATGATCTTCTAGTAAAATCAAAATTACCCCTCCTTTCATTAGAATCAACCCCCGAATTGAAGTCTCCACATAAACACCACTCAACATCATTATACTTAATCCTTAAATTAATAATTTGCTTCCACATTATCCTCTTAGCACTTAGATTACAAGAGGAATATACATTAATGACATAGTAAACATGCCCCCTCCACATTGTTTGTAAACTGAGGAAACCCTCCTCTCTAAAGCTAAAAACTAGAACCATACACCCCACATTCCAAACAGACAACGAGTTGTCTGATTAACCTAAATAAGTGCTAGTAAACCAATCCACTTTTTCATTCCTCGATAAACTATTCACTAGAGTACTATGAACTACCTTGAATTTAGTTTCTTGATAGAGACAAATATCAACTTTACTTGAAGAAATAATCAAGTAAGTTCTCATTCTTTTGGCTTTGAAGGATATAATAATCATTCCTTGACTTTTTAGTCGCCTTGGTTGCTACTATTCCTTCCTTATCTCTGAGTTCCATTTGATTGATCTTCTTTTGGTAATTGATCTCTTTGTTCTTGGACAATATCCCTAAGCTAGAGATAGCATCCAAAACCTTATCTCCAATCTTTGAGTCCCTATTTTCTTAAAATCTTATGTTTCCTTGACAAATATCAGAATCCAAAGTGGATTCACAATGACCTTAAACAACTCCAAAGGTCAATAAACCTTTGCTCTTTTAAGGTTTACCTTTGCTCTTTTAAGGTTTCCCTTCACTTGACCTTGAACCCTGCTCTCCCTAGTTTCTATAAACTCTAAGATTGTCCCCCTTTAAACACAATAAAGAGAGATACATATTTATAAAAGCAAAAAACTCAAGTCCAAAAACACAATCCATTAATTATTAGAATAAAATATTATAAATATCTTATAATATATTTTATTAATTTAAGTTTTTTTTTAAATTAATACATATCTAATATTCTAACATTAAGTAACGCGAACCAGACAGACTCGAAATCTGCGAACCGTTCAAACCGGACATTCTTACTGCTTTTCGACTTCCTATTTTTGGACAATTTCGAAACATATTTTCTTTATCTTCATCAATAAAGATTTTAAGATACACTTAGTTAATGCGACAATGATGTGGAAGCCAATATCTATGTCCATTGGAATCATACCTTTAATAACCAAATTTATTGATCTCTAAATATGTCATATAACCATAGATCTTTCTGACATTTCATCAACTGACTTTCTTGCAAACACCATAAATTTACTTTTTTTTTTTTAGGTTTTGGAATTGAGCTTAAAATAGTACACTGTCAATGTAGAATATTTTATACAGATCAAATTTGTAGTAAAATTAATAATTATGATTTTACTATAAAATTGTTTTACACAGTGGGTGTATTTCCACTAAAAATCATTGGATTTACTAATTTTTAATTTATTTTAACTTCATATATGAAGGAAAAAAATAGCTTCATAAACCAATTTAATGTCTTTTATTCAGTGTACATACTAAAATAATGTAGACCATGGTCATTATGAATGATCATGTTTGGTATCTGTTAATCAACGTGGTTAGTTGAAGGAATCAACGTATTTACTAAACCTATCTCTTAACTTTGCCCTTCTTAATTGCATTCAGACATTCGTTGCATTGGCATTGACTACTTTCTAAGAGAACGGAGAAATATTGTGCTTGAGGTTACTGTGTTGTGAGTGAAATGATTCGAATTTTAAGAGAAAGAAAAAGATGAATTTGTAGGATTTAAATTGTTTGTCGGTGCTTTGAGTGTCGGTAGTGGTGGTGGTTGTGTGATGTTGTCAACGACAAGAGCGAATAGTTACATTTAACGACATAGAGGATAAAATAATTGATATAACAACAAATTTGAGTGGTTCTGAATTATTTTTAAAATTACCATTGTTATTTTTTCGAGCTTAAGAATTTAATTCTGAAGAAAGTTGATTATGAAATTGAAGGTTTGGTTGTTTTGGGGGTTGACATATTTCTTGTTCCTAAAAAGTGTGTAGAAAAAAGAAGAAAAACAAGCAGAGGAGATTCAATGGGGGAAAGAATGAATGTGTTGTGTAAATATGATGAATGAAATATGTGTAATGTCAAATTGAGATTATGATGAATCAAATATGTGTAATGTCGATTTGAGATTGCTTCTTTGATTTTTGTTTTGGTTTAGAATATGTGGCAAGAGACACAGCATGCTCAATTCCATGTGATAGATTTAAGTGGTTCTTATTTATCATATACACGGTCTTAGGTGCATCCAATTTATATATATATATATATATATATATATATATATATATATATATATATATATATATATATATATATATATATATATATATATATATATATATATATATATATATATATATATATATATATATATATATATATATATATATATATATATATATATATATATATGAGAGTAAAAGTCACGAGTCGTTCAGACCAAAGAAATAGATCCACTATAATCAATTGAGGTTACAAGAGAATCTTAAAATGATTCATAAAATACTGATAGCAACCGCAAATCACAAAGCAAACTAACTTACAAATAAAAATCAAAAAACTGAAAATTTTCCCAAATCTGCTGCTTCAGTGCGAGACTGATATCTCTCAACTCAGTCTTTGTCTTGAATATTCCAACGATCAAAAGTTAGATATATGTGTTGCGAACAAGTCCACCAAATTTCAGCTCGACCCAACGGTGAACGAAACGGGGATCGACGTTTTAGTGAGACTGATGCAGAAAAAACATGAATGAGTTTCTCCCCTCTTTTCTCTTTTTTTTTTTAATCCTTATTTTCTCTCTATCTCTCTTACCTCTAAATTGACAGTCTCCAATTAAATAAGTGAGACAAATGGTTTATTAATATTTGGATCTTTCTCCACATAGGAAGGGAGCTCAAGCCTAACAAATCTCTCCTCACAACTATGTGGAGGAAATCGTCAAACCGGCGATATCACAACAAGCTTCAAACTTCCATCTTGGTGATGATTTAGTCATCATATCAGAATCACTCTCATTTGTATGAATCTTAGCTAACTCCAACAACTTAGCATCCAAAACATCATGTATCCAATGATATCTCACATTAATGTGTTTGGACCTATTATGAAAAGTCGAATTCTTACCAAGATGAATAGCATTTTGGCTATCAACAAATAACACATATTTGTCTTGAACAAAATCAATCTCCTACAAAAATTTCTTCAACCAAAGTAACTCTTTGCATGCTTCGGTAATGACAATAAACTCAATCTCTATAGTAGACAATACTACACATTTTTGTAATATGGACTGCCAAGCCACAACTCCCCCTGCAAATTTAATCATGTAGCCTGAAGTGGACTTTCTGGAAACAATGTCTCCATCCATATCAGAGTCAGAGTATCCTACTAAAGTAGGCTTATCTACTCCAAAGCAAAGCCTCATAGAAGTAGTACCGCGAAGATATCTTAAAATTCATTTTACAGCATTCTAATGCTCTCTACTTAGATTTGACAAAAATATATTGACTGTACCAACATCATGAACTATATTTGGTCTTGTACATACCATTGCATACATGAAACTACCGATATAAGAAGCATAAGGAACGTGTTTCATATCAAACGCTTCATCTTCACTTGAAGGAATTTGATTAGAACTCAACTTGAAATGAGTAGCAAGAGAGGTGCTTACCGCCTTAGAGTTTTGCATTTGGAATCTTTGTAGCATTTTTTTGATATAATATTCTTGTGACATCCAAAGCTTCTTATCTTTTCTGTCACACATGATTCTAATGCCAAGAATTTATTTAGCTGCTCCCAAGTCTTTCATGGAAAATGACTCTACCAGCCGCTTCTTTAACCTGTTAATGTTAGAAATATTTTTCCCTATAAAAATATATCATCAACTTATAACAAAATGATAATAAAGTCAACATTAGAAGATTTTCTAACAAAGACGCAATGATCTGAAGTAGTCTTCTTGTATCCTTGATCACACATAACAGACTCAAACTTCTTGTACCATTTATTTGGAGCTTGCTTCAATCCATATATATTATTTCTCAATCTACAAACATGATCTTCTTTGCCTTTAACTTGACAACCATCAGGTTGTTTCATGTAGATTTCTTCCTCCAAATCACCATGAAGGAAAGTCGTTTTCACATCCATTTGCTCAACCTCTAAATCAAGAGTAGCAGCTAAAATCAACATGGTTCTTATTGATGGCATCTTTATAAGAGGTGAGAAAATCTCATTAAAATCAACATCCTTTCTTTGACAGAAACCTTTCACCACTAATCTGGGTTTATATCTTGGAGACTTAGAGTTGCTCTCATGTTTAACTTTATAAATCCACTTGTTTTCCAAAGTCCTTTTACCTTTAGGAAACTTCACTAAATCATAAATGTGATTATCATGCCATGATTTCATTTCGTCATGCATTGTATTCCACCACTTTTAATTTTCATCAATTTCCATAGCCTCTTGAAAACACTCAGGTTCACCCTCATTAGTCATGGTCACATACTCGTCAGAATTATACCTTGTAGAAGGTTTCCTCTTCCTGATAGACCCCCTAAGTTAAACTTGAGATGACTCTGGAGCTTCACCAAGATTATCATCATGTGTCATTGATAAGTGCAAATTGTAGCTATTTTTGTATATAAGTTTTGTTGCACTTATGGATACTTTTTGTTAATATTCTTTGAATAAATCCCAATTTTGTATACAAATATAAAATAATGGAGTTTTTGTGTATATAATATACCGTTTGATAGTTTTAATGTCTTTTTGTAGGTATTGTCGCGTATTTGGAGCAACGAGGAAAAAGGTGTTGAAGGAACGACTCTGAATACGTAGTTTTGGAAAGATTTGTCTAGCCAATCCCGCTTAGTGTGTTCTATAGCGTGCTACGGCCTGTTTTTCACAATTTTGCAGAAGCTGCGTTTTAGAGACTGCTAAGCGCGATTAGCCCACTTAGCGGGAATTAGGCGGTTTAATGTGTATATTTAGGTGCAGCCCGCTTGGCGCGGTCTGTTGAATTTTTCTTTATAACATTAATTTCATTCATTTATGGAGTTTTATGGAGTTTTGGGGTATTTGTTCCAAACTTTATTACCTTTATTTTTTAATAGTTTAGAGCTTAGAAAACAATAATGGAGCTTGCATCTAGATGATCAGGGGTCAAATTTCTCTTCAATTGGTGTTAATAAATCGAAAGATGTTTGGTTCCTATTCTTCTCTTCTCTTTGTAATCTCTATTTGTTGGAGTTTGTATGTAACTTTATCTTTATTATATGTATATTTATTGCACATGGTGTTATATGAAACTCATTTTACAAATCAATATTGATGATTGCTTTCTTTATTTGGGTTTGAGTTGTTGCAGACATGGACGGGTCGAATCCAGATTTAGGATGAACATTTATTAGGTTCTTGATTCTGGAGATATATTTAGACTTAATATTCATGTGGGTATCGAAACTTAATGCCTCAGTGTTGTTTGTGTTGTGTTGAGAGATCGTCGACACAAGTAATACGGTTGTTGTCTCACTCTGCGTTAGAGATAACCTATGTGTGATACGGTGGGAGAACTGACTTGATGTTTTGCGTTTCGATCGCACTTCTGCGGTTAGCAAGAGTCGCCACCTACTTTTCTTTTATCCCAAAGGAAAGGTAAAAAAGCATAGGAAAAACCTTTCGAGATTATTTCTCGGGTTCGGAGGGTAGATTATGAAAAGGGAGGGTATTAGCAGCCTTTTCATCCATGGTTTTCCATGGGCTCTTAGTTACTCGTTTAGATCACTTGCTCTCATTTGACAGTGTGCTTGTAGTGTGGGCTTTGAAAGTATTTTGAAAAAAATCTCTTTGTAATGGTTCTCGTCTCTATAAGAACGTATACAAAGTTTTGTTTCGAAAAGTGGTTCAAAGATATTTTGTGAATCGTGTTTCGGAAAGTGTTTTGAAAAGATGTTTTGCAATGGTTCTCGTCTCTATAAGAACGTATACAAAACGTTTTGTCTTTTTGAAAATGTTTTGAAATGAGAGTGTAGGTCTAAAAGTTTTTGTCATGAGCAAGCGAGTAACTAAGAACGAATCTATCTACTCGAAAGGTATTAAGTTGTTCTTTTCTTCCTCCTTTTAATGGTGCTATCTTACCATTGATTTGGTAAGAAGCCCCGTCGTTGGATGTGAAGGGACAGGCGCGGGTCAATTTTACAATCATCGAAAGCAACTTAGGAGACTCTTTAGCAATTTTCGTAAGGGACGAGATCGTTTTAATCGAAGACAACATAGAGGGTCATCGAGGGACTACGATCTTTTTTATCGAAGGGTCATTGCTAGAGCGTCCCATATTCGAGGGACACGATTGTATTTCCGAGGTAACGAGCGAGGTTACCCTAGAGGTGCGCATGAAAAAGTGTGTTGGTTTCAAGTTATTTTATTCTTTGATTAGGTCATCTAGCGATTGATTTTTTGAATCTCGCCATACACGCCTAATTACTATACAATATATGGAAAACGGTAAATTGCGGGAATTGAAATTCTACGCTATTACAAAATGTTCGGGAATGGGGGTACAATTTTTACAAATGGGGATGAATCAAATGAGATAGAAGTGTCCGAATAACAAGCAATACAACCAAATCGAATTTTGTGCGATTTAATTAAAGCTATGATAATCCATGAGATAAAATCAGCAAAATATGAAATGTTAAGTATTTACTTGAAGAGAGAAAGGTAAAACCTATTCTAAAAAATAAAAATAATTGATTAAATTAAAATCTTTATCTTTTTGTATTTTTATTAATTATGTAAATGATAAAATAAATTAAAGAAATGACAAAACTAAGTCTTATTATTATTTTTTTTGTTGGTGTTTTATTATATGCAAAATTAAACCTAAAACAAATTTATTAAAAATAGAAAATGATAAAAATTAATTATAAAAAAAAACCTAAATCAAATTAAAAGTAAAATCTTAAGTTATATTAGTAATTGTATAATAAATAAAAAATGTAAAAGAAAACAAATTAAACTAAAAACGCAATGGGCTTAAAGGACTTGAAAATGAGGCCCAAACAAAAATGTTGTTCTTGCTGTTAACAAAACAAGCCAAAAAGGGGGGGGGGGGGGGGGGGGGTATGACCAATAAGGCGAATGGGCTTAAGGGCAATTATGAACAAAACAAAGCCCAAGTCTCTTAAGTGCATTTAGATGTTGATTAAGGGAGGTAAACGAAATTAGGGTTTGAAACCCTTGTCTGTTCACAACGGTGCCGCTCTCATCTTCTTCATCCATCTCTGTTCATCTTTTCATCTCTGTTCATCTCTAAATTATCTCACTACTCGTCCCTTCCTCATTTTGCGAACAAATCGCTCTTGTCCTCTTTGTCTTACCATGATTTGCATTTTTTTGAAAACCCTAAGTTCGAATTTAAACCTAAAAGCAACAAAATCGGTTCGTCTGATCTCTCCCTTAACTCTCTGTTGCCGGAGTATATCCGTTCTCGCCTCCCTAACCAGAATCTAACGATTTTCTTGAAAAAAGGGTAAGATTTTTGTGTTATGATTTCACTGATTTTTATCTTGTTTATGCGTTTTCTTTTGACTACTCCATTCCTTTAGATGCAGAGAAACATGTTATGGAATTATGAGAAAGATGAAGAATCCATACATGTTGGAAATTTACAATTTCTTGCGATTTTGAAAGGGAGAGGCGAGAACGAAGATTGTACTCAGTGGTGGCGGAAGTTGTACGAGGGGAGAGAGATGAGGATGAAGGCATTGGTGTTTCTGACTCTTTGGTAACCTCTTCTGTTTTTCCTTATTGAATGATGATGATATTGGTTATCTGGATTTTTTGTGGCTTGGTTTGTTACTGTTTGGGGATTTTTGTTTGATGCTTGGTCACTTTGTTTTTGGTGGTTTGAGGCTTACTGATGGTTTTGATTTGATGATGGTTGTTGCTAGTTTTTGAGGTTTGACAAGTTTTTGAAACTTGTGGAACTTGTTGTAGGATTGGTATTTGAGGATGGCTACTGTGTTTTTGTTCACAGGTTTGGTATTTGAGGATGGCTAACATGTTTGCTTTGATGAGGGTTGTTGCTAGTTTTTGAGGTTTTGACAGTTTGAGACTTTGTGGAACTTGTTGCAGGTTTAGGATTTATTGCAGGATTTGAGATTTCTGGTTTTGGAGGTTTGACAGGTTTTGGTTACAATGTTTGAGATTTTTGGTTTTGGATGCTTGACAGATTTTGGTTACAATGTTTGAGATTTTTGGTTTTGGAGGTTTTACAGGTTTTGGTTACAGTGTTTTTTGAAGGTTATTGATTTGGTTTTTGCTGTTTGAGACTTGTCTCAGGTTTTGGCTATTTTGCTTTGAATGTTTGACAGGTTTATCAGTTTTGAGATGGTTGCTGGTTTATCAGTTTGGGACTTATGTTGGTTTTTGAGGTTTGACAGGTTTTTGAAGGTTGGATGCTTGTGTTCAAGTTTTTTGAGTTTGATAATGTTTCTATGTTTTTCGCTTGAGAGTTGTCTCCACTGTTATATTGTCCCTGCTTCTGTTAAATTCATATTCAAAATGGTGGGAAACCCACCAATTGAATATTTTCAGTATATTGTTCATATGGCCTTTTTGTTGCAGTTTTGTTTTTTAGCATATTCTATGCAACTTGTGACAGGAAGGGCAACAAAGTTGTATGTTGTACCCTAAAATTTTCCCTTTCATATTATCAAGATTTTTCCTCACAAGATTTCTTAGACTCCAGACAAGATTAGGGTTTGCTTAGCTCAAGACATCTCCTTGCACTGATGACCTGAAATTAGGGTTTGAGTTTGCACAAGGATTTTTGGACCATCAATGCTTCATGTGACTTTCATACACCATCTTGGACCCCTAAGATTGTTCATACCAAGTTTCAAGCCTTGAATCACATTTTTGACCAGTCAATTAGACAGTTGACCTAAAAATCAACTGTATTGGGGAAAATGTCAACCATGGCCAATTTACAGTAAAACTTCATAATTTTTTATCCACAACAACATTATAGGCTCCTATGTACCATTTGATCAAGTTTGGACCATAACTCCTCAAGAAATTTGATCAAATCATCAGAAGGGCAAAATGGTCAAAATTAGGGTTTTAATTGAGAAAGGGAAATTTCTGATTTTTAACCTAGCCAATGACCAATTGGGTTTAAGCATGATTTCAAGGACTCAATAGCATCATCTTGACCTAATCACATAGTTCAAAATATCTCAAATGCATAGGATTGACAGATGAATTTTTCAGTCAACTGATCAAAAATCAACTGTACACTGAAAAGTCAAACTTTGACTTTTTGGTCAAAATCAAGTGCCAAGGGTCATAATTCATCAAGATATGTCAAAATGTGAAACTTGTTGATCAAGAAACCTAAAATTGCAAATTAGGGTTTTAATTTGAAATTTTTCATAACTTAGAATTTTTCTAAGTTATGGAAAATTTCTTATTTTTCCCCAACTTTCTCCAACTTTTTCACCATGATGAAATTGGATTAAAAGAAAACTTCCAACATGAAAGTTGTATTAATCCATGAAATCTACAACTTTGATTCACAAAGTTTTCCCAAAATATGCTTGGATCTCAAGTTATGAATTTGTGAATAGGGGTCCATAAACTTTTTAACTTAGTGAAATTTTGCCCTAGTTTAGGCAGATTTTTGACCTAACTTCATGGCAAATTTTCACCTAGTTCCAAGATGTATATCAAGTTGAATTTAAAAATGGGTTGTAGATCATGTTACAAGCTTTCGAAAATGTCCAAGAACTCTCCAAGATCATTTATGGTTAGGGAGAATCGAAGAAGAGAAAATGGCATTTTGTCACTTTTGTTCAAGTCATTTTTCACAATGCATCAAGTTGCAAATCTGTCCTAGCATGCTTGTACCTTGTATTACAGGTCCTAATCCTTTCTAAACTCCATAATTAAATGCAAACTCAATGGATATTGGCTTTATTCTGACCTATGGAGCATTGTACAAGAGTTTAATCCAAAAATGGCATAAAGTTCACAATACCATTTTGATAAAGCATGCTTTTTGCAACTTTGCATTTCTTGAGCCATGGACCTGATCTTTTGTTGCAAACAAGATCCACAAACATCAGGCAAAGTATACCAACCCTCTGCAATCCACAAGCTAGCCTGAACAGACCTTGGGCATGGTCACTTCAACTTTTCTTCAAAAGCAAGCAAACTTGCAAAAGTCAAGGGAACTTGTCCATCTGATAAAGACAAGGCTTGGCTTCATTCTAAACGTCTTCATAAATTTATCACAAGCCAAAACACGAATTCATAGCATTTGAAACTCTCCCAAACACAAAAAACACAAGTTCCTGCCCAAATAGGGCATCTTCTGCAGAACCTTTTCCAAATCAATATTGGCTCGTGCGTTTTGCTTTGAAACACTTCAAACACTTTACATACATCCTACCTAAACTATTCAGGCCCTTGTCTTGCAATTGTGTGCTCTGTTTCAGCCATCACCATTTCCATTTTTGAAGGTTACGGGTGGACTTCTACAAGAACTTTCAAGCATCCTCAAGGAAAGCTGAGCATTGGAGAAGCTTGAGGGAACTTCAAGGAAGCTCACACGATCTTCAGGCCTCACTCAAAGTCCCCACATTGCCATATCCAAACTCAACTGAACAAGGTATTTTTTCAAAGTTCTATCTCTCTATTTAGGAATCCTTAGGCTTTGATTTGTGAAGCAAAGATGTAGTCCTTAACTTGCTGAAGCTGTACATATGCATAGTTGTCATTTATATTAACTAAGTTAAGAGTATTTGATTGTTGAACATGCTGAAAAAAACTAGGTCAGAAATTAGGGCCATTAAAATTCTCCATGATCCTTGAGAGTTAGATTATGTTTTTTATATCACTAGAATCGTGAGATCATGAGCTACATGTTTTGTGTTATGGGTTTTTGCTTTTGTGCACGTATGTGAGAGTTGCAGGTTTGTACATGGGATGCACGCGCGAAGCCAAGGACAATGATGAAGTTGGTGTTCTGGGCCTGGCGCCTTGGGCCTTCTACTTTTCATACCCCCATGTTTCCTATTTGCACCCCTCTTTGCATATTTTGATATTTTTCATATTTTCTTTGTATTTTTGTGTTTATTGACATTATTATTTTTTTTCTGAACATTAAAAAATCCCAAAAATATTTTCTTAATTTTTTGCATTATTTTTTTATTATTTTTTGGCATAAAAATAGTTTATTAGGTTTATAGAATTTATTTTCTTAAAATAAACTTGTAAATAATAATAAAATACTTAGTATTTTATTTCATTATTTTATACACATTAAACATTTATTTTTCATACATATTTATTTTTTAATATTTGTATATAATATTATTATTATTTTTCTTAAACAAAAATGAATAAAATAAATGATATAGAACATATTTTCTTTTAAAACAAAATTAGGGTTTCCCCTTTCAAAAATAATAATATTATTTTTTTTCCTTATTTTTAGGACTTAGATAATTTTATTTTCTCATACATAAAACAATTACAAAACATTTTATTGCATGTTTACATTTTATTGCATATTTAAATAATTGTTTATTTATTTATTGTACAATAAATTCAATTGGGTTGTAATAGTGAATTAGGGTTTTATTTTATGCAAATATCCCCATTCAAAACTTGTATCCCCCCTCCCATAATATTGTTGTAATAGCTTAGATTTACTTTACGCAATTTATCGTATTATATGCATGTTTAGTAAAATTAGGGTTTGTATGATAAGACGAAAATCAAACTAATAGCAAGACCTAATGCAAGACAAAAATGCATGAAAAATGACAACAAATTGCACACAAGCACCTCTAGGGTTTCACCCACTTGGTTGCCTGAAAACATGGTCATGGTATGCATGCTAGGTATCTTGGCAAAACAAAATAAAACAAAAGATCATAGTCCCTCAATGACGCTATCAAAAGGTTGCCTAAACAAAGATGATCTTAGTCCCTAAAAACTTGCTAAGATACTTGGCACCATTGCTATCATGGTCATACGATGACCCACGCCCGTCCCATTTAACATCCAAAGATAGGGTTGTCTACTAAAACAATAGTAGGTCAACAATATCAAAGGAATAAAAATGTACAAGAAAGACTTTTGAGTAGGTAGATAGCTTCTAGTTACTTGATCAATTTGCAAACAATGCTTGCTATTTTCAAACAAACACACACACATTTCAAAACATTTCCAAACAACTTTCAAAACATTGAAACATTTTTCAAAAGACAAAACATCTTTGTATACATTCTTACGAACGAGAATCATTACAAAGATTGCCCAAACAAAGGCCTCTTTTCAAAATACTTTCAAAACCACACAAAGCACAATTTCAAACAATTGAAAAAGCAAAGCAAGTGATCTAAACAAGTAACTAAGAGCCCATGGAAAACCATGGATGAAAATGATGCTAGCACCTTCCCTTTTCATAATCTACCCCCCGAACTCAAGAAAATATCTCAAAGGTCTTTCCTGTGCTTTTTTACCTTTTCTTTTGGATAAAATAAAAGTCGGTGGCGACTCTTGCTAAACCGCAACATTTGCAAACACAAACGCAAAACCTCAAGTCAGTTCTCCCACCGCATCACAGAACTGGCGACTCTGCTGGGGACCTAAAAGTGGGGTTACCTTAGGGTTTTAGATCACATTTACATGCTTATCTTGCTTGACTTGTTTGCTTTACACTTTTTGTCCTATTGTTTGGGTTTGAATCCTCTACCCGGATTTGGGAAACATTCATCGGTAAATAGCAATACATTGTGGAAACTGTGCGGGGTATACCAACATGGTCTAAGCAATAGCTATATTAGTGCGACATATTTGTGGGTACCGGTAGCCTTTGAGTCAATCAAAGAGAATACGGGGCCGCTGAGTGATGTCATGAAGCACTAATGGACTTTTAGAACCTTTACTTGACCTACTTGGCCTTTTAGGATGTAGTGAGATGACCGGATTTGGTGCAGTCCGAAGTTGGTAGATACTCCATACTACACTCATTGAGGGTTGGTTCCTTGGAATATTTCGGTCGCCAGTAGAGAGGCTGAATTGAAACAATGAACAAGGAAACAATCCAGTGATATTGAGCTCCTTAGAACCCGGTTACTATTTCTAGGACAGGTTGAGCCAACTAAACTTCAAGAGGATACTTACCTATGAAACCCCATGCAAGCCTAAACTAGGAACTTGTTGATTTGCTTGTACATATATACTTGTGCATAACATCATGGACATCATGAAGTATCATATGAACCCACTAACCATTTCAAGGATTTTTGGAGATTCATCTTTGTTCCTGTTTTGTAGGTTATGGATTCACTTCGCAGGAAAACTATTCAAGTCAACCTTGTAAGAATTCCTCCACAACTCAAGGAGCTAGCTTCAAGGATTCCTGAGAATTATCCATTCACCGAGAGACATGGTCGTCTACTCAACTTGGTCACCGCCAACACTGAGGAGGATATGCTGAAAGTTCTCTTCCAGTTCTTTGACCCTTTGCATCATTGCTTCACATTTCCTGACTACCAACTTGTGCCTACTTTGGAGGAATTTTCTCAACTCTTGAGGATTCCTGTTCTCAATCAACTACCCTTCAATGGTACGGAAAGAGATCCAAAGCCAGAAGAGATTGCTCAAGCCTTACACTTGCACTCCTCTGATGTCACAACACATTGGGAAACTAGAAGTGGTATCAAAGGCTTCTTGTCAAAATTTCTGTTTGAGAAGGCCCAAAGCTGCTGGAATTCTTTGGACTTACAAGCTTTTGAGGGATTATAGCTCTTCTCATCTATGGGATGGTCTGGTTCCCTAACCCTGACCAACTTATAGATGTGAGTGCTATCAAAATCTTCATGACTCGCAACCCGGTGCCTACATTGCTTGGGGATATCCTCCACTCTTTTCACACTCGTACAATGAGGAAAAGAGGTGTTCTCATGTGTTGCACTCCTCTACTGGCAAGATGGTTTATTTCTCATCTTCCCCAATCAGTTTTGAAGAATGAGCAAGGTTTGAGGTGGTCATAACGGTTGATGACCCTTACACATTCAGATATTCATTGGTGTTCTCGGTCAAAAGAGAATGTTATCATCATTGACCGTTGTGGGGAATTCCCTAATGTCCCTTCACTTGGCATTAGGGGAGGCATCACCTACAACCCTTGCTTAGCTCTGAGATAGTTTGGTTATGCCCGAAGGGATGGCCCCCATGACATGTTGATTCCAGACTTGGTTTTTGACTTCGACAATGAAAATTAAGGACTCCGACAAAGGTTCATCCGAGCTTGGAGGATGCCCAACAAGGTGGACAGTAAGACCTCGGGACACAAGAATTCCATCCCTCTTGAGCCTTACCTCAAGTGGGTACGAACCCGCCCCCAAAGTATTATGATGCCTTACCCCTCCATTATCCCAATGATTATAGAGCCTGTTATGGAAGGAGAGGTTCCATACACCCTCCTACATCCTGACATGCCAACATCACTAGAAGATTTACAAAGGAGTTGGATACAACTCAAGGGAGAGCGCGACACTTTCGAAGACCAATTCTATGCAAGCGAGAAGAAGGTTTTGGAACTCACTCGTCAACTTCACGAAGAGCAGACTCTCAACACCTACATTGCACCAAAGAGGATGCACAACGTCTTTTTGCCTTAAAATTTTGTATTATTTTTCCCAAGGGGCATTGATGTACTAACAATTCTATCTTATTAATATGACGTGTGTTTCTTTTTTGTTTAAAACAAATATGAATTTCTGAATCCTTGAGAGCATTACATGAATACATATCATTCATCATATGCATAAACAGGTCTTCACACCAAGTTTCCTCATCTCTCTGCTGTTTATTTTAGCAAGATGGATATTGAACAAACGGTCAAAGACTTACAAGCTCAGAATTCACAATTTCAACAACTAATTTTGAACTTGGCTAAGGGGAAGGAGGAGATCAAGACTCTACTAGAGAAGGAAAAAGAGAAAAAGAAGAAGAAGAGAGCTGGTGTGGCTATCTTGGGCAGAAGGTTTGAAGGACAAGCCAGACGGACTTTGGAATTCCCATCAACATCTGAAGAGGGGGAAGGAAAAGGAAAAGGAATTGCAGTGCCATCTGATTCTGAAGCAGAAGAAGAAGAGGATGAGGATTATTCTGAACAACAGTACCCTCCGGCCGATGACAAATACAAGAACTTGGAAGAACGTCTAGCTGCTATGGAGATACAGGGAGTGCCTGGGCTAGACTTTGAGGAGTTAGGGTTGGTTTCTGGAATAATAATCCCTCCTAAATTTAAAGTGCCACTGTTTGCTAAGTATGATGGGGTGTCTTGCCCAAAGATGCACCTACGATCTTATGTCAGGAAAATTCAACCATATTCTTCTGACAAAGACCTGTGGGTCCACTTTTTCCAGGACAGTTTATCAGGGACGCAGCTGGATTGGTTCTACCAGTTGGAGAGGTCTGATGTGCATAATTGGGAAGATTTGGCAGACGCGTTCTATAAACAGTATCAATACAACTCCGACTTGGCACTAACCCGTACTCAGCTACAGAGTATGGCTATGGCTACCAATGAGGGTTTGAAAGACTACGCCCAAAAATGGAGGGATTTGGGCGGAAGGGTGCAACCACCTTTATCTGAAAGAGAGCTAGTGGACATGTTCTTGGGGACTCTGTCAGGTCCTTTATTTAATCACCTGATTGGAAGCTCCTCTGTAGGTTTCACTGGGTTGATTCTAACTGGCGAAAGGGTGGAAGCCGGTATTAGAAGCGAGAAAATTCAGAAAGATGCATCTACCTCTGCTGCTGTAAAAAATCCCTTCACTGGAAAGAAGGAAGTGTCTGATGTCTATGCCTAGAGAAATTAGGGAAGAACCGAAAGACATCCAACAGTGGGGGCCGTTATGATTCAGAAGTCTGCATCAGACCAGCCGAGAAATTATCAGCCAAGGAATAACCAGCAAAGGGTGGAAAGGCCTGTAAGGCAATTCACCAAGATAAACATGACTCCTGCTCAAGTCTTATCACATATCTTGAAGTTGAACCTGGCCATGCTAAAGGAGGCCCCTAAAAATCCTAACACTGCTTCTCCACATTACCATCCCAACGCCAGATGTGCTTATCATTCAGAAAGTCCAGGGCACGACACCAACAACTGTTGGGCCCTGAAGAACAAGATTCAAGATCTGATTGACACAAAGGAAGTTGAATTTGAAGCTCCTAAAAATCCGAATGTTATCTCCGCTCCAATGCCGAGGCATGGACACAATGCAAATGTTGTGGAAGAAGATCTATTTGTTTCTGCTGTGGATGAATTGTTAACTCCTCTCCTAACCATCAAGCTGAACTTGTTGAAGGCTGAGGTGTTCCCAGGTTGTGACCAAGATTGCCATGATTGCCTGTCCTCCCCATTTGACTGTCCTCTATTGAAGAAAGGAATCCAACAATTGATTAATAACAAGGAAATTTTGTTTGAGAAAGCTCCTGTCTCACCCATTCCAGTTCTAGAAGTTTCAATATAACCATATACGCCAATCCTTCCAGGGTTCCTAAAAAACCCGTTAGGATTACATCTACTCCAGTGACTACTCCGTTGAAGATAACAATTCCCAGGCCAACCCCGTACAAAACCGATAAAATGGTACCATGGAACTATGGTGGAGAAATCTACTACCATGGTGTCAAACAGATTGAACAGACCATTGAAGAAGAAAGCTCTGAGGAGGATAATCCCGACATCAGTAACATTGCCGGAGCAAGCAAAATTACTCGTAGTGGGAGAATCTTTTCTCCAGAGATTGCTCCTCCAACAGCAGTCTTTGGACCCGCGGCCATTCCGAAGATTACACTTATACCAGTAACTTTACCTGCAAGTGTACCCGCCAACAATAACAATACAATTCCCATCCCTGTTTCCGCTGCCGAGAAAAAAGGAAAGAATGTTCAAGAGGAGCCTGTCTTAATGAAGGCTCAATCACTTGTTATTCCTGAGACATCCCAGAAAGAGATGGAAGAAATTCTGAGGATTATTAAGAAAAGTGATGTTGATGTTGTTGAACAACTGGGGCATACCCCCTCCAAAATATCTCTGTTAGCCCTGTTGCTGTGCTCTGAGGCACATGCTAAAGCTTTGGTCAAGTTTTTGAAGATGGCCCACGTGCCACAAGAAACCTCCGCTGATCAATTCCAGGAATGTGTGGCTAGTTTAACAGCTAACAATGGTCTAGGATTCTCCGATGTAGATTTAACTTCGAAAGGGAGAAAACATAATGATGTTTTGCATGTCTCGGTGGAATGCAGAGGGACAACCCTAGCACACTTCCTGGTAGACACTGGTTCGTCTTTAAACGTCTTGCCGAAGAAAGCCTTGGATAGACTAGATTGTGAAGGCCTAACCCTGAAACCCAACAATATAATTGTCAGAGCCTTTGATGGTTCTAAGAGGATGGTCCATGGAGAGGTGGACATCCCGATAAAGGTGGGTACCCAGATGTTCAATTCAACATTCTACGTGATGGACATTCGTCCTTCCTATTCTTGCCTGTTGGGAAGACCTTGGATCCACCATGCTGGAGCTGTCACTTCTACTCTGCATCAAATGCTCAATTACCCTGTCCAGGGGAAAATTATAACTATTCATGGCGAAGAGGAATACATGATCAATCATCTTAATTCTTTCTGTTATGTAGAATTGGATGGCGAATTCATCGAAACTCCTTTCCAGCATTTTGAGGAGGTCGCTCAGGAGATAGCGGCAACCAAGACAGTGTCCTCTGTACCAACGATTACCAGACCTTCACCTCAGATGTCATCTCTCAAGGATGCTAGGGCAGTTGTGGAAGAAGGCGGATCCACTATCTGGGGGAAACTTCCCGACTTTCCTTTCAAATCAGACAAATTCGGCCTAGGATTTACTTCGACTGGACAGAAGGCCGTGCGCCGCTCCCGTGCTGGAGGGCCACCTGTGAAGATCAGCCACCGAGGGGTTAATGCGCTAGAGGACAGTGAAGAAGAGGGCAACTTAGAAGATTGGATTTTCCCTACTGTCGGTGGAGGACTGTGCAATTGGGAAGCAAAACACTTTGTTCTGATTACTTTCATAAATCAGTAATTTATCTTTTCCATTTATGTTGGACTGTAATAATTCACAACCAAGCTATAACCTTCCATTCCGGAACCCATGGGTAACGATACTGCTATAACCTTCAGTGACTCTGAAGATCTGATCAACCAAGCTGAATACGAAGGTGGTGAAGATTGTGAGGTGCCAGGGGAATTGGCCAGACTATTACAACAAGAGGAAAGAGTATTTCAGCCTCATGAAGAGCAGTTGGATATAATCAACTTGGGAACTGGGGATGACAAAAAGGAAATCAAGATAGGTGCCAATCTAGAGCCGAGTGTCAAGGAATGCCTAATTCAACTGTTGCATGATTATGTTGAGATCTTCGCCTGGTCATACGAAGACATGCCGGGACTTGATACAGACATTGTGGTTCACCATCTACCCACAAGAGAAGACTGTCCACCAGTGAAACAAAGGGTCCGCCACATGAGACCTAACATGTCCGAGAAGATCAAAGCAGAAGTTATGAAGCAGTTCAATGCTGGATTTCTGGCTGTTACTTCCTATCCACAATGGGTTGCTAACATTGTGCCCGTGCCAAAGAAGGACGGCAAAGTGAGAATGTGCGTGGATTACAGAGACTTAAACAGGGCCAGACCTAAAGATGACTTTCCACTTCCGCACATCGACATCCTGGTTGACAACACAGCTCAGCACAAAGTATTTTCTTTCATGGACGGATTCTCAGGCTATAACCAGATCAAAATGGCACCTGAGGACATGGAGAAGACTACTTTTGTTACACAGTAGGGTACGTTCTGCTATAAAGTGATGCCATTCGGACTGAAGAATTCTGGGGAAACCTATCAACGCGCCATGGTAGCTTTGTTTCATGATATGATACATCATGAGATAGAGGTCTACGTAGATGACATGATAGCTCAATCACAAACTGAAGAAGAACACCTTGATCATTTGCAAAAGCTGTTTGTCAGGTTGAAGGAGTATTTAAAAGAATAAATTGTTTTGTAACAACGTTTGAAATTGGAAAAATCTTGAATTGTAGCATGAAATATTTTGGTGTCAATTGAAATTCTTTATCAACAACAACTTTTAATTTTGCATCCTAATTGATTTTTGAAATGCCCAATCAAAATATTTGAAGTAAAATGTTCCAGTCTGGTAACTTAAATTCCAAGTAATCCCAACAATTCTGTAACTGCATTTCAAACAAACACACACTGTATATTCCATTTTCTAACCAAGCAAATGTTTTAAAAGACGCAAATCATCTGGTTAACCTGGATCAAACAATCATGGGTGTCCTACATGACAGTCTTAATCTCTTGTCCCAAACAAACCATGCTCTGAGAACAAACACTGTCTTTTCAGTAAACTTGAGAAAGCATGAAGACCTGTGAAAACCAATTGAATTTCTGAGAACTCATTTTCTTCTGAGGATTGAAAGGAAAACCCTAATTGCTGGTTTACTGCCACAGAAGAGAATCTGTTTGGCCGATTTCTGAACCAACTTGAATATCCGAGAAACCCTAGGGTTGTGTCTTTTATGAAAAATGGGAGGGCAAATTTTGGGGTACAACACTATGTATGAGAGATACATGATAATGTTGACGAGTGATTTAGATTTCTTACAACTGAGTGATAGATTTGAGTATTTGATAGGGTAGATGAAATGCAAACCTGATAGTTCTCTAATCTCAGAAGAATGAATTCTTTTTTCGTTAATAGTTTTAATTCCCACATTTACCTTAAACCCATTCAAAACCAAACTCATAAATGCAAGACTTGTCAAACGAAAATTCAGTAGCACTAATCCATGTGGAGATGATATGATAAAACTAAATAAATACTTACTTTTGTTTGCCGCTTCAGCAAAATGGCACTGTTGCCCGGGATTGGTGTTTTTTATTGAATTGCATTGTGATAGTTTCTTTGTTTTTGAGTTTTGTAGATATTGTATATATTGTCTATTTTGACTTGTTGATATTGATACTTGTATATGTTTACCATAATTGTGGATCTTACATGTTTTGTATACTTGTAAATTTAGTATATATGTTTGTTTCTCTTCATGTTTGCTAAGGTGTTTGGTTAGGCTTTGCCATTGGTGAGAACTAACCGTGTATAGAGGCAACTTGAAGAAGTGTGTATAAATAACAAGTGTCAAGCTTACGACGTAAAATAAACATGTTTTAATTGTTTTAAGTTTCTTTATTGTTTTCATTGTATTAGTATAAGTAGTATGGTGAACATTGGGTGAATAAATTGAAATCAGACCAGTTCTAAATTTCTCAATCTTCACTTTTCAATCTTGTTTATCCACTTTCACCCGGTCTTTTAGTTTTTTGTAGTAATTTGTGTTAATGTGTTAATTTTTGTTGTATAAAATCTTGTTGCGTTTATTTTGAGGACATTTGTTGGTTGTAAATATTGTAAGTTCTGTAAATTGAGTAGTGAAGGTCTAGTGGAGGTTGGCAGGAAAATGTAGTTGTTGTTCTACTTTTATGCATTTTTCTGCTACTGCTAAGCACGGTCTAGCCCGCTTAGCGCGCTTAACTGTGATGTGTAACACACTTTTAAAATCCCACGATTTTCATGAATATTTATAATAAATAAATAAACGTAAAATAACAACAAGGATGTCACATCTTCACATAAGCATCATTTCACATATAATCTTGCTCCGTATCACGGGTTGCAAACAAACACTTAAATATAATCTTTAGTATCACAACTATTTCATTTTGAACCTCGCAGCGAAATTAATGATTCCGACACCCCTTCATAAAATAATCTCAATACCATGAAAAGTATTTCAAATGTTAATAAAATCGTCATACTTCATGTTCGTAACATCATGACCCAAAACATGGCAAAGGTCATGAATGTAACACAAAATCTCAAGATAACAAAATCATGCATGGTTCAAAAGCAATCGATCCCAACCCCGATGCTACATATCAGAGCAAGACTCTCTTTATTCAATGAAAATAAAATAAACGTACACTGAAGCTATCGTCTAAGCTTTTACGAGTTATTCGTGATCACCTGTGCGTTACCCACGTTGAGGCAACATTCAAACAGAAAGGGTGAGTAAATCATAACCATTATAAAATACTCCCTCCGGTCTCATTTATAAGAAAAAATTAACTTTTTAGATACATTAAATAAGTAATGTATTTGGACAATATATTGTCCAAATACATTACTTATTCAATGTATATAAAAAGTTAATTTTTTCTTATAAATGAGACCGGAGGGAGTACATAAGGAATAAATATAGTAGTTATGGCACAACAGCAAGAAACCACACATTGTTAAATCCTCATATTATACTCACACCATCATATACTCGTATTAAACACATCATTATATCGTCATGTCAGCACACGTCATCAAACATCGTGATTAGCATCACATTATCATTATCATGTAATCAATCATTATGCAATGTCACATATAAAGAAAATTCACTTCATTATACTCATGTATGTGGTACCAAAACTTCACTGATGACTCAGTCATCGTTATCTCCAAAGATCTCCACCAATAGGATCAGTTCTCACTTGGCTCATGTATGATGCGCAACAACATAATAAGTACAATCACGGCTAGTCAAAACATATCACCATTCATGAATTCATCACAACATCATCATATTATCATAATAAACAAAGCATCATCATAACATCATACTAAACAAAGCACCAACATAACATTATTATGATCGATGGATCTGGAACTGACTGTTTAACGCTGGTTCGCGAAATGTCGCGGAAGCAAGAGTCGCCACCGTCTTTTATTTTCTCCAAATGGAAAGGACAAAAGCACAGAAAAATTCCTTATAGAGATTGCTCTCGGTTCGGGAGGTAGATTTATAGAAAGGGAAGGTGTTAGCACCCTTTCTATCCATGGTTATCCATGGGCTCTTAGATACTTGCTCATTGTGTTTTCAAAATGGTTTGTTTGCTTTTCAACTGTGGGTTTAAAAAAGTTTCTTTGAAAATTTCAGTTCGACTCTTGTATCAGTCCTCAAGAGTGTTTGAAAAATTGCTTTTTTGAAAGCTTTTTGAAAGGTGTCGGTGTGAAAAGAGTTTTTGATTTGTTTTGAATTAGAGCAAGTATCTACGAGTCATCTACCTACCCTAAGGAATTCGTCTGTGTAAATGTCCTTAAAGTAGTGCCATCCCACCATTGAGAGGTAGGTAGCACCACCGTTGGAGGTGTTCGGGTCAATTCGAGGATTCGGGACAGTGTGGTCACCAGAGCAATAGGAAGATACCTTAGAAGCTACCCGCATGCCATGTTCATGGACATGAGGACTTACTAAAACATCCTCTACTCGACGACCACGTTTCGAGGGGCAAGGCAACAGTGAGACGTACCCTAGGGGTGGTGTGTGAATTGTGTGTCGTTTTCAATTATATTTGTCTTGTTCATGCATTGGTGATCTACGCTTTGTTTTTATTTTTGGCATTCATTCTTTCATGCAAGTTATTAACAGTTAAAAGATGCGAGAAGATAAAAGTCCTACGCTATTACAAAGGCGCGGGTCCACATCGCCAAATTAATCCAAGACCCGATTTGAATAAAATAAAAAAATGCGGAAAAATAAATATCCTAATTAATTTATTACAAGGCTTTGGAGTAATTACATGAAATTTACAAAAAGAAACAAAATAAGCGCGCGAAACGGAATTATAATCGAAAGCGAGGGCGTTGGACCCTTTTAAAGAAATTGAATTGAAATTAATAAATTAATTAAGTTTAAATAAAAAGAAAGAATTTTTTTGGAGTTTTGGTATTTATGGAGTTTAATGAGAAAATTAAATTGGAATTAAAAAAGTTAATTAACCCTAGTTCTAAATTGTTTTTAATTTATTAAAAAATATTTTTTAGTTTGACCTAATTTACATTAATTATTTACATGGCGTATTTATTTATAAAAATAATTAATATTTAATAATGGTAAAAGAAAAGAAAAAGAATAAAAGTATTTAAAACCCTAATTCTACATTTTTTAGTTTATTAAAAAAACATTAAAATTAAACCTAGAATTAAAACTAAATTAATTAATAAAATTTATTTACAAAAACATTTAAATATAATATATTTATATTTTTTGTCTTTCTGATTTTTTGTTATTTTTTATGTTGTAAAATTATTTTTTGTGAATTTATTAAAATAGTTAAAACAAAATAAAAAAAGGAATTAAAATAAAAGAAGAAATTTAGAAAGAAATATACAAACAGGGGGGTTATCTGGCCCTTTTGGAGCTATCATTGTAACAATCAAGCCCACTTCAAACAGGCCCCATTGACTTTCCACGTTCGTATGCATATGGTTGACTGAGGGTATATGGTGTACTGTCCATCCTGGCCACTAGATGGACCTTCATGGCCACTTGGCAATCCCTTGATGAGAGTGCATGGTAGACTTCTGGGCGCGTTGATCACCTGAACATGGAAATATGAAAAACATAGAGAAATAGGGGGGACCTGGGATTCGAACCCAGGTCCCAAGGCTTGCCAACACCACTTTCCACCAACTGAGCTGTTTAGCCACTTTGATATTATAATGGAAAAGAATTAATATATAAGAAAACTGCACTAATGTTGTTAACACAAAAAAAAAGTGCGCTGAAACTTGAATGGTCCAACCATGCCATGCCACGCAAGCGTCTTCTTCATTGCAAACCTGTAAAAAAATAACTAAATAGCGGGGGTTTTAAACCCCCACAAATTGAAACCTGGAAAATAGCGAATAACTCAGATGCAAATATAAATAGGGCGCGACTAGTGAGTTTGAATCATCCAGATGCACTGAGTTCAATGGTATAGGTCTTATGGCTTAATTTTTCCATATGAACAAATCCCCAATTTCAAACTTCTGCAACCCTAACGTGCTCCCATGGTGGATTCTCATACAGGCCTTAAAAACTCGATTGAATGGCATGGTTAGCTTCAGAATGATTAAATTAGTGTAAATCCAATATTAGAAATCAAAAATATGACATGAATCATGGGACACGAATATGCAAAAAGTTTGAGAAAGTTGGACTTTGTTCTACCACTTCTTGATGCGTGGGGACTGGAAAAAGATTCAGTTAGGTTCAGGGAGACCTCAACAAGCTTTTTGGATGGATTATAGGCTTTGAATCACGTCATATGAGTGTTTTCAGTTTTTGAATTTTTGACAAAAATTGCAAAGTTTGTATGAGGTCTGAGGCGCAGCTTCAAGGTCTTTAGCATTAGGGTTGGCTTCTGTTTATGTATGGGAATGTTTTAGGGTGAAAATTCAAGCCAAGAAATCAATGTTTTGATGAATCAAATATTTGATTTTTAATGAAATCTTTTTCAATCTTTTTATCATGAAACCTAGCCAATTTGCATGGAATCTTTCTTCTTTGGGCATGCACGAAATCCTTAGGCCTTGATGAGAGATTATACTGCACAAAAAGATTTGAAAACCTTATTTTAGTATTTTTCTTGTAATTAATTTTGATTAAATGAATTAAATAGATTAAATATTCAATTAATTAATTAAAAATAAGAAAATAACTCCCCTTTGGGTCAATGGGTCGTGCATAGCTTTTGGATAATGATTCTTGGAAGAAAATGTGGCCCATTAGCAATTTTGAGGCATTTGAAGCAAAGTTGACTTTTCAAAATTCCCAAAAATTTCCCAACTTCCACAAGGCATATCTTGCTCAATTTTTAAGATTTGATCATGTTCTTGGACATTTTGGAAAGGTCTTGAAGTCCTCTAACCAATGCCTTTGGTCCCATGTCATTTTGATTTACCAATCTCATGTTATGGTCTTTGACTTAAAGTGCCTTTTTGTTGACTTTTGAAAATGACCTATAATGTTGAGATTGATAACTTTTTGTGAGAGCATTTCTTGGACTTGAAGTGTGAAGAGGAGTTGTAGTAAATGTCTTTCTCTTCAAAATGATCTTTGGATGGAATTTTTCTGATGAACCATGTGGAAGTTATGCCTTGGTCAAGTTACAGTTGACTTTTTCAACTGTCCAAATATGGAAACTTTTGCATCTTGAGACTTTTTGAGCCATACCTTGAAAATCATGATCAAGAATTGATCAAATGATGTTTGTGGATTCAAAATAAGATGTTGACCAAAAATTTGAACTTTTGACTGTCAAATGACCATTTTACCCCTACAGTTGACTGCTGAGCAATTAGGGCATTTGACTGTGCAATTTTATGCTGTGAGTCTTGAAACTTGGCATATGGATGCTTGACAATGCTTATAGGCATGTGGGACTTGATTTGGACCTTGGAAACTTCAATTTCTTTGTCAGAACCAAAACCCTAGTTTTTGACTATTAGGAGGCCCTTGAACTGTGCAACCCTTGGGGAGATTTTGAACCTTTGACTTGGCAAATCTTGAAGAACATGGGAGGGCAAATTTTGGGGTACAAAAATTATCATATCATCATAATAAACAAAGCATCATTGTAATCCAACACAGGAAACCTAATTTCATCCCAACTTAAGTATTGGGAATATACTTCTTATTTCTCGTCTTATTCCATCTAATTAAATTTAATTGCATCAGCTATTTGACGCTTCAAACGACACCTCAAACCAAGGTTTAAAACTCAAGTTACAGCTCTTTGAAAAATCCTACACAACCCTTCAATTATGGACTCCATCGCCCGACGAAGCTCCTTGCTCGCCTGATGTGATACGGTGGCAGAACCGACTATTATACTGGTTTTGAGTTTGTGTTCGCAAATGTTGCGGTAAGCAAGATTCGCCACCAGCTTTTCTTTTATCCAACAAAGGAAAGAGTGAAAAGAACAGAAAAAGACCTTTCGAGATTATTTTTGAGTAAGGGGGTAGATTATGGAAAGGGAAGGTGTTAGCACCCTTTCCATCCGTATTTATCTAGGGGCTCTTAGATGCTTAGCTCATTTTTTGAAATACCTTGTGTTCTTGTGTGTTTTTGAAAAGTATTTTGAAATGCCTTAGTGAGGCAGTTTGCTTTATGATAACTCTTGTATCAGTCCTCAAGAGTGTTCATAAAGCATTTTGAAAAGGTTTTTGAAAATTATTTTGTGTAAGTGTAAAAATTTGTTTGAGCATAGCATCTAGGAACTATCTAATTTACTTGAAAGGATCGTTCTTTTCATCCTTTCCTTTAGAAAGTGCTAGCCTACTATTACTGAGTAGGTAGCTCTAGTCGTTTGGATGTTTGAGGGAAATTCGAAGGGACGTTTATAGTCACGAAGGAAACTGGGCAAGAAATCTTAGTAACTATCCTAGAGTTTTAAAATTACTTTATCGAGGCAACGTCGAGAGGGTCATCGAGGGACTAGTGATTTTTAAACCGGAGGGTAGCCACTAAAATCTCTCATGTTTTGAGAGTTATGACTATTTTTCCGAAGGCAACCAAAGTGGGAATATCCTAGAGGTGTATATGTGCAATTGTGTTGTGTTCAGTTATTTTTGTCTTTTACATTAGGTTTGCTAGTGTTTTATTTTATGTTCTTGCCATACAATCCTATTAGTCAAGCATCTAGACAGTTAATAAATTGCAGGAATTTAAAATGCAGAATTTAAAGCTACGCTATTACATGGCTTCAGGGAGGGGGATTAATTACATAGTCTAAAACTTGGGAGAGAAATAAAAAGCAGAAAATAAAGTCCTAATTTTAACTATTACAACCCATTGTCAAATACAATAATGATAAGAATAACAAATACTAAAATAATAAACGTGCACAAATCGAAAGGTCTTCTAAAAAATGAAATATTTTTGTTGTTTTATTTTGTTTCATAAAGAAAATTGAATTCAAATAAATCCTAATTCTATTAATTTTAAAATTAAGAAAATGGTTTAAATAAATATTAGTTAATTTACAAAATTAGTTTAATTAACAAACAATACTAACCTAATGTTTTTTTTGTGATTTTATTTGTTTTTACTGATTAAACAAATTAAAACAAAATTAAAAGAAGTAAATAATAAAGATAAAACAAAAATATTGTCGTACCCCAAATTTGTCCTACCTCGATGATTTTATTTTTCGAAATTAAGAAAGAAAAAATATTTAATTAAAGATGGTACAACAGTATCTGATGGTCCATCTTTATCCAAGACTAGGGAGTGTATTTTAATTCAGGAAAATGGGGTTTGTTAAATCAGAAAGACTCGTTTATCCATAGACCCATTTACGAAGCATGTTGGTCAATGGCCCATGCAAAAAGAAGGGGTATGATTACACATTACAGGCCCATTGGGGTTTCTGAAATTGGTCCATCTGTCATTTCTGTTGCTGATTTATTGTAGAAAATTTGTATGAAGTGTTTGCTGTTATCATCACTTTTTTTTAAGGAAATTCTTCTTTGCAACCGATTAAAAGAAATTTATTTCAGTTGTTACTAAAAAGGGGGTACACTGTTTTGTTAAAAATTATTTGTTTATTAAAAGTCTTGTTTTGAATTTGATACAAATTATAAGTCCATTATGTTTTAAGCCCATTAAATGTTGTTATTAAAGATGTTTGTTATTGTTTTAATTTTAAAAAAATATGTAATAAATAATATGTAAAACATGATGTTTTATTTAGTATTATTTGCTGATAATTTCTTTTATTAAAAGATATTAAATTAATTTTATTTTATTAAGGGTTCTTGTTTAGCAAAAAATTCTGTTTGGATCAAAAAATATAATACAGAGAGTAAAAAGCCCAATTTATTAGTAAAAAAGAAAGAAAGAAGAAGCATATTGGCTGTAATAAAAATATTGATGATTGGGATAAGTGGGGTAGAATCAGCACATGACCCAATTAAGATTATAACATCTACTGTTAGAATCATCCTAAATTGATACACGTTTTGGCCAACTAACATTTACTGTTAGAATCAAATCTTAAACTAACAACTGTGCTAATGTGTAGAATTTGCGTGGTTCTTGTGTTAACATACACTGTTGAAATTAAAAAATAAAATAATATTAAATTAAACCAAATCTGCATTGAATTGATATTACAAAAATCTCAGAACTACACACATTACAGAAGAATCAAATCTGGAAACAAACTAAATAAAATCTGAAAAGAAATCTCATTACAAGTTTCCAAAATCAAATCTTACAACATCTCGTTACAGTTTACAGAATCAAATCTAAGATACTGAATCGATCACATAAATCTCTAAAACCTAATCCCTAATTTATCTCATAATCCCTAAATCTATGTTGTAACACTAAAACCCTAAAAGAAAACTAACTGTATAAATACAGAAAGAAAAGTACAGAGAAGGGGGCGGAGGGTTTTTTTTACAGAATACAGAAAAGAGGGTTTTTTTACAGAAAATCGGAAAGAAGACAAATTGAAGAAGAACATAGGCCTCGTCGTGGCTGAAGGAGAAGGGAGGAGCGATTAGGGTTTCGATGTCCGAAACCCTAATCGTGTGACCTAAAGCACCGCCGCCTCACTATCTGTTACCACCGCACGTTCTATCGCGTCCACCGTCATCTTTGGTCACCGAAACCTACAAGATCGAAGGAAAAGAGGGGTTAGTATTCGAATCTCGCGCAAGAGTCCGGAAAGACGTAGAGAGGTATATCTTAACTTTTGTTTTGGTTTTTGGGTTGTGGCTCACGGTGAGGAGGAAGGTGGTTAGCGGAGCGCCGGCGCTGTTAATGGGGTGTTAGGGTTAGGGAAGATGAAGAGAAGGGTTGTGAAAGTGAAAGGATTGAGAGAGTGAGTAAGACGAAGAGGGAGTTCTGTAAAATGAAAATGAAAATGAATAAAAAACAAAACTATATTATCCGTTCATATCCTATACCCGCACGCCCATAATAACAATCATGTTCTCTCGCTTATTATCCACATGATTTTAATCAAACGGTCGTTAGGCCAAGTTTCATGATAACGTCCCTGCACCCTCACACATACAATTGACCGGACCCCTCTCCACTTTGTATTGGGCCAAGCCCGTTGATGTTCACACCCCCACTTTCAATTATTTGCTAGTTTCAAAACAATATACACCCCCTCCGCCTGAACTATTCTGGGCCCAGCCTGACTCTTTTTAACACCCCCTTTATTTTACTTATTAACGTAAATTACACCCCCCCAGATTTACTTAAAATTATTATTATTTTTTATTATTTCTTTTATATTATTTTTTATTCTTATTATCATTATTAATTATTAATTTCCTTTTTATTTATAATTATTAATATTAATTTTTATTATCATATTTTATTTATTATTATTATTATTATTTATTATATATAGATATTATAATATTAGCAAATAATTTATTTTTATTCACAAATTCATGTATTATTTTCTATACATTTGCATTAAATCTTTTTTTCAATCATGCATTAATCAAGATCTTTGCAAATAATACGATTAAAAATTACTCAAAACTATTTTCGCAATACACTAAACTAATCAACAGTCTTTTTACAAATGGGTTTCAACTAGTTTTGGCTTACTACGCACTCAGTCAAAATCTCCTCAATCACTACTCCCGACTGAGTGGGAAGTGATTCAAAATATGTTTGTAAACCCCTAAAAACACCAACCCATACGAACTATGAATTAGGACTTTGATTCCTCATAAGAGGATACGTAAGCATACGATCAAAAATCATGGTGAGTCTTGCTAATTAAAACTTAAAATCCAGTTTATCCCAAACCTAAACATAGAACTTAAGTATCCTTGTGTACAAGGTAGATGAAAGGTGCCTAACACTTTCCTTTCGTCTAATTGAGTCCGAGACCTAGAATCTCTGTATGCGAATTAGGGTTTTCTGTTAGGTTCCCTTCCCTAGGATAAAAACTAATATTGGCGACTCTTGATTAAAAAACCAGTTGCTACAAATATAAATGGGCCTAATAGAAAAATAAATAGCGGGGGTATGAAGTGAAATTCACTGGTCCCAAGTGAGAGAAGCCCAGATCTGCCCTTGGATTCAGTGGGGAGATCCCCAAGAGAGTCCATGGTGAGGTTGTATGCTCGGGGTGTTGGATTCGGATCAGATGTGTATCTGATGGCATGGATTTGATGGTATATGGTATGCATGCGTAGCCTGGAAGTATTGAATCTGCAAATATTATGTTAGAAAAATAAAAATGCAAGGCCTGGGTATCGAGCCCAGGTCCTTTCGACTGCACACATCCTTCTTCACCATCTGAGCTGGATTTAAGATTCAAAGGAATCCATTTCACGTGCCTTAGTAAAGGTATCATGTTACTTTAGACTTCACATATAACACATTAACCATCATAAACTTTATGCAGCATGAATATACAATGAAATGAATTTGAGATCTAAGGTTTGTTACCAGTGGGGTGCTTATTTTGGATTGAAGAGGCCTAAAGAGGTTGCTTCAATTCTGACAACCTTGTAGGAACTTTGGAAGTTTTATTGAGCTCTTGTGGGGCAACGTGCGTGTGTAGCAGAAATACTTTCATTTGGCAATGTGTCTGCAGCTTCGATTGGTATTCTGTGTGATGCAATCTATAAGAATGTTTCTATGGCAATGTTTTTCTTGTCTCCTTTTTATTTTCGTCCATGACAATATATCTTTAGGCCTGTATTTATAGGGGTGTGAGGGGAATGGAAATGGCAAGGGACAACCATTAACCAGGCTTTGAAGGCAAAATCATAAAAATTAAAGGATTTCAATTTGTGATGGATTCCTACCCTTTTGGGTTTTGGGATGAACCTAGACATATTTCCCTTCCTGACTCCTTCGAATGCCTCTATGCCTTGTTCTTCGATTGGCTATCAATTGCTCCTTTTGATGGCTCTGGGCTTCATTATTGTGGCTTCTTCGATTGAGCCCCTATTTGCCTTTTTCTTCTATTGGCTCTGAAAATACCCAACTCGCCCAATCAAAAAATTTATTCTGGCCATTCGAAGCTTCTTTTGTCATGAATGTAATTGTACATGAGGCTTGGGCTTGGCAATATGTAGGACTTTGGCCAGCAAGCCTCTTGAACCAAACTCAACAAAAGGCAAAAACTTGTTTCCAATAATAGTGTGTCTTTCGAATGGACCAACTTTATGTCCTTCGAAGGCACCATTTATGTGTCCTTCGAATGGACCAAATGTATGTCCTTCGAAGGCACCACTTGTATGTTTCTTAGAATGGACCTTTGGAATGTTTCTTCGAATGTACCATATTATGTGTCAAAGTGTATAAAACTGTGTGTTGAAGGGTTTTTAGAGGTGGAGTCAGAGCAGGCCTGAAGATAGACATCATTCGGTTGAAGCTTGCATGCAGATAGCCATTGCTTTGTGAATCGAAGGCAAGTTGAAGCCTTGTGGATCGAAGGCAAGTTGAAGGGGTCTTTTGCCTTGTGGATCAAAGGCAAGTTGAATGGGCCTTTTCCTAGTGGATCAAAGGTAAGTTGAAGGGGCCTTTGCCTAGTGGATCAAAGGCAAGTTGAAGGGGCCTTTTCCTATAGGACCGAAGGTGTGATACGGTGGGAAGAGAACTGACTGTTTTTGGTAATGCTGGTTTGCGTTTTGCGTTTGTTTTCGAAAAATGTCGCGGTAAGTAAGAGTCGCCACCGTCTTTTATTTTATCCAACAAGGAAAGGAAAAAAGCACAGAAAAATTCTTTTTTCGAGATGTTTCTCGGGTCCGGGGGGTAGATTATAGAAAGGGAAGGTGTTAGCACCCTTTCTATCCGTGGTTATCCACGGGCTCTTAGGTACTTGCTCAAAGTGTTTTCAAAATTTTGCTTTTCTTTGTGTTTGTGGGTTTGAAAAGAGTTTTTGTTTGAAAGGTGTAAGTGCGAAAAGTTTTGTTTTATTTTGAAAGGAGCAAGTACGTAAGAACCATCTACCTACTCGAAAAAGGAATCAATCTGTGTTGATGTCCTTTAGACAATGCTATCCCACTATTGATGAGTAGGTAGCATTGTTGTTGGAGTTTTAAGGGTCAATTCGATTAAGGGATGTGTGGTCACTAAAGCAATGTTAGGAGGCCTTAGCGGTAACCCTAATGTCTTAGATCATTTTTTCGAGGCAACCGTTTCGAGGCAACTATGATCTTTGGACAAGAGGGCGACCTCTAAAACTTCCTATACTCAATGACCCCGTTCGAAGGCAACCAAGTGAGGTGTACCCTAAGAGTGCGCATGTGCGAGTGTGTTGTTTCAGTTAATTTTATCTTTGTACATGTCATGGGTGAGCTATGTTGATTTTAAGTTCATACATTCGATCTTGTCATGCATTCCCTATTATCAAACATCTAACAGTCAATAATTTGCTGAAAATAAATTGCGGAAATTAAATCTAAACTATTACAAGGCGTCGGGTATTTACATCGCCAAAAACAACCCTTGAAATTAAATTGCGGAAAATAAAAGAAAGCGATAAAATAATTAAAGTCCTATTTAAGCTATTACATTCCGGAAGCAAGTACAATAATATGAAAATATGGATCGCGTGCGAGAAAAATTAAATCGGGTGCATCTTTTAGGGTTTTGACCCTTTTTGAAAAGGAAGCATTTTTTTGGTTTATTTTTGAATTAAAAGGAATTAAATCTAAATTAACAATTAAATTAATTAATTAATTAAAATATTTTTGGATTTTTGGATATTTAGAGAAATAAGATAAATTGATTTAAAGTTAGTAAAAACCTAATTTTCTACATTAATTTTAATTATTTGCAAAAGTATTAAAAGTTAACCCTAATTAAAACTAAGTTAATTAATTAATATTTATTTAAAAATAAAAGTGATGAATTTAATTTTAATAAATAAAATATATTTTTGTGTTTTTGATTTTATTAGGAAAAATTCTAATTGGTTAGTGATAATAAAATAATTAATAAAACAATATAAATAAATGAAATAAAAAGAGAATAGAAATAATCAAGGGGGGTGTGGGACTGATTTGGATGTGAGATCAGCAATTTTTGTTGCCCAATAGTTGCAAGCTTGGCTGACTTTTTGCACTTCCATGTGACACGTTGACTGGAGCGTATGATAGGCCTTCCATTCTGGCCACCAGATTTGCCCTGGAGGCCATCTGGCACGTTGAGATCTGAAGGCATATGGTGGACCACAATTCATGAGGCATGCTGGAACATCTGGAAGAAAAATACAAGAAATATGTTGGGGACCTGGGATTCGAACCCAGGTCCCATGAGTCACTGAACAAATGCACTTACCACCACGCCATTGCTTTTTAATTGTTAGTGGAATACACACTAATTATTATATTGGAAACACATTCATATACCTGAACAAAAAAATAAAAAGCGTGAATAATTTGAATGGACGTATGGGATGGGGATACGTCTTCGTCCCTGTCCTTGGAATTACACAGGAATTACCTGCGGATTCGTATCCGCAGCAAAAAACGTAGGTTGAACCTAAAACCAAATCCAGGCCATGAAAATTCAATATAAAGCCATGGTCTCGTTCGTCTCTCCCTCCTGAATTCATCCATGTCCATTATTTGCCTCAATTTTGCCTGAAACTCAAACGCCTAAAAACAAGAACCAAAAACCCTAGTTTCGGGTATGGCATTACAGGCTACAAAAATACAATTGAATATTGCAGACAGTTTGGAAATCATACAAAGATCAAGAATATGTCCATGGTTTGTCAAAAAAATGCAAGAATGAGAGATTTCGATTTCAGGTGCAGGGCGGTTTCCAGGGATACTTATAGGGAGATTGGGGATGTTTCAGAGCTTGATTTTGATTGCTTAGACTCAATGGATGTCCAGCAAGAGGTCTACATGGAGATTTGACCTTGAATCTGCCTCTAGAATGTATTTCAGTTTCAAGCTTTTTCAAGCTTTTTCAAGTTTTTGCTTTTGTGATTTGGCAGCCTCTAGGTCCTGAACTCGTATGCTTTGTGTTGTATATGTAACATGGAATCAATTAGGTCAAGTTTTGGGCTTTGAATCCTTAGGCATTGATGATTAGAGATATGATATGATCCTCCATTAAAAAGCTTTCAATTTCATTCCAAATCCAATATTTTGTGCATGATATAGCTTGATACGAGTTTGATTGTGTACATGATGATATTTAAGACCTGTATCAATCAAAAAGATACCAAGTTATCAAGATTTGGATTTTATTTGGATTTAAATTGATTAAAACTGAATTAATTCAATAAAAATCAAATAAAATAGAAAGATTAATAATTGGACACGAGACTGAAGATAGAACACGTGTGTAGTGTCACAAGATCAAATCAAGTGGAAAAAAGTGGGCCCATTTGACAAAATTTGATGTTTTGGGGATAGTTGACTTTTGGCAATTTTGGAAAAATGCCCAACTTCAACAATGCATAACTTCTTCAATTTTGAACTTTTTGAGGTGTTCTTTGACTTTTTAGAAACCTTTAGATGTCCTATAACCAACCTTTTTGTTCTCATCTCAGTTTGATATTCCATGCTCAAGTTATAAGCTTTGGCAAATAAGGTGTTTTTGTTGACTTTCAAAAATGACCTATAATGTCCAAATTTGTAACTTTTTGTGAGTGCATTTCTTGATCTTGGGGTGTGAAGATGGACTGTAGGAAATTTCATCCTATTCAAAATGAGATTTAGATGGGTCATTTCGCATAAAGTATGAGAAAGTTATACTTGGTCAAAGTTGAGTTGACTTTTCCCACAAAACCCTAATTTAGCAACTTTTGAGTCTTGATGAATTTTGAGCAATCCTTGATGAATCATGATCAACCCTTGATAAAATGATGAAATATACTTCAAAATGAGAATGTTGACAAAAAATCTTGAGGTTTGACAGTATCTAAGGCACAATTGACTTTTGCCCTAGCACAATCGATTTTTGGACCTTTTGAGCAATTGACTGGCCAAACTTTTTCTGCAAGGCTTGAAATTTGACATGGATGAACTTGAGAACATATTAGGACATTGGTTAGATCTTTAGGTCATTTGGATGCAAGGAACTTGATGCAACACAAAACCCTAATTTGAGATTGACTGCCTTAGGAGATGATTTGACTGTCCAACTCTTGAGCAACCTTGAGCAACTTGGAGATTATTCTTGCAATGTTTTGAGAAATATGGGAGGGAAAATTTTGGGGTACAACAGCTTCCCCTGTTCAATTTTCTTAAACCTGAGGATATAGATTGGCTTTCGGGCCTTTTGTGATCCGAAGGTGGAAGATGATTGAACACTAGAGTGCCCAGAAATTTGCACTCGCATGATGTAGTATCAGCCTTGTGATGTCGGGAATGGGCTTACAGATGCCATTTGGATATTGTTGATAGGTGGTCTGACCTTCAAATGGAATACGAATCAGGGAGATCTTATCAGCGAGCTGACTGAACCAGAGGAGGTCTCAGATCAACTTTAACTGGATCAGAAAAATCTTTAGGAATCGATTTAACTAGACCAGAGGAGGTCTTGTCTTCTTTGACTGGATTGGCATCATAAAAATCTTTAGGAATTGATTTAACTGGTCTTGTCTCCTTTGACTGGGTTGGCCTCAGAAAAATCTTTAGGAATCGATTTAACTGGTTTTGTCTCCTTTGACTGGGTTGGCCTCAGAAAAATCTTTAGGAATCGATTTAACTGGTTTTGTCTCTTTTGACTGGATTGGCCTCAGAAAAATATTTAGGAATCGATTTAACTGGTTTTGTCTCTTTTGACTAGATTGGCCTCAGAAAAATCTTTAGGAATCGATTTAACTGGTTTAGTCTCTTTTGACTGGTTTGGCCTCAGAAAAATATTTAGGAATCGATTTAACTGGTCTTGTCTCCTTTGACTGGGTTGGCCTCAGAAAAATCTTTAGGAATCGATTTAACTGGTTTTGTCTCTTTTGACTGGATTGGCCTCAGAAAAATCTTTAGGAATCGATTTAACTGGTTTTGTCTCTTTTGACTGGATTGGCCTCAGAAAAATCTTTAGGAATCGATTTAACTGGTTTTGTCTCTTTTGACTGGGTTGGCCTCAGAAAAATCTTTAGGAATCGATTTGACTGGACCAGAGAAGGCCTTCCTCATAGTTGAGAATTTAACTGCATCTTTCCTGAAAGGTAAAGGTCAGTCATATGCAATGCATGATATGGATCAAGAAATGATGTTCTCAACGAAAATGAGATTGTATTATATGATGCATATATGCATGTATCATGATGTATGCAAGTGTAATGTTTTAGCTGGGGAAAATAAATCCCAGATAGCTGCTGGAGAGTAGAGTTGAAATCTTCGTTTCTGCTGGGGATGACGAACGAAGGTAATTGCGAGAATAAACCTGCAGGAGAGGATAACTCCGCTGGGTAATAAATTGATGAGGAGATTACTCTGAGGGGAATTACTCTGTGGGGAAGAGATGTTCTGCTGAAGATTCCACTGATAAACTCCGTTGGGGATGGACTATCGTTGCTGGTGATACTGAATCTGTTAAGGATTGAATTCCTGTTTGTGAAAGGAAAGAACTTCGCTGGGGATGATCTTTCAGTCGCGACTTGCTAGGGATAACCCTGTTAGACTCTTGTGAGGATAACCCTCTGAATTTGGCTGGGGAGATTTATTTTGTACTCCGCTGGGGGTAAACTTCCAGAGTCTATTGGGGATGATGATTCAACTCCATCGGGGAAGCTTTTTTCAGACTGCACTGGGGAAATATTGACTCCACTGGGAGTATTCTTGTACTCTTCCAGGGAACATTCTTATACTCCGTTGGGGAATATTAAGACTGTCGGGGATACTCTTATACTTGCCGGGGAATATTCTTATACTCCGCTGGGGAATACCAAGACCCTTTTAGTGCTGATGGTAGACTAACTCTGCTTAGGGAGAATATTGCTGATTCGTTCGTAGTTGCAAGTCTCAGCTGGGGAGAGCTACCATTACTGTCTTACTCTACGGGGGGTGAAGGTATCTTAGCCGTATTCTTCAGCCAAATTTGCCTTGTACCTGGTGGACAGAGCAACTATACAGCTTGAACACTTCTTATTGCCCATGTTTCTGATGTTACCAATAATTCATCTTTTCGTTTCGCATGTTAAATATTTATGAGCAGCCATTAATGTCAAATGCATACATCAAAAATGAACATTGGACGTTCTTTGCAAAACAAAACAGATAAAGGAAAAAAAATTGAAATTTGTCTGAAAATGAATTTGTATTTATTTCGAAGTTTGGCCTGTAAATAGGCGTTTTTGTACAAGAGGCTGACGTCCTAGTAAGAGAACGCCGCTGAACAAATATAATTTATACAATTTATGAAAAGAAAACAAAACAACTATGTGAATGATCCCACTGGGTTCCAACTCTGCTATTGCCTTTATGTCCTCGAGCATCTTATCACTTTGCTACTTGGTTAAAGGTAGATCAGATTGATCAGTGTCGTCTGAGCTTGATAGTTGATACCGAAGTCTGGATGCAAGGTGATCCAATGAGACATAGTGTTATGTTTTGATCCCTAATTTTTGCATGGACCACCCTTTCGGGTTTTCAGTCCACCGGGATACCCTTTTTTGCCCAAGCCGCCTTTTCAGGTTTTCGACTTGCCGGGTGTACAACTTTTTTCATTTTCATCCCTTATTTTTGCCCGAACCCTTTTGGTTCGCCGGGAAGCCCTTATTTTTTCCTAGGCCAGTCAACCTAGCGGGTCTTTGATTATGCGTAGTATCTTTTCACTATGTCTGTATTGACGGGGTGAGGAAGGTCGTCACCATCCATGGTGGTTAGAATCATAGCTCCTCCTGAGAAAATGTTCTTAACCACAAATGGCCCTTCGTAAGTAGGGGTCCATTTTCCCCTGGGATCACCTTGAGGTAGAATTTGCGCTTGATTACCAGGTCCCCAACTTGATACTCTTGTCGTCTAACTTTCTTGTTAAATGCCTTGATCATCCGTTTTTGGTACGTCTGACCATGACAAATAGCAGTAAGTCTCTTTTCGTTGATTAAGTTCAGCTGATCAAGTTGGATTTGAATCCAGTCATCTTCGCTCAAACCTGCATCCTTCATGATTCGAAGAGAGGGTATATGAACTTCAATGGGCAAGACTGCCTCCATACCATATACCAAGAAATTGTGTGTTTCCCCTGTTAACGTTCGCGCTGAGGTACGGTACCCATGAAGAGAAAATGGTAACATCTCGTGCCAGTCTTTGTATGTCACTGTCATCTTCTGCACAATCTTCTTAATGTTCTTATTAGCCGCTTCGACAGCCCCATTCATCTTCGGCCGGTAGGGAGAAGAGTTATGATGTTGTATCTTGAATTGCTCGCAGAGCTCAGTGATCATCTTGTTGTTGAGATTGGTACCATTGTCTGTAATGATCCTCTCTGGTACACCGTATCGATAGATCAGATTGTGCCGAATGAACCGCGCCACGACGTTCTTGGTTACAGTAGCAAATGAAGCTGCTTCAACCCACTTTGTAAAGTAATCAATCGCTACCAGGATGAAACGATGCCCATTGGATGCCATAGGTCTGATCTCGCCGATCATATCAATGCCCCACATTGCAAAAGGCCAAGGTGCCGTCAAGATGTTCGCATATTTTTTTGGTATCAACAAGGGTGGTATGAGCCAACATGTACTGTCTCGGCCGATGAGCAGCCCATGCCAAAGCGTAGCAAGTTCTCTCGAGCAGTGAGTATTGGGTCTCACAGTCGGTAAACTTTTTGCTAAAGCAGTAAATAGCATGCTCTTTTCGGCCAGACTCGTCATGCTGCCCCAACACACCTCTTTGTATTATGAGATCAACGGTCTTCTTGCAATCGGAGGCATCAGAATTGGTGGCTTGGAGGTAGTATGACCCTCTCTTCTTGGAGTAGTAGTCTAACAAACTCAACAGACACTTCACAATCATTTTCACCTTCGTCTTCGACTAAGTTGATCGGATTTTTGAAGTCATAACTGGCAGTAGCAGAGTCGTTATCAATGGAATCCAAAGTGGATTTGGATCATGATATATGAGTGTGTGTAAAACAGCTGTTTTGCAATATATAATAAAAGAAAAACAAGGAGCGCAAGATTTGAAATGCAAGAAATGTCCAATGCTTTTATTAATGATATATGAAAATGACACACATAAAGCCCTTACAAATGAAGCCACAGTGCTCCGGGTAAGACACCAGGCCATAAAGTTCAAAACATTGTCTATTACAAATTCAAAACAAAAAGTTTCATTACTGGATGATAACAAAAACGGGCATAGAATCCTTCACTGTCCAGTTGCTTAATCCACCATTGGCAGTCGGGTAGATCCAACTGTCGATATCAAACTCTTCATCATCGTCATCCCTGATAGCATTCATCCCTGCATCTTGTTTAGGCTTCTCTGGTGCTCCGAACTCGATCTCTTTCGCATCGATCAAGTCTTGTACCTTGTTCTTCAAAACCCAACAATCATCTGTATTATGCCCCGAGCTATCAGAATGATAAGCACAGCGGGCATTAGGGTTATACTTCGGTGATGTTGTATTTGGATTCTTCGGGGCTTCCTTTAGAATCACCAGATTGGTCTTCAGCAACTGCGGCAGAATCTGAGATAAGGTCATGTTGAGACGGGTGAATTTCCTTCTAGGTCTCTCGTCCTTTTGTTGATTGTTGTACTGAGGAGTACCAACAGGTTTTGAAATAACAACCGCGTTAACAGCTTGGCAGTGTTCAGGTCTATCCTGTCTTCTCGCACTGTAGACAACACTGGACTCTTTCTTAAAGGGCTTATTCTTGGTGCTTGATGAGGCACCCTTTTGTATCTTACCAGCCTTAATACCAACCTCAATCCTCTCACCGGTCAAAATAAGCTCTGTAAACCCAGACGAAGAGCTTCCAATTAAGTGGTTGAAAAATGGACCGGACAAGGTCCCCAGAAACATGTCAACTAGCTCCCGATCAGCCAAGGGTGGTTGTACTCTTCCGGCGAGGTCCCTCCACTTCTGAGTATAATCTTTAAATCCTTCACCCATTCCCATTGACATACCCTGGAGTTGGGTACGCGTAGGAGCAAGGTCGGAGTTGTACTGGTACTGCCTGTAGAAAGCAGTGACCAAATCTTCCCAACTATGGATACTGGCCCCGTCCAACTGGTAGAACCACTCAAGCTGAGTCCCTGAGAGATTGTCCTGAAAGAAGTGGATCCATAGGTTCTTATCAGTGGTGTATGGCTGAATCTTCCTCACATATGATCGGAGGTGCAACTTCGGACAAGAAACTCCGTCATACTTAGCAAAGGCTGGTGCCTTGAATTTGTGGGGAATCACCACCCCAGATGATAAACCTAGATCACCAAAGTCCAGACCAGGCACTTTCTGAACTTCCATAACACTCAACCGGTCTTCCAGTTACTTGTATCTATCCTCAGCAGGAGGATACTGTTCTTCATCGAAATCCGTCTCGTTGTCGGAGACCACAGGGCTAGGAGCCCTCCTTTCCTCTTGACTATCTTTCCCTCCAGATGAGGTGGTCAGATCAACTTCATTCTGTAGCCTGTTTCCAAACCTGTGCCCTGTGTTAAACAGGATTATCCTCTTCTTCTTCTTCTTCTTCTTCTTCTTCTTCTCTTTCAGAATCAGGGTCTTCAGGTCTTGCTGACCCTTAGCTAGATTCATGAACAACTCTTGAAATTGGGCATTCTGGGCCTGGAGGGCCTTGATGGCTTGCTCAGTTGAAGGTTCAGCAGACATGATGAGTGCTGAAATAAACAACGAAGAAGATAAGAGCCCTGTAATGGGTACCTGTTATGAAGTGCATGGGATGAAATGCGTATGATTATGATTTCAAAGACAATCAAGAGATTCAAACTTGCAAACAAGAAAGGAAACACTCTTTATTAGAAAAGCTTTGGAGTTCAAATTGTTCAACTGATGCCCTCAGGGCATTACAAGAATGGAAATATTGAAAGGTAAATAAAAACTGGAAAGGAAATGATCAAAGGCCAATCAACGCTCCCATGGTCTCTTCTTATCAGTGCGGACATAGTCATTAAGAATCTGCTCGTTCTCCAACTGCCTAGTCAACCTCTGGATCTTTTACTCTTGCTCGTTGAACTTCTCTCGGTAAGAATCTCGTTCTTCCCTTAGTTTCATCCAAGACCTTTTAAGTGCCCCAATGTCAGTGGGCATATGAGGATGGAGGATGGTTGGAAGAACCCCTTTTTCATTAGCAATTTCAACAATGATAGGCCGGACAACTTCATATGGCATACCCAACTTTTGGGCATGGGTACGGACCCATCTGAGATATGGCTCCATCGGCAGAGAAGTCTATGGGCCCAGCTCGTGTGGATCAGATTGGTGAACTCTATCCCAAGCCCTTATGAATCTGCGACGTTGCTCGTCGCTATCCCATTGAAAATCAAAGATGATACTAGGCATTAGCATCTCATGAGGTCCTTCTCTTCTGGCTTTCCCGAACTGACGTAGAGCTAAGCATGGGTTGTAAGAAATTCCTCCATGGGTTCCTAATAGTGGAACGTTAGGGTACTCCCCACAGTGATCAATGATAGTCACATCATCCATACCCTTGAGAGTCCAAATGATGTCATTATGAGAGAGAGACATCACCCTATAAGCCCAACACATGCCTTCTTTGTTCTTCAGCACTGACTTGGGAAGGTGCGAAATAAACCACCTTGCCAATAAGGGAGCACAGCATATCAAGGTTCCCCACTTTCGGGCAGTACGAGCATAGAGTTGATGAAGAATGTCACCCAAGAGAGTGGGTACCGGATTCCTAGAGATGAAGATCTTTATCGCATTCACATCAATAAAGGAGTCAGAGTTTGGAAACAATACCAATCCATATATCAATAGAGTCAGAATATCCTCGAACGCCTTGAAGTCTAGACTATCCCAGAAATAGTTAGCCTTACCAACCAAGAACTTAGTCAGAAAGCCCTTTGCTCCACTTCTAGTCTCCCAATTAGCCATTACTTCTTCTTAGGTCAAATGAAGGGCTGCAGCAATCTCTTCAGGCCTAAGAATCTTTTCCCAACCAGTAAACGGGGTCTGCTCCAGAACAGAGATACCGAGCAGCTCAGAGAACTCTTCCAGGGTGGGAACCAGCTGGTAGTCCTGGAAAGTAAAGCAATGGTACAACGGATCATAGAATTGGACCAAAACACTCATCATCTGCTCGTCCAATTTAGAGGTGACCAAACTGAGAAGATAACCATGCCTCCTGAGGAAGGAAGTAGTATCAGGCATCTTTGCAACCAACTCCTTAAGCAAGGTGGGAACCTGGACAAAGTTGATTCGGATGGTATTCCTACGCATGGGCATCGTGATGACCTACAAAACAGAACAAAGATGAATCCCTCCTGTCTTTGAAATAGGTTAGTCCAATGAAAGATCTATGCAATGTTATGATGTCATGATGTCATGATAGATAGCACACCACAAGTATCCACAAATAGCAAACATGGTAAAGGCACACAAGTCACACAGAGAGCCCTTAGATTTCAGGCTGGTAAGGAGTTTAGGCACTACCCTCTTTCAGTTCAGTTGGTTTAAACCTGTCCTAAAAATAGTAACCGGGTTCTAGAGGATCTCAATATCACTGACTACCCTCAATTGGTCATAATTCCAGTTTATCAACCTTTTCTTGCGGCCGAAATCATCGCGAGAGTTTAGTCTCAATGAGTGTAGCATACTGCTACTGTTCTATGGCCAAGTTGGTCAATTTAAAGGTTCTAAGGTCAGTTGGTGCTTAATGACCCCTTAGAAGACCCATATTCTCCTCGTTCCAACACAAGGGATATCGGTACAGACTAAAGTGCCACACCAACGTAGCTACTGCTTCAACCGTGTCGGTCTATGCCGTACAGTGCCTTCACAGTTTATTGCTACTTACCTAAAGGGTATCCCCAGATCCGGGTTAGGATCTATAGTACTCCGATACAAGCCCACAAATATAAATCATACAAAGCATATAATTGAAAACACAATGATCTAATCCTAAGGTACACCCCACTTATTAGATATCCCCAGCAGAGTCGCCAGTTCTGTGATACGGTGGGAAGAGAACTGACTATTTTTGGTAATGCTGGTTTGCGTTTTGCGTTTCTTTTCGCAAAATGTCGCGGTAAGCAAGAGTCGCCACCGTCTTTTATTTTATCCAACAAGGAAAGGAAAAAAGCACAGAAAAATTCCTTTTTCGAGATGTTTCTCGGGTTCGGGGGGTAGATTATAGAAAGGGAAGGTGTTAGCACCCTTTCTATCCGTGGTTATCCACGGGCTCTTAGGTACTTGCTCAAAGTGTTTTCAAAATTTTGCTTTTCGTTGTGTTTGTGGGTTTGAAAAGAGTTTTTGTTTGAAAGGTGTAAGTGCGAAAAGTTTTGTTTTGTTTTGAAAGGAGAAAGTACTTAAGAACCATCTACCTACTCAAAAAAGGAATCAATCTGTGCTGATGTCCTTTAGACAATGCTATCCCACTATTGATGAGTAGGTAGCATCGTCGTTGGAGTTTTAAGGGTCAATTTGATTAAGGGACGTGTGGTCACTAAAGCAATGTTAGGAGGCCTTAGCGGTAACCCTAATGTCTTAGATCATTTTTCGGAGGCAACCGTTTCGAGGCAACTATGATATTTGGACAAGAGGGCGACCTCTAAAACTTCCTATACTCAATGACCCCGTTCGAAGGAAACCAAGTGAGGTGTACCCTAAGAGTGTGCATGCGCGAGTGTGTTGTTTCGGTTAATTTTATCTTTGTACATGTCATGGGTGAGCTATGTTGATTTTAAGTTCATACATTCGATCTTGTCATGCATTCCCTATTATCAAACATCTAACAGTCAATAATTTGCGGAAAATAAATTGCGGAAATTAAATCTAAACTATTACAAGGCATCGGGTATTTACATCGCCAAAAACAACCCTTGAAATTAAATTGCGGAAAATAAAAGAAAGCGATAAAATAATTAAAGTCCTATTTAAGCTATTACATTCCGGAAGCAAGTACAATAATATGAAAATATGGATCGCGTGCAAGAAAAATTAAATTGGGTGCATCTTTTAGGGTTTTGACCCTTTTTGAAAAGGAAGCATTTTTTGGTTTATTTTTGAATTAAAAGGAATTAAATCTAAATTAACAATTAAATTAATTAATTAATTAAAATATTTTTGGATTTTTGGATATTTAGAGAAATAAGATAAATTGATTTAAAGTTAGTAAAAACCTAATTTTCTACATTAATTTTAATTATTTGCAAAAGTATTAAAAGTTAACCCTAATTAAAACTAAGTTAATTAATTAATATTTATTTAAAAATAAAAGTGATGAATTTAATTTTAATAAATAAAATATATTTTTGTGTTTTTGATTTTATTAGGAAAAATTCTAATTGGTTAGTGATAATAAAATAATTAATAAAACAATATAAATAAATGAAATAAAAAGAGAATATAAATAACCAAGGGGGGTGTGGGCCTGATTTGGATGTGAGATCAACAATTTTTGTGGCCCAATAGTTGCAAGCCTGGCTGACTTTTTTCACTTCCATGTGACACGTTGACTGGAGCGTATGATAGGCCTTCCATTCCTGGCCACCAGATTTGGCCTGGAGGCCATCTGGCACGTTGAGATCTGAAGGCATATGGTGGACCACAGTTCATGAGGCACGCTGGAACATCTGTAAGAAAAATACAAGAAATATGTTGGGGACCTGGGATTCGAACCCAGGTCCCATGAGTCACTGAACAAATGCACTTACCACCACGCCATTGCTTTTTAATTGTTAGTGGAATACACACTAATTATTATATTGGAAACACATTCATATGCCTGAACAAAAAAATAAAAAGCGCGAATAATTTGAATGGACATATGGGATGGGGACACGTCTTCGTCCCTGTCCTTGGAATTACCTGCAGATTCGTATCCGCAGCAAAAAACGTAGGTTGAACCTAAAACCAAATCCAAGCCATGAAAATTCAATCTAAAGCCATGGTCTCGTTCGTCTCTCCCTCCTGAATTCATCCATGTCCATTATTTGCCTTAATTTTGTCTGAAACTCAAACGCCTAAAAACAAGAACCAAAAACCCTAGTTTCGGGTATGGCATTACAGGCTACAAAAATACAATTGAATATTGCAGACAGTTTGGAAATCATACAAAAATCAAGAATATGTCCATGGTTTGTCAAAAAAATGCAAGAATGAGAGATTTTGATTTCAGGTTCAGGGCGGTTTCCAGGGATACTTACAGCGCGATTGGGGATGTTTCAGAGCTTGATTTTGATTGCTTTAGACTCAATGGATGTCTAGCAAGAGGTCTACGTGGAGATTTGACCTTGAATCTTCCTCTAGAATGGATTTCAGTTTCAAGCTTTTTAAAGCTTTTTAAAGTTTTTGCTTTTGTGATTTGGCAGCCTCTAGGTCCTGAACTCGTATGCTTTGTGTTGTATATGTAACATGGAATCAATTAGGTCAAGTTTTGGGCTTTGAATCCTTAGGCATTGATGATTGGAGATATGATATGATCCTCCATTAAAAAGCTTCCAATTTCATTCCAAATCCAATATTTTGTGCATGATATAGCTTGATACGAGTTTGATTGTGTACATGATGATATTTAAGACCTGTATCAATCAAAAAGATACCAAGTTATCAAGATTTGGATTTTATTTAGATTTAAATTGATTAAAAATGAATTAATTCAATAAAAATCAAATAAAATAGAAAAATTAATAATTGGACACAAGACTGAAGATAGCAAACGTGTGTAGTGTGACAAGATCAAATCAAGTGGAAAAAAGTGGACCCATTTGACAAAATTTGATGTTTTGGGGATAGTTGACTTTTGGCAATTTTGGAAAAATGCTCAACTTCAATAATGCATAACTTCTTCAATTTTGACTTTTGGAGGTGTTCTTGTACTTTTTAGAAACCTTGGAATGTCCTCTAACCAACCCTTTTGGTCTCATCTCATTTTGATATTCCATGCTCAAGTTATAAGCTTTGGAAAAAAAGGTGTTTTTGTTGACTTTCAAAAATGACCTATAATGTCCAAATTTGTAACTTTTTGTGAGTGCATTTCTTGATCTTGGGGTGTGAATATGGATTGTATGAAATTGCACCCTCTTTAAAATAAGCTTTATATGGGTCATTTCTCATAAAGTATGAGAAAGTTATGCTTGGTCAAAGTTGAGTTGACTTTTTCTGCAAAACCCTAATTTAGCAACTTTTGAGTCTTGATGAATTTTGAGCAATCCTTGATGAATCATGATTAACCCTTGATAAAATGATGAAATATCCTTCAAAATGAGAATGTTGACAAAAAATCTTGAGGTTTGACTGTATTTGAGGCACAATTGACTTTTGCCCTAGCACAGTCGATTTTTGGACCTTTTGAGCAATTGACTGACCAAACTTTCTCTGCAAGGCTTGAAATTTGACATGGATGAACTTGAGAACATATTAGGACATTTGGGAGCTCTTGAGGTCATTTAGATGCAAGGACCTTGATGAAACACAAAACCCTAATTTGAGATTGACTGCCTTAGGAGATGATTTGACTGTCCAACTCTTGAGCAACCTTGAGCCATTTGGAGATTATTCTTTAAATGTTTTGAGAAATATGGGAGGGCAAATTTTGGGGTACAACAGAAGGAAAGTTGAAGGGGCCTTTGACTAGTGGATCGAAGGCAAGTTGAAGGGGATACACTTGTCTTGTGGATCAAAGCAGGCACGTAAGAGACCAATGCTCAATTCGAAGGTTGCATGTAGGAGGCCACTGCTTTGTGAATCAAAACAAACATGCAGGAAGCCACTGCTTTGTGAATCAAAGCAAGCTTGTAGGGGGACATATGCCCAAATGAAGCTTGTGGACCAAACCTTGATCGAAGGGGACCAAATACCCAATCGAAGCTTATGAGTCAAAGCATGATCGAAGGGGGCTAAATACCCAACCAAAGCTTATAAATCAAAGCATGGTCGAAGGAGACCAAATACCCAATCGAAGCTTATGAATCAAATCATGATCGAAGGGGACCAAATATCCAAATGAAGCTTATGAATCAAAGCAAGCTTGCTCTTCTTCGATTTGATGCTTAAGAGCCCAAAAATCCAATTGTACTTGTGCAAACTTGCCCTTTTGAAAATCCTTGTGAGAAAATGTCTTGAGAAAAAAAAGGGTAAATTTTGGGGTACAACACCTGGCGACACACCCTTCGCGTCCGCTTCGCTCGAGAAAAGTGCGAGTGACGCACTCCAGTGGCATCCTTCCTTTCTTCCCTTCACCTCCACTTGGCTCGCCCAGCGACGGCCAAGCGTGTCAACATCGCCCGACGATAATACTCCATCACCCGACGATCCTGTGTGAACAGGGTTTTCCTATTGCGATTTCTTGCATAAAACCAGTCCCAATTCTTGCAATTTATACACATTATAGATCCTAAAACATCAACTAATCATATGGCTTTCATCAAACATTAGCAATCTAATGTATTCTATATTATGGGTACAATTATTTACAATCTAAGACCATAAAACACCAATTATTTCATCAAATCATCTCATATTCATCATAACCAAAACCCACCAAAAACCTACAACTATCTAAGCCTTAAATCAATTATAATAATCAATATAAACACACCTTACCTTAATATTATTGTTAGCTTCTGATTCCTCTTCGCGTTCTACAATTTCTCTTTGCCTCTCCATGTTCTAGCTTTCTTTCTCCAAAGCGTTATTCCAATTCTTACGATCGCACATAATGATCGTTCCAAATCCCAAATCTTCCTTATACCAAACTTATCCCTTGGACTCCTAATATGGTATTCCACTATTGTCCTCATTTATTCTTCCCAAATGACTATCTTGCCCTTCTTTTCTCTACAGCACTATTCTATTTATTTAATCCAAATAATTCTAAATAATTACTATTCAATCTAAATAATTCCAACTAATTATTTAAATTCTAAACATATCTTATTATCCTATCATACACAACACAAATCATCATATTAAATACCACATTCATTTCAACATCATAGTATACCTCATATTCATCGAAACATCACAAAGCATCACAAGGACTCACATAAAAACACTATAACATCATATATATATATATATATATATATATATATATATATATATATATATATATATATATATATATATATATATATATATATATATATATATATATATATATATATATATATATATATATATATATATATATATATATATATATATATATATATATCAAATACTTCACAATGACTCATATATTTACGCTAAATTAATTAAATAAATAATTAATCTAGAATTCAGGGTATTAAATGATGCACCAGTGAATTCTTTTTGTTTCACTTACCTTTCTTTCCCCACTTCCACCAAGTATTTAGAGGTTACATAACAATAGTATAATTAATTCTTTTGTTGTTGTTTGGAATCTAATTTTGGTTCAATAGCTTGAGGTTGCATTTGGTGATTTTTCGAATTTGAGTATTTCAACTTGCGAATGTATGGTAAGAATTATTTTGAAGTTGGTATCATCCAAGGTACTTGCTTATTTCTTTATATAGCATAGAATATTTAGGAAACTTATCATTTGTACAAGTTCTATACCATTCATTCTTTTACATTACTTGTTTTTTTATTGAATCACTTTAGTTCATTTTTACCCCCAAATATGAGGAAACTTTCCATTGTTCATATATGCTGGAGGTCATAATTCTTGTTTTAACTAGATTTTATTATGTTTAATCTTTTGTTTGTGTTGATTGTATGAAAGCATGAAAAAGATTACAATATCTTCGTTTCATTTTGAGCACAACTACCTAGCTAAATAATTAATTCACCATGTGAGTGTATGAGCATTTATTAACCCCTTTGAGCATTTTTGTCAATGTCCATGTTATTTTTGAACTTGATGCTTGTCTATGAATGTTTAGTTCACCTTTTGAATGGATGTTGATTCTTTTGTTTCTTGAACCCTCAACTATGATTTTGAATGTATTCACACTTTGATGTTGGTTGAATTCAAATTGGGGAGAGCAATGTTTATTTGCTTATTGGTTGGTTGCTATGAGGTTGAAAAAAGAAAAAAGAAAAAAAATGTGAAAAAGAAATTATTAGAAAAAGAAATAAAAAATGAAAAAGCTTTGAAAAAGAAAAACAAAAAGAGTAGAATAATTGTGCTAATAAATGTGTTTGGTGTAACACTTGGGATGAAAGAAGAAGTTTGATTTGAATTTTATATTTGAAACTTTATGAGTTGATCACTCCCTTAGATTTAGGCAATTTTTCTTTTGATTAACTTAATGAATTACCCCTTGTTGGTTAACCAAGCCACATTACAACCATAAAAGCCCTTATGATTCTTGCATTTGTATGTTCAATGTGAATTTTTGGATGAATGCATAATTTAGTCTTTTATTTGCAAGATTGTTGGATGAGTGTCAAATTCTCACTTTTGTGTGTTCTTCATCTACCGATGAATTTTTTCTAGGAGTGATTCATGAATGAGCATGTATTATTTTAGATTTCTTAGCATGATTTTTGTAGTTAGGATTCGTTTCGTTCTCATGTTGTCGTTGTAGGATTGTGGTAAGTTTTGCCTTGTTTATACGTTTTTGTTTGAACCATACATTTGTTTTTGTTTTTCGAAACTTGTTGATTCATGATTATTACTTTTGATTCTTTAAGTTTGTTTGGCCTTGTTTGAGGATATACAATGATGTAAGATGGTGAGAGTTTGATAAGTGAAAATTGTAGTTATTTTTGTATGTAAGTTTTGTTGCACTTATCGATACTTATTGTTAATATTCATTGAATAAATTCCAACTTTGTACATAAATATAGAATAATTGAGTTTTTGTGTATATAATGTACCGTTTGATAGTTTTAATATCTTTTTGTAGGTATTATCGCATATTTGGAGCATCGAGGAATAAGGTATCGAAGGCACGGCTCTGGATACGCGGTTTTGGGAAGATTTTCCAAGTCAAGCCCGCTTAGCGCGTTCTATAGCGCGCTACGGCCTGTTTTTCACAATTTGGCAGAAGCTGAGTTTTTGAGCCCTCTTAGCGGGAATTAGGTGGTTTAATGTGTATATTTAGGGGAACCCCGCTTAGCATGCTGAGTCCGCTTAGTGCGTTGAGGCTGCTTAGCGTGATTTGCTGAATTTTGTTTTATAACATTCATTTCATTCATTTCTAGGTTATGGAGTATTGGAGTATTTGTTCCCAACTTCATCACCTTCATTCTTTGATAGTTTAGCTTAGAAAACAACAATGGAGCTTGCATCTGGATGATCTAGGGTCGAATTTATCAATGATTGGTGCTGACAAACTGAAAGATGTTTGGTTCCTCTTCTTCTCTTTTCTTTGTAATCTCTATTTGTTGGAGTTTGTATGTAACTTTACCTTGATTATATGTATATTTATTGCTCATGGTGTTGTATGAAACTCGTTTTACAAATAAATATTGATGATTGCTTTCTTTATTTGGGTTTGAGTTGTTGCAGACATGGACGGGTCGAATCCGTATTTAGGATGAACATCTATTACGTTCTAGATTCTAGAGATAAATTTAGGCTTAATATTCATGTGGGTATCAGAACTTAATGCCTCAGTGTTGTTTGTGTTGTGTTGAGAGATCATTGATGCAAGTAATATGGTTGTTGTCTCACTCTGTGTTAGAGATAACCTCTATGTGAGAGATATGTGATAATGTTGACGAGTGATTTAGGTTGCGCATAACTGATTGATATATTTGAGTATTGGATAGGGTTTATGAGATGCAAACCTGAGAGTTCTCTACTCTCCGAAGAATGAATTCTTTTTCAATAGGTTTAATTCCCGCATTTACCTTAAACCCATTCAATACCAAACTCATAAACGCGAGACTTCTCGAACGGCATTTCAGTAGCATTAATCCTTGTGGAGACGATATGATAAAACTAAATAAATACTTACTTTTACTTGTTACTTTACCGCTTCAATAGTCATATCATTTTCCCCTTCATCATCATCATCATCATTAGTTGGAATATTTACCTCTTCTCCAACTTTTTGATCATCAACATAATCATATGGATCACCATTATGATCATCACCACCAATAGCATCTAGATTATGCTTAGGTAACCAAACTGGATTAATATTAGACAAACTGATATTTTTATTGGGTGTAGTTTTCTCTACCTTATCAATGTCTTTAATATTTTTGTCTTCCATGAATGCTACATCGTGGCTTCAGATAAGCTTATTCCCTACAGGATCATACAACATGTAACCAAACTCATCTTGCGCATAGCCGATGCATATACATTGTTTTAACTTTGCATCCAACTTCGATATTTCATACTTTGGAATATCCGCAAAAGTCTTACAACGAAAGACTCTTAAATGACCGTACTTGACATTTTTTCCAAACCAAATCTTGTCTGGAACTTCACTGGTAAAGATAGAAATAGAAATAGTCTCAAAAGTTCATCATCAAATTTAATACCCATTCTTAACATTTGATCAAGGAGCTCTTGAAATTCACTCAAGTGGTCTGAAATAGAAGTCCCCTCATTATACTTCAAACTTATGAAGCTATTCAACAAGAACAATTTATTTTTCCCTGATTTAGATGCATAAAAGGACTCTATCTTCTCCCACAAAATTTGTGCATGTGTCTCATTATCAATATGATTATAAACATTATCTTCCATGTATTATCGAATAAAACCACATACATGTTGATGTTCAAACTCTCATTCTTCATCAGACACATAATCCAACTTTACGGAACTAAAAACTGGTAAATACAATTTATTCACAAATAGTAAGTCTTTCATCTTGTCATTCCATAAATGGTAACTAGAATCATTCAACAATACCATCTTCATCTTTGTATTTTACTCTATCATTCAAACAAATAAGATAGCCCTTAACCAAAAGCTTTGATACTAATGTTGGGTCATCATGGGGAACATCTACATTAGGTAAAGAGCAACGCATAAATGAAATAGACACCACATATTCACCCAAAACCTTAAGGTGATAGGTGTATGCTTCCGCTCACTTATAAAGTACTCAGCCTCAACTTTTCTAAGCAATGTGGGATAAACAACTCACAATTGTACACAACAATATCCCCCATCAAGTGTGAGTCCATCCACTATGCTTCCCCTCAAGCAGAAGCTCTTTCGTCCACATACACTTATACTGCCGTTGTCGGCACTACAATGGGACACGCCGCCTGACCACTACATTATCAAGAAGAATTTTGATACAAGGAGTCAGTTCCTTAATTGAATCATCGGCTTTGATACCACTCTGATGGGAAATTAAGATACATTAATAGAATAATGCGCAGTAGATATAATATTCCCCTCACTTGTAGGAACCTTGAGGATCAATAACAAATATAAGACAGGAAACCGAACAAATAAAGGCAGAAAAGAACACTGATATTTTTAACATAGAAAACCCCTCAATATGATAGTAAAAACCACGAGTAGTCCATATCAACGAAATAGTTCCACTATAATCAATTGAGGTTACAAGAGAGTCTTAAAGTGATTCACAAAATAGTGATAACAACCTCAAATCACAAAGCAAACGAACTTACAAATAAGAATATAAAAAATGAAAATTTTCCCAAATCTGCAACTTCAGTGTGAGGCTGATATCTCTCAACTCAGACCTTGTTTTGAAGATTTCAAAGGTCAAAAGTTAGATATATGTGTTGCGAACAAGCCCACCAAATTTCAACTAGATCCAACAGTGAACGGACCAGGAATCATCGTTTCAGTGAGACTGATGCAGAAAAATAAGAATAAGTTTCTCTCCTCTTTTCTCTCTTTTTGAATCCTTCTTTTCTCTCTATCTTGGAGGTGTGAAAAACACAAGAAAGGGGGTTTGAATTGGTTTTTTTTAAAACAAATATATTCTTTTTATAAATATCCCCCTTTAAGTTAAAATGTTTTTTACTTCACTCTTGATAATAACAATAAGTAAGAACAAGAAGTAAAGAACAATGTATGTTTATACTAGTTCACTTGAAAATTATCAAGCTAATCTAGTCCACCCGCCAAGGTGATTTCGCCTTACTCAATCGAGGACTTAATTCACTATAACCAAACTAATTACAATCTGCACAAGCTACCCGCAAGTGACTAACAACCTCTAGAATCGCAAGCCTTAGACTTCTTAAGGATTCAGACCTACAAGGTCCCTTAAGGAATATCAACTAATAATCAACCTGATTATTACAATGCACAAGCTACCCGCAAGTGACTAACAACTTCTAAAACTCGCAAGCTCTAGACTTCTTATGGACTCAGACATACCCAGTCCCTTAAGGAATATTGAACAACATTTTGAATACAACTTTTGTTTACAAGAGTATTGCTACTAAAAAGCTGAGTATGTAAACTATTTTATGAACAATAACTTAAGAATATGAAAGCAATGAACAATGTTTATGCGTGAATCTTCAATAGTTAGCACTACAAGAAAATTAGGATTTTACGACACAAAAATTGCGACAGTTACTTGATAACCGTCGTAATTCTAATATAGAGACACATTTCACGACGGTATACACCAATCGTCCTTATATATTTAAAAAATTATTAAGTATTGCGACAGTTTTTTATTAAACCGTCCTAAAATCAATGTCGCGACGGTTAACAAACCGCCATAAAATACACATCACGACGGTATAACAACTGTCGCCCCGTACACTACAAAAAAGTGATAATAATATAATATATTTATATATTTATCAAATTAAATTAATATAAAAAAATTAGAAGATTTTCTAACAAAAGAACATAACAGGTCCAAAAGCTTCTCCTTTTTTCTCTTCTCGTCGCTGCCCGACATCACCGGCTTCCACCACAACCATGTCTTCTCTTCATTTCAACCTCCATCCACTCCCTCCATCTTCATCTCCACTACTCACCACCACCAACAACATTTCTTCCTTCTCCCTCACTTACCTCTCCATCTTCTACAACAACCACCACCACCTTCTTCGCTTCAATCTCATCGGGATTTGAAGCCGCAGAATTTGCTTCTCGATCAACAGCAAGGGATTTTGAAGATTGCTGATCTTGGTCTTGGGAGGGCTTTTACCGTCCCGCTTAAGAGTTATACTCATGAGATTGTTACTCTTTGGTATAGAGCTCCTGAAGTTTTGCTTGGATCTACTACCTACTCTACTAGAGTTGATATCTGGTCTGTTGGATGTATCTTTGGTACATCATTCTCTCGATTTCAATTCTTTTTTCTACTTCTTCTTGTTGTTGCTGCTAATTTACCATAATTAGGGTTTTGGATCTCATAGTAGAATTGTTGCACTACATAGTATAATTTGAACAAATTGTTAGGGTTTTGTGTAAAATTAGGTGGATTCGCGGCAGTGATGTGTAGCGGAACTCAAATGAAAATTTTTGATCTGCTATTGATAATACCTAAGGTGCCTTAAAGTATTTCATGATTTCGGTTGAGTTGGATTGCATCCCAAATATGACTTTAGGAATCAAATTGAATGGAATTGAGTTGGGGATTATTTTCATGAGGGAGAATATCGTGAATCTCTTAAGACGGTTTTTGTGATTTGGATACTTTTCTTTCTCTATTAATGATGGAAATGTAATTGATTGATTGATTGATTGTTTGTTTGTTTATGCAACTGAAATGGTGAGGAGACATGCTTTGTTTCCGGGGGATTCTGAATATCAAGTAATAAATCGATGAAGGTTCATTGAGGTTCATTTTGATAAACCGACGAAGGTTTGTGATTTGTGTTGTTGTTATTGTAGGGTAATGCGGAGAAGTCCAGAATAATTATGGTCGGTGATACTTTGAAGAAAGCTGGTGATTCATCTCAGAATAGTCTTGTTAAAGACGTTGGAGATACACAGTATGGCTTCTGATTTTACTTTTTGAGTTGAATGTGGTTTTCAATAATTAAAAGGTCTTAAACACAGATCAAACAGAACAACACCGAAAGCTTAATCCCGCTAGCAGTTCCTGCCGTCGTTCATAGCGCCGGCGTGCTTCTCCGTCAACCTTCTGTTCCACTCCTATGCCGTACGCATTATCTTTTCTATTTTCTTACTTAATTAAAACTTCAACTCATTCTCTGCATATTCTTAATCATGAAATATTCTGATTATAGTTTTCCACTGAATTAAACTTAACAATTTGTTTCACATGACCTTTTATTTTATTTGTGTTAAGAAATGTGGTTGAATGGGCTTAGAGTTTAACCATATTTGCGTTTTGTAGGCTCTGTTGCGGTGCTACTTTTATGTTTGTTGTCTGTAAGGTAAAATCACTTTTGCTATGCTTGTTTTGCTTGGAATTTGTTGTTTTTCTATTCCCTTCACTCTCTTTCAATATTCAAAGATACCCTAATGGATTTTACTATATAATTTGTATTTTTCTAAATTATGCACCGTTATTAATCACCTACTGCACGATCATTGTTTTATTTCTAGTCTTTGTTCTTCAATGATTGGACAAGTAAATTTTAACGAATGTTGTCAAATCGCGGCCTCCATTGTTTTGAGATACGGTATTTAGTACAAAATGTTGTCATGCGGCGGTTATAGTAGTGCTATAGCACTATTGCAAAGAGGAATTTTAACAATCTGCAATTGACAAGGGACGGAATTGGGTATTAATTTGTTGAGTTTGACTAGAAAATATGTGTTAGCAGGTTTTGCTCAAATGGTTTGTGGTTCTTGTAGACGTCTGCTTTCGTATCCATCAGGTGCCAAACATGTCAAATGTTCATGCTGTCAAACGGTCAACATTGTGTTTGAAGGCAAGTTTACTTTCTCTTTGCTTCTTTTTATCTTGAACGTGTATTTTCTGTGAAACTTTGCACTTTAAGTTCAGCTTTTATGCACCTGGTTGATTAAATACTTTCATAAACAATTTCATGATGGGAAGAACAGTCCTGCTATTGGTAGTTGCGTGCTTGCTGCTGCAAATAATCTTGTGTAAAAAACATGATACGGCATGCATTATCGTTTTGTGTGGCAATCTATTTATATCATAGGTCATTTCTTCCCTGCAGCTGATCAGGTCGGGCAAGTTAAGTGTGGGAGGTGTACGCTATTGCTAATGTATCCATATGGCGCTTCACAGGTCAGGTGTTCATCATGCCGGTTTGTGACAGAAATCGGGGTATGTTAACTGATGTTATTCACTAATTTCCTTTTTGATGTGGTTTTCTGAATAAAGTTTGAAGCACAATATAAACTGTGCAATCAAAGGCAAACTGTTGTTTCCATTTAAATGATCACATTCTCATGCAGGCAAACAACAAGCGGCCTCCCTGGTCCGTAAGATAGTAGAAGAAAATATATTGGCCGAGTGAGGTGCGCAACTGCAGTTCCTGGAACTAGAGAGAGGATGGAGATGGAGAGGAAAGAGAGGGTAAGAAAAGCTGAGGCGTTGGTTGAGAAAGCAATGAAAGGGAATGATGCTTCTCACGATGCAGTGCATGTTTGGAGGGTTCGTGACCTTGCTCTCTCCCTTGCCTCTGAGGAAGGCCTCTCTTCTGATCTACACTCCATGGGAGTCATGGTGGGATGAGGAACAAGAGTTAGGAGTCATGTGCCTTCGCAGACAACAGGAAGCCGAGGAAATTCAGGGCCTGTTTGTGGTTCTAAAATAAATGAGTTACCTAACAACCATTCATCAAACACACTGTCTAGGAGTGAAGTTATTGCTTCTAGTGGCTTAGGTCGAAGCAACAGTTTAACAAACAAAACTCATACTGCTCTACATGCAAATCCTAAGGAAAAGCTTGTCAATGCTAGCTTCGTAAAACATCAAAGCAATAATGTGGCAAGTCTGTCACATGAGAACCCATCCCTCGGAAATGGTTTCATAGATCATGTCCAACCTAATGGTTCTTGCTTGAGACAGGAACAAAATGTAGCTTTGCCAGTTGTAGATAATAAATTGCAACATGCTGAAATGGGATCTACAGAAGTTCTAAGGTCAGAGCGGGTGGTTATTCTTGAAAACTTAGACGGGGAAGAGCAATATATCGAAAGTGATAATGATATTCCTTATTATTCTGATATAGAGGCGATGGTAAGGCAATAGGATTGAAGATGTGGACACTATTAAGAAGATGTTTAAGGACAATTACCTCAACTTATACACAACTGATGTGGATACTACAGGTTGGATACACACCAAGTGTGGCTTTCCAAGCATGGAAGAAAGCATATTAGATCAGTTGAATGAAGAGTTGAAAGAGAAAATAAAGAATGATGTTTATGACATGGCTCCTTGGAAATCTCCAAGTCCAGATGGATACCGTGTAGGCTTTTATCAAAACTCTTGAAATTTGGTAGGTGGTAGTGTGTGTACCTTCATCAAGGAGTTATGCATCAAGTCAGCTAACATATCAGAGGTAAATAGCTCAGATCTTTTCCTAATACCTAAAGTAGATAACCCTCAATATGTTCATCACTTCAGGCCAATATCCCTTTGTAACTCTATATATAAAGTTTTTAGCAAAATCATTATAAACATATTGAACAGTTGTATGGATAGATTTGTTTATCTGAATCAAACAGGTTATATTCCTAGGAGGAATATTCATGATAATATAATGGTGACTCAAGAGATTCTCCACAGTATGCACAAGCTTAAAGCAAGAAGAGCTTTTTTGCCATCAAAGCAGATTTAGCTAAGGCATATGACATGATCAGTTAGATTTTTATGGATAAGGTCCTAGTTGAGGTTGGCATTCCAAGCAAGTTGTGTGATCTTATAATGGGAGATATCAGGGCTTGGGAAGATTCTTAAATCGGGCCTGGAATCAGACTCCAAGATCTCATCAATTAGCCTATTGGAGATAATGTGAATACAACAATTGCAGACTTAATTAATGATGATGGAAATTGGAATTGAAGCCATTTAAGGAACATGTTCAGTCGGAAGTTTTTGGATATAATGCTTGTAATACCTCCACCAAGAACAAGGATATAGAGGATCATTGGAAAGGCATTTGGAATCTGAGTGTTACTAAAAGAATAAGGGTTTTTGTGTGGATGATATATCATAATGGAATCAAAACCAACCAATATCTAAACCACTTGAATCTTCCAGATAATTTGTGTGATTACTGTGATGGAAAATGCAGTAGTGTTGTAGCTGAGCTTTGGTGAGTAATGGAAGGCATTGATTTAGCTCGCACAAGGGCATAGAGAAGACTGATGGTGCAAGTAGACATCAACCAAGTTTTTGAAGCTCTCACAATGAGCTTAGTCGAGAAAGGTCTAGGTTTAAATCTGATTCCTAAAATCCAGGAATTTACAAGCACTAATGAAGACATTTCTATCGTCTATATTTACCAAGTTTGTAGAATATTGTAACATTTTTGGTAATTCTCTCAAGTTGTAGCAAACCAATGTAAATATTAAAATGAAATTTGGCCTTTGATGATATTTGAATTTTTCTTGTTTATTGGTAAAATTTGCACTTCTTTTTACCTTTGATCACATTTTTTTGATATTATTGATGATTATTTGATATTAAATGTTTTTATTGTAATTAACTTTATTATGTTGAAAAGTGATAGAAAATAAAATAAAAATACTATAAATAAAAAAATATTAAAGTAAATAATAATTTAAATATAATAGTAAAATATTATAGTAAAATAATATTATATATAAAATTATTTTACTAAATAATAATTTAAATAAAAATATTATTTGAAATTTATAAATCAGATTACGACGGTTAAAACCGCCGCAATTTCTAACCTACGGCGGTAGAATAACCGTCGCAAACAACAACAAAAACAAAAAATAAAGTCAAATTCACGACGGTATATAACCGTCGCTATCTGTTGTGCGTGACAGTTTTTGCAATCGTCGCGAAATAGGCTGGGGACGCACGATTCTGCGACGGTACTTCTACCGTCGTAGATTGTAAATTGCGACGGTTTTAACCGTCGTAATCAGCCAAAATAATCGTCCCAATCTATCATTTTTCTTGTAGTGTAGCCGCTTTCTTTCTTAGTCTTTAAGCCTTTTGTGATACGGTGGGAGAACCGATTGTTAATACTGGTTTTCATTTTTTGTTTGCAAATGTCGCGGTAAGCAAGAGTCGCCATCGACTTTTCTTTTATCCAACAAAGGAAAGGGTGAAAATAAAAGAAAAAGACCCTTTTCGAGATTTTCTGAGTAAGGGGGGTAGATTATGGAAAGGGAAGGTATTAGCACCCTTTCCATTCGTGGTTTTCCACGGGCTCTTAGGTACTTGCTCGTTTTGAAAATGGTTAGTGTTTGTGTGTTTTGAAAGCTTTTGTTTAAATTTATGGTAACTCTTATATCAGTCCTCAAGAGTGTGATAAAGCATTTTTGAAAGTAGTTCGAAAAGTGTGTAAGTGTGAAAAGTTGTTCTTGAGCAAGTACCTAACAATTATCTACCTACTCGAAAAAGGATGTTCTTTTCCTCCTCTCCTTTAGACAGTTCTATCCTACTATTAGTGAGTAGGTAGCCCTATTGTCAGATGTTGAGGGACTGTCGAAAGGGACGTTATGGTCATTGAAGGCAACATGTAGAGATACCTTAGCGATTTGAAGGGACTGTCATCATATAGGCAATGTTGAGGGACAAGATCATTTCTCGTAGGCAACTCAAGGGACAGTAAGGGACCATGATCTTTTATGATTACTTTTATATCAAGGGTCTTTGCTAAGGTATCCCTATGTTCGAGGGACATGACCATTGTTTTTCGAGGAAACCAAGTGAGGTATACTCTAAGGGTGCAAGTGTGCAACAGTGCTTTTTTTTAGATATTTGTCTTAAGATTAGTGATCTAATGGTTAATTGATTAATCTTGTCATGCACGCCTAAGTTACTAACAATTATATACAAGCATATAAGAATATAAAGAGCGAGAAATAAAAGTTCCTACGCTATTACAGGGCTTTGGTGTAGATACATGAGTAATAGATTAAAAAGTAAAATGCGAAAATAAAAACCCTAATTTAGCTATTACAAACCGGGCACAGTTACATGAATGATAAAAAAAAATAATCGCATAGAAAATAATAGCGCGCAAAAAATAGAGACGGGAATAAGTTCTAAAACCTAAAAGTCTAATTGCTCGTTAAAATATTTTTTTTTGTATTTTATGAAAAAGTTAGAAGTTTAACCTAATTCTCTAATTAATTTTAAATTAAAGAAAATAATTTAAAGTTAATTAAATTGATTAATTTGCAAAAATTAATTTATTAAGAAAAACTAAGTCCTAATTTTTTTATGATGATTTTCTGATTAAAAAAATGAATAAACAAAATAATATAAAACTAAATAAAAAGAAAAAGAAATTAAATTGAGAAATGGGCCTGAAAGGGGGTATGAAACCCAGACTGAGGGGTGAGGTTGTTGAATTGTGCCAAAGTCCAGATCTTGTGGCCCATGCTCATGCTGGATCCAATGTTGTTGAGGTAAGGAGGTCCATGGTATGCCTGCATGCTAGAGGCGCTAGATCTAGAACCATGCAGATTTGATGGCTGGACCTGAGGGTGTATGATGTGCGCTTGAGGGTGTAATGTACTGGACCTACAAGAACAAATTAGAAAAATAATATGCAGGAGGCAAGGGTCGAACCCCTGACCTCCCACACATACAAAGCCTTAAGCCCTTAACTCTTGCCATTTGTGCTTCCTGGTCATTCATTAATACAAATGGGAAACAAACATAATAATATGAATTAAGGCACATCCAGGTTAACAAAAAAAGAATTGCACGCATCAGCAACTGAAGGGACCAATCATATAAGGCTAAACTGCCACGCTTGCAGTCAACATAACTCTTATTTTTTACTCATCAGAGGGGCACCAGAGCCCTAGCTCCGGTCACCTTCTCTGACAGCCTCCTCCTTTGAAACTTGCTTAACCTGCAAATTCAAACGTTTTGTTGGACCCTTCCCCCCTAATTCAAGGGTTGCGGATCCAATGGCATGGTCATTTTGGCTTGAAATGCCCTGCAAATGATGCTATGAGAAAAAACACACAACAACAGTCAACAATGGCATATGACTATTCATACGTCCCAACTCACATGTAAGGATATCAACCTGTTCTAAATGATCACACTAGAAGATTCAAGTTATTAAAATTCATCAACAAAGCATATAATTCATAATACGATTGAAAAAAAAGTAGGCAAACCGGTCATGATGCATGCGATGGTTACAAGCATAAACAAGCATGGGAGTTCAATCAATCTTACCCTGGAGATATCCTGGAGATGATTTATGGCAATGGTTTGTTTGAAAAGAGGAAGAATATTGCAGAATGACTTTGCACTTTTTTTTTTGAAATTCTTGAACTTTTTTCTCTTGGTTTTGGAGGCAGCTTTCGTGTTGTTTTGACCTAGGGTTCTTGTGTACATATAGTAAATTAGAATAGGGTTACAAATGGAGCAACATATCCATGCCTTGATGCAAAATATTTTCTTCCCAAATATTTGATTTTTTTGCCTTTTTAGAACAAATCCAATCTTTCCTTCCATTCACGATTTCTCTTTTATTTGCCAGCATTTTTTGTCCCTCATTTGGATAGAAAAAGGTTCACCATCATATCTTTTATTATTTTGATTATTTACTTTATTTAATTTTGCATTTTAATGGAAAAATAGCAAAATAAATGGTGTAAATAATAAAATAATGTATGGTTGAGCTCAAAGGTCGTGGGCCATGTTAAGAACAAGTTCCAAGCATGAAAACATGGGCCCCTTTGGAAAAAATTCAAGTTAGGTCAATATTGGCTTTATGCATTTTTCCAAAAATTGTCAACTTTAGCAATACATATTTTTCTCAATTTTAACCCTAAAAAGGTGTTCTTTGACTTTTTAGAGAGTTTAGGGTGTCCTCTAAACAACCTTTTTGGTTTCATCTCAATTGGATCTTTCATGTTCATGTAAGGAGCTTTGACCCAAAAGGTGTTTTTGTTGACTTTTTGAAAGGACCTGTAATGTCTGAGCTTGTATCTTTTGATTGAGGCATTTCTTGAACTTGAGGGCTGAAGAGAAGTTGTAGGGAATTGGATTCTCTTCAAAATGAGTCTTGGAGGAAAAATTTCTGATAAAGTATGAGAGAGTTATTCCTGGTCAAAGTTTGGTTGACTTTTCCTATAAAAACCCTAATTTGCCATTTTTGACTTTTGATGAGTTAGGAGCATTTCTTGAGGAATCATGATCAACCCTTGATCAAATGATGGATATTACTTCAAAATTTTGATGTTGACCCAAAATCTTGAAGTTTGACTGTATTTGGGCCACAATTGACTTTTGACCTAGCAAAGTTGATTTTCAGGCTTTTGAGTAGTTGACTGAGCAAACTTGTTGTTCAAGGAATGAAATTTGGCATGGATAATCTTGATGACATATTAGGACAGTGGAGAACATTTGTGATCCTTGGGACTCACACATCTTGCTTAAAATTGAAACCCTAGTTGGGGTTCATTGCCTTAGGAGGAGAATTTGTCTAGTCAATTCTTAGTCAACCTTAAGCAATTGAGAACCTCTAGGAGTATGTCTTGTGTGAAAATGGGAGGGAAAATTTTGGGGTACAACTCCTTTATATAGCCATTAACATAATGTATCTGTTGAGTGATACTCTTGGAATTTCTAAAAACATTGGCAACTTGAACAGTAATGTGGGGGATAAGATCGTGCGACGCGTCTGTCCTTTCATGGTAGTGGAATGAAATGTTGATTGTACCATGTACTATTTGTACCAGGTTAACATTATATTCTTTCCTTCTGAACTTCAAATGGTTCTGCAAGCATGAGTTTAGAAGAGAGAACATAACATCAGGTCATCAAAACTTTAAGTCTTTAGAGTCTTCAGAACCGCGTCTTTAGAGTCTTCAGCCATTGGTTATGAGAACCTTTCTTTGAACCTTGGGTCTTTAGAACTTAAGTCTTTAGAATCTTTAGAATTTTTGTCTTTTAGAGTCTTCAGCACTTGTTCTTCAGAACCCTTATCTTTAGAACTTCATAAATAGAAACACAAGCTTTCAGCATCTAGACTTCAGTAGAAACTTTGTCTTTAGATCTTCTAACTTTGTCTTTGGAACATGTTGTCTTTAGAAGATTGAGTCTTTAGCATCTGGACGTGAGTAGAGACTTCTGTCTTCAGATCTTTTGACTGGTTTCTTTAGACAAATATCAGATTTTACACTTCAGAGCCTTCTGGAGTGTTTTGCTACTGTTCAACAGAACTTGTGTAGAATAGAAGCAGAATCAATTCTCTTCTAATGTTTTGGCCACGCCATCCATCAGAAGCACAACCTATTTGTTAAGTACTCAACAATAACAAACATTAGTACAAAAAAAGTGTTCATACAATCATACTCATTTGTTATCCTCAAAACTCAGAGATAATATTGCAGAACCAACTCTTGTTCTTACAATCTCCCCGTTTTTTATGATGACAAAACTATGTATTTTGATGACACAATTTTGTACATATAATCATAATAAGTGAAATTTAGAAGAGTAAGAAATACTTATCCTTTTTCTGATATTCCCCCTGAGTCAAGGACTTGACGAAGATCGAATATCCTGACTCTGAACCATTTGAGTAAAAACTCCCCTGATTCTAATAGATCAGATATCGAGATCTTAAGAGTCTTGACTTTGGATTCCAATAGACAAATTGAGATATTGATTTCACACAACTTCTTTATTGAATCTTTGTAACTTTAATGTAACTAAGACATCTTCTAGATTCTCAATAGATTCTTAATTTTGGAGTCTGATTCCAGGTTTCACTTCTTGAAGTCTGATTATGAATGAAAAACATCTTCCGAGTCTGAAGCCAAAATGTTAGGGATAAGCTTTGAATAGTACTTACAGATCTTTATCTTTTAATTAGAGTTCTAATTTCCTGAAAAATAAAAACAATTCTAACAGAAACAGAAGTTTTACTGGGTTAGAATGTAAGCAGCTCTATTCAGAGAACATTTTCCAGAACTTGATTATTGAAATCAAAATTACGTTCATTTAAATTACTCCCCCTTTTTGTCATAATAAAAAAGGTAATTATGTGTGAAAAAAAATAAAAACCAGAAGAAACAAAAGATAAGAAGTTTCTTTGATGTGTTAAAAGAAAACTTCATCAAATTTAAACGCTCACATGATAGGTAAGTAAAAAAAGTAGAGCAAACCAAAATTCAAAAATAAAATCTTACAGACATCAAATAAGTATAGTCCTATGGTTTAGAAGAAAATAGGAAAAATCCTAGAGCCTAAGGTTCAGAAGTTACAGGAGCAGATGATGAAGGTTCATATATTTTTGCCAAAATTATCTTGAGCATAGTTTGAACAGATTCATTGACTTTGTCCTGAGCTTTGAAGTTTTCTCTGAACATTTTATGCTCTTCCCTTATTTCATTAATGGTTGTCTTCAAATTTTAGTTAGACTCCGAGTTGGATACCATCAAATCTTGTTTCTTACCCTTTTCTTCAACAACCTTTGAAGCTTCTGCATCCAATCTGGCTTCCTCAGCTTTTCTGGCTTCTTGAGCCTCTTTTAGCGCTCTAGCTTATGTTTTTATTTGATTTATAGCAATTAGTTCAATATATCTAGCTTTTTCTCTTGTTTATTTTCTTTCCATAACCATTTTAACATCCCTAATTTTGGATGCTTCAACAAAAGAATTTATTCTTTCAACTTCAGAAGACATCCACTTCTGAAATTTCTTCCAAGAACTATCCATGTCTTGAGGCTCAGTACTTGTACTTGCCTCTGCTTTTAACTTAACAATCTTTTTATTAGCTTTGATTCTAAAGATGTTAATGCATTCATCCAAGGTTTTTGGAACAGATTTTTCATAGACAACTATGGCTAGATCTTTTTCAGAAGGAATGACTTTAAAAGTAATAGGTTCAGTTTGATTGAGTTGTTCAATTAGATTGAAAAGATCAGACATAGAGCAGGATTTAGTTATTGGGTTTGCAAAGTTTTCAAAATCATCAAAGATTATTCTCTCAAATATTTCAGGAACAGGGGGAGAAATTTGATCAGGATGGACAATGGATGAGTCATGAAGAGTGTTTTCTTTGTTAAAGAATGTGAAGTGAAGATTGGTGTCAAAAGTTGATAAATGAGAAGTATGTGCAAGTAATTGAGACGAGGTTAATGGATATGTAGAGGTGTGTACTAGTTCTAATGGAATGAAGGTAGTGAGAGATGGAATAGGATTTGAAGCAATAGAAATCTCTGTTGAATGTTAAGATGAGACGTTTTAAGGTAACAATGAGACATGTGGGGAGGAGAAGGTAGATATGGGTTGAGATGGTATGGGTGTAGAGATGAATGAAAGTAAGTTAGAAACGTGTGTGGTTGACGAGGTTGCAAGGTCGGAAGTGGTTATGATGTTTTGAGTAGAAGAAATTGTTATTTCAGGTAGAGTTATATATACAGTTTTGAAAAGAAAAATTTCGGTAGTTAAGGTAACATGATCAGAAACAGGAATAATTGTGGTAGATGGTGGAAAAGGACTTATTTGTGAAGTGGAGGTTATGGATGAACATTCATTAACAAAATTAGATGTAGATAAAGAAAAAGATATAAATGTAGCAGTAGCAGACTTGCTTGTAGTTTCTGAATAAGCAGCTAGGGTTTCAGTCTTAGAAGTTCTAGACATCTCCTTCTTCTTCTTTTCGAGTTTAGAAGCTTCTGAAATCTTCTTTCTTTTACCTTTGTGTAATACGGTGGGAGAACTGACTTGGGTGTTTTGTGTTTTATCGCAATTGTTGCAGATAGAAAGAGACGCCACCGACTTTTCTTTCATCCAATAAAGAGAAAGGGTGAAAAGAACAGGAAAGACCTTTTGAGAATTTTTCTTGAGTTCGGGGGGTAGGTTATGGTGTTAACACCCTTTTCATCTGTAGTTATCTACGGGATCTTAGTTGCTAGCTCACTTTGAAATGCTTTGTGAAATGTTTTTTTTTTGTGTTTTGTGTAAGTTTGAAAATATTTTGAAAATGCCTTTGTTTTGACAAACATTGTAATGATTCTCGTCTTTATAAGAATGTATACAAAGTGTTGGTTTTGAAAATAGTTCAAAGAGATGTTTTTTTTGAAGAATATTTTAAAAGTGTGAGGTGTAAAAAATGGTTTTGTTTGTGAGCAAGCAACTACGAGCATTCTACCTACTCAAAAAGTATTTATTCTTTTCCTCCTCCTTTAGATATTGCTATCTTACCATTTATTGGTAAGAAGCCCTATCATTGGATGTGAAGGGACAAGCATGGGTCGTTGTACAGTCATAGAAGGTGTAATACGGTGGGAGAACTGACTTGGTTATTTTGCGTTTGATCGCAATTGTTGCGGATAGCAAGAGTTGCCATCGACTTTTCTTTTATCCATAAGGAAAGAGTGAAAAGAATAGGAAAGACCTTTGAGATATTTTCTTGAGTTCGGGGGGTAGGTTATGAAAAGGGAAGGTGTTAGAACCCTTTTCATCCATAGTTATCTATGGGCACTTAGTTGCTTGCTAGATCAATTTTGAAATTGTTTTGTTTGAAATGTGTTTGTGGTGGGTTTTGAAAGTATTTTTGAAAAGCGCCTTCGTTTAGGCAAACTTTATAATGATTCTTGTCTCTATAAGAATGCATACAAAGTGTTGGACTTTTTTAAAATATTTCATGTTTTTAAAAGTGTTTAATGTGTTTGAAAAGATGTTTGTTTTTTGAAGATGAATTGTGAGCAAGCAACTAAGAACGTTTTACCTACTTAAAAGTCTTTTGTTCATTTCTCTCTTCCTTTGATATTGTTATCTCACCATCGATTGATAAGTAACCCTATCTTTGGATGTAAAGGGACGGGTGTGGGTCATCGTATAGTCATAGATAGAAATATTATGAGATACCTTATCATTTCCTTAAGGGTCTAAGATCATTTATAAGGCAACATTCGAAGCGTCATCGAGGGACTATGATCTTATATTTTTGATTGTTTTTTGCTAAGGCATCTCACATGCATAACATAACCATTTATTTAAGGCAACAAAGTGGAGTTATCCCTAGATGTGTAAGTGTGCAAGTGTTTTGTATTTCATGCTTGATTTATCTTGGATTAGGGTTTTCTAGTATTGATTTTATCTTTCCATACAAACCCTAATTACTAGCATTTATATTTGAAAGCGGTAAATCATGGAAAGTAAATATCCTACGCTATTACATCTTTTATGGAATGGGGATACAAGTTTATGAATGGGGAATAAAAGTAATTAAAACCTAATTACTATTACAACCAATATTGAATAAAAATAATAGCAAAAAAGTCTCAAAAAATCAAGATTTTTGGTGTTGAAGCTGACACGGGTTGTGTCCTGTAACACGGGAACCCGTGTCAGAACCCTGTAATAATTATGCATGTCTTTTTTTTGTCCCAGCTGTGCTGACACGGAAAGTGTCACGTGACACGGAAACCCGTGTCAGGATCCTTTCCTGCCATTTTGTCAAGTTTTAATTCCTGTATGTGGGACACAGGCAGTGTCCTATGACACGGGCACCCGTGTCAGAGCCCTGTCTTGCCATTTTTCTGTTTTCTTCCTGACACGGCCCGTGTCAGGTGACACGGGCACCCGTGTCAGGTAACACAGGCACCCATGTCAGACTTCCAAAAGCACTTTATTGTGATTTTTAGTGTTTGCAACTCTTCTACTTTGATTTGCCCTATTTTATTCTTTTGGAAACGAAATTAAAATGATGTATGAACAATGATATCACAGTTTGAGAAAACTTACCTCTTGAAGTGAAAACTCAAAATGTGTATGGATGTTTCTTGTTTCAATGTGATTATTAATTGAGCTTCCTTAGACCTCCTTGAAGTTGTTCCAATCTTTACTTTGTACTGAAAGTGTTTGAATATCTCCAATCAAGTCAACTTGCAAAACAATGTGTGTGAATTTAGGAGGTGGTGATAATGATGTTACAGAAGTTGTTCTTATGTTTGGACAACTTCTATATGATATATGTGAGGTATTTATATGGTTTGTTTGGGAAAAACTTGTAAGGTATGAGTTTCAAAGATTTGGACTTCAAAGCTCAAGAGTGGAGGTTTTGTGGACAGTTATGGTTTTTGAGAGTATGAGGGGTTTTTGAGGATTTCTCAACACACAAGAAGCTCTCTATTTTTATGACCTCTTTCTCTTGCAAATACTCCCACTATTTATAGGCAAAGGGTTTGTGAACAAGCTGATTTGGTTTACAAACTATGGAGTTATGGCTAGGTTGGATTGCAAATATCAAGTTATGTCATGGTCCCAAGATGAAGTACCAAAGTTGCCGGTTTAGAGGGGTTACTTTCCATGATTTATGGTGGAGTAAAATCATAAATAAACAAGGTATGGTCTCAAGACAAGTTTTGTCCCAACAAGCTTGCTTTTCAAGAATAGCAATGGTGCCTTTATGCCATAAATGGAAAGATCTTTTGGACAATGGCTTAAACACTTGGGTAATAGCTCAAGAGTGGGTGTAAGCATTAAATTATGATGAGATTTGCAAGCAAGTAGCCCTGCAACACAAGATTATGCAGCATAGCACAAGGGTTTTGTTATGTGTTCTTCACTAAAATGACTTGCAATTCAAGAATGGATGCCCAACTTCATGCCCTTGAACCTCCTAGCTCAAGGATGTTTTGGATAGCTTGAAACATCCTCTATAACTTTCATTTTGGCCATTTTGACAAAATCATCTTAGAATTATGTGAAAAAATTCCAAGAAGTTGGGATAAAATCCTGATTCAAAACTGCTGAAAATTTCTCTAAGTGTTTATTTAAAAATGCCATGACTTCATGAATTTATAGCTTAAAATCCAAGCATTTCTAGAAGAATTCTTGTCCTACAATGTTTTATATATTATTGAGATCTACAACTTTCATGTTGGAAGTTTTCCTTGAATCATCTTGCATCATGATGAAAATTTGGTATGAAGTTATGAAATAAACATGTGCAAAACACTTAGAAAAATTCCTAAGTCTTGAAAAGTTTGACTTTTCAAAGATGATTTTGAATTTTTGATTTCTTGATTAACAATCTTCACATTTTGACATGTCTGGGTGAAATGTGATTTTTGAAACTTAATTTTGATCAAAAGGCAAAGTTTGACTTTTTAGTGTATAATTGACTTTTTCATCAATATAGTTGATTTTAGGTCATGTGATCAAGTGACTGAGCAATTTTGGTGATCCAAGGCTTGAAAGTTGTCATGAGCATTCTTGGAGGTCCATAATGATCCATGAAAGTCTTTTGAGGCATTAGAAGTCCAATTGTTCTTGTGCAAGCTCAAACCCTAATTTTGAGGTATTAGTGTTGAGGAGATGGCTTGACCTAGTCAATACTTGTGCAAGCTTGAGCTTTGGCAGATCTTTGTAAGAAATGTCTTGAGAAAAGAGAGGGGAAATTTTGGGGTACAGCAGAAGGCAAAATTGTAGGATATCTTAGTAATTTTTCATAATGGTCTAAGATCGTTTATCGAAGGCAACATCGAAGGGTCATCGAGGGACTACGATCTTGTAATTGAGGGTCTTTGCTAAAGTATCCCACGTTCGAGGGACATGACTAGTTTAATTCGAAGGCAACAAGTGTGGGTTAACCCTAGAGGTGCAAGTGTGCAAGGTGTATTGTTTTCATCCATTTTCGTCTTGAATTAGGGTTGTCTACTTATTGATTTTAAGTCTTTTCATACAAACCCTAATTACTAGCAATAATATTGAAACGATAAATTGAGGAAATTAAAAGTTCTGCGCTATTACATCATTTTAGGGGATGGGGATACAAATTACAAACGGGGATGAAAGATATTAAAACCTAATTACTATTTTAACCATATTTAATAATGCCAAATAAGATATACAAGAATATAAAGATAATGTAAAAGAAAAGAAAATTGTTTTTTTTATGTTTTTATGGAAAAGGTTTTAATTAATCTAATCAATTTTAATGGTAAGAGAAATTAACTAAGTATTTAAAAAAACGTAAAATCTAAGTTGATTAAACCATAAATCTAATTTAATTGAAAAAAAAGAAAATTAAACAAAACCTAACGTCTAAATTAATTTAAAACAAAACTTAAATCTAATAATTTTTAATTGTGAAAAGAAAGTAATTGTTTTGAGGTTTTTATTTGGTAAGGAAAATAGAAATTAAAAGGAAATTAAATCATAATTCTAACGTTTTACAACCTAATTGAATAAACAAATAATTAGACCTAAACGATCTATTTGATAAAATTAATTAGCAAAAATAAATAATAATATAAAAATAAATTTTTTACTAATTTAAATCTAAACTATACTAATAATAAAACTATTAATTTAAATAATTATAGAAAGAAGTGAAAATTGGGGGGGGGGGGGGGGGGGGGGTGTAACATAAATTAGAATTGGGCTTGATTGTTGGGTTGAGTAGGGCCCAATAGGGTTATTGTTTGGTAGCACTGGTAAAAGAGGGGGTGTGTACAATAAAAATTCATTGGGCCTTTATTAAACAAAACATATTAAATGATAAAAAAATGTTGGGCCTAAAACAGGACCGGGTCGGGTCAGACCTAGGTCCAACCCTCCTCTAAAATATAGGTATGTGTTAGGAAACCCTAACACACAGCCGCATACATGTCGAAGCTTCCTTTGTTCTTCTCTCAATAACTAATCCTAATCTTCCTCTACTTCTTTGTTCGATTTCAATTGTCGTTGTTCCTAAAATCAAATTGCTTTTCTGCATACCTCAACTGTCTCTCTCACATATCCATGCTCTCACTCAAATCGCGCCATCTTTTACGATTCAACGCCCTTAACTTATGATTTCTCTGAGCGGCGATGGAGGATCAGAGTGGTGGGAGGCTTCTGTTATGATTCCACGTGCACCTTTTTCTACCGTTCTTTCACTCAAATACTTAATCTACCGGAGAACTCTGGTGATTCTTCAAGCTTAACGAAACCGAATAGAAATCCGCGAAAAAAATAATTTAGGTACGTTTTTTCTTCTTTTATTTTGTTTTCTGTAAATCTGTCTTTAACTCTTGAAATTCCATTATTGTGAATAGTTATGAATCTGCGCGTGTGTTGAAATAACGGTGTGTTGCAGGTTGAGATAAAGACATTATTGAGGGTGAGTTATGGAGGTTAAGGAGATATTATGGAGATTTGGTTGTTGTTGTGTATGAGCATGACTTGGTTGCGGGTTTGAGACATAGAAGGTGTTGGGAGCTACGGTTTCTGTATATTGCCTCCTTCAATTTGGTGAGGTCTTTCCAACTCTATTAAGTTTGTATATTCTTCTGTGATTTGAAATTTCTGAAGGGTTTTGTCAATTAGGAAAATGATGATACAAAGGTCTTTTTAGTATTTTTGGTTCTGTTTCTGTATATTTGTATGAACTGTGTTATAGAAAATTAATGAATGGATGTTGTTTTTTTGTTGTTGTGCCCCCCCCCCCCCCAGTTCTGCCCATGTAAGAACTGTATTACAGTTCTTATATACTGTGAATTTTTCTTTTGAATCATGAAGGGTTTGACTTGTTGGAGTTTATATAACAGGCTTGTCAATTTTGATTTCTGATATGTCAATTATTTTGTACTTTTGCTATGTTGTGTTATGCTGGTTTTTGACTTTGCTTGCTGGCCTTGTTGGACTTATCATCTTTTTCTGATACCCATTCCGTGGTACTTTGTGATTTTTGCTATGCTGCCTCCGTGCTTGCTTTTGACTTTTTGTACTGGTTGCTGGATTTTATACTTTGTTGCTTGTGGCCTTGATAAATTGTCTGATTTTCTATTTTGCTTTTGATGTGAACCAAACAAACTTCTTTTGAGCATTTGTAGCAAAGGTCTAGGCCTATGACTTTACATTACAGTTCTGATTTTTTTTCATTGAAATAACACAAATATGAGGCCTTTTTGCGTGAAACATGATGTTGACTTTGAAAACCCGATTTGGATCTTTTGATTTTCCTTTGTTTTTTTTGTGAACCAATCTTAGATTGTGATTTGCAATAGGCAAAGCTAGGCCCTAACAATCTGATTCCTTAAGCCAAACCCTAATGATGAACTAAAGTATTCTGCAAATTTTCTTGTTTAGGTTCATGTTTTTGCTAACTAAATCCTTTTATTTGTTTCATGTATTTTTCAACATTGATAATGGGACATGAGGAAGACTTGAAGAATGACAAGACACTTGAAGAAGGAGCAAGAATAATGAAGAATTGTTTTTGTTTTGTATAGAACAAAATAGGAAAATGTAGTTTATGTTTTAAAATAGTATTTGAACTTGTAAGGCTCGTAATTGGTAGGAACTTGTACGATTTGTAAATAGGTCCGAAACTTAGAATAATGTGATGAATATTTATAATTTGGAATTTTTGGAAATTGAATTGTTGGAAGAGTAATGGATGTTTGTCATTGTGAGTGAATAATGTAACATGTTGAAAGAATAATAACGTGATGCAATTTCCTTGTAATCATGATGTTGAAAGAAGAATTCAAAAGTTCTATCTTGTTTGGGATAATGAATGATAAACTTGGTATTCTTGCATTTTCCATGAAAGAAAACTTGGAATTTAGGCCATAGAGACTTGAATCATGCTTGCATTTTGAAGAAAAATCTTGGAATAAAACAACTTGTCTAATTATGAATTAAATTCTAATTGAAGCTTCCTTAGTGAATGTTGAATGAAAATCAAAATTTGAATCATCACGATGCCTTATAGTCCCTCCCCCCCCCCCCCCCCCCCCCCCCCCATTTTAAAAAAAAAAAATTCAATGATGAAAACAAACTTGAAAATCAAACAGAAGTAACACCAATTTGTCTCTAAAAAAAATTCTTTTAAAAATAATGAATATCCAGACTTGAAAGCTTGAACTCCTAAACGTCCAAAATGATGCGCTATAAAAAGCCCTGACGAACTCTTGCATGATATACTCCAAAATTCATCCTCCAAAAATGAACCAATAAGTAATCCAAAAATCTCTTGAACATAAAAATATGAAAATGGAGCTCACTACTTGAAAGGGGTCAAAACCCTAATTTCTGGTTGGACATCTTTGAAGATGGTAACTGAGGAGCGAACCTTGACTTTCCCAGAGATTCTTGATGGATAATCTTACAATTCTAATCTTCTGTTGAAACAAAAGAATTAGTGCGATATCCTGAGGTCTAGAAAACCTGGATAGCCTAAAGCGGTTGAAAACCCTAGAAGCATGAGGGGGATATTTTGAATTGAAAGAGAGGGAAAATTTTGGGGTACAATAAATGCCCTTGTTCAATCTTCTTAAACCTGAAAAATTAGATTGGTGTGTCTGCCATTCGTGATTTGAAGGTGGAAGATGATTGAACACTAGAGTGCCCAAAAATTTGCACTTGTTGGTGCATGAAGTAATATTGTTGGTTGATTGTATCGGGAATGGGCTTAAAGATGCCATTTGGAGAGATAATGAAGAATTTATCGGAGATGAGCTTATAGATGCCATCCAAAGTAATTGTTGATAGAGATTGGAAGAAGTATCAGAATAAACCTTTGGTTGATTTATCTAAAATAGAGGAAAGTGTCTATCGAAACGAATCAGGATAAATCATTGGTCAATTTAAACTTAACCAGCTGAGCTCTTGAAATTGTCTTTAACTTGATAACGAATCAGCATAAATCTTAGGAGCGATTTAACTGAACTATAGAAAGTGTCTACCGAAAATGAATCAGGATAAATCATTGGTCGATTAAAATGAACCAACAGAGGTCTTGAATGATCTTTAACTGGATAACAAATCAGTATAAATCTTAGGGTCGATTAACTGAACCAGAGAAGTGTCTACCGGAAATGAATCAGGATAAATCATTGGTCGATTTAAACTGAACCAGTAAAGGTCTTGAATGATCTTTAACTGGATAACAGATCAGTATAAATCTTAGGGTTAATTTAACTGAACCAGAAAGTTTCTACCGAAAATGAATCAGGATAAATCATTGGTCGATTTAAACTGAACCAGCAGAGGTCTTGAATGATCTTTAACTGGATAACGAATCAGTATAAGTCTTAGGAGCGATTTAACTGAATTAGAGAAAGCGTCTACCAGAACGGAATCAGGATAAATCACTGGTTGATTTAATTGAACTAGAAGAGGTATTGAATAATCTTTAACTGGATAACGAATCAGTATAAATCTTAGGATCGATTTAACTGAACTAGAGAAAGAGTCTATCGGAACAGAATCAGGATAAATCATTGGTCGATTTAAACTGAACCAGCAAAGGTCTGGTGAAGGAAATGTTTGTTGTTAATGGTATTCATCTGTGGACTGATATTTTTTGAAAAGGTAAATAGTTAGTTGTATACAATTCCATGATGTATGAAATGCATTGCTTAATGATGTTCTCAAAATAAATGAAGTTATGTTATATGTTTTATATGCATATGTCATGATGCATGAATATGAAATGTCATTGAAGTGTATCTTTGTCTGGGAAAATAAATCCCTAACTACTGCCTGGAAGTTTTAGGAAGCTAAACTCCGGACTACTGTTGGAGACGAAGAGTATGTGTATCTTCAACCTTATTTAAAGTGTTTCCGCTAGGAATTCATGTTTGTTGTTTTGAGGAAACTTTGCAGGGAATGTTGATTTCTGCTTGGGATTAGAGTTCAGGAACCTTGGTCATCCATTTCTCTACCGGGGAATTTAATTCTTATATACCCTGACTAGGGATAAAAGAGATGACTAAAATTCAGATTTGTCTGGGGAGGATAACGTTAACTGTATCTGGTTGGATTCTAGGCTTTGCAGCAATTTTTGGGGGATAGTATCAACTCTACTGGGGAAGAGGAATTTTGTCAGTTGATCTGTAGTAGTCTGAGGAATAGACTCAAGCTGAGGAGATTGTAGTCTGTTGGGGAAGTAAACCATGTTAAGGAAAGTATTATGGTGACCTTAATGGGAAATGAATTCTTCTTTTGCAAGGTTTCTTTTCCAGTTTTGGAAGGAGAAACTTGGCCGGGGAATGTCAGAATAAATCCAAGCCTTGATTGTATTTGAGGATGTACTGAATAAGTATCAGAATGGCATCCATATCTGGATCGTATCTGAACTGTATCGGGAAGATGCATTTGAATAAGTATCAGAATGACATCCATGGACGTATCTGAAATGTATCTACAAGAGAATCTGGAATGAGTGTCAGAATGAATCTGTATTTAGATTGTATCTGAACTGTATCCGTAAGAGAATCTAGAATGAGTGTCAGAATGAATCTGTATTTAGATTGTATCTGAACTGTATCTAGAAGATGCATTTGAATGAGTGTCAGAATGAATCTGTATTTAGATTGTATCTGCATTGTATCTGCAAGAGAATCTAGAATGAGTGTCAGAATGAATATGTATTTAGATTGTATCTGAACTGTATCTAGAAGAGAATCTAGAATGAGTGTCAGAACGAATATGTATTTAGATTGTATATGAACTGTATTCGTAAGAGGATCTAGAATGAGTGTCAGAATGAATTTGTATTTAGATTGTATTTGCACTATATTTAGAAGATGATAAAACTGTCGGCAATCTCTATCTGTTTGGGAACTGGCATGATGTGTGCGTTTTTGGGAGAAGATCAACTCCTCTATCCACTGGTGAATTTTGGCTATGTCATCGGCTGGAGGATGCCCCACTTTTTGTTTGAAAGTTCTTCTGCACTTGTCGGGGATAGCCTCTTGGGGATGTATCTTTTGAAGATTACTCTGTGGGGATTTATGGAAAGCTTAAAACTTGTCTTATCTCCTTGGTACATTTTTATCAGAGTGACATGTCTTTTACTGATAGACAAGTGATGAGATAAAGAGACATAGTCGTACGTTTTAATCCCAAAAATTTTCCTGGACCGTCTTTTCAGATTTTCAGTCCACCAGGATACCCTTTTTTTCCTAAGCCGCCTTTTCAGGTTTTCAAATTTCCCGGTGTATAATATTTTGTATGTATATCCCTAATTTTGCTCGAACCTTTTTGGTTCACTGGCATGCCCTTACTTTTGCCTAGGTATGTCAACCTAGCAGGTCTCTTTTCATGCGTAGTATTTTCCGACTATGTCTGCGTTCATAGGGTGTGGAGAGTTGCCACTGTCTATGGTAATAAATGTTGTAGAAATGCCAAAAAAATATATGCTTGGTCGCACGTGACCTTTCATATGTGGGAGTCTGTTTGCCCCTGGGGTTAGTCTGGTGCATCTGATGTTTGAAGTTTTTGGTATAATTTCTGATAGTCTTGAACTTCCTAGGTATCTTTTCTAAGAACTGTCATGGAAGGATCCGAAAACATGATACTGACACCATCTGATACTACTGGCACAGACAAGTAATTTGGTGGTACCGAAGATTTTTGATCAAGTTTCTGATAGTCTTTGACTTTCCTCCGTATGTTTTCTAATAACTGTCATGGAAGGATCCGAAGACATGATACTGACACCATCTGATACTACTGGCATAGACAAGTAATTTGGTGATACCGAAGACCTTTTAATCCAGTTTTTGATAGTCTTCCTCAGTATTTTCTAAGAATTATCATGGAAGGATCCGAAGACATGATACTAACACCATCTAATACTACTGGCACATACAAGAAATTTGGTGGTACCGAAGATCTTTTGATCCAGTTTTTAATAGTCTTCCTTAGTATTTTCTAAGAATTGTCATGGAAGGATCCTAAGACATGATACTGACACCATCTGATACTACTGGCACAGACAGGAAATTTGGTGGTACCGTAGGTTTAAATTTTCCAAGTGGCTTTTGCTGAAACCCTTGATCAATGTAACATTGCCCCCAAGTGATTCGGATGGAGATCTGCCTCTGGCTATTCAACACTTTTTTGAGAGATTCTTTGAATCTCGACTTGGCTGTCCCATATGTGTTGGATAATAATCATGTCATGCCCCTTGATTATGGGAAATTTATCTTGGAAGCGTCTTTCCATTTGAAGTGATTCTCTCTATTTGAGAGAATTTCTGTCCATTGAATATTCGCCGTGCGAATTTCTCCATTTTTGAACAATTGACCATATGCAAACAATGGTATTCAAACAAATCCAGAGTTTATGTTTGTCTTGAAATTTTTGAAAAATGCAGTTTTTTTAACAAGCAGTAAAATTTTGTAAGAATATGAATTCAACTCAGGATTTACAGTAAGCCTTACAGGAGTCAGGATACCTTTTGTAATAGTATGCTTTCGAACCAACCTATGCTTCAATTAGGAATTTTAAAGGGTTGTAATGTGGCCTGGTTCATGGTTTAAGAAACAAAGGATAAGACTCAAAGTTTATTTGTATCCAACCTATTCTTCCTGATGTCCTTCAACCCTATACTCAGTTAATTGCACGTTTATATCCCAATAGAATCTGGAATGATATTTTGGTGATGGTTCAGATACTAGAAGTTTATTTGAGAGGGTAATCAATTTTGCAACATTTTTCTATTGTTGAGGATTTGTAACGACCACTTTTTTTTAATTTGTTATCCCTAATTTTTGCCTGACTGTTTTTGTTTTGAGACTACAGTCAGCGGGATGTCCCAGTTTTTAAGTCTCCTTCATAGATTTTGACTCAGTGGGATTTTCTTTTGGGAGATAACGACTGCCTATTTTACAGGGAACCATCACCTTCTTTTGATTCAGAAGGATGTTTTTGATGTCATTTGTTGTGTACGAAGTGAAAGCTTGCGACTAAACGCGCATTTGAATTAACTAAGAAAATACCTTGTCCCAGGTTATGATTAAAGGTTCCAATTTGTGCGAAAAAGAAAACTCCTACTTCTTTGGCTCAAAGGGGTTGACTAGGGATTATATTCCTTATAAATCCATTGTTTAGGGTTTGAAACAACGCATGTACATCGTCAGCATGGTCTTTTCAAAAGCATACTATAGAGATTATGGTATTATTTTTGTCACCCTCCCTCTAAAGGCTAATAGCTTTTAATCGAGAGTTGAATATCATAAAAGAAAAGAAGTAAAAGAAAAGTTTCAGTATAGTGAAAATGAATGGATTAATTCAAGACAAACATATGCAATGCATTAATGGAAACAGAGTTTGACATAAAGATAATTGTTTGAATCAGATAAAAGAAATTACAACTGAAAATTCAAAAGAAATGGTCATTCTCTAACTTAGCCATAATTTGGCATGGGAACAACGATCACGTTATGAGTCTTAGGAGGGTCAAATTCAACTTCCTTAGCATCAATCATGTCTTGAATCTTGTTCTTCAATGCCCAACAGTCATTTGTATCATGTCCAGGGCTATTGGGATGGTATGCATACCTTGCATTGGGATGATAGCTAGGAGCGAAAGTATTGGGACTCCGAAGAGGATTCTTCAACGTAATCAACTCCTTCTTCAACATGTGTTTTAATTCTTTATCCAAGGACATGTTGATTTTGGTAAATTTTCTTTTGGACGCGTCCTGCTTACGTTGATTGCCCTGTCGTCGCTGTTGTACTAGTGCCGGATTAGAGAACAATACTTCCCCTATAGACTGGTGGCAGTCTCTCTTATTACGACCCTTTAGGCCATACACAACATTGTCAAATGGCTTCTTCTAAGTATTAGAATATGTAACCATTGGGATCTTCCCACTCTTGATACCGCCTTCAATTCTTTCTCCAGTCAGAATCATCTCCGTAAAACCAAATGATGAACTTCCAATTAGAAAATTAAAGAATGGGCCTGTCAGAGTGCCCATGAACATATCCACCATTTCTCGATCAGTCAGAGGAGGTTTCACTCTTCCAGATAGGTCCCTCCATTTCTGGGCATACTCTTTGAAACCTTCATTTGAACCCATGGACATGTTTTGTAACTGTACATGAGTCAGTGCCAAGTCAACATTGTATTGGTACTGCTTGTAGAAAGCAGCAGCCAAGTCCTCCCAGGTATAAATGTTGGTTCCTTCCAATTGGTAAAACCAATCAAGTTGAGTACCGTACAAACTTTCTTGAAAGAAATGGACCCATAACTTTTGGTCAGCGATGTGGGGTTGGATTTTCCGAACATATGACCTCAGGTGGAGTTTTGGACAAGAGACTCCATCGTACTTGGTGAAAATGGTAACCTTGAACTTATGAGGGATAACCACCCCAGGGATAAGACCCGGCTCCTCAAATTCCAGTCCAGGAACCTTTTGGATTTCTACAGCTTTGAGACGGTCTTCTAACTGCTTGTATTTATTGTTCGTCGGTGGGTGTTATTCATCGGAATAATCCCCGTCCTCAAAAGTATGGTTGTTTCCACCTCTAGCCCAGGTGCTTCTAGCATCTTCATCTTGATTGTCATCCTCGAAGGAGGAGTCCTCTTCAATTTGAACTTGTTGGTCAGGGCCTTTTAACCTCTTCCCCGTGTTGGTAACAACTTTCTTCTTGGTCTTCTTCTTCGTGACGAGAAGCGCCATCATGTCTATTGACCTTTTGCCAAGTTTAGAAGAGTCTCTTGAAACTGAGAGAGTTGAATTTGCAAGTCCCTGACAGTTTGCCCGAGATCCATCTTACACTAAAATAAACAGTAGAAAGATGAGGAAATCTGTGTCAAAAAACCTGCTTATAATATGATGCATGTTATACGAATGCAATGTTTTCAAGGATCTCGCGGGGTGAACACAAGAAAAAGTCAGAAGTTGAACTTTTATTACAGATTTGATTGAAGAACTTCGTATTGTTGAATGTCCTTCTATGAGAATCAAGCTCACCATGTCAAGTGGGTCATAGCCCTTGACTCAAGTTATCGTGCTTTGGTCTTTGACAACATTTGGTTAGAGAAAAATAAATCCTCTTGCCCCTTGATAGACGTCTGGTTCAATATAACTCTGCATCACAGACCCTTGAGACCCTTGAAGTGGTTATTGAAAATGCTATGGCATGATGTCATAATGTTATGTACAAATAATCATATACAAGCAAAGCAAACAAGTCCTTAGGTTTAGGCTTACATGAGGTTTATAGGTAAGTACCCTCTTGAAGTTTAGTTGGTTCAACCTGTCCTAAAAAGTAACTGAGTTTAAGGAAATCTCAATATCATTGATCTTTCTTCATTGGGCATTGTCTCAGCACAATCAATCTTTTCTTGCAACCGAAATATCCCAAAAGTCTAATATCAATGAGTGTAGTATTGAGTATCAACCAATCTCTAGCTTTCCATCGAAGTTGGCTATCTCACTACTTCCTAATGGCTAAGTTGCTCAACTAAATGTTCTATGGTCAGTTAGTGCTTCATGACACCACACAGCGGCCCCATATTCTCCTTGATTCAACACAAAGGATAGTGGTACCCACAAATGTGTCACACTAATGTAGCTATTGTTTTAACCATATAGGTCTATGCCGTACAATCTCCATAATCTATTGCTACTTACCTAATGATATTCCCAGATATGGGTAGAGGATCTATACAAAACCCAAGCATGAACCCAAAAATGTAAAGCAAACAATTCAAACAAATGAAAGCATTTAAAGGTGATCTAGTCTCTAAGGTAACCCCGCTTTTAAGTGAATCCTTAGCAGAGTCGCCAGTTCTGTAATACGGTGGGAGAACTAACTTGGGTGTTTTGCGTTTTATCTCAATTTTTGTGGATAGCAAGAGTCGTCGCTGACTTTTCTTTTATCCAATAAAGGAAAGGGTGAAAAGAACAGGAAAGAACTTTTGAGAATTTTTCTTGAGTTCGGGGGGTAGGTTATGAAAAGGGAAGGTGTTAGCACCCTTTTCATCCGTAGTCATCTATGGGCTCTTAGATGCTAGTTCACTTTAAAATGCTTTGTGAAATGTTTTTTTGTGTTTTGTGTAAGTTTGAAAATATTTTGAAAACGCCTTTGTTTTGGCAAACTTTGTAATGATTCTCGTCTCTATAAGAATGTATACAAAGTGTTGGTTTTGAAAATAGTTCAAAGAGATGTTTGTTTTGAGGATTGTTTTGAAAGTGTGAGGTGTAACAATGGTTTTGTTTGTGAGAAAGAAACTACGAGCATTTTACCTACTCAAAAAGTCTTTGTTCTTTTCCTCCTCCTTTAGATATTTCTATCTTACCATTGATTGGTAAGAAGCCCTATAATTGGATGTGAAGGGACAGGCGTGGGTCGTTGTACATTCATAGAAGGCAACATTGTAGGATATCTTAGCAATTTGTCATAATGGTCTAAGATCGTTTACCTAAGGCAACATCAAAGGGTCATAAAGGGACTACGATCTTGTAATCGAGGGTCTTTGCTAAAGTATCCCACGTTTGAGGGACATGACTGTTTTAATTCGAAGGCAACAAGTGTGGGTTAACCCTAGAGGTGCAAGTGTGCAAGGTGTATTGTTTTCATGCATTTTTGTCTTGAATTAGGGTTGTCTACTTGTTGATTTTAAGTCTTTCCATACAAATCCTAATTACTAGCAATAATATTGAAAGCGATAAATTGCGGAAATTAAAAGTTCTACGCTATTACATCATTTTAGAGGATGGGGATACAAATGACAAATTGGGATGAAAGAAATTAAAACCTAATTACTATTACAACCATATTGAATAATGCCAAATAAGATGTACAATAATATAAATATAATGTAAAAGAAAAGAAAATTGTTTTTTATGTTTTTACGGAAAAGGTTTAAATTAATCTAATCAATTTTAATGGAAAGAGAAATTAACTAAGTATTTAACAAAACCTAAAATCTAAGTTGATTAAATCCTAAATCTAATTTAATTGAAAAAATAAAATTAAACAAAACCTAACGTCTAAATTAATTTAAAACAAAACTTAAATCTAATAATTTTTAATTGTGAAAAGAAAGTAATTGTTTTGAGGTTTTTATTTGGTAAGGAAAATAGAAATTAAAAGGAAATAAAATCCTAATTCTAACGTTTTACAACCTAATTGAATAAACAAATAATTAGACCTAAACCATCTATTTGATAAAATTAATTAGCAAAAATAAATAATAATATAAAAATAAATTTTTTACTAATTTAAATCTAAACTATACTAATAATAAAATTATAATTTAAATCTAACATAAGATTATTAATTAAAATCTAAATTAAAATAATTATAGAAAGAAGTGAAAATTAGGGGGGGTGTAATAGAAATCAGAATTGGGCTTGATTGTTGGGTTGAGCAGGGCCCAATAGGGTTGTTGTTTGGAAGCACTGGTAAAAGAGGGGTCTGTACAATAAAAATTGATTGGGCCTTTTTTAAACAAAAAGATTAAATGATAAAAAAATGTTGGGCCTAAAACAGGACCGGGCCGGGTCAGACCCATGTTCACCCCTCCTCTAGAATAGAGGTATATGTTAGGAAACCCTAACACACAGTCGCATACCTCTTGAAACTTCCTTTGTTCTTCTCTCGATAACCGATCCTTATCTTCCTCTGCTTCTTTGTTCAATTTCCAACGTCGTTGTTCCTAAAATTAAACCGACTTTATGCACACCTCAACCGTCTCGATCACATCTCCATGATCTTAATCAAATCGCGCCATCTTTTTCGGTTCAACTCCCTCTACTTACGCTTTCTCTGAGCAACAATGAAGGATCAGAGTGGTGGGCAGCTTCTGTTCTGATTCCACGTGCACCTTTTTCTGCCGTTCTTTCACTTAAATACTTAATCTACCAGAGAACTCTGGTGATTCTTCAAGCTTGATGAAACTGAATAGAAATCCGCGAAAAAAAATAATTTAGGTACGTTCGTTCTTCTTTTCTTTTATTTGCTTCAAATCTGTCTTTAACTCTTGAAATTCCATTGTTGTGAATAGTTATGAATCTGCGCGTGTGTTGAAATAATGGTATGTTACGGGTTGAGATAAAGACAGTATTGAGGGTGAGTTATGGAGGTTAAGGAGATGTTATGGAGATTTGGTTGTTTTTGTTGTTTTACCCAAAAAATTTCCCTCCCATTCTATTCAAGACATTCTTTCAAGGCTTCTCAAAACACTCAAGGGTTGACTAGTCAAGATACACCTCCTAAACCAAAGGCCTACAACTAGGGTTTGGAGTTTCTCAAAGAAATTTGATTTGAAAAGGTCACAAGTGGCTTCCATGGTTATTCATAGGTCCTTAACAAGGTTCATGTCAAGTTTCAAGCCCTACATCACAAGTTTGCTCAGTCGATGACTCAAATGATTGAAAATCAACTGTATTGGTTAAAAAGTCAATTGTGGTCAACATTCAATCAAACTTCAAGATTTTTGGTCAAAATAAATTTTTTGAAGTGATATTCATCATTTGATCAAGGTTTGATCATGATTCCTCAAGGAAAGTCCTCAGATCATCAAAAGTCAAGCATTGCCAAATTAGGGTTTTCCTTAGGAGAAGTCAACTGAGCTTTGATCAGGCATAACTTTCACATGCTTAATCAACTTTTCCCAAAGAAAACTCATTTTGAAGAAAATTCAATTCTCTACACCTTTTTTTTTATGCTCAAGTCCAAAAAATGCTTCATTTGAAAGATATGAGCTAAAACATTATAGGTCATTTTCAAAAGTCAACAAAAAACATTTTTTGTCAAGGCAACTTACGTCAAGATAAATTCTTCAAAAGCAAAAATGATCAACATATATATTGTATAGGAAAACTTGAGCTTTCTAAAAAGTTCAAGATCATCTTCAAAGTTGAAAATTGATCAAGTTATGAGTTTCACAAGTTGGGAGATTTTGAAGAAATTCATGAAATACAAATGGAGCAAAATTGAAATTTTGAAATAATGGGCCTAGTTTTTTATATTAAAACATGTTTATAAGATGTGATAGGACCTCTAAAAAACATTCACACATGCTCATGATTTTTATTGATTTTATTTGATTTTTTATTCATTTAAAAATGAATAAAATTGAATAAAAAGATGAAAATAGAGTGTGAAGACTTGGGCCTTTGGATTTCAAACCTTATGCAAGCCCAACAAACTTATTCAAGCACAATAAATTCTTGAAATCTATGCCACAATATGTCCATGTTCATACAAATTCAAAAGAGGCAAGCAATATCTCAAAGATGACAAGTTTTCAATTTGTTGGATTTTTGTTTCATAAGCCATGAATGCATTGTTTTCTTCCATATTGGTTCTTCCTCACCCTCCTATTTCACTCTATAAATACACAATACATTTAGAATCAATGGACGGAAAAATTCCTACATGCAAAAGCTCTCCAAAAGCTCTCCAAAAAAGCTCTCCAAAAACTCTCCAAAAAAATCAAAGAATTGGTGCAAGTCATATCTCAAAGTTTCAGCCTCTCTCGATTGAAGCCAAGCCTCAAGCCATCCTCCTGAAGTCCTTAGGAGTTTTTACAAGGCCCAATATCAGTCCATTACAAGCCTAGAACTCTCCCATTTGATAACACTGATTTGGTAAAGTTTAAAATTTCGAATCTCTGATTTTAATCACATTTCATGGCATGCTAACATTTGTTTGAGTTTATATGAATCTATAGATCAGGTATGAGTGAGACAAAATATGCGCATCATGCACCTCTATTTCCTGACCACCAGATTTCATCAGGCTAGATCCAAATCCTCAAAGGCGCATCCCCATGATGAACCCCAAGAAGCGTCTCTCACTGGATCTTCAGGCGTTTGGGCCCTATTGCTAATGGGCCTGGGAATTTTTTGCTATTTCACACCCTCTAACTACTTTTTGCAGTGCCTGGACCATTTTCTTTTTCTTTTTTTGTTGTTTTATTTATTTAATTTTCTTTAAATCTTTTTTTTTCTTTTTATGAACATAAAAAATCAGAAAAATCAGAAAATCACAAAAAGATAGTAGATTTAAGTTTTTATTAATTAAATTAATCAATCATTTAATCACCTTTTTTTAATTAATTAACTAATTAGAATTAGGTTCTCATTAATTTAATTATTATTTTTACTAAAAAAAAAACAAAACAACAAAAATAGTTCTTTTATCACTTAGAATTTTTAGGGTTTTAGATTTTACCTATTTTCCATTCTCCGTGCATTTACTTATTTTCGCATTATCATATTATTATAATTGTCAATGGGATGTAATAGCTTAACTATGACTTTTTTTTCTTTATTTCCCCATTTTAGTTTGTAATTCCCCCCATCCGAAGCGATGTAATAGCGTAGATTCAATTTTCCGCATTTTATTTTTTGCACTTGTATATATTTAACTGTTAGATGTATGCTAATAGGCTTGTATCGAAAGACTAAAAGCAAGCGCTAGATAACTTAGTTTCAAGACAAATAACTAAAAAATAACACACTTCACACACGCACACCTCTAAGGCACCTCCACTTGTTGCCTTCGGAAAGACAAACAGTCATGTCCCTCGAACGTGGGACACTTTAGCAAAGACCCTTGGTTAAAAAGATCGTAGTCCCTCGATGACCCTTTTGGTGCTGCCTTCGGTAAATGATCTAGTCCCTTACGATAAAATTTCTAAATTGCCTTACGAATTGCCTTTATGACTGTACAATGACCTGCGTTTGTCCCTCAAATATCCAACGATAGGGCTACCTACTGACTAATAGTAGGATAGCATTGTCTAAAGGAAAAGAGGAAAAGAACAAAGATCGTTCGAGTAGGTAGACAATTCATAGTTGCTTGCTCACAAAAACAAATAAAATAATTGTTAGAACAAGATTAGTTCTGATCTATCTCAGAGTTTTGATGATAACAATAAATTATATTTTAGATAATTTATACTCTGATGAACGTATTTGACTGTTTCAGATAAGGTTCTGACAGAAGCATTCTGAAGTGCTAAGCTAAAAATTATGAAGAAGTTCTTTAATGAAAGAACCATTTTTTGTTTTAAGCTCAACTGCTGACTCTGGTAAGACAATTTATTTAAATGTATCTTCTAACATTTAACAGGATTCCTTGCTTAGAATATTACTTGAAAGCAAGCGTTGATCAAGTTCTTAGCAAGCAAAGCACTGCCTAGAAGATGAGTAAAGCATGTTCTGAATTCAAGACATTGAAGCAAGTTCTGAAAGAACGATAAAGCCAACTTGTCTTGTCAAGCGTAGGAAACATGTTCTTACAAGTTTCCGTTTGCTCATTTAATGCAAAGACGGCTGCATGCACTCAAGTGTCTAAGCTAGTTCTTGGAAAATGGAATAGTGCTAAGAAACACGCAAGCATTTAATGCTCTCCACTTTTTGAAGGCAGCAACGGTCATTTTGTTCTTACTATATATAGAAGGACATTTATTGCAAGCCAACCAACCAATCAATTTCAAAAAGAAGCAAGAAACTATGTGAAATATTCTGGGCTCACAAACTCTTTGTTCATACACTTTGTGCAATTTATTATAAGTGAAAAATCACAGTTGTGATATAGCTTGACTAGAAGCAAATTTTTATTTCACTATCTGTAAGATTAAACTTTTGTAATTATTCCTTGAGAGACCAAGTTTGGTCATATTTCTCAAGCAGACTAGGACTAGATTTAAGTCTTAGTGGTGTTAGTCACTTGTAAGATTACTTGTGCATTGTTAGTCACAACAATTATTGTATGTTTGTAATCAGTTGATTATAGTGGATTAAGTCCTTGTTGAGAAAGGAGAAATCACCTTGACGGGTGGACTGGAGTAGTTTGAGTTCAAACGAACCAGGATAAAAATAACCTTGTCCTTCCATTATTTTTGAGCTTTGTTTTGAAAAGAAAAAGAGTCACTTATTAAATCCCCCATTCTAAGTGTTTTTTTACCCCTTCAATTGGTATCAAAGCTTGACTCTGAGCACAACACTTAACCGTGTCAGGAAAAGATCCAGAAGAAAACACAATGGCCGCTGAACAAAACAACAATAGTTACAACAAACCTCCTGTTTTTGATGGAGAAGATTTTGAGTACTGGAAAGACAAACTAGAAAGTTTCTTTCTAGGTCATGATAGTGATCTATGGGATATAGTCTTGGATGGTTACACACATCCTACTGACTCAGAAGGAAACAAAGTTGACAGGAAAAATATGGATAGACTACAAAAAGCTGATTTTAAAAATCATCATAGAGCTAGAAATATTTTTCTAAATGCTATCTCTAAAGTAGAATATGAAGAAATCACTAATAGAGGTACATCGCATGATATGTTTGAGTCTCTTAAAATGACTCATGAAGGAAACGCTTAAGTAAAGGAGTCTAAAGCTCTAGCTTTAGTTCAGAAGTATGAAGCCTTCAAAGTTGAAGAAAGTGAGTCTATAGAAGCAATGTTCTCTAGGTTTCAAACTCTGATCGTTGGTCTGAGAGTTTTGAACAAAGGATATACTAAAGCAGATCATGTTAAAAAGATCATCAAAAGCTTACCCAAAAGATGGGCACCAATGGTCACTGCTTTCAAAGTTTCAAAAGATCTTAACAACGTGTCTCTGGAGGAACTCATCAGCGCTCTCAGAAGTCATGAGATAGAACTTGATGAGCACGAGCCTCTGAAGAAAGGTAAGTCTGTTGCCCTTATATCAATTAAGAAATTTGATACTAACGCTTTTCAGGATGAAGAGGAAAACTCTGAAGAATCAGCGTCAGAAGAAGACGAACTATCCTTGCTCTCCAGAAGGATCAATCATTTGTGGAAGCACAGACAAAAGAAGTTCAGGAACTTCAAGAAGTCAGAAGATAAACCTGAATCTTCTGGACACAAAAAGTCAAACAGAAGAGAGATCATCTGTTATGAATGCAAAGAACCTGGTCACTACAAAAGTGATTATTCAAAGCTTCAAAAATAAAAACCAAAGAAAAGGTTTGGTAAGAAGAAAGGGATGATGGCAACCTGGGATGACTCAGATTCTTCTGAAGATGAATCTGGTTCTGAATATGAAAATGCCAATGTAGCTCTGATGGATACCACAGCAGATGACTCAGACTGTGAGTCAGAACCAAGAGAGGTATTTCTGAATTCACTAGAAATGAACTTGCTGATAGTTTATCGGAACTTCTGGAAAACTATAGTAAACTCAAAATCAAATACAAGAAACTCAAGAAGAGTATTGCATCTGATATTTAGAAACATGAAGCAGAAAAATCTGAACTCTTAGAAAATAATTTTAAACTTAAAGAAGAAATTCAAAATGTTCATAAAATTTCTAGTTTAGAATATGTGCCTAGTTCAAAAGATATTCTGAAAGAATATGACTATAGTTTTAAAACTTTCCTAGCTAAAAGCATAGATAGAAGCAAAATGGCTTCAATAATCTATGGAGTTAGTGGGAAAAACAGAAGAGGAATTGGATATGAACCTCCCAAAGAGAAGGAGACATACATATCAAAACCTGTTGCTAAAATGACTTTCACTTACAAACCTCTGAATAAACAATTCAAGTTTGGACACTCACATGATATAAAATAGACATCACATTCTGGAAACTCTTATGCTAACCCAAAGTTCAAACATAAATTTAAACACTCTAACCCAAAAGGACCCAAAAAGATATGGGTACCTAAGGATAAAATAATATTTGTTGTAGATGTCCTTAACAGCTCAATTGAGACACCTGTCATGGTACCTGGACTCTGGGTGCTCACGACACATGACGGGAAAAAGGTCTATGTTCCAAAGCCTGGAACTTAAAGCTGGAGGAGATGTGAAGTTTGGAGGTGTTGTACCCCAAAATTTTCCCTCCCATATTCTTCAAGGATTGTCAAGAATCATCTTCAATTGATTCAAGACTACTCAAGGGTTGCACAGTCCAACTGCCTCCTAAGCCAGTCAAGATTAGGGTTTTGGTTCCTTCAATGAATTTGAGGTTTTCAAGGGCTCAAACAAGTCCCATAGTCATACATACATTACCAAGTACCTACATGGCAAGTTTCAAGACTCACAGGGTCAAGCTGCACAGTCAAAAGTCCCATTTGCTTCACAATCAACTGTAGGGGCAAAATGGTCATTTTACAGTCAAAAGTCAGAATTTTTGGTCAACATCTTGTTTTGAAGCCACAATCATCATTTGATCAAGTCTTGATAATGATTCCTCAAGAATGGCTCAAAAATCATCAAGATGCAAAAGTTTCCATTTTGGGACAGCTGAAAAGTCAACTGTAACTTGACCAAGGCATAACTTTTTCATGGATCATCAGAAAAATCCCATCCAATGCTCATTTTGAAGGGGATGACATTTCCTACAACTCATCTTCACATTCCAAGTCCAATAAATGCTCTCACAAAAAGTTATCAATTTCTACATTATAGGTCAATTTCAAAAGTCAACAAAAAGGCATTTTAAGTCAAAGACCATAACTTGATATTGGTAAATCCAAATGACATGGGACTAAAGGCATTGGTTAGAGGACTTCAAGACCTTTCCAAAATGTCCAAGAACATGTTCATATGATCAAAATTGAGCAAGATATGCATTGGAGAAGTTGGGAAATTTTTGTGAAATGGCAAAAGTCAACTATCCTTAAAACTTCAATTTTTGACAAAAGGGCCCACTTTCTTCCACTTGATTCAGCTTTGTCATGCCACCCACGTGTCCCATGAGTAATTTCAAGATCAAACATTTATTTTTCCATTTTATTTAATTTTTATTGATTTAATTCATTTTAAATCCATAAAAATTCAAATAAAATCTAAAAAATTAATGGAATAGCATATTTTGATTTGAATAGATTTTATGTGTCATATGCCAGCTCACAAATTTGTGCTAGGGTTTTTGTGCATAAAATCTTGAGTTTGAACCAAGTATGGAATGTTCTTCAATGGTGGACAACAAAATCTCCAAACTTAATTACACAAGGATACAAGCCCAGCTGCTGACCTAATTTTGTTCACACATACATAAGCAAGCATTACAAACCTAATTCACGACCCAAGCATTGCTGAAACGGCCAAAAACAAAACGGAAATTTATTGAAAAAAGTAGGAGATCAAGAACAAGGTTGCAAGCATTTTCAGACAAAAAGGAGAACGTGACATCCTTCCTTGCCATCCCCTGAAGCAAAGACGACCATTAACACGTCCTAAGGTTCACCATACAGCGCTGTAAGTTTTCAGAAACAGGCCCCTGGACATGAAACCTCAATTCTCCATTCTTGCATTATTTCTCAAAAATATTGGCATATTCATACTTCTTGTTTAATTTCTAACCTGATGGCAATATTTGATTTCGTTTTTAAGCCTTGTATGACAATACCCGTGCCTAGGGTTTGTGTATGTTGTTTTTAGGCGTTTGGTTTTCAGGAGAAATCAGAAGAAATCATAAGCGTGGATGAACTCTAGAGACATGGACGAGACCAACCATGGTCTTGGAATAAGTTTTTGAAGCCTAGGGACGATTTTGAGAAAAGCCTACGAAACTACCTGCGGATAAAATCCGCAGGTAAATAACCAGTAATTTCATTGAAGAAGATGATGATGTGTTGCAGCATGATTGGCCCTTTTCAAAAATCGCGCGTTATATTTTTTTTCAGGCATATGTTTGATTTATTAATATAATAATTACGTTTGGTTTTAATAACAATTGAAACACGCAGCTCAGATGGACAAGGCACTTGTGCATAGTCCCTTGGGACCTGGGTTTGAATCCCAGGTCCCCCATAATATTTGTTTGTTCTTTTCATAACATGATCCCATGCAGATTCCCCAAAGCATCTCACCATATACCTCCAGCGCTCAACCTGCCAAGTGTCTACAGGCATGCATCCAAAGGCCAGGAGATGATCCTCACCATGCACTCAGTCAACCAACAGACACTTGATCCAGGAAGTCAACGCAGGCTTGGCTTAATGGGCCAGAAATTCCAGAATCCACCACCATATTGGGTCCAACACCCCCTGGTTTACTATTCTTTTTTATTTTCTTTTTCCTTTTATTTTCTTTAATAACTATTATTATTATTATTATTTAATTAATTAACATAATTAATTTTTTTTCACAATAAAATTCAGAAAACCAAAAAATATTTTTATTAATTTCAATTACTTTTTGTAAATAAATACTAACTTAAATTAATTTAGTTTAATTAGGTTTAAATTTTAATTTTCTTTTTACAATAAATAAAAATGAATTAGACTTTGGGTTTTTTGACACTTTTAATTTGTTTTTTTATTTTATTTCATTAAAAACATAAAAAACACAAAAACATTTTTTCTTTTAATAAATTAATTAATTAGTAATTAGGCTTAATTTCATTTAATTGCAAAAAAGGACAAAATTCAATTCTTTTTCTCAAAAAGGGTCAAAACCCTAAGGACGTCCCAATTCAATCTTTCGCGCGCATGTTTATTTTAATTCGTTATATTTATGTATCTGCTCGGAAATGTAATAGTTAATTAGGTTTTATCGCTTTATTTACTTTTCTCGCACTTATTTTCCAAACGGGTTTTTGTTTTTGGCGATGTATAGACCCGCGCCTTGTAATAGCGTAGATTCATATTTCCGCAATTTATTTTCCGCACTCTTAACTGTTAATATGCATGAAAGACTTGTATGACAAATAAAATCAATCTGTATCTCACAAATGACATGTACAAGATAAACATAAACTGAAACAACACACATGCACATGCCACTCTTAGGGTACGCCTCACTGGTTGCCTCGACGTGGTCATCAAGTATAGGGTGTCTTAGAGGTCGCCCTCCTGTCTAAAGATCCAGTCGCCTCGAAACGGTTGCCTCGGATACAAAGGATCTAGGACATTAGGGTTACCGCTAAGGCGTCCTACCATTGCTTTGGTGACCACACATGTCCCTAATAATCAAATTGACCTGAACAACTCCAACGATGGTGCTACCTACCTCTCAATGGTGGGATAACACTATCTAAAACACTCTTACACAGCCTAATTCCTTAGAGTAGGTAGATTCTCCTGGGTACTTGCTCTTTCAAACAAATAAAACAACTTTTCGCACCTACACTTTCAAAAGGTTTTCAAACAAATATTTCATACACTCTTGAGGACAGATACAAGAGTTACCTAGAAATTTTTCAAACGAAACTTTTTCAAAACCCACAATCACACATGAAAAGCAAACAATTTTTGAAAACATAAGAGCAAGTACCTAAGAGCCCGTGGATAACCACGGATAGAAAGGGTGCTAACACCTTCCCTTTCTATAAATCTACCTCCCGAACCGAGAAATATCTCGAAAAAGGAATTTTGCTGTGCTTTTGTCCTTTCCTTGTTGGAGAACATAAAAGACGGTGGCGACTCTTGCTTACCGCGACATTTCGCGAACCAGCTTAAAATACAGTCAGTTCTATTTCCACCGATCACAGAACTGGCGACTCTGCTGGGGATTCTTTAATAAGTGAGGTGTACCTTAGGATTAGACCACTCTTATGTTTTCAATTGCTTGTTTTGTTTGCTTTAAAATTGTGGGCCTGTTTTGGGAGTTTCATAGATCCTAACATGGATCTGGGGAATACCCTTTAGGTAGCATAAGCTGTGAGGGACCTGTCCGGCGTAGACCGACACGAGTGAAGCAGTGGCTACATTGGTGTGACACCTTGGTCTGTACCGATATCCCTTGTGTTGCAACGAGGAGAATATGGGTCTTCTGAGGAGTCATTAAGCACCAACCGACTTTAGAACCCTAAATTGACCTAACTTGGCCATAGAACAGTAGCAGTATGCTACACTCATTGAGGCTAAACTCTCGCGATGGTTTTGGCCGCAAGAAAAGATTGCGATGCTGGAGTTATAACCGATTGAGGGTAGTCGATGATATTGAGATCCTCTAGAACCCGGTTACTATTTTCTAGGACAGGTCTTAACCAACGAAACCGAAAGAGGGTAGTACCTAAATTTCATGCTGGCCTAAACTCTAAGGGCTGTCTTGTGTGACTTGTGTGCCTTATCATGTGTGCCTTATGTGAATATTTTTGGTGTGCTTTATCATAACATCATACCATCATAACATCGCATGCATCCTGCATAAGGACTGACCCATTTCAAAGACAAGAGGGTTTCATCTTTGCTCTGTTTTGTAGGACATTCTAATGCCTGTGCGAAGGAATACTATCCGGCTCAACTTTGTTCACCCACCTGATTTGCTTAAAGAGTTGGTTGACAAAAATCCAAATACTACTTCCTTCATCCAAAGGCTTGGTTCTCTTCTCGGTTTAGTCACTTCAAAGTGGGATCAACAACTTATGAGTGTCCTAACCCAGTTTTATGATCCGCTGTACCATTGCTTCACCTTTCAAGACTTCCAGCTGGTCCCTACCCTGGAAGAATTCTCTGATTTGCTTGGTGTGATACGGTGGGAGAACTGACTTGGGTTTTGCGTTTGTTTTCGCAAATGTTTCGGTTTAGCAAGAGTCGCCACCGACTTTTTATTTTATCCTAAGGAAAGGTTAAAAAGCACAGCAAAAACCTTTGAGATGTTTTCTTGGGTTCGAGGGGTAGATTATAGAAAGGGAAGGTATTAGCACCCTTTCTATCCATGGTTATCCATGGGCTCTTAGTTACTTGCTTAGATCACTTGCCTTTGATTTTCAATTGTTTGAAATGACGCTTTGTGTGTGTGGTTTTGAAAATGTTTTGAAAAAGATGCCTTGTTTAGGCAACCCTTGTAATGACTCGTGTTTGAGTATATACAAAGGTGTGTATCTTTTCGAAAAGATGTTTCAAATGTTTTTGGAAGTTTGTTTTTGAAAGTGTTTATGGAGTGTGGGTTTTGAAAAGTAGGCAAGCGTGTTTTGCAAGTTTGATCAAGTAACTAAGAGTTGTCTACCCCTAAATTTATTCAAAGGTTTTTCTCATGTTTTAACCCTTTTAACAATTTTGTTCCACCATTGTAGTTGGTGGGCAATCTTGCGTTAGGATGTTAACGGGACAGGCGCGAGTCATCGTATGGACCATGAATGCAATGGTGCCAAGTGTCTTTGGCAATTTGCTTGAAGGGACTTGATCATTTTGTTTAGGCAACTTTCGAAAGCGTCATCGAGGGACTATGATCATTTGATTCGTTTTTGTTTTGCCAAAGACACCCAACATGCAACATGGCCCATTATTGAAGGCAACAAGTGGAGTAACCTTACGGGTGCAAGTGTGATTGGTGTTGTCCATTTTCATGCTTTTTTGTCTTTGAATTAGGTCAAGCTATTTGTTATTTGGTTTTTGCATACAAACCCTAAGTCTATCATGGCATATTTAGAAAGCTTTAAAATGCGGAATTTAAAGTCCTAAATTATTACAAAATAATCATGGGGATGGGGGTACAAATGTTCAAATGGGGAGATTTAGCAAGAAATTTAAATCTAAACTATTACAATCCAAATTGAATATACAAGTTATTTAATTGTACAATAATTGAATAAATACAATAAATATGCAAAATGCACAAAAATGGTTTTCTATGTATGTAAAAGTATTTTTCATGTGAAACAAAAATAATAGAAAAAAAGGTTAATTTTTGGATATTTTCATGGTTTAGGGCAAAACCCTAATTTTGTAAATAAATAGTATTTATTATTTATATACAATATTTATTAATTATATACAAAAAAATAAATAAAAGAGAAGTATATTGTAAAAAAGTAATTTTTGAGGTCAAATATTAATAAAAATAAAATGTATTATTTTTATGTTTTTATCCTAAATATTCTAATAAATATATAAGTATTTATATTATATATTAACTATACTAAATATATACAAAAAAATAAAGTATTAATTATTTATCAAAAAAAAGTGTATTTTAAGAAAATGTATTCAAAAGGTAAAATAAAATAATAACAGAAAATAAATGTATTTGTATTATTTTTTAGTATTTTAAATAAAAGTATATATGTTATTTTATATATATAAGTTCAAATAAAACAAATAAAATTCAAATAAAATGCAAAAATGGGTGGAAAAATGTTTTTAATATTTTTTATATTTTGACAAAAAATAATAAATCAGAGGAAAAAATAAAAAGTCAAAAATGATAAAAATAACATACAATGGGCCAAGGGGGTGTAAGTGAAAAATGAAGGTGCAAACAGAAGAACAATCTCAGGCCCAACCCAAGGAGGCTTGTCTTCAACCTCCAGCCAGTTTCAAACACAAAAACGCGCGTTTTCTTCCATCCCTGCTATCTCTTGATCCTTTGACTTTCAACAAAAACTTACAACATCAATGTTATAGAGCATCATGTCACGATTCTAAACATATAAAGAAGTTGTTCTAACTCTCAGAAATGAGAGAGAATTTCTCCTCCCCCAATTCCTGACCTAGCTTTTTTCAAATGTTCATGTCCAAAATTCGTGCAGCACACACAACATAAATGAAAAGTGAGGATATGGGTAGCTTCAGGGCCATGAGTAGGACATAATTTCTTCACAAACCTAAGCCTAGATATGCCTGGATTGAGAGATAGAAGTTCAAACTTTTACCTGTTCAGCTTGAGTCGTGCACAACAATGGAGGTGCTTTCAATGGAATTTGAGGATTTGCACAGCTTGCATGAGGTCCAAGGATACTTCCTCTATGCTTGGTGTGCCTTGAATCCTTCTGAATCAAGCTATGGAAATCAACCTGCAAGAGAGAAAAGTGAAAATGGCACACTTGGCTATGGCTGTTACAGTCTGTTTCCAAGGCTTGGGATAGTTTGTATGAATGTTACGGAATGTGTTTGAGGTGGTTTGGATGAAAACGCACGATGGAATGATGCTGGCCAAGTCAATCTGCAACAGGGACTTTGTTTTGCAGAAAAAATGTGCTTTGATGGATGAGGAGGTATTGAGGGTTAAGGGATCGTGTTCTAGGTTGGTTAGGGAGTATGCAATGTGTGGACAAAGTTTGTTTTGGCTCTTGCTTGCAGGAAGTGAATGTGGTACCAGTTTTGCAAAGTTTTCTTCTTATCTAAGCAAAGTTTGTCAAACTTGATTATAGGCTACTACAGGCCCCTCAAGCATGCTGCACCTTCTCTCCTAGATCAGTGGAATATGTCCATAATCTTGTGCCCAAAAGATCTGGCCTGTACTTCTTTGATTTGCTTTTTGACATAAAGCATATCTTTACAAGAATGGATAAAATGCTTTTTCCATTTTAAGACTAATCCTTTGTGTAATGACTTAATGAACAAGATAATGCTAGGACACAAAGGTTTTGCATTAAATTATTGAGTGAGAATGGGATTAGAGGCCTGTAATCTAGTTTGGATCATGCTGAGTTCAAAATGCCAATGTTATGTACATGAATTTGGCCATGAACAAAGTGACTTTTGCCCATCTTGACAAATTCGAATCTCCCCAACCACAAGGGTGTTTGATGAGTTCTTGGACAATTTGGAAAGCTTGGAATGTGTACTAAAATCCATCTTTGTAATGCAAATTGAAATTCCAAGTGGAATCATGTGAAAAATGGCCATGAAGTTGGGCAAAAATCCTGCCTAAAATAGGTCAAAAATTTTCTAAGTTAAAAATGTTTTGCACCCCTATTCCAAAAATCATAACTTGAGCTACAAAATTCTTTTGAGGAAACTTTGTGATTCAAAGTTGTAGATTTTGCAATGGACTACAACTTTCATGTTTTGAGTTTTGTTTGAATCCAAATATATCTTGATGAAAATATGGGACAAAGTTAGGAAAAAATAAGGAAATTTCATAACTTAGAAAATTTCTAAGTTATGAAATTTCTTCATTTTAAACCCTAATTTGTAATTTTTTTGTTTCTTGATGAATAAGTTTCATACTTTGACATGTATTGATGAAAAATAAATCTTGGCACTTGATTTTGACCAAAAAGTCAAAGTTTGACTTTTCAGTATACAGTCAAATTTTGATCAGTTGACTGGAAAATTCATCTGTTAATCCTGTGCATTTGGGATCTTTTGAACTTGTTAAACATGTCAAGACAATGCCATTGAGTCCTCGAGTCCATATGTGAGCTTGAATTGCCATTGGTTAGGTCAAACAGTCAAAAATTGCCTTTGTGCAGTCAAAACCCTAAAAATGACCATTTTGCCCTTTTGGTGATCTGATCAAATTTCTTGTGGAATTGTGATCCAAACTTGACCAAATGGTTCATATGAGTTCAAAATGTTGATGTGGGTCAAAAATCATGAGGTTTGACTGTGAATTGACCACAATTGACTTTTCCCCAATACAGCTGATTTCTAAGTCAACTGTCCAATTGACTGGGCAAAGATTGGAATCAAGGCTTGAAACTTGGTATGGATAAACTTGTGAGTCCAACATGAAGCATGAAAGTCACTTTGGGCCTTTTAGGTCAAAACATCTTTGTGCAAACTCAAACCCTAATTTGGGTCAACAGTGCAAGGAGGGGCCTTGAGCAGAGTAAACCCTAACTTGATCTTGAACTCCAAGGGTCTAGTGATGAGGAAATGTTGAGGAAAGGAGAGGGAAAATTTTGGGGTACAACACTTGGTATACCTGTTTTGGAACAGACTCCCTTCACTGGTTGGGAAAAGACTCTTAGGCTTGAGGAGATTGATGCAGCCCTTCCCTTGACCACAAAGGAAGTAATGGATAACTGGGTGACTAGAAGCGGAGTTAAGGGCTTTTTGGCTAAGTTTCTGATTGGTAAAGCTAACAATTTCTGGAATGACTTAGACTTCAGGGCGTACAAAGACATTCTGGCTCTCTTAATCTATGGTCTAGTACTGTTTCCAAATCCTGATAACTTTGTCAACATCAATGCCATAAGGATCTTCATGTCTCGGAACCCCGTGCCCACTCTCTTGGGTGATATCCTACAACAACTCTATGCTCGTACTGCTCAAAGACGGGGAACTCTATGGTGTTGTGCTCCTTTGTTAGTGAGGTGGTTTATTTCGCACCTCCCTAAGTTCGTGCTGAAGAACAAAGAAGGAAGAGGTTGGGCTCATAGGTTAATGTCTCTCACTGATAATGACATCATTTGGACTCTCAGAGGTTTAGATGAGGTGGCTGTTATTGATCGTTGCGTAGAATATCCTAATGTTCCATTGATCGGTACCCAGGGAGGAATCTCTTATAATCCATGTTTAGCTCTCCGTCAGTTTGGAAGAGCCAGAAGAGCAGGGCCTCATGAGATATTGGTGCCTCACATCAGTTTTGAGTTTCAGGTAGATAGTGACGAGCTACGTCGTAGATTCATCAAGGCTTGGGACAGAATTCATAAAGCTGGCCCACATGAGTTGGGGCCAAAGACTTCTCTACCTATGGAATCCTACTACAAATGGGTCCGCATCCGTGCTCAGAAGTTAGGTATGCCATACGAAGCTGTCAGGCCTATCATTCTTGAACTCCCTGATAGAGACGGGGTTCCTCCAACTGTACTCCCCCCTCAGATACCCACTGATGTTGATACACTAAAAAGGTCATGGGCGCAACTACAGGAAGAACAGGATTCTTATCGGGAAAGGTTCAATGAACAGGAACAGAAGATCCAGAAGCTGACTAAGCAGTTGAAGAACGAGAGAATCCTGAATGACTATATCCGCACCGAGAAGAGGAGGCCATGGGAGCACTGATGGGATTTGGATGTTTCTTTTACAGCTTTTATTTCCTTTCCAGTATTTTCATTCTTGTAACGCCTAAGGGCAATTTCCTGAACAATTTAAATTTTGAATCTAATAAAGTGTGTTTCCTTTTTGTCCAAAAAGTTGAATCCCGATTGTCTTTGAAAAACATAAATCATACGCATCTCATTGCATCATGTGCATAACAGGTACTCTTTTTACAGGTCACTCATCTTCTTCGTTGTTTATTTCAGCAATCATCATGTCTTCCGAGCTTACCAACGAACAAGCTATCAAGGCCCTCCAGGCCCAGAACGCCCAGTTCCAAGAGCTGGTCATGAGCTTAGCCCAGGGTCAGCAGGAGTTGAAGACTCTGATTCTGAAGGAAAAGAAGAAGAAGAAGAAGAGGACTGTGCTGTTTAACACTGGACGAAGGTTTGGGAATAAACTGCAGAATGAAGCTGAGCTGACTACTCCATCTGTTGGGGAAGGCAGTCCCCAAGAGAGAAGGGTTCCTAGTCCCGTGGTCTCTGACAACGAGACAGATTTCAACGATGAACAGTACCCTCCTGCTGAGGACATGTACAAATAGCTGGAGGACCGGTTAAATGCTATGGAGATTCAACGTGTGCCTGGGTTGGATTTTGGAGATCTAGGTTTATCTTCTGGGGTGGTGATCCCTCACAAGTTCAAGGCGCCTGCTTTTGCGAAGTACGACGGGGCTTCCTGCCCTAAGCTGCATCTCAGATCATATGTAAGGAAGATCCAACCTTAAACTGCAGACAAGAACCTATGGATCCATTTCTTCCAGGATAGCCTTTCAGGGGCTCAACTCGAATGGTTCTATCAGCTGGATGGAACCAGTATTCGAAATTGGGAGGACTTGGCTACTGCATTTTATAAGCAATATCAGTATAATTCTGACCTCACTCCTACGCGTACCCAACTCCAAGGTATGTCACTTGGGACGGGTGAAGGTTTTAAGGAGTACGCGCAAAAGTGGAGAGACCTAGCTGGCAGGGTGCAGCCACCGCTGACTGACCGTGAACTCGTGGACATGTTCTTGGGGACCCTGTCTGGTCCATTCTTCAACCATATGATTGGTAATTCTTCTGCAGGGTTTACAGATCTAATCTTAACTGGTGAAAGGATAGAGGCTGGTATCAAGTCGGGGAAGATACAGAAAGGTGCCTCCTCGAGTACTGAAAAGAAGCCCTTCAAGAAGGAAGCTAGTGTTATTTATGGTCCCAGAAGACAGAACAAACCGGAACGTCGCCAAGCTGTCAATGCGGTGGTAATTTCAAAGCCTGCTGCTGCTCCTCAGCAATATAACCAACCAAGAGGTGAGAGTCCCAAAAAGCAGTACACTCGGCTCAGTATGACCCTCTCTCAGATATTGCCGCAACTGCTATCAACCAATCTGGTAACTGTCAAAGAAGCTCCGAAGGTGGTAAACACAACATCTCCGAAGTACAATCCCAACGCCCGCTGTGCTTATCACTCTGACAGCCCGGGGTATACTACGGATGATTGTTGGGCTCTGAGGAATAAGGTTCAGGACCTTATTGATGCTAAAGAAATACAGTTTGAGGCGCCCGAAAGGCCCAATGTTGTGACTGCTCCCATGCCCCAGCATGGAGTGAATGATGTGGAAGAAGACCCGTATGTAGCCTCTGTGGATGAGATTGTTACTCCGTTGTTGACTGTCAAAAGGAACCTGTTGCTAGCCGGTTTATTTCCGGGATGTAGTAAAGGTTGCCTTCTATGTTCTGTTTCACCTGCTGGTTGTCCTTTGTTGAAGTCAGGTATCCAAAGCCTGATGGATAATAAAGAGATCTTGTTTGAAAAGATTGTTGTTCCTGCTGCCCCTACCGAAGAAGTTTCTATTGTCACTATTTTCAACAACCCTCCTAAGGCTCCCTCAAAGAAGCCTGTCAAAATCATGTCTACTCAGAAGATTGCACCTATCATCATCACTGTTCTGGGGCCCATCCCCTATAAATCTGACAAAGATGTCCCGTGGCACTATGGGGCAGATGTTTATGTTCTGGGAGTAAAACAAGAGTTTGATACTAGTACCGGTGTCAGCAACATCATCGGGCCTGCCAAGGTTACTCGTAGTGGTAGGCTGTTCTCACCAGATATTGCGCCACCAACAATTCAGAGACCTCTTGTCATCACACCTGCAAGTGTGCCCACTTCCCTGCCTGACCAAGTTCCTAGTTCTACCACTGCTGCCGAGTCATCTGACGCTCGGGGCAAAGGGATTGCTACTGATGTGCCTGCCCGGACGGAGGCACCAAAGACCACCAATGATGAAGCTTCCAAGCAAGAGATGGAAGAGATTCTCAAAATTATCAAGAAGAGTGATTTCAATGTAGTTGAGCAGTTGGGGCACACCCCATCAAAGATTTCTATGTTATCACTGTTGTTGTGTTCAGAGGCCCACGCCAAGGCTCTGATCTCCTTCCTGAAGACGGCCCATGTGCCACAAGAAACTTCTGCTGATCAATTTACCGATTGTGTGGCCAACTTGACTGCTGATAATGGGTTAGGTTTCTCTGACGCCAATCTGACTGCCAAGGGAAAGAACCATAACGACACCCTGCATGTCTCCATTGAATGCAGGGGCACTACTCTTGCCCATGTGTTGGTAGACGCCGGTTCTTCGTTGAACGTATTACCCAAGAAGGCCCTAGACAGGTTGGATTGTGAGGGATTAGAGCTCAAGCCTAGTAATATTGTTGTCCGGGCCTTTGACGGGTCGAAAAGGATGGTACATGGGGAAGTTGACATTCCAATCAGGGTTGGTTCTCAAGTTTTTGATTCTACTTTCTATGTGATGGACATCCGACCATCCTATTCTTGTTTGCTGGGTCGTCCATGGATCCACAAGGCTGGAGTTGTGACCTCCACATTACATTAGAAGCTTAAGTACCCGGTCAGAGGGAAGATCGTAACATTTCAAGGGGAAGAAGAATATATGGTCAGCCACCTCAACTCGTTCCGGTACGTAGAGATGGACGGGGAGTTCATTGAGACCCCCTTTCAACACTTTGAAGAGGTGCCTCAGACACTGGCGTCAGCAGAGGCTGTGACTGAAGAAGATTCTCCTTTGAAGATGGCTTCCTTGAAGGATGCCCAGGCTGTGGTTGAGAAGGGTGAGTGCGCAAACTGGGGCCGACTTCCTGATTTCACTCCGAAGACTGACAAATTTGGTTTGGGTTTCACTGCAGAAGCTCAGAGGGCTATGCGTAAGGCAAGGATTGGAAGACCTCCTGTATTCATCACCAACCCGGGAGTAAATGCTATTGAGGACGACATGGAGGAATCCGAATTTGACAGCTGGATCTACCCAACAACCGACGGTGGACCAAGCAACTGGACTGCCAAAGACTTCACACCTATTACTTTTGTCACTAAGTAATGAACTCCTTTGTTTTAAATTTGTAACGAACAATAATTTGAAACGTTAAGGCCCGATGTCTTACCCGGGGCACTGTGGCGTCATTTGTGAGGGCTTATTATTTGTTACTTTCATATATCATGAATAAAAGCATTGGACGTTTTTCGCATTTCAAATCTTGCGCTCCCTTTCTATCTTTATATATTGCAAAACAGCTATATTTACACACACTCACCTATACAGGTTCCAATCCACTCTGGATCCCACTGGTAACGACTCTGCTACTACCAGTTATGACTTCGAAAATCCGATCAACTTAGCCGAAGACGAAGGTGAAGATGATTGCGAAGTGCCTGGTGATCTTGCAAGACTGCTACTCCAGGAAGAGAGGGCCATTCATCCACATGAAGAGCCAGTGGAAACGGTAAATCTGGGTACTGAGACAGACAGAAAGGAAGTTAAGATTGGTGCCAATCTGGAGCTCAGTGTGAAACAAAGGTTGATTCAGATGCTGCATGATTATGTGGAAATCTTTGCCTGGTCTTACGAAGACATGCCTGAATTGGATACTGACATCGTGGTTCATCACTTGCCTACTAAGGAAGAATGCCCTCCGGTAAAACAGAAGGTCCGCCGTATGCGTCCAGAAATGTCCGAGAAAATCAAGGTTGAGGTTATGAAACAATTTGATGCCGGGTTTCTAGCAGTGACTTCTTACCCTCAGTGGGTTGCCAACGTGGTTCCAGTGCCGAAGAAGGATGGTAAGGTCCGAATGTGTGTTGATTACAGGGATTTGAACAGGGCGAGCCCTAAGGATGATTTCCCTCTGCCTCATATCAACGTTCTGGTTAACAATACCGCTCAGCACAAGGTGTTCTCCTTCATGGACGGTTTCTCCGGATATAATCAAATCAAGATGGCTCCCGAAGACATGGAGAAGACCACTTTTGTTACTCAGTGGGGCACCTTTTGCTACAAGGTCATGCCTTTTGGGTTGAAAAATGCTGGGGCAACCTACCAACGTGCCATGGTTGCTTTGTTTCATGACATGATCCATCATGAGATCGAAGTGTATGTCGATGATATGATTGCAAAGTCCCAAACTGAGGAGGAACACCTTGACCATCTACAGAAGCTGTTTGACCGTCTGAAGTTGTACAAGCTGAGGTTGAACCCGAACAAGTGCACCTTCGGGGTGAGATCTGGAAAATTGCTAGGTTTAGTCATGAGCGACAAAGGTATTCAAGTGGACCCTGCCAAAGTGAAAGCCATACAAGAGATGCCAACTCCCAAGACAGAGAAAGAAGTCAGAGGCTTTCTAGGACAGCTGAAATATATTGCCCGATTCATCTCACATCTAACTGCTACCTGTGAACCAATCTTCAAGCTACTGAAGAAAGATCAAGTAGTACGTTGGAACGATGAATGTCAGGCCGCTTTCGACAGAATCAAAGAGTATCTCCAAGAGCCACCCATTCTTATGCCACCGGTTGAAGGGAGACCTCTAATCTTATACTTGACAGTACTTGACAGCTCAATGGGGTGTGTGCTGGGGCAGCATGACGAGTCTGGCCGAAAAGAGCATGCTATTTATTACCTTAGCAAAAAGTTTACCGACTGTGAGACCCGATATTCACTGCTCGAGAAAACTTGTTGCGCTTTGGTATGGGCTGCTCGCCGGCTGAGACAGTATATGTTGACTCACACTACTCTGTTGATTTCAAAAATGGATCCAATAAAGTACATCTTCAAAAAGCCCTCCTTGTCCGGCAGAATAGCAAGATGGAAAATGATCTTGACAGAATACGACATCCAGTACACGACTCAGAAAGCAAACAAGGGAAGTGTATTGGCAGACCATTTGGCACACCAGACAGTGGACGATTACCAGTCGATGAACTTTGAATTTCCAGACAAGAATATCATGGTGGTGACTGATTGTGAAGCACCTGGACCGGATGAAGGACCTGAGGAAGGATCCCGATGGTCTATGCACTTTGACGGAGCCTCAAACGCTTTAGGTAACTGTATTGGCGCCGTGATCATATCCCCCAAAGGCACTCATACTCCACTTACCGCCCGACTATGTTTCAACTGCACCAACAACATGGCAGAATATGAAGCATGTATCATGGGTCTTCAAGCTGCAATTGACTTAAGGATCAAGTTTCTGAGTGTCTTCGGAGATTCTTCTCTCGTGATCAATCAGATCAAAGGCGAGTGGGATACGAAACACCCAAATCTTGTTCCCTACAAGGAGTATGTATTGACATTGATCCCTCATTTCGAAGAGATAACTTTTGAACACTTCCCAAGAGAGGAGAATCAGTTGGCGGACGCGCTGGCTACGATGTCTTCTATGTTCAAAGTCAAATGGGATAACGAGGCTCCCCAGATCATTATCTGGAAGTTGGATGAACCTGCACATTATTGTGATCTTGAAGCTGAAGAGGTAATTGAAAAGCCTTGGTATCATGAATTAAAAAGGTATCTTGAAGCTCAAGAATATCCCGAGGGTGCATCCGTTAATGACAAGAAGTTTCTGAGAAGGTTCGCTGCAAAGTTCTTCCTCAGCAATGGCATTCTATACAAGCGAAACCATGATTCAACCCTACTGCGTTGTGTGGATAAGACTGAAGCAGAAAAGATCATGGCAGAACTGCATAAGGGTACTTTCGGAACACATTCCAGTGGACATACCATGGCAAAGAAAATTCTTCGGGCAGGATATTTCTGGTCCACAATGGAAGCTGACTGTTACCAACATTCTCGGACGTGTCACAAATGCCAGATCTATGCTGATAAGGTTCACGTTCCTCCAGTTCCCCTGAACGTATTGACAACACCTTGGCCTTTTGCAATGTGGGGCATTGATATGATCGGCGAGATCATACCTACGGCATCCAACGGGCATCGCTTCATCCTGGTAGCGATTAATTACTTCACAAAGTGGGTTGAAGCAGCTTCCTTCGCTACCGTAACCAAGAACGTTGTGGCACGGTTCATTCGGCACAACCTGATCTGTCGATACGGCATACCTGAAAGGATCATTACGGATAATGGTACCAATCTTAACAACAAGATGATCACTGAGCTCTGTGAGCAATTCAAGATACAGCACCACAACTCTTCTCCCTACCGGCTGAAGATGAATGGGGCTGTCGAAGCGGCAAATAAGAATATCAAGAAGATTGTGCAGAAGATGACAGTGACGTACAAATATTGGCACGAGATGTTACCGTTTTCTCTTCATGGGTACCGTACCTCAGCACGGACATCGACAGGGGCAACACCCTTCTCCTTGGTATATGGCATGGAGGCAGTCTTGCCTATCGAAGTCCAGATACCCTCTCTCCGGATCATAAAGGATGCAGGCTTGAGCGAAGATGACTGGATCCAGACTCGGCTTGATCAATTAAACCTAATCGATGAAAAGAGACTCACTGCTATTTGTCATGGTCAAACGTACCAAAAATGGATGATCATGGCATTTAACAAGAAATTCAGACGACAAGAGTATCAAGTCGGAGACCTGGTAATCAAGCGCATCATTCTTCCTCAAAGTGATCCCAGGGGCAAATGGACCCCTACGTACGAAAGGCCATTTGTGGTTAAACATATCTTCTCAGGAGGAGCTATGATTCTAACCACCATGGATGGTGATGACCTTCCTCACCCCGCCAATGCAGACATAGTAAAAAGATACTACGCATGAATTAAAGACCCGCTAGGTTGACACACCTAGGCAAAAATAAGGGCTTCCCGGCGAACCAAAAGGGTTCGGGCAAAAATAAGGGATGTGTGATCGGTGGATCTGGAACTGACTGTTTAACGTTGGTTCGTGAAATGTCGCGGAAGCAAGAGTCGCCACCGTCTTTTATTTTCTCCAAATGGAAAGGACAAAAGCACAGAAAAATTCCTTAAAGAGATTGCTCTCGGTTCGGGAGGTAGGTTATAGAAAGGGAAGGTGTTAGCACCCTTTCTATCCATGGTTATCCATGGGCTCTTAGGTACTTGCTCATTTGTGTTTTCAAAAGTGTTTGCTTTTCAATTGTGAGTGAGTTTGAAAAAGTTTCTTTGAAAATTCCAGTTCGACTCTTGTATCGGTCCTCAAGAGTGTTTGAGAAAATGCTTTCGAAAGCTTTTTGAAAATGTGTTGGTGTGAAAAAGTATTTTTGATTTGTTTTTGAAATTAGAGCAAGTATCTAGAGTAGTCTACCTACCCTAAGGAATTCGTCTGTGTAGATGTCCTTTAAAGTAGTGCCATCCCACCATTGAGAGGTAGGTAGCACCACCATTGGAGGTGTTCGGGTCAATTCGAAGGTTCGGGACATGGTGATCACCAGAGCAATAGGAAGATACCTTAGAAGCTACCCTCATGCCAGGTTCCCGGATCATGAGGACTTACTAAGACACCCTCTACTCGACGATCACCTTTCGAGGCAAGGCAACAGTGAGGCGTACCCTAGGGGTGGTGTGTGATTTTGTGTGTCAGATTCATTTATCTTTGTCTTGTCGTGTTATGGGTGATCTACACGTTTGTTTTTTATTTTGTCATTCATTCTTGCATGCATTTATTAACAGTTAAAAAGATGCGGAAATTAAAAGTTCTAGACTATTACAAAGGCGCGGGTCCACATCGCCAAAATTAAAATCCAGGACCCGATTTGACAGAAAGTAAATAAAGTGCGAGAAATGAAATGTCCGAGTTTACAAGGCTTTGGGAGAAGTACATAAATATTATAAGAAATAAAATAAAGTGCGCGAGTTGAATTGAAATTGAAAGCGAGGGCGTTGGACCCTTTTTAATGAAATTAAATTAAATGATTAAATTAATAAAATTAAAATGAAAAGAAATTGTTTTTTGAGATTTTTGTATTTATGAATCTTTAATAAGAGAATTAAATGAAATTGAGAAATTAACCCTAATTCTAACTTTTTAATTTATTAAGAAAATATGAAGATTACCTAAAATTAAATCTAATTAATTAATGCAATTTGATTTATAAAAATAAATAATTAATTATTAGTGATGAGAAAGTAAAAGAAAAAAGTAATTAAAATAATTAAACCTAATTCTACAAGTTTTTTAATTTATTAAGAAAAGATATTAAAATTAAACCTAGAATAAAACTAATTAATTGGTGAGATTTTATTTACAAAAATATTAATTAAATAAAAATATATTAGTTTTTGTCTTTTTCTGATTTTTTGTTATTTTATGTTTTATGAAAATAAATTAATTGAAGAATTAAAGGAAATTAATTAAATCAAATAAAAATAGAAAATATAAAAAAATAGCAAACCTTGGGGGGTTCTGTCCCCAATTGGAGGTGTAATTGTAGTAATTAGGCCCACTTGTTTAAGGCCTCAGTTGACTTTTCCTGGGAAGCATATGCGTGTACTGACTGATGCCTATCATGTTCTTCACATTTGGTCCCTTGGATAATGGTTACAGGCCATGTGGCGCGTTGAGATTGTGGGTTGCATGGTGGAACCCAGGAGGCGAACTACACACAAGCATGTTTATAAAAATAATATGGAAAGGGATGGGGACCTGGGGTTCGAACCCAGGTCCTAGAAGTTACCACTACTATGCCTTGCCAACTGCTCCAACTGCGCGTTCTGAATATGTAATGGCAAACAAAACAAATAAGAGAAAATTGGGTTAATGGCCTAAAAATAGAAAAAACGCGCGTGGAATTCAAATGGTCCAACCACCATTCGCCACCTAGTCTTCTTCTTCCCTGTTGTATTTTTTCCTGAAACAAAACAAGCCAGATTGCGGGGGTTTTGAACCCCCACTATATGATATATGCCAAAATAGCGAACAACACATGGTAGCTCATAAATTGAGCGCGAGGTGTGTGTCCAAATCGTCCAAGCACGCTGAGTTGAATGGTCTGGGTCTCACGTTCTAATTTTTCCTTAACTGGGAAACCCCAATTCAAAGCTTTGAAAACCCTAAAAGACAACAATGGCAACTTCGCGTATGGTGTATAAAAACTCAATCAAACTATGTGGTTAGCTTCAGAATCATCCAATTAGTACAAATCCATAAAAAAATGCAATGAACTTGCTTGAATATTAAAACACGATTATGCATAAAATTGAAAACAGTTTGACGTATAACTACCAATTCTTGATGTTTCAAGCTATGATTTTGATTCAGGCACCTTCCTTGATGTCTCAGCAAGCCAATGGAACAATTATTTTGGCTTGAATCGCCCTAGAACCTAGTTTTTAGTATTGGAATTTTTGTCAAAAAACTCAATTTTGGTTATGGATTTCTGGCGCAGCTTTTTGGTTCTTTGGAATAGGTTTTCATTATGTATATATGTGTGAAGGTTTTAGGTCAAAGAAACCAAACCAAAACCTTTGCATTCATGATTTTCAAGATTTGATTCTTAAGAATCTTTTCCAATATTTCTTCATGAAGAATCATGTCAATTTGCTCCAATTCTTTCCTTTTTGATATGCACGAAATCCTTAGTGAATCATGAGTGATTGTCTTGCACAAAAAGATTTGAAAACCTAGTTTTGGTATTTTTCATGTATTTTAATTAATTAAATGAATTTCTAGCAATTAAAATTCAAATAAATAAAATAAAAATGATGAACAACTTCCCCTTGGGCCAAATGGTCGTGCACATGTTTTGGATGATGAATCTTGGAAGAAAAAGAGGCCCATTAGCAATTTTAAGCCTTTTGAAGCAATGTTGACTTTTCAAAATATCCAAAACTTTCCCAACTTCCACAAGGCATAACTTGCTCAATTTTTAAGCTTTGCTCATGTTCTTGGACATTTTGGAAAGGTCTTTGAGTCTTCTAACCAATGTCTTTGGTCCCATGTCATTTTGATTTACCAATCTCAAGTTATGGCCTTTTACTTGAAGTCCCTTTTTGTTGACTTTTGAAAATGACCTATAATGTTGAAATTGATAACTTTTTGTGAGAGCATTTCTTGGACTTGAAGTATGAAGAGGAATTTTAGGAAATGTCTTTATCTTCAAAATGAGCTTTGGATGGAATTTTTCTGATAAACCATGTGGAAGTTATGCCTTGGTCAAGTTACAGTTGACTTTTTCAGCTGTCCAAATATGGAAACTTTTGCATCTTGATGATTTTTGAGCCAAGCTTTGAGAATCATGATCAAGCATTGATCAAATGATGTTTGTGGCTTCAAAATGAGATGTTGACCAAAAATTTGGACTTTTGACTGTCAAATTACCATTTTGCCCCTACAGTTGACTGTTGTGCAATTAGGGTTTTTGACTGTGCAATTTTGTGCTGTAGGTCTTGAAACTTGGTATGAGGATGCTTGACCATGTTTGTAGGCATATGGGACTTGATTGGACCCTTGGAAACTTCATTTACTTTGTCAGAACCAAAACCCTAGTTTTTGACTGTTAGGAGGCCCTTGAACTATGCCACCCTTGGGGAGATTTTGAAGCTTTGACTTAGCAAATTTTGAAGAATATGGGAGGGAAAATTTTGGGGTACAACAGTTGCCCCTGTTCAATCTTCTTAAACCTGAGGATGTAGATTGGCTGACGTGCCTTTCGTAATCCGAAGGTGGAAGATGATTGAACACTAGAGTGCCCAGAAATTTGCGCTCACATAGCAGCAGTGTGATGATGGGAATGGGCTTATAGATGCCATTTGGAGATTGATGGATAGGATGATGGGCTTACAGATGCCATGCTAAGAGATGATGGAAGGTGGATGGGCTTATAGATGCCATCTGGGTGTTGACCGCGTAAGAGATTCCTTAGCGAGCATTTGCGTACCTGCAAAAGAAAAGTTATTACCTGACCTGTTACAGGAGCTGGTCTTCAGACTCTTGGTATAGATGTGTCCTGACTGGTTACAGGAGCTGGATCTGGATCTTCAAAAGGTGATGAATGAACCAGGGGTGGTTACTACCTCAACAGGAACGGTGAGAGAACCTTAGGCGACTTCTACCTCAACAGTAATCATTGAGAGAATCTTTGGGCGACTTCAACCTCAACAGTAATCATTGAGAGAATCTTGGGCGACTTCAACCTCAACAGTAATCATTGAGAGAATCTTGGGCGACTTCAACCTCAACATTAATCATTGAGAGAATCTTGGGCGACTTCAACCTCAACAGTAATCATTGAGAAAATCTTGGGCGACTTCAACCTCAACAGTAATCATTGAGAGAATCTAGGGCGACTTCAACCTCAACAGTAATCATTGAGAGAATCTGGGGATGATTACTACCTCCGCAGTATCGGGGAGAGAACCATAGGCGACTACAACCTCAACATCAATCATTGAGAGAATCTTGGATAACTTCAACCTCAACGGCAATCGTTGAGAGAATCTTGGGGCGATTACTACCTCCACAGTAACGGGGAGAGAACCACAGGCGACTACAACCTCAACAATAATCATTGAGAGAATCTTGGATAACTTCTACTTCAACAGTAACGCTGAGAGAATCTGGGGATGATTACTACCTCCGCAGTATCGGGGAGAGAACCACAGGCGACTACAACCTCAACAGTAATCATTGAGAGAATCTTGGACGACTTCACTTCAACAGTAACGCTGAGCGAATCTGGGGATGATTACTACCTCCGCAGTATCGGGGAGAGAGCCAAAGGCGACTACAACCTCAACAGTAATCATTGAGAGAATCTTGGGCGACTTCGACTTCAACAGTAACGCTGAGCGAATCTGGGGATGATTACTACCTCCGCAGTATCGGGGAGAGAACCATAGGCGACTACAACCTCAACAGTAATCATTGAGAGAATCTTGGATATCTTCTACTGAGTCTTTATCAGGGAAATCTGTTAGGGGTCGATTTAACTGGACTAGAGAAGGCCTTGGACTGGATAAGAAACAGAAAATCTTAGGGTCGATTAACTGAACCGGTCTAGGTCTTGAAATCTTCAACTGGATAAGAAACAGGGAGATCTTAGGGTCGATCTGACTGAACCAGAGAAGGCCTTTGACTGGATAAGAAACAGAAAAGTCTTAGGGTCGACTTAACCAAACCGGTCTAGGTCTTGAAATGTAGCTGAGAACTTAACTGGATCTTTCCTGAAAGGTAAAGGTCAGTCATGTGCAATGCATGATATGGATCAAGCAATGATGTTCTCAACATAAATGAGATTTGTAAGATATGATGCGTATATGCATGCTATAATATATGGAAGTACGATGTTTATGAATGTATCTTTTGTCTTAGGAAAATAAATCCTTGACGGGTGCCGGGAAGTCACTCCTGGGCTGATGTTGAAGAATAGATTTTGCCTCCGCTGGGGATGATAGTTGCAAGAATACCGGTAGGAGAAGATAACTCCGTTGGGGAATAAACTTGGCGAATAGATTACTCTGTGGGGAGAACAATACTCTAGCGATCTTGCTGGGGAGCAATACTCTGTGGGGAGAGCGGTACTTTGCTGAATTGTTGATGATAACTTGCTAGGGATACCTTTGTTGTGTTGGAAGTGTTGATAGACTTCGCTGGGGATAAGAAGACTTCGTCGAGGACGATCTTTCCGTGGCTTTTGGCTGAGGATAACCCAGTTATATCCTGGTAAGGAAATAACTCTTTGAATAAAGCCGGGCGACGCGTTCGTGCTCTGCGAGGATAAGCTTTCAGAATCTACTGGGGATAAGCTTACTGCTTTGGGAGATGGACCTCAACTTTTCTGGGGAAGCTGGATTGGACTCTCCTGGGGAAGTTTCTGAATTGTAACGGGGAAGTAACTCCACTGAATGTTTGATGTACCACCGGGGAACAATCTTTAGGCCAAGACTGCCGGGGATGCTTGTTAAGAATGCATGTATATTGTGCAGGGGAATGTTGAGATCTGCTGGGGGATACTCAACTTCCTTAAGGCTGATAGCATAGTTTTGCTCGGGGAGAGTGCACTGACTTGCTGGCTCACTCTCTGGGGAATTAAGACGTATTGGTTATGTTCTTCAGCTGAACCTACCTTGGTACCTTGATGGATTGAGAAACTAGATCGCTTAGACAACTCTTTAATGCCCCTGTTTCTGAGGTGGGAGAGGAAGACCTGTGGAGGTGCTTGATGACTGCCGATTGACAACTCTTCTTCTGGTAGGCAAGTGACGAGATGCCAGGACGTAGTCGTACGCTTTAATCCTTAACTTTTGCCTGGACCGCCCTTTCGGGTTTTCAGTCCACCGGGATACCCTTTTTTGCCCAAGCCGCCTTTTCAGGTTTTCGACTTGCCGGGTGTACATATTTTTTCATTTCATCCCTTATTTTTGCTCGAACCATTTTGGTTCGCCGGGAAGCCCTTATTTTTTCTTAGGTGTGTCAACCTAGCGGGTCTTTGATTTTGCATAGTATTTTTTTCAACTATGTTCGTGCTCTCAGGATGCAGGGAGGTGCCCCTGTCAGTAGTATTGCGTTGCCGTACCACTAGAAGATGTCTGATCAGGCAAGATTCGTTTTCGGAATGACCCAGGTGATCCAGATGGAGATTTGCCCCCAAGCTGGTTGGCCTTTTGAGAGATTCTTCGAATCTTGACTTAACTGCCCCAGATGATGGACAATGATCAGGCCTGCCTCTTGGTTGGGAGTGCTTTTGTTCATAAGATATTCTTCGTGCGAATTTCTTTGCTGTTCAAACAAATAGTCATATGTGCAAGCAATGTTATTTCAAAAATGCAAAGCTTATGTCTGTCTTGAAGATTTTGAAAATGCATTTTTCATAAAAAACAAGTGAATTTTGTAAATTGTGATGTCAACTCGTTATTTTACCGCAAGCCTTAAGGAGTCAGGATACCTTTGTACAATATGCTTTCAAGTTAACCCGTGCTTCAGCTAGGACTTTTGAGGGTTATAACGTGGCCTTGTTCATGGTTTAAGAAACAAAGGATAAAGGCTCAAATTATTTGTACCCACCCGCTCTTCGTGATGTTCTTCGATCCTAAACTCAGTTGATCGTGCGTTAGACCTTGTTTGAGTCTTTGTCCTGGTATTCCAATGATGGTTCAGATCTTGATGATTTATTCTGAATAGGCAGTCATTTTTGTTATTGTTGAGGGTTTGTACGACCTCTTTCTTTTTGATTCTGCTATCCCTAAATTTTGCCTGAACTGTTTCTTTTGTGATTATAGTCAGCGGGATGCCCCAGTTTCGTAAGTCCCCTTTATAGGTTTTGACTTTTTGGGCTTTTCATTTATGATTTTTTTGATAATGACTGCCTGTCCTTATGATTGTTCTGAACCATCACTGTCTTTCCTTTTTTGTAAGGACCTCTTTGGTGCCATTTGTTATGCACTTGGATCAACTGAGAGAACTACCCTGCCCCAGGTTATGATTAAGGGTTTTAAATTTCGAAAAGAAAAAACTCCTACTTCTTTGGCTCAGAGGGGTTGACGAGGGATTATCTTCCTTATTACTCCAGTGTTTAGGAATTGAAACAATGCCTGTACCTCATCAGCGGGGTCTGTTCAAAAGCATATTGTAAGTTGTGGTATCGTTTTCGTCATCCTCCCTCAAGAGGCTTATAATTATTAATTGAGAGTTGAGCATCAGAAAAAATATGAAAATAATTTACATATAGTGAATGCGAATATATTGATTCAAAACAGACATATGCGATGCATTAATGAAATAACAATGTTTAACAATGAACAAATGTTTGAACAATCAAAAAGAAATACAACTTGAACATTCGAATGAACAAAAGTTTTCTAGTCTCAGGGCTTGTCACTTCAAATGGTGAGTCTTGGAGGTATGGTAGAAAAATTCAGCCTGACCATCTTGTGTGAACTCCAATGCCCCTTCATCAATCAGGTCCTGGATCTTGTTCTTCAGAGCCCAACACTCATTTGTATCATGTCCTGGACTGGCAGAGTGGTAGGCACACCTTTTATTGGGATCATAAGCAGGATGTGCTGTGTTGGGGTTCTGGGGATGAGCCCTTAATGTGATCAGGTTCAATCTCAACAGGCGTTGTAAAGCTTGAAACAGCGACATGTTGAGCGGGGTGAATTTCCTCCTGGACTTGTCTGGCTGAAGCTGGTGACGTTGCTGCTGAGTTTGTGACCCTGAAGCCACTTGAGGGGCTCTCCCCTTATCTCCTTGTCTCAAAGATGGTTGAATGATGACTGGCCCTTCAACCTTAGATGTTTTCCCCAGTTGGTTACCCCGAAGCAGTTGGTTGACGAGAACCCCGAGCTCATCTTGTCTTTGAGCTAAGCCTTGAATGATAGTCACCTACCCCAGCATTTGGGCTTTCATTATATCCATTTCAACTTGCAGATGTTTCAGCCGTTCGTCCTCAGTACTGTTCCTGACCAAAGTCTCCATGAGAAGCGTCCTCAGCTCCTCCTGCCCCTTGGATAGATTCAGGAGGATTTCTCCGAACCGAGTCTCTTGAGCAAGAGGGTCCTGGTTATCTGGTTGGCAAGCCATTGCTGAAATAAACAGCGAGAAAGGTAAGTGACCTGCAACAAGGGTACCTGTAATGCAATGATATGTATAACATGCATGTAATGTTTTCAAGGATCTCGCGGGGTAAACAAGAAAATTTGTTAGAATTTGGGTCCGGTAGCTTGATTGAAGGAACTTCATATTATTGAGAGTCCTTCTTCAAAGGGTCAAAGGCTCGCCATATCCAGTGGGTCATAGCCCCTGACTTTAGTCATCATGTTTAGTTCTGGCTTCCAAACAACCTTGGTTAGGGGAACCTTCTCCAGGAGTCAAAGCTCACCATATCAAGTGAGTCATAGCCCCTGACAACCTTGGCTAGAGGAAAATAAATCCTCTTTGCCCCTTGCTGGGATAGTTGATTCACCATGACCTGTAACAGAAGCCCTTGAGATCCTTGAAATGGGTTAGGATGTATGCAATGGTATGATGTTATGTTATGCATGGGGTAATGTAAGTAACCCTGTTACGAGTCCTAATTAAGGACTGCAAACCAAAACCTGCAAGAAACTCAGTACACTCTGTTAGGAGTCCCAATTAAGGACTATGAACGAAACCTGCAAGAAAACTCAAGTGTCAGATAACAAGCATGCAAATAGTCAAGTTGGAAGGCACACAAATCACACAAGAGAAGCCCTTAGAGTTTAGGCCAGCATGGGGTCTGGGTATTACCCTCTTGAAGTTGGTGGGCTCAACCTGTCCTATTAGAAGTAACCGGGTTCTAAGGGTCCCAATATCACCGGATTGCTTTCATTGTTCATCGTTTCGATTTAGCCACTGAACTGGCGACTGAAATATTCCAGGAAAGCAACCCTCAATTGAGTGTAGTATCGAGTATCAACCAACCTCGGACTGCACCAAAGTCAGTTATCTCACTACCCTAAAGAGGCCAAGATAGTTCAATTAAGGTTCCTAAGGTCTGTTGATGCTTCACGACACCACGCGGAGGCCCCATACTCTCCTTGACTGAACTCAAGGGTTACCGGTACACACCAAAGTGCCACATCAATGTAGCAGACTGTTTCAACCATGTCGGTATACCCCGCACAGTTCCCTCACAGCCTTTTTGCTACTTTCTAAGAAGGTATCCCCCAGATCCGGGTTAGGATCTATAGAACTCCCAAGACAGTCCCACAATTTAAAGCAAGCAAAGAAGGCAATTGAAAACACAGTTATGAACTATCCCTAAGGTACACCTCACTTTAAGATTGTTCCCCAGCAGAGTCGCCAGTTCTGTGATCGGTGGATCTGGAACTGACTGTTTAACGCTGGTTCGCGAAATGTCGCGGAAGCAAGAGTCGCCACCGTCTTTTATTTTCTCCAAATGGAAAGGACAAAAGCACAGAAAAATTCCTTAAAGAGATTGCTCTCGGTTCGGGAGGTAGGTTATAGAAAGGGAAGGTGTTAGCACCCTTTCTATCCATGGTTATCCATGGGCTCTTAGGTACTTGCTCATTTGTGTTTTCAAAAGTGTTTTCTTTTCAATTGTGAGTGAGTTTGAAAAAGTTTCTTTGAAAATTCCAGTTCGACTCTTGTATCGGTCCTCAAGAGTGTTTGAGAAAATGCTTTCGAAAGCTTTTTGAAAATGTGTTGGTGTGAAAAAGTATTTTTGATTTGTTTTTGAAATTAGAGCAAGTATCTAGAGTAGTCTACCTACCCTAAGGAATTCGTCTGTGTAGATGTCCTTTAAAGTAGTGCCATCCCACCATTGAGAGGTAGGTAGCACCACCATTGGAGGTGTTCGGGTCAATTCGAAGGTTCGGGACATGGTGATCACCAGAGCAATAGGAAGATACCTTAGAAGCTACCCTCATGCCAGGTTCCCAGATCATGAGGACTTACTAAGACACCCTCTACTCGACGATCACCTTTCGAGGCAAGGCAACAGTGAGGCATACCCTAGGGGTGGTGTGTGATTTTGTGTGTCAGATTCATTTATCTTTGTCTTGTCATGTTATGGGTGATCTACACGTTTGTTTTTTATTTTGTCATTCATTCTTGCATGCATTTATTAACAGTTAAAAAGATGCGGAAATTAAAAGTTCTAGACTATTACAAAGGCGCGGGTCCACATCGCCAAAATTAAAATCCAGGACCCGATTTGACAGAAAGTAAATAAAGTGCGAGAAATGAAATGTCCGAGTTTACAAGGCTTTGGGAGAAGTACATAAATATTATAAGAAATAAAATAAAGTGCGCGAGTTGAATTGAAATTGAAAGCGAGGGCGTTGGACCCTTTTTAATGAAATTAAATTAAATGATTAAATTAATAAAATTAAAATGAAAAGAAATTGTTTTTTGAGATTTTTGTATTTATGAATCTTTAATAAGAGAATTAAATGAAATTGAGAAATTAACCCTAATTCTAACTTTTTAATTTATTAAGAAAATATGAAGATTACCTAAAATTAAATCTAATTAATTAATGCAATTTGATTTATAAAAATAAATAATTAATTATTAGTGATGAGAAAGTAAAAGAAAAAAGTAATTAAAATAATTAAACCTAATTCTACAAGTTTTTTAATTTATTAAGAAAAGATATTAAAATTAAACCTAGAATAAAACTAATTAATTGGTGAGATTTTATTTACAAAAATATTAATTAAATAAAAATATATTAGTTTTTGTCTTTTTCTGATTTTTTGTTATTTTATGTTTTATGAAAATAAATTAATTGAAGAATTAAAGGAAATTAATTAAATCAAATAAAAATAGAAAATATAAAAAAATAGCAAACCTTGGGGGGTTCTGTCCCCAATTGGAGGTGTAATTGTAGTAATTAGGCCCACTTGTTTAAGGCCTCAGTTGACTTTTCCTGGGAAGCATATGCGTGTACTGACTGATGCCTATCATGTTCTTCACATCTGGTCCCTTGGATAATGGTTACAGGCCATGTGGCGCGTTGAGATTGTGGGTTGCATGGTGGAACCCAGGAGGCGAACTACACACAAGCATGTTTATAAAAATAATATGGAAAGGGATGGGGACCTGGGGTTCGAACCCAGGTCCTAGAAGTTACCACTACTATGCCTTGCCAACTGCTCCAACTGCGCGTTCTGAATATGTAATGGCAAACAAAACAAATAAGAGAAAATTGGGTTAATGGCCTAAAAATAGAAAAAACGTGCGTGGAATTCAAATGGTCCAACCACCATTCGCCACCTAGTCTTCTTCTTCCCTGTTGTATTTTTTCCTGAAACAAAACAAGCCAGATTGCGGGGGTTTTGAACCCCCACTATATGATATATGCCAAAATAGCGAACAACACATGGTAGCTCATAAATTGAGCGCGGGGTGTGTGTCCAAATCGTCCAAGCACGCTGAGTTGAATGGTCTGGGTCTCACGTTCTAATTTTTCCTTAACTGGGAAACCCCAATTCAAAGCTTTGAAAACCCTAAAAGACAACAATGGCAACTTCGCGTATGGTGTATAAAAACTCAATCAAACTATGTGGTTAGCTTCAGAATCATCCAATTAGTACAAATCCATAAAAAAAATGCAATGAACTTGCTTGAATATTAAAACACGATTATGCATAAAATTGAAAACAGTTTGACGTATAACTACCAATTCTTGATGTTTCAAGCTATGATTTTGATTCAGGCACCTTCCTTGATGTCTCAGCAAGCCAATGGAACAATTATTTTGGCTTGAATCGCCCTAGAACCTAGTTTTCAGTATTGGAATTTTTGTCAAAAAACTCAAGTTTGGTTATGGATTTCTGGCGCAGCTTTTTGGTTCTTTGGAATAGGTTTTCATTATGTATATATGTGTGAAGGTTTTAGGTCAAAGAAACCAAACCAAAACCTTTGCATTCATGATTTTCAAGATTTGATTCTTAAGAATCTTTTCCAATATTTCTTCATGAAGAATCATGTCAATTTGCTCCAATTCTTTCCTTTTTGATATGCACGAAATCCTTAGTGAATCATGAGTGATTGTCTTGCACAAAAAGATTTGAAAACCTAGTTTTGGTATTTTTCATGTATTTTAATTAATTAAATGAATTTCTAGCAATTAAAATTCAAATAAATAAAATAAAAATGATGAACAACTTCCCCTTGGGCCAAATGGTCGTGCACATGTTTTGGATGATGAATCTTGGAAGAAAAAGAGGCCCATTAGCAATTTTAAGCCTTTTGAAGCAATGTTGACTTTTCAAAATATCCAAAAATTTCCCAACTTCCACAAGGCATAACTTGCTCAATTTTTAAGCTTTGCTCATGTTCTTGGACATTTTGGAAAGGCCTTTGAGTCCTCTAACCAATGTATTTGGTCCCATGTCATTTTGATTTACCAATCTCAAGTTATGGCCTTTGACTTGAAGTCCCTTTTTGTTGACTTTTGAAAATGACCTATAATGTTGAAATTGATAACTTTTTGTGAGAGCATTTCTTGGACTTGAAGTATGAAGAGGAATTGTAGGAAATGTCTTTATCTTCAAAATGAGCTTTGGATGGAATTTTTCTGATAATCCATGTGGAAGTTATGCCTTGGTCAAGTTACAGTTGACTTTTTCAGCTGTCCAAATATGGAAACTTTTGCATCTTGATGATTTTTGAGCCAAGCTTTGAGAATCATGATCAAGCATTGATCAAATGATGTTTGTGGCTTCAAAATGAGATGTTGACCAAAAATTTGGACTTTTGACTGTCAAATTACCATTTTGCCCCTACAGTTGACTGTTGTGCAATTAGGGTTTTTGACTGTGCAATTTTATGCTGTAGGTCTTGAAACTTGGTATGAGGATGCTTGACCATGTTTGTAGGCATATGGGACTTGATTGGACCCTTGGAAACTTCATTTACTTTGTCAGAACCAAAACCCTAGTTTTTGACTGTTAGGAGGCCCTTGAACTGTGCCACCCTTGGGGAGATTTTGAAGCTTTGACTTAGCAAATTTTGAAGAATATGGGAGGGCAAATTTTGGGGTACAACAGGATGAAATGAAAAAAATCTGTACACCCGGCAAGCCGAAAATCTGAAAATGCGGCTTGGGCAAAAATGGGTATCCCGGTGGACTGAAAACCCAAAAGGACGGTCCAGGCAAAAGTTAGGTATAAAGCGTAATACTATGTCTCATTGGATCACCTTGCATCCAGAATTCGGTATCAACTATCGGGTTCAGACGGCATCAATCAATCATCTTCATCTTCAACTAAGCAGCCAAGTGATGAGACGCTTGAAGACATAAAGGCGATAGCAGAGTTGGAACCCAGTGGGATTATTTTTCACATAGCTGTTTTGTTTCCTTTTCACAAAATTGTATAAACTCTATGTTGTCCAGCGGCGTTCTCTTACTAGGATGTCAGCCTCTTGTACAAAAATTCCTATTTACAGGCAAATTTCAAAATCAATAAAAATTCACTCTTCCAGATAAATTGCCAATTGTTTTTCCTTTATCTGTTTTGTTTTGCGAAGAACGTCCAATGTTCATTTTTGATATATGCATTTGACATTAATTGCTAATCATAAATATTTGCATGCGAAACAAAGGACTAATTACAGGTGACATCAGAAACAAGGGCAATAATGAGTTGTCTAAGCGATCTAGTTGCTCTGTCCACCAAGGTACTAAGGTAGGTTCGGCTGAAGAATATAACCAAGATACCTTCACCCCCCGCAGAGTAAGACAGATTTCAGCAATACTCTCCTCAAGCAGAGTTGGTCTCCAATCAGCCCCGAAAAGGCACAGCATCTCCAGCAAGTCAGCAACACTCTCCCCAAGCAGAGTTGGTCTACTGTCAGCCTTAAGGAAGTTGGGTATCCCCAGAAGATCTCAATATTCCCCAGCGGAGTATACAGATGTTCCTAAGCAAGCATCCCCGACAGTCTCAATATAAGATTGTTCCCCGGCGGAATACAGATACCCTAGTGGAGCCACTTCCCCATTACAGTTTAAAAAGTTTCCCCAGGAGAGTTGAATCAATCTCCCCAGTAGATTTTGGAAGCTTATCCCCAGTAGATTCTGGAAGCTTATCGCCTGCAGAGTACGAACGCATCTCCCCGGCTTTATCCAAAGGTTATTCCCCACCAGGTTATAACTGGGTTATCCTCAGCTAATTACCACGGAAAGATCGTCCTCGACGAAGTTCTTCCTATCCCTAGCAAAGTTCATCAAATTCCCCAACAAAGCTTATCAACGGATTCCCCAGCGGAGTTATCATCAAAACCTCAACGAAGCATCTCTTCCCCATAGAGCATTTCCCGCAGAGTAATCTCTTCAACAAGTTTATTCCCCAATGGAGTCATCCTCTCCTACCGGTCTATTCTTGCAACCACCATCCCCAGCGGAAACGAAGAACTCCACTCTTCAACATCAGCCCAGGGTTCAACGAACTTCCCAACATTCGTCAAGGATTTATTTTCCTAGACAAAAATACATTCATCACATTATCATACACCATGACGCATGCATATACGCATCATAACACACTATCTCATTTATTTTTGAACATCATGACATCATGCATTTCATACATCATGACATTGCATACAACTGATGTTTTTCCTTTTCAGGAAAAAGGTCAATCCAAAGATGATTACTATCAACTGTCGCAATTCCAGATTCGATACCTGTATCTAGCCAGGGCATATCTGTGAGTGATTGATTGTAGATTCGATACCTGTATCTAGCCAGGGCATATCTACATGAAGAGTTTAGAGATTCGATACCTGTATCCAGCTAGGGCATATATGTAGACGACTAATTCCAGATTCGATACATGTATCTAGCCAGGGCATATCTGTGAGCAATTGATTATGGATTCGACACCTGTATCTAGCCAGGGCATATCTACATGAAGAGTTTAGAGATTCGATACCTGTATCTAGCCAGGGCATATTTGTGAGTAACTGATTGTGGATTCGACACCTGTATCTAGCCAGGGCATGTCTACATGAAGAGTTTAAAGATTCGATACCTGTATCCAGCCAGGGCATATCTATAGACGAATAATTCCAGATTCGACACCTGTATCTAGCCAGGGCATATCTGTGAGCAATTGATTGTAGATTCGATACCTGTATCCAGCCAGGGCATATCTGCATGAAGAGTTTAGAGATTCGATACCTGCATCCAGCCAGGTCATATCTGTAGACGACTAATTCCAGATTCGATACCTGTATCTAGCCAGGGCATATCTGTGAGTAATTGATTGTAGATTCGATACCTGTATCCAGCCAGGGCATATCTGCATGAAGAGTTTAGAGATTCGATACCTGTATCCAGCCAGGGCATATCTGTTGACGACTAATTCCATATTCGACACCTGTATCTAGCCAGGGCATATCTGTGAGCAATTGATTATGGATTCGACACCTGTATCTAGCTAGGGCATATCTGCATGAAGAGTTTAGATATTCGATACCTGTATCCAGCCAGGGCATATCTGTAGACGACCAATTCCGGATTCGATACCTGTATCTAGCCAGGGCATATCTGTGAGCGATTGATTGTAGATTCGATACCTGTATCTAGTCAGGGCATATATGCATGAAGAGTCTGAAGATCAACACCTGTAACAGGCCAGGTAATTATCTTTCTTTCTTAGGTACGCAAATTCTCGCTAAGGGATCTCTTACGCGATCGACACACTTCCAAATGGCATCTATAAGCCCATTCCCGACAAGGTTCTGTCACGTCTCCAGATGGCATCTATAAGCCCATCCTCCTATCCACCATCTCTCCAAATGACATTTGTAAGCCCATTCCCGACATCACATTGCTAAAACTCTACTATGCGAGTGCAAATTTCTGGGCACTCTAGTGTTCAATCATCTTCCACCTTCGGATCACGAAAGGCACGCAAGCCAATCTACATCCTCAGGTTTAAGAAGATTGAACAGGGGCAACTGTTGTACCCCAAAATTTGCCCTCCCATATTCTTCAAGGTTTGTCAAGAATCATCTTCAATTGGTTCAAGACTACTCAAGGGTTGCACAATCCAACTGCCTCCTAAGCCAATCAAGATTAGGGTTTTGGTTCCTTCAATGAATTTGAGGTTTTCAAGGGCTCAAACAAGTCCCATAGGCATACATACATTACCAAGTACCTACATGGCAAGTTTCAAGACTCACAGGGTCAAGCTGCACAGTCAAAAGTCCCATTTGCTTCACAATCAACTGTAGGGGCAAAATGGTCATTTTACAGTCAAAAGTCAGAATTTTTGGTCAACATCTTGTTTTGAAGCCACAATCATCATTTGATCAAGTATTGATCATGATTCCTCAAGAATGGCTCAAAAATCATCAAGATGCAAAAGTTTCCATTTTGGGACAGTTGAAAAGTCAACTGTAACTTGACCAAGGCATAACTTTTTCATGGATCATCAGAAAAATCCCATCCAATTCTCATTTTGAAGGGGATGACATTTCCTACAACTCATCTTCACATTCCAAGTCCAAGAAATTCTCTCACAAAAAGTTATCAATTTCTACATTATAGGTCAATTTCAAAAGTCAACAAAAAGGCATTTTAAGTCAAAGACCATAACTTGAGATTGGTAAATCCAAATGACATGGGACCAAAGGCATTTGGTTAGAGGACTTCAAGACCTTTCCGAAATGTCCAAGAACATGTTCATATGATCAAAATTGAGCAAGATATGCATTGGAGAAGTTGGGAAATTTTTGTGAAATGGCAAAAGTCAACTATCCTTAAAACTTCAATTTTTGACAAAAGGGCCCACTTTCTTCCACTTGATTCAGCTTTTTCATGCCACCCACGTGTCCCATGATTAATTTCAAGATCAAACATTTATTTTTCCATTTTATTTAATTTTTATTGATTTAATTCATTTTAAATCCATAAAAATTCAAATAAATTCTAAAAAATTAATGGAATAGCATCTTTTGATTTGAATAGCTTTTATGTGTCATATGCCAGCTCACAAATTCGTGCTAGGGGTTTTTGTGCATAAAATCTTGAGTTTGAACCAAGTATGGAATGTTCTTCAATGGTGGACAACAAAATCTCCAAACTTAATTACACAAGGATACAAGCCCAGCTGCTGACCTAATTTTGTTCACACATACATAAGCAAGCATTACAAACCTAATTCACGACCCAAGCATTGCTGAAACGGCCAAAAACAAAACTAAAAATTGTTGAAAAAAGTAGGAGATCAAGAACAAGGTTGCAAGCATTTTCAGACAAAAAGGAGAACGTGACATCCTTCCTTGCCATCCCCTGAAGCAAAGACGACCATTAACACGTCCTAAGGTTCACCATACAGCGCTGTAAGTTTTCAGAAACAGGCCCCTGAACATGAAACCTCAATTCTCCATTCTTGCATTATTTCTCAAAAATATTGGCATATTCATACTTCTTGTTTAATTTCTAACCTGGTGGTAATATTTGATTTCGTTTTTAAGCCTTGTATGACAATACCCGTGCCTAGGGTTTGTGTATGTTGTTTTTAGGCGTTTGGTTTTCAGGAGAAATCAGAAGAAATCATAAGCGTGGATGAACTCAGGAGACATGGACGAGACCAACCATGGTCTTGGAATAAGTTTTTGAAGCCTAGGGACGATTTTGAGAAAAGCCTACGAAACTACCTGCGGATAAAATCCGCAGGTAAATAACCAGTAATTTCATTGAAGAAGATGATGATGTGTTGCAGCATGATTGGCCCTTTTCAAAAATCGCGCGTTATATTTTTTTTCCAGGCATATGTTTGATTTATTAATATAATAATTACGTTTGGTTTTAATAACAATTGAAACACGCAGCTCAGATGGCCAAGGCACTTGTGCATAGTCCCTTGGGACCTGGATTCGAATCCCAGGTCCCCCATAATATTTGTTTGTTCTTTTCATAACATGATCCCATGCAGATTCCCCAAAGCATCTCACCATATACCTCCAGCGCTCAACCTGCCAAGTGTCTACAGGCATGCATCCAAAGGCCAGGAGATAATCCTCACCATGCACTCAGTCAACCAACAGACACTTGATCCAGGAAGTCAACGCAAGCTTGGCTTAATGGGCCAGAAATTCCAGAATCCACCACCATATTGGGTCCAACACCCCCTGGTTTACTATTCTTTTTTATTTTCTTTTTCCTTTTATTTTCTTTAATAACTATTATTATTATTATTTAATTAATTAACATAATTAATTTTTTTTCACAATAAAATTCAGAAAACCAAAAAATATTTTTATTAATTTCAATTACTTTTTGTAAATAAATACTAACTTAAATTAATTTAGTTTAATTAGGTTTAAATTTTAATTTTCTTTTTACAATAAATAAAAATGAATTAGACTTAGGGTTTTTTGACACTTTTAATTTCTTTTTTTATTTTATTTCATTAAAAACATAAAAAACACAAAAACATTTTTTCTTTTAATAAATTAATTAATTAGTAATTAGGCTTAATTTCATTTAATTGCAAAAAAGGACAAAATTCAATTCTTTTTCTCAAAAAGGGTCAAAACCCTAAGGACGTCCCGATTCAATCTTTCGCGCGCATGTTTATTTTAATTCGTTATATTTATGTATCTGCTCGGAAATGTAATAGTTAATTAGGTTTTATCGCTTTATTTACTTTTCTCGCACTTATTTTCCAAACGGGTTTTGTTTTTGGCGATGTATAGACCCGCGCCTTGTAATAGCATAGATTCATATTTCCGCAATTTATTTTCCGCACTCTTAACTGTTAATATGCAAGAAAGACTTGTATGACAAATAAAATCAATCTGTAGCTCACAAATGACATGTACAAGATAAACATAAACTGAAACAACACACATGCGCATGCCACTCTTAGGGTACGCCTCACTGGTTGCCTCGACGTGGTCATCAAGTATAGGGTGTCTTAGAGGTCGCCCCCCTGTCTAAAGATCCAGTCGCCTCGAAATGGTTGCCTCGGATACAAAGGATCTAGGACATTAGGGTTACCGCTAAGGCGTCCTACCATTGCTTTGGTGACCACACATGTCCCTAATAATTGAATTGACCCGAACAACTCCAACGATGGTGCTACCTACTTCTCAATGGTGGGATAGCACTATCTAAAGGACTCTTACACAACCTAATTCCTTAGAGTAGGTAGATTCTCCTGGGTACTTGCTCTTTCAAACAAATAAAACAACTTTTTCGCACCTACACTTTCAAAAGGTTTTCAAACAAATATTTCATACACTCTTGAGGACAGATACAAGAGTTACCTAGAAATTTTTCAAACGAAACATTTTCAAAACCCACAATCACACTTGAAAAGCAAACAATTTTTGAAAACATAAGAGCAAGTACCTAAGAGCCCGTGGATAACCACGGATAGAAAGGGTGCTAACACCTTCCCTTTCTATAAATCTACCTCCCGAACCGAGAAATATCTTGAAAAAGGAATTTTGCTGTACTTTTGTCCTTTCCTTGTTGGAGAACATAAAAGACGGTGGCGACTCTTGCTTACCGCGACATTTCGCGAACCAGCTTAAAAAACAGTCAGTTCTATTTCCACCGATCACAGGAGGTAATCAGAAAGGGAAGATTATTGGTTCTGGAACCATTGGAAATGGTAACCTTCCTTATATCTCTAATGTTTTATTAGTAGAAGGATTAGCTCATAATCTATTGTCCATAAGTCAATTAAGTGACAATGGTTATGACATTATCTTCAATCAAAACTCCTATAGAGCTGTAAGTCAAAAGGATGGATCAATCCTCTTTTCTGGCAAGAGAAAGAACAACATTTACAAAATTGATTTATCAGATCTTAAATCTCAGAACGTTAAATGCCTTTTGTCTGTTAGCGATGAGCAATGGGTATGGCACAGAAGATTGGGACATGTCAGTCTTAGAAAAATCTCTCAACTAAATAAATTAAATTTAGTCAGAGGACTTCCCAATCTGAAGTACAACTCAGAAGCTCTGTGCGAAGCATGTCAAAAAGGAAAAATTTCAAAACCTTCCTTTAAATCCAAAAATGTTGTCTCTTCCTCTAAGCCATTAGAATTACTTCATATTGATCTGTTTGGGCCAGTTAAAACTGCATCCATCAGAGGCAAGAAGTATGGATTGGTCATTGTTGATGACTTCAGCAGATGGACATGGGTAAAGTTTTTAAAACACAAGGACGAGTCACATTTTGTGTTCATTGACTTCTATACCCAAGTGCAAAACAAAAAAGATTTTAAAATCATAAAAGTCAGAAGTGATCATGGTGGTGAATTTGAAAATCATTATTTTGAAAAATATTTTAAAGAAAATGGTATTGTTCACAATTTTTCTTGTCCTAGAACTCCCCGACAAAATGGAGTTGTAGAAAGAAAGAATAGAACTTTACAAGAAATGGCCAGAACCATGATCAATGAAACTAATTTGGCTAAGCACTTTTGGGCAGAAGCTGTGAACACAGTGTGTTACATTCAGAATAGAATCTCTATAAGACCTATTCTTGAAAAGACTCCCTATGAATTGTGGAAAAACAGAAAGCTCAACATTTCTTATTTCCATCCTTTTGGATGTACTTGTTTTATTCTGAACACTAAAGAAGCTCTAAACAAGTTTGATTCTAAAGCACAAAAGTGTTTTCGGCTTGGATATTCTGAACGCTCAAGTGGCTATAGAGTATACGACACAGAAAGTCTAATTGTTGAAGAATCAATCAAAGTCAGGTTTGATGATAAGCTTGGCCAGTAACAGCCAAAGCAAATTGATTTTTCTGTAGGTACAGAAGATCATCCCTCAAACTCTGAAACTTCATAAGCAAATAAAGACTCAGAAGCAAAGAAAGACTCAGAAGCAAAGGAAGACTCAGTAGATCATCCTCTTGGCAATGCTCTGGACAACCTGAGAATCTCTGATCAACACACTCAGAAAAGGTTTCCTAGAATCTCTTCAGCTCACAAAGAAGACGTAATCATTGGAAGAAAAGAAGATCCCATCAGAACAAGATCCTCTCTCAGAATCAATGAAGAATCTTTGTTTGGTTTGGTTTCTCTGATTGAGCCAACTTCCATTGATGAAGCTCTGAAAGATAATGATTGGATCTTAGCAATGCAAGAAGAACTCAATCAATTCTCCAGAAATGATGTATGGGATTTAGTTCCAAGACCCAAAGGATTCAACATTATAGGAACCAAATGGGTTTTCAGAAAAAAACTGAACGAGCAAGGAGAGGTGATCAGAAACAAAGCATGACTGGTTGCACAGGGTTATAGTCAACAAGAAGGAATTGATTATAATGAAACCTTTGCCCCAATCGCCAGGTTAGAGTCTATAAGATTATTAATTTGTTTTGCTGTGCAAAATAACATTTCATTATACCAAATGGATGTTAAAAGTGCATTTTTAAATGGCTATATTGAAGAAGAAGTTTATGTCCATCAACCTCCTGGATTTAATGATTCAAAACATCCAGAACATGTTTATAAATTAAAAAAATCTTTGTACAGTTTAAAACAAGCTCCCAGAGTTTGGTATGATCGTCTGAGTAATTTTCTTTTAGAAAAATATTTTACCTGAGGGAAAGTGGACACAACTCTTTTCAGAAAGACATTTAAAATGATATTTTAATTTGTCAAATTCATGTTGATGATATAATTTTTGGAACCTCTAATATCTCCCTTGGAAAAGAATTTGCTGAGACCATGCAGGCAGAATTTGAAATGAGCATGATAGGAGAATTAGTTATTTCTGGGAATTCAAATCAACCAACCTCCAGAAGGTACTTACATACATCAGACGAAGTATGTTAAAGAACTTCTGAAAAAATTTCAGATGTCAGAAAGCAAAGATGCCAAGACAGCTATGCATCCAACCTGCATTCTGGGAAAAGATGAAGTAAGTATGAAGGTAGATCAGAAGCTCTATAGAGGTATGATTGGATCCCTTCTCTATCTGACTGCATCTAGACCTGATATACTATTCAGTGTGTGTTTATGTGCTAGATTCCAATCAGATCCTAGAGAATCTCACTTAACAACTGTTAAGAGAATTCTTAGGTATCTGAAAGGTACTACTAATCTGGGTTTGTGTTACAGAAGATCACAAGATTACAGACTAATGGGTTATTGTGATGCTGACTTTGCTGGAGATAGAATTGAAAGAAAGAGCACCTCTGGAAGCTGCCAGTTTCTGGGTGACAATCTTATCTCATGGTACAACAAGAAGCAAGCAACAATTGCACTTTCAACCACAAAAGCTGAGTATATATTTGTTGCTGAATGTAGTTCTCAGATGATTTGGATGAAAAGTCAACTAGAAGATTTCAATCTTTATGAAAGTAAGATTCCTATCTTCTGTGACAATACTTCTGCTATTTGTCTTTCTAAGAATCCAATTTTACATTCTAAAGCCAAACATATTGAAATTAAATATCATTTTATAAGGGACTATATTCAGAAGGGAATTTTAAATTTATTTTTTGTAAAAACAGACCATCAATGGGCTGACATTTTTACCAAACCCCTTTCAGAAGATAGATTTAATTTCATTTTGAAAAATATTTGTATGGAATTATGTCCTGAATAAAATAATATTTATCTTCTGTGTTTAACTTCAGAATATTCTGAAATGAATGCTCTGATTAACAACTCTTCAGAAGTTAGAAGAGAAGTTACATCAGAAGCTATATAAAAAGTTCTGAAATGTTCTAACGTTTCATTTCTAAGTATAGTTCAGAAATTCATTAGAACAAACAGCTGTTACATGCATCCTTCAGGAAATGAACACGTGGTGTGTTTCTGAAAGGTCACGCGTGCAAAAGATACTGACGCCGTTCTAGGTAACTGTTAATGATTAGCCATAATCTCACGTTTTCCCCTAATTTTTAGCAAAGTCATTAAATGCACGTAATGATGAGATTCGTTTTAAATTATTTAAAAATTCTTTTTTAATTTTATTTCTAAACCTATTTCTGAAACTGTTGCATATAAATTCTTTTTGAAAAACCCTTTTTCATTCTTTACCGTCTCTTTCAAACTCAAACGTTTCTGTACTTTTTCTATAAAACCCTTTTCTTCATCTCTCATCTCTAAGAACTTCAATGGCTTCTTCTTCTACCCACTCTGAGCAATACATAGTTCCCGAGAGAACTACTCTCATTCCTGTAGACTGCTTGGAAGTTTTAAGTGAGTTAATGGTAGATTTTGAGAATCTAAGAGAAAATGGTTTTGACTTGTTTCCTGCTGTTAAGTTTCAAGGTTGGGAAAACTTTTTTGATCGTCTCATTGGTCCAGTGTTTCCACATCTGGTGAAGGAATTCTGGATACATGCTATTGCAACCCCTAAGGTTATCCTCTCTTTCGTAATGGGTAAGGAAATATCCATTACAGAAAATTTAATCAAAAAGTTGCTAGGGTTTAAAGGACTTGGAGTTACAGGTATGCCAAGTGGAAGAATGGAAATATCAAGGGTCTACTCAGAGGTTTTCACAAATGGTCAAGGATCTTCAAAAGTCAGGGACTTGAAAGATAAATACAAGATTTGGGCAAGAATTATCCATGGATGTATTCACCATAGGAAAGACACCAACTCTCCAGATCACATTAACGCTGATCAACAATACTTGTTGTTCTGCCTTGGAACAAATGTAAAAATTGATTTGCCTTATTTGCTGTTTGAACATCTCTGGAATCATGTAAAAGAGACTAGGGAAGCTGAAAGGATGAAAAACCCCAAATCCAAAAGGAATTGGATTCCTATGGGTAGATTAATATCAGACATTCTGACTGAGAATGGTCTGATTGCTCACCTAGATGAAGCCAATTTTCTGGGGGAGCTAGAACCTACTTGTGGAAAGACTATGACTGGGAAGAATTTAGTGAAAAGGAAAATAATTGACAAGCTGCTGGTGGAACCAACTCCGTATGTGTCAGTTGATGTGAAGAGAAGAAGGATACATATTGCTGATTTCCCTCTGTTCAACTCAGGAGATCACCCACGTATCATCCTGCACTACATTGAAATCTGCAAAGAGACTGGAACACCTATTGATTCAGCTTGGATCCAAGGAAGAAATAAAGCTGCTCCAGATGTTGTTCTTCAGGAATCTTTGAAGAGGAAAGCAGTTGAAGGACCTTCTGCCACACCTCAGAAGAAGAAAAAGAAGTCAGGTAAACTTGCTGAAACTATCACTATTTATGATTCTGTCAATGTATCTACATCTGCTGAACCCCCCAAACCTTAGGAGATATAGATGTTGGTATTGATCTGACCTTACCCTCTGACTCTCTTGCTCACAACCCTCAAATAAATCAAGTTTTATCAGACTTGAGTGACTCTGACTATGATGAACACTCTGAAACCCAATCAGAACCATCCCAATCAGAACCCTCTCACTCAGAACCCTCTGAACCATCTGTTTCTCAACCCATTCCTACTGAACGCTTTTCAAGACCTCCTCCCAGACCTTTATCATCCAGACCCTCTGGATGGTATGATGTTGGATCTTGGAGAATTCCAGGAATTAACGTTCCTTTGGCAACACAAAAACCACCTTTCACCTTACCGTCTGAAAACATTTTTGCCATGAACCAACCACAACATCATAACCCCATTCCCACTACTGAAAATACAATAATTATTTCACCTAACATCACTCCACCTACTTCACCACAACATCCAACACCAAACTCACCGATACTCTCACCCCCTCATATTCTAGAACACCAATCTGTTGAACCACCTGAAACTTTTGAATCATCCGAACCTCATGAACAATCAGCACCACCTAACTTTGTTGACCAACCTGATCATTCAGCCACTCCCGAACCAATCAAAAATCCTGAACCTGCTAACTTTTTAAGAATTGTAGTGGATTATGAATCTCTACAATTTTTTAAAAACAAAACTTTCAAGAAGGCTGTCCCAAAACCTGTTCAGCCAGATGTGAATACATTGTTTCAGAATTTTTTAACAAAAGTTCAAGCATGGTTGAATCTGCTGAAAAAAGATTGTACCAGAAGCGTGAACCCAACTGCAACAGATCTTCTATGGGAGACTTTCAGAAGAACTTTGGATGCTGAGTCACTGAAGCTACATGAATTATGTCACTTTCAGGTGTTGGATAACTTTTCCAAACATCTGCATGCATTCAAGTCAGAAGCTGCTGACATTTGGAATAAGAAGTCTTCTCTAATGATTGTTGATACACCAGCTGATACAATGGACATATCAGAAGATGAATCTGAAGAAGCCTCTGACGATTCAAACCCTCTGGCTATTGTTCTATTGAATCAACCTTCTGTTAAGGCAGCTCCTGAACATGTGCCAACTCTTGTGATGGATTTTGGCACTCTGCTTTCAACCTTTGTGCATTCAGACTCAACGGTTGCTGCTCCAAAGCCTGTTTCTACTGAAGCTTCATCATCCTCTACTCCTACCTCACTTATCATGGATACTCTGAATGAGCTCAAGAGGGAGAATAAAGTCATTCATGAGCGCTTGGATAAGCAAAACCAGACAAATCAAGAAATCAAGCACTGGATGTTGAAACAAGAAGCATCTGCCTCTGAGATCAAGAATCTTCTGATGGCTCTTGTTACTAAGAAATCCTAGTGTCCTTCTGTTTCTTGTCTTTTGGTTGTTGTTTTGTACTTCTGGATATTTTTTTTGCTATTTTATGAAAACTTTTAAGCTCTTCAACTATATTTCTTTATACAGTTTTTGATTATGCCAAAAAGGGGGAGAAAATGAGTATTTTGAACTAATCTCTGATTAACATTTATGGGACTAAGTCTCAGACATTCTAACAAAATACAAGATTTGTTTATGTGCAAAAGAATTTTTTTTCTAGGTATCACTTTAACTCTGAAAGAGGATTCCAGCTGGACATTATCTTCATAAAGAAGTTCTGAAGAAATCCAAAAAGATATTTTTCATACTCTGATAAATAATCTCAGGAAGTTTTATATATAGAAATATTCATTTCAGGGGGAGATTCTTATCTCTTATTATATTTTATTTTTATATCTGAATAATTTTTGTCATCATCAAAAAGGGGGAGATTGTTAGAACAAGATTAGTTATGATCTATCTCAGAGTTTTGATGATAACAGTAAATAATATTTTAGATAATTTATACTCTGATGAACATATTTGACTCTTTTAGATAATGTTCTGACAGAAGCATTCTAAAGTGCTAAGCTAAAAATTATGAAGAAGTTCTTTAATGAAAGAACCATTTTTTGTTTTAAGCGCAACTGCTGACTCTGGTAAGACAATTTATTTAAATGTATCTTCTAACATTTAGCAGGATTCCTTGCTCAGAAGATTACTTGAAAGCAAGCGCTGATCAAGTTCTTAGCAAGCAAAGCACTGCCTAGAAGATGAGTAAAGCATGTTCTGAATTCAAGACGTTGAAGCAAGTTCTGAAAGAACGATAAAGCCAACTTGTCTTGTCAAGCGTAGGAAACATGTTCTTACAAGTTGCTGTTTGCTCATTTAATGCAAAGACGGCTGCATGCACTCAAGTGTCTAAGCTAGTTCTTGGAAAATGGAATAGTGCTAAGAAACACGCAAGCATTTAATGCTCTCCACTTTTTGAAGGAAACAACGGTCATTTTGTTCTTACTATATATAGAAGGACATTTATTGCAAGCCAACCAACCAATCAATTTCAAAAAGAAGCAACAAACTACGTGAAATATTATGTGCTCACAAACTCTTTGTTCATACACTTTGTGCAATTTATTCTAAGTGAAAAATCACAGTTGTGATATAGCTTGACTAGAAGCAAATTTTTATTTCACTATCTGTAAGATTAAACTTTTGTAATTGTTCCTTGAGAGACCAAGTTTGGTCATATTTCTCAAGCAGACTAGGACTAGATTTAAGTCTTAGTGGTGTTAGTCACTTGTAAGATTACTTGTGCATTGTTAGTCACAACAGTTGTTGTGTGTTTGTAATCAGTTGATTATAGTGGATTAAGTCCTTGTTGAGAAAGGCGAAATCACCTTGACGGGTGGACTGGAGTAGTTTGAGTTCAAACGAACCAGGATAAAAATAACCTTGTCCTTCCATTATTGTTGAGCTTTGTTTTGAAAAGAAAAAGAGTCACTTATTCAACCCCCCTTCTAAGTGTTTTATTACTCCTTCAACAATTTCTCACACATGCACAAACTCTTCTCTAAAACTATTTTCAAAGACAAGAAACACTTTGTATACGTTCTCGTTGAAACGAGAAACATTACAAAGTTCGCCTCAGTAAGGCGTCTTTTCAAAATATCTTCAAAATACACTTTGTTGTACCCCAAAATTTTCCCTCTCATATTCTTCAAGATTTGTCAAGATCATATTCAAATGGCTCAAGATTTCTCAAGGGATTGCACAGTCTAACCATCTCCTAAGCCAGTCAAAATTAGGGTTTTGGTTCTCTCAAGGAAGTTGAGGTTTTCAATGGATCAATCAAGTCCCATATGCGTATATACATTGTCAAGCATCTACATGTCAAGTTTCAAGACTCATAGTGGCAAATTGCACAGTCAAAAGCTCCATTTGCTTCACAATCAACTGCAGGGGTAAAATGGTCAGTTTACAGTCAAAAGTTAGAATTTTTGGTCATCATCTTATTTTGAAGCCACAATCATCATTTGATCAAGTCTTGATCATGATTCCACAAGAATGGCTCAAAAATCATCAAGGATGCAAAAGTTACTATTTTTGGACAGTAGAAAAGTCAACTGTATCTTGACCAGGGCATAACTTTTTCATGGTTCATCAGAAAAATCCCATCCAATCCTCATTTTGAAGGGGATGACATTTCCTACAACTCATCTTCACATTCCAAGTCCAAGAAATGCTCTCACAAAAAGTTATCAATTTCTACATTATAGGTCAATTTCAAAAGTCAACAAAAATGCACTTTAAGTCAAAGACCATAACTTGAGATTGGTAAATCCAAATGACATAGGACCAAAGGAATTGGTTAGAGGACTTCAAGACCTTTCCAAAATGTCCAAGAACATATTCATATGATCAAAATTGAGCAAGATATGCATTGGATAAGTTGGGAAATTTTTGTGAATTTGCAAAAGTCAACTTTGCCCAAAACACATCATTTTTGCTAATGGGCCTCAAATTTCTTTTTGAAACATTGTCCAAGGCTTATGCACGACCCATTGAGATTAAATTGAATTATTTTCTTATTTTTATTAATTAATTGGATTTTTAATTGATTTTTAATTCATTTAATTAATTTAATTGTAGGAAAATATCAAGATATGATTTCCAAATCTTTTTGTGAAGCAAAAGTGGTCAACATATGCTGGAGATTTTGTGTGCACATCAAGGGGACCAAAATCTCCCAATTTGGCAAGGTTTTTTAATCAAAAAGATTGAAAAATATTTGATTGAAAATCAAATATACTAATCATAATTCCATGGATCTTTGACCAAGATTTTAACCTAAATCAGTTTTATTATATATACTGAAACTAACCCTAATGCATCACAGGTGAGAATTGCTGCAGAAAGGCCATTACCTTATTGAAAAAAAAGTCAAGAAAACTCAAAACTGTTTTCTCACTCCCAGGCCCTTTCAAAGCAATTTAAGGATTCAAACACATTGCTAGAACTGTCAGGAACCTTTTGGAATCAAAACCACGTGCTAAAGCTCCAGGAATCACCTTAAACGGACTCACGGTTTGGCACTTTTGTTCATAATCATAATTCATATTTCATGCACGTTTAACATGATTTATTGACTGTTTTGCATTGCTTGAACCTTTACAAAGCTTTTAGCATAGGTTAATTGAGTTATTATGCAGTGAATCAAGAAATACCATTAACGAATTCTAGGGTTCTTGAATCTCAAAATTGGGGTTTTCCACATCCAGTAAAATCAGAACCCCTAATGCCTATGGTTGGATTCGTTAGGTTGAGACGATTTCAAATCATATATCGCGAACAATTTACATTAACCATAGGCCTGTTCGCTATTTTTCGTCCTTGCAGGTTGTGGGGGTTAAAAACCCCCGCTATCTAACTTTGCTTTTGCAGGAAACGTGAGGAAGATGAAGACGTGCTGGCTTCTGGTTAGTCCGTTCAAATAAAAGGCGCGCTTTGTTTGTTTTTTCAGCATATGCGTTGTTTTTTATGTATTATTTTCATTACTTATCTTATTAACAAACGCATGCAAGTGGCTGAGTGGCTAGTGAGGTGGACGTTAACCATTGGGACCTGGGTTCGATTCCCAGGTCCACCCAAAATTCCATATTATTTTGTTTAACGTGATTGCATGCAGGATTCCCAATGATGTCTACCATGTGCCTCCAACCAACAATGCGCCAAGTGGCCACTAACACCAATTTGATGGCCAGGAGGTGATAGTCCTCATGATCCCCAGTCAACGCTTACACACCTGATCCAGAAAGTCCAACGTGGCTGAAAGCTTAATGGGCCTTGGAATTGCTAACAAAACCTCCAAAAGGGCCCATCACCCCCCTGGTTTAGTTATTTCTTTTCTTTTTTTTTAATTTTGTTTTCTTTTAATTATCTTCTTTTACTAATTATCATTATTAATTACTATTATTATTATTTAACTAACAAATAATTATTTTTATAATTAATTCAGAAAACAATATTTTTTTTATTATTATTAATTATTAATTTCATCTTAATTCATTATTTTGTAAATAAAATACTAATAAATTGATTTAGTTTAATTAGGTAATTTTAATTTCCTTTTACAATAAATAAAATGAATTAGACTTAGGGTTTTTCTTTTGACTTTTAATTTATTTTTATTTTTATTTTCATTAAAACATAAAAAATACAAAAATACTTTTGTTTTAATTAATTAATTAATTAGTTATTAGGTTTAATTTTAATTAATTGCAAAAAATGACAAAATTCAATTCTTTTCTCAAAAAGGGTCAAAACCCTAAGGACGTCCCGATTCAATTCTTTCGCGCGCATATTTATTTTTAATTCGTTATTTTGACTATATTTATGTAACTGTTTCCGGGAATGTAATAACATAATTAGGACCTCCTTTATCGCTTTCTTTAATTTCTCATATTTATTTTCCAAAGGGTTATGTTTTTGGCGATGTAAAACCCGACGCCTTGTAATAGCGTAGATTCAATTTTCCGCAATTTACTTTCCGCAATCATTAACTGTTAATATGCATGACAAGACTTGTATGAAAAATAAAATCAACTCGTAGCTCACCAATAACATGTACAAGATAATCTTAACTGAATTTAACACACATGCACATGCCACTCCTAGGGTACGCCTCACTTGGTTGCCTCGAGGTGGTCATCAAGTATAGGGTGTTTTAGAGGTCGCCCTCTTGTCTAAAGATCCAGTTGCCTCGAAACGGTTGCCTCGGATAAAAAGGATCTAGGACATTAGGGTTACCGCTAAGGCGTCCTACTATTGCTTTGGTGACCACATTGTCCCTATAATCGAATTGACCCGAATAACTCCAACGACGGTGCTACCTACTTCTCAATAGTGGGATAGTACTGTCTAAAGGACTCTTACACAGCCTAATTCCTTAGAGTAGGTAGATTTCTCCCGGGTACTTGCTCTTTCAAAAAACAAAAACAACTTTTCGCACCTACACTTTCAAAAAGTTTTCAAACAAATACTTCATACACTCTTGAGGACTGATACAAGAGTTACCTAGAAGTTTTTCAAACTAAACTTTTTCAAAACCCACAAACACTTGAGAAGTAAACAATTTTTGAAAACATAGTGAGCAAGTACCTAAGAGCCCGTGGATAACCACGGATAGAAAGGGTGCTAACACCTTCCCTTTCTATAATCTACCTCCCGAACCGAGAAACATCTCGAAAAGGAATTTTGCTGTGCTTTTGTCCTTTCCATGTTGGAGAACATAAAAGACGGTGGCGACTCTTGCTTACCGCGACATTTCGCGAACCAGCTTAAAAAATAGTCAGTTCTATTTCCACCGATCACAGAACTGGAGACTCTGCTGGGGACCACTTATAAGTGAGGTGTACCTTAGGATTAGATCATACTTATGTTTTCAATTGCTTGCTTTGATTGCTTTAAAATTGTGGGCTTGTTTTGGAGTTTCATAGATCCTAACCCGGATCTGGGGAATACCCTTTAGGTAGCATAAGCTGTGAGGGACCTGTCCGGCGTAGACCGACACGGGTGAAGCAGTGGCTACGTTGGTGTGACACCTTGGTCTGTACCGATATCCCTTGTGTTGCAACGGGGAGAATATGGGTCTTCTGAGGAGTCATTAAGCACCAACCGACCTTAGAACCCTAAATTGACCCAACTTGGCCATAAAACAGTAGCAGTATGCTACACTCATTGAGGATAAACTCTCGCGATGGTTCTGGCCACAAGAAAAGATTGCGATGCTGGAGTTATGACCGATTGAGGGTAGTCAGTGATATTGAGATCCTCTAGAACCCGGTTACTATTTTCTAGGACAGGTCTTAACCAACGAAACTGAAAGAGGGTAGTACCTAAACTTCATGCTGGCCTAAACTCTAAGGGCTCTCTGTGTGACTTGTGTGGCTTCAAACTTGAAATACTTGCCCATACTTGTTATCTGACAACATTGAGCTACTTGCAGGGTTTTGTTTATAGTCCTTAAACTTGACTTATTACAGGGCTTACTTACACCTCACACCTTTGCGTCCACGTACATAACATCATACGCATCATAACATCATACCATAGCATTTTCTTAACCCATTTCAAGGATCTCAAGGGCTTGTGATGCAGGTCATGATGAACTAACTGTCTAGCAAGGGGCAAAGGGGATTTATTTTCCTCTAGCCAAGGTGGTTCGGAGATCAAAACATGATAACTCGAGTCAGGGGCTATGACCCACTCGATATGGTGAGCCTTGACTCTTGAAGAAGGACTCTCAACAGCACGAAGTTCCTTAAATCAAGCTACCAAATTCAAATTCTAACAATTTTCTTGTCTACCCCGCGAGATCCTTGAAAACATTGCATACATATCCCATACATATCATTGCATTACAGGTACCCTTTTTACAGGTCACTTATCTTCCTCGCTGTTTATTTCAGCAATGGCTTTCCAACCAGACAACCAGGATCTTCAGGATCTTCATGCTCAAGAGAATCAATTCAGGGAAATCTTCCTAAGCTTATCCAAGGGGCAGGAAGAGTTGAGCTCATGGGGAATTTGGTCAGGAAAAGTTCTGAAGACAGTAAGGATGAACGGCTGAAACATCTGCAAGCTGAAGTAGAAGCAATGAGGACCCAGATGCTAGGACAGATGACTCTCATCCAAGGCTTAGCTCGGGAGAAAGAAGAGCTGAGAACCATTGTCAACCAGCTTCGTCAAGACAACAACACGAAGCAAAAGGTCAAGGCTGGGGATCAAACCAGTAATCAGCCTTTAAGAAGTCAAAGGTTTGGTTTGATGAAGAATGGACCTCTCCAGGGTGCCACCACCTCACAGGTCCAACAACAACCTGACCATAAGCAACAGGTTACTCCGAGGCCGTTTACCAAGCTCAATATGCCGCTGTCCCAAGCTTTGCAACACTTGTTGAGTTTGAATCTGGTGACGTTGATAGGACCTCACCTAAATCCTAAGACTTCTTCACCCAACTACAATCCTAATGCCAGGTGTGTATACCATTCTAACAGCCTGGGGCATGATACTGACGACTGTTGGAAGTTGAGGTATAAAATCCAAAACCTGATTGATGAAGGAGCATTGGAGTTCACCCAAGGTGGTCAGGCTGAGTTTTTCTACCATCCCTCCAAGGTTCACCATTTGAAGTGACAAGTCCTGAGACGAGAAGATTTTTTGTTCATTTGAATTTTCAAGTTATATTTTTCTTTGCTTATTCAAACAACTATTGTCATAGCAAACTCTTTTATTTCATTAATGCATCGCATATGTCTGTTCTGAATCAATATATTCGTATTCACTATATTCAAACTGCTTTAATTTTTTGTGATGTTCAACGCTCGATTAATAATTCTAAGCCTCTTGAGGGAGGATGACGAAAACGATACCACGATCTTTACAATATGCTTTTGAACAGACCCCGCTGATGAGGTACATGCATTGTTTCAAATCCTAAACACTGGAGTTATAAGGAAGATAATCCCTCGTCAACCCCTCTGAGCCAAAGAAGTTGGAGTTTTTATTTCCAAAAATAAAACCCTTAATCAAAACCTGGGGCTGGGTAGTTCTCTCAGCTAATCCAGGTGCACAATGAACGGCATCAAAGAAGTCCTTCCGAAACAAGAGACGGTGATGGTTCTGTATAATCGTAAGGACAGGCAGTCATTATCTCTCAAAATAAAAGCCCAAAAAGTTAAAACCTATGAAGGAGACTTACAAAACTGGGGCATCCCGCTGACTGTAAATACAAAAAGAAACAGTTCAGGCAAAAAAAATAGGGATGATAAAGTCAAAAAGAAAGAGGTCATACAAACCCTCAACAAAAATAAATGACTGCCTAGTCAAAATAAACTGTCAATATCCGAACCATCACCAGAATATCAGAGCAAAGACTCAAACAAGGTCTAACACACGATTAGTTGAGTTTAGGTTTGAAGAACATCACGAAGAACGGGTGGGTACAAATAAAATTTGAGCCTTTATCCTTTGTTTCTTAAACCGTGAACCAGGCCACGTTATAACCCTTAAAAGTCCTAGCTGAATCATGGGTTAGTTCGAAAGCATACTGTTACCAAAGGTATCCTGACTCCTTAAGGCTCGCTGTAGAATCTTGAGTTGACATCACATTTTACAAAATTTGCTTGTTTTACTGAAAAAAATGCATTTTCAAAAAACTTCAAGACAGACATAAGCCTTGCATTCTTAAAATAATATTGTTTGCATATGACTATTTGTTCAACAGCGGAGAAATTCGCACGACGAATATCTAGTGAACAAAAAATCTTCTCAAAGGTCACATCAAATGGAAAAACACTTCCAATCAAGGGGCACGACATGAGCATTGTCCATCATCTGGGGCAGTCCAGTCAAGATTCATAGAATCTCTCAAAATGCCAAATAGCTTGGGGCAAATCTTCGCCTGAGGCACTTGGGGCATTGGACATGAACTCCAGCAACAAATATTGCACGATCAAACATCTTCGGGTAGTATAGCAACACAACACTACTGATAGTGACAAATCCCTACATCCTGAGAGCATGGACATAGTCAAAACAATACTACGCATAATCAAAGACCCGCTAGGTTGACACACCTAGGCAAAAATAAGGGCTTCCCGGCAAACCAAAAGGGTTCGGGCAAAAATAAGGGATGAACATGAAAAAAATATGTACACCCGTGTTGTACCCCAAAATTTGCCCTCCCATATTCTTCAAGAAATTGCCAAGTCAAGGTCACAAAATTCCCCAAGGGTTATGTAGTTCAACTGTCTCCTATACAGTCAAAACTAGGGTTTGTGTTCTGACCAAGAAAAGGAAGTTTTCAAGGACCCAATCAAGTCTCATATACCTACAAATGTGGTCAAGCATCCTCATGTCAAGTTTCAAGGCATTCAGCTCAAAATTGCACAGTCAAAACCCTAGATTGCACTACAGTCAACTGTAGGGGCAAAATGGTCATTTGACTGTCAAAAGTTCAAATTTTTGGTCAACATATCATTTTGAAGCCACAAACATCATTTGATCAATGCTTGATCATGATTCTCAAAATTTGGCTCAGAAATCATCAAAGATGCAAAAGTTACTATATTTGGACAGCTGAAAAAGTCAACTGAAATTGACCAGGGCATAACTTTCACATGGATTATCAGAAAAATTCCATCCAAAGCTCATTTTGAAGAGAAAGACATTTCCTACAACTCATCTTCATATTCCAAGTCCAAGAAATGCTCTCACAAAAAGTTATCAATTTCAACATTATAGGTCATTTTCAAAAGTCAACAAAAAGGGACTTTAAGTCAAAGGCCATAACTTGAGATTGGTAAATCAAAATGACATGGGACCAAAGGAATTGGTTAGAGGACTCAAAGACCTTTCCAAAATGTCCAAGAACATGTGAAAAGCTTAAAAATTGAGCAAGTTATGCCTTGTGGAAGTTGGGAAATTTTTGGAAATTTTTGAAAGTCAACTTTACTTCAAATGATCCAAAAATGCAAATGGGCCCATTTTTCTTCCAAGTTTCTTCATGCCAAGCCTATGCACGACCATTAGGCCCAAAGGGAAGTATTTTCTCATTTTTTAATTATTTATTTGAATTTATATTAATATTAATTCATTTAAATTATTTTAATACATGAAAAATATAAAGCTTGACCTAAAAAATCTTTTTATGCACATTCTAGACTCAAGATTTCGTGCACATCTTAATTAGGCAAGTTTTGGTGTGATTTGAGCTGATTGAACAAAAGAACCATGAAAAAAGATTCAAAAAAGATCTTATACAATCAAATATTGCAAATCATTGAATTCAAAGATTTTGTATAATTTTCTTAACCTAATATGCTCTATACATATTCAGGAATGCAAACCTAATGCCTCAACACTCTAAGCTGCGCCCAAACAAGCTATTGCACATTGAAATTTTTCCATAAAAACTCAAAACTGAATTCAGTATTGTAGGTGGTTTTAAGCTCTAATTCTTATACCAAAAGCTTCCTTAGGCACTCCTGATCAAATTCCAATCAAGAACATCAACCAAAACGCAAAGAATCGGTAGTTAGAACTCAAACTGTAAAGCGAAATTCTTGAAATCACATATAATAAATCATACGTCTTTTTGCATTTTTGTTTATATATTCATGTTCCTGATGAAGTTTGTGAACTAACCATCATATTTAATTGAGTTTTTATGGTACATACATGATTCCACCATGCGCGATTTTTAGGGTTGCAGGTTTTCCAAATTAGGGCTTTTACAATGAAGCAAAATTAGGAGTTGAGGTTAAGACCATTGCAATCAGCGTGTTCCCACGAACAAGAAACATATCTCGCGATGAATTTATGATTCACATAGCGCTAATCGCTATTTTTCCATAGCCTACTTTCTGCAACGCTTCAAAAACCGTTGCTAATGTGTTTTGTGTTTCAGGAAAACGAAGAAGAAGAAGCCGTGTCAAAACGTGATAGGTCCATTCAAATTTCGCGCGAATTTCCAAAGTCATTAACGTTTTCTTCTTATAATATTTGTTGTTTATTATTTGTTAAATGAAATACAAGTGGCTCAGTGGGCAGGGATACGTGCATGTGACTCTCATGACCTGGGTTCAAATCCCAGGTCTTGCAAATTCCAATATTATTTTTCAATACAGGTTCCTATGCAACGCTGGCGTTAGGGACTACCATGTTCCATCCAGATCAGGCCATACACGCGTCTAACACGTACGAATCAAGGGCTACAGAACCAAGGAACACCTACGCCTAGTCAATATGCCATACAAAAATCCAAAAAGTCAACGAACTTCAAAGCTTAATGGGCCAAAATTCCAGGCCTGAACCTCCTAAATTGGGGCTACCCCCCCCCTGGTTTGCCCTCCTTTTTATTTTTCTTATATTTTATTTAAATTATTATTTTGTTTTCTTGATTGTTTAATTCAATTAATTTATTTTCACAAAAACATAAAAACATTAAAATTCAGAAAAGACAAAAATAATAAATATTCATATTATAATTATTTTCATAAATAAATGCTTGTAATTATTTAGTTTTAATTAGATTACAAATTTAATTCTTTTAATAACAAAAATACAAAAATATAGAATTTAGGTTTTATTGCTAGTTTGATTCCTTTTAATTTCCCTTTTTTACATTATTTATTTATTTATTTTATTTTTATAATTAATTGTACATAAATATAATTTAGATTTAAATTAGGTTAAAACTTAATATTTTCACAAATAAACTTAAAAAACATTAGAGTTAGGGTTTAGCATCTCATTTTAATTTTAATTAATTTTTCTTTTTCTCCTTAAATCTAAAAAACATAAAATACCAAAAAAACATTTAATCTTTAATTCCAATTAATTCATCAACTTTAATTTTTCGCAAAAGGGTCCAACGCCCGTCGCTGTAATTATTTTAATTTTGCGTGTTTTATTTTATGTCATTTATTATAATTTTGTATTTCTCCCAAAGCCTTGTAACTTTAACTTTTCGCACTTTATTTTTCCGCTTTATTTATTTTCCGCTAAATCGGGTCCGGTTTAATTTTGGCGATGTGGACCCGCGCCATTTGTAATAACCTTAGGTTTATTTTCCCGCAAACTTATAACTGTTAAAAAGCATGCAAGAATGAATGTCTTAAATAAAATCAAGCGTAGAACACCAATAATATGACAAGACAAATGCAAATGAAAACGACACACAATTCACACACCACCCCTAGGGTACGCCTCACTGTTGCCTTTCGAAAGGTGATCGTCGAGTAGAGGACGTCTTAGTAAGTCCTCATGATCCGGGAACCTGGCATGAGGGTAGCTTCTAAGGTGTCTTCCCATTGCTCTGGTGATCACCACGTCCCTAAAACTCGAATTGACCCGAACACCTCCAACGGTGGTGCTACCTACCTCTCAATGGTGGGATGGCACTACTTTTAAGGACATTTACACAGACGGATTCCTTAGGGTAGGTAGGTTCTCAAGGATACTTGCTCTAATTCCAAAAACAAACAAAAACATACTTTTCACACCAACACATTTTCAAAAGCTTTCAAAGCAAATTTTTCAAACACTCTGACGTACGAGTCGAACTGAAATTTTTCAAAGAAACTTTTTAAAACCCACAGTTGAAAAGAAAATAAAACATTTTTGAAAACACAAATGAGCAAGTATCTAAGAGCCCATGGATAACCATGGATAGAAAGGGTGCTAACACCTTCCCTTTCTATAACCTACCTCCCGAACCGAGAGCAATCTCTTTAAGGAATTTTTCTGTGCTTTTGTCCTTTCCATTTGGAGAAAATAAAAGACGGTGGCGACTCTTGCTTCCGCGACATTTCGCGAACCAGCTTTAAACGGTCAGTTCCAGATCCACCGATCACAGAACTGGCGACTCTGCTGGGGACTAAACTTAAAGTGAGGTGTACCTTAGGGCTAGGTCATAACTGTGTTTTCACTTGTATTGTTTTGCTTGCTTTACTATTGTGGGTTGCATCGGAGATACATAGATCCTAACCCGGATCTGGGGATACCCTGTTTAGGTAGCATAAGCTGTGAGGGACCTGTCCGGCGTAGACCGACACAGGTGAAGCAGTGGCTACGTTGGTGTGGCACCTTAGTCTGTACCGATATCCCTTGTGTCGCAACGAGGAGAATATGGGTCTTCTAAGGAGTCATTAAGCACCAACAACCTTAGAACCTTAATTGACACAACTTGGCCTTTAGAATTGTAGCAGTATGCTACGCCCATTGAGGCTAAACTCTCGTGATGGTTCTGGCCGCAAGAAAAGATTGCGATGCTGGAGTTATGACCGATTGAGGGTAGTCAATGATATTGGGATCCTCTAAGAACCCGGTTACTTTTGATTAGGACAGGTATGAACCAACAAACTGAAAGAGGGTAATACCTAGACCTCATGCTGGCCTGAACTTTAGGGGCTCGCCTTGTGTGACTTGTGTGCCTTACTATGTTTGCCTTTGTATCTGTATGTGGTGTGCTTTATCATAACATCATAGCATCATGAGCATTGCATGCATCCTGCATAAGAACTGACCATTTCAAAGACAAGAGGGTTTCATCTTTGCTCTGTTTTGTAGGACATTATGATGCCTGTGCGAAGGAATACTATCTGGTTCAACTTTGTTCGTTCACCTGAGTTGCTTGATGAGTTGGTTAGCAGAATTCCAAACACCACTTCCTTCATTCAGAGGCATGGTTCTCTTCTCAGTTTAGTCACTGCAAAGCGGGATCAACAGTTGATGAGTGTTCTGACCCAGTTCTATGACCCTCAGTACCAGTGCTTTACCTTTCAAGACTTCCAGCTGGTCCCTACCCTGGAAGAGTTCTCTAATCTGCTTGGTATCCCTATCTTGGATCAGACTCCCTTTACTGGTTGGGAAAAGACCCTCAGGCTTGAGGACATTGCTGCAGCTCTTCCTTTGACTCATCAAGAGGTAGCAGACAACTGGGTAACTAGGAGCGGAGTTAAGGGTTTCTTGGCCAAGTTTCTGATTGGTAAAGCTAACAGCTTCTGGAATGACTTGGACTTTAGGGCATATGAAGACATCTTGGCTCTCCTAATCTATGGGTTAGTCCTGTTTCCTAATCCTGACAACTTCATCAATGTCACTTCCATTAGGATCTTTATGTCTCAGAATCCAGTGCCCACTCTCTTGGGTGACATCTTGCAACAACTTCATGCCCGTACTACCCGAAGACGAGGAACCCTATGGTGTTGTATCCCTTTGTTGGTGAGGTGGTTTATTTCGCACCTCCCTAAGTTCGTACTGAAGAACCAAGAAGGAAGAGGTTGGGCTCACAGGTTAATGTCTCTCACCGATAAAGACATCATTTGGACTTGCAGAGGTTTGGATGAGATAGCTATTATTGATCGATGCGGGGAATATCCTAATGTTCCTCTGATTGGTACTCAAGGAGGGATCTCTTACAATCCATGTCTAGCACTCCGTCAGTTTGGAAGAGCAAGTAACCAGTATACCTTCACTCTCCGCAGAGTAAGACAAGATTCATCCATACTCTCCCCAAGCAGAATTGGTCTTCCGTCAGCCCTAAAAAGGCATAATATCTCCAGCAAATCAGCGATACTCTCCCCAAGCAGAGTTAGTCTACTATCAGCCTTAAGGAAGTTGGATATCCCCATAAGATCTCAATATTCCCCAGCGGAGTATACAGATGTTCCCAAGCAAGCATCCTCGGCAGTCTTAATATTCCTCGACGGAAATATAAGATTGTTCCCCGGCGGAATACCAGATGCCCCAGTGGAGCCACTCCCCCAGTACAGTCCAAAAGTTTTCCCCAGGAGAGTTGAATCATCCTCCCCAATAGATTCTGGAAGCTTATCCCCAGAAGAGTATGGAAGCTTATCCCCAGTAGAGTCTGGAAGCTTATCCCCAGTAGAGCCTGGAAGCTGGTCCCCTGCAGAGTACAAATATCTCTCCCCCGGCCATGTTCAAAGGTTATTCCCCACCAGGGTCTAACTGGGTTATCCTCAGCTAATTACCACGGAAAGATCGTCCTCGGTGAAGTTCTTCCTATCCCCAGCGGAGTTCATCAAATTCCCCAACATAACTTATCAACGGAATCCCCAGCAGAGTTATCATCAAAACCTCAGCGAAGTATCTCTTCCCACAGAGTAATTCCCCGCAGAGTAGTCTCTTCAACAAGTTTATTCCCCAACAGAGTCATCTTCTCCTACCGGTTTATTCTTGCAACCATCATCCCCAGCGGAAACGAAGAACTTAACTCTTCAACATCAGCCCAAGATTCAATGAACTTCCCAGCATTCATCAAGGATTTATTTTCCCAGACGAAGATACATTCATAAACATCACATTGTTATACATCATGATACATGCATATACGCATCATATCATACAATCTCATTTATATCGAGAACATCATTGCTTGATCCATATCATGCATTGCATATGACTGACCTTTACCTTTCAGGAAGGATACAGTTAATGATCAGCTATGTCAAAGTAGACAAATACAGTCAAAAGAGACCAATCCAGTCAAAGAAGGCAAATCCAGTCAAAGAAGACAAGTCCAGTTAAATTAATTCCTAAAGTCAAAAAAGACACCCGTCATTATAGACACCCGTCATTATAGACACCCGTCATTATAGACACCCGTCATTATAGACACCCGTCATTATAGACACCCGTCATTATAGACATCCCGTCATTATAGACACCCGTCATTGAAAACATCCCGTCATTATAGACACCCGTCATTATAGACACCCGTCATTATAGACACCTGTCATTATAGAAACCTGTCATTATAGACACCCGTCATTAAAGACACCCGTCATTATAGACACCCTTCATTATAGACACCCGTCATTAAAGACACCCGTTATTATGGACACCCGTCAATATAGACACCCGTCAATAAAGACAACCTGTCATTGAAGACAACTTGTCATTGAAGACAACCCGTCGTTGAAGACATCATGTCAATAAAGACAACCTGTCATTGAAGACAACCTGTCATTGAAGACAACCTGTCATTGAAGATAACCCGTCGTTGAAGACATCCTATCAATAAAGACAACCTGTCATTGAAGACAACCTGTCATTGAAGACAATCTGTTATTGAAGACAACTCGTCGTTGAAGACAACCGTCGTTGAAGACAATCCGTTAGTGAAGACAATCCGTCATTAAAGACAACTCATCGTTGAAGACAACCCGTCGTTGAAGATAATCCGTCGTTAAAGACAACTCGTCGTTAAAGACAACCCGTCGTTAAAGACAACCGGTCAATAAAGACAGCATGTCAATGAAGACAGCCCGTCCATGAAGACAACCCGTTAAAAGAGACAACTCGTCAAAGAAGACAACACCTCCCCCGGTTCAGTTAAATCGATTCCTGAAGATTTTCTGAGATAACCTGTCAGTAGAGACAACCCACCAACCTTTTGAAGTTCCAGATTTGATACATGTATCTAGCCAGGGCATATCTGTGAGCGATTGATTGTAGATCTATACCTGTAACTAGCCAGGAAAGTATCTGCATGAAGAGTTTGAAGATCAATACCTGTAGCAGGCCATGAAATTATCTTTCTTTCTCAGGTACGCAAGTTCTCGCTAAGGAATCTCTTACGCGATCGACACCCCGGATGGCATCTTTAATCCCATCTCCGCAACTATCCATCACACTTCCAAATGGCATCTGTAAGCCCATTCCCGACATCACACTGCTGATACTCCACTATGCGAGTGCAAATTTCTGGGCACTCTAGTGTTCAATCATCTTCCACCTTCGGATTACGAAAGGCACGTAAGCCAATCTACATCCTCAGGTCTAAGAATATTGAACAGGGGCAACTGTTATACCCCAAAATTTTCCCTCTCATATTCTTCAATATTTGTCAAGATCATATTCAAATGGCTCAAGATTTCTCAAGGGATTGCATAGTCTAACCATCTCCTAAGCCAGTCAAAATTAGGGTTTTGGTTCTCTCAAGGAAGTTGAGGTTTTAAATGGCTCAATCAAGTCCCATATGCCTATATACATTGTCAAGCATCTACATGTCAAGTTTCAAGACTCATAGTGGCAAATTGCACAATCAAAAGCTCCATTTGCTTCACAATCAACTTCAGGGGTAAAATGGTCAGTTTACAGTCAAAAGTCAGAATTTTTGGTCAACATCTTATTTTGAAGCCACAATCATCATTTGATCAAGTCTTGATCATGATTCCACAAGAATGGCTCAAAAATCATCAAGGATGCAAAAGTTACTATTTTTGGACAGCAGAAAAGTCAACTGTATCTTGACCAGGGCATAACTTTTTCATGGTTCATAAGAAAAATCCCATCCAATGCTCATTTTGAAGGGGATGACATTTCCTACAACTCATCTTCACACTCCAAGTCCAAGAAATGCTCTCACAAAAAGTTATCAATTTCTACATTATAGGTCAATTTCAAAAGTCAACAAAAATGCACTTTAAGTCAAAGACCATAACTTGATATTGGTAAATCCAAATGATATGGGACCAAAGGCATTGGTTAGAGGACTTCAAGACCTTTCCAAAATGTCCAAGAACATGTTCATATGATCAAAATTGAGCAATATATGCATTGGATAAGTTGGGAAATTTTTGTGAATTTGCAAAAGTCAACTTTGCCCAAAACACATCATTTTTGCTAATGGGCCTCAAATTTCTTCTTGAAACATTGTCCAAGGCTTATGCACGACCCATTGAGATTAAATTGAATTATTTTCTTATTTTTATTAATTAATTGGATTTTTAATTGATTTTTAATTCATTTAATTAATTTAATTGTAGGAAAATATCAAGATATGATTTCCAAATCTTTTTGTGAAGCAAAAGTGGTCAACATATGCTGGAGATTTCGTGTGCACATCAAGGGGACCAAAATCTCCCAATTTGGCAAGGTTTTTCAATCAAAAAGATTGAAAAATATTTGATTGAAAATCAAATATACTAATCATAATTCCATGGATCTTTGACCAAGATTTTAACCTAAATCAGTTCTATTATATATACTGAAGCTAACCCTAATGCATCACAGGTGAGAATTGCTGCAGAAAGGCCATTACCATATTGAAAAAAAAGTCAAGAAAACTCAAAATTGTTTTCTCACTCACTGGCCCTTTCAAACCAATTTAAGGATTCAAACACATTGCTAGAACTGTCAGGAACCTTTTGGACTCAAAACCACGTGCTAAAGCTCCAGGAATCGCCTTAAACGGACTCACGGTTTGGCACTTTTGTTCATAATCATAATTCATATTTCATGCACGTTTAACATGATTTATTGACTGTTTTGCATTGCTTGAACCTTTACAAAGCTTTTAGCATAGGTTAATTGAGTTATTATGCAGTGAATCAAGAAATACCATTAACGAATTCTAGGGTTCTTGAATCTCAAAATTGGGGTTTTCCACATCCAGTAAAATCAGAACCCCTAATGCCTATTGTGATCGGTGGAAATAGAACTGACTGTTTTTTAAGCTGGTTTCGCGAAATGTCGCGGTAAGCAAGAGTCGCCACCGTCTTTTATGTTCTCCAACATGGAAAGGACAAAAGCACAACAAAATTCCTTCTTTGAGATGTCTCTCAGTTCGGGAGGTAGATTATAGAAAGGGAAGGTGTTAGCACCCTTTCTATCCGTGGTTATCCACGGGCTCTTAGGTACTTGCTCTTATGTTTTCAAAATTTGTTTGCTTTTCAAGTGTGTGTGGGTTTTGAAAAAGTTTCGTTTGAAAAATTTCTAAGTAACTCTTGTATCTGTCCTCAAGAGTGTATGAAAAATTTGTTTGAAAATTTTTTAGAAAGTGTGAGTGCGAAAAGTTGTTTTATTTGTTTGAAAAGAGCAAGTACCCATGAGATCTACATACTCTAAGGAATTAGGCTGTGTAAGAGTCCTTTAGATAGTGTTATCCCATCATTGAGGGGTAGGTAGCACCATCGTTGGAGGTGTTCGGGTCAATTCGATTATAGGGACAGTGTGGTCACCGAAGCAATAGTAGGACACCTTAGAAGTAACCCTAATGTCCTAGATCCTTTGTATCCGAGGCAACCGTTTTGAGGCAACTGGATCTTTTGGACAGAAGGGCGACCTCTAAGACACCCTATACTTGATGACCACGTTCGAGGCAACCAGTGAGGCGTACCCTAGAAGTGGCATGTGCTTTGTGTGTTGTTTTTCAGTTAATGTTTATCTTGTACATGTTATTTGTGAGCTACGGATTGACTTTATTATTCATACATTCTTTCATGCATTGTTAACAGTTAGGAGTGCGGAAAATGAATTGCGGAAATGTAAATCTAACTATTACAAGGCGCGGGTCCATACATCGCCAAAAAAACAAAACCCGTTTGGAAATAAAGTGCGAGAAATAGTAAAGAGATAAACCTAATTACTATTACATATCCGGAAACAGTTACATAAATAATCAAAATAAGAAAATGCGCGCGAGTAGAAATTTAATCGGGAACGTCCTAAGGGTTTTGACCCTTTTAAGAAAAGAATTGAATTTTTGTCCCTTTTTTTTGTAATTAATGCAATTAAAATTAATAACTAATTAATTAATTTAATTAAAAGAAAAATATTTTTGTGTTTTTATGTTTTTAATGAAAACAAAATAAAAGAATTAAAATTAAAAGTTAACCTAATTCTAAATTATTTTTATTTATTGTAAAGAAAAAGAGATTAAAATTGACCTAATTAAACTATTTTGTTAGTTAGTATTTTATTTACAAAAATAACATGAAATTAATAATAATAATAATATTAGTTCTTTTTTGATTTTTTATAAAAAATATTAATTATGTGAATAGTTAATAAAAAAAGAATAAGAAATAAAATAAGGCAAATAAAAAAATGAAATGACAAAATAAAAAAAAAGCAAACCCAGGGGGGTTTGGGCCAGAATTGGGAGTTTGTTTAGCATTGCTGTGGCCCATTTGCCTTCAAGCCACGTTGACTTCTTTGCTTGCCTATGCACAAGGTTGACCAGGGTACATGGTGGGGATCAGTTCATGGCCTTTGGATGCATGCTTGAGGACACATGGCGTGTTTGGGTGTGAGGTGTATGATGCACCTTTCTTGTGAACCTGCACATAAGTACATAAAGAAAAAATGCATGGAAATTATGGGGGACCTGGGATTCGAACCCAGGCCCCAGTGATTCACAGCCAACACCTGTACCACTAGACCACTCATGCGCGTTTGTAAGCATAATGAGAAATAAACATTATATAAAATAAACACGTTATATGCTGAAAAAAGAAAATTAGCGCGCCACTTTTTGAATGGTCCAGTCCCCTTCTTCCACTTACTTCATCTTCTACCTTTTCCTGTAAAATAAAGAACAAGATAGCGGGGGTTTTTAACCCCCACAAAGCAAAACTGCAGAAAATAGCGATTAGGCGCTCAGTGTATATAAAAAAGGCGCGAGGTGTCCAATGTTTTCGTCTCACTCAGGCTGTTTCAACCATGTGCGTTTTGAGGTTTGATTTTACAGTATATGAAAAGCCCTAATTCAAAAGCTTGAAAACCCTAAGATTTAACCATGGTGATTTGCGTTTCAGGGCATCTTAATGAAATTAAATCACACCAAAAGCTTCACCTGAATGCTATGAACACAAAACAATCAACAAAAGTCATTAAAAATGCATGAATCAAAGGTTATGATTTTGGAAAAATGTTCAAACCGTGGGACTTGTTGTGGATGATTCTTTTAGTATTGGAGCTTGTTTATGATTGCAATAGGTTCCTGGCAATGCTGGCAACGTGTTAGAATCAAGAAAAGTGTTTGAATTGTGCTGGAATATGGATTTCAGTTTTCAACTTTTCTTCAAGTTTTTGGAATTTGGTTCTGCCGTTTTAGAGAGATCTAGGTCGTGTATCCTATATGGCTTGCTTGCATATGTATGTATCAAGGGATTTAAGTCAGCATTAGGAGCCTTAAACTTGTGCATTGAAGTTTTGGATTTCTTCTTAACCACCATTAAAGGCCTTTCAAAGCTTTGTCCAAATTTTGAATTTTCAAGCATAAATGAGCTTTACACGAATTTGGCAACTAGAATATGCTTCATGAAGGCTAATCAAACCACAAGATACCATTTAATCAATTTTTTTGATTTTACTTGAATTATTATGGATTAAAATGAATTAAATCCATAAAAATTAAATAAAAATAGAAAAATAATTATTTGGTCTTGAAATTGATCATGGGACACGTGGGTGGCATTACAAGGCTGAATCAAGTGGAAAAAGTGGGCCCTTTTGTCAAAAATTGAAGTTTCAAGGATAGTTGACTTTTGCCATTTCACAAAAATTTCCCAACTTCTGCAATGCATATCTTGCTCAATTTTGATCATATGAACATGTTCTTGGACATTTTGGAAAGGTCTTGAAGTCCTCTAACCAATGCCTTTTGTCCCATGTCATTTGAATATACCAATCTCAAGTTATGGTCTTTGACATAAAGTGCCTTTTTGTTGACTTTTGAAAATGACCTATAATGTTGAAATTGATAACTTTTTGCGAGAGCATTTCTTGGACTTGGAATGTGAAGATGAGTTGTAGGAAATGTCATCCCCTTAAAAATTAGCATTGAATGGGATTTTTCTGATGAACCATGAAAAAGTTATGCCTTGGTCAAGTTACAGTTGACTTTTCAGCTGTCCAAAAATAGAAACTTTTGCATCTTGATGATTTTTGAGCCATTCTTGTGAAATCATGGTCAAGATTTGACCAAATGATGATTGTGGATTCAAAATAAGATGTTGACCAAAAATTTTGACTTTTGACTGCCAAATGACCATTTTGCCCCTACAGTTGATTGTGAAGCAATTAGGGTTTTTGACTGTGCAACTTGACCTTGTGAGCCTTGAAACTTGACATGTAAGTGCTTGACAATGTATATGAGCATATGGGTCTGGATTGAGCCCTCGAAAACCTCAACTTCCTTGAAGGAACCAAAACCCTAATTTGACTGGCTTAGGAGGGTGTTTGAACTGTCCAACCCTTGAGTAGACTTGAGCAAATTGAGATGATGCTTGTCAAAACTTTGAAGAATATGGGCGGGAAAATTTTTGGGTACAACAGTTGCCCCTGTTCAATCTTCTAAGACCTGAGGATGTAGATTGGCTTGTGTGCCTTTCGTGATCCGAAGGTGGAAGATGATTGAACACTAGAGTGCCCAGAAATTTGCACTCACATAGTGGAGTATCAGCAGTGTGATGGCGGGAATGGGCTTATAGATGCCATTTGGAAAGGTGGTGGATAGGAGTATGGGCTTATAGATGCCATCTGGAGATGTGACAGAACCTTGTCGGGAATGGGCTTATAGATGCCATTTGGAAATGTAATGGATGGTGGATGGGCTTATAGATGCCATCTGGAGGTGGTCTGTTGAATTGTAATTTTTGTAAGTTGAAAGAGGGAACCTGTGTAGGGTTTCCTGATGATGAGCTCGTGTAAAAATGCATCTTGGAAAGAAGGACACCTGTGTAGGGTTGACTGATGATGAGCTCGTGTAAAACTGCATCTTTGGAGGAAGGAAACTTGTGTAGGGTTTACTGATAATGAGTCCGTATAAGACTGCATCTGAAGTGGAGAAGGAACCTGTGTAGGGTTACTTTAATGACGAGTCCGTGTAAAACCGCATCTAGAGCTGAGAAGGAAACCTGTGTAGGGTTTACTGATGGCGAGTCCGTGTAAAACTACGTCTGGAGTTTGAGAAGGGAACCTGTGTGGGGTTACTTTGATGATGAGTCCGTATAAAACTGCATCCTGGAAGAAGTAAAACCTGGGTAGGGTTTCTGATGACGAGTCCGTGTAAAACTGCATCTTTGGGAAGAGAGAACCTGTGTAGGGTTTCTTCGGGATAAGTTCGTGTAAAACTTCTGGATGAACCGGGGTAAGGTCATCTTGAGATAAGTCCGTGTAAAACTTCTGGAGGAACCGGGGTAAGGTTACTGCAGGATAAGTCCGTGTAAAACTTCTGGATGAACCGGGGTAAGGTCATCTTGAGATAAGTCCGTGTAAGACTTCTGGAGGAACCGGGGTAAGGTTACTGCAGGATAAGTTCGTGTAAAACTTCTGGATGAACCGGGGTAAGGTCATCTTGAGATAAGTCCGTGTAAGACTTCTGGAGGAACCGGTGTAGGGTTACTGCAGGATAAGTTCGTGTAAAACTTTTGGATGAACCGGGGTAAGGTCATCTTGAGATAAGTCCGTGTAAGACTTCTGGAGGAACCGGGGTAAGGTTACTGCAGGATAAGTTCGTGTAAAACTTCTGGATGAACCGGGGTAAGGTCATCTTGAGATAAGTCCGTGTAAGACTTCTGGAGGAACCGGGGTAAGGTTACTACAGGATAAGCTCGTGTAAAACTTCTGGATGAATCGGGGTAAGGTCATCTTGAGATAAGTCCGTGTAAGACTTCTGGAGGAACCGGGGTAAGGTTACTGCAGGATAAGTTCGTGTAAAACTTCTTGATGAACCGGGGTAAGGTCATCTTGAGATAAGTCCGTGTAAGACTTCTTCTGAAAGAAAATGAACCGGTGTAGGGTTACTTTGATGATAAGTCCGTGTAAGACTTCGTCTGAAAATTGAGAAGGAACCGGTGTAGGGTTGCCTGATGATGAGTTCGTGTAAAACTACATCTGAGGTTGAGAAGGAACCGGTGTAGGGTGGCTTCATGATGATCAAGTAGATAATTGTCCTGTCTGGTTTCAGGTATTAACCCACGATCAGTCGTTCACAGAATTTTCCTGGCTTGTTACCGGTGTTGATCTGGAACTGCAAAGGTAGATGGTAATCATCTTCGGATTGACCTTTTCCTGAAAAGGCAAAACGTTAGCTGTATGCAGTGCCATGATGCATGAACTGCATGATATTAAGATGTTCTCAAAAATAAATGAGATTTGTGTTGTATGATGCGTATGCATGCTATAATGTGATGTTTATGAATGTATTCTCGTCTGGGAAAATAAATCCTTGACGAATGCCGGAGTTTGTTGAATCCTGGGCTGATGCTGAAGAGTAGAGTTCTTCGTTTCCGCTGGGGATGATGATTGCAAGAATAAACCGGTAGGAGAAGATGACTCCGTTGGGGAATAATCCTGGTGAAGATATTACTCTGAGGGGAATCTACTCTGTGGGAACAGATACTTCGTTGAGGTTTTGATGATAGCTCCGCTGGGGATTCCGTTGATAAGTCTTGTTGGGGAATTTGATGAATGAACTCCGCTGGGGATAGGAAGAACTACGTCGGGGACGATCTTTCCGTGGTAGTTAGCTGAGGATAACCTAGTTATAAGCCCTGGTGGGGAATAACTTTGAATAAAGTCGGGGAGATGCGTTCGTATTCTGCAGGGGATAAGCTTCCAGAATCTACTGGGGATAAGCTTCCAGAAATCTACTGGGGAGATTGATTCAACTCTCCTGGGGAATCTTTTGAGACTGTACTGGGGAGGTGGCTCCACTGGGATGTCTGGTATTCCGCCGGGGAACAATCTTAGATCAAGACTGCCGGGGATGCTTGCTTAGGAATATTTGCGTACTCCGCTGGGGAATATTGAGATTTTCTGGGGATACCCAACTTCCTTAAGGCTGACAGTAGACTAACTCTTCTTGGGGAGAGCGTTGTTGACTTGCTAGGGATATTGTGCCTTTTCGGGGCTGATGGGAGACCAACTCTGCTCGGGGAGAGTATTGCTGAGTCATGTCTTACTCTGCGGGGAATGGAGGTATCTGGGTTACATTCTTCAGCCGAAACTACCTTGGTACCTTGGTTGACAGAGCAACTAGATCGCTTGGACAACTCATTATTGCCCTTGTTTCTGATGTGGGAGAAGAATATACCTTGTAGAGGTGCTTGATAACTGCCGACTGACAAATCTTCTTCTGGTAGGCAAGTGACGAGATGACGGAACATAATCGTACGCTTTTGATCCCTAACTTTTGCCTGGACCGCCCTTTCGGGTTTTCAGTCCACCGGGATACCCATTTTTGCCCAAGCCGCCTTTTCAGGTTTTCGACTTGCCGGGTGTACAGATTTTTCTATTTCATCCCTTATTTTGCCCGAACCCTTTTGGTTCGTCGGGAAGCCCTTATTTTTGCCTAGGTGTGTCAACCTAGCGGGTCTTTGATTATGCGCAATATTTTTCGACTATGTCTGTGCTCTCAGGATGCAGGGAGTTGTCACTGTCAGTAGTGCAGTGTTACCATGCCACCAGAAGATCTTCGTTTGATCGTCCAATGCCCCAAGTGATCCAGATGGAGATTTGCCCCAAGTTGGTTGGCCTTTTGAGAGATTCTCCGAATCTTGACTTAACTGCCCCAGATAATGGACAATGATCATGCCATGCCCCTTGCTTGGAGGTGCTTTTGTTCATTCGACATTCGTCGTGCGAACTTCTATGATGTTCAAACAAATAGTCATATGCAAGAAATGTTATATTAAAAATGCAAAACTTATGTCTGTCTTGAAGTTTTTGAAAATGCATTTTTTTTCAGTAAAACAAGCAAATTATGTAACATGTGATGTCAACTCAAGATTTTACAGCGAGCCTTAAGGAGTCAGGATACCTTTGTAACAATATGCTTTTGAATTAACCCATGCTTCAGCTAGGACTTTTGAGGGTTATAACTTGGCCTGGTTCACGGTTTAAGAAACAAAGGATAAAGGCTCAAATTTATCTGTACCCACCCGCTCTTCGTGATGTTCTTCAAACCTAAACTCAGCTGATCATGCGTTAGACCTTGTTTGAGTCTTTGCTCTGATATTCCGGTGATGGTTCGGATATTGACAATTTATTTTGAATAGGCATTCATTTCCTTTTGTGTTGAGGGTTTGTAGGACCTCTTTCTTTTTTGATTTCGTTATCCCTATTTTTGCCTGAACTATTTCTTTTGTGATTACAGTCAGCGGGATGCCCCAGTTTTGTAAGTCTCCTTCATAGGTTTTGACTTATTGGGCTTTAGTTTTTTTGGTAATGACTGCCTGTCTTTATGATTATTCAGGACCATCACTGTCTTTTGTTTTGTAAGGACTTCTTTGGTGCCACTCGTTGTGCACCTGGATCAAACTGAAAGAACTACCCTGCCCCAGGTTATGATTAAGGGTTTTGATTTTTGAAAAGAAAAAAAATCCTACTTCTGTGGCTTAGAGGGGTTGACGAGGGATTATCTTCCTTATAATTCCGGTGTTTAGGAATTGAAACAATGCTTGTACCTCATCAGCAGGGTCTGTTCAAAAGCATACTGTAAAGATCGTGGTATCATTTTCGTCATCCTCCCTCAAGAGGCTTAGAATTTTCAATCGAGAGTTGAACATCAAGAAAAAATAAGAGCAATTTTGAATATAGAGAACACAATTACTTCAAAACAGACACGTGTAATGCATTAATGAAATAATAGAGTTTGACATGATAATTGTTCGAATAAGCATAGAAAAATACAATATCAAAATTTAAATGAAACAAAAGTCTCTCAATCCTAGCCATGTTTTGGCAAGGGAGCAGCGATCACGTTGGGAGTCTCGGCAGGCTCGAATTCGATCTCTTTGGCGTCAATCATGTTCTGAATCTTGTATTTCAGCTCCCAACAATCCTCAGTATCGTGCCCCGGGCTTCCGGAATGATAAGCACACCTCGCATATGGGTTGTAGTTTGGAGAAGAGGTCTTGGGATTTGCAGGAGGGTTGATCACCGCAATCAGATTCATTTTCAACATGTGCTGCAATGCTTGTGACAATGGCATGTTGATGTTGGTGAATTGTCTTTTAGGCTCGTCTGGCCTTCGCTGATTTCCCTTTGGCGGTTGTCGGCGTGACGCAGAACCTGAGATCATGACTGCCCCTACGTGTTGGTCACGACGATCCTTCTGACTGTACGCAGCATTGGACTCTTTCTTGAATGGTTTCTTTTCACTGTTCGAGGAATCGCCTTTCTGTATCTTCCCAGACTTGATACCAGCTTCTATCCTCTCCCCAGTTAAGATCAGATCTGTGAACCCAGCAGAAGAATTCCCAATCAGATGATTGAAGAAAGGACCAGACAGGGTCCCCAAGAACATGTCAACAAGCTCACGGTCAGTCAACGGTGGCTGCACCCTGCCAGCCAGGTCTTCCACTTCTGCGCGTACTCCTTAAAACCTTCGCTCGTCCCCAGTGACATACCCTGGAGTTGGGTACGCGTAGGAGCGAGGTCGGCATTATACTGATACTGCTTATAAAAAGCAATTGCCAAGTCCTCCCAGTTACGAATACTGGTTCCATCCAGCTGATAGAACCATTCGAGATAAGTCCCTGAAAGACTTTCCTGGAAGAAATGGATCCATAGATTCTTGTCTGCCGTGTAGGGCTGGATCTTCCTTGCGTATGAACGGAGGTGCAACTTAGAACAGGAAGCCCCGTCGTACTTTGTAAAGGCAGGTGCCTTGAACTTGTGAGGGATCACCACCCCAGAAGATAAGCCTAGATCTCCAAAATCCAACCCAGGTACACGTTGAATCTCCATAGCATTCAGACGGTCCTCTAGCTGTTTGTACCTATCCTCAGCAGGAGGGTACTGTTCATCGTTGAAATCTGTCTCGTCGTCGGAGACCACGGGACTAGGAACCTCTCTCCCTTGTGGGCTGTCTTTCCCAGCAGATGGGGTGGTCAGCTTAGCCTCATTTTGTGATCCATTCCCAGATCCGCGTCTAGGGTTGAACAAAACAGTCCTTTTCTTCTTCTTCTTCAAAAGCAAAGTCTTCAATTCCTGTTGTCCCTGGGCTAAGCTCATGACCAGCTCCTGGAACTGGGCGTTCTGGGCCTGGAGGGCCTTGATAGCTTGTTCATTGGATGATTCAGGATTCATGATGATGGCTGAAATAAACAGCGAAGAAGATTAAGCAACCTGTAGAACAGAGTACCTGTAATGCAATGATATGTATGTATGCATGCGATGTTTTCAAGGATCTCGCGGGGTAAACAGAGAAACTTGTTAGAATTTGAATTTGGGTAGCTTGATTGAAGGAACTTCATGTTGCTGAGAGTCCTTCTTCAAGAGTCAAGGCTCACCATATCGAGTGGGTCATAGCCCCCGACTCAAATTGTCATGTTATGATCTCCACACAACCTTGGCTAGGGGAAAATAAATCCCCTTTGCCCCTTGCTAGACGTTTGGTTCATCATGACCTGCATCACAAACCCTTGAGATCCTTGAAATGGATTAGTCCTTATGTAGGATGTATGCAATGGTATGATGGTATGATGTTATGCTATGCGTGGAGTGATGTAGGTAAACCCTGTTATGAGTCCAGATTAAGGACTGTAAACAAAACCTGCAAGAAACTCAAGTGTCAGATAACAAGCATGTAAGTAGTCAAGTTTAAAGGCACACAAGTCACACAACAGCCCTTAGAGTTTAGGCCAGCATGAAGTTTGGGTATTACCCTCTTGAAGTTGGTGGGCTCAAAACCTGTCCTATCAAAAGTAACCGGGTTCTAAGGATCTCAATATTATTGGGTTGTTTTTTGTGTTCATTGTTTTGATTTAGCCACTAGACTGGCGATCAAAATATTCCAAGAAAATAACCCTCAATGAGTGTAGTATCGAGTATCAACCAACTTCGGACTGCACCAAAGTCAGTCATCTCACTACCCCTAAAGAGGCCAGGATGGTTCAAGTAAGGTTCCTAAGGTCAGTTGATGTTTCACGACACCACGCGGCGGCCCTGTACTCTCCTTGACTTGACTCAAGGGTTACCGGTACTCACCAAAGTGCCACATCAACGTAGCAAACTGTTTCAACCGTGTCGATATACCCCGCACAGCTCCCTCACAGTTTGTTGCTACTTTCTAAAAGGTATCCCCCCAGATCCGGGTTAGGATCTATGAAACTCCCAAAACAGGCCCACAATATTAAATCAGGCAAAGCAAGCAATTAAAAACATGACGATGAACTATTCCTAAGGTACACCCCACTTATTAATATCCCCAACAGAGTCGCCAGTTCTGTGATCGGTGGAAATAGAACTGACTGTTTTTTAAGCTGGTTTCGCGAAATGTCGCGGTAACCAAGAGTCGCCACCGTCTTTTATGTTCTCCAACATGGAAAGGACAAAAGCACAACAAAATTCCTTCTTTGAGATCTCTCTCGGTTCGGGAGGTAGATTATAGAAAGGAAAGGTGTTAGCACCCTTTCTATTCGTGGTTATCCACGGGCTCTTAGGTACTTGCTCTTATGTTTTCAAAATTTGTTTGCTTTTCAAGTGTGTGTGGGTTTTGAAAAAGTTTTGTTTGAAAAATTTCTAAGTAACTCTTGTATCTGTCCTCAAGAGTGTATGAAAAATTTGTTTGAAAATTTTTTAGAAAGTGTGAGTGCGAAAAGTTGTTTTATTTATTTGAAAAGAGCAAGTACCCATGAGATCTACCTACTCTAAGGAATTAGGCTGTGTAAGAGTCCTTTAGATAGTGCTATCCCATCATTTAGGGGTAGGTAGCACCATCGTTGGAGGTGTTCGGGTCAATTCGATTATAGGGACAGTGTGGTCACCGAAGCAATAGTAGGACACCTTAGAAGTAACCCTAATGTCCTAGATCCTTTGTATCTGAGGCAACCGTTTTGAGGCAACTGGATCTTTTGGACAGAAGGGCGACCTCTAAGACACCCTATACTTGATGACCACGTTCGAGGCAACCAGTGAGGCGTACCCTAGAAGTGGCATGTGCTTTGTGTGTTGTTTTTCAGTTAATGCTTATCTTGTACATGTTATTTGTGAGCTACGGATTGACTTTATTATTCATACATTCTTTCATGCATTGTTAACAGTTAGGAGTGCGGAAAATGAATTGCGGAAATGTAAATCTAACTATTACAAGGCGCGGGTCCATACATCGCCAAAAAAACAAAACCCGTTTGGAAATAAAGTGCGAGAAATAGTAAAGAGATAAACCTAATTACTATTACATATCCGGAAACAGTTACATAAATAATCAAAATAAGAAAATGCGCGCGAGTAGAAATTTAATCGGGAACGTCCTAAGGGTTTTGACCCTTTTAAGAAAAGAATTGAATTTTTGTCCCTTTTTGTAATTAATGCAATTAAAATTAATAACTAATTAGCGTAAGCAAAACACATCTAAAAGACGCTTTATCGAAATCAACGTGTCATTGGCTCAAGTATTGCAACACGTGTTGGAGGCCAAGCTGGTTACGTTGAAGGATCCTCCTCAGAATCCCAACACCGACTCTCCAATGTACAATCCAAATGCAAGGTGTGCGTACCACTCCAATAGTCCTGGACATGACACTAATAGTTGTTGGATGTTGAGAAATAAGATTCAAGACTTAATCGACGAAAGAGTGCTAGAGTCCACACAAGATGGTCACACTGAATTCTTCTGCCATCCATTAAAAGCACACCATCTGAAGTGACCAGTTCAGACAAAGAGGCTTTTTGTTCATTAGAATTTTCAAATTGTAATTTTCTTTTGATTGTTCGAACACTTATTTATGTCAAACTTTGTTATTCCATTAATGGATTGCATATGTTTGTCTTGAATTAATCCATTCATTTTCACTATACTTACACTATGCTTTTACTTTCTTTTTGTGATATTCGACTCTCGATTAAAAGTTGTAAGCCTTTAGAGGGAGGATGACGAAAAAGATACCACAATCTCTACAGTATGCTTTTGAACAAACATGGTTGACGATGTACAGGCGTTGTTTCAAATCCTAAATAGTGGAGTTATAAGGAAGATAATCCCTAGTCAACCCCTTTGAGCCTAAGAAGTAGGAGTTTTCTTTTTCACACAAATTGAAACCATTAATCATAACCTGGTGCAGGGTAGATTCTCAGTTAATTCAATGGTGCATTCAATCGCAAGCTTTTCCTTCGTACACGATGAGTAGTGCCGAAGGTATCCTTCCAAAATAAAAGATGGTTATGGTTCTGTATAATTATTAAAACAGACAGTCATTATATCTCAAAAGAAAAGCCTGCTAAGTCAAAACCTATGAAGGAGACTTAAGGAAAAAATTGGGGCATCCCGCTGACTGTAATCACAAAAAAACAGTTCAGGCAAAAGGTAGGGATGATAAAATTATAAAAAAAAAGGTCCCTACAAATCCTCAACAAAAATAAAAGGTTACAAAAATGAATGCCTTCTCAAATAAACTTTCAATATCCGAACCATCACCGGAATATCAGAGCAAAGATTCCACACTCAATTGGGATCTAAACGCATAATTAACTGAGTATAGGACTGAAGAACATCATGAAGAATGGGTTGGGTACAAACGAAGTTTGATCCTTTATCCTTTGTTTCTTAAATCGTGAACCAGGCCACGTTACAACCCTTAAAAGTCCTAACTGAAGCATGGGTTAGTTCGAAAGTATACTGTTACAAAAGGTATCCTGACTCCTGTAAGGTTTACTATAAATCCTGAGTTGAATTCATATTCTTACAAAATTCTGTTTGTTTACTAAAAATTCATTTTTAAAACTTCAAGACAAACATAAGTTTTTCATTTTTAAATGACATTGTTTGCATATGACTAATTGTTCGACAGCATAGAAATCCGCACGATGAATATTCAATGAATGAAAATCCTCTCAATGAACAGAATTACCTCATATGGAAAGACATTTCCAATAACAGGCCTTTCATAATCAAGGGGCATGGCATGGTGTCCAACTGATCTGGGGGCAGTCAATTCAAGATTCAAGGAATCTCTCAAAAGTGCCAAATAGTCAGGGGCAGATCTCCATATGAATCACTTGGGGCATTGGACATGAATTCCAGCAAAGGATCACATACGATCGAGCAAACATTTTTATGCCAGTGCTACAACACTTACTGCTATGGACAATGACAATTCTCTGCACCCGGTGAATACAGACATAGTTGGAAAATACTACGCATGAAAAAGACCCGCTAGGTTGACTGGCCTAGGCAAAAATAAGGGCATCCCGGCGAACCAAAAGAGTTCGGGCAAAAATTAGGGATATATAAATAAAACTGTACACCCGGCAAGTCGAAAACCTAAAAAGGCGGCTTGGGCGAAAAAGGGTATCCCGGTGGACTGAAAATCTGAAAGGGCAGTCTAGGCAAAAGTTAGGGATTAAAGCATATGACTATGCCCCGTCATCTCGTCACCTATCTATCAGTAAAAGATTTTTCGCCCTAATCAGAATTCACCAAGGGCTCTAGAAGTAAAGGTATGTTCAAGTCTCCACGGATCCCCACAGAGCCACTTTCATGAGATTATCCCTATAGGGTAATCTTCACAAGTTCATACATTCCCTACAATTTCCATGGCAAATTGCTCTGGCTAATAAAGGAGTATGATCTTGTCCCCAGAAATATCACCAACCTACAGAGTTTCGACCAGTACAGTTCATGGAGGTTCTCTTACCCAGCTAAGCTTGTTCCTCCGAGGTTGTAAAACCCCTTCAGACTTCTGCTCTCCAGCAAAGTTCATTTCCTTAACAAGGGTGTTTCCTCAATAAGAGTATTTCTCCATCAATAGGGTTTATTTCCCCAAAGAGATTTTCTTCCAGATATAGTTCAGATATAGTCTAGATATAGATTCATTCTGACACTCATTCTAGATCCACTTCTAGATACAGTTCAGATACAATCTGAATATAAATTCATTCTGACACTCATTCCATATCATCGTCTAGATACAGTTCAGATACAATCTAAATATAGATTCATTCTGACACTCATTCCAGATCCACTTCTAGATACACTTCAGTTACAGTCTAAATATAGATTCATTCTGACACTCATTCCAGATCCATTTCTAGATATAGTTCAGATACAATCTAAATATAGATTCATTCTGACACTCATTCTAGATACAATTCAGATACGATCCATATATGGATGTCATTCTGATACTCATTCAATATATCTTCCAGATACAACTCAGATACGATCCAGATATGGATGTCATTCTGATGCTCATTTAGTTCATCTTCCAGATACGGTTCAGATACAGTCCATATATAGATATCATTCTGATACCCATTCAATACATCCTAAAATACAATTAAGGCATAGATTTATTCTAACACTCCCCAGCTTGAGTGTGCTTCTACCATAAATCACCGACAAAACTCCCTTCCCCGGTGAAGTCATCACTATCCCAAGAGAGTTGTTATTGAATCTAAAATCGGATCAGATGTCAGTCAACCTTATCCTTCTCAGACAATTCATAAAGTTATACATCGATGTTATCCCTAGTTAAGGTATACAAGGAATTATAACTCCCCACTAGAGCAAAGAACAACCAAAGTTTTGAACTCTTCTTCCCTAAGAAGGAGTTAACACTCTCCAGCAGAGTTCCCTCAGAAAGCATAAATCAATATTCCCCAGCGGAGTTTCCTCAAACAAGAAAGCAGGAGTCCCCAGCGGAAACAATCCCCAGAAGATCGAAGATACACATACTCTTCATCCCTAACAACAATAAGGGATTTATTTTCCCTAGACTAATATGTTGCTCAAATTTACGAATGCACTTCAATAACATTTCACATTCACCATCATTTACCAATACCATAGTGTGATCGGTGGGAATGAGAACTGATTGTTTTGGAATGCTGGTTCGCGTTTGCGTTTGTTTTCGCAAAATGTCGCGGTAAGCAAGAGTTGCCACCGTCTTTTATTTTATCCAACAAGGAAAGGACAAAAGCACAGAAAAATTCCTTTTCGATATGTTTCTCGGGTTCGGGAGGTAGATTATAGAAAGGGAAGGTGTTAGAACCCTTTCTATCCGTGGTTATCCACGGGCTCTTAGGTACTTGCTCACTATGTTTTCAAAATTTTGCTTTTCTTTGTGTTTGTGGGTTTGAAAAGAGTTTTTGTTTTAAAAGGGGTGTAAGTGCGAAATGTTTTGTTTTGTTTTTAAAGGAGCAAGTACTTAAGAACCTCTACCTACTCAAAAAGGAATTAAACTGTGCAAATGTCCTTTAGACAGTGCTATCCCACTATTGAGGAGTAGGTAGCACCGTCGTTGGAGTTTTTCGGGTCAATTCGATTAAGGGACGTATGGTCACTAAAGCAATGTTAGGACGCCTTAGTGGTAACCCTAATGTCTTAGATCATTTTATCCGAGGCAACCGTTTTGAGGCAACTTATGATCTTTGGACAAGAGGACGACCTCTAAAACATCCTATACTTAATGACCACGTTCGAGGCAACCAAGTGAGGTGTACCCTAAGAGTGGCATGTGCGAGTGTATTGTTTTTCAGTTTATATTATCTTTGTACATGTCATGGTGAGCTACGGTTGATTTTAAATTAAAGGTTAATCTTGTCATGCATAGCCTATTATTCAAACATCTAGCAGTTAATGGTTGCGAAAAATAAATTGCGGAAAATAAAACTAAGCTATTACAAGGCGTCGGGTATTTACATCGCCAAAAACAAACCCTTAAAATTAAATGCGAAAAAGTAAATAAAAGCGATAAATAAAGGTCCTAAGTTAAAACTATTACATCCTCGGAGCAATTACAATATATGGATCAAAAATAATACGCGCGAAAAAATTGAATTGGATTGTCCTTTAGGGTTTTGACCCTTTTTTCATTAAATAAAGTATATTTTTTTTGTCATTTTTGATTTTAGAATTAAGTCTAAATTAATAATGGAATTAATTAATTAATAAAGAAAATATTTTTGAGTTTTATTTTAATTAAGGAAATAAAATAAGAATGGTAAAAATATAAAAAAACCTAATTCTAAATCAATTTTAATTTATTGCAAAATATATTATCATTAAACCTATTTAAACTAAATAAATTAATTAATGGTTTATTTACAAAAATAAAATAGTGAAATTAATAAATATTATTTTATTGTTATTTTCTGATTTTTTTGAAAAAAAGTTAGTTTGTTAATTAATTAGTTAAAGATAATAAAACAAATTAAGTAAAAGAAATATAGAAAAGAAAAAGAATAAACCAAAGGGGTTTGGGCTCAGAAGAGAGGTTGATTCAGCAATTTTGAGGTCCATCAATGTTTCAGCCTTGTTTGACCTTTCAGATTGCCTATGCGCTTGTTGACCAGAGTGTGTGGTAGGCGTGCAATCTGGATCCTTGAACCTGCCTAGTGGGCCACTTGACATTTGATGAGATGGGAAGTATGATGATCCACACTTTGGGGGCTGCACCTGAGTACATGAAAAGCAAAACCAAATAATTGTTTGGGGGACCTGGGATTCAAAGGAACTTGGGTTGCCCTTTGATCCAAGGGGCTAATTGAAGGTGCCCACGAGACTTCACGTACAGGGCGTTCGATCAGGATATGACATCCTCCGATCTAGAATTCTGCAAGGAAGTTTGTTAGAAATTGAAAATACAAGGCCTGTGATATTGGATCCTAGTCCCTTCGATTGAGCAAATTCCCTTTCACCCCTGAGCTGCTTGCTCATTCAAAAGGCATGACTCCTGCTTTTGGCCCTACAAATTAGTCAATTCAGAACTAAACAACATAGAGAAACTTCTCATTCGAAATCAATTCCTGAACCCAGATCTGGGTTGGTTTCGATTTGTCACAGCCAAGATCATGGATTTCAAATGTAACCTGCTTTGAAAGAAACTTTATCCATGGGGGGTTCAAACGTATGAACACTGCAACTTATACACGTTTTGTTAAATCGCTCACAAGTAATAAAAAAAAACTATGAATATGCAATTATGAGTAATTTTAAGATTAAGTGAGATTGAACATTATACCACTGGAGGCGCCTGGATTTGGACGGAAGGTGCCTGCAATGGAGTCTAGACTTTCGTGGGGCAGGCTAGTGCTTTTGCCAGGCAAGGTATGTGTGGCCGTCTTTGTGGGTTTTTCCCGTTTCTGCAGAGTTTTTTGTGTCTCCCCCCCCCCCCCCCCCTCCCTGGCACTGTATGCTTGCCCTTGTATTTATAGGAGTATGATGGTCTAGTAACGGCAAGAGACAACCAATTAAACAGGACTTTAAAGCCATGAGACAAGAATCAGACATATTAAAAGATTTCCTTTTTTCGAAATATTCATGTCTCTTTGGAATCTTGAATGAACCTGGACACCTTTGATTTTCGAATGCCTCCATGCCATGCTCTTCGATTGGTCTTGAGTTTCCTCCTTCGAATGGATTTCTTATGTACCCTTCGAATGGGCCTTCTTTGCCAGCTTCAAAGTCCAATTCGAATCTATTTAGAACATTCGCTATTAGACAACTTCGACCAGCCCTTGGCCTTGTGATGAGTCTAAGTTCTGATTCGAAGTGTTCAGAACTTCCTTCATCAGAGCATCTTAGATTAAGAGAAACTATGCACTGAAATGCCATTCGAAGGTCATTTTGTTCTGATGTTCTTATTAAGGGAAACTCTGAAGTTCCAATCGAAGGACACTCTAAAGTTCCAGTCCAAGGACCTTTTGAAATACCAATTGAAGGGTATTTGTCCATATACCAATCAAAGGGTACTTGTTAAAATTCCAATCGAAAGGCTTTGTTAACAGGCCAATCGAAAGGTGCTGTTCATGCTAATCGAAGGACATGGTTAACATGCCTGTCGAAGCAGCCTTGACACAATGCTAAATTGAAGGATCCCTTGGCATGCCAATTGAAAGGCTTGGCCCAGGGTGCCAAACGAAAAGGTCTTTCAGAATTCCAATCGAAGGCCTTGACACAATTCCAATCGAAGTGTTTGTCCATAATTCCAATCGAAGGGAATTATCCATGCCAATCGAAAGGCTCCTTCAGAATACCAATCGAAGGGTCTTTCAGAATGCCAATCGAAAGGTACTTAAAGCACCACTCAAAAAATTTCTTTTTCCTTAGGCAAGGGTTTCTGGTCAACCATGCAGGGGGAAGACTTTGGAAAACATGAGAGGGAAAATTTTGGGGTGCAACACATAGCATATGCCTACGAAACACATATAGCACAGTCTCATTTATTTTGAGAACGTCATTACACAATGCATTTAATACATCATGACATTTCATACAGCTAACCCTTTATCTTTTCAGGTAAAGTCTATAAACAGACGAATATCATCAACTATCTACATGACCAGATAAATTTCGTCAGAAACTAAATTCTGACAAGTATTTCCCTCAAAGACTTTCCCCATAAAGTTATTCTGAAAAATATCTCTTCTAGAGGAAGTCAGGTGTAGACATCTTCTAGTGCATCATTCAGACGAAATCAAGCGTGAATTCCTTCTGGTACCCTTTGAAGTAGTAGTCGCCATAGATTCCTTCTGGTACCCTTTGAAGTAGTAATCGCCATAGATTCCTTCTGGTACCCTTTGAAGTAGTAGTCGCCATAGATTCCTTCTAGTACCTTGTGAAGTAGTAGTCGCCATAGATTCCTTCTGGTACCCTTTGAAATAGTAGTCGCCATAGATTCCTTCCAGTACCTTGTGAAGTAGTAGTCGCAATAGATTCCTTCTGGAACCCTTTGAAGTAGTAGTCGCCATAGATTCCATCCAGTACCTTGTGAAGTAATAGTCGCCATAGATTCCTTCTGGTACCCTTTGAAGTAGTAGTCGTCATAGATTCCTTCCAGTACCCTTTGAAGTAGTAGTCACCATAGATTCCTTCTGGTACCCTTTGAAGTAGTAGTCATCATAGATTACTTCCAGTACCTTGTGAAGTAGTAGTCGCCATAGATTCCTTCTGGTACCCTTTGAAGTAGTAGTCGCCATAGATTCCTTCCACTACCTTGTGAAGTAGTAGTCGCCATAGATTCCTTCTGGTACCCTTTTAAGTAGTAGTCACGATAGATTCCTTCCAGTACCTTGTGAAGTAGTAGTTGCCATAGATTCCTTCTGATACCCTTTAAAGTAGTAGTCTCTATAGATTACTTCTAATACCTTGTGAAGTAGTAGTCACCACAGATTCCTTCGGGTACCCTTTAAAGTAGTAGTCGCCATAGATTCCTTTTGGTACCTGTTGTACCCCAAAATTTGCCCTCCCATTTCCTCAACATTTTCTCATCACAAGACCTTTGAAGATCAAGATCCAATTAGGGTTTCCTCTGCTCAAGACTTCTCCTTGCACTGTGGACTCAAATTAGGGTTTGTGTTTGCCTAAAGATGTTTTGACCTAAAATACCTAAGATGACTTTCATGCTTCATATTGGACTCCCAAGTCTACCCATACCAAGTTTCAAGTCTTGATTCCAAGTTTTTCCCAGTCAATTGGACAGTTGACCTAGAAATCAGCTGTATTGGGGAAAAAGTCAACTGTGGCCAATTGACAGTCAAACCTCATGAAATTTGATCCACATCAACATTTTGAATTCATATGAACCATTTGATCAAGTTTGAATCACAATTCCACAAGAAATTTGATCAGATCACCAAAAGGGCAAAATGGTCATTTTTAGGGTTTTGACTGCACAAAGGCAATTTTTGACTGTTTGACCTAGCCAATGGCAAACCAAGCCCACATAGGGACTCAAGGACCCCATGGAATTATCTTGACATGTTCATCAAGCTCAAAAGATCCCAAGTACACAAGGTTGACAGTTGAATTTCCCAGTCAATTGATCAATTTTGACTGTATACTGAAAAGTCAAACTTTGACTTTTTGGTCAAAATCAAGGGTCAAGATTCATTTTTCATCAAAACATGCCAAATTATGAAACTTGTTCACCAAGAAATCACAAAATGAAAATTAGGGTTTGAAAATGGAATTTTTCATAACTTAGAATTTTTCTAAGTTATGAAAAACCCTAATTTTTTCCCAACTTTGCCCCATCTTTTCACCATGATCCATTTGGATTCAAACAAAAGTCAAAACATGAAAGTTGTAGCTTGTTGCAAAATCTACAACTTTGATTCACAAAGTTTTCTCATTTGAAGCTTGTATCTCAAGTTATGATTTTTTGAATAAGGGCACTAAACCATCTTTTAACTTAGTGAAATTTGACCTATTTTGACAAGGTTTTCTACCCTACTTCAAGGCCACTTTTCATACCCTTCCACTTGGAATTTCAAATTGCATTTCAAAGATGGATTGTAGTACACATTCCAAGCTTTCCAAAATGTCCAAGAACTCATCAAACAACCTCATAACTTGAGAGATTCGAATTTCACAAGTTGGCAAAAATTCACTTTTGTTCTTCATCAAGACATGTTCACAAATTTGCAAATTTGAATTCAGTTTGCTTTATGCTTAATTACAGGTCCTTGAACCAATCCATACTCAATAATTTAATGCATATTCAATGTGTTAAGGTCATGTTCTTTGTGTTCTAACATTGCATAATGGTTTAATCCTAAACTAGATAAAGTGGAATTTCCATTTTTGAAAAGTTTAGCTTTATGTCAAGTTTGTAATCCCACAAGTACAAAGAAGATCTGGTTAACACAAGATTATGGGCATAACACACTGATCAAGAGGAGTTGATGCAACACATTAGGGGGTCCTATACTGACCTAGAACACCAATTTGCTTTTGGTAGCTTAAGTGTGAAGAAAGGTCCATAACATATGCTATCTCTCATATCAGTCAAAGAACACAGCACAAAAGATATCAAACACATTCCATAGACCACATTGAAGCTTTTGCACGAGCCATTTCCCTTTCAAACACCCTCCATCTCAGAATCATCCTCAAACTGCACAAACAGGGGTGCCCCTGCAGTTTGAGTACAATCTCTCAATCCCTTCAAGCATTTCTGTCCAAACCTGTTCCTCTACCTTCCTTACAACATATGCAAGCTATCCAGAAGCTAAGGCACGATCTGTAGTTGCTCTAACCACTTCCACCATTTTCACATCTTTGACTTGCAGGTGAAGTTCTATAGCTTGATACAAGAAGGTTCAAGACAAAGTGAGCATTGAAAAAGCATCCCTGACCCTCAAGGAAGCTTTTCCAATCATTACATTGCACTGAAGGTCTCTCATTCTCCACATAGAAGTTCAACTGCACAGGTAAAAGTTTGAATTCGTATCTCTCTTATTAGGCATATTTAGTCTTAAGTTTGTGAAGAAACAAGGTCCTACTCATAGCCCTGAACATGTACATAGCTTTACTTTTCATTTCTTTTGTCTGAGTAGAGAGAATTTGAGCTCTGAAAATGGTAGAAAAACTAGGTCAGAAAAGAGGGGGAGAGAAATTCTCTCTCATCTTAGAGAGATAGGTCATGTTCTTTATATGGTTGAAACCGTCTCTTAATGCTCTACACTTTTCATGTTATGAGTTTTGCTTGAAAGTCCAGGAATCCAGAGTTAGAAAACGCGTGTTTTGTGTGAAGAAAGCTGTACAGAGGTTGAAGAAGAAGTGATCTGGGCTGGGCCTGGATTTGTTTCCTTTTCACACCCCATTTTTTGGTTTACACCCCCCTGAGCCCATTTGTTTATTTTTCAATATTTTTGACTTTTTCTTTTTGGTTTGACTTTGTTTATTTTTTCTCATGCCATTAAAATTTTTAAAATATTTTTTCCATCATTTTTTGTATTTATGGCCTATTTGTTTGTTTATTTCTTTTATTTATATACAAATATATATATACACTATTATTAAAATAAATAGAAAATAATGTAGATATATTTTTATTTTTATTTTTACTTCCTGAAAATATTTCAAAAAAAAAATACTTTTATTTATTTTATTAAAATATTAAATAAATATTTATTTTGTATAATACTTATTTAGGGTTTAATATATATATATATATACATGTTTATTAATATATTTAAGATAAAAAATATAAAATACTTGATTTTCTTCATTTTTATTAATATTTGATATAAAAATACTTTTTTTCACAAAATACTTCATTTTATTTTATTTTTGTACATAATAATTAAATAGTTGAATTAAATTAAAATATAATACTTTTTATATAAAAATTAGGGTTTTTCACCCTAAGTTCAAAATACTAAAAAATAAATAATAAATACATTTTTATTTTCTTTTTCCTTTTACATAAATAATATTTTCTCATACATATAGAAACTTTCTCTTTTACATTTCACATATTTATTTAACTTACATTTAATTATGCATTACAAAATACCCAATTGTTGTAATAATTTAGATTTAAATTCTTGTCAATATCCCCATTTGAACATTTGTACCCCCCTTCCCATATTTGGTTGTGTAATAGCTTAGTAATTTTAATTTCGCACTTTATTGCTTTCTAAATAATAACATGCTAGAATTAGGGTTTGTATGCGAAAAAACGATAAAAAATAGTTTGACCTAATACAAGATAAACAAGCATGAATATGGACACACAAATCACACTTGCACCCCCTAGGGTATTCCACTTGTTGCCTTCAAATAAATGGGCCATATTGTATGTTGAACATCTTTGGGCAAAGCAAACAGTTTGAATGATCATAGTCCCTCGATAAAACTTTTCAAAACAAACAAAACAAATGATCAAGTCCCTTAGAGAAATTGCCCAAAGACATTTAACGTCGTTACAATTATGGTCTAAACGATGACCCGCGCCTGTCCCTTTCACATCCTAACACAAGGTTGCCCACCAAATACAATGGTGGTGCAAACTTGTTAAAAAGGGTTAAAGTATAGCAATAATCTTTTGAGAAATTTAGGAGTAGATAACCTCTTAGTTACTTGAACCAACTTGCAAAACAAAACACTTGCCTAATTTCAAAAACCACACATCACTACACTTTCAAAACAATTTTCAAAAACAAATGAAAACCTTTTCAAAAGACATACATCTTTGTATACATCCCCACATGGATCATTACAAAGGTTGCCACCACAATGGCCTCTTTTCAAAAACATTTTCCAAACCCACACACTCAAGCACCATTTAAAACAATTGAAAACAAAAGGCAAAGTGATCTAAGCAAGTAACTAAGAGCCCATGGATAACCATGGATAGAAAGGGTGCTAATACCTTCCCTTTCTATAATCTACTCCCCGAACCCAAGAAAACATCTCAAAAGGTTTTTGCTGTGCTTTTTAAACCTTTCCTTAGGATAAAATAAAAAGTCGGTGGCGACTCTTGCTAACCGCAACATTTGCGAATATAAACGCAAACCTCAAGTCAGTTCTCCCACTGTATCACAGAACTGGCGACTCTGCTGGGGAAATTTTTAAAGTGGAGTAACCTTAGGGTTTAGATCACCTTTGTTTTCAATTGCTTGCTTTGTTTGCTTTTACATATTGTGGGCTTTGTATCGGAGTTTTATAGATCCTAACCCGGATCTGGGGAAACCCTTTTAGGTAGCAACAAGGCTGTGAGGGAACTGTGCGGGGTATACCGACATGGTTGAAGCAGTCTGCTACGTTGATGTGGCACTTTGGTGTGTACCGGTAACCCTTGAGTTCAGTCAAGGAGAGTACGGGGCCGCCGCGTGGTGTCATGAAGCATCAACTAACCTAAGGAACCTTAATTGAACCATCTTGGCCTTTTTAGGGTAGTGAGATAACTGACTTTGGTGCAGTCCGAGGTTGGTTGATACTCGATGCTACACTCAATTGAGGGTTGCTTTCCTGGAATATTTCGGTCGCCAGTTCAGTGGCTAAATCGAAACGATGAACAATGAAAGCAATCCAGTGATATTGGGATCTTTAGAACCCGGCTACTTTTGATAGGACAGGTTGAGCCCACAAAACTTCAAGAGGGTAATACCCAGACTTCATGCAGGCCTAAACTCTAAGGGTTTGTGTGACTTGTGTGCCTTACCATGTTTGCCTTTGCGAATGTTTATAGTGCATTCAATCATCACATCATTACATCATACAAACATCATGAGCATTGACTAACCATTTCAAGGGTTTCGAATCTTCATCTTTGTTCTTGTTTTATAGGACATGGAAACTGCTCGCAGAAAGACAATTCAGATTAGCCTTGTAAAGATCCCTCCTCAGCTTAAGGAGCTTCTGTCCAGAATTCCCGAGAGTTCTTCATTCAGTGAGAGACATGGAAGACTCATCAACTTGGTTAACGCCAACATTGAGGAGGACTTGATAAAGGTCCTGTTCCAATTCTTTGACCCTCTGCATCACTGTTTCACCTTCCCGGATTATCAGTTGGTGCCTACATTAGAAGAGTTCTCCCGACTTCTGAAGGTCCCTATCCTTGATCAACTACCCTACAACGGTACGGAAAAGGAACCCAGACTTGAAGAGATTGCTAAAGCCTTGCACCTACAGACATCCGACCTCAAAGGACATTGGGAAATGAGAAGTGGTATCAAAGGGTTCTTAGCTAGGTTTCTGTTTGATAAGGCCCAAGAATGTTGGAACTCTCTTGACCTACGAGCTTTTGAGGAGGTTGTAGCCCTCCTTGTCTATGGTTTGGTATTGTTCCCTAACCCAGATCAGCTTATCGATATCAGTGCTGTCCAGATCTTTATGACCAGGAATCCTATACCTACACTGTTGGGGGACATCCTTCACTCATGTTACACTCGAACCATGAGAAGAAGGGGTGTCCTTTTGTGTTGCACTCCTCTCTTGGGAAGGTGGTTTATTTCGCATCTTCCACAATCAGTTTTGAAGAACGAGCGGGGTTTGAGATGGTCACAACGGCTAATGACTCTCACGCATGCAGATATACATTGGTGTCCTAGGTCCCGGGAAGACGTCACTATCATTGATCGTTGTGGGGAGTACCCTAATGTTCCTTTATTTGGAATCCAAGGAGGTATAACTTACAACCCATGCCTGGCTTGGAGACAGTTTGGTTATGCTCGGAAGGATGGACCTCATGACATGTTAATTCCTGACATAGTCTTCGACTTCGACAACGATACTCAAGGACTTCGTCAGAAATTTATCAGAGCTTGGAGGATGCCAAGTAGGATAGACAGCAAAACACTAGGGCACCGGAACTCCATCCCGTTGGAGCCTTACCTCAAGTGGGTACGGGCCCGCTCTCAGAAGTTAGTAATGCCTTACCCTCACGTGCTACCAGTAATCAAAGAGCCAATCTTGGAAGGAGAAGCATCCTACACCATTCAACATCCCGACATGCCCACCTCTTGGGAAGAGATGCAGAAGAGCTGGATCCAACTTAAGGAAGAACGGAATTCTCTTGAGACCAGTCTACATGCTAGTGAAAAGAAGGTCCTGGAACTCACCCGCCTGCTGCACGAGGAAAGGAATCTCAACACCTACATCGCGCCAAAAAGGATGCGCAATGTCTTTTTACCTTAAGGGGTTATTTTGTAATATTTGGCCCGTGAGGCATTTGTGTACTAACGAATTCCTCCTTATTAATATGACGTGCGTTCCTTTTTGTCTACAACAAAGTTTGAATGTTCTAAATCCTTGAATGCATTGCATACATACGCATCCCATTGCACCATATGCATAGCAGGTACCCTATTTCACAGGTTGCTTAATTTTCTTCGCTGTTTGTGTGCACAGTCATCATGAATTCGGAGTCATCCAGTGAGCAAGCAATCAAGGCCCTTCAGGCCCAAAGTGCACAGTTTCAAGAGATGGTCCTAAGTCTAGCCCAGGGTCAGCAAGAGTTGAAGACTCTACTCCTGAAAAAGAAGAAGAAAAAGAGGACGGCAATGTTCAACACCGGACGCAGATTTGGGAACACCCTCCACAATGAAGCTGATCCAACCACTTCTTCTGCTGAGAAAGACAGTCCCCAAGGGGGAGAAGCTCCTAGTCCCGCAGTCTCCGACAACGAGACGGACTATAACGAGGAACAATACCCACCTGCTGCTGACAGATACAAACAATTGGAGGACCGCTTGAGTGCTATGGAAATTCAGAACGTGCCGGGACTGGATTTCGGAGATTTGGGATTATCTTCTGGAGTAGTAATTCCACACAAGTTTAAGGCGCCTGCCTTCGCCAAGTATGATGGGGTCTCCTGCCCAAAGCTGCATCTGAGGTCGTATGTAAGGAAAATCCAACCTTACACGGCGGATAAGAACCTCTGGATTCACTTCTTCCAGGACAGCCTCTCAGGGTCTCAGCTTGAATGGTTCTACCAATTAGACGGAGCTAGCATCCGGCACTGGGAGGACTTGGCGACTGCTTTCTACAGACAATACCAATATAATTCTGATCTCGCTCCTACGCGTACCCAACTTCAGGGTATGTCTCTAGGGACGGGTGAAGGATTCAAAGAGTACGCTAAAAAATGGAGAGATTTGGCTGGCAGGGTGCAGCCTCCATTAACTGATCGAGAGCTGGTTGATATGTTTCTGGGAACGTTGTCTGGTCCGTTTTTTAATCATTTGGTTGGTAACTCCTCCGCTGGGTTCACAGATTTGATATTAACGGGAGAGAGAATTGAAGTTGGCATCAGGTCAGGCAAGATACAGAAGGCTGCCTCTACGAGTGCTGAGAAGAGGCCATTTAAGAAGGAAGCAAGCGCCGTCTATGGCCCTAGAAGACAAGTCAAGCCCGAAAGTCGCCAAGCCGTTAATGCTTTGGTCATCTCTAAACCTGTTGCTGCTCCTCAGCAGTACAATCAGCAAAGAAGTGAAAGGCCCAAGAGGCAGTATACCCGATTGAGTATGACATTATCTCAAATTTTACCCCAACTGTTATCCACCAACCTGGTGACCCTCAAAGAAGCTCCTAAGGTCGTCAACACTGCGTCCCCTAAATACAACCCAAATGCCCGGTGTGCTTATCATTCTGATAGTCCCGGGCACACTACTGATGATTGTTGGGCCTTGAGAAACAAAGTACAAGATCTAATTGACGCAAAAGAAATTCAGTTTGAAGCGCCGGAAAGACCGAATGTTGTAACGGCTCCTATGCCCCAGCATAGGGTGAATGCCATTGAGGAAGAAGTGTACGCTGTTTCGGTAGATGAAGTTGTTACCCCTTTGAAGACTGTTAAGAAGAACCTACTGCGGGCCGGTTTATTTCCGGGTTGCGGCGAAGGTTGCCCATTCTGTGCTATTTCCCTATCTGATTGTCCCTTGCTAAGGTTAGGCATCCAAGGCCTAATGGATAGCAAGGAGATTCTATTCAAAAAGACTGCTGTTCAATTGGTTCCAATGAAAGAAGTGTCCGTGATTACCATCTTCAAAAATCCAATCAAGGCTCCCCCAAAGAAGCCTATTCAAATCTTGACAGTTGCGCCTGTGATCATTACTGTTCCAGGACCCCTCTCCTACGTGTCTGATAGAGCTGTCCCCTGGCATTATGGGGCAGACGTGTATGTAAATGGAATCAAGCAAGAATTTGATGCTAGTGCCAGTATCTGCGATATCACCGGTCCAGCTAAAGTCACCCGCAGTGGCAGGCTCTTCTCGCCTGACATTGCGCCGCCCGCTATTCGAAAACCCCTCCTCATAAAACCTGCAAGTTTACCAAGTCCTGTTGCTGATCAAATTGTGTCCCCTGCTGCCGAGTCATCAAATGCTCGGGGCAAAGGGATTGAAGAAGAGCCTGCCCGGATGGAGGCACCAATATCCGTAAATGCTGAGGCCTCCCGACAAGAAATGGAGGAGATTCTGAAAATAATAAAGAAAAGTGATTTTAATGTTGTCGAGCAATTGGGGCATACACCCTCCAAGATCTCCCTGCTCTCCCTATTGCTATGCTCCGAGGCTCACGCTAAGGCATTAATCTCATTTCTCAAGACGGCCCACGTGCCGCAGGAGACGTCTGCAGTTCAGTTCACTGACTGCATAGCAAATCTGACAGCGGACAACGGCTTAGGCTTTTCAGATGCTGACCTGACCGCAAAAGGGAGAGACCACAATGATGCCCTGCATGTCTCCATTGAATGCAGGGGCACTACTCTGGCACATGTACTGGTGGACACTGGTTCTTCTTTGAATGTTCTTCCGAAAAAAGCTTTGGATCGTCTGGATTATGAGGGCCTGGAGTTGAAACCCAGCAATATCATCGTCAGAGCCTTTGACGGTTCCAAGAGGATGGTTCATGGAGAGGTTAACATCCCTATTCGTGTGGGCTCTCAAGTGTTTGACTCTACCTTTTACGTGATAGATATACGTCCATCGTACTCCTGTCTGTTGGGTAGACCTTGGATCCACAAAGCTGGGGCAGTGACCTCCACCTTGCACCAAAAGCTGAAGTATCCCGTCAGGGGGAAAATTGTCACTGTGCAAGGAGAAGAGGAGTATATGGTGAGCCATTTGAATTCCTTCAGGTACATCGAGATGGACGGAGAATTTATTGAAACTCCCTTCCAACATTTCGAGGAGGTACATCCAATTTCAGCAGCTGCGGAGACAATGGCCGAAGAGAATGATTCCTTGAAGATGGTTTCCCTAAGGGATGCCCGGGCTGTGGTTCAGAAAGGCAATGGTGCACACTGGGGTCAGCTTCCTGACTTCACTCAGAAGAATGACAAGTTTGGGCTAGGCTTTACTACAGAGGCTCAGAAGGCAATCCGCAAAGAGAAGATTGGAAAGGCTCCGGTGTTTATTTCCAGCTCAAGGGTGAACGCTATCGAGGAGGATGTAAAGGAAGCTGAGTTTGATAATTGGATCTACCCGACTGCCGGCGACGGACCAAACAACTGGACAGCAAAGGATTTTACCCCTATCACATTTGTCACGCAGTAATTGATTTCTTTTGATTTCCAAATTTGTAACAAACAATATGTTAAAACTCTGTTGGCTCGGTGTCCTGCCCGGGGCATCGTAGCCCCATTTGTGAGGGCTTTTTTGTATGACATTTTCATATATCATCAATCAAAACATTGGACGTTTGTTGCATTTCAAATCTTGTGCTCCTTTTCTTTCTGTGTTATACATATTGCAAAACAGCTATATTTACACACACTCACTTATACAGGTTTCAATCCACTCTGGATCTCACTGGCAACAGCTCTGCTACCGCCAGTTATGACTTCGAAAATCCGATCAACTTGGCCGAGGACGAAGGTGAAGATGATTGCGAAGTGCCTGGTGAACTCGCAAGACTGCTACTACAGGAAGAGAGGGCTATTCAACCACATGAAGAGCCTGTGGAGACAGTTAACTTGGGTACTGAGACAGATAGGAAAGAGGTCAAGATTGGTGCCAATCTAGAGCTCAGCGTGAAGCAACGATTGATCCAGATGCTACAGGACTACATGGAGATCTTTGCCTGGTCTTATGAAGATATGCCTGGTTTGGATGCCGACATTGTAGTTCACCATTTGCCAACCAAGGAAGATTGCCCTCCAGTAAAGCAAAAAGTTCGACGAATGCGTCCAGAGATGTCTGAGAAGATTAAAGCTGAGGTGATGAAACAGTTTGATGCGGGTTTCCTTGCAGTAACTTCTTACCCTCAATGGGTTGCCAATGTTGTGCCAGTGCCGAAGAAGGACGGTAAGGTCAGAATGTGTGTTGACTACAGGGATCTGAACAGGGCCAGCCCCAAGGATGACTTCCCCCTACCTCACATTGACGTCCTTGTTGACAATACAGCTCAACACAAGGTGTTCTCCTTCATGGATGGCTTCTCAGGGTATAATCAGATCAAGATGGCTCCTGAAGATATGGAGAAGACTACATTTGTAACTCAGTGGGGGACCTTCTGTTATAAGGTCATGCCATTCGGATTGAAAAATGCTGGGGCAACCTATCAGCGTGCCATGGTTGCTTTATTTCATGATATGATCCATCATGAGATTGAAGTATACGTTGATGACATGATTGCAAGGTCTCAAACTGAGGAGGAGCACCTTGATCATCTGAGGAAGTTGTTTGACCGACTCAAGTTGTACAAGCTGAGATTGAATCCCAACAAATGCACCTTCGGGGTGAGGTCCGGAAAATTGCTAGGTTTCATTGTAAGTGATAAAGGTATCCAGGTGGACCCTGCCAAGGTTAAAGCTATTCAAGAGATGCCGACCCCAAAAACAGAGAAAGAAGTCAGAGGTTTCCTAGGACGACTGAATTACATTGCCCGATTCATCTCACATCTGACCGCTACTTGTGAGCCAATCTTCAAGTTACTGAAGAAAGATCAAGTGGTACGCTGGAATGATGAATGTCAGGCCGCCTTTGAAAGAATAAAGGAATACCTCCAAGAGCCACCCATTCTTATGCCACCAGTGGAAGGAAGACCTCTGATACTATACTTGACAGTGCTTGATAATTCAATGGGGTGTGTGCTGGGGCAGCATGACGAGTCTGGCCGAAAAGAGCACGCTATTTATTACTTGAGCAAAAAGTTTACCGACTGTGAGTCTCGTTACTCACTGCTTGAGAAAACTTGCTGCGCTCTTGTATGGGCTGCTTGCCGGCTGAGACAGTATATGCTGACTCACACTACTTTATTGATTTCAAAGATGGATCCCATCAAGTACATATTTGAAAAGCCTGCTCTGTCTGGGAGAATAGCGAGATGGCAAATGATCTTAACAGAATATGACATCCAGTATACAACTCAGAAAGCAATTAAGGGGAGTGTACTGGCTGATCATTTGGCACACCAACCTGTGGACGATTATCAATCATTGAACTTTGATTTTCCGGACGAAGACATCATGGTGGTAACTGACTGTGAAGTGCCTGGGCCGGATGAAGGACCTGAGGAAGGATCCCGGTGGTCTATGCATTTTGATGGAGCCTCCAATGCTTTGGGTAACGGCGTCGGCGCTGTAATCATATCTCCCAAGGGGACTCATACTCCACTCACCGCCCGATTATGTTTCAGCTGCACCAACAACATGGCAGAATATGAGGCATGTATCATGGGTTTACAAGCTGCGATCGATTTGAGGATCAAGTTTCTAAGTGTCTTCGGAGATTCCGCTCTCGTGATCAATCAGATCAAAGGCGAGTGGGATACGAAACACCCGAATCTCATTCCTTACAAGGAGTATGTGTCGACCTTACTCCCTCACTTTGAAGAGATAACTTTTGAGCATTTCCCCAGAGAGGAGAATCAGCTAGCGGACGCACTAGCCACGATGTCTTCAATGTTCAAAGTTAAATGGGACAATGAGGCTCCCCAAATCGTAATCTGGAAGTTGGATGAACCGGCGTACTGCTGTGAGCTCGAGGCTGAGAAGGTGACTGAGAAACCCTGGTATCACGAGGTGAAGAGGTACTTGGAAGCTCAGGAATACCCTGAAGGTGCATCTGTCAATGACAAGAAGTTCATGAGGAGGTTTGCTGCAAAATTCTTCCTCAGCAACGGCGTTCTCTACAAACGGAATCATGATTCAACTCTGTTACGTTGTGTGGATAAGGCTGAAGCAGAGAAAATTATGATGGAACTGCATGAAGGAACATTTGGAACCCATTCCAGTGGACACACCATGGCTAAGAAAATCCTTCGGGCAGGATATTTCTGGTCCACGATGGAAGCCGATTGTTACCAACACTCCCGAACTTGTCACAAATGCCAGATCTATGCTGACAAGGTGCATATCCCTCCAGTTCCTTTGAATGTCCTAACGACACCCTGGCCTTTCGCAATGTGGGGGATCGATATGATCGGTGAGATCCGACCAACGGCATCCAATGGGCATCGCTTCATCCTGGTGGCGATCGATTACTTCACAAAATGGGTCGAGGCAGCTTCCTATGCCACGGTAACCAAGAGCGTCGTGGCGCGATTCATCCGGCATAATCTGATATGTCGGTACGGAGTCCCGGAAAGAATCATTACGGACAACGGTACCAATCTCAATAACAAAATGGTCACTGAACTCTGTGAACAATTCAAGATACAGCACCACAATTCTTCCCCCTATCGGCCGAAGATGAATGGAGCTGTAGAGGCAGCCAATAAAAATATCAAGAAAATTGTGCAGAAGATGACAGTGACCTATAAAGATTGGCACGAAATGTTACCGTTCGCTCTTCATGGGTACCGCACCTCAGCAAGGACATCAACTGGGGCAACTCCCTTCTCCTTGGTCTACGGCATGGAGGCAGTCTTGCCGATTGAAATCCAGATACCCTCTCTTCGAATAATGAAGGATGCAGACTTGAATGAAGATGATTGGATCCAGACTCGACTTGATCAACTAAATCTGATTGACGAAAAGAGGCTCACTGCTATCTGTCACGGTCAAACGTATCAGAAACGGATGATCAGGGCATTTAACAAGAAAGTCAGACCGCAAGAGTATCAGGTTGGGGACCTGGTAATCAAGCGCATCATCCTTCCTCAAAGTGATCCCCGGGGCAAATGGACCCCTACTTACGAAGGGCCATTTGTGGTTAAACGCGTGTTCTCAGGAGGAGCCATGATCCTAACCACCATGGATGGTGACGACCTTCCTCACCCCGCCAATGCAGACATAGTGAAAAAATACTACGCATAAATAAAAGACCCGCTAGGTTGACATACCTAGGCAAAAATAAGGGCTTCCCGGCGAACCAAAAGGGTTCGGGCAAAAATAAGGGATGAAATGAAAAAAATCTGTACACCCGGCAAGTCGAAAACCTGAAAGGGCGACTTGGGCAAAAATGGGTATCCCGGTGGACTGAAAACCCGAAAGGGCGGTCCAGGCAAAAGTTAGGGATAAAAGCGTAACACTATGTCTCATTGGATCACTTCGCATCCGGAATTCGGCATCAACTATCTGGCTCCAGATTTCGGCGTTGACCAATCAGCTTCATCTTCAGCTAAGCGGCAAAGCGATGAGACATTCGAAGACATAAAGGCAATAGCAGAGTTGGGACCCAGTGGGATTGTTCACATAGCTGCTTTGTTTTCTTTTTTCAAATTGTAAATTCTATACTTTTGGCGATGTCCTCTTACTAGGATGTCAGCCTCTTGTACAAAAACGCCTATTCACAGGCAAAGTTTAAATCAATACAAATTCACTTGTCCATATAAATTGCCATTGTTTTTCTTTTTCTGTTTTGTCTTGCGAAGAACGTCCAATGTTCATTTTTGATATATGCATTTGACATTAAATTGCTGATTCATAAATGTTTGCATACGAAAAAGAGATTAATTACAAGTGACATCAAAGACAGGGGCAATGTAGAGTTGTTTAATGCGGTCTAGTTGTTTTGTCCACCAAGGCACCAAGGTAGGTTCAACTGAAAATATGGCCAAATCATCTTAACTCCCCGCGGAGTAAAACAAGGTTCAGCAGCACTTTCCCCAAGCAGGAGTCGATTCCCCGTCGATCCTAAAAAAGGCACAACATTCCCCGGCAGGTCTTAAAAGCTCATCCCCAGTGGATTCTGCGAGTTTTTCCCCGGCAAAGTACGAACGTCTCGCCCAAGTTTTTTTATTTAGAGTTATTTCCTCACAAGGACTTATAACTGGGTTATCCTCAGCTAAAAGCCACGGAAGACCGTTCTCGGCAAAAGTTCCTTCAATCCCCAGCGAAATCTATCTTTGGTATTCCCAAGCAGAGTTTATCTTTGGGGTTTCCCCAGCGGAGTTTATCAACATTATCCTCAGCGGAATCCATCGTTAAAGTCCTCAGTAGGCCTCTCATCAAAACTTCGGTCGAGCATCTCTTCCGCAGAGCAGCTTCCCGGTCTTTCGTCAAGGATTTATTTTCCTAAGATGAAATTACACTCATAAACATTTCACATTTTCATACATCTTGCTTACATACATAATGAAACACATACAACATCAAATGTTGAACATCATACATATCATACATCATAACATTGCATACAGCTTACGTCTTTGCCTTTTCAGGAAAAAGACAATCTCAAAAACGACTACCTTCAACTGCCACAATTCTAGATTCGATTCCTGTATCTAGCCAGGGCACATCTGAGAGTGATCAGTTTCCAGACTCGATTCCTGTATCTAGCCAGGGCACGTCTGAAGAGTTCAAAGATTCGACTCCTGTATCCAGCCAGGGCACATCTATCAACTACAACATTTCCAGATTCGATTCCTGTATCCAGCCAGGGCATATCTGTTGACCACGTTTCCAGACTCGATTCCTGTATCTAGCCAGGGCACGTCTGCAGAGTTCAAAGATTCGACTCCTGTATCCAGCCAGGGCACATCTATTTGACGACTATTCCCGGATTCGACTCCTGTATCCAGCCAGGGCACATCTGTGAGCAACCGATTGTAGATTCGATACCTGTATCTAACCAGGGAATATCTGCATAAGGAGACTGAAGATCAAACACCTGTAACAAGCCGGGAAAACATCTGTCTTTCTTAAATACACAAGTTCTCGCTAAGGAATCTCTTATGCGATCAACACCTCCAAATGGCATCTATAAGCCCATTCCCGACACCACATTGTTGAGACTCCAGCATGCGAGTGCAAATTTCCGGGCACTCTAGTGTCCAATCTCCTTTTACCCTCGAGTCGCGAAAGGCAAACTTGCCAATCTAACTCTTCAGGTCCAAGAAGATTGAACAGGGGCAACTGTTGTACCCCAAAATTTGCCCTCCCATTTCCTCAACATTTTCTCATCACAAGACCTTTGAAGATCAAGATCCAATTAGGGTTTCCTCTGCTCAAGACTTCTCCTTGCACTGTGGACTCAAATTAGGGTTTGTGTTTGCCTAAAGATGTTTTGACCTAAAATACCTAAGATGACTTTCATGCTTCATATTGGACTCCCAAGTCTACCCATACCAAGTTTCAAGTCTTGATTCCAAGTTTTTCCCAGTCAATTGGACAGTTGACCTAGAAATCAGCTGTATTGGGGAAAAAGTCAACTGTGGCCAATTGACAGTCAAACCTCATGAAATTTGATCCACATCAACATTTTGAATTCATATGAACCATTTGATCAAGTTTGAATCACAATTCCACAAGAAATTTGATCAGATCACCAAAAGGGCAAAATGGTCATTTTTAGGGTTTTGACTGCACAAAGGCAATTTTTGACTGTTTGACCTAGCCAATGGCAAACCAAGCCCACATAGGGACTCAAGGACCCCATGGAATTATCTTGACATGTTCATCAAGCTCAAAAGATCCCAAGTACACAAGGTTGACAGTTGAATTTCCCAGTCAATTGATCAATTTTGACTGTATACTGAAAAGTCAAACTTTGACTTTTTGGTCAAAATCAAGGGTCAAGATTCATTTTTCATCAAAACATGCCAAATTATGAAACTTGTTCACCAAGAAATCACAAAATGAAAATTAGGGTTTGAAAATGGAATTTTTCATAACTTAGAATTTTTCTAAGTTATGAAAAACCCTAATTTTTTCCCAACTTTGCCCCATCTTTTCACCATGATCCATTTGGATTCAAACAAAAGTCAAAACATGAAAGTTGTAGCTTGTTGCAAAATCTACAACTTTGATTCACAAAGTTTTCTCATTTGAAGCTTGTATCTCAAGTTATGATTTTTTGAATAAGGGCACTAAACCATCTTTTAACTTAGTGAAATTTGACCTATTTTGACAAGGTTTTCTACCCTACTTCAAGGCCACTTTTCATACCCTTCCACTTGGAATTTCAAATTGCATTTCAAAGATGGATTGTAGTACACATTCCAAGCTTTCCAAAATGTCCAAGAACTCATCAAACAACCTCATAACTTGAGAGATTCGAATTTCACAAGTTGGCAAAAATTCACTTTTGTTCTTCATCAAGACATGTTCACAAATTTGCAAATTTGAATTCAGTTTGCTTTATGCTTAATTACAGGTCCTTGAACCAATCCATACTCAATAATTTAATGCATATTCAATGTGTTAAGGTCATGTTCTTTGTGTTCTAACATTGCATAATGGTTTAATCCTAAACTAGATAAAGTGGAATTTCCATTTTTGAAAAGTTTAGCTTTATGTCAAGTTTGTAATCCCACAAGTACAAAGAAGATCTGGTTAACACAAGATTATGGGCATAACACACTGATCAAGAGGAGTTGATGCAGCACATTAGGGGGTCCTATACTGACCTAGAACACCAATTTGCTTTTGGTAGCTTAAGTGTGAAGAAAGGTCCATAACATATGCTATCTCTCATATCAGTCAAAGAACACAGCACAAAAGATATCAAACACATTCCATAGACCACATTGAAGCTTTTGCACGAGCCATTTCCCTTTCAAACACCCTCCATCTCAGAATCATCCTCAAACTGCACAAACAGGGGTGCCCCTGCAGTTTGAGTACAATCTCTCAATCCCTTCAAGCATTTCTGTCCAAACCTGTTCCTCTACCTTCCTTACAACATATGCAAGCTATCCAGAAGCTAAGGCACGATCTGTAGTTGCTCTAACCACTTCCACCATTTTCACATCTTTGACTTGCAGGTGAAGTTCTATAGCTTGATACAAGAAGGTTCAAGACAAAGTGAGCATTGAAAAAGCATCCCTGACCCTCAAGGAAGCTTTTCCAATCATTACATTGCACTGAAGGTCTCTCATTCTCCACATAGAAGTTCAACTGCACAGGTAAAAGTTTGAATTCGTATCTCTCTTATTAGGCATATTTAGTCTTAAGTTTGTGAAGAAACAAGGTCCTACTCATAGCCCTGAACATGTACATAGCTTTACTTTTCATTTCTTTTGTCTGAGTAGAGAGAATTTGAGCTCTGAAAATGGTAGAAAAACTAGGTCAGAAAAGAGGGGGAGAGAAATTCTCTCTCATCTTAGAGAGATAGGTCATGTTCTTTATATGGTTGAAACCGTCTCTTAATGCTCTACACTTTTCATGTTATGAGTTTTGCTTGAAAGTCCAGGAATCCAGAGTTAGAAAACGCGTGTTTTGTGTGAAGAAAGCTGTACAGAGGTTGAAGAAGAAGTGATCTGGGCTGGGCCTGGATTTGTTTCCTTTTCACACCCCATTTTTTGGTTTACACCCCCCTGAGCCCATTTGTTTATTTTTCAATATTTTTGACTTTTTCTTTTTGGTTTGACTTTGTTTATTTTTTCTCATGCCATTAAAATTTTTAAAATATTTTTTCCATCATTTTTTGTATTTATGGCCTATTTGTTTGTTTATTTCTTTTATTTATATACAAATATATATATACACTATTATTAAAATAAATAGAAAATAATGTAGATATATTTTTATTTTTATTTTTACTTCCTGAAAATATTTCAAAAAAAAAATACTTTTATTTATTTTATTAAAATATTAAATAAATATTTATTTTGTATAATACTTATTTAGGGTTTAATATATATATATATATACATGTTTATTAATATATTTAAGATAAAAAATATAAAATACTTGATTTTCTTCATTTTTATTAATATTTGATATAAAAATACTTTTTTTCACAAAATACTTCATTTTATTTTATTTTTGTACATAATAATTAAATAGTTGAATTAAATTAAAATATAATACTTTTTATATAAAAATTAGGGTTTTTCACCCTAAGTTCAAAATACTAAAAAATAAATAATAAATACATTTTTATTTTCTTTTTCCTTTTACATAAATAATATTTTCTCATACATATAGAAACTTTCTCTTTTACATTTCACATATTTATTTAACTTACATTTAATTATGCATTACAAAATACCCAACTGTTGTAATAATTTAGATTTAAATTCTTGTCAATATCCCCATTTGAACATTTGTACCCCCCTTCCCATATTTGGTTGTGTAATAGCTTAGTAATTTTAATTTCGCACTTTATTGCTTTCTAAATAATAACATGCTAGAATTAGGGTTTGTATGCGAAAAAACGATAAAAAATAGTTTGACCTAATACAAGATAAACAAGCATGAATATGGACACACAAATCACACTTGCACCCCCTAGGGTATTCCACTTGTTGCCTTCAAATAAATGGGCCATATTGTATGTTGAACATCTTTGGGCAAAGCAAACAGTTTGAATGATCATAGTCCCTCGATAAAACTTTTCAAAACAAACAAAACAAATGATCAAGTCCCTTAGAGAAATTGCCCAAAGACATTTAACGTCGTTACAATTATGGTCTAAACGATGACCCGCGCCTGTCCCTTTCACATCCTAACACAAGGTTGCCCACCAAATACAATGGTGGTGCAAACTTGTTAAAAAGGGTTAAAGTATAGCAATAATCTTTTGAGAAATTTAGGAGTAGATAACCTCTTAGTTACTTGAACCAACTTGCAAAACAAAACACTTGCCTAATTTCAAAAACCACACATCACTACACTTTCAAAACAATTTTCAAAAACAAATGAAAACCTTTTCAAAAGACATACATCTTTGTATACATCCCCACATGGATCATTACAAAGGTTGCCACCACAATGGCCTCTTTTCAAAAACATTTTCCAAACCCACACACTCAAGCACCATTTAAAACAATTGAAAACAAAAGGCAAAGTGATCTAAGCAAGTAACTAAGAGCCCATGGATAACCATGGATAGAAAGGGTGCTAATACCTTCCCTTTCTATAATCTACTCCCCGAACCCAAGAAAACATCTCAAAAGGTTTTTGCTGTGCTTTTTAAACCTTTCCTTAGGATAAAATAAAAAGTCGGTGGCGACTCTTGCTAACCGCAACATTTGCGAATATAAACGCAAACCTCAAGTCAGTTCTCCCACCGTATCACAGTACCCTTTAAAGTAGTAGTCTCCATAGATTCCTTCCAGTCCTTGTGAAGTAGTAGTCGCCATAGATTCCTTATGGTACCCTTTGAAGTAGTAGTCTCCATATATTCCTTCCAGTACCTTGTGAAGTAGTAGTCTCCATAGATTCCTTCTGGTACCCTTTGAAGTAGCATTCACCATAGATTTTTTCCAGTACCTTGTGAAGTATTAGTCGCCATAGATTCCTTCTGGTACCCTTTGAAGTAGTAGTCGCCATAGATTCCTTCCAGTACCCTTTGAAGTAGTAGTCGCCATAGATTCCTTCTAGTACCCTTTAAAGTAGTAGTTGCTTTAGAGTCCTTCCAGTACCTTGTGAAGTAGTAGTCGCCATAAATTTCTTCAGGTACCCTTTGAAGTAGTAGTCACCATAGATTCCTTCCAATACCTTGTGAAGTAGTATTCGCCATAGATTCCTTCTGGTACCCTTTGAAGTAGTAGTCACTATAGATTCCTTACAGTACCTTGTGAAGTAGTAGTCGCCATAGATTCCTTCTGGTACCCTTTGAAGTAGTAGTCGCCATGGATTCCTTCCAGTACCTTGTGAAGTAGTAGTCTCCATAGATCCTTCAGGTACCCTTTGAAGTAGTAGTCGCCATAGATTCCTTCTGGTACCCTTTTGTGATACGGTGGGAGAAATGACTATGAGTTTTGCGTTTGTTTTCGCAAATGTTTCGGTTGAGCAAGAGTCGCCACCGACTTTTTATTTTATCCTAAGGAAAGGTTTAAAAAGCATAGCAATAACCTTTGAGATATTTTCTTGGGTTCGGGGAGTAGATTATAGAAAGGGAAGGTATTAGCACCCTTTCTATCCATGGTTATCCATGGGCTCTTAGGTACTTGCTTAGATCAACTTGCCTTGGTTTTCAATTGTTTGAAATGGTGCTTTGTGTGTGTTTTGAAAAATATTTTGAAAAAGATGCCTTGTCTAGGCTACCCTTGTAACAATTCTTTACTCGAATGTTTTACAAAAGGTGTTTGTCTTTTTGAAAAGATGTTTCAAGGTTTTTTGAAAGTTTGTTTTGAAAGTGTGATTTGAAAAATAGGCAAGTGTTTTTGTTTTGCAAGTTGACAAGTACATAAGAGCCATCTACCCTAAAGTTCTCAAAGATTTTTGCTATGTTTTAACCCTTTTAACAATTTTGTTCCACCATTGCATTTGGTGGACAATCTTGTGTTAGGATGTGAAAGGGACGGGCGCGGGTCATCGTTTAGACCATAATTGCAATGGTGCCAAGTATCTTTGGGCAATTTTCCTTTAAGGGACTTGATCATTTTTAGGCAACTTTTCGAAAGCGTCATCGAGGGACTATGATCATTTGAATTGTGTTTGTTTTGCCCAAAGAGACCTAACATGCAATATGGCCCATTATTGAAGGCAACAAGTGGAATACCCTAGGGGTGCAAGTGTGATTAGTATTGTCCATTTTCATGCTTGATTATCTTGAAATTAGGTCAAACTATTTTTGTTGTTTTTATTTGCATACAAACCCTAATTCTATCATGGTATATTTAGAAAAACTTTAAAGTGCGAAAATTAAAGTTCCTAAGCTATTACAACACAATATGGGAAGGGGGGTACAAATGTTCAAATGGGGGGTATTTGACAAGGAATTTAAACCTAGCTATTACATCAATTTGGAATTATTTACAAGATATTTAATTGCGCAAATTAAATGGAAATAAAATAAATATGCAAGATGTAAAAAAAATGTTTTTATGTGTATGAAAAAGAGTATTTTTATATATCAAGTAAACAAAATAAAAAGTATTAATTTTTGGGTATTTTTATGTTTAGGGTAAAACCCTAATTTTATTAAGTAAAATGCATTAATTATTTAATATGTACAAATATTTATCAATTATATACTAAATAAAATAAAAGTGAAGTATGTTTGTCAAAAATGTATTTTTACTATCAAATGTTAATTAAAAATAAAATGTATATATTTTGTATTATTTACTAAATATTCTAATAAATATATATATATATATATATATATATATATATATATATATATATATATATATATATATATATATATATATATATATATATATATATATATATATATATATATATATATATATATATATATATATATATATATATATATATATATATATATATATATATATATATATATATATATATATATATATATATATATATATATATATATATATATATATATATATATATATATATATATATATATATATATATATATATATATATATATATATATATATATATATATATATATATATATATGTATTAATTTCTAAATATGTATTATATATACAAAATTAATAGTATTTAATATTTATAAAAAAAAAGTATATTTTTATATAAAATATTTTAAGGAGATAAAACAAAATAAAAATGAAAATAAAATGTGTTTATATTATTTTTTTAGTATTTAAGTAAAAAGTGTTTATTTGTCTATTTATGTACAAATATCAATATAAACAAATAAATGCCTAAAAAATTCAAAAATGGTTTAAAAAATTATTTTTATATTTTTAATATCATGAGGAAAAATAAATAAGTCAGAAATAAAAAACAAAAGTCAAAAAATCATAAAAATAAGTCAAATGGGCCTAGGGGGTGCCAAAGTAACAAAAGGGTGTAAAAAGGAATGACAACATAAGCCCAGCCCACCAAGTCTTTCTTTAAAATCCAGACTTCTGTTTGAACAAAAACACGCGCCTCTTTCTTCCATTGCAAGGTCCTGATTCTTTGAGTTTTAGCCAAAACTTACAACATCAAAAATGTTAAGCATCTTCTCACGAATTCACACATATAAGGAACATGATTTAACTCTCAGAAATGAGAGAGAATTTCTTCTCCCCCAATTCTTAACCTAATATTTACTCCAAGTTCAGACATCAAATTCTCTAAGCATACATAATATAAAAGAAAAGTAAAGGTATGTACAGTTTCAGGGGCATGAGTAGAACACTTCTTATTCACAAACTTAGAGCTAATGATGCCTACATTGAGAGATAGAAGTTCAAGAATATACATGTTCAGTTGAAGTTGTATCTGATGATGGAGGTACTTTCAGAGCAAGGTGATGATTGGTACAGCTTCCTTGATGTCCAGGGATGCTATTCCAAGCTTTACTTTGTCTTGAAACCTTTTGAATCGAGCTATGGAACTTCAACTGCAAAACAAGAAAATGAAAATGGTGGAACTGATTAGAGGAGTTACAGGTCGTGTTTGATGTTTGGATTAGCTTCAAGGGATGTTTTAGGATGTGTTTGATGTGGTTTTAGCAAGAAAGCATGAAAGGGATGAGAGTTGGTACTCAAACTGCAGCAGGTCCTGTTTTTGTGCAGTTCAATGGTGATTTTTTGAATGAGAGTGTTTGGGACTTGGTTAGCTCGTGTTCTAGCTTAGGATGAATGTTTAGAAAGTGTACAAAGTATTTTCTTAAGCTTGCTTGTGCTGAGATGAAAGTTCTGTTCAATTATGCCACATTTCTTCACACTTAAGCAAGCAAATGTCCACTTGAGTTTTAGACAGCTAGAGGCCCCCCTAATGTGCTGCTAACCTTCCCCTTGATCAGTGTGTTTTGTTCATAATCTTGTGCCAAAGAGATTTGATCTGTACTTGCTGATTTGCAACTTTGACATAAAGTTTAACTTTTCAAAAATGGATAAAATGCTTTATCTAAAAATGGATTAAACCTCTATGCAATGCTTAAACACATAGAACATGGTCTTGGCACAATGAGTTTGCATTAAATTTATGAGTGTTGGATGGTTTAGAGGCCTGTAATCAAGGGAAGCATGCTGATTTGAAAAATTGCACAAGTTATGAACATGTACATGGCCATGAATCAAAGTGACTTTTTCCCAACTTGCCAAATTCGATTCTCCCTAACCATGAGGTTGTTTGATGAGTTCTTGGACATTTTGGAAAGCTTGGAATGTGTAATACAATCCATCTTTGAAATGCAAATTGAAATTCCAAGTGGAAGTATGTGAAAAATGGTCTTGAAGTTAGGTAAAAACCTTGCCTAAAATAGGTCAAATTTTCACTAAGTTAAGAATGGTTTAGTACCCTTATTCCAAAAATTGTAACTTGAGATACAAGCTTCTTTTGGGAAAACTTTGTGAATAAAAGTTATAGATTATGCAATAGGCTACAACGTTCATGTTTTGACTTTTGCTTGAATCCAAATGAATCTTGGTGAGAAAGTGGGGCAAAGTTAGGAAAAAATTAGGGTTTTTCATAACTTAGAAAAATTCTAAGTTATGAAAAATCTTCATTTCAAACCCTAATTTGCATTTCTTGGTTTCTTGATGAACAAGTTTCATGATTTGGCATGTTTTGATGAAAAATGAATCTTGACACTTGATTTTGACCAAAAAGTCAAAGTTTGACTTTTCAGTATACAGTCAAAATTGATCAATTGACTAGGAAATTCAACTGTCAATCTTGTGTACTTGGGATCTTTTGAACTTTTTGAGCATGTCAAGACAATTCCATGGGGTCCTTGAGTCCATATGTGAGCTTGGTTTGCCATTGGCTAGGTCAAACAGTCAAAAATTGCCTTTGTGCAGTCAAAACCCTAAAAATGACCATTTTGCCCTTTTGGTGATCTGATCAAATTTCTTGTGGAATTGTGATCCAAACTTGATCAAATGGTCCATGTGAGTTCATAATGTTGATGTGGGTCAATTTTCATGAGATTTGACTGTCAATTGGCCACAGTTGACTTTTTCCCCAATATAGCTGATTTCTAGGTCAACTGTCCAATTGACTGGGCAAAACTTGGAATCAAGGCTTGAAACTTGATGTGGATAAACTTGGGAGTCCAACATGAAGCATGAAAGTCATCTTAGGCATTTTAGGTCAAAACATCTTTGTGCAAACACAAACCCTAATTTGGGTCAACAGTGCAAGGAGAAGCCTTGAGCAGATGAAACCCTAACTGGATCTTGAGCTCCAAGGGCTTTGTGATGAGAAATTATTGAGAGATGGGAGGGAAAATTTTGGGGTACAACAGTTGCCCCTGTTAAATCTTCTTGAATCCGAAGAGTTAGATTGGCAAGTTTGCCTTTCGCGACTCGAGGGAAAAAGGAGATTGGACACTAGAGTGCCCTTAAATTTGCACTCGTCAAAGCAATGGATGCGGGAATGGGCTTAGAGATGCCATTTGGAGATGGGCTTAAGGATGCCATCGGGAGGAGTGACAGAAACTTGTCGGGGATGGGCTTAAAGATGCCATCTGGAATGAGTATCAGAGAGGTGTCCATGCTTTGGACCGTCTCCGAACTGGGGTCTGAATAAGCAATAGATTGACATCCGTATCTGGAGGCATCCGTAAACTGTTTTCAGAAGTTTGAGAAGAGTCTGAACAAGCGATAGGTTAACATCCGTTACTTGGAGAACCCGTGAACTGTTTTTAGAAATCTTGAAGTTGAATAAGCAATAGAGCAGCATCCGTTGTTTGGAAGCGTCCGTAAACTGTTTTCAAAAGTTGCATCTGAACAAGTTGATAGATTAACATCCTTTGTTGGGAAGAATCCATAAACTGTTTTCAGAAGTCTTGAGAAGAAACTGAACAAGCGATAGGTTAACATCCGTTACTTGGAGAACCCGTGAACTGTTTTCAGAAATCTTGAAGTTGAATAAGCAATAGAGCAGCATCCGTTGTTGGGAAGCGTCCGTAAACTGTTTTCAAATGTTGCATCTGAACAAGCGATAGATTAACATCCGTTGTTGGGAAGAACCCATAAACTGTTTTCAGAAGTCTTGAGAAGAAACTGAACAAGTGATAGGTTAACATCCGTTACTTGGAGAACCCGTGAACTGTTTTCAGAAATCTTGAAGTTAAATAAGCAATAGAGCAGCATCCGTTGTTGGGAAGCGTCCGTAAACTGTTTTCAAATGTTGCATCTGAACAAGCGATAGATTAACATCCTTTGTTGGGAAGAATCCATAAACTGTTTTCAGAAGTCTTGAATTTGGAGGGAGAACCGGTGTAGGGTTCCCTGATGATGAGCTTGTGTAAAACTGCATCTGGATAAATCTGGAATGAGCATTAGAATGTTGCCATGTCTGGGTCACATCTGAACTATTCCTGGAAAGAATCTCGGAAGATAATGATTTTAGTCTGTCGACTGGTCTTACCTGAAAAGGTAAAGAGTTAGTTATATGCAATGTCATGATGCATGATACAATGTATGTTATATGATATGAATGTAAATGAATGTGCATGTAAGCTGGAGAGCTGTCTTGTGGAGGATAAATGAATCCTAGATGGTTGAAGATAAAAGCATCTTGACTGCTGCCGGGAAGAATAATTCCTTGGCTGTTGCTGGGGAATAAGGAGCTTGGGTTGTATACCAATCTTCTGGGGAATTCCTGTCTTGAGGAGATCTTGAATATACAATGAGGAACTGAGAACTGAGAGTCTTCAGATTTTCTTGGGAGATACCAGACCTTCAAACATCGAGGGGCCTTAGAACCATCTGCGGGGACTTGGACTCTCCTTGGTGACTTGCAGGGTAAAAGAATTTCTGATGATTTCTACTGGGGATTTTAGAATCTGGTAGACTTAAGCTGGGGAGATAAGATTGAGAATCTCTAGTCTAGTGAGAAGCATTTCTGTGGGGAGAGGGTTCACTAGTCTGGCTCCGCTGGGGGATTGATAATTTGAAGTTTTAGCTCGGCTGGGGATACTAAAACTTAAACTCTGAGAGGAATTGAGCTCTGGAGGATTTTCTGGCTGGGGATAACAAAGATAAGCTCCTCTGGGGGATTGTATTGATAAGTTATGCTGGGGAACTTTGATGAACTCCGTCGGGGATAGGAAGAATTTTGCCGACTGCGATCTTCCGTGGCAAATAGCTGAGGATAACCCAGTTATAAGCCCTTGTGAGGAATAACTTTGAATAAAACTCGGGAGAGCCGTCTGTACTCTGTAGGGGATAAGCTTCCAGAATCTATTGGGGATAAGCTTCAAAACTTGCTGGGGATATGGATTTCAAATCTCCTGGGGGTTTCCTTTGAAAGGGTATCAAGATATCCAACTGTACCTTCAACCTATCGGTAATCCTCTTTCTTGATTCATAAGGAAATGATTATGTTCAAATGCATATGCCTGTTTAACAAAACATTGGACGTTTCTCAAAATAAAACAATTAGTGCAAGAGAAAAAGAAAAAGGAAATGATACAAATTTCTGGGAAGAGTATTTGTATTAACTTTCTCTGAGTATATTTGTACAAAGGAGACAATCATCCTAGTAAGAGGATTTTGTCGTAAATATTGAAAGATTTATACAAAATAAAGATAGCTATGTGAAATAATTCCATGGGATTTCATTCCGCTATAGCCTTCACAACTCTGGATATCTGTCCATTCAATGCTTCGTTTGCCGATGACTGGATTGATCAGAAATCTGGAACTGGTTGATGAAGAGATTGTCTTTGAAGTGATCCGACGAGACATAGTCACACGCTTTAATTCCATAACTTTTTCCTGAATCGCCCTTTCGGGTTTTCGATCCACCGGGAAGCCCATTTTTGCCCAAGCCGCCCTTTCGGGTTTTCGACTTGTCGGGTTATCTTATGCGTAGTATCTTTTGACTATGTCTGCGTTCGCAGGGTGCGGCAAATCGTCGCCGTCCATGGTAGCTAGAATCATCGCACCACCAGAAAATATGCTCTTGATCACAAATGGTCCTTCATATGTAGGAGTCCATTTGCCCCTGGGATCACTTTGCGGCAAGATAATCCGCTTGATCACGAGATCTCCGACTTGATACACTTGACGTCTGACTTTCTTATTGAAGGCCTTGATCAACCGTTTTTGATACGTCTGACCATGGCATATAGCAGCGAGTCGTTTCTCGTCGATCAAATTGAGTTGATCAAGTCGGGTCTGCATCCAATCATCTTCATTCAAACCTGTGTCCTTCATAATCCTTAGAGAAGGAATCTAAACTTCCATAGGCAGGACAACTTCCATGCCATATACCAAAGAAAATGGGGTTGCCCCGGTTGAAGTACGTGCCGTCGTATGGTATCCATGTAGAGCAAACGGTAACATCTCATGCCAGTCTTTGTAAGTGACTGTCATTTTCTGAATGATCTTCTTAATGTTTTTGTTCGCAGCTTCAACAGCACCGTTCATCTTCGGCCGATAGGGAGATGAATTGTGATGATAAATCTTGAACTGTTCGCACAACGCGGTGATCATCGTGTTATTCAGATTTGTACCGTTATCTGTGATGATCCTGTCTGGAACACCATACCGACATATGAGATTTTGCTTGATGAAGCGGGCAACCACATTTTTAGTAACAGAGGCGAAGGAAGCTGCTTCGACCCATTTGGTGAAATAGTCAATGGCAACTAGGATGAAGCGATGTCCGTTGGAAGCCGTGGGCTTGATCTCTCCAATCATGTCAATACCCCACATTGCAAACGGCCAAGGAGCAGTCAGAACGTTGAGAGGAACCGGAGGGATGTGAACCTTGTCAGCATAGACTTGACACTTGTGGCAAGTACGGGAATGTTGATGGCAGTCAGCTTCCATGGTAGACCAGTAATAGCCTGCCCTTAGGATCTTCTTAGCCATTGTATGCCCGCTCAAGTGAGTGCCAAATGTGCCGCTGTGTATTTCAGTCATAATTAACTCTGCTTCAGCTTTGTCTATGCATCAGAGTAATACACAATCATGGCTTCGTTTGTAAAGGATGCCGTTGCTCAGGAAGAATTTGGCAGCAAATTTCCTTAGGAACTTCTTGTCATTTACGGAAGCTCCCTCGGGATAATCTCTAGTCTTGAGATACCTTTTGATTTCATGGAACCAGGGTTGTTCCACTACTTCTTCGGTATTAATCTCGTGACAATGCGCAGGTTCATCCATTCGCTCGATGGTGATTTGGGGAGCCTCGTTATCCCAGTTGAGTTTAAACATGGAGGACATTGTAGCCAGAGCATCTGCTAGCTGATTCTCTTCTCGTGGGAAATGCTCGAAGGTAATTTGCTCGAAATGAGGCAACAATGTCAAGACATGTTCTTTGTATGGGATGAGATTAGGGTGCTTGGTATCCCACTCTCCTTTGATTTGGCTGATAACCAAAGCCGAGTCCCCAAATACGATCAAAGATTTGATCCCCAAGTCTATAGCAGCCTTGAGACCAAAGATGCAAGCTTCATATTCAGCTATGTTGTTTGTGCAGCTGAAGCAAAGTCGGGCCGTGAAAGGTGTGTGACAGCCTTCCGGGGAGATGAGCACCGCGCCGATACCGTTTCCAAGTGCGTTTGAAGCACCATCAAAGTACAGGGTCCATCGGGATCCCTTTTCGGGTCCGTCATACGGTCTGTTACCTTCAATATTGTCCAAATTCATGATGTCCTCGTCTGGGAAGTCAAATCTAATGGGTTGATAATCTTCGATAGCTTGATGAGCCAGATGGTCAGCTAGTACACTCCCTTTTATAGCTTTTTGAGTGGTGTACTGGATGTCATACTCAGTTAGGATCATTTGCCATCTGGCTATTCTTCCAGATAAAGCGGGCTTCTCGAAGATATACTTGATAGGATCCATTTTGGAAATCAACAAGGTGGTATGAGTCAACATATACTGCCTTAGTCGGCGAGCAGCCCATACCAAAGCGCAGCAAGTTTTCTCGAGCAGTGAGTAGCGAGTCTCACAGTCGGTAAACTTTTTGCTAAGGTAATAAATAGCATGCTCTTTTCGACCAGACTCGTCATGCTGGCCCAAAACACACCCCATTGAGTTATCCAAGACGGTCAGATACATGATCAATGGTCTTCCTTCGACGGGTGGCATCAGAATAGGAGGTTCTAGCAAATACTCCTTGATTTTATCAAAAGCAGCTTGGCAATCGTCGTTCCATTCGACTACCTGATCTTTCTTCAAGAGTTTGAAAATTGGCTCACAGGTAGAAGTCAGATGAGAGATGAATCTGGCAATATAGTTCAAGCGCCCCAAGAACCCTCTAACCTCCTTTTCAGTCCGGGGAGCAGGCATCTCTTGTATTGCTTTCACTTTTGCTGGATCGACCTTAATGCCTTTGTTGCTTACAATGAATCCTAGAAGTTTACCATACCTGACTCCAAAAGTGCACTTACTTGGATTCAGCCTGAGCTTGTATTCTTTCAACCTGGCAAACAGCTTTTCTAGATGTTCAAGGTGCTCTTCCTCTGTTTGTGACCGAGCTATCATATCGTCTACATAAACTTCAATCTCATGATGTATCATATCATGAAACAAAGCTACCATGGCGCGTTGATAAGTTTCCCCAGCGTTCTTCAGCCCGAACGACATCACCTTGTAACAGAAAGTGCCCCACTGTGTGACAAAAGTTGTTTTCTCCATATCCTCGGGGGCCATTTTGATTTGATTGTAGCCCGAGAATCCATCCATGAAGGAAAACACTTTGTGCTGAGCTGTATTGTCGATCAAAATGTCAATGTGTGGAAGTGGAAAATCATCTTTGGGGCTGGCTCTATTCAAATCCCGGTAGTCCACACACATCCTGACTTTGCCATCTTTCTTAGGTACTGGCACGATGTTAGCGACCCATTGAGGATAGGACGTAACAGCCAGAAAGCCAGCGTCGAATTGCTTCATCACTTCTGCTTTGATCTTTTCATACATGTCAGGCTTCATTCGGCGGACTTTTTGCTTGATCGGTGGACAATCCTCTCTTGTGGGGAGACGGTGAACCACGATGTCTGTATCTAAACTCGGCATGTCTTCATAAGACCAAGCGAAGATTTCAACATACTCATTCAACAACTGTATCAGGTGTTCCTTGACACTTGGTTCCAGATTGGCACCCACTTGCACCTCCTTCCGGTCTTCCTCGGTCCCTAAGTTGACAGTTTCCAATGACTCTTCGTGCGGTAAGATGGCCCTTTCCTCTTGCTGTAGAAGTCTGGCTAGTTCCCCTGGTACTTCACAACCTTCGTCATCTTCATACTCGGCTTGATTGACCAGATCTTCAGAGTTATTGAAGGATATAGCAGAATAGTCACCCATGGAATCCGGAGTGGATGGGTACCTGCATTTGTGAGTGTGGGTGTGTGTAAGGGATAGCCATCCTTAAACAAAAATGCAAAAGGAAAGAAAATGAACACAAGCAGTTTATCAAATGAAAAAATGTCCAATGAATCATTAAACATGGCATATGGATATGAAAAATAATCAAAACCCTTACAAATGGACCTACATGCCCCGGGCAAGGCATGAGGTGAAAGATAGTGTACGGATTGTTTGAAAATAAATATTACAGACCAAATAGGAAATGTTTGACAGATAAATTACTGGTGAATAAAAGTGATGGGGACAAAGTCTTTTGCCTCCCAGTTGCACAATCCTCCTTTGACAGTTGGGTAAATCCACTCTTCGATGTTGCTCTCTTTGTCTTCATCCTCCAAAGCGTTGATTCCGTAGGGAGAAATCTTGACTGGCGCCCTTTCAATCTTCGAACGGCGCATAGCTTTCTGGCCTGCGGTAGTGAACCCTAATCCAAATTTGTCTGTTATGTGGAATATCAGGCAACTGCCCCCATGCTGAATTCTTCCCCTCCTTTATTGCGGCCCTTGCATCCTCCAGAGATGCCATCCTGGCCATCTGCCTCGGTGTCTCAGCTGCCAACTTTGCTACTGTTATTTCAGGAAGGACTTCTTCGAAATGCTGAAAAGGCGTCTCAATGAATTCCCCTTCTACCTCCACATACCAGAAGGAATTCAAGTGGCTAATCATGTACTCCTCTTCGCCATGGACAGTTATGATCTTTCCCTTGACAGGATACTTCAACATCTGATGTAAGGAGGAGGTGACTGCCCCAGCATGGTGTATCCAAGGCCTACCCAACAAGCAAGAGTATGACGGACGGATGTCCATCACATAGAAAGTAGATTTAAACACCTCAATGCCTATCTTGATGGGAATTTCAACCTCCCCATGGACCATTCTCTTCGAACCATCGAAAGCTCTGACAACAATATCACTCGGCTTCAACTCTAACCCTTCACAATCTAGTCGGTCCAAGGCCTTCTTAGGCAGTACATTCAGCGACGAACTAGTGTCGACCAAGACATGTGTGAGAGTAGTTCCTCGGCACTCAACTGAAATGTGTAAAGCATCATTGTGGTTTCTACCTTTAGGGGTTAGGTCGGCATCGGAGAAACCCAATCCATTGTCCGCAGTAAGGCTGGCCACGCAGTTTTGAAATTGATTTGCAGAGGTTTCCTGGGGCACATGGGCTGCCTTCAAGAATTTTATCAGAGCTTTAGCGTGCGCTTCTGAGCAAAGTAGTAGTGCCAGCATGGAGATCTTTGAGGGGGTTTGCCCCAGCTGTTCTACCATATCGTAACCACTCCTTTTGATTATCTTCAATATTTCATCCATTTCCTTCTTGGAGGTCTCTGGGATGACCAAGGGTTGAGCCCTCGTCCTGACGAGCTCATCTAGGATTCCCTTACCTTTATCAACAGCGGTAGGAGGGACAATACTAGGAACAACAACATCTTCAATCAATGGGGTTCTAGCGGAGAGTTTTATTGGTGCAGGGATGACCTTGTCGGCAGATGAGGGTCCAAAGATTGCTCTTGGAGGGGCAATCTCTGGAGAAAATATTCTCCCGCTCCGGGTGATTTTGCTCGTGCCTGCAATGTTTCCAATGCTGGCTTCTTCATCATCCGAACTTTCTTCAGTTATTTCGATTTGTTTAATACCATGGTAGTAGACGTCACCGCCATAGTTCCATGGTATTGACTTCTCAGAAACATAGGGGACAGGCCCTGGCATTGTTATCTTCAAAGGAACAGATTTCGTAGCTGGTGTAATCTTAACAGGCTTTTTGACGGCCTTGGAAAGATTGGCGTGAATGGTTATGATTGAGACATCTTCAGTATGAGTTGGAGTAGCAGAAACTTTTTCAAACAAGATCTGTCGACTGTCCATTAGGCCTTGGATGCCTTTCTTCAGTAACGGACAATCAAACGGCAGAGAGTAACAACAATAGCAGTCTTCTTTACATCCCGAGAAGATCCCGACCCTTAACAGATTCAACTTGATGGTTAACAATGGAGTTATCAGATCATTGACATCAACAACATACAAATCTTCTTCAATGGCATTGACATTTCGGCCGTGCTTCGGCATGGGAGCAGATATCACATTAGGCTTCTCCAGAGCATCGAACTCCACCTCCTTCGCCTCTATCAGGTCTTGGATTTTATGCTTGAGTGCCCAACAATCATTGGTGTCGTGCCCGACACTGTCAGAATGGTAGGCGCATTTAGCATTAGGATGATAATGCGGAGAGGACGTATTCACATTCTTTGGTGCCTCTTTGATTGTGGCGAGATTCAACTTCAACAGATGGGGAAGCACTTGCGCTGGAGTCATATTAATGCGGGTGAACTGCCGTTGTGGCCGTTCCACCCGTTGCTGATTTGGTCTGGATTGGTTATAGCGAGGCTGCTCACTTGAAGGGTTTTGAATCATTATGGCCCCCACAGTTGGCCGATGTTCAGTCTTCCCTGCTCTTCTCTGAGAATAAACTACAGCCGTTTCCTTCTTAAAAGGCTTCTTCTCAACACTTGCAGCAACACCCTTCTGAATCTTTCCTGACTTGATGCCAGCTTCTATTCTTTCGCCTGTTAAGATCAAATCGGTAAACCCCGCGGAAGAGTTACCAATCAGATGATTGAAAAATGGCCCAGATAGGGTCCCTAGAAACATATCAACAAGTTCACGGTCAGTTAAAGGAGGCTGCACCCTGCCAGCCAAATCCCTCCATTTTTGTGCATATTATTTGAATCCTTCGCCTGTTCCTAGTGACATACCCTGAAGTTGGGTACGAGTAGGAGCAAGATCAGAATTGTACTGATATTGTTTGTAAAAGGCGGTGGCCAAATCTTCCCAATTTCGGACGCTGGTTCCTTCTAGCTGATAAAACCACTCCAGTTGAGCTCCAGAAAGGCTGTCTTGAAAGAAATGTATCCACAGGTTCTTATCTGCCGTATAAGGTTGAATCTTTCTCACGTAGGACCTGAGATGCATTTTTGGGCAGGACAGCCCATCATACCTCACAAAAACTGGCACTTTGAATTTTGGGGGAATCACAATCCCGACAACCAAACCCAAGTCTTCAAAATCCAAACCCGGTACTCTCTGTAGTTCCATGGCGGCCAACTTGTCTTCTAAACCTTTGTATTTATCATCAGCTGGAGGGTATTGCTGATCAGAGTAGTCTTCATCCTCTTCGACCTCCTATTCTTCCACATCGGACTCGGAAGGTACCGCAGCCCCACCTCCTTTACTGGTTCCTTCATCAGAAGTAGGAGGAAATTCAAGCACTCTCCTGGCCTCTCCGTCAAATCTTCTCCCTAAAGTAGCCACCCCAAGTCTCTTTTTCTTCTTCTTCACTGGGTCTTTATTCCCCAGCAAGGTCTTGAGATCCTCCTGACCCTTAGCCAAGGTCGTCAGGAGTTGCTGGAACTGTGCATTTTGGGCTTGCAGGTCTTTGACTGTTTGCTCGAGATCCATCCTACTGAAATAAATAGCAGACAGATAAGGAAACCTGGAGTGAGACCTGCTTATGCACATGATGAATGATATGATTATGTATGCAATGCATTCAAGGATTTAGAATATTCAAAATTGTTGCAGACAAAAAAGAACGCATGTCATATTAATAAGAAGAAATTTGTTAGTACATAAATGCCCCATGGGCCAAATATTACAAAAACAACTTCTCAGGGTAAAAAGACATTGCGCATCCTCTTTGGTGCGATGTAGGTGTTGAGGGCCTCCTGCTCATGGATTCGGAGGGTAAGCTCTAGAACCTTCTTCTCACTGGCGTAGAAGCTGGCTTCAAAAGTGTTTCGTTCCTCCTTGAGCTGAATCCAACTTTTCTGCATTTCCTCCCACGATGTAGGCATGTCAGGATATAGGATGGTGTAGGGAACCTCTCCTTCCATGACGGGCTCTTTAATCACAGGGAGAACATGAGGATAAGGCATCATCAGACTCTGGGCTCGGGCTCGTACCCACTTGAGATAAGGCTCAAGAGGGATGGAGTTCTTGTGTCCCAGTGTCTTGCTATCAACCTTGTTGGGCCTTCCCCAAGCTCTGATGAACCTTTGGCGAAGTCCTTGCGCATCGTTGTTGTAGTCAAAAACTAGGTCAGGAATCAACATGTCGTGAGGGCCATCCCTCCGTGCATATCCAAATTACCTCAAAGCTAGGCAAGGGTTGTAGGTGATACCTCCTCTGATTCCAAGTAAAGGAACATTAGGAAATTCTCCATAACGATCGACGATGATGACATTTTCTCTGGACCGAGAACACCAATGTACATCAGAGTGAGTAAGAGTCATCAACCGTTGGGACCACCTCGAGCCTTGGTCATTCTTCAAGACAGATTGTGGAAGGTGCGAAATAAACCACCTTGCAAGGAGAGGAGTACAGCACATGAGAACACCCCTTTGTCTCATTGTTCGTGTGTAAAATGAGTGAAGAATGTCCCCAAGCAATGTTGGTATTGGATTTCTGGACAAGAAGATTTTGACGGCGTTGACATCTACCAATTGGTCAGAATTTGGGAATAAGACCAACCCATAGATAAGGAGTGCCAAAATCTCTTCAAAGGCTTGTAGGTCCAATGAATTCCAACACTCTTGTGCCTTCTCTAACAAGAATTTTGCTAAGAAGCCTTTGACACCGCTTCTAGTTTCCCAATGCCCCTTGATGTCGGATGGTTGTAGATGTAATGCTCGAGCAACATCTTCCGGCTTTGGTTCCTTTTCCGTACCGTTGAAGGGTAGTTGATTAAGGATAGGGATTCTTAGGAGTTGAGAAAACTCCTCCAAAGTGGGCACCAACTGGTAATCAGGGAAAGTGAAACAGTGGTGAAGAGGGTCAAAGAACTGGAATAGCACTTTCATCATGTCTTCTTCAATGTTGGTGTTGACTAAGCTGGGCAGTCTACCATGTCTTTCACTGAAGGATGAGCTTTCCGGAATTCTTGAGGTGAGCTCCTTGAGTTGAGGAGTATTTTCACAAGGTTGACTTGGATGGTTTTTCTGCGAGGAATTTCCATGACCTACAAAACAAGAACAAAGATGAAGATCCAAACCCTTGAAATGGTTAATGAATGCATATGATGCTTCATGATGTTTATGATGTATGCACAAAAACATATGTACAAGCAAATCACACCAAACCCTAGTTTCAGGCTTGCATGGGGTTTCATGGGTAAGTACCCTCTTGAGTGTAGTTGGCTTAAAAAACCTGTCCTATAAATAGTAACCGGGTTCTAAGGAGCTCAAAATCATTGGATTGTTTTCATCGTTCATTGTTTTGGTTTAGCCACTTAACTAGCGACCAAAATATTCCAAGAAAACAACCCTCAATGAGTGTAGTATCGAGTATCTACCAACTTTGGACTGCACCAAAGCCGGTCATCTCACTACCCCTAATGTAAGGCCAAGATGGTCAAGTAAGGTTCTAGGTCATTAGTGCTTAGTGACATCACTCAGCGGCCCCGTACTCTCCTTGATTGAACTCAAGGGTTACCGGTACTCACAAATATGTCGCACTAATATAGCTATTGCTTCGACCGTGTCGGTATACCCCGCACAGTTTCCACAACGTATTGCTATCTATGAATGTTTCCCAAAATCCGGGTGTAGGATTGCAAACCCAAACAATAGAGCCAAGATATAAAGCAATCAATTCAAACAATTAGTCATGCAAGAGGGTGATCTAAGCCCTATGGTTACTCCACTTTTAAATCATATCCCCAGCAGAGTCGCCAGTTCTGTGATACGGTGGGAGAACTGACTATGAGTTTTACGTTTGTTTTCGCAAATGTTCCGGTTGAGCAAGAGTCGCCACCGACTTTTTATTTTATCCTAAGGAAAGGTTTAAAAAGCACAGCAAAAACCTTTGAGATATTTTCTTGGGTTCGGGGAGTAGATTATAAAAAGGGAAGGTATTAGCACCCTTTCTATCCATGGTTATCCATGGGCTCTTAGGTACTTGCTTAGATCAACTTGCCTTGGTTTTCAATTGTTTGAAATGGTGCTTTGTGTGTGTTTTGAAAAATGTTTTGAAAAAGATGCCTTGTCTAGGCTACCCTTGTAACAATTCTTTACTCGAATGTTTTACAAAAGGTGTTTGTCTTTTTGAAAAGATGTTTCAAGGTTTTTTGAAAGTTTGTTTTGAAAGTGTGATTTGAAAAATAGGCAAGTGTTTTTGTTTTGCAAGTTGACAAGTACTTAAGAGCCATCTACCCTAAAGTTCTCAAAGATTTTTGCTATTTTTTAACCCTTTTAACAATTTTGTTCCACCATTGCATTTGGTGGACAATCTTGTGTTAGGATGTGAAAGGGACGGGCGCGGGTCATCGTTTAGACCATAATTGCAATGGTGCCAAGTATCTTTGGGAAATTTTCCTTTAAGGGACTTGATCATTTTTAGGCAACTTTTCGAAAGCGTCATCGAGGGACTATGATCATTTGAATTGTGTTTGTTTTGCCCAAAGAGACCTAACATGCAATATGGCCCATTATTGAAGGCAACAAGTGGAATACCCTAGGGGTGCAAGTGTGATTAGTATTGTCCATTTTCATGCTTGATTATCTTGAAATTAGGTCAAACTATTTTTGTTGTTTTTATTTGCATACAAACCCTAATTCTATTATGGTATATTTAGAAAAACTTTAAAGTGCAAAAATTAAAGTTCCTAAGCTATTACAACACAATATGGGAAGGGGGGTACAAATGTTCAAATGGGGGGTATTTGACAAGGAATTTAAACCTAGCTATTACATCAATTTGGAATTATTTACAAGATATTTAATTGCACAAATTAAATGGAAATAAAATAAATATGCAAGATGTAAAAAAAATGTTTTTATGTGTATGAAAAAGAGTATTTTTATATGTCAAGTAAACAAAATAAAAAGTATTAATTTTTGGGTATTTTTATGTTTAGGGTAAAACCCTAATTTTATTAAGTAAAATGCATTAATTATTTAATATGTACAAATATTTATCAATTATATACTAAATAAAATAAAAGTGAAGTATGTTTGTCAAAAATGTATTTTTACTATCAAATGTTAATTAAAAATAAAATGTATATATTTTGTATTATTTACTATATATATATATATATATATATATATATATATATATATATATATATATATATATATATATATATATATATATATATATATATATATATATATATATATATATATATATATATATATATATATATATATATATATATATATATATATATATATATATATATATATATATATATATATATATATATATATATATATATATATATATATATATATATATATATGTGTATTAATTTCTAAATATGTATTATATATACAAAAATAATAGTATTTAATATTTATAAAAAAAAGAGTATATTTTTATATAAAATATTTTAAGGAGATAAAACAAAATAAAAATGAAAATAAAATGTGTTTACATTATTTTTTTAGTATTTAAGTAAAAAGTGTTTATTTGTCTATTTATGTACAAATATCAATATAAACAAATAAATGCCTAAAAAATTCAAAAATGGTTTAAAAAATTATTTTTATATTTTTAATATCATGAGGAAAAATAAATAAGTCAGAAATAAAAAACAAAAGTCAAAAAATCATAAAAATAAGTCAAATGGGCCTAGGGGGTGCCAAAGTAACAAAAGGGTGTAAAAAGGAATGACAACATAAGCCCAGCCCACCAAGTCTTTCTTCAACCTCCAGACTTCTGTTTGAACAAAAACACGTGCCTCTTTCTTCCATTGCAAGGTCCTGATTCTTTGAGTTTTAGCCAAAACTTACAACATCAAAAATGTTAAGCATCTTCTCACGAATTCACACATATAAGGAACATGATTTAACTCTCAGAAATGAGAGAGAATTTCTTCTCCCCCAATTCTTAACCTAATATTTACTCCAAGTTCAGACATCAAATTCTCTAAGCATACATAATATAAATGAAAAGTAAAGGTATGTACAGTTTCAGGGGCATGAGTAGAACACTTCTTATTCACAAACTTAGAGCTAATGATGCCTACATTGAGAGATAGAAGTTCAAGAATATACCTATTCAGTTGAAGTTGTATCTGATGATGGAGGTACTTTCAGAGCAAGGTGATGATTGGTACAGCTTCCTTGATGTCCAGGGATGCTATTCCAAGCTTTACTTTGTCTTGAAACCTTTTGAATCGAGCTATGGAACTTCAACTGCAAAACAAGAAAATGAAAATGGTGGAACTGATTAGAAGAGTTACAGGTCGTGTTTGATGTTTGGATTAGCTTCAAGGGATGTTGTAGGATGTGTTTGATGTGGTTTTAGCAAGAAAGCATGAAAGGGATGAGAGTTGGTACTCAAACTGCAGCAGGCCCTGTTTTTGTGCAGTTCAATGGTGATTTTTTGAATGAGAGTGTTTGGGACTTGGTTAGCTCGTGTTCTAGCTTAGGATGAATGTTTAGAAGTGTACAAAGTATTTTCTTAAGCTTGCTTGTGTTGAGATGAAAGTTCTATTCAGTTATGCCACATTTCTTCACACTTAAGCAAGCAAATGTCCACTTGAGTTTTAGATAGCTAGAGGCCCCCCTAATGTGCTTCTAACCTTCCCCTTGATCAGTGTGTTTTATTCATAATCTTGTGCCAAAGAGATTTGATCTGTACTTGCTGATTTGCAACTTTGACATAAAGTTTAACTTTTCAAAAATGGATAAAATGCTTTATCTAAAAATGGATTAAACCTCTATGCAATGCTTAAACACATAGAACATGGTCTTGGCACAATGAGTTTGCATTAAATTTATGAGTGTTGGATGGTTTAGAGGCCTGTAATCAAGGGAAGCATGCTGATTTGAAAAATTGCACAAGTTATGAACATGTACATGGCCATGAATCAAAGTGACTTTTTCCCAACTTGCCAAATTCGATTCTCCCTAACCATGAGGTTGTTTGATGAGTTCTTGGACATTTTGGAAAGCTTGGAATGTGTACTACAATCCATCTTTGAAATTAAAATTGAAATTCCAAGTGGAAGTATGTGAAAAATGGTCTTGAAGTTAGGTAAAAACCTTGCCTAAAATAGGTCAAATTTTCACTAAGTTAAGAATGGTTTAGTACCCTTGTTTCAAAAATTGTAACTTGAGATACAAGATTCTTTTGGGAAAACTTTGTGAATCAAAGTTATATATTATGCAATAGGCTACAACTTTCATGTTTTGACTTTTGCTTGAATCCAAATGAATCTTGGTGAGAAAGTGGGGCAAAGTTAGGAAAAAATTAGGGTTTTTCATAACTTAGAAAAATTCTAAGTTATGAAAAATCTTCATTTCAAACCCTAATTTGCATTTCTTGGTTTCTTGATGAACAAGTTTCATGATTTGGCATGTTTTGATGAAAAATGAATCTTGACACTTGATTTTGACCAAAAAGTCAAAGTTTGACTTTTCAGTATACAGTCAAAATTGATCAATTGACTGGGAAATTCAACTGTCAATCTTGTGTACTTGGGATCTTTTGAACTTTTTGAGCATGTCAAGACAATTCCATGGGGTCCTTGAGTCCATATGTGAGCTTGGTTTGCCATTGGCTAGGTCAAACAGTCAAAAATTGCCTTTGTGCAGTCAAAACCCTAAAAATGACCATTTTGCCCTTTTGGTGATCTGATCAAATTTCTTGTGGAATTGTGATCCAAACTTGATCAAATGGTCCATGTGAGTTCATAATGTTGATGTGGGTCAATTTTCATGAGATTTGACTGTCAATTGGCCACAGTTGACTTTTTCCCCAATACAGCTGATTTCTAGGTCAACTGTCTAATTGACTGGGCAAAACTTGGAATCAAGGCTTGAAACTTGATGTGGATAAACTTGGGAGTCCAACATGAAGCATGAAAGTCATCTTAGGAATTTTAGGTCAAAACATCTTTGTGCAAACACAAACCCTAATTTGGGTCAACAGTGCAAGGAGAAGTCTTGAGCAGATGAAACCCTAACTGGATCTTGAGCTCCAAGGGCTTCGTGATGAGAAATTATTGAGAGATGGGAGGGCAAATTTTGGGGTACAACACCTTTGAAGTAGTAGTCGCCATAAATTCCTTCTGGTACCCTTTGAAGTAGTAGTCACTATAAATTCCTTCTGGTACCCTTTGAAGTAGTAGTCGCCATAGATTCCTTCCAGTACCTTGTGAAGTAGAAGTCGCCATAGATTCCTTCAGGTATCCTTTGAAGTAGTAGTCGCCATAGATTCCTTCTGGTAACCTTTGAATTAGGAGTCGCCATAGATTCCTTCTGATACCTATTGAAGTGGTAGTCGGGTGTAGACTCCTTCCATTATATATTGAAGTAGTAGTCGGGCGTAGACCCCTTTCGGATACATCTCCTAAAGACAAAGTCAAGCATAAACTTATTCTTATATTTCTATCAACAATTACTTTGGATGGCATCAATAAGCCTATCTCCGATGATTCTCCATCACCTTTGGATGGCATCTATAAGCCCATCTCCGACAATTATCTGCCACCTTTCCAAATGACATCTCTAAGCCCATTTCCGGTACAATCAACCAATAACGTTACTTCTTGCACAGGCGAGTGCAAATTTCTGGGCACTTGAGAGTTCAATCATCTTTTACCCTCAAGTCAAGAATAGCGAACAAGCCAATCTAACTCTTCAGGTTTAAGAAGATTGAACAGGGGCATCTGTTGTACCCCAAAAGTTTCCCTCCCAATTTCTTTAAGACATTCTTTCAAGGCTTCTCAAAACACTCAAGGGTTGACTAGTCAAGATGCACCTTCTAAACCAAAGGCCTAAAACTAGGGTTTGGATTTTCTCAAAGAAATTTGGTTTGAAAAGGTCACAAGTGGCTTCCATGGTTCTTCATAGGTCCTTAAAAAGGTTCATGTCAAGTTTCAACCCTACATCACAAGTTTGCTCAATCAATGACTCAAATGATTGAAAATCAACTATATTGGTCAAAAAGTCAAATATGGTCAACATACAGTCAAACTTCAAGATTTTTGGTCAACATTGACATTTTTAAGTGAAATTCATAATTTTATCAAGATTTGATCATGATTCCTCAAGGAAAGTCCTCAGATCATCAAAAGTCAAGAATTGTCAAATTAGGGTTTTCCTTAGGAGAAATCAACTGAGCTTTGACCAAACATAACTTTCACATGCTTCATCAATTTTTCTTCAACCAAACTTATTTTTAAGAAAACTAAATTCTGTACAACTTTGTTTTTATGCTCAAGTCCAAAAAATGCTTCATTTGAAAGATATGAGCTAAAACATTATAGATCATTTTCAAAAGTCAACAAAAAATATTTTTTGTCAAGGCAACTTATGTCAAGATAAATTCTTCAAAATAAAAAATTATCAATATAGAGATTATATAGGACATCTTGAGATTTCTAAAAAGTCCAAGATCATCTTCAAAAGTTGAAAATTGAGCAAGTTATGAGTTTCACAAGTTGGGAGATTTTGAAGAAATTCATGAAATGCAAATGGAGTAAAATTGAAATTTTGAACTAATGGGCCTAGTTTTTGATATTCAAACATGTTTATAAGATGTAATAGGACCTCTAAAAAGAATTCACACATGATCATGATTTTTATTGCTTTTATTTAATTTTTTATTCATTTAAAAATGAATAAAATTGAATAAAAAGATAAAAATAGAGTGTGAAGACTTGGGCCTTTGGATTTCAAACCTTGTGCAAGCTCAACAAACTTTTGCAAGCCCAAAAACTTCGTGAAAGTCATTCCGCAATATGTCCAGGTTCATACAAATTCAAAAGAGGCAAGCAATATCTCAAAGATGGCAAGTTTTCAATGTGTTGGATTTTTGTTTCATAAATCATGAATGTATTGTTTTCTTTCATATTGGTTCTCTCTCACCCTCCTATTTCACTCTATAAATATACAATACATTTATAAGAAATGGCCCGCAAAATTCCTACATGCAAAAGCTCTCCAAAAAAATCAAAGAATTGATGCAAGTCATATCTCAAAATTTCAGCCTCTCTCGATTGAAACCAAGCCTCAAACCATCCTCTTGAAGTCCCTATAAATTTTACAAAGCCCAAGATCATCCCATCACAAACCTATAACGCCCCCATTTCGAGCATTGAGACCAAACCAAAATTGGACTCAACCATCCTTGGCGGTGATAAAAAATAGTTTGGTTAGAATCTTTATATCATTCAATCGATTAAAGTTTTGTTTTGGAACTTTACTTATGATGATAATCCTATGACTTTTCTAAGCAATGCTATTGTAAAGTTTAAAACACTATCCAAAACAAAAATGTCTAAAACAAATAATCAAAATTTCATCCTAGTAAAAAATAATTAAGCTTATAGAAAACATTTGCCATTTACCAAATAATACTATATGTCAATGATGATGGAATGTAGACAAACAATACATGAACATTTCTTTGTGAGGTACTAAAAATATTTTATTAATAAAAAATTACTTGGTATACTAGCTTACATGTTGCGTGAGGAGGTGATAGAAAAGAAACAAAATAGCTCTATTTTTCGTATTATATTTTTTAAAATGAAATAAAAGAATTTTTCGAGTTTTTTTTTAGCACTAATCATTTTTTGAAAAAAAATATATAAATAATCATGTTTTTAGAGAAAATTACGCAAATAATCATGTTTGAGAAAATATTGTTGTTGTACTCCAAAATTTGCCCTCTCAATTTCTCAAGATATATCTCACGAAGATTTTCAAAACCTCAAGTTTGCATAAGTACAAAGCAGATCGAAAGGAGTGACTGCAGACAACAGTTCGAATTCAAAATATGGCCTCCTTTAAACTTATTTCAAATTCCCAAGTTTCGATTGAGGCAATGGCCTCTTGCATGCTTGTTTCATGCAAGCTTCGATTGAACAAACGGTCATCTTCATGCTAGCTTCGACTGGGCATTATTCCCTTTGAAACAACTTCCTTTGATTCAGAAGACAAGGACCTCTTGTTGGTGTCCTTCGATTCAAAAGTTAGTAGCTTCCTACTGGCTTCTCTCGATTAAGAAGGCAATGACCTTCTGAAAGCTTCCTTCGATTCAGAAGGAAATGGTCTTCTGAAGGCTTCCTTTGATTCAAAGCAGGGACCTCATGCATGCAAGCTTCGATGGCACCATTGGCCCCTTATATGTTTTCCTTTGATTCACAAAGCAGGGACCTCATGCATACAAGCTTCGATTGCATCATTGACCTTACATCTTTGCTTTGATTCACAAAGCAGTAGCCTCCTGCACATAAGCTTCAATTCACAAGCATTAGCAGTACTTCCTTCATGCCTGCAAGGCAAGTACATCCTGCATGCCAGCATGCACAAGGAAAGTGCCTCCTCTGTGTTTGATTTTGACTCACAAGGAGATGGCTTCCTCTGTGTTTGCCTTCAATGCACAAGGCATTGGCTTTCCTTCATGCTAGCACCCATAAAGCGTTGGCTGCTATTTTCACGCTAGCTTCGACTGGGCAATATTTCCCTTGGAAACAGTCTGTTTCGATCACACATAGTTTCTACACTATGGCACACGATGGGTGTCCCATTCGAAAGATATGTTTGGGTGTCGCATTCGAAAGACATGTCTTGGTGGCCCATTCGAAGAATTGAAATTGGTGCACACAAGTGATGCATGTGGTCCCTTTTAAAGACACACATATGGTCCAATCGAAGGACACATATTTGGCCCCTTCAAAAGATACACATGTGATCCATTCGAAGGACACACTTTGGGTGGGAACAAATATTGTTGTCTGAAGAAGAGTCTGGTAGCAGGATGGATCTAGTTGGTCAAAACAAAAGATTTTTATTCAAGATGCTTATTGGCCAGAGTCCTATGTGCTTCCAAGTCTAAGCCCGCTGCACTGGCCACAACGCTCCAAAACTGCTGCAAAGCAATTCTGCTACGCTGCTACTATATTGGGACCAATTTGGCATACAAATACTGCACCTCGAAAGCTACAAGAACAACTTACTTGATTTGTTCAAATTCTTTTGTTTTCTCTCTCAAATCTCAGCCAACTTCATCTATAAATAATATGTTCCACAACACATCTTAGGGGGGCATTTGGTAGCTAGAGAAACATTGGTTGTGTGAAAATCATCAAACACTTAACACACTCTCAAACCCAGAATTAAAAGACCATACTTTGTTCTTTCTTTCAAATCCATCAAAAGAAACACCACACTTGTTTCTTTTCCTTCGAATCCAAAAACAAACAAACAAAACTCCACTCTTCTTGGCCTTCGAATCCAGTCAAAGAAACACCACACTTGTTTCTTTCCTTTGAATCCAGAATCCAGGGAAACACCAACCAAACTCTTTGCTCTTTCTTTTGAATCCAACACTAGTAACACCACCCATGTTTCTTTCCTTAGAATCCAGGAGCACCCAGGGCAGTAACTCAGGTCCAAAACCCACATCCTAGCTTCAAGCAAGGTAAGTCACCCTGACCTTAATCCTTTTGTTTCAAGCATGTAAATAACTTTTTGACATTTTTTTGTTTCTTCCTTTTGGTTTGTTTTTCCTTCAAACAAGAACTAACATGTACAGACCCAAACGAAAGGAAAAGTTTGTGTGAATCTAAGTCTTAGGCTTCGTCCCTTACTGCTTCGTAGTGGCAAATCAAACGAAAGGACATGGAGTATGAATCGAAGGATGCAACACTGGTTTTAGGCCCAATCGAAAGAAGGTAAAGTGTGGCAATCGAAGGGAACATCCTTCGATCCAGGATGCTTTTCTTTCTCTTTTTTACACTATTTTGTCTTATATTTTCTATATATTCTTGCTATTCAATATGGTTGTAATGATTAGGACTTTTATTTTCTATAACCCCCACTTGTATATTTGTATACCCCATCCCCCAAAAAACATGTAATAGTGTAGGACCTTTATTTTTCGCATTTGTATTGCTTTCATAAATGTTAGTAATTAGGTTGTATGGCAAGAAAAAACCAACAAATAGACCACCTTAATCAAAGACTAAATGCATGCAATCAAACACACTATTCACACACATGCACCTCTAGGGTAATCTCACTTGTTGCCTCAGAAAATAGTCATCTCCCTCGAATATGGACCTTTTAGCAAAGACCCTCGATAAAAGATCGTAGTCCCTCGATGTCCCTCGATGTTGCCTTCGGTAAACGATTTAGTCCCTATACGAAATCACTAAAACGTCCCATAGGTTGCCTTCTATGACTATACAAACGACCCACGCCCGTCCCTTCACACCCAATGATGGGGCTTCTTACCAAATCAATGGTAAAGTAGCAACATCTAAAGAAGGAGGAAAAGAACATTAGACCTTTTGAGTAGGTAGGATGCTCACATTTTCTTGCTTGCTCACAACTAAAAAACCATTTTTCACACCAACACTTTCAATTGAAACATTTTCAAAAGTCAAAATACTGTGTACGCATTCTTAAAAAGACGAGAATCATTACAAAGGCACTTTTCAAAATCACTTTTAAAAACATCTTCCACAACAAACATCTCTTTGACTATTTTTAAAACCAACACTTTATACGCATTCTTATAGAGACAAGAATCATTACAAAGACGTTTTCAAAATATTTTCAAACCCACACCACAAACACATTTCAAACAAAGAAATTTCAAAGCAATTTGATCTAGCAAGCAACTAACAGCCCGTAGATAACTACGGATGAAAAGGGTGCTAACACCTTCCCTTTTCATAATCTACCCATCGAACTCAAGAATACATCTCTAAAGTTCTTTCTTGTTCTTGTCACCCTTTCCTTCTTGGATAAAGAAAAAGTAGGTGGCGACTCTTGCTATCCGCAACAATTGCGATCAAACGCAAAACAACCAAGTCAGTTCTCCCACCGTATCACAGAACTGGCGACTCTGCTGGGGATTATAAACTTAAAAGTGGGGTTACCTTAGAGCTAAATCACCTTTACTTGCTTTCCTTGTTTGACTTGCTTGCTTTACATTTTTGGGTCCTTGTTTGGGTTATTGTTAAAGATCCTACACCTAGATCTGGGGGCACCTTTTAGGGAAGTAGAAATAAATCGCGGGGGATGTGCAGCGTATACCGACATGGTTGAAGTGATAGCTACGTTAGTGTGACACATTTGTTGGTACCGGTAGCCCTTGAGTCAATCAAGGAGAATACGGGGCCGTTGTGTGGTGTCATGAAGCACTAACTGACCTTAGAACCTTAATTGAACAACTTGGCCATTAGGAAGTAGTGAGATAGTCGGCTTTGGTTCCGACCGAAGATTGCTTGATACTCGATTCTACTCTCATTGAGATCGGACTTTCGGGATATTTCGGTCGCCAATAAAGAGGCTTGCACTGAAACAATGCTTAATGAAGAAAGATCAATGATATTCAGATCCCCTAGAACCTGGTTACTATTACTAGGACAGGTTGAGCCAACTAAACTTCAAGAAGGTACTTACCTACAAACTCCATGCAAGCCTAAACCTAAGGACTTGTTTGCTTTGTGTGTATATGATTATTTGTACATAAAGACTTGCTTGCTTTGCATACTTGTACATAACATCATGACATTATACCATATCATTTTTCAATAACCATTTCAAGGATCTCAAGGGCCTATGGTGCAGGGTCATGTTGAACCAGATGTCTACGGGAAAAAGGATTTATTCTCCTCTAATCAAACGCTGTCAAAGACCAAAGTCAAGGGCTATGACCCACTTTATGTGGTGAACTTGATTCTCATGGAAGGACATCCACCGATACGAAGTTCTCCAATCAAAGTTGTGACCAAAGTTCAAATTATAACATCTTCTTGTGTTTACCCCGTGAGATCCTTGAAAACATGCATCCACATACCATGCATCATATCATGACAGGTTTTCCCCGCACAGGTTTCCTTATCTCTCTACTGTTTGTTTCAGTAAGATGGATATGGAACAAACAGTGAAGGACCTTCAAGCACAAAATGCCCAATTCCAAAAAATGTTCCTGGATATGGCTAAGGGGTAAGAGGACCTGAAGACTCTCATTCTCAAAGACAAGAAGAAAAAGACAAAGAAGTCAGTGGGCCTCATGAATTTGGGAAGGAGGTTCAGAGGACCAACAGAGTGAGCTCTAGAATTTGCAACTCCGTCAACTGAGGGAGACAATCAGACAAAAGAAGGGGACCACAGTCTGGGGTCTAACAAAGAAGAGGCTGACTACGCTGAAGAACAGTATCCCCCTGCGGACGACAAATACAAATAATTGGAGGATCGTCTCAACGCCATGGAAATTCAGAGGGTACATGGTCTGGATTTTGAAGATTTGGGTTTGGTTTCTGGAGTGGTCATCCCACCGAAATTCAAGATTCCTTATTTTTCCAAGTATGATGTGGTCTCTTATCCTAAGATGCATCTGAGATCTTATGTCTGCAAGATTCAGCCACACACCACTGATCAGAAGCTTTGGGTCAATTTCTTCCAAGAGATTCTAGTTAAGACTCAATTTGAATGGTTCTATCAATTGGAAGGTTCTCACATCCACACCTGGAAGGATCTAGTTGTTGCTTTCTACAAGCAGTACCAATACAACACTGATCTTGCACTAACTCGTGTGCAGTTGCAGAATATGACCATGGGTTCCAACGAGGGTGTTGTACCCCAAAATTTGCCCTCCCATATTCTTCAAAATTTGCCAAGTCAAAGCTTTAAAATCTCCCCAAGGGTTGCACAGTTCAAGGGGCTCCTAACAGTCAAAAACTAGGGTTTTGGTTCTGACAAAGAAAATGAAGTTTCCAAGGTTCCAATCAAGTCCCACATGCCTACAAATATGGTCAAGCATCCTCATAACAAGTTTCAAGACTCACAGCACAAAATTGCACAGTCAAAAAACCTAATTGCTCAACAGTCAACTGTAGGGGCAAAATGGTCATTTGACAGTCAAAAGTTCAAATTTTTGGTCAACATCTCATTTTGAAGCCACAAACATCATTTGATCAAGGCTTGATCATGATTCTCAAAGCTTGGCTCAAAAAGTCTCAAGATGCAAAAGTTTCCATATTTGGACAGTTGAAAAAGTCAACTGTAACTTGACCAAGGCATAACTTCCACATGGATTATCAGAAAAATTCCATCCAAATCTCATTTTGAAGAGAAAGACATTTCCTACAACTCCTCTTCATACTTCAAATCCAAGAAATTCTCTCACAAAAAGTTATCAATTTCAACATTATAGGTCATTTTCAAAAGTCAACAAAAAGGGACTTTAAGTCAAAGGCTATAACTTGAGATTGGTAAATCAAAATGACATGGGACCAAAGACATTGGTTAGAGGACTCAAAGAACTTTCCAAAATGTCCAAGAACGTGAGCAAAGCTTAAAAATTGAGCAAGATATGCCTTGTGGAAGTTGGGAAATTTTTGGATATTTTGAAAAGTCAACATTGCTTCAAATGTCTTAAAAATGCTAATGGGCCTCTTTTTCTTCCACAATTCATCATCCAAGGCATGTGCACAACCATTTGGCCCAAAGGGAAGTTTTTTATCATTTTTATTTATTTATTTGGATTTTTAATTATTAATAATTCATTTAATTAAAATAAATAGGTAAAAAATACTAAACCTAATGTTTTAAATCTTTTTGTGCATGGAATAGGCTTAAGATTTCGTGCACAATCAGATATAGAAAGAATCATGGCAATTGGATATGATTGGCATCAAAAGCATGTGAAAAAGATTGGAAACATTATGCATGAAAATCAAATCTTCCATACATCAATGCATTGATTCTTTGGACCAAATTTCCAACCCTAATCGTTCACATATACATACTGATGCTAACCCTATTCAAAAGGACCACAAAGCTGCGCCATACACCAAGAACCAAAGTTGAGTTTTTTGTCAAAAATTTGAAAACTGAAAGTGGTCTTAGAGGACGATTCAGAGGCCAATATCAATCCCAATAGCTTGCAAAAGTGTTACTGAAGCTAACTGAATAGTTTTCCATATCCCTAACATCAAGAATTGGTAATTCAAAGTCAAACTGTATCACTCTTTTTGCATAATCGTGCTTTGTTATTTAGGCCATATCCATGCATTTTTGTTCTTGATTTGTGTTAATTGGATGATTCTGAAACTAACCATGTGATTGAATTGAGTTTTTATGCATTGTATGAAGAATTGCCATGGACGATTATTAGGGTTTTTCAAGTTCTAATTTGGGCGTTTCCAAATACTGTAAAATTAGAGAATCTCAGTGCCATGTTTGGATTCAAGAAGCTTGGACGATCTGAATAGAACCCTCGCGCCTAATTTATATTCCAAGACGGCCTATTCGCTATTATTGGATATTGCATGTTTTGGGGGGGTTTAAAACCCCCGCTAACCCTTTTATATTTTTAGGAAAAACGCATTAAGGAAGAAGATGATGAAGTGTAAGGCGTTGGTTGGTCCATTTGAAATTTCGCGCGGAAACAGGCACTAACTTTTGTTTTATTTTATAATGTTTATTGTTTATATAATATACAAAGAGACAAAGCAGCGTGGTTGGCAAGCATATGCGTTGGTAATCTCCAGGACCTGGGTTCGAGCCCCAGGTCCCCCTCCCTTTCAATAACATTTTTCTAAAAATGCTTCTATGTAATTTCCAAGCAAGCGTCCATCATACATCCACAATATCAAGCCATCCACGTGCCTACTGAGATGAATCAAAGGGCCATAATTTGAAGAATACCATGGACTCTAGTCAAACGTGCCACATGCTTCCTGAAAAGGTCAACCAGGCCAAAGGCTATTGGGCCTGAATTGCTTATCTACACCTCCCAATTTGGGGACAGACCCCCCTAGGTTTGCAATTTCTTTTATATATTTTCCATTTTTTATTTGATTCAACTATTTCTTTTTTAATTAATTTCTTTAATTCAGTTTATTTTCATAAAAACATAAAAACAATATAAAAATCAGAAAAAGACAAAAATAAGTATTTTTATTTAATTAATATATGTTTTGTAAATAAAATTTCACCAATTAATTAGTTTTTATTCTAGGGTTAATTTTAAAATCTTTTCTTAATAAACCTAAAATTGGTAGAATTAGGGTTTCAAGCATTTTTTATCTTTTTTCCTTTTTCACCATATTAATTGTTAATAATTAAATATTATTTATTTTTATAAATCAAATTGCATGTAAATAATTAGATTAATTTTAGGCTTAATTTTAATATGTTTTTCTTAATAAATAAAAAAATTAGAATTAGGGTTAATTTCTCAATCTCATTTAATTCTCTTATTAAAAAAAAACATAAATACAAAAAACTAAAAAATAATTTCTTTTTCCTTAATTGAATTAATTTGCAAATAATAATTTAATTTCATTAAAAAGGGTCCAATGCCCTCGCTTTCAATGTTAATTCAATTCGCGCATTTTATTTTATTTCTTGTAAATATTAGTGTAACTCTCCCAAAGCCGTGTAAATTAAATTTCTCGCACTTTACTTTATTTCTTTATTTATTTTCTGTCAAATCGGGTCCTGGATTAAATTTTGGCGATGTGGACCCGCGCCTTTGTAATAGTCTAGAACTTTTAATTTCTCGCAATTTTTAACTGCTAATAAAATGCATGCAAGAATGAATCTTAAAATAAAAATAAACGCATAGATCACTTTGACATGAACAAGACAAAAATAAATGAATCTGACACACAAATCACACATCACCCCTAGGGTACGCCTCACTGTTGCCTTGCCTCGAAAGGTGATCGTCGAGTAGAGGATGTCTTAGTAAGTCCTCATGATCCGGGAACCTGGCATGAGGGTAGCTTCTAAGGTATCTTCCTATTGCTCCGGTGATCACCATGTCCCGAACCTCGAATTGACCCGAACACCTCCAACGGTGGTGCTACCTACCTCTCAATGGTGGGATGACACTACTTTAAGGACATTTACACAGACGAATTCCTTAGGGTAGGTAGACGACTCTAAGATACTTGCTCTAATTTCAAAATAAATCAAAAATACTTTTCACACCGACACCTTTTCAAAAAAGCTTTCGAAAGCAATTTTTCAAACACTCTTGAGGACCGATACAAGAGTCGAACTGAAATTTTCAAAGAAAACTTTTTTAAAACCCACAGTTGAAAAGCAAACAAACCAATTTTGAAAACACAAATGAGCAAGTATCTAAGAGCCCATGGATAACCATGGATAGAAAGGGTGCTAACACCTTCCCTTTCTATAACCTACCTCCCGAACCGAGAGCAATCTCTTTAAGGAATTTTTCTGTGCTTTTGTCCTTTCCCTTTGGAGAAAATAAAAGACGGTGGCGACTCTTGCTTCTGCGACATTTCGTGAACCAGCGTTAAACAGTCAGTTCCAGATCCACCGATCACAGAGGGCTTCAAAGAATATGCCCAAAAATGGAGAGACCTGGCAGGCAGAGTGCAGCCACCCTTAGCTGACAGGGAGTTGATTGACATCTTTATGGGAACTTTAATAGGACCTTTCTTCAATCACCTAATCGGAAGCTCCTCGGCCGGGTTCACCGAGCTAATACTGACAGGCGAAAGAGTAGAGGTTGGCATTAAGAATGGAAAAATTTAAAGGGATTCATCTTCAAGTGTAGGGAAGCAGCCTCTCAATGGGAAGAAAGAGTCTGATGTTGTGTACGGTCAAAAAGGTCGTAACCAGACTAGCCATGACCAACACGTGGGGGAAATCCTGATCTCTAATCCTGCACCGGTGCAACAACATCAACAAGGGAATCAGCGTAAGGAGGTCGCGCCTAAAAGACAATTCACCAAGATCAATATGCCACTGGCTCAAGAGTTACAACACATGTTAAAAGCAGAGTTGATTACATTAAAGGCTCCTCTCTGTAATCACAATACTTCTTCTCCTACTTATCATCCCAATGAAAGATGTGCATACCATTCTGATAGTCCTAGACACGACACAAATAGTTGTTGGGCTCTGAAGAATAAGATTCAAGACATGATTGACGCCAAGGAGATTGAATTGGACCCTCCTGAAACTCTCAACATGGCCACTGCTCCCATTCCAAATCATTGAGCGTCTAGTTCATTTTGAATTTTCAATTGTAATTTCTTTGTTTTGTTTAAACACTTATTTGTATGTCAGTCTTTGGTTACTTTCATTAATGCATTACATATGTTTGTCTTGAATTAATCTATTTGTCTTCCCTATATTTAAACTGTGTTTTTTTCCATGTTTTTTGTGATATTCAACTCTCGTTAAAAGTTGCAAGCCTTTAGAGGGAGAATGATGAAAACAATTCCATAATCTCATACAATATACTTTTAGACAGATCTTGCTGGCGATGTATATGCGTTCCTTCAATCCCTAAACACTGGAGTTATAAGGAAGATAATCCCTAGTCAACCCCTTTGAGTCAAAGAAGTAGGAGTTTTCTTTTTTTTACACAAATTGAAACCTTTAATCAAAACCTAGGGCAGGGTAGTCTCTCAGTTAATTTAAATGCGCGTTTAGTCGTAAGCTTTCGCTTCGTACACAATGAATGACATCAAGAACATCCTTTTGAATCAAAAGACGGTGATGGTTCCCTATCAAATAGGCAGTCATTATCTCTCAAAAGAAAAGCCCACTAAGTCAAAACCTACGAAGGAGACTTAAGAAAACTGGGGGCATCCCGCTGGCCGCAATCTAAAATGAGTGATAGCAGCAACAAGAGTTTTCTGAAAGAGGATCTCTTGAGTATCCATCAGGCGTTGGATGCCTGATTTCAACAGTGGGCAGTCGGATTGCAAGGTTGAACATAAGTAACAATCTTTTTCACATCCCGAGAAAATCCCGGCTTTCAACATATTCATTTTAATCATTGGCAACGGAGTCATTAATTCATCAACAGCGGTAACATGAAGATTTTCCACAATTGCATGGACATTGTGACCATGTTTTGGCATAGGAGCGGATATCACATTATGTTTTTCGGGGGCATCAAACTCTACCTCCTTGGCATCTATCAAATCTTGGATCTTGTTTTTAAGAGCCCAACAGTTGTTGGTATCATGCCCTACACTGTCCGAGTGGTATGCACATTTTGCATTTGAATGATAATAGGGAGAAGAGGTATTTGGGTTTTTTGGCGCTTCTTTCAAATTGGTAAGGTTTAGCTTTAACAGGTGAGGGAGGACTTGAGCCGGTGTCATATTGATTCGGGTGAATTGTCGTTGTGGCCTTTCTACCCTTTGCTGATTAGCTCTTGGTTGATTGCTCCGAGGCTGATCGATTGAGGAGTTCTGGATCATCACAACCCCCACCGTTGGTTGGCGCTCTATTCTCCCTTGATTTCTCTGGGTATGAATAGCAGAAACTTCCTTCTTGGCTGGGAAGGTCTTCTTGATAGCAGTAGAATCAGAGGCATCCTTCTGAATCTTACCACTCTTAATGCCAGCTTCGACCCTTTCACCGGTCAGAATTAATTTGGTGAACCCTGCAGATGAGCTCCCGATCAAGTGATTCAAGAATGGACCTAACAGGGTCCCCAAAAACATATCAACCAGCTCTCTATTCGACAATAGGGGTTGCACCCTTCCAGCCAAATCCCGCCACTTCTAGGCATACTCCTTAAATCCCTCATTATAGGCCATACCCATACTCTACAGTTGAGTACGAGTGGGTGCTAAATCTGTGTTATATTGGTATTGTCGGTAGAAAGCAGCAGCCAAATCTTCCCAATTATGGACATCAGATCTCTCAAGTTGATAGAACCAGTCCAACTGCGTACCCGACAAACTATCTTGAAAAAAGTGGACCCATAGATCCTTATCAGAAGAGTGAGGTTGGATCTTTCTGACGTAGGATCTCAGATGCACCTTCGGACAGGACATACCGTCATATTTAGCAAATGTAGGCACTTTGAACTTGGGAGGAATGACGATCCCAGCAACCAACCCTAGTTCTTCGAAATCTAGCCCAGGTACCCTTTGCAACTCCATGGCTGCCAACCGATCCTCAAGATTCTTATACTTATCATCCGCCGGAGGGTATTGCTGTTCGGAGTAATCTTCATCCTCTTCCTCTTCTTCTTCAGCTTCAGATTTAGAGGGCATTGCAACTCCCTTTCCTTTACCAACCCCTTCGTTAGACATCGAGGGGAACTCCAAAACTCTCCTAGCCTGATGCTCAAATCTTCTTCCCATAGTGGCCACACCAATTCTTTTCTTTTTCTTCCTTTCTGGTTCCTTCTCTTTCTCTAACAGTGCTTTAAGATCCTCTTGACCCTTTGCTAAGGTCATGAGGAGTTGTTGGAATTGCGAATTTTGTGCTTGCAGATCTTTAACCGTCTGCTCTATATCCATCTTGCTGAAATAAACAGTAGAAAGATAAGGAAACCTGGTGTGAATACCTGTTTATGCATATGATGAATGATATGTTATTCATGTAATGCATTCAAGGATTCAGAAATTCAAAGTTGTTGCAAACAAAAAGAACACACGTCATATTAATAAGAAGAAATTTGTTAGTACATAAATTCCCCATGGGAAAAATATTACAAAATTCTTAATGTAAAAAGACGTTGCGCATCCTCTTTGGCGCGATGTAAGTGTTGAGAGTCTCCTCTTCATGAAGTCGGTAGGTAAGCTCCAAAACCTTCTTCTCACTGGCATAGAAACTGGCTTCAAAAGTATTTCATTCTTCCTTGAGTTGTATCCAACTCTTTTGCAATTCTTCCAATGATGTCGGCATGTCAGGATATAGGAGGGTGTATGGAACCTCTCCTTCCATAATAGGCTCTTTGATCACGGGGAGAATGTGAGGATATGGCATCATAAGATTCTGGGCGCGGGTTCGTACCCACTTAAGATAAGGCTCAAGAGGGATGGAATTCTTGTGCCCCAGTGTCTTACTATCCACTTTGTTGGGCATCCTCCAAGCTCGGATAAACCTTTGTCGAAGTCCTTGAGCGTTGTTGTTGAAGTCAAAAACCACGTCAGGAACTAGCATATCATGAGGGCCATCTCTTCGGGCATACCCAAACTGCCTCAGAGCTAAACAGGGGTTGTAGGTAATGCCTCCCCTAATGCCAAGTAATGGGACATTAGGGAATTCTCCGCAACGATCAATGATGATGACATTTTCTCTGGACCGAGAACACCAATGAACATCAGAATGTGTGAGGGTCATCAACCGTTGTGACCACCTTAAACCCTGCTCATTCTTCAAAACTGATTGGGGAAGGTGAGAAATAAACCACCTTGCTATAAGAGGAGTACAGCACATGAGAACACCTCTTTTCCTCATTGTTCGTGTGTGAAATGAGTGTAAGATGTCCCCAAGCAATGTAGGCACAAGATTCCGAGATATGAAAATCTTGATAGCATTCACATCTATAAGGTGATCAGGGGATGGGAACAAGACTAACCCATAGATGAGAAGTGCTACAATCTCCTCAAAGGCTTGTAGATCTAGAGAATTCCAACAGTCTTGTGCCTTCTCAAACAGAAACTTTGCCAAGAAACCCTTGACACCACTTCTGGTTTCCCAATGAGCTTTATATCAGATGGTTGCAAGTGCAGGGCTTGAGCAACATCTTCAGGCTTTGGCTCTCTTTCCGTACCATTGTAGGGTAGTTGATGGAGAATAGGAATCCTCAGAAGTTGAGAAAATTCCTCCAAAGTAGGTACCAGTTGGTAATCAGGGAATGTGAAACAGTGGTGTAGGGGGTCAAAGAACTGGAAGAGAACTTTCACCATGTCTTCTTCAATGTTGGAGTTGACCAAGTTGAGAAGTCTACCATGTCTTTCACTGAAGAAAGAATTCTTTGGAATTTTGGAAGTAAGCTCCTTGAGTTGAGGAGGGATTCTCACAAGGTTGACTTGAATTGTTTTCCTGCGAAGAGATTCCATGACCTACAAAACAAGAACAAAGATGAAGATCCAAACCCTTGAAATGGTTAGTGGATGCATATGATGCTTTATGATGTTCATGATGTATGCACAAGCATATGTACAAGCAAATCACACAAGATCCTAGTTTCAGGCTTGCATGGGGTTTCATAAGTAAGTACCCTCTTGAAGTTAGTTGGCTCAACCTGTCCTATAAATAATAACCGGGTTCTAAGGAGCTCAATATCACTGGATTATTTTCTGTGTTCATTGTTTAAGTTTGGCCACTTAACTGGCGACCGAAATATTCCAAGAAAATAACCCTCAATGAGTGTAGTATCGATACAAGAGTCGAACTGAAATTTTCAAAGAAAACTTTTTTAAAACCCACAGTTGAAAAGCAAACAAACCAATTTTGAAAACACAAATGAGCAAGTATCTAAGAGCCCATGGATAACCATGGATAGAAAGGGTGCTAACACCTTCCCTTTCTATAACCTACCTCCCGAACCGAGAGCAATCTCTTTAAGGAATTTTTCTGTGCTTTTGTCCTTTCCCTTTGGAGAAAATAAAAGACGGTGGCGAATCTTGCTTCCGCGATATTTCACGAACCAGCATTAAACAGTCAGTTCCAGATCCACCGATCACAGAACTGGCGACTCTGCTGGGGACTTAAACTTAAAGTGAGGTGTACCTTAGGGTTAGTTCATAACTGTGTTTTCAATTGTATTGACTTGCTTGCTTTAAATTGTGGGTTGCTTGGGAGTTCTATAGATCCTAACCCGGATCTGGGGATACCTTTCTTAGAAAGTAGCAACAAGGCTGTGAGGGAACTGTGCGGGGTATACCGACATGGTTGAAACAGTCTGCTACGTTGATGTGGCACTTTGGTGTGTACCGGTAACCTTTGAGTTCAGTCAAGAAGAGTACGGGGCCTCCGCGTGGTGTCGTGAAGCATCAACAGACCTTAGGAACCTTAATTGAACTATCTTGGCCTCTTTAGGGTAGTGAGATAACTGACTTTGGTGCAGTCCGAGGTTGGTTGATACTCGATACTACACTCAATTGAGGGTTGCTTTCCTGGAATATTTCGGTCGCCAGTTTAGTGGCTAAATCGAAACGATGAACAATGAAAGCAATCCCGTGATATTGGGACCCTTAGAACCCGGTTACTTCTAATAGGACAGGTTGAACCCACCAACTTCAAGAGGGTACTACCCAGACCCCATGCTGGCCTTAAACCCTAAGGGCTTGTCTTGTGTGCCTTGTGTGCCTTACATGTTTGTCTTTGTAAATATCTGTGGTGTGTTTAATCATAGCATCATGACATCATCCAGCATCATATGCATTGACTGTCCATTTCAGGGGTTCGAATCTTCATCTTTGTTCTCGTTTTGTAGGACATGGAAACTGTTCGCAGAAATACAATTCAAATCAGTCTTGTAAGGGTCCCTCCTCAGCTTAAGGAGCTTATATCCAGGATTCCCGAGAGTTCTTCATTCAGTGAGAGACATGGAAGACTCATCAGCTTGGTCAACACCAACATTGAGGAAGATATGATAAAGGTCCTATTCCAGTTCTTTGACCCTCTGCATCACTGTTTCACCTTCTTGGATTATCAGCTGGTACCTACATTGGAGGAGTTCTCCCGGCTCCTGAAGATCCCTATCCTTGATCAACTACCCTACAACGGTACGGAAAAGGAACCCAAGCTTGAAGAGATTGCTAAAGCCTTGCAACTACAGTCATCTGACCTCAAGGGACATTGGGAAGTTAGAAGTGGTATCAAAGGGTTCTTAGCCGGGTTTCTGTTTGAAAAGGCCCATGAATGTTGGAACTCCCTTGACTTACGAGCTTTTGAAGAAGTTGTGGCCCTCCTTGTCTATGGTTTGGTGTTGTTCCCTAACCCAGATCAGCTTATAGATATCAGTGCTGTCCAGATCTTCATGTCCAGGAATCCTATACCTACGTTGCTGGGGGACATCCTTCACTCATGTTACACTCGAACCATGAGAAAAAGAGGTGTCCTTATGTGTTGCACTCCTCTCCTGGGAAGGTGGTTTATTTCGCACCTTCCGCAATCAGTTTTGAAGAATGAGCGGGGTTTGAGATGGTCACAACAGTTGATGACTCTTACACATGCAGATATACATTGGTGCCCTAGGTCCAGAGAGGATGTCACTATCATTGATCGTTGCAGAGAGTACCCTAATGTTCCTTTACTTGGAACCAGAGGAGGTATTACTTACAACCCATGCCTGGCTTAGAGACAGTTTGGTTATGCTCTGAGGGACGGTCCTCATGACATGTTAATTCCTGACATAGTTTTTGACTTCGACAACGATGCACAAGGACTTCGCCAGAGATTTATCAGAGCTTGGAGGATGCCAAGTAGGATAGACAGCAAGACACTGGGGCACAAGAATTCCATCCCGTTGGAACCTTATCTCAAGTGGGTACGTGCCCGCTCCCAGAAGTTAGTGATGCCCTATCCTCATATGCTCCCTGTGATCAAAGAGCCAGTCTTGGAAGGAGAAGTGTCCTACACCATTCAGCACCCTGATATGCCCACATCCTGGGAAGAGATGCAGAAGAGCTGGATCCAGCTTAAGGAAGAACGGAATTCTCTTGAGACCAGTCTACATGCTAGTGAAAAGAAGGTCTTGGAGCTCACCCGCCTATTGCATGAGGAGAGGAATCTCAACACCTACATAGCTCCAAAGAGGATGCACAGTGTATTTTGGGATTGATTTGCTTTCATATTATTTTGCCCATGAGGCTTTGATGTACTAAACAATTATTTCCTTAATAATAACGTGTGTTCTTTTTTGCCTACAACAAATTTGAACTTTCGAACCCTTGAATGCATTGCATAAACACATATCATTCATCATGTGCATAGCAGGTTTTCTTCTTTTCAGGTTGCTTACCGTTCTTCGCTGTTTATTTCAGCATCATGAATCCTGATTCATCATCAACTGAGATGTCCATCAAGGCTCTTCAGGCGCAGAATGCGCAATTTCAGGAATTAATCATGGGTTTGGCTCAGGGCCAAGAGGAGCTGAAGGCTCTGCTCCTGAAGAAGGAAAAGAAGAAGAAGAGAAGAACTGTTCTTTTCAACTCGGGCCGAAGGTTTGGCAACGCTCTGCAAAATGAAGAGGCTGGTTCTTCTATTGGCAAGGGTACTCCTCAAGGGGAAAAAGGTCCTAGTCCGGTAGTCTCCGACAACGAGACTGATTTTGATGAAGAGCAATATCCTCCTGCAGAAGACAGATATAAGCAGCTGGAGGACAGGCTGAATGCTATGGAGATCCAACAAGTGCCTGGGTTGGATTTTGGAGATTTGGGTTTGTCTACTGGTGTGATCATTCCTCGTAAGTTCAAAGCACCATCCTTTACCAAATATGACGGGGCGTCTTGTCCCAAGTTACATCTCAGGTCATATGTGCGGAAGATTCAACCGTACTCAGTGGATAAGAATTTGTGGATCCACTTCTTCCAGGAGAGTCTTTCAGGGACTCATCTCGAATGGTTCTATCAACTGGATGGGACCAAAGTTCGTAACTGGGAGAAGTTGGCTACTGCTTTCTATAAGCAGTATCAATATAATGCCGACCTTGCCCCTACGCGTACCCAACTCCAGGGTATGTCTTTAGGTTCAAGTGAAGGTTTTAAGGAGTACGCTCAGAAGTGGAGGGATCTGGCTGGCAGGGTGCAGCCTCCGTTGACTGATCGGGAGTTAGTAGACATGTTCTTGGGGACCCTATCTGGGCCATTTTTCAACCATCTTATTGGGAATTCTTCTGCTGGGTTCACTGATCTTATTCTGACTGGAGAGAGAATTGAGGCTGGGTTGAAGTATGGTAAGATTCCAAAGGGTGCATCTACAAGTTCAGAGAAGAAGCCCTTCAAGAAGGAGGCTAGTGCTGTATATGGCTCTAGAAGACAAGAGAAACCTGAGCGCCGCCAATCTGTCAGTGCGGTAATGATTGCTAAGCCTGTTGCCGCTCCTCGGCAAACCAATCCTCAAAGGGCTGAAAGACCCCGGAGAGAGTTCACCCGTTTGAGCATGACTTTGTCGCAGATCTTGCCACAGTTGCTATCCACCAACCTAGTGACTGTCAGAGAGGCCCCAAAAGTTGTGAACACTGCCTCCCCGAAATACAATCCAAATGCCCGCTGTGCCTATCACTCCGATAGCCCGGGGCATTCCACTGATGATTGTTGGGCATTAAGGAATAAGGTGCAAGACCTTATTGACGCAAAAGAGATACAGTTTGAAGCGCCTGAGAGGCCAAATGTGGTAACTGCTCCTATGCCTCAGCATGGAGTAAATGTTGTTGATGAAGATGTTTACGCTGTTTCTGTGAATGATCTAGCCACTCCCTTAATGACTGTCAAGAGGAACCTACTGCTGGCCGGTTTATTTCTGGGTTGCAGTGAGGGTTGCCTGTTCTGTGCTGTTTCTCTCTCTGGTTGTCCTTTGCTGAAGTTGGGCATCTAAAGCCTAATGGACAGCAAAGAGATTCTGTTTAAGAAGTCCGTTGTTCAGTTGGTTCTGGTAGAAGAAGTTGTTGTTGTTACAACCTTCAATAATCCAATCAAGGCTCTCCCAAGGAAGCCTGTTCAAATCATGATTGTTGCACCTGTTGTTATTACTGTTCCGGGGCCTCTCCCCTACGAATCTGACAAGGCTGTTGTTGTACCTCAAAATTTTCCCTCCCATATTCTTCAAGAAATTTCCAAGTCATGCTTCAAAATTCCCTAAGGGGTTGCACAGTGTAAGAGCCTCCTGAACAGTCAAAATTAGGGTTTTTATTCTGATCAAGAAAATGAAGTTTCCAAAGGTCCAATCAAGTCCCACATGCCTACAAATATAGTCAAGCATCATCATATCAAGTTTCAAGACCTTCAGCACAAAATTGCACAGTCAAAACCCTAATTGCACTACAGTCAACTGTAAGGGCAAAATGGTCATTTGAAAGTCAAAAGTCCAAATTTTTGGTCAACATCTCATTTTGAAGCCACAAACATCATTTGATCAATGCTTGATCATGATTCTCAAAGCTTGGCTCAAAAATCATCAAAATGCAAAAGTTTCCTTATTTGGACAGCTGAAAAAGTCAACTGTAAATTGACCAGGGCATAACTCTCACATGGATTATCAGAAAAATTCCATCCAAAGCTCATTTTGAAGAGAAAGACATTTCCTACAACTCCTCTTCATACTTCAAGTCCAATAAATGCTCTCACAAAAAGTTATCAATTTCAACATTATACGTCATTTTCAAAAGTCAACAAAAAGGGACTTTAAGTCCAAGGCCATAACTTGAGATTGGTAAATCAAAATGACATGGGACCAAAGGCATTGGTTATAGGACTCAAAGACCTTTCCAAAATGTCCAAGAACATGAGCAAAGCTTACTGATTTAGCAAGTTATGCCTTGTAGAAGTTGGGAAATTTTTGGATATTTTGAAAAGTCAACATTGATTCAAATGACCTAAAATTGCTAATGGGCCTACTTTCCTTCCACAATTCATCATCCAAGGCATGTGCACGACCACTTGGCCCAAAGGGAAGTTTTTATTCATTTTTTATTTATTTATTTGGATTTTTATTATTAATAATTCATTTAAATTAAAATAAATACATGAAAAATGCTAAACCTAGTTTTTCAATCTTTTTGTGCATATTATATCCTCAAGATTTCGTGCCTAGCCATATATGGAAAGAATCAATTGGATTGGTCATGATTTGGTAGCAAAAGCATGTGAAAAAAGATTTGAAAATCATGGTGAAAAAATCAAATATTGCATTCATTAATTCAAGGATTTGGATCAAATTTTTTGACCTAATTCACTCCATACATAAGCTGCAAGCAAGACCTAATGCAAAGAACCCCTAAGCTGCGCAGAAAACACCATTGGCAAACTTGAAAATTAGCAAAAAAACTCAAATCTGAAAACACTTTTGGAGGACGATTCAAGGCAAAAGGTCAATCTCATTAGCTTGCTAAGGCTTCATAGAAGGATTTTGCATCAAAAACCACAAGCTTTCGTGCCCAGAAACGTGAGAACAATCTCATCTGTACCGAAAAATTTTCATACTCGTGCATCTCAATTCATGCGTTTTTGTAAATTTTAACATGTGATTTATATTCCTTATGCAATTCTGATGCTAACCCAATAGTTTAATTTTGTTTTCATGCCATATATGAAGATTTGCCATTAACAATATTTAGGGTTTGTGAAGCTTGAAATTGGGCGTTTCGTGATATGGAAAAATTAGGATACGTGAATATCACCATTGAATCAAGCATACTCAGACGAAGAGAAACCCACCCTCGCGCTCAATTTATGAGGCCTTATGGCCTATTCGCTATTTTCTAATATAGCATCTATAGCAACGTTTGAAAACCGTTGCTTATTGTTTTTGTATTTCAAAAAAAGAAAACACAACGAAGAAGACGATGTGGTGGCTAGCAACGATTGGCTCCTTTGAATTCAGCGCGCGCTTTTTCATATTTTTAGGCCACTGACCAATTTTTGTTTTTGTTATTTATGCATTATTATATGTTAAAAGCGTGTTGAGTGGAGCAGTGGTGAAGCACTTGGTTGGTAACGTTAATGACCTGGGTTCGAGCCCCAGGTCCTCACCCTTTCCATATGGTTTTTTTCAATTAATGTTCATATGTAGTTTCCATGCTGAAGACCACCATACGTCTCTCCATCAAGCCATCCACCTGTTCAATTTCATCAATCCAAAGGCGCAGATCTGAGGGACATGGTGCGCGTGAGTCAACGCTAGGGTATGTGATTGGAAAAGTCCACCAGGCCTGAAGCATTGGGCCAGATTGCTAAAGGCTTAACCTCCATATTAAGGGGCAGACCCCCTAGGTTTGCAATTCTTTCTACTTTATTTTTTTTTTTTTTCTATTTTCTTTTAAATTATTGTTTTATTAATTAGTTTAATATTTTCATAAAATATAAAAAACACATAAAAATCAGAAAAGAGAAAAAAATAATGAATATTTTTATTTTAATATTTTTTGTAATTAAATTGCATATAATTAAATTTAGTTTTAAATTAGGTTAATCTTAACTTTTTAATAAAAATCTAAAAATTATAGAATTAGGGTTTATGATAATTTTTATTCCTTTTTATTTTTCTTTCATAAATAATTAAAATATTAAATATTTATTTTTTGTAATTAAAATTGCATGTAAATTAATTAGGGTTAATTTTAGGGTAAAACTTTAATCTTCTTTTTAATAAATTAAAATAACTAGAATTAGGGTTAGCATTTAATTAAATTAATTATTTTTCATTAAAATCACAAAATACCAAAAAAATTGTTTTTTCTTTTAATCAATTCCATCATTTAATTTAATTTTGCAAAAAGGGTCCAACGCCCTCGTTTAATTCTTATTAAATTCGCATGTTTATTTTATTTCTTTTAATATTTCTGTATCTCTCCCAAAGCCGTGTAATTAATTTCTCGCACTTTTAATTCTTTATTTTCTTTACTTTCTTTATTTTTCTGTCAAATCGGGTTCAAGAAATTTTGGCGATGTGGACCCGCGCCTTTTGTAATAGCTTAGAATTTTTACTTTTCTCGCATTTTTAAACTGTTAATCAAGGCATGAAAGAATGTATGGACAAAAATAAAAACAAAAGCGTAGATCACCAATGACATGACAAAAGACAAAAATAAATGAAAACGACACACAAATCGCACACACCACCCCTAGGGTACGCCTCACTGTTGCCTTGCCTCGAAAGGTGATCGTCGAGTAGAGGATGTCTTAGTAAGTCCTCATGATCCGAGAACCTGGCATGAGGGTAGCTTCTAAGGTGTCTTCCTATTGCTTTGGTGATCACCATGTCCCGAACCTCGAATTGACCCGAACACCTCCAACGGTGGTGCTACCTACCTCTCAATGGTGGGATGGCACTACTTTAAAGGACATTTACACAGAAGAATTCCTTAGGGTAGGTAGACGACTCGTGGATACTTGCTCTAATTCAAAACAAAACAAATCAAAAATACTTTTCACACCAACACATTTTCAAAAAAGCTTTCGAAAGCATTTTTTCAAACACTCTTGAGGACTGATACAAGAGTCGAACTGGAATTTTCAAAGAAACTTTTTTAAAACCCACATTTGAAAAGCAAACAAACCATTTTTGAAAACACAAGTGAGCAAGTATCTAAGAGCCCATGGATAACCATGGATAGAAAGGGTGCTAACACCTTCCCTTTCTATAACCTACCTCCCGAACCGAGAGCAATCTCTATAAGGAATTTTTCTGTGCTTTTGTCCTTTCCATTTGGAGAAAATAAAAGACGGTGGCGACTCTTGCTTCCGCGACATTTCGCGAACCAGCGTTAAACAGTCAGTTCCAGATCCACCGATCACAGAACTGGCGACTCTGTTGGGGACTTAAACTTAAAGTGAGGTGTACCTTAGGGTTAGTTCATAACTGTGTTTTCAATTGCTTTCCTTGTTTGCTTTAAATTGTGGGACTGTCTTGGGAGTTCTATAGATCCTAACCCGGATCTGGGGATACCTTCTTAGAAAGTAGCAACAAGGATGTGAGGGAACTGTGCGGGGTATACCGACATGGTTGAAACAGTCTGCTACGTTGATGTGGCACTTTGGTGTGTACCGGTAACCCTTGAGTTCAGTCAAGGAGAGTACGGGGCCTCCGCGTGGTGTCGTGAAGCATCAACAGACCTTAGGAACCTTAATTGAACTATCTTGGCCTCTTTAGGGTAGTGAGATAACTAACTTTGGTGCAGTCCGAGGTTGGTTGATACTCGATACTACACTCAATTGAGGGTTGCTTTCCTGGGATATTTCGGTCGCCAGTTCAGTGGCTAAATCGAAACGATGAACAATGAAAGCAATCCCGTGATATTGGGACCCTTAGAACCCGGTTACTTCTGATAGGACAGGTTTTGAGCCCACCAACTTCAAGAGGGTAGTACCCCAAACTTCATGCTGGCCTAAACTCTAGGGGCTCTTTTGTGTGACTTGTGTGCCTTCAAACTTGGATTACTTGCATGCTTGTTATCTGACATCTGAACTTCTTGCAGGTTTTGTTTATAGTCCTTAACTAGGACTCATAACAGGGTTTACTGATTTTCCTGCAGGTTTTGTTCATAGTCCTTAACTAGGACTCATAACAAGGCTTACTAAGTTTCTTGCAGGCTTTTGTTTTAGTCCTTAACTAGGACTCATAACAAGGTTTACCGAGCTTCTTGCAGGGTTTGTTTTAGTCCTTAATGGGGACTCCTAACTGAGTGTACTAAGTTTCTTGCAGGCTTTTGTTTTAGTCCTTAACTAGGACTCATAACAAGGTTTACCGAGCTTCTTGCAGGGTTTGTTTTAGTCCTTAATGGGGACTCATAACAGAGTGTACTGAGTTTCTTGCAGGTTTTGGTTTGCGGTCCTTAATTGGGACTCATAACAGGGTCACCTACATCACCCCATGCATAGCATGACATCATACCATTGCATACATCCTAACCCATTTCAAGGATCTCAAGGGCTTGTGATGCAGGTCATGATGAACCAACATGTCTAGCAAGGGGCAAAGGGGATTTATTTTCCTCTAGCCAAAGTTGTCAGAGGCTATGACCCACTTGATATGGTGAGCTTTGACTCCTGAAGAAGGTTCCCCTAGCCAAGGTTGTTTGGAAAGCAAAATAAGGTTGATGACTTGAGTCAGGGGCTATGACCCACTGGATATGGTGAGCCTTTGACCCTTGAAAAAGGACTCTCAACAAATATGAAGTTCCTTCAATCAAGCTACCGGATTCAAACTCTGACAAATTTTTCTTGTTTACCCCGCGAGGTCCTTGAAAACATTACATGCATGTCATACACATCATTGCATAACAGGTATCCTTGTTGCAGGTCACTTACCTCTCTCGCTGTTTATTTCAGCAATGGCTTCCCAACAAGATAACCAGGACCTTCTTGCTCAAGAGACTCGGTTCGGGGAAATCCTCCTGAATCTATCCAAGGGGCAGAAGGAGCTAAGGACACTTCTCATGGAGACTTTGGTCAGAAACAGTGCTGAGGATGAAAGGCTGAAACACCTGCGAGCTGAAGTGGAGGCATTGAAAGCCCAGATGCTGGAGCAGGGGACTGCCATTCAAGGGTTAGCTCAAAGACAAGAAGAGCTCGGGGTTCTCATCAACCAACTGCTTCAGGGTAACCAACTGGGGCAAACGTCTAAAGGAAAAAAGCCAGTCATCGTTCAACCACCTTTGAGACAAGGAGATAAGGGGAGAGCTCCTCAAAGGGCTCCAGTGTCACAAACTCAGCAGCAACTTCACCAGCTTCAGCCAGACAAGCCCAGGAGGCAATTCACCCAGTTCAATATGTCGTTGTTCCAAGCTTTACAACGCCTGTTAAGATTGAACCTGATCACATTAAGGGCTCACCCCCGGAACCAGAACACAGCATCTCCTGTCTATGATCCCGATAAAAGATGTGCCTACCACTCTGCCTGTCCGGGACATGATACAAATGAGTGTTGGGCTCTGAGGAATAAGATCCAAGACCTGATTGATGAGGGAGCACTGGAGTTCACACAAGATGGCCAGGAAGAATTTTTCTACCATCCCTCCAAGGCTCACCATTTGAAGTGACAAGCCCTGAGATGAAAAGACTTTTGTTCATTCGAATGTTCAAGTTGCAATTTTCTTTTGTTCAAACATTTGTTCATCATTAAACATTGTTATTTCATTAATGCATCGCATATGTCTGTTCTGAAACAATATATTCGCATTCACTAAATGCAAATTATTTTCATATTTTTTCTGATGATCAACTCTCAATAATTCTAAGCCTCTTGAAGGAGGATGACGAAAACGATACCGCTATCTTTACAGTATGCTTTTGAACAGACCCCGCTGATGAAGTACAGGCATTGTTTCAAATCCCTAAACACTGGAGTTATAAGGATGATAATCCCTCGTCAACCCCTCTGAGCCAAAGAAGTAGGAGTTTTTCTTTTCGAAATTTAAAACCCTTAATCATAACCTGGGGCAGGGTAGTCTCTCAGTTGATCCAAGTGCATAACGAATGGCACCAAAGAGGTCCTTACAAAACAAAGAAAGACAGTGATGGTTCCGAATAATCAATAAAGAAAGGCAGTCATGATCTTTCAAAATAAGAACCCATTAAGTCAAAACCCATGAAGGAGACTTACAAAATTGGGGCATCCCGCTGACTGTAATTCCAAAAAGGAAATAGTTCAGGCAAAAAAAGAAAGGGATAACAAAAATAAAAAAGAAAGAGGTCTTATAAACCCTCAACAAAAAGGAAATGACTGCCTATTCCAAATAAATCCGAATCATCACCGGAAAATCAGAGCGAAGACTCAAACAAGGTCTAACGCACGATCAGCTGAGTTTAGGTTTGGAGAACATCACGAAGAGCGGGTGGGTACAAATAATTTGAGCCTTTATCCTTTGTTTCTTAAACCGTGAGCCAGGCCACGTTATAACCCTTAAAAGTCCTAGCTGAAGCATGGGTTAGTTCGAAAGCATACTGTTACGAAAGGTATCCTGACTCCTTAAGGCTTACGGTAAATACGGAGTTGACATCACGTCTTACAAACATTCATTTGTTTTATGAAAAAAGAATGCATTTTCAAAATCTTCAAGACAGACATAGGCTTTGCATTTTTACATAACTTTGTTCGCATATGACTTTTTGTTTGAACAACATAGAAGTTCGCACGACGAATGCCTAGTGAACAAAGGCACTTCCCATCAAGGGGCAGACATGGCCAGTGTCCATTATCTGGGGCAATCCAATCATGATTCGGAGAATCTCTCAAAGGTCAAATAGCCTGGGGCAAATCTCCGCCTAAGTCACTTGGGGCATTCCAACAACGAACCTTGCCTGATCGAACACCTTCTGGTGGCAGGACAAAAACACTTCTAACAGGGGCAACTCCCTACCTTCTGAAAGCACGGACATAGTCGAAAAGATACTACGCCTAATCAAAGACCCGCTAGGTTGACATACCTAGGCAAAAATTAGGGCTTCCCGGCGAACCAAAAGGGTTCGGGCAAAATGAAGGGATGAAATGAAAAAATCTGTACACCCGGCAAGTCGAAAACCTGAAAAGGCGGCTTGGGCAAAAATGGGTATCCCGGTGGACTGAAAACCCGAAAGGGCGGTCCAGGCAAAAGTTAGGGATTAAAGCGTACGACTATGTCCTGCCATCCTGTCACCTGCCTACCAGAAGAAGGTTTGTCTATCAACAACTATCAACACCTCATAGGTCTTCCTCTCCCACCTCAGAAACAGGGGCAATAAAGAGTTGTCTAAGCAACCTAATTGTTCTGTCCTCCAAGGTACCAAGGTAAGTTCGGCTGAAGAACATAACCAGATATCCTAATTCCCCAGGGAGTAAGTCATCAAGACAATATACTCTCCCCAAGCGAAGCTAAGTTATCAAATCTTAAGGAAGTTGGGTATCCTTCAGTAGATCTCAACATTCCCCAGCAGCAATATACATATTCTTAACAAGCATCCCCGGCAGTCTTGGTCTAAAGATTGTTCCCCGGCGGCATACCAACATTCAAAGGAATCACTTCCCCCGCAGTTCAAAACTTCCCCAAGAGAGTCCAATCCAGTTTCCCCAGGAAAGTTGGAATTCACCTCCCCAGGCAGTAAGCTTATTCCCAGTAGATTCTGGAAGCTTATCCTCGCAGAGCACGAACGCGTCGTCCAGCTTTATTCAAAGAGTTATTTCCGCACTAGGATATAACTGGGTTATCCTCAGCCAAAAGCCACGGAAAGGTCGTCGTCAACACAGTTCTTTCTTATCCCCAGCGAAGTCTATTAAACACTTCCAACACAGCAAAGATATCCCCAGCAAGTTATTATCAACAACTCAGCAAAGTATCTCTCTTCCCACAGAGTATTGCTTCCCAACAAGATCGTTAGAGTACGTTCCTCCCCGCAGAGTTATTCCATTCGCCAAGTTTATTCCCCAACGGAGTTATCTTCTCCCAACCGGTATCCTTGCAATTATCATCCCCAGCGGAAGCAAAATCCATTCTTCAACATCAGCCCAGGAGTGACTTCCCGGCACCCGTCAAGGATTTACTTTCCTAGACGAAAAAATACATTAATAAACATCTTCATACATTATAGCATGCATATACGCATCATGAACATACAATCTCACGTATTCAGAGAGCATCTCGCATGTCATACCACATGACATCACATGCAACTAACGCTTGTCTTTTCAGGACAAAAGTACAAAATTGATTACCATCAATGGTCGCAACTAAAGGTCCGATTCCTGAATCTTGCCAGGGTGTATCTGTTGACGACCAATTACCAGATCCGATTCCTGTATCTTGCTAGGGTGTGTCTGAAGAGTTCGAGGGTCCGATGCCTGAATCTTGCCAGGGTGTATCCGTTGAAGACTAACATTACCAGATCTGATTCCTGTATCTTGCCAGGGTGTGTCTGAAGAGTTCGAGGATCCGATACCTGAATCTTGCCAGGGTGTATCCGTTGAAGACTAACATTACCAGATCCGATTCCTGTATCTCGCCAGGGTGTGTCTGAAGAGTTCGAGGATCCGATACCTGAATCTTGCCAGGGTGTATCCGTTGAAGACTAACATTACCAGATCCGATTCCTGTATCTTGCCAGGGTGCGTCTGAAGAGTTCGAGGATCCGATGCCTGAATCTTGCCAGGGTGTATCCGTTGAAGACTAACATTACCAGATCCGATTCCTGTATCTTGCCAGGGTGTGTCTGAAGAGTTCGAGGGTCCGATGCCTGAATCTTGCCAGGGTGTATCCGTTGAAGACTAACATTACCAGATCCGATTCCTGTATCTTGCCAGGGTGTGTCTGAAGAGTTCGAGGGTCCGATGCCTGAATCTTGCCAGGGTGTATCCGTTGAAGACTAACATTACCAGATCCGATTCCTGTATCTCGCCAGGGTGTGTCTGAAGAGTTCGAGGATCCGATACCTGAATCTTGCCAGGGTGTATCCGTTGAAGACTAACATTACCAGATCCGATTCCTGTATCTTGCCAGGGTGTGTCTGAAGAGTTCGAGGATCCGATACCTGAATCTTGCCAGGGTGTATCCGTTGAAGACTAACATTACCAGATCCGATTCCTGTATCTCGCCAGGGTGTGTCTGAAGAGTTCTAGGATCCGATGCCTGAATCTTGCCAGGGTGTATCCGTTGAAGACTAACATTACCAGATCCGATTCCTGTATCTTGCCAGGGTGTGTCTGAAGAGTTCGAGGATCCGATACCTGAATCTTGCCAGGGTGTATCCGTTGAAGACTAACATTACCAGATCCGATTCCTGTATCTCGCCAGGGTGTGTCTGAAGAGTTCGAGGATCCGATTCCTGAATCTTTCCAGGGTGTATCCGTTGAAGACTAACATTACCAGACTCGATTCCTGTATCTCGCTAGGGCACGTCTGAAGAGTTCGAAGATCCGATTCTTGTACGCAAGTTCTCGCTAAGGAACCTCTTACGCGATCAACATCCAGATGGCATCTATAAGCCCATCACCCTATTCATCAATCTCTAAATGGCATCTATAAGCCCATTCCCATCATCACATTGCTACTATGTGAGCGCAAATTTCTGGGCACTCTAGTGTTCAATCATCTTCTACCCTCAGATTACGAAAGGCACGTCAGCCAATCTGCATCCTCAGGTCTAAGAAGATTGAACAGGGGCAACTGTTGTACCCCAAAATTAGCCCTCCCATATTCTTCAAGAAATTGCCAAGTCATGCTTCAAAATTCCCTAAGGGGTTGCACAGTGTAAGAGCCTCCTTAACAGTCAAAATTAGGGTTTTTATTCTGATCAAGAAAATGAAGTTTCCAAAGGTCCAATCAAGTCCCACATGCCTACAAATATAGTCAATCATCATCATATCAAGTTTCAAGACCTTCAGCACAAAATTGCACAGTCAAAACCCTAATTGCACTACAGTCAACTGTAAGGGCAAAATGGTCATTTGACAGTAAAAAGTCCAAATTTTTGGTCAACATCTCATTTTGAAGCCACAGACATCATTTGATCAATGCTTGATCATGATTCTCAAAGCTTGGTTCAAAAATCATCAAAATGTAAAAGTTTCCTTATTTGGACAGTTGAAAAGGTCAACTGTAAATTGACCAGGGCATAACTCTCACATGGATTATCAGAAAAATTCCATCCAAAGCTCATTTTGAAGAGAAAGACATTTCCTACAACTCCTCTTCATACTTCAAGTCCAAGAAATGCTCTCACAAAAAGTTATCAATTTCAACATTATACGTCATTTTCAAAAGTCAACAAAAAGGGACTTTAAGTCAAAGGCCATAACTTGATATTGGTAAATCAAAATGACATGGAACCAAAGGAATTGGTTAGAGGACTCAAAGACCTTTCCAAAATGTCCAAGAACATGAGCAAAGCTTAAAAATTGAGCAAGTTATGCCTTGTAGAAGTTGGGAAATTTTTGGATATTTTGAAAAGTCAACATTGATTCAAATGACCTAAAATTGCTAATGGGCCTACTTTCCTTCCACAATTCATCATCCAAGGCATTTGCACGACCACTTGGCCCAAAGGGAAGTTTTTATTCATTTTTTATTTATTTATTTGGATTTTTATTATTAATAATTCATTTAAATTAAAATAAATACATGAAAAATGCTAAACCTAGTTTTTCAATCTTTTTGTGCATATTATATCCTCAAGATTTCGTGCCTAGCCATATATGGAAAGAATCAATTGGATTGGTCATGATTTGGTAGCAAAAGCATGTGAAAAAAGATTTGAAAATCATGGTGAAAAAAATCAAATATTGCATTCATTAATTCAAGGATTTGGATCAAATTTTTTGACCTAATTCACTCCATACATAAGCTGCAAGCAAGACCTAATGCAAAGAACCCCTAAGCTGCGCAGAAAACACCATTGGCAAACTTGAAAATTAGCAAAAAAACTCAAATCTGAAAACACTTTTGGAGGACGATTCAAGGCAAAAGGTCAATCTCATTAGCTTGCTAAGGCTTCATAGAAGGATTTTGCATCAAAAACCACAAGCTTTCGTGCCCAGAAACGTGAGAACAATCTCATCTGTACCGAAAAATTTTCATACTCGTGCATCTCAATTCATGCGTTTTTGTAAATTTTAACATGTGATTTATATTCCTTATGCAATTTTGATGCTAACCCAATAGTTTAATTTTGTTTTCATGCCATATATGAAGATTTGCCATTAACAATATTTAGGGTTTGTGAAGCTTGAAATTGGGCGTTTCGTGATATGGAAAAATTAGGATACGTGAATATCACCATTGAATCAAGCATACTCAGAAGAAGAGAAACCCACCCTCGCGCTCAATTTATGAGGCCTTATGGCCTATTCGCTATTTTCTAATATAGCATCTATAGCAACGTTTGAAAACCGTTGCTTATTGTTTTTGTATTTCAAAAAAAGAAAACACAACGAAGAAGACGATGTGGTGGCTAGCAACGATTGGCTCCTTTGAATTCAGCGCGCGCTTTTTCATATTTTTAGGCCACTGACCAATTTTTGTTTTTGTTATTTATGCATTATTATATGTTAAAAGCGCGTTGAGTGGAGCAGTGGTGAAGCACTTGGTTGGTAACGTTAATGACCTGGGTTCGAGCCCCAGGTCCTCACCCTTTCCATATGGTTTTTTTCAATTAATGTTCATATGTAGTTTCCATGCTGAAGACCACCATACGTCTCTCCATCAAGCCATCCACCTGTTCAATTTCATCAATCCAAAGGCGTAGATCTGAGGGACATGGTGCGCGTGAGTCAACGCTAGGGTATGTGATTGGAAAAGTCCACCAGGCCTGAAGCATTGGGCCAGATTGCTAAAGGCTTAACCTCCATATTAAGGGGCAGACCCCCTAGGTTTGCAATTCTTTCTACTTTCTTTATTTTTTTTTATTTTTTATTTTCTTTTAAATTATTGTTTTATTAATTAGTTTAATATTTTCATAAAATATAAAAAACACATAAAAATCAGAAAAGAGAAAAAAATAATGAATATTTTTATTTTAATATTTTTTGTAATTAAATTGCATATAATTAAATTTAGTTTTAAATTAGGTTAATCTTAACTTTTTAATAAAAATCTAAAAATTATAGAATTAGGGTTTATGATAATTTTTATTCCTTTTTATTTTTCTTTCATAAATAATTAAAATATTAAATATTTATTTTTTGTAATTAAAATTGCATGTAAATTAATTAGGGTTAATTTTAGGGTAAAACTTTAATCTTCTTTTTAATAAATTAAAATAACTAGAATTAGGGTTAGCATTTAATTAAATTAATTCTTTTTCATTAAAATCACAAAATACCAAAAAAATTGTTTTTTTCTTTTAATCAATTCCATCATTTAATTTAATTTTGCAAAAAGGGTCCAACGCCCTCGTTTAATTCTTATTAAATTCGCATGTTTATTTTATTTCTTTTAATATTTCTGTATCTCTCCCAAAGCCGTGTAATTAATTTCTCGCACTTTTAATTCTTTATTTTCTTTACTTTCTTTATTTTTCTGTCAAATCGGGTTCAAGAAATTTTGGCGATGTGGACCCGCGCCTTTTGTAATAGCTTAGAATTTTTACTTTTCTCGCATTTTTAAACTGTTAATCAAGGCATGAAAGAATGTATGGACAAAAATAAAAACAAAAGCGTAGATCACCAATGACATGACAAAAGACAAAAATAAATGAAAACGACACACAAATCGCACATACCACCCCTAGGGTACGCCTCACTGTTGCCTTGCCTCGAAAGGTGATCGTCGAGTAGAGGATGTCTTAGTAAGTCCTCATGATCCGGGAACCTGGCATGAGGGTAGCTTCTAAGGTGTCTTCCTATTGCTTTGGTGATCACCATGTCCCGAACCTCGAATTGACCCGAACACCTCCAACGGTGGTGCTACCTACCTCTCAATGGTGGGATGGCACTACTTTAAAGGACATTTACACAGACGAATTCCTTAGGGTAGGTAGACGACTCGTGGATACTTGCTCTAATTCAAAACAAAACAAATCAAAAATACTTTTCACACCAACACATTTTCAAAAAAGCTTTCGAAAGCATTTTTTCAAACACTCTTGAGGACTGATACAAGAGTCGAACTGGAATTTTCAAAGAAACTTTTTTAAAACCCACATTTGAAAAGCAAACAAACCATTTTTGAAAACACAAGTGAGCAAGTATCTAAGAGCCCATGGATAACCATGGATAGAAAGGGTGCTAACACCTTCCCTTTCTATAACCTACCTCCCGAACCGAGAGCAATCTCTATAAGGAATTTTTCTGTGCTTTTGTCCTTTCCATTTGGAGAAAATAAAAGACGGTGGCGACTCTTGCTTCCGCGACATTTCGCGAACCAGCGTTAAACAGTCAGTTCCAGATCCACCGATCACAGTTGTCCCCTGGCACTATGGGGCAGATGTGTATGTGAACGGAATTAAACAAGAGTTCAACACTGGCGCCGGTATCTGCGATATCACTGGTCCAGCCAAGGTTACCCGCAGTGGTAGGCTCTTCTCGCCTGACATTACACCACCAGCTGTTCGAAGACCCCTCCTTATAACACCTACAAGTGTACCTGTTCCTGTTTCTGATCAAGTTGTTTCCCCTGCTGCCGAGTCATCTAATGCTCGGGGCAAAGGGATTGAAGACGAGCCTGCCCGGATGGAGGCACCAATACCTATAAATGCTGAGGCCTCCCAACAAGAGATGGAGGAAATCCTAAAAATAATAAATAAGAGTGACTTTAACGTTGTCGAGCAGCTGGGGCATACGCCTTCCAAGATCTCCATGCTCTCCTTATTGCTGTGCTCCGAGGCCCATGCTAAGGCCTTAATCTCATTTCTCAAGACGGCCCATGTGCCACAGGAGACATCTGCAGTCCAGTTCACTGACTGCGTAGCAAATCTGACAGCGGACAATGGCTTGGGTTTCTCAGATGCTGACCTGACTGCGAAGGGAAGGGACCACAATGACGCCCTGCATGTCTCTATTGAATGCAGGGTGTTGTACCCCAAAATTTTCCCTCCCATATTCTCCAAGAAATTGCCAAGTCAAGCTGCAAAATTCCCCAAGGGTTGCACAGGGCAAAGGTCTCCTATACAGTCAAGATTAGGGTTTGTGTTCTGATCAAGAAAAGGAAGTTTTCAAAGGCCCAATCAAGTCTCATATGCCTACAAATATGGTCAAGCATCCTCATATCAAGTTCCAAGGCATTCAGCACAAAATTGCACAGTCAAAACCCTAATTGCACTACAGTCAACTGTAGGGGCAAAATGGTCATTTGACAGTCAAAAGTTCAAATTTTTGGTCAACATATCATTTTGAAGCCACAAACATCATTTGATCAATGCTTGATCATGATTCTCAAAATTTGGCTCAGAAATCATCAAGATGCCAAAAGTTTCCTTATTTGGACAGCTGAAAAAGTCAACTGAAATTGACCAGGGCATAACTTTCACATGGATTATCAGAAAAATTCCATCCAAAGCTCATTTTGAAGAGAAAGACATTTCATACAACCAATCTTCATACTTCAAGTCCAAGAAATTCTCTCAAAAAAAGTTATCAATTTCAACATTATAGGTCATTTTCAAAAGTCAACAAAAAGGGACTTTAAGTCAAAGGCCATAACTTGAGATTGGTAAATCGAAATGACATGGGACCAAAGGCATTGGTTAGAGGACTCAAAGACCTTTCCAAAATGTCCAAGAACATGAGAAAAGCTTAAAAATTGAGCAAGTTATGCCTTGTGGAAGTTGGGAAATTTTTGGATATTTTGAAAAGTCAACATTGATTCAAATGGTCTAAAATTGCTAATGGGCCCATTTTTCTTCCACAATTCATCATTCCAAGCATGTGCACGACCACTTGGCCCAAAGGGAAGTATTTTCTCATTTTTTATTTATTTATTTGAATTTTTATCATTTAAATATATGAAAAATATTTAACTCACCCTAACCAATCTTTTTATACATGTTTTATGCTCAATATTTCGTGCCTAGCCAAATAAGGAAAGAATTGGAGCAATTGGATATGATTTGAACCAAATACACATGAAAAAAGATATGAAAAAGATCTTAAGAAATCAAATATTCAAAACCATGATTACAAGAGATTTGATTAAATTTTTTTGACCTAATGCACTCACTACATATGCCTGATCATAACCCTAATGCAAATAGGGACGAAGCTGCGCAGAAGAACTAAGAACCAACTTGAAAAAATTCTCTAAAAACTCAAATCTGAAAAGCACTTTTTAGGTGGATTCAAGGCACGAAACTTGTTCCATTGGCTTGCCAAGGTTGTCCAGAAGCGATTACAATCACAAATATCCATTCAAACTCCAAGAATTGGTAACATGAACGCAAGCTGTATCAAGAAAATTTCATAATCGTATATCATATTCCATGCATTCTTTGTGAAATTTAATTGTGGATTTATATTCCTCATGATATTCTGATGCTAACCAACATAATTAATTGCGTTTTTGTGCTGTATACTCGATTTCACCATGTTTGATTTTTAGGGTTTACATAGCTTCGGATTGGGGCTTTCCACCCAAGGAAAAATTGAGACCTATGACTACCTTCATTCAACTCAGGGTGCTCAAACGATCACAAACCACCCATCGTGCTGAATTTATGTGCCAAGTGGACCTAATCGCTATTTTCTCAAAACATACCTAGGAGAACACTCAAAAACCGTTGCCTATGATATTCATGTTTCAGGAAAACAAAACTGTGCGAAGAAGATGATGTGTTGGCAAACAATGATAGGACAATTCAAAAATTCGCGCGTTGGGGGCCACTGACTTTCTTTCCTTTTATAATATTTATTAACCATTATATAATAAACGCATACGTAGTGGCTCAGTGGTGCACGTGGTGACTTGCAATGTGAATGACCTGGGTTCGATCCCAGGTCTTCACCCTTTCCATTTATTTTTTTTCAATTAACAATCATATGCAGGTTGATGGCGTTGTTCCATGGTATACCTCCAGATCCAAGCGTACACGCATCCAAGAGATTCAAATCAAAGGCGCAGGATTGAAGAACACAATAAACGTGAGTCAACGTTGCTACACGCTAGTGGGAAAGTCAAACGGACCTGAAGCTTGTTGGGCCAGAATTCTTGGATCTATACCTCCATATTGGGGCCTGAACCCCCCCTGGTTTGCAAATTCTATATATTTTCTTTATGTTTTATTTTCAATTATTGTTTTATTTGCTTTATTATTTTGATTTAATTAATTATTTTTTACAAAATATAAAAAATGCCTAAAAATCAGAAAAGATAAAAAACATGATAAATATTTTTATTTTAATATTTTCTTGTAAATAAATGCTTGGAAATTAATTAGTTTTAAATTAGGGTTTAGCTTTAATCCTTTTCATAATAAAAATATAAAAAAAACATAGAATTAGGTTTAATAAATTTTATTCCTTTTAATTTTTCTTTTTCACAATAATATTATTTATTTTATTTATTTTCATAATTAAAATTGTACATAAAAAAAATTAGGTTTAATTTAGGTTGAATTTTAATGTTTTCTTAATAAATTAAAATAAAGTAGAATTAGGGTTAGTAGTTAATTTTAATTAATTCTTTCTTTTTTCTATTAAATCTTAAAAACATAAAAATACCAAAAAACAAAAACAATTTCTTTTCTTAATTAATTAATTCATGTAATTTTAATTTTTTTGCAAAAGGGTCCAACGCCCTCGTTCGTAATTCTTATTTAATTCGCATATTTATTTTTATTCTTTATATTTATGTATCTCTCCCAAAGCCTTGTAATTACTTCTCGCACTTTTCAATTCTTTACTTTCTGTCAAATCGGGTCCTGGTTAATTTTGGCGATGTGGACCCGCGCCATTTGTAATAGCTTTAGATTTACTTTTCCCGCAAATATTTTAACTGTTAAACAAAGCATGAAAGACTGTATGGACATAAATAAAATCAAGCGTAGAACACCAATGACATGACAAGACAAATACAAATGAAAACAACACACAATTCGCACACACCACCCCTAGGGTACGCCTCACTGTTGCCTTGCCTCGAAAGGTGATCGTCGAGTAGAGGATGTCTTAGTAAGTCCTCATGATCCGGGAACCTGGCATGAGGGTAGCTTCTAAGGTGTCTTCCCATTGCTCTGGTGATCACCATGTCCCGAACCTCGAATTGACCCGAATACCTCCAACGGTGGTGCTACCTACCTCTCAATGGTGGGATGGCATTACTTTAAAGGACATTTACACAGACGAATTCCTTAGGGTAGGTAGACGACTCTAGATACTTGCTCTAATTTCAAAACAAATTCAAAAAATACTTTTCACACCAACACATTTTCAAAAGCTTTCAAAGCAATTTTTCAAACACTCTGATACAAGAGTCGAACTGGAATTTTCAAAGGAACTTTTTTAAAACCCACAGTTGAAAAGCAAACAAACCACTTTGAAAACACAAATGAGCAAGTATCTAAGAGCCCATGGATAACCATGGATAGAAAGGGTGCTAATACCTTCCCTTTCTATAATCTACCTCCCGAACCGAGAGCAATCTCTTTAAGGAATTTTTCTGTGCTTTTGTCCTTTCCATTTGGAGAAAATAAAAGACGGTGGCGACTCTTGCTTCCGCGACATTTCGCGAACCAGCTTTAAACAGTCAGTTCCAGATCCACCGATCACAGAACTGTCGACTCTGCTGGGGACCAAACTTAAAGTGAGGTGTACCTTAGGGCTAGTTCATAACTGTGTTTTCAATTGTATTGACTTGCTTGCTTTACTATTGTGGGTTGCATCGGAGTTACATAGATCCTAACCCGGATCTGGGGATACCCTGTTTAGGTAGCATAAGCTGTGAGGGACCTGTCCGGCGTAGACCGACACAGGTGAAGCAGTGGCTACGTTGGTGTGGCGCCTTGGTCTGTACCGATATCCCTTGTGTCGCAACGAGGAGAATATGGGTCTTCTAAGGAGTCATTAAGCACCAACAGACCTTAGAACCTTAAATGACCCAACTTGGCCATTAGAACAGTAGCAGTATGCTACGCCCATTGAGGCTAAACTCTCGTGATGGTTCTGGTCGCAAGAAAAGATTGCGATGCTGGAGTTATGACCGATTGAGGGTAGTCAATGATATTGGGATCCTCTAAGAACCCGGTTACTTTGATAGGACAGGTATGAACCAACAAACTGAAAGAGGGTAGTACCTAGACCTCATGCTGGCCTTAAACCCTAAGGACTTCCCTTGTATGACTTGTGTGCCTTCGTACTTGACTACTTGCATGCTTGTTATCTGACATATAAGCTACTTGCAGGTTTTGTTTATAGTCCTTAATGGGGACTCATAACAGGGTTTACTAAGTTTCTTGCAGGTTGTTTATAGTCCTTAATTGGGACTCATAACAAAGTATACTGAGTTTCTTGCAGGGTTTGTTTATAGTCCTTAATTGGGGCTCATAACAGGGTCACTTAAGTTATCCCATGCATAGCATGACATCATACCATTGCATACCATTGCATACATCCTAACCCATTTCAAGGATCTCAAGGGCTTGTGATGCAGGTCATGATGAATCAAACATCTAGCAAGGGGCAAAGAGGATTTATTTTCCTCTAGCCAAAGTTGTCGGGGGCTATGACCCACTGGATATGGTGAGCCTTTGACCCTTGAAGAAGGACTCTCAACAACATGAAGTTCCTTCAATCAAGTTACCGGTTCTCAACTCTAACAAGTTTCTCTGTTTACCCCGCGAGGTCCTTGAAATCATTGCATGCATATCATACATATCATTGCATAACAGGTACCCATTCTCTGCAGGTTACTTACCTTCTTCGCTGTTTATTTCAGCAGTCTCGTCATGAATCCTGAATCTTCAACCGAGCATACTATCAAGGCCCTCCAGGCTCAGAACGCCCAGTTCCAAGGGCTGATCATGAATTTGACCCAGGGGCAACAAGATCTGAAGGCTTTGCTCTTGAAGAAAGAAAAGAAGAAGAAGAGGACTGTTTTGTTCAGCCCTAGACGCAGATCTAGGAATACCCTGCAGGATCAAACTGAGAGGACAACTCCATCTGTGGGGAAAAGCAGTCATCAAGAGGAAAGGATTCCCAGTCCAGTGGTCTCTGACAACGAGACAGATTTCAACGACGAACAATACCCTCCTGCCGAAGACAAGTACAAACAGTTGGAAGATAGGCTGAATGCTATGGAGATCCAACAGGTACCTGGGCTGGATTTTGGAGATCTGGGTTTGTCAACGGGTGTGATTATTCCTCGAAAGTTCAAAGCACCATCCTTTACCAAGTATGACGGTGCGTCTTGTCCCAAGTTACATCTCAGGTCCTATGTTCGGAAGATTCAACCATATACGATGGACAAGAATTTGTGGATCCACTTCTTCCAGGAGAGTCTTTCAGGGACTCATCTCGAATGGTTCTATCAGCTAGATGGGACCAAGGTTCGTAACTGGGAGGAGTTGGCTACTGCTTTCTACAAGCAGTATCAATATAATGCCGACCTTGCTCCTACGCGTACCCAACTCCAGGGTATGTCGTTAGGATCAAGTGAAGGTTTTAAAGAATATGCGCAGAAATGGAGGGATCTTGCTGGAAGGGTACAACCACCTCTGACTGATCGGGAACTTGTCGATATGTTCTTGGGGACCCTGTCTGGTCCGTTCTACAACCACCTAATTGGGAATTCGTCTGCTGGATTCACAGATCTTATCTTGACTGGAGAGCGAATAGAAGCTGGCATCCGGTCTGGGAAAATTCAAGAGGCTGCACCTTCTGATAAAAAGCCTCATCATGGAAAGAAAGAATCCAATGCTGTGCACGGTAAAAAGAGCCGTCATGAGGTAGGGGCAATCCAGATCTCCAATCCCGGACCTGCTCAACAAGGACAGGGGCAGCAGCGAAAGGAGAAACGACAGTACACCAAAATCAACATGTCGCTGGATCAAGCACTGCAACAAATGTTGAAGGCAGGGCTGATCACCTTAAGGGCTCCTCTCCGGAATCCGAACACTTTTGCTCCCAACTATCATCCCAATGATAGGTACGCATATCATTCTGATAGCCCGGGGCATACTACGGACAACTGCTGGCCTCTCAAGAACAAGATTCAAGACATGATCGACGCCGGGGAGATTCAGTTTGAAGTGCCTGAGACTCCGAACATAATCACTGCTCCGTTGCTCAATCATTGAAGCCTTTTGTTTATTTGAATTTTTGAGTTGTATTTTTCTTTGCTTATACAAACAATTAATATCATAGCAAACTCTTTTATTCTATCAATGCATCGCATACGTCTGTTTTGGGAATTAATACAATTGTTTTTATTATGTTCAAATTTCTTTTCATATTTTTTCTGATGTCAACTCTGGATCTAAAATTCTAAGCCTCTTGAGGGAGGATGACGAAAACGATACCACGATCTTTACAGTATGCTTTTGAACAGACCCCGCTGATGAGGTACAGGCATTGTTTCAATCCCTAAACACTGGAGTTATAAGGATGATAATCCCTCGTCAACCCCTCTGAGCCAAAGAAGTAGGAGTTTTTCTTTTCAAAATTTAAAACCCTTAATCATAACCTGGGGCAGGGTAGTTTCTCAGTTGATCCAAGTGCATAACGAATGGCACCAAAGAGGTCCTTACAAAAAAGAAAGACAATGATGGTTCCGAATGATCAATAAAGAAAGGCAGTCATTATCTCAAAAAATAAAAAGCCCATTAAGTCAAAACCCATGAAGGAGACTTACAAAACTGGGGCATCCCGCTGACTGTAATTCCAAAAAAGGAAACAGTTCAGGCGAAAAAAGAAAGGGATAACAAAAATCAAGAAAGAGGTCTCACAAACCCTCAACCAAAGCAAAAAATGACTGCCTATTCAAAAGAAATCATCAACATCTGAACCATTATTGAAACATCAAAGCAAAGACTCAAGCAAGGTCTAACGCACGATCAACTGAGTTTAGGTTTGGAGAACATCACGAAGAGCGGGTGGGTACAAATAATTTGAGCCTTTATCCTTTGTTTCTTAAACCGTGAACCAGGCCACGTTATAACCCTCAAAAGTCCTAGCTGAAGCATGGGTTAGCTCGAAAAGCATACTGTCACGAAAGGTATCCTGACTCCTTAAGGCCTACGGTAAATACGGAGTTGACATCACGTTTTACAAACATTCACTTGTTTTATGAAAAAAGAATGCATTTTCAAAATCTTCGAGACAGACATAAGCTTTGCATTTTTAACATAACTTTGTTTGCATATGACTTTTTGTTTGAACAACATAGAAATTCGCATGACGAAAGTCTAATGAACAAGAGTATCTCCAATCAAGGGGCACGGCATGATCATGGTCTACCATCTGGGGCAGTTAAGTCAAGATCCAGAGAATCTCTCAAAAGGCCAAAAAGCCTGGGGCAAATCTCTGCCTGAGTCACTTGGGGCACTCCAGCAACGAATCTTGCACGATCAGACACCTTCTGGTAATATGGCAACACAAGCAGCCAGGGGCACCTACCTGCATTCTAAGAGCGTGGACATAGTCGAAAAGTACTACGCAAAATCAAAGACCCGCTAGGTTGACACACCTAGGCAAAAATAAGGGCTTCCCGGCGAACCAAAAGGGTTCGGGCAAAATGAAGGGATGAAATGAAAAAATCTGTACACCCGGCAAGTCGAAAACCTGAAAAGGCGGCTTGGGCAAAAATGGGTATCCCGGTGGACTGAAAACCCGAAAGGGCAGTCCAGGCAAAAATTAGGGATCAAAGCATACGACTATGTCCTGTCATCTTGTCACCCGCCTACCTGAAGAAGGTTTGACCCTCAACAATTATCAGCATCCCACAGGTGCCTCCCCCATAGAAACAGGGGCAATAATGGGTGGTCTAAGCAATCTGATTGCTCTGTCCTCCAAGGTATCAAGGTAGGTTCCGTTGAAGAACATAACCAATACAGTTCAATACTTCCCCAGGAGAGTCCAATCCAGCTTCCCCAGGAAAGTTGGGATCCATCTCCCCAAGCAGTAAGCTTATCCCCAGTAGATTCTGGAAACTTACCCTCGCAGAGCGCAAACGCGTCTCCCGGCTTTATTCAAAGAGTTACTTCCTTACCAGGATATAACTGGGTTATCCTCAGCCAAAAACCACGGAAAGAGCGTTCTCGACAAAGTCTTCTTATCCCCAGCGAAGTCTATTAACACTTCCAAATATTATCCCCAGCAAGTTATCTTCATCAAACTCAACAAATTTCCTCTCTCCCCACAGAGTATTGCTTCCCAGCAAGATCGCTAGAGTACTTGTTTCCCCGCCGAGTAATCTATTCGCCAAGACTATTCCCCAACGGAGTCATCTTCTCCTACTGGTATTCTTGCAACTATCATCCCCAGCGGAAGCAAAGAGCTATTCTTCAGTATCAGCCCAGGAGTTAACTTCCTGGCACCCGTCAAGAATTTATTTTCTTAGACAAAAAAAAAAATACATTCATGAACATTACATCTTCATACATTATAGCATGCATATGCACCATACTACACGAATCTCATCAATTTTGAGGACATCTTGAAATCATGCAGTTCATGCATCATGATCTTGCATACAACTGATGCTTTACCTTTTCAGGAAAGGTCAATACAAAGATAATTACAATCAACTATCGCAACTCTTTCTAGATATAGTTCAGATGTGAACCAGATATGGCGACGTTCTGATACTTCTTCCAGATTTCCTTCTAGATATAGTTCAGATGTGAACCAGATATGGCGACGTTCTGATACTTCTTCCAGATTTCCTTCTAGATATAGTTCAGATGTGAACCAGATATGGCGACGTTCTGATACTTCTTCCAGATTTCCTTCTAGATATAGTTTCAGATATGACCCAGATATGGCGACGTTCTGATACTGCTTCCAGGTTTCCTTCTAGATATAGTTTCAGATATGACCCAGATATGGCGACGTTCTGATACTTCTTCCAGATTTCCTTCTAGATATAGTTCAGATGTGAACCAGATATGGCGACGTTCTGATACTTCTTCCAGATTTCCTTCTAGATATAGTTCAGATGTGAACCAGATATGGCGACGTTCTGATACTTCTTCCAGATTTCCTTCTAGATATAGTTTCAGATATGACCCAGATATGGCGACGTTCTGATACTGCTTCCAGGTTTCCTTCTAGATATAGTTTCAGATATGACCCAGATATGGTGACATTCTGATACTGCTTCCAGATTTCCTTCTAGATATAGTTTCAGATATGACCCAGATATGGCGACGTTCTGATACTGCTTCCAGATTTCCTTCTAGATATAGTTTCAGATATGACCCAGAGATGGTGACGTTCTGATACTGCTTCCAGATTTCCTTCTAGATATAGTTTCAGATATGACCCAGATATGGTGACGTTCTGATACTGCTTCCAGATTTCCTTCTAGATATAGTTTCAGATATGACCCAGAGATGGTGATGTTCTGATACTGCTTCCAGATTTCCTTCCAGATATAGTTTCAGATGTAAACCAGAGATGGTGACGTTCTGATGCTGCTTCCAGAGTTCCTTCTAGATATAGTTTCAGATGTAAACCAGATATGGTGACGTTCTGATGCTGCTTCCAGAGTTCCTTCTAGATATAGTTTCAGATGTAAACCAGAGATGGTGACGTTCTGATACTGCTTCCAGATTTCCTTCCAGATATAGTTTCAGATGTAAACTAGAGATGGTGACGTTCTGATACTGCTTCCAGATTTCCTTCCAGATATAGTTTCAGATGTGAACCAGATATGGCGACGTTCTAACACTTATTCCAGTTGAAGACATTTCAAGACCTAGACCGGTTCAGTTAATCGACCCTAAGATTCTCTGTTGTTATCCCGTCCAAGGCCTTCTCTAGTCCAGCTAAATCGACTCCCAACAGATTTTTCTGATGAAGACTCAGTAGAAGTTATTTAGGTTCCTTTGGTTTTCTCTCCGACGGTGTGTGAGATGATAATTCCATTTTAGGTTCCTTTGGTTCCCTCTCCGACGGTGAGTGAGGTGATAATTCCTTTCAGATTATAATTCCCCAGGGTTCCCTCGCCGACGGTGAGTGAGGTGATAATTCCTTTCAGATTATAATTGCCTATGGTTCTCTTCCCGATACTGCGAAGATAGTAATTCCCATCAAGGTTTTCTCAACGAGCGTTGTTGAAGTTAAAGTCACTCAAGGTTCTCTTACCACTCATGCTAAGGTAATAACCATCCCTGGTTCATTCATCATCTTGTGAAGCTCCAGATCCAGCTCCTGTAACCAGTCAGGACACATCTGTACCAAGCATCTGAAAACCAACTCCCGCGACGTGTCAGGTACTCATTTTTTCTTTTGCAGGTATGCAGGTTCTCGCTAAGGAATCTCTTACGCGATCAACATCTAGATGGCATCTATAAGCCCATCATCCTATTCATCCATCTCCAAATGGCATCTATGAGCCCATTCCCACCACACTGCCACTATGTGAGCGCAAATTTCTGGGCACTCTAGTGTTCAATCATCTTCCACCTTCGGATTACGAAAGGCACGTCAGCCAATCTGCATCCTCAGGTCTAAGAAGATTGAACAGGGGCAACTGTTGTACCCCAAAATTTGTCCTCCCATATTCTCCAAGAAATTGCCAAGTCAAGCTGCAAAATTCCCCAAGGGTTGCACAGGGCAAAGGTCTCCTATACAGTCAAGATTAGGGTTTGTGTTCTGATCAAGAAAAGGAAGTTTTCAAAGGCCCAATCAAGTCTCATATGCCTACAAATATGGTCAAGCATCCTCATATCAAGTTTCAAGGCATTCAGCACAAAATTGCATAGTCAAAACCCTAATTGCACTACAGTCAACTGTAGGGGCAAAATGGTCATTTGACAGTCAAAAGTTCAAATTTTTGGTCAACATATCATTTTGAAGCCACAAACATCATTTGATCAATGCTTGATCATGATTCTCAAAATTTGGCTCAGAAATCATCAAGATGCCAAAAGTTTCCTTATTTGGACAGCTGAAAAAGTCAACTGAAATTGACCAGGGCATAACTTTCACATGGATTATCAGAAAAATTCCATCCAAAGCTCATTTTGAAGAGAAAGACATTTCCTACAACCCATCTTCATACTTCAAGTCCAATAAATGCTCTCACAAAAAGTTATCAATTTCAACATTATAGGTCATTTTCAAAAGTCAACAAAAAGGGACTTTAAGTCAAAGGCCATAAATTGATATTGGTAAATCAAAATGACTTGGGACCAAAGGCATTGGTTAGAGGACTCAAAGAACTTTCCAAAATGTCCAAGAACATGAGAAAAGCTTAAAAATTGAGCAAGTTATGCCTTGTGGAAGTTGGGAAATTTTTGGATATTTTGAAAAGTCAACATTGATTCAAATGGTCTAAAATTGCTAATGGGCCCATTTTTCTTCCACAATTCATCATTCCAAGCATGTGCACGACCACTTGGCCCAAAGGGAAGTATTTTCTCATTTTTTATTTATTTATTTGAATTTTTATCATTTAAATATATGAAAAATATTTAACTCACCCTAACCAATCTTTTTATACATGTTTTATGCTCAATATTTCGTGCCTAGCAAAATAAGGAAAGAATTGGAGCAATTGGATATGATTTGAACCAAATACACATGAAAAAAGATATGAAAAAGATCTTAAGAAATCAAATATTCAAAACCATGATTACAAGAGATTTGATTGAATTTTTTTGACCTAATGCACTCACTACATATGCCTGATCATAACCCTAATGCAAATAGGGACGAAGCTGCGCAGAAGAACTAAGAACCAACTTGAAAAAATTCTCTAAAAACTCAAATCTGAAAAGCACTTTTTAGGTGGATTCAAGGCACGAAACTTGTTCCATTGGCTTGCCAAGGTTGTCCAGAAGCGATTACAATCACAAATATCCATTCAAACTCCAAGAATTGGTAACATGAACGCAAGCTGTATCAAGAAAATTTCATAATCGTATATCATATTCCATGCATTCTTTGTGAAATTTAATTGTGGATTTATATTCCTCATGATATTCTGATGCTAACCAACATAATTAATTGCGTTTTTATGCTGTATACTCGATTTCACCATGTTGGATTTTTAGGGTTTACATAGCTTCGGATTGGGGCTTTCCACCCAAGGAAAAATTGAGACCTATGACTACCTTCATTCAACTCAGGGTGCTCAAACAATCACAAACCACCCATCGCGCTGAATTTATGTGCCAAGGGGACCTAATCGCTATTTTCTCAAAACATACCTAAGAGAACACTCAAAAACCGTTGCCTATGATATTCATGTTTCAGGAAAACAAAACTGTGCGAAGAAGATGATGTGTTGGCAAACAATGATAGGACAATTCAAAAATTCGCGCGTTGGGGGCCACTGACTTTCTTTCCTTTTATAATATTTATTAACCATTATATAATAAACGCATACGTAGTGGCTCAGTGGCGCACATGGTGACTTGCAATGTGAATGACCTGGGTTCGATCCCAGGTCTTCACCCTTTCCATTTATTTTTTTTCAATTAACAATTATATGCAGGTTGATGGCGTTGTTCCATGGTATACCTCCAGATCCAAGCGTACACGCGTCCAAGAGATTCAAATCAAAGGCGCAGGATTGAAGAACACAATAAACGTGAGTCAACGTTGCTACACGCTAGTGGGAAAGTCAAACGGACCTGAAGCTTGTTGGGCCAGAATTCTTGGATCTATACCTCCATATTGGGGCCTGAACCCCCCCTGGTTTGCAAATTCTATATATTTTCTTTATGTTTTATTTTCAATTATTGTTTTATTTGCTTTATTGTTTTGATTTAATTAATTATTTTTTACAAAATATAAAAAATGCCTAAAAATCAGAAAAGATAAAAAACATGATAAATATTTTTATTTTAATATTTTCTTGTAAATAAATGCTTGGAAATTAATTAGTTTTAAATTAGGGTTTAGCTTTAATCCTTTTCATAATAAAAATATAAAAAAAACATAGAATTAGGTTTAATAAATTTTATTCCTTTTAATTTTTCTTTTTCACAATAATATTATTTATTTTATTTATTTTCATAATTAAAATTGTACATAAAAAAAATTAGGTTTAATTTAGGTTGAATTTTAATGTTTTCTTAATAAATTAAAATAAAGTAGAATTAGGGTTAGTAGTTAATTTTAATTAATTCTTTCTTTTTTCTATTAAATCTTAAAAACATAAAAATACCAAAAAACAAAAACAATTTCTTTTCTTAATTAATTAATTCATGTAATTTTAATTTTTTTGCAAAAGGGTCCAACGCCCTCGTTCGTAATTCTTATTTAATTCGCATATTTATTTTTATTCTTTATATTTATGTATCTCTCCCAAAGCCTTGTAATTACTTCTCGCACTTTTCAATTCTTTACTTTCTGTCAAATCGGGTCCTGGTTAATTTTGGCGATGTGGACCCGCGCCATTTGTAATAGCTTTAGATTTACTTTTCCCGCAAATATTTTAACTGTTAAACAAAGCATGAAAGACTGTATGGACATAAATAAAATCAAGCGTAGAACACCAATGACATGACAAGACAAATACAAATGAAAACAACACACAATTCGCACACACCACCCCTAGGGTACGCCTCATTGTTGCCTTGCCTCGAAAGGTGATCGTCGAGTAGAGGATGTCTTAGTAAGTCCTCATGATCCGGGAACCTGGCATGAGGGTAGCTTCTAAGGTGTCTTCCCATTGCTCTGGTGATCACCATGTCCCGAACCTCGAATTGACCCGAATACCTCCAACGGTGGTGCTACCTACCTCTCAATGGTGGGATGGCATTACTTTAAAGGACATTTACACAGACGAATTCCTTAGGGTAGGTAGACGACTCTAGATACTTGCTCTAATTTCAAAACAAATTCAAAAAATACTTTTCACACCAACACATTTTCAAAAGCTTTCAAAGCAATTTTTCAAACGCTCTGATACAAGAGTCGAACTGGAATTTTCAAAGGAACTTTTTTAAAACCCACAGTTGAAAAGCAAACAAACCACTTTGAAAACACAAATGAGCAAGTATCTAAGAGCCCATGGATAACCATGGATAGAAAGGGTGCTAATACCTTCCCTTTCTATAATCTACCTCCCGAACCGAGAGCAATCTCTTTAAGGAATTTTTCTGTGCTTTTGTCCTTTCCATTTGGAGAAAATAAAAGACGGTGGCGACTCTTGCTTCCGCGACATTTCGCGAACCAGCTTTAAACAGTCAGTTCCAGATCCACCGATCACACAGGGGCACTACTCTGGCGCACGTATTGGTGGACACTGGTTCTTCCTTGAATGTGCTACCCAAGAAAGCCTTAGACCGTTTGGATTGTGAAGGCCTGGAGCTTAAACCTAGCAATATCATCGTCAGAGCCTTTGACGGTTCCAAGAGGATGGTTCATGGAGAGGTGGACATTCCTATTCGTGTGGGCTCTCAGGTGTTCGACTCTACTTTCTATGTGATGGATATCCGCCCATCGTATTCTTGTCTACTGGGTCGACCTTGGATCCACAAAGCTGGGGCAGTGACCTCTACCTTGCACCAGAAGCTAAAGTACCCTGTCAGAGGGAAGATTGTCACTGTGCAGGGAGAGGAGGAGTATATGGTGAGCCATTTGAATTCCTTCAGATACATTGAGATGGACGGGGAGTTTATTGAGACCCCCTTTCAGCATTTCGAGGAGGTACTTCCAATTTCAGCAACAGCAGAAACAGAGGTCGAAGAAGACGTTCCTTTGAAGATGGCTTCCCTGAAGGATGCCCGGGCTGTGGTTCAGAAAGGTGAATGTGCTAACTGGGGCAGGCTTCCCGACTTTACACAGAAAACTGACATGTTTGGGCTGGGTTTTACTGCAGAGGGACAGAAAGCTATGCGGAAGGCAAAGACCAGAAGACCTCCTGTGCTCATTACAAATCCAGGAGTGAATGCTATTGGGGAGGATAATGAAGTGGATGAAGCTGAGTTCAATAGCTGGATCTACCCGACGACTGAAGGCGGATTGACCAATTGGATTGTCAAAGACCATACTCCTGTTACTTTTGTTACGCAGTAATAAACTTCTTTGTTTTGTTATTTGTAATAAACAATAAATTGAACTTTATGGCCCGATGTCTTACCCGAGACACCGTGGCTTCATTTGTGAGGGCATATAAATTGTCATTTCATATATCATAAATAAAAATCTTGGACGTTTTCTTGCATTTCAAATCTTATGCTCCTTTTCTTTCTTTCCTTCCCTTATATATTTCAAAACAGCTGTATTTACACACACTCACTCATACAGGTTTCAATCCACTCTGGATCTCACTGGTAACAACTCTGCTACTGCCAGTTATGACTTCGAAAATCTGATCAACTTAGCCGAAGACGAAGGTGAAGATGATTGTGAAGTGCCTGGCGAGCTTGCAAGACTGTTACTTCAGGAAGAGAGGGCAATTCAACCACATGAAGAGCCAGTGGAAACAATAAACTTGGGTACTGAAGCAGACAGGAAAGAGGTAAAGATTGGTGCCAACCTAGAGCTCAGCGTGAAGCAACGGTTGACTAAGATGCTACATGATTATATGGAGATCTTTGCCTGGTCCTACGAAGACATGCCCGGGTTGGATACCGATATTGTGGTCCATCACTTGCCAACTAAGGAAGACTGCCCTCCGGTTAAGCAAAAGGTCCGCCGTATGCGTCCAGAGATGTCTGAGAAGATTAAAGCCGAGGTTATGAAACAGTTTGATGTTGGGTTCCTTGCAGTGACTTCTTACCCTCAGTGGGTTGCTAATGTGGTGCCGGTACCAAAGAAGGATGGAAAAGTCAGAATGTGTGTTGACTACAGGGATCTGAACAGGGCCAGCCCCAAAGATGACTTCCCTTTACCTCACATTGATGTCCTTGTTGATAATACGGCTCAGTATAAGGTGTTCTCTTTCATGGATGGTTTCTCGGGTTACAATCAGATCAAGATGGCTCCTGAAGACATGGAGAAAACTACATTTGTTACTCAGTGGGGCACCTTCTTCTACAAGGTCATGCCTTTTGGACTGAAGAACGCTGGGGCAACCTACCAACGTGCCATGGTTGCTTTATTTCATGACATGATCCATCATGAGATAGAAGTGTATGTTGACGACATGATCGCAAGGTCCCAGACTGAAGAAGAGCACCTAGATCATCTGCAGAAGTTGTTTGACCGGTTGAAACTATACAAACTGAGGCTGAACCCGAACAAGTGCACCTTCGGGGTAAGATCTGGAAAGTTGCTAGGCTTTGTTGTAAGCGATAAGGGTATTGAAGTGGACCCTGCCAAGGTTAAAGCTATTCAAGAGATGCCAGTTCCTAAGACGGAGAAGGAAGTCAGAGGCTTTTTAGGACGCCTGAATTACATTGCTCGGTTCATCTCACACCTAACTGCTACTTGTGAACCAATCTTCAAGCTGCTGAAGAAAGATCAGGTAGTACGTTGGAATGATGGATGTCAGGCTGCTTTTGACAAAATCAAGGAGTATCTCCAAGAACCACCCATCCTTATGCCACCGGTTGAAGGGAGACCTATGATACTATACCTGACAGTGCTTGACAACTCAATGGGGTGTGTGCTGGGGCAGCATGACGAGTCTGGCCGAAAAGAGCACGCCATTTATTACCTTAGCAAAAAGTTTACCGACTGTGAGACCCGATACTCACTGCTTGAGAAAACTTGCTGCGCTTTGGTATGGGCTGCTCGCCGGCTGAGACAGTATATGCTGACTCACACTACTTTGTTGATCTCAAAGATGGATCCTATAAAGTACATATTCGAAAAGCCTGCTCTGTCTGGGAGAATAGCAAGATGGCAAATGATCTTGACGGAATATGACATTCAATACACATCTCAGAAAGCCATCAAGGGAAGTGTATTGGCAGACCACTTGGCACATCAGGCAGTAGACGACTATCAGTCAATGAACTTCGAGTTTCCAGACGAGAGCATCATGATTGTGACGGATTGTGAAGTACCTGGACCGGATGAAGGACCTGAGGAAGGATCCCGATGGTCTATGCACTTTGACGGAGCCTCCAACGCTTTGGGTAACGGTATCGGCGCTATAATCATATCACCTCAAGGCACTCATACTCCACTCATTGCCCGGCTATGTTTTAACTGTACCAACAACATGGCAGAGTATGAGGCGTGCATCATGGGTCTTCAAGCTGCGATCGACTTAAGGATCAAGTTTCTGAGTGTCTTCGGAGATTCCGCTCTTGTGATCAATCAGATCAAAGGAGAGTGGGATACGAAACATCTGAATCTTATTCCTTATAGGGAATGTGTGCTGACCTTGATCCCCCACTTCACAGAGATAACCTTTGAACACTTTCCGAGAGAAGAGAATCAGTTGGCGGATGCGTTAGCTACAATGTCTTCTATGTTCAAGGTCAAATGGGATAATGAGGCTCCCCGGATCATCATCTGGAAACTGGACGAACCGGCATACTGTTGTGATCTCGAGACTGAGTTGGTAACCGAGAAGCCTTGGTACCATGAAGTGAAGAGATATCTGGAAGCTCAGGAATACCCTGAAGGTGCATCTGTCAACGATAAAAAGTTTCTGAGAAGGTTCGCAGCAAATTTCTTCCTAAGCAACGGCATCCTGTACAAACGAAACCATGATTCGACCTTACTGCGTTGTGTGGATAAAATTGAAGCAGAAAGGATCATGGAAGAGCTACATGAAGGGACATTCGGGACACATTCCAGTGGGCACACAATGGCAAAGAAGATCCTTCGGGCAGGGTATTTCTGGTCCACAATGGAAGCTGACTGCTACCAACATTCCCGGACATGTCATAAATGCCAGATTTATGCAGACAAAGTGCATGTTCCTCCAGTTCCTTTGAATGTTCTGACTGCGCCTTGGCCGTTTGCAATGTGGGGCATAGACATGATCAGTGAGATTAAACCTACAGCATCTAACGGGCATCGCTTCATCCTGGTAGCGATCGATTACTTTACGAAGTGGGTTGAGGCAGCATCCTATGCTACGGTAACCAAGACGGTTGTGGCACGGTTCATTCGGCATAACCTGATCTGTCGATACGGTGTCCCAGAAAGAATTATTACAGACAACAGTACCAATCTGAATAACAAGATGATCACTGAGCTCTGCGAGCAGTTCAAAATACAGCACCACAACTCTTCTCCTTACAGACCGAAGATGAATGGGGCTGTAGAAGCAGCAAATAAGAACATTAAGAAAATCGTGCAGAAGATGACAATGACTTATAAAGATTGGCACGAGATGTTACCGTTCGCTCTACATGGGTACCGTACCTCAGCTAGGACGTCAACCGGGGCAACCCCTTTCTCCTTGGTTTATGGCATGGAGGCAGTCTTACCGATCGAAGTGCAAATACCCTCTCTCCGGATAATGAAGGATGCAGATCTGAACGAAGATGATTGGATCCAGACACGACTTGATCAGTTAAACCTTATTGACGAAAAGAGACTTGCTGCTATTTGTCATGGTCATACGTATCAGAAACGGATGATCAGGGCATTTAACAAAAAGGTCAGACCACAAGAATATCAAGTTGGGGATCTGGTAATCAAACGAATCATCCTTCCTCAGAGTGACCCAAGGGGCAAATGGACCCCTACGTACGAAGGGCCATTCGTGGTTAAGCATGTGTTCTCAGGAGGAGCCATGATTTTAACCAACATGGATGGTGAAGACCTTCCTCACCCCGCCAATGCAGACATAGTAAAAAGATACTATGCATGAAAAAAGACCCGCTAGGCTGACATGCCTAGGCAAAAATTAGGGCTTCCCGGCGAACCAAAAGGGTTCGGGCAAAATGAAGGGATGAAATGGAAAAAATCTGTACACCCAGCAAGTCGAAAACCTGCAAAGGCGGCTTGGGCAAAAATGGGTATCCCGGTGGACTGAAAACCCGAAAGGGCGGTCCAGGAAAAAGTTAGGGATAAAGCGTAATACTATGTCTCATTGATCACTTTGCATCCAGAATCCGGTATCTACATCAAGTTCAAACGACATCAATCAGTCAGCTTCGCTTTCAACTAAGGTCATCAAGTGATGAGACGCTCGGAGTTATAAGGGCAATAGCAGAGTTGAAACCCAGTGGATCATTCATTTCACACAGCTGTTTTATTTTCTCTTGTACAAAATTTGTATAAAACTCTTTTGTTCGGCGGCGTTCTCTTACTAGGACGTCAGCCTCTTGTATACAAAACGCCTATTTACAGGCCAATTCGAAATCAATACAAATATATCTTTCAGTTAAAATTGCCCATTGTTTTTCCTTTTTTTGTTTTGCGAAGAACGTCCAAGGTTCAATTTGTGATATATGCATTGACAATAATTTGCTAACTCATAAATATTTGCATATGAAACAAAGGATTAATTACAGGTAACATTAGAAATAGGGGCAATAAAGAGTTGTCTAAGCAATCTGATTGTTCTGTCCTCCAAGGTACCAAGGTAGGTTCAGCTAAAGAACATAACCAGTATATCATAATTCCCCAAGAGAGTGAGTCAGCAATAGGTACACTCTCCTCGAGCCAAGCTACTATCAAACTTGAGGAAAATTGGGTACCCTCCAGCAGGTCTCAACATTCCTCAGCAGCACATATATTCTTAACGAGCATCCCCGACAGTCTTGGTCTAAAGATTGTTCCCCGGCGGTATATCGAACATTCAACGGAGTCACTTCCCCGATACAGCTCAAAACTTCCCCAGGAGAGTCCAATCTAGTTCCCCAGGAAAGTTGGAATTCATCTCCCCAAGCAGTAAGCTTATCCCCAGTAGATTCTGGAAGCTTATCCCCGCAGAGCACGAACGCGTCCCCCGGATTTATCCAAAGAGTTATTTCCTTACCAGGATATAACTGGGTTATCCTCAGCCAAAAGCCACGGAAAGATCGTCCTCGACAAAGTCTTCTTATCCCCAGCGAAGTCTATCAACACTTCCAACACAACAAGGGTATCCCCAACAAGCCATTATCAACAACTCAACGAAGTACCTCTCTCCCCACAAAGTATTGCTTCCCAGCAAAATCGTTAGAGTACTTTTCTCCCCGCAGAGTAATCTATTCGCCAAGTATATTCCCCAACAGAGTCATCTTCTCCTACCGGTATTCTTGCAACTATTATCCCCAGCGGAAGCAAAAATCTATTCTTCAAAATCAGCCCAGGAGTGACTTCCCGGCACACGTCAAGGATTTACTTTCCTAGACGACAAACATATATTCATAAACATCACATACATCATCATAGCATGCATATATGCATCATATCTTACAAATCTCATTTATGTTGAGAACATCATTGCTTGATCCACATCATGCATGGCATATGACTGACCTTTACTTTTCAGGAAGAATTCAGTTAAGTTCTCAGCTATATTCAAGACCTAGACCGGTTCAGTTAAATCGACCCTGAGATTTCTCTGTTTCTTATCCAGTCTGAGGCCTTCTCTGGTTCAGTCAGATCGACCCTAAGATCTCCCTGTTTCTTATCCAGTTGAAGACATTTCAAGACCTAGACCGGTTCAGTTGATCGACCCTAAGATTTTCTGTTTCTTACCCAATCCAAGGCCTTCTCTAGTCCAGCTAAATCGACCCCTAACAGATTTTCCTGATAAAAGACTCAGTAGAAGATATCCAAGATTCTCTCAATGATTACTGTTGAGGTTGTAGTCGCCTGTGGTTCTCTCCCCGATACTGCGGAGGTAGTAATCATCCCCAGATTCGCTCAGCGTTATTGTTGAAGTCGAAATCGCCCCAAGATTCTCTCAATGATTGCTGTTGAGGTTGTAGTCGCCTATGGTTCTCTCCCCGATACTGCGGAGGTAGTAACCATCCCCAGATTCGCTCAGCGTTACTGTTGAAGTCGAAGTCGTCCAAGATTCTCTCAATGATTACTGTTGAGGTTGAAGTCGCCCAAGATTCTCTCAATGTTTGTTGTTGAGGTTGACGTCGCCCAAGATTCTCTCAATGATTGCTGTTGAGGTTGAAGTCGCCCAAGATTCTCTCAATGATTGCTGTTGAGGTTGAAGTCGCCCAAGATTCTCTCAATGATTGCTGTTGAGGTTGAAGTCGCCCAAGATTCTCTCAATGATTGCTGTTGAGGTTGAAGTCGCCCAAGATTCTCTCAGCGTTACTGTTGAGGTTGAAGTCGTCCAAGATTCTCTCAATGATACTGTTGAGGTTGTAGTCGCCTATGGTTCTCTCCCCGATACTGCGGAGGTAGTAATCGTCCCCAGATTCTCTCAGCGCTACTGTTGAGGTTGAAGTCGTTCAAGATTCTCTCAGCGTTCCTGTTGAGGTAGTAGTCATCCAAGGTTCTCTCACCGTTCCTGTTGAGGTAGTAACCATCCATGGTTCATTCATCACCGTTTGAAGCTCCAGATTCAGCTCTTGTAACCAGTCAGGACACATCTATACGAAGAGTTTGAAGACCAGCTCCTGTAACAGGCCAGGTACTCATTTTTCTTTTTTGCAGGTACGCAAGTTCTCGCTAAGGAATCTCTTACGCGATCAACATCCAGATGGCATCTATAAGCCCATCCACTTATCCATCACCTCTTAGCATGGAATCTATAAGCCCATCATCCTATCCATCAATCTCCAAATGGCATCTATAAGCCCATTCCGCCATCACACTGCTACTATGTGAGCGCAAATTTCTGGGCACTCTAGTGTTCAATCATCTTCCACCTTCGGATTACGAAAGGCACGTCAGCCAATCTGCATCCTCAGGTTTAAGAAGATTGAACAGGGGCAACTGTTGTACCCCAAAATTTGCCCTCCCATATTCTTCAAAATTTGCCAAGTCAAAGCTTCAAAATCTCCCCAAGGGTTGCACAGTTCAAGGGGCTCCTAACAGTCAAAAACTAGGGTTTTGGTTCTGACAAAGAAAATGAAGTTTCCAAGGTTCCAATCAAGTCCCACATGCCTACAAATATGGTCAAGCATCCTCATACCAAGTTTCAAGACTCACATCACAAAATTGCACAGTCAAAAAACCTAATTGCTCAACAGTCAACTGTAGGGGCAAAATGGTCATTTGACAGTCAAAAGTTCAAATTTTTGGTCAACATCTCATTTTGAAGCCACAAACATCATTTGATCAAGGCTTGATCATGATTCTCAAAGCTTGGCTCAAAAAGTCTCAAGATGCAAAAGTTTCCATATTTGGACAGTTGAAAAAGTCAATTGTAACTTGACCAAGGCATAACTTCCACATGGATTATCAGAAAAATTCCATCCAAAGCTCATTTTGAAGAGAAATAAATTTCCTACAACTCCTCTTCATACTTCAAATCCAAGAAATGCTCTCACAAAAAGTTATCAATTTCAACATTATAGGTCATTTTCAAAAGTCAACAAAAAGGGACTTTAAGTCAAAGGCCATAACTTGAGATTGGTAAATCAAAATGACATGGGACCAAAGACATTGGTTATAGGACTCAAAGAACTTTCCAAAATGTCCAAGAACATGAGCAAAACTTAAAAATTGAGCAAGATATGCCTTGTGGAAGTTGGGAAATTTTTGGATATTTTGAAAAGTCAACATTGCTTCAAATGTCTTAAAAATGCTAATGGGCCTCTTTTTCTTCCACAATTAATCATCCAAGGCATGTGCACGACCATTTGGCCCAAAGGGAAGTTTTTTTATCATTTTTATTTATTTATTTGGATTTTTAATTATTAATAATTCATTTAATTAAAATAAATAGGTAAAAAATACTAAACCTAATGTTTTAAATCTTTTTGTGCATGGAATAGGCTTAAGATTTCGTGCACAATCAGATATAGAAAGAATCATGGCAATTGGATATGATTGGCATCAAAAGCATGTGAAAAAGATTGGAAACATTATGCATGAAAATCAAATCTTCCATACATCAATGCATTGATTCTTTGGACCAAATTTCCAACCCTAATCGTTCACATATACATACTGATGCTAACCCTATTCAAAAGGACCACAAAGCTGCGCCATACACCAAGAACCAAAGTTGAGTTTTTTGTCAAAAATTTGAAAACTGAAAGTGGTCTTAGAGGACGATTCAGAGGCCAATATCAATCCCAATAGCTTGCAAAAGTGTTACTGAAGCTAACTGAATAGTTTTCCATATCCCTAACATCAAGAATTGGTAATTCAAAGTCAAACTGTATCACTCTTTTTGCATAATCGTGCTTTGTTATTTAGGCCATATCCATGCATTTTTGTTCTTGATTTGTGTTAATTGGATGATTCTGAAACTAACCATGTGATTGAATTGAGTTTTTATGCATTGTATGAAGAATTGCCATGGACGATTATTAGGGTTTTTCAAGTTCTAATTTGGGTGTTTCCAAATACTGTAAAATTAGAGAATCTCAGTGCCATGTTTGGATTCAAGAAGCTTGGACGATCTGAATAGAACCCTCGCGCCTAATTTATATTCCAAGACGGCCTATTCGCTATTATTGGATATTGCATGTTTTGGGGGGGTTTAAAACCCCCTCTAACCCTTTTATATTTTTAGGAAAAACGCATTAAGGAAGAAGATGATGAAGTGTAAGGCGTTGGTTGGTCCATTTGAAATTTCGCGCGGAAACAGGCACTAACTTTTGTTTTATTTTATAATGTTTATTGTTTATATAATATACAAAGAGACAAAGCAGCGTGGTTGGCAAGCATATGCGTTGGTAATCTCCAGGACCTGGGTTCGAGCCCCAGGTCCCCCTCCCTTTCAATAACATTTTTCTAACAATGCTTCTATGTAATTTCCAAGCAAGCGTCCTTCATACATCCACAATATCAAGCCATCCACGTGCCTACTGAGATGAATCAAAGGGCCATAATTTGAAGAATACCATGGACTCTAGTCAAACGTGCCACATGCTTCCTGAAAAGGTCAACCAGGCCAAAGGCTATTGGGCCTGAATTGCTTATCTACACCTCCCAATTTGGGGACAGACCCCCCTAGGTTTGCAATTTCTTTTATATATTTTCCATTTTTTATTTGATTCAACTATTTCTTTTTTAATTAATTTCTTTAATTCAGTTTATTTTCATAAAAACATAAAAACAATATAAAAATCAGAAAAAGACAAAAATAAGTATTTTTATTTAATTAATATATGTTTTGTAAATAAAATTTCACCAATTAATTAGTTTTTATTCTAGGGTTAATTTTAAAATCTTTTCTTAATAAACCTAAAATTGGTAGAATTAGGGTTTCAAGCATTTTTTATCTTTTTTCCTTTTTCACCATATTAATTGTTAATAATTAAATATTATTTATTTTTATAAATCAAATTGCATGTAAATAATTAAATTAATTTTAGGCTTAATTTTAATATGTTTTTCTTAATAAATAAAAAAATTAGAATTAGGGTTAATTTCTCAATCTCATTTAATTCTCTTATTAAAAAAAACATAAATACAAAAAACTAAAAAATAATTTCTTTTTCCTTAATTGAATTAATTTGCAAATAATAATTTAATTTCATTAAAAAGGGTCCAATGCCCTCGCTTTCAATGTTAATTCAATTCGCGCATTTTATTTTATTTCTTGTAAATATTAGTGTAACTCTCCCGAAGCCGTGTAAATTAAATTTCTCGCACTTTACTTTATTTCTTTATTTATTTTCTGTCAAATCGGGTCCTGGATTAAATTTTGGCGATGTGGACCCGCGCCTTTGTAATAGTCTAGAACTTTTAATTTCTCGCAATTTTTAACTGCTAATAAAATGCATGCAAGAATGAATGTTAAAATAAAAATAAACGCATAGATCACTTTGACATGAACAAGACAAAAATAAATGAATCTGACACACAAATCACACATCACCCCTAGGGTACGCCTCACTGTTGCCTTGCCTCGGAAGGTGATCGTCGAGTAGAGGATGTCTTAGTAAGTCCTCATGATCCGGGAACCTGGCATGAGGGTAGCTTCTAAGGTATCTTCCTATTGCTCCGGTGATCACCATGTCCCGAACCTCGAATTGACCCGAACACCTCCAACGGTGGTGCTACCTACCTCTCAATGGTGGGATGGCACTACTTTAAGGACATTTACACAGACGAATTCCTTAGGGTAGGTAGACGACTCTAAGATACTTGCTCTAATTTCAAAACAAATCAAAAATACTTTTCACACCGACACCTTTTCAAAAAAGCTTTCGAAAGCAATTTTTCAAACACTCTTGAGGACCGATACAAGAGTCGAACTGAAATTTTCAAAGAAAACTTTTTTAAAACCCACAGTTGAAAAGCAAACAAACCAATTTTGAAAACACAAATGAGCAAGTATCTAAGAGCCCATGGATAACCATGGATAGAAAGGGTGCTAACACCTTCCCTTTCTATAACCTACCTCCCGAACCGAGAGCAATCTCTTTAAGGAATTTTTCTGTGCTTTTGTCCTTTCCCTTTGGAGAAAATAAAAGACGGTGGCGACTCTTGCTTCCGCGACATTTCGTGAACCAGCGTTAAACAGTCAGTTCCAGATCCACCGATCACAGAGGGCTTCAAAGAATATGCCCAAAAATGGAGAGACCTGGCAGGCAGAGTGCAGCCACCCTTAGCTGACAGGGAGTTGATTGACATCTTTATGGGAACTTTAACAGGACCTTTCTTCAATCACCTAATCGGAAGCTCCTCGGCCGGGTTCACCGAGCTAATACTGACAGGCGAAAGAGTAGAGGTTGGCATTAAGAATGGAAAAATTTAAAGGGATTCATCTTCAAGTGTAGGGAAGCAGCCTCTCAATGGGAAGAAAGAGTCTGATGTTGTGTACGGTCAAAAAGGTCGTAACCAGACTAGCCATGACCAACACGTGGGGGAAATCCTGATCTCTAATCCTGCACCGGTGCAACAACATCAACAAGGGAATCAGCGTAAGGAGGTCGCGCCTAAAAGACAATTCACCAAGATCAATATGCCACTGGCTCAAGAGTTACAACACACGTTGAAAGCAGAGTTGATTACATTAAAGGCTCCTCTCTGTAATCACAATACTTCTTCTCCTACTTATCATCCCAATGAAAGATGTGCATACCATTCTGATAGTCCTAGACACGACACGAATAGTTGTTGGGCTCTGAAGAATAAGATTCAAGACATGATTGACGCCAAGGAGATTGAATTGGACCCTCCTGAAACTCTCAACATGGCCACTGCTCCCATTCCAAATCATTGAGCGTCTAGTTCATTTTGAATTTTCAATTGTAATTTCTTTGTTTTGTTTAAACACTTATTTGTATGTCAGTCTTTGGTTACTTTCATTAATGCATTACATATGTTTGTCTTGAATTAATCTATTTGTCTTCCCTATATTTAAACTGTGTTTTTTTCCATGTTTTTTGTGATATTCAACTCTCGTTAAAAGTTGCAAGCCTTTAGAGGGAGAATGATGAAAACAATTCCATAATCTCATACAATATACTTTTAGACAGATCTTGCTGGCGATGTATATGCGTTCCTTCAATCCCTAAACACTGGAGTTATAAGGAAGATAATCCCTAGTCAACCCCTTTGAGTCAAAGAAGTAGGAGTTTTCTTTTTTTTTACACAAATTGAAACCTTTAATCAAAACCTAGGGCAGGGTAGTCTCTCAGTTAATTTAAATGCGCGTTTAGTCGCAAGCTTTCGCTTCGTACACAATGAATGACATCAAGAACATCCTTTTGAATCAAAAGACGGTGATGGTTCCCTATCAAATAGGCAGTCATTATCTCTCAAAAGAAAAGCCCACTAAGTCAAAACCTACGAAGGAGACTTAAGAAATCTGGGGGCATCCCGCTGGCCGCAATCTAAAATGAGTGATAGCAGCAACAAGAGTTTTCTGAAAGAGGATCTCTTGAGTATCCATCAGGCGTTGGATGCCTGATTTCAACAGTGGGCAGTCGGATTGCAAGGTTGAACATAAGTAACAATCTTTTTCACATCCCGAGAAAATCCCGGCTTTCAACATATTCATTTTAATCATTGGCAACGGAGTCATTAATTCATCAACAGCGGTAACATGAAGATTTTCCACAATTGCATGGACATTGTGACCATGTTTTGGCATAGGAGCGGATATCACATTATGTTTTTCGGGGGCATCAAACTCTACCTCCTTGGCATCTATCAAATCTTGGATCTTGTTTTTAAGAGCCCAACAGTTGTTGGTATCATGCCCTACACTGTCCGAGTGGTATGCATATTTTGCATTTGAATGATAATAGGGAGAAGAGGTATTTGAGTTTTTTGGCGCTTCTTTCAAATTGGTAAGGTTCAGCTTTAACAGGTGAGGGAGGACTTGAGCCGGTGTCATATTGATTCGGGTGAATTATCGTTGTGGCCTTTCTACCCTTTGCTGATTAGCTCTTGGTTGATTGCTCCGAGGCTGATCGATTGAGGAGTTCTGGATCATCACAAACCCCACCGTTGGTTGGCGCTCTATTCTCCCTTGATTTCTCTGGGTATGAATAGCAGAAACGTCCTTCTTGGCTGGGAAGGTCTTCTTGATAGCAGTAGAATCAGAGGCATCCTTCTGAATCTTACCACTCTTAATGCCAGCTTCGACCCTTTCACCGGTCAGAATTAATTTGGTGAACCCTGCAGATGAGCTCCCGATCAAGTGATTCAAGAATGGACCTAACAGGGTCCCCAAAAACATATCAACCAGCTCTCTATTCGACAATAGGGGTTGCACCCTTCCAGCCAAATCCCGCCACTTCTAGGCATACTCCTTAAATCCCTCATTATAGGCCATACCCATACTCTACAGTTGAGTACGAGTGGGTGCTAAATCTGTGTTATATTGGTATTGTCGGTAGAAAGCAGCAGCCAAATCTTCCCAGTTATGGACATCAGATCTCTCAAGTTGATAGAACCAGTCCAACTGCGTACCCGACAAACTATCTTGAAAAAAGTGGACCCATAGATCCTTATCAGAAGAGTGAGGTTGGATCTTTCTGACGTAGGATCTCAGATGCACCTTCGGACAGGACAGACCGTCATATTTAGCAAATGTAGGCACTTTGAACTTGGGAGGAATGACGATCCCAGCAACCAACCCTAGTTCTTCGAAATCTAGCCCAGGTACCCTTTGCAACTCCATGGCTGCCAACCGATCCTCGAGATTCTTATACTTATCATCCGCCGGAGGGAATTGCTGTTCGGAGTAATCTTCATCCTCTTCCTCTTCTTCTTTAGCTTCAGATTTAGAGGGCATTGCAACTCCCTTTCCTTTACCAACCCCTTCGTTAGACATCGAGGGGAACTCCAGAACTCTCCTAGCCTGATGCTCAAATCTTCTTCCCATAGTGGCCACACCAATTCTTTTCTTTTTCTTCCTTTTTGGTTCCTTCTCTTTCTCTAACAGTGCTTTAAGATCCTCTTGACCCTTTGCTAAGGTCATGAGGAGTTGTTGGAATTGCGAATTTTGTGCTTGCAGATCTTTAACCGTCTGCTCTATATCCATCTTGCTGAAATAAACAGTAGAAAGATAAGGAAACCTGGTGTGAATACCTGTTTATGCATATGATGAATGATATGTTATTCATGTAATGCATTCAAGGATTCAGAAATTCAAAGTTGTTGCAAACAAAAAGAACACACGTCATATTAATAAGAAGAAATTTGTTAGTACATAAATTCCCCATGGGAAAAATATTACAAAATTCTTAATGTAAAAAGACGTTGCGCATCCTCTTTGGCGCGATGTAAGTGTTGAGAGTCTCCTCTTCATGAAGTCGGCAGGTAAGCTCCAAAACCTTCTTCTCACTGGCATAGAAGCTGGCTTCAAAAGTATTTCATTCTTCCTTGAGTTGTATCCAACTCTTTTGCAATTCTTCCAATGATGTCGGCATGTCAGGATATAGGAGGGTGTATGGAACCTCTCCTTCCATAATAGGCTCTTTGATCACGGGGAGAATGTGAGGATATGGCATCTTAAGATTCTGGGCGCGGGTTCGTACCTACTTGAGATAAGGCTCAAGAGGGATGGAATTCTTGTGCCCCAGTGTCTTACTATCCACTTTGTTGGGCATCCTCCAAGCTCGGATAAACCTTTGTCGAAGTCCTTGAGCGTCGTTGTTGAAGTCAAAAACCACGTCAGGAACTAACATATCATGAGGGCCATCTCTTCGGGCATACCCAAACTGCCTCAGAGCTAAACAGGGGTTGTAGGTAATGCCTCCCCTAATGCCAAGTAATGGGACATTAGGGAATTCTCCGCAACGATCAATGATGATGACATTTTCTCTGGACCGAGAACACCAATGAACATCAGAATGTGTGAGGGTCATCAACCGTTGTGACCACCTTAAACCCTGCTCATTCTTCAAAACTGATTGGGGAAGGTGAGAAATAAACCACCTTGCTATAAGAGGAGTACAGCACATGAGAACACCTCTTTTCCTCATTGTTCGTGTGTGAAATGAGTGTAAGATGTCCCCAAGCAATGTAGGCACAAGATTCCGAGATATGAAAATCTTGATAGCATTCACATCTATAAGGTGATCAGGGGATGGGAACAAGACCAACCCATAGATGAGAAGTGCTACAATCTCCTCAAAGGCTTGTAGATCTAGAGAATTCCAACAGTCTTGTGCCTTCTTAAACAGAAACTTTGCCAAGAAACCCTTGACACCACTTCTGGTTTCCCAATGAGCTTTGTATCAGATGGTTGCAAGTGCAGGGCTTGAGCAACATCTTCAGGCTTTGGCTCTCTTTCCGTACCATTGTAGGGTAGTTGATGGAGAATAGGAATCCTCAGAAGTTGAGAAAATTCCTCCAAAGTAGGTACCAGTTGGTAATCAGGGAATGTGAGACAGTGGTGTAGGGGGTCAAAGAACTGGAAGAGAACTTTCACCATGTCTTCTTCAATGTTGGAGTTGACCAAGTTGAGAAGTCTACCATGTCTTTCACTGAAGAGAGAATTCTTTGGAATTTTGGAAGTAAGCTCCTTGAGTTGAGGAGGGATTCTCACAAGGTTGACTTGAATTGTTTTCCTGCGAAGAGATTCCATGACCTACAAAACAAGAACAAAGATGAAGATCCAAACCCTTGAAATGGTTAGTGGATGCATATGATGCTTTATGATGTTCATGATGTATGCACAAGCATATGTACAAGCAAATCACACAAGATCCTAGTTTCAGGCTTGCATGGGGTTTCATAAGTAAGTACCCTCTTGAAGTTAGTTGGCTCAACCTGTCCTATAAATAGTAACCGGGTTCTAAGGAGCTCAATAATACTGGATTATTTTCTATGTTCATTGTTTAAGTTTGGCCACTTAACTGGCGACCGAAATATTCCAAGAAAATAACCCTCAATGAGTGTAGTATCGATACAAGAGTCGAACTGAAATTTTCAAAGAAAACTTTTTTAAAACCCACAGTTGAAAAGCAAACAAACCAATTTTGAAAACACAAATGAGCAAGTACTAAGAGCCCATGGATAACCATGGATAGAAAGGGTGCTAACACCTTCCCTTTCTATAACCTACCTCCCGAACCGAGAGCAATCTCTTTAAGGAATTTTTCTGTGCTTTTGTCCTTTCCCTTTGGAGAAAATAAAAGACGGTGGCGACTCTTGCTTCCGCGATATTTCGCGAACCAGCATTAAACAGTCAGTTCCAGATCCACCGATCACAGAACTGGCGACTCTGCTGGGGACTTAAACTTAAAGTGAGGTGTACCTTAGGGTTAGTTCATAACTGTGTTTTCAATTGTATTGACTTGCTTGCTTTAAATTGTGGGTTGCTTGGGAGTTCTATAGATCCTAACCCGGATCTGGGGATACCTTTCTTAGAAAGTAGCAACAAGGCTGTGAGGGAACTGTGCGGGGTATACCGACATGGTTGAAACAGTCTGCTACGTTGATGTGGCACTTTGGTGTGTACCGGTAACCCTTGAGTTCAGTCAAGAAGAGTACGGGGCCTCCGCGTGGTGTCGTGAAGCATCAACAGACCTTAGGAACCTTAATTGAACTATCTTGGCCTCTTTAGGGTAGTGAGATAACTGACTTTGGTGCAGTCCGAGGTTGGTTGATACTCGATACTACACTCAATTGAGGGTTGCTTTCCTGGAATATTTCGGTCGCCAGTTCAGTGGCTAAATCGAAACGATGAACAATGAAAGCAATCCCGTGATATTGGGACCCTTAGAACCCGGTTACTTCTAATAGGACAGGTTGAACCCACCAACTTCAAGAGGGTACTACCCAGACCCCATGCTGGCCTTAAACCCTAAGGGCTTGTCTTGTGTGCCTTGTGTGCCTTACATGTTTGTCTTTGTAAATATATGTGGTGTGTTTAATCATAGCATCATGACATCATCCATCATCATATGCATTGACTGACCATTTCAGGGGTTCGAATCTTCATCTTTGTTCTCGTTTTGTAGGACATGGAAACTGTTCGCAGAAATACAATTCAAATCAGTCTTGTAAGGGTCCCTCCTCAGCTTAAGGAGCTTATATCCAGGATTCCCGAGAGTTCTTCATTCAGTGAGAGACATGGAAGACTCATCAGCTTGGTCAACACCAACATTGAGGAAGATATGATAAAGTTCCTATTCCAGTTCTTTGACCCTCTGCATCACTGTTTCACCTTCTTGGATTATCAGCTGGTACCTACATTGGAGGAGTTCTCCCGGCTCCTGAAGATCCCTATCCTTGATCAACTACCCTACAACGGTACGGAAAAGGAACCCAAGCTTGAAGAGATTGCTAAAGCCTTGCAACTACAGTCATCTGACCTCAAGGGACATTGGGAAGTTAGAAGTGGTATCAAAGGGTTCTTAGCCGGGTTTCTGTTTGAAAAGGCCCATGAATGTTGGAACTCCCTTGACTTACGAGCTTTTGAAGAAGTTGTGGCCCTCCTTGTCTATGGTTTGGTGTTGTTCCCTAACCCAGATCAGCTTATAGATATCAGTGTTGTCCAGATCTTCATGTCCAGGAATCCTATACCTACGTTGCTGGGGGACATCCTTCACTCATGTTACACTCGAACCATGAGAAAAAGAGGTGTCCTTATGTGTTGCACTCCTCTCCTGGGAAGGTGGTTTATTTCGCACCTTCCGCAATCAGTTTTGAAGAATGAGCGGGGTTTGAGATGGTCACAACGGTTGATGACTCTTACACATGTAGATATACATTGGTGCCCTAGGTCCAGAGAGGATGTCACTATCATTGATCGTTGCAGAGAGTACCCTAATGTTCCTTTACTTGGAACCAGAGGAGGTATTACTTACAACCCATGCCTGGCTTAGAGACAGTTTGGTTATGCTCGGAGGGACGGTCCTCATGACATGTTAATTCCTGACATAGTTTTTGACTTCGACAACGATGCACAAGGACTTCGCCAGAGATTTATCAGAGCTTGGAGGATGCCAAGTAGGATAGACAGCAAGACACTGGGGCACAAGAATTCCATCCCGTTGGAACCTTATCTCAAGTGGGTACGTGCCCGCTCCCAGAAGTTAGTGATGCCCTATCCTCATATGCTCCCTGTGATCAAAGAGCCAGTCTTGGAAGGAGAAGTGTCCTACACCATTCAGCACCCTGATATGCCCACATCCTGGGAAGAGATGCAGAAGAGCTGGATCCAGCTTAAGGAAGAACGGAATTCTCTTGAGACCAGTCTACATGCTAGTGAAAAGAAGGTCTTGGAGCTCACCCGCCTATTGCATGAGGAGAGGAATCTCAACACCTACATAGCTCCAAAGAGGATGCGCAGTGTATTTTGGGATTGATTTGCTTTCATATTATTTTGCCCATGAGGCTTTGATGTACTAAACAATTATTTCCTTAATAATAACGTGTGTTCTTTTTTGCCTACAACAAATTTGAACTTTCGAACCCTTGAATGCATTGCATAAACACATATCATTCATCATGTGCATAGCAGGTTTTCTTCTTTTCAGGTTGCTTACCGTTCTTCGCTGTTTATTTCAGCATCATGAATCCTGATTCATCATCAACTGAGATGTCCATCAAGGCTCTTCAGGCGCAGAATGCGCAATTTCAGGAATTAATCATGGGTTTGGCTCAGGGCCAAGAGGAGCTGAAGGCTCTGCTCCTGAAGAAGGAAAAGAAGAAGAAGAGAAGAACTGTTCTTTTCAACTCGGGCCGAAGGTTTGGCAACGCTCTGCAAAATGAAGAGGCTGGTTCTTCTATTGGCAAGGGTACTCCTCAAGGGGAAAAAGGTCCTAGTCCGGTAGTCTCCGACAACGAGACTGATTTTGATGAAGAGCAATATCCTCCTGCAGAAGACAGATATAAGCAGTTGGAGGACAGGCTGAATGCTATGGAGATCCAACAAGTGCCTGGGTTGGATTTTGGAGATTTGGGTTTGTCTACTGGTGTGATCATTCCTCGTAAGTTCAAAGCACCATCCTTTACAAAATATGACGGGGCGTCTTGTCCCAAGTTACATCTCAGGTCATATGTACGGAAGATTCAACCGTACTCAGTGGATAAGAATTTGTGGATCCACTTCTTCCAGGAGAGTCTTTCAGGGACTCATCTCGAATGGTTCTATCAACTGGATGGGACCAAAGTTCGTAACTGGGAGGAGTTGGCTACTGCTTTCTATAAGCAGTATCAATATAATGCCGACCTTGCCCCTACGCGTACCCAACTCCAGGGTATGTCTTTAGGTTCAAGTGAAGGTTTTAAGGAGTACGCTCAGAAGTGGAGGGATCTGGCTGGCAGGGTGCAGCCTCCGTTGACTGATCGGGAGTTAGTAGACATGTTCTTGGGGACCCTATCTGGGCCATTTTTCAACCATCTTATTGGGAATTCTTATGCTGGGTTCACTGATCTTATTCTGACTGGAGAGAGAATTGAGGCTGGGTTGAAGTCTGGTAAGATTCCAAAGGGTGCATCTACAAGTTCAGAGAAGAAGCCCTTCAAGAAGGAGGCTAGTGCTGTATATGGCTCTAGAAGACAAGAGAAACCTGAGCGCCGCCAATCTGTCAATGCGGTAATGATTGCTAAGCCTGCTGCCGCTCCTCGGCAAACCAATCCTCAAAGGGCTGAAAGACCCCGGAGAGAGTTCACCCGTTTGAGCATGACTTTGTCGCAGATCTTGCCACAGTTGCTATCCACCAACCTAGTGACTGTCAGAGAGGCCCCAAAAGTTGTGAACACTGCCTCCCCGAAATACAATCCAAATGCCCGCTGTGCCTATCACTCCGATAGCCCGGGGCATTCCACTGATGATTGTTGGGCATTAAGGAATAAGGAGCAAGACCTTATTGACGCAAAAGAGATACAGTTTAAAGCGCCTGAGAGGCCAAATGTGGTAACTGCTCCTATGCCTCAGCATGGAGTAAATGCTGTTGATGAAGATGTTTACACTGTTTCTGTGAATGATCTAGCCACTCCCTTAATGACTGTCAAGAGGAACCTACTGCTGGCCGGTTTATTTCTGGGTTGCAGTGAGGGTTGCCTGTTCTGTGCTGTTTCTCTCTCTGGTTGTCCTTTGCTGAAGTTGGGCATCTAAAGCCTAATGGACAGCAAAGAGATTCTGTTTAAGAAGTCCGTTGTTCAGTTGGTTCTGGTAGAAGAAGTTGTGGTTGTTACAACCTTCAATAATCCAATCAAGGCTCTCCCAAGGAAGCCTGTTCAAATCATGACTGTTGCACCTGTTGTTATTACTGTTCCGGGGCCTCTCCCCTACGAATCTGACAAGGCTGTTGTTGTACCCCAAAATTTGCCCTCCCATATTCTTCAAGAAATTGCCAAGTCATGCTTCAAAATTCCCTAAGGGGTTGCACAGTGTAAGAGCCTCCTGAACAGTCAAAATTAGGGTTTTTATTCTGATCAAGAAAATGAAGTTTCCAAAGGTACAATCAAGTCCCACATGCCTACAAATATAGTCAAGCATCATCATATCAAGTTTCAAGACCTTCAGCACAAAATTGCACAGTCAAAACCCTAATTGCACTACAGTCAACTGTAAGGGCAAAATGGTCATTTGACAGTTAAAAGTCCAAATTTTTGGTCAACATCTCATTTTGAAGCCACAAACATCATTTGATCAATGCTTGATCATGATTCTCAAAGCTTGGCTCAAAAATCATCAAAATGCAAAAGTTTCCTTATTTGGACAGTTGAAAAAGTCAACTGTAAATTGACCAGGGCATAACTCTCACATGGATTATCAGAAAAATTCCATCCAAAGCTCATTTTGAAGAGAAAGACATTTCCTACAACTCCTCTTCATACTTCAAGTCCAAGAAATGCTCTCACAAAAAGTTATCAATTTCAACATTATAGGTCATTTTCAAAAGTCAACAAAAAGGGACTTTAAGTCCAAGGCCATAACTTGAGATTGGTAAATCAAAATGACATGGGACCAAAGGCATTGGTTATAGGACTCAAAGACCTTTCCAAAATGTCCAAGAACATGAGCAAAGCTTAAAAATTGAGCAAGTTATGCCTTGTAGAAGTTGGGAAATTTTTGGATATTTTGAAAAGTCAACATTGATTCAAATGACCTAAAATTGCTAATGGGCCTACTTTCCTTCCACAATTCATCATCCAAGGCATGTGCACGACCACTTGGCCCAAAGGGAAGTTTTTATTCATTTTTTATTTATTTATTTGGATTTTTATTATTAATAATTCATTTAAATTAAAATAAATACATGAAAAATGCTAAACCTAGTTTTTCAATCTTTTTGTGCATATTATATCCTCAAGATTTCGTGCCTAGCCATATATGGAAAGAATCAATTGGATTGGTCATGATTTGGTAGCAAAAGCATGTGAAAAAAGATTTGAAAATCATGGTGAAAAAATCAAATATTGCATTCATTAATTCAAGGATTTGGATCAAATTTTTTGACCTAATTCACTCCATACATAAGCTGCAAGCAAGACCTAATGCAAAGAACCCCTAAGCTGCGCAGAAAACACCATTGGCAAACTTGAAAATTAGCAAAAAAACTCAAATCTGAAAACACTTTTGGAGGACGATTCAAGGCAAAAGGTCAATCTCATTAGCTTGCTAAGGCTTCATAGAAGGATTTTGCATCAAAAACCACAAGCTTTCGTGCCCAGAAACGTGAGAACAATCTCATCTGTACCGAAAAATTTTCATACTCGTGCATCTCAATTCATGCGTTTTTGTAAATTTTAACATGTGATTTATATTCCTTATGCAATTCTGATGCTAACCCAATAGTTTAATTTTGTTTTCATGCCATATATGAAGATTTGCCATTAACAATATTTAGGGTTTGTGAAGCTTGAAATTGGGCGTTTCGTGATATGGAAAAATTAGGATACGTGAATATCACCATTGAATCAAGCATACTCAGACGAAGAGAAACCCACCCTCGCGCTCAATTTATGAGGCCTTATGGCCTATTCGCTATTTTCTAATATAGCATCTATAGCAACGTTTGAAAACCGTTGCTTATTGTTTTTGTATTTCAGAAAAAGAAAACACAACGAAGAAGACGATGTGGTGGCTAGCAACGATTGGCTCCTTTGAATTCAGCGCGCGCTTTTTCATATTTTTAGGCCACTGACCAATTTTTGTTTTTGTTATTTATGCATTATTATATGTTAAAAGCGTGTTGAGTGGAGCAGTGGTGAAGCACTTGGTTGGTAACGTTAATGACCTGGGTTCGAGCCCCAGGTCCTCACCCTTTCCATATGGTTTTTTTCAATTAATGTTCATATGTAGTTTCCATGCTGAAGACCACCATACGTCTCTCCATCAAGCCATCCACCTGTTCAATTTCATCAATCCAAAGGCGCAGATCTGAGGGACATGGTGCGCGTGAGTCAACGCTAGGGTATGTGATTGGAAAAGTCCACCAGGCCTGAAGCATTGGGCCAGATTGCTAAAGGCTTAACCTGCATATTAAGGGGCAGACCCCCTAGGTTTGCAATTCTTTCTACTTTCTTTATTTTTTTTTATTTTCTATTTTCTTTTAAATTATTGTTTTATTAATTAGTTTAATATTTTCATAAAATATAAAAAACACATAAAAATCAGAAAAGAGAAAAAAATAATGAATATTTTTATTTTAATATTTTTTGTAATTAAATTGCATATAATTAAATTTAGTTTTAAATTAGGTTAATCTTAACTTTTTAATAAAAATCTAAAAATTATAGAATTAGGGTTTATGATAATTTTTATTCCTTTTTATTTTTCTTTCATAAATAATTAAAATATTAAATATTTATTTTTTGTAATTAAAATTGCATGTAAATTAATTAGGGTTAATTTTAGGGTAAAACTTTAATCTTCTTTTTAATAAATTAAAATAACTAGAATTAGGGTTAGCATTTAATTAAATTAATTCTTTTTCATTAAAATCACAAAATACCAAAAAAATTGTTTTTTCTTTTAATCAATTCCATCATTTAATTTAATTTTGCAAAAAGGGTCCAACGCCCTCGTTTAATTCTTATTAAATTCGCATGTTTATTTTATTTCTTTTAATATTTCTGTATCTCTCCCAAAGCCGTGTAATTAATTTCTCGCACTTTTAATTCTTTATTTTCTTTACGTTCTTTATTTTTCTGTCAAATCGGGTTCAAGAAATTTTGGCGATGTGGACCCGCGCCTTTTGTAATAGCTTAGAATTTTTACTTTTCTCGCATTTTTAAACTGTTAATCAAGGCATGAAAGAATGTATGGACAAAAATAAAAACAAAAGCGTAGATCACCAATGACATGACAAAAGACAAAAATAAATGAAAACGACACACAAATCGCACACACCACCCCTAGGGTACGCCTCACTGTTGCCTTGCCTCGAAAGGTGATCGTCGAGTAGAGGATGTCTTAGTAAGTCCTCATGATCCGGGAACCTGGCATGAGGGTAGCTTCTAAGGTGTCTTCCTATTGCTTTGGTGATCACCATGTCCCGAACCTCGAATTGACCCGAACACCTCCAACGGTGGTGCTACCTACCTCTCAATGGTGGGATGGCACTACTTTAAAGGACATTTACACAGACGAATTCCTTAGGGTAGGTAGACGACTCGTGGATACTTGCTCTAATTCAAAACAAAACAAATCAAAAATACTTTTCACACCAACACATTTTCAAAAAGCTTTCGAAGGCATTTTTCAAACACTCTTGTGACCACCTTAAACCCTGATCATTCTTCAAAACTGATTGGGGAAGGTGAGAAATAAACCACCTTGCTATAAGAGGAGTACAGCACATGAGAACACCTCTTTTCCTCATTGTTCGTGTGTGAAATGAGTGTAAGATGTCCCCAAGCAATGTAGGCACAAGATTCCGAGATATGAAAATCTTGATAGCATTCACATCTATAAGGTGATCAGGGGATGGGAACAAGACCAACCCATAGATGAGAAGTGCTACAATCTCCTCAAAGGCTTGTAGATCTAGAGAATTCCAACAGTCTTGTGCCTTCTCAAACAGAAACTTTGCCAAGAAACCCTTGACACCACTTCTGGTTTCCCAATGAGCTTTGATATTAGATGGTTGCAAGTGCAGGGCTTGAGCAACATCTTCAGGCTTTGGCTCTCTTTCCGTACCATTGTAGGGTAGTTGATGGAGAATAGGAATCCTCAGAAGTTGAGAAAATTCCTCCAAAGTAGGTACCAGTTGGTAATCAGGGAATGTGAAACAGTGGTGTAGGGGGTCAAAGAACTAGAAGAGAACTTTCACCATGTCTTCTTCAATGTTGGAGTTGACCAAGTTGAGAAGTCTACCATGTCTTTCACTGAAGAGAGAATTCTTTGGAATTTTGGAAGTAAGCTCCTTGAGTTGAGGAGGGATTCTCACAAGGTTGACTTGAATTGTTTTCCTGCGAAGAGATTCCATGACCTACAAAACAAGAACAAAGATGAAGATCCAAACCCTTGAAATGGTTAGTGGATGCATATGATGCTTTATGATGTTCATGATGTATGCACAAGCATATGTACAAGCAAATCACACAAGATCCTAGTTTCAGGCTTGCATGGGGTTTCATAAGTAAGTACCCTCTTGAAGTTAGTTGGCTCAACCTGTCCTATAAATAGTAACCGGGTTCTAAGGAGCTCAATATCACTGGATTATTTTCTGTGTTCATTGTTTCAGTTTGGCCACTTAACTGGCGACCGAAATATTCCAAGAAAATAACCCTCAATGAGTGTAGTATCGAGTATCTACCAACTCCGGACTGCACCAAAGCCGGTCATCTCACTACCCCTAATAAGGCCAAGATGGTCAAGTAAGGTTCTAAGAGTTCATTAGTGCTTCATGTCATCACTCAGCGGCCCCGTATTCTCTTTGATAGACTCAAAGGCTACCGGTACTCACAAATATGTCGCACTAATATAGCTATTGCTTTAACCATGTCGTTATACCCCGCACAGTTTCCACAACATATTGCTATTTACCTATGAATGTTTCCCAAAATCTGGGTGGAGGATTCAAAACCCAAACAAGAGAACCAAATGTAAAGCAATCAAAGCAAACAAGATAAGCATGCAAAGGTGATCTAAACCCTAAGGTTACTCCACTTTTAGTTATAATCCCTAGCAGAGTCGCCAGTTCTGTGATACGGTGGGAGAACTGACTTGAGGTTTTGCGTTTATGTTCGCAAATGTTTCGGTTTAGCAAGAGTCGCCACCGACTTTTTATTTTATCCTAAGGAAAGGTCAAAAAGCACAGAAAAGACCTTTGAGATGTTTTCTTGGGTTCGGGGAGTATATTATGAAAAGGGAAGGTGCAAGCACCCTTTTCATCCATGGTTATCCATGGGCTCTTAGTTACTTGTTTAGATCACTTGCTTTTGCTTTTCAATTGTTTGAAATGGTGCTTTGTGTGTGGTTTTGAAAAGAGGCCATCATTGTGGCAACCTTTGTAATGATTCTTGTTTGAATGTATACAAAGGTGTTTTTGTCTTTTGAAAAGATTTCAATGTTTGAAAGTTTGATTTGGGAAATGTTTTGAAATTGTGTTGTGAAGTGTGTTTGAAAATAGCAAGGATGTTTTGCAATATTTTGATCAAGTAACTAAGAGTTATCTACCCTATTTTACTCAAAGATCTTTCCTAATGTTTTTAACCCTTTTGACATTGTTGTTTCACCATTGTATTTGGTGAACAACCTTGTATTAGGATGTTAAACGGGACTGCCGCGGGTGATCGTATATACCATGATAGCAATTGTGTTAAGTATTTTTGGCAAATTTTTGAGGGACTTGATCATTTTGTTTAGGCAACCAAGATAGCGCCATCGAGGGACTATGATCTTTTGTTTTGTTTATGTTTTGCCAAAGTACCCAACATGCATAACATGGCCCATTTTTAAGGCAACAAGTGGATTGTAACCCTAGGGATGCAAGTGTGCATTGTGTTTGATTTTCATGCATTTTGTCTTTTGATTAGGTCAAGCTACTTGTTGATTTTGATTTTTGCATACAAACCCTAATCTCTAATCATGGCATCATTGAAAGTGTAAAGTGCGAGAATTAAAAGTCTAAGCTATTACAACATGATTATGGAGATGGGGGTACAATCTTTGAATGGGGATGTATTTGACAAGAAATATAAACCCTAGTTTACTATTACATCCAAATTGAATTCAAATGCATAAATAATAAATAGACAATATTTAAATAAACAAAATAAATAAATATATCAAATATATGAATATGCAAAAAAGTTTATGTTTATTTTTCAAGTATGTAAAAATATTTAATGTAAAAATAAAGAAATAAGTAAAAGATTAATTTTTATTAGGTTAAGGGTAAAACCCTAATTTTCTTTAAGGAAATAAATGTATTATATTATTTATATACAATGAAATGTATTAATGTATACAAAAATAAAATATATTTAGAAAAAAATATTTTTTAGTATAAATGATAATAAAAGTAAAAGTTTAATATTTTATATTTTTATTCTAAAGTATTTGATAAAATAAAAGTATATATAATATATATATATATATATATATATATATATATATATATATATATATATATATATATATATATATATATATATATATATATATATATATATATATATATATATATATATATATATATATATATATATATATATATATATATATATATATATATATATATATATATATATATATATATATATATATATATATATATATATATATATATATATATATATATATATATATATATATATATATATATATATATATATATATATATATATATATATATATATATATATATATATATATATGTGTGTGTGTGTGTTAATTATATGATAAAATAAAATATGTACAAAAATAAAATATATTTAGACAAATATTTTTAGTGTGAGTAAAAATAAAGAACAAAAATAAAAGTATAAATTATATTTTTTTCAAGTTTTGTATAAATAAGATAAAAGTAAATAAAATGCTTTTTATGTTAGAAAAATAAAAAAAAAATGCAAAATAAATGTGAAAAAATTATAAAAATATTTTTGAGCATTTTTTATATTTGAAAGTAAATAAACAAAATCAGAAATGAAAATAAAAATGCAAAAATATAAAATAACAAGAAATTGGGCCAGGGGTGCAAAAAGGAAAAAGGGGGGGTGTCAATAGTGAGCCAGACAAAGCCCAGCCCACCACTTCATCTTCAACCTTCAGATTTTGAAAACGCGCTCGCGCCCTGTACAACTGTCAGATCCTGTATACGAGCTCTATTGCAAAAACACATAACATCAAACTTGTAGAGCATTTCAAGACGATTCCAACCATATAAACAACTTGTCTTAACTCTCAAAGACCAGAGAGAATTTCTCTGGCCCTAAAATCTGACCTAGTTTTTTCAGTATGTTCATGGATGAAATTCTCTTAGCATGCTTAATATAAATGAAAACTGAGCATATGTACAGCTTCATGGCAATGAATACTACAATTTTTATTCACAAACCAAAGGCTAAATGTTCCTAAATAGAGAGATAGGAAGTTGACAAAAACCTGTTTCAACTGACTTCGTGTAGGGAAATGTAGAGCTTTTCAACAAGGCTTGAGATGTCTGGGAGCTTGCTTGGACTTCACTTGACCTTCTCCAATAGCCTGCTTGCCTTGAATGTCCTTGAATCAGCCTATAGAACTCAACCTACACAAGCTCAAAATGAAAATGGCAAACTCTGTAAATGGAGTTACAGTTGGTGTTTGAGGTTTGGGATAGCTTGGATGAGTTGAATGGAAGGTGTTTGAAGCAACTTGGGGCAAAACGCACGAGCCAATTGAGCTATGGAACTCAAGTTTCAGGTTCTGCCCTGTTTTGCCAATGGAAGGTGATTTCTGGCTATGGCGTGTTTGAGGCTCAAGCAATCGTGTTTCTGGTTCAAAGGGGTGTGAGAAAGATGTTCAAACTGTTTGCATAAGTTTCTCTTGGCTGGTGTTCAAGTACTTATGTTTTGGACAAGTTTCTTGTTTTTGAAGCAAAATGTGGAAGTGATATGTAACAGGCCTGTACAGGCTATCCTTATGCTTGCATACATTGCCCTTGGCCCCTCCAACTTGTGGATTTGATTAGCTGCATAAGATCTGGACCAATGCTCAAGAAATCAGTTTTGAGATAAAGCATGATTTAAGCAAAAATGGAAATTTGCCTTTTTCTACTTAGGGCTTAATTTTGTGTACAATGTCCAAATGAATAAAACAAAGGCTTAGACTGATGGATTTGCATTTAATTATTGAGTGTGAAGTGGTTTAGAGGCCTGTAAACTAGTGTAAGGCATGCTGACTTGAAATTGCAACTTGGATGAACATGAATAAGCCATGGATGAAAAGTGAGTTTTTGCCAACTTCAAGCCTTCAATTCTCCCTAACCACAAATGTGTTTGGAGAGTTCTTAGACAATTTGGAAATATTGCAACATGCTCTATAATCCATCTTTGAAATGAAACTTGATATTCCAAGTGGAACTATGTGAAAAATGGCCAAGAAGATAGGTCAAAATCCTGCCTAAATTAGGGCAAATTTTCGTTAAGTTAAAAGTTTTAGGGACCCTTGTTCCAAAAATCATAACTTAAGATCTAAACTTCTTTTGAGAAAACTTTGTGAATAAAAGTTGTATACTTTGTGGAGGACTACAACTTTAATGTTGGAAGTTTTGTTTGAATCCAAATGCATCATGGTGAAAATGGTTGGCAAAGTTAGGAAAAATTAAGAAAATTTCATAACTTAGAAAAATTCTAAGTTATGAAAATTTTCAACTTTAAACCCTAATTTGCAATTTTGGGTTTCTTGATGAACAAGTTTCATATTTTGACACATATTGATGAAAAATGACCCTTGGCACTTGATTTTGACCAAAAAGTCAAAGTTTGACTTTTCAGTGTACAGTCAAATTTTGATCAGTTGACTGAAAAATTCATCTGTCAATCCAATGCAATTGAGATCTTTTGAACTTGTTGAATAGGTCAAGATGATGTCATTGAGTCTTTGAGTCCATGTTTGAGCCTAATTTGCCATTGGCTAGGTCAAAAAGTCAGCAATTGCCTTTGTACAATCAAAACCCTAAAAATGACCATTTTGCCCTTTTGGTGATCTGATCAAATTTCTTGTGGAGTTGTGGTCCAAACTTGATCAAATGGTTCATATGATTTCATAATGTTGATGTGGGTCAAAATTCATGAGGTTTGACTGTAAATTGGCCATAGTTGACTTTTTCCCCAATACAGCTGATTTCTAGGTCAAATGTCCAATTGACTGGGCAAAAATTTGATTCAAGGCCTGAAACTTGGTATGGGCAAACTTATGAGTCCAACATGAAGTATAAAAGTCATTTTGAGCATTGAAGATCCAAAAATCCCTGTGCAAACTCAAACCCTAATTTAGGTCATCAATGCAAGGAAATGTCTTGAGCATAGCAAAAACCATAATCTTGTCTGGAGTTCAAGGAGCCTTGTAAGGAGAAATGTTGATAAAATGAGAGGGAAAATTTTGGGGTACAACAGCTTCCCCTGTTCAATCTTCTTGAACCTGAAGAGTTAGATTGGCGAGTTTGCCTTTCGTGACTCGAAGGTAAAAGAGGATTGGACACTAGAGTGCCCGTAAATTTGCACTCATCAAAAATGCAGGTTGAGGGAATGGGCTTAAAGATGCCATTTGGAGATGATAGAATCTTGCTGGAGATGGGCTTAGAGATGCCATCCAAAATGTTTGTTGAATATCAGTAGAATGAACATCAGAATGGTATCAGTATCTGGAACGTATCTGAGTTGTATCTGGAGATTGGATTCGTATGAGCAAAGGAATGGCGTCCGTGTATGGAGCGTATCCGTACTGTAACTGTATTTGATTCTTGAATGAATATCAGAATGACTGCCGTGTCTGGAGTGTATCTGTATTGTATCTGAATTCCGAATGGATGACAGAGAAACATTTGTGTATGGAGCATCTCTGGGCTGGGGAATAGGTTTGAATGAGTGACAGAATGGCAACCATGTCTCAGAGCGTATATGGACTGTATCTAAAGTTGAGATCTGTATGAGTAGCAGAATGACTTCCATGTCTTGGAGTGTATCCGTACTGTAACTGGGATCTGAAAAAGGCAACAGAATGACTTCCATGTCTTGGAGTGTATATGAGCTTGTAGTTGATATTTAAATCTGAATGAGAAATAGAATGGCTTCTGTATTTGGAGCGTATCTAGTCTGTATCTGATTGCTGAAGTCGTAATGAGTAGTAGAATGACCTCCCTGTCTGGGGTGTACCCCTACTGTATCTGAGATCTGAAATTCTGAATGAGTAATAGAATGACCTCCGTGTTTGGGGTGTATCCATACTGTATCTGAGATCTTTGAATATTTGTTAACGATAGCTTTTAATCTTATCCTGAAAAGGGTAAAATGTTAGCTAAAACACAAAGTTATGTTGCATGATATGTATGACGCAATAAAATATGCTCTATCAATGTCTATGATATATGAATGTAATGTATGCGCATGTAAGCTGATTAGCTGTCTTGCTGAGGAAAATAAATCCTTGATAGCTAGAGATAATGAAATCTTTGACTGCTGCTGGGGAAAGTAAATCCTTGACCGATGTTGGGGATTCCAAAAAACTTTGATTGCTGAAGATGAGAAATCCTTTGGGCTACTGCTGATGATTGAAAATCCTTGGTGACTTGTGGGGAATTGAGAATCCTTCACGACCTTCTGGGGAAAATGAGGACAACTTCGACGATCTCTACTGGGGAATTAAAACCTAGGAGGCTTCAACTGGAGAAATAAGAACAAGAATCTTCATTCTGCTGGGAAACAAATCTGTGGGGAGAATGATTATCCTGCTGGGGAAATCAGGAGTTTGGGTCGTATGCCAATCTACTGGGATTTTAAGAATGGTCGGGGACAAAAGTTAACTGTTCTTTGATTGATTTTCAGGTTTTAAGATAACTTGCTGGGGAATTTGGAGAAACCGGATGATTTTCACTGTGGTTTAAAGGTTGAAGTCATGGGCTCCGTTGGGGAAGAAAGCTTCATCTTCACTGAGGATTTGTAGTTCAAAGTTTTCTGACTCCGCTGGGGATCGGGAGTTTGGAAACCTAGTGCTGATGACGATATGTACTTAACTCCGCCGGGGATTTTGAATCTTAACTCCGCTGGGGATATGTATTTCAAGGTTTTAGCTCTGTTGAGGGTCTGAATGACATATTGCAGGGGATTTCTTCTGAAATAGCCTAAAGACGTTTTCCTATACTTTTGACCTATCATTAATTATCCTTTCTCATTTCTTTTTATTTGTAAGCAGTGATTATATTCAAATGCATATGCTCATTTAACAAATCATTGGACGTTTTCAAATAAAACACGAGTGTAAAAAGAAAGAAAAGGCAAGCAAATTTCTGTACTTTGAAGTGTCTTTGTATTAACTTTGTGTAAGTATTTTGTACAAAGGAGACAGACATTCTAGTAAGAGAATGTTGTCATAAAAAATGAGAAAAATTTATACAAAGAAAGATGGCTATGTGTAATAATTCCATGGGGTTTCCATTCTGCTATAGCCTTCGCAACTCTGAGTATCTGTCCATTCGTTGCTTCGTCTGTCGATGATTGGATTGATCAGAAGCCTGGGGCTTGTCTGAAGAGATTGTCCTTAAAGTGATCCGACGAGACATAGTCATACGCTTTAATTCCCTAACTTTTGCCTAGACCTCCCTTTCGAGTTTTCGATCCACCGGGAAACCTTTTCTTGCCCAAGTCGCCCTTTCGGGTTTTCAACTTTCTGGGTGTACAGATTTTTTATTTATCCCTAATTTTTGCCTGAATTGCCCTTTCGAGTTTTCGATTCACCGGGATGCCCATTTTTTCCCAAGTCACCCTTTCGGGTTTTCAACTTGTCGGGTCGTTTATGCGTAGTATCTTTTGACTATGTCTGTGTTCGCAGGGTGCGGCAGGTCATCATCGTCCATGGTGGTCAGAGTCATTGCCCCACCAGAAAAGATGTTCTTGATCACAAATGGTCATTCGTAGGTAGGAGTCCATTTGCCCCTGGGATCACTTTGAGGTAAGATGATTTGCTTGATTACAAGATCCCTGACTTGATATACTTGTCTCTTGACCTTCTTGTTGAAGGCCTTGATCATACGTTTTTGATACGCCTGACCATGGCAAACAGCAGTAAGTCGCTTTTCGTTAATCAAGTTAAGTTGATCAAGTCGGGTCTGAATCCAATTGTCTTCACTCAAACCAGCATCCTTCATGATCCTTAAGGAAGGGATCTGAACTTCCACAGGTAAAATAACTTCCATGCCATATACCAAAGAAAAAGGTGTTGCCCCAGTTGAAGTGCGTGTCGTGGTACGGTACTCGTGCAGAGCAAACGGTAACATCTCATGCCAGTCTTTGTAGGTGACTGTCATCTTTTGAATGATCTTCTTGATATTTTTGTTTGCAGCTTCGACAACACCGTTCATCTTAGGCCGATAGGGAGATGAATTGTGATGTTGAATCTTGAACTCCTCGCACAGAGCGGTGATCATAGTATTGTTCAAATTTGTACCGTTTTCCATGATGATCCTGTCGGGGATACCATACCGGCATACGAGGTTCTGCTTGATGAAGCGGACAACCACATTCTTTGTAACGGAGGCGAAGGAAGCTGCTTCGACCCACTTGGTAAAATAATCAATGGCCACCATGATGAAATGGTGTCCATTGGATGTTGTAGGCTTGATCTATCCAATCATGTCGATTCCCCACATCGCAAATGGCCAATGAGTTGTTAAGACATTGAGAGGAACTGGAGGAATATGTACCTTGTCAGCATAGACTTGGCATTTGTGACAAGTACGGGAATGTTGATGACAATCAGCTTCCAAGGTAGACCAGTAGTAGCCTGCCCGTAGAATCTTCTTAGCCATCGTGTGACCGCTCGAGTGGGTGCCAAAGGTGCCATTATGTAATTCAGCCATGATCTGCCCAGCTTCAACCTTGTCCACGCAACGGAGTAGGACACAATCAAGATTGCGCTTGTATAGGATACCATTGCTTAGAAAGAACTTGGCAGCGAACCTCCTTAAGAACTTTTTGTCGTTGACTGAAGCTCCTTCAGGGTACTCTTGTGCTTCGAGATACTTTTTGACGTCGTGAAACCAAGGTCGGTCCACCACTTCTTCGGTATTAATCTCGTGACAATGTGAAGGTTCGTCCATTCGCTCAATGGTGATTTGAGGTGCCTCATTATCCCAGTTAAGTTTAAACATGGAAGACATTGTAGCCAGAGCATCCTCTAGCTGATTTTCTTCTCGCGGGAAGTGCTCAAAGGTAATCTGCTTGAAATGAGGCAACAGTGTCAGGACATGTTCTTTGTATGGGATGAGGTTAGTGTGTTTAGTGTCCCACTCTCCTTTGATTTGACTGATAACAAAAACTGAGTCCCCAAATACAACCAAAGATTTGATTCCCAGGTCAATAGCAGCCTTGAGACCAAAGATACAAGCTTCATACTCGGCCATGTTGTTGGTACAGCTGAAGCAGAGTCTAGCAGTGAAAGGTGTATGGAAACCTTCTGGAGAGATAAGTACCGCACCAATACCGTTGCCAAGTGCATTTGAAGCACCATCAAAGTACAGGGTCCATCGGGACCCTTGTTCAGGTCCGTCATACGGTCTGTTACCTTCAATGTTGTCCAATGTCATAATGTCCTCGTCAGGGAAGTCGAACCTCATAGATTGGTAATCTTCGACGGCTTAATGAGCTATATGGTCAGCTAGTACGCTCCCCTTTATAGCTTTTTGGGTTGTGTACTGGATATCATACTCAGTCAGGATCATCTGCCATCTAGCGATCCTTCCGGATAAAGCAGGCTTCTCGAAGATGTACTTGATCGGATCCATCTTGGAAATCAGCAAAGTGGTATGTGTCAACATATACTGCCTTAGCCGGCGAGCAGCCCATACCAAAGCGCAGCAAGTTTTCTCGAGCAGTGACTAGCGAGTCTCACAGTCGGTAAACTTTTTGCTAAGGTAATAAATGCCATGCTCTTTTCGGCCAGACTCGTCATGTTGGCCCAGTACGCACCCCATTGAATTATCCAAAACAGTCAGATACATGATTAAAGGTCTTCCTTCGACGGGTGGCATCAAGATAGGAGGCTCCAGCAAATACTCCTTGATCTTATCAAAATCAACTTGACAATCATTGTTCCATTCAACCACCTGATCTTTCTTCAACAGCTTGAAGATTGGCTCACAGGTAGATGTTAGGTGAGAGATGAACCTTGCAATGTAGTTTAAGCGTTCCAAGAAACCTCTGACCTCCTTTTCAGTGCGGGGGGAAGGCGTCTCTTGTATAGATTTGACTTTGGTAGGATCAACCTCGATGCCTTTGTTACTGATGATAAATCCCAAATGTTTACCGGACCTGACTCCGAAAGTGCACTTGCTAGGATTCAGCCTGAGCTTATATTCCTTTAACCTGACAAACAACTTTTGCAGATGGTCGAGGTGTTCTTCTTCTGTTTGTGAATGGGCTATCATATCGTCTACGTAGACTTCAATCCCATGATGTATCATGTCATGAAACAAAGCTACCATGGCTCGCTGATAGGTTTCCCCGACATTCTTCAGTCCGAATGGCATCACTTTATAGCAAAAGGTACCCCACTGCGTAACAAAAGTAGTCTTCTCCATATCTTCGGGGGCCATTTTGATCTGGTTGTACCCTGAAAATACATCCATGAAAGAGAATACCTTGTGCTGAGTTGTGTTGTCGACCAAGATGTCAATGTGTGGTAGTGGAAAATCATCTTTAGGGATAGCCCTGTTTAAATCTCTGTAGTCCACACACATTCTGACTTTTCCGTCCTTCTTAGGCACGGGCACAATGTTAGCGACCCATTGCAGATAGGAAGTAACAGCCAGAAAGCCAGCATTGAACTGTTTCATCACTTCAGCTTTGATCTTCTCAGATATATCGGGCCTCATTCGGCGGACTTTCTGTTTGATTGGTGGACAGTCTTCTCTTGTAGGGAGACGGTGAACCACAATATTTGTATCTAGTCCCGGCATGTCTTCATAAGACCAGACAAAGATCTCAACATATTCATTTAACAGTTGAACTAAACGCTCTTTGACACTTGGCTCCAGGTTGGCACCCACCTTAACTTCTTTCTTGTCTTCCTTTGTTCCCAAATTGATAGTCTCTAACAACTCTTCATGGGGAAGAATAGCCCTTTCTTCTTGTTGCAGAAGTCTAGCTAACTCTCCAGGCACTTCACAGTCTTCATCACCTTCGTACTCGGCATGATTGACCAAATCTTCAGAGTCACTAAAGGCCAAAGCAGAGTAGTTACCCATGGAATCCGGAGTGGATGGGTACCTGCATTTTGTGAGTGTGGGTGTGTGTAAGGGATAGCCATCCTTAAACAAAATAAAATGTAAAAGAAAGAAAATGAACACAAAAGTTTATAGATGAAAACGTCTATGATTCATTAAAAATGGCATATGAAAATGAAGAATCAAAACCCTTACAAATGGACCTATGTGCCCCGGGAAAGGCACAATGAAAAAGAGTGTACGAATTATTTAAAAGTTATTACAGACCAACAGGAAATGTTCAAAGGATAAATTACTGATTGATGAAAGTAATGGGAACGAAGTCTTTCGCCTCCCAGTTGTTCAGTCCCCCTTCAATGGTTGGAAAGATCCAATCTTCAAAGTTGCCTTCTTCCTCATCATCTTCTAAAGCATGAACTCCATGGTGAGTGATTTTTAAGGGTGGTCCTCCAGCCCGGGAGCGACACACAGCATTCTGGCCAGCAACAGTGAAACCCAATCCGAACGTATCTATCTTGTGAGGAAAATCTGGCAGTTGACCCCACATTGTACTTCCTCCCTCCTTGATTACATCCTCTGCATCTTTAAGGGATGACATCCGAGACACAGGCTTGGTAATGATAGGTGTTGTACCCCAAAATTTGCCCTCCTATTTTTCCACAAGAAATCACAGCTTCGGGCGTTTCTTGATTTTTCAGATTGGCATAAGAATCAGTCAAACGGACTTTTCTTATCAGTCAGACAAATTTAGGGTTTTCTTTGATTTTAAAGCAGTTCGGGCAGATTGCTAAGGTTTGTTTGAGTTTGACTCAGGATTTGATCAGGCAGGCGCTCCTCTGACATTTAATCAAGAATCAGGGTTTTTGTGTGCATATTTCTCAGAAAGAATTAAGTCTACAGTTCTTTTCAGTTTACTCTAAAATTTGGACTGAGTCATTTGGATTGAGATTGCAGTGTTTGATTAAATCAGTAAAAAGGAAAAGACACTTGGGCATGTGTTGATTTGACTGTGCATTGCTATGTTTTATTCGGAACGCTGGACGTTTATTAATTATTTATTTTTCTAAAGTCAGAATAATTGGATTTACATTCAATTGTTTTAATTTAAGAAATTCAAATGATTAAACAGACAGCTGAGAGGAAAGACATATCTGACAAATTTGGATTTTTATTCATCTTTAAATTATTTGTTACAATTATTATTCGTACACTGTAAATTTATTTACAGAGGTTTACATTGATAATTTTACAATAATTCAAAGTAAAATAAAGATATTCCTAAGCCTTCAATTCTTCATCTTCCATCCATTGCTTCCTCTGCTTCATTTGATTTTATCTGCAAAAACAAAGAAAAGAAAGAAAAGTCAAAGCAGATAAATTAAAAATACAGACAATAATTTAAAGATTCATCATTAAAGGCAACTGGACGGAATCAGTTTGCCCTCTCTGCAAATCACGAGATTTCTCCCGGTTCACAGAGAGGGATGAAAAATGCTTGCAAAAGAAAAAGATATGAAATGCACAAAAGTATAATTTGCACAAATTCAAAATTGTCACACATGCTGCCTAGTTTCAAGTTTTCAACCAAAGAAGGCAAACCAAACTGAATGGCATAAACCAAGTCAAAAGTTATCAAAGCAACTAACTGTCCAAAGCTGTCCAAGGATATCAAGATATCAAAGTACAAAAGGCTATCAAAAAGGGTTGTCAAAGAAGCATAAAATCTGGAAGAAAAGATAAAGTATGCAAGGTAAAACCAATATTGCAAGCAAGCAAGTTTCAATGTCATCATGTTCAGGCCAGCTACCTTTTCAGTAAAGGACAATATAAGCAATATTAAATGCTTAAAAACTGTCAAGAGAGAGAGAGAAAAAAAGAAGTACCGGGCTTACAGGCTTAGGCTTGAAGGAGATATAAAAACAAACTGTAATAACACAGTGAAAAGGAGAAGGCAGAGATATTACATAAATCAGAATACAAACAAAACTGTCAAAAAAGAAACAGAACTGCCCAGCCTGAGGCCAAAAACATTTCAAAGCTTTCACAAGCCCTGAACCTGCATAAACCAGTATAGCTCTCAACCTTTTCAAGAAACCGACATTAACCTTCAAAGACCACAAGCCTTACCATTCAAAAAAGAAGCAAAAAACCTGTAACTCACCAAAACCTAACCTGCATATGCCTTAAACACTCAACCTGCTGAAACTCACCAACAGGTCCATAAAAGCCTAACCTGTAAAAAGCCAAGCCCCTAACTTGTAAACAAAAAGCCTTTTTCCTAAACCTGCCAAGCCTTAAACCAGAAGCCGGAAGCCTGTGGAATAACAAAGCCTTTGTCCCAACCCGTCTAGCCTTGTCAAGCATCCAACCAAAGCCATCAACCAGCATATCCAAGCCTAAACCAGTATCCAAACATACAGAAGCCTAACCAACAGGCCCCCCCTCAGAGGAAGCCTCATCACAGGACAAGCATACAAGCAATAAACAGCTAAGAGATCTCAGGGTCCAAAATCAAACATAATAGCATTCAACTCAATACCAACAATCATCCAAGGCAACCAAACATATCAAAGGCAAGCCATCATACAACTCAGAAGGCAACAAGAAGAAGAGGATAAAGAAGCCAATAGGGTCAAGCATACGAGGCAACTGAGGCACAGGGTGGAAGAGGCAAAGTAATAACTCGGGATAAGCAAGCATTCAAGGAAATATAGAGTAGGGCAACCAAAGCCTCAGAAAACTTTCATCATAGGCAAATAAATCATCATTGAAGGCAACAGAAGCGAGGCAAAGAGACAGAAGAGGAAAAGAAAGTCATACAAAGGGTTTTCAAGCTCATCATCATTAAACCCTAAACAACAAAAAAAGAAGCAATACAAAAGTACCGGGTTCTCCAACAAAACAAGCAAGCTAGCATCCTCACCGCTTCCTCCGCCCTCCGCCATCCTCGACGCCTCCGATTCATCCTCCTCCGTCTCCAAGATCGAAGGTAGTATAACTTCTTTTCTTCCCTTTCATGATCCTCAAACAGAAAACAAAATAACAAACATTTAAAATCAGCACACGAAGAAGCAATACATGCAAAATTATAAAACATAAAACCCTAAAAGGGAAGGGAACGAAATCGTTACTTTTTCTCTCGTTTTCGCGTTGCCCAACCATGGAGGGAAGAGGACGAACAATGGCGTCTGGTGGCTAGGAATGAAGAAGGCGTCAGAAGCTAAGCATGTTTTGAGAAGATGAACGGAAGTGAAGAGGTGAACGGCGCCTTTCTGTATCACAAACCCTAGCTTTCTCCAAATGAACAAAACTATGAGAAACCCTAAAAAACGTGTTGTGAGGTATCTTGGGCCCTGCCCTGCCCAACGCGCCTAAGCCCATTTTGTTTTTCCTGAATGCACCCCCTTTTTCCCATTATTCTGGTTATTGATCATTGGGCCTAAAACATTAAAGCCCGTTTTAATTATTTCAAACTTATACCTTTTTTTACTTATCATATCTTTTTTATATATATAAATTAACACCTTAATTTTTACATCAAATTTCACTAACAATACCTTTTTTTTAATTATATTTTTGTATAGAATATTAACTAAAAAACATGAACATAATAATTTTCTCAAATTTAAAACATTTTCTTTTAATTAAAATTTTCGTACATAAAAATATTAATTAAAATACATTAATTTGTAAATACATAAGAAATACTTTTCTTTAATATAAGACATTAATATATAGAATTTGAACATTTTCTTTTCTTAAAATATTTTCTTTGTACATAATTACATCAATACATAATTTTTCTTTAAGTTAAATATGTTCTTTTCTTAAAATATTTTCTTTGTACCTACTTAGCAAAAGAAGCAATACAAAAATACAAAATGATAATATTAAATAAACAAAATACTTAATAATACATTAAAATTCACATCTCAACTTGTAAATACATACACTTACACATTTGCAATACACAAATACATTTACTTTACAATGACACATTTACATTTGCTATTCTTATACATTGCTATACATTACATTGTTTACATTTGCGCAATTCGATTTGGTTGTAAATATTGGACACTACTCTCCCATTTAAAGTCTCATCCCCATTTGTAAATTTGTACCCCCACTCCCGAATACTCATTTGTAATAGCGTAGACTTTAAATTCCCGCAATTTATCGCTTTCAATTATACCATGGTTAGACCTAGGGTTTGTATGTACATAAAATAAAACGCTAGATAACCTAATACAAAGACAAATGCATGAAATCAATACACAATCACACTTGCACCCCTAGGGTAATCCCGCTTGTTGCCTTCCAAAATGGGCCATGCTTGCACGTCGAGTTTCTTTGGCAAAACAATTCAAATGATCATAAGTCCCTCGATGACGCTTTCGAAAGTTGCCTAAACGGAATGATCATAGTCCCTTCAAGCAAATCGCCAAAGACACTTGGCATCATTGCATTCATGGTCCACACGATGACCCGCGCATGTCCCGTTAAACATTCTAAACGCAAGATTATCCACCAAATACAATGGTGGAACAAAATTGTTAAAAAGGGTTAAAACATGAGAAAAACCTTTGAGTAAACTTAGGGGTAGACAAAACTCTTAGTTACTTGATCAACTTGCAAAAAACGCTTGCCTACTTTTCAAACCACACTCCACAAACACTTTCAAAACAAACTCTCAAAAACATTTGAAACATCTTTTCGAAAAGATACACACCTTCGTATATACTCAAACACGAGTCATTACAATGGTTGCCGAAACAAAGGCGTCTATTTCAAAACATTTTCAAAACACACACACACACCATTTCAAGCAATCAAAAATCAAGGCAAGTGATCTAAAACTAAGTAACTAAGAGCCAATGAATAACCATGGATGAAAAGGGTGCTAATACCTTCCCTTTTCATAATCTACCCCCCGAATCCACGAAACATCTCAAAAGGTTTTTCCTATGCTTTTTTAACCTTTCCTTTAGGATAAAATAAAAAGTCGGTGGCAACTCTTGCTAAACCGAACAAGTGCGAATACAAACGCAAAACTCAAGTCAGTTCTCCCACCGTATCACAGAACTGGAGACTCTGCTGGGGAGAACTTTTAAAGTGGGGTTACCTTAGGGTTTAGATCACCTTTACATTCTTGCTTTGATTGCTTTGTTTGATTTACTTTTTGGGTCCTTGTGTGGGCTTGTTGTAAATCCTACACCCGGATTTGGGGCACCTTCTTAGGTAAATAGCAAAAAAAACTGTGAGGGAACTGTGCGGGGTATACCGACACGGTTGAAGCAGTAAGCTATGTTAGTGTGACATATTTGTGAGTACCGGTAACCCTTGAGTTCAGTCAAGGAGAGTACGGGGCCGCTGAGTGATGTCGTGAAGCACTAACGAACTCTTAGAACCTTAATTGACCATCCTAGCCTTTTTAGGGGTAGTGAGATGACCGACTTTGGTGCAGTCCGAAGTTGGTATATACTCGATACTACACTCATTGAGGGTTGTTTTCTTGGAATATTTTGGTCGCCAGTCAAGTGGCTAAACCGAAACAATGAACACAGAAAACAATCCAATGATATTGAGCTCCTTAGAACCCGGTTTCTATTTCTAGGACAGGATGAGCCAACTAACTTCAAGAGGGTACTTACCTACAACCCCATGCAAGCCTAAACCTAAGGACTTGTTTGCTTTATGTGAATATGTTTGTCTGTATACACACTTACTTGCTTTTTGCATACATGTACATAACATCATAACATCATACCATATCATTTTCAATAACCATTTCAAGGATCTCGAGGGTTCTTTTGATGCAGGGTTACGTTGAACCATACGTCTACCAAAGGGAAAGAGGTTCCTCCTCTAAATAAATGTCGTCAAATATCAAGTGCAACAACTTGAATCAGGGGCTATGACCCACTTGACATGGTGAGCTTGATTCTCGTGGAAAGACATCCACCAATACCAAGTTCTCCAATCAAAGATCAAGTGCAACAACTTGAATCAAGGGCTATGACCAACTTGACATGGTGAGCTTGATTCTCATGGAAAGACATCCATCGATGCAAAGTTCTCCAGTCAAAAATCAAAGTTCAACCTCTAACTTTCTCTTGTGTTTACCCCAAGAGATCCTTGAAAGCATGCATCCACATATCATGAATTGCATCTTGACAGTTTTTCCTTTTTCAGGTTTCCTTACTCTCATACTGTTTATTTCAGTAAGGGATATCCAGGACCAGACTGCTCAGCTGCAAGAAATGTTCTTAAACTTGTCTCTGGGGCAAGAAGAGATGAAAGCTCTCCTCACAAAGGGCTTGGAGACTTCAAACAATGCCAGGAGCGATCAGTTGGAAGCACTGCAGTTTGATTTGGCAACATTGAGGATCCAAGTGATGGGACAGCTAGTGGGCCAGATGGCTCTCATCCAGGATTTGTCTCAAAGACAGGAGGAACTCAGAGTTCTCGTCAACCAACTGCTTCGGAACAACCAACTGGGGCAAACATCTGAGGTTGAAGAGCAAGTCACCACTCAACCCCCATCCACTCAAGAAGACAAGGGGAAGGCACCTTTGCTTGATTCAGGGTCACAAGCCCAACAACAACCTCGCCAGCATCAACGGGATAATCGGCGTAATCAAAATACGTCGGGAAGACAGTTCACGGAGACTGACATACCGTCATCTCTGATTCTAGAGCATTTGTTGGAGGTCAATCTGACTGTTTTGAGGGACCCTACTCGGAAGCCCAATACCTCCGCTCCTAACTATCGTCCCGACGCATTTTGTGTGTACCACTCCTACAGCCCGGGACACGACACCGACGACTGTTGGGCCTTGAAGAACAAGATTCAAGATCTGATCGACATTGGAGTGCTGAGGTTCATGCCAGACGGCGAGATGAAAATCTTTCGTTAAAGAGTTCTCCACCTGATATGACAAAGCTCAAACTGAAAGACTTTTGCTTCATTTGAATTTTCAAAGTTGTAATTTCTTTTGTTTTCAAACAATTAACTGTTGATGTTAAACTCTGTTTCATTAATGCATTGCATATGTTTGTCTTGAATTCATCCATTCGTTTTCACTACTCTTATGCTTTCTTTATGATATTTAACTCTTGATAAAAAGCTGCAAGCCTTTAGAGGGAGGATGACAAAACAATACCATAATCTCATGCAGTATGCTTTTGAACAGACCTTACTGATGATGTACATGCATTTCTTTCAATTCCCCAACACTGGAGTTATAAGGAAGATAATCCCTAGTCAACCCCTTCGAGCCAAAGAAGTAGGAGTTTTCTGTTCTAAACAATCAAAACCTTTGATATAAACCTGGGGCAGGGTAGTCTCTCAGTTAATTCAAAAAAAAAGTGCGCATTGAAGTCGCAAACTCTCAGTTCGTAACACAACGAACAACGTCAACAAAAGAAAGCATTCCTTTGGAATCAAAAGACAAGGGTGGTTCCCTATCACATAGGTGTTTACCTTGGGTTTCGGTAAACAACCGCTGATCCTCCAAATGGTTACTTATTTGGTTACTCGCAGGATCGATCAGATTGATCCTATGGACATAGGTTGATTTTGAAGTTTGATTAAGGTGGATAAGGCTTTAAATAAAAAGGTTTCAAGTAAATTGCATAAAGGAAAGACTTGGTAAAATAAACAAGGCTTTAAAGTAAAGGTTCGACAGGAATTTAAAGGAGAAAAGCAAGTAAAATGCTGGGAAAGTAAATGACTTTAATTGATAAAATTGGTGTTTCACACATACATTTCTCAACAATTCTTTCTCACACGCTGGGTACTTGAATCTAAATGAGTGACTATGTATATTTTTGTGAACACACGCGAGAAACTACATGTCTACTCCTATTTATACTAAAACATCCCAAGTAACCGTCGGGCAGTTACGCTGCTTCGAGATCAATCCACTTGGCACGTTCTCCATGCTTGACGCTCCAGATCCTTGCACGTTTGCACGTGGTAACTGCTGGAAACCGTTTTCCCTCCAAACACTTGAATTTCAAACTGCTCCACTCTGGACCATCGAACACGTTCGTCAAGAGACAACTTCGACGAGAAACTCCTTCGACGTCGAAGGCACTCAGCCTTCTTCCTTGGAAGAAATCTTCTAAGTATTTTGCCATCTTTCGACGGGCACTTCGACAGACTTAGCCAGTCGAAAGCATCTTTCAGCTTTTAATGGCTGACATCAATCAAAACAAAGGTGTCGAATTTAGGAGCCAACAAATTGCCCCCCAAGAATGCCTTATTTCGACTCTGAAAGAAAAAGGCATTCTTTGAAAACGCCATTCGACACCTGTCTTTCCACGCTTAGTCACAAGTTAACTTGTGCACTTTTTATTGCTTTTTACCAACTATTGGCAATCCCAAGAAAACCATCATTGATTTGATCCTAGGACGTCACTTTCAGTACGGCGTGCAGTACCAAACGTCACTTCAGAATTTGTCATTATGACAATTCTCAAAAACGAGGACGCACGCTGCGTCTCTCCACTTCTGCAGAAACGGCCAAAACAACAAGGGGCTGCCACGCGTCCCACTAATTCCTGCAGCATTAAATGACATTTAATGTCCTCGTTATTGGGGATTTCTCCCACTACTATAAATAGTAGTGAATATCCCATTGTGGGACTTTTTACGCAAACTAGCCTTCAAACTTCCTTGTTTTCGTACAAGCTTGCTCTCTTTACAGAAAACTCTTCCTCTTTCACTTCATCTTCATCCTCAACAATGGCCTCTGCTTCTACTGCTCCCAGTGCTAACGCACCAACTGAACAACATGTTAAACCCAAAGTCTTCGTCACTGCTCCGGTAGTAAACTCTACAGGCAAACGAAGGGTTCCTGAACCTTCTGACATCTCCGTTCGCGATGCTTACTCGCGTCACTTGATGATCCCGGTTGGATACTCCAACCAGATCTTCGCAATGTCTGGCCCCATGAATCCAAGCATCTCTGAAGCTCTGAAGATCAAGAGCTATTTCCCAATCGTCGAGAAACTCAAGCCAGTAGCCTGCGCCAAGAAAGACGCAGAAGACAACGAAGACCCTACTCGTGAAAAAATCGACCTCCGCTTCTTCAACAGAGGGGTTAGGGTCTTCAGGTCTTGCCCTAATCTGACCTCCGATTATGTTGCTTGGCTAACGAAGTTGGAGAAGCATCAAACTCCAATCTGGAAGGAAATGGGAATCTTCGACCTAGTGATGCTGTCGAAGACAGGCTTAAACTACTCCCCAGAGATGCTTATAGCTTCGCTGTTGTTCTGGGACTACTCCCATTTTACTTTTCATCTTCCATGTGGGATGCTAACCCCCACACTCTTCGACGTGGCCGCTATTACTGGCCTTCGACCAACCGGTGATTACTTCGATCCGGAGGAGATGTCGGAGGACCAAATTGGCTTCTCTGAGACCAAACCCACATACACCACTTTCATCAACCATTTTCATGACAGGTCGACGGATACAGTGTCGGATGTCGAACACATAGCGTTTCTAGCCTTATGGCTAACTCGCTTTGTGTTTTGCTCGAAGTCTCTGCAGGTGACCAAAAAGATGGTCACTCTTGCTACCCAACTGCATCACCGCCAAAACATCTGTTTGGCAGAACTGATTCTGGCCAGTCTTTATGACTCGATCAGCAATGGGGCCACTCTTCTGAAACATATCGAGGACAGGGCCAGTTTGCTACTCGCTGGGCCCTTTTGGCTACTTCAACTGTGGCTCAATGCCACTTTCGAATCTTTCTTGCCCAAGAGGATTCAGATAAATGAACAAGCTCCAGCGATAGCGAATAGGCGCATCGAAGGAATCAGGTTGGCTCTGCTGACACCTGTGGAAGATGGCCTGGAGTTTCAACAAACCTTCACTAACTTCGTTCTCATGTTCGCTCGAAGGAAGGAATTTGTTTCAACTATGGCTCCATTTGCTCAACGGCGTGTGGGGCCAACATGGTTCACTAGGCCACATCCAAAGGAGTCGAGTGGTCCCAATGTTGATGAACACACCATACTGTGGGAGGCGTTCCTTACACCGAGGATCATGCCTCTTCGTTTTAAGAGTTCTAAGACTCATTTGAGTCTGCTTGCCTATCAACCAAATCTGGTATCTCGCCAGTTTGGTATTATCCAAACCCTGCCTTCTCCGATTTTTCAAAGAGAGAAGTCAATGTTGTACTTCTGCAACGATTATACAGAAGAAGCTGCCATCAAGCATATCGGAAGATATGCTGGTCGAACAATCCTCTCGCTGTTTGACTACCAGCTTAATTTCCTTTGCTCACCATCCTTCGAGGAGTGGTGGAGAAGCTATTATGCTGAGTACTTCTTCGACGAGAAGGACTTCATGGCAGAGTTGCAGAAATCTTTTGTCCTTGTGTTGGACAAAGTAAAGAAATGTAAGTTCATGCTCTCACATTATTTTTTTGTCTCTCTCTTCGACTGCTAGCCTGTTAACTTTTTCATTTGCTTTCAGTTGTTCGAAAACCTGTAGCCAAGAAGGCTACAGAAAGTCAACAAGGAGGAGGCCCTTCAATAAAACCTCCACCGCCGGCGAAGACTACAGCGCCGGCGAAGACCATAAGCAACCAACAGGGGGAAGGCTCTTCGAGGAAGCCTCCTGTATCGGTAACCAGATTTTCTTCATTTTTCTTCTGGCTTTCGATTTTTTATTTTCGATGCAATTATTCAATCGAATTCCTATTGGTTTTTCTAGGCCCCTTCGCCCAAGAAACGGGCAGCACTGGTGGTCGAATCAGGAAGTGATGACGAAAGTGATTCTCCTCCTGCCCCCTTAAAGAGGCGAAAGTTAACGAAGGATGCTTCTGTTCCTGCTCCTGCTCCTGAAGGTCGAACCGTCAGAATAAAGGTTGCTGTGAGAAAGCCTAGGCCACCTCCAGTAATCATCGAGGAGCCAACTGAGGAGGAACTGAACGTTCTTCTTAACAAACCTGTCGAGAGTGACAATTCCAGCCCTGGGGCTGAAGTTAATCCACAGGTAATTCCTTAGACCTTTTTTATAATTTAGGCATAAATACCCGTATTCGATTGCGTCTCTTTCGACATCTGTCGATTTGTCTTCTTTCCCTTTTCAGGACACTACTGAAAGTTCTCCACCAAGGACTTCAGAAACGCTGGAATCTGCTGAACTTAGCAGGCCTCAGGAAAAAGACTTGGGCAATGACGAAGCCCATACTGAGAATGAGGCCAATGCTGAAACAGTGGAGAAAACAACAGAAGAACCTATGGTGGAGGAACAACAGCCAGTGGAGGAACAACAACCAGTAACGGTTCAGGTGGTGGACCTGTCAGAAGAGAATCAAGAAGAAAGGGACCAAGGCAATGGCGAAGAGAATCAAGATGCTGTTGACGAAGAGAACCAAGGTGGTACCGGCGAAGGACACCAGGGTGACGCTAGCGAAGAGCCACAAAATGACGCTGGCGAAGGACCCCAGGGTGATGCTAACGAAGAACCACAAGTCGATGCTGGTACTGCCTCAGTCAGAGTCGAAGAGCAACCAGTCGAGACACTTAGCATTCAAGAACCTCAAACCCAAGATAATACTATTGCAAGGGTTACTTCCTCGAAGCACAGGTCAAAAGAGGACTTGGAACTCTTGAAACAGACTGATCCTGTCAGCTACCTCAATGCAATCATCGAGAGTAAAAGTTCGTCTGACACTAGTCAGGAAATTCCTACCCTGTCGGGGAAGTCTACTGAAACTTCTCCTCTTGATGATGCATTGGCAAAGGTTAAGGCCCAGTTCTTCAAGAGGGACTTGATGAAGACTTTAGAGGGGACCCCACTGCTCCATCATGCTTAAAAGAGGTCTTGAATGCTGTCGACTTTGAAGCTGTAGCCCCAGAAATCTCAGACTTGATCATGGAATTACATTCTATGATTGATCAGGTCTCAGCGGATTACAGGCGCCAAAGAGGTTTTAACAGTCAGCTTGAAGTGCTGTATGGCAGAAGCTCATCTGCGTGGACTGCTGTCTCAGATTCGACTTCTCGAATTGCTGAGTTGTCGAAACAAAAAACGTCTGCACAGGAAAGAGTCGATGCCATTGAGCGAGAGAATGTTTCCTTCCGGGCACAAATTGCAGAAATAGAGGCGAAGATAAACGCCAACACTGTACTCAAGGAGGAAATTCTTTCGACCATCTCAGACACTGAGAGCCAGACTGAGATTAAACAAGGCCTGGAATTCGCTGAGAAGGCCCAAAGCCTCGACGCTCAAATTGCCAAACTAGTGCAGGAAAACTCCTGGTGCAAGAAGAGGTTGGAGCTGCAGTACGCCAAGTATCTTCGACTCAAGAATTCTCTTACCTTTTGATTGATTCTCTTTTGTAACCATCTTCTGTAATCGTTATTCGACAACAATTGCCATCTTGGCTGAAATTAATAAAATTTCCATTTTGGCATTTTTTATGGTTAATTTAGACTTGCTCTTTTATTATTTTATTTTTATCTCTTGAAGTATAGGCTTGTATTTTTTCAAATATTTACCATTTACTCTCAAGAGCCTTTTATCTCCACTCAACTCTTCGACTTCATAGGCTCCACCAGAAAAAGTTTGGATAACTCTGAAGGGTCCTTCCCATTTGGGTGACCATTTCCCCATGCTTCGATCCCGTCGATCCATGGGAAGAATTACCTTCCAAACTAAATCTTCAGGCAAAAATACCTTAGGTTTTACCTTTCTATTATAAGAGTCTTCTACTCTTTTCTTCTGAAGCCTGAGTAAGTCGAGAGCGTGTAATCTCTCTTCGTCTAAATCCACCAGTTCATCTAACATCATATTCCAATAAACTTCAGAAGGAATATCATAATGCCTCTGAACCCTTGCAGATTGAAGACAAATTTATGCTGGCAACACTGCATCATGGCCAAAAGTTAGCCTATATGGTGTTGTACCAGTGGCTTCTTTTGGGGACGTTCGACAAGCCCATAAAATCTGGTCTAACGTCTTATGCCAATTCTTTGGTTTCTTCCCAACATGTTTCTTTATCAAGCCAATCACCACTTTGTTAGCTGCTTCGACTTGACCATTCGCCTGTGCATAATAAGGCGTGGATGTTAGGAGTTTGAAACCTGTTTCCTGAGCAAATTCCTGCATCTTTCGACCAGTGAAAACTGACCCTTGATCAGTTGTTATTGTCTCAGGGATTCCATACCTAAAGATAATGTTCTTTTGAATAAATTCAATGACATTTTCTTGGTCTACATTGACTAAAGGGACAGCTTCGATCCACTTAGTAAAATAATCAATGCCTACCAATATGTATTTCTGACTCTTTGATGATGCTGGTCGAATCTCTCCAATAAGATCCAATGCCCATCCTCTAAAGGGCCAAGGCTTCACTATCGAGTGAAGTTCGCTTGCTGGTACATGCTGGATGCCTGTATGAACTTGACACTCTTGGCAACCTTTGGCGAACTCAACACAATCTTTCAGCATAGTGGGCCAATATAGTCCTTGTCGAAACAACAACCATTTCATCTTATGGCCTGCTTGGTGAGCCCCACATGCCCCAGCATGCGTAGTCGAAAGGGCTATGTATGCTTCAGTTTCACTTAAACATTTCAGCAACACCCCTTCAGGCGTCTTCTTGAATAACTCATTACCCATGAGTACAAAACTCAACGCCCTGTATTTTGTTTTTCGTTCTGTCGAAGCTCCTGGATTTTGAAGATAGTCCACAATGGGTTTCCTCCAATCTTGCTCTGACAAATTATCAATGAACGAAATCTCGAAGTTTGAGTGATCAGCATATCCTAGCCTCGTCGATTCCAAGTCTGATGGTGATAGACAAGTTGCTTTTATCTTTTCTCGAACTTCGATTGCTCTTTGTAATCTCGTTTTTGAAATCTTATACCCTGATGCAATTTGTGCCAAGTCATTGGCTATTTGATTTTCGACTCTGGGTATGTGTCGAATATTGACACTTTCAAATTGTTTCAATAAACGATTTGCTATCACAAAGTACATAATGAGATTCTCTCTTATGCATTTATATTCCTTTGTGACTTGCTTGATGACTAACTCTGAGTCTCCCATTATTTCGACTCGAGTTGCCCCCAATTCCAACAATATCTCAAGGCCAGTAATTAGAGCTTCATACTCAGCCTCATTGTTCGAACAAGAACCTTCTATTTGGTACTTGAATGTTGTTGGAATTTTATCTGGAGAAATAATCAAGACTCCTACTCCTGTTCCATTTTTATGGCTGGAACCATCGAAGTAGAATTTCCAAGGTTCTATCTCCACATAATTAATATCCTCGACTTGAATTGAGTGGTCGACTATGAAGTCTGCAACCACTTGTCCTTTTACCGCCTTAAGAGGCATAAAGGTCAAGGAGTATTCAGTTAATGCTAATGCCCACTTGCCAATTCGACTATGCAAGATAGGTTTCGACAACATATATTTGAAAACATCAAAATGAGACGAAACATAAACATCAACTGGTTTTATATATTGCTTGAGTTTTGTACAAGAGAAATACAGACATAGACACAATTTTTCAACTTCGCTATATCTAGTTTCTGCATCATTCAAAACTCGACTGAGATAATAAATGGGTCTTTCGACTCCATTCTCATCCTCTTGGGCTAACATACTTCCCAGAGTTTTGTCAGATGCAGCTATGTACAATCTCATACTCCTATTGCTACAAGGAGGCACCAAAATAGGTGGCTTAGTGAGGTACCCTTTGATTTTGTCGAAGGCTTCTTGTTGCTCTTGCCCCCATTCGAACCCCTCTTTATTCAGTCGAAGTAAGGGTGAAAAGGCCTGAGCTTTCCCACTTAGGTTAGATATAAACCTTCTTAAGAAATTTATCTTGCCTAAGAGAGATTGCAATTCCTTCTTATTCGATGGCGCTTTCGCTTCCAGAATTGCCTTCGTCTTGTTCTGGTTGATTTCGATTCCTTTCTTGTGGACAACAAAGCCCAAGAAATCTCCAGCTTTCACACAGAACGCACACTTCAAAGGGTTCATCTTCAGACCATGTTCTCTCATTCTTTCGAATGATTGTCGAAGGTGGTCAATGTGACTCTTCCTGGAAACAGATTTTATAACAATATCATCAATATAAACTTGCATAAAAGTGTTAATAAAATCATGGAAGATAGTATTCATTGCTCGCTGGTACGTTGCCCCAGCGTTCTTTAGGCCAAAAGGCATCACTACCCATTCGTAAGTGCCTAAGGCCCCTGGGCATCGAAAAGCTGTTTTCGACACATCCTCTTCAGCAATGAATATTTGATTATATCCTGAATAACCGTCGAGCATACTCAGGTATTCGTAGCCAGCGGCAGAATCGACTAGCATTTCCGCCACAGGCATAGGATATTCATCTTTAGGGGTGGCAGCATTCAAATCTCTGAAATCTATGCACACCCTTAATGTACCATTTTTCTTAATTACTGGCACAATATTTGCAATCCATTCGACATACCTTGTAACACGGATGAATTTGCATTTCAGAAGTCTTTCGACCTCCGTTTTGATCTTCGACAGTATCTCAGGAGCGAAGCGCCTTGGATTTTGCTTGATTGGCTTCTTCCCAGGTTTGATTGGCAACTGAAGTTCTACCAATCCTCTGTCGAGACCAGGCATTTCGTCATAATCCCATGCAAAATAGTCTTTAAACTCTTTCAGCAATTGGATTACTTCCAACCTAAGTTCTGGATCAATTTTGGCGCTGATGTAAGTTGGCCTTTTCTCTGATCCTTCGCCTAAGTTGATTTCTTCTAAAGGGTCTTGTGCTAACATCTTAATGTTGTTCGCCAAGGGATCCTTTTCGAAGCCCAAAGGCTCATCGTCATAGATGGCGTCGAGCCTCTGTTCCTGCATTTCTTCTGGCATGATATCAGGAGGTTTTGGATCGAAATCCTTTCCTGGGCCAACAGCAGATATTTGTTGATCATTGGCCTGTGTGGCCATGTACTTTACTTCGGCTTCGAGAGCCGTTATCATCTTGGTTTCGGCTACATAAGCCGAAATTCGCTTCAAAGACTGTGACTCAGTCATTATCACTGAATTCACTTCCCCAACCAGTTGGTTGGATATCAGTTAGCCCACTGAAGTCTATGTGGGACAAGTCTTCTCTGTCCCATTGGAAACCATGCTCAGGATGCAGGTATAGGGAACAAAAGGTGTTTGGCGCTGGCGCCATGTCGAAGTCAGGTGTTGGACATGGCCCTATGTGAGCCAAGTTTTTGTCGAAATCTGCCACACCCAAGTGATTCACTTCGCCAAGGTAGTAGCTTTGATCTGCCTCTATGTTTTCGACCATCCCATCTGGACGCCATAGAAGCAGCCTTTGATGCATCGATGAAGGCACAGCGCCAACACCATGAATCCACTCACGGCCTAACAAAAGGTTGTAGTTAGGTTTGGCCGATATGACCATGAACATCGTTGGTCGAAGGATCGACCCAACTTTGATATCTAACTGGATCACTCCCATGGTGGTCCCAATGCCGCCCTCATAGTTCGACAGGACCATATTGTGAGGTTTGATTTCTTCATCCCTTTTGCCAATCTTCCTTAGCATAGAGTGAGGGATAATATTGATAGTTGCCCCACAGTCGACCAGTATTTTATTCACAGTGGTCTCTTCGAGCTTAGCCCTTATGAACAACGGCTTGAGGTGATTCTTCATCGCCTCTGTAGGTGGCTCGAAGAAGCCATTTTGTTCCTCTGTAGTGCCATTGTCCATGACAAAATAGCACACTGGCCTATGTTTGGCCATTTCTTGTTCCACCTCCCAGTCACTTGCTTCGACTTCTACCTGTCGATTGAATTCCCTGGGCAGCACTGAAACAATATTCACCATTATATCCAAAGTATCGTCGGACTCAGCATCGTCTTCGTCTTCGACTTCGCTTTGGTTAGGCCAAACTAGCCTGTTGGTAACTGGTTCTCTCTCTAGAGGCTTCCTTTGTTTCCTTTGCGGAACATTCGAACTAGTCTCGGCCTTAGGTTCGTTGGCAGCCTCCCTTTCAGCTTTTCGTCTCCTTTGATATCTCCTCCATTGGGATCGAGACATAGGATTTTTGCCCTTGTAGTTGCTGGACACTTGAGCAACCTTAGGTGCAGCAACTTGAGGCTCTTTCTTCTGAGTTAAAGAGGAACCTCTTGGCACATCGAAAGAATGCCATTTCTCTTCACTTGGCCTTTTTCGGCCAGAAGTTTTGTACCAAGTGTCTACTGGCACATTTGTTGGAGGCCTAAAAGTCAATGGCCTCTTGTCTTGATTAGAACCCCTTCTGGGATCATGTCGAAGGTCAGCATTCTCCCTTCTCTTGTTCGCTGCTCTCACGCCTTGAATGTGCTCAGCAGCTTTTTTATCAAAGATTGAACTGCATCTTGGACACAGCATTACCTCTGATTTCTTTTTCTGGCATCTTTGTAAAAAATCTGCCAAGTTTTCGTTTTCCCGTGGGAAAGCCGTCTTATTAGCCTGCTCTTGCCTTATGGCCTCTTCTGATGCTTTAGGGTCAGAAAGCTCGACCATGTTGATATTCATTGTATCTTTAGTAGCAAGAGTTAACTGCTTCATTTGTGTCTCCAGATTCTCCGTCTGGCCTTGAACAGTGGCCAAGTGGGAACTGGGCTTTGATCCAGTTTTTTGTGCTTCAGCAGTCTTCGACTTCGGGTTCTCGACCGCTTTCTGGACAGCTTCAATTGTCTTCCTGGATAAATTTCCAGAAAAACTGCCAAAGATTGGCATGTTGATGTGGTCTTTTGAGACTTCGACCATGGTAATGCCTGGCTTCTTCGACTGGATCCTGGTGGCCTCTATCATGTTCACCTCGGAGGGTTCTGCATAGTGGGCTTCAGCCTTCAGTGGATTGGAGTCGACAGCCATGGGGGATTTGTCAGCAAACTTTAATCTCCCTTCCTCAATAGCGTCTTGCACAAGATTCCTGAAAAGAAAACATTGAGAAGTTTTATGGCCCAAAAAATTATGATATTTGCAAAAACCTCTCTTCTTTCTTTGATCAAGAGGAGGCACTTTTACCCCAGGGGGTACTATCATTTGGCCATCTTTAACTAGCAAGTCGAATATTTCATCACATTTTGTGATGTCAAAACTATAAGTCTTTTTTGGGAACCTATCGTTGGTCCTGTCTGGACCAATGGGATTTTTCCCATTTGAGGGGACTAACTGTTTACAAGAGTAAGGTGGCCCTTGTTTTAGTTCTGCTAAATCGACTTCTCCTTCTTCGACAGTTAAAGTATCGTCGAAGGATTCTAGATCTTCGTCATCCATCTCAACGTACGCTATTCTTTCTCTCTTATGAGTTTTCGTTGCCTTAGCTTTTTCAGCTTTGAGGCGTTCGACCTGTCGAACTCTATCGGCCAGTTGGGCCATGTCTCTTAGGTACTGGGTGTCTAGCTTCTTCCTAATGGAATAATCTAAACCGCCTGCGGCTATTTCGACCAACTCATGTTCTGGCACTTATGTAAAACATCTCGCCTTGAGCAACCTAAACCTATTCAGATATTCGTCTATAGGTTCAGTGAAACGTCTCTTCACACTGGCCAGTTCTTTCAGGCTTATCTTGGTTTGCCCCATGTAGAATTGTTCATGGAACAATCTTTCCAACTGGGTCCAATGATGGATCGAATTGGGGGGAGAGTTGTAAACCAAGTAAAAGCGTTCTTGGTTAAAGAACTTGGGAAGTACTTGATCCTTAGGTTTTCGTTATTCGAAATGTCTCCTGCTTCGATCAAATACCTCGCCACATGTTCGACAGTAGATTCTGTCGTGTCCCCAGAGAACTTAGTAAATTTGGGGACTTTGCATCTAGGAGGTAAGTCCGTTTGTAACACATATTCTGACAATGGAGATGTAAAGTTGGGCCTTCGAAAGCCCATGCTCATCCCATTCTGAGTCATGATTCTTTCAATCATGGTTGCCAGATTGTTTTCCAAACCCATGTTTTGGTATTGGATATGCTGAACCACTTCGTCAGCATTTTGGTTTCTGTTAACTAACCTTACCTCTGGGGCTATTACCCTAGGTTCTTCGACAGGTTGTTCGACAGGCTGTTGAGCCTGGTTAATGGTGGTTTCTTCCTCTACAAATATCCCCTGATTTCCCCTTATTTGCGCCCTTTGGGGCTGTCGAATAGGTGGGGGTACTCCAAAAAAGTCAGCCAAACGCGTCATTTGCGCTGTAACTTGCTGATTCGATTGAGTAGTATTTTGTATTAGAGGATTTAGCACTGTACTCAAAGTTTGTGCCAACATTTGCACCATATCATGGTTGCTTTCGTCCATTTGTTGCCTCAAGACTACTGTCGAGGCATTTGTAAGGCCATGGGCTACTTGGGACGTTCCTCCTAAGAGTTGGGTCCTATTTCTATTCGCCATGCCTACTCCAAAGCCTTGGAGTGGCGAAGAGGCACTCATGAAAGGGTCTGAAAAAGTGGACGCAGCATTCGTCAGGCTTGCCACTTCAGAAGTTGGCATACCATAGAATGGAATAAATCCTGGGAGGACCACAGGCCTTGTGCCTATATTTCCCCTTGGTGGGGGAGTTCCCAAAGGTATTCTGGGGCCTGTTAACGAAGTTATTGGCCCCGTGGTTGTGACCGACACTGCTGGTGTCGAACCAGCGTTTGTCGCTTCACTTACGGTCATACTAACCGTTGCTCCCACACTCGTTTGTGGGATTTCGTTATTGTTTGGCGGATTCGCCATCTCTTCCCTTCTTCTGGCAGTATTGTTATCGTTGGTGTATATTCTACCACTCCTCAATAACATACAACTCGAAAAGATGAGATTATTTTCAACAATCAACACACAGTCCCACCGGGTGTGCCAATTTGTTTACCTTGGGTTTCGGTAAACAACCGCTGATCCTCCAAATGGTTACTTATTTGGTTACTCGCAGGATCGATCAGATTGATCCTATGGACATAGGTTGATTTTGAAGTTTGATTAAGGTGGATAAGGCTTTAAATAAAAAGGTTTCAAGTAAATTGCATAAAGGAAAGACTTGGTAAAATAAACAAGGCTTTAAAGTAAAGGTTCGACAGGAATTTAAAGGAGAAAAGCAAGTAAAATGCTGGGAAAGTAAATGACTTTAATTGATAAAATTGGTGTTTCACACATACATTTCTCAACAATTCTTTCTCACACGCTGGGTACTTGAATCTAAATGAGTGACTATGTATATTTTTGTGAACACACGCGAGAAACTACATGTCTACTCCTATTTATACTAAAACATCCCAAGTAACCGTCGGGCAGTTACGCTGCTTCGAGATCAATCCACTTGGCACGTTCTCCATGCTTGACGCTCCAGATCCTTGCACGTTTGCACGTGGTAACTGCTGGAAACCGTTTTCCCTCCAAACACTTGAATTTCAAACTGCTCCACTCTGGACCATCGAACACGTTTGTCAAGAGACAACTTCGACGAGAAACTCCTTCGACGTCGAAGGCACTCAGCCTTCTTCCTTGGAAGAAATCTTCTAAGTATTTTGCCATCTTTCGACGGGCACTTCGACAGACTTAGCCAGTCGAAAGCATCTTTCAGCTTTTAATGGCTGACATCAATCAAAACAAAGGTGTCGAATTTAGGAGCCAACAATAGGCAGTCAATCTCTCAAAAGAGAAAAGCCCACCAAGCCAAAACCTGTAAAGGAGGCTTAAGAAAGTTGGGGCATCCCGCTGACTGTGATCTCAAAAACAGAGACAGTCAGGCAAAAGTTAGGGACAACAAATCAAAATCAAAATAGAGAGGTCATTACAAATCCTCAACAACATGAAAAATGTTGCAAAGAAAAAAGGAGATGATGATTGTCTCCCAAAATTCAACCGGTGAACCATCACCCAAAAGTCGCTCCAAACTCGAATAGAGTGCGACGCACAATTAACTGAGCTTAGGGTTGAAGAACATCACGAAGAGCGGGTGGGTACAAATACACTTTGAGCCTTTATCCTTTGTTTCTTAAACCATGAACCAGGCCACGTTACAACCTTTCAAAAGTCCTAATTGAAGCATGGGTTAGTTCGAAGGCATATTGTTACAAAAAGGTATCCTGACTCCTGTAAGGCTTTGCTCTAAAATCTTGTGTTGAATTGTCTTATAAAAAGTTTTCTGCTAAAAAATGCATTTTTCAAAACTTCGAGACAAACATAAACTTTACATTGCTTGAATATCACTGTTTGCATTTGGCTATTTGTTTGACAGCGAAGAAATTCATACAGCGAATGTTCGGAGGAACGAAAACTCTCTCAGTGAACAAAATCACTTCAAAAGGATGACACTTCCAACGACAAATCTCTTATCAACAAGGGGCATGACATGTCACCATCCAATTAACCTGGGGCAGTCCAGTCAAGGTTTCAACAGATCTTTCAAAGTTCAGTTAACCTGGGGCAGTCCAGTCAAGATTTCAAGAAATCTCTCAATTTGCAGAGTAATCTGATTCAAGACTCCTTCATCATCACTTGGGGCATTCGAATGTCAAAAGTGTCTGAAGTTTTCCTTCATCACCTGTTGGAAGATACGGTCCAGATTTGCTCCAGACACGGTTGCCATTCTGTCACCTTTCCTAAGTTCCGGATCAACACCTGTAACAAGCCAGGAAAATATCTGTGGACGACTGATTGTGGATTAACACCTGTAACAAGCCAGGAAATTATCTACATCACCACTTGGGGCATTCGAATGTCAAAAGTGTTAAACAATTCCTTCATCACCTGTTGGAAGATACGGTCCAGATTTGCTTCAGACACGGTTGCCATTCTGTCACCTTTCCTAAGTTCCGGATCAACACCTGTAACAAGCCAGGAAAATATCTGTGGACGACTGATTGTGGATTAACGCCTATAACAAGCCAGGAAATTATCTACATCACCACTTGGGGCATTCTAATGTCAAAAGTGTTCAACAACTCCTTCATCACCTGTCGGAAGTTATGGTCGTCAAAGATCAATTTCTCGCAAAATTCAAGTTATGAAGCCCGGATTTGACCGGATAGTACCTTGATTTCTACAGCACATTGTGAAGACCGGACTACGACCGGATAACAGTGTCAGACTACTGCAAAGTCTGGATTACGACCAGATAGTGGGATCTCCTGAATTCAAGTTATGAAGCCCGGATTTGACCGGATAGTACCTTGATCTCTACAGCACATTGTGAAGACCGGACTACGACCGGATAATAGTGTCAGACTACCGCAAAGTCTGGATTACGACCAGATAGTGGGATCTCCTGAATTCAAGTTATGAAGCCCGGATTTGACCGGATAGTACCTTGATCTCTACAGCACATTGTGAAGACCGGATTACGACCGGATAACAGTGTCAGACAATCTCCAAGCCTGGATTACGACTGGACAGCAGTCAAGAGTACTACGAAGCCTGGAATCGACCAGATAGTGGTATATCTTTAACACAAGCCGTGAAGCCCGGATTTGACTGGATAACAGCTTGGCAAGCTATTGTGAAGCCTGGACCACGACCAGATAGCAATACAAATTTCTGTGAAGCCTGGATTATGACCAGATAGCAGTTAACCCTCAAGAGTGAAGACCCTCATCCTTAGAACCTCATAAGATTGGTATACTCCCAGTTTCTGACCGTTAACAGAACGAAGATTTCCATCACCTCATCATGAAGCAACCCTACACAGGTTCCTTCTCAAACTCAAAAGATTCTTGGAATCCCCAGCCAGAGAGCCTCACAGAATCTAATTCCCCTCCAGAATCAAGTTTCAATATCCCCAGCGGAGCTAAAACTTCCAACTATCAATCTCCAAGCGGAGTGAAGACTCTCATTTTCAGGTCCCCACAGAATATCCGAATATTCTCCAGTGAAGATCTCCTCAAGACAGGAATCCCCCAGTAGATTGGCATACAACCCAAGCTTCTGATTCCCCAACAGCAGCCAAGGAATTATTTCCCCCGGCAGCAGTCAAGATTCTTATCTCCAGCCATCCAGGATTCATCTATCCTCAGCAAGACAGCTCATCAGCTTACCTGCGCATTCATCACATTCATATCATCAACATTGATGTAACATACATTGCATCATGCATCATGACATTGCATACAACTAATTCTTCACTTTTTCAGGAAAGATCAGTCGACAGACAAAGATCATCATCTTCTGAGATTCTTTCTAGAAATAGTTCAGATGTGACCCAAACACGGCGACATTCTGATACTTATTCCAGATTCATCCAGATGCAGTTTTACACGGACTCATCATCAGGAAACCCTACACCGTTTCCTCTTCAAACCTAGATGCAGTTTTACACGGCCTCATCATCAGGAAACCCTACACCGGTTCCTCTTCAAACCCAGATGCAGTTTTACACAGACTCATCATCAGGAAACCCTATGTCGGTTCCCTCTTCACTTCAAGACTTCTGAAAACAGTTTACGGACGCTTCCCAACAACGGATGTTAATCTATCACTTGTTCAGATGCAACTTTTGAAAACAGCTTACGGACGCTTCCCAACAACGGATGCTACTCTATTGCTTATTCAACTCCAACTCCTGAAAACAGTTTACGAATTCTCCAAACATGGATGTCAATCTATCGCTTGTTCAGACCCCCAGTTCAGAGACGTTCCAAAACATGGATACCTTTCTGATACTCGTCCACTCACCAATGACATACAGTTCAACATTTCCAGATGGCATCTATAAGCCCATCCAACTATCCATTACACTTCCAAATGGCATCTTTAAGCCCATTTCCAGATGGCATCTCTAAGCCCATCCCCTGACAAGATTCTGTCGCATCTTCAGATGGCATCTATAAGCCCATCCAGCTATCCATTACACTTCCTAATGGCATCTTTAAGCCCATTTCCAGATGGCATCTCTAAGCCCATCCCCCGACCAGATTCTGTCACATCTCCATATGGCATCTCTAAGCCCATCACCAAATGGCATCTTTAAGCCCATTCCCTCTACCATCACATCGTCGAGTGCAAATTTTTGGGCACTCTAGTGTCCAATCTCCTTTTCCCTTCGAGTCGCGAAAGGCAAACTTGCCAATCTACCTCTTCAGGTTCAAGAAGATTGAACAGGGGCAACAGTTGTACCCCAAAATTTGCCCTCCTCTTTTTCAACAAGAAATCACAGCTTCGGGCGTTTCCTGATTTTTCAGATTGGCGTAAGAATCAGTCAAACGGACTTTTCTTATCAGTCAGACAAATTTAGGTTTTTCTTTGATTTTAAAGCAGTTCGGGCAGATTGTTAAGGTTTGTTTGAGTTTGACTCAGGATTTGATCAGGCAGGCGCTCCTCTGACATTTAATCAAGAATCAGGGTTTTTGTGTGCATATTTCTCAGAAAGAATTAAGTCTATAGTTCTTTTCAGTTTACTCTGAAATTTGGACTGAGTCATTTGGATTGAGATTGCAGTGTTTGATTAAATCAGTAAAAAGGAAAAGACACTTGGGCATGTGTTGATTTGACTGTGCATTGCTATGTTTTATTCGAAATGCTGGACGTTTATTAATTATTTATTTTTCTAAAGTCAGAATAATTGGATTTACATTCAATTGTTTTAATTTAAGAAATTCAAATGATTAAACAGACAGCTGAGAGGAAAGACATATCTGACAAATTTGGATTTTTATTCATCTTTAAATTATTTGTTACAATTATTATTCGTACACTGTAAATTTATTTACAGAGGTTTACATTGATAATTTTACAATAATTCAAAGTAAAATAAAGATATTCCTAAGCCTTCAATTCTTCATCTTCCATCCATTGCTTCCTCTGCTTCATTTGATTTTATCTGCAAAAATAAAGAAAAGAAAGAAAAGTCAAAGCAGATAAATTAAAAAGACAGACAGTAATTTAAAGATTCATCATTAAAGGCAACTGGCCGGAATCAGTTTGCCCTCTCTGCAAATCACGAGATTTCTCCCGGTTCACAGAGAGGGATGAAAAATGCTTGCAAAAGAAAAAGATATGAAATGCACAAAAGTATAATTTTCACAAATTCAAAATTGTCACACATGCTGCCTAGTTTCAAGTTTTCAACCAAAGAAGGCAAACCAAACTGAATGGCATAAACCAAGTAAAAAGTTGTCAAAGCAACTAACTATCCAAAGCTGTCCAAGGATATCAAGATATCAAAGTACAAAGAGCTATCAAAAAGGGCTGTCAAAGAAGCATAAAATCTTGAAGAAAAGATAAAGTATGCAGGGTAAAACCAATATTGCAAGCAAGCAAGTTTCAATGTCATCATGTTCAGGCCAGCTACCTTTTCAGTAAAGGACAATATAAGCAATATTAAATGCTTAAAAACTGTCAAGAGAGAGAGAGAAAAAAAAAAGTACCAGGCTTACAGGCTTAGGCTTGAAGGAGATATAAAAACAAACTGTAATAACACAGTGAAAAGGAGAAGGCAGAGATATTACATAAATCAGAATACAAACAAAACTGTCAAAAAAGAAACATAACTGCCCAGCCTGAGGCCAAAAACATTTCAAAGCTTTCACAAGCCCTGAACCTGCATAAACCAGTATAGCTCTCAACCTTTTCAAGAAACTGGCATTAACCTTCAAAGACCACAAGCCTTACCATTCAAAAAAGAAGCAAAAAACCAGTAACTCACCAAAACCTAACCTGCATATGCCTTAAACACTCAACCTGCTGAAACTCACCAACAGGTCCATAAAAGCCTAACCTGTAAAAAGCCAAGCCCCTAACTTGTAAACAAAAAGCCTTTGTCCTAAACCTGCCAAGCCTTAAACCAGAAGCCGGAAGCCCGTGGAATAACAAAGCCTTTGTCCCAACCTGTCTAGCCTTGTCAAGCATCCAACCAAAGCCATCAACCAGCATATCCAAGCCTAAACCAGTATCCAAACATACAGAAGCCTAACCAACAGGCCCCCCCTCAGAGGAAGCCTCATCACAGGACAAGCATACAAGCAATAAACAGTTAAGAGATCTCAAGATCCAAAATTAGACATAATAGCATTCAACTCAATACCAACAATCATCCAAGGCAACCAAACATATCAAAGGCAAGCCATCATACAACTCAGAAGGCAACAAGAAGAAGAGGATAAAGAAGCCAATAGGGTCAAGCATACGAGGAAACTGAGGCACAGGGTGGAAGAGGCAAAGTAATAACTCAGGATAAGCAAGCATTCAAGGCAATACAGAGTAGGGAAACCAAAGCCTCAGAAAACTTTCATCATAGGAAAATAAATCATCATTGAAGGCAACAAAAGCGAGGCAAAGAGACAAAAGAGGAAAAGAAAGTCATACAAAGGGTTTTCAAGCTCATCATCATTAAACCCTAAACAACAAAAAAAGAAGCAATACAAAAGTACCGGGTTCTCCAACAAAACAAGCAAGCTAGCATCCTCACCGCTTCCTCCGCCCTCCGCCATCCTCGACGCCTCCGATTCATCCTCCTCCGTCTCCAAGATCGAAGGTAGTATAACTTCTTTTCTTCCCTTTCATGATCCTCAAACAAAAAACAAAATAACAAACATTTAAAATCAGCACACGAAGAAGCAATACATGCAAAATTATAAAACATAAAACCCTAAAAGGGAAGGGAACGAAATCATTACTTTTTCTATCGTTTTCGCGTTGCCCAACCATGGAGGGAAGAGGACGAACAATGGCGTCTGGTGGCTAGGAATGAAGAAGGCGTCAGTAGCTAAGCATGTTTTGAGAAGATGAACGGAAGTGAAGAGGTGAACAGCGCCTTTCTGTATCACAAACCCTAGCTTTCTCCAAATGAACAAAACTATGAGAAACCCTAAAAAACGTGTTGTGAGGTATCTTGGGCCCTGCCCAACGCGCCTAAGCCCATTTTGTTTTTCCTGAATACACCCCCTTTTTCCCATTATTCTGGTTATTGATCATTGGGCCTAAAACATTAAAGCCTGTTTTAATTCTTTCAAACTTATACCTTTTTTTTACTTATCATATCTTTTATATATATATAAATTAACACCTTAATTTTTACATCAAATTTCACTAACAATACCTTTTTTTTAATTATATTTTTGTATAGAATATTAACTAAAAAACATGAACATAATAATTTTCTCAAATTTAAAACATTTTCTTTTAATTAAAATTTTCGTACATAAAAATATTAATTAAAATACATTAATTTGTAAATACATAAGAAATACTTTTCTTTAATATAAGACATTAATATATAGAATTTGAACATTTTCTTTTCTTAAAATATTTTCTTTGTACATAATTACATCAATACATAATTTTTCTTTAAGTTAAATATGTTCTTTTCTTAAAATATTTTCTTTGTACCTACTTAGCAAAAGAAGCAATACAAAAATACAAAATGATAATATTAAATAAATAAAATACTTAATAATACATTAAAATTCACATCTCAACTTGTAAATACATACACTTACACATTTGTAATACACAAATACATTTACTTTACATTGACACATTTACATTTGCTATTCTTATACATTGCTATACATTACATTGTTTACATTTGCGCAATTCGATTTGGTTGTAAATATTGGACACTACTCTCCCATTTAAAGTCTCATCCCCATTTGTAAATTTGTACCCCCACTCCCGGATACTCATTTGTAATAGCGTAGACTTTAAATTCCCGCAATTTATCGCTTTCAATTATACCATGGTTAGACCTAGGGTTTGTATGTACATAAAATCAAACGCTAGATAACCTAATACAAAGACAAATGCATGAAATCAATACACAATCACACTTGCACCCCTAGGGTAATCCCGCTTGTTGCCTTCCAAAATGGGCCATGCTTGCACGTCGAGTTTCTTTGGCAAAATAATTCAAATGATCATAAGTCCCTCGATGACGCTTTCGAAAGTTGCCTAAACGGAATGATCATAGTCCCTTCAAGCAAATCGCCAAAGACACTTGGCATCATTGCATTCATGGTCCACACGATGACCCGTGCCTGTCCCGTTAAACATCCTAAACGCAAGATTGTCCACCAAATACAATGGTGGAACAAAATTGTTAAAAAGGGTTAAAACATGAGAAAAACCTTTGAGTAAACTTAGGGGTAGACAAAACTCTTAGTTACTTGATCAACTTGCAAAAAACACTTGCCTACTTTTCAAACCACACTCCACAAACACTTTCAAAACAAACTCTCAAAAACATTTGAAACATCTTTTCGAAAAGATACACACCTTCGTATATACTCAAACACGAGTCATTACAATGGTTGCCGAAACAAAGGCGTCTATTTCAAAACATTTTCAAAACACACACACACACACACCATTTCAAGCAATCAAAAATCAAGGCAAGTGATCTAAAACCAAGTAACTAAGAGCCCATGGATAACCATGGATGAAAAGGGTGTTAATACCTTCCCTTTTCATAATCTACCCCCCGAACCCATGAAACATCTCAAAAGGTTTTTCCTGTGCTTTTTTAACCTTTCCTTTAGGATAAAATAAAAAGTCGGTGGCGACTCTTTCTAAACCGAACAAGTGCGAATACAAACGCAAAACTCAAGTCAGTTCTCCCACCGTATCACAATAGGAACATCAGTTATTGTTTTGGCTACCGCAATCTCAGGAGAGACCTCTTCAAAGTGTTGGAAAGGTGTTTCTATGAATTCACCATCTAACTCCACGTAGCGGAAAGAGTTAAGATGGCTTATCATATACTCCTCCTCACCATGAACTGTTATGATCTTATCCTGAACTGGGTATTTTAGCATTTGGTGTAGAGAAGAAGTGACTGCCCCAGCGTTGTGGATCCATGGCCTTCCCAACAAGCATGAATACGAAGGACGGATGTCTATCACATAAAAAGTATAGTTGAAAATTTTTGTACCCACTTTGATTGGGATGTCCACCTCTCCGTGAACCATCCGCTTAGAACCGTCGAAGGCTCTAACAATAATATTACTGGGCTTTAGGGTCAAACCTTCACAGTCCAATCTGTCCAATGCTTTCTTTGGTAGAACATTTAAAGATGAACCGGTATCAACCAGAACATGAGCAAGTGTGGTCCCTCTGCACTCTACCGAGACATGCAGCGCATCATTATGCTTTCTTCCCTTAGGGGTCAAATCAGCATCAGAAAAACCAAGACCGTTGTCGGCTGTAAGTCTAGCCACGCACTCTTGAAACTGATCCGCATAAGTTTCTTGAGGCACGTGTGCCGTCTTTAGAAATTTGATCAAGGCTTTGGCATGAGCCTTGGAGCAGAGTAACAGAGCCAGCATAGAGATTTTTGAAGGGGTTTTCCCCAGCTACTCTACGACATCATAGTCGCTCTTCTTGATTATCTTTAAAATTTCCTCCATCTCCTTTTGGGTGGTCTCGGGGATAACCAAAGTCCGAGCCCTCGTCCTGACGGGCGCTTCCTGGATCCCCTTACCTTTATCGGTGGTAACAGTAGAGGGTTCAAATTCGGGAGTAACAATTTCTTCAATTATTGGACTTTGCACAGATGTCTTGACAGGCACAGAAGCTCTTGAGGGTCCAAAGACTTCCCGTGGAGGAGCAATCTTCGGAGAGAAGATTCTTCCACTACGAGTTATCTTACTTGTCCCGCAATATTCCATATGTCAGGAGTTCCTTCATCGGAATTCTCTTGGACTGATTCGATTTGCTTGACACCATGGTAGAAGATCTCTCCTCCATAATTCCATGGTATCGTCTTGTCGGACTTATATGGGATAGGCCCGGCATGGTAATCTTCAGCGGTACAAGCTTTGGATCAGGCGTAATCTTAACAGGCCTTTTGCAGGTCTTGGAAAGATTGTCGAAAATGGTGATTATAGCAATGTCATTGACAGGAGTAACAAAGGTAACTGGAGTAACATGAGTGATAGCAGCAAAAGGAGTTTTCTGAAAGAGGATCTCTTGAGTATCCATCAGGCGTTGGATTCCTGATTTCAACAATGGGCAGTCGGATTGCAAGGTTAAACAGAAGTAACATTCTTTTTCACATCCCGGGAAAATCCCGGCTTTCAACATATTCATTTTAATCATTGGCAACAGAGTCATTAATTCATCAACAGCGGTAACATGAAGATTTTCCACAATTGCATGGACATTGTGACCATGTTTTGGCATAGGAGCGGATATCACATTAGGTTTTTCGGGGGCATCAAACTCTCCCTCCTTGGCATCTATCAAATCTTGGATCTTGTTTTTAAGAGCCCAACAGTTATTGGTATCATGCCCTACACTGTCTGAGTGGTATGCACATTTTGCATTTGAATGATAATAGGGAGAAGAGGTATTTGGGTTTTTTGGCGCTTCTTTCAAGTTGGTAAGGTTCAGCTTTAACAGGTGAGGGAGGACTTGAGCCGGTGTCATATTGATTCGGGTGAATTGTCGTTGTGTCCTTTCTACCCTTTCCTGATTAGCTCTTGGTTGATTGCTTTGAGGTTGATCGGTTGAGGAGTTCTGGATCATCACAACCCCCACCGTTGGTCGGCGCTCTATTCTCCATTGATTTCTCTGGGTATGAATAACAGAAACTTCCTTCTTGGCTGGGAAGGTCTTCTTGATAGAAGTAGAAGCAGAGGCATCCTTCTGAATCTTACCACTCTTAATGCCAGCTTCGACCCTTTCACCGGTCAGAATTAATTCGGTGAACCCTGCAGATGAGCTCCCGATCAAGTGATTGAAGAATGGACCTGACGGGGTACCTAAAAACATATCAACCAGCTCTCTATCCGACAATGGTGGTTGCACCCTTCCATCCAAATCCCGCCACTTCTGGGCATACTCCTTAAATCCCTCATTAGAGGCCATACCCATACTCTATAGTTGAGTACGAGTGGGTGTTAAATCTGTGTTATATTGGTTTTATCGGTAGAAAGCAGCAGCCAAATCTTCCCAGTTATGGACATCAGATCTCTCAAGTTGATAGAACCAGTCTAATTGTGTACCCGACAAACTATCTTGAAAAAAGTGGACCCACAGATCCTTATCAGAAGAGTGAGGTTGGATCTTTTTAACGTAAGATCTCTGATGCATCTTCGGACAGGACAGACAGTCATATTTAGTAAATGTAGGCACTTTGAACTTGGGAGGAATGACGATCCCAGCAACCAACCCGAGTTCTTCGAAATCTATCCCAGGTACCCTTTGCAACTCCATGGCTGCCAACCGATCCTCAAGATTCTTATACTTATCATCCGCCGGAGGGTATTGTTGTTCAGAGTAATCTTCATCCTCTTCCTCTTCTTCTTCTTCAGCTTCAGATTTGGAGGGCATTGCAACTCCCTTTCCTTTACCAACCCCTTCGTCAGACGTCGAGGGGAACTCTAGAACTCTCCTAGCCTGATGCTCAAATCTTCTTCCCATAGTGGCCACACCAATTCTTTTCCTTTTCTTCCTTTCTGGTTCCTTCTCTTTCTCTAACAGTGCTTTAAGATCCTCTTGACCCTTTGCTAAGGTCATGAGGAGTTATTGGAATTGTGAATTTTGTGCTTGTAGATCTTTAACCGTCTGCTCTATATCCATCTTGCTGAAATAAACAGTAGAAAGATAAGGAAACCTGGTGTGAATACCTGTTTATGCATATGATGAATGATATGTTATTCATGTAATGCATTCAAGGATTCAGAAATTCAAAGTTGTTGCAAATAAAAAGAACACACGTCATATTAATAAGAAGAAATTTGTTAGTACATAAATGCCCCATGGGGAAAATATTACAAAATTCTTAATGTAAAAAGACGTTGCGCATCCTCTTTGGTGCAATGTAAGTGTTGAGAGTCTCCTCTTCGTGAAGTCGGCGGGTAAGCTCCAAAACCTTCTTCTCACTGGCATAGAAGCTGGCTTCAAAAGTATTCCGTTCTTCCTTGAGTTGTATCCAACTCTTTTGCAATTCTTCCAATGATGTTGGCATGTCAGGATGTAGGAGGGTGTATGGAACCTCTCCTTCCATAACAGGCTCTTTGATCACGAGGAGAATGTGAGGATATAGCATCATAAGATTCTGGGCGCGGGTTCGTACCCACTTGAGATAAGGCTCAAGAGGGATGGAATTCTTGTGCCCTGGTGTCTTACTATCCACTTTGTTGGGCATCCTCCAAGCTCGGATAAACCTTTGTCGAAGTCCTTGAGCGTCGTTGTCGAAGTTAAAAACCACGTCAGGAATTATCATATCATGAGGGCCATCTCTTCGGGCATACCCAAACTACCTCAGAGCTAAACAGGGGTTGTAGGTAATGCCTCCCCTAATTCCAAGTAATGGGACATTAGGGAATTCTCCGCAACGATCAATGATGATGGCATTTTCTCTGGACCGAGAACACCAATGAACATCAGAATGTGTGAGGGTCATCAACCGTTGTGACCACCTTAAACCCTGCTCATTCTTCAAAACTGATTGGGGAAGGTGAGAAATAAACCACCTTGCTAGAAGAGGAGTACAGCACATGAGAACACCTCTTTTCCTTATTGTTCGTGTGTGAAATGAGTGTAGGATGTCCCCAAGCAATGTAGGCACAGGATTCCGAGATATGAAAATCTTGACAGTATTCACATTTATAAGCTGATCAGGGTTTGGGAACAAGATCAACCCATAGATGAGAAATGCTACAATCTCCTCAAAGGCTTGTAGATCTAGAGAATTCCAGCAGTTTTGTGCCTTCTCAGACAGAAACTTTGCCAAGAAACCCTTGACACCACTTATGGTTTCCCAATGACCTTTGATATCAGATGGTTGCAAGTGTAGGGCTTGAGCAACATCTTCAGGCTTTGGCTCTCTTTCTGTACCGTTGTAGGGTAGTTGATGGAGAATAGGAATCCTCAGAAGTTGAGAAAATTCCTCCAAAGTAGGTACCAGTTGGTAATCAGGGAATGTGAAACAGTGGTGTAGGGGGTCAAAGAACTGGAAGAGAAATTTCACCATGTCTTCTTTAATGTTGGAGTTGACCAAGTTGAGAAGTCTACCATTTCACTGAAGAGATAATTCTATGGAATTTTTGAAGTAAGCTCCTCGAGTTGAGGAGGGATTCTCACAAGGTTGACTTGAATTGTTTTCCTGCGAAGATATTCCATGACCTACAAAACAAGAACAAAGATGAAGATCCAAACCCTTGAAATGGTTAGTGGATGCATATGATACTTTATGATGTTCATGATGTACGCACAAGCATATGTACAATCAAATCACACAAGATCCTAGTTTTAGGCTTGCATGGGGTTTCATAGGTAAGTACCCTCTTGAAGTTAGTTGGCTCAACCTATCCTATAAATAGTAACCGGGTTCTAAGGAGCTCCATATCACTGGATTATTTTATGTGTTCATTGTTTCAGTTTGGCAACTTAACTGGCGACTGAATATTCCAAGAAAATAACCCTCAATGAGTGTAGTATCGAGTATCTACCAACTCCAGACTGCACCAAAGCCGGTCATCTCACTACCCCTAATAAGGCCAAGATGGTCAAGTAAGGTTCTAAGAGTTCATTAGTGCTTCATGACATCACTCAGCGGCCCCGTATTCTCTTTGATTGACTCAAAGGCTACCGGTACTCAAAAATATGTCGCACTAATATAGTTATTGCTTCAACCATGTCGATATACCCCGCACAGTTTCTACAACGTATTGCTATTTACCTATGAATGTTTCCCAAAATCCGGGTGGAGGATTCAAAACCCAAACAAGAGAACCAAGGTTATCTAAACCCTAAGGTTACTCCACTTTTAGTTACAATCCTCAGCAGAGTCGCGAGTTCTGTGATACGGTGGGAGAACTGACTTGAGGTTTTGCGTTTATGTTCGCAAATGTTTCGATTTAGCAAGAGTCGCCGTCGAATTTTTATTTTATACTAAGGAAAGGTCAAAAAGCACAGGAAATACCTTTGAGATGTTTTCTTGGGTTCGGGGAGTAGATTATGAAAAGGGAAGGTGCAAGCACCCTTTTCATCCATGGTTATCCATGGGCTCTTAGTTACTTGTTTAGGTCACTTGCTTTTGCTTTTCAATTGTTTGAAATGGTGCTTTGTGTGTGGTTTTGAAAGATGTTTTGAAAAGAGGCCATCGTTGTGGAAACCTTTGTAATGATTCTTGTTTAAATGTATACAAAGGTGTTTTTGTCTTTTGAAAAGATTTAAATGTTTGAAAGTTTGATTTGGGAAATATTTTGAAATTGTGTTGTGAAGTGTGTTTGAAAATAGCAAGGATGTTTTGCAAGCTTTTGATCAAGTAACTAAGAGTTATCTACCCTATTTTACTCAAAGATCTTTCCTAATGTTTTTAACCCTTTTGACGGTGTTGTTTCACCATTGTATTTGGTGATCAACCTTGTATTAGGATGTTAAACGGGATAGGCGCGGGTCATCGTATAGACCATGATAGCAATTGTGTTAAGTATTTTTGGCAAAGTTTTGAGGGACTTGATCATTGTGTTTAGGCAACCAAGATAGCGTCATCGAGGGACTATGATCTTTTGTTTTGTTTTTGTTTTGCCAAAGTACCCAACATGCATAACATGGCCCATTTTTAAGGCAACAAATGGATTGTAACCCTAGGGATGCAAGTGTGCATTGTGTTTGATTTTCATGCATTTTGTCTTTTGATTAGGTCAAGCTACTTGTTGATTTTGATTTTTGCATACAAACCCTAATCTCTAATCATGGTATAATTGAAAGCGTAAAGTGTGAGAATTAAAAGTCTAAGCTATTACAACATGATTATGGGGATGGGGGTACAATCTTTGAATGAGGATGTATTTGACAAGAAATATAAACCCTAGTTTACTATTACATCCAAATTGAATTCAAATGCATAAATAATAAATGGACAATATTTAAATAAACAAAATAAATAAATATATCAAATATATGAATATGCAAAAAAGTTTATGTTTATTTTTCAAGTATGTAAAAATATTTAATAAAAAAATAAAGAAATAAGTAAAAGATTAATTTTTATTAGGTTAAGGGTAAAACCCTAATTTTCTTTAAGGAAATAAATACATTATATTATTTATATACAATGAAATATATTAATGTATACAAAAATAAAATATATTTAGAAAAAAGTATTTTTTAGTATAAATGATAATAAAAGTAAAAGTGTAATATTTTATATTTTTATTCTAAAGTATTTAATAAAATAAAAGTATATATATATATATATATATATATATATATATATATATATATATATATATATATATATATATATATATATATATATATATATATATATATATATATATATATATATATATTTAGAAAAAAGTATTTTTTAGTATAAATGATAATAAAAGTAAAAGTGTAATATTTTATATTTTTATTCTAAAGTATTTAATAAAATAAAAGTATATATATATATATATATATATATATATATATATATATATATATATATATATATATATATATATATATATATATATATATATATATATATATATATATATATATATATATATATATATATATATATATATATATATATATATATATATATATATATATATATATATATATATATATATATATATATATATATATATATATATATATATATATATATATATATATATATATATATATATATATATATATATATATATATATATATATATATATATATATATATGTTAATTATATGATAAAATAAAATAAAATATGTACAAAAATAAAATATATTTAGACAAATATTTTTAGTGTGAGTAAAAATAAAGAACAAAAATAAAAGTATAAATTATATTTTTTTTCAAGGTTTGTATAAATAAGATAAAAGTAAATAAAATGCTTTTTATGTTAGAAAAATAAAAATAAAATGCAAAATAAATGTGAAAAAATTATAAAAATATTTTTGAGCATTTTTTATATTTGGAAATAAATAAACAAAATCAAAAATGAAAATAAAAATCCAAAAACATAAAATAACAAGAAATTGGGCCAGGGGTGCAAAAAGGAAAAAGGGGGTGTCAATAGTGAGCCAGGCCAAGCCCAGCCCACCACTTCATCTTCAACCTTCAGATTTTGAAAACGCACGCACGCCCTGTACAACTGCCAGATCCTGTATACGAGCTTTATTGCAAAAACACATAACATCAAACTTGTAGAGCATTTCAAGACGAATCCAACCATATAAACAACTTGTCTTAACTCTCAAAGTCCAGAGAGAATTTCTCTGGCCCTAAAATCTGACCTAGTTTTTTCAGTATGTTCATGGATGAAATTATATTAGCATGCTTAATATAAATGAAAACTGAGCATATGTACAGCTTCATGGCAATGAATACTACATTTTTTTATTCACAAACCTAAGACTAAATGTTCCTAAATAGAGAGATAGGAAGTTGACAAAAACATGTTTCAACTGACTTCGTGTAGGGCAATGTAGAGCTTTTCAACAAGGCTTGAGATGTCTGGGAGCTTGCTTGGACTTCACTTGAACTTCTCCAATAGCCTGCTTGCCTTGAATGTCCTTGAATCAGCCTATAGAACTCAACCTGCACAAGCTCAAAATGAAAATGGAAAACTCTATAAATGGAGTTACAGTTGGTGTTTGAGGTTTAGGATAGCTTGGATGAGTTGAATGGAAGGTGTTTGAAGCAACTTGGGGCAAAACGCACGAGCCAATTGAGCTATGGAACTCAAGTTGCAGGTTCTTCCCTGTTTTGCCAATGGAAGGTGATTTCTGGCTATGGGGTGTTTGAGGCTCAAGCAATCGTGTTTCTGGTTCAAAGGGGTGTGAGAAAGATGTTCAAACTGTTTGTATAAGTTTCTCTTGGCTGGTGTTCAAGTTCTTATGTTTTGGACAAGTTTCTTGTTTTTGAAGCAAAATGTGGAAGTGATATGTAACAGGTATGTACAGGCTATCCTTATGCTTGCATACATTGCCCTTGGCCCCTCCAACTTGTGGATTTGATTAGCTGCATAAGATCTGAACCAATGCTCAAGAAATCAGTTTTGACATAAAGCATGATTTAAGCAAAAATGGAAATTTGCCTTTTTCTACTTAGGGCTTAATTTTGTGTACAATGTCCAAATGACCAAAACAAAGGCTTAGACTGATGGATTTGCATTTAATTATTGAGTGTGAAGTGATTTAGAGGCCTGTAAATTAGTGTAAGGCATGCTGACTTGAAATTGCAACTTGGATGAACATGAATAAGCCATGGATGAAAAGTGAATTTTTGCTAACTTCAAGCCTTCGATTCTCCCTAACCACAAATGTGTTTGGAGAGTTCTTGGACAATTTGGAAAGCTTGCAACATGATCTATAATCCATATTTGAAATGAAACTTGAGATTCCAAGTGGAACTATGTGAAAAATGGACAAGAAAATAGGTCAAAATCCTACCTAAATTAGGGCAAAATTTCATTAAGTTAAAAGTTTTAGGGACCCTTGTTCCAAATATCATAACTTGAGACCCAAGCTTCTTTTGAGAAAACTTTGTGAATAAAATTTGTAGAATTTGTGGAGGACTACAACTTTAATGTTGGAAGTTTTGTTTGAATCCAAATGCATCATGGTGAAAATGTTGGGCAAAGTTAGGAAAAATTAAGAAAATTTCATAACTTAGAAAAATTCTAAGTTATGAAAATTTTCAACTTTAAACCCTAATTTGCAATTTTGGGTTTCTTGATGAACAAGTTTCATATTTTGACACATCTTGATGAAAAATGACCCTTGGCACTTGATTTTGACCAAAAAGTCAAAGTTTGACTTTTCAGTGTACAGTCAAATTTTGATCAGTTGACTGAAAAATTCATTTGTCAATCCAATGCAATTGAGGTATTTTGAACTTGTTGAATAGGTAAAGATGATGTCATTGGGTCCTTGAGTCCATGATTGATCCTAATTTGCCATTGGCTAGGTCAAAAAGTCAGCAATTGCCTTTGTACAGTCAAAACTCTAAAAATGACCATTTTGCCCTTTTGGTGATCTGATCAAATTTCTTGTGGAGTTGTGGTCCAAACTTAATCAAATGGTTCATATGAGTTCATAATGTTGATGTGGGTCAAAATTCATGAGGTTTGACTGTAAATTGACCACAGTTGACTTTTTCCCCAATACAGTTGATTTCTAGGTCAACTGTCCAATTGACTGGGCAAAAATTTGATTCAAGGCTTGAAACTTGGTATGGGAAAACTTATGAGTCCAACATGAAGTATGAAAGTCATTTTGAGCATTTAAGATCCAAAAATCCCTGTGCAAACTCAAACCCTAATTTAGGTCATCAATGCAAGGAAATGTCTTGAGCAGAGCAAAAACCTTAATCCTGTCTGGAGTTCAAGGAGCCTTGTGAGGGGAAATGTTGATAAAATGATAGGGCAAATTTTTGGGTACAACAGTTAGTTTGAAAGCATATTTTTACCAAAGGTTTCCTGACTTCTGTAAGGCTTACTACAAATCCTAAGTTGAATTCATATTCTTACAAAACTCTTTACTTGCTAAAAACACATTTTCAAAACTTCAAGACAAGCATAAACTTTGCATTATTTGAATATCTTTGTTTGCATATGGTTAATTGTTTGACAGCGAAGAAATTCACACAATGGATATCCAATGAACATAAATTTTCAAGAAACAGAACCACTTCAGATGTGATGACGCTTCCAATGACAAATATCTTATAATCAGGGGGCATGACATGTCACTATCCAACTCATCTGGGACAGTCAAGTCAAGATTCCAAGAAATCTCTCAAGAAAAGCTGAATAATCAGGGGCAGATTTGTTTCTGAATCACTTGGGGTATTAAACATGAATTCCAGCAAAGGGTTACATACGGCCAAGCAAACATTTCCTGGAAGTACTAAAACACTTACTGTTGGGGGCAGTGACAAATTCCCACAAAGTGCTTTTCATAGGGTGATCCCCAATCAAGTCCCCACAAAGTCATCTCTATAAGGTTATCCCCACAGAATAATCTTCACGGATAAGGGTACAAACCCCTCAAGGACAAATTCATGGATATCCCCACAAGGTTGGATCCAGGCAATCCCCAGCCAGAGTTTCAATCTCCGGAAAACCCTCTTCCCAGCTGAGTTGGTCTTAAGAAGAATCCTCGACGAGTTCTTCCAAAAGAAAGCACCTCCCCAGCAGTTTATCAAACATTCTCTTCAACAGGGTTTATTTCCCCCAACAAACTACAGATTCCCCAGCTTGAGTTTGCCTCTCAAACTTTTACAAATTGAGGGACCACAACTCTTAATCCTCAGTGAAGTCATTAATAAAGCTCATTTTCCTCAGTAGTGTTTACCACTATCACCAGTGAGTTGCTGCAAAGCCTGGAAGTCGATCAGATAATGATTAACTCCTTTATCCCCAACAAGTTGTTAACTTCCATTCTCTTCAATCAAGAGATAACTCCCCAGTAGAGCAACGGACATCTAAAACTCCTGAACTCTTTTTCCCCAAGTGGAAATTAACACTCTCCATAAAGTTTTCCCTCAAATAAATTCAATATTCCCCAGCTGAGTTCTCCTCAAACAACAAAACAGGAATCCCCAGCGGAAACTGTAGGTGTTTAGGTATTGGCTTGCATTTTTGGTAAATCCCAAGTGTATGTGTGAATGTCATGACTGATGTCATAACATTCTAGTTCAGTTTGTACTGACTCATTAGGTACCTTTGTAGAAAAATATTGTAATTCAAATACTGATGTTTATAAGTGTGTATCTGAGCATTTTGCAAAATGATCACATTTTGCTAAATCAGTAGACAGGTTTTCTCAGATGTCATAACAGATGTTATGACATCCTGTTCTGAACTAACAGGATTGCAGGATTGGATAAGTCTGAGTTTTTTTCAGGAAATAACTCAGTCCTTCCTGAACAGAATCCTGTGTTTTCTGAGGGGTAACCTAGCTCAACCCTAACCTGGTTAATAAAGTCCTGTGACCTGGTCTTTAGGTCAAACGGAATTAACCCTAGGTTTTTGGAAACCCTAACTGAAGTTGCAGCTGCTATATATTCAACAGAGCTGCTGTTTTTCAAGGAAGGCTTTATTGATTAGAAGATCATTTGTAATCTGTATAGATTTGATTATTGTACTCCAAGCAATTATCATTGTGATAAGTGCCTTGGAATAGGTTTCTAATTGTAAGGGTTGTGTAGCACTCTAAGCTTTGAAGCAAGAGTGTTTGAATGTTCCTTGACTAAAGCTGTGAAGCAGAGTCAAGTTAGTTGTGTACATCACTCAAAGCTGTGAAGCAAGAGTGATTGTGTTGCTTGATTAAAAAGTTGTGAAGCTTAATCAAGTGTTTGTTTTTGAAGAGTGTCTTCATCAATTCTTAAGTCAAATTGGTTTATGTATCACTGCTGTGATTGAGGGGGAGTGAGTAGGAACTCAGGTTTAAGTTGTACTTAGATTGGAATTGCATTGGGTAGGTCTTAAGTGAAGGAGATAAATTGGTTGGTTTATTCCTGAATTAAAATCTCTTATAGTGGATTCCCTCCCTGGCTTGGTAGCCCCCAGAGTAGGTGTTGTTGCACACTGAACTGGGTAAACAATTGACTGTGTTCTTTATTGCTTTTGTATTTACTGTCATATAGTAAGTCAGATACGGTGTCATAACATTGAACGTGACATTGAGTATCTGCAGCCAGAATTTCAATTGGCATCATAGCAGGCACCCTGCCTGTATTACTGGGTGAGATCTAGGGATATCACTTTCTGGCACTATGGACAAAGAAGGAGTTTTTGGAAATAGACCACCCATTCTGGACGGAACCAATTATGACTACTGGAAACCTCGTATGATTGCCTTCCTAAAATCTCTGGACAAAAAGGCTTGGAGAGCTGCTGACAAAGGATGGATTCATCCCACCATAACTGAGATAGATGGGACAATCAGTCTGAAGCCTGAGGAAGATTGGAGTAAAGAAGAAGATGAGTTAGCTCTGGGAAATTCAAAAGCTCTAAATGCCTTGTTCAATGGAATTGATAGAAACATTTTCAGACTAGTACATCAATATGAACTGGCCAAGGAAGTTTGGGACACTCTCAGAACTACTCATGAGGGCACTTCCAAAGTAAAAATGTCAAGGCTTCAGATGTTGACCACTAAGTTTGAGAATCTAAAAATGATGGAAGATGAAACCATTCATGAGTTTCACATGAACATCTTGGAGATTGCCAACACCTCAGGAGCACTGGGAGAAAAAATGTCAGAAGAAAAACTGGTGAGGAAGATTTTCAGATCCTTGCCTAAAAGATTTGCAATGAAGGTAACTGCCATAGAGGAAGCCCAGGACATTAGCAAGTTGAAAGTGGATGAACTTATTGGGTCTCTTCATACTTTTGAGATGGGGATCACTGATAATGGTGACAAGAAGAACAAAATCATAGCACTTGTATCCAACACTGATGTTGAATACAAGGAGGATGAAGAAGAAAACATATCAGAAGCTATTGCCATGCTTGGAAGACAATTCAACAGGCTCATCAAAAGAATGGACCCAAAGTCAAGGTCTAATGTTCATAACATTCCCTCTGACATTGACTGTTCCAGCAGAAGACCAAGGTCAGAAGATAAGGGAAACCAAGGCAGAGGTATTCAATGCCATGGATGTGAAGGATATGGACATATTCGAGCTGAATGTCCTACCTTTCTTAAGAAGCAAAAGAAAGGAATGACTGTTACTTGGTCTGACTATGATTCAGAAAGTAATTCTGAAGAAGAATCTGCCAAACTAGTTACTGCCCTAACTAGTGTTTGTACTTCTGAAAGTGACACTAGTGATGAAGAAGTGACATTTGAAGAACTGGCTGATACCTACAAGAAATTGTGTATCAGAAGTGCTGAAGTCTGTGTGCAGAATGAGAAACAATCAAAACTCATGATCAAACTGGAGGCTGAAAAAAGGGCAAATCTTGAAACTATAAGTCATCTAGAAGGAGAAGTTCAATTGCTGAACTCACAACTGAATCAAATGACCAAATCTGTCAAGATGTTGACCAATGGAACAGACAAATTGGAAGAGATCCTTCAGGCTGGACAAAATGTGGGAAATAAATCTGGACTAGGATTTATGGAAGCAAAGAAATCTGGTACTGGTAAGCAAATGTCAAAACGGATGTCTCAACACAACTCTCAACATCAGGAACAGAGACATATGAAGAAGAGGTACCAAAGATGGAAATGTCATCATTGTGGGAGATATGGTCACATAAAGCCCTTCTGCTTCAGACTACATGGATATCCTAATCAGAACTCAGGTGTCAAACCTAAGTCTAAAAAGGTACCTCATGCTCCTAAATGGAAGAAAAAGGCTACTGCACTGATAGCTCACACTTCCCTGAGGGTCTCTGCAAAGGAAGATTGGTACTTTGACAGTGGATGTTCCAGACACATGAATGGATTCAAAAATCTCCTCAATAATGTTATGCCTCACACCACCAGTTTTGTGACCTTTGGAGATGGTGCTAAAGGTGAAATCAAAGGAGTTGGTAATTTGGACTGCCCTGGAGTTCCAAGTCTGAATAAAGTACTGCTGGTAAAAGGGTTGACTGCTAATCTCATTAGTATCAGTCAATTATGTGATCTAGGATTCAAGGTCAACTTCTCAAGATCTGAATGTCTAGTAATTAATGAAAAACTAGAAGTTGTAATGAGAGGAATCAAATCCAAAGATAACTGTTACGTGTGGCAGCCTGAGAACACTGATATCTCCACTATGTGTCAAATCATCAAAGAAGAAAAAGAGATGAAACTGTGGCAGCATAAGCTTGGTCTCCTTCATCTAAGAAGAATGAAAAGAGCTATTTCTATGGAAGCTGTCAGAAGAACTCCAAAACTACAGGTTGATAATATCTGTGATGTGGCAAATAAACTTGAAGAAGAATGTGTTGTCAGAACCTTAAGTCATCTTAAATTCTGTTCTCAAAACATCTGGTCAAAACAGATGCTCCCTGAGGACAATGTTACACAAGATGTTGTGACATTGTGTTGTGACAATCTGAAAACAATCAACATTTCCTTGAACCCTATTGACTTTGAAGAGAAGAAGTCATTTAAACTGGAACATAGTTTCTCTAAGCTTCAGTTGACTGATTCTTCTACCAAGGCTCTTGTTGGAAATGAACTTGAAAATTTGAGGGGCAGGTTGGGTATTCACCAACATGAGAAATTATAGCAATTAGTTTTGCTTAAAACAAGGGTTGAAGGGATTAAGTTTATTAAGTCTATATTTAGTGGGTTAATCATATTCTTTCACAATTCCTTCAAAAGCTTTAAGAAGTTGAAGAGACTCCCTTTTACCCCCAACCTCTCTCATCCTTGCAACCTGTTTCCTCCTCCCAATCAAAGATTTTTCTCAAACTGCTACTATTACTCAAAGTCAATCAAAATGTCTCAGACATCGTCTTCCACCATGGCGGCTTCGTCTTCCTCATCATCGTCATCATCTGATCAAGATTCTAGGGCAATCACTACATGCATAGAATCTGAAGTTCTTGAGGTCACTCCTCTCAGGGAGATGGCAACTGACCCAGCCAGAGTCAAAAAGCTCAGAACCAGACATGCAGGAAGAGCTCAAGCTACAGCCTCTGGTAATTCTTCTCATCCTTCGTCTTCTGTACCTAATAGAGAAGGATCAGTTCAAGTACACCAAGCTATTGCTAGGCTGGTTACTAGCATACTGAGTGGCAACCAATCTGTACCGGGGATTTCTATCCCTTTAAATCAATCAGAAAGTCCAAATGTGGAAGGTTCTGAAAATGTAGATGTTACTGAGGATGTTGTGACACCAAAAGACAACATTCAGAACCCCTCTGAAAAGGCTGCTGATCCACCTATCATTGATGTGGATGAAGATTACTCAGATAATGAACTGATTGCTAATGTGAACCCTAGCATAGCTAGGAGATTGATGAAAAGAAAGAGTAGTCAGGATGATAAACCTGATGCTAAGAAATCCAAGGCTGAAGGCATGGCTGAGAAAAGTATTCAGACAAAAGGGAAGAAGGCCCAGGTGCAGACTGCTAGACAACCAATCTCTAAGAAAAGTAAAGAACCTGAAACTTCTGATTCTGATGAGGAATCAGAATTTGAGATTGATATTGAAGAAACTCCCATCAGAAGGAAGCTCCCCTCCATCAAGATTGCTAGAGTGCCTGAAGTGCCAACAGACAACATCTCTTTTCATCATCCTGACAATGCAAACAGATGGAAGTATGTTTGCTTAAAGAGAATAGCCTTGGAGAGAGAACTCAACAATGATGCCTTGGAGTGCAAAGACATCATGGATCTGATCAAGAATGCTGGGCTAATGAAGACAGTGATAAAGTTTAACAAATGTTATGAAAATCTGGTCAAGGAGTTTGTAGTGAACTTGTCAAATGATTGTGCTGATGGAAGGTCAGCTGACTTTGAAAGTGTTTTTGTTAGAGGAAGAAGGGTCAAGTTCTCTCCATCAGAAATCAACAAGTTTCTTGGAAGAACAAATAAGGACTGTCCTGATCTAGAGGCAACTGACAATGAAGTTTATCTAACCATCACAGCCAGGCAAGTAAAGTGCTGGCCCTTGAAAGGGAAGCTGAATGCTAGTAAACTCAGCATGAAATTTGCCATCTTGCATAAAATAGGAGCAGCCAACTGGGTGCCTACAAATCACAAATCAACTATCTCCACAGGATTGGGGAGATTTATCTATGCTGTGGGAACCAAGACTTCTTTTGACTATGGGAGGTACATCTTTGAACAAACTTTAAAGCATGCTGGCAGTTATGCTGTCAAAGGACCAATTGCCTTTCCCTCCCTCCTTTGTGGAATCATCCTTGCACAATTCCCTGATATCCTTGTGGCAAGAGATACAGTCTGCAACAGAGCTCCTGCCCTTGGCCTGCACTACAAACTGTTTCAGGGATCTCATGCTCCAGACATTGTCATAACATCAGCTGAGACATCGTCTGTAAAGACCCAGTCCAAGACATCAGATGTCATAGCTGTTTTAAAAGAAACTTGCAAAGAGCTGGATGCTAGAAAAAGGACACTAGAAATTCTAATTGCCAGGCTAGAAAAGGAGGAAGCTGAAGAAAATAGAAGGGAAGAAGGTGAAGGACATCTCAACATTGAAGAAACTAGCTCTTCTGAGTCTGATGACAGTGCTTGAAGGTTGATTGTTGTTTGGTGGTGTTGCTGGTTGGTGCTGATATCTGGTGGAGTTTGGAAGTGTATTCAGTTGTTTTCTGCTGCTGCTCTTATTATTTTGCTTTGGATAACTGTATAATTTTATGAACATGTATCTTTAGCCCATTTGAGGCTAAAGAGGGGGAGAATATTCTGGTACTTACTTAATTAGTACTTGACATTCTATTTTTCTGCTGTCACTTATTTCTGCTGCTATCTATCTCTGATTGTTTAGGGTCTTTAGCCAAAAATCTGCCAAAGGGGGAGTTTGTAGGTGTTTAGGTATTGGCTTGCATTTTTGGTAAATCCCAAGTGTATGTGTGAATGTCATGACTGATGTCATAACATTCTAGTTCAGTTTGTACTGACTCATTAGGTACCTTTGCAGAAAAATATTGTAATTCAAATACTGATGTTTATAAGTGTGTATCTGAGCATTTTGCAAAATGATCACATTTTGCTAAATCAGTAGACAGGTTTTCTCAGATGTCATAACAGATGTTATGACATCCTGTTCTGAACTAACAGGATTGCAGGATTGGATAAGTCTGAGTTTTTTTCAGGAAATAACTCAGTCCTTCCTGAACAGAATCCTGCGTTTTCTGAGGGGTAACCTAGCTCAACCCTAACCTGGTTAATAAATTCCTGTGACCTGGTCTTTAGGTCAAACGGAATTAACCCTAGGTTTTTGGAAACCCTAACTGAAGTTGCAGCTGCTATATATTCAACAGAGCTGCTGTTTTTCAAGGAAGGCTTTATTGATTAGAAGATCATTTGTAATCTGTATAGATTTGATTATTGTACTCCAAGCAATTATCATTGTGATAAGTGCCTTGGAATAGGTTTCTAATTGTAAGGGTTGTGTAGCACTCTAAGCTTTGAAGCAAGAGTGTTTAAATGTTCCTTGACTAAAGCTGTGAAGCAGAGTCAAGTTAGTTGTGTACATCACTCAAAGCTGTGAAGCAAGAGTGATTGTGTTGCTTGATTAAAAAGCTGTGAAGCTTAATCAAGTGTTTGTTTTTGAAGAGTGTCTTCATCAATTCTTAAGTCAAATTGGTTTATGTATCACTGCTGTGATTGAGGGGGAGTGAGTAGGAACTCAGGTTTAAGTTGTACTTAGATTGGAATTGCATTGGGTAGGTCTTAAGTGAAGGAGATAAACTGGTTGGTTTATTCCTGAATTAAAATCTCTTATAGTGGATTCCCTCCCTGGCTTGGTAGCCCCCAGAGTAGGTGTTGTTGCACACTGAACTGGGTAAACAATTGACTGTGTTCTTTATTGCTTTTGTATTTACTGTCATATAGTAAGTCAGATACGGTGTCATAACATTGAACGTGACATTGAGTATCTGCAGCCAGAATTTCAGAAACATTCTAAGCGGGGTTTGAAGATGTGCATACTCTTCATCCTCAACAGCATTCCAGGATTTAACTTCCCAAAACTCTCCAGCATTTGTTGAGGATTTACTTTCCAAGACAATGATACATTTCAACAAATATTTCATATTCATGCATCATATTACATACATGATAAATGCATACAGCATAATCTTATTTATTTTGAGAACATCATCAAGCCATTGCATACATCTGCATGCAACTAACTATCTCCCTTGCAAGGAAAAGTCAATCAACAAAAGTCCTATTAGGAAAATACCACAACCATTTCTCAATAGGTCAGAGATTAATACCTGAAACCAGACAGGACAACTATCTCTATGACCAACAAAAACAAGTTCCATATTAATACATGAAACAAGACAGGATAACTATTTGAGGACAACTGATTGTAGATTAATTCCTGAAACAAGCCAGGGCAACTATCTACACGACCAGCTGAAGCAATCCTACACGGGCTCCTTCTTATACACTCTTCTAGAAACGGTTCAGATGCGATCCAGATACGGATGACATTCTGATACTTATTCCAGATTCCCTCTAGAAACAATTCAGATGCGAACCAGATACGGCTGACATTCTGATACTTACTCCATATTCTCTTCTAGAAACAGTTCAGATGCAATCTAGATACGGCTGACATTCTGATACTTACTCCATAATCTCTTCTAGAAACAGTTCAGATGCGATCGAGATACGACTGACATTCTGATACTTACTCCAGATTCCCTCTAGAAATAGTTCAGATGCGACCCAGATACGACTGACATTTTGATACTTACTCCAGATTATCTTCTAGAAACAGTTCAGATGTGATCCAGATACGACTGAAATTTTGATACTTACTCCAGATTCCCTCTAGAAACAGTTCAGATGTGATCCAAATACGGCTGACATTCTGATACTTACTCCAGATTCTCTTCTAGAAACAGTTCAGATACGATCCAGATACGGCTGACATTCTGATACTTACCCTAGATTCTCTTCTAGAAATAGTTCAGATGCAATCCAGATACGGCTGACATTCTGATACTTACTCCAGATTCTCTTCTAGAAACAGCTCAGATGCGATCCAGATACGGCTGACATTCTGATACTTACTCCAGATTCTCTTCTAGAAACAGTTCATATGCGATCCAAATATGGCTGACATTCTGATACTTACTCCATATTCCCTCTAGAAACAGTTCAGATGCGACCCAGATAAGGATGACATTCTGATACTTACCCTAGATTCTCTTCTAGAAACAGTTCAGATGTGATCTAGATACGGATGACATCATGATACTTACTCTAGACTCCCTCCAAAAATGGTTCAGATACAATCCAGAGACGGATATTATTCTAATACTTACTCCAGACTTCCTCTAGAAACGGTTCAGATATGATCTAGATACGGATGTCATTCTGATACTCATTTCAGTTTCTTTCAAATACGAGTCGGGTACGATCCATTTATGGATATTATTCTGATACTCATCCCACTATGTTTATTGTTTCAGTATAAATCAACCAGAGGTTTATTCTGATACTTCTTCCAATTCCTACCAACAGTTACCTTTGGATGGCATCTATAAGCCCATCTTCGACAACTTTTCATTATCTCTCCAAATGGTATCTTTAAGACCATTCCCTACAAAATCAACCACCACATCATCAAGTGCAAATTTCTGGGCACTCTAGTGTTCAATCATCTTCTACCTTCAAGTCACGAATGACGGACTCGCCAATCTAACTTTTCAGGTTTAAGAAGATTGAACAAGGGCAGCTGATGTATCCCAAAATTTTCCCTCTCAATTTCTCAAGATATATCTCACGAAGATTTTCAAAAGCTCAAGTCTGCATAAGTACAAAGTAGATCGAAAGGAGTGACTGCAGACAACAGTTTGAATTCAAAATCTGGCCTCCTTCAAACTTGCTTCAAATTCCCAAGCTTCGATTGAGGCAATGGCCTCTTGCATGCTTGCTTTATACAAGCTTAGATTGAACAAATGGTCATCTTCATGCTAGCTTCGACTGGGCATTGTTACCTTTGAAACATCTTCCTTTGATTCAGAAGACAAGGGCCTCTTGTTGGTGTCCTTCGATTCAAAAGTTAGTAGCTTTTTACTGGACTCTTTCAATTAAGAAGCCAATGACCTTTTGAAAGCTTCCTTCAATTCAGAAGGAAATGGCCTTCTGAAGGCTTCCTTTGATTCAAATCAGGGACCTCATGCATGAAAGCTTCGATGGCACTATTGGCCCCTTATATGTTTGCCTTTGATTCACAAAACAGGGACCTCCTACATATAAGCTTCGATTGCACCATTCGCCTTACATGTTTGTTATGATTCACAAAGCAGTAGCCTACTGCACATAAGCTTCGATTCACAAGCATTAGCAGTACTTCCTCCATGTCTGCAAGGCAAGTACATCTTGTATGCCAGCATGCGCAAGGCAAGCGCCTCCTCTGTGTTTGCTTTCGACTCACAAGGAGATAGCTTCCTCTGTGTTTACCTTCAATGCACAAGGCAATGTCTTTCCTTCATGCTAGCACCCACAAAGCGTTGGCTATTTTAAAGCTAGCTTCGACGGGAAATATTTCCCTTGGAAACAGTCTGTTTCAATCACACATAGTTTCTACACTATGGCACACGATGGGTGTCCCATTCAAAAGACATGTTTGGGTGTCCCATTCGAAAGACATGTCTTAGTGGCCCATTCTAAGAATTGCAAGTTGTGCGCACAAGTGATGTATATGGTCCCTTCAAAAGATACACATATGGTCCAATCGAAGGACATGCATTTGGCCCCTTAAAAAGATACACATGTGATCCATTCGAAGGACACACTTTGGGTGGGAACAAATATTATTGTCTGAAGAAGAGTCTAGTCGAAGGATGGATCTAGCTGGTCAAAACAAAAGAGTTTTATTCAAGATCCTTGATGGCCAGAGTCCTATATGCTGCCAAGTCCAAGCCTGCTGCACTGGCCACAATGCTCCAAAACTGCTGCAAAGCAGTCCTGCTACACTGCTACTATATTTGCACCAATTTGGCATACAAATACTGCACCTCGAAAGCTACAAGAACAACTTACTCAATTTGTTCAAATTCTTTTGTTTTCCCTCTCAAATCTCAGCCAACTTCATCTATAAATAAGATGTTCCGCAACACATCTTAGGGGGGCTTTTGGTAGCTGGAGAAACTTTGGTTGTGTGAAAATCATCAAACACTTGACACACTCTCAAATCCATAATCAAAAGACCACACTTTGTTCTTTCTTTCGAATCCAGCAAAAGAAACACCACATTTGTTTCTTTTCCTTCGAATCCAGAAACAAACAAACACAACTCCACTCTTCTTGGCCTTTGAATCCAGTCAAAGAAACACCACCTTGTTTCTTTCCTTCGAATCCAGAACCCAGGGAAACACCAACCCAATACTCTGCTCATTCTTTCAAATCCAGCACTAGTAACACCACCCTTGTTTCTTTCCTTCGAATCCAGGAGCACCCAGGGCAGCAACTCAGGTCCAAAATCCACATCCCAGCTCCAAGCAAGGTAAGTCACCCTGACCTTAATCCTTTCTTTTCAAGCATGTAAATAACTTTTTGCGTATTTTTTCGTTTCTACCTTTTGGTTTGTTTTTCCTTCAAATAAGAACTAACCTATACAGACCCAAATGAAAGGAAAAGTTTGTGTGAATCGAAGCCTTAGGCTTTGCCCCTTACTACTTCATAGTGGTAAACTAAATGAAAGGACAGGGAGTATGAATCAAAGGATGCAACACTGGTTGCAAGCCCAATCGAAAGAAGGCAAAATGTGGCAATCGAAGGGCACATCCTTCAATCCAGGATGCTTTTCTTTCTCTTTTTTACACTATTTTTGGCTTATATTTCTATATATTCTTGTTATTCAATATGGTTGTAATGATTAGGACTTTTATTTTCTGCAACCCCCACTTGTATATTTGTATACCCCCATCCCCCAAAAAACATGTAATAGCGTAGGACCTTTATTTTCCGCATTTTTATTGCTTTCATAAATGTTAGTAATTAGGGTGTATGGCAAGATAAAACCAATAAATATACCACCATAATCAAAGACTAAATGCATGCAATCAAATACACTATTCACACACATGCACCTCTAGGGTAATCTCACTTGTTGCCTCCGAAAATAGTCATGTCCCTCGAATATGGGTGTTTTAGCAAAGACCCTCGATAAAATATCATAGTCCCTCAATGTCTCTCGATGTTTCCTTTGGTAAACGATCTAGTCCCTATACGAAATCACTAAAACGTCCCATAGGTTGCCTTCTATGACTATACAAATGACCCACGCCCGTCCCTTCACATCCAACAATGGGGCTTCTTATTAAATCGATGGTAAAGTAGCAACATCTAAAGGAGGAGGAAAAGAACATTAGACTGTTTGAGTAGGTAGGATGCTCATAGTTACTTTCTTGCTCACAACTAAAAAACCATTTTTACACCAACACTTTCAATTGAAACATTGTCAAAAGTCAAAATACTTTGTACGCATTCTTATAGAGACGGGAATCATTACAAAGGCACTTTTCAAAATCACTTTCAAAAACATCTTCTACAACAAACATCTCTTTGACTATTTTCAAAACCAACACTTTGTACACATTCTTATAGAGACGAGAATCATTACAAATACGTTTTCAAAGTATTTTCAAACCCACACCACAAACACATTTCAATCAAAGAAATTTCAAAGCAAGTTGATCTAGAAAGCAACTAAGAGCTCGTCGATAACTACTGATGAATAAGGTGCTAACACCTTGCCGAACTCAAGAAAACATCTCTAAAGGTCTTTCTTGTTCTTTTCATCCTTTCCTTCTTGGATAAAAGAAAAGTCGGTGGCGACTCTTGTTATCCATAACAATTGCGATTAAACGCAAAACAACCAAGTCAGTTCTCCCATTGTATCATAGTTACCATGTAATAGTCATCTCAGATGGCATATGCATTGATTTTTTTAAAGTAGACGACAAGTGAGATGACGCCTAGGTGCATGTGATTTTCCATAAGCCATCTCAGGTGGCGCCTAGTTGCAAAGTCTTTTTTTTTTGTTAAAGAAATAAAAAGCAATGTTGTTGCAAATGAAAGTTGATTTTCAATAATAATTAAACAATTACATAATGAGAATAAAAAATATATATCATTTAGTTGTCTCCAGGGGCTCGATAACGACCCGTGGTTCCGCACCCGCGTCCTCGCCTAACTCGTGGTGCATTTTGATGATTTTTCTATTGAGGTTGGGTCGGGGGCCCTACGAAGTCAATGTGTTTAGGATCCATGAAAGCTGTCAGATCATCATATCTAGAAGATCCACTTTGAAACAATCGGTTACCCATGCCCTCAAAGTTTGGTCGTATTGTTTGGGGGTGGGGTTTCATGGGGGGTCAATAGCACTGGTCGTCTGAATAAGGAGGGTAAAAAGGAAATGAATTTTGTGGGGTTTGGTACTATGATTGTTGGGTGCTATGGTGATAGGATGGTTGATGGTAAGTTGGGTTGGTTGGTGAATATTATTCAAGTAGGCCAAGGTCTAGGCTAAGGTGAGATGACGAGGGGCCCACATCAGGATGTCGGATGTATGGTCGTTGTTCTTGGTACTATGATTGTGTGTAGGGCATGTGTGTGTATTGGTATTAGTCTTGGGTTTGGGGTTGGGTGTTGGTGGATCTGTATCGCTGTTGTGTCTGGTGAGAGGTTGATGTGTGTTAGGGTTGTTATTGGGTGGTGTATGATTGTGCATATTGTGTGTGTGGGTCAATCAAATACCTCATGTGAGACACGTGCATTTCAGGGTTAGCAACCGATTTGTACCAATCAATATACTGATATGTGTGTCACATATTATTCTGGTTGAGGAAAACAGGGAATTGTAAGAGATATTGATGACGCCTATGCCATATCTTACATCATTTCGGAGAAAAAAAATTTCAATTATTAACACCCAATTGGGCGTCGACCCTTTTGAGATGCCAAGATGACAAACAAGTTGGATTGCAAGGTATATATTGATGCATTCTGAACTACATCTTGACACAGTCTCTGTGGTGCATCTCCATATTGATGCATTCATATTCAACTTTCAGATACAGTATAGATACGCTCCAGACACGGATGCCATTCTAATACTCATTAAGAGCCTCTTTCAGATACAGTACAGATGCACTCCAGACGTGGATGTCATTCTGATACTCATTCAAAATCAGCCTCCAGATGCGGTACAGATACGCTCCAAACACGGATGCCATTCTGATACTCATTCTTTCAGCTTACAAATTACAATTCAACAACAACTTTGGATGGCATCTATAATCCCATCTCCAACAACTTTCTATCACCTCTCCAAATGGAATCTTTAAGCCCATTCCCCCAACCTTCACATCGTCGAGTGCAAATTTCTGGGCACTCTAGTGTCCAATCATCTTCCACCTTCGAGTCACGAATGGCAAAGCTTGCCAATCTAACTCTTCAGGCTTAAGAAGATTGAACATGGGAAGCTGTTGTACCCCAAAATTTTCCCTCTCACTTATCAAGAATTTTCTCACAAGATCTCCTTGGGCTCAAGACTGCACTAGGGTTTGATCAGCTCAAGACACCTCCTTAGGCACTGATGACCAAAATTAGGGTTTGGGTTTGCACAAGGATTTTTGAACTATCAATGCTTCATATGAATTTCATGGACCATTATGGACTCCCAAGATTACTCATCGCAAGATTCAAGCCTTGGATCACACTTTTGATCAGTCAATTGAACAGTTGACCTAAAAATCAACTGTATTGGGGAAAAAGTCAACCATGGCCAATTTAAAGTCAAACTTCATAATTTTTTATCCACATCAACATATTAGACTCATATGTATCATTTTATCAAGTTTGGACCATAATTCCTCAAGAAATTTGATCAAATCTCCAAAAGGGCAAAATGGTCAAAATTAGGGTTTTGACTGAGAAAGGGCAATTTCTGATTTTTGACCTAGCAGATGATCAATTTGTTTAAGGCATGATCTCAAGAGTCCAATTTCACCATTTTGACCTAATGACATGGTTCAAAACATTGCAACTCCATTGGATTGACATATGAATTTTGCAGTCAATTGATCAAAAGTCAATTGTATACTGAAAAGTCAAACTTTGACTTTTTGGTAAAATTCAAGTACCAAAGATCACAATTCATCAAAACATGTCAAAATATGAAACTTATTCATCAAGAAATCAAAAAGTCAAGATTTCATTTTGAAAAGTCAAAATTTCTAAACTTAGAAATTTTTCTAAGTGTTGGAAATTTCATGTTTTTTCATAACTTTGATCCAAATTTTCATCATGAGGAAAGATAGTTCAAGAGAAACTTCCAACATTAAAGTTGTATATATCCATGAAATATACAACTTTGCTTCACACAACTTCTTCCAAAAGTGCTTGGATCTCAAGTTATAATTTCAAGAACATAGGGTCATGAAACTAAACACTTAGTGAAATTTTGCCCTAATTTAGGCAGATTTTTGACCTAACTTCATGGAAATTTTTCACATAGTTCCAAGGGTAATCTTCAAAATAAATTCAAAGATGGGTTGTAGATAACATTTCAAGCTTTCCAAAATGTCCAAGAACTCCTTGAGATCATTCTTGAGTAGGGAGAATCAAAGAGATGAAGTTGGTGTTTTGTCACTTGAATTACAAGGCATTTTGTGATGAACAAAAATCCAATTTCAAACCTATGCTGCACAATCTTGTTTTGAAGGCTTCTAAACCTCAATATCTCTCCATAATAAGAAGATTAAACTTGCTTTTGAGCTATTATCCAAGTGTTCCAAGCATTGTCCAAGCCAATTTGTCATTTTTGGAAGAAAGCTACCATTCCATTCTTGAAAAGTTGCTTTAATCACAAAGTCAGCTTGTCTTGAGCTTCTAACTTGTTCTTTATGCACACACAACCCCTATAATCAAAAGCAAGGTTTCTAAGGCCTGAAGAAGCTCAGGACATGCTTGTACAAAATTTGAGATTTGTCATTTCACTTTTCTTCAAAAGCAAGTTATAGAGCCATAACCCTATAACTCAAAAACCTGGAGTTATTTTGTACTCTAATCTTTTCCATACATATTAACAAGTTCATTGCAAGCTGAGACACGATTCCAAGTATCCTAAAAACTCTCCAAAACACCATTGCTGCATAAAACTGCCTAACATGACAGTTTTGAGCCAAAACTCATCATCACCATTTCCACTCGTGCGTTTTGAAAACCAATCATTCAAACACCTTCTATACATCATACCAAAGTAATTCAGGCCCCTGTTTCAAGACTGTAACTCCTCCATCACTATCCACCATTTTCAAACATCAAGCTTGCAAGTTGAATTGAGTAGAGAGATTTAGGGACTTTCAAGGTAAAGTAGGAGTTGGAATACACTCAAGGAGGTCCAGGCAAGCTAAACAGATCCTCAGGCCATCTCAAAAGTTGCTCAAACTCCATTCACGACTCCAGCTGCAAGAGGTAAGTTTTCAAACTTCTATCTCCTCATACAAGCATCATTTGGTCCTGATTTGTGAAGATAAAATGTAAATATCTCTGCTCTAAAGCTAACCATGTTCATAGTTCCCATTTATATTGACTGTGTATAGAGAATTTTGGATTTGAAATTTCTGAGAAAATTAGGTTTCAATTTAGGGCCAGCAAAGTTAATCTTCATCTCTGACTTTTAGCTTACATAAGTTATATGGTTGGATTCGTGAGGAAAAATAGCACAACTTTCATGTTTTCATTTTCCATTTTTGTTGAGAAATGAATGAGATACAGGTGGTCCGGCTGGCTGAAGGTTGAAGATGAAGTACAGGTCATGGAAACGTTTTACCTTATGTATTTATTCTTTCATTTAAGTTAACGGATGTACAACCACCCCAGTGGTAAGGCAGCACGCGTTATTGATAGAGGTCATGGGTTCGAACCTCAGCGCTTCCTTTTGCAAATATTTTTACATTTTTCTGTCTTTTTTTGTTTCCTTCCAGCGCATGGGCCTCCCCCATCCTGGGCCTGACTTTTTTCTAACCTTCCCCCTCCTGTTTCATATTTGCACTCTGGCCCAATTTATTTATTTGTTTATTTATTTCATTTTATTTTTCTTAAGTATATTTTTTTTTCTAAAATACTAAAAATCATAAAAATACAAAAAAATATGATATATTTATATTTTGACATATTTTATTTTATTTTCTCCATAAACAAAAATATTTTTAGACTTTATTTATTTATTAAGTAAATTTTATGAACTTAATTAATATTATATTGTTTATTTATTTTTCTTTACACCATTTAAAATGCATTACTTTAATATATAAAAAAAGGACTAAAAATATTTTATAATACTATAAATATATTTTAGATAAAAATACCAAAAATACTTTTCTTAAATTTATGTTCTTTTGATTAATTAATAGAATTAGGGTTTTCTTTTAAAATATTTTTCTTAATAAATTCAAACTTAATTATTTTCCTTATTTAAATTAGGTTAAGACAAAAAATCTTTTTTTCATAAAAATCAAACAAAATTCATTTTCTTTACATTTTTCATCCTTATACATTATTCATCATTATACTTTGTATTTATGTAATTCTTGTACAAATTCAATTTGGTTGTAATAGATTAATTAGGTTTATATTCTTGCAATCCACATTTACCAATTGTACACCCCCTCACCACAAATGTTGTAATAGCGTAGTAACTTTAAAATTTCGCAATTTATCGCTTTTACATAACATGCTAGTAATTAGGGTTTGCATGGAAAGAATGAAATCAATCAAGTAGAAAACCCTAATTCAAGACAAAAACAAGCATGAAAACAATACACTTGCACACAAACACCCCTAGAGTAAAATCCACTTGGTTGCCTTATACAAAATGGCCATATTACGCATGTAAGGTATCTTAGCAAAAACAAGCAAATACAAGATCATAGTCCCTCGATGACGCTATCTAAGTTGCCTTACAAATGATCTTAGTCCCTCAAAAAGAATTCTAAGATACCTTGCAACATTGCTAATCATGGCTATACGATGACCCACGCCCGTCCTGTTTACATCCAAAGATAGGGTTGCTTACTAAATCAATGGTAAGACAACAATGTCAAAGGAAAAGAAAATGAATAAGAAAGACATTTGAGTAGGTAGATTGCTCCTAATTACTTGCTCAATTTCAAAAAACAAACATCCTTGCTATTTTCAAAACAAACACCTACACATTTTCAAAACATCTTACAAAACTTGAAAACATTTTCAAAAGATCAACATCTTTGTATACATTCTTACGAACAAGAATCATTACAAAGATTTCCTAAACAATGGCCTCTTTACAAAAATACTTTCAAAAACCACACAAAGCACAATTTCAAACAAAATTAAGTGATCTAGCAAGTAACTAAGAGCCCATGGAAAACCATGGATGAAAAGGGTGCTAATACCTTCCCTTTTCATAATCTACCCCCCGAACTCAAGAAACAATCTCAAAGGTATTTCTTGTGATTTTTCATCTTTCCTTTTTGGATAAAAGAAAAGTCGATGGCGACTCTTGCTAACTGCAACATTTGCAATCAAACGCAAAACCTTCAAGTCAGTTCTCCCACCGTATCACAGAACTGGCGACTCTGCTGGGGATATTTTTAAAAGTGGGGTTACCTTAGGGTTTAGATCACATTTATTTGCTTACATTGTTTGACTTGTATGCTTTACATTATGGTTCTTTGTTTGAGTTTGAATCCTCTACCCGGATTTGGGATACATTATAGGTAAGTAACAATACGTTGTGGAAACTGTGTGGGGTATACCGACATGGTCTAAGAAATAGCTACGTTAGTGCGACATATTTGTGGGTACCGGTAGCCTTTGAGTTAATCAAAGAGAATACGGGGCCGCTGAGTGATGTCATGAAGAACTAATGAACTTTTAGAACCTTTACTTGACCAACTTGGCCTTTAGGATGTAGTGAGATGACCGGCTTTGGTGCAGTCCGAAGTTGGTAGATACTCGATACTACACTCATTGAGGTTTGGTTTCTTGGGATATTTCGGTCGCCATTAAAGAGGCTTGAGCTGAAACAATGACAAAGGAAACAATCCAGTGATATTGAGCTCCTTAGAACCCGGTTACTATTACTAGGACAGGTTTAAGCCAACTAACTTCAAGAGGGTACTTACCTATAAAACTCCATGCAAGCCTAAACCTAAGGATTTGTTTGTTTTGTTTGTATATACATACATGTACATAACATCATGAACATCATAAACATCATATACATCCACTAACCATTTCAAGGATTTTTGAGATTCATCTTTGTTCTTATTTGTAGGATATGGATTCACTTCGCAGGAAAACTATTTAAGTCAATCTTGTAAGGATCCCTCCACAACTTAAAGGGATAGCCTCAAGGATTCCTAAAAACTCTCCATTTACCGAGAGACATGGTCTCCTACTCAACTTGGTCACCTCTAACACAAATGAGGACATGATGAAGGTGCTCTTTCAGTTCTTTGATCCTTTACACCATTGCTTCACATTTCCCGACTATCAAATTATGCCTACTTTGGAAAAATTCTCCCAACTCTTGAGGATTCCTATTCTCAATCATATACCTTTCAACGGTACGAAAAGAGACCCAAAGCTAGAAGAGATTGCTCAAGCTCTACACTTGCACTCATCTGATGTCACAACTCATTGGGAAACAAGGAGTGGTGTCAAGGGCTTCCTAGCAAAGTTCTTAATTGAAAAAGCCCAAAGCTATTGGAATTCCTTGGATCTGCAAGCCTTTGAGGAAATTGTGGCCCTCCTCGTCTATGGGATGGTTTGTTTCCCAAACCCTGACCAACTCATAGATGTGAACGCCGTCAAAATCTTCATATCCCGTAATCCGGTGCCTACTTTTCTAGGAGACATCCTACACTCCTTTCACACTCGCACAATGAGGAAAAGAGGTGTCCTTATGTGTTGCACTCCTCTCTTGGAAAGATGGTTTATTTCTCATCTTCCCCAATCTGTATTAAAGAATGAGCAAGGTTCAAGGTGGTCACAAAGATTGATGACGCTCAAACATTCAGACATTCACCGGTGCTCCCGATCCAAAGAGAATGTTATCATTATCGACCGTTGTGGAGAATTCTCTAATGTCCCTTTACTTAGAATTAGGGGAGGTATCACCTACAACCCCTGCTTAGCCTTAAGACGGTTTGGTTATGCCCGAAGGAGTGGCCCTCATGAGATGTTAATTCAAGGTTTGGTTTTTTACTACGACAATGATAATCAAGGTCTTTGCCAGATATTTATCTGAGCTTGGAGGATGTTAAACAAGGTAGATAGAAAAACGTTGGGACACAAGAATTCCATCCCTCTTGAGCCTTACCTTAAATGGGTACGAACTCGTGCTCAGAGTCTTATGATGCCTTACCCCTCCATTCTCCCGGTAATCATTGAGCCTGTCATGGAAGGAGATGTTCCATACACTATCCTACATCCTGACATGCCCACATATCTTGAAGACTTACAAAGGGATTAGATACAACTCAAGGGAGAGCGATATACTTTCGAAGCCCGGTTCTACACAAGCGAGAAGAAGGTTTTGGAACTCACTAGGCTAGTTCATGAGGAGCAGACTCTGAATGCCTACATTTCACCAAAGAGGATGCGTACTAACTTTTTATCTTAGAGTTTTTGTATTATCTTGCCCAAGAAGGCATTGATGTACTCAAGCTTTAATCTATTAATATAACGTGTGTTTCCTTTTTGTCTAAAACAAATTTGAATCTTAAAATCCTTGAAAACATTGCATATGCATTTAACATTCATTATAACATAAGCAGGTTTCTTGCAACAAGTCGCCTCATCTCTCTACTATTTATTTCAGTAAGATGGATCTCGAGTAAATAGTGAAGGACCTCCAAGCTCAGAATACACAGTTTCAACAGTTGCTCTTGACCCTAGCCAAAGGACAAGAAGAGTTGAAGACTTTGCTGGCTTGGACTTTGAGGAATTGGGTTTAGTGTCGGGGATTGTTATTCCTCCGAAATTCAAAGCACCTGTGTTCACCAAATATGACGGAGTTTCATGCCCTAAAATGCATCTTCGGTCATATGTGAGGAAAATCCAACCCCATACCGCTGATAAAGACTTATGGGTACACTTCTTCCAAGACAGTCTGTCTGGAACTCAACTTGACTGGTTTTACCAACTAGAAAGAGCCAACGTTCACAATTGGGAAGATCTTGTTGCAGCCTTCTATAAACAATACCAATACAATGTTGATCTTGCGCCTACCCGTACTCAACTCCAGAGTATGGCCATGGTTTCCAATGAAGGTTTCAAGGACTATGCGCAAAAATGGAGAGACTTGGCTGGAAGAGTTCAACCTCCCCTATCTGAAAGAGAATTAGTGGACATGTTTTGGGGCACCTTGTCTGGTCCCTTCTTCAATCACCTAATTGGGAGTTCGTCGACGAGTTTTACTGAACTGATATTGACCAGAGAAAGGGTAGAAGCCGAGATAAGGAGTGGAAAGATTCAGAAAGATACATCATCTGCTGCTACAAGGAAGCCATTTATCGGAAAGAAAGAAGTGGTTGTTGTATATCCGCAAAGAAACCAAGATAGGACCGAGCGCCGTCCAATGGTGGAGGCTGTTATGATTCCTAAACCTGCACCTGATCAGCAAAGAAATAACCAACCGAGGATGGAAAGATCGGTCAGGCAATTCACCAGAATTAACATGACCCTATCTCAGGTATTACCGCATCTACTAAGATCCAATTTGGTGACCTTGAAAGAAGCTTCGAAAAACCCCAATACAACATCTCCTCACTATCATCCCAATGCCCGTTGCGCATATCACTCTGAAAGTCCTGGTCATGATACTAATAATTGTTGGGCTCTAAAGAACAAAATACAAGACCTCATTGAAACAAAAGAGATCGAATTCGATGCACCCGAAAAGCCAAATGTCATTTCTGCCCCTATGCCCAAACATGGTCGTAATACCAATGCCATTGAAGAAGAAGTGTTTGTTACTTCAGTTGATGACCTTATGACCCCGCTCCTAACTATTAAAGTAAACTTGTTGAATGTCAGTGTGTTCCCGAGCTGTGATGAAGTTTGTCATTTCTGCTTATCCTCACCAACCAGTTGTCCTTTGTTGAAAGCAGGCGTTCAATGCCTAATAGGTAAAAAAGAAATTTTGTTTAAAAAGACTTCAGTTCCACCTGTTCCTTTTAAATATGTTTCTATCATCACCATTTCTGCCAATTCTTCCAGGGTCTCCACCAAAAGACCCGTTAGAATTACACCAGTTCCGAAAGCAACTCCTTTGATAATTACAATGCCTGGACCAGTCCCGTATGCGTCAGACAAAACTGTACCATGGAATTATGGGGGGATGTCTACTACCACAGTATTAAGCAAGATTGCCAGATGCTAAAGATTCAAGTTCTGAGAATGTGGATTCTGACGTCAGTAATATTGCAGGGACTAGTAAGATTACCTGAAGTGGTAAGATCTTCTCTCTAGAAATTGCTCCCCCAAAGGCTCTTTCTGGACTCGTAATCATTCATGTTGTTGTTCCAAAGGTTACTCCCAATCCCACAATCATCTCTTCAAGTACTCCTATTGACGAAGTTGTTATCACCCCTACTGATATTCCGGCTGCCGAGTTAACCGAGACTTGAGGAAAAAGTATTCTGATTGAGCCTGTCTAGACGAAGGCACAATCATTAACTATCCCTGAGACCTCCAGGAAAGAGATGGAGGAGATTCTAAAAATCATAAAAAGAAGTGACTATGATGTAGTTGAATAACTGGGGCAAACTCCATCTAAAATCTCCATGTTGGCTTTATTGTTATGTTCTGAGGCGCATGCAAAGGATTTGGTAAAGTTCTTAAAACGGCCCATGTACCTCAAGAAACATCTGTCGATCAGTTCCAAGACTGCGTAGCCAGCTTGACTGCAGATAATGGCTTAGGTTTTTCAGATGTTGATCTAACACCAAGGGGAAGGAAGAATAATGAGGCATTGCATGTTGTTGTACCCCAAAATTTGCCCTCCCATTTCACCAACATTTTCTCATCACAAGACTCTAGGGATTGAAGATCAAGCTAGGGTTTGCTCTGCTCAAGACCCCTCCTTGCACTGTTGACCTAAATTAGGATTTTGACTGCACAAAGGCAAATTTTTGACTGTTTGACCTAACCAATGGCAAACCAAGCTCACATATGGACTCAAGGACCCAATGACTTTGTCTTGACCCACTCAACAAGTTCAAAAGACCTCAAATGCATAGGATTGACAGATGAATTTTTCAGTCAACTGATCAAAATTTGACTGTATACTAAAAAGTCAAACTTTGACTTTTTAGTCAAAATCAAGTGCCAAGGGTCATTTTTCATCAAGACATGTCAAATTATGAAGCTTGTTCATCAAGAAACCTAAAAATGCAAATTAGGGTTTAAAATGAAAAAATTTCATAACTTAGAATTTTTCTAAGTTATGAAATTTTCTTATTTTTTTCCAACTTTGTCCCATTTTTTCACCAAGATGCAAATGGATTTAAACAAAACTTGCAACATGAAAGTTATAGTCCATCAAAAGGTCTACAACTTTGATTCACAAAGTTTCCTTATAAGAAGCTTCTATCTCAAGTTATGACTTTTGGAACAAGGGTACTTAAAACTTTTAACTCGGGCAAAATTTATCCTAATCCGGGCAGGATTTTGACCCATCTTCTTAGACACTTTTCACATGGTTACACTTTGAGTTTCAAGTTACATTACAAAGATGGATTGTAGTACATGTTCCAAGCTTTCCAAATTGTCCAAGAACTCCTCAAACACCCTTGTGGTTAGGGAGAATCGAATTCACAAAGTTGGCCAAAACTCACTTTTGTTCATGACCAATACATGTTCATAAAAAATTGCATTTTCAAATCAGCTTGGTTTATGCTAGCTTGCAGGCCTCAAAACAAACTTACACTTTATAATTTAATTCTTAACCATTGAATTAATATGTTATCTTGGCCATTTGGGCATTACATGCTAAACTAATCCCTAACTAGAAAAAGTGACATTTCCACTTTTGCCAAATGTGCTTTATGTCAAAACTAAATCCCTTGAGCATTGGTCCATATATCATACAGCAGATTAAGTACACAAATTGGGGGAGGGGCCTAGAGATTGTGTGCAGCATACAAGATGGTTGGTACAGGCCTGTTCAAAAAGACAGGCACATCTTGGCTTCATAAAAGAAGAAGTTGGAAAAACGTGAGAGAGAGATTTTTTTGTGTGGAAGGAGAGCAAAAGAAAACTATGCAAACCAGTTCCAGACATCAAAACAAACCTTGTGAAAAATTCCATACCTCCCAACAAGCATTAAAACTCGCCAACGTTCTCAAACCTGCAAAAACTCTACGTTTTTTTCATAAAAAGTCTCAGTAGTATACCTTTCGATTTGCTTCCCCTAGACTGAAGCAGCCTTCAATTCACGTATCACCATCATATACTCTCTTCGATTCAGTGACTGTCCAAACCAAACAAGAACAAAGCTAGCTTCAGGAAGATCCCAACGATGCTCCCTCCACCATCAAAGAAGTCACCTACAGCTCTTTCGATTAAACACTTCAAGAGGTAAGTTCTCTCTAAACTTGGAACTCTTTCATTTAAACATCATGTGCACATGCCAATAAAGAAAAATGTAGATATTTCTAGGCCATGTTTTAGCATTAGATTCTGACTGCTCTTATGCTGAAAACTCAAACTTGATTAGTTATACTTTGGACTTTGAGACCCATTGTTTTGTTTTTGTGTTAACTCCTGGACTGTAGTTATGTTTGGATGTTGCATTTTTAGAACTTGAGACAGGTTGTTATACCCTTCGATTGGCTATCTGCATAAGCCTTTCGAATCACAATTTGAGGTCCTAACATGCTTGCAAGGAGTCAGCAAGGAGCCTGTGGAAAATCCAGAACCTTTTTGTTTCCAGACCTCAGACGAAATCCATGACCTTTTCGTTTCCATGTTTCGATACAGACATGTTCATCACATATACACATGCTTCGATACAGACATGTTCAGCACACACAAACTTGTTTCGAATACCCTGACTTGGTCCCAATTGAAAGAGGCAGAAAGGCATAACATGCAGTCCCACTGGTCCCAATCGAAAGACACAATAGGTTGTCCCAATCGAAAGATGCAACTTGCTGCTGCCTTTGCCCAATCGAAGGACAGGACTTCGCCCCTGCCAAGGTCCAATCAAAAGATGCAACTTGCTGCTGCCTAGTCCCAATAGAAAGACACAACATGCTGCCCAATCGAAAGACGTGACTTTGTAGGTGCTAGCCCCAATTGAAGGAGGCCAGCAGCATGCCAATCGAAGGATGCTACTGCCTGGGTCGAAAGACACACTTTTTATTTATTTTTATCTTATTTTTTGCCTTTATATTTCTATGCACTTAAATATGGTTGTAATAGTGTAGGATTTATTTTTTGCACTTTTTATTACCTTTGTACAAATGCTAGTAATTAGGTGTGAATGGTAAGATAAAACCAACAAGTAGACAACATAAAAAATCAAACAAAAATGCATGCAATAAAACACACTTTGCACACATGCACCCCTAGGGTTTCATCCACTTGTTGCCTTCAAAAATGGGCCATGGTTGCATGTTGAGTACTTTGGCAAAACAAAAACAAACAAAATGATCATAGTCCCTCGATGACGCTATCGGAGTTGCCTAAACAAAATGATCAAGTCCCTTCCAAATTGCCAAAGACACTTGACACTATTGCTTTCATGGTCTATACGATGACCCGCGCCTGTCCCGTTTACATCCTAACACAAGGTTGTTCACCAAATACAATGGTGAAACAAAACTGTTAAAAGGGTTTAAAACATAAGAAAGATCTTTGAGTAAAAATAGGGTAGACAACTCTTAGTTACTTGATCAAACTTGCAAAAAAACATCCTTGCTACTTTTCAAAAACACATATCTCAACACAATTTCGAAACAAACTTTCAAAACATTGAAAACCTTTCAAAAAGACAAACACCTTTGTATACATTCAAACAAGAATCATTACAAAGGTTGCCACAACAATGGCTTCTTTTCAAAACATCTTTCAAAACCACACACAAAGCACCATTTCAAACAATTGAAAATGCAAAGCAAGTGATCTAAGCAAGTAACTAAGAGCCCATGGATAACCATGGATAGAAAGGGTGCTAATACCTTCCCTTTCTATAATCTACTCCCCGAACCCAAGAAAATATCTCAAAGGTCTTTCCTGTGCTTTTTGACCTTTCCTTAGGATAAAATAAAAAGTCGATGGCGACTCTTGCTAAACCAAAACATTTTCGAATACAAAACGCAAAACCTCAAAGTCAGTTCTCCCACTGTATCACAGAACTGGCGACTCTGTTGGGGAATATTTTAAAAGTGGAGTAACCTTAGGGCTTAGATCACCCTTTTGCATGATTAATTGTTTGCTTTGATTGCTTTACATTCTTGGTTCTCTTGTTTGGGATTGAAATCCTCCACCTGGATTTGGGAAACATTCATAGATAGCAATACGTTGTGGAAACTGTGCGGGGTATACCGACACGGTTGAAGCAATAGTTATATTAGTGCGACATATTTGTGAGTACCGATAGCCTTTGAGTCAATCAAAGAGAATACGGGGTCGCTGAGTGATGTCACTAAGCACTAATGACCTAGAACCTTACTTGACCATCTTGGCCTTTTATTAGGGGTAGTGAGATGACCGGCTTTGGTGCAGTCCGAAGTTGGTAGATACTCGATACTACACTCATTGAGGGTTGTTTTCTTGGAATATTTTGGTCGCTAGTTAAGTGGCTAAACCAAAACAATGAACATAGAAAACAATCCAATGATATTGAGCTCCTTAGAACCCGGTTACTATTTATAGGACAGGTTTTGAGCCAACTAAACTCAAGAGGGTACTTACCTATGAAACCTCATGCAAGCCTGAAACTAGGGTTTTGTGTGACTTGCTTGTACATGTGTTTATGCATACATCATGAACATCATAAAGCATCATATGCATCCACTAACCATTTCAAGGGTTTGGATCTTCATCTTTGTTCTTGTTTTGTAGGTCATGGAATCTCTTCGCAGGAAAACAATTCAAATCAACCTTGTGAGAATCCCTCCTCAACTCAAGGAGCTTACATCTAGAATTCCAGAAAATTCTCTCTTCAGTTAAAGACATGGTAGACTTCTCAACCTAGTCAACACCAGCATTGAAGAAGACATGGTGAAAGTGTTGTTCCAATTATTTGACCCCCTTCACCACTGTTTCACATTCCCCGACTACCAATTGGTGCCTACTTTGGAGGAATTTTCTCAACTCCTGAGAATTCCTATTCTTAATCAACTACCCTACAACGGTACGGAAAAAGAACCAAAGCCTGAAGATGTTGCTCAAGCATTACACTTGCAACCATCTGACATTAAGGGGCATTGGGAAACCAGAAGTGGTGTCAAGGGCTTCTTGGCAAAGTTCTTGTTTGAGAAGGCACAAGAGTGTTGGAATTCTTTGGATCTTCAAGCCTTTGAAGAGATTTTGGCACTCCTTATTTATGGGTTGGTCTTGTTCCCAAACCCTGACCAACTTATAGATGTGAATGCTGTCAAGATTTTCATGTCTAAGAATCCCATACCTACATTGCTTGGGGACATCCTACACTCATTTTACACACGAACAATGAGGAAAAGAGGTGTTCTCATGTACTGTACTCATCTCCTAGCAAGGTGGTTTATTTCTCACCTTCCACAATCAGTTTTGAAGAATGAGCAGGGTTCAAGGTGGTCACAACGATTGATGACCCTCACACATTCTGATGTACATTGGTGTTCTCGGTCCAGAGAAAATGTCATCATCATTGATCGTTGTGGTGAGTTCCCTAATGTCCCATTACTTGGCATTAGGGGAGGCATTACCTACAACCCCTGCCTAGCCTTGAGACAATTTGGATATGCTCGGAGGGATGGCCCTCATGACATGATGATCCCTGACCTAGTTTTTGACTTCGACAACGATGCGCAAGGACTTCGACAAAGATTCATCAGAGCTTGGAGGATGCCTAACAAGGTGGATAGTAAGACACTGGGGCACAAGAACTCCATCCCTCTTGAGCCTTACCTCAAGTGGGTACGAACCCGCTCCCAAAATCTTATGATGCCATACCCTCACATTCTCCCCTTGATCAAAGAGCCTGTTAAGGAAGGAGAGGTTCCATACACCATCCTACATCCTGACATGCCAACATCATGGGAGGAAATGCAGAAGAGTTGGATCCAACTCAAAGAAGAACGGAATACTTTCAAAGCCAGCTTCTATGCCAGTGAGAAGAAGGTTTTGGAGCTTACCCGCCGACTTCACGAGGAGGAGACCCTCAACACTTACATCGCACCAAAAAGGATGTGCAACGTCTTTTTACCTTAAGAAGCTTTGTAATATTTGGCCCATGGGGCATTTATGTACTGACAAAATTTCTTCTTATTAATATGACGTGTGTTCTTTTGTCTGCGACAACTTTGAATTTCTAAATCCTTGAATGCATTACATGAATAAACATATCATTCATCATATGCATAAACAGGTCTTCACACCAGGTTTCCTTATCTTTCTGCTGTTTATTTCAGTAAGATGGATATTGAGCAGACGGTCAAAGATCTGCAAGCGCAGAATTCGCAATTTCAACAACTCCTCATGACCTTGGCAAAGGTTCAGGAGGATCTTAAAGCACTGTTAGAGAAGAAAGAGCAGGAAAAAGGAAAAAAGAAAAAGAAAAGAATTGGGGTAGCTACACTGGGAAGAAGATTTGAGAATGAAGCTAGGAGAGTTCTGGAATTCCCCTCAACGTCTGACGAAGGGACCGAAAATGGAAAAGGAGCTACAGTACCCTCTGAGTCTGAGGCTGAAGAGGAAGAGGTTGAAGAAGATGAAGACTATTCTGAACAACAATACCCACCAGCTGACGACAAATATAAGAACCTTGAGGACAGGTTGGCAGCTATGGAGCTACAAAGGATTCCCGGGCTAGACTTTGAAGAGTTGGGATTGATTGTTGGGATTGTTATCCCTCCCAAGTTCAAAGTGCCGAATTTCGCCAAATACGACGGTCTGTCTTGTCCTAAGATGCACCTGAGGTCGTATGTCAGAAAAATTCAACCTCATTCATCCGATAGAAATCTCTGGGTGCACTTTTTCCAAGACAGCTTGTCTGGTACTCAGTTAGATTGGTTTTATCAGCTAGAGAGGTCAGAAGTTCATAATTGGGAAGACCTGGCGGCTGCTTTCTATCGTCAGTATCAGTACAACGCTGACTTGGCACCTACCCGTACTCAGCTACAAAGTATGGGGATGGCCTCGAATGAGGGGTTTAAAGAGTACGCCCAAAAGTGGCGCGACTTGGCTGGAAGGGTGCAGCCACCGCTATCAGATAGGGAACTAGTTTATATGTTCTTGGGGACCCTATCTGGCCCTTTCTTCAACCATCTTATCGGGAGCTCCTCTGCGGGATTTACTGAACTGATTCTGACTGGCGAAAGGGTGGAAGCCGGTATTAAGAGTGGAAAGATCCAAAAGGATGCCTCTGCATCCACAGCTATTAAAAAACCTTTCCCAGCCAAGAAAGAAGCATCTGCTATATACTCTCAGAAGGGATTGGGAAGAACTGAGCGCCGGCCGACTGTAGGGGCCGTGATGATTCAAAATTCATCAAATGATCAGCCTCGTAACAATCAGTCGAGACCTAATCAACAACGGGTTGAACGGCCACAACGGCAGTTCACCCGCATCAACATGACGCCCGCACAAGTTCTTCCCCATTTGTTGAAGCTGAATCTGACCAGTTTGAGAGAGGCACCAAAGAGTGTGAATACCACCTCTCCATCTTACAATCCAAACGCCAAATGTGCTTATCATTCAGACAGCCTGGGGCACGACACCAACAATTGTTGGGCCCTCAAAAACAAAATTCAGGATTTGATAGACGCTAAGGAAGTGGAATTTGACGCCCCTGAAAAGCCGAATGTAATCTCTGCTCCAATGCCAAAGCATGGCCACAATGCCCATGCTGTTGAAGAGGATCTGTTTGTTGCTACTGTTGATGATTTGATAACTCCACTACTGATAATCAAGTTGAATTTGCTGAAGGCTGGGATTTTCCCAGGTTGTGAAGAAGATTGTTGCCTTTGTTCATCCTTACCAACCGACTGTCCATTGTTGAAGTTAGGCATCCAACGCCTAATGGATAACCAAGAAATCCTTTTTGAAAAGACTCCTGTTACACCGACTCCTGTCAATGATGTTTCAATAATAACCATATCCGCCAATCTTTCCAAGGTCTCCAAAAGACCTGTTAAGATTACATCCGCTCCGAAGATTGCACCTTTGAAGATAACCATGCCCGGGCTCGTCCCGTACAAGTCCGACAAATCAATACCGTAGAACTATGGTGGAGAAATCTACTACCACGGTATTAAACAAATTGAATCAACTGAAGAGAGTTCTGATGAAGAGACTCCCGACATTGGAAACATTGTTGGAACGAGCAAAATCACCCGCAGTGGAAGAATTTTCTCTCCAGAGATTGCCCCTCCAAAGGCAATCTTTGGACCCTCAGCTGCTCCTAAGGTTACCCCTGCAAGAACTCCAATTATTGAAGAAGTTGTAACTCTTGTGGTTGTCCCTTCTGCTGCTGATGATGATAGGGGGGAAGGGATACAAGAAGAGCCCGTCAGGATGAGGGCTCAGCCATTGGTCATCCCTGAAACCTCTCAAAAAGAAATGGAGGAGATTTTGAAAATAATCAAGAAAAGTGACTATGATGTTATAGAACAACTAGGGCAAACCCCCTCAAAGATCTCTATGTTGGCCCTGCTGCTTTGTTCAGAGGCTCATGCTAAAGCTTTGATAAGATTTTTGAAGACAACCCATGTACCCCAAGAGACCTCGGCTGACCAATTTCAGGATTGTGTAGCCAGTCTTACTGCTGACAACGGCCTGGGTTTTTCCGACGCTGACCTGACTCCTAAGGGAAGGAAGCACAATGATGCATTACATGTTTCGGTTGAATGTCGAGGAACCACTCTCGCTCATGTCTTGGTCGATACTGGTTCTTCCCTAAATGTGCTGCCTAAGAAAGCTCTGGACGGATTGGATTATGAAGGCTTGGAGCTGAAACCAAGTAATATTATTGTCAGGGCCTTTGACGGGTCTAAGAGGATGGTGCATGGGGAGGTCGATATTCCCATCAAGGTAGGCACCGAAGTGTTCAACTCCACTTTCTACGTAATGGACATCTGCCCATCATACTCTTGCTTGCTAGGAAGACCGTGGATCCACTATGCTGGGGCAGTCACCTCCTCTTTACATCAGATGCTGAAATACCCTGTTAAGGGTAAAATCATAATTGTACACGGTGAGGAGGAGTACATGATCAGTCATCTCAATTCCTTTCGGTATGTGGAAGTGGATGGCGAGTTCATCGAAACACCGTTCCAACATTTCGAGGAAGTTCCTCCCGAGGTGGCAGTAGCGAAGGCAGTGGCTAAGGTACCTATCGTTCCCAAGCAGGTGGCTAGGATGGCATCTCTCAAAGACGCAAAGTCTGCGATTAAGGAAGGAAAGAGCGCAGTATGGGGACAGTTGCCCGACTTCCCCTATAAGACAGATAAGTTTGGGTTGGGATTTACGGCTGCGGGACAAAAGGCTATGCGTCGCTCCAAAATTGAAAAAACACCCGTCAAGATTTATCGTCATGGAATCAATGCTTTAGAAGATGATGACAAGGAGAGCTACTTTGAAGATTGGATCTTTCCAACCATTGAAGGAGGACTGAACAACTGGGAGGCGAAAGACTTCGTTCCCATTACTTTCATCAATCAGTAATTTATCTTTTGAACATTTCCTGTTTGGTCTGTAATAATTATTAAACAATTCGCACACTATTTTTCACCTCATGCCTTGCCCGGGGCATGTAGGTCCATTTGTAAGGGCTTAATTCTCTCCATAATCATATGCCATGTTTAAACGAATCATTGGACGTTTTTCATTTATAAATTGCTGTGTTCATTTTCTTTCCTTTTGCATTTTTGTTTGTTTAAGGATGGTTATCCCTTACACACACCCACACTTACAAATGCAGGTATCCATCCACTCCGGATTCCATGGGTGACTATTCTGTCTTATCCTTCGATAACTCTGAAGATTTGGTCAATCAGGCTGAGTACGAAGTTGACGAAGATTGTGAAGTACCGGGAGAGTTAGCCAGACTTCTACAACAAGAAGAGAGGGCCATCTTACCTCATGAAGAGTTGCTAGAAACCATCAACTTAGAGACAGAGAAAGATAGTAAGGAAGTAAAAGTGGGTGCCAATCTGGAACAAAGTGTCAAGGAGCGCTTAGTACAGTTATTGAATGAAAACGTTGAAATCTTCGCCTGGTCTTATGAAGACATGCCAGGGTTAGACGCAGATATCGTGGTTCACCGTCTCCCCACAAGAGAAGATTGTCCACCGATCAAGCAAAAGGTTCGTCGAATGAGGCCTGATGTGTCTGAGAAAATTAAGGCTGAAGTAATGAAGCAATTTAACGCTGGCTTTCTGGATGTTACATCCTATCCATAATGGGTTGCTAACATTGTGCCCGTACCCAAAAAAGACGGCAAGGTCAGAATGTGTGTGGACTATCGGGATTTGAACAGGGCCAGCCCTAAAGATGATTTTCCGCTACCACATATCGACATCTTAGTTGACAACACAGCTCAGCACATGGTTTTTTCCTTCATGGATGGATTCTCGGGCTACAATCAGATTAAAATGGTCCCTGAGGACATGGAGAAAACTACCTTTGTCACACAATGGGGTACCTTCTACTACAAAGTGATGACGTTTGGACTGAAGAACACAGGGGCAACCTATCAACGCGCCATGGTAGCTTTGTTTCATGATATGATACATCACGAGATTGAAGTTTACGTAGACGACATGATAGCTCGATCACAAACAAAAGAAGAACACGTTGAACATTTGCAAAAGTTGTTTTCCAGGTTGAAGGAATACAAACTCAGACTGAATCCAAGTAAGTGCACTTTTGGAGTTAGGTCTGGTAAACTTCTGGGATATATTGTCAGCAACAAGGGTATTGAGGTTGATCCTGCTAAAGTGAAGGCTATACAAGAAATTCCTGCCCCCTGTACTGAAAAGGAGGTTAGAGGATTCTTGGGACGCTTGAACTATATCGCCAGGTTCATCTCTCACCTGACGTCTACCTGTGAGCCAATTTTCAAACTATTGAAGAAAGATCAGGTAGTTCAATGGAACGACGACTGTCAAGTTGCTTTTGATAAAATCAAGGAGTATTTGCTGGAACCTCCTATTCTAATTCCACCCGTCGAAGGAAGGCCATTAATCATGTATCTGACTGTTTTGGATAACTCAATGGGGTGCGTACTGGGCCAACATGACGAGTCTGGTCGAAAAGAGCATGCCATTTATTACCTTAGCAAAAAGTTTACCGACTGTGAGACTCGCTACTCACTGCTCGAGAAAACTTGTTGCGCTTTGGTATGGGCTGCTCGCCGGCTAAGGCAGTATATGTTGACTCATACCACTTTGCTGATTTCCAAAATGGACCCGATCAAATATATCTTCGAGAAGCCTGCTTTATCTGGAAGAATCGCTAGATGGCAGATGATCCTGACTGAGTATGACATCCAGTATACTACCCAAAAATCCATAAAGGGGAGTGTGCTAGCCGATCATCTAGCTCATCAAGCTGTCGAAGATTATCAGTCTATGAGATTCGAATTCCCAGACGAGGACATCATGACTTTAGACAATGTCGAAGGTAACGGACCGTATGACGGACCTGAAAATGGATCCCGATGGACCCTGTACTTTGATGGTGCTTCAAATGCACTTGGCAACGGCATCAGCACGGTACTCATTTCTCCATAAGGTTGCCATACACCTTTCACTGCCCGACTTTGTTTCAGCTGTACCAACAACACGGCCGAATATGAAGCTTGCATCTTTGGTCTCAAGGCTGCTATAGACTTGGGGATCAAATCTTTGATCGTATTTAGGGACTGGGCTTTGGTTATCAGTAAAGTCAAAGGAGAATGGGACACCAAACATCCTAATATTATCCCATACAAAAAACATGTCCTGACGTTGTTGCCTCATTTCGAGCAAATCACGTTCGAGCATTTCCCGCGAGAAGAAAATCAGCTAGCAGATGCTCTGGCTACAATGTCTTCCATGTTTAAACTCAACTGGGATAACGAGGCTCCCCAAATTACCATCGAGCGAATGGACGAACCTGCGCATTGTCATGAGATTAATACCGAAGAAGTAGTGGAACAACCATGGTTTCATGAAATCAAAAGGTATCTCCAGACTAGAGAATATCTTGAAGGAGCTTCAGTCAATGACAAAAAGTTTTTAAGGAGATTTGCTTCCAAGTTCTTCCTAAGCAATGGCATCCTTTATAAACGCAGCCATGATTGTGTTTTACTTCGATGTGTAGACAAGGTTGAGGCAGAATTGATCATGACTGAGATACACAGTGGCACGTTTGGCACCCACTTGAGCGGACATACGATGGCTAAGAAGATTCTAAGGGCAGGCTACTACTGGTCTACCATGGAAGTTGATTGTCATCAACATTCTCGTACTTTCCATAAATGCCAAGTCTATGCCGACAAAGTACATATTCCTCTTGTTCCTCTCAACGTTCTGACAGCTCCTTGGCCGTTCGCAATGTGGGGCATTGACATGATTGGAGAGATCAAGCCCACAGCGTCCAATGGACATCGCTTCATCTTGGTCGCTATTGACTATTTCACCAAGTGGGTCGAAGCAGCTTCCTTTGCCTCTGTTACGAAGAATGTGGTTACCCGTTTCATCAAGCAGAACCTCATATGTCGGTATGGTGTCCCTGACAGGATCATCACAGACAACGGTACAAATCTGAACAATACTATGATCACCGCTCTATGCGAACAGTTCAAGATTTATCATCACAATTCATCTCCTTATCGGCCAAAGATGAACAGTGTTGTTGAAGCTGCAAACAAAAACATCAAGAAGATCATTCAGAAAATGACAGTTACCTACAAGGACTGGCATGAGATGTTACAGTTTGCTCTGCATGGATATCGTACTACGGCACGTACTTCAACATGGGCAACCCCATTTTATTTGGTGTATGGCATGGAAGCTGTCCTACCTATGGAAGTTCAGATTCCTTCTTTAAGGATTATGAAGGACGCTGGTTTGAGTGAAGACAATTGGATTCAGACCCGACTTGATCAACTCAATTTGATCGACGAGAAGCGACTCACTGCTGTTTGCCATGGTCAGACTTACCAAAAACGGATGATCAAGGTTTTCAACAAGAAAGTAAGACGTCGGGTATATCAAGTCGGAGATCTTGTAATCAAGCGGATCATCTTGCCGCAAAGTGATCCCAGGGGCAAATGGACTCCTACTTATGAAGGACCGTTTGTGATCAAGAGCATCTTTTCTGGTGGTGCAATGATTCTGACCACCATGGACGGTGACAATTTGCCACACCCTGCGAACGCAGACATAGTCAAAAGATACTACGCATGAAACAACCCAACAAGTCGAAAACCTGAAAGGGCGACTTGGGCAAAAATGGGCATCCCGGTGAACCGAAAACCCGAAAGGGCGGTTCAGGCAAAAATTAGGGATAAAACAAAAAAAAATTGTACACCCGGCAAGTTGAAAACCCGAAAGGGCGACTTGGGCAAAAAAGGGTTTCCCGGTGGATCGAAAACCCGAAAGGGCGATTCAGGCAAAAGTTAGGGAATTAAAAGCGTATGATTGTGTCCCGTCGGATCACTTTAAAGAACAAACTCTTCACCACAAAGTTTCGAGCTTCTGATCAATCCAATCACCGGCGGACGAAGCAGTGAATGGACAAGATATTCAGAGTTGTGAAGGCTATAGCAGAATGGGAATCCCATGGAATTGTTACACAAAGCCATCTTTCTTTTGTATAAAAATTGTCAATGTTTACGACAACATTCTCTTACTAGGATGTCTGTCTCCTTTGTACAAAATACTCATAAAAAGTTAATACAAATACTTTTCCAAGTGCAGAAATTTGCTTTGTCTTCCTTTTCTTTTTACACTTATGTTTTATTTGAAAAACGTCTAATGTTTTGTTAAATAGGCATATGCATTTGAACATAATCATTGCTTACAAATAAAAAGAAAGAAATTAAGAAAAGATTATTGCTGATAGGTTGAAGGTATAGGTAGATATCTTAATGCCCTTTCAGAAGAAATCCCCAGCGGAGTTAAACTCCAAGTTCCTCAACAGACTTAAAGTTCAGAATATATTTCCCCAACAGAGTTAAACTTCAGGATCCTCAGCAGAGCAAAAGCTTTCTAAAAGCTAAATTCCCAAGCTAAAGAACATTCCAGAGCTTAATTCCCCTCAGAGTCAAGTTTCAAGATCCCCAGTGGAGCTCCAAAAAAAAACCTGAAAATCCCATCCCCAGCGGAACCGGAATAGTGAACATTCTCCCCACAAAGATACTTCCCATCAGATTAAAGATTCTCAGTCTCACTTCTCCAGCATAAGTCTCCCAGGTTTTAACTTCCCAGTAGAGATTTTCAAAGCTTTCCTTATCCCCCAAGCAGTCAATAGTCAACAAGGATTTCTCATCTTCAGTAATCAAAGATCCTTGAAATCCCCAGCTTCGGTCATGGATTTATTTTCCCCGGCAGCAGTCAAAGATTTCGTTATCTCCAGCTACCAGGATTTATTTTCCATAGCAAGACGGCTACCCAGCTTACATACATAATCATTACATTCATACATCATCGATGAAATACAGTTCATTGCATCATACATATCATGCAGCATAACTTTGTGTTCAGTTAACATTTTTACCCTTTTCAGGATAAGATTAAAAGGCTGTCATTAACGATTATTCAGATACAGTCCATATACGCTCCAGACACGGTTGCCATTTTGTCACTTATTCAGATTCGAGTTACAGTCTCAGATACACTCCGGAAGTCATTCTGTTACTCATACAGATCTCAACTTCAGATACAGTATGGATACACCCCAAACACGGCGGTCATTCTATTACTCATTCAGAACTTCAAGTCAGTTATAGTACAGATACACCCCAGACACGGCGGTCATTCTACTACTCATTCGTACTACAGCAATCAGATATAGATTAGATACGCTCCAGACACGGCAGCCATTCTATCTCTCATTCAGATTCATTTATCAACCTCAAGGTCCAATGCATTCCAAACACGGATACCATTATGACCCTTACATCGGCAGTTTGATTCTCTCAGTCCAGATACGCTCCAGACACGGTTGCCATTCTGTCACTTATTCAGATCCCAGTTACAGTCTCAAATATACTCCAGACACATAAGTCATTATGTTACTCATACAGATCTCAACTTCAGATACAGTCCAGATACGCTCCAGACACGGTTTCCATTCTGTCACTTATTCAGATCCCAGTTACAGTTTCAGATACACTCTAGACACAGAAGTCATTTTGTTACTCATACAAGTCTCAACTTCAGATACACTCCAGACACGGTTGCCATTCTGTCACTCATTCATAGTTTATCCCCAGCACGTAGTTGCTCCATACACAGATATTTCTCTGTTACCCAGATACAATACAGATACACTCCAGACACGGCAGTCATTCTGATATTCATTCTATATTCAAACACAGTCATATCTCAGATACGCCCCAGACGCGGAGGCCATTCTTTTACTCATACAAACTCAGTCTCCAGATACAGTTCAAATGCATTCCAGACACGGATACCATTTTGATCCTCATTCTTCTGACCTACCACATTGCAATTCAACAAAGATTCTCGGATGGCATATTTAAGCCCATCTCCAGCAAGATTCTACCATCTCCAAATGGCATCTTTAAGCCCATTCCTGCATCTATGTCTTGACGAGTGCAAATTTACGGGCACTCTAGTGTCCAATCCCCTTTTACCTTCGAGTCGCGAAAGGCAAACTTGCCAATCTAACTCTTCAGGTTCAAGAAAATTGAACAGGGACAACTGTTGTACCCCAAAATTTTCCCTCCCATTTCACCAACATTTTCTCATCACAAGACTCTTGGGACTGAAGATCAATCTAGGGTTTGCTCTGCTCAAGACCCCTCCTTGCACTGTTGACCTAAATCAGGATTTTGACTGCACAAAGGCAAATTTTTGACTGTTTGACCTAACCAATGGAAAACCAAGCTCACATATGGACTCAAGGACCCAATGAATTTGTCTTGAACCACTCAACAAGTTCAAAAGACCTCAAATGCATAGGATTGACAGATGAATTTTTCAGTCAACTGGTCAAAATTTGACTGTATACTAAAAAGTCAAACTTTGACTTTTTGGTCAAAATCAAGTGCCAAGGGTCATTTTTCATCAAGACATGTCAAATTATGAAGCTTGTTCATCAAGAAACCTAAAAATGCAAATTAGGGTTTAAAATAAAAAAATTTCATAACTTAGAATTTTTCTAAGTTATGAAATTTTCTTATTTTTTTCCAACTTTGTCCCATTTTTTCACCAAGATGCAAATGGATTCAAACAAAACTTGAAACATGAAAGTTATAGTCCATAACAAAGTCTACAACTTTTATTCACAAAGTTTCCTCAGAAGAAGCTTCTATCTCAAGTTATTATTTTTGGAACAAGGGTACTTAAAACTTTTAACTCGGGCAAAATTTATCCTAATCCGGGCAGGATTTTGACCCATCTTCTTGGACACTTTTCACATGGTTCCACTTTGAGTTTCAAGTTACATTACAAAGATAGATTGTAGTACATGTTCCAAGCTTTCCAAATTGTCCAATAACTCCTCAAACACCCTTGTGGTTAGGGAGAATCGAATTCACAAAGTTGGCCAAAACTCACTTTTGTTCATGACCAATACATGTTCATAGCAAATTGCATTTTCAAATCAGCTTGGTTTATGCTAGCTTGCAGGCCTCAAAACCAACTTACACTTCATAATTTAATGCTTAGCCATTGAATTAAGATGTTATCTTGGCCATTTGGGCATTACATGCTAAACTAATCCCTAACTAGAAAAAGTGACATTTCCACTTTTGCCAAATGTGCTTTATGTCATAACTAAATCCCTTGAGCATTGGTCCATATCTCATACAGCAGATTAAGTACACAAATTGGGGGAGGGGCCTAGAGATTGTGTGCAGCATATAAGATGGTTGGTACAGGCCTGTTCAAAAAGACAGGCACATCTTGGCTTCATAAAAGAAGAAGTTGGCAAAACGTGAGAGAGAGATTTTTTTTTGTGGAAGAGAGCAAAAGCAAACTTTGCAAACCAGTTCCAGACATAAAAACAAACCTTGTGAAAAATTCCATACCTCCCAACAAGCATTAAAACTCTCCAACGTTCTCAAACCTGCAAAAACTCTACGTTTTTTTCATAAAAAGTCTCAGTAGTATACCTTTCGATTTGCTTCCCCTATACTGAAGCAGCCTTCGATTCACGTATCACCATCATATACTCTCTTCGATTCAGTGACTGTCCAAACCAAACAAGAACAGAGCTAGCTTCAGGAAGATCCCAACGAAGCTCCTTCCACCATCAAAGAAGTCACCTACAGCTCTTTTGATTAAACACTTCAAGAGGTAAGTTCTCTCTAAACTTGGAACTCTTTCTTTTAAACATCATGTGCACATGCCAATAAAGAAAAATGTAGATATTTCTAGGCCATGTTTTAGCATTAGATTCTGACTGCTCTTATGCTGAAAACTCAAACTTGATTAGTTATACTTTGGACTTTGAGACCCATTGTTTTGTTTTTGTGTTAACTCCTGGACTGTAGTTATGTTTGGATGTTGCATTTTTAGAACTTGAGACAGGTTGTTATACCCTTCAATTGGCTATCTGCATAAGCCTTTCGAATCATAATTTGAGGTCCTAACATGCTTGCAAGGAGTCAGCAAGGAGCCTGTGGAAAAGCCAGAACCTTTTTGTTTCCAGACCTCAGACGAAATCCATGACCTTTTCGTTTCCATGTTTCGATACAGACATGTTCAGCACATATACACATGCTTCGATACAGACATGTTCAGCACACACACACTTGTTTCGAATACCCTGACTTGGTCCCAATCGAAAGAGGCAGAAAGGCATAACATGCAGTCCCACTGGTCCCAATCGAAAGACACAACAGGTTGTCCCAATCGAAAGATGCAACTTGCTGCTGCCTTTGCCCAATCGAAGGACAGGACTTCGCCCCTGCCAAGGCCCAATCGAAAGATGCAACTTGCTGCTGCCTAGGCCTAATCGAAAGACACAACATGCTGCCCAATCGAAAGACGTGACTTTGTTGGTGCTAGCCCCAATCGAAGGAGGCCAACAGCATGTCAATCGAAGGATGCTACTGCCTGGGTCGAAAGACACACTTTTTATTTATTTTTATCTTATTTTTTGCCTTTATATTTCTATGCACTTCAATATGGTTGTAATAGTGTAGGATTTATTTTTTTTCACTTTTTATTACCTTTGTACAAATGCTAGTAATTAGGTGTGAATGGTAAGATAAAACCAACAAGTAGACAACATAAAAATCAAACAAAAATGCATGCAATAAAACACACTTTGCACACATGCACCCCTAGGGTTTCATCCACTTGTTGCCTTCAAAAATTGTCCATGGTTGCATGTTGAGTACTTTGGAAAAACAAAAACAAACAAAATGATCATAGTCCCTCGATGACGCTATCGGAGTTGCCTAAACAAATTGATCAAGTCCCTTACAAATTGCCAAAGACACTTGACACTATTGCTTTCATGGTCTATACGATGACCCGCGCCTGTCCCGTTTACATCCTAACACAAGGTTGTTCACCAAATACAATGGTGAAACAACACTGTTAAAAGGGTTAAAAACATAAGAAAGATCTTTGAGTAAAAATAGGGTAGACAACTCTTAGTTACTTGATCAAACTTGCAAAAAAACATCCTTGCTACTTTTCAAAAACACATATCTCAACATAATTTCGAAACAAACTTTCAAAACATTGAAAACCTTTCAAAAAGACAAACACCTTTGTATACATTCAAACAAGAATCATTACAAAGGTTGCCACAACAATGGCCTCTTTTCAAAACATCTTTCAAAACCACACACAAAGCACCATTTCAAACAATTGAAAATGCAAAGCAAGTGATCTAAGCAAGTAACTAAGAGCCCACGGATAACCATGGATAGAAAGGGTGCTAATACCTTCCCTTTCTATAATCTACTCCCCGAACCCAAGAAAACATCTCAAAGGTCTTTCCTGTGCTTTTTGACCTTTCCTTAGGATAAAATAAAAAGTCGGTGGCGACTCTTGCTAAACCGAAACATTTGCGAATACAAAACGCAAAACCTCAAAGTCAGTTCTCCCACCGTATCACACATGTCTCAGTAGAATGTAGGGGCACAACCCTGGCTCATGTTTTGGTGGGCACTGGCTCATCTGTGAATGTATTGCCTAAAAAAGCTCTTGATAGAATTGGCTGTGAGGGATTGACTTTAAAGCCAAGCAACATAGTAGTAAGGGCTTTTGACGGCTCGAAAAGGATGGTGCATGGGGAAGTGGATATTCCCATAAAGGTTAGAACCCAAACTTTCAATTGAACTTTTTATGCAATGGACATCCGCCCTTCATACTCCTGCTTGCTAGGCCGACCATGGATACACAATGTTGGCGTTGTTACTTCTACATTGCACCAAATGTTGAAGTATCCAATTCAAGGGAAGATTATCACCGTTCATGGAGAGGAAGAGTACATGATTAGCCATCTCAATTCCTTCAGATATGTGGAATTAGATGGTGAATTTATTGAAACTCCATTTCAACACTTTGAAGAAGTCCCCCAAGATGTGGCAGTCACCAAGGTTGTGTCTCAGGTTCCCAAGATTACAAGGCCTCCACTCCGGATGTCATCTCTAAAGGATGCCAAGGCAGTGATAGAAGAATGAGGGTGCACTATCAGGGGACAACTCCCAGATATCCCATACAAGTCTGACAAGTTTGGCCTGGGTTTCACTTCAAGTGCCCAGAAGGTTGTGCGTCGCGCTCGTGTCGGAGGACCACCCCTGAAGATCAGCAATCGAGAAGTCAACACGGTAGAAGATAGTGAAGATGGCTGCCACCTGGAGGATTGGATATTCCCAACTATCAGTGGAGGGCTCAGCAATTGGGAGGCTATAGATTTTGTCCCGATCACTTTTATCCCACAGTAATTTGTCTTTACATTTTGTTGGATATGTAATATTAAAATAATTCACACTCTTAAAACCTTGTGTCTTACCCGAGGAACAATGGTCCATTTGTAAGGGTTATTATCTCATTTTCATATGACATCAATGAATCATGGACGTTTTCACATACAAACTTTTATGCTCATTGTTTTTCTTTTTACATTTTCATTTCTTTCAAGGATAGCTATACCCTTACACACACTCACACTAACAATGCAGGTATACTTCTGTTCGGGATCCCATGGGTAACGATACTGCTATGGCCTTTTGTGACTCTGAGAATCTAATCTACCAAGTCGAAGACAAAGGTGAGGAAGATTGTGAAGTACCAGGGGAACTCACCAGGCTACTACAACAAGAAGAGAGAACCATTCAGCCTCACGAGGAGCCCATGGATACAATCAACCTAGGTATCGAAGAAGACAAAAAAGAGGTCAAGATGGACGCCAATCTGGAACCCAGTATCAAGGAGCGTATGATTCAGTTGTTACAGGATTATGTTGAAGTCTTTGCTTGGTCGTATGAAGACATGCTGGGACTTGACGCAGACACTGTAGTACCTCGTCTGCCTACAAGAGAGGATTGTCCGCCAGTAAAGAAAAAAGTTCGCCGCATGAGGCCTGATATGTCAGAAAATATTAAAGCAGAATTCATGAAGCAATTCAACGCTGGATTCTTGGATGTCACCTCCTATCTGCAATGGGTTGCCAATGTTGTTCTCGTGCCCAAAAAAGACGGCAAAGTATGAATGTGCATGGACTACAGAGATTTGAATAGGAAAATCCCTAAGGATGATTTTCCACTCCCCCACATTGATATTCTAGTTGACAATACGGCACAACACAAAGTGTTTTCCTTCATGGACGGATTCTCGGGTTACAATCAAATCAAAATGGCGCCTGAGGACATGAAGAAAACAATGTTTGTCATGCAGTGGGGCACATTCTGCTACAAGGTGATGCCATTCGGACTAAAAAATGTCGGGGCAACCTATCAGCGTGCCATGGCAGCTTTATTTCATGACATGATACATCACGAAATAGAGGTCTATGTGGATGATATGATAGCCAGATCTCAAATAGAAGAAGAGCATCTTGATCATTTACAAAAACTGTTTGAGAGACTGAAGAAATACAAGTTGAAGTTGAATCCGAACAAATGCACATTTGGGGTACGGTCTGGTAAACTCCTAGGCTTTATCGTCAGCAACAAAGGTATCGAGGTCGATCCTGCAAAAGTTAAAGCAATACAAGAGATGCATGTTCCTCATACTGAGAAGGAAGTCATAGGATTCTTGGGACGTTTAAACTACATCGTCAGATTCATTTCTCACCTGACAGCTACTTGTGATCCAATCTTCAAACTATGAAGAAAGATCAAGTAGTCAAATGGAATGATGAATGCCTAGTTGCTTTTGAAAAAATCAAAGAATACCTGCAAGCGCCTCCTGTATTAATGCCACCAGTGGAGGGAAGACCATTGATCATGTATCTGACTATTTTAGAAAACTCAATGGGGTGTGTATTAGGGAAGCATGACGAGTCTGGCCAAAAAGAGCATGTTATTTACTACCTGAGCAAAAAGTTTACCGACTACGAAACCAGATATTCACTGCTCGAGAATACTTGATGCGCTCTGGCATGGGCTGCTCGCCGGCTAAGACAATATATGCTGACTCATACTACCCTGTTGATATCTATAATAGATCTGATAAAATACATCTTCGAGAAGCCTGCTCTCTCTGGGAGAATAGTGAGATGGCAGATGATCCTGACAGAATATGACATACAATATACTACCCAGAAAGCAATAAAGGGGAGTGTATTAGATGATCACCTTGCTCACCAAGCTGTAGAAGACTACCAGTCCATGAAATTCGAATTTCTGGATGAAGACATCATGACATTAGACAATTGCAAAGAATGCAGGCCATATGAAGGACCTGAACAAGGATCCTGATGGACCCTGTTCTTTGATGGGGCATCCAGCGCACTTGGCAATGGTATTGGTGTTGTACTCATATCTCCCGAAGGGTGTCATACTCCCTTCATCGCAAGACTCTTCTTCAATTGTACAAATAACATGGTAGAATACGAAGCATGCATCTTTGGTCTTAGAGCTGCCATAGACTTGGGGATCAAATCCTTGAATGTATTTGGGGATTCAGCTTTGGTCATCAGTCAAATCAAAGGGGAATGGGACACCAAACACCCTAACCTTATCCCTTATAAAGAACATGTTTTGACATTGCTACCACATTTTGAGAAGATTACCTTCGAGCATTTCCCGCGAGAAGAAAATCAGCTAGCAGACGCACTAGCCACAATGTCATCTATGTTTAAACTTAATTGGGATAACGAGGCTCCCCAGATCACCATTGAACGAATGGATGAACCAGCACACTGTCACGAGATTAATACTGAAGAAGTAGTGGACCAGCCTTGGTTTCACGAAGTCAAGAGGTATCTCGAGGCTCAAGAATATCCAGAAGGAGCTTCAGTCGATGATAAGAAGTTCTTAAGAAGATTCTCTGCTAAGTTCTTCCTTAGTAACGGCATCCTGTAGAAACGCAATCATGACTCTGTGTTACTTCGATGCGTAAATAAGGTTGAAGTTGAAAGGATCATGGATGAATTGCATGAAGGCACTTTTGGCACACATTCCAGTGGGCATACGATGGCAAAGAAAATCCTACGGGCAGTCTACTACTGGTCTACCATGGAAGCAGATTGTTATCAACACTCTCGGACCTGCCATAAGTGTAAGATTTATGCGGACAAGGTGCACGTACCTCCGGTTCCTCTGAATGTCTTGACGGCTTCTTGGCCCTTTTCCATGTGGGGGATTAATATGATTGGGGAAATCAAGCCAACAGCCTCCAATGGACACCGCTTCACCCTAGTGGCCATTGACTATTTTACAAAGTGGGTTGAAGCAGCCTCCTTCGCCTCCGTTACCAAGAATGTTGTTGCCCGTTTCATCAAGCAAAATCTCATCTGCCGGTACGGTATCCCAGAAAGGATCATCACTGATAATGGTACAAATCTCAACAACACTATGATCACCGCCTTGTGCAAGCAATTCGAGATTCAACATCACAATTCTTCCCCTTATCGACCGAAGATGAATGGTATTGTCGAAGCTGCAAATAAGAACATTAAAAAGATCATACAGAAAATGACAGTCACATACAAAGACTGGCATGAGATGTTACCATTCACTCTCCACGGGTATCGTACCACGGCTCGCACATCAACCGGGGCAACACCCTATTCTCTGGTTTATGGCATGGAGGTTGTCTTGCCTATCGAGGTCCAGATCCCCTCTCTGAGGATTATGAAAGATGTCGGGTTGAACAAAGACGATTGGATCCATACTCGACTTGATCAACTGAACTTGATTGATGAGAAGAGACTTATTGTTGTTTGCCATGGTCAAATGTATCAAAAATGGATGATCAAGGCTTTCAACAAGAAAGTCAGACGCCAAGTGTATCAAGTTGGGGATCTAATGATCAAACGCATCATACTGCCACAAGGTGATCCCAGGGGAAAATGGACTCCTACCTATGAAGAACCATTTGTAATCAAAAACATATTCTCTGATGGGGCAATGATCTTGACCACCATGGATGGCGACAACCTACCGCATCCTGCGAACGCGGACATAGTCAAAAGATACTACGCATAAGAGACCCGCTAGGTTGACATACCTAGGCAAAACAAGGGCATCCCGGAGAATCAAAAAAGTTCGGACAAAAATTAGGGATAAAACAAAAAAGAATTTGTACACCCGGCAAGTTGAAAACTCGAAAGGGCGACTTGGGAAAAAAGGGTTTCCCGGTGGACTGAAAACCCGAAAGGGAGGTCCGAGAAAAAGTTAGGGAATTAAAGCGTATGAGTATGTCTCATTGAATCACCTTATGGACAACTTACAAACTCGACATTCCTGACCAATTCAATCATCTTCGGACAAGGCAATAAATAGATAAGATACTCATAGATGCGAAGGCTATAACAGAATGGGAACCCCATGGGATGATTACACATAGCTATCTTTTCTTTATATTAAAATTTTCATTTTTTACGATGTCGTTCTCCTACTAGAATGTTTGTCTCACTGTACAAAAATACTTGCTCAAAGTCAATACAAAAATATTCCTTTGACAGTGCAAAACTATCTGTTTTTTCTTTACTCTTGTGTTTTGTTTATAAAAACGTCCAATGATTCATTGTTGAACATATGCATTTGAACATAATCACTATTTACAAATAAACAAAATAAAAGACAATTACTAATGGCTTTAAGGGATAGGGAAATCTCTCCAAGTTATTTTCCATAAAAAAAATTTCCCGTAGTGTGCAGTTTAATCCCCAGTGGAACAAAGCTTCCAGTTATCAATCCCCAGTAGAAATTGTTCAATTTCTCAGGATTTCCCAACAGATTTTTCAAGCAGTACATGGCATTTCCCTCACAACAGAGTTTATTTCTCTAAACGGAAATTCATCAGCACTTCGACTTCAAGACATGAAGACTTACATATCCTCAACAGCAGTCAGGCATTTGTTTTCCCCAATCAAACAACCGTGCAGCAAATTAGCTCACATACGCATACATTGCATCCATATATCATAAACATTGATAAAACGAATGTATTATATCATACATTTCATACAACATGACTTTGCATTTTAGTTAATATTTTACCCTTTTCAGGATAAGATTAACAGCTACCATTAACAATGTTCAGAGTTTTCAGATACAGTTTAGATACGCTCCAGACACGGATGCCATTCTGATACTCATCCAGATTCAACTTTAAGATACAGTTCAGATACGCTCCAGACACAGATGCCATTCTGATACTCATTCAGATTCAACTTTTAGATACGCTCCAGACACGGATGCCATTCTGATACTCATTCAGATTCAACTTTCAGATACAATTTAGATACACTCCAGACACGGATGCCATTCTGATACTCATTCAGATTCAACTTTCAGATACATTTCAGATACGCTCTAGACACGAATGCCATTCTGATACTCATTCAGATTCAACTTTCGGATATAGTACAGATACGCTCCAGACGCGGATGCCATTCTGATACTCATTCAGAGCCTCTTTCAGACACAGTACATATACGCTCCAGACGTGGATACCATTCTGATACTCATTCAAAATCAGCCTCCAGATGCGGTATAGATACGCTCCAGACACGAATGCCATTCTGATACTCATTCTTTCAGTTTACAAATTACAATTCAGCAATCACTTTGGATGGCATCTACAATCCCATCTCCAACAACTTTCTATCACTTCTCAAAATGGCATCTTTAAGCCCATTCCCTCAACCTTCACATCGTCGAGTGCAAATTTCTGGGCACTCTAGTGTCCAATCATCTTCCACCTTCGAGTCACAAATGGCAAAGCTTGCCAATCTAACTCTTCAGGCTTAAGAAGATTGAACAGGGGCAGCTATTGTACCCCAAAATTTTCCCTCTCACTTATCAAGAATTTTCTCACAAGATCTCCTTGGGCTCAAGACTGCACTAGGGTTTGATCAGCTCAAGACACCTCCTTAGGCACTGATGACCAAAATTAGGGTTTGGGTTTTGTGATACGGTGGGAGAACTGACTTGTGTTTTGCGTTTGTATTCGCACTTGTTCGGTTGAGCAAGAGTCGCCACCGACTTTTTATTTTATCCTAAAGGAAAGGTTAAAAAGCACAGCAAAAACCTTTTGAGATATTTCGTGGGTTCGGGGGGTAGATTATGAAAAGGGAAGGTATTAGCACCCTTTTCATCCATGGTTATCCATGGGCTCTTAGTTACTTGGTTTTTTAGATCACTTGCCTTGATTTTCGATTGCTTTGAAATTGTGGTGTGTGTGTGTGTGTGTGTTTTGAAAATGTTTTTGAAGAGATGCCTTGTCTTAGGCAACCAATGTAATTGACTCGTGTTTGAGTGTTTTACAAAAGTGTGTATCTTTTTGAAAAGATGTTTCAAAAATGTTTTTGGAAGGTTGTTTGAAAGTGTGTATGAAGTGTGGTTTTTGAAAAGAAGGCAAGTGTTTTTGCAAGTTGATCTCAAGTAACTAAAAGTTTTGTCTACCCCTATTGTACTCAAAGGTTTTCTCTATGTTTTTAACCCTTTTTAACAATTTTGTTCCACCATTGAATTTGGTGGACAATCTTGCGTTTAGGATGTTTAACGGGACAGGCGCGGGTCATCGTATAGGCCATGAATGCAATGGTGCCAAGGGTCTTTGGCAATTTGCTTGAAGGGACTTGATCATTTTGATAGGCGACTTTCGAAAGCGTCATCGAGGGACTCATGATCGTTTGAATTTGTTTTGCCAAAGAAACTCGACGTGCAAGCATGGCCTATTTTGGAAGGCAACATGTGGGATTACCCTAGGGGGTGCAAGTGTGATTGTGTATTGATTTCATGCATTTGTCTTTGTATTAGGTTATCTAGCGTTCGATTTTATGTACATACAAACCCTAGGTCTAACCATGGTATAATTCGAAAGCGGTAAATATTGTGGGAATTTTAAAGTCTACGCTATTACAAATGGTATCCGGGAGTGGGGGTACAAATTCACAAATGGGGATGAGACTTAAATAATTACAACCAAATCGAATTGCAATCAAATATAATCAAGGTATAGTAAAGTATAGCAAATGTATAATGCATCAAAATGTAAAATGTATTGTGTAAGTGTACATGTATTTTATTTTCAAGGTGAGGGATGTTTAGCTTAATGAATTATCAAGTATCTTATTTGTCAAGTATTATTATCTTTTGTTAATATGTACAAAAAGGTATTTTAAAAGAAAGAAAAAAAATGTTTTTTTTTAAATTCTATTCTTTATGGTGTTAAGGTAAAAATATATTTTAATTAATTATGTACAAAGAAAGTATTCTTTAGAAACAAAAGAAAAATATTATCCTAAGAAAAATTAATATTCCATGTATAAAAATTTAAAGAAGGTGTAAGTTTAGTTGTAAAGAAAAAAATTATTTTTATTAGTTTCTATATAAAATTTAATCATGATATATATATAAGAGTATTGTTAGTGTAAAAATAAAACAAAATTAGTATTAAGAAAGTTATAAAAAAAATGTGGTTAATTAATGTAAAAGATATTAGTTAAAGCCATAAAAGGATAATAAAAGATGTTAGTAAAAGAAATGAATGGGCTTTTGATCTTCTTAGGGCCCAAACCAAGGGTGTTCAGAAGCAAGATGGGGGGTATACGCTGGCTTTAGGAATGAAACGGGTTAGGCCCAAGCTTGGCACAAGTTTGAAAGGGTTTGCTATAGTTTGGTTCATTTGGGATCAGCTAGGGTTTGTTGAGACAGATGCGCCGTTCACTCCCCTTGTTCCCTCTTCATCTTCTTTGTTCGTCTCCTTCGCCAAGCGCCTAGATCAAGTCCTTTGCCCCAGCCACCAACGCCACCATCCATGTCCTTCTTCTCTCCTTGGTTCCACGAAGCGAGATTAAGGTGATGTTTTCTGTCTTTTTAACGCATCGTGAGTTTCGAACTTTATGTGTTTTGCATGTCTTGATTATTGATTCTGATGAAGCGTTATTATTATTCTTGTTGGAGGTGCGTGAGAAGGGAGAGAAATTATACCTCTTGGAGAAGACGGAGAAGGAATGAGGATGGAGGCGCTTGGAGGCTTTGACGGTGAGGGGTGGTTACGATGATGACGCTAGCTTGGCTTCCTGGTACTCTGTACTCTTTGTCTCTCTTTTTTGTTGCCTTGATGATGATGATGAAACGAACCACTTTTATATCTTTCTCTTCTTCTCTCTGTGCTGCCTTGGTGATGATGATGAACTGAACCACTTTTTGTAATTTTTCTCTTCTTCTCTGCCTCGTTGCTTGCTTAGTTGCCTTTGAATGCCCCTTCTGTTGGACTATCACCTTGTATGCTTGACTACTGTTTTACTGCCCTGTGATGAATCTTCTGAGGGCCTGTGTGGGTTTGGAATTTGGTTTTGGGAAGGAACTGACAGTTTGGTGCTTGATGACTTTTGGGCGTTTTTGGCTTGGTTGTTAGCTTCAGGCAGGTTTAAACTTGTTTCTACTGGTTTATGGTTTAAGGCTTGAAAACAGGTTGAAGCTTTGGTTCAAGGTTTGAACATTTTTGGCTTTAGCTTGCTGTTGCGGTTTTTTGGAATGGTAGGCACAGGTTTGCAAGATGTTGAAAACTGTTTTTTGGCTATGGCTTTGAGGCTCACGCTTCTGTTTGTATTTTTGGCTTTTCTGTTTTAATGGAATGGTAAGGCTTTTGGTTGAGGCTTGAACGGGTATTGTTTGACAGGTTGATGGTTTGTTGTGTTGAACTGGTTTTAGGCTTCAGGCAGCTTATGTTTCAGTTTTGTTTTGGCTTGTGATATCTATCTTGAACACAGGTTTTGCTTTTGGTTTGAGACTTCTTCTTAGCCTCCTTTCTTCTTGGACTGTCTTATTTTCATATATGCTTAGGCTCTTTTTGTTTTGGCGCCTCTGATGTCTTTTAACTATGCAGTTTTGATATCTTTTATTTTGGTCAAGCTAATGGGCAGGTTTGTAGTGTTTTAAAATGGAAAGATAATTCTGTTACACTTTGTGGGCAGTTTTGTTTGCATGCTAATTCCTTCATACTGCTGCCTTTTGCTTCACTGTTTTATTGCAGTTTCTGTGTTTATATTTTTTTATGCCTAAAGCCAAACCAGTAAGCCTACACTTCTCCTCTCTTTTTCTCTCTCTCCAATACTTAAGCATATTATATTGCTTAACATGTATTAGTTCTGAAAAAGCACATTGGCCTGGAAATGATGAACTGAATTTGCTTGCAATAGTAGCCTAACTCTGCATATTTTGTCTTCTTCTTTCCATACTTTGTGCTTCTTGACAGCATTGATGATATTTTTGTGTTTTGACATCCTTTGGACAGCTTTGACACTGGAACTGAGTTTTTTAAAATTCAAACATGCTTTAGGCCATTCAGTTTGTAACTTGGACTTTGTTATCTGCCTATGCTGTCTTTGAACTATGCAGTTTTGACAAACTTTGAATTGTGCAATTTTTAACTTGTGCATTCATTTTTAATTTGCAAATATTTTCACCCTTCTTTGTGAACCGGGAGAAATCCCGTGATTTGCAGAGAGGGTTAACTGATCCCGGCCATTTGTTTTTAATGATGAACCCAAAACTTTAATTGTCTGCTTTTAATTATTTATCTGCTTCTAACTTTTCTTCTTTTCTTTTGCAGATAAAAAATTGAATGGAGAGGATTTAGCAACAGATGAAGAATGAAGAACTGAAGAATTAGAAAAAATTAGGATATTCTTATAATAAATTTAATTTTTGTAACTATTATTATTATAAATACCGTGTAAATGAATACTTGTATTTACATAATAATTTGTAACAAATATTTAAAGATGAAATAAAAATTCTTTTTTATCCAATTAATTCTTTTTATCCTTTTTCAATTATTTATTTTATTATTTATAATTCTAAAATTATAATAAATGGAAATAAATTCCAATTATCTAAACTCAGAATAATAAACAATTAAATAAACAATGTTTCAACATCGATCGACTAATAAATCTGGTGCTTCACAAATCCAAAGCAAAGCACAGTCAATCACAACAACTGCCCAGACGTATTTTCCCTTTACTGATTCTAACCAAACACTGCAAATTCAATCCCAATGCTGGTAGGACAGGTTGAACCAACAAACTGAAAGAGGGTAATACCTAGACCTCATGCTGGCCTAAACTCTAAGGGTTCCCTTGTATGACTTGTGTGCCTTCGTACTTGACTACTTGCATGCTTGTTATCTGACATATAAGCTACTTGCAGGTTTTGTTTATAGTCCTTAATGGGGACTCATAACAGGGTTTACTAAGTTTCTTGCAGGTTGTTTATAGTCCTTAATTGGGACTCATAACAAAGTATACTAAGTTTCTTGCAGGTTGTTTATAGTCCTTAATTGGGGCTCATAACAGGGTCACTTACGTTATCCCATGCATAGCATAACATCATACCATTGCATACATCCTAACCCATTTCAAGGATCTCAAGGGCTTGTGATGCAGGTCATGATAAATCAAACATCTAGCCAGGGGCAAAGAGGATTTATTTTCCTCTAGCCAAGGTTGTCAGGGGCTATGACCCACTGGATATGGTGAGCCTTTGACCCTTGACGAAGGACTCTCAACAATATGAAGTTCTTTCAGTCAAGCTACCGGATCCAAATGCTAACAAATTTTTTGTCTACCCCGCGAGGTCCTTGAAATCATTGCATGCATATCATACATATCATTGCATAACAGGTACCCATTCTCTGCAGGTTACTTACCTTCTTCGCTGTTTATTTCAGCAGTCTCGTCATGAATCCTGAATCTTCAACTGAGCACACTATCAAGGCCCTCCAGGCTCAGAACGCCCAGTTCCAAGGGCTGATCATGAATTTGACCCAGGGGCAACAAGATCTGAAGGCTTTGCTCTTGAAGAAAGAAAAGAAGAAGAAGAGGACTGTTTTGTTCAGCCCTAGACGCAGATCTAGGAATACCCTGCAGGATCAAACTGAGAGGACAACTCCATCTGTGGGGAAAAGCAGTCATCAAGAGGAAAGGATTCCCAGTCCAGTGGTCTCCGACAACGAGACAGATTTCAACGACGAACAATACCCTCCTGCCGAAGACAAGTACAAACAGTTGGAGGATAGGCTGAATGCTATGGAGATCCAACAGGTACCTGGGCTGGATTTTGGAGATCTGGGTTTGTCAACTGGTGTGATTATTCCTCGGAAGTTCAAAGCACCATCCTTTACCAAGTATGACGGGGCGTCTTGTCCCAAGTTACATCTCAGGTCCTATGTTCGGAAGATTCAACCATATACGGTGGACAAGAATTTGTGGATCCACTTCTTCCAGGAGAGTCTTTCAGGGACTCATCTCGAATGGTTCTATCAGCTAGATGGGACCAAGGTTCGTAACTGGGAGGAGTTGGCTACTGCTTTCTACAAGCAGTATCAATATAATGCCGACCTTGCTCCTACGCGTACCCAACTCCAGGGTATGTCGTTAGGATCAAGTGAAGGTTTTAAAGAATATGCGCAGAAATGGAGGGATCTTGCTGGAAGGGTACAACCACCTCTGACTGATCGGGAACTTGTCGATATGTTCTTGGGGACCCTGTCTGGTCCGTTCTACAACCACCTAATTGGGAATTCGTCTGCCGGATTCACAGATCTTATCTTGACTGGAGAGCGAATAGAAGCTGGCATCCGGTCTGGGAAAATTCAAGAGGCTGCACCTTCTGATAAAAAGCCTCATCATGGAAAGAAAGAATCCAATGTTGTGCACGGTAAAAAGAGCCGTCATGAGGTAGGGGCAATCCAGATCTCCAATCCAGGACCTGCTCAACAAGGACAGGGGCGGCAGCGAAAGGAGAAACGACAGTACACCAAAATCAACATGTCGCTGGATCAAGCACTGCAACAAATGTTGAAGGCAGGGCTGATCACCTTAAGGGCTCCTCTCCAGAATCCGAACACTTCTGCTCCCAACTATCATCCCAATGATAGGTGTGCATATCATTCTGATAGCCCGGGGCATACTACGGACAACTGCTGGCCTCTCAAGAACAAGATTCAAGACATGATCGACGCCGGGGAGATTCAGTTTGAAGTGCCTGAGACTCCGAACATAATCACTGCTCCGTTGCCCAATCATTGAAGCCTTTTGTTTATTTGAATTTTTGAGTTGTATTTTTCTTTGCTTATACAAACAATTAATGTCATAGCAAACTCTTTTATTCTATCAATGCATTGCATACGTCTGTTTTGGGAATTAATACAATTGTTTTCATTATATTCAAATTTCTTTTCATATTTTTTCTGATGTCAACTCTGGATCTAAAATTCTAAGCCTCTTGAGGGAGGATGACGAAAACGATACCATAATCTACAGTATGCTTTTAAACAGACCCCGCTGATGAGGTACAGGCATTGTTTCAATCCCTAAACACTGGAGATATAAGGATGATAATCCCTCGTCAACCCCTCTGAGCCAAAGAAGTAGGAGTTTTTCTTTTCAAAATTTAAAACCCTTAATCATAACCTGGGGCAGGGTAGTTCTCTCAGTTGATCCAAGTGCATAACAAATGGCACCAAAGGAGTCCTTACAAAACAAAAGACAGTGATGGTTCTGAATAAATCACAAGGACAGGCAGTCATTATCTCAAAAAATGAAAAACCCATTAAGTCAAAACCCATGAAGGAGACTTACAAAACTGGGGCATCCCGCTGACTGTAATTCCAAAAAAGGAAACAGTTCAGGCAAAAAAAAGGAAAGGGATAACAAAAATCAAGAAAGAGGTCTCACAAACCCTCAACCAAGTCAAAAAATGACTGCCTATTCAAAAGAAATCATCAACATCTGAACCATTATTGGAACATCAAAGCAAAGACTCAAGCAAGGTCTAACGCACGATCAACTGAGTTTAGGTTTGGAGAACATCACGAAGAGCGGGTGGGTATAAATAATTTGAGCCTTTATCCTTTGTTTCTTAAACCGTGAACCAAGCCACGTTATAACCCTCAAAAGTCCTAGCTGAAGCATGGGTTAGCTCGAAAGCATACTGTCACGAAAGGTATCCTGACTCCTTAAGGCCTACGGTAAATACGGAGTTGACATCACGTTTTACAAACATTCACTTGTTTTATGAAAAAAGAATGCATTTTCAAAATCTTCGAGACAGACATAAGCTTTGCATTTTTAACATAACTTTGTTTGCATATGACTTTTTGTTGGAACAGCATAGAAATTCGCATGACGAAAGTCTAATGAACAAGAGTATCTCCAATCAAGGGGCCCGGCATGATCATGGTCTACCATCTGGGGCAGTTAAGTCAAGATCCAGAGAATCCCTCAAAAGGCCAAAATGCCTGGGGCAAATCTCTGCCTGAGTCACTTGGGGCACTCCAGCAACGAGTCTTGCACGATCAGACACCTTCTGGTAATATGGCAACACAAGCAGCCAGGGGCACCTACCTGCATTCTAAGAGCGTGGACATAGTCGAAAAATACTACGCAAAATCAAAGACCCGCTAGGTTGACACACCTAGGCAAAAATAAGGGCTTCCCGGCGAACCAAAAGGGTTCGGGCAAAATGAAGGGATGAAATGAAAAAATCTGTACACCCGGCAAGTCGAAAACCTGAAAAGGCAGCTTGAGCAAAAATGGGTATCCCGGTGGACTGAAAACCCGAAAGGGCGGTCCAGGAAAAAGTTAGGGATTAAAGCGTACGACTATGTCCTGCCATCTGTCTACCAGAAGAAGGTTGGTCTATCAACAACTATCAGCCCCCCACAGGTGCCTTCTCCCATAGAAATAGGGGCAATAAAGAGTGGTCTAAGCAATCGGATTGTTCTATCCTCCAAGGTATCAGGGTAGGTTCCGTTGAAGAACATAACCAATACAGTTCAATACTTCCCCAGGAGAGTCCAATCCAGCTTCCCCAGGAAAGTTGGAATCCATCTCCCCAAGCAGTAAGCTTATCCCCAGTTGATTTTGGAAGCTTATCCTCGCAGAGCACGAATGTGTCTCCCAGCTTTATTCAAAGAGTTATTTCCCTAACAGGATATAACTGGGTTATCCTCAGCCAAAAGCCACGGAAAGATCGTCGTCGACACAGTCTTCTTACCCCAGCGAAGTCCATCAACACTTCCAACAACAAGGATATCCTCAGCAAGTTACTATCAACAATCAACAGAGTGTCTCTCTCCCCACAGAGTATTGCTCCCCAGCAAGATTACTAGAGTATTTGTCTCCCCGCAGAGTAACCCATTCGCCAAGTTTATTCCCCAACAGAGTTATCTTCTCCTATCGGAATTCTTGCAATTATCATCCCCGGCGGAAGCAAAACCTATTCTTCAACATCAGCCCAGGAGTGACTTCCCGGCACCCGTCAAGGATTTATTTTCTTAGACAAAAATACATTCATAAACATCATATCTTCATACATTATAGCATGCATATGCATCATACTACACGAATCTCATTAATTTTGAAGACATACAGTTCATGCATCATGATTTTGCATACAATTATGTTTTGCCTTTTCAGGAAAAAGATCAATACAAAAATGATTACTATCAACTATCGCAATTCTTTCTAGATATAGTTTCAGATATGACCCAGATATGGCGACGTTCTGATACTGCTTCCAGATTTCCTTCTAGATATAGTTTCAGATATGACCCAGATATGGCGACGTTCTGATACTGCTTCCAGATTTCCTTCTAGATATAGTTTCAGATATGACCCAGATATGGCGACGTTCTGATACTGCTTCCAGATTTCCTTCTAGATATAGTTTCAGATATGACCCAGATATGGTGACGTTCTGATACTGCTTCCAGATTTCCTTCTAGATATAGTTTCAGATATGACCCAGATATGGCGACGTTCTGATACTGCTTCCAGATTTCCTTCTAGATATGGTTTCAGATATGACCCAGATATGGCGACGTTCTGATACTGCTTCCAGATTTCCTTCTAGATATAGTTTCAGATATGACCCAGAGATGGTGACGTTCTGATACTGCTTCCAGATTTCCTTCCAGATATAGTTTCAGATGTAAACCAGAGATGGTGACGTTCTGATGCTGCTTCCAGAGTTCCTTCTAGATATAGTTTCAGATGTAAACCAGATATGGTGACGTTCTGATGCTGCTTCCAGAGTTCCTTCTAGATATAGTTTCAGATGTAAACCAGAGATGGCGACGTTCTGATACTGCTTCCAGATTTCCTTCCAGATATAGTTTCAGATATGACCCAGATATGGTGACGTTCTGATGCTGCTTCCAGATTTCCTTCCAGATATAGTCCAGATATAAACCAGATATGGCGACGTTCTGACACTTATTCCAGTTGAAGATATTTCAAGACCTTGCCCGGTTCAGTTAAATCGACCCTAAGATTTTCCTGATGCTTATCCAGTCAAAGGCCTTCTCTGGTTCAGTCAGATCGACCCTAAGATCTCCCTGATGCTTATCCAGTTGAAGATATTTCAAGACCTTGTCCGGTTCAGTTAAATCGACCCTAAGATTTTCCTGATTCTTATTAAGTCAAAGGCCTTCTCTGGTTCAGTCAGATCGACCCTAAGATCTCCCTGATTCTTATCCCAGTAGAAGACACCCAAGATTTTCTCAACGAGCGTTGTTGAAGTTAAAATCGCCCAAGGTTCTCTTACCGTTCATGCTAAGGCAGTAACCATCCCTGGTTCATTCATCGTCGTTTGAAGCTCCAGACTCAGCTCCTGTAACCAGTCAGGACACATCTATACCAAGCATCTGAAAACCAGCTCCTGCAACGTGTCAGGTACTCATTTGTTCTTTTGCAGGTATGCAGGTTCTCGCTAAGGAATCTCCTACGCGATCAACATCCAGATGGCATCTATAAGCCCATCATCCTATCCAGCAATCTCTAAATGGCATCTATAAGCCCATTCCCACCACACTGCCACTATGTGAGCGCAAATTTCTGGGCACTCTAGTGTCCAATCATCTTCTACCCTCGGATTACGAAAGGCACGTCAGCCAATCTGCATCCTCAGGTCTAAGAAGATTTAACAGGGGCAACTGTTGTACCCCAAAATTTGCCCTCCCATATTTTTCAAGAAATTGCCAAGCCAAGTCACAAAAATCCCCAAGGGTTGCACAGTTCAAGGGTCTCCTATACAGTCAAGATTAGGGTTTTGAGTCTGATCAAGAAAAGGAAGTTTTCAAAGGCCCAATCAAGTCTCATATGCCTACAAATATGGTCAAGTATCCTCATATCAAGTTTCAAGGCATTCAGCTCAAAATTGCACAGTCAAAACCCTAAATTGCACTACAGTCAACTGTAGGGGCAAAATGGTCATTTGGCAGTCAAAAGTTCAAATTTTTGGTCAACATATCATTTTGAAGCCACAAACATCATTTGATCAATGCTTGATCATGATTCTCAAAATTTGGCTCAGAAATCATCAAGATGCAAAAGTTTCCTTATTTGGACAACTTAAAAAGTCAACTGAAATTGACCAGGGCATAACTTTCACATGGATTATCATAAAAATTCCATCCAAAGCTCATTTTGAAGAGAAAGACATTTCCTACAACTCATCTTCATACTTCAAGTCCAAGAAATGCTCTCACAAAAAGTTATCAATTTCAACATTATAGGTCATTTTCAAAAGTCAATAAAAAGGGACTTTAAGTCAAAGGCCATAACTTGAGATTGGTAAAACAAAATGACATGGGACCAAAGGAATTGGTTAGAGGACTCAAAGACCTTTCCAAAATGTCCAAGAACATGAGAAAATCTTAAAAATTGAGCAAGTTATGCCTTGTAGAAGTTGGGAAATTTTTGGATATTTTGAAAAGTCAACTTTACTTCAAATGACCTAAAATTGCTAATGGGCCCATTTTTCTTCCATAATTCATCATCCATGACATGTGCACGACCACTTGGCCCAAAGGGAAGTATTTTCTCATTTTTTATTTATTTATTTGAATTTTTATTTATATTAATTCATTTAAATCATTTAAAAATATGAAAAATATCTAACTTAACCTAACCAATCTTTTTATACATGTTTTAGACTCAATATTTCGTGCATAAGTCAATATGGAAAGAATTGGAGCAATTGGATATGATTTGGACCAAGAACACATGGAAAAGGATATGAAAAAATCTTAACAAATCAAATTTTCAAAAACAATGAATGCCATAGATTTGATTGAGTTTTTCTTAACCTAATTGTTCCTACATATACAAGAAAGATAACCCTAATGCAAAGAGACACGCAGCAGCTCAAAGAAGGCCATAACAAAGCTTGAAATTTCTCTCAAAAAGTCAATTCTGAAAACAAGGTTAGAGGGCGATTAAAGACCTAATTCTTGTTCCAATAGCTTCCTAAAGGATTACTGATCACATTCCAATCAGAAACAACCATTAAAACGCAAAGAATTGGTATACAGCATTCAAGAAACCTCATGAAAAATCCATTATCGTGTTTCAATATTTACGTACATTCATAGCATTTTGATTATAGATTCATGTTCCATTGTGAAGTTTTGAAGCTAACCATATGCCTTAATTTGATTATTATGCTGTATACACGATTATGCCATGTTAGTTTTCTAGGGTTTTGCAGGATGTGAAATTAGGGCTTTTGAGACGAGGCAAAATTAGCCCTTGAGACCACCACCATCCAACTCATCGCATCTGGACGAAGAAGACGCAACTATCGCGCTCAATTTATGAACGCTTGAGAGCTAATCGCTATTTTTCAATAGCTGGCCTAAGGAAACGCGTCTAAAACCGTTGCTTTATGGTCTTGTTTCAGAAAAAAAAACAAAACACGCGAAGAAGATGATGTGTTGTCAAAACGTGATAAGCCGGTTTGAATTTTCGCGCTTTAATCCACTAACCCTTTGTTTTATTTTTATAATGATTGTTTGTTTATTATATAACAAATGCGTTGTAGTGGCTCAGCTGGCAAGCGTTGATTGTGTTGACGTCCAAGACCTGGGTTCGAGCCCCAGGTCTGTATAATTTCTCATATTATTTTGCTATACATGTTCACATGCAATTTCCAGGTTGGAGCACACCATACATCCTCCAGATCAGAGTGTCCACGTGCCCAACTTCAATAATCACAAGGCTGAGAATTGAGGAACATAGTGGATCCCAGTCAACGCGCAGCACGCTACTCAAAAAAGTCCACAAGGCCATGCTCAAGTGGGCCAGATTGCTGAGTTCATACCTCCTAATTTGGGACTGCCACCCCCCTGGTTTGCAATTTTCTACATTTTCCTTATATTTTATTTTTAATTATTATTTTATTTTCTTTATTGTTTTGATTTAATTAATTATTTTTACAAAATACAAAAACCTCATAAAAAATCAGAAAAGATGAAAAAATATAATAAATATTTTTATTTTAATATTTTCTTATAAATAAGTGCATGTAAATAAATTTAGTTTAAATTAGGGTTTGCAATATTAATTCTTTTCATAAAAAAATCTAAAAAAACATAGAATTAGGTTTAATAAATGTTTTAGTCCTTTTAATTTTTCTTTTTTTTTTTTACAATAATATTATTTATTTTATTTATTTTCATAATTAAATTTGTATGCAAAAATTAGGGTTTAATTTAGGTTAAAAACTTCAATATTTTTCTTAATAACTTAAAAAATAATTAGAATTAGGTTTAGCATTTTATTTTAATTTTAATTAATTCTTTTTTGTAAATCCTAAAATATTAAAAACAAAATCTTTCTTTCTTTTAATTAATTTCATCATATTAAGTTAATTTTTGCCAAAGGGTCCAACGCCCTCGTTCTTAATCTCTGGTTTATTTGCATATTTATTTTTATTGCTTAAATAATTATGTATCTCTCCCGAAGCCTTGTAAATACTAATCTTCTCGCACTTTTAATTTCTTTATTTTCTGTCAAATCGGGTCCTGGTTAATTTTGGCGATGTGGACCCGCGCCATTTGTAATAGCTTAGAATTTACTTTTCCTCGCAAATATTTTTAATTGTTAAACAAAGCATGCAAGAATGAATGGCCCTAAATAAAAACAAACGCATAGATCACCTTGACATGAATAAGACAAAATAACTGAACATGACACACAAATCACACACCACCCCTAGGATACGCCTCACTGTTGCCTTGCCTCGAAAGGTGATCGTCGAGTAGAGGATGTCTTAGTAAGTCCTCATGATCCGGGAACCTGGCATGAGGGTAGCTTCTAAGGTGTCTTCCCATTGCTCTGGTGATCACCATGTCCCGAACCCCGAATTGACCCAAACACCTCCAACGGTGGTGCTACCTACCTCTCAATGGTGGGATGGCACTACTTTAAAGGACCTTTACACAGACGAATTCCTTAGGGTAGGTAGACGACTCTAGATACTTGCTCTAATTTCAAAACAAATCAAAAATACTTTTCACACCGACACCTTTTCAAAAAGCTTTCGAAAGCAACTTTTCAAACACTCTTGAGGACCGATACAAGAGTCGAACTGGAATTTTCAAAGAAACTTTTTAAAACCCACAGTTGAAAAGCAAACAAAACTATTTTGAAAACACAATGAGCAAGTATCTAAGAGCCCATGGATAACCATGGATAGAAAGGGTGCTAACACCTTCCCTTTCTATAACCTACCTCCCGAACCGAGAGCAATCTCTTTAAGGAATTTTTCTGTGCTTTTGTCCTTTCCATTTGGAGAAAATAAAAGACGGTGGCGACTCTTGCTTCCGCGATATTTCGCGAACCAGCGTTAAACAGTCAGTTCCAGATCCACCGATCACAGAACTGGCGACTCTGCTGGGGAATGTAAACTTAAAGTGAGGTGTACCTTAGGGTTAGTTCATAACTGTGTTTTCAATTGTATTGATTTGCTTGCTTTACTATTGTGGGTTGCATGGGAGTTACATAGATCCTAACCCGGATCTGGGGATACCCTGTTTAGGTAGCATAAGCTGTAAGGGACCTGTCCGGCGTAGACCGACACGGGTGAAACAGTGGCTACGTTGGTGTGGCACCTTGGTCTGTATCGATATCCCTTGTGTCGCAACGAGGAGAATATGGGTCTTCCAAGGAGTCATTAAGCACCAACAGACCTTAGAACCTTAAATGACACAACTTGGCCATTAGAACAGTAGCAGTATGCTACGCCCATTGAGGCTAAACTCTCGTGATGGTTCTGGCTGCAAGAAAAGATTGCGATGTTGGAGTTATGACCGATTGAGGGTAGTCAATGATATTGGGATCCTCTAAGAACCCGGTTACTTTGATAGGACAGGTTGAACCAACAAACTGAAAGAGGGTAATACCTAGACCTCATGCTGGCCTAAACTCTAAGGGTTCCCTTGTATGACTTGTGTGCCTTCGTACTTGACTACTTGCATGCTTGTTATCTGACATATAAGCTACTTGCAGGTTTTGTTTATAGTCCTTAATGGGGACTCATAACAGGGTTTACTAAGTTTCTTGCAGGTTGTTTATAGTCCTTAATTGGGACTCATAACAAAGTATACTAAGTTTCTTGCAGGTTGTTTATAGTCCTTAATTGGGGCTCATAACAGGGTCACTTACGTTATCCCATGCATAGCATAACATCATACCATTGCATACATCCTAACCCATTTCAAGGATCTCAAGGGCTTGTGATGCAGGTCATGATAAATCAAACATCTAGCCAGGGGCAAAGAGGATTTATTTTCCTCTAGCCAAGGTTGTCAGGGGCTATGACCCACTGGATATGGTGAGCCTTTGACCCTTGACGAAGGACTCTCAACAATATGAAGTTCTTTCAGTCAAGCTACCGGATCCAAATGCTAACAAATTTTTTGTCTACCCCGCGAGGTCCTTGAAATCATTGCATGCATATCATACATATCATTGCATAACAGGTACCCATTCTCTGCAGGTTACTTACCTTCTTCGCTGTTTATTTCAGCAGTCTCGTCATGAATCCTGAATCTTCAACCGAGCACACTATCAAGGCCCTCCAGGCTCAGAACGCCCAGTTCCAAGGGCTGATCATGAATTTGACCCAGGGGCAACAAGATCTGAAGGCTTTGCTCTTGAAGAAAGAAAAGAAGAAGAAGAGGACTGTTTTGTTCAGCCCTAGACGCAGATCTAGGAATACCCTGCAGGATCAAACTGAGAGGACAACTCCATCTGTGGGGAAAAGCAGTCATCAAGAGGAAAGGATTCCCAGTCCAGTGGTCTCCGACAACGAGACAGATTTCAACGACGAACAATACCCTCCTGCCGAAGACAAGTACAAACAGTTGGAGGATAGGCTGAATGCTATGGAGATCCAACAGGTACCTGGGCTGGATTTTGGAGATCTGGGTTTGTCAACTGGTGTGATTATTCCTCGGAAGTTCAAAGCACCATCCTTTACCAAGTATGACGGGGCGTCTTGTCCCAAGTTACATCTCAGGTCCTATGTTCGGAAGATTCAACCATATACGGTGGACAAGAATTTGTGGATCCACTTCTTCCAGGAGAGTCTTTCAGGGACTCATCTCGAATGGTTCTATCAGCTAGATGGGACCAAGGTTCGTAACTGGGAGGAGTTGGCTACTGCTTTCTACAAGCAGTATCAATATAATGCCGACCTTGCTCCTACGCGTACCCAACTCCAGGGTATGTCGTTAGGATCAAGTGAAGGTTTTAAAGAATATGCGCAGAAATGGAGGGATCTTGCTGGAAGGGTACAACCACCTCTGACTGATCGGGAACTTGTCGATATGTTCTTGGGGACCCTGTCTGGTCCGTTCTACAACCACCTAATTGGGAATTCGTCTGCCGGATTCACAGATCTTATCTTGACTGGAGAGCGAATAGAAGCTGGCATCCGGTCTGGGAAAATTCAAGAGGCTGCACCTTCTGATAAAAAGCCTCATCATGGAAAGAAAGAATCCAATGTTGTGCACGGTAAAAAGAGCCGTCATGAGGTAGGGGCAATCCAGATCTCCAATCCAGGACCTGCTCAACAAGGACAGGGGCAGCAGCGAAAGGAGAAACGACAGTACACCAAAATCAACATGTCGCTGGATCAAGCACTGCAACAAATGTTGAAGGCAGGGCTGATCACCTTAAGGGCTCCTCTCCGGAATCCGAACACTTCTGCTCCCAACTATCATCCCAATGATAGGTGCGCATATCATTCTGATAGCCCGGGGCATACTACGGACAACTGCTGGCCTCTCAAGAACAAGATTCAAGACATGATCGACGCCGGGGAGATTCAGTTTGAAGTGCCTGAGACTCCGAACATAATCACTGCTCCGTTGCCCAATCATTGAAGCCTTTTGTTTATTTGAATTTTTGAGTTGTATTTTTCTTTGCTTATACAAACAATTAATGTCATAGCAAACTCTTTTATTCTATCAATGCATTGCATACGTCTGTTTTGGGAATTAATAAAATTGTTTTCATTATATTCAAATTTCTTTTCATATTTTTTCTGATGTCAACTCTGGATCTAAAATTCTAAGCCTCTTGAGGGAGGATGACGAAAACGATACCATAATCTACAGTATGCTTTTAAACAGACCCCGCTGATGAGGTACGGGCATTGTTTCAATCCCTAAACACTGGAGATATAAGGATGATAATCCCTCGTCAACCCCTCTGAGCCAAAGAAGTAGGAGTTTTTCTTTTCAAAATTTAAAACCCTTAATCATAACCTGGGGCAGGGTAGTTCTCTCAGTTGATCCAAGTGCATAACAAATGGCACCAAAGGAGTCCTTACAAAACAAAAGACAGTGATGGTTCTGAATAAATCACAAGGACAGGCAGTCATTATCTCAAAAAATGAAAAACCCATTAAGTCAAAACCCATGAAGGAGACTTACAAAACTGGGGCATCCCGCTGACTGTAATTCCAAAAAAAGGAAACAGTTCAGGCAAAAAAAAGGAAAGGGATAACAAAAATCAAGAAAGAGGTCTCACAAACCCTCAACCAAGTCAAAAAATGACTGCCTATTCAAAAGAAATCATCAACATCTGAACCATTATTGGAACATCAAAGCAAAGACTCAAGCAAGGTCTAACGCACGATCAACTGAGTTTAGGTTTGGAGAACATCACGAAGAGCGGGTGGGTATAAATAATTTGAGCCTTTATCCTTTGTTTCTTAAACCGTGAACCAGGCCACGTTATAACCCTCAAAAGTCCTAGCTGAAGCATGGGTTAGCTCGAAAGCATATTGTCACGAAAGGTATCCTGACTCCTTAAGGCCTACGGTAAATACGGAGTTGACATCACGTTTTACAAACATTCACTTGTTTTATGAAAAAAGAATGCATTTTCAAAATCTTCGAGACAGACATAAGCTTTGCATTTTTAACATAACTTTGTTTGCATATGACTTTTTGTTGGAACAGCATAGAAATTCGCATGACGAAAGTCTAATGAACAAGAGTATCTCCAATCAAGGGGCCCGGCATGATCATGGTCTACCATCTGGGGCAGTTAAGTCAAGATCCAGAGAATCCCTCAAAAGGCCAAAAAGCCTGGGGAAAATCTCTGCCTGAGTCACTTGGGGCACTCCAGCAACGAATCTTGCACGATCAGACACCTTCTGGTAATATGGCAACACAAGCAGCCAGGGGCACCTACCTGCATTCTAAGAGCGTGGACATAGTCGAAAAATACTACGCAAAATCAAAGACCCGCTAGGTTGACACACCTAGGCAAAAATAAGGGCTTCCCGGCGAACCAAAAGGGTTCGGGCAAAATGAAGGGATGAAATGAAAAAATCTGTACACCCGGCAAGTCGAAAACCTGAAAAGGCGGCTTGAGCAAAAATGGGTATCCCGGTGGACTGAAAACCCGAAAGGGCGGTCCAGGCAAAAGTTAGGGATTAAAGCGTACGACTATGTCCTGCCATCTGTCTACCAGAAGAAGGTTGGTCTATCAACAACTATCAGCCCCCCACAGGTGCCTTCTCCCATAGAAACAGGGGCAATAAAGAGTGGTCTAAGCAATCGGATTGTTCTATCCTCCAAGGTATCAGGGTAGGTTCCGTTGAAGAACATAACCAATACAGTTCAATATTTCCCCAGGAGAGTCCAATCCAGCTTCCCCAGGAAAGTTGGAATCCATCTCCCCAAGCAGTAAGCTTATCCCCAGTTGATTTTGGAAGCTTATCCTCGCAGAGCACGAATGCGTCTCCCGGCTTTATTCAAAGAGTTATTTCCCTAATAGGATATAACTGGGTTATCCTCAGCCAAAAGCCACGGAAAGATCGCCGTCGACACAGTCTTCTTACCCCAGCGAAGTCCATCAACACTTCCAACAACAAGGATATCCTCAGCAAGTTACTATCAACAATCAACAGAGTGTCTCTCTCCCCACAGAGTATTGCTCCCCAGCAAGATTACTAGAGTATTTGTCTCCCCGCAGAGTAACCCATTCGCCAAGTTTATTCCCCAACAGAGTTATCTTCTCCTATCGGAATTCTTGCAATTATCATCCCCGGCGGAAGCAAAACCTATTCTTCAACATCAGCCCAGGAGTGACTTCCCGGCACCCGTCAAGGATTTATTTTCTTAGACAAAAATACATTCATAAACATCACATCTTCATACATTATAGCATGCATATGCATCATACTACACGAATCTCATTAATTTTGAAGACATACAGTTCATGCATCATGATTTTGCATACAATTATGTTTTGCCTTTTCAGGAAAAAGATCAATACAAAAATGATTACTATCAACTATCGCAATTCTTTCTAGATATAGTTTCAGATATGACCCAGATATGGCGACGTTCTGATACTGCTTCCAGATTTCCTTCTAGATATAGTTTCAGATATGACCCAGATATGGCGACGTTCTGATACTGCTTCCAGATTTCCTTCTAGATATAGTTTCAGATATGACCCAGATATGGCGACGTTCTGATACTGCTTCCAGATTTCCTTCTAGATATAGTTTCAGATATGACCCAGATATGGCGACGTTCTGATACTGCTTCCAGATTTCCTTCTAGATATAGTTTCAGATATGACCCAGATATGGCGACGTTCTGATACTGCTTCCAGATTTCCTTCTAGATATGGTTTCAGATATGACCCAGATATGGCGACGTTCTGATACTGCTTCCAGATTTCCTTCTAGATATAGTTTCAGATATGACCCAGAGATGGTGACGTTCTGATACTGCTTCCAGATTTCCTTCCAGATGTAAACCAGAGATGGTGACGTTCTGATGCTGCTTCCAGAGTTCCTTCTAGATATAGTTTCAGATGTAAACCAGATATGGTGACGTTCTGATGCTGCTTCCAGAGTTCCTTCTAGATATAGTTTCAGATGTAAACCAGAGATGGCGACGTTCTGATACTGCTTCCAGATTTCCTTCCAGATATAGTTTCAGATATGACCCAGATATGGTGACGTTCTGATGCTGCTTCCAGATTTCCTTCCAGATATAGTCCAGATATAAACCAGATATGGCGACGTTCTGACACTTATTCCAGTTGAAGATATTTCAAGACCTTGCCCGGTTCAGTTAAATCGACCCTAAGATTTTCCTGATGCTTATCCAGTCAAAGGCCTTCTCTGGTTCAGTCAGATCGACCCTAAGATCTCCCTGATGCTTATCCAGTTGAAGATATTTCAAGACCTTGTCCGGTTCAGTTAAATCGACCCTAAGATTTTCCTGATTCTTATTAAGTCAAAGGCCTTCTCTGGTTCAGTCAGATCGACCCTAAGATCTCCCTGATTCTTATCCCAGTAGAAGACACCCAAGATTTTCTCAACGAGCGTTGTTGAAGTTAAAATCGCCCAAGGTTCTCTTACCGTTCATGCTAAGGCAGTAACCATCCCTGGTTCATTCATCGCCGTTTGAAGCTCCAGACTCAGCTCCTGTAACCAGTCAGGACACATCTATACCAAGCATCTGAAAACCAGCTCCTGCAACGTGTCAGGTACTCATTTGTTCTTTTGCAGGTATGCAGGTTCTCGCTAAGGAATCTCCTACGCGATCAACATCCAGATGGCATCTATAAGCCCATCATCCTATCCAGCAATCTCTAAATGGCATCTATAAGCCCATTCCCACCACACTGCCACTATGTGAGCGCAAATTTCTGGGCACTCTAGTGTCCAATCATCTTCTACCCTCGGATTACGAAAGGCACGTCAGCCAATCTGCATCCTCAGGTCTAAGAAGATTTAACAGGGGCAACTGTTGTACCCCAAAATTTGCCCTCCCATATTTTTCAAGAAATTGCCAAGCCAAGTCACAAAAATCCCCAAGGGTTGCACAGTTCAAGGGTCTCCTATACAGTCAAGATTAGGGTTTTGAGTCTGATCAAGAAAAGGAAGTTTTCAAAGGCCCAATCAAGTCTCATATGCCTACAAATATGGTCAAGTATCCTCATATCAAGTTTCAAGGCATTCAGCTCAAAATTGCACAGTCAAAACCCTAAATTGCACTACAGTCAACTGTAGGGGCAAAATGGTCATTTGGCAGTCAAAAGTTCAAATTTTTGGTCAACATATCATTTTGAAGCCACAAACATCATTTGATCAATGCTTGATCATGATTCTCAAAATTTGGCTCAGAAATCATCAAGATGCAAAAGTTTCCTTATTTGGACAATTGAAAAAGTCAACTGAAATTGACCAGGGCATAACTTTCACATGGATTATCAGAAAAATTCCATCCAAAGCTCATTTTGAAGAGAAAGACATTTCCTACAACTCATCTTCATACTTCAAGTCCAAGAAATGCTCTCACAAAAAGTTATCAATTTCAACATTATAGGTCATTTTCAAAAGTCAACAAAAAGGGACTTTAAGTCAAAGGCCATAACTTTAGATTGGTAAATCAAAATGACATGGGACCAAAGGCATTGGTTAGAGGACTTAAAGACCTTTCTAAAATGTCATAGAACATGAGAAAAGCTTAAAAATTGAGCAAGTTATGCCTTGTAGAAGTTGGGAAATTTTTGGATATTTTGAAAAGTCAACTTTACTTCAAATGACCTAAAATTGCTAATGGGCCCATTTTTCTTCCATAATTCATCATCCATGACATGTGCACGACCACTTGGCCCAAAGGGAAGTATTTTCTCATTTTTTATTTATTTATTTGAATTTTTATTTATATTAATTCATTTAAATCATTTAAAAATATGAAAAATATCTAACTTAACCTAACCAATCTTTTTATACATGTTTTAGACTCAATATTTCGTGCATAAGTCAATATGGAAAGAATTGGAGCAATTGGATATGATTTGGACCAAGAACACATGGAAAAGGATATGAAAAAATCTTAACAAATCAAATTTTCAAAAACAATGAATGCCATAGATTTGATTGAGTTTTTCTTAACCTAATTGTTCCTACATATACAAGAAAGATAACCCTAATGCAAAGAGACACGCAGCAGCTCAGAGAAGGCCATAACAAAGCTTGAAATTTCTCTCAAAAAGTCAATTCTGAAAACAAGGTTAGAGGGCGATTAAAGACCTAATTCTTGTTCCAATAGCTTCCTAAAGGATTACTGATCACATTCCAATCAGAAACAACCATTAAAACGCAAAGAATTGGTATACAGCATTCAAGAAACCTCATGAAAAATCCATTATCGTGTTTCAATATTTACGTACATTCATAGCATTTTGATTATAGATTCATGTTCCTTGTGAAGTTTTGAAGCTAACCATATGCCTTAATTTGATTATTATGCTGTATACACGATTATGCCATGTTAGTTTTCTAGGGTTTTGCAGGATGTGAAATTAGGGCTTTTGAAACGAGGCAAAATTAGCCCTTGAGACCACCACCATCCAACTCATCGCATCTGGACGAAGAAGACGCAACTATCGCGCTCAATTTATGAACGCTTGAGAGCTAATCGCTATTTTTCAATAGCTGGCCTAAGGAAACGCGTCTAAAATCGTTGCTTTATGGTCTTGTTTCAGAAAAAAAACAAAACACGCGAAGAAGATGATGTGTTGTCAAAACGTGATAAGCCGGTTTGAATTTTCGCGCTTTAATCCACTAACCCTTTGTTTTATTCTTATAATGATTGTTTGTTTATTATATAACAAATGCGTTGTAGTGGCTCAGCTGGCAAGCGTTGATTGTGTTGACGTCCAAGACCTGGGTTCGAGCCCCAGGTCTGTATAATTTCTCATATTATTTTGCTATACATGTTCACATGCAATTTCCAGGTTGGAGCACACCATACATCCTCCAGATCAGAGTGTCCACGTGCCCAGCTTCAATAATCACAAGGCTGAGAATTGAGGAACATAGTGGATCCCAGTCAACGCGCAGCACGCTACTCAAAAAAGTCCACAAGGCCATGCTCAAGTGGGCCAGATTGCTGAGTTCATACCTCCTAATTTGGGACTGCCACCCCCCTGGTTTGCAATTTTCTACATTTTCCTTATATTTTATTTTTAATTATTATTTTATTTTCTTTATTGTTTTGATTTAATTAATTATTTTTACAAAATACAAAAACCTCATAAAAAATCAGAAAAGATGAAAAAATATAATAAATATTTTTATTTTAATATTTTCTTATAAATAAGTGCATGTAAATAAATTTAGTTTAAATTAGGGTTTGCAATATTAATTCTTTTCATAAAAAAATCTAAAAAAACATAGAATTAGGTTTAATAAATGTTTTAGTCCTTTTAATTTTTCTTTTTTTTTTTTACAATAATATTATTTATTTTATTTATTTTCATAATTAAATTTGTATGCAAAAATTAGGGTTTAATTTAGGTTAAAAACTTCAATATTTTTCTTAATAACTTAAAAAATAATTAGAATTAGGTTTAGCATTTTATTTTAATTTTAATTAATTCTTTTTTGTAAATCCTAAAATATTAAAAACAAAATCTTTCTTTCTTTTAATTAATTTCATCATATTAAGTTAATTTTTGCCAAAGGGTCCAACGCCCTCGTTCTTAATCTCTGGTTTATTCGCATATTTATTTTTATTGCTTAAATAATTATGTATCTCTCCCGAAGCCTTGTAAATACTAATCTTCTCGCACTTTTAATTTCTTTATTTTCTGTCAAATCGGGTCCTGGTTAATTTTGGCGATGTGGACCCGCGCCATTTGTAATAGTTTAGAATTTACTTTTCCTCACAAATATTTTTAATTGTTAAACAAAGCATGCAAGAATGAATGGCCCTAAATAAAAACAAACGCATAGATCACCTTGACATGAATAAGACAAAATAACTGAACATGACACACAAATCACACACCACCCCTAGGATACGCCTCACTGTTGCCTTGCCTCGAAAGGTGATCGTCGAGTAGAGGATGTCTTAGTAAGTCCTCATGATCCGGGAACCTGGCATGAGGGTAGCTTCTAAGGTGTCTTCCCATTGCTCTGGTGATCACCATGTCCCGAACCCCGAATTGACCCAAACACCTCCAACGGTGGTGCTACCTACCTCTCAATGGTGGGATGGCACTACTTTAAAGGACCTTTACACAGACGAATTCCTTAGGGTAGGTAGACGACTCTAGATACTTGCTCTAATTTCAAAACAAATCAAAAATACTTTTCACACCGACACCTTTTCAAAAAGCTTTCGAAAGCAACTTTTCAAACACTCTTGAGGACCGATACAAGAGTCGAACTGGAATTTTCAAAGAAACTTTTTAAAACCCACAGTTGAAAAGCAAACAAAACTATTTTGAAAACACAATGAGCAAGTATCTAAGAGCCCATGGATAACCATGGATAGAAAGGGTGCTAACACCTTCCCTTTCTATAACCTACCTCCCGAACCGAGAGCAATCTCTTTAAGGAATTTTTCTGTGCTTTTGTCCTTTCCATTTGGAGAAAATAAAAGACGGTGGCAACTCTTGCTTCCGCAATATTTCGCGAACCAGCGTTAAACAGTCAGTTCCAGATCCACCGATCACAAGTATGTCCCATTGAATCACCTTATGGACAACTTACAAACTCGACATTCCTGACCAATTCAATCATCTTCGGACAAGGCAATAAATAGATAAGATACTCATAGATGCGAAGGCTATAGCAGAATGGGAACCCCATGGGATGATTACACATAGCTATCTTTTCTTTATATTAAAATTTTCATTTTTTACGATGTCGTTCTCCTACTAGAATGTTTGTCTCACTGTACAAAAATACTTGCTCAAAGTCAATACAAAAATATTCCTTTGACAGTGCAAAACTATCTGTTTTTTCTTTACTCTTGTGTTTTATTTATAAAAACGTCCAATGATTCATTGTTGAACATATGCATTTGAACATAATCACTATTTACAAATAAACAAAATAAAAGACAATTACTAATGGCTTTAAGGGATAGGGAAATCTCTCCAAGTTATTTTCCATAAAAAAAATTTCCCGCAGTGTGCAGTTTAATCCCCAGTGGAACAAAGCTTCCAGTTATCAATCCCCAGTAGAAATTGTTCAATTTCTCAGGATTTCCCAACAGATTTTTCAAGCAGTACATGGCATTTCCCTCACAACAGAGTTTATTTCTCTAAACGAAAATTCATCAGCACTTCGACTTCAAGACATGAAGACTTACATATCCTCAACAGCAGTCAGGCATTTGTTTTCTCCAATCAAACAACCGTGCAGCAAATTAGCTCACATACGCATACATTGCATCCATATATCATAAACATTGATAAAACGAATGTATTATATCATACATTTCATACAACATGACTTTGCATTTTAGTTAATATTTTACCCTTTTCAGGATAAGATTAACAGCTACCATTAACAATGTTCAGAGTTTTCAGATACAGTTTAGATACGCTCCAGACACGGATGCCATTCTGATACTCATCCAGATTCAACTTTAAGATACAGTTCAGATACGCTCCAGACACGGATGCCATTCTGATACTCATTCAGATTCAACTTTTAGATACGCTCCAGACACGGATGCCATTCTGATACTCATTCAGATTCAACTTTCAGATACAATTTAGATACACTCCAGACACGGATGACATTCTGATACTCATTCAGATTCAACTTTCAGATACATTTCAGATACGCTCTAGACACGAATGCCATTCTGATACTCATTCAGATTCAACTTTCGGATATAGTACAGATACGCTCCAGACGCGGATGCCATTCTGATACTCATTCAGAGCCTCTTTCAGACACAGTACATATACGCTCCAGACGTGGATACCATTCTGATACTCATTCAAAATCAGCCTCCAGATGCGGTATAGATACGCTCCAGACACGGATGCCATTCTGATACTCATTCTTTCAGTTTACAAATTACAATTCAGCAATCACTTTAGATGGCATCTACAATCCCATCTCCAACAACTTTCTATCACTTCTCAAAATGGCATCTTTAAGCCCATTCCCTCAACCTTCACATCGTCGAGTGCAAATTTCTGGGCACTCTAGTGTCCAATCATCTTCCACCTTCGAGTCACAAATGGCAAAGCTTGCCAATCTAACTCTTCAGGCTTAAGAAGATTGAACAGGGGCAGCTATTGTACCCCAAAATTTTCCCTCTCACTTATCAAGAATTTTCTCACAAGATCTCCTTGGGCTCAAGACTGCACTAGGGTTTGATCAGCTCAAGACACCTCCTTAGGCACTGATGACCAAAATTAGGGTTTGGGTTTTGTGATACGGTGGGAGAACTGACTTGTGTTTTGCGTTTGTATTCGCACTTGTTCGGTTGAGCAAGAGTCGCCACCGACTTTTTATTTTATCCTAAAGGAAAGGTTAAAAAGCACAGCAAGAACCTTTTGAGATATTTCGTGGGTTCGGGGGGTAGATTATGAAAAGGGAAGGTATTAGCACCCTTTTCATCCATGGTTATCCATGGGCTCTTAGTTACTTGGTTTTTTAGATCACTTGCCTTGATTTTCGATTGCTTTGAAATTGTGGTGTGTGTGTGTGTGTGTTTTGAAAATGTTTTTGAAGAGATGCCTTGTCTTAGGCAACCAATGTAATTGACTCGTGTTTGAGTGTTTTACAAAAGTGTGTATCTTTTTGAAAAGATGTTTCAAAAATGTTTTTGGAAGGTTGTTTGAAAGTGTGTATGAAGTGTGGTTTTTGAAAAGAAGGCAAGTGTTTTTGCAAGTTGATCTCAAGTAACTAAAAGTTTTGTCTACCCCTATTGTACTCAAAGGTTTTCTCTATATTTTTAACCCTTTTTAACAATTTTGTTCCACCATTGAATTTGGTGGACAATCTTGCGTTTAGGATGTTTAACGGGACGGGCGCGGGTCATCGTATAGGCCATGAATGCAATGGTGCCAAGGGTCTTTGGCAATTTGCTTGAAGGGACTTGATCATTTTGATAGGCGACTTTCGAAAGCGTCATCGAGGGACTCATGATCGTTTGAATTTGTTTTGCCAAAGAAACTCGACGTACAAGCATGGCCCATTTTGGAAGGCAACATGTGGGATTACCCTAGGGGGTGCAAGTGTGATTGTGTATTGATTTCATGCATTTGTCTTTGTATTAGGTTATCTAGCGTTCGATTTTATGTACATACAAACCCTAGGTCTAACCATGGTATAATTCGAAAGCGGTAAATATTGCGGGAATTTTAAAGTCTACGCTATTACAAATGGTATCCGGGAGTGGGGGTACAAATTCACAAATGGGGATGAGACTTAAATAATTACAACCAAATCGAATTGCAATCAAATATAATCAAGGTATAGTAAAGTATAGCAAATGTATAATGCATCAAAATGTAAAATGTATTGTGTAAGTGTACATGTATTTTATTTTCAAGGTGAGGGATGTTTAGCTTAATGAATTATCAAGTATCTTATTTGTCAAGTATTATTATCTTTTGTTAATATGTACAAAAAGGTATTTTAAAAGAAAGAAAAAAAATGTTTTTTTTTAAATTCTATTCTTTATGGTGTTAAGGTAAAAATATATTTTAATTAATTATGTACAAAGAAAGTATTCTTTAGAAACAAAAGAAAAATATTATCCTAAGAAAAATTAATATTCCATGTATAAAAATTTAAAGAAGGTGTAAGTTTAGTTGTAAAGAAAAAAATTATTTTTATTAGTTTCTATATAAAATTTAATCATGATATATATATAAGAGTATTGTTAGTGTAAAAATAAAACAAAATTAGTATTAAGAAAGTTATAAAAAAAATGTGGTTAATTAATGTAAAAGATATTAGTTAAAGCCATAAAAGGATAATAAAAGATGTTAGTAAAAGAAATGAATGGGCTTTTGATCTTCTTAGGGCCCAAACCAAGGGTGTTCAGAAGCAAGATGGGGGGTATACGCTGGCTTTAGGAATGAAACGGGTTAGGCCCAAGCTTGGCACAAGTTTGAAAGGGTTTGCTATAGTTTGGTTCATTTGGGATCAGCTAGGGTTTGTTGAGACAGATGCGCCGTTCACTCCCCTTGTTCCCTCTTCATCTTCTTTGTTCGTCTCCTTCGCCAAGCGCCTAGATCAAGTCCTTTGCCCCAGCCACCAACGCCACCATCCATGTCCTTCTTCTCTCCTTGGTTCCACGAAGCGAGATTAAGGTGATGTTTTCTGTCTTTTTAACGCATCGTGAGTTTCGAACTTTATGTGTTTTGCATGTCTTGATTATTGATTCTGATGAAGCGTTATTATTATTCTTGTTGGAGGTGCGTGAGAAGGGAGAGAAATTATACCTCTTGGAGAAGACGGAGAAGGAATGAGGATGGAGGCGCTTGGAGGCTTTGACGGTGAGGGGTGGTTACGATGATGACGCTAGCTTGGCTTCCTGGTACTCTGTACTCTTTGTCTCTCTTTTTTGTTGCCTTGATGATGATGATGAAACGAACCACTTTTATATCTTTCTCTTCTTCTCTCTGTGCTGCCTTGGTGATGATGATGAACTGAACCACTTTTTGTAATTTTTCTCTTCTTCTCTGCCTCGTTGCTTGCTTAGTTGCCTTTGAATGCCCCTTCTGTTGGACTATCACCTTGTATGCTTGACTACTGTTTTACTGCCCTGTGATGAATCTTCTGAGGGCCTGTGTGGGTTTGGAATTTGGTTTTGGGAAGGAACTGACAGTTTGGTGCTTGATGACTTTTGGGCGTTTTTGGCTTGGTTGTTAGCTTCAGGCAGGTTTAAACTTGTTTCTACTGGTTTATGGTTTAAGGCTTGAAAACAGGTTGAAGCTTTGGTTCAAGGTTTGAACATTTTTGGCTTTAGCTTGCTGTTGCGGTTTTTTGGAATGGTAGGCACAGGTTTGCAAGATGTTGAAAACTGTTTTTTGGCTATGGCTTTGAGGCTCACGCTTCTGTTTGTATTTTTGGCTTTTCTGTTTTAATGGAATGGTAAGGCTTTTGGTTGAGGCTTGAACGGGTATTGTTTGACAGGTTGATGGTTTGTTGTGTTGAACTGGTTTTAGGCTTCAGGCAGCTTATGTTTCAGTTTTGTTTTGGCTTGTGATATCTATCTTGAACACAGGTTTTGCTTTTGGTTTGAGACTTCTTCTTAGCCTCCTTTCTTCTTGGACTGTCTTATTTTCATATATGCTTAGGCTCTTTTTGTTTTGGCGCCTCTGATGTCTTTTAACTATGCAGTTTTGATATCTTTTATTTTGGTCAAGCTAATGGGCAGGTTTGCAGTGTTTTAAAATGGAAAGATAATTCTGTTACACTTTGTGGGCAGTTTTGTTTGCATGCTAATTCCTTCATACTGCTGCCTTTTGCTTCACTGTTTTATTGCAGTTTCTGTGTTTATATTTTTTTATGCCTAAAGCCAAACCAGTAAGCCTACACTTCTCCTCTCTTTTTCTCTCTCTCCAATACTTAAGCATATTATATTGCTTAACATGTATTAGTTCTGAAAAAGCACATTGGCCTGGAAATGATGAACTGAATTTGCTTGCAATAGTAGCCTAACTCTGCATATTTTGTCTTCTTCTTTCCATACTTTGTGCTTCTTGACAGCATTGATGATATTTTTGTGTTTTGACATCCTTTGGACAGCTTTGACATTGGAACTGAGTTTTTTAAAATTCAAACATGCTTTAGGCCATTCAGTTTGTAACTTGGACTTTGTTATCTGCCTATGCTGTCTTTGAACTATGCAGTTTTGACAAACTTTGAATTGTGCAATTTTTAACTTGTGCATTCATTTTTAATTTGCAAATATTTTCACCCTTCTTTGTGAACCGGGAGAAATCCCGTGATTTGCAGAGAGGGTTAACTGATCCCGGCCATTTGTTTTTAATGATGAACCCAAAACTTTAATTGTCTGCTTTTAATTATTTATCTGCTTCTAACTTTTCTTCTTTTCTTTTGTAGATAAAAAATTGAATGGAGAGGATTTAGCAACAGATGAAGAATGAAGAACTGAAGAATTAGAAAAAATTAGGATATTCTTATAATAAATTTAATTTTTGTAACTATTATTATTATAAATACCGTGTAAATGAATACTTGTATTTACATAATAATTTGTAACAAATATTTAAAGATGAAATAAAAATTCTTTTTTATCCAATTAATTCTTTTTATCCTTTTTCAATTATTTATTTTATTATTTATAATTCTAAAATTATAATAAATGGAAATAAATTCCAATTATCTAAACTCGGAATAATAAACAATTAAATAAACAATGTTTCAGCATCGATCGACTAATAAATCTGGTGCTTCACAAATCCAAAGCAAAGCACAGTCAATCACAACAACTGCCCAGACGTATTTTCCCTTTACTGATTCTAACCAAACACTGCAAATTCAATCCCAATGCTGGTAGGACAGGTTGAACCAACAAACTGAAAGAGGGTAATACCTAGACCTCATGCTGGCCTAAACTCTAAGGGTTCCCTTGTATGACTTGTGTGCCTTCGTACTTGACTACTTGCATGCTTGTTATCTGACATATAAGCTACTTGCAGGTTTTGTTTATAGTCCTTAATGGGGACTCATAACAGGGTTTACTAAGTTTCTTGCAGGTTGTTTATAGTCCTTAATTGGGACTCATAACAAAGTATACTAAGTTTCTTGCAGGTTGTTTATAGTCCTTAATTGGGGCTCATAACAGGGTCACTTACGTTATCCCATGCATAGCATAACATCATACCATTGCATACATCCTAACCCATTTCAAGGATCTCAAGGGCTTGTGATGCAGGTCATGATAAATCAAACATCTAGCCAGGGGCAAAGAGGATTTATTTTCCTCTAGCCAAGGTTGTCAGGGGCTATGACCCACTGGATATGGTGAGCCTTTGACCCTTGACGAAGGACTCTCAACAATATGAAGTTCTTTCAGTCAAGCTACCGGATCCAAATGCTAACAAATTTTTTGTCTACCCCGCGAGGTCCTTGAAATCATTGCATGCATATCATACATATCATTGCATAACAGGTACCCATTCTCTGCAGGTTACTTACCTTTTTCGCTGTTTATTTCAGCAGTCTCGTCATGAATCCTGAATCTTCAACCGAGCACACTATCAAGGCCCTCCAGGCTCAGAACGCCCAGTTCCAAGGGCTGATCATGAATTTGACCCAGGGGCAACAAGATCTGAAGGCTTTGCTCTTGAAGAAAGAAAAGAAGAAGAAGAGGACTGTTTTGTTCAGCCCTAGACGCAGATCTAGGAATACCCTGCAGGATCAAACTGAGAGGACAACTCCATCTGTGGGGAAAAGCAGTCATCAAGAGGAAAGGATTCCCAGTCCAGTGGTCTCCGACAACGAGACAGATTTCAACGACGAACAATACCCTCCTGCCGAAGACAAGTACAAACAGTTGGAGGATAGGCTGAATGCTATGGAGATCCAACAGGTACCTGGGCTGGATTTTGGAGATCTGGGTTTGTCAACTGGTGTGATTATTCCTCGGAAGTTCAAAGCACCATCCTTTACCAAGTATGACGGGGCGTCTTGTCCCAAGTTACATCTCAGGTCCTATGTTCGGAAGATTCAACCATATACGGTGGACAAGAATTTGTGGATCCACTTCTTCCAGGAGAGTCTTTCAGGGACTCATCTCGAATGGTTCTATCAGCTAGATGGGACCAAGTTTCGTAACTGGGAGGAGTTGGCTACTGCTTTCTACAAGCAGTATCAATATAATGCCGACCTTGCTCCTACGCGTACCCAACTCCAGGGTATGTCGTTAGGATCAAGTGAAGGTTTTAAAGAATATGCGCAGAAATGGAGGGATCTTGCTGGAAGGGTACAACCACCTCTGACTGATCGGGAACTTGTCGATATGTTCTTGGGGACCCTGTCTGGTCCGTTCTACAACCACCTAATTGGGAATTCGTCTGCCGGATTCACAGATCTTATCTTGACTGGAGAGCGAATAGAAGCTGGCATCCGGTCTGGGAAAATTCAAGAGGTTGCACCTTCTGATAAAAAGCCTCATCATGGAAAGAAAGAATCCAATGTTGTGCACGGTAAAAAGAGCCGTCATGAGGTAGGGGCAATCCAGATCTCCAATCCAGGACCTGCTCAACAAGGACAGGGGCAGCAGCGAAAGGAGAAACGACAGTACACCAAAATCAACATGTCGCTGGATCAAGCACTGCAACAAATGTTGAAGGCAGGGCTGATCACCTTAAGGGCTCCTCTCCGGAATCCGAACACTTCTGCTCCCAACTATCATCCCAATGATAGGTGCGCATATCATTCTGATAGCCCGGGGCATACTACGGACAACTGCTGGCCTCTCAAGAACAAGATTCAAGACATGATCGACGCCGGGGAGATTCAGTTTGAAGTGCCTGAGACTCCGAACATAATCACTGCTCCGTTGCCCAATCATTGAAGCCTTTTGTTTATTTGAATTTTTGAGTTGTATTTTTCTTTGCTTATACAAACAATTAATGTCATAGCAAACTCTTTTATTCTATCAATGCATTGCATACGTCTGTTTTGGGAATTAATACAATTGTTTTCATTATATTCAAATTTCTTTTCATATTTTTTCTGATGTCAACTCTGGATCTAAAATTCTAAGCCTCTTGAGGGAGGATGACGAAAACGATACCATAATCTACAGTATGCTTTTAAACAGACCCCGCTGATGAGGTACAGGCATTGTTTCAATCCCTAAACACTGGAGATATAAGGATGATAATCCCTCGTCAACCCCTCTGAGCCAAAGAAGTAGGAGTTTTTCTTTTCAAAATTTAAAACCCTTAATCATAACCTGGGGCAGGGTAGTTCTCTCAGTTGATCCAAGTGCATAACAAATGGCACCAAAGGAGTCCTTACAAAACAAAAGACAGTGATGGTTCTGAATAAATCACAAGGACAGGCAGTCATTATCTCAAAAAATGAAAAACCCATTAAGTCAAAACCCATGAAGGAGACTTACAAAACTGGGGCATCCCGCTGACTGTAATTCCAAAAAAAGGAAACAGTTCAGGCAAAAAAAAGGAAAGGGATAACAAAAATCAAGAAAGAGGTCTCACAAACCCTCAACCAAGTCAAAAAATGACTGCCTATTCAAAAGAAATCATCAACATCTGAACCATTATTGGAACATCAAAGCAAAGACTCAAGCAAGGTCTAACGCACGATCAACTGAGTTTAGGTTTGGAGAACATCACGAAGAGCGGGTGGGTATAAATAATTTGAGCCTTTATCCTTTGTTTCTTAAACCGTGAACCAGGCCACGTTATAACCCTCAAAAGTCCTAGCTGAAGCATGGGTTAGCTCGAAAGCATACTGTCACGAAAGGTATCCTGACTCCTTAAGGCCTACGGTAAATACGGAGTTGACATCACGTTTTACAAACATTCACTTGTTTTATGAAAAAAGAGTGCATTTTCAAAATCTTCGAGACAGACATAAGCTTTGCATTTTTAACATAACTTTGTTTGCATATGACTTTTTGTTGGAACAGCATAGAAATTCGCATGACGAAAGTCTAATGAACAAGAGTATCTCCAATCAAGGGGCCCGGCATGATCATGGTCTACCATCTGGGGCAGTTAAGTCAAGATCCAGAGAATCCCTCAAAAGGCCAAAAAGCCTGGGGCAAATCTCTGCCTGAGTCACTTGGGGCACTCCAGCAACGAGTCTTGCACGATCAGACACCTTCTGGTAATATGGCAACACAAGCAGCCAGGGGCACCTACCTGCATTCTAAGAGCGTGGACATAGTCGAAAAATACTACGCAAAATCAAAGACCCGCTAGGTTGACACACCTAGGCAAAAATAAGGGCTTCCCGGCGAACCAAAAGGGTTCGGGCAAAATGAAGGGATGAAATGAAAAAATCTGTACACCCGGCAAGTCGAAAACCTGAAAAGGCAGCTTGAGCAAAAATGGGTATCCCGGTGGACTGAAAACCCGAAAGGGCGGTCCAGGAAAAAGTTAGGGATTAAAGCGTACGACTATGTCCTGCCATCTGTTTACCAGAAGAAGGTTGGTCTATCAACAACTATCAGCCCCCCACAGGTGCCTTCTCCCATAGAAATAGGGGCAATAAAGAGTGGTCTAAGCAATCGGATTGTTCTATCCTCCAAGGTATCAGGGTAGGTTCCGTTGAAGAACATAACCAATACAGTTCAATACTTCCCCAGGAGAGTCCAATCCAGCTTCCCCAGGAAAGTTGGAATCCATCTCCCCAAGCAGTAAGCTTATCCCCAGTTGATTTTGGAAGCTTATCCTCGCAGAGCACGAATGCGTCTCCCAGCTTTATTCAAAGAGTTATTTCCCTAACAGGATATAACTGGGTTATCCTCAGCCAAAAGCCACGGAAAGATCGTCGTCGACACAGTCTTCTTACCCCAGCGAAGTCCATCAACACTTCCAACAACAAGGATATCCTCAGCAAGTTACTATCAACAATCAACAGAGTGTCTCTCTCCCCACAGAGTATTGCTCCCCAGCAAGATTACTAGAGTATTTGTCTCCCCGCAGAGTAACCCATTCGCCAAGTTTATTCCCCAACAGAGTTATCTTCTCCTATCGGAATTCTTGCAATTATCATCCCCGGCGGAAGCAAAACCTATTCTTCAACATCAGCCCAGGAGTGACTTCCCGGCACCCGTCAAGGATTTATTTTCTTAGACAAAAATACATTCATAAACATCACATCTTCATACATTATAGCATGCATATGCATCATACTACACGAATCTCATTAATTTTGAAGACATACAGTTCATGCATCATGATTTTGCATACAATTATGTTTTGCCTTTTCAGGAAAAAGATCAATACAAAAATGATTACTATCAACTATCGCAATTCTTTCTAGATATAGTTTCAGATATGACCCAGATATGGCGACGTTCTGATACTGCTTCCAGATTTCCTTCTAGATATAGTTTCAGATATGACCCAGATATGGCGATGTTCTGATACTGCTTCCAGATTTCCTTCTAGATATAGTTTCAGATATGACCCAGATATGGCGACGTTCTGATACTGCTTCCAGATTTCCTTCTAGATATAGTTTCAGATATGACCCAGATATGGTGACGTTCTGATACTGCTTCCAGATTTCCTTCTAGATATAGTTTCAGATATGACCCAGATATGGCGACGTTCTGATACTGCTTCCAGATTTCCTTCTAGATATGGTTTCAGATATGACCCAGATATGGCGACGTTCTGATACTGCTTCCAGATTTCCTTCTAGATATAGTTTCAGATATGACCCAGAGATGGTGACGTTCTGATACTGCTTCCAGATTTCCTTCCAGATATAGTTTCAGATGTAAACCAGAGATGGTGACGTTCTGATGCTGCTTCCAGAGTTCCTTCTAGATATAGTTTCAGATGTAAACCAGATATGGTGACGTTCTGATGCTGCTTCCAGAGTTCCTTCTAGATATAGTTTCAGATGTAAACCAGAGATGGCGACGTTCTGATACTGCTTCCAGATTTCCTTCCAGATATAGTTTCAGATATGACCCAAATATGGTGACGTTCTGATGCTGCTTCCAGATTTCCTTCCAGATATAGTCCAGATATAAACCAGATATGGCGACGTTCTGACACTTATTCCAGTTGAAGATATTTCAAGACCTTGCCCGGTTCAGTTAAATCGACCCTAAGATTTTCCTGATGCTTATCCAGTCAAAGGCCTTCTCTGGTTCAGTCAGATCGACCCTAAGATCTCCCTGATGCTTATCCAGTTGAAGATATTTCAAGACCTTGTCCGGTTCAGTTAAATCGACCCTAAGATTTTCCTGATTCTTATTAAGTCAAAGGCCTTCTCTGGTTCAGTCAGATCGACCCTAAGATCTCCCTGATTCTTATCCCAGTAGAAGACACCCAAGATTTTCTCAACGAGCGTTGTTGAAGTTAAAATCGCCCAAGGTTCTCTTACCGTTCATGCTAAGGCAGTAACCATCCCTGGTTCATTCATCGTCGTTTGAAGCTCCAGACTCAGCTCCTGTAACCAGTCAGGACACATCTATACCAAGCATCTGAAAACCAGCTCCTGCAATGTGTCAGGTACTCATTTGTTCTTTTGCAGGTATGCAGGTTCTCGCTAAGGAATCTCCTACGCGATCAACATCCAGATGGCATCTATAAGCCCATCATCCTATCCAGCAATCTCTAAATGGCATCTATAAGCCCATTCCCACCACACTGCCACTATGTGAGCGCAAATTTCTGGGCACTCTAGTGTCCAATCATCTTCTACCCTCGGATTACGAAAGGCACGTCAGCCAATCTGCATCCTCAGGTCTAAGAAGATTTAACAGGGGCAACTGTTGTACCCCAAAATTTGCCCTCCCATATTTTTCAAGAAATTGCCAAGCCAAGTCACAAAAATCCCCAAGGGTTGCACAGTTCAAGGGTCTCCTATACAGTCAAGATTAGGGTTTTGAGTCTGATCAAGAAAAGGAAGTTTTCAAAGGCCCAATCAAGTCTCATATGCCTACAAATATGGTCAAGTATCCTCATATCAAGTTTCAAGGCATTCAGCTCAAAATTGCACAGTCAAAACCCTAAATTGCACTACAGTCAACTGTAGGGGCAAAATGGTCATTTGGCAGTCAAAAGTTCAAATTTTTGGTCAACATATCATTTTGAAGCCACAAACATCATTTGATCAATTCTTGATCATGATTCTCAAAATTTGGCTCAGAAATCATCAAGATGCAAAAGTTTCCTTATTTGGACAACTTAAAAAGTCAACTGAAATTGACCAGGGCATAACTTTCACATGGATTATCATAAAAATTCCATCCAAAGCTCATTTTGAAGAGAAAGACATTTCCTACAACTCATCTTCATACTTCAAGTCCAAGAAATGCTCTCACAAAAAGTTATCAATTTCAACATTATAGGTCATTTTCAAAAGTCAATAAAAAGGGACTTTAAGTCAAAGGCCATAACTTGAGATTTGTAAATCAAAATGACATGGTACCAAAGGAATTGGTTATAGGACTCAAAGACCTTTCCAAAATGTCCAAGAACATGAGAAAATCTTAAAAATTGAGCAAGTTATGCCTTGTAGAAGTTGGGAAATTTTTGGATATTTTGAAAAGTCAACTTTACTTCAAATGACCTAAAATTGCTAATGGGCCCATTTTTCTTCCATAATTCATCATCCATGACATGTGCACGACCACTTGGCCCAAAGGGAAGTATTTTCTCATTTTTTATTTATTTATTTGAATTTTTATTTATATTAATTCATTTAAATCATTTAAAAATATGAAAAATATCTAACTTAACCTAACCAATCTTTTTATACATGTTTTAGACTCAATATTTCGTGCATAAGTCAATATGGAAAGAATTGGAGCAATTGGATATGATTTGGACCAAGAACACATGGAAAAGGATATGAAAAAATCTTAACAAATCAAATTTTCAAAAACAATGAATGCCATAGATTTGATTGAGTTTTTCTTAACCTAATTGTTCCTACATATACAAGAAAGATAACCCTAATGCAAAGAGACACGCAGCAGCTCAAAGAAGGCCATAACAAAGCTTGAAATTTCTCTCAAAAAGTCAATTCTGAAAACAAGGTTAGAGGGCGATTAAAGACCTAATTCTTGTTCCAATAGCTTCCTAAAGGATTACTGATCACATTCCAATCAGAAACAACCATTAAAACGCAAAGAATTGGTATACAGCATTCAAGAAACCTCATGAAAAATCCATTATCGTGTTTCAATATTTACGTACATTCATAGCATTTTGATTATAGATTCATGTTCCTTGTGAAGTTTTGAAGCTAACCATATGCCTTAATTTGATTATTATGCTGTATACACGATTATGCCATGTTAGTTTTCTAGGGTTTTGCAGGATGTGAAATTAGGGCTTTTGAGACGAGGCAAAATTAGCCCTTGAGACCACCACCATCCAACTCATCGCATCTGGACGAAGAAGACGCAACTATCGCGCTCAATTTATGAACGCTTGAGAGCTAATCGCTATTTTTCAATAGCTGGCCTAAGGAAACGCGTCTAAAACCGTTGCTTTATGGTCTTGTTTTAGAAAAAAAAACAAAACACGCGAAGAAGATGATGTGTTGTCAAAACGTGATAAGCCGGTTTGAATTTTCGCGTTTTAATCCACTAACCCTTTGTTTTATTCTTATAATGATTGTTTGTTTATTATATAACAAATGCGTTGTAGTGGCTCAGCTGGCAAGCGTTGATTGTGTTGACGTCCAAGACCTGGGTTCGAGCCCCAGGTCTGTATAATTTCTCATATTATTTTGCTATACATGTTCACATGCAATTTCCAGGTTGGAGCACACCATACATCCTCCAGATCAGAGTGTCCACGTGCCCAGCTTCAATAATCACAAGGCTGAGAATTGAGGAACATAGTGGATCCCAGTCAACGCGCAGCACGCTACTCAAAAAAGTCCACAAGGCCATGCTCAAGTGGGCCAGATTGCTGAGTTCATACCTCCTAATTTGGGACTGCCACCCCCCTGGTTTGCAATTTTCTACATTTTCCTTATATTTTATTTTTAATTATTATTTTATTTTCTTTATTGTTTTGATTTAATTAATTATTTTTACAAAATACAAAAACCTCATAAAAAATCAGAAAAGATGAAAAAATATAATAAATATTTTTATTTTAATATTTTCTTATAAATAAGTGCATGTAAATAAATTTAGTTTAAATTAGGGTTTGCAATATTAATTCTTTTCATAAAAAAATCTAAAAAAACATAGAATTAGGTTTAATAAATGTTTTAGTCCTTTTAATTTTTCTTTTTTTTTTACAATAATATTATTTATTTTATTTATTTTCATAATTAAATTTGTATGCAAAAATTAGGGTTTAATTTAGGTTAAAAACTTCAATATTTTTCTTAATAACTTAAAAAATAATTAGAATTAGGTTTAGCATTTTATTTTAATTTTAATTAATTCTTTTTTGTAAATCCTAAAATATTAAAAACAAAATCTTTCTTTCTTTTAATTAATTTCATCATATTAAGTTAATTTTTGCCAAAGGGTCCAACGCCCTCGTTCTTAATCTCTGGTTTATTTGCATATTTATTTTTATTGCTTAAATAATTATGTATCTCTCCCGAAGCCTTGTAAATACTAATCTTCTCGCACTTTTAATTTCTTTATTTTCTGTCAAATCGGGTCCTGGTTAATTTTGGCGATGTGGACCCGCGCCATTTGTAATAGCTTAGAATTTACTTTTCCTCGCAAATATTTTTAATTGTTAAACAAAGCATGCAAGAATGAATGGCCCTAAATAAAAACAAACGCATAGATCACCTTGACATGAATAAGACAAAATAACTGAACATGACACACAAATCACACACCACCCCTAGGATACGCCTCACTGTTGCCTTGCCTCGAAAGGTGATCGTCGAGTAGAGGATGTCTTAGTAAGTCCTCATGATCCGGGAACCTGGCATGAGGGTAGCTTCTAAGGTGTCTTCCCATTGCTCTGGTGATCACCATGTCCCGAACCCCGAATTGACCCAAACACCTCCAACGGTGGTGCTACCTACCTCTCAATGGTGGGATGGCACTACTTTAAAGGACCTTTACACAGACGAATTCCTTAGGGTAGGTAGACGACTCTAGATACTTGCTCTAATTTCAAAACAAATCAAAAATACTTTTCACACCGACACCTTTTCAAAAAGCTTTCGAAAGCAACTTTTCAAACACTCTTGAGGACCGATACAAGAGTCGAACTGGAATTTTCAAAGAAACTTTTTAAAACCCACAGTTGAAAAGCAAACAAAACTATTTTGAAAACACAATGAGCAAGTATCTAAGAGCCCATGGATAACCATGGATAGAAAGGGTGCTAACACCTTCCCTTTCTATAACCTACCTCCCGAACCGAGAGCAATCTCTTTAAGGAATTTTTCTGTGCTTTTGTCCTTTCCATTTGGAGAAAATAAAAGACGGTGGCGACTCTTGCTTCCGCGATATTTCGCGAACCAGCATTAAACAGTCAGTTCCAGATCCACCGATCACAGAACTGGCGACTCTGCTGGGGAATGTAAACTTAAAGTGAGGTGTACCTTAGGGTTAGTTCATAACTGTGTTTTCAATTGTATTGATTTGCTTGCTTTACTATTGTGGGTTGCATGGGAGTTACATAGATCCTAACCCGGATCTGGGGATACCCTGTTTAGGTAGCATAAGCTGTAAGGGACCTGTCCGGCGTAGACCGACACGGGTGAAACAGTGGCTACGTTGGTGTGGCACCTTGGTCTGTATCGATATCCCTTGTGTCGCAACGAGGAGAATATGGGTCTTCCAAGGAGTCATTAAGCACCAACAGACCTTAGAACCTTAAATGACACAACTTGGCCATTAGAACAGTAGCAGTATGCTACGCCCATTGAGGCTAAACTCTCGTGATGGTTCTGGCCGCAAGAAAAGATTGCGATGTTGGAGTTATGACCGATTGAGGGTAGTCAATGATATTGGGATCCTCTAAGAACCCGGTTACTTTGATAGGACAGGTTGAACCAACAAACTGAAAGAGGGTAATACCTAGACCTCATGCTGGCCTAAACTCTAAGGGTTCCCTTGTATGACTTGTGTGCCTTCGTACTTGACTACTTGCATGCTTGTTATCTGACATATAAGCTACTTGCAGGTTTTGTTTATAGTCCTTAATGGGGACTCATAACAGGGTTTACTAAGTTTCTTGCAGGTTGTTTATAGTCCTTAATTGGGACTCATAACAAAGTATACTAAGTTTCTTGCAGGTTGTTTATAGTCCTTAATTGGGGCTCATAACAGGGTCACTTACGTTATCCCATGCATAGCATAACATCATACCATTGCATACATCCTAACCCATTTCAAGGATCTCAAGGGCTTGTGATGCAGGTCATGATAAATCAAACATCTAGCCAGGGGCAAAGAGGATTTATTTTCCTCTAGCCAAGGTTGTCAGGGGCTATGACCCACTGGATATGGTGAGCCTTTGACCCTTGACGAAGGACTCTCAACAATATGAAGTTCTTTCAGTCAAGCTACCGGATCCAAATGCTAACAAATTTTTTGTCTACCCCGCGAGGTCCTTGAAATCATTGCATGCATATCATACATATCATTGCATAACAGGTACCCATTCTCTGCAGGTTACTTACCTTCTTCGCTGTTTATTTCAGCAGTCTCGTCATGAATCCTGAATCTTCAACCGAGCATACTATCAAGGCCCTCCAGGCTCAGAACGCCCAGTTCCAAGGGCTGATCATGAATTTGACCCAGGGGCAACAAGATCTGAAGGCTTTGCTCTTGAAGAAAGAAAAGAAGAAGAAGAGGACTGTTTTGTTCAGCCCTAGACGCAGATCTAGGAATACCCTGCAGGATCAAACTGAGAGGACAACTCCATCTGTGGGGAAAAGCAGTCATCAAGAGGAAAGGATTCCCAGTCCAGTGGTCTCCGACAACGAGACAGATTTCAACGACGAACAATACCCTCCTGCCGAAGACAAGTACAAACAGTTGGAGGATAGGCTGAATGCTATGGAGATCCAACAGGTACCTGGGCTGGATTTTGGAGATCTGGGTTTGTCAACTGGTGTGATTATTCCTCGGAAGTTCAAAGCACCATCCTTTACCAAGTATGACGGGGCGTCTTGTCCCAAGTTACATCTCAGGTCCTATGTTCGGAAGATTCAACCATATACGGTGGACAAGAATTTGTGGATCCACTTCTTCCAGGAGAGTCTTTCAGGGACTCATCTCGAATGGTTCTATCAGCTAGATGGGACCAAGGTTCGTAACTGGGAGGAGTTGGCTACTGCTTTCTACAAGCAGTATCAATATAATGCCGACCTTGCTCCTACGCGTACCCAACTCCAGGGTATGTCGTTAGGATCAAGTGAAGGTTTTAAAGAATATGCGCAGAAATGGAGGGATCTTGTTGGAAGGGTACAACCACCTCTGACTGATCAGGAACTTGTCGATATGTTCTTGGGGACCCTGTCTGGTCCGTTCTACAACCACCTAATTGGGAATTCGTCTGCCGGATTCACAGATCTTATCTTGACTGGAGAGCGAATAGAAGCTGGCATCCGGTCTGGGAAAATTCAAGAGGTTGCACCTTCTGATAAAAAGCCTCATCATGGAAAGAAAGAATCCAATGCTGTGCACGGTAAAAAGAGCCGTCATGAGGTAGGGGCAATCCAGATCTCCAATCCCGGACCTGCTCAACAAGGACAGGGGCAGCAGCGAAAGGAGAAACGACAGTACACCAAAATCAACATGTCGCTGGATCAAGCACTGCAACAAATGTTGAAGGCAGGGCTGATCACCTTAAGGGCTCCTCTCCGGAATCCGAACACTTCTGCTCCCAACTATCATCCCAATGATAGGTGCGCATATCATTCTGATAGCCCGGGGCATACTACGGACAACTGCTGGCCTCTCAAGAACAAGATTCAAGACATGATTGACGCCGGGGAGATTCAGTTTGAAGTGCCTGAGACTCCGAACATAATCACTGCTCCGTTGCCCAATCATTGAAGCCTTTTGTTTATTTGAATTTTTGAGTTGTATTTTTCTTTGCTTATACAAACAATTAATGTCATAGCAAACTCTTTTATTCTATCAATGCATTGCATACGTCTGTTTTGGGAATTAATACAATTGTTTTCATTATATTCAAATTTCTTTTCATATTTTTTCTGATGTCAACTCTGGATCTAATATTCTAAGCCTCTTGAGGGAGGATGACGAAAACGATACCATAATCTACAGTATGCTTTTAAACAGACCCCGCTGATGAGGTACAGGCATTGTTTCAATCCCTAAACACTGGAGATATAAGGATGATAATCCCTTGTCAACCCCTCTGAGCCAAAGAAGTAGGAGTTTTTCTTTTCAAAATTTAAAACCCTTAATCATAACCTGGGGCAGGGTAGTTCTCTCAGTTGATCCAAGTGCATAACAAATGGCACCAAAGGAGTCCTTACAAAATAAAAGACAGTGATGGTTCTGAATAAATCACAAGGACAGGCAGTCATTATCTCAAAAAATGAAAAACCCATTAAGTCAAAACCCATGAAGGAGACTTACAAAACTGGGGCATCCCGCTGACTGTAATTCCAAAAAAAGGAAACAGTTCAGGCAAAAAAAAGGAAAGGGATAACAAAAATCAAGAAAGAGGTCTCACAAACCCTCAACCAAGTCAAAAAATGACTGCCTATTCAAAAGAAATCATCAACATCTGAACCATTATTGGAACATCAAAGCAAAGACTCAAGCAAGGTCTAATGCACGATCAACTGAGTTTAGGTTTGGAGAACATCACGAAGAGCGGGTGGGTATAAATAATTTGAGCCTTTATCCTTTGTTTCTTAAACCGTGAACCAGGCCACGTTATAACCCTCAAAAGTCCTAGCTGAAGCATGGGTTAGCTCGAAAGCATATTGTCACGAAAGGTATCCTGACTCCTTAAGGCCTACGGTAAATACGGAGTTGACATCACGTTTTACAAACATTCACTTGTTTTATGAAAAAAGAATGCATTTTCAAAATCTTCGAGACAGACATAAGCTTTGCATTTTTAACATAACTTTGTTTGCATATGACTTTTTGTTGGAACAGCATAGAAATTCGCATGACGAAAGTCTAATGAACAAGAGTATCTCCAATCAAGGGGCCCGGCATGATCATGGTCTACCATCTGGGGCAGTTAAGTCAAGATCCAGAGAATCCCTCAAAAGGCCAAAAAGCCTGGGGCAAATCTCTGCCTGAGTCACTTGGGGCACTCCAGCAACGAATCTTGCACGATCAGACACCTTCTGGTAATATGGCAACACAAGCAGCCAGGGGCACCTACCTGCATTCTAAGAGCGTGGACATAGTCGAAAAATACTACGCAAAATCAAAGACCCGCTAGGTTGACACACCTAGGCAAAAATAAGGGCTTCCCGGCGAACCAAAAGGGTTCGGGCAAAATGAAGGGATGAAATGAAAAAATCTGTACACCCGGCAAGTCGAAAACCTGAAAAGGCGGCTTGAGCAAAAATGGGTATCCCGGTGGACTGAAAACCCGAAAGGGCGGTCCAGGCAAAAGTTAGGGATTAAAGCGTACGACTATGTCCTGCCATCTGTCTACCAGAAGAAGGTTGGTCTATCAACAACTATCAGCCCCCCACAGGTGCCTTCTCCCATAGAAACAGGGGCAATAAAGAGTGGTCTAAGCAATCGGATTGTTCTATCCTCCAAGGTATCAGGGTAGGTTCCGTTGAAGAACATAACCAATACAGTTCAATATTTCCCCAGGAAAGTTGGAATCCATCTCCCCAAGCAGTAAGCTTATCCCCAGTTGATTTTGGAAGCTTATCCTCGCAGAGCACGAATGCGTCTCCCGGCTTTATTCAAAGAGTTATTTCCCTAATAGGATATAACTGGGTTATCCTCAGCCAAAAGCCACGGAAAGATCGCCGTCGACACAGTCTTCTTACCCCAGCGAAGTCCATCAACACTTCCAACAACAAGGATATCCTCAGCAAGTTACTATCAACAATCAACAGAGTGTCTCTCTCCCCACAGAGTATTGCTCCCCAGCAAGATTACTAGAGTATTTGTCTCCCCGCAGAGTAACCCATTCGCCAAGTTTATTCCCCAACAGAGTTATCTTCTCCTATCGGAATTCTTGCAATTATCATCCCCGGCGGAAGCAAAACCTATTCTTCAACATCAGCCCAGGAGTGACTTCCCGGCACCCGTCAAGGATTTATTTTCTTAGACAAAAATACATTCATAAACATCACATCTTCATACATTATAGCATGCATATGCATCATACTACACGAATCTCATTAATTTTGAAGACATACAGTTCATGCATCATGATTTTGCATACAATTATGTTTTGCCTTTTCAGGAAAAAGATCAATACAAAAATGATTACTATCAACTATCGCAATTCTTTCTAGATATAGTTTCAGATATGACCCAGATATGGCGACGTTCTGATACTGCTTCCAGATTTCCTTCTAGATATAGTTTCAGATATGACAAAGATATGGCGACGTTCTGATACTGCTTCCAGATTTCCTTCTAGATATAGTTTCAGATATGACCCAGATATGGCGACGTTCTGATACTGCTTCCAGATTTCCTTCTAGATATAGTTTCAGATATGACCCAGATATGGCGACGTTCTGATACTGCTTCCAGATTTCCTTCTAGATATAGTTTCAGATATGACCCAGATATGGCGACGTTCTGATACTGCTTCCAGATTTCCTTCTAGATATGGTTTCAGATATGACCCAGATATGGCGACGTTCTGATACTGCTTCCAGATTTCCTTCTAGATATAGTTTCAGATATGACCCAGAGATGGTGACGTTCTGATACTGCTTCCAGATTTCCTTCCAGATATAGTTTCAGATGTAAACCAGAGATGGTGACGTTATGATGCTGCTTCCAGAGTTCCTTCTAGATATAGTTTCAGATGTAAACCAGATATGGTGACGTTCTGATGCTGCTTCCAGAGTTCCTTCTAGATATAGTTTCAGATGTAAACCAGAGATGGCGACGTTCTGATACTGCTTCCAGATTTCCTTCCAGATATAGTTTCAGATATGACCCAGATATGGTGACGTTCTGATGCTGCTTCCAGATTTCCTTCCAGATATAGTCCAGATATAAACCAGATATGGCGACGTTCTGACACTTATTCAAGTTGAAGATATTTCAAGACCTTGCCCGGTTCAGTTAAATCGACCCTAAGATTTTCCTGATGCTTATCCAGTCAAAGGCCTTCTCTGGTTCAGTCAGATCGACCCTAAGATCTCCCTGATGCTTATCCAGTTGAAGATATTTCAAGACCTTGTCCGGTTCAGTTAAATCGACCCTAAGATTTTTCTGATTCTTATTAAGTCAAAGGCCTTCTCTGGTTCAGTCAGATCGACCCTAAGATCTCCCTGATTCTTATCCCAGTAGAAGACACCCAAGATTTTCTCAACGAGCGTTGTTGAAGTTAAAATCGCCCAAGGTTCTCTTACCGTTCATGCTAAGGCAGTAACCATCCCTGGTTCATTCATCGCCGTTTGAAGCTCCAGACTCAGCTCCTGTAACCAGTCAGGACACATCTATACCAAGCATCTGAAAACCAGCTCCTGCAACGTGTCAGGTACTCATTTGTTCTTTTGCAGGTATGCAGGTTCTCGCTAAGGAATCTCTTACGCGATCAACATCCAGATGGCATCTATAAGCCCATCATCCTATCCAGCAATCTCTAAATGGCATCTATAAGCCCATTCCCACCACACTGCCACTATGTGAGCACAAATTTCTGGGCACTCTAGTGTCCAATCATCTTCTACCCTCGGATTACGAAAGGCACGTCAGCCAATCTGCATCCTCAGGTCTAAGAAGATTGAACAGGGGCAACTGTTGTACCCCAAAATTTGCCCTCCCATATTTTTCAAGAAATTGCCAAGCCAAGTCACAAAAATCCCCAAGGGTTGCACAGTTCAAGGGTCTCCTATACAGTCAAGATTAGGGTTTTGAGTCTGATCAAGAAAAGGAAGTTTTCAAAGGCCCAATCAAGTCTCATATGCCTACAAATATGGTCAAGTATCCTCATATCAAGTTTCAAGGCATTCAGCTCAAAATTGCACAGTCAAAACCCTAAATTGCACTACAGTCAACTGTAGGGGCAAAATGGTCATTTGGCAGTCAAAAGTTCAAATTTTTGGTCAACATATCATTTTGAAGCCACAAACATCATTTGATCAATGCTTGATCATGATTCTCAAAATTTGGCTCAGAAATCATCAAGATGCAAAAGTTTCCTTATTTGGACAATTGAAAAAGTCAACTGAAATTGACCAGGGCATAACTTTCACATGGATTATCAGAAAAATTCCATCCAAAGCTCATTTTGAAGAGAAAGACATTTCCTACAACTCATCTTCATACTTCAAGTCCAAGAAATGCTCTCACAAAATGTTATCAATTTCAACATTATAGGTCATTTTCAAAAGTCAACAAAAAGGGACTTTAAGTCAAAGGCCATAACTTTAGATTGGTAAATCAAAATGACATGGGACCAAAGGCATTGGTTAGAGGACTTAAAGACCTTTCCAAAATGTCATAGAACATGATAAAAGCTTAAAAATTGAGCAAGTTATGCCTTGTAGAAGTTGGGAAATTTTTGGATATTTTGAAAAGTCAACTTTACTTCAAATGACCTAAAATTGCTAATGGGCCCATTTTTCTTCCATAATTCATCATCCATGACATGTGCACGACCACTTGGCCCAAAGGGAAGTATTTTCTCATTTTTTATTTATTTATTTGAATTTTTATTTATATTAATTCATTTAAATCATTTAAAAATATGAAAAATATCTAACTTAACCTAACCAATCTTTTTATACATGTTTTAGACTCAATATTTCGTGCATAAGTCAATATGGAAAGAATTGGAGCAATTGGATATGATTTGGACCAAGAACACATGGAAAAGGATATGAAAAAATCTTAACAAATCAAATTTTCAAAAACAATGAATGCCATAGATTTGATTGAGTTTTTCTTAACCTAATTGTTCCTACATATACAAGAAAGATAACCCTAATGCAAAGAGACACGCAGCAGCTCAGAGAAGGCCATAACAAAGCTTGAAATTTCTCTCAAAAAGTCAATTCTGAAAACAAGGTTAGAGGGCGATTAAAGACCTAATTCTTGTTCCAATAGCTTCCTAAAGGATTACTGATCACATTCCAATCAGAAACAACCATTAAAACGCAAAGAATTGGTATACAGCATTCAAGAAACCTCATGAAAAATCCATTATCGTGTTTCAATATTTACGTACATTCATAGCATTTTGATTATAGATTCATGTTCCTTGTGAAGTTTTGAAGCTAACCATATGCCTTAATTTGATTATTATGCTGTATACACGATTATGCCATGTTAGTTTTCTAGGGTTTTGCAGGATGTGAAATTAGGGCTTTTGAAACGAGGCAAAATTAGCCCTTGAGACCACCACCATCCAACTCATCGCATCTGGACGAAGAAGACGCAACTATCGCGCTCAATTTATGAACGCTTGAGAGCTAATCGCTATTTTTCAATAGCTGGCCTAAGGAAACACGTCTAAAATCGTTGCTTTATGGTCTTGTTTCAGAAAAAAAACAAAACACGCGAAGAAGATGATGTGTTGTCAAAACGTGATAAGCCGGTTTGAATTTTCGCGCTTTAATCCACTAACCCTTTGTTTTATTCTTATAATGATTGTTTGTTTATTATATAACAAATGCGTTGTAGTGGCTCAGCTGGCAAGCGTTGATTGTGTTGACGTCCAAGACCTGGGTTCGAGCCCCAGGTCTGTATAATTTCTCATATTATTTTGCTATACATGTTCACATGCAATTTCCAGGTTGGAGCACACCATACATCCTCCAGATCAGAGTGTCCACGTGCCCAGCTTCAATAATCACAAGGCTGAGAATTGAGGAACATAGTGGATCCCAGTCAACGCGCAGCACGCTACTCAAAAAAGTCCACAAGGCCATGCTCAAGTGGGCCAGATTGCTGAGTTCATACCTCCTAATTTGGGACTGCCACCCCCCTGGTTTGCAATTTTCTACATTTTCCTTATATTTTATTTTTAATTATTATTTTATTTTCTTTATTGTTTTGATTTAATTAATTATTTTTACAAAATACAAAAACCTCATAAAAAATCAGAAAAGATGAAAAAATATAATAAATATTTTTATTTTAATATTTTCTTATAAATAAGTGCATGTAAATAAATTTAGTTTAAATTAGGGTTTGCAATATTAATTCTTTTCATAAAAAAATCTAAAAAAACATAGAATTAGGTTTAATAAATGTTTTAGTCCTTTTAATTTTTCTTTTTTTTTTTTACAATAATATTATTTATTTTATTTATTTTCATAATTAAATTTGTATGCAAAAATTAGGGTTTAATTTAGGTTAAAAACTTCAATATTTTTCTTAATAACTTAAAAAATAATTAGAATTAGGTTTAGCATTTTATTTTAATTTTAATTAATTCTTTTTTGTAAATCCTAAAATATTAAAAACAAAATCTTTCTTTCTTTTAATTAATTTCATCATATTAAGTTAATTTTTGCCAAAGGGTCCAACGCCCTCGTTCTTAATCTCTGGTTTATTCGCATATTTATTTTTATTGCTTAAATAATTATGTATCTCTCCCGAAGCCTTGTAAATACTAATCTTCTCGCACTTTTAATTTCTTTATTTTCTGTCAAATCGGGTCCTGGTTAATTTTGGCGATGTGGACCCGCGCCATTTGTAATAGTTTAGAATTTACTTTTCCTCGCAAATATTTTTAATTGTTAAACAAAGCATGCAAGAATGAATGGCCCTAAATAAAAACAAACGCATAGATCACCTTGACATGAATAAGACAAAATAACTGAACATGACACACAAATCACACACCACCCCTAGGATACGCCTCACTGTTGCCTTGCCTCGAAAGGTGATCGTCGAGTAGAGGATGTCTTAGTAAGTCCTCATGATCCGGGAACCTGGCATGAGGGTAGCTTCTAAGGTGTCTTCCCATTGCTCTGGTGATCACCATGTCCCGAACCCCGAATTGACCCAAACACCTCCAACGGTGGTGCTACCTACCTCTCAATGGTGGGATGGCACTACTTTAAAGGACCTTTACACAGACGAATTCCTTAGGGTAGGTAGACGACTCTAGATACTTGCTCTAATTTCAAAACAAATCAAAAATACTTTTCACACCGACACCTTTTCAAAAAGCTTTCGAAAGCAACTTTTCAAACACTCTTGAGGACCGATACAAGAGTCGAACTGGAATTTTCAAAGAAACTTTTTAAAACCCACAGTTGAAAAGCAAACAAAACTATTTTGAAAACACAATGAGCAAGTATCTAAGAGCCCATGGATAACCATGGATAGAAAGGGTGCTAACACCTTCCCTTTCTATAACCTACCTCCCGAACCGAGAGCAATCTCTTTAAGGAATTTTTCTGTGCTTTTGTCCTTTCCATTTGGAGAAAATAAAAGACGGTGGCGACTCTTGCTTCCGCAATATTTCGCGAACCAGCGTTAAACAGTCAGTTCCAGATCCACCGATCACAAGTATGTCCCATTGAATCACCTTATGGACAACTTACAAACTCGACATTCCTGACCAATTCAATCATCTTCGGACAAGGCAATAAATAGATAAGATACTCATAGATGCGAAGGCTATAGCAGAATGGGAACCCCATGGGATGATTACACATAGCTATCTTTTCTTTATATTAAAATTTTCATTTTTTACGATGTCGTTCTCCTACTAGAATGTTTGTCTCACTGTACAAAAATACTTGCTCAAAGTCAATACAAAAATATTCCTTTGACAGTGCAAAACTATCTGTTTTTTCTTTACTCTTGTGTTTTGTTTATAAAAACGTCCAATGATTCATTGTTGAACATATGCATTTGAACATAATCACTATTTACAAATAAACAAAATAAAAGACAATTACTAATGGATTTAAGGGATAGGGAAATCTCTCCAAGTTATTTTCCATAAAAAAAATTTCCCGCAGTGTGCAGTTTAATCCCCAGTGGAACAAAGCTTCCAGTTATCAATCCCCAGTAGAAATTGTTCAATTTCTCAGGATTTCCCAACAGATTTTTCAAGCAGTACATGGCATTTCCCTCACAACAGAGTTTATTTCTCTAAACGGAAATTCATCAGCACTTCGACTTCAAGACATGAAGACTTACATATCCTCAACAGCAGTCAGGCATTTGTTTTCTCCAATCAAACAACCGTGCAGCAAATTAGCTCACATACGCATACATTGCATCCATATATCATAAACATTGATAAAACGAATGTATTATATCATACATTTCATACAACATGACTTTGCATTTTAGTTAATATTTTACCCTTTTCAGGATAAGATTAACAGCTACCATTAACAATGTTCAGAGTTTTCAGATACAGTTTAGATACGCTCCAGACACGGATGCCATTCTGATACTCATCCAGATTCAACTTTAAGATACAGTTCAGATACGCTCCAGACACGGATGCCATTCTGATACTCATTCAGATTCAACTTTTAGATACGCTCCAGACACGGATGCCATTCTGATACTCATTCAGATTCAACTTTCAGATACAATTTAGATACACTCCAGACACGGATGCCATTCTGATACTCATTCAGATTCAACTTTCAGATACATTTCAGATACGCTCTAGACACGAATGCCATTCTGATACTCATTCAGATTCAACTTTCGGATATAGTACAGATACGCTCCAGACGCGGATGCCATTCTGATACTCATTCAGAGCCTCTTTCAGACACAGTACATATACGCTCCAGACGTGGATACCATTCTGATACTCATTCAAAATCAGCCTCCAGATGCGGTATAGATACGCTCCAGACACGGATGCCATTCTGATACTCATTCTTTCAGTTTACAAATTACAATTCAGCAATCACTTTAGATGGCATCTACAATCCCATCTCCAACAACTTTCTATCACTTCTCAAAATGGCATCTTTAAGCCCATTCCCTCAACCTTCACATCGTCGAGTGCAAATTTCTGGGCACTCTAGTGTCCAATCATCTTCCACCTTCGAGTCACAAATGGCAAAGCTTGCCAATCTAACTCTTCAGGCTTAAGAAGATTGAACAGGGGCAGCTATTGTACCCCAAAATTTTCCCTCTCACTTATCAAGAATTTTCTCACAAGATCTCCTTGGGCTCAAGACTGCACTAGGGTTTGATCAGCTCAAGACACCTCCTTAGGCACTGATGACCAAAATTAGGGTTTGGGTTTTGTGATACGGTGGGAGAACTGACTTGTGTTTTGCGTTTGTATTCGCACTTGTTCGGTTGAGCAAGAGTCGCCACCGACTTTTTATTTTATCCTAAAGGAAAGGTTAAAAAGCACAGCAAGAACCTTTTGAGATATTTCGTGGGTTCGGGGGGTAGATTATGAAAAGGGAAGGTATTAGCACCCTTTTCATCCATGGTTATCCATGGGCTCTTAGTTACTTGGTTTTTTAGATCACTTGCCTTGATTTTCGATTGCTTTGAAATTGTGGTGTGTGTGTGTGTGTGTTTTGAAAATGTTTTTGAAGAGATGCCTTGTCTTAGGCAACCAATGTAATTGACTCGTGTTTGAGTGTTTTACAAAAGTGTGTATCTTTTTGAAAAGATGTTTCAAAAATGTTTTTGGAAGGTTGTTTGAAAGTGTGTATGAAGTGTGGTTTTTGAAAAGAAGGCAAGTGTTTTTGCAAGTTGATCTCAAGTAACTAAAAGTTTTGTCTACCCCTATTGTACTCAAAGGTTTTCTCTATATTTTTAACCCTTTTTAACAATTTTGTTCCACCATTGAATTTGGTGGACAATCTTGCGTTTAGGATGTTTAACGGGACGGGCGCGGGTCATCGTATAGGCCATGAATGCAATGGTGCCAAGGGTCTTTGGCAATTTGCTTGAAGGGACTTGATCATTTTGATAGGCGACTTTCGAAAGCGTCATCGAGGGACTCATGATCGTTTGAATTTGTTTTGCCAAAGAAACTCGACGTACAAGCATGGCCCATTTTGGAAGGCAACATGTGGGATTACCCTAGGGGGTGCAAGTGTGATTGTGTATTGATTTCATGCATTTGTCTTTGTATTAGGTTATCTAGCGTTCGATTTTATGTACATACAAACCCTAGGTCTAACCATGGTATAATTCGAAAGCGGTAAATATTGCGGGAATTTTAAAGTCTACGCTATTACAAATGGTATCCGGGAGTGGGGGTACAAATTCACAAATGGGGATGAGACTTAAATAATTACAACCAAATCGAATTGCAATCAAATATAATCAAGGTATAGTAAAGTATAGCAAATGTATAATGCATCAAAATGTAAAATGTATTGTGTAAGTGTACATGTATTTTATTTTCAAGGTGAGGGATGTTTAGCTTAATGAATTATCAAGTATCTTATTTGTCAAGTATTATTATCTTTTGTTAATATGTACAAAAAGGTATTTTAAAAGAAAGAAAAAAAATGTTTTTTTTTAAATTCTATTCTTTATGGTGTTAAGGTAAAAATATATTTTAATTAATTATGTACAAAGAAAGTATTCTTTAGAAACAAAAGAAAAATATTATCCTAAGAAAAATTAATATTCCATGTATAAAAATTTAAAGAAGGTGTAAGTTTAGTTGTAAAGAAAAAAATTATTTTTATTAGTTTCTATATAAAATTTAATCATGATATATATATAAGAGTATTGTTAGTGTAAAAATAAAACAAAATTAGTATTAAGAAAGTTATAAAAAAAATGTGGTTAATTAATGTAAAAGATATTAGTTAAAGCCATAAAAGGATAATAAAAGATGTTAGTAAAAGAAATGAATGGGCTTTTGATCTTCTTAGGGCCCAAACCAAGGGTGTTCAGAAGCAAGATGGGGGGTATACGCTGGCTTTAGGAATGAAACGGGTTAGGCCCAAGCTTGGCACAAGTTTGAAAGGGTTTGCTATAGTTTGGTTCATTTGGGATCAGCTAGGGTTTGTTGAGACAGATGCGCCGTTCACTCCCCTTGTTCCCTCTTCATCTTCTTTGTTCGTCTCCTTCGCCAAGCGCCTAGATCAAGTCCTTTGCCCCAGCCACCAACGCCACCATCCATGTCCTTCTTCTCTCCTTGGTTCCACGAAGCGAGATTAAGGTGATGTTTTCTGTCTTTTTAACGCATCGTGAGTTTCGAACTTTATGTGTTTTGCATGTCTTGATTATTGATTCTGATGAAGCGTTATTATTATTCTTGTTGGAGGTGCGTGAGAAGGGAGAGAAATTATACCTCTTGGAGAAGACGGAGAAGGAATGAGGATGGAGGCGCTTGGAGGCTTTGACGGTGAGGGGTGGTTACGATGATGACGCTAGCTTGGCTTCCTGGTACTCTGTACTCTTTGTCTCTCTTTTTTGTTGCCTTGATGATGATGATGAAACGAACCACTTTTATATCTTTCTCTTCTTCTCTCTGTGCTGCCTTGGTGATGATGATGAACTGAACCACTTTTTGTAATTTTTCTCTTCTTCTCTGCCTCGTTGCTTGCTTAGTTGCCTTTGAATGCCCCTTCTGTTGGACTATCACCTTGTATGCTTGACTACTGTTTTACTTCCCTGTGATGAATCTTCTGAGGGCCTGTGTGGGTTTGGAATTTGGTTTTGGGAAGGAACTGACAGTTTGGTGCTTGATGACTTTTGGGCGTTTTTGGCTTGGTTGTTAGCTTCAGGCAGGTTTAAACTTGTTTCTACTGGTTTATGGTTTAAGGCTTGAAAACAGGTTGAAGCTTTGGTTCAAGGTTTGAACATTTTTGGCTTTAGCTTGCTGTTGCGGTTTTTTGGAATGGTAGGCACAGGTTTGCAAGATGTTGAAAACTGTTTTTTGGCTATGGCTTTGAGGCTCACGCTTCTGTTTGTATTTTTGGCTTTTCTGTTTTAATGGAATGGTAAGGCTTTTGGTTGAGGCTTGAACGGGTATTGTTTGACAGGTTGATGGTTTGTTGTGTTGAACTGGTTTTAGGCTTCAGGCAGCTTATGTTTCAGTTTTGTTTTGGCTTGTGATATCTATCTTGAACACAGGTTTTGCTTTTGGTTTGAGACTTCTTCTTAGCCTCCTTTCTTCTTGGACTGTCTTATTTTCATATATGCTTAGGCTCTTTTTGTTTTGGCGCCTCTGATGTCTTTTAACTATGCAGTTTTGATATCTTTTATTTTGGTCAAGCTAATGGGCAGGTTTGCAGTGTTTTAAAATGGAAAGATAATTCTGTTACACTTTGTGGGCAGTTTTGTTTGCATGCTAATTCCTTCATACTGCTGCCTTTTGCTTCACTGTTTTATTGCAGTTTCTGTGTTTATATTTTTTTATGCCTAAAGCCAAACCAGTAAGCCTACACTTCTCCTCTCTTTTTCTCTCTCTCCAATACTTAAGCATATTATATTGCTTAACATGTATTAGTTCTGAAAAAGCACATTGGCCTGGAAATGATGAACTGAATTTGCTTGCAATAGTAGCCTAACTCTGCATATTTTGTCTTCTTCTTTCCATACTTTGTGCTTCTTGACAGCATTGATGATATTTTTGTGTTTTGACATCCTTTGGACAGCTTTGACATTGGAACTGAGTTTTTTAAAATTCAAACATGCTTTAGGCCATTCAGTTTGTAACTTGGACTTTGTTATCTGCCTATGCTGTCTTTGAACTATGCAGTTTTGACAAACTTTGAATTGTGCAATTTTTAACTTGTGCATTCATTTTTAATTTGCAAATATTTTCACCCTTCTTTGTGAACCGGGAGAAATCCCGTGATTTGCAGAGAGGGTTAACTGATCCCGGCCATTTGTTTTTAATGATGAACCCAAAACTTTAATTGTCTGCTTTTAATTATTTATCTGCTTCTAACTTTTCTTCTTTTCTTTTGCAGATAAAAAATTGAATGGAGAGGATTTAGCAACAGATGAAGAATGAAGAACTGAAGAATTAGAAAAAATTAGGATATTCTTATAATAAATTTAATTTTTGTAACTATTATTATTATAAATACCGTGTAAATGAATACTTGTATTTACATAATAATTTGTAACAAATATTTAAAGATGAAATAAAAATTCTTTTTTATCCAATTAATTCTTTTTATCCTTTTTCAATTATTTATTTTATTATTTATAATTCTAAAATTATAATAAATGGAAATAAATTCCAATTATCTAAACTCGGAATAATAAACAATTAAATAAACAATGTTTCAGCATCGATCGACTAATAAATCTGGTGCTTCACAAATCCAAAGCAAAGCACAGTCAATCACAACAACTGCCCAGACGTATTTTCCCTTTACTGATTCTAACCAAACACTGCAAATTCAATCCCAATGCATCCTTTCAATGATTCAGTCACACAATGCGAATTCAATCCAAATGTTTCAATCCACATCTCAGCATAACTTGAAAAACACTGTAGAGTTAAACCTTTCTGAGGAACCACGCATAAAAAACCCTAATTCCTGATCAAATGCCAAAGAAACGTTCGCCTGATCAAAGTTGAGCCAAAATCAACCAAAACCCTAAGCAACTGTAAGAACTGTTCTGAAGCCATGAAAATCAATGAACACCCTAATTTTTGTTTGACTGACGAGAGAAGTCTGTTTGACCGATTCTTGAGCCAGTTTGAAAAATCAGGAAACGCCTGAAGCTGTGATTTCTTGAGGAAAAATGCGAGGGCAAATTTTGGGGTACAACAGTTGCCCCTGTTCAATCTTCTTGGACCTGAAGAGTTAGAAGGGCAAGTTTTCCTTTCGCGACTCGAGGGTAAAAGGAGATTGGACACTAGAGTGCCCGGAAATTTGCACTCGCATGCAGGAGTATCAGCAATGTGATGGCGGGAATGGGCTTATAGATTCCATTTAGTGACTGCTGGTAGGAGGATGGGCTTATAGATGCCATCTGGAAGTGTGCTAGAACCTTGTCGGGAATGGGCTTATAGATGCCATTTGGAAGTGTTGATCGCGTAAGAGATTCCTTAGCGAGAACTTGCGTACTTTGAGAGAGGAAGATGCTTCCTGGCTTGTTACAGGTGTTGATCTTTAGTCCCTTCATACAGACATGCCCTGGCTGGATACAGGAATCGAATCTGGAAAATGTTACTCACAGATGTGCCCTGGCTGGATACAGGAATCGAATCTGGAAAATGTCTTCAGATGTGCCCTGGCTGGATACAGGAATCAAATCTGGAAAATGTTACTCACAGATGTGCCCTGGATGGATACAGGAATCGAATCTGGAAAATGTTACTCACAGATGTGCCCTGGCTGGATACAGGAATCGAATCTGGAAGATGCTGTCAACAGATGTGCCCTGGCTCGATACAGGTATCGAATCTGGAATTGTTGTCTTCAGATGTGCCCTGGCTGGATACAGGAATCGAATCTGGAATTGTTGAAGGTTGGTGGAGATGGCTTTCCTGGCTGGATACAGGGGTAAACCTCTGACCTGAGGATGAAGGATAATTTCCTGGCTTGTTACAGGGGTTGACCTTCATACTCTTTATGTAGATATGCCCTGGCTAGATACAGGTATCGAATCTACAATCAATCACTCACAGATGTGCCCTAGCTAGATACAGGAATCGAATCTGGATTCGTGATATTTGATAGTAATCATCTTTTGGATTGATATTTTTCCTGAAAAGGCAAAACATCAGTTGTATGCAATGTCATGATGTATGAAATGCGTGATGTCATGATGTTCTCAAGAATAAATGAGATTGTGTGTTTATGATGCGTATATACATGCGTCATGGTATATGATAATGTGATGTTTATGAATGTATTTTCGTCTAAGAAAATAAATCCTTGACGTGTGTCGGGAGCTTGTTAAATCCTGGGCTGATGCTTGAAGAGTAGAGTCCTTCATTTCCGTTGGGGATGATGGTTGCAAGATAAACCGATAGGAGAAGATGACTCTGTTGGGGCATACACTTGTTGGGGAAATCACTCTGAGGAGAAGTACTCCGTGAGAAGAGCTAGTTCGCTGAGGCTTTGATGAGAGCTCCGCTGGGGATTCTGCTGATAAATCATGTCGGAGAATTTGATGAACTCCGCTGGGGATTGTTGAGGTAGCTTGGTCATGCTCTTCAGTTGAACCTACCTTGGTACCTTGGCGAACAAAGCAACTAGACCGCTTGGTCACTTCAAAATTGCCCCATGTTTCTGATGTCACTTGTCATTAATCCTTCGTCTTGTATGTAAATATTTACGATCTAGCAATTTAACGTCAAATGCATATATCAAAAATGAACATTGGATGTTCTTTGCAAAACAAAACAAAAAAGGAAAAGCAATGGATAATTCGTCTGAAAAATCGAACTTGTATTGATTTTGAAATTTGCCTGTAAATAGGCGTTTGTGTACAGGAGGCTGACGTCCTAGTAAGAGAATGTCGCCGAACAACATAGAGTTTATACAATTTTGAAAAGGAAACAAAACAGTTATGTGAAAAACTAATCCCACTGGGTAACGATTCTGCTATCGCCTTTATGTCTTCAAGTGTATCATCATTTTGCCGCTTAGTTGAAGGCGAAGCTGATTGATCGATGCCGGAGTCTGAGCCCTGATAGTTGATGTCGAATTCTGGATGCAAGGTGATCTAATGAGACATAGTATTACGCTTCATCCCTAACTTTTGCCTGGACTGCCCTTTCGGGTTTTCAGTCCACCAGGATACCCATTTTTGCCCAAGCCGCCTTTTCAGGTTTTCGACTTGCCGGGTGTACAGATTTTTTTCAATTCATCCCTTATTTTTGCCCGAACCCTTTTGGTTCTCCGGGAAGCCCTTATTTTTGCCTAGGTGTGTCAACCTAGCGGGTCCTTAGTTCATGCGTAGTATCTTTTTACTATGTCTGCATTAGCGGGGTGAGGAAGATCGTCACCATCCATGGTGGTTAGAATCATGGCTCCTCCTGAGAACACATGTTTAACCACAAATGGCCCTTCGTACGTAGGGGTCCATTTTCCCCTGGGATCACTTTGAGGAAGAATGATGCGCTTGATTACCAGGTCCCCAACTTGATACTCTTGTGGTCTGACTTTCTTGTTAAATGCCCTGATCATCCGTTTCTGATACGTTTGACCATGATAGATGGCAGTAAGTCTCTTTTCGTCAATTAGGTTTAATTGATCAAGTCGAGTCTGGATCCAGTCATCTTCGCTCAAGCCTGCATCCTTCATTATCCGGAGAGAGGGTATCTGGACTTCAATCGGCAAGACTGCCTCCATACCATAGACCAAGGAGAAGGGAGTTGCCCTGGTTGACGTTCTTGCTGAGGTACGGTACCCATGGAGAGCGAACGGTAACATCTCGTGCCAATCTTTATAGGTCACTGTCATCTTCTGCACAATCTTCTTAATATTCTTATTTGCTGCTTCTACAGCCCCATTCATCTTCGGTCGGTAAGGTGAAGAGTTGTGGTGTTGTATTTTGAATTGCTCGCAGAGCTCGGTGATCATTTTGTTGTTAAGATTGGTACCATTGTTCGTAATGATCCTTTCAGGTACACCGTATCGACAGATCAGATTGTGTCGAATGAATCGTGCCACGACGCTCTTGGTTACAGTGGCGTAGGAAGCTGCTTCAACCCACTTTGTGAAGTAATCAATTGCTACCAAGATAAAATGATGCCCATTGGATGGCGTAGGTCGGATCTCGCCGATCATATCGATGCCCCACATTGCAAAGGCCAAGGTGCTGTCAAGACGTTCATAGGTACCGGAGGAATGTGCACCTTATCCGCATAGATCTGGCATTTATGACAAGTTCGCGAATGCTGATAACAGTCGGCTTCCATTGTGGACCAGAAATACCCCGCCCGAAGGATTTTCTTCGCCATGGTATGTCCACTGGAATGTGTTCCAAATGTACCTTCATGTAGTTCTCCCATGATCTTTTCTGCTTCAGTCTTGTCCATACAACGCAGTAAAGTTGAATCATGGTTTCGCTTGTAGAGAACGCCATTACTGAGAAAGAACTTTGCCGCAAACCTTCTCAAGAATTTCTTGTCATTAACAGATGCACCTTCGGGGTATTCTTGAGCTTCCAAGTACCTCTTTACCTCATGATACCAGGGTTTCTCTGTTACCTCTTCGGCCTCAAGATCACAACAATATGCAGGTTCGTCCAATTTCCAAATAATGATCAGGGGCGCTTCGTTGTCCCACTTGACTTTTAACATAGAAGACATTGTAGCCAACGCGTCCGCCAACTGATTCTCTTCTCTTGGGAAGTGTTCAAAAGTTATCTCCTCAAAGTGGGGAAGCAATGCTAGCACATACTCCTTGTAAGGAATAAGATTTGGGTGTTTTGTATCCCACTCACCTTTGACCTGATTGATCACAAGAGCGGAATCTCCGAATACACTCAGAAACTTGATCCTTAAGTCGATTGCAGCTTGAAGACCCATGATACATGCCTCATACTCCGCCATGTTGTTGGTGCAGTTAAAACATAATCGGGCAGTGAGTGGAGTATGAGTGCCTTTAGGGGATATGATCACAGCGCCGATACCATTACCTAAAGCGTTTGAGGCTCCATCAAAGTGCATAGACCATCGGGATCCTTCCTCAGGTCCTTCATCCGGTCCAGGTACTTCACAATCAGTCACTACCATGATATCTTCGTCCAGAAATTCAAAGTTCAATGACTGGTAATCGTCCACAGGTTGGTGTGCCAGATGGTCTGCCAATACACTTCCTTTGATTGCTTTTTGAGTTGTGTACTGGATGTCATATTCCGTCAAGATCATTTGCCATCTTGCTATTCTTCCGGACAGAGCAGGCTTTTCGAATATGTACTTGATTGGATCCATTTTTGAAATCAACAGAGTAGTGTGAGTCAACATATACTGTCTCAGCCGGCGAGCAGCCCATACCAGAGCGCAGCAAGTTTTCTCGAGAAGTGAGTACCGAGTCTCACAGTCGGTAAACTTTTTGCTCAGGTAATAAATAGCGTGCTCTTTTCGGCCAGACTCGTCATGCTGCCCCAGCACACACCCCATTGAGTTGTCAAGCACTGTCAAGTATAGGATTAGAGGTCTCCCCTCAACTGGTGGCATGAGGATGGGTGGTTCTTGGAGATACTCTTTTATCTTTTCAAAAGCGGCCTGACATTCATCGTTCCAGCGTACTACCTGATCTTTCTTCAGCAGCTTGAAGATTGGTTCACAAGTAGCAGTTAGATGCGAGATGAATCGGGCGATGTAATTCAGACGTCCTAGAAAGCCTCTGACTTCTTTCTCTGTCTTGGGAGTCGGCATTTCTTGAATGGCTTTAACCTTGGCAGGGTCCACTTGAATACCCTTGTCACTTACAATGAAGCCTAGCAATTTTCTAGACCTCACCCCAAAGGTGCACTTGTTTGGGTTCAACCTTAGCTTGTACAACTTCAGACGGTCAAACAGTTTCTGCAGATGGTCAAGGTGCTCCTCCTCAGTTTGAGACCTTGCAATCATGTCGTCGACGTACACTTCTATCTCGTGATGGATCATATCATGAAATAAAGCAACCATGGCACGTTGGTAGGTTGCCCCAGCATTTTTCAACCCAAAAGGCATGACCTTGTAACAGAAGGTGCCCCACTGAGTAACAAAGGTAGTCTTTTTCATATCTTCAGGGGCCATCTTGATCTGATTATAACCCGGAAAACCATCCATGAAAGAGAACACCTTGTGCTGAGCAGTATTGTCAACAAGAACGTCAATGTGAGGTAGGGGAAGTCATCTTTGGGGCTGGCCCTGTTCAGATCCCTGTAATCAACACACATTCGGACTTTACCATCCTTCTTTGGTACCGGCACCACATTGGCAACCCACTGAGGGTAAGAAGTCACTGCGAGAAAACCGGCGTCAAATTGTTTCATAACCTCGGCTTTGATTTTCTCTGACATCTCTGGACGCATGCGGCGAACCTTCTGTTTTACCGGAGGGCAATCTTCCTTGGTAGGCAGGTGGTGAACCACGATGTCGGCATCCAAACCAGGCATGTCTTCGTAAGACCAAGCAAAGATTTCCATGTAGTCATGCAACATCTGAATCAATCGTTGTTTCACACTGATCTCCAGATTGGCACCAATCTTGACTTCCTTTCTATCTGTCTCAGTACCCAGATTTACCATTTCCACTGGCTCTTCATGCGGCTGAATGGCCCTCTCTTCCTGGAGTAGCAGTCTTGCAAGTTCACCAGGCACTTCGCAATCATCTTCACCTTCGTCTTCGGCTAAGTTGATCGGATTTTCGAAGTCATAACTGGCAGTAGCAGAGTCGTTACCAGTGAGATCCAGAGTGGATTGGAACCTGTATAAGTGAGTGTGTGTAAATATAGATGTTTCGCAATATATGATAAAGAAAGAAAAAGAGCACAAGATTTGAGATGCAACAAACGTCCAATGTTTTGATTAATGATATATGAAATGTCATACAAAAAGCCCTCACAAATGGAGTCACGGTGCCCCGGGTAGGACACCGCGCTATAAAAGTTTCAACATATTGTTTGTTACAAATAGAAGACAAAAAAGTTCATTACTGAGTGACAAAAGTAATAGGTGTAAAATCTTTTGCCGTCCAGTTGCTTGGTCCATTGTTGGTCGTCGGGTAGATCCAGCTATCAAATTCCGCTTCCTCTACGTCGTCCTCAATAGCATTCACTCCTGGGTTGGTGATGAATACCGGAGGTTTTCCGATCCTTGCTTTGCGAACAGTCCTCTGAGCTTCTGCAGTGAAGCCTAGCCCAAACTTGCCGGTCTTCGGAGTGAAGTCAGGAAGCCTACCCCAGTTTGCGCACTCGCCTTTCTTAATTACTGCCCGGGCATCCTTCAAGGAAGCCATCTTCAAAGGAAAGTCTTCTTCAATCACTGCCTCAGCTGACACCAATGTTGGAGGTACCTCTTCAAAATGTTGAAAGGGGGTTTCAATAAACTCCCCGTCCATCTCAATATACCGGAAGGAATTCAGATGACTAACCATGTATTCTTCCTCCCCCTGCACAGTAACAATCTTCCCTCTGACAGGGTATTTGAGCTTCTGGTGTAGAGTGGAGGTCACAGCCCCCGCCTTGTGAATCCAAGGTCGTCCCAGCAAACAGGAATAAGATGGACGAATATCCATCACATAGAACGTTGAGTCAAAGACCTGGGAACCCACACGAATAGGAATGTCTACTTCACCATGCACCATCCTCTTAGAATCGTCGAAGGCTCTAACAATGATGTTACTAGGCTTCAATTCCAGGCCCTCACAATCCAATCGGTCTAAGGCCTTCTTGGGCAATACATTCAGGGAAGAACCGGTGTCCACCAACACGTGTGCAAGAGTAGTTCCCCTGCATTCTATGGAGACATGCAGGGCATTATTGTGGTTCTTTCCCTTGGAGGTAAGATCAGCATCCGAGAAACCCAAACCATTGTCAGCTGTCAAATTGGCCACACAGTCAGTGAATTGGTCTGCAGATGTCTCTTGCGGCACATGGGCTGTCTTCAGAAACGAAATCAGGGCCTTGGCATGGGCCTCTGAGCATAGCAGCAATGATAGCATGGAGATCTTGGAGGGGGTATGCCCCAGCTGCTCAACGACGTTGAAGTCGCTTTTCTTGATTATCTTAAGAATTTCCTCCATCTCTTGCTGGGAGGCTTCAACATTCATAGTTTTTGGTGCCTCTATCCGGGAAGGCTCATCGTTAACAACTCCTTTGCCCCGAGCATCAGAGGACTCGGCGGCAGGAGTAGACACAGGAACTTGATTTGGAAGGGAAACATGCACACTTGCGGGTGTGATGATAAGAGGTTTTCGGATAATTGGTGGTGCAATGTCAGGCGAGAAGAGCCTGCCACTGCGAGTTACTTTAGCTGGACCAGTGATGTTACTGATACTGGTGCCGGTGTTGAATTCCTGCTTTACTCCAAGTACATACACATCTGCCCCATAGTGCCATGGGACAGCCTTATCAGACTTGTAGGGGATTGGCCCCGGAACAGTAATGGTTATAGGTGCAACAGACATAATTTTGACTGGCTTCCTCGGGGGAGCCTTGGTAGGATTATTGAAAATTGTGAAGACAGATACTTCTTCAGCGGGAACAAAAGGAACAGCGGTCTTCTTGAACAGAATCTCTTTGCTATCCATCAGGCTTTGGATACCTGACTTCAGCAGCGGACAACCGGTAGGGGTAACAGCACACAGGAGGCAACCCTTGCTACAACCCGGAAATAAATCGGCTAGCAACAGGTTCCTCTTAACAGTCAATAGAGGGGTAGCAACATCATTCACAGAAACTGCATACAAGTCTTCATCAACAGCATTTACTCCATGCTGGGGCATAGGAGCAGTCACAACGTTAGGCCTCTCAGGCGCCTCAAACTGTATTTCCTTCGTATCAATAAGGTCTTGAACCTTATTTCTCAGGGCCCAGCAATCATCTGTAGTATGCCCGGGGCTATCAGAGTGATAAGCGCAACGGGCATTGGGGTTGTATTTCGGAGAAGCTGTATTCACCACCTTCGGAGCTTCTTTGATGGTCACCAAATTGGTCGATAGCAGTTGCGGCAAGATTTGTGACAAAGTCATACTCAGTCGAGTGTACTGCCTTTTGGGCCTCTCACCCCTTTGTTGATTGTACTGCTGAGGAGCAGCAACAGGCTTTGAAATGACCAATGCATTGACGGCTTGGCGACGTTCCGGCTTAACTTGTCTTCTAGGACCATAAACTGCACTAGCTTCCTTCTTGAAAGGCTTCTTCTCAGTACTTGCAGAGGCACCTTTATGTATCTTCCCTGACTTGATGCCAGCTTCTATCCTTTCACCGGTCAAGATCAAATATGTAAACCCAGCGGAGGAATTACCAATCAGGTGATTGAAGAATGGACCAGACAGGGTCCCTAGAAACATGTCAACAAGTTCACGGTCAGTCAAAGGAGGCTGCACCCTGCCAGCCAAGTCTCTCCAATTTTGCGCATATTCTTTGAATCCTTCGTCCGTTCCCAGCGACATACCCTGAAGTTGGGTACGTGTGGGAGCGAGGTCAGAATTGTATTGATATTGTCTATAAAACGCAGCAGCTAAGTCCTCCCAGCTTCGGATACTGGCTCCGTCTAATTGGTAGAACCATTCGAGTTGAGACCCCGAAAGGCTATCTTGAAAGAAATGGATCCAAAGGTTCTTGTCCGCAGTGTAAGGTTGGATCTTCCTTACATACGATCGGAGATGCAGCTTGGGACAGGAAGCCCCGTCGTACTTTGCAAAGGCCGGAGCCTTGAACTTGTGTGGGATCACCACCCCAGAAGATAAACCCAAATCTCCGAAATCCAACCCCGACACCTTTTGAATCTCCATGGCACTTAAACGGTCCTCTAGTTCTTTGTATCTGTCAGCAGCAGGAGGGTACTGTTCGTCGTTGTAATCCGTCTCGTTGTCGGAGACTGCAGGACTAGGAGCCCTTCCCCCATGGGGACTGTCCTTCTCTGCAGAGGAAGTAGTTGGATCAGCCTCGTTATGGAGTGTATTCCCAAACCTGCGTCCAGTGTTGAACAACACAATCCTCTTCTTCTTCTTCTTCTTCAGGAGCAGAGCCTTCAACTCTTGTTGGCCTTGGGCTAGGCTCATGACCATCTCTTGAAACTGGGCGTTCTGGGCCTGAAGGGCCTTGATAGCTTGCTCGGTGGTAGGCTCGGAAGACATGATGCTTGAGTGCTGAAATAAACAGCGAAGAAGATTAAGCAACCTGTAGAAGAAGGGTACCTGTTATGCACATGATGCAATGAAATGCGTATGATTTATGTTTTCAAAGATAATCGGGATTCAACTTTGTAGACAAAAAGGAAACACACTTCATTAGATTCAAACTTTAAATTGTTCAACAACTTGCCCTTAGGCATTACAGGAATGAAAATACTGAAAAAGAAATAAAAGCTGTAAAAAGAAACATCCAAAGCCCATCAGTGCTCCCATGGCCTCCTCTTCTCAGTGCGGATATAGTCATTCAAGGTCCTCTCTTCCTCCAATTGCTTAGTCAGCTTCTGGATCTTCCGTTCCTGTTCGTTGAACTTTTCCCAATAAAAATCCCGTTCTTCCTTTAGCTGCGCCCAAGATCTCTTCAGTGTATCAACATCAGCGGGTATCTGAGGAGGGAGGACAGTTGGAGGAACCCCATCTTCATCAAGAGATTCAAGAATGACAGGTCTGACAGCTTCATACGGCATACCTAACTTCTGAGCACGGATGCGGACCCATCTGCAATAGGGTTCCATTGGTAGAGAAGTCTTTGGTCCCAACTCATGTGGGTCAGCTTTGTGAATTCTGCCCCAAGCCTTAATGAATCCACGGCGTAGTTCGTCACTGTCTACCTGAAATTCAAAATGGAAGTGAGGAACCAACATCTCATGAGGCCCTGCTCTCCTAGCTCTTCCAAATTGACGGAGAGCTAAACATGGATTATAAGAAATTCCTCCCTGAATGTCGATCAAGGGAACATTAGGGTATTCTCCGCAACGATCAATAACAGCTACCTCATCCAAACCTCTGAGAGTCCAAGTGATGTCATTATCAGTGAGAGACATTAACCTATGAGCCCAACCCTTTCCTTCTTCATTCTTCAGCACGAACTTAGGAAGGTGCGAAATAAACCACCTCACTAGCAAAGGAGCACAACACCACGGAGTTCCCCGTTTTCGGGCAGTACGAGCATCGAGTTGTTATAGGATATCACCCAAAAGAGTGGGCACAGGATTCCGAGACATGAAGATCCTTACGGCATAGATACTGATAAAGGTGTCAGGATTTGGAAACAACACTAGACCATAGATCAAAAGAGCCAGAATGTCTTCGTACGCCTTGAAGTCTAAGTCATTCCAGAAATCATTAGCTTTGCCAACCAGAAACTTAACCAAAAAGCCCTTAACTCCACTTCTAGTTTCCCAGTTGGCCATTACCTCCTCTTTGGTCAAGGGCAGGACTGCAGCAATCTCTTCAGGCCTAAGAGTCTTCTCCCAACCAGTGAATGGGGTTTGCTCCAAAACAGGGATACCAAGCAAGCCAGAGAATTCTTCCAGGGTAGGGACCAGCTGGAAGTCTTGAAAGGTGAAGCAATGATACAGGGGATCATAAAACTGGGTCAGGACACTTATCAGTTGTTGGTCCCACTTTGAAGTGATCAAACCGAGAAGAGAACCATGCCTCTTGATGAAGGAAGTAGTGTTTGGAATTCTACCAACCAAATCCTTGAGCAAAGTTGGTGGTTGAACAAAGTTGAGCCGGATATTATTCTTACGCACGGGCATCATGATGTCCTACAAAACAGAGCAAAGATGAAACCCTCTTGTCTTTGAAATGGGTCAGTCTTTATACAGGATGCATGCAATGGTATGATGCTATGATGCTATGATGAAACACACCACAAGTATTCACAATGATAAGTCACACAAGTCACACAAGACAACCCTTAGGTTTTAGGCCAGCATGTAGTTTAGGTATTACCCTCTTTTAGTTTCGTTGGTTAAAACCTGCCCTATCAAAAGTAACCGGGTTCTAGAGGATCTCAAATCCTTGGCTACCCTCAATCGGTCATAACTCCAGCATCGCAATCTTTTCTTGCAGCCAGAACCATCGCGAGAGTTTAGCCTCAATCGTTTCTTGTCCCATTGAATCACCTTATGGACAACTTACAAACTCGACATTCCTGACCAATTCAATCATCTTCGGACAAGGCAATAAATAGACAAGATACTCATAGATGCGAAGGCTATAGCAGAATGGGAACCCCATGGGATGATTACACATAGCTATCTTTTCTTTATATTAAAATTTTCATTTTTTACGATGTCGTTCTCCTACTAGAATGTTTGTCTCACTGTACAAAAATACTTGCTCAAAGTTAATACAAAAATATTCCTTTGACAGTGCAAAACTATCTGTTTTTTCTTTACTCTTATGTTTTGTTTATAAAAACGTCTAATGATTCATTGTTGAACATATGCATTTGAACATAATCACTATTTACAAATAAACAAAATAAAAGACAATTACTAATGGCTTTAAGGGATAGGGAAATCTCTCCAAGTTATTTTCCATAAAAAAAATTTCCCGCAGTGTGCAGTTTAATCCCCAGTGGAACAAAGCTTCCAGTTATCAATCCCCAGTAGAAATTGTTCAATTTCTCAGGATTTCCCAACAGATTTTTCAAGCAGTACATGGCATTTCCCTCACAACAGAGTTTATTTCTCTAAACGGAAATTCATCAGCACTTCGACTTCAAGACATGAAGACTTACATATCCTCAACAGCAATCAGGCATTTGTTTTCCCCAATCCAACAACCGTGCAGCAAATTAGCTCACATGCGCATACATTGCATCCATATATCATAAACATTGATAAAACGAATGTATTATATCATACATTTCATACAACATGACTTTGCATTTTAGTTAATATTTTACCCTTTTCAGGATAAGATTAACAGCTACCATTAATAATGTTCAGAGTTTTCAGATACATTTTAGATACGCTCCAGACACGGATGCCATTCTGATACTCATCCAGATTCAACTTTAAGATACAGTTCAGATACGCTCCAGACACGGATGCTATTCTGATACTCATTCAGATTCAACTTTTAGATACGCTCCAGACACGGATGCCATTCTGATACTCATTCAGATTCAACTTTCAGATACAATTTAGATACACTCCAGACACGGATTCCATTCTGATACTCATTCAGATTCAACTTTCAGATACATTTCAGATACGCTCCAGACACGAATGCCATTCTGATACTATTCAGATTCAACTTTCGAATATAGTACAGATACGCTCCAGACGCGGATGCCATTCTGATACTCATTCAGAGCCTCTTTCAGACACAGTACATATACGCTCCAGACGTGGATACCATTCTGATACTCATTCAAAATCAGCCTCCAGATGCGGTATAGATACGCTCCAGACACAGATGCCATTCTGATACTCATTCTTTCAGTTTACAAATTACAATTCAGCAATCACTTTGGATGGCATCTACAATCCCATCTCCAACAACTTTCTATCACTTCTCAAAATGGCATCTTTAAGCCCATTCCCTCAACCTTCACATCGTCGAGTGCAAATTTCTGGGCACTCTAGTGTCCAATCATCTTCCACCTTCGAGTCACAAATGGCAAAGCTTGCCAATCTAACTCTTCAGGCTTAAGAAGATTGAACAGGGGCAGCTATTGTACCCCAAAATTTTCCCTCTCACTTATCAAGAATTTGCTCACAAGATCTCCTTGGGCTCAAGACTGCACTAGGGTTTGATCAGCTCAAGACACCTCCTTAGGCACTGATGACCAAAATTAGGGTTTGGGTTTTGTGATACGGTGGGAGAACTGACTTGTGTTTTGCGTTTGTATTCGCACTTGTTCGGTTGAGCAAGAGTCGCCACCAACTTTTTATTTTATCCTAAAGGAAAGGTTAAAAAGCACAGCAAAAACCTTTTGAGATATTTCGTGGGTTCGGGGGGTAGATTATGAAAAGGGAAGGTATTAGCACCCTTTTCATCCATGGTTATCCATGGGCTCTTAGTTACTTGGTTTTTTAGATCACTTGCCTTGATTTTTGATTGCTTTGAAATTGTGGTGTGTGTGTGTGTGTTTTGAAAATGTTTTTGAAGAGATGCCTTGTCTTAGGCAACCAATGTAATTGACTCGTGTTTGAGTGTTTTACAAAAGTGTGTATCTTTTTGAAAAGATGTTTCAAAAATGTTTTTGGAAGGTTGTTTGAAAGTGTGTATGAAGTGTGGTTTTTGAAAAGAAGGCAAGTGTTTTTGCAAGTTGATCTCAAGTAACTAAAAGTTTTGTCTACCCCTATTGTACTCAAAGGTTTTCTCTATGTTTTTAACCCTTTTTAACAATTTTGTTCCACCATTGAATTTGGTGGACAATCTTGCGTTTAGGATGTTTAACGGGACGGGCGCGGGTCATCGTATAGGCCATGAATGCAATGGTGCCAAGGGTCTTTGGCAATTTGCTTGAAGGGACTTGATCATTTTGATAGGCGACTTTCGAAAGCGTCATTGAGGGACTCATGATCGTTTGAATTTGTTTTGCCAAAGAAACTCGAAGTGCATGCATGGCCCATTTTGGAAGGCAACATGTGGGATTACCCTAGGGGGTGCAAGTGTGATTGTGTATTGATTTCATGCATTTGTCTTTGTATTAGGTTATCTAGCGTTCGATTTTATGTACATACAAACCCTAGGTCTAACCATGGTATAATTCGAAAGCGGTAAATATTGCGGGAATTTTAAAGTCTATGCTATTACAAATGGTATCCGGGAGTGGGGGTACAAATTCAAAAATGGGGATGAGACTTAAATAATTACAACCAAATCGAATTGCAATCAAATATAATCAAGGTATAGTAAAGTATAGCATATGTATAATGCATCAAAATGTAAAATGTATTGTGTAAGTGTACATGTATTTTATTTTCAAGGTGAGGGATGTTTAGCTTAATGAATTATCAAGTATCTTATTTGTCAAGTATTATTATCTTTTGTTAATATGTACAAAAAGGTATTTTAAAAGAAAGAAAAAAAATTTTTTTTTTTAAATTCTATTCTTTATGGTGTTAAGGTAAAAATATATTTTAATTAATTATGTACAAAGAAAGTATTCTTTAGAAACAAAAGAAAAATATTATCCTAAGAAAAATTAATATTCCATGTATAAAAATTTAAAGAAGGTGTAAGTTTAGTTGTAAAGAAAAAAATTATTTTTATTAGTTTCTATATAAAATTTAATCATGATATATATATATATATATATATATATATATATATATATATATATATATATATATATATATATATATATATATATATATATATATATATATATATATATATATATATATATATATATATATATATATATATATATATATATATATATATATATATATATATATATATATATATATATATATATATATATATAAGAGTATTGTTAGTGTAAAAATAAAACAAAATTAGTATTAAGAAAGTTATAAAAAAAATGTGGTTAATTAATGTAAAAGATATTAGTTAAAGCCATAAAAGGATAATAAAAGATGTTAGTAAAAGAAATGAATGGGCTTTTGATCTTCTTAGGGCCCAAACCAAGGGTGTTCAGAAGCAAGATGGGGGGTATACGCTGGCTTTAAGAATGAAACGGGTTAGGCCCAAGCTTGGCACAAGTTTGAAAGGGTTTGCCATAGTTTGGTTCATTTGGGATCAGCTAGGGTTTGTTGAGACAGAGGCGCCGTTCACTCCCCTTGTTCCCTCTTCATCTTCTTTGTTCGTCTCCTTCGCCAAGCGCCTAGATCAAGTCCTTTGCCCCAGCCACCAACGCCACCATCCATGTCCTTCTTCTCTCCTTGGTTCCACGAAGCGAGATTAAGGTGATGTTTTCTGTCTTTTTAACGCATCGTGAGTTTCGAACTTTATGTGTTTTGCATGTCTTGATTATTGATTTTGATGAAGCGTTATTATTATTCTTGTTGGAGGTGCGTGAGAAGGGAGAGAAATTATACCTCTTGGAGAAGACGGAGAAGGAATGAGGATGGAGGCGCTTGGAGGCTTTGACGGTGAGGGGTGGTTACGATGATGACCCTAGCTTGGCTTCCTGGTACTTTGTACTCTTTGTCTCTCTTTTTTGTTGCCTTGATGATGATGATGAAACGAACCACTTTTATATCTTTCTCTTCTTTTCTCTGTGCTGCCTTGGTGATGATGATGAACTGAACCACTTTTTGTAATTTTTCTCTTCTTCTCTGCCTCGTTGCTTGCTTAGTTGCCTTCGGATGCCCCTTCCGTTGGACTATCACCTTGTATGCTTGACTACTATTTTACTACCCTGTGATGAATCTTCTGAGGGCCTGTGTGGGTTTGGAATTTGGTTTTGGGAAGGAACTGACAGTTTGGTGCTTGATGACTTTTGGGCGTTTTTGGCTTGGTTGTTAGCTTCAGGCAGGTTTAAACTTGTTTCTACTGGTTTATGGTTTAAGGCTTGAAAACAGGTTGAAGCTTTGGTTCAAGGTTTGAACATTTTTGGCTTTAGCTTACTGTTGCAGTTTTTTGGAATGGTAGGCACAGGTTTGCAAGATGTTGAAAACTGTTTTTTGGCTATGGCTTTGAGGCTCACGCTTCTGTTTGTATTTTTGGCTTTTCTGTTTTAATGGAATGGTAAGGCTTTTGGTTGAGGCTTGAACGGGTATTGTTTGACAGGTTGATGGTTTGTTGTGTTGAACTGGTTTTAGGCTTCAGGCAGCTTATGTTTCAGTTTTGTTTTGGCTTGTGATATCTATCTTGAACACAGGTTTTGCTTTTGGTTTGAGACTTCTTCTTAGCCTCCTTTCTTCTTGGACTGTCTTCTTTTCATATATGCTTAGGCTCTTTTTGTTTTGGCGCCTCTGATGTCTTTTAACTATGCAGTTTTGATATCTTTTCTTTTGGTCAAGCTAATGGGCAGGTTTGCAGGGTTTTAAAATGGAAAGATAATTTTGTTACACTTTGTGGGCAGTTTTGTTTGCATGCTAATTCCTTCATACTGCTGCCTTCTGCTTCACTGTTTTATTGCAGTTTCTGTGTTTATATTTTTTTATGCCTAAAGCCAAACCAGTAAGCCTACACTTCTCCTCTCTTTTTCTCTCTCTCCAATACTTAAGCATATTATATTGCTTAACATGTATTAGTTCTGAAAAAGCACATTGGCCTGGAAATGATGAACTGAATTTGCTTGCAATAGTAGCCTAACTCTGCATATTTTGTCTTCTTCTTTCCATACTTTGTGCTTCTTGACAGCATTGATGATATTTTTGTGTTTTGACATCCTTTGGACAGCTTTGACATTGGAACTGAGTTTTTTGAAATTCAAACATGCTTTAGGCCATTCAGTTTGTAACTTGGACTTTGTTATCTGCCTATGCTGTCTTTGAACTATGCAGTTTTGACAAACTTTGAATTGTGCAATTTTTAACTTGTGCATTCATTTTTAATTTGCAAATATTTTCACCCTTCTTTGTGAACCGGGAGAAATCCTGTGATTTGCAGAGAGGGTTAACTGATCCCGGCCATTTGTTTTTAATGATGAACCCAAAACTTTAATTGTCTGCTTTTAATTATTTATCTGCTTCTAACTTTTCTTCTTTTCTTTTGCAGATAAAAAATTGAATGGAGAGGATTTAGCAACAGATGAAGAATGAAGAACTGAAGAATTAGAAAAAATTAGGATATTCTTATTTTAAATTTAATTTTTGTAACTATTATTATTATAAATACCGTGTAAATGAATACTTGTATTTACATAATAATTTGTAACAAATATTTAAAGATGAAATAAAAATTCTTTTTTATCCAATTAATTCTTTTTATCCTTTTTCAATTATTTATTTTATTATTTATAATTCTAAAATTATAATAAATGGAAATAAATTCCAATTATCTAAACTCAGAATAATAAACAATTAAATAAACAATGTTTCAGCATCGATCGACTAATAAATCTGGTGCTTCACAAATCCAAAGCAAAGCACAGTCAATCACAACAACTGCCCAGACGTATTTTCCCTTTACTGATTCTAACCAAACACTGCAAATTCAATCCCAATGCATCCTTTCACTGATTCAGTCACACAATGCGAATTCAATCCAAATGTTTCAATCCACATCTCAGCATAACTTGAAAAACACTGTAGAGTTAAACCTTTCTGAGGAACCACGCATAAAAAACCCTAATTCCTGATCAAATGCCAAAGAAACGTTCGCCTGATCAAAGTTGAGCCAAAATCAACCAAAACCCTAAGCAACTGTAAGAACTGTTCTGAAGCCATGAAAATCAATGAACACCCTAATTTTTGTCTGACTGACGAGAGAAGTCTGTTTGACCGATTCTTGAGCCAGTTTGAAAAATCAGGAAACGCCTGAAGCTGTGATTTCTTGAGGAAAAATGCGAGGGCAAATTTTGGGGTACAACAGGTTTGCACAAGGATTTTTGAACTATCAATGCTTCATATGACTTTAATGGACCATTATGGGCTCCCAAGATTAGTCATGTCAAGATTCAAGCCTTGGATCACACTTTTGATCAATCAATTGAACAGTTGACCTAAAAATCAGTTGTATTGGGGGAAAAGTCAACCATGGCCAATTTATAGTCAAACTTCATAATTTTTTATCCAAATCAATATATTAGACTCATATGTATCATTTGATCAAGTTTGGACCACAATTACTCAAGAAATTTGATCAAATCTCCAAAAGGGCAAAATGGTGAAAATTAGGGTTTTGACTGAGAAAGGGCAATTTCTGATTTTTTACCTAGAAAATGATCAATTGGTTTAAGGCATGATCTCAAGATTCCAATTGCACCATTTTTACCTAATGACATGGTTCAAAACATTGCAAGTCCATTGGATTGACAGATGAATTTTGCAGTCAACTAATCAAAAGTCAACTGTATACTGAAAAGTCAAACTTTGACTTTTTGGTAAAATTCAAGTACCAAAGATCACAATTCATCAAAACATGTCAAAATATGAAACTTATTCATCAATAAATCAAAAAGTCAAGATTTCATTTTGAAAAGTGAAAATTTCTAAACTTAGAAATTTTTCTAAGTGTTGGAAATTTCATGTTTTTTCATAACTTTGAGCCAAATTTTCATCATGAGGCAAGATGATTCAAGAGAAACTTCCAACATGAAAGTTGTATATCTCCATGAAACCTACAACTTTTCTTCACACAACTTCTTCTAAAAGTGCTTTGATCTCAAGTTATAATTTCAAGAACATAGGGTCATGAAACTAAACACTTAGTGAAATTTTGCCCTAATTTAGGCAGATTTTTGACCTAACTTCATGGAAATTTTTCACATAGTTCCAAGGGTAATCTTCAAAATAAATTCAAATATGGATTGTAGAGTACATTGCAAGCTTTCCAAAATTTTCAAGAACTCCTTGAGATCATTCTTGAGTAGGGAGAATCGAAGAGATGAAGTTGGTGTTTTGTCACTTGAATTACAAGGCATTTTGGGATGAACAAAAATCCAATTTCAAACCTATGCTGCACAATCTTGTTTTACAGGCTTCTAAACCTCAAGATCTCTCCATAATAAGAAGATTACACTTGCTTTTGAGCTATTATCCAAGTGTTCCAAGCATTGTCCAAGCCAATTTGCCATTTTTGGAAGAAAGCTATCATTCCATTCTTGAAAAGTTGCTTTAATCACACAGCCAACTTGTCTTGAGCTTCTAACTTGTTGTTTCTGCACACACAACCCATATAATCCAAAATCAAGGTGTCTAAGGCCTGAAGAAGCTCAAGACATGCTTGTACAAAATTTGAGATTTGTCATTACACTTTTTTCAAAAGCAAGTTATAGAGCCATAACCCTATAACTCAAAAACCTGGAGTTATTTTTTACTCTAATATTTTCCATACATATTAACAAGTTCATTGCAAGCTGAGACACGATTCCAAGCATCCTAAAAACTCTCCAAAACACCATTGCTGCATAAAACTGCCTAACTTGACAGTTTTGAGCCAAAATTCATCATCTTCATTTCCACTCGTGCGTTTTGAAAACCAATCATTCAAACACCTTCTATACATCATACCAAAGTAATCCAGGACCTTGTTTCAAGACTGTAACTCCTCCATCACTATCCATCATTTTCAAACATCAAGCTTGCGGGTTGACTTGAGTAGAGAGATTCAGGGACTTTCAAGGTAAAGTAGGAGTTGGAATACACTCAAGGAGGCCCAGGCAAGCTAAATAGATCCTCAGGCCATCTCAAAAGTTGTTCAAACTCCATTCACGACTCCAGCTGTAAGAGGTAAGTTTTCAAACTTCTATCTCCTCATACAAGCATCATTTGATCCTGATTTGTGAAGATAAAATGTAGATATCTTTGCTCTAAAGCTAACCATGTTCATAGTTCCCATCTATATTGACTGTGTATAGAGAATTTTGGATTTGAAATTTCTGATAAAATTAGGTTTCAATTTAGGGCCAGCAAAATTAATCTTCATCTTTAACTTTTAGCTTACATAAGTTATATGGTTGGATTTGTGAGGGAAAATAGCACAACTTTCATGTTTCCATTTTCCATTTTTGTTGAGAAATGAATGAGATACAGGTGGTCCGGCTGACTGAAGGTTGAAGACGAAGTACAGGCCATGGAAACGTTTTACCTTATGTATTTATTCTTTCATTTAAGTTATCGGAAGTACAGCCACCCCAGTGGTAAGGCAGTGTGCGTTATTGATAGAAGTCATGGGGTCGAACCTCAGCGCTGGCTTTTGCAAATATTTTTACATTTTTCTGTCTTTTTTTTGTTCCTTCCAGCGCATGGGCCTCCCCCATCCTGGGCCTGACTTTTTTCTAACCTGCCCCCCCCCCCCCATGTTTCATATTTGCACTCTGGCCCAATTTATTTATTTGTTTATTTTATTTTATTTTATTTTTCTTAAATATTTTTTTCTAAAATACTAAAAATCATAAAAATACAAAAAAAATGATATATTATATTTTATTTTATTTTCTCCATAAACAAAAATATTTTTAGACTTTATTTATTTATTAAGTAAACTTTATGAACTTAATTAATATTATATTATTTATTTATTTTTCTTTACACCATTTAAAATGTATTACTTTAATATAAAAAAAGGACTAAAAATATTTTATAATACTATAAATATATTTTAGATAAAAATACCAAAAATACTTTTCTTAAATTTATTTTCTTTTGATTAATTAATAGAATTAGAGTGTTCTTTTAAAATCTTTTTCTTAATAAATTCAAACTTAATTATTTTCCTTATTTAAATTAGGTTAAGACAAAAAATCTTTTTTTCATAAAAATCAAACAAAATTCATTTTCTTTACATTTTTCATCCTTATACATTATTCATCATTATACTTTGTATTTATGTAATTCTTGTACAAATTCAATTTGGCCTAATAGATTAATTAGGTTTATATTCTTGCAATCCCCATTTACCAATTGTACACCCCCCTCCACAAATGTTGTAATAGCGTAGTAACTTTGAAATTTCGCAATTTATCGCTTTTACATAACATGCTAGTAATTAGGGTTTGTATGGAAAGAATGAAATCAATCAAGTAGAAAACCCTAATTCAAGACAAAAACAAGCATGAAAATAATACACTTACACACAAACACCCCTAGGGTAAAATCCACTTGGTTGCCTTATATAAAATGGTCATATTACGCATGTAAGGTATCTTAGCAAAAACAAGCAAATACAAGATCATAGTCCCTCGATGACGCTATCTAAGTTGCCTTACAAATGATCTTAGTCCCTCAAAAAGAATGCTAAGATACCTTACAACATTTCTAATCATGGCTATACGATGGCCCACGCCCGTCCCGTTTACATCCAAAGATAGGGTTGTTTACCAAATCAATGGTAAGACAACAATGTCAAAGGAAAAGAAAATGAATAAGAAATACATTTGAGTAGGTAGATTGCTCCTAATTACTTGCTCAATTTCAAAAAACAAACATCCTTGCTATTTTCAAAATAAACACCTACACATTTTCAAAACATCTTACAAAACTTGAAAACATTTTCAAAAGATCAACATCTTTGTATACATTCTTACGAACGAGAATCATTACAAAGATTGCCTAAACAATGGCCTCTTTACAAAAATACTTTCAAAAATCACACAAAGCACAATTTCAAACAAAATCAAGTGATCTAGCAAGTAACTAAGAGCCCATGGAAAACCATGGATGAAAAGGGTGTTAATACCTTTCCTTTTCATAATCTACCCCCCGAACTCAAGAAATAATCTAAAAAGGTCTTTCCTGTGCTTTTTCACCTTTCCTTTTTGGATAAAAGAAAAGTCGGTGGCGACTCTTGCTAACCGCAACATTTGCGATCAAACGCAAAATCTTCAAGTCAGTTCTCCCACCGTATCACAGTTGCATTTTTACATAATGATTTGTATAGATGGGCTAAAACAGCAGAATCTCAACTATACTTTCTTGTTTTATCAAAGTTCCTAAGCAAACTTAAATACATAAAATTTACATTATTCCTTGTACTTTCGAGGAATAACAGACTTCTAAATAGTACATTAGATAATTTCTAGCTTTAAGTTTTTTTACTTGCTCAGTCGAAATTTCATTCAACCTAAGAGACTCATAATGCAATTTAAGTACAGTTAGTAATATACCTTGATCCCTAGCAACAGTTTCACCCATCATATCTCTACCCAACAATTTCACTCAAAGAGAATTGGGTTGTTGAACTGACCCATTCACCGCCTTACCATCGACAGGGAGACCCAATAACATGTATGTGTCCTCTAGTGTGACGGTACATTCACCTATTGGTAGATTAAAGGTGTGTGTCTTGGGTCTCCACCTTTCCAATATTGCAAGAATAAATTTGGAATCGATCGTATAGTTTGAGATTTTTATAACATTTCCAAAACCGACATATTCTAGATATGGGACGCTAAACGGGTCCGGAGCAATGTAGTTGTGTGAGCGACATCTAAATCTTTTAGTATCCTAAATTCTAAATGTAAACGGTGTAAGAGTTTATAAAATGACTAAAATAATTATTTTATAAAATGTATATATAATATAAAAGAATATATAAAATGATAAAAACTTACAAACGCGGCAATGTTTTCTCTTGTTCCTCAGTGAGAATCGCCTATTGTGAGAAGAACCATATTTAAAATTGTATAAGATAATGAAAGAGTTTGTATCAGAGAGAGTGGGGACTGGTGATGCAAAACAAGTGATGGAGGCACCATATTTATAGGCAAATTTGTATAGAGATGAGTTAATGAGGTGGTTGGGGGTTGTATGCATGCAAAACACGTATCACCCATGCGCCAGATGGGATGGCGCCTCTATGCAACATAGATTTCATGCGCCATTCATTGTGGCGTGGGACAAGTATAGGTGGTAGTGTGGGTGGTAGCATAGGCGCAGTGTAGGTGACAGGCATAGTGTAGGTGGTAGGCATGCAGGCTACGTGACATACCTAAAAGGGATGGGTCATCCCAATTGGCGCATCAGGCCAATACTAGGAGGATTCGTCATCCCAATTGGCGCCTCATTGGCAGAGCAATTTTGTCTTGTTCTTCTCAGTTGCACCTTATTTATTCTCCTGCATGTACCTTATGTTATCAACACTCAAACAAAATCTCACATACTCAAACACTCAAACACACTAACACAATGTCCTTTGCACCATAATATGTTATCAGTGCATATTTTAATGGTGAGACGTACAATTGTGATGTCTCTGGATTTTTATTTAGAAACACTGATAACATCTGATTTTGTTTAAATAGAAAAGCCAATTTTTCGTATTTCAAAAAATGACTAGAGGTCAAACTTGAACGAGGTCCAGTGTCATACATCTTCTACCAAAATCTGATTTTTTTTGTGAGAACCAAATAATATTTTATAAGGTAGAGGTTCAAGATGACGAGGACCTTCAAAATATGTTTTCTACTCAGGAGTATTCTGGGTACGACTCGATTAAGTTGTACATTATGCTCCAAGAGCCTCAGTTGTCACAACCAACTCAATCACAAGTGATTGATCCTATCAAAGACGAACAAGCTAAAGTAGATGTCGTTGATGAAGAAGGGGAAGATGAAGAGTTAGAGTTTGACAACATGGTCAACAATGATTTCAAAGACAATGTGCTACCTGAAATACATCCAAATGATATCTACACACCACCTTCGCACATGACAAACTTCAACATGGGTGGAGATGAATCGTCATTAGATGTTTTCTTCAACCCGTATATGCAGTCAGATGAAAATTTAAAAGAGAAAGACAAATTTCATTCAAAAGAAGATTGTGTGTGAGCTATAAAAAAGTTTCACATGATAAACTATGTCGATTTTAAGGTAGATTGAGTAAATCCAGATAGGTACAAAATCAAGTGTGTCCACCCAGATTATATGTTCAGACTCACCGCATCATACAAGATGAGAAGTGATTGTTGGGTGATAGGTTCTATATCCACCCACACATGCGTTAATTCTACTCAATCACAAAATTATCATAAACTAAATTATGATCTAATATGTCAAGAAATCTTACCTCTCGTCAGCAATGATCCGTCATTGAAGGTGAAAACCATAATCTCTCACATCACTACAGTATACAATTATACTTCCTCATACAGAAAGGCATGGTTAGCTAAGACCTAGGCGATTGAAAAAGTATATGGAAACTGGGGGGAGTCATACAAAGAACTATCGCGCTACCTGCATGCACTCTGAACGTATGCTCCTGGAACTGTTTATATTATGGAAATATTGTCGGTGTATGCCCAAGACGGTACTTGTGTCAACGATAATGGAATATTCAATCGACTGTTCTGGGATTTTCAACCTTGCATCACAGGGTTTGCGTCGTACAAACCTATTATTCAGATAGATGAAATGTGGTTGTACGGGAAATACAAAGGCACGCTACTGATGGTAGTTGCACAAGATGGCAATAATAACATTTTCCCAATTTCCTTTGCTCTAGTCGGGGAGAGACTGGTGGTACTTGGAGTTTCTTTCTCAAGAATCTTCGAACACACGTGGCTCCACAACTCAATCTTTGCTTGATCTCCGACAGACATGCTTCTATTGAGAGTGCATATAATAATCCTGCAAATGGTTGGCATGACCTCCCTTCTACGCATGTCTACTGAGTTAGACATATTGTACAAAATTTCGTGCGGAAGATCAAAGACAGGGCTCTTTGAAAAACAGTTATGAACGTGGGTGTGCATTAACACAACCTTCGTTCAAGCACTATCGCAACGAGATCAGATTGTCAAATCAGGATGCATGTAGGTAGGTTGATAATATTTCAGTGGGGAAATGACGAGGTCATATGATAATGGACAATGATGGGGCCACATAACAACAAATATTATTGGATCAATGAACGGTGTATTCAAAGGCATATGAAACCTCCCAGTAACCGCTTTAGTGAAATCAACATATTTTAGGATGGCTTCGTTGTTTGCAAAAAGAGGTGAAATGTAGAACGCGGTGTTACAATCGGGACAACTATGGAGTGAAAGTTGCATGAAATTTATTAAGGCAGAAAATGCCAAAGTCAACACCCATCTTGTTATAAGGTTTGACAGACATAACCACAACTTCATTGTCAAAGAGACAATCGATCACAATGAGGGGTTGCCAAGACAAGAGTATAGGTTTATACTACCATCTTGTTTGTGCGATTGTGGAAAGTTTCAAGCCTTTCGTATGACTTACTCTCACGTCATTACGACATGTATGTATGCTCATCAAGATGCATTACTACTTCTATTTCTCAACGTATACAACAATGGCTTTCCAATGGTAGTGAAACTGGATTATTGGCTTGCGTACGAAGAGGAAATAGTTTGGCACAATGATCAAATGTGGAGGAATAAAAAAGGTCGTTCCAAAAGCAAGCGTATCACAAATGAAATGGACTCCCTTGACAAGCTAGAAAGAAAGTGTGGTTTATGTCGTCAGATCAGACACAATTGAAAAAATTATCTCACTCGTGCTACTAGCTCGACGACATAAATATTATATGCAAACTATCTGCACTTTTTATAGATCTAAACGAATTTTTTTTATTAAGTGTGTTTGTTACAACAAACCATACACAAATAACAAATAAAAACACATCACGACTAAAACAACAACAAATACAACACGTAAATATAACATCAACAACACGATAGAATATCTACGAAATTACAATCGTCAAATTGAATCCGTGCATCATCACCATTATGTCTATGTCTGTTTTGACATCCTTCAACCAATAATGAGGTCTTCCATTTACAATTGAGGTGGATGTTCTTCTTCTCTGGATCCTTCTAATTTGTTTTCCAGCTACGATGTCTCCGTCTAACCACCGCATCAACTCTCTCTTCAGTTTATCCATGGAACGAATATGTCAAAATTTCATTTTCATTGGAGGTTTGGTGGCCGAGAAAATAACGTACTCATCTGGTGAAAATCATGGGAGATGTCATAATATAAAAAATTGAGAGAAAATGAGAAGAGAATGTGAGAAAGTGTGAAGAATGATGGAGAAATGTGTTTTATTTATAGAAAGCACATTTGCATGTAGGAGTCATCTCAGATGGCGCCTTCTCTTAAAAATTATAATGTATGCGTCATCTCACATAACATAACATACAGGAAATGTATGCACCAAATGAGATGGCATGTAAGACCAAAGTTCCAAAGCATGCATCATCTAAAATGGCTACTGCATAGTAACATTTTCAGAAACACAATTATTTACGTAATTTTCTCTAAAATATTAATTATTTATATTTTTTTTTTTAAACATAGTTATTATTAAAAAAAAATCTAATTTTCCAAATAAAAAATCAAAATATTTTTCTCTCTCGGAGTGAAAGGGGAATGAGAACTATACCACAAACTAAAGTGTTGTTATCCGAAACCTAAGAGTGAGAAAGGATAGAAAAATGGCGAACATAGCATCAGCTTCTGTGCAACTCTCAAACCCATTTCGGCTATCTTCTTCTTACAAACCTCTTATCCGCAGGAACCTTCTTCTCTTCACCACACGAGCCAATGAACCTCAAACACCACCCTCTAATTCAGACCCATCCAAACCCGATTCCGAGATAACCGCCACCGGAGAAGACTTCGATGACCGCATTAACAAACTCCGCCTCCGTAACCGGAGGGGCACTGGCAAGAAGGCCGAAGCTCGTAAGAGCCGTAAGTCGAGTAAGGCTACTTCAGGGTCAGCACCAGGGTCCGGCGTGTACTTACCGCCGGTGGCGTTAAAAGAACCGGTTTCCGGTGGATTGAAGGTGGAGTTAGGGTTTAGCAAATTCAGCGAGAGGTTGAACGGTCGTGTTGCGATACTTGGGTTAACGGCACTGTTACTGGTGGAATTGGCAACAGGGAAAAGCGTTATCAATTACCATACACCTGGCACTGTGCTTATTCAGTTTTATTTTATGGCTGCACTTACTGCTATCTATGTCAAGTTTCAGAAGGAGAAAATCAGTGTTTGGCCTGACTCTTCTTCAACAAACTAATGTTTTTTCTCCTTTTCAAATCTACACCAATGCTACTTGTTATATGTTATGTTATATCATTATTATTTGTTGAGCTTCATTTTGTACAATGAAAAAACACTATTACTTCTGCTTTCAAATGGTTATAGGTGGCAGGAAAAAAAAACCATCTGATTTAATGATAAATTTACTTGCGGTTCGATTTTAGATGATATATTAAAAAAAATTAAAAAATTCAATCCGATTCAATTTTATACATAAATCATAGATTTGAATAATATATAACATATTGTATATTAAAAATTAATATTACAAAATGAGATGTTTAATTATGGTTGAAATAATAAAAATAAATAGATTGTATCAAGCTAATAAATATTATTAAAAAAATTATCATCATCAAATAATTATTCATGTAACATATCATACTAATAAAAAATAAATAAATATAAAAATACATGTATACTATTTGATTTGATTTGAAACGGTTTTAAAATATTAATCTAAAATCTAATTGATTTTCACAAAGTAACATCCAAATACATTCAATAAATTTTGGTTTTTTTACGGTTTTCAATTTTTTGAATCAATTTTTTATTTGAATTGATTTGAATTTGAACACCCCTATTTAAGTCGTCTTCATTTGGCAATTGTTTTGCTTCATTTGTTATTATACAGTTGAAGAAGATACTATGAAATGGAGGTTTTAATGTGCTTTTATTACTTATATTCTGAATTAAATTACATCTATAGTTCTGTCCTTTGCCTGAAAAGAAGTTACCACTCCAAAACAAATGGATATATCAAAGGCCATTACAACATGTATTATTTTTTCCTTTCATATTGTATACTTCCACTACACTGATCCCAGATATGAGACTTGGTTCTGGGACTCAATAGACAACCTATTTCTATTCTGAATGCAATATAACAAGTCTACAGATACAATAACGGTTGCAACATTTTTCGCTATAAAGGTGCCTTTGCTAAAAAATCATTAACATCAAGGTTGGCATCTCCGTGGGAAACAGCATCCTCTGGCTCTGGCACAAACAAACTAGTGGATGAGACCTGCAATAATAAACATTGGTTAGGAAATGATCTATTGAAATATGGGTTGATGAGTGACTGGAAATTCTAAATTAATGCAGATAAGCATGATCATAGAACAAGTCTAGGCCAACTCTTAAAATGGTATGAGATCAAATGCAAAAACTCAGCTTTAGACTAAAACCTACAGCTAATCCAAAAAGTAGAATCAAACATACTTTTGTATCAAGCATCATGTCTCCGTTGTTATCAGCTATTATGATGGCACCATGCGCTTTCAACCATTCTGAACACTCTTCCAAAGCGGCAGCCTCTTTCTCATCGTTTGCTTCATTTGAGGGAACGGCAGTTGAGAATCCAAGAACCAGAGAGACGTAAGAAACAGGCAAGGTAGGCCGATATGATCGGCACATGCAGGTCACGGCTTTATACCTCATCTTTTCAACATATAGATCTGTAGAAAGTAGAGACAACAATTCCGTTAGTCACCCCCACCACCCTATAATATTATAATATATGTTACCAATCAGATGCACGTGCAGAAAAGAAATTGTCAATACTCACCCATAAGGCATGTGTTTAAGTTAGGAGCTGCTTTGTACAATCTAAAGAATGCAACATAATTTCCCGAAGTTACAGCTGCACGAACTGCCAGGGCATGTTTTACAGCTTCATCCTTCTTTGAATCGACGGATAATCTATACCACAGACAACACAATAACCCAGTATACATTACAGTATTAACAATAGCACAGAAATTTATACATAATAAAATTTCTGCCAAGAATTTCGAAAACATGAGAGCTATGTAAAGCATTGAAACATGGGGTTCACCTTGCCATTGATGATAGGAGTTCTCTGTAATTATTTGAATGCATAATAACACAAAGCAAGTTGTAAGCAGCAAATTCCATGTACGACCCCTCAATCCCTTCGGCGTAAAGAGCCTTTAGCTGGGATTGACACTGAAATCATACAAATGGAGTCAATATCTTAACGTCAATAATACTGAGTTAAATACCATCTATAATAGACCGATGCCATTTCCAAAACAAAATGACCTAGATTCCTTTACTGATTTGAAATCTATAATTTAATAATCCAGTTTACATTGTTACATAAGTCCCACACCCGCATAGATAACTTAATATGTTACGCACATTGAAACACACATCCACAACAAAACTCTAATGTAAAATTGGCTCTGACCTAGTTGTTGGGATCACAAAGTTGCTCGTAAAATCATGAGCAATTTTACGATCTTCGACCATGTTTACATGCTGTGCTACACCAAGGAACAGAAAGTCATAAGAGATCTGTGGGATCGCGAGTTTGGAGGTGTGATCGAAAGATTCTCCTCGCCCTTGTGCGACTGGGTTTTGAGCTGTTCGGTTCTGAGTAAGGTTTGACCCGGTTTTTAAAACAAAATCCAACCTCCCTGTATCACTCTAATTAACTGTTTACCTACTTTTACAACTTTCAAACGTAATTAACTAATATTTGTCTATATATATTTTATGCATTAATGTATGTATAAGTATAATTTTGTATTTCAAGTAGGATTAGTAGGATCTTAATCTTATGATTTGTGTTATGATCCTCGAGTTACAAACTTTATAATGCCCGATTCAAGGTAGAATCTCGAGTTTAACAATTTTTCTCTAGATGCATATCACATAAGCATTTGCTCAATAGACTTCAATATATAGAAATACTCCATTATAGACCCTAATCTCAGAAGACTTCATATATTGTAGAAAGACTTCATTATATAGAAAGACTTATACATACATTGAATGAAATATATAATCCCTAATCTCAGAAAAAAATATGTTAGCTACAAGACCAGTAAAATATAATCAACGCATAAAATAATTAATGTACAGCAGTCTCTTCAAATAGCATACAAAACTAACCTGATTATATTCAGGCAGGTCCCCAACTTCCAGTGCCAACCGGGCATGCGTTTCATACACCTGAAACATCATTTCAAACGTTAACAAGTTAAGGAGCAATGGAAAATACGTGCACATAATATACTTCAACCACCACCAAAGCCTTTCCCCATTAGATGAGGCCGATTACAGGAATCAAAAGATGCATTATGTTCCGTCAAAAACCAATTTTTATATGGATAGGGAAATTTAAAGATATGTACAGAACACATACTGAGAAATATTATGAATAAGAAATGGCGAAAGAATGTGACCAGAACAGATCAAGACTTAGTAGTACCTTGACTGTTAGTTGATTGTGTATTCTTTGCACAGTTAGGTCTTGGCGAATAGACTTTAACTGGTCACATTTGTAAAGGTAATTCCTTTGGGAACTTTGAACCATTAATAGTGCTTTTTCAAGAATCTCTTCAGGTCTTACCTGTAAGTTCATAATATTGTATTGAGATTATTAGTAAAGGAGGTAGAAATAAGAAAGACAGAAATAGTGAAAAGCCATTTAAATTCTTAAAAGGAAATATTACAGTGGCGGGATCTGGTGCCGATGTTAGGCGCAGGTATTTCTTTTCAATTTCCTGGCAGGTACCCTTTACAGTAAGAGCATCCCAGTCAATATCCTCAACAGCTTTGCTGACACCATCATCAAAGCTTTTGCTAAGCACCATAGCACTAGCCCTTCTATTGTACAAGTTTCCAGCTCTAGCATTTTTTTTCCTTGAGTGGTTATTTTCTGTTCGTTGTGTTTGCCCTAAATCAAATCGCTTAGAACGAATCTCACGTCTTTTCAATTCCTCTGGTGTATCATTAACAACAGCAGAATAATATGCTGCCAAACTTTGTTCCTTATCACTGTCACTAGATGCATTACCATTTTCATGAGCAATAGATACATCGGCAAGACGCTGCTTCTTAAATGGCCTTTGGGGAGCCTTACTTGACATTCTCTGAAATAATGGAGAAAATTTTGCATTCCTCCAACTGTCTTCCTTGCTCTCTTTGTTTTCCACTACCACCTGCGTGCCATTCATTAAGGTGAATTAAAGAAAATCCTCTATGTAACTAAATGAGAAATACTTATCATTGTCAACAAAATTGTACTTGAAAAGCACCTTAAGGGGATAATACTTATAGTCCATTCTAGTCTCGAGTATAAGCAAAAAATATCCATATTTAGGTGGTCACAAATATATGCAAATTTAACTACTTTCACTATAATTAATTATGACATTCCTAAAATATCCCTAAATTAATATTAAGTTTTATTTTTAATGACTCTTATTCTCATGGAAACAAGTTTCTATTAATGAAACTTCTGAGAACGTGCATATTTTTTGTACTAGATCAGGAAGATTAATTATACTGGTATATATTTCTTCATAAGTGAGATTAGGTACTTCTGCTCCTGATTGAGATCAGAGTACTTTCAGATGAAAAAGCCTATCTAAACAGAACATGGAGGAGACACACAAAAATAAATCTATAGGACAGACATGCAAAAATAAATCTATGAGGTTCTTGTAAGGAAGACAACCAAACTCAGGACCTAACATAGAAGAAATGTTGTGCTATTCGTCAATAATGCCATGTCTTAAAGAATAGTAAAAAACTAAACTAGCGTGTTAGAGATCAAATATAATAGGAAGCAAATTGAAAAGCTCTTGCACAAACAAACTAGTTTCTATATTATAAAAGAAGAAAGGTGCATCCATAAATTTTTCAGTTGGTATTAGCTCACTCACAAAAGGCACCATAAAAACTGCAAAATATACAAGACGAGTTGAAGAATAAAATCAAACCATAGCACATGATCCTCCTATTTGTCAAAAAGACAAAAAAAAAAATTTGTATTGAACGTTCTAAGTAAAGCAAAGATCATATTAACAGTAGGACCATAGTGCAGTCTCAATCCTAATCTTATCATACTTGCATTCGTACGACACAATGTAATGCATTTCGTTTAACCAAAATGGGAAAACAAAATTCATCATCCAGATCACAATATAGACTAAAAGTATAGACAAAAGGCATCATCCTTGATCATAAACATGCGCCTCAAATATAGACTAAAAGTAAAACAGCATGAAAAGATAAAACTAACAATCCAAATAGTGGGGAAAAATAAAATGAACTTGTTAACTGCTGTAGTACTCCACACAAGATTCATAAATAGAAGGTTAAAAGGATATCTAGCTGGAACATTAAAAATCATGACATAATATATCTATAAATACCTTTCTATCCTTTTCATTAGGTACCCAACTACTGTATTTTACAGTATCATTACTTATTGGCAATGGATGGTCAACCGGCTTCTCCTCTGGTAATGGCTCCCATCTACTTTTAGACCGTCTAGGACTTTTTTTAGATTTTGGCAATACAAAATCATGGGCCGAAGACAGTGAATTACTGCATGAAATGATTACAGAATAAGAATGTTACTATAATTGAATTACTTCAAAAAAATATGCATTGATTAGCAAGATAATTAAATATAAAAATTCATGGTATAATATTAAATGAAATGGATGGATACACAGAATTGTTAAATCATTAAGTGCACAATTTGGCAATTATGCTTGCCCTTAGCGGTATACACAGAATCGTGTTTTGGTGGAATTGAGTGGAATCACCCCTGTTAGTCGTGGAATTGTATGATCTACGATCTTTGAAACATTTCTGCAATTGTGGTTGCACTAGCGCAATGACAGAAGGCAGCGCACTAGGGTTGGGGAAGAAGACGTTCCAATTGCCGGTCAGCAGAATACTCGCTCATATGCTCAGGTTAGAAGACGGTTTGTTTTCAATACGTGGGTCAGAATAAGGCCAGATTTTAAAATAGGGTTTTTAAAAGCTTAAGAACACGTGCTCATTAACTGTGCAGTAACTAGTGCCTCGAAAAAACACTGCAGTAAGTGCAATTACAACCAATAAGATTGGAAGAGCCGCTGACATCTCCACAACGCCTCTCCCACTTGCATCATTTCTTTCCTTCCCTGCAACCATTCCTCTTTATTTTTTCTAAGACAGTTTCATCTTCTTCCCCGTGCCCCTTCTATTTCATTTCCAAATTGCTTCAAAATCTCATGCTACTTTCTTATGCAACTATACTTATGAATGAATTTAAATTTATATATGTATTTAAAGGGTGTTTAAGGATTTACTCATCTTGTGAGCTATGCTTATGAATTTAAACTTACAAGTATTTCAAGTGTGATTAAAGGTTTTCTTTTCCATGCTTATACTATTTTATATGCATATGAGTTTTGTAAATGACACGTAATCTTACAATTAGTATTACAATTGCACGATTTAGGACTTTACTTCCCTTTTCCGATTTTGCATAAAATCTCTACTTTAACTACCTAAAAACTTCAGTACAAATTCAACAATGCGGAATATTCTAAAATGTTTAGTATGAGACGGGTGGATTGCATCAGCAGAAATTCATTAAAAACAATTTTTCAGTTAGCATGTGCAATTGCATGCTCACGGGGAATTCCCAATCCAATTTGATGACAAGGTTGAACTTCAATGTGAAACGGGTGGACGGAAGAAAAAAAATGAGGCAAAGCAATAGAGTAGTTACAGTATTAGTTATAGGTGGGTCCAGGTAGTGATAAAACTGTCAGAATGATAGAGGAGCAGAAATTTAGCTTAAAGGGTAGGAGGGAATACAGCTGTACAAAAAGTTCATTCCAAATTGACAGCAAAGAAAATTTGAGCAGTAGCTTAGTTGTAAAAAAGAAACCAACGGAAGAAAGTTACCCTTTTAAAAAAATTTCCATTCATCAGTTAAATGAACGATACAGATACTCTGCAATTTTATGTTAACTATAAGTGCTTGGCAACACTAAATATTTTAACTACCATTCCCTTTGGGGGGAATAACAACAGTTTATCTGTAATAGAAACACAGGTGAGCCCCTGCACTGCAGACAGTCTGAATTGAATCAGAGTTATCTTCACATTTGATAACATCTAACATCATATGGCTTCTTACATGCGTATATTTAATCCAGTTAAAAGAATTGAAGAAAAAGACTACGTTTATCAAATCTTGAAGATCAAAAAATAAGAAGCACCTGAAGTTCACAGATTAATAAGAATGATATGCCAACTTGGAGAAAGTAAACAAGAAACAGCTTACTCTTTAATGACTGCATCTGCATCTGGCATTGGGAAAAGCGGTTCCATATCCCAATTTCGTGTGTGTAGGGTACAATCAGCTCTAGCCCTGGTGATCATCTGAAAAGGAAGTCAAGGAGTATGATAAGATTATGGGAAAAAAACTGGCAAATGAAATCCTGCAAAAAAAACTAATACTGTCAACGCAAGTGAAAGGAAACAAGAACCACAACTACACAGTGCAAAAAATTAAATGCCTGTTATTCACAACAGAGAAATCCCTGTAAACTAACATGCTAAAATAGGTATAACCTGTCCTGGCTAGCTGATGATCAGAGAGCAAATAAAAATGTATTCCAATATCCCCATTTATAGTTTTCAGGAAGTATATCTCAGAAAATTAATGCTTCTGTTTTCTGATTAGAAACTAGAATGAATTTCTGTAATGTTATATCACGCACTGTCAACAGATGATTAATGGAGCACTGAGAACATTCAAATTGGGTTCTGGTGAGCAATCTGATTTTTCAGTAATTTGCATGTAAAACAGAATTATGGTACCAACCAAAAGGAAGTATAGTTGTATAAGTACCAGTTTCATAGAAGCAGAATGGAAGTCGTAACAAAGACACCTTTAACAACTCCAGGCTTACTCCAGGCTTTGTTTTAACATTCCATTTTCTATTACAACTAATACCCAATATATTGTCGTTTTCTTTGATAACTATCTTATTCATTATAGATCACATAAAGGGAGAGAAAAATTAGACAGATGAGAATGAAATTTAATTCAAGAACTTGCTAAACATTTCTCCTTGTCATTTCAGTACATTTGGACGCAGTACTTTGAAGAGAAAACTTATTTAGTTTAAGATACGGTAAAGAAATATAGGGCTTTTATAATTATGGTGACAATATGTCTCTTCTTTGTATTTTCCATTTGTTAATTGTGAACAGTGAACAATGTGTGTGTCTATTTCTATGTACTTATATATCAGCTATCACTTGCCATCAATGCTATATGTTGTGTGTATAAATTTGTTCACTTTTTCTCAATGATGCCTTCAAAGTCACTTATCGAAATACAGGCAGCTTATACAATTTCAAAGTTGGAAGCTTCTGCTCAGAATAACAAAAGACCAAGACCAAGACATCATATTCTGTTTGATCCCAAGGTTGTAAAGAAACAGAAAACTATTTAGGCTGTTGCAGAAATTAGTTGTCAAGATTATCAAGAAGAATAATTCAAAACTCAAAAGTATCGTTTGACTTTATGCAAAACATAGAAAAGGGGCAAAGAAAATCTAGGAAAATCATTAAGAGAAGAATTCTAAGAAGTAAAGATATGATAACTAGCTAAAAGAAATAATAGCTTCTCTGTTCACTTCTTCCAAAATAAAAGTGAAACTCACCTCTTTCATGACAGCCTGGCATGCTGCCATTTGCTTATCATCGTCTTTACAACGAGCCAAGGCTCTTTCAACATAGCCACGCAAAGACTTGGGAAACGTATCGGGCTGTGAGCAAGATCAATGATGATTATTAGAACTAAATACATAAAACTATGTTACCAAATCAAGATTCAAATTGTAAATCGTACTCATTTTTTTGAATCGCAAACATAATCTTATTATAAATTGTAAGATACACGAACAATAACATTATGGCCTTTTCAAGTAAAGAAGAGTGACATATGAAAAACCATAAGCTTTATCATGGCATGAACCATAACATAATTTATAATTCAAGTCGCAAATCAAATAACAAAAGAGAAGTGGTTGGCCATTAAAATGGGCTGGCTAGCAGTGGCTACACAATGTTCAATTCATGATTAATCATAATGAATCAAGATTTATCATTGTGAACCGGAATGCATCATATTGAGTAAGGATACATGTCCAAAAATTTTTTGTTTCAAATCGAGACATGCCATTAAATAAAATGCCGATAACCAAACATAAAACCATCATAATTTGGTTTGCAATATATGAAACGCTCATGCCTGTAATCAATTCCAAAAAACTACTGTAAATTCAAAAGTAGGTTCTTAGTGCCAACACGTTGCAAACCAAATTATGATGTCCAGTACTATGTTAGCGAGAATTAAGTTCTATAAACAAAGCAAATATTTAGCAAGTATAAGAGTTGGTCTTTTTAAGGGATTTTCCCTCACAGATTGCATAATTTAGCTTTGCTGGTGTTCTAATTTTGTTCCTTATCCTCCAAACCCTTTTTTTTCCTTTTTGACTAAAAATGACAAAATTGTTGCACCTTATTTTGACTTTATTCCCATTTTCAAAAAATTGTACAGTGAAATTTTCACTACTGAAATTCCTTCAAGTTATGCATTTCATTTTCCATTAAAATGAAAAATAAATGAATTGGCAGAGTGATAGTGAGTTCGCATTATAGTGAGATAAAATCAGTGAAATTATTGTTTAGGTCTACCTTAAGTATAGAATTAGCAGCATCATTAGATGATACTTTCTCAGTTGGTTTTGTCAAAGAAACAGCAATATAAGCAGGTTTCATGGCTGCACTGGATGTGGAGCTATCTTTCTCGGTCTTAGATTGTTCGAAGGCCAAATTTGAAGCAATTCGAGGATTTGTTGGGATCTGAAACTTGCTTACTTGTTTTGTATCCAAAGGTGGAGCACTTTGTAAGGGCGCCAGATTAACCTGTTGAGGGGGAGGGGGAGGGGGGGGAGGAGGGAAGTACAAATTGGTTCCTTGAGAAGATACTGTCTTCTGTTGATCCTGAAATTTATCATAAGAAGAATTTAAATCCAAATGACTTTGATAGTTTGGTTGAATAGGATTAGTTTGGAGAATTTGAGAACTAGTTTGGTGAATTTGAGAACTAGTTTGGGCGCCATGTTTCCAGTAACCGTCATAATCACCACTATTTACTGCAGCAGGCTGGCCACCAAAAGAAACAAACATGAAGTTAATAAGTTAATTAAGTTAGCAAAACTACAAAACAACTGACTAATCAAATGCAACAATCTTGTGCAACTGAAGCATGACAAAGATTAGATAACCAAATATACTAAAATATGAATAAAATCGCAACACACAAGACCTAACGTAAAGGATTAATTTTGTAATGTAGGGGCTAAAATCATAACAAAATCAATTTGGCGTGAACAAATAGCAATTTATCTGTTCCTTCGAGCCAAACTGTTACACTGTTGGTTTGTCCAAACTTTCTCAGTGATGTTCAAACCTGAAAAGAAGGCACAGCAGGAGTGCTGGACTCTTGCCCCCAATATTGTGGATATGATTGTGGAGGCTGATTATTTGGAGTTGCATAACTACTAGTAGCTGCAGGAACGGGACATCCCGAAGTAGATGAACTTGGGACAGACAAGTTTTCTGTCCCTGGAGCACAACTGACTTCTGTTTGGCTGTAGTAGTCTGCCCATTGCGTGTATTGTTGCTGATACTGCACTGGAGTTGCTGCAGCACCAGAACTGTACGAGCTATTGGAATCTGGGGCGTAACTTGTATATGGATGAGAGGAATAACTTGAATAACTGCCATTGTTCCACACCGGCGCTTGATTTGTATATCCATTGCTGTTTTGGTAACCTCCAGTAGTCTGATAATCAGCAGGATTGTAATAAGTGCTTGAATAAGTTGCGGATCCAGCATAAGACCCAGTACTCTGAAAGGAAGAAATAGGCTGATAAGGAGCACCTGTATTTTGATATGCTCCTACAGGCTGTGAATAAGCATGATTAGGTTGCTGCTGCTGATAGCTGTTATAGTAGCCTGAGTATCCCGTACTGCTGCCATAACCATATGGATTAGAAGAATTTGCATATGATGTGTATGCATTGTAATCTTGTGGTGCATTAGCTGTTCCCAAATTTGATGTATTACCAGCAACTGACGATACACTTTGACCATCTTGAACGCTTCTTCCAGGTGGCTGCGGATGCTGATCATACTGGTATGTTGGATTAGGATAAACTCCATTCGCTGTGGAGCTCTGCACAGTCCATGATACAGCTTCAGGCCCGGATGTCGTGGGAGCATACGAAGATGTCTGATGTTGGCTGGCATCAACAAGCCGATTCTATAAAGACGACAAAAAGGAGACATCAATTACTCATTTAAAGCATAACCAATATGCAGAGCATAAAGACAAATCAAAGTTCCACTATCGACACCGTAGTTTTATGTTGCAGACAACAACTTCAATATAAAAAAAGTTCAGAAGCTTCCATGATCGCAATTACAACCGCATTGGCGGCATAGTTTTAAATTGTAAACTGCAACCACATTCGCGGCTGCAATATAAAGATTGGGAGACCTCCACGATCGCAATTGCGACCACATGTCCATACTTTTCTTCAATATCAAGAATTGCAACGTGAATCCAACAGCAATTAAAAAGTCGGTTGAAACACGTGTGCATTAAATGCGACAGACAAGATAGTAGCTTTTTGGTTCCAAATATTAAAAAAAAAACTGTCCAAAGCTGGAAAAAATGGCGGCATGAAAACAATGATAACTAAATTAAATTAAATAGATATACATTTATGTCTAAAGGCTGTGATAGTACAGATTCGAGAATTAATGTCATGTATATATAGTATTATTTTCTAAAACACGACTGTTTGTAGAACAGGATCACATCAGATATTTCTCCAGAAAATATCAAAATAATAAATTCAAACTCTTATTAACATACTAGGATCACAATTTTTTCAATTAAATGCAAGGTTTAGATGAATCTTAAGTAATTAACAATTTCACATAACCATGTTACATTTTCAAACCTATACTGATTCACAAAGAAGCATTGGCATTGCCATGGATTTAATTTAACAATCGTTACCTCGAACAGATGCGACTCCAGCGGAGCTAAGGTCTCGGTATGAGAACCTTCATTCGCCATATCTCAAAAACCCTAAATATTAATCAAAACAACAAAATCAATTAATTGAATTAACACAAATCTCACAAAAACCCTAATTAGTTCATAAGGAATGTTAACAATACGAACCTTTGAAGTTCTGGGAGAAAATCAAAAGGAATTGAGAAAAACTTGGCGGCGGAACCAGAATCGGAAGAAGCAGAAAAATAAAATTCGAGATAAGAAGAAAAAAAAGACGAGAAAATTGAAAAGAAAAAGAAACAAATGCTAAGATATATATGAATTACTACACATTAAGAGGAGAAAAGGGAGAGATTGAAAAAGTGAGGACTTTTGCAGTAAATTCGTTTGAAGGGGTTATGGGCGAAAACGCCGGAACAAAACAGAGAGAAAAATAGTGTTAGGGTCGTGATATGTGAGGAAGCTAGGGACGAAGAAATGTAAACTTGTTTCGGGTCGGGGTATATAGGCATGTAGCAAAGAAGGTATACTTGTTTTGGGTAGAGCTTTTTATAAACGGATCATAAAGTTTGATTAAATATTTTGTCGGGTATTCTAATTCAAGTTTATTAACTTTAATAATTCATTCAATTTCAGTTATTAAAGACATGCACGGTCATCCTAATTTTATGAACAAATTCTAAAGTTAATTATAATAAAAGTAGTATATTTAATATTTAATAATTCAAAAGTGAGTCTTGATGATGACTTCTGCTTGGGTAGAAATATGAGGAGAGGAAGAGGTGTACATGCAAGGTATTCCGACGATCAAGTAAGAATAGATGCAAAAAGATATTAGAGTTTTTAGTATGAATATTGGATACTTGTCTCTCAGAAGTGTGAGGGTTTATATAATGCCTCAGGTGCGTAGCCATTGATTCCTATTTTTGAGCCTAGCTATTAGTTTCCGTGAAAATAGGTAACTGTCAGGACCTGGTCAAAACGGGTAATCGTGCTCGTAACTAGTTGTTGTTTTGAGCAAAGATGAGATGGCGGGCATACGTGTTTTGAGCGTTAGTCTGCTCGATGTGTAGCGAGCAGACCGAGGAGGGAGCTACCGTAACGGGCAGGCGTGAGGCTCGGGGCGAGTTGGTGTCGCTGCGCTTGGGGATCGATCGATCAGGCATGCCCGACGGAGGATCAGAGCTGATGAGTCAGAGTTATTGGGCCACATTGGAGGTGGAAGTGGATTGGACCAATTCTAATTGTTGGGTCAGTCCAAAACACTTATGAATAGTTGAGATATATTGATTATGTAAAAAAATTTACACTGGTAGTGCATACCAATTAATCTCTTATTATTTTTATAGTTTTTTTTAGTTTTAGAAAATTCGCAAGACTATCTTTATATTATTTTTTACCCAATATTATATATTAATAAGCGACGTAAACTTTCCTTTTATGTTATTATTAGTTTTAGCTCTAATATGTTTGACATGATTCATATGGATATTTGGAGATTTATGCGCACTCATTTTATACAATGATATTGTTATTTCTTAATTATTGTCTATGATTGTTTTTTATGTAAAGATTTTTTTTTATTAAAAGCTAAATTTAAAGCCAAAACTTGCTTTAAACATTTATTGAATATATTTTTACTGAACTTTCTACCATAATACAAATAATTATGAGTTATAATGGTTTAGAATTTTCGATATGTTGTTTGCATTATTCTTTGGGTATTGATCATCGTACTTCATATGTTGAAACTCTTAAGTAAAAATCAATTTTTGAGAGGAGACATATATAGACACCTATTAAATGTATCTTTGGAAACAAAGTAGGTCATTGTCGCCTCGTTTGAGAGTCCTTTCGCTGTGATTTTTCTGCACACTGGCACGAGTAAAACATATACATCAAAGACATGTAGGTTAAAAATATCTTAAAACTCAAAAGACCTGAAGCTTGCCAAAAATAGCTTTTCTCTCTTCCCGAGAGTGGGCTCTTATTAAAAATTGGACCTCAATAAAGTGTTTTTTATCAACCTCCATCACCGGGGTAGCTCCCCATGTATATCCCAGATTGTTGATAAATGTCATTAATTGGGCTTTCTGATATCAGAGAGATCATTTCCATTGTATACGAAAAAGTGATTCTCTAGTGGAAAGTGACCATCAGTCCAATACTTGGAGAACAAGTCGGCATGTTGTACCATAAAATTTGTCCTCTCATTTTCTTCAAGATATTCTCATAAGGTCTCAAAACTACTCAAGAGTTGATTGGTCAAAATTCTCCTTCTAAGCAATGAATTCACAACTAGAGTTTGGTGTTCTTCGAGGATGTTTGGGTTTCAAGAGTCTCAAGTGGTTTTCATGGTTCTTCATATGTCTTCAAGGATGTTCATGTCAAGTTTCAAGTCTTACATCTCAAATTTGCTTAGTCAACTGCTCAAATGTCTGAAAATCAATTGTATTGGACAAAAAGTCAACTATGGTCAGCATACAGTCAAACTTCAAGATTTTTGGTCAACATAAACATTTTGAAGTGATATTCATCATTTGATCAAGGGTTGATCATGATTCCTCAGGGGAAGCTCTCAAATCATCAAAGTTTAAAATTTGCTAAAATTAAGGTTTTGATTGAAGATGACTAAGACTTTTTACCTAATACATGATGTTGTACCCCAAAATTTGTCCTCCCATATTTCTCAACACATGGCAAGTGAGGTCCCCAAATTGCTCAAGGAATTCCAAGAGTTGACCAGACAAACTCTCTCCTAAGGCAGTCTATCTCAAATTAGGGTTTCTATTTTCATTAGGATGTATGAACCACAAAGGACTCAAATGTTCACCATTGTCCTAATATATTCTCAAGATCATCCATGCCAAGTTTCAAGCCTTGCAGAAGAAGTTTGCCCAGTCAATTGCTCAAATGTCTGAAAATCAACTATATTAGGTCAAAAGTCAATTGGGGCTCATACACAGTCAAACTTCAAGATTTTTGGTCAACATCCTCCTTTTGAATTATTATCCATCATTTTATCAAGGGTTGATTATGATTCCTCAAGGATTGCTCACAATTCATCAAAACCCAAAAGTTGCTAAATTGGGGTTTTACAAGAAAAGTCAACTCAACTTTGACCAAGCATAAATTTCTCATACTTTATCAGAAATGACCCATCCAAAGCTCATTTTGAAGAGGATGCAATTCCCTACAATTCATCTTTAGCTCACAAGTTCATAATATGCACTCACAAAAAGATATGAATTTTGACATTATAGGTCCTTTTGAAAAGTCAACAAAAACACCTTTTTGGTCAAAGATTCATACATGAACATGGAAGACTCAATTGAGATGAGACCAAACGGTTTGTTGAGAGGACATCCTAAGCTTTCTAAAAAGTCCAAGAACACCTCTCTAGGGTCAAAATTGAGAGAGTTATGCATTGGCCAAGTTGACCATTTATGCAAAATTGTCAAAAGTCAAATGTGCTCAAATTTGCATTTTTTGCTAAATGGGCCCAACTTTTTATGTTTGCACCTCACTTACAACAGGGTCCACGACCTAAATTCTCACTCACATGTTATTTGCTTCATTATTTATTTTATTTTGATTTTTTATTTATTAAAAATTGAATTAAATCAAATCATTGGTAAATAATAACAAAGATTTGTTTTGATTGGATTTTTGGACAGAATCACAAGCTCATAATGCTGGCATATCAGAATCAGATCATATCAAGGCTAATTGGCACGAGATTGGCATGATTAGGCCAAATTTGGAAGGATATCATACAAATTGAAAATCAAATCAAATTTCATCAAAGCTTCAAGATTCAATTTGTTTTGCAACCCTAATTCATTGAGGGATATATAATAAAGCTTGGCAGATCAAAAGAACAAGGTTTTTGGAAGCGTGAAACGGCCAGAAGAAAAACTCAGAATTTTTGATAAAAGAGAGGTCCAAATTCTGGAATAGAGGGCTAATCAAGGAGTTTCAAAGCCATAAATTAATTCTTGGGCATCTCAGGAAGCATTCCCAATCATTTGCAGGCGCTAAAACATCCAGAATCACGCCTTATCACTCTCACGGTTTGCATAAATATCCAAATTTGATTACTGTAATTCTTGAATATTTAGCATGTTTAAGTTACATATTTGTGTTCATCATCATGTTTGCAATGTTTCTGGATAGTTTGATTTGAGTTACAGTGCAGGAATAAGCTTTTGCCATTGTTAGGCCTTCGTGCTCCAATTTGGGGTTTTGGGTTTCAAGCAAAATTAGGTCTGATAATGGGTACCATGATGATCAGAGCTTCAAACTCAGTTGATTCATGGTCCCCAATTGAATTTATATTACACGTGCGTGATTCTTGAATGACACAGGTTTCAGCAACAGACCTGCGTCTGTAGGTAAATGTTCAGAACCTAAAACGAAAGTTCCAAGGAAGAAGACAACAGTGTGTCACAACCTGACTGGCTGGTTTAAATTCTGGCGTGTTATTTTGGCCAGAAACTTGTTTTTTTGATATATTATTTGTTTTTATTGTATTAACAAGTTAGCATCCAGCGTAGTTGGTCAGAAGAAGGAAGTCAGAAGCTCATTATTCTGGGTTCGATCCCAAGTGTGAGCTTTTGGCATTTTCTCCATTGTTTTCACCAGATCCAGCATATACACCTTCTGAGGTTCAGCATCTGCTGGATCCACCAGCCAGAACCAGATCCAGCGCGCCTCACCTTCTGAGGGTTATCATCTTTTGGATCCACCATCCAGATCCAGCGCCTACCCCTTCTGAGGGTCATCACCTCCTGGATCCACCAGTCAGGACCAGATCCAGTGCACCCCATCTTCTGAGGATCATCATCTTCTGGATCCATCAGCCAAAACTAGATCCAACGCGCCTCACCTTCTGAGGGTCATCATCTTCTGGATCCATCCCCAGCCATATCTGCTGACAGCAGGCCCATTTGGTTATTTCTAATATTTTTCTTTAATTTCTTATTTTGTTTTTTTTTAATCAACACAAAAAATCATTTTATTTTAAATTAACCAATCAAAAATCACAAAAAGGATTTATTTTCTTAATAAATGTTTTTTTAATTAACTAGTTTAATTAATTTAGGGAAACTTTAATTCCTTTCACAATTAAAATTTAATTAGAAAATTAGGTTAACTCTTGATTTAATTTTTCTTTCTTTCTCAAATAAATGAAAAAAAATACAAAAATAGGTTTTTAGAATTAATTAATTTATTTTTCTTAATTTAAAATTAATTAGAACTTAGGATTTTCTTTTTAAGTCCAATTATTTCAATTAACAAAACATGACAAAAAACATTTTTTTTATCAAATAGGATTAGTCAAAGGGTCAAAACCCTAATCACCTCGCATTTAATTCGCCACGCGCTTGTTATTTATTCTGATAATATTCTGTAACTGTTCATGGTTTGTAATAGTTAATTTAGGTTTTTATTTACTGTTTAAATCCATGGGTTTTTGGCTATGTAATTAATCCCCCTCCCCGAAGCCTTGTAATAGCGTAGATTTATTTTCTCGCATTTTTAATTCCTACAAATATTTAACTGTCTAGATGTATGCTAATAGGATTGTATGGCAAGAATGCATGACAAATTAATACGGTTAGAAAATCCTAATATGCAAAGATAAATAACTAAAACAAATCACTCGCACATGTCACTCTTAGGGTATACTCTCACTTCGGTTTCCTTCGGTAAACAATCATTAAGCATAGGGTGTCTTAGTGGTTGCCCTCCTGTCTAAAAAGATCAAATGTCTCATTCAAATGTTGCCTCGGAAATGTTGCCTCAGAAATGTTACCTCGAATATGATCTTAAGACTCTAGGGTTATTACTAAGGTGTCCTAATATTGCTTTAGTGACCGTACGTCCCTTTCGAATTGACCCTTACAAACCCTGACGACGGTGCTACCTATTTCTCAATAGTAGGATAGCGCTGTCTAAAGGAAACAAGAATAGAAACGATCTTTTTTCGAGTAGGTAGATGCTAGTAGGTACTTGCTCAAATTAAAACTTTTCACACTTACACTTTTCAAACAAATTTTCAAAAGAACTTCGCCATACCTTTGAGGACTGATACAAGGGTTATCACGAAGTAAAACTTTTCAGAACAAAGCACACAAACACAAGCAATTTAAAAATGAGCAAGTACCTAAGAGCCCATGGAAAATCATGGATGGAAAGGGTGCTAACACCTTCTCTTTCCATAATCTACCCTCGTACTCAGAATATCTCGAAAAAGGATTTTTTTTCTGTACTTTTTTCCTTTCCGGTTGGATGAAATAAAAGTCGGTGGCGACTCTTGCTTACCGCGACATTTTGTGAACACAAAACGCAAAACACAAACCAATATAAACAGTCGGTTTTGCCACCGTATAACAGAATTAGCGACTCTTCTAGGGAATTATAAGTGGGGTATACCTTAGGATCTAGTTCATCATAATTGCTTCTCTTGATTGCCTTGTTTGCTTTACTTTTAAGGGTTTTGTTTGGGGTTACTATAGATCCTACACCCGGATCTGGGGAACAGCTTTTAGGTAAGTAGCAATATAATGTGAGGAAACTGTACGGCTTAGACCGATACGGTTGAAGCAGTAGCTACGTTGGTGTGACACTTTGGTTGATACCGGTATCCCTTGTGGAGAAACAAGGAGAATACGGGGCCGCCGCGTGGTGTCGTTAAGCATCAACTGACCTTAGAACCTTTAATCGCCCAACTTGGCCATTAGAAAGTAGTGAGATAGCCGGCCTCAGTGTAGAGCTGAGAACTGGTTGATACTCAATGCTACACTCATTGAGACCATACTCTCTAAATAATTTCGATCGCAAGAAAAGATTGCGTAAGCTGAAACCATGACCGATGGAGGATGGTCAGTGATATTGAGATCCTCTATAACCCGGTTACTTTTCTAGGACATGTTTGAAACCAACTTAACTTCAAGAGGGTATTACCTTTGACCTCATGCAAGCCCTAAACCTAAGGGCTTTGTGTGATTTGATTGTGTTTGCAATACCTGTTGTTTGCTATACCTGTGTTTTATCATGACATCATGCATCATAATATGACATTCACGCTTCATTACACTAACCATTTCAAAGACCAAGGGAATTTATCTTTATTATGTTTTACAGATCATGGCTTCCATACGTAGAAAAACTATCCGAATCAGCTTTGTGGAGATACCATCCCAACTCAAAGAGCTAGTGTCAAGAATTTCTGAAACTTCTATGTTCATTAAGAGACATGGTCAACTTCTCAGCCTGGTTACTGCAAACCCTGATGAACGGATGATGGGCGTACTTTTTCAGTTCTTCGATCCCAAGCATCACTGCTTCACCTTTCCAGATTATTAGTTGGTACCTACCTTGGAAGAATTCTCTCATCTATTGGGCATATCCATTCATGAACAAGTACCCTTCACAAGTATGGAAGAAATTCCTAAACCAGAAGTCATTGCCTCAGCTTTGCATTTGAAACGGGCAGATGTGGTATCCAATTGGGAAACTCAAAGCGGAGTCGAGGGTTTTCTAGCCAAATTTATGATAGACCAAGCTCAACTATTTTGGGATGATTTGGAGTTTCAGGATTTTGAGGATGTCTTGGCTCTTCTTATCTATGGTTTAGTTCTCTTCCCTAATCCGGGCTCTTTCGTAGATGTGAATGCTATCAAGATTTTCCTTTCTCGCAACCCTGTGCCTACCTTGCTTGGAGATATTTTGCACGCTCTCTATACTCGTACCACGAGGAGAAGAGGGACTCTTATGTGCTGCATGTCGTTGTTGTCGAGGTGGTTCATTTCTCACCTCCCTAGGTCTATACTGAAGAACGAATAAGGTTTGGGTTGGTCGCACAAAATAATGTCACTCGCTCATACAAATATTCTTTGGTGTTCCCGAGCTATGGAAGACGTTTTTGTTATTGACCGCTGTGGAGGGTATCCTAATGTCCCATTACTTGGTATCAGAGGGGGTATAACTTACAATCCTTGTCTAGCTTTGCGACAATTTGGTCGTGCTCGAAGAGACGATCCCTATGAGTTACTTCTCGAGGATATTGTATTTGACTATGAGGATGATTTTAAGGGGCATCGCTGGAGGTTCATACGAGCTTGAGGCATGGTAAACAGATCTGACCCCATGAGTTGGGACCGAAGACTTCCCTTCCTATGCAGCCTTACCTCCAATGGGCCAGAGCCCGTGCCCAGAAGCTTATGATGCCTTATACAGCCATATTACCAGTGATTGTGGAGCCCACTACCGAAGACGGCATTCCTTACATAATTCTCTATCCTTACATGCCCACTGATCTTGGGGAGCTACAGAGGTCTTGGATTCAGCTGAAGAATGAGCGAGATACATACAGGGAACAGTTCCATGAGCAAGAGAGGAAGGTTTTGAAGCTCACCAGGCAGCTCTAGGAAGAAAGAGTGCTCAATAATTACATCAGCACAAAGAGAAAGCGTCCATGGGACTTTTGATTTTGCTTTTCTAGTTTTAGATTTGTCTTATTTACTTACTTGTAACGCCTTAAAGGCATGTTGAACCTTTCAAATTTAAGCTAATAAAGTCTTATTTATTTTGGTTTGCAAATTTAAATCTCCCAAAGTCTTTGAAATCATTACATGCGTATCCCATTATCATACACATCATTATAGGTACCACTACAGGTTTCTCATCTTCTTCGCTATTTATTTCAGCAGAAATGTCTTCCGATCAAGTCATCAAAGATCTTCAGGCACATAACGCCCAGTTCCAACAGGTGTTCATCAGTCTGGCAAAGGGGCAAGAGGATCTGAAAGAGAAGAAGAAAAAGAAGAAGGTCGGTGTTCTGAATATGGGCAGAAGGTTTGGAGAAAGGTTGAAGCATCAAACTGATCTGACCTCTTCATCCAAAGACGAGGAGAACCAAGAAGGGGAAAAGGACCCTAGTCCTGTAGTCTCTGATAATGATACGGATTTTGATGATGAGCAATATCCTCCTGTTGAGGATAGATACAAGCAGCTAGAAGACCGTCTAAGTGCTATGGAAATTCAGAAGATACCTGGTTTGGATTTTAGAGAACTGGGACTGGTATCGGGAGTGGTCATCCCTCAGAAGTTCAAAGCTCTAGTTTTTGCCAGTATGATGGGGTGTCTTGCCCAAAACTCCATCTCTGCTCTTATGTCAGGAAGATCCAACCCCACACCACGGATAGAAATTTGTGGGTGCACTTCTTTCAAGATAGTCTATCAGGGACTCAACTGGAATGGTTCTACCAGTTGGAAGGGGCCAATATCCAAAACTAGGAAGATCTTGTTGTTGTTTTCTACAAGCAGTATCAGTACAATGCCGACCTTGCTCCCACTCGTACTCAACTCCAGAGTATGTCCATGGGTGCAGGTGAAGGTTTCAATGATTATGCTAAAAAATAGAGAGATTTGGCTGGCAGAGTTCAACCCCTTTTGTCTAATAAGGAGTTGGTTGATATGTTTCTGGGGACGCTGTCTGGTCCATTTTTCAATCACTTAATCGACAGCTCGTCATCTGGTTTCACCGAGTTGATTTTAATTGGAGAAAGAGTAGAGGCTAGAATTCGAAATGGAAAAATATAGAAGGATGTCTCTTCGAGTTCGGTAAAGAAACCTTTTACTAGTAAGAAGGAAGCCAGTGCAGTCTATAGCCCGAGGGGCCAAAGCAGATCTGAACACCGTCAAAAGATAAATGTTGTAGTGATATCTAGACCTGTAGTTGCTCCACAATGCAACAATCAACAAAGAGCAGAAGGACCACATAGGCAGTTCACCTGGCTCAATATGACTCTGTCTCAAATTTTACCATAACTGTTGAAGACCAATATGGTAACTCTGAGGGAAGCCCCGAAGAACCCCAACACCATATCTACCCGTTATAACCCGAATGCCCGCTGCGCTTATCACTCCGAAAGTCCAGGTCATGATACAAACGACTGTTGGGCCCTGAAAAATAAGGTACAGGACCTGGTCGAAGCCAAAGAGATTGAGTTTGACGCTCCGGAGAAGCCCAACGTCATAACTGTACCCATGCCCAAGCATGGCTCGGGAATCAATGCCATTGAGGTTGTCTCCGCCACAGAGGATGTTGATGATGAGAACCCGGATGTCAATAGTTGGATCCACCTAACAACCAACGGTGGACTGAATAACTGGACGGCTAGGGACTTCATACTTGTTTCTTTTATTCCGCAGTAATTGACTTTTGTTTTAAGATTTGTAATAAACAGTTTGAAACTTTACGGCCTGGTGCCTTGCGCGAGGCACCTTGGCTCTGCTTGTGAGGGCTTATTATTTGTCATTTCATATATCATTAATAAAGCATTGGACGTTTCTTGCATTATAAATTTTGCGCTCCTTGTTTTTTTTTTGTCTCCCACTTTATCATAGCAGATATTCTCTTACACACACTCACGTATCATACTGCAGATCCACATTCACTCTGGATCTCATTGATAACAGCTCTGTTACTGCCAGTTATGACTTCGAAAATTCGATCAACCAAGTCGAGAACGAAGGTGAGGATGATTGTGAGGTGCATGGAGAACTTGCTAGACTATTACAGTAGGAAGGAAGGGTCATACAGCCTCATGAAGAGCTAGTCGAGTTAGTGAATTTGGGTACAGAGGAAGACATGAAAGAGGTCAAAATAGGTGCGAATCTGGAGCCTAGTGTCAAATAGAGGTTGATACAGATGTTGCACGATTATGTTGAGATCTTCGTCTGGTCCTATGAAGACATGTCTGGTTTGGACACTGATATTGTGGTACATCGCTTGCCGACTAAAGATGACTACCCTATGGTAAAGCAGAAGGTCCGTCGTGTGCGCCCTGAAATATCAAAGAAAATTAAGGCAGAGGTTATGAAACAATTCGACGCAGGGTTCTTAACTGTCACTTATTATCCGCAGTGGGTTGCCAACGTTGTTCCGGTACCTAAGAAGGACGGTAAGGTATGAATGTGTGTGGACTACATAGATCTGAATAGGGCAAGCCCCAAGGATGACTTCCCACTTCCTCACATTGATGTTCTAGTCGACAACACCGCGCATCACAAGATCTTCTCCTTCATGGATGGTTTTTCTGGCTACAACCAGATCAAGATGGCTCCTGAGGACATGGAGAAGACAACCTTCGTTACACAACGGGGCACTTTCTGTTACAAGGTAATGCCTTTTGGGTTGAAGAATGTTGGGGCAACTTATTAGTGTGCCATGGTCGCTTTGTTCCATGATATGATTCACCACGAGATTGAGGTTTATGTTGATGACATAATAACCAGGTCCCAAACTGAGGAAGAGCACCTTGATCGTCTCTAGAAACTGTTTGACAGGTTGAAGACGTACAAGCTGAGGTTGAATCCGAACAAGTGTACCTACGGGGTAAGGTTTGGTAAGCTTCTGGGTTTTGTTGTCAGTGACAAAGGTATTCAGGTAGACCTTGCAAAGGTAAAATCCATACAAGAGATGCCAGCTTCCCGCACAGAAAAAGAAGTTAGAGGTTTCTTGGGACGTCTGAATTACATCGCCAGGTTCATTTCACATCTGACTGCTACTTGTGAGTCAATCTTCAAGCTGCTGAAGAAAGATCAAGTGGTAAAGTGGAATGATGAATGCCAGACCTCTTTTGAAAGAATCAAGGAATACCTTCAAGAACCACCAATTCTGATGCCTCCAGTTGAAGGAAGACCTTTGATATTATACTTGATAGTGCTAGACAATTCAATGGGGTGTGTGCTGGGGCAGCATGACGAGTCTGGTCGAAAAGAGCACGTCATTTATCACCTTAGTAAAAAGTTTATCGACTGTGAGACCCGATACTCATTGCTTGAGAAAACTTGTTGCGTTTTGGCATGGGCTGCTCGCCGACTGAGACAGTATATGCTGACTCACACTACCTTGTTGATATCTAAGATGGATTCGATCAAGTATATTTTCGAGAAGCCCGCCTTATCCAGAAGAATAGCAAGATGGCAGATGATCTTAACCGAGTACGACATCGAATACACAACCCAAAAAGCAATTAAGGGGAGTGTATTGGCGGATCATTTGGTGCATCAGGCCGTGGATGACTACCAGTCCATGAATTTCGAGTTCCCAGATGAGAATATCATGTTGGTAACTGACTGCGAAGAACATGGACCGAATGAAGGACCTGAGGAAGGATCCCAATGGTTTATGTATTTTGATGGAGCCTCAAACGCATTGGGCAATGGCATTGGCGCTATAATTATATCTCCTGAGGGCTGTCATACTCCGTTCACCGCCCGATTATGTTTTAACTGCACCAACAACATGGCGGAGTATGAAGCATGTATCATGGGTCTTCGAGCTGCTATTGACCTAAGGATTAAGTTCTTGAGTGTATTCGAAGATTCCGCTATGGTGATAAGTCAGATCAAAGGTGAGTGGGATACGAAGCACACGAATCTCATTCCTTACCGAGAATATGTGTTGACATTGCTCCCACACTTTGAGGAGATAACTTTTGAACATTTCCCACGAGAAGAGAACCAGTTGGCGGACGCGCTGGCTACCATGTCTTCTATGTTCAAATTCAGGTGGGACAATGAAGCTCCCCAGATTACCATTGAGAGGTTGGACGAACCCGCACATTTTTGTGACATTGAGACTGAGGAGGTAGCAGATAAACCCTGGTTTCACGAGGTAAAGAGGTATCTTGCAGCTCAAGAATACCCCAAGGGGGGATCTGTTAATGATAAGAAGTTTCTGAGAAGGTTTGCTGCGAAGTTCTTCATCAGTAATGGAATCCTCTATAAGTGTAACCATGATTCAACCTTACTGCGGTGTATGGACAAGAGCGAAGCGGAAAGGATCATGGCAGAGTTACATGAAGGTACCTTTGGAACTCATTCCAATGGACACCCCATGGCGAAGAAAATTCTACGGGCAGGATATTACTGGTCCACTATGGAAGCCAATTGTTATCAGCACTCTCGAACCTGTCATAAGTGCCAAGTCTATGCTGATAAGGTGCATGTGCCTCTAGTCCCTCTGAATGTCTTGACAGCTCCATGGCGCTTTGCAATGTGGGGCATCAACATGATCGGTGAGATCAGACCTACTGCGTCTAACGGGCATCGTTTCATTCTGGTAGCAATTGATTATTTCACCAAGTGGGTTGAGGCAGCTTCCTTTGCTACAGTAACCAAGAACACTGTGGCGCGGTTCATCCAACACAATCTGATCTGTCGATATGGTGTACCAGAGAGGATTATCACTGACAATGGTACGAATCTCAACAACACAATGATCACCAAGCTCTGTAAACAGTTCAAGATACAACATCACAACTCTTCTCCCTATCGGCCGAAGATGAATAGGGATGTTGAAGCAGCTAACAAGAACATCAAGAAAATTGTGCAGAAGATGACAGTGACATATAAAGACTGACACGAGATGTTACCATTCGCTCTTCATGGGTACCGTGCCTCAGCATGGACGTCGACAGGGGCAACACCCTACTCTTTAGTATACGGCATGGAGGCAGTCCTACCCATCAAAGTCCAAATACCCTCTCTCAGGATTATGAAGGATGCGGGTTTGAACGAAGACGACTGGATCCAAACCCGACTTGATCAGTTGAATCTAATCGACGAAAAGAGACTTACTGCTATCTGTCATGGTCAGACGTATCAAAAGTGGACGATCAAGGCTTTTAACAAGAAAGTCAGACGTCAAGAATATCAAGTCGGGGATCTACTGATCAAACGCATCATACTACGGCAAGGCGATCCCAGGGGCAAATGGACCCCCACATACGAATGGCCATTTGTGGTTAAGAACATTTTCTCAGGAGGAGCTATGATTCTAACCACCATGGATGGTGACAACCTTCCTCACCCCGTCAATGCAGACATAGTGAAAAGATACTACACATAATCAAAGACCCGCTAGGTTGACTGGCCTAGGCAAAAAGAATGGCTTCCCGGCGAACCAAAAGGGTTCAGGCAAAAGTAAGGGATGAAAATGAAAAAACGTACACCCAGCAAGTCGAAAACCTGAAAAGGCGACTTGGGCAAAAAAGGGTATCTCGGTGGACTGAAAACCCGAAAGGGCGGTCCAGGCAAAAATTAGGGATCAAAGCGTAACACTATGTCTCATTAGATCATCTTGCAACCAGACTTCGATATCAACTATCAAGCTCAGACGACGCTAATCAATCTGATCCACCTTCGACCAAGCAACAAAGTGATGAGACGTTTGAAGACATAAAGGCAATAGTAGAGTTGGAACCCGATGGGATTGTTCCACAGGGCTTTTTTTTTCTTTCTTTAACAAAAATTGTAATTTCTATCTTTTGGCGGCGTTCTCTTACTAGGACGTCAGCATCTTTGTACAAAACGCCTATTACAGGCCAACTTCAGAAATCAATACAATTCATTTTCATGAGAAATTTCAATTTGCTTTTCTTTTTCTGTTTTGTTTTGCAAGAACGTCCAATGATTCATTTTTGATATATGCATTTGAAAATAATGGTTGTTCATAGATATTTACATAAGAAACAAAAGACGATTACTTGTAATTCCAGGAACAGGGAAAACAAGAGGTGCCCAAAACCTTACAGTTACTCTGCCCATCAGGTACCGGGATAGAGCCAGCTCGAGAACATGAGTAGTGGTACATACACTCCCCACAGAGTGAAAAGTATCCAAAGATAGTGATGTTAGCTTTCCCGAACAGGACATAACTCTCCCCAACCGATGTTCATAATCGCAAGTGAGTCGGTAAATTTTTCCCCAAGCAGAGTTTATTTCTCTCACAAGCAGAAATTCAATCTCCAGCAGAATTCATTATCACCAGCAACAGAAATTCATCCCCATCTGAGTTTATTTCTCCAAATTAGCGATCTATCAACAGGGTATCTCCTCTCCAAGAGAGTTATTCTCCCGCATAGTTGTTCTCAAATAGAGTCTCTATTCGGCAGAATATTCATAAACGAGGGGCAAATCCCCAACATAGTCATCTTTGTTCACCATCCCCAATAGAAATGGAGGACCTATGGTTTTTTACAGCAGTCAAGAATACCGTTTCTTATACTCTACAAATAGCAGTCAGGGATTTATTTTCCCGGACTCAGATTATTACGCCAGCATTTTATGTTCATACATCATGACACGCACATACATTACATATAACATAATCTCAATTATTTTGAGAACCTCATCACAATGCATCTCATGCATCGCATATAACTAACCCTGTATTTCTTTCAGGAAAGACAGTTATTATCAACAATTTCCAGCAGGTACATGATCAACACTCGAAGCTAAACAGAGCAATCATCGGCGACAAATGCAACCTTATCCAAGTTCCTTCTCAGCAGCCCTACTATCCAGGATTTCATATCGAAGTAGCCCTACTATCCAAGTTCCTTCTCACAGCCCTACTATCCAGGCTTTCGTATCGAAGTAACCCTATTATCCAGGTTCCTCCTTACAGCCATACTATCCAGGCTTTCATATCGAAGTAGCCCTAATATCCAGGTTCCTTCTTACAACCCTACTATCCAGGCTTTCATATCGAAGTAGCCCTACTATCCAGGTTCCTTCTCACAGCCCTATTATCTAGGATTTCATATCGAAGTAACCCTATTATCCAGGTTCCTTCTCACAGCCCTACTATCCAGGCTTTCATATCGAAGTAACCCTACTATCCAGGTTCCTCCTTACAGCCTTACTATCCAGGCTTTCATATCGAAGTAGCCCTACTATCCAGGTTCCTTCTCACAACCCTACTATCCAAGCTTTCATATCGAAGTAGACCAACTATCCAGGTTCCTTCTCACAACCCTACTATCCAGGATTTCATATCGAAGTAACCCTACTATCCAGGTTCCTCCTCACAACCCTACTATCCAGGCTTTCATATCAAAGTAACCCTACTATCCAGGTTCCTTCTCACAACCCTACTATCCAGGCTTTCATATCGAAGTAGCCCAACTATCTAGGTTCCTTCTCACAACCCTAATATCCAGGCTTTCATCTTGAAAGTAACCTACTACCCAGGTTCCTTCTCACAACCCTACTATCCAAGCTTTCATCTCGAAGTAACCCTACTATCCAGGTTCCTTCTCACAGCCATACTATCCAGACTTTCATATCGAAGTAACCCTACTATCCAGGTTCCTTCTCACAGCCCTACTATCCAGGCTTTCATCTCGAAGTAACCCTACTATCCACGTTCCTTCTCACAACCCTACTATCCAGGCTTTCATCTTGAGGTAACCCTACTATCCAGGTTCCTTCTCACAGCCTTACCATCCAGGCTTTCATCTCGAAGTAACCCTACTATCCAGGTTCCTTCTCATAACCTTATTATTTGGGTTCTGCCTCTCTGATACCCAGACAACAGTCCACAACACTGTAAGACCGGGACCCGATCAAACACAATTGATTTCACATTTCCCCAGCGAAGTCCTCCTCAGCAACATGTATACGGGTTCTCGCAAAGGAATTTCTTATGCGATCAACACCTCTAGGTGGCATCTTTAAGCCCACCTCCGATAATTCTCTAGCAACTTCCAAATGGCATCTCTAAGCCCATTCCCGATATCACAAATAAAGTTCCACTTCATGCGAGTGTAAATTTCGGGGCACTCTAGTGTTCAATCATCTTCCACCTTTAGATCACAAAAGGCAGACAAGCCAATCTACATCTTCTTGTTTAAGAAGATTGAACAGGGGCAACTGTTGTACCCCAAAATTTTCCCTCCCATATTTCTCAACATATGGCAAGTGAGGTCCCCAAATTGCTCAAGGAAGTCCAAGAGTTGACCAGACAAACTCTCTCTTAAGGCAGTCTATCTCAAATTAGGGTTTCTATCTTCATCAGGATGTATAAACCACAAAGGAATCAAATGCTCACCATTGTCCTAATATGTTCTCAATATCATCCATGCCAAGTTTCAAGCCTTGCAGAAGAAGTTTGCTCAGTCAATTGCTCAAATGCCTGAAAATCAACTGTACTAGGTCAAAAGTCAACTGGGGCCCACATACAGTCAAACTTCAAGATTTTTGGTCAACATCCTTATTTTGAAGTATTATCCTTCATTTGATCAAGGGTTTATCATGATTCCTCAAGGATTGCTCACAATTCATCAAAACCCAAAAGTTGCTAAATTGGGGTTTTACGGGAAAAGTCAACTCAACTTTGACCAAGAATAACTTTCTTATACTTTATCAGAAATGAATCATCCAAAGCTCATTTTGAAGAGGATGCAATTCCCTACAATTCATCTTCATCTTCCAAGTTCATAATATGCACTCACAAAAAGATATGAATTTTGACATTATAGGTCTTTTTGAAAAGTCAACAAAAACACCTTTTGGGTCAAAGCTTCATACATGAACATGGAAGACTCAACTGAGATGAGACCAAAAGGGTTGCTGAGAGGACATCCTAAGCTTTCTAAAAAGTCCAAGAACACCTATCTAGGGTCAAAATTGAGAGAGTTATACATTGGCCAAGTTGACCATTTTTGCAAAATTGCCAAAAGTCAAATATGCTCAAATTTGCATTTTTTGCTAAATGGGCCCAACTTTTTATGTTTGCACCTCACTTACAACAGGGTCCATGATCTAAATGCTCACTCGCATGTTATTTGCTTCATTATTTTATTTATTTTGATTTTTTATTTATTAAAAATTGAAAAATCAAATAATTGGTAAATAATAGCAAATATTTGTTTTGATTGGATTTTTTGACAGAATCACAAGCTCATAATGCTGGCATATCAGAATCAGATCATATCAAGGCTAATTGGCATGAGATTGGCATGATTAGGACAAATTTGGAAGGATATCATATAAATTGAAAATCAAATCAAATCTCATCAAAGCTTCAAGATTCAATCTGTTTTGTAACCCTAATTCATTGAGGGATATATAATAAAGCTTGGAAGATCAAAAGAACAAGGTTTTTGGAAGCGTGAAACAGCCAGAAGAAAAACTCAGAATTTTTGATAAAAAAGAGAGGTCCAAATTCTGGAATAGAGGGTTAATCAAGGAGTTTCAAAGCCATAAATCAATTCCTGGGCATCTCAGGAAGCATTCCCAATCATTTGCAGGTGCCAGAACATCTAGAATCATGCCTTATCACTCTCACGGTTTGCACAAATATCTAAATTTGATTACTGTAATTCTTGCATATTTAGTATATTTAAGTTACATATTTGTGTTCTTCATCATGTTTGCAATGTTTCTGGATAGTTTGATTTGAGTTATAGTGCAGGAATAAGCTTTTGCCATTGTTAGGGCTTCGTGCTCCAATTTGGGGTTTTGGGTTTCAAGCAAAATTAGGCCTGATAATGGGTACCATGATGATCAGAGCTTCAAACTTAGTTGATTCATGGTCCCCAATTGAATTTATATTGCACGTGCGTGATTCTTGAATGACACAAGTTTCAGCAATAGACCTGCGTCTGTAGGTAAATGTTCAGAACCTAAAACGACAGTTCCAGGGAAGAAGACAACAACGTGTCACAACCTGACTGGCTGGTTTAAATTCTGGCGCGTTATTCTGGTTAGAAACTTGTTTTTCTGATATATTATTTGTTTTTATTATATTAATAAATTAGCATTCAACGTAGTTGGTCAGAAGAAGGAAGTCAGAAGCTCATTGTTCTGGGTTCGATCTCAGGCGTGAGCTTTTGGCATTTTCTCCATTGTTTTCACCAGATCCAGCACATACACCTTCTGAGTTTCAGCATCTGCTGGATCCACCAGCCAGGACCAGATCCAACGCACCTCACCTTCTGAGGGTCATCATCTTCTAGATCCACCAGCCAGAACCAGATCCAGCGCCTACCCCTTTTGAGGGTCATCACCTGCTGGATCCACCAGTCAGGACCAGATCCAGTGCACCCCATCTTCTGAGGGTCATCATCTTCTAGATCCATCAGCCAGAACCAGATCCAGCACTTCTCACCTTCTGAGGGTCATCATCTTCTGGATCCATCCCCAGTCAGATCTGCTGACAGCAGTCCCATTTGGTTATTTCTACTATTTTTCTTTAATTTCTTATTTTGTTTTTTTTAATCAACACAAAAAATCATTTTATTTTAAATTAACCAATCAAAAATCACAAAAAGGATTTATTTTCTTAATAAATGTTTTTTTAATTAACTAGTTTAATTAATTTAGGGCAACTTTAATTCCTTTCACAATTAAAATTTAATTAGAAAATTAGGTTAACTCTTGATTTAATTTTTCTTTCTTTCTCAAATAAATGAAAAAAAAATACAAAAATAGGTTTTTAGAATGAATTAATTTATTTTTCTTAATTTAAAACTAATTAGAACTTGGGATTTTCTTTTTAAGTCCAATTATTTCAAATAACAAAACATGACAAAAAACATTTTTTTATCAAATAGGATTAGTCAAAGGGTCAAAACCCTAATCGCCTAACATTTAATTCGCCACGCGCTTGTTATTTATTCTGACAATATTCTGTAACTGTTCATGGTTTGTAATAGTTAATTTAGGTTTTTATTTACTATTTAAATCCCAGGGTTTTTGGCTATGTAATTAATCCCCCTCCCCGAAGCCTTGTAATAGCGTAGATTTATTTTCTCGCATTTTTAATTCCTGCAAATATTTAACTGCTAGATGCATGCTAATAGGATTGTATGGCAAGAATGCATGACAAATTAATACGGTTAGAAAACCCTAATGTGCAAAGATAAATAACTGAAAAAAATCACTCGCACATATCACTCTTAGGGTATACTCTTACTTCGGTTGCCTTCGGTAAACTATCATTAAGCATAGGGTGTCTTAGTGGTTGGCCTCCTGTCTAAAAAGATCAAATGTCCCATTCAAATGTTGCATCGGAAATGTTGCCTCGAAAATGTTGCCTCGGAAATGTTGCCTCAAATATGATCTTAAGACTCTAGGGTTATTACTAAGGTGTCATAATATTGCTTTAGTGACCGTATGTCCCTTTCGAATTGACCCTTACAAACTCCGACGACGGTGCTACCTATTTCTCAATAGTAGGATAGCACTGTCTAAAGGAAACAAGAATAGAAACAATCTTTTTTCGAGTAGGTAGATGCTAGTGGGTACTTGCTCAAATCAAAACTTTTCACACTTACACTTTTCAAACAAATTTTCAAAACAACTTCGTCACACCTTTGAGGACTGACACAAGTGTTATCACGAAGTAAAATTTTTCAAAACAAAGCACACAAACACAAGCACTTTAAAAATGAGCAAGTACTTAAGAGCCCATGGAAAACCATGGATGGAAAGGGTACTAACGCCTTCCCTTTCCATAATCTACCCCCTGTATTCAGAATATCTCGAAAAAAGATTTTTTCTGTACTTTTTTCCTTTCCGGTTGGATGAAATAAAATTCGGTGGCGACTCTTGCTTACCGTGACATTTTGCAAACACAAAACGCAAAACACAAACTAGTATAAACAGTCGGTTATGTCACCATATAACACATGACCTAATGGTTAAAGCATGATCTCAAGGACTCAAATACCACATCTTGACCTAATTGTATGGATCAAGTCATCTCCAAAGATACAAATGATTGATATTTGAAGAATTGGATCAATTGAATGAAAAGTCAACAATCACTCAAAAGTCAACAGTCACTCAAAAGTCAAACTTTGACTTTTTGGTTAACACTAGAATTCAAAAATATTGAATCATCAAAACATTCAAAATTACCAAGCTTGGTCAACAAAGTCAAGAAAGTGAAGAAAAAGTCAACAAAAGTCAAAATTGGAAAATTTTCTAACACTTAGAGAAAATTCTAAGTGTTTTGTTCTTAACAAAGTCACTACTTCATAGCCATTTTTCACTAAGATGCAAGCTTATTCAAGGAAAACTTTCAACATGAAAGTTGTAAGGATTAATGAATTTTATAATTTTTTCTTTGAGGGTTGATATCCAAAAAGTGCTTATATTAAGAGATACAAGCCTATGAAGTTGTGATATTTTTATCTAACACTTAGAGAAATTTTCAACAAGTTTTGATCAGTTTTTCATCTCAACTTCTTGGCCAATTTTCACCAATTTCCTTATTGATTTAGCCAAAGTGGTCAATATGAAAGTTGTAGACAATATTTCAAGCTTTATAAAATGTCAAAGAACTTAAAAAGATCATGCTTGAGCTAGGAGATTCGAAGAGATGAAGTTGGACATCCATTCTTGAATTATAGGTCATATTTGTGAAAAACTCAAGAACAAATCTCCATGCCATGCCTTGTAATCTAACTTTGCAGGCCTCTAAACTCCTAAATCTACCCATAATCAGAAGATTACATGAAATTTTAAGCTATTATCCAAGTATTGAAGCCATTGTCCAAGTGATTATTCCATTTTTGGCACAAAGTTAACATTGTAATTTTGATAAAGTGACTTTAATCACAAAGTTCACTCTCCTTGAGCCTCTAACTTATTTCTTCTGCACACACACAATCCTAACATCAGAAGCAACTCTTATTAAAGATGTCAACCATCCTAGAGGAGTTATACCATGCATTAGAACTTTGATTTCTCAAGAAATCACGAGTTATATCTCAACCAAGCCATAACTCAATATCTTGCAAACCTGATCAACCTTGGCCCTCAAACCTTTTCATTATAAATATAAGGATCATTAGCAAGCCATAACATGAATTCATAACCTAAAAAACCTCTCAAGATCAGAAGCTACATATAAAACTCCATTTGTTGCAACTTCTGACCTTGAACACCAAACACGTAATCCATTTGTGCATTTTCACTCTAAATAATTTATAAAGCTTCTATAACTCATATAAAACACATCCAAACAATTTTTACACTTATGTAACACCTCCATCATCATCATCCAAACCTCACTTTCACTATTTGCAACTCGACTTGGTTGGAGAGTTTCAGAAGGTTCTAAGGCAAGTTAAGCATACCATTAGCTTCCTGGGAGTTCAAGGGAGTTTTTTACACCATTGCATTGTATCTGGGAGTGGTGGAACGAGTTCTGAGTTTTGCTTCAAGAGGTAAGTTTTCTCATACTTTGAAATCTTGATATAAGCATCATTTATACATACATTCAAAAGAAAAAAAATATAGATATCATGTGTATGAAGCTAACCATGTCCTTAGTTTTCATTTTAATTGACTATGTGATGAGAATTTTGAAATTGAAGTTTCTGAAACATTAGGTTTTCAGTTTGGTACCAAGAAAAATTCATTTCAATCTTTAATCTATAGATTTTGAAAATTATATGGTTGGATTCGTGGTTAAATTTCAAGCAAGTTTGATGTTTATATCTTTCCATTTGGTTGAGAAATGAAGCTTTTACAAAGTTCAAAAATGTTGTTGTTATTGCTGGCGCGAGGAAGAAGAAGAAGTGGAAATTCAAATGTTCATAATTGAGTTGATAATATATTTATTGGGTGTTGTTTCATAACCGGATGGAATAGTCACCCCAGTGGTAAAGGAAGCACGCATATACCTATAGGGACTTGGGTTCGAGCCCCAGTGGTATCCTTTTATTTTTTACATTATTTGTTCTTGCAGGTTCAATACAAACAATTTCAAAACATGCATGATGCACCTCTCTTCATCACCATAAGGTCATCCTTGGATTACCTTCATCTAAATCAAGCGCTCCAGGCCACGCTCCCCACGCTATGCCCTAAAGGAATCGTCCATATTGAATCCAACGCAGGTTCTGGGCTTGTAAGTTTGGGCCAAACAGTTTTGCTTCCCTTCACCCCCCCCCAATTTCCTTATACAAACACATGCCCATTCAATTACTTTTTTTTCAAACTTGTCGGTGGGCCTCCCTTGCTATTCACGCCTTCCTTTTTTTGTTAAACCAAGCCCAATCTTTTTTGCTATTATTCTTTATTTATTTTTTTACTTTTATTTATTTATTTATTTAATAAAAATACAAAAAAAAATTCTTGTTTTTAAGTAAATAATTAGATTAAAAATGTTATTTGTTATTTTTGCTAATTAATTTATAAATAAAAATTATTTTAATTTAATCACTTGGTTTTGTTTTTGTCAATTAATTTGTAAATTAGAATTAGGTTTTATTTTTATAAAAAAAAATTCTAAATAAAAATATCAAAAACATTTTCTAAACACTTAGGTTTTCATTTAATTTCTTTTTAATTAAATAAAACATAGATTTTTAGGGTTTAATTAATTAATAATTAGGTTAATCATCAAGCCTTTTTCTATCAAAAATCACAAAACAATTGTCTTTCTCTTTTCTTTGGTTTTGCGTATTTTATTATTTCACACTTTTTCCGATTATGTAAATGCTTATGGTCTGTAATAGATAATTAGGGCTTACTGCTTTTCATATTCATTCATAAAATTGTATCCTCATTCCTGAAGCATTGTAATAGCGTAGGACATTTAATTTCCGCAATTTAATGCTTTCCTTATTATTGTCAGTTTAATAAGATTGTATGGCATGATTTAAAATCAAACATTAGACAACCATAAATCCCAGACAAATTAAATGAAATCAAAACACTATTCACACACGCACCTCTAGGATAACCTCACTTGTTGCCTTCGGATAAAACAATCATGTCCCTCAAACGTGGATTGTTTTGGCAAAATACACTCGGTTAAAAGATCGTAGTCCCTCGATGATTCTTTGATGTTGCCTTTGTTAAACGATCTTAGTCCCTTATGAAAATTGCTAAAACATTCCACAAGTTACTTTTATGACTGTACGATGACCCACGCCTGCCACTCACATTCAATGATAGGGCTTCTTACTAACTGATGGTAGGATAGCATTATCTAAAGGAGGAGGAAAATATCAAAGACTTTTTGAGTAGGTAGATCGCTCATAATCGCTTGCTCGTAAACTAAAACAAATTTCACACCTCACACTTTCAAAAAACTTTCAAGGTACTTTATAAACACTCTTGAGGACTGATACAAGGGTTATTATAAAACAAACTGTCTTACATTGGCATCTTCAAAACATTTTTACAAAATAACCCTCTCTTTCAAAATATTTTCAAAACAAACATTTTGTATACGTTCTCAACGATACGAGAATCATTACAAAATTGCCACACTTAGGCATTTTCAAAATATTTTCAAACATACACAAACACAAAGCATTTTTAAAGTGAGCTAGCAATTAAGATCCCGTAGATGACTACGAATAAAAAAGATGATAATACCTTCCCTTTTCATAACCTACCCCTCGAACTCAAGAAAATTCTCAAAAGGTCTTTCATGTTCTTTTCACCCTTTCCTTCATTGGATAAAAGAAAACTCTGTGGCGACTCTTACTATCCGCAATATTTGCGATAAAATGCAAAACCAAAAGTCAGTTCTCTCACCATATTACAGAACTAGAGACTTTGTTGGGGAGGTAACTAAAGGTGGAATTACCTTAGAGATATTTCACATTTAAATGTTTTCATTGTTTGACTTGCCTGCTTTACTCTTAAAGGATCGTTTGGGTTTATTTATTGTATAGATCCTATACCCAGATCTAGGGGCATTTTAGGTAAGTAGCAATAGATCATGGAAACCATACGACGTAGACCAATATGGTTAAAGCGATGGCTACGTTAGTGCGACACATTGGTTGGTGTCGGTGTCTCTTGAGTTAAGTCAAGAAGAATGTTGGGCCATTGTATGGTGTCATAAAGCACTAACTGACCTTATAACCTTAGTTAACACAACTTAGCCATTAGAAAGCAGTGAGATAGTTGGCTTTGGTGCAGACTGAAGTTGGTTGATACCCGATGCTACACTCATTGAGATTGGACTCGGTATATTTTAGTTGCAAATTAGATGCTTGTTGTTGTACCCCAAAATTTGCCCTCCCATATTCTTCAGGAAATTGCCAAGCCAAGTCACAAAATTCCCCAAGGGTTGCACAGTTCAAGGGCCTCCTATACAGTCAAAACTAGGGTTTGTGTTCTGATCAAGAAAAGGAAGTTTTCAAAGGCACAACCAAGTCTCATATGCCTACAAATATGGTCAAGCATCCTCATGTCAAGTTTCAAGGCATTCAGCTCAAAATTGCACAGTCAAAAACCCTAATTGCACTACAGTCAACTGTAGGGGCAAAATGGTCATTTGACAGTCAAAAGTTCAAATTTTTTGTCAACATATCATTTTGAAGCCACAAACATCATTTGATCAATGCTTGATCATGATTCTCAAAATTTGGCTCAGAAAATCATCAAGATGCAAAAGTTTCCTTATTTGGACAGTTGAAAAAGTCAACTGAAATTGACCAGGGCATAACTTTCACATGGATTATCAGAAAAATTCCATCCAAAGCTCATTTTGAAGAGAAAGACATTTCCTACAACTCATCTTCATACTTCAAGTCCAAGAAATGCTCTCACAAAAAGTTATCAATTTCAACATTATAGGTCATTTTCAAAAGTCAACAAAAAGGGACTTTAAGTCAAAGGCCATAACTTGAGATTGGTAAATCAAAATGACATGGGACCAAAGGCATTGGTTAGAGGACTCAAAGACCTTTCCAAAATGTCTAAGAACATGAGAAAAGCTTAAAAATTGAGCAAGTTATGCCTTGTGGAAGTTGGGAAATTTTTGGATATTTTGAAAAGTCAACATTACTTCAAATGACCTAAAATTGCTAATGGGCCCATTTTTCTTCCATGATTCATCATTCCAAGCATGTGCACGACCACTTGGCCCAAAGGGAAGTATTTTCTCATTTTTTATTTATTTATTTGAATTATTATTCATATTAATTCATTTAAATTATATAAATATGTGAAAAATATCTAACATGACCTAACCAATCTTTTTATGCATGTTTGATACTCAAGATTTCGTGTACAACTAAATAGGGAAAGATTTGGACTAATTGGATCATGATTTGCACAAGAACATGTGAAAAAAAGATATGAAAATAATGGTGGAAAATCAAATATTGAAATCAATGAATGAAAAAGATTTTGGCCAATTTTGTTGGCCTAATAGCTTCACTACAAAGCCAGGAACACAAACCTAATCGTGCTACACTCTAAGCTGCGCTAAAGAACTCATTAGAAACTTGAAATTTTCTCCATAAAAAGCAAAACTGAAATCAACCTTAGAGGTCGATTCAAGCCCTAATATTCATTCCATTGGCTTCCTCAAGTCTCCTTGATCACATTCCAATCCAAAACGTCAACTCAAACTTCAAGAATTGGTAATAAGAACCTCTCCTGTACAGAGAAAAGGACACAATCGTGTTTTTAGTTTTAGGCATTCTCATGGCATTCTAATCATAGATTCTTATTCCTTATGATGTTCTGATACTGACCAATGCGTTTAATTGTATTTTTATGCCATATACACGATTTTACCATGTTTACTTTCTAGGGTTTTCAGAGCTCGAATTTGGGGCTTTTGCAAAGAGGAAAAATTAAGCCTCAAAACCATGACCATTAGACTCAGCAAGCTTGGACGAACAGGAAGCACCATTCGCGAACAATTTATGAAACCTATAGCGCTATTCGCTATTTTCCCTAAAGCCCTCTAAACCCACGCCATAAAAACCGTTGCTTTTGTGTTTTTTGTTTCAGGGATAGTGGAGACGATGAAGCGTGGCAAACTATGATTCGTTGGTTTAAAAATTCGCGCGTTTTCCAGCACTAACGCGTTGTTTCTTTTATTATATTTATTGTATGTTTAATTAACAGATGGCTTCATTGGCTCAGCTGGCAAACGCTTAACGCTTCAACATCCAAGACCTGGGTTCGAGCCCCAGGTCTGTATAATTGCCATATTATTTTTCCATGTAAATTCCCATGCAGGCACAACATTGAAGCGCATCCTGTTCCTTCATCATCTAGCCATCCACGTATCTAACAAATCCAAATCAAAGGCTGGGATGGGATATACATCATAAGCTTGGTCAAAGCATGTACACGCTGGATGGAAAAGTCAATGGACCTGAGGAATATTGGGCCCAAACTCTTGGATCAAGACCTCCACTTTGGGGCCTGAACTCCCCCTGGTTTGCTTTCTCTATATTTTTCTTGTTTTATTCATAATTGTTATTTTATTTTCTTTATTTGTTTAAATTAATTATTATTTTTACAAAATATAAAAAAACATCATAAAAAAAAATCAAAAAAAGACAAAATGTAATAAATATTTTTATTTTAATTATTTTCATAAATAAATTGTATAATTGAATTTAGTATAATTAGGGTTTTTGCAATTTTAATTCTTTTTAATAAATCAAAAAAACATAGAATTAGGTAATTGATAATTTTTCCTTTTTATCTTTTTTCCCTTTTTTTACCATAACATTATTTACTTATTTTATTTTCATAATTAAATTGTACATAAAAAAATTAGGTTTCATTTAGGTTAAAAACTTCAATATTTTCTTAATAACTTAAAAAATAATTAGAACTAGGTTTAACGTTCAATTTTAGTTTTAATTAATTTTTTTTTTCCATTAAATCTTAAAAAACATAAAAATACCAAAAAAAAAGGTTCTCTTTTAATTTTTAATTAATTCCTTATTAATTTTAATTTTTGCGAAAAGGTCCAACGCCCATATTCTTATTTGTTTAAATTTCGCGTATTTATTTTATTTAAATAATTATGTACCTGTCCCAAAGCGTTGTAACACTTACTTTTTGCACTTTATTTTGCTTTATTTATTTTTCTGTCAAATCGGGTCCGGTTTAATTTTGGCGATGTGGACCCGCGCCATTTGTAATAGTTTAGATTTACTTTTCATCGCAAATATTAACTGTTAAACAAAGCATGCAAGAATGAATGGCCATAATAAAATCAAGCGTAGAACACCAATAAACATGACAAGACAAATACAAATGAAAACGACACACGAATCGCACACACCACCCCTAGGGTACGCCTCACTGTTGCCTTGCCTCGAAAGGTGATCGTCGAGTAGAGGATGTCTTAGTAAGTCCTCATGATCCGGGAACCTGGCATGAGGGTAGCTTCTAAGGTGTCTTCCCATTGCTCTGGTGATCACCATGTCCCTACAAACTCGAATTGACCCGAACACCTCCAACAGTGGTGCTACCTACCTCTTAATGGTGGGATGGCACTACTTTAAAGGACATTTACACTGACGAATTCCTTAGGGTAGGTAGGTTCTCAAGGATACTTGCTCTCTTCAAAGACAAATAAAAATCTTTTCACACCAACACATTTTCAAAAGCTTTCAAAACAATTTTTTCAAACACTCTGACGTACGAGTCGAACTGAAATTTTTCAAAGAAACTTTTTAAAACCCACATTGAAAAGCAAACAAACAATTTTGAAAACACAATGAGCAAGTATCTAAGAGCCCATGGATAACCATGGATAGAAAGGGTGCTAACACCTTCCCTTTCTATAACCTACCTCCCGAACCGAGAGCAATCTCTATAAGGAATTTTTCTGTGCTTTTGTCCTTTCCATTTGGAGAAAATAAAAGACGGTGGCGACTCTTGCTTCTGCGACATTTCGCGAACCAGCGTTAAACAGTCAGTTCCAGATCCACCGATCACAGAACTGGCGACTCTGCTGGGGAAATCTTATAAAGTGGGGTGTACCTTAGGACTAAGATCACTGTGTTTTCAATTGTTTTCCTTGTGTGCTTTAAATTGTGGGTTGCTTGGGAGTTCTATAGATCCTAAACCCGGATCTCGGGGATACCTGCTTAGAAAGTAGCAACAAGGCTGTGAGGGAACTGTGCGGGGTATACCGACATGGTTGAAACAGTCTGCTACGTTGATGTGGCACTTTGGTGTGTACCGGTAACCCTTGAGTTCAATCAAGGAGAGTACGGGGCCTCCGTGTGGTGTCGTGAAGCATCAACAGACCTTAGGAACCTTAATTGAACAAACTTGGCCTCTTTAGGGTAGTGAGATAACTGACTTTGGTGCAGTCCGAGGTTGGTTGATACTCGATACTACACTCAATTGAGGGTTGCTTTCCTGGAATATTTCGGTCGCCAGTTCAGTGGCTAAATCGAAACGATGAACAATGAAAGCAATCCCGTGATATTGGGAACCTTAGAACCCGGTTACTTTGATTAGGACAGGTTGAACCCACCAACTTCAAAAGGGTACTACCCAGACCCCTTGCTGGCCTTAAACCTTAAGGGCTTGTCTTGTGTGCCTTGTGTGCCTTACATGTTTGTCTCTGTAAATATCTGTGGTGTGTTTAATCATAGCATCATGACATCATCCAGCATCATATGCATTGACTAACCATTTCAGGGGTTCGAATTTTCATCTTTGTTCTTGTTTTGTAGGACATGGAAACTGTTCGTAGAAAGACAATTCAAGTCAATCTTGTAAGGATCCCTCCTCAGCTTAAGGAACTTATATCCAGGATTCCCGAGAACTCTTCATTCAGTGAAAGGCATGGAAGCCTCATCAGCTTGGTCAACACCAGCATTGAGGAAGATATGATAAAGGTCTTGTTCCAGTTCTTTGATCCTCTGCATCACTGTTTTACCTTCTTGGACTATCAGTTGGTACCTACATTGGAGGAGTTCTCCCGGCTCCTGAAAATCCCTATCCTTGATCAGCTACCCTTCAATGGTACAGAAAAGGAACCTAAGCTTGAAGAGATTGCTAAAGCCTTGCACCTACAGTCATCTGACCTCAAGGGACATTGGGAAGTCAGAAGTGGTATCAAAGGGTTCTTAGCCAGGTTTCTGTTTGAAAAGGCCCTTGAATGTTGGAACTCCCTTGACTTGCAAGCTTTTGAAGAGATTGTGGCCCTCCTTGTCTATGGTTTGGTGTTGTTCCCTAACCCAGACCAGCTTATTGATATCAGTGCTGTCCAGATCTTTATGTCCAGGAATCCTATACCTACATTGCTGGGGGACATCCTTCACTCATGTTACACTCGAACCATGAGAAAAAGAGGTGTCCTTATGTGTTGCACCCCTCTCCTGGGAAGGTGGTTTATTTCGCACCTTCCACAATCAGTCTTGAAGAATGAGCGGGGTTTGAGATGGTCACAACGGTTGATGACTCTTACACATGCAGATATACATTGGTGTCCTAGGTCCAGAGAAGATGTCACCATCATTGATCGTTGCGGGGAGTACCCTAATGTTCCTTTACTTAGAATTAGAGGAGGTATTACTTATAGCCCATGCCTGGCTTGGAGACAGTTTGGTTATGCTCGGAGGGATGGTCCTCATGACATGTTAATTCCTGACATAGTTTTTGACTTCGACAACGATACTCAAGGACTTCGCCAGAGATTTATCAGAGCCTGGAAGATGCCAAGTAGGATAGACAGCAAAACACTGGGGCACAGGAACTCCATCCCATTGGAACCCTATCTCAAGTGGGTACGCGCCCGCTCTCAGAAGTTAGTGATGCCTTATCCTCACATGATCCCGGTAGTCAAAGAACCAGTCTTGGAAGGGGAAGTGTCCCACATTATTCAGCACCCTGATATGCCCACATCCTGGGAAGAGATGCAGAAGAGCTGGATCCAGCTTAAGGAGGAAAGGAATTCTCTTGAGACTAGTCTGCATGCCAGTGAAAAGAAGGTCTTGGAGCTCACTCGCTTGTTGCATGAGGAGAGGAATCTCAACACCTACATAGCTCCGAAGAGGATGCGCAGTGTATTTTGGGATTGATTTGATTTTTGTACTTTTTGCCCATGAGGCTTTAATGTATTAAACAATGATTTCCTTAATGACAACGTGTGTTCCTTTTTGTCTACAACAAATTTGAACTTTCGAACCCTTGAATGCATTGCATACGCATTTCATACATCATGTGTATAGCAGGTTTTTCCCCCTTTCAGGTTGCTTACAGTTCTTCGCTGTTTATTTCAGCATCATGAATCCCGAATCTGGATCAACCGAGACATCAATCAAGGCTCTTCAGGCGCAGAATGCGCAGTTTCAAGAACTAATCAAGGGTCTGGCTAAAGGCCAAGAAGAACTAAAGTCTATGCTCCTGAAGAAGGAGAAGAAGAAGAAGAGAAGAACTGTTCTGTTCAACTCGGGCCGAAGGTTTGGCAATACTCTGCAGCATGAAGAGGCTGGTTCTTCTGTTGGCAAGAGTCCTTCTCAGGCAGAAGTAAAGGTCCCTAGTCCGGTGGTCTCCGACAACGAGACTGATTTTGATGAAGAGCAGTACCCTCCTGCAGACGACAGGTACAAACAACTGGAAGACAGGTTGAAGGCTATGGAGGTTCAACAGGTACCGGGGCTGGATTTCGGAGATCTGGGTTTGTCGATTGGTGTGATTATCCCGCATAAGTTCAAAGCACCATCTTTCTCTAAGTATGACGGGGCGTCTTGTCCCAAGCTGCACTTAAGGTCCTATGTTCGGAAAATTCAGCCGTACTCTGCGGATAAGAATTTATGGATCCACTTCTTCCAGGAGAGTCTTTCAGGGACTCATCTCGAATGGTTCTATCAGCTGGATGGGACCAAGGTTCGTAACTGGGAAGAGTTGGCTACTGCTTTCTACAAGCAGTATCAATATAATGCCGACCTTGCCCCCACGCGTACCCAACTCCAGGGTATGTCGTTAGGTGTAAGCGAAGGTTTTAAGGAGTACGCTCAGAAGTGGAGAGACCTGGCTGGCAGGGTGCAGCCGCCATTGACTGATCGGGAGTTGGTTGACATGTTCTTGGGGACCCTATCTGGGCCATTTTTCAACCATCTCATTGGGAATTCTTCTGCTGGGTTCACTGATTTGATTCTGACTGGAGAGAGAATTGAAGCTGGGCTGAAGTCTGGGAAGATTGCAAAGGGTGCATCATCTAGTTCGGAAAAGAAACCATTCAAGAAGGAGTCTAGTGCCGTGTATGGTTCTAGGAAATCAGAGAGACCTGAGCACCGCCAATCTGTCAGCGCGGTGATGATTGCTAAGCCTGCTGCCGCTCCTCGGCCAAACAATCCTCAAAGGGCTGAAAGACCCCGGCGAGAGTTTACCCGGTTAAGCATGACCCTATCACAGATCCTGCCACAGTTGCTATCCACTAACTTAGTGACTGTCAGGGAGGCTCCGAAGTTCCCAAATACAACATCTCCCAAGTACAACCCGAATGCTCGTTGTGCTTACCATTCAGATAGCCCGGGGCACTCTACCGATGACTGTTGGGCGTTAAAGAACAAGCTGCAGGACCTTATTGACGCTAAGGAGGTACAGTTTTAGGCATCTGACAAGCCTAATGTGGTAACAGCCCCCCTGCCTGCTCATGGAATAAATGCTATTGGGGACGAAGATGAAGTGGACGATGCTGAGTTTGATAGCTGGATCTACCCGGCAGCCGACGGCGGATCTAACACCTTCCCTTTCTATAACCTACCTCCCGAACCGAGAGCAATCTCTATAAGGAATTTTTCTGTGCTTTTGTCCTTTCCATTTGGAGAAAATAAAAGACGATGGCGACTCTTGCTTCCGCGACATTTCGCGAACCAGCGTTAAACAGTCAGTTCCAGATCCACCGATCACACTTGTGCTGGAACAATGTCTGAGAGAATGATTAATGATATTAAGGCTCCTAGAACCCGATTACTTCTTTTAGGACAAGTAGAGCCAACTAAAAACTTCAAGAGGGTACTTACTTATAAACTCCATGCAAGCTTGAACCTAAGGTTTTGTGTGCTTTGTTTGTGTTTTAATTAAACTGTTCAAACATGACATCATGGCATCATTACACATATCATTTTCACTAACCATTTCAAGGACCAAGAGATTTATCTTTGTTCTGTTTTGCAGACTATGGCCTCCGCTCGCAGAAATAATATCCGGATAAACTTCGTGAGGATACCTTCTCAACTTAAGGAGTTACTCTCAAAATTTTCTGAAAGCTCTCACTTCACTAAGAGGCATGGCCATCTACTCAGTTTGGTTACCTTGGGTTTTGAAGAAGACATGATGGGTGTTTTATTCCAGTTCTTTGATCCTGCACATCACTGTTTCACCTTTTCGGATTATCAACTGGTACCCACAATGGAAGAGTTCTCTAAGTTACTGGGAATACTTGTTCCTGATCAGACACTTTTCACCGGTTTAGAGAAAGATCCACAACTTGAAGAAATTGCAGCAACCTTACATCTGAAACAGTCTGATATTGTATCTAATTTGGATACAAGAAGTGGAGTCAATGGTTTTCTAGATAAATTTATGTTAGATAAGGATAGGCTGTTTCTGGATTCTATTAGTTTTCAAACTTTCAAGGAAATCTTGGCTTTATTGATCTATGGTTTGATGTTATTCCCTAATCCAGACCAACTCATAGATGTGAACACCGTCAAAATATTTCTTTCTCATAACCTTGTGCCTACTTTGCTCGAAGATATTTTGCATTCTCTTTACACTCGTACTATGAGGAAGCGAGAGACTCTTATGTGTTGCATATCTTTTTTATCTAGGTGGTTTATTTCTCACCTTTCCCGATCAGTAATGAAGAATGAACAAGGTTTTAGGTGGTATCAAAGGATGATATCGCTTTCTCATTCGGATATCTATTGGTGTTCTCGATCTCTGGAAGATGTTACTATCATTGACCACTGTGGGGAATTCCCTAGTGTGCCACTCCTTGGAATTAGGGGAGGTATTACCTACAACCCTTCTCTAGCTTTATGCCAATTTGGTTATGCTCAAAGAGATAACCCTCTTGACATGCTTATCCAGGGTTCTGTATTCAATTACGAGAATTATTTTCAAGGTTATCGTCAAAGGTTTATACGTGCTTGGGGCATGGTAAACAAGATTGATAGAAAGACTTTAGAACAAAAGAATTCCATCCCTTTGGAACCCTACATCAAATGGGTACAGTCTCGTGCTCAAAACCTTATGATGCCATATTCAGTTGTCTTACCAGTAATTGTGGAGCCCGTTGCCGACGGGGATATTCCTTATACCATTCTTCATCCAGATATGCCTACTAACCTTGAAGTATTGTAGAAGTCATAGATTCAACTCAAGGATGAATGGGACACCTTTGAGACTCAGTTCCATGCAAGTGAGAAGAAAGTATTGGAGCTCACAAAGCTACTTCATGAAGAGCAAAGTCTTAATGCATACATCGACACGAAGAGGAAGCGTCCGTGGGAGACTTGAATATTAGATCTTAAGAGTTTATTTTGTTGACTCCTTCAACCCCTTTTGTTTTCATTGTAAGCCTAAGATTCAATTGTAATTTTTGAACTTACTAATGAAAATATTTGTTTTTGTTATAAAATTTAAATCCCCTGAGGTCCTTGAAAATATTGCATCTACATATCATGCATCATTTCATAAGCAGGTTTTTCAATAACAGGTTTCCTCATCTACTTACTGTTTATTTCAATATAAGATGGACCTCAAACAAACTGTCAAGAATCTACAGACTCAGCATGCACAATTTCAAGAGACTATTCTGAATCTGGCCAAAGGGCAACAAGAGATGACGGTGCTCCTCGCCAAGGAAAAGAAGACTGAGAAGCTAACTGTTATCCTCAATATGGGGATAAGGTTCAAAGGTCCTGCTAAACCAGTTCAAGTGGATGATGTTTCCTATGAGGAAGACAATAACCAAGAAGAAGATGACAGAAGTGTCACGGGTGAAGGTAGAAATAATCAGGGTTCCGAAGACGAAGACTACTCTGACGAACAGTATCCTCCTGCAGATAAAAGTACAAGCAGCTAGAAAACCGACTCAAAGCTGTGGAAATCCAGAAAGTACCTGGATTGGATTTTGGAGAACTATGTTTGATCCTGGGGGTGGTCATCCCTTATAAGTTCAAGGTACCCATCTTTTCTAAATATGATGGGATATCTTGTCCCAAACTCCATTTGAGGTCGTATGTTCGAAAAATCCAACCTCATACTACTGACCGAAAATTATGGGTCTATTTCTTTCAAGAAAGTTTGGTCGGCACTCAACTTGAATGGTTTTATCAAATCAAAGGAACCAACATTCACACATGGGAAGACTTGGTTGCTGCTTTCTATAAACAATATCAATATAATGCTAACCTTGCACCGACGTGTGTGCAGTTGCAAAACATGTCCATAGGCTCGAATGAAGGGTTCAAGGAGTATGCACAAAAATGGAGGGGTCTAGCTGGAAGGGTGCAACCTCCTTTGGATGACCGATAATTGGTAGATATGTTCATGGGCACTATGACGGGTCCATTCTTTAATCTTCTGATTGGGAGTTCTTCATCGGGGTTTACTGAGCTGATTCTGACCGGCGAACGAGTTGAAAGTGGTATTAAGAGCGGTAAGATTCTAATGGCTACATCTTCTAATATTGTGAAGAAGCCATTCACTGGTAAGAAATAAATCAGTACTATTTATAAGGTCCTCAGTAAAAATGATCGTCATTAGTCTGTGGGAGCGGTGTTGATCTCTAATCCGGCGCCTATTCAACAATAACAACAAGGCAACCAGTGTAGGTCAGACGCTCCGAGGAGTCAGTTCACCAGGATTAATATGCCATTGGCTCAAGCATTGCAACATCTATTGAAGGCTGAACTTATTTCACTACGGGATCCTCCTCCTAATCCTAACACAACTTCTCTTAAGTACAATCCAAATGCGAGGTGTGCCTATCATTCAAACAGTCTTGGGCACGAAACCAACAACTGTTGGACCCTAAAAAACAAAATTCAAGACATGATTGATAACAAAGAAATTGAGTTTAATCCTCTGGAGACTTCGAATGTGATTACTGCTCCTATACCGAAGCATGACAAAGGCATAAGTGCTATTGAAGATGTTCTGTATATTACCTCCATAAGTGATGTGGTTACCCCTCTCTCAACAATCAAGGAAAATTTTCTACAAGCCGGTTTATTTTCGGGTTATGTTAAAGAATGTTATTGTTGTGCAGTTCAACCCAATGGCTGCGGGTTACTGAAGGAAGGAATTCAACGCCTGATGGATGAACATGTAATTTTGATTGAGAAAATTTTGTATGCTGAAAATTCGTGCCGAGATTTATCTATCATATTTGGTACTCCTTTTAGGATCACTTCCAAGGGTCCTATAAGGATTACTGCCAATCTAAAAGATGCTTCTTTAATCATTATAACACCTGGACCTATCTTGTATTCCTCTGAAAAAGCTATTCCATGGCACTATGGATCCAACATCTACTACCATGGAGTTAAACAAGAATTGTCTGACGAAGATGATGAAGAGACTCATCCGAATATTGGCAATATTGCAGGAACCAGCAAAATTACTAGAAGTGGAAGAATTTTCTCTCCGAAAATCGCTCCACCTGTTCAAGTCACAGTTACCAAGTCAACTGTCGAGGCTTGGGGTAAAGAGCCACTGATAGAGCCTGCTCAGATGGAAGCGCCTGAAGAAACCATAATCAAAGACACCTTTGGACAAGAGTTAGAAGAGGTTTTGAAGATCATCTGTAGAAGAAATTATAAAATTGTTGAACAGTTGAGGCAAACCCCATCTAAAATCTCCATGCTATATTTACTGTTGTATTCTGAAGCCCATGCAAATGCTTTAGTAAAGTTCTTGAAAACTTCTCATGTGCCACAAGAAATTTCGACTGATCAATTTGGAAGCTGCGTGGCTAGTTTGACAAGTGATAACGGGTTAGGATTTTTTGATGCTGACTTGACTCCTGAAGGAAGAAACCATAATAAGGACATGTATGTCTCTATTTAATGCAGGGGAACTACCTTAGCTCATGTATTGGTTGATACATGTTCCTTATTAAATGTTATACTGAAAGGTGCTCCAAACAAACTTGATTGTGAAGGGGTTATGTTGAAACCCAATGACATTATAGTCTGAGCCTTTGGCGGGTCTAGAAGAATGGTGTATAGAGAAGTGGACCTCCCAATAAAAGTGGGTTCACAAATATTTGAGTCCACTTTATATGTGATGGACATCCGTCCGACTTATTCTTGTCTATTAGGACGCCCCTGGATCCATGGGGCAGGCGCTGTTACCTTCACCCTACACTAGAAATTAAAATATCCCGTGAAAGGGAAAATTGTTACACTTTGTTGTGAAGAAGAATACATGGTGAGCCACTTGAACTCCTTCAAGTATGTTGAGATGGACGGTGAATTCATCAAAACTCTTTGCCAGGATTTTGATGTTATTCCTCTGACAACTACCGTTACTGAAGACGTTTCTGCTATTCCTAAGGTTACCGGGGTTCCTCCCAAAATGGCTTCTCTAAAAGACGCTAGAGTTGTGGTCGAAGAAGGTGGTTGCACTATTTAGGGTCAGCTTCCTGATATCCCCTATAAATCTGATAAGTTTGGTTTGGGATTTACTGCAGAGGTTCAAAGAGTTGTTCATCGTGCTTGAGTTGGGAGACCTCCATTCTGTGTAAGCAACAATGGAGTCAACACAATAGAAGATGCTGACAGTGACTATGATTTCAATAGCTGGATCTTTCCTACCATGGACAACTAACTCAACAACTGGAAGACAGAAGACATCATCTCGATCTCCTTTAGTCAAGAGTAATAGTTATTTCTGTTTTATTACTTTAATAAGTTTGGTTATGTAATTTCTTTTAAAACAATGACTTTAAACCGCGTGTCTTACGTAGGGCACAATGGTCAATTTGTTAAGGGTTGTCATTTCATATGTCATATTTTCATTTAATGAAAACATTGGACGTTTTGCATTCAAATTTTATGCTCCCTGTCTTTCTTTCACTTTATTTCATTTTCAAATAGCTATGTATTCTTACACACACACACACACTATATAGCAGATCCCCATCCACTCTGGATCTCGTTGATAACAATTCTGCTATTGCCGCTTATGACTTTGAAAGTCCAATCTACCAAGTCGAGGACGAAGGTGAGGAAGACTAAAATACCTGAAGAACTTTCCAGATTCTTAATACAAGAAGAAAAGGCTATCCAACCGCACAAAGAGCCGATCAAAGTGGTGAACTTGGGTTTTGAGACAGACAGAAAAGAGGTCAAGATAGGCGCCAACTTAAAGGACAGTGTCAAGAACAGATTGATTTAAATGTTACACGACTATGTTGAGGTATTTGCTTGGTCATACAAAGACATGTCAGAGCTTGATACCGATATTGTGGTTCACCGCCTGCCAATGAAAGAAGGTTGTTCTCTGATTAAGCAGAAGGTTTGTCGCATGCGTCCTAAAATGTATGAAAATATCAAGGTTGAGGTTATGAAATAATTCAATGCAGGTTTCTTAGCAGTGACGTCATATCCTCAATGGGTTGCTAATGTTGTTTTGGTACCAAAGAAATATGGCAAGGCATGTTTGTGTGTAGATTACAGGGATATGAACAGGGCTAGCCCCAAAGATGACTTCCCGCTTTCATATATTGATGTCTTGGTTGATAACACTGCTCAACATAAGGTATTCTCTTTCATGTATGGTTTCTTGGGTTATAATCAAATCAAGATGGTGCCTGAAGACATGGAGAAAACTACCTTCGTCACACAGTGGGACACTTTTTGTTACAAGGTCATGCCTTTTGGGTTGAAGAACGCTGGAGCAACTTATCAACGCGCCATGGTAGATTTATTCCATGACATGATTCATAATGAGATAGAAGTATACATCGACGACATGATAACAAGATCACAGACTGAAGAAGAACATCTTAATCATCTGCATAAGTTATTTAAAAGGCTGAATAAATACAAGCTGAGGTTAAATCCGAACAAATGCACATTTGGGGTGAGGTCTGGAAAACTCTTAGGTTTCATCGTCAGTGGTAAAGGTATTAAAGTTGATCCTGCAAAAGTTAAATCTATTCAAGAAATTCCGGCTCCCCATACTGAGAAAGAGGTCATAGGTTTCTTAGGACGACTAAATTACATTGCCCGATTCATTTCTCATTTGACTGCTACCTGTGAGCCACTCTTCAAGCTGCTGAAGAAAGATCAAGTAGTAAAGTGGAATGACGACTGTTAAATAGCCTTTGATAAAATCAAGGAGTACTTACAAGAACCTCTGATTCTGATGCCACCAGTTGAAGGAAGACCTCTAATCATGTACCTAACAGTGTTAGAGAATTCAATGGGGTGTGTACAGGGGCAGCATAACGAGTCTGGTCGAAAAGAGCATGCAATATACTACCTTAGCAAAAAGTTTATTGATTGTGAAACAAGATATTCACTGCTCGAGAAAACTTGTTGCGCTTTGGCATGGGCTGCTCGCCGACTAAGACAGTATATGTTGACTCATACTACCCTATTGATCTAAAAATGGATCCCATCAAGTACATATTCGAGAAGCCAACTCTTTCCGGAAGAATAGCCCGATGGAAAATGGTCTTAACAGAATACGACATTCAGTACACCACCCAAAAAGCAATCAAAGGAAGTGTATTGGCAGATTATTTGACACATCAAGTTATAAACGACTATCAGTCTATGAATTTCGAATTCTCAGATGAGAATATTATACTAGTTACATATTGTAAAGAACCTGGACCGTATGAAGGACCTGAGCTAGGATCCTGATGGACTATAGTTTTTGACGGGGCTTCTAATGCACTAGGCAACGAGATTGGTGTTGTAATTATCTCTCCCCAGGGTTGTCATACGCCCTTCACTGCCAGACTTTGCTTTGACTATGCTAATAATATGGTTGAATATGAAGCATGTATCATGGGTATTAAAGCTGCTATTGACCTAAGAATCCAATTCCTTAGCATATATGGGGATTCAACCTTGGTAATTAGTCAATTCAAGGGAGAATGAGATATGAAACAATTGAATCTTATCCCTTACCGAGAATATGTGCTAACCTTGATTTATACTTCGAACAGATTACTTTTGAGCATTTCCCAAGAGAAGAGAATCAGTTGGCAGACGCATTAGCTACCATGTCATCCATGTTCAAGGTTAGGTGGGACAATGAGGCTGCCAGAATTACCATTGAAATATTCGACGAACCGGCCCATTGCTATGAAATTGATACCGATGGAGTAGAAGAAAAACCTTGGTTTCATGAAATGAAAAGGTACCTTGAAGCTCAAGAATACCCTGAAGGGGCATCGATCAATGATAAGAAATTCCTTTGGAGGTTCTCAGCTAAGTTCTTCTTGAGAAATGGAATTTTGTACAAGCGTAATCATAATTCAACTCTGCTTCGTTGTGTAGACAAAAGGAGGCAGAGAAAATTATGTAAGATATGCACAAAGGTGTCTTTGGTACTCACTCTAGTGGGCATACTATGGCTAAGAATATTATGAGAGAGGGTTACTATTGGCCGACTATGGAAACTGATAATCACCCCCATTCGAGAACTTATTATAAGTGCCAAATTTATGTTGACAAAGTACATGTGCCTTTAGTACCTTTGAACGTCATGACTTCTCCTTGGCCATTTGCAATGTGGGGCATTGATATGTTCGGAGAAATCAAGCCTACTGCTTCTAACAGACACCGCTTCATTCTCATCGCCATTGACTACTTTACAAAATGGGTTAAAGCAGCCTTGTTCGCCTCTATAACTAAGAGTGTGGTTGCCCACTTCATAAAATATAACCTTATTTGCCGGTATGGCATCCCCGAGAGAATCATCACAGTCAATGGTACCAACCTCAACAATGATATGATCACTGAACTCTACATGTAGTTCAAGATTAAGCACCACAACTCTTCTCCATATAGACCAAAGATGAATGGCACAGTGGAAGCCGCCAATAAAAATATTAAGAAGATGATACAAAAGATGGTTATGACTTACAAAGAATGGCACGATATGTTACCATTTGCTCTTCATGGCTATCACACTTCAGTGCGAACATCAACTGGGGCAACCCCATTCTCCCTGGTTTATCGCATGGAAGTTGTCCTACCTGTCGAAGCTCAGATTCCTTCTCTAAGGATTATGAAAGATGCAAACTTAGATGAAGAGTGGCTTCAGACCAGGCTAGACCAGTTGAATCTGATTGACGAAAAGAGACTTATGGCTGTCTGTCACGGTCAGATGTATAAAAAATGCATGATCAAGGCATTTAACAAGAAAATCAGGCATTGAGTATATCAGGCTGGTGACTTGGTAATAAAGCACATCATTCTACCACAAGGTGATTCCAGGGGCAAACAGGCTCCCACCTACGGAGGGCCATTTGTTGTAAAGAAAGTATTTTCGGGCGGTGCTATGATACTGACCACCATGGATGGTGAAGATTTCTCGTACCCTGTGAATGCGGACATAGTAAAAAGATATTACACATGAAAGCGACCTGCTAGGTTGACTGGCCTATGCAAAAATAAGGGCATCCCAGCGAACCAAAAGGATTCAGGCAAAAATTAGGGATATATATAAAAGATTGTACACCCGGCAAGTCGAAAACCTGAAAGGGCGACTTGGGCAAAAAAGGGTATCCTGGTGGACTGAAAACCCGAAAGGGCAGTCCAGGCAAAAATTAAGGATTGAGGCGTACGACTATGTCCCGCTAGATCACTTACAACAAGATTTATTACCAAATTCTAAAGTTCAAATGGTACAGATCAGTTCAATCAACTTCCTCCAACAACAAGAGATGAGATGTTCAAAGATATAAGGGCAATAGCGGATTTGGAACCCAACAAGATCATTTCCACATAGCTATATATTTTGTTTTCACTTTGTACTCTTTTCATTTCACGACGACTTCCTCTTACTAGGATTTCCGTCTCTTTGTACGAAAATTGTTTGTTTATAGGCAAACTATCAATACAAATACCATTCCGAAATTCAAACTTTTTATTTTTTCTGTTTTGTTTGCAAAAATGTCAAATGACTAAAATTGAATGAACATGTGCATATGAATATGAATAATTGTTAACAAATATATGCATAAGAATAAGAATAAGCATTTACTTAAGACTCTAGGAGTTTGGATAACGACCGAGCCGTCTACAAATCCCCACAAAGCCACTTCCATGAGATTATCCCCATAGAGTAATCTTCATAAATTAATCTTCAATGAAGATACATTCCCTGCAATTTCCTCGGCAGATTGCTCTAGCAAAGAAGTATGATCTTGTTCCCAACAATATCACCCATCTATGGAGTTCCAATTAGTACAGTTCATGGAGGTTCTCTTGCCCAACTGAGTTCATTCCTCCAAAACTAGAAAACCCGTGCAGATTTCTTCTCTCCGGTAGAGCTCATTTCCCCAGTAGGGTGTTTCCTCAGCAGAGTACTTATCCGTCAACAAGATTTATTTCCCCAACAAGGTTTATTTCCCTAACAGATTACAGTCTCCCCAGCTTGAGTCTATTCTTTAGATTACTATGAATCACCGACAAAATTCCTCTCCCCATTGAATTTCCACTATCCCCAGAGAGTTTCTACGAAACCTGGAAACGGACCAGATATCAACCAACTTTATTCTCCCTAGATGAGTCGGAAAGTTATCCATCTCTTTTATCCCTAATCAGAGTATATAATAAATTAAACTCCCCAGTAGAGCGATGAACAACCAATGTTCTTGGACTTTTCTCCCCAAACAGAAGACAACATTCCCCAGCGGATTTTCCTTAAAAAACAAGCAGAAATCCCCAGTGGAAGCATTCTAGACAAGGTTGAAGATTACACATGTTCTTCATCCCCAACAACAGTCAGGGATTTATTTTCTCGACAAGGATACTGCACAGGTTTACAAATACACTTCAATAACATTTCGCATCAATTACAAATATCATAGCTTATGCATACGAAACACATATAGCATAGTCATTTATTTTGAGAACATCAACATGCAATGCATTTCATACATCATGCCATTGCATACAACTAACTCTTTATCTTTTCACGTAAAATTCACAAATAGACGAATATCATCAACAATTTTCAAATAGGTCCAAGATTAATTCCCGAAACAAGACGGGTCAACTATCTATGTGACCAGGTCAAAGATTAATTCCCGAAACAAGACGAGGAAAGTATCTCTACAACCAACAAAAATCAGGTTCCAGATTAATTTCCGAAACAAGACAAGGCAACTATCTGGATGACCAGCCACAAATTAATACCTGAAACAAGATAAGACAACTATCTGTGAAAAACAATTTGTAGATCAATTCTCGAAACAGGAAGGGGCGACTATCTACATAAATAGATACAAAATTAACATCCGAAACAGGACGGGGAAACTATCTTTCTTTCTTTATGGTCAGATAAATATCAATTCCCGAAACAGGGCGGGGCAACTATCTTTATCACCAATGGTATGAACTCCTGAAATAAGACGAATTTACCAACAAAAAAAAACAGATTGAAGATTAACACCCGAAATAGAACGGGGAAACTATCTTTCTTTCTTTCTTTATGGTCAGATAAAGATCAATTTCTGAAACAGGACGTGGCGACTATCTTTATCACCAATGGTATGAACTCCCGAAACAGGACGAGTTTACCAATAAACTGATTTTAGATCAATTCTCGAAACAAGACAGGGCGACTATCTACATAACGAACACTTCCTTCAAAGACATTTGTTGGCTCAGATAGAATCGACCATAGATTTATTCTGATACTTCTTCCAGTAGACCTTTTTCTGGCTCAAACTAAATCGACCATAGAATTATTCTAATACTTCTCCAAGTTAAAGACAGACAAAGACATATGTTGGACCAATTTAAATTGACCAAAGATTTATTCTGATACTTCTTCCAGTAGAGTTTTTATGGCTCAGATAAAATCAAGCGTAGATTCATTATGATACTTCTCCCAGTTAAAGACAGACACATGCATTTTTTGGCTCATATTAAATCAAGCGTAGATTTATTCTGATACTTCTTCCAGTTGAAGTCAATCGTAGACTTAGTCTAATCTCTATCAACAGTTACTTTGGATGGCATATATAAGCCCATCTCCGACAACTCTCTATCACCTCTCCAAATGGAATCTTTAAGCCCATTGCCGGTATAATCAACTAACGGTGTTACTTAGCGCACCAGCGAGTGCAAATTTATAGACAGTTAGGTGTTCAATCATCTTCTACCTTCAAGTCACGAATGACGGACATGCCAACCTAACTCTTCAGGTTTAAGAAGATTGAACACGGGTAGCTGTTGTACCCCAAAATTTGCCCTCCCATTTTCTTCAAGATATTCTCATAAGGTCTCAAATACTCAAAACTACTCAAGAGTTAACTGGTCAAAATTCTACTTCTAAGCAATGAATCCACAACTAGGGTTTGGTGTTTATTGTACCCCAAAATTTTCCTCCCATATTTCTCAACACATGGCAAGTGAGGTCCCCAAATTGGAATTTTTTTAATTAATAACCATGTATTAAAAAAATATTTCGTAAATAACCGGGTTTCGGAAAAAATTACGCAAATAACCATGTTTGAGATGGCTCCACAAAGGAGGAGCCATCTCAATTGGCGCATGCACCTCCTTTTTTAAGGGAGGCGCCATCTCACTTGGCGCCTAAGTGCTTAGGGCATGCCCTAAGCCAAGTGAGATGGCGCCTATGTACAAAATTAGGGTAAATTTTTTTTTATTTATTTTCTTTCCTGTGCGTTGCCTATTAGACAGAGATCAACAAAATGGATTTTTTATTTTAAAAAAAATAATTACATTCAACTGTTTTACATTCAAAGAACAGTAAAAAAAATGGATACAAAAAATACTGGGAAAAAAAAAGATACATCAGTGATCCCCCGGAACCCGGTAATGACCCCCGGTTCCGCATCCCCGTCCTCGCCTTTCTCTTGCTGGGTGCCGTCGCATTTCCTGCTGCGGCAAGGTCGATGGCCCAACGAAGTCAATGCGATCCGAATCCATAAAATCAGTAAGATCTCCATATCTCGAAGATCTGCTCTGGTACAGTCGGTTACCCATACCCTCAAAGTTTGGTCGTGTTGGCGGTGGGTGGGGTTCCATGGTTGGTCGGTAGCATTGATCGTCTGAGTATGGGGGGTAGAAAGGAAATGGATCTTGGGGTGTTTGGTATTGTGGATGTTGGGTTATTTGGTGATATGGTGGTTGATGGTAGGTTTGGTCGGCTTGGTCATAATCTTCTGACATTCCCATATCAGGGCTAAGGCTGGATGTTGAGGGTGCCATATTGGGATATGTGGAAGACTGAAATTGTGTCTGGGGTATGTGGGTGTGCTGGTATTGGGGTTGGTATTGTGGTTGAGTTTGAGGCATATCCGGGTATTGGTAGTTTGGCGGTGATTGTGGTTGGTAGTATGGCATTTGATTGTAGTTGTGTTGTGGTGGGGAATGTGGTTGTGTGTTTGTTGGTCTGTTTCTTCTTGGGGGTTGGTTTGAGGTTGATGGATTTTGGGTTTTTTGATGGGGAATCGAGGGTTGTGCCCATTGTGTGCGTGGGTCAACCAAGTACCTCGGATGAGACACGTGCATTTCTGGGTTACTAACCGACCTGTACCACGACATATATTGATCAGTGTGTCGCATGTTACCTTGAGTAAGGAAAACCGGGGATTGCAAGATGTAGCGGTGACGCCTTTGCCACATTTTACACCATTCCGGAGCAAAGTCTTTCCAGTTGGTAAGACCCCACTGGGCGTCGACCCTTTTTAGATGCCAGGGGGACAAATCTGTTGGATCACTTGGTATCTCTTGATGCATTCCGAACTGCATCTTCACACGGTCACTGTGGTGCATCTCCATAATGTTGAACCGAATGAGTGCAGTCTTTGCAGTCCAAGTTGTTGCATCCTCTGGGTTTGGAGAATGGCCCAAACCCAAATATGGTCTCCAGACGAACTGCGATAAAATTTAAATTAGGTTAGCGCAAAAGTAATGTATAAATAATTAAAATGAACAAAAGTTAAAAGCTACGACGTACGTCATCTGGGCCTAAGTGATCCAACAGATTCCGGTAGAGTGCGACATTGAATCTTGGATTCTTGCCGTAATCCATACCCCTCACGCAGTACCTAAAGGAAATGAGAAACATGTTATTTTTAGCATATATTTTGGAAAGAGCAGAATATTTATAAATGCTATAACTTAATGACTTACTTTGTTGCGTACGGGAAACCAAAAGTGTTGTTGTTGATGGGGTTTAAGGACTCCATCCTCCACCAACCCCAGGCTTGTAGTAAAAATGCGCACCCATAAAATGTACATTTTTCCTTGACTGCGTTTTTGCACAAGGAACTGTACAGGTGGGTTAATACTGCAGAACCCCAACTATATTTTCTAGTTTTTTCAAAATTTGTTAGTAAATGTAAGTACATGAAATTTACACTATTTCCCGTACTTTCGGGAAATAAAAATGTACCAAAAAGTATCATAAGATACGTTCTGGCTTTTACTACTCGATCATTCTCTGAGGAATTTTCATTTAATTCCATACTTGCATAATGCCGTTTCAGGTCAGTGAGTAGTATTCCCTGCCCTCTTGCTCCACCACCTTCTACCATTTCCCTACCCAACAGTTCTTCACACTGTGAGTTGGGTTGTTGAACCGACCCGTTCACCGCCTTACCGTCGATAGGGAGGCCCAGTAGCATGTACACATCCTCGAGAGTGATGGTACATTCACCTATTGGTAGGTGAAATGTATGGGTCACCGGTCTCCACCTCTCCAACATTGCAAGAATGAATTTTGAGTCAATGGTGCAGTTGGAGATCTTTATCACATGTCCAAAACCTGCATATTCCAGATAAGGGACGATAAATGGGTCGGGAGCCAGGTAGTTGTGCGAACGGATTCTGAATCTTTTTGTATCCTGAGATCATAATTAAACAAGTGTAAGATTAATTAAGATGAACAACACGTTATTTGAAGTATGAAAAATGTATAACCAAAGAAGAGACTTACAAATGCAGCAATGTTTTCCCTTGTGCCTCTGTGAGTATCGCCCATTGTTAGAAGAGCCATTGTTCAGAATGCTTGAGAGTATGAAAGACTTAGGAAGAAATAGAGAGTATGATAGACTTAAGAAATATTTCGTAGCAGAGAGTGAGAGTTGTGTGGGTGTGAGAGATGTTTCATAAGGTATGTATTTATAGGCAAATAAGTTTGATGTAGTGGTTGCTTGTGCTTGCATGCCTGCGAAGTGTCACATTTGCATGCTTAGGGTGTTACACATATGCATGCATGCATTTACAAAAAATGTAAGGTGTCACTCTTGCAGGCTAGGTGGCAGCCCATGCATGTATCACGATTGGACAGTAAGGGAGGCGCCATCTCACTTGGCGAAAGAGTACAAAAATGAATGGTGTCGCCACCCCATTTGGTGAATAAGAGGTGTCACTTCTTACAACATTGGCTCAGGCTACGTGACAGCCTTTGGGATTCCTTTCTTTGTTGCATGCAAGGCCATTGGAGTTGATGGGTGGAGTCTTACACAAAACATTTATGTGTGCAGAATAGGGCCAGGATAGGTGGCAGGCTAGGTGGATTCATAAGCCCATGCATGTATCACGATTGGACAGTAAGGGAGGCGCCATCTCACTTGGCGAAAGAGTACAAAAATGAATGGTGTCGCCACCCCATTTGGCGAATAAGAGGTGTCACTTCTTACAGCATTGGCTCAGGCTACGTGACAGCCTTTGGGATTCCTTTCTTTGTTGCATGCAGAATAGGGCCAGGATAGGTGGCAGGCTATGGGGTTTCATTATTGCATGTAATATTATTGGCAGCCTTGGGGGGTTGCATCCCTTACTTAATTGAAAATTTTTTCCTTACATAACATTCGAATCAGTCATCAAACCTTCATTCACATAATCTGTAAAATCTTCCAACCTTCGAATCAGTCATCAAACCTTCAAACATTCCACCATTCATACCTTCATACAATAAACCTCAAACATTCCAACCTTCAAACCTTAAAACAATTCTACACAATGGCCTCTTCACCACAATTTGTTGTCAAAGCACATTTCAACGGTGAGACATACATGTGTCCCACAGTTGGGTTTTTATTTAGAAACACCGACAACGTTCGATTTCTCTTAAACGGGAAAGCAAATTTCTCGTACTTCAAGAAAAGATTGGAGGCCAAACTTGAACGAGGCCCAGTATCCCAGATTTTTTATCAGAGTCCAGTTTTTTTGGAAACAACCAAGTAATTTTTTATAAGGTTGAAGTTCAAGATGACGAGGATCTCCAGAACATGATTTCCAGCCATGTCTATTCTGGAAACGACTCTATTGAGTTGTACGTTTTGCTTCAAGAGCCTCCGGTGACACAGGAGGTAGAGCCTCCGGTGACACAGGAGGTTGATCCTTTGGAGAATAAACAAGATGAGGTAGATGCAGTTGACGATGAGGAAGAAGATAACGAGTTAGAGTTTGATGAAATGGTGAACGACGATTCTGACGATGATGGCATCCCAAGTATTCCTACTGACAAAATCTACACACCACCTACGCACATGACAAACTTCAATATGGGCGGAGATGAACCTTCTACTGACTTGTTTTTCCAACCGTATATGCAGTCAGATGAAAATTTAAAAGAGAAGGACAAGTTTCGTAACAGAGAGGAATGCATCAGGGCCATCAAAAAATTTCACATGCTCAACTCGGTTGATTATAAGGTGGATCGTGTAAACCCGGAAAGGTACAAGATCAAGTGTGTCCACCCTGACTGTATGTTCAAGCTGACCGCATCATACATATTAAGGGGTGACTGCTGGGTCATAGGTTCCATGACTACCTATACTTGTGTAAGTTCCACTCAATCACAAGACCACCGAAAACTCAACCATGATCTAATCTGTCAAGAAATCCTACCCCTGGTCAGCAACGACCCTTCTTTGAAGGTGAAAACAATCATCTCCCACATCACCACGGTTTTTAACTACACTCCGTCTTACCGTAAGGCGTGGTTAGCAAAGACTAAGGCGATTGAAAGGGTGTACGGAAACTGGGAGGAGTCATACCGAGAACTTCCCCACTACCTAAATGCACTAAAGACATATTCTCCAGGTAGTGTTTATGTTCTGGAAACATTGCCAGCGTACGCCCAAGATGGTAGTCTACTGCATGGCAACGGAATATTCAGTCGCGTGTTTTGGGCATTTCAACCATGCATCACAGGGTTTGCATCATGCAAACCAATTCTACAAATTGACGGGACTTGGTTGTATGGGAAGTACAAAGGCACGCTATTGATGGCAGTTGCACAAGATGGCAACAATAACATTTTCCCCGTTGCGTTTGCCCTTGTCGAGGGGGAGACCGGTGGTGCTTGGAGCTTTTTCCTGAAAAATCTTCGTACACACGTGGCTCCTCAACCAGATCTTTGTTTGATCTCGGACAGACATGCCTCCATTGAAAGTGCCTATAATAATCCAGCAAATGGTTGGCATGACCCTCCTTCTACGCATGTCTATTGTGTCAAGCATATCATCCAGAATTTCTCGAGGGAGGTCAAGGACAAAACATTGAGGAAAGCGGTGATGAATGCGGGATACGCACTGACACAGCCCACATTCAAATATTACCGCAACGAGATCCGTTTGTCTAACCCAGAAGCCGGTACGTGGATCGACAATATACCGGTCGAAAAGTGGACTAGGTCATACGACAATGGCCAAAGATGGGGGCATATGACAACAAATCTTATTGAATCAATGAATGGGGTATTCAAGGGCATACGAAACCTCCCAATCACTGCCTTGGTGAAATCCACGTATTTTAGGATGGTTGCGTTATTTGCCAAAAGAGGTGAAATGTGGTATGCGGTCTTGCAATCAGGACAACTATGGAGTGAAAGTTGTATGAAATACATTAAGGCTGAAAGTGCTAAAGCCAACACTCACATGGTTACACGATTTGACCGACACAACCACAACTTCATTGTGAAAGAGACAATCGACCACAATGAAGGTCTGGCAAGACAAGAATACAGGGTCATTTTACCTTCTCAATGGTGCGATTGTGGCAGGTTTCAAGCATTTCGTATGCCTTGCTCTCATGTCATTGCCGCTTGTGCTCATACCCATCAAGACGTGCTTCAACTGCTCTCAAACGTTTATAAATCTGAAACGTTGCTCACTGTTTACAACAACAACTTTCCTTTGGTGGTAAAACTGGACTATTGGCCTGAATACAACGGTGATATAGTTTGGCACAATGACCAAATGCGAAGGAACAAGAAGGGTCGTCCCAAAAGCAGGCGCATCACAACAGAAATGGACGATCTTGACAGGTTGGAAAGAAAGTGTGGTTTATGCCGTCAGGTCGGACACAATTGCAAAAACTGTCTGAATCGGGCGTCTGGCTCGACCACATAAATTTTGTAATACAATAAATCTTTTCAATATTTGTGTTGTAAACATTAGGGTTTTCCATTAATAAAACTGTTAACACAATTTAAGAAATTCAATATAGGAAATTACATTAGGGTTTTCACGTACAACAATGATTAACGATATTCAATCTAGGAAATTACAACTGTTAACACAATTTCATCTGACCCATGCATCATCAGCATTACATCACTGTCTGTTTTGACTTCCTCCAACCACACATTAGGTCTTCCTGTCGCATGCGAGGTTGTTGTTCGTTTTCGCTAGATCCTTCGAATTTTTCCCCCTCCGCGATGTCTCCATCTAGCCACCGCATCAACTCCCGCTTCAGACGCTCCATGGAGTGAATGTGCCAGAATTTCATTTTCATCGCAGGTTTCGTGGCGGAGAATATAACGTAACCATCTCTGCTAAAAATCATAGGCGACGTCATTACGCAAATAACGGAGTACAAAATAAAAATACAGTGCGAGAAAGTGTGAGAAATTTCAAAGAAACGGACGAATTATTTATAAAACAGCATTTTGCCCTAGTTTTTCCCTAGGCGCCAAGTGAGATGGCTCCTCCTCTCATTTTTAAGGAGCATGCGCCATCTCACTTGGCTAAAAGACAAGGGAGGCGCCAAGTGAGATGGCGCCTAGGGCAAAACCCTAGGTGCATGCGCCAATTGAGATGGCTCTTCCTTTGTGGAGCCATCTGAAACATGGTTATTTGCGTAATTTTTTCTGAAACCCGGTTATTTGCGAAATATTTTTTTAATACATGGTTATTAATAAAAAAAATTCCCCAAATTGCTCAAGGAAGTTCAAGAGTTGACCAGACGAACTCTCTCCTAAGGCAGTATACCTCAAATTAGGGTTTCCATTTTCATCAATATGTGTAAACCACAAAGGACTTAAATGCTCACCATTGTCCTAATATGTTCTCAAGATCATCCATGTCAAATTTCAAGCCTTGTAGAAGAAGTTTGCTCAGTTAATTGCTTAAATGCCTGGAAATCAACTGTGCTAGGTCAAAAGTCAATTGTGGCCCACATACAGTCAAACTTCAAGATTTTTGGTCAACATACTCATTTTGAAGTATTATTCATCATTTGACCAAGTGTTTATCATGACTCCTCAAGGGTTGCTCATAATTCATCAAAACCCAAAAGTTGCCAAATTAGGGTTTTGTAGGAAAAGTCAACTAAACTTTGAACAAGCATAAATTTCTCATACTTTATCAGAAATGACCCATAAAATTCTCATTTGTAAGAGGATGGAATTCCCTGCAATTCATCTTCAGCTCCCAAGTTCAGAATATGCACTCACAAAAAGATAGGAATTTTGACATTATAGGTCCTTTTGAAAAGTCAACAAAAACACCTTTTGGGTCAAAGCTTCATATATGAACATGGAAGACTCAATTGAGATGAGAATAATAGGGTTGATTAGAGGACATCCTAAGCTTTCTAAAAAGTCCAAGAACACCTCTTTAGGGTCAAAATTGAGAGAGTTGTGCATTGGCCAAGTTGACCATTTTTGCAAAATTAAAAAAGTCAAATGTGCTCAAATTTGCATTTTTTTTTGCCTAAATGGGCACAACTTTTTATGCTTGCACCTCAATTATAATGTGGTCCACGACTCAAATGTTCACTCACCCATTATGTGCTTCATTTTTCAATTTATTTTGATTTTTCATTGATTAAAAAGTGAATTAAATCAAATAAATGATGAAAATTAATAAAGATATGATTTGATTTGTTTTTTTGACAGTTTGGCAATCAAGATATGCTGAGTTTACAAGATCAATTCGAATCAAGGCCAATTGGTACAAGAAAGGCATGATTTGGCTCAAAATAGCAACATATCATACAAATTGAAAATCAAATCAAATCTTGGATAAATGCAAAGATTCATTCCAAGTTTGTTAACCTAATTCACTCTAGGTTATATAATGAACAATTACAGATCAAAAAACAAGGGTTAGAGGTCGTGCAAAGCATAGAACAAAACTAAAAAATCTTGACAAAAAGTGAGGTTCGAATTTCAGGTTAGAGGACTTTTGAGAGCAATTCAAGGCCAGCCATCACATCATGGGCGTGCACTGAAGCCATCTCAATCATTTACAAGGTCTGAAGCGCTCAGAATCCGCCTCTACACCTCACGCGGTTTGCAAGCTTTTTCAAATTTGATTACTGCAATTTACGCATCTTTAGCACTTTTAATTGTCATAGTTGTGATTATTATCATGTTTACAAGCTAACAAGATGGTTTAATTGCATTTTTGAAGCTTACATACGCATCTGCCATTGTTAGGCTTTTATGTTCTTGTTTAGGGGTTTTCAATACAGGAAAAATCAGGACTTGGATCAGGTACAATAATGCTCATGAGGATGAGACGAGTTGATTGGTACAATCACTTTTCATTTATCTTGCTTGTGTGCAATTTTTGAGATGAACAGGTTTGTACCTACAGTAAACGTCTGTAGGTAAAAGTCTTGTTTTCTAAGACGACGGAGAAAGGAAGAAGACCCTTGCGTGTCAGCCAGCCATTGGGACGTTTGAATTTCGCGCCTTGGATTCAGTTTGTTTTTGCTTTTCTTATATTATGATTTATTATTGTTATAATGATAAGTTAACAACACAACGCAGCTGGCAAGCAAGCATTGGATTTGAGTATAAGGACCTGGGTTCGATCCCCAGGTCCCAGCGTTTTCATTTATATTATTTTCAGCCAATCAATCCAGTGCAATACTCTATCCAGCGCCCATCATACATCATCAACATTCATCTGTTTGATGCCCAGCTAGCCCAATCCCACGCCTTTCCAATGAAGGTCTGCCATGATCCTTATGTCAACACATGCACCAGATCAGGCGTGGTCAAACAGGCTTTGGAGTGTTGGGCCAGAAAATCCAGATTTACACCCCCCTCTTCAGCAACACTATCAGGCTCATTTCTTCTTTTTTTTGTTTCTTCTTATTTTTTATTTCTCTTAATATTTTCCTTAATTATTTTAATTAACAAAATTAATCACTTTTTTTTTACAAAATCACAAAATCAAGAATTCACAAAAATTAGAATTAGGTTTTTTTTTTATCAAATTTAATTTAATTTAGTTTAATTTAATTTAGGGAAATTTTAACTTGTTTTATAATTAAGACCAATTAGAAAAATTAGGTTTAAGTTTTTGATTTAATTCTTTTCTTTTTTTCAAACAAAAAATACAAAAATAGGTTGTTTAGAATTAATTAATTTATTTTCAAAAAATAATATTAATTAGAACTTAAGATTTTCTTTTAATTTAATTATTCCATTATTTTCTCAAACAACAAAACATGACAAAAACATTTTTCTTTAATCAATCGCAAGTAGGATTAGTCAAAGGGTCAAAACCCTAATCGTCCTCGCATTTAATTCGTCGCGCGCTTGTTAATTATTTTGCCAATATTTTTGTAACTGCTCAGTGGTTTGTAAGAGTTAACTTAGGGTTTTTATTTACTGTTTAAATCCCAGATTTTTGGTTATGTAATTAATCCCCCTCCCCGAAGCCTTGTAATAGCTAGGTTTATTTTCTCGCCTTTTTAAATTCCCGCAAATATTTAACTGTCTAGATGTATGCTAATAGGATTGTATGGCAAGAATGCATGAAAAATTAAAACAGTTAGAAAACCCTAACGTGCAAAGATTAAATAACTGAAACAAATCACTCGCACATATTCACTATTATGGTATACTCTCACTTCAGTTGCCTTCGGTAAACAATCATTAAGCATATGGTGTCTTAGTGGTTACCCTCCTGTCTAAAAAGATATGATGTCCCATTCGAATGTTGCCTCAGAAATGTTGCCTCAGAGATGTTGCCTCGGAGATGTTGCCTCAGAAATGTTGCCTCGAAAAGATCTTAAGACTCTAGGGTTACTATTAAGGTGTCCTAGTATTGCTTTAGTGACCGTACGTCCCTTTCGAATTGACCCTTACAAATTCCAACGACGGTGCTACCTATTTCTCAATAGTAGGATAGCGCTGTCTAAAGGAAACAAGAACAAAAACGATCTTTTTTCAAGTAGGTAGATGCTAGTAGGTACTTGCTCAAATCAAAACTTTTCACACTTACACTTTTCAAACATAAAAACAACGTCGTCACACTCTTAAGGACTGATACAAGGGTTATCACGAAGTCAAACTTTTCAAAAACAAGCATACAAACACAAGCAATTTAAAAATGAGAAAGTACCTAAGAGCCCATGGAAAACCATGGATAGAAAGGGTGCTAACACATTCCCTTTCTATAATCTATCCCCCGTACTCAAAATCTCGAAAAAGGATTTTTTTTCTGTACTTTTTTCCTTTCCGGTTGGATGAAATAAAAGTCGGTGGCGACTCTTGCTTACTGCGACATTTTGTGAACAAAAACGCAAAACGCAAACCAGTATAACAGTCGGTTCTACCACCGTATCACAGAACTGGCGACTATGTTGGGGAATTATAAGTAGGGTATACCTTAGGATCTAGGTCATTTAAATTGCTTCTCTTGATTGATTTGTTTGCTTTATTGTTAAGGGTTTTGTTTGGGGTTACTATAGACCCTACACCCGGATCTGGGGAATACCTTTTAGGTAAGTAGAAATAGACTGTGAGGGAACTATACAACATAGACCGATACGGTTGAAGCAGTAGCTACATTGGTGTGGCACTTTGGTTGGTACCGGTATCCCTTGTGGTGAAACGAGGAGAATACGGAGCCACTGTGTGGTGTTGTGAAGCATCAACTGATCTTAGAACCTTTAATCACCCAACTTGGCCCTTAGAAAGTAGCGAGATAGCCGACCTCGGTGTAGAGCTGAGAATTGGTTGATACTCGATGCTACACTCATTGAGATCATACTTTCAGAATATTTTGGCCGCAAGAAAAGATTGCGTGAGCTGAAACCATGACCGATGAAGGATGGTCAATGATATTGAGATCCTCTAGAACCCACTTACTTTTCTAGGACAGGTTTGAAACCAACTTAACTTCAAGAGGGTATTACCTTTGACCTCATGCAAGCCTTAAACCTAAGAGTTTTGTGTGATTTGTTTGTGTTTGCAATACCTGTGTGTGATACGGTGGGAAGAAGTGACTGTTTTTGGAATGCTGGTTTGCGTTTTGCGTTTGTTTTTGCAAAATGTCGCGGTAAGCAAGAGTCGCCACCGACTTTTATTTTATCCAACAAGGAAAGGAAAAAAGCACAGAAAAATTCCTTTTTGAGATTTTTTGAGTACGGGGGGTAGATTATAGAAAGGGAAGGTATTAGCACCCTTTCTATCCGTAGTTATCTACGGGCTCTTAGGTACTTGCTCATCATTTTCAAAATTGTTTTCTTTGTGTTTGTGGGTTTGAAAAAGTTTTTGTTTGAAACTTCGATTTAACTCTTGCTTCTGTCCTCAAGAGTGTAATGAAGTGTTTTTTGAAAACTTTGTTTATAAAAGTGTGTGATACGGTGGGAGATCTGACTTGAGGTTTTGCGTTTGTGTTTGCAAATATTTCGGTTTAGCAAGAGTCGCCACCGACTTTTTATTTTATCCAAAGGAAAGGTCAAAAAGCACAGGAAAGACCTTTGAGATGTTTTCTTGGGTTCGGGGGGTAGATTATGAAAAGGGAAGGTGCAAGCACCCTTTTTATCCATGGTTATCCATGGGCTCTTAGTTACTTGTTTAGATCACTTGCTTATGCTTTTCAATTGTTTGAAATGGTGCTTTGTGTGTGGTTTTTGAAAATGCTTTGAAAAAGAGGCCATCGTTGTGGCAACCTTTGTAATGATTCTTGTTTGAATATATACAAAGGTGTTTGTCTTTTGAAAAGGTATTTCAATGTTTTGAAAGTTTGTTTTTGGGAAATGTTTTGAAATTGTGTTGTGAAGTGTGTTTGAAATAACAAGGATGTTTTACAAGTTTTGATCAAGTAACTAAGAGTTGTCTACCCTATTTTACTCAAAGATCTTTCCTATACGTTTTTAACCCTTTTGACAGTGTTGTTTTACCATTGCATTTGGTAAACAACCTTGTTATTTGGATGTTAAACGGGACAGGCGCGGGTCATCGCATGGACCATGATAGTAATTGTGCTAAGTATCTTTAGCAATTTTTGAGGGACTAGATCATTTTGTATAGGAAACCAAGATAGCGTCATCGAGGGACTATGATCTTTTGTTTTGTTTTGGCCAAGATACTCAACATGCATAACATGGCTATTTTCAAGGCAACAAGTGGATGAAACCCTAGGGGTGCACGTGTGCATTGTGTTGTCAATTTACATGCTTTTTTGTCTTTGTATTAGTCAAGCTATTTGTTTTGATTTTGGACATTCACATACAAACCCTAATCTCTAACATGGCATATTTGAAAGCATAAATGTGTAAAATAAATCTACACTATTACAACATTTGATATGGGAAGGGGGGTACAATTTTTGAATAGGGGATTATTTTGCAAGAAATTAAAACCCTAATATTTACTATTACATCCAAATTGAATAAATGGTACAAATAAATAAATGGACAAGTATTTAAATGATCAATTAAATAAATATACAAAATATTATGAATATGCAAAAAATGTTTTGTTTATTTGTATGTATGTAAAAAATGTAATATTTAATGCAAAAAAAAGAAAAAGAAATAAAAAGATCATTTTTATTAAGGGTAAAAACCCTAATTTTATTAAAGAAAATATATGTATATATCTAATTATATACAATAAAATAAAAATAAATGAAATATGTACAAATGTCAAAAAATGAAAATATGTTAGAAAAATATTATTTTTATATGTATAAATAATAAAATAAAAAAATAATATCTCTAAAACATTTGTTTGTTTTTTATTAAAGAAAATAAAAATGTATACTAATTAATAATTATTTTCATGTTAGAAAAATAAAATAAAATATAAAAATAAATGTGAAAATTTATAAAAATATTTTTGGTATTTTTAATGTTTAGAAAATAATAAAATATAATCAGAAATGAAAAATAAATACAAAAATACAAAAATATGAAGAAATGGGCCAGGGGGTGCAGTCAGCAAGGCAGGGGGTGCAAAAAGTGAGCCAAAACCAAGCCCAGCCCACTGAACTTCATCTTCAACCTTTGTCAAACAAAAATGCGTGCCCTGTACAAATGTCTAGATCCTGCATACGTGCTATAATGCAAAAACTCATAACATCAAAGTTGTAGCATTTTTCAAGACGAATTCAACCATATAAGAAACTTAATCTAACTCTCAAAGACCAGAGAGAATTTCTCTGGCCCTAAATTCTAACCTGATTTTTTTCAGGAAGTTCATGAATCAAATTCTCTTAACACATTTAATTTAAATGAAAACTGAGCATATGTACAGCTTCATGGCTATGAGTACTACATTTTTTATTCACAAACCTAAGCCTAATGATTCCTAAATAGAGAGATAGGAAGTTGATAAAAACCTATTTCAGTTGAAATCGTGTATGGCAATGTGGAGCTTTTCAATGAGGCCTGAGGTGTTTGGGAGCTTGCTTGAACTTCCTCTGACCTTCCCCAATGCCTAGTTTGCCTTGAATGTGCTTGAACAACCTTGTAGAACTCAACCCGCACAAGCTGAAAACAGAAATGGTGAAGCTTTCAAATGGAGTTACAGTCACTGCCTAATGGTTGGGATATCTTGGATAGGTTATATGGAAGGTGTTTGAACAGGTTTGGGGAAAAATGCACGAGTGGTTTGTGAGATAGAACTCAAGGTGCAGAAGCTGCTCTGTTTTGCAATAGGAAGGTGATTTTGTGCTTTGGAAGGTTTAAGGGCTCAATGACTCGTGTTTCTAGCTCAATGGAATGTGTGAAAAATGTCTCAAATGCTTGCAAGAGTTTTTTCTAACAAATGTGCAAGTTGTGGTGTATTTGACAAGTTTCTTGTATTTTAAGCAAAAGTAAAACCATGATGCAAGACAGGCCTGTACAAGCTATCTATCAGCCTGCCCTTTGTGATCTTGGCCCCCTCAGTTTGTGGATATTGTGTGTTGTACCAGATCTTGTTCAAGGCTCAAGGATTCTATTTGACATAAAGCAATTTTGACAAAAATGGCAATGTTGCCTTTTTGCTATTTTAGGATTAATCTTTTGTGCAATCCTCCCATGACCAGAAAAAATCCTTAAACCAATGGATTTGCATTTAATTATTGAGTATGGAAGGGTTTTGGACCTGTAATCAAGTACAAACAAGGCGGATTAGAGTTTGCAACTTGTATCAATATGAAAATGCCATGGATCAAAAGTGAGTTTTTGCCAACTTCAAGCCTTCGATTCTCCCTAACCATAAATGATTTTGGAGAGTTCTTGGAAATTTTAGAAAGCTTGTAACATGATCTACAATCCATATTTGAAATGCATTTTGAGATTCCAAGTGGAACTAGGTGAAACATTTCCATGAAGATAGGTCAAAATCTTGCCTAAACTAGGGTAAAATTTCACTAAGTTAAAAGTTTCATGGACCCTTGTTCCAAAAATCATAACTTGAGATACAAGCTTCTTTTGGGAAAACTTTGTGAATAAAAGTTGTATATTTTGTGGAGGACTACAACTTTCATGTTGGAAGTTTTGTTTTAATCCAATTGCATCATGGTGAAAATGTTGGGCAAAGTTGGAAAAAATTAAGGAAATTTCATAACTTAGAAAAATTCTAAGTTATGAAAATTTTCAATTTTAAACCCTAATTTGAAAAATTGGGTTTCTTGATGAACAATTTTCATGGTTTGACACATCTTGATGAAAAATGACCCTTGGCACTTGATTTTGACCAAAAAGTTAAAGTTTGACTTTTCAGTGTACAATCAAATTTTGATCAGTTGACTGAAAAATTCATCTGTCAATCCAATGCATTTGAGATCTTTTGAACCTTGTGAATAGGTCAAGATGATTCCATTTAGCCCTTTAATCCATGCTTGAACCTAATTTGCCATTGGCTAGGTTAAAAAATCAGAAATTGCCTTTACACAGTCAAAACCCTAAAAATAACCATTTTGCCCTTTTAATGATCTGATCAAATTTCTTGAGGAGTTGTGGCCCAAACTTGATCAAATGATTCATATGAGTCTATAATGTTGATGTGGATAAAAAATTATGAGGTTTAACTGTAAATTGGCCACAGTTGACTTTTTCCTAATACAGCTGATTTCTAGGTCAATTGTCCAATTGATTGGGCAAAAAAATGATTCAAGGCTTAAAACTTGGTAGAGGCAATCTTATAAGTCCAACATGAAGTATGAAAGTTACTTTGAGCATTGGAAGTCCAAAAATCCCTGTGCAAACTTAAACCCTAATTTAGGTCATAAGTGCAAGGAGATGTCTTGAGCAGAGCAAAACCCTAATCCTGTCTGGAGCTCAAGGAACCTTGTGAGGGGAAATCTTGATAAAATAAGAGGGCAAATTTTGGGGTACAACAGCTGCCCCTGTTCAATCTTCTTGAACCTGAAGAGTTAGATTGGCGAGTTTGCCTTTCGTGACTCGAAGGTAAAAGATGATTGGACACTAGAGTGGCCGTAAATTTGCACTCGTCAAAATGTAGCTGAGGGAATGAGCTTAAAGATGCCATTTGGAGATGGTAGAATCTCGCTGGAGATGGGATTAAAGATGCCATCCAAGACTTGTTTGTTGAAAATCAGGAGAATAAATATTAGAATGGTATCCGTATCTGGAACGTATTTGAGTTGTATCTGGAGATTGGATTCGTATGAGCAAAGGAATGACGTCTGTGTCGGGAGTGTATCTGAGATGTAACTATATTTGATTCTTGAATGAATATCGGAATGAATGCCGTGTCTGGAGTGTATCTGTATTGTATCCGAAATCCGAAATCTGAATAAGCGACAGAAAGACATCCGTGTCTGGAGTATCTCTGGGCTGGGGAATTGGTTTGAATGAGTGACAGAATGGCTACCGTGTCTGGAACGTATCTGGACTGTATCTGAAGTTGAGATCTGTATGAGTAGCAGAATGACTTCTGTGGCTGGAGTGTATCTGAACCTGAGGTTGATAGTTGAATCTGAATGAGAAATAGAATGACTTCTGTGTTTGGAGCGTATCTAGTCTGTATCTGATTGCTGAAGTCTGAATGAGTAGTAGAATCACCGTCGTGTCTGGGGTGTATCTATATTGTATCTTGACTTGAAATTCTGAATGAGTAATAGAATGACCTCCATGTCTTAGAGTGTATCCGTACTGTATCTGAAATCTTTGAACATTTGTTAAAGGTAGCTTTTAATCTTATCCTGAAAAGGGTAAAATGTTAGCTAAAACATAAGGTTATGTTGCATGACATGTATGATGCAATAAAATGTGTTCTATCAATGTTTATGATATATGAATGTAATGTATGTGTATGTAAGCTGATTAGTTGTCTTGCTGAGGAAAACAAATCCTGGATAGCTGGAGATAATGAAATCTTTGACTGCTGTCGGGGAAAATAAATCCTTGACCGCTGTTGGGGATAGAAAATCCTTGGTGACTTGTGGGGATTAACAAGAACTTTGACAACTTCTGTGGTGATGTGAGAATCCTTCATGACTTTCTAGGGAATAAGGAAAACCCTAACGATCTCTACTGGGGAATCAAAACCTGGGAGGCTTCAACTGGAGAAATAAGATCGAGAATCTTCGATCTACTGGGAAATAACTCTGTGGGGAGAATGCTTATTTTGTTGAAGAGTTTTCAAAAGCTGGAGTTGCATGCTGTGATACGGTGGGAGAACTGACTTAAGGTTTTGCGTTTGTGTTCGCAAATGTTTCGGTTTAGCAAGAGTCGCCACCGACTTTTTATTTTATTCTAAGGAAAGGTCAAAAAGCACAGGAAAGACCTTTGAGATGTTTTCGTGGGTTCAGGGGGTAGATTATGAAAAGGGAAGGTGCTAGCACCCTTTTCATCCATGGTTATCCATGGGCTCTTAGTTACTTGCTTAGATCACTTGCCTTTGCTTTTCAATTGTTTGAAATGGTGCTTTGTGTGTGTGGTTTTGAAAATGTTTTGAAAAAGATGCCTTGTCTAGGCAACCTTTGTAACAATTCTGTTTGAATGTTTTACAAAGGTGTTTGTCTTTTTGAAAAGATGTTTCAATGTTTTTGAAAGTTTGTTTTGAAATTGTGTTGAGATGTGTGTTTAAAAGTAGCAAGGATCTTTTGCAAGCTTTTTATCAAGTAGCTAAGAGTTGTCTACCCTATTTTACTCAAAGATCTTTCTTATGTTTTTAACCCTTTTAACAATGTTGCTTCACCATTGTGTTTGGTGAACAACCTTGCGTTAGGATGTTAAACGGGACAGGCACGGGTCATCGTATAGACCATGAAAGCAATAGTGTCAAGTATTTTTGGCAATTTTCTTAAGGGACTTGATCATTTTGTTTAGGAAACTCAGATAGCGTCATCGAGGGACTATGATATTTTTGTTTGTTTTTTTTTGCCAAAGTACTCAACATGCAACCATGGCCCATTTTTTTGAAGGCAACAAGTGGATGAAACCCTAGGGGTGCAAGTGTGTATGGTGAATTATTTTCATGCTTGTGTCTTTGATTAGGATTATTTATTTTGTTGTTTTTATCTTGCCATACATCCCCTATTTTACTAGCATTTATACAAAGTAAATAAAATGCAGAAAGATAAAATCCTACGCTATTACAACCATATCGAAAGGCATAAAAAATATGAAGGAAAAAATAAGATAAAAGTAAGAAAAATGAGTGTCTTTCGATTGGGGGGAAGCAGCCTTCGATTTGCATTTTGTTGGCCTCCTTCGACTGGGGCTGGCAACAGCAAAGTCACGTCTTTCGATTGGGGGGAAGCAACCTTTGATTTGCATTCTGTTGGCCTCCTTCGATTGGGGCTGGCAACAGCAAAGTCACGTATTTCGATTGGGCCCTGGCAGGGGCGAGGTCATGTCCTTCGATTGGGCAAAGGCAGCAGCAAGTTGTATCTTTCGATTGGGACAGCATGTTATGTCTTTCGACTGGGACAGCATGTTGTGTCTTTCGATTGGGACAACATGTTATGTCTTTCGATTGGGACAACATGTTGTGTCTTTCGATTGGGACAACATGTTGTGTCTTTCGATTGGGACTAGAACCAGTATAAGATGCAATCTGCCTTTCTGTCTCCTTCGATTGGGCCTGGAGTCAGTGAGTAAGTGCCTTTTGTTGTACCCCAAAATTTGCCCTCCCATATTCTTCAAGATTTGTCAAGATCAATCTTCAGATGATTCAAAATCCCTCAAGGGTTGCACAGTCCAATTGCCTCCTAGCACAGTCAAAATTAGGGTTTTGGTTCTTGCAAAGAAATTGAAGTTTCCAAGGGTCCAATTAGGTCCCATATGCCTACATACATTGTCAAGCATTCATATGCCAAGTTTCAAGACTCACAGCATCAAATTGCACAGTCAAAAACCCTAAATGCTGCACAGTCAACTGCTTGGGCAAAATGGTCATTTGACAGTCAAAAGTCAAAAATTTTGGTCAACATCTTATTTTGAAGCCACAAACCTCATTTGATCAATTCTTGATCATGATTTCACAAGCATGGCTCAAAAAGTCTCAAGATGCAAAAGTTTCTATTTTTGGACAGTTGAAAAAGTCAAATGCAAATTGACCAAGGCATAACTTCTTCATGGTTTATCAGAAAAATTCCATCCAAAGCTCATTTTGAAGAGAATGACATTTCCTACAACTCATCTTCACACTTCAAGTCCAAGAAATGCTCTCACAAAAAGTTATCAATTTCAACATTATAGGTCATTTTCAAAAGTCAACAAAAAGGCACTTTAAGTCAAAGACCATAACTTGAGATTGGTAAATCAAAATGACATGGGACCAAAGACATTGGTTAGAGGACTTCAAGACCTTTCCAAAATGTCCAAGAACATGATCATAGCTTCAAAATTGAGCAAGATATGCCTTGTAGAAGTTGGGAAATGTTTGGGAATTTTGAAAAGTCAACTTTGCACAAAAGACTTCAAAATTGCTATTGGGCCACAAATTCTTTCATGAATCATTACCCAAAGGCTATGCACGACCCACTAAGCTCAAAGGGAGTTATTTTCTTATTTTTGATTAATTATTTGAATTTTTATTATCATTAATTCATTTAATTAAATTTAAATATAAGAAAAATACCAAATCATGTTTTTAAATCTTTTTTATGCAGCAAATATCTTCCATATATGCAAGAGATTTCGTGCACTATCTCAAGGGGACAATATCATCCAAATTTGGCATGATTGGCATGGAAAAAGATATGAACAAAATCAAAAATCAAAATCATAAATTCATGGACTATGGGCTTGGTTTTTTTGACCTAATTTCACTCAAATACTTATACACAAGATAACCTAAGGCTCATACACACGAAAGGGCTGCTAGAGAGGCATAACCAAATTGCATTTTTTCCATAAAAACTTGAAATCTAAAATCCTAGTTAGAGGACAATTCAAAGCTCCAAACGCATTCCAATACATTGCCAAAGCATCCAGGAATCGATTACAATCAAAACCTGGTCTCCATACCCCAAGAATTGGTAGAACAACATTGCACTTTTCATGAACATATCCATTATCGTTTTTTAATTTACATGCATTATTCATGAGTTTTAAGTGTTGATTCTTGCTAACAATGTTGTTCTGAAGCTATTGGTGATATTTGATTGAACTAACGATGCGTGTATCAGAATCCACCATTGTCAAAAGCTAGGTTTTTCAAAGCTTCAAATTGGGGCTTTCCCCATATGGAAAAATTGGACCACCAAACCTATGCCAATGGATTCGTGACCTCAAGACGAGACAAACAATTACCTCGCGCCCTTTTTATATTTGTCCATGTGCTATTCGCTATTTTTTGTAGGTCTTGTTTAGTGGGGGTTTAAAACCCCCGCTATTTGGTTATATTTACAGGTACAAAACAAAGAAGACGCGTGTGTGTCATCTCCTGGTTGGTCAATTCAAACCTTGGCGCGATTTTCCAATGTTCCAGCATAATATTCTTTTTTCATATATATTATTTGTTATCTATTAAATATACAAACGCGCTTCACAGCTCACATGGCAAGGCATTTGCTTGGTAAATGCTGGGACCTGGGTTCGATTCCTAGGTCCCCTCACATATTTCATAATTTTTCCCTTGATATGTTTCCATGCAGTGTCCATCAGAAGGCCCACCATGCACACTCATACGCTAGCCTGCCAAGTGGATTTGGTGGTCAATCTGAAGGCCACAAAAGACGTCTACCATGCACGCCAGTCAATGAACATGCACTCTATCCTGGAAAGTCAAACAGGGCCTTGATTCAGTGGGCCAAAAATACTCCAATTAACCTCCAAAAAGGGCCAAACACCCCCTATGGTTTGCATCAATTTTTTATTTTTATTTGTTTTTCTTTCTAATTCTATTAATTGTTTTAATTGTTTTCTTTAATTTCTTAAAATAATTTTCATAATAAAAATAAAATACAGAAAAACCAAAAAATGTTTATTGTTATTAATATTAATTTCACCATTATTTTTTATAAATAAATGTTAAATAATAAATTTAGTTAAATTAGGTTAAAACTTTAATCTTTTTCTTAATAAATCAAAATATGTAGAAATTAGGGTTTTGATATTTTTTTTTCACCTTTTCTTTTTTAATAAATAATCTTTTCTCATTATTATTATTAATTATTACTTTTGTAAATAAATATGTAAAATAATTAATTAGTGTAAATTAGGTTTTAAACTTTAACCTTTTCTTTAAATAATTAAAAATATTTAGAACTAGGGTTTCCTTCTAACTTTAAATTCTTTTCTTATTCCATTAAATACCAAAAACCTAAAAAACATTTCTTTCCTTTTATTAAATAATTAATTAGCCTTTTAATTTCCATTTAATTTCAAAAGGGTCCAACGCCCTCGAACGTGAAACTTTAATTCTTTCGCGCATTCATTCTTATTTTTTCTTTGTGAATATTATGTAACTGTTCAAGCCATGTAATAATAATTAGGTTTTTTACTTTCCGCATCTTTTATTAAAACGGGTCTTTGTTAATTTGGCGATGTATAGACCCGCGTCTTGTAATAGCGTAGGATTTTACTTTCCGCATTTAAATTTCCGCACTTTTAAATTATAATTGCATGAAAGAATGTATGGACTAAAATAAAAACAAGCGTAGATCACCATGATACATGTACAAGATAAATATTAACATGAAAACAACACACAAATTCACACAACACTCTTAGGGTACGCCCCACTGTTGCCTTACCTTCGAAATGTGGTCGTCGAGTATAGGACGTTTTAGTAAGTCCTTATGTCCATGATTAATGGCATAAGGGTAGCTTCTAAGGTGTCCTACTGTTACTCCGGTGACCACACTGTCCCTACAAACGAATTGACCTGAACACCTCCAACGATGGTGCTACCTACCTCTCAATGGTGGGGTGGCACTACCTTAAGGACATTTACACAGCCTAATTCCTTAGGGTAGGTAGATGACTCGTAGATACTTGCTCTATTCAAAAACAAATCAAAAACTCTTTTCACACCGACACTTTTCAAAAAAGCTTTCAAAACAATTTTTCAAACACTCTTGAGGACTGATACAAGAGTCGATCTGAAATCTTTAAACAAAACTTTTTCAAACCCACTCACACTTTGAAAAGCAAACACTTTCGAAAACACAAATGAGCAAGTATCTAAGAGCCCATGGATAACCATGGATAGAAAGGGTGCTAACACCTTCCCTTTCTATAAATCTACCTCCCGAACCGAGAAACTATCTCATAAGTAATTTTGCTGTGCTTTCGTCCTTTCCATGTTGGAGAAAATAAAAGATGGTTGCGACTCTTTCTTATCGCGACATAAGCGAACCAGCGTTAAACAGTCAGTTCCAGATCCACCGATCACACCTTTTGTCTGGGCCTGCAGGTCAGTGTATTCGAAGCAAGTGTGTGTGTGCTGAACATGTATGTATCGAAGCATGGAAACGAAAAGGTTATGGATTTCGTCTGAGGTCTGGAAACAAAAAGGTTCTGGCTTTTCCACAGGCTCCTTGCTGACTCCTTGCAAGCATGTTAGGTCCTCAAATTATGATTCGAAAGGCTTGTGCAGCTATCCAATCGAAGAGTATAACAAACCTGTCTCAAGTTCTTAAAATGCAACATCCAAACACAACTACAGTCCAGGGGTTAGCGCAAAAATAAAACAATGGGTCTCAAAGTCCAAAGTATAACTAATTAAAGTTGAGTTTTCAGCATATGGGCAGTTAGGGTCGAATGTTAAAACATGGTCTAGAAATATCTACATTTTCCTTTATTGGTATGTGCACATGATGTTTAAATGAAAGAGTTCCAAGTTTAGAGAGAACTTACCTCTTGAAATGCTTGGTCGAAAGAGCTGTAGGTGACCTTTTTTGACGGTGGAGGGAGCCTCGCTGGGATCTTCCTGAAGCTAGTTATGTTACTGTTTGGTTTGGGAAGTCACTGAATCGAAGAGAGTATATGATGGTGATACGTGAATCGAAGGTTGCTTCAGTCTAGGGGAAGTAAATCGAAAGGCATACCACTGAAACTTTTTATGAAAAATCTTAGAGTTTTGCAGGTTTGAGAACGTTGGAGAGTTTGAGAATATGGGAGAGTTTTAGAATACGGGAGAATTTTAGTGCTTGTTGGGAGGTATGGAATTTTTTCACACGGTTTGTTTTGATGTCTGGAACTTGTTTGCAAAGTTTTTTTTTTGCTCGTGTTAACAGAAATGTCCCCCCTCCTTCTGTTTTGCAAATTTTTTCTTTCTGAAGCCAAGATGTGTAAGTCTTTTGAACAGGCCTGTACCAGCCATCTTGTATGCCGCACACAATCCTCTAGCCCCCCCCCCCCCCCCCCCAATTTGTGGACTTAATTTGCTGTATGAGATATGGACCAATGCTCAAGGGATTCAGTTTTGACATAAAGCACATTTTGGCAAAAATGGAAATGTCACTTTTTCTACTTAGGGATTAATCTTGTATGTAATGACCCAATGGCTAAAATAAAACCTTATTTCAATTGTTAAGCATTAAATTAAGGAGTGTAAGTTAGTTTTGAGGCCTGCAAGCTAGCACCAAACATGCTGATTTGAAAATGCAAGTTTGTATTAACATGCCTTGGTCATGAACAAAAGTGAGTTTTTTGCAAACTTTGAGAATTCAATTCTCTCTAACCACAAGGGTGTTTGAGGAGTTCTTAGACAATTTGGAAAGCTTGGAACATGTACTAAAATCCATCTTTGTAATGTAACTTGAAACTCCAAGTGGAACCATGTGAAAAGTGGCCAAGAAGATGGGTCAAAATCCTGCCTGGATTAGGATAAATTTTGCCTAAGTTAAAAGTTTTAAGTACCCTTGTTCCAAAAATCATAACTTGAGATACAAGCTTCTTCTGAGGAAACTTTGTGAATCAAAGTTGTAGACTTTGTGATGGACTATAACTTTCATGTTGCAAGTTTTGTTTGAATCCATTTGTATCTTGGTGAAAAAATGGGACAAAGTTGGGAAATAATAAGAAAATTTCATAACTTAGAAAAATTATAAGTTATGAAAATTTTCATTTTAAACCCTAATTTGCATTTTTAGGTTTCTTGATGAACAAGTTTTATAATTTGACATGTCTTGATGAAAAATGACCCTTGGCACTTGATCAAACTTGAACCTTGAAAATCCTTGTGAGAAAAGCCTTGAGAATTGAGAGGGCAAATTTTGGGGTACAACAGCTGCCCCTGTTCAATCTTCTTACACCTGAAGAGTTAGATTGGCGAATCTTCCATTTGTGACTTGAAGGTGGAAGATGATTGAACACTAGAGTGCCCAGAAATTTGCATTCGGTGATGTGATGGTAGAGGGAATGGGCTTAAAGATGCCATTTGGAGAGGTGATAGAATCCTGTTGGAGATGGGCTTGTAGATGCCATCCAAGAATTCCTGTTGAATTGTAATTTTGTAAGTTGAAAGAAGGAACCTGTGTAGGGTTGCCTGATGATGAGTCCGTGTAAAACTGCATCTTGGAAGGAAGGAACCTGTGTAGGGTTGACTGATGATGAGTCCGTGTGAAACTGCATCTTGGAAGGAAGGAACATGTGTAGGGTTGACTAATGATGAGTCCGTGTGAAACTGCATCTCGGAAGGAAAGAACCTGTGTAGGGTTTCCTGATGATGAGTCCGTGTGAAACTTTATCTTGGAAAGAGAAGGAACCGGTGTAGGGTTGCCTGATGATGAGTCCGTGTGAAACTGCATCTTGGAAGGAAGGAACCTGTGTAGGGTTGCCTGATGATGAGTCCGTGTGAAACTGCATCTTGGAAAGAGAAGGAACCGGTGTAGGGTTGCCTGATGATGATTCAGTGTAAAACTTCATCTTGGAAAGAGAAGGAACCGGTGTAGGGTTGCCTGATGATGAGTCAGTGTAAAACTTCATCTTGGAAATGAGAAGGAACCGGTGTAGGGTTGCCTGATGATGAGTCTGTGTAAAACTTCATCTTAGAAATGAGAAAGAACCAGTGTAGGGTTGCCTGATGATGAGTCCGTGTAAAACTTCATCTTGGAAATGAGAAGGAACCGGTGTAGGGTTGCCTGATGATGAGTCCGTGTAAAACTTCATCTTGGAAATGAGAAGGAACCGGTGTAGGGTTGCCTGATGATGAGTCCGTGTAAAACTTCATCTTGGAAATGAGAAGGAACCGGTGTAGGGTTGCCTGATGATGAGTCCGTGTAAAACTTCATATGAAATTTCCTAAGAAGGAACCTGTCTAGGGTTGCTTCATGACGAGTCCGTGTAAAACTACATCTGAATTTGAGAAGGAACCGGTGTAGGGTTGCTTCATGATGGTCAAGTAGATAATTATCCTGTCTGGTTTCAGGTATTAATCTGGAACTTGAAAAGGTTGATGGTAGCTATCTGTTGATTGACCTTTTTCTGAAAAAGGTAAAACGTTAGTTGTATGCAATATCATGATGTATGAAATGCACGATGTCATGATGTTCTCAAAGTAAATGAGATTGCGTTGTATGCACTTATCATGTATGTAAATATGATGTATGAAATGCGAAATGTTAATGAATGTACTTTTGTCTGGGAAAATAAATCCTTGACAAATGCTGGGGAGTCGTTAAATCCTGGGCTGCTGTTGAAGAGTATGTGTGTCTTCAATCTTTGCTTGGAATGTTTCCACCGGGGATTCCTATTTTGTTGTTTGAGGAGAAACTTCGCTGGGGAATATTGAAAACTCTGGGGAGAATGTTTATTCCTGCTTGGGAAAAGAGTTCAGGAGTCTCGGTTGTCCATTGCTCTACTAGGGAGTCGAAGTTGAACTGATATCTGGTCGGGTCCAGGTTTCACAGTAACTTGATGGGGATTGTAGAGTAGTCTACTGAGGAAGAGGAGTTGTGGTCCTTTGATTTGTAGTGGTCGGAGAGGCAAACTCAAGTTTGGGAATCCTACCGTTTGTTGGGGAAATAAACCTTGTTGCTGGTCTGCTAGAGAGGTGATGAACTCGTTGGGGAAGTCCTCGAGGATTCTTGGAGTTGTCTCTGTTAGGGAAAGGTTTTTAGAGATTAAAATCTTGCTGGGAGTCATTCTATGAGAAGGATTTTGGGGAGATTTGTCATTGCCCCTAGTAGCAAGTGTTTGTGACATTGCCAGAAAATGTTTAATTGTACGTAACCCTTCACTGAGATTGATGTTCAATGCCCCAAGTGACGGAGATGGAGACCTGCCCCTGGTTACTCTGCACTTCTTTGAGAGATTTCCTGGAATCTTGACTGGACTGCCCCAGGTGTGCTGGATAGTGACATGTCAAGTCCCCCTGTTGATAGGAGATTCGTCAATGGAAGTGTCATCCTTTTTGAAGTGATTTTGTTCACTGAGAGGGCTTTCGTTCACTGGATATTCATTGTGTGAATTTCTCCGTTGTTAAACAAATAGCCATATGCAAACAATGATATTCAAGTAATGCAAAGTTTATGTTTGTCTTGAAGTTTTTTTTTTTGAAAATGCGTTTTAGCGAGTAAATGAATTTTGTAAGAAAATTCAATCTCAGGATTTAGAGCAAAGCCTTACAGGAGTCAGGATACCTTTTGTAACAGTATGCTTTCGAACTAACCCATGCTTCAATTAGGACTTTTGAAGGGTTGTAACGTGGCTTGGTTCACAGTTTAAGAAACAAAGGATAAAGGCTCAAAGTATATTTGTACCCACCCGCTCTTCGTGATGTTCTTCAATCCTAAACTCAGTTAATTGTGCGTCGAATTCTATTCGAATTTGGAACGAAGTTTTTGGTGATGGTTCACACAAGTTGAATTTGTTGGAAGGCAGTCATTTTTGCAACATTTTTCATGTTGTTGAGGATTTGTGGCGACCTCGTTCTTTTGATTTGTTATCCCTAACTTTTGCCTGACTGTTCCTGTTTTCGAGATTACAGTCAGCGGGATGCCCCAAATTTCTTAAGCCTCCTTTGTAGGTTTTGGCTTAGTGGGCTTTTCCTTCCTTTTTTTTGAGAGATAATGACTACCTATGAGATAAGGAACCACCACTGTCTTTTGATTCCAGAGGAATGCTTTTGATGTCGTTCGTTGTATTACGAACTGAGAGTTTGCGACTTCAATGCGCATCTTTTGAATTAACTGAGTGACTACCCTGCCCCAGGTTTAAAGGTTTCAATTTGTGTTTTAAACAGAAAACTTCTACTTCTTTGGCTCGAAGGGGTTGACTAGGGATTATCTTCCTTATAACTCCAGTGTTTAGGATTTGAAAGAAACGCCTGTACATCGTCAGCAAGGTATGTTCAATAGCATACTGTTATGAGATTATGGCATTGTTTCGTCATCCTCCCTCTAAAGGCTTGTAACTTTTAACAAGAGTCAAATGTCATAAAAAGAGTAAAAAAAGCACAGTTTAAATGTAATGAAAATGAGTGGATCAAATCAAGACAAACATATGCAATGAATTAATGAAACAAAGTTTGACATTAATAGATAATTGTTTGAATAACAAAAGGAATTACAACTTGAAAATTCAAATGAAGCAAAGACGCTCTCAATGATTTGCCAAAGGAGCATTGATTATGCTGGAGTCTCCGGAGGACCAAACTCAATCTCCTTGGCATCAATCAAATTTTGAATCTTGTACTTCAATGCCCAACAATCGTTAGTATCATGCCCGGGACTGTCAGAATGATAAGCGCACATTGCATTAGGATTGTAGTTAGGAGAAGAAGTCTTGGGGTTTGGATGAGGTCCTATCAATGCAATCAGATTCATCCTCAACAAGTGTTGCAGCTCTTGAGACAGCGGCATGTTGATGTTGGTGAACTATCTTTTAGGCTCGTTTGGCCTTCGTTGATTTCCCTTTTGCTGTTGTCGGTATGACGCAGAACCAGAGATCAGGACTGCCCTTACGTGTTGGTCACGATGACTCTTTTGACTGTACACAACATTGGACTCTTTCTTCCCACTGTAAGGCTTTTTCTGAGCATCAGAAGGTGTAGCTTCTTGAATCTTCCCACTTTTGATGCCAGCTTCGACCCTTTCGCCGGTCAGTATTAGCTCGGTGAACTTGGCTGAAGAGCTTTCGATCAAGTGTTTGAAGAAAGGCCTTGTCAAAGTTCCCATGAAGATGTCAATCAGCTCCCTGTCAGTTAAAGGGGGTTGCACTCTACCAGCCAGATCTCTCCACTTTTGAGCGTATCCTTTGAAGCTCTCGTTGGAACCCATGGTCATGTTCTGCAATTGCACACGAGTTGGTGCAAGATCAGCGTTATACTGATACTGTTTGTAAAAAGCAGCAGCTAAATCCTCCCAGGTGTGGATGCGAGAACTCTCCAATTGATAAAACCACTTGAGTTGAGTCCCTACCAAGCTTTCTTGGAAGAAATGGATCCAAAGCTTTGGATCATTTGTGTATGGTTGAATCTTGCGGACATAAGACTTTAAGTGCATCTTAGGGCAAGAAACTCCATCGTACAGGGCAAAGGTAGGGACTTTGAACTTTGGAGGGATGACCACTCCAGAAACCAAACCCATGTCTCCTAAATCCAAGCCAGGTACTTGTTGAATCTCCATAGCACTGAGGTGATCCTCCAACTGTTTGTATTTGTCATCAGCGGGAGGATATTGTTCCTCGGAGTAGTCAACTTCTACTTCATCAATCTCCAAATTGTGGTCTTCTTCAAGACTATCCCCTATGTTGGATTGAGTTGAAAGATCTAGGGTTTTAGGTCTTCTTCTTAAGTTTAAGACGCCTACTAACTTCTTGGACTTTTTCTTCTTTTCTTTGAGAAGGAGAGCTTTCAGGTCCTCTTGCCCTTTACCCATAGCCAGAAGCATTTGTTGGAACTGAGCGTTTTGAGCTTGGAGATCTTTCACCGTTTGTTCCATATCCATCTTACTGAAATAAACAGTAGGAAGATAAGGAGACCTGTATGGGAGAAACCTGTCATGATGCAATGCATGATATGTGGATGCATGTTTCCAAGAATCTCGCGTGGTAAACACAAGAAAATGTTAGAGATTGAACTTTGATCAACATTTTTGATTGGAGAACTTTGTATCGGTGGATGTCTTTCCACGAGAATCAAGCTCACCATGTCAAGTGGGTCATAGCCCCTGATTCAAGTTGTTGTACTTGATTTTTGATGGTGTTTGTTTAGAGGATAACCCTCTTGCCCCTTGGTAGACATATGGTTCAACGTGACCCTGCATCGAAAGACCCTCGAGATCCTTGAAATGGTTATTGAAAATGCTATGGTATGATGTTATGATGTTATGTACATGTATGCAAAAGTAAGCAAGTGTATATACAGACAGTCATATTCACACAGAGCAAACAAGTCCTTAGGTTTAGGCTTGCATGGAGTTTAGGCATTACCCTCTTTCAGTTTAGTTGGTTTAAAGCTGTCCTAAAAATAGTAACCGGGTTCTAGAGGATCTCAATATCATTGACTACCCTCAATCGATCATAATTCCAGTTTAGCAACCTTTTCTTGCGGCCGGAATCATCGCGAGAGTTTAGTCTCAATGAGTGTAGCATACTGCTACTGTTCTATGGCCAAGTTGGTCAATTTAAGGTTCTAAGGTCATTTGGTGCTTAATGACTCCTTAGAAGACCCATATTCTCCTCGTTTCAACACAAGGGATATCGGTACAGACCAAGGTGTCACACCAACGTAGCTACTGCTTCATCCGTGTCGGTCTACGCCGGACAGATCCCTCACAGTTTATTGCTACTACCTAAAAGGTGCCCCCAAATTCGGGTGTAGGATTTAAACAAACCCAAACAAGGAACCCAAAAAAGTAAAGCAAACAAAGCAATCAAGGTAAGCAAGTAAAGGTGATCTAAAACCCTAAGGTAACCCCACTTTTAGAAATATCCCCAGCAGAGTCGCCAGTTCTGTGATACGGTGGGAGAACTGACTTGAGGTTTTGCGTTTGTGTTCGCAAATGTTTCGGTTTAGCAAGAGTCGCCACCAACTTTTTATTTTATCCTAAGGAAAGGTCAAAAAGCACAGGAAAGACCTTTGAGATGTTTTCGTGGGTTCGGGGGGTAGATTATGAAAAGGGAAGGTGCTAGCACCCTTTTCATCCATGGTTATCCATGGACTCTTAGTTACTTGCTTAGATCACTTGCCTTTGCTTTTCAATTGTTTGAAATGGTGCTTTGTGTGTGTGGTTTTGAAAATGTTTTGAAAAAGATGCCTTGTCTAGGCAACCTTTGTAACAATTCTGTTTGAATGTTTTACAAAGGTGTTTGTCTTTTTGAAAATATGTTTCAATGTTTTTGAAAGTTTGTTTTGAAATTGTGTTGAGATGTGTGTTTAAAAGTAACAAGGATGTTTTGCAAGCTTTTGATCAAGTAGCTAAGAGTTGTCTACCCTATTTTACTCAAAGATCTTTCTTATGTTTTTAACCCTTTTAACAGTGTTGCTTCACCATTGTGTTTGGTGAACAACCTTGCGTTAGGATGTTAAACGGGACAGGCGTGGGTCATCGTATAGACCATGAAAGCAATAGTGTCAAGTATTTTTGGCAATTTTCTTGAGGGACTTGATCATTTTGTTTAGGAAACTCAGATAGTGTCATCGAGGGACTATGATCTTTTTGTTTGTTTTTGTTTTGCCAAAGTACTCAACATGCAACCATGGCCCATTTTTTTGAAGGCAACAAGTGGATGAAACCCTAGGGGTGCAAGTGTGTATTGTGAATTATTTTCATGCTTGTGTCTTTGATTAGGATTATCTATTTTGTTGTTTTTATCTTGCCATACATCCCCTATTTTACTAGCATTTGTACAAAGTAAATAAAATGCAGAAAGATAAAATCCTACGCTATTACAACCATATCGAAAGGCATAAAAAATATGAAGGAAAAAAATAAGATAAAAGTAAGAAAAATGAGTGTCTTTCGATTGGGGGGAAGCAGCCTTCGATTTGCATTCTGTTGGCCTCCTTTGATTGGGGCTGACAACAGCAAAGTCACGTCTTTCGATTGGGGGGAAGCAGCCTTCGATTTGCATTCTGTTGGCCTCCTTCGATTGGGGCTGGAAACAGCAAAGTCACGTATTTTGATTGGGCCCTGGCAGGGTCGAGGTCATGTCCTTCGATTGGGCAAAGGCAGAAGCAAGTTGTATCTTTCGATTGGGAAAACATGTTATGTCTTTCAATTGGGACAACATGTTGTGTCTTTCGATTGGGACAGCATGTTATGTCTTTCGATTGGGACAACATGTTGTGTCTTTCGATTGGGACAGCATGTTGTGTCTTTCGATTGGGACTGGAACCAGTATAAGATGTAATCTGCCTTTCTGCCTCCTTCGATTGGGCCTGGAGTCAGTGAGTAGGTGCCTTTCATCTGGGCCTGCAGGTCAGTGTATTCGAAGCAAGTGTGTGTGTGCTGAACATGTCTGTATCGAAGCATGGAAACGGAAAAGTTATGGATTTCGTCTGAGGTCTAGAAACAAAAAGGTTCTGGCTTTTCCACAGGCTCCTTGGTGACTCCTTGCAAGCATGTTAGGTCCTCAAATTGTGATTCGAAAGGCTTGTGCAGCTAGCCAATCGAAGAGTATAACAAACCTGTCTCAAGTTCTTAAAATGCAACATCCAAACACAACTACAGTCCAGGGGTTAGCACAAAAACAAAACAATGGGTCTCAAAGTCCAAAGTATAACTAATTAAAGTTGAGTTTTCAGCATATGGGCAGTTAGGGTCGAATGTTAAAACATGGTCTAGAAATATCTACATTTTCCTTTATTGGTATGTGCACATGATGTTTAAATGAAAGAGTTCCAAGTTTAGAGAGAACTTACCTCTTGAAATGCTTGATCGAAAGAGCTGTAGGTGACCTTTTTTGACGGTGGAGGGAGCCTCGCTGGGATCTTCCTGAAGCTAGTTCTGTTACTGTTTGGTTTGGGCAGTCATTGAATCGAAGAGAGTATATGATGGTGATACGTGAATCGAAGGTTACTTCAGTCTAGGGGAAGTAAATCGAAAGGTATACCACTGAGACTTTTTATGAAAAATCTTAGAGTTTTGCAGGTTTGAGAACGTTGGAGAGTTTGAGAATATGGGAGAGTTTTAGAATATGGGAGAATTTTAGTGCTTGTTGAGAGGTATGGAAATTTTTCACACGGTTTGTTTTGATGTCTTGAACTTGTTTGCAAAGTTTGTTTTTGCTCGTGTTAACAGAAATGTCCCCCCCCCCCCTTCTGTTTTGCCAATTTTTTCTTTCTGAAGCCAAGATGTGTAAGTCTTTTGAACAGGCCTGTACCAACCATCTTGTACGTTGCACACAATCCTCTATCCCCCCCCCCCCAATTTGTAGACTTGATTTGCTGTATGATATATGGACCAATGCTCAAGGGATTCAGTTTTGACATAAAGCACATTTTGGCAAAAATAGAAATGTCACTTTTTCTACTTAGGGATTAATCTTGTATGTAATGACCCAATGGCTAAAATAAAACCTTAGTTCAATGGTTAAGCATTAAATTAAGGAGTGTAAGTTGGTTTTGAGGCCTGCAAACTAGCACCAAACATGCTGATTTGAAAATGCAAGTTTGTATGAACATGCCTTGGTCATGAACAAAAGTGAGTTTTTTGCCAACTTTGAGAATTCGATTCTCTCTAACCACAAGGGTGTTTGAGGAGTTCTTGGACAATTTGGAAAGCTTGGAACATGTACTACAATCCATCTTTGTAATGCAACTTGAAACTCCAAGTGGAACCATGTGAAAAGTGGCCAAGAAGATGGGTCAAAATCCTGCCTGGATTAGGATAAATTTTGCCTAAGTTAAAAGTTTTAAGTACCCTAGTTCCAAAAATTATAACTTGAGATACAAGCTTCTTCTGAGGAAACTTTGTGAATCAAAGTTGTAGACTTTGTGATGGACTACAACTTTCATGTTGCAAGTTTTGTTTGAATCCATTTTCATCTTGGTGAAAAATGGGACAAAGTTGGGAAATAATAAGAAAATTTTATAACTTAGAAAAATTCTAAGTTATGAAAATTTTCATTTTAAACCCTAATTTTCATTTTTAGGTTTCTTGATGAACAAGTTTCATAATTTGACATGTCTTGATGAAAAATGACCCTTGGCACTTGATCAAACTTGAACCTTGAAAATCCTTGTGAGAAAAGCCTTGAGAATTTAGAGGGCAAATTTTGGGGTACAACACATGCCAACACTCTGAGGAATTATCCGAAGCTGTTGTCTGATTTCTAAGATAACTTGCAGGGGAATATTCTGGTTTTTAAGACAAATCTCTGGGAAATTGGAGGAAACTGGATGGTTTTCCAATGGGGTTTAAGGGTTGAAGTTTTGGACTCCGTTGGGGAAGAAAGCTTTATCTTCACCGAGGGTCCGTAGTTCAAAGCTTTGCTCCGCTGGGGATTGGGAGCTTGGAAACTTAGTTCCGATGGGGATTTTGAAACTTAACTCTGTTGGGGATATGTATTTCAAGGCTTTAGCTCTATTGAGGATCTGAATGATATTCTGCAGAGGATTTCTTCTGGAGTAGCCTAAAGACGTTTTCCTATACTTTCAACCTATCAGTAATTATTATTTCTCATTTCGTTTTATTTGTAAGCAGTGATTATATTCAAATGCATATGCTCATTTAATAAATCATTAGACGTTTTCAAATAAAACATAAGTGTAAAAAAAGAAAGAAAATGCAACAATTTTTCTGCGCTTTGAAGTATCTTTGTATTAACTTTGTGTAAGTATTTTGTACAAAGGAGACAGACATCCTAGTAAGAGAATGTTGTCATAAAATTGAGAAATGATTTATACAAAGAAAGATGGCTATGTGTAATAATTCCATGGGGTTCTCATTCTGCTATAGCCTTCGTAACTCTGAGTATCTTGTCCATTCGTTGCTTCGTCTGAAGATGATTGGATTAATCAGAAGCTTGGAGCTTGTCCGTTGAAGAGATTGTCCTTAAAGTGATCCGACGAGACATAGTCATACGCTTTAATTCCCTAACTTTTGCCTGGACCGCCCTTTCGGGTTTTCAGTCCACTGGGAAACCCTTTTTTGCCCAAGTCGCCCTTTCGGGTTTTCAACTTGCCGGTTGTACATATTTTTTTTGTTTTATCCCTAATTTTTGCCTGAACCGCCCTTTCGGGTTTTCGATTCACCGGGATGCCCATTTTTGCCCAAGTCGCCCTTTCGGGTTTTCAACTTGTCGGGTTATTTATGCATAGTATCTTTTGACTATGTCTGCGTTCGCAGGGTGTGGTAGGTCGTCGCCTTCCATGGTGGTTAGAATCATAGCCCCGCCAGAAAAGATGTTTTTGATCACAAATGGTCTTTCGTAAGTAAGAGTCCACTTGCCCCTGGGATCACTTTGCGGCAAGATGATCTGCTTGATTATAAGATCTCCGACTTGATATACCTGGCGTCTAACTTTCTTGTTGAAAGCCTTGATCATCTGTTTTTGATATGTCTGACCATGACAAACAGCAGTAAGTCGCTTCTCGTCAATTAAGTTAAGTTGATCAAGCCAGGTCTGAATCCAATCGTCTTCACTCAAACCAGCATCCTTCATGATTCTCAAGGAAGGAATCTGAACCTCCATAGGTAAAACAACTTCCATGCCATATACCAAAGAAAAAGGGGTTGCCCCTGTTGAAGTATGCGCCGTGGTACGGTATCCGTGCAGAGCAAATGGTAACATCTTATGCCAGTCCTTGTAGGTGACTATCATCTTTTGAATGATCTTCTTGATATTTTTGTTCGCATCTTCGACAACACCGTTCATCTTTGGCCGATAGGGAGATGAATTGTGATGTTGAATCTTGAACTGCTCGCATAGAGCGGTGATCATAGTATTGTTCAAATTTGTACTGTTGTCCGTAATGATCCTGTCGGGGATACCATACCGACATATGAGGTTCTGCTTGATGAAGCGGGCAACCACATTCTTTGTAACGAAGGCGAAGGAAGCTGCTTCGACCCACTTGGTAAAGTAATCAATGGCCACCAGGATGGAACAATGTCCATTGGATGCTGTAGGCTTGATCTCTCCAATCATGTCGATTCCCCACATCGCAAATGGCCAAGGAGCTGTTAAGACATTGAGAGGAACTGGGGGAATATGTACCTTGTCAGCATAGATTTGGTATTTGTGACAAGTACGAGAATGTTGATGACAATCAGCTTCCATGGTAGACCAGTAGTAGCCTGCCCATAGAATCTTCTTAGCCATCGTATGACCGCTCGAGTGGGTGCCAAATGTGCCATTATGTAGTTCAGGCATGACATGCTCAGCTTCAACTTTGTCCACACAACGGAGCAGGACGCAATCAAGATTGCGCTTGTATAGGATACCATTGCTCAGAAAGAACTTGGCCACGAACCTCCTTAAGAACTTTTTGTCATTGACTGAAGCTCCTTCAGGGTATTCTTGTGCTTCGAGATACCTTTTGACGTCATGAAACCAAGGTCGGTCCACCACTTCTTCGGTATTAATCTCGTGACAATGTGCAGGTTCGTCCATTCGTTCAATGGTGATTTGAGGTGCCTCATTATCCCAGTTAAGTTTAAACATGGACGACATTGTAGCTAGCGCATCTGCCAACTGATTCTCTTCTCGCGGGAAGTGCTCGAAGGTAATCTGTTCGAAATGTGGTAACAATGTCAGGACATGTTCTTTGTAAGGGATGAGGTTAGGGTGCTTAGTATCCCACTCTCATTTGATTTGACTGATAACCAAAGCTGAGTCCCCAAATACAACCAAAGATTTGATTCCTAAGTCAATAGCGGCCTTGAGACCAAAGATACAAGCTTCATACTCGGCCATGTTGTTGGTGCAATTGAAGCAGAGTCTAGCAGTGAAAGGCGTATGGCAACCTTCTGGGTAGATAAGCACCACGCCGATACCGTTTCCAAGTGGGTTGTAGGCACCATCAAAGTACAGAGTCCATCGAGATCCTTGTTCAGGTCCGTCATACGGTCCGTTACCTTCGATGTTGTCCAATGTCATAATGTCTTCGTCGGGGAAGTCGAACTTCATGGATTGGTAATCTTCGACAGCTTGGTGAGCTAGATGGTCGGCTAGTACACTCCCCTTTATAGCTTTTGGGGTCGTGTACTGCATATCATACTCAGTCAGGATCATTTGCCATATAGCAATTCTTCCAAATAAAGCAGGCTTTTCGAAGATGTACTTGATCAGATGCATTTTAGAAATCAACAGAGTGGTATGTGTCAACATATACTGCATTAGCCGGCGAGCAGCCCATACCAAAGCGCAACAAGTTTTCTCGAGCAGTGACTAGCGAGTCTCACAGTCGGTAAACGTTTTGCTAAGGTAATAAATGGCATGCTCTTTTCGACCAGACTCGTCATGTTGGCCCAATACGCACCCCATTGAGTTATCCAAAACAGTCAGATACATGATTAACGACTTTCCTTCGACGGGTGGCATCAAGATAGGAGGTTCTAGCAAATACTCCTTGATTTTATCGAAAGCAACTTGACAATCATCATTCCATTCAACCACCTGATCTTTCTTCAACAGCTTGAAGATTGGCTCACAGGTAGATGTCAGGTGAGAAATGAACCTTGCAATATAGTTTAGGCGTCCTAAGAAACCTCTGACCTCCTTTTTAGTGCGGGGGGTAGGCATTTCTTGTATAGCTTTGACTTTGGTAGGATCAACCTCGATGCCTTTGTTACTGATGATGAATCCCAAGAGTTTACCGGACCTGACTCCGAAAGTGCACTTGTTAGGGTTCAGTCTGAGCTTGTACTCTTTCAATCTGACAAACAGCTTTTGCAGATGGTCGAGGTGTTCTTCTTCTATTTGTGAACGGGCTATCATATCGTCTACGTAGACTTCAATCTCATGATGTATCATGTCATGAAACAAAGCTACCATGGCTCGCTGATAGGTTGCCCCAGCATTCTTCAGTCCGAATGGCATCACTTTATAGCAAAAGGTACCACACTGCATAACAAAAGTAGTCTTCTCCATGTCTTTGGGGGCCATTTTGATCTGGTTGTACCCTGAAAATCCATCCATGAAAGAGAATACCTTATGTTGAGCTGTATTGTCAACCAAGATGTCAATGTGCGGTAGTGGAAAGTCATCTTTGGGGCTAGCCCTGTTCAGGTCTCTATAATCCACGCACATTCTGACTTTGCCGTCCTTCTTAGGCACGGGAACGATGTTAGCAACTCATTGTGGATAGGAAGTAACAACAAGAAAGCCAGCATTGAACTGCTTCATCACTTCAGCTTTGATCTTTTCGGACATGTCGGGCCTCATTCGGTGCACTTTCTGTTTGATTGGTGGACAGTCTTCTCTTGTAGGGAGACGGTGAACCATAATGTATGTGTCAAATCTCGGCATATCTTCATAGGACCAGGCGAAGATCTCAACATATTCATTTAATAGCTGAACTAAGCGCTCTTTGACATTCGGCTTTAGGTTGGCACCCACTTTAACCTCTCTTCTGTCTTCAACAGTACCTAAGTTGATAGTCTCTAACAGCTCTTCATGAGGCAGAATAGCCCTTTCTTCCTGCTGCAGAAGTCTAGCCAACTCTCCAGGCACTTCACAGTCTTCATCACCTTCGTATTCGGCATGATTGACCAGATCTTCAGAGTCACTGAAGGCCATAGCAGAATTGTTACCCATGGAATCCGGAGTGGATGGGTACCTGCATTTTGTGAGTGTGGGTGTGTGTAAGGGATAGCCACCTTTAAACAAAATAAAATGTAAAAAGAAAGAAAATGAACACAAAAGTTTATATATGAAAACGTCCATGATTCATTAAAAATGGCATATGAAAATGAAGAATCAAAACCCTTACAAATGGACCTATATGCCCCGGGTAAGGCATAAGGCAAAAAGAGTGTATGAATTATTTAATAATTATTACAGACCAACAGAAAATGTTCAAAAGATAAATTACTGATTGATGAAAGTAATGGGAATGAAGTCTTTCGCCTCCCAGTTGTTCAGTCCTCCTTCAATGGTCGGGAAAATCCAATATTCAAAGTTGCTCTCATCTTCAACATCTTCTAAAGCATGAACTCCATGATGAGTGATCTTTAATGGTGGTCCTCCAGCCCGGGAGCGACACACAGCCTTCTGACTAGCAGCAGTGAAACCCAAACCGAACTTATCTGTCTTGACAGGAAAATATGGTAGCTGACCCCACACTGTGCTTTCTCCTTCCTCGATCACAACCTTCGCATCCTTAAGGGATGACATCCGGGACACAAGCTTGGTAATGATGGGTCAGAAGTTATTGCCTTAGCTGTCGCAACTTCAGGAGAAACCTCTTCAAAGTGTTGGAAAGGTGTTTCTATTAATTCACCATCTAACTCCACGTAGCGGAAAGAGTTAAGGTGGCTTATCATATACTCCTCCTCACCATGAACCGTTATGATTTTCCCCTGGACTGGATATTTTAGCATTTGGTGTAGAGAAGAAGTGACTGCCCCAATATTGTGGATCCATGGCCTTCCCAACAAGCATGAATATGAAGGACGGATGTCCATCACATAAAATGTAGAGTTGAAAATTTGCGTTCCCACCTTAATTGGGATGTCCACCTCTCCATGGACCATCCTCTTAGAACCGTCGAAGGCTCTAACAATGATATTACTGGGCTTTAGGGTCAAACCCTCACAGTCCAATATGTCCAATGCTTTCTTTGGTAGGACATTTAAAGATGACCCAGTATTAACCAGAACGTGAGCAAGTGTAGTTCCTCTGCACTCCACCGAGACATGCAGTGCATCATTATGCTTTCTTCCCTTAGACGTTAGATCAGCATCAGAGAAGCCAAGAACATTGTCGGCTGTAAGGCTAGCTACACATTCTTGAAACTGATCCGCAGAAGTTTCTTGAGGCACGTGCGCCATCTTCAGGAATTTGATCAAGGCTTTGGCATGAGCCTCGGAATAAAGCAATAGGGCCAGCATGGAGATTTTTGAAGGGGTTTGCCTCAGTTGTTCTACGACATCATAGTCGCTTTTCTTAATTATCTTTAAAATCTCCTCCATTTCCTTTTGGGTGGTCTCAGGGATTACCAAAGGCTGAGCCTTCGTCCTGACGGGCGCTTCTTGGATCCCCTTACCTTTATCAGCAGAGGGTATAGTTTCGGGAGTATCAATTTCTTCAATCATTGGACTTCACACAGATATCTTGACTGGCACAGGAGCACTTGAGGGTCTGAAGATTGCCCTTGGAGGAGCAATCTCCGGAGAGAAGATTCTTCCGCTACGAGTGATCTTACTTGTCCCCGTAATATTTCCTATGTCGGGAGTTTCTTCATCGGAACTTTCTTCAACTGATTCGATCTGCTTAACACCGTGGTAGAAGATCTCTCCTCCATAATTCCACGGTATCGTCTTGTTAGACTTGTATGGGATAGGCCCCGACATAGTAATCTTCAACGATACAAATTTTGGATCGGGTGTAATCTTAACAGGTCTTTTGGAGACCTTGGGAAGATTATCAGAAATGGTGATTATAGCAACATCATTGATTGGAGTAACAGGAGTAACAAGAGTAACATGAGTTTTCTTGAAGAGGATTTCTTGATTATCCATCAGGAGTTGGATGCCTGACTTCAAAAACGGACAGTCGGATTGCAAGGTCGAACACAGGTAACAATCTTTTTCATAGCCCGGGAAGATCCCGACTTTCAATAGATTTATCTTGATCATTGGTAATGGAGTCATTAAATCATCAAAAGCAGATACATAAAGATCTTCTACAATAGCATGGACATTATGACCATGTTTTGGCATTGGAGCGAATATCACATTGGGCTTTTCGGGGGCATCAAACTCCACCTCCTTGGCATCTATTAAGTCCTGGATCTTATTTTTAAGAGCCCAACAATTACTGCTGTCATGCCCCACGTTGTCCGAATGATAGGCACACTCTGCATTTTAATGGTAATAGGGAGAATAAGTATTTGGGTCCTTTGGCGCCTCTTTCAAGTTTGTAAGATTTAACTTTAACAGGTGAGGGAGAACCTGAGCAGGTGTCATATTGATCCGGGTGAATTGCCGTGCAGGCCTTTCCACCCTGGTTTGATTAGCTCTGGTCGGCGCTCCATTCTTCCTTGATTTCGCTGGGAGTAAACAGCTGAGACCTCTTTCTTGGATGGAAAGGTCTTCTTGACGGCAGCAGAAGTAGATGTGTCCTTCTGAATTTTACCGCTCTTAATACCAGCTTCGACCCTTTCACCGGTCAGAATTAACTCGGTGAACCCTGCAGATGAGCTCCCGATCAAGTGATTAAAGAATGGACCTAACAGGGTCCCCAAAAACATATCCACCAGCTCTCTCTCAGACAAAGGCGGCTGCACCCTTCCAGCCAAGTCCCGCCACTTCTGGGCATACTCCTTAAAGCCTTCATTAGAGACCATACCCATACTCTCTAATTGAGTACGAGTAGGTTCTAAATCTGCATTGTATTGATATTGTCGGTAGAAGGCAGCAACCAAATCCTCCCAGTTATGTACATCAGATATCTCAAGCTGATAGAACCAATCCAATTGTGTACCCGACAAACTATCTTGAAAAAAGTGGACCCACAGATCCTTATCAGAAGAGTGAGGTTGAATCTTTCTGACGTAAGACCGCAAATGCATCTTCGGACAAGATAAACCATCGTATTTAGCAAATGTAGGCACCTTGAATTTAGGGGGAATCACAATCCCAGCAACCAACCCTAGTTCTTCAAAATCCAGCCCAGGTACTCTTTGTACCTCCATGGCTGCCAGTCGATCTTCCAGATTCTTATACTTATCGTCCGCAGGAGGATACTGCTGCTCAGAGTAATCTTCCTCCTCCTCTTCTTCTTCTTCTTCAGCTTCAGACTCGGAAGGCCCTGCAACTCCCTTTCCTTTATCAACCCCTTCATCAGACGTCAAGGGGAAATCTAGGACCCTTCTAGCCTGGTTCTCAAACCTTCTCCCTAAAGTAGCTACACCCGCTCTTTTCTTTTTCTTCTTTTCTTTTTCCTTTTCTTTCTCTAACAGTGCTTTAAGGTCCTCTTGACCCTTTTCCAAGGTCATGAGGAGTTGTTGGAATTTTGAATTCTGCGCTTGTAGATCTTTGACCGTCTGCTCTATATCCATGTTGCTGAAATAAACAGCAGAGAGATAAGGAAACCTGGTGTGAAGACCTGCTTATGCATATGATAAATGATATGTTATTCATGTAATGCATTCAAGGATTCAGAAATTCAAATTTGTTGTAAACAAAAAAAAGAATGCACGTCATATTAATAAGATAGAATTGTTAGTACATAAATGCCCCATGGGCAAAATAATACAAAATTCTAGTGTAAAAAGACGTTGCGCATCCTCTTCGGTGCGATGTAGGTGTTAAGAGTCTGCTCTTCATGGAGTCGACGAGTAAGTTCCAAAACCTTCTTCTCACTGGCGTAGAAGCTGGCTTCAAAAGTATTTCGTTCTTCCTTGAGCTGTATCCAACTCTTTTGCAAATCTTCCAATGATGTTGGCATGTCAGGATGTATGAGGGTGTATGGAACCTCTCCTTCCATAACAGGCTCTTTGATCATAGGCAGAATGTAAGGGTAAGGCATCATAAGACTCTGGGCGCGGGTTCGTACCCACTTGAGGTAAGGCTCAAGGGGGGTGGAATTCTTATGTCCCAGTGTCTTACTGTCCACTTTGTTGGGCATCCTCCAAGCTCGGATAAACCTTTGTCGAAGTCCTTGAGCGTCGTTGTCGAAGTCAAAAACCAAGTATTGAATTAACATGTCACGAGGCCCATCCCTTCGGGCATACCCAAATTGTCTCAGAGCCAAGCAGGGGTTGTAGGTAATGCCTCCCCTAATGCCAAGTAGTGGAACATTAGGGAATTCCCCACAACGATCAATGATGATGACATTTTCTATAGACCGAGAACACCAATGAACATCAGAATGTGTAAGAGTTATCAATCGTTGTGACCACCTCAAACCTTGTTCATTCTTCAAGACTGACTGGGGGAGGTGAGAAATAAACCACATTGCTAGAAGAGGAGTACAACACATGAGAACACCTCTTTTCCTCATTGTTCGTGTGTGAAATGAGTGGAGGATATCCCCAAGCAATATAGGCACAGGATTCCGAGATATGAAAATCTTGACAACATTCACATCTATAAGCTGGTCAGGGTTTGGGAACAAGACCAACCCATAGATGAGAAGTGCTACAATCTCCTCAAAAGCTTGCAGATCTAGAGAATTCCAGCAGTCTTGTGCCTTCTCAAACAGAAACTTTTCTAAGAAACCCTTGACACCACTTCTGGTTTCCCAATGACCTTTGATATCAGATGGTTGCAAGTGTAAGGCTTGAGCAACATCTTCAAGCTTTGGTTCTCTTTCCGTACCGTTGTAGGGTAGTTTATAGATAATATGAATCCTCAGGAGTTGAGAAAATTCTTCCAAAGTAGGCACTAACTGGTAATCAGGAAATGTGAAGCAGTGGTGTAGGGGGTCAAAGAACTGGAAGAAAACTTTCACCATGTCTTCTTCAATGTTGGAGTTGACCAAGTTGAGAAGTCTACCATGTCTTTCACTGAAAGGAGAATTCTCTGGAATCTTGGAAGTAAGCTCCTTAAGTTGAGGAGGAATTCTCACAAGGTTGACCTGAATAGTTTTCCTGCGAAGTGATTCCATAACCTACAAAATAGGAACAAAGATGAAGATCCAAACCCTTGAAATGGTTAGTGGATGCATATGATGCTTTATGATGTTCATGATGTATGCACAAGTATATGTACAAGCAAGTCACACAAGATCCTAGTTTCAGGCTTGCATGGGGTTCCATAGGTAAGTACCCTCTTGAAGTTAGTTGGCTTAACCTGTCCTATAAATAGTAACCGGGTTCTAAGGAGCTCAATATCACTGGATTATTTTCTGTGTTCATTGTTTCAGTTTAGCCACTTAACTGGCGACCGAAATATTCCAAGAAAACAACCCTCAATGAGTGTAGTATCGAGTATCTACCAACTTCGGACTGCACCAAAGCCGGTCATCTCACTACCCCTAAAAAGGCCAAGATGGTCAAGTAAAGGTTCTAAAAGTTCATTAGTGTTTCATGATATCACTCAGCGGCCCCGTATTCTCTTTGATTGACTCAATGGCTACCGGTACCCACAAATATATCGCACTAATATAGCTATTGCTTCAACCATGTCGGTATACCCCGCATAGTTTCCACAATGTATTGCTATTTACCTATGAATGTTTCCCAAATCCGGGTAGAGGATTTCAATCCCAAACAATAGAGCCAATTGTAAAGCAATCAAAGCAAGCAAAGTAAGCATGTAAAGGTGATCTAAACCCTAAGGTAACCCCACTTTTAGATTTTCTCCCCAACAGAGTCGTCAGTTCTATGATACGGTGGGAGAACTGACTTGAGGTTTTGCATTTGTGTTCGCGAATGTTTCGGTTTAGCAAGAGTCGCCACCGACTTTTTATTTTATCCAAATGAAAGGTCAAAAAGCACAAGAAAGACCTTTGAGATGTTTTCTTGGGTTCGGGGGGTAAATTATGAAAAGGGAAGGTGCAAGCACCCTTTTCATCCATGGTTATCCATGGGCTCTTAGTTACTTGTTTAGATCACTTGCTTTTGCTTTTCAATTGTTTGAAATGGTGCTTTGTGTGTGGTTTTTGAAAATGCTTTAAAAAAGAGGCCATCGTTGTGGAAACCTTTGTAATGATTCTTGTTTGAATATATACAAAGGTGTTTGTCTTTTGAAAAGGTATTTCAATGTTTGAAAGTTTGTTTTTGGGAAATGTTTTGAAATTGTATTGTGAAGTGTGTTTGAAAATAGCAAGGATGTTTTGCATGTTTTGATCAAGTAACTAAGAGTTGTCTACCCTATTTTACTCAAAGATCTTTCCTATACATTTTTAATCCTTTTGACAGTGTTGTTTTACCATTGTATTTGGTAAACAACCTTGTTATTTGGATGTTAAACAGGACAGGCGCGGGTCATCGTATGGACCATGATAGCAATTGTGCTAAGTATCTTTAGCAATTTTTGAGGGACTAGATCATTTTGTATAGGCAACCAAGATAGCGTTATCGAGGGACTATGATCTTTTGTTTTGTTTTTGCCAAGATACTCAACATGCATAACATGGCCATTTTCAAGGCAACAAGTGGATGAAACCCTAGGGATGCACGTGTGCATTGTGTTGTCAATTTACATGCTTTTTTGTCTTTGTATTAGTCAAGCTATTTGTTTTGATTTTGGATATTCGCATACAAACCCTAATCTCTAACATGGCATATTTGAAAGCATATATGCGTAAAATAAATCTACACTATTACAACATTTGATATGGGAAGGGGGTACAATTTTTGAATATGAGATTATTTTGCAAGAAATTAAAACTCTAATATTTACTATTACATCCAAATTGAATAAATGGTACAAATAAATAAATGAACAAGTATTTAAATGATCAATTAAATAAATATACAAAATATTATGAATATGCAAAAAATGTTTTGTTTATTTGTATGTATGTAAAAAATGTAATATTTAATGCAAAAAGAAATAAAAAGATCATTTTTATTAAGGGTAAAAACCCCAATTTTTTTAAAGAAAATATATGTATATATCTAATTATATACAATAAAATAAAAATAAATGAAATATGTACAAATGTCAAAAAATGAAAATATATTAGAAAAATATTATTTTTATATGTATAAATAATAAAATAAAAAAATAATATCTCTAAAACATTTGTTTGTTTTTTATTAAAGAAAATGAAAATATATACTAATTAATAATTATTTTCATGTTAGAAAAATGAAATAAAATATAAAAATAAATGTGAAAATTTATAAAAATATTTTTGGTATTTTTAATGTTTATAAAATAATAAAATAAAATCAGAAATGAAAAATAAATACAAAAATACAAAAATATGAAGAAATGGGCCGGGGGGTGCAGTCAGCAAGGCAGGGGGTGAAAAAAGTGAGCCAGAACCAAGCCCAGCCCACTGAACTTCATCTTCAACCTTTGTCAAACAAAAACGCGCGCCCTGTACAAATGTCCAGATCCTGCATACGTGCTCTAATGCAAAAACTCATAACATCAAAGTTGTAGCATTTTTCAAGACGAATTCAACCATATAAGAAACTTAATCTAACTCTCAAAGACCAGAGAGAATTTCTCTGGCCCTAAATTCTAACCTAATTTTTTCAGGAAGTTCATGAATCAAATTCTCTTAACACGTTTAATTTAAATGAAAACTGAGCATATGTACAACTTCATGGCTATGAGTACTACATTTTTTATTCACAAACCTAAGCCTAATGATTCCTAAATAGAGAGATAGGAAGTTGATAAAAACCTGTTTCAGTTGAAATCGTGTATGGCAATGTGGAGCTTTTCAGTGAGGCCTGAGGTGTTTGGGAGCTTGCTTGAACTTCCTCTGACTTTCCCCAATGCCTAGTTTGCCTTGAATGTGCTTGAACAAGCTTGTAGAACTCAACCTGCACAAGCTGAAAACAGAAATGGTGAAGCTTGCAAATGGAGTTACAGTCACTGCCTAATGGTTGGAATAGCTTGGATAGGTTATATGGAAGGTGTTTGAACAGGTTTGGGGCAAAATGCACGAGTGGTTTGTGACATAGAACTCAAGGTGCAGAAGCTGCTCTGTTTTGCAAGAGGAAGGTGATTTTGTGCTTTGGAAGGTTTGAGGGCTCAATGGCTCGTGTTTCTAGCTCAAGGGAATGTGTGAAAATTGTCTCAAATGCTTGCAAGAGTTTTTTCTAACAGATGTGCAAGTTGTGGTGTATTTGACAAGTTTCTTGTATTTTAAGCAAAAGTAAAACCATGATGCAAGACAAGCCTGTACATGCTATCTATCAGCCTGCCCTTTGTGATCTTGGCCCCCTCAGTTTGTGGATTTGTGTGTTGTACCAGATCTTGTTCAAGGCTCAAGGATTCTATTTGACATAAAGCAATTTTGACAAAAATGGCAATGTTGCCTTTTTGCTATTTTAGGATTAATCTTTTGTGCAATCCTCCCATGACCAGAACAAAGCCTCAAACCAATGGATTTGCATTTAATTGTTGAGTATGGAAGGGTTTTGGGACCTGTAATCAAGTACAAACAAGGCTGATTAGAGTTTGTAACTTGTATCAATATGAAAATGCCATGGATCAAAAGTGAGTTTTTGCCAACTTCAAGCCTTCGATTCTCCCTAACCATAAATGATTTTGGATAGTTCTTGGACATTTTAGAAAGCTTGTAACATGCTCTACAATCCATCTTTGAAATGCATTTTGAGATTCCAAGTGGAACTAGGTGAAAAATTTACCATGAAGATAGGTCAAAACCCTACCTAAACTAGGGCAAAATTTCACTAAGTTAAAAGTTTCATGGACCCTTGTTCCAAAAATCATAACTTGAGATCCAAGCTTCTTTTGGGAAAACTTTGTGAATCAAAGTTGTATATTTTGTGGAGGACTACAACTATGATCTTTTAGACAAGAGGGCAACCTCTAAAACAACCTATACTCAATGATCGTGTACGAAGGCAACCAAGTGGGGTGTACCCTAAGAGTGCGCATGTGCGTGTGTGTCGTTTTCAGTTATTTTTATCTTTGCACATATTAAGGGTGATCTAATTTGATTTTAAGATTAAACATTCAGTCTTGTCATGCAAACCCTATTATCAAACATCTAGCAGTTATAATTTGCAGAATTAAAATGTGGAATTTAAATTACAAGGCGTCGGGTATTTACATCGCCAAAAGCAACCCTTTGAAAATAAAATAAAGCGATAAAAATAATCAAATGTCCTATTTAACTGTTACAATCCGTAAGCAGATACATAATTTAATAAAAATAAATAAAGCGCGCGGGAAATTAAATCGAGTGCGAATTAGGGTTTTGACCCTTTTGATTAAAGAAAATGTTTTTTTTATTGTTGTTTTTATTTAAGGAAAGAAATTAAATTCTAAATTAAATAACTAAATTAAATTAATAAGTTAATTAATGAATAATTTATGACATATTTTTGGGTTTTTTTTTAATTTTTTTATGAAAGAAAATAAAAATAATTAAATGAATTAAAACCTAATGATTTCTAATTAATTTTAAATATTTACAAAATAAATTAAAGTTTCCTAATTAATATCCTAATTAATTAATAAGTTTATTAATAAAGATAAAAGTTTTAAAATTTGATTGGATAAAAAAAAGTATTTTTGTGATTTTATTTGATAAAAAGGAATTTTATTATTGGTTAGAAATAAATTAAACAAAATTAAAGTAATTAAATAAATAAACCAAAATATCAAGAAAAGAGAGAGTGGGCCTGGTTTTGGGGGGTATGGAAAGCAATTCGTTGGCCCAATTGATGCTGACCCATGTGGACTTTTGGGATCCTGTGTAGGCGCGTTGACTGATTCTTTGGTGGACCTTCAATATTTGACCACCAGATCTGGCCTTTTGGCCATCTGGCGCTTGGATTGGTGAGGGAGTATGGTGTTGATCTGGCCCCTGCATGTACATGATTACCTGAAAAATATCAAGAAAATACAATTTTGCTGGAGGCAGGGATCGAACCCCTGACCTTCAGCCACTAATGCCTTGAATGTACACCTGGTGACCAACTGGGCTATGCTGCTTTGTTGTATGTTAATTAAGCAATAAAGATAATATATAAAACAAACAAAATATTAGAAAAACAATGAAAACGCGCGCAATTATTTGATCTGGCTAATGGATGGATGGCATGGATCATCCCTGACCTCCCAACCGTGGCTACAAATATAACCATCTATACCAAAGGACAGAAGTCCGTAGCTACAAGCCTGTCTCACTTAAAAATCCTCTATAGGCCATAGAAATGCCTTCTGATGCCATGGTTAAACTCACCTTCCTCTTCCGGTCATACCTATAGCCATCACTAAGGCTGATTTTACCTGAAACGAAAACCCCTAAACCAAACCTTGAAACCCTAACTATGGTGAGTTGCAATACAAGTTAGATGAATGAAATTAAATGATACCAAAAGACTGCAAATGGCATGGTGAATCAAAATATGCAATTAGTTTTCGTTATAGATGCAAGAACAACACAAATCGATTTCAAGAATGGGGCGATTTGTGGACCACTTACAGCGCTCTAGGAAGCTGGAAAACGTGTGATTCTGATTGGTTTCACGTCTGAGGGTTGCCAACAATCGATTAAGACAAGTCTCAAACCCTGAAAATGTCTCCAACCTGGATTTCGATCTCAAGCTTTTTTTTTTTGTGATTTTGCTACTTTGGTTCTGCCTCCACAAGTGCTCTCTAACCCCTATTTTCGTGCCTCTTGCTTGCTTATGTATTGTGCATTGGATTAGGGTCACAAACTTTGTCCAAATCTCTCTCCATTAAGGCTTTGATATTTGATTTGATTTGATTTGCCTTTACAAACTTTTCAAATTGGCTTAATTTCAATCTTTTTTTGCACATGATTCACTTGATACGAATTTGATGATGGCCAGCTGCATAATGGAACCTGAAATCACCACAAAATCTTTGTTATCAATGCCTTTGAATTTTTATTTGATTTATTTTGATTTAAATCAAATTAATTCAAATAAAATCAAAATAATTAATAAAAAAATGATATGGACATATGGCCAAGGCTGGAACACGTGGGCTACAATGCAAACTCAAAACAAGTGAAAAAGAATGGGCCTATTTGGCAAAATTTGAAGTTTTGGGGATAGTTGACTTTTGACAATTTTGCAAAAAAGTCCAACTTCAACAATGCATAACTTCTTCAATTTTGAACTTTTGGAGGTGTTCTTAGTCTTTTTAGAAATCTTGAGATATCCTATAATCAACCCTTTTGGTCTCATATCATTTTGATATTCCATTCCCAAGTTAGAAACTTTGACAAAAAAGGTGTTTTTGTTGACTTTTCACAATGACCTATAGTGTCCAAATTCATAACTTCTTGTGAGTGCATTTTTTTATCTTGGAATATGAAGATGGATTGTAGTAAATTGTATCCTATTCAAAATGAGATTTGTATGAGTCATTTATCATAAAGTATGAGAAAGTTATGCTTGGTCAAAGTTGAGTTGACTTTTCCTTCAAAACCCTAATTTAGCAACTTTTGACTCTTGATGAATTTTGAGCAATCCTTGATGAATCATAATCAACCCTTGATCAAATGATGAAATATACTTCAAAATGAGAATGTTGACAAAAAATCTTGAAGTTTGACTGTATGTAGGTCACAGTTGACTTTTGCCCTAGCATAGTCGATTTTTGGACCTTTGAGCAATTGACTGAGCAAGCTTCCTCTGCAAGGCTTGAAATTTGACATGGGTTACTTTGAGAACATATTAGGACATTTGGGAGCACTTGAAGTCATTTGGACTCAAATATCTTGATGCAACACAAAACCCTAATTTGGGGTAGACTGCCTTAGGAGATAGCTTGTCTGGTCAATCCTTGAGCAACCTTGAGCCACTTGGAGATTTTTATTGCAATGTTTTGAGGAATATGAGAGGGAAAATTTTGGGGTACAACAGATGCCCCTGTTCAATCTTCTTAAACCTGAGGATGTAGATTGGCTTTCATGCCTTTCGTGATCCGAAGGTGGAAGATGATTGAACACTAGAGTGCCCATAAATTTGCACTCACATGAAGTGGTATCAGCCTTGTGATGTAGGGAATGGTCTTAAAGATTCCATTTGGAGATTGCTAACAGGAGGATGGGCTTAAAGATGCCATCTGAAGGAGTGTCGATCGCATAAGATATTCCGTAGCGAGAGCTTGTATACCTGTTGTTGTAGAAGATTCCGATGGGGAAGTCTAATTTTGTTGAGATTTAGGAACTTGCCTGTACTTGAACTGAGAGAACATCTCTGTTGAGTTTTAAGAACTCGTATGTAATTCAACTGGGGGGGAAACATCTTCATCGAGATTTAAGAACTTGTCCGTAATTCAACTGAGAAAACTCTGCTGAGATTTAAGAACTGTCTGTAATTCAACGGAGGAAGTTTGTCGAGATTTAGGACCTTGTCTGTAATTCAATTGAGGATAACTTTGTTGAGATTTAAGAACTCGTCAGTAATTCGACTTTGGGAAACATCTTCATAGAGATTTAAGAACTTGCCCGTAATTCAACTGAGAAAAACTTCTCTGCTGAGATTTAGGAACTGTCTGTAATTCAACGGAGGAACTTTGTCGAGATTTAGGACCTTGTCTGTAATTCAACTGAGGATAACTCTGTTGAGATATAAGAACTTGTCAGTAATTAGATTGGAGGGAAACATCTTCATTGAGATTTAAGAACTTTCCCGTAATTCAATTGAGAAAAACTTCTCTGCGAAGATTTAGGAACTGTCTGTAATTCAACGGAGGAATTTTGTCGAGATTTAGGACCTTGTCTGTAATTCAACTAAGGATAAATCTGTTGAGATTTAAGAACTTGTCAGTAATTCGACTGGAGGGAAACATCTTCATCGAGATTTAAGAACTTGCCCGTAATTCAACTGAGAAAAACTTCTCTGCTGAGATTTAGGATCTATCTGTAATTCAACGGAGGAATTTTGTCGAGATTTAGGACCTTGTCTGTAATTCAACTAAGGATAACTCTATTGAGATTTAAGAACTTGTCAGTAATTCGACTGGGGGAACCATCTTCATCGAGATTTAAGAACTCACCCATAATTCAACTGAGAAAACTCTGCTAAGATCTAGGAACCCGTCTGTAATTCGACAGAGGAACTTTGTCGTGATTTAGGACATTGTCTGTAATTCAACTGAGGATAACTCTGTTGAGTTTTAAGAACTTGTCAATAATTCGACTGGGGGAAACATCTTCATCGAGATTTAAGAACTTGCCCGTAATTTAACTGAGAAAACTCTGCTGAGATTTAGGAACTATCTGTAATTCGACGGAGGAACTTTGTCAAGATTTAGGACCTTGTCTGTAATTCAACTGAGAAAAACTTTGCTGAGATTTAAGAACTTGTCAGTAATTCGACTTGGGGAAACATCTTCATCGAGATTTAAGAACTCGCCCGTAATTCAACTGAGAAAACTCTGCTGAGATTTAGGAACTCGCCTGTAATTCGACGGAGGAATTTTGTCGAGATTTAGGAACTCGTCTGTAATTCAACTGAGAAACTCTGTTGAGATTTAAGAACTTGTTAGTAATTCGACTGAGGTAAAAGCTTCATAGCTTTGAATTTTGTGAGAACTTAACCGCATCCTTCCTGAAAGGTAAATGTTAGTTGTATGTAATGCATGATATGTATATCAGGCAATGATGTTCTCAAAATAAATGAGATTGTGTTGTATGATGCGTATATGCATGTGTCATGATGTATGAAAATGTAATGTCTTTAGCTGGGGAAAATAAATCCCGGATAGTTGCTGGAGAAAAGAGTTGAATTCTTCGTTTCCGCTGGGGACAGCGAATGAAAATGATTGTGAGAATAAACCTGCAGGAGAGGATAACTCTGTTGGGGAATAAACTGATGAGGAGATTACTCTGGGGAAGAGATGCTCTGTTGAGGATTCCGCCGATAAATTCTGCTGGGGATGAATTACCGTTGCTGGTGATACTGAATCCTGTTGGGGATTGACTTCTTGTTTGTGAAAGGAAAGAACTCCGTTGGGGATGATCTTTCAGTTGCGACTCCACTAGGGATAACCTCTTAGACTCTAATGGGGATAATCCTTTGAGCTCTGCTGGGGACAATCTTCCAAAGTCTACTGGGGATGATTCTCCAAACTCCACTGGGGAAGCTTTTTCAGACTGCGCTGGGAAAAATTTCAAACTCCACTGGGGATATTTTGTATTCTGCCGGGGAATATTCTTATACTCCGCTGGGGAATATTAAGACCTTTCAGTGCTGATGGTAAATAAACTCTGCTTGGGGGAGAATATTACCGATTCATTCAAAGTTGCGAGTCTCAGCTGGGGAGAGCTATTATTACTGCCTTACTCTGCGGGGAGTAAAAGTACCTTAGCCATATTCTTCAGCTAAATCTACCTTTGTACCTAGTGGATAGAGCAACTGTACAGTCTGGACATTTCTCATTGCCCCCTGTTTCTAATATTTACGAGTAATCGTCTTTTGTTTCGCATGTAAATATTTATGAGCAGTAATTAATGTCAAATGCATATATCAAAAATGAACATTGGACGTTCTTTGCAAAACAAAATAGATAAAGGAAAAACAGTTGGAAATTTCTCTGAAAATGAATTGTATTGATTTTGAAGTTTGGCCTGTAAATAGGCGTCTTTGTACAAGAGGTTGGCGTCCTAGTAAGAGAACGCCACCGAGTAATAGAATTTACACAATTTGTGAAAAACTAAACAAAACCGCTATGTGAACAATCCCACTGGGTCCCAACTCTGCTATTGCCTTTATGTCCTCGAGCATCTCATCACTTTGCTACTTGGTTGAAGGTAGATCATATTGATTAATGTCGTCCGAGTTTGATAGTCGATACCGAAGTCTGGTTGCAAGGTGATCCAATGAGACATAGTGTTACACTTTGATCCCTAATTTTTTCCTGGACTGCCCTTTCGGGTTTTCAGTCCATCGGGATACCCTTTTTTGCCCAAGCCGCCTTTTCAGGTTTTCGACTTGCCGGGTGTACAGATTTTTTTTCATCCCTTATTTTTGCCCGAACCCTTTTGGTTCGCCGGGAAGCCATTATTTTTTCCTAAGCTAGTTGACCTAGCGGGTCTTTGATTATGCGTAGTATCTTTTCACTATGTCTGCATTGACAGGGTGAGGAAGGTCGTCACCATCCATGGTGGTTAAAATCATAGCTCCTCCTGAGAAAATGTTCTTAACCACAAATGGCCCTTCATAAGTAGGGGTCCATTTGCCCCTGGGATCACCTTGAGGTAGTATGATGCGCTTGATCACCAAATCCTCGACTTGATACTCTTGTCGTCTAACTTTCTTGTTAAATGCCTTGATCATCCGCTTTTGATACGTCTGACCATGATAAATAGCAGTAAGTCTCTTTTCGTCGATTAAATTCAGTTGATCAAGCCAGGTCTGAATCCAGTCATCTTCGCTCAAACCGTCATCCTTCATGATTCAAAGAGAGGGTATTTGAACTTCAATGGGCAAGACTGCTTCCATACCATATACCAAAGAATAGGGTGTTGCCACTGTTGACGTCCGCACTGAGGTACGGTACCCATGAAGAGCAAATGGTAACATCTCGTGCCAATCTTTGTATGTCACCGTCATCTTCTGCACAATTTTCTTAATGTTCTTATTAGCTGCTTCAACAGCCCCATTCATCTTCGGTCGGTAGGGAGAAGAGTTGTGATGTTATATCTTGAACTGCTTGTAGAGTTTGGTGATCATCTTATTGTTGAGATTTGTACCATTGTCCGTAATGATCCTCTCGGGTACACCATATCGACAAATCAGATTGTGCCGAATGAACCATGCCACGACGTTCTTGGTTACAGTAGCAAAGGAAGCTGCTTCAACCCACTTCGTAAAGTAATCAATAGCTACCAGGATGAAACGATGCCCGTTGGATGTCGTAGGTCTGATCTCTTCGATCATATCAATGCCCCACATTGCAAAAGGCCACGGAGTTGTCAAGACGTTCAGAGGAATAGGAGGTATGTGCACTTTATCAGCATAGACTTTGCACTTGTGACAGGTCCGAGAATGCTGATAACAGTCGGCTTCCATTGTGGACCAATAATATCCTGCCCGAAGGATTTTCTTTGCCATGGTGTGTCCATTGGAATGAGTTCCGAAAGTACCTTCGTGTAACTCTACCATAATCCTTTTTGCCTCGTTCTTATCCAGACATCGCAATAAGGTCGATTCATGGTTACGCTTGTAAAGGATGCCATTGCTGATGAAGAACTTCGTTGCGAACCTCCTCAGAAACTTCCTATCATTAACAGATGCACCCTCGGGGTACTCCTGAGCCTCGAGATACCTTTTTACCTCGTGAAACCAGGGTTTATCTGTTACCTCTTCAGTCTCAATGTCGCAGCAATGTGCAGGTTCGTCCAACTTTTCAATGATAATCTGGGGAGCTTCGTTGTCCCAATTGACTTTGAACATAGAAGACATCGTAGCCAGCGTGTACGCCAACTGATTCTCCTCTCTAGGGAAGTGTTCAAAGGTTATCTCTTTGAAATGTGGAAGCAAAGTCAAAACATACTCCTTGTAAGGAATAAGATTTGGGTGTTTCGTATCCCACTCGCCTTTGATCTGACTGATCACGAGAGTGGAATCTCCAAATACACTTAAGAACTTAATCCTTAGGTCAATAGCTGCTCGAAGACCCATGATGCACGCTTCATACTCCGCTATATTGTTGGTGCAGTTGAAACATAGTCGAGCAGTAAATGAAGTATGAAAGCCTTTAGGAGATATGATCACGGTGCCAATGCCATTGCCCAAAGCATTCGAAGCTCCATCAAATTACATAGACCATCGAGATCCCTCCTCAGGTCCTTCATCCGGTCCAGGTGTCTCACAATCAGTTACCAACATGATGTTCTCATCCGGGAATTCAAAGTTCATAGACTGGTAATCATCCACTGCTTGATGTGCCAAATGATCCGCCAACACACTTCCCTTGATTGCTTTTTGGGTCGTATATTAGATGTCATACTCAGTCAAGATCATCTGCCATCTTGCTATTCTTCCGGATAAGGCAGGCTTTTCGAAGATATACTTGATTGGATCCATCTTTGATATCAATAGAGTAGTGTGAGTCAGCATATACTGTCTCAGCCGGCGAGCAGACCATGCCAACATGCAACAAGTTTTCTCGAGCAACGAGTATCGGGTCTCGCAGTCGGTAAACTTTTTGCTAAGGTAATAAATAGCATGCTCTTTTCGGCCAGACTCGTCATGCTGCCCCAGCACACACCCCATTGAGTTGTCGAGTACTGTCAAGTATAAGATCAAAGGTCTCCCTTCAACTGGAGGCATCAGAATGGGTGGCTCTTGGAGATATTCTTTGATTCTTTTGAAAGCAGCCTGACATTCATCGTTCCATCTTACCACTTGATCTTTCTTCAGTAGTTTAAAGATTGGCTCACAAGTAGCAGTCAGGTGTGAAATGAATCGAGCAATGTAATTCAACCGTCCTAAAAAGCCTCTGACTTCTTTTTCTATTCGGGGAGATGGAATTTCTTGTATAGCCTTCACCTTTGCAGGATCCACCTGAATACCTTTGTCACTTACGATGAAATCCAGCAGCTTACCAGATCTCACCCTGAAGGTGCACTTGTTCGGGTTTAACCTCAGCTTGTACAACTTCAACCTGTCAAATAACTTCTGAAGGTGGTCAAGATGCTCTTCTTCAGTCTGGGATCTTGCAATCATGTCCTCAACGTATACCTCAATCTCATGATGGATCATGTCATGGAACAAAGCGACCATGGCGCACTGATACGTTGCCCCAACATTCTTCAATCCAAAAGGCATGACTTTGTAGCAAAAGGTACCCCATTGAGTAACAAAGGTTGTCTTCTCCATGTCTTCGAGAGCCATTTTAATCTGATAGTAACCAGAGAAACCATCCATGAAAGATAAAACCTTATTTTGTGCGGTGTTGTCAACCAGAACGTTGATATGAGGTAGAGGGAAATCATCCTTGGGGCTCGCCCTATTCAGATACCTATAGTCAACACATATTCGAACCTTACCATCCTTCTTCGGCACAGGAACCACGTTGGCCACCCACTGTGGGTAAGAAGTAACTACTAGAAAGCCGGCATCAAACTGTTTCATAACCTCAGCCTTGATTTTCTCGGACATCTCCGGGCGCATTCGGCGAACCTTCTGTTTTACTGGAGGACAGTCTTCCTTGGTAGGCAGGCGGTGAACCACAATATCAATATCCAACCCAGACATATCTTCATAAGACCAGGCAAAGATCTCAACGTAGTCATGTAGCATCTGAATCAGCCGTTGTTTAGCACTAGGCTCTAGATTTGCACCGATCTTGACCTCTTTCTTGTCTATCTCTGTACCCAGATTTACTGATTCCACCGGCTCTTCATGCGGCTGTATGGCCCTCTCTTCCTGAAGTAGCAGTCTAGCAAGTTCACCAAGCACTTTGCAATCATCTTCACCTTTGTCTTCGGCTAAGTTGATCGGTGTTGTACCCCAAAATTTGCCCTCCCATTTCCTCAACATTTTCTCATCACAAGACCTTTGGGGCTCAAGATCAAGTTAGGGTTTGCTCTGCTCAAGACTCCTCCTTGCACTGTTGACCCAAATTAGGGTTTGTGTTTGCACAGAGATGTTTTGACCTAAAATGCCCAAGATGACTTTCATGCTTCATGTTGGACTCACAAGTTTATCCATACCAAGTTTCAAGCCTTGATTCCAATCTTTGCCCAGTCAATTGGACAGTTGACCTAGAAATCAGCTGTATTGGGGAAAAAGTCAATTGTGATCAATTAATAGTCAAACCTCATGAAATTTGACCCACATCAACATTATGAACTCATATGAACCATTTGGTCAAGTTTGGATCACAATTCCATAAGAAATTTGATCAGATCACCAAAAGGGCAAAATGGTTATTTTTAAGGTTTTAACTGCACAAAGACAATTTTTGACTGTTTGACCTAGCCAATGGCCAACCAAGCTCACATATGGACTCAAGGACCCCATGGAATTGTCTTGACATGTTCAACAAATTCAAAAGATCCCAAATGCACAAGATTGACAGATGAATTTTCCAGTCAATTGATCAATTTTTGACTGTATACTGAAAAGTCAAACTTTGACTTTTTGGTCAAAATCAAGTGTCAAGATTCATTTTTCATCAAAACATGTCAAATCATGAAACTTGTTCATCAAGAAATCAAAAATCACAAATTAGGGTTTGAAATGAAGAAATTTCATAACTTAGAAATTTTTCTAAGTTATGAAAATCCCTAATTTTTTCCTAACTTTGTCCCATTTTTTCATCAAGATACATTTGGATTCAAGGAAAACTCAAAACATGAAAGTTGTAGTCCATTGCAAAATCTACAACTTTTATTCACAAAGTTTCCTCAAAAGAAGCTTGTAGCTCAAGTTATGATTTTTGGAACAAGGGTGCAAAACATTCTTAACTTAGAAAAATTTTTGACCTATTCTAGGCAGGATTTTTGCCTAACTTCATGGCCACTTTTCACATACTTCCACTTGGAATTTCAACTTGCATTACAAAGATGGATTGTAGTACACATTCCAAGCTTTCCAAAATGTCCAAGAACTCATCAAACAACCTTGTGGTCAGGGAGAATCGAATTTGGCAATATGAGCAAAAGTCACTTTGATTCATGGCCAAAGGCATGTTCATAACTTGTGCATTTTCAAACTCAGCATATGCAAGCTACATTACAGGCCTCTAATCTCATTTACACTCAAAAATTAAATGCTAATCCATTGTGCCAAGATGTTATTCTATGAGTTTGGTCATTACATGAAGGATTAGTCCTTAATTAGAAAAAGCAAATTATCCATTTTTGTAAAGAGCAACTTTATGTCAAGTTTGCAAATCAAGAGGTACAATGCCTATCTTCTAGGCACAAGCTATTGGACATGTCCCACTGATCAAGATAAAGCTTTGCAGCACATTTGAGGGGCCTAGAGGAGCCTGTAACAGCACTTGACAATTTTTGCTTAAGTGAGAAGAAACCTTGCATTTTGAAAAAAAACACACATTTCTGCCAGCAGAAGCTTAGACAAACTTGTTGTACACATTCCAAACATCAAACCTGAGCTAAGGCACAAGCTAACTACCTTCCATACCTCCCTAAACCTCAAAACACCATTGTACTGCACAAAAACAGGGCATCCCTGCAGTTTGAGTGGCACAACTCAATCCACTCGTGCGCCTTGGTCAAAACCAGTTCATACACACTCCATACCACCTATACAAACTATCCCAAGCATTGGACACGACCTGTAACACCTCTAACCAACTTCACCATTTTCACTTTTTCTGTTTTGCAGGTTGACTTCCATAGCTTGATTCATTTGGTTTCAAAGCAAGCTAAAGGTTGGAGAAGCATCCCTGACCTTCAAGCAAGTTGTACGAGTCCTCACATTGCACTGAAAGTACCTCCATTGTCATACACGATCCAAGCTGAACAGGTAAGTTCATGGACTTCTATCTCTCAATCTAGGAAGAGTTAGGTCTAGGTTTATGAATGAAAAGTGTCATACTCATGTCCCTGAAGCCACCCATATCCTCACTTTCCATTTATATTGCATATGCTGAGAGAATTTAAGACCTAAATATTAGAAAAAAACTAGGTCAGGAATTGGGGGAGAATAAATTCTCTCTCATTTCTGAGAGTTAGATCAAGTTCTTGGTATGTATGAATTCGTGGTTTGATGCTTGACATTTTTTATGTTATGAGTTTGTGCTGAAAATCAAAGAATCAGGAGTTGTGATTGAGGCAAGGGAGCGCGTGCATTTTCAAACATTTGTCTGGAGGTTGAAGACAACCTCTCTTGGGCTGGGCCTGAGATTGCTTTTTCCTTTTTGCACCACTGTATTTCACATGCACCCCCTTGACCCATTGTGTTTTATTTTTATTATTTTTGACTTTTGATTTTTGTTTCTGACTTATTTATTTTTGTCAAAGCATAAAAAATATTAAAAATATTTTTCTCACATTTTTTGCATTTTATTTGATATTTATTTTGTTTCATTTGGTTTAATATGAAAATAAATACATAATACCTTTTATTTAAAATACTAAAATAATGCAAAATACATGTCATTTTCTGATTTTATTTTATTGTATCCTTTGAAAATATTTTATAAAAAATATACTTTTTTTTTGTAAATATTAAATATTTTATTTTTGTACATATTTAATATATTTAATAAATAATATAAATACTTATATATTTATTAGTCTATTTAGGTTTAAAACATAAAAATAATACATTTTTATTTTTATTAATATTTAACTTAAAAAATCACCTTTTGACAAATATACTTCTCTTTTATTTATTTTTTGTATATAATTAATAAATATTGTATATAATAAATAATTAATACCTTTTATTTGCAAAATTAGGGTTTTTTACTCTAAACATGAAAATATTCAAAAATTAACCCTTTTAATTATTTTTATTTTATTTGTAAATAAATCACATACGCTTACACAAAAAATATTTACACATACATATTGCTTTATTCTTATACATCTTTATATTTACATTTGCACAATTCGATTTGGTTGTAAATATTGGACACTACTCTCCTATGAAGTCTCATCCCTATTTGACATTTGTACTCTCATTCCCATGATCATTGTGTAATAACTTAGGACTTTTAATTTCGCATTTAAAAGCTTTCTAAATATGCCATGATAGAATTAGGGTTGTATGCAAAAATCAACCAAAACAAATAGCTTGACCTAATTCCAAGATAAAAGCATGAAAATGAACAAACACCAATCACACTTGCACCCCCCTAGGGTTACTCCACTTGTTGCCTTCAATAATGGGCCATATTACATGTTAGGTATCTTTGGCAAAAACAAAACAATCAAATGATCATAGTCCCTCGATGACGCTTTCAAAAGTTGCCTAAAAATGATCAAGTCCCTTAAAGGAAAAATTGCCCAAAGATACTTGGCACCATTGCAATCATGGTCTAAACGATAACCCGCGCCCGTCCCGTTCACATCCTAACACAAGATTGTCCACCAAATACAATGGTGGAACAAAATTGTTAAGAGGGTTAAAACATAGCGAAGATCTTTGAGAATTTAGAGTAGACAAACTCTTGGTTACTTGCCAACTTGCAAAACAAAAACACTTGCCTATTTTTTCAAAAAAAACACACTTTCAAAAACAACTTTCAAAAACATTGAAAACTTTTCAAAAGACATACACCTTTGTATACATCCCAACATGGATCATTACAAAGGTTGCCACCATATTGGCCTCTTTTCAAAACATTTTCAAAATCCACACACAAAGCATCATTTCAAACAATTGAAAATCAAGGCAAGTTGATCTAAGCAAGTAACTAAGAGCCCATGGATAACCATGGATAGAAAGGGTGCTAATACCTTCTCTTTCTATAATCTACTCCCCGAACCCAAGAAAACATCTCAAAGGTTTTTGCTGTGCTTTTTAAACCTTTCCTTAGGATAAAATAAAAAGTCGGTGGCGACTCTTGCTCAACCGAAACATTTGCGAAAACAAACGCAAAACCTCAAGTCAGTTCTCCCACCGTATCACAGAACTGGAGACTCTGCTGGGGAGGTACTTAAAAGTGGAGTAACCTTAGGGCTTAGATCACTCTTGTTTTCAAATTGTTTGCTTTGTTTGTTTTTATATTTGTGGGCTTTGCATCGGAGTTTCATAGATCCTAACCCGGATCTGGGGAATACCCTTTTAGGTAGCATAATCTGTGAGGGACCTGTCCGGCGTAGACCGACATGGGTGAAGCAGTGGCTACGTTGGTGTGGCACCTTGGTCTGTACCGATATCCCTTGTGTTGAAACGAGGAGAATATGGGTCTTCTAAGGAGTCATTAAGCACCAACCGACCTTAGAACCCTAAATTGACCCAACTTGGCCATAGAACAGTAGCAGTATGCTACACTCATTGAGGCTAAACTCTCGCGATGGTTCTGGCCGCAAGAAAAGATTGCGATGCTGGAGTTATGACCGATCGAGGTTAGTCAATGATATTGAGATCGTCTAGAATCCGGTTACTTTTGATAGGACAGGTTTTAACCAACGAAACTAAAAGAGGGTAATACCTAAACTTCATGCTGGCCCAAACCCTAAGGGTTGTCTTGTGTGACTTGTGTGCCTTATCATGCTTGCCTTTGTGAATACTTGTGGTGTGCTTCATCATAGCATCATACCATCATACCATTGCATGCATCCTGCATAAGGACTGACCCATTTCAAAGACAAGAGGGTTTCATCTTTGCTCTGTTTTGTAGGACATCATGATGCCCGTGCATAGGAATACTATCCGGCTCAACTTTGTTCAACCACCTACTTTGCTCAAGGATTTGGTTGATAGGATTCCAAACACTACTTCCTTCATCAAGAGGCATGGTTCTCTCCTTGGCTTGATCACTTCAAAGTGGGACCAACAACTAATAAGTGTCCTGACCCAGTTTTATGATCCCCTGTATCATTGCTTCGCCTTTTCAAGACTTCCAGCTGGTCCCTACCCTGGAAGAATTCTCTGATTTTCTTGGTATCCCTGTTTTGGAACAGACTCCATTCATTGGTTGGGAGAAGACTCTTAGGCCTGAAGAGATTGTTGCAGTCCTTCCCTTGACCAAGGAAGAGGTAATGGCTAACTGGGAAACTAGAAGTGGAGTTAAGGGCTTCTTAGTTAAATTTCTGGTTGGCAAAGCTAATAGTTTCTGGGATGACTTAGACTTCAAGGCGTACGAAGACATTCTGGCTCTTTTAATCTATGGTCTGGTATTGTTTCCAAATCCTGATACCTTTATCAATATCTATGCCATAAGGATCTTCATGTCTCGGAACCCTGTACCCACTCTTTTGGGTGATATCCTGCAACAACTCTATGCTCGTACTGCCCGAAGACGGGGAACTCCATGGTGTTGTGCTCCTTTGTTAGTGAGGTGGTTTATTTCGCACCTTCCTAAGTTCGTGCTGAAGAATGAAGAAGGAAAGGGTTGGGCTCATAGGTTAATGTCTCTCACTGATAATGACATCACTTGGACTCTCAGAGGTTTGGATGAGGTAGCTGTTATTGATCGTTGCGGAGAATACCCTAATGTTCCATTGATCGGTACCCAGGGAGGAATCTCTTATAATCCATGTTTAGCTCTCCGTCAGTTTGGAAGAGCCAGAAGAGTAGGGCCTCATGAGATGTTGGTTCCTCACTTTAGTTTTGAATTTCAGGTAGGCAGTGACAAAATGCGCCATGGATTCATTAAGGCTTGGGACATAATTCACAAAGCTGACCCACATGAGTTGGGACCGAAGACTTCTATACCATTGGAACCCTATTGCAGATGGGTCCGCATCCGTGCTCAGAAGTTAGGTATGCCATACGAAGCTGTCAGGCCTATCATTCTTGAATCTCCCGATGAAGACGGGGTTCCTCCAACTGTCCTCCTTCCTCAGATACCCACTGATTTTGATACACTAAAAAGATCTTGGGCGCAGCTACAGGAAGAACGGGATTTTTATCGGGAAAAGTTCAACGAACAAGAACGGAAGATCCAGAAGCTGACTAAGCAATTGGAGGAAGAGCGGATCCTGAATGACTATATCCGTACTGAGAAGAGGAGGCATGGGAGCACTGATGAGCTTAGGAGATTTCTTTTACAGTTTTTATTTCCTTTTCAGTATTTTCATTCTTGTAATACCCAAGGGCAAGTTGTTGAACAATTTAAAGTTTGAATCTAATGAAGTGTGTTTCCTTTTTGTCTACAAAGTTGAATCTCGTTTGTCTTTGAAAACATAAATCATGCGCATCTCATTGCATCATATGCATAACAGGTACCCTTTTCTACAAGTTGCTTAATCTTCTTCACTGTTTATTTGAACAGTCATCATGAATCCTGAATCATCCAATGAACAAGCTATCAAGGCCCTCCAGGCCCAGAACGCCCAGTTTCAAGAGCTGGTCATGAGCTTAGCCCAAGGTCAACAAGAGTTGAAGACTCTGCTCTTGAAGAAGAAGAAGAAGAAGAGGACTGTGTTGTTCAACACTGGACGGAGGTTTAGGAATACACTACATAATGAGGCTGATCAGGCTACTTCCTCTGCAGAGAAGGACAGTCCCCAAGGGGGAAGGGCTCCTAGTCCTGCAATCTTCGACAATGAGACGGATTACAATGATGAACAGTACCCTCCTGCTGCAGACAGATACAAGCAACTAGAGGACCGTTTAAGTGCCATGGAGATTCAAAATGTGTCGGGGTTGGATTTTGGAGATCTAGGTTTATCTTCTGGGGTGGTGATCCCACACAAGTTCAAGGCGCCTGCCTTTGCGAAGTACGACGGGGCTTCTTGTCCTAAGATGCATCTCAGATCATATGTAGGGAAGATCCAACCTTACACTGCAGACAAGAACCTATGGATCCATTTCTTTCAGGATAGCCTTTCGGGGTCTCAACTCGAATGGTTCTATCAGCTAGATGGAGCCAGTATTCGAAACTGGGAAGATTTGGCTACCGCATTTTATAAACAGTATCAATATAATTCTGACCTCGCTCCTACGTGTACCCAACTTCAGGGTATGTCACTAGGGACGGGTGAAGGATTCAAGGAGTATGCACAAAAGTGGAGAGACCTGGCTGGCAGGGTGCAGCCACCGCTGACTGACCGTGAACTTGTTGATATGTTCCTAGGGACCCTGTCTGGTCCATTCTTCAATCATCTGATTGGTAATTCCTCTGCTGGGTTTACAGACTTGATCTTGACTAGTGAGAGAATAGAAGCTGGCATCAAGTCAGGGAAGATACAGAAAGGTGCCGCTGCGAGTACTGAAAAGAAGCCCTTCAAAAAAGAAGCCAGTGCTGTTTATGGTCCCAAAAGACAAATTAAGCCGGAACGCCGCCAAGCTGTCAATGCATTGGTAATCTCAAAGCCTGCTGCTGCTCCTCAGCAGTATAACCAACAAAGGGGTGAGAGACCCAAAAGGAAGTACACTCGGCTCAGCATGACCCTGTCTCAGATTTTGCCGCAACTACTATCAACCAATTTGGTAACTGTCAAAGAAGCTCCAAAGGTAGTGAACACAGCTTCTCCGAAGTACAACCCCAACGCCCGTTGTGCTTATCACTCTGATAGCCCCGGGCATACTACGGACGATTGCTGGGCTCTGAGGAATAAGGTTCAAGACCTTATTGACACTAAAGAAATACAGTTTGAGGCGCCCGAAAGGCCCAATGTTGTGACTGCTCCCATGCCCCAGCATGGAGTGAATGCTGTGGAAGAAGACCGATATGTAGCCTCCGTGGAAGAGATTGTTACTCTGTTATTGACTGTTAAAAGGAATCTGTTGCTAGCCGGTTTATTTCCGGGATGTGGTGAAGATTTCCTTCTATGTGTTTTTTTGCCTTTTGGTTGTCCTTTGCTGAAATCAGGTATCCAAAGCCTGATGGATAGCAAAGAAATCTTATTCGAGAAGATGGCTGTTCCTGCTGCCCCCGCTGAAGAAGTTTCTATTGTCACTATTTTCAACAAACCTCCCAAGGCTCCTTCAAAGAAGCCTGTCAAAATCATGTCCACTCAGAAGATTGCTCCTATCATCATCACTGTTCCGGGGCCCCTCCCCTATACGTCCGACAAAGCTATCCCGTGGCACTATGGGGCAGATGTTTATGTGCTCGGAGTGAAGCAAGAGTTTGATACAAGTACCGGTGTCAGTAACATCACCGGGCCTGCCAAAATTACTCGCAGTGGTAGGTTGTTCTCGCCAGATATTGCGCCACCAGGTATTCAGAAACCTCTTATCATCACACCCGCAAGTATGCCTGTTCCCCTTCCTAATCAAGATCCTGTTTCTACCTCTGCTGCCGAGTCATCTGACGCTCGGGGCAAAGGGATTGCTACTGATTTGCCTACCCTGACGGAGGCGCCGAAGACAACCACTGTTGAAGCCTCCCAGCAAGAGATGAAGGAGATCCTCAAGATTATCAAGAAAAGTGATTTCAATGTAGTTGAGCAGTTGGAGCACACCCCATCAAAAATTTCTGCTATCACTGTTGTTGTGCTCAGAGGCCCATGCCAAGGCCCTGATCTCCTTCCTGAAGACGGCCCATGTGCCGCAAGAAACATCTGCTGATCAATTTGCTGATTGTGTGGCCAACTTGACTGCCGATAATGGTTTGGGCTTCTCTGACGCCGATCTGACCGCCAAAGGAAAGAACCATAACGACGCCCTGCATGTCTTCATTGAATGCAGGGGCATTACTCTTGCCCATGTGTTGGTAGACACCGGTTCTTCACTGAACGTTTTGCCCAAGAAGGCCCTAGACAGATTGGATTGTGAGGGTCTGGAGCTCAAGCCCAGTAACATTGTTGTCTGAGCCTTTGACGGTTCGAAAAGGATGGTCCATGGTGAAGTTGACATTCCAATCAGGGTTGGTTCTCAAGTTTTTGATTCAACTTTCTATGTGATGGACATCCGTCCATCCTACTCTTGTTTGCTGGGCCGTCCATGGATCCACAAGGCTGGAGCTGTGACCTCCACACTACATCAAAAGCTTAAGTACCCGGTCAGAGGGAAAATTGTGACAGTGCAAGGGGAAGAAGAATATATGGTCAGCCACCTAAACTCGTTCCGGTACATAGAAATGGACGGGGAATTCATTGAGACTCCTTTCCAGCACTTTGAAGAGGTGCCTCAGACATTGGCGTCGGCTGAAACTGTGATTGAAGATCCTCCTTTGAAGATGGCTTCCTTAAAGGATGCCCGGGCTGCGATTGAGAAGGGCGAGTGTGCAAACTGGGGCCGACTTCCTGACTTCACTCCAAAGACTGACAAGTTTGGTTTGGGCTTCACTGCGGAGGCTCAGAGGGCTGTTCGTAAGGCAAGAATTGGAAGACCTCTTGTGTTCATCACCAACCCAGGAGTGAATGCTATTGAAAATGAAGTGGAAGAATCTGAATTCGACAGCTGGATCTACCCAACAACCGACAGTGGACCAAGCAACTGGACCGCCAAAGACTTCACACCTATTACTTTTGTCACTCAGTAATGAACTCTTTTGTTTTCAATTTGTAACAAACAATATGTTGAAACTTTTATGGCTCGGTGTCCTACCCGGGGCACCGTGGCTCCATTTGTGAGGGCTTTTGTATGACATTTTCATATATCATTAATCAAAACATTGGACGTTTGTTGCATTTCAAATCTTGCGCTCCTTTTCTTTCTTTATTATATATTGCAAAACAGCTATATTTACACACACTCACTTATACAGGTTCCAATCCACTCTGGATCTCATTGGTAACGACTCTGCTACTGCCAGTTATGACTTCGAAAATCCGATCAACTTAGCCAAAGACGAAGGTGAAGATGATTGCGAAGTGCCTGGTGAACTTGCAAGACTGCTACTCCAGGAAGAGAGGGCCATTCAGCCACATGAAGAGCCAGTGGAAACGGTAAATCTGGGTACTGAGGCAGACAGAAAGGAAGTCAAGATTGATGCCAATTTAGAGCTCAGTGTGAAGCAACATTTGATTCGGATGCTGCATGACTATGTGGAAATCTTTTCCTGGTCTTACGAAGACATGCCTGGGTTGGATACCGACATTGTGGTTCATCACTTGCCTACCAAGGAAGACTGCCCTCTGGTAAAACAGAAGGTCTGCCGTATGCGTCCAGAGATGTCCGAGAAAATCAAAGCTGAGGTTATGAAGCAATTTGATGCCGGGTTTCTAGCAGTGACTTCTTACCCTCAGTGGATTGCCAACGTGGTTCCAGTGCCGAAAAAGGATGGTAAGGTCCGGATGTGTGTTGATTACAGGGATTTGAATAGGGCCAGCCCCAAGGACGATTTCCCTCTGCCTCATATCGACGTCCTGGTTGACAACACTGCTCAGCATAAAGTATTCTCCTTCATGGACGGCTTCTCCGGTTATAATCAGATCAAGATGGCTCCTGAAGACATGGAGAAGACCACTTTTGTCACTCAGTGGGGCACCTTTTGCTACAAGGTCATGCCTTTTGGGTTGAAAAATGCTGGGGCAACCTACCAACGAGCCATGGTTGCTTTATTTCATGATATGATCCATCACGAGATAGAAGTATACGTCGACGATATGATTGCAAGGTCTCAAACTGAGGAGGAACACCTTGACCACCTACGGAAGCTGTTTGACCGTCTGAAGTTGTACAAGCTGAGGTTGAACCCAAACAAGTGCACCTTTGGGGTAGACATTATTGCCCCAGCTTTGTGGATCCACGGGCGACCCAGCAAACAAGAGTAAGATGGCCGAATGTCCATCATATAGAATGTAGATGCGAAAATCTGAGAGCCAACCTTCACTGGAATATCCACTTCTCCGTGTACCATCCTCTTGGACCCATCAAAGGCCTTGACCACAATGTTGCTTGGTTTCAGCTCTAACCCTTCACAGTCTAACCGGTCCAGCGCTTTCTTGGGTAACACATTCAGCGAAGACCCAGTATCCACTAACACGTGAGCTAGAGTAGTGCCCCTGCATTCAATGGAGACATGCAGGGCATCATTCTGATTCTTCCCTTTAGCAGTCAAGTCGGCGTCAGAGAAACCTAACCCATTATCAGCAGTTAAACTCACCACATAATCTTTGAACTGGTCAACAGATGTTTCCTGGGGTACGTGTGCAGTTTTCAAGAAAGCAATCAGAGCCTTGGCATGGGCTTCTGAGCATAGCAACAGAGACAACATAGAGATTTTGGACGAGGTTTGCCCCAGCTGCTCGACTATATTGTAGTCACTCTTTTTGATGATCTTCAAAATTCCCTCCATCTCTTGTCTAGAGGCTTCAACAGTAATCTTCTTCGGTGCCTCCGTCTGGGAAGGCTCACCGGTGATCTCTTTTCCCCGAGTGTCAGATGACTCGGTAACAGGGGTAAGGATTGGAACTTGAACAGGGGCAATAGCAGGTGTATTGGCAGGTGTAATAACAATAGGCTTCTGAACAGTTGGTGGAGATATCTCAGGGGAGAAAAGTCTTCCGCTGCGGGTGACTTTACTAGATCCAACAATATTTCTGATGTCAGTATCAGCCTCTCCAGCATTCAAATCTTGTTTAACCCCGTGATAATATACGTCAGCCCCGTAGTGCCATGGGACAACTTTATTTGATGTATAGGGGATAAGCCCAGGAATGGTGATGATCAACGGTGTAATTCTTGGAACAAATGTAATTCTAACAGGCTTTCTCGAGGAAGCCTTGGAAGAATTGGCAGAAATGGTGATTATAGAAATGTCTTCAAAAGGAACCAATGGAACAAAAGTTTTCTCAAACAGAATTTCTTTGTTATCCATCAGGCGTTGGACACCTGACTTCAAAAGATGGCAACCAATAGGTAGGACAGAACACAGACGGCAACCTTCACCGCAGCCCGGAAATAAATTGGCTAACAAAAGGTTCTTCTTCACAGTCATTAATGGAGTAGCAATGTCTTTCACAGAAGCCACAAACGAGTCTTCATCTACAACATTCACTCCATGCTTGGGCATAGGAGCAGTCATAACATTAGGCTTTTCAGGCGCCTCGAACTCAATCTCTTTAGCATCAATCAGATCCTGTACTTTATTCTTCAAGACCCAACAATCATTCGTATCATGCCCTGGGCTATCAGAGTGAAAAGCACAGCGGGCATTCGGATTGTACAATAGTGATGTTTTATTGGGATTCTTCGGGGCTTCCTTCGGAATCACCAAGTTGGTCTTTAATAACTGCGGCAAAATCTGAGACAGGGTCATATGGAGCTGAGTGAATTGTCTTCATGGTCTCTCGGCCCTTGGCTGATTGTTGCGCTGAGGAGCAACAACAGGTCTTGATATAACCACCGCATTAACTGCCTGGCAGTGTTCAGGTCTATTATAGCTCTTCGAGCTGTAAACAACACTCGACTCCTTCTTAAAAGGCTTGTTCTCGGTGCCTGATGAAGCACCCTTCTGTATCTTGCCAGATTTGATACCGGCCTCAATTCTTTCCCCGGTCATAATCAGCTCTGTAAACCCGGACAAAGAACTTCCAATCAGATGGTTGAAATACGGACCAGACAAGGTCCCCAAAAACATATCCACTAGCTCCCTATCAGCCAAGGGAGGTTGCACTCTTCCATTAAGGTCCCTCCACTTCTGAGCATAGTCTTTGAAACCTTCGCCCGCACCCATAGACATACCCTGAAGTTAGGTACGCGTGGGAGCGAGGTCGGCATTGTATTGGTACTGCTTGTAGAAAGCGGCAGCCAAGTCCTCCCAATTACGAATACTAGCTCCTTCCAGCTGGTAAAACCACTCAAGTTGAGTCCCTGAGAGACTGTCTTGAAAGAAGTGGATCCAGAGATTCTTGTCAGCGGTGTATGGCTGAATCTTTCTAACATACGAACGGAGGTGCAGTTTTGGGCAAGAAACCCCGTCCTATTTAGCAAAGACCGGTGCTTTAAATTTGTGGGGAATTACCACCCCAGATGACAAACCCAAATCACCAAAGTCCAGACCAGGGACTTTCTGGACTTCCATTGTGTTCAACCGGTCTTCGAGTTTTTTATATCTATCCTCAGCCGGAGGATACTGGTCTTTGTCAAAGTCAGTCTCGTTGTCTGAAACCACAGGGCTAGAAGCCCTCCTTTCTTCCTGATTATCTCCCCCTCCAGATGAGTGAGTCAAATCAACCTCTTCTCGTAAATTATTTCCAAATCTGCGACCCATATTCAGTAGGACCATCTTCTTCTTCTTATTCTTCTTCTTCTTCTTCTCCTTCAAGATAAGGGTCTTCAGATCTTGCTGACCCTTGGCTAAACTCATGAACAATTCCTGGAACTGGGCGTTTTGAGCTTGCAGAGCCTTGATGGGTTGATCAGTTGATGTTTCAGAAGACATGATGTTGAAATAAACAACAAAGAAGATGAGAAACCTGTAAGGGTACCTGCGATGAAGTGCATGGGAATGAAATGTGCATGATATGATTTCAAAGACTTTAGGGATTCAAATTCGTAAACCAAAATGAAACACACTTTTATTAGATAAAAACTTGAATTCAAATCTTCAACATATGTCTTTAAGGCGTTACAAGAAAGAAAAACTGAAACGTAAATCAAAACTAGAAATAACAAAAGACAATCAGCGCTCCCATGGTCATTTCCCGTTGGTGCGGACATAGTCGTTGAGGATCTGCTTGTTCTCCAATTGCCTTGTCAACTTCATGATCTTCTGCTCTTGCTCGTGATACTTTTCTCTGTAAGTATCCCTCTCTTCCCTTAGTTGGATCCAAGGCCTCTTTAGTGCCCCAATGTCAGTAGGCATGTAAGGGTGGAGGATGGTAGGAGGAACCCCTTCTTCATCAGCAAGTTCAACTATCACAAGCAAGACAGCCTCATAGGGCATCCCTAGCTTCTGAGCACGTGTACGAACCCATCGGAGATATGGTTCCATTGGAAGAGAAGTATTCACACCTAGCTCGTGCGGATCAGACCTGTGCACCCTATCTCAGGCTCGTATGAACCTGCGGCGTTGCTCATCACTATCCCCTTGGAAGTCAAAGACAATGCTTGGCATCAGCAACTCATGAGGTCCTTCCCTCCTAGCTCGCCCAAACTGACATAAGGCTAGATAAGGATTATAGGTGATCCCTCCATTGATTCCTAGCAGTGGAACATTGGGGTATTCCCCACAGTGATCAATAATAGCCACGTCTTCCATGCCTTTAGTAGTCCAGATGATGTCAGTGTGAGCCAGGGACATAATCATATAGGCCCAACCCATGCCTTCCTTGTTCTTCAAAACTGATTTGGGGAGGTGAGAAATAAACCACCTCTCCAGCAATGGTGCATAGCACATAAGGGTTCCCCGCTTCCGAGAAGTACGGGCATAGAGAGTGTGCAGGATATCACCCAAGAGAGTGGGCACTGGATTACCGAACATGAAAATCTTCACTGCATTCACGTCAACAAAGGAATCTGAGTTTGGAAACAGAACCAGACCATAAATAAGAAGAGCCAGGATGTCCTCGAACGCCTGAAAGTCTAAACTGTCCCAGAACTGATTAGTTCGACCAACCAAGAACTTAGTCAAGAAGCCTTTTGTCCCACTCCGAGTTTCCCAATTTGAAATTACCCCAGCCTTTGTCAGATGGAGGGCTGAAGCAATCTCTTTCGGCCTAAGGACTTTCTCCCAACCTGTAAACGGGGTCTGCTCTAGAATGGAGATACCAAGTAGATCAGAGAACTCTTCCAAGATAGGGACCAACTGGTAGTCCGGAAAAGTAAAGCAGTGGTATAATGGATCAAAGAACTGGACTAAGACACCCATCATCTGTTCATCCATCTTGGAGGTGACCAAACCAAGGAGGTGCCCCTGCTTCTGATAAAGTAGGAAGTATCTGGAACCTTTGCAACCAAATGCTTAAGCTGAGTGGGAATCTGTACAAAGTTGATCCGAATAGTGTTTCTACGCATAAATGCCATGACCTACAAAACAGAACAAATATGAATCCCCTCTGTCTTTGAAATGGGTTAGTCCAATGCAATATGCATGTAATGTCATGATGCATGATGTCATGATAGAAACACACCACAAGTATTCATAAATAGAAAACATGGTAAGGGCACACAAGGCACACAAATATCCCTTAGATTTCAAGCTGGCAAGGAGTTTAGGTATTACCCTCTTTCAGTTCAGTTGGTTCAAACCTATCCTAGAAATAGTAACCGGGTTCTAGAGGATCTCAATATCCCTGACCACCCTCGATCGATCATAATTCCAATTTAGCAACCTTTTCTTGCGGCCGAAATCATCGCGAGAGTTTGGTCTCAATGAGTGTAGCATACTGCTACTGTTCTATGGCCAAGTTGGTCAATTAGAGGTTCTAAGGTCAGTTGGTGCTTAATGATCCCTTAGAAGACCCATATTCTCCTCGTTGCGCCACAAGGGATATCGGTATAAACTAAAGTGTCACACCAACGTAGCTACTGCTTCAACCGTATCGGTCTACGCCGTACAGTTCCCTCACAGTTTATTTCTACTTACCTAAAGGGTATCCCCCAGATCCGAGTTAGGATCTATAATAACTCCGATTTAAGCCCACAAAGATAAAGCATACAAGTCAAGCAATTGAAAACAATATGAACTAATCCTAAGGTACTCCCCACTTATAACTCATCCCCAGCAGAGTCGCCAGTTCTGTGATACGGTGGGAAGAACTGACTGTTTTTGGAATGCTAGTTTGCGTTTTGTGTTTGTTTTTGCATAATGTCGCGGTAAGCAAGAGTCACCACCGGCTTTTATTTTATCCAACAAGGAAAGGAAAAAAGCACAGAAAAATTCCTTTTTGAGATTTTCTGAGTACGGGGGGTAGATTATAGAAAGGGAAGGTATTAGCACCCTTTCTATCCGTAGTTATCTACGGGCTCTTAGGTACTTGCTCATCATTTTCAAAATTGTTTTCTTTGTGTTTGTGGGTTTGAAAATTTTTTTGTTTGAAACTTCGATTTAACTCTTGCTTCTGTCCTCAAGAGTGTAATGAAGTTTTTTTTGAAAATTTTGTTTATAAAAGTGTAAGTGTGAAAAGGTTTTGTTTTGAATGAGCAAGTATCTAAGAACTAATCTACCTACTTGAAAAAGGAATCATTCTATGCTAATTTCCTTTAGACAATGGTATCCCACTATTAGTGAGTAGGCAGCATCGTCGTTGGAGTTTGAGGGTCAATTCGAATGAGGGATATACGGTCACTAAAGCAATGTTAAGATGCCTTAGCGGTAACCCTAATGTCTTAGATAATTTGTTTGAGGCAACAATATCCGAGGCAACCATTTCGAGGCAACTATGATATTTTAGACAAGTGGGCAACCTCTAAAATAACCTATGCTCAATGACTGTGTGCGAAGGCAACCAAGTGGGGTGTACCCTAAGAGTGCGCATGTGTGAGTGTGTCGTTTTCAGTTATTTTTATCTTTGCACATGTTAAGGGTGATCTAATTTGATTTTAAGATTAAACATTCAGTCTTGTCATGCAAACCCTATTATCAAACATCTAGCAGTTATAATTTGCGGAATTAAAATGTGGAATTTAAATTAGAAGGCGTCGGGTATTTACATCGCCAAAAGCAACCCTTTGAAAATAAAATAAAGCGGTAAAAATAATCAAATGTCCTATTTAACTATTACAATCCGTAAGCAGATACATAATTGGATAAAAATAAATAAAGCGCGTGGGAAATTAAATCGAGTGCGAATTAGGGTTTTGACCCTTTTGATTAAAGAAAATGTTTTTTTATTGTTGTTTTTATTTAAGGAAAGAAATTAAATTCTAAATTAAATAACTAAATTAAATTAATAAGTTAATTAATTTAAAATAATTTATGACATATTTTTGGGTTTTTTTATTATTTTAAGAAAGAAAATAAAAATAATTAAATGAATTAAAACCTAATGATTTCTAATTAATTTTAAATATTTACAAAATAAATTAAAGTTTCCTAATTAATATCCTAATTAATTAATAAGTTTATTAATAAAGATAAAAGTTTTAAAATATGATTGGATAACAAAAAGTATTTTTGTGATTTTATTTGATAAAAATGAATTTTATTATTGGTTAGAAATAAATTAAACAAAATTAAAGTAATTAAATAAAAAAACCAAAATATCAAGAAAAGAGAGAGTGGGCCTGGTTTTGGGGGGTATGTAAAGCAATTCGTTGGCCCAATTGATGCTGACCCATGTGGACTTTTGGGATCCTGTGTAGGCGCGTTGACTGATTCTTTGGTGGACCTTCAATATTTGACCACCAGATCTGGCCTTTTGGCCATCTGGCGCTTGGATTGGTGAGGGAGTATGGTGTGGATCTGGCCCCTGCATGTACATGATTACCTAAAAAATATCAAGAAAATACAATTTTGCTGGAGGCAGGGATCGAACCATTGACCTCCAGCCACTAATGCCTTGAATGTACACCTGGTGGCCAACTGGGCTATGCTGCTTTGTTGTATGTTAATTAAGCAATAAAGATAATATATAAAACAAACAAAATATTAGAAAAACAATGAAAACGCGTGCAATTATTTGAACTGGCTATTGGATGGATGCCACACATCATCCTTGACCTCCCAACCGTGGCTAAAAATATAACCATATATACCAACGGACAGATGTCTGTGGCTACAAGCCTGTCTCGCTCAAAAATCCTCTATAGGCCATAGAAATGCCTTCTGATGCCATGGTTGGACTCGCCTTCCTCTTCTGGTCATACCTATAGCCATCACTAAAGCTGATTTTACCTGAAACAGAAAACCCTAAACCAAACCTTGAAACCCTAACTATGGTGAGTTGCAATACAGGTTAGATGAATGAAATTAAATGATACCAAAAGACTGCAAATGGCATGGTGAATCAAAATATGCAATTAGTTTTCGTTATAGATGCAAGAACAACACAAATTGATTTCAAGAATGGGGCGGATTTGTGGACCACTTACAGCGCTCTAGGAAGCTGGAAAACGTGTGATTCTGATTGGTTTCGTGTCTGAGGGTTGCCAGCAATCGATTAAGACAAGTCTCAAACCCTGAAAATGTCTCCAACCTGGATTTTGATCTCAAGCTTTTTTTGTTGTTGTGATTTTGCTACTTTGGTTCTGCCTCCACAAGTGCTCTTTAACCCCTATTTTCGTGCCTCTTGCTTGCTTATGTATTGTGCATTGGATTAGGGTCACAAACTTTGTCCAAATCTCTCTCCATTAAGGCTTTGATATTTGATTTGATTTGCCTTTACAAAATTTCCAAATTGGCTTAATTTCAATCTTTTTTTGCACATGATTCACTTGATACGAATTTGATGATGGCCAGCTGCATAATGGAACCTGAAATCACCACAAAATATTTGTTATCAATGCCTTTGAATTTCTATTTGATTTATTTTGATTTAAATCAAATTAATTCAAATAAAATCAAAATAATTAATAAAAAAATGATATGGACATATGGCCAAGGATGGAACACGTGGGCTACAATGCAAACTCAAAACAAGTGAAAAAGAATGGGCCCATTTGGAAAAATTTGAAGTTTTGGGGATAGTTGACTTTTGGCAACTTTGCAAAAAAGTCCAACTTCAACAATGCATAACTTCTTCAATTTTGAACTTCTGGAGGCGTTCTTGGACTTTTTAGAAAGCTTGAGATGTACTCTAATCAACCCTTTTGGTCTCATCTCATTTTGATATTCCATTACCAAGTTAGAAACTTTGACAAAAAAGGTGTTTTTGTTGACATTTCAAAATGACCTATAATGTCCAAATTCACAACTTCTTGTGAGTGAATTTTTTGATCTTGGGATATGAATATGGATTTTAGTAAATTTCATCCTCTTCAAAATGAGGTTTGGATGGGTCATTTCTCATAAAGTATGAGAAAGTTATGCTTGGTCAAAGTTGAGTTAACTTTTCCTACAAAACCCTAATTTAGCAACTTTTGACTCTTGATGAATTTTGAGCAATCCTTGATGAATCATGATCAACCCTTGATCAAATGATGAAATATACTTCAAAATGATAATGTTGACAAAAAATCTTGAAGTTTGACTGTATGTAGGTCACAGTTGACTTTTGCCCTAGCACAGTCGATTTTTGGACCTTTGAGCAATTGGCTGAGCAAGCTTCCTCTGCAAGGCTTGAAATTTGACATGGGTGACTTTGAGAACATATTAGGACATTGGGGAGAACTTTAAGTCATTTGGACTCAAATATATTGATGCAACACAAAACCCTAATTTGGGGTAGACTGCCTTAGGAGATAGCTTGTCTGGTCAATCCTTGAGTAACCTTGAGCCACTTGGAGATTTTTCTTGCAATGTTTTAAGGAATATGAGAGGGAAAATTTTGGGGTACAACACTGTGTTTTATATACATGTGGTTTGTCATGACATCATGCATCATAACATGGCATTCATGTTTCATTATACTAACCATTTCAAAGACCAAGAGAATTTATCTTTGTTCTGTTTTGCAGATCATGGCTTCCGTGCGTAGAAATACTATCTGAATCAGCTTTGTGGAGATACCTTCCCAACTCAAAGAGCTAGTATCAAGAGTTTCTGAAACTTCTATTTTCATAAAGAGACACGGTCAACTTCTCAGCCTGGTTACTTCAAACCCTGATGAGCAGATGATGAGCGTACTTTTTCAGTTCTTCGATCCCAAGCATCACTGTTTCACCTTTCCAGATTATCAGTTGGTACCCACCTTGGAAGAATTCTCTCAGCTATTGGGCATATCCATTATTGAACAGGTACCCTTTGCAGGTATAGAAGAAGTTCCTAAGCCAGAAGTCATTGCCTTAGCTTTGTATTTGAAACGGGCTGACGTGGTATCCAATTGGGAAACTCAAAGCGGAGTCGAGGGTTTTCTAGCCAAATTTCTGATAGACCAGGCTCAACTATTTTGGGATGATATGGATTTTAAGGCTTTTGAGGATGTCTTAGCTCTTCTTATATATGGTTTAGTTATCTTCCCTAATCCATACTCCTTCGTAGATGTGAATGCTATCAAGATTTTCCTTTCTCGCAACCTTGTGCCTACCTTGCTCGAAGATATTTTGCACGCTCTCCATACTCGTACCATGAAGAGAAGAGGGACTCTTATGTGCTGTATGCCGTTGTTGTCAAGGTGGTTTATTTCTCACCTCCTTAGGTCTATACTGAAGAACGAAGAAGGTTTGGGTTGGTCGCACAGAATAATGTCACTCGCTCATACGGATATTCTTTGGTGTTCTCGAGTTATGGAAGACATTGCTATTATTGACCGCTGTGCGGAGTACCCCTAATGTCCCATTACTTGGCATTAGAGGGGGTATAACTTACAATCCTTGTCTAGATTTGCGACAATTTGTCCATGCTTGAAGGGATGGTCCCCATGAGTTTCTTATTGAGAGCAATGTATTCAACTATGAGGATGATGTTAAGGAGTATCGTCGGAGGTTCATACGAGCTTGGGGCATGGTAAACAGATCTGACCCCAAAGATTTGGGACCAAAGACTTCCATTCCTATGCAGCCTTACCTCCAATGGATACGAGCTCGTGCCCAGAAGCTTATGATGCCTTATGTGGCCGTATTACCAGTGATTGTGGAGCCCACTACTGAAGAAGGCATTCCTTACACGGTTCTCTATCCTTACATGCCCACTGATATTGGGGAGTTACAGAGGTCTTGGATTCAGCTAAGGAATGAGCGGGATACTTATAGGGAACAATTCTATGATCAAGAGAGGAAGGTTTTAAAGCTCACCAGGCAACTCGAGGAAGAAAGAGTGCTCAATGATTATATCAGCACAAAGAGGAAGCGTCCATGGGACTTTTGATTTTTCTTTTCTAGTTTTAGATTTGTTTTATTTACTTATTTGTAACGCCTTAAAGGCATGTTGAACCTTCAAATTTAAGCTAATAAAGTTTTTTGTTTATTTTGGTTTGCAAATTTAAATTTCCCGAAGTCTTTGAAATCATTACATGCGCATCCCATTATCATACACATCATTACAGGTACCACTACAAGTTTCACATCTTCTTCGCTGTTTATTTCAGCTGAAATGTCTTCCGATCAAGTCATCAAAGATCTTTAGGCACAGAGTGCCCAGTTCCAATAGATGTTCATCAGTCTGGCAAAGGGGTTGGAAGATCTGAAAGCCCTTATTCTGAAAGAGAAGAAGAAGAAGAAGATTGGTATTCTGAATATGGGCAGAAGGTTTGGAGAAAGGTTGAAGCATCAAACAGACCTGACCTCTTCATCCAAGGAAGGGGAGAACCAAGAAGGGGAAAAGGACCCTAGTCCTGCAGTCTCTGATAATGATACTGATTATGATGATGAGCAATATCCTCCTGCTGAGGATAGATACAAACAGCTAGAAGACCGTCTGAGTTCCATGGAAGTTCAAAAGATACCTGGTTTGGATTTAAGAGAATTGGGACTGGTATCGGGAGTAGTCATCCCACAAAAGTTCAAAGCTCTAGTGTTTGCCAAGTACGACGGGGTGTCCTGCCCAAAACTCTATATCCGCTCGTATGTCAGGAAGATTCAACCCCACGCCGCTGATAGAAATTTGTGGGTGCACTTCTTTCAAGATAGTCTGTTAGGGACTCAGCTTGAATGGTTCTACCAGTTGGAGGGAGCCAGTGTCCGAAACTGGGAAGATCTTACTGCTGCTTTCTACAAGCAGTATCAGTATAATGCCGACCTTGCTCCCGCTCGTACTCAACTCCAGAGTATGTCCATGGGTGCAGGTGAAGGTTTTAAAGATTATGCTCAAAAATGGAGAGACTTGGCTGGGAGAGTTCAACCCCCATTGTCTGATAGGGAGTTGGTTGACATATTTCTGGGGACGCTATCTAGTCCATTTTTCAATCACTTAATCGACAGCTCGTCATCTGGTTTCACCGAGCTGATTTTAACTGGAGAAAGAGTAGAAGCTGGAATTAGAAGTGGTAAAATATAGAAGGATGCCTCCTCGAGTTCAACAAAGAAGCCTTTCACTGGTAAGAAGGAAGCCAGTGCGGTCTATAGCCCGAGGGGTCAAAGCAGATATGAACACCGTCAAACGGTAAATGCTGTAGTGATACCAAGACCCGCAGTTGCTCCACAATGCAACAATCAACAAAGGGTGGAGAGACCATAACGGCAGTTTACCCGCATCAGCATGACTTTGGCTGAAGTTCTACCTCATTTATTAAAATCCAACTTGGCAACCTTGAGAGGCTCCCAAGAATCCAAATACTACATCTCCTAGATATAATCCCAACATGTGGTGCGCCTACCATTCTGAGAGTCATGGCCATGATACAAATGATTGATGGGCTCTGAGAAACAAAGTGCAAGACTTGCTTGAAGCCAAGGAGATAGAGTTTGATGCTCTAGAAAAACCGAATGTTATAACTGCTCCCATGCCCAAACATGGTCGTGGAGTTAATGTTGTTGACACTGATTTGTTTGTGACCTCTGTTGAAGAAATTTCTACTCCTCTTATGACTGTTAAGAAGAATTTGCTGTTGGCCGGTTTATTTCCGGGTTGTGGTGAAGGTTGCTACATGTGTTCAATTCTACCTTCTGGTTTCCGTTTGTTGAAGTCAGGTGTCCAGCGCCTGATGGATAATAAAGATATTTTGTTCGAGAAGACTATGATTCCTGTTGTTACAAATGAAGACGTTGCCATTATAACCATTTCTGCCAATCCTTCCAAGGTTTCCTCGTGAAGACCTGTTAGGATTACACCTGTTCAAAGAATTACTCCGTTGATAATCATTGTTCCTGGTCCCATCCCGTACACCTCAGACAAACCCGTCCCATGGCATTATGGTGCTGATGTGTATTATCATGGCATTAAACAAGATCTGAAGAATGAAGAAGCTAATACTGATGTCAGTAATATTGTCGGGACTAGTAAAGTTACCCGAAGTGGAAGGGTTTTCTCTCCCGAGATTTCTCCTGAGACTGTCAACAAGCCTATTGTCATTCTATCTGTTGTTCCTGCTGGTACGTCAACTATTGTTCCTGTTCTTACTCCAGTTATCACCCCTGTCGACGAATCGTCTGATACTCGCGGCAAGGAAATTATAGGTGAGCCTTCCCGGACGGAGACACCTAAGAAAATCGTTGTGGATGCCTCTAAACAAGAAATAGAGGAAATACTAAAAATCATTAAGAAGAGTGACTACAATGTGGTCGAGCAGCTGGGGCAGACCCCATCAAAGATATCCATGTTGTCTCTGCTATTGTATTCTGAAGCCCATGCGAAGGCTTTGATTGCATTTCTCAAGACTGCGCATGTGCCGCATGAAACTTCAGCAAATCAGTTCAAAGATTGTGTGGCCAGCCTGACTACTGACAATGGGCTGGGTTTTTCAGATGCGGATCTGACACCGAAAGGAAGGAATCATAATGATGCTTTGCATGTCTCGATTGAGTGCAGAGGCACCACTATGGCTCATGTGCTGGTAGATATCGAGTCTTCACTGAATGTTCTGCCGAAGAAAGTGTTGGACCATTTAGATTGTGAGGGTTTGACTCTAAATCCTAGTAACATTATGGTAAGGGCTTTTGACAGATCGAAAAGAATGGTGCACAGGGAGGTGGACATCCCTGTCAAAGTGGGTTCTCAGACTTTTGGGTCCACCTTCTATGTAATGGATATCAGGTCGTCGTATTCTTGCTTGTTGGGTCGTCCTTGGATCCATGAGGCTGGGGCAGTTACTTCCACACTCCATCAAATGCTGAAGTATCCGGTAAAGGGGAAGATTGCCATAGTGCGAGGTGAAGAAGAATATATGGTGAGTCACCTCAATTCCTTCCGCTACGCAGAGATGGACGGGGAATTCATAGAAACTCCTTGTCATAATTTCGAAGAGGTCCCTCCGGTCTTGGCATCAACTGAAGTTTACTACCAACAAACCTCCGTTGAAGATGGCTTCTCTCAAGGACGTCAGGGCCGTAGTTGAAGAAGGTGGGTGTACCAATTGAGGTCAGCTCCCTGATTTCACTCACAAAACTGACAAATTTGGTTTGGGCTTTACTACAGGGGCTCAAAGGGCTGTTAGGCATGCTCAGATTGGAAGACCTCCTCTACACATCAGCAATCGAGGAATTAATGCAATTGAAGACAGTGAAGAGGATTCAAACATCAACAGCTGGATCTACCCAACAACCAACGGTGGGCCGAATAACTGGACGACTAGGGACTTCTTACCTGTTTCTTTTATTCCATAGTAATTGACTCATTTGTTTTAATATTTTTAATAAATAATTTGAAACTTTACGGCCCGGTGCCTTGCCCAAGGCACCTTGGCTTTGCTTGTGAGAGCTATTATTTGTCATTTCATATATCATTAATAAAGCATTGGACGTTTCTTGCATACAAATTTTGCGCTCCTTGTTTTTCTTTTCTGTCTCTCACTTTATCAAAACAACTATTCTCTTACACACACTCACGTATCATACTGCAGATCCATATCCACTATGGATACCATTGATAACAGCTCTGCTACTGCCAGTTATGACTTCAAAAATCCGATCAACAAAGCCGAGGACGAAGGTGAGGATGATTGTGAGGTGCCTAGAGTACTTGCTAGACTATTACAGCAGGAAGAAAGGGCCATACAGCCTCATGAAGAGCCATTTGAGTCAGTGAATTTGGGTACAGAGGAAGACAGGAAAGAGGTTAAAATAGGTGCAAATTTGGAGCTTAGCGTTAAACAACGGTTAATACAAATGCTACACGACTATGTTGAGATTTTCGCCTGGTCCTATGAAGACATGCCTAGTTTGGACACCGATATTGTGGTACATCGCCTGCCGACTAAAGAAGACTGCCCGCCAGTAAAACAGAAGGTCCGCCGTATGCGCCCTGAAATGTCAGAGAAAATCAAGGCAGAGGTCATGAAACAGTTTGATGCAGGATTCTTATCTGTCACTTCTTATCCGCAGTGGGTTGCAAATGTCGTTCCAGTACCTAAGAAGGACGGTAAGGTACGGATGTGTGTGGACTACAGAGATATGAACAGGGCAAGCCCCAAGGATGACTTCCCACTTCCTCACATTGATGTTCTAGTAGACAACACCGCGCAACACAAGATCTTCTCCTTCATGGATGGTTTTTCTGGCTACAACCAGATCAAGATGGCTCCTGAGGACATGGAGAAGACAACCTTCATTACACAGTGGGGCACCTTCTGTTACAAGGTAATGCCTTTTGGGTTGAAGAATGTTGGGGCAACTTATCAGCGCGCCATGGTCACTTTGTTCCACGATATGATTCACCACGAGATTGAGGTTTATGTTGATGACATGATATCCAGGTCCCAGATCGAGGAAGAACACCTGGATCATCTCCAAAAGTTGTTTGACAGATTAAAGACATATAAGCTGAGGTTGAATCCGAACAAGTGTACCTTTAGGGTAAGGTCTGGTAAGCTTCTGGGTTTTGTTGTCAGTGACAAAGGTATTCAGGTGGACCCTGCAAAGGTAAAGTCCATACAAGAGATGCCGGCTCCCTGCACAGAAAAAGAAGTTAGAGGTTTCTTGGGATGTCTTAATTACATCTCCTGGTTCATTTTACATCTGACTGCTACTTATGAGCCAATCTTCAAGCTGTTGAAAAAAGATCAAGTGGTAAAGTGGAATGATGAATGCCAGACCGCTTTCAAAAGAATCAAGGAATGCCTTCAAGAACCTCCAATTCTAATGCCTCCAGTTGAAGGAAGACCTTTGATATTATACTTGACAGTGCTAGACAATTTAATGGGGTGTGTGTTGGGGCAGCATGACGAGTCTGGTCGAAAAGAGAACGCCATTTATTACCTTAGAAAAAAGTTTACCGACTGTGAGACCCGATACTCATTGCTCGAGAAAACTTGCTGCGCTTTGGCATGGGCTGCTCGCTGACTGAGACAACATATGCTGACTCACACTACCTTGTTGATATCAAAGATGGATCCGATCAAATATATTTTCGAGAAGCCCGCCTTATCTGGGAGAATAACAAGATGGAAGATGATATTAACCGAGTACGACATCCAATATACAACCTAAAAAGCAATCAAGGGGAGTATATTGGCGGATCATTTAGCACATCAAGCCGTGGATGACTACCGGTCCATGAATTTCGAATTTCTGGATGAGAATATCATGTTGGTAATCGACTGCGAAGAACTTGGACCGGATGAAGGATCCGAGAAGGGATCCCGATGGTCTATGTATTTTAATGGAGCCTCGAACGCATTGGGTAATGGCGTTGGCGCTGTAATTATATCTCCTGAGGACTGTCATACTCCGTTCACCGCCCGATTTTGTTTCAACTGCACCAACAACATGGCGGAGTATGAAGCGTGTATCATGGGTCTTCGAGCTGCTATTGACCTGAGGATTAAGTTATTAAGTGTATTCGGGGATTCCTCTCTGGTAATAAGTCAGATAAAAGGCGAGTGGGATACGAAGCACCCGAATCTTATTTCTTACAAAGAGTATGTACTGACATTGCTCCCACATTTTGAGGAGGTAACCTTTGAACATTTCCCAAGAGAGGAGAATCAGTTAGAGGACACGCTAGCTACCATGTCTTATATGTTCAAAGTCAGGTGGGACAATGAAGCTCTCCAGATTACCATTGAGAGGTTGGATGAACCCGCACACTGCTGTGAGATTGATACCGAAGAAGTGGCAGACAAACCCTGGTTTCACGAAGTCAAAAGGTATCTCGAGGCTCAGGAGTATCCCGAAGGGGCCTCTGTCAATGATAAGAAGTTTCTGAGAAGGTTCGCTGCAAAGTTCTTTCTTAGCAATGGGATCCTCTATAAATGCAACCATGACTCCACACTACTACAACGTGTAGACAAGAGCGAAGTAGAGAGGATCATGACATATCTACATGAAGGCACCTTCGGAACCCATTCTAGTGGACATACCATGGCTAAGAAGATCCTACGGGCAGGATATTACTGGTCCACTATGGAAGCCGATTGTTATCAGCACTCTCGAACCTGTCATAAATGCCAAATCTATAGTGATAAGGTGCATGTGCCTCCAGTCCCTCTGAATGTCTTGACAGCTCCTTGGCCCTTTGCAATGTGGGGCATCGACATGGTCGGCGAAATTAGACCTACTACATCTAACGGGAACCGCTTCATTCTAGTAGCAATTGATTACTTCATAAAGTGGGTTGAGGCATCCTCTTTTTCTACTGTGACCAAGAATGTCGTAGCGCAGTTTATCTGACACAATCTGATCTGTCGATATGGTGTCCCAGAAAGAATTATTACTGATAATGGTATAAATCTCAATAACACAATGATCACCGAGCTCTGCAAACAGTTCAAGATACAACATCATAACTCTCCCCCTACCGGCCGAAGATGAATGGGGCTGTTGAAGCAGCTAACAAGAACATCAAGAAGATTGTACAGAAGATGACAGTGACATACAAAGACTAGCATGAGATGTTACCATTCGCTCTTCATGGGTACCGTACCTCAACACGGATGTCGACATGGGCAACACCCTACTCTCTGGTATATAGCATGGAGGCAATCCTACCCATAAAAGTCCAGATACCCTCTCTCAGGATTACGAAGGATGCGGGTTTGAACGAAGACGACTGGATCCAAACCCGACTTGATCAGCTGAATCTAATCGATGAAAAGAGACTTACTGCTATCTGTCATGGTCAGACGTATCAAAAGCGAATGATCAAGGATTTTAACAAGAAAGTCAGACGTCAAGAATATCAAGTCGGGGATCTAGTGATCAAACACATCATATTACCGCAAGGTGATCCCAGGGGCAAATGGACCCCCACATACGAAGGGCCATTTGTGGTTAAGAACATTTTCTCGGGAGGAGCCATGATTCTAACCACCATGGATGGTGACAACCTTCCTCACCCCGTCAATGCAGACATAGTGAAAAGATACTATGCATAATCAAAGACCCGCTAGGTTGACTGGCCTAGGAAAAAATAAGGGCTTCCCGGCGAACCAAAAGGGTTCGGGCAAAATTAAGGGATGAAAATGAGAGAACTGTACACCCGGCAAGTCAAAAACCTGAAAAGGCGACTTGGGCAAAAAAGGGTATCCCGGTGGACTGAAAACCCGAAAGGGCGGTCCAGGCAAAAGTTAGGGATTGAAGCGTAACACTATGTCTCATTGGATCATCTTGCAACTAGACTTCAGTATCGACTATCAAGCTTAGACGACGCCAATCAATCTAATCCACCTTTGACCAAGCAGTAAAGTGATGAGACGCTTGAAGATATAAAGGCAATAGCAGAGTTGGAACCCGATGGGATCGTTTCACATAGCTGTTTTTCTTTCTTTAACACAAATTGTAATTTCTATCTTTCAGCGGCGTTCTCTTACTAGGACGTCAGCCTCCTTGTACAAAACGCCTATTACAGGCCAATTTCAAAAATCAATACAAGTTATTTTCACAAGAAACTTCAATTCGTTTTTCTTTTTTCTGTTTTGTTTTGCAAGAACGTCCAATGATTCATTTTTGATATATGCATTTGAAAATAATGGCCGCTCATAAATATTTACACAAGAAACAAAAGACGATTCACTACAAGAAAATTAGTGTTTAACGACACAAAAATTGCGACAGTTATGTGATAACTGTCGTAATTGACATATAGAGACAGTGTTTACGACAGTTGACACCAACCGTCCCTAATATTTATTTTGCGACGGTATATTTAACCATCATAATATTATTATTACGACGGTAAAACAACCGTCGGCCCCCATTTAACACTTTTAACATTGATTTTTCACCAACAACTAGTCACGACGGTAAAATTAACCGTCCTAAAAGGCATATCACGACGGTAAAGCACTCGTCGCACCCTTAAACCTTTCACGACGGTAAAATTATCCGTCCTAAAATTCATTTCACGACGGTAAAACAACCGTCGCACCCAAAAACTTTAAAAATTCTTTTTATGATTTTTTAGGTTTTCTAATTTGTTGTTTTAGGGTTTGATTTGATTATTAGATTAAATATGTCGCTGGACCGATTAGAATCGATGAATCCAACAAGTATGAATCTAAAATCAGGCGCTAAGCCCAACACATAGAGTCCATGTCCATATTTTGAACTAAGGCAATTGGACCAACAAAAAAATGGTAGCATCGGCTTAGAAGAGGGAATGAGCAGCGATCCATGTCCAATAGCCCATGGAATTTAGGTTAAGTCCAACAATATCACAATCAGATTCAGCTTTTGTTTCACATTTGGTCAGATTTATCACATTACTTGTTAGTTTTTTTATTAACATTGAATTAAAACAAAATGAAAAGAAATATAACAAAACAGAAAACACTTATCACATTACTTGTTAGTTTTTTTATTAACATTGAATTAAAACAAAATGAAAAGAAATATAAGAAAACAGGGAGCACAATCGTTTTGGATAATTTTGTATTAGGGTTAATCTTTTGTGTCCATTGGAATTTATGAGAACACATTCTTTCCCTTCCCTCTCTTCAGCAGCGCCACATACACCTCTATACAACCTTCCTCCCACTGCTTAACCTTCAATCTGTAGCCTAAAGCCACCACAGGTCTCACCTATTATCCGGTGAAGCATCGCTTGTCTCCACATCGTTCAACTATTTTCACCAAACGTCTTCCACATCTCACTCTCACCTCCTCTTTGTTCCGTTTGTTCGGTTAAGGTTTTTCTCTTATCCCTTAAATCTTTATTTTCCATTAATTTCAGCTGCAATTATGTTTTCTTATTTCTATTTCTTTTACCCTCTTTGTTTTACAATAATCAAGGTTCGATCAAAACAAGCTTTGGCCCTTTTTTAATTCTTTTTTATTCTTAGATTGATGGGATTGGTAGTGACCTGATTATTGGAAGTTCTTCTAGTGTCTAGGAATAGTGGTTGGCCTACGTGTTGGGGAATAAAGAGGAATATGGTATTTAAGGCTAAGCTAATTATGGAGAAGAGTGAGTCTTGGAGGAATAATGCAGAAGGAAAAAGAGAATGAATTACTTGACAGTCGGTAATAAGCAAGTTCCTGGTTAAAGCAAAAGGAGGTGTGTATTCATGTTTAAGAAGGGAGATTAGGAGAGGTTTATTTATGTAAAAAGGGTATTATTAGAATTATATGGGAATGGAGGGCCTATGGGTGATTTCCATAAATTTCTTGTCATAAATCATTTAAACTTAATATTTACATATCTAAAAACTAGAAGAAAATCCTTATGAGGTAGAATCTGGAATGACTCATTTTCATTAGATTTTTATTTGAGTATGCAAGTGCAACTAACCTTTGATTTAATTGATTTGAATGCCAATAGAAACTAGACTCAATTACCTTCAAGTTAGAAACTAGTTTCATTGAAAACCATTGAGTCTTGATAGATATAAGAAATTATGCTGTCCCATTTTGAGGAAAATGTAAATATGTATTTATGTAGAAATGTGAGAATTAAGTATAGGGGTTGAACTCGTGAATTAATTCTCTATAAATGATTTAATTCATGAATTTTATTTTTCAATTTTTTAAAACATTATCATTTTCTCGAATTTCATAATATTTTAGTAACATTCTGTATATCATTCTTGAAATTTTTATGTTAGAGAGATACTTGGCTAAGCTAGTTGGAAGTACTCAACCGTTAGAAACTGGTCAACTAACATAATTAGTTGTTTATGGTAGAAGAGTTTGTTAGACAATTAGCTGTTAGTTTTCTAACAGAAGTCTTTAGTTTTCTCGCTAACATTATACTTGTTTTTAGTGCCTTTACCTACGCAACGTATATAAGCTAAGTTCCACAATTCTAACAATTCACCTTAGTGATAATATATTTGATATTCATTTTGATTTCCATTCACTATATTCAAAAGTAATCCAGTAGATTATCACTATATAGTCTATAGCTTATTGGTGCTGCTGCTGTATATAAGCAAAATCCAGTAGATTATTGGTGATAAGCATGGCAGCCCTTACCACATCTATAGCTGACAGAACTTCAATTTCTTTTAAAATCCTATAATTTGCTGCTGCTGAAACAAGATAAGAAAACAGACTCGAATCGATGCAAATTATATTGAAAACGAAAATCCTATAAGAAACCGAAAAGCATTAACGTACCGTATAGTGTAATAGGTAAACGTGTGAATGTTGAATATAATGATTAAAGTTGAATATAATGAATGTTGAATACATCTGCTGCCAACTACTAGGACATATTGATTTGTTTAGCTCTGATATTGCTGAGATTAGTTAGTTGTAAATTAATATATATATATATATATATATATATATATATATATATATATATATATATATATATATATATATATATATATATATATATATATATATATATATATATATATATATATATATATATATATATATATATATATATATATATATATATATATATATATATATATATATATATATATATATATATATATATATATATATATATATATATATATATATATATATATATATATATATATATATATATATATATATATATATATATATATATATATATCAATGCTGATTTTGGTTGCTGTAATGTATAGCTATTATGGCTTAAGGGGAGTTATAGTTATAGTTGTGTATGATATAGGGGTTTATATAGTGCTTGTGAGGTTTTACAGTATACCATGTGGGATGAGTTGTATAAAGAAGTAATGGACAAAATGTATAATAATTATAAATTATGAAATGGTACAATAGGAGAGATTGAGGAAATGAAGCAACATGTGAAAGAGTGAGTTTTAGCTGGCAGATGAAAACCTTGAAATATGTTTAGGTTTTTAGGATACTTCAACTCTAAAGAATCCTGATCCATATAAGTATTGTATGGTCTAATTTAATTACAAAATAATGAGAGGTTCAGAAAAACTGCAGAATGATTGGCTAACTAAAATCCATTTGAGTTTTAATCATGTTTACAATAAGTAGTTTTTTATTAAAAAAAATAATAAAAGGCTGTTTATGACTGTATATGCAAGATATATAGGAGAAATATATATAATAGTATTAAGTATAAGCTTTATAGGGTTTAGTTAAAGTGAGAATTTGGCAGAACAGAGAGAGAAATATACCCATGGGAATAAAGAATGAAAAAGTGATGAACAATAGAAATAGAATATACATGTGGTCTTCTGAATGTAATGGCTGTCCTTCTGCAAAAAGCAAACTTATAGGGACAAAAATGTTACATAAACTCAAATAATATTCCCGACATTCTGAACCTTGAAAGCAATAATTCATTGTTTACAAACACAGAAAAAAGATTCCATGATAAGTGTATTTTCAATGTTTGGTCTTCATCATAATCATCATTCTAATTCTAATATACTTTTAATGTAAAACATTGGTTGCTGTTAATTTTTTAGCATATACTATTATGTATACAAGGACAAAGTAGTTTTGGAAAACAACGCATCAAACCTTTGGTTATATGACTTTATGTTTGACTCTGATGCAGGCTAAGGTCGTGGAGAGAGACAACATATGTCAAGAGAATAAAATGCTAAAGAAGAAGGTGGAGTCACAGCCTTTCAATACCAGGGACGTTGAGAGGATGAAAAGAGAGTTGCAGGCAGCTGAGAGGGATGCTGGAGAGGCTGCACTTGCTAGGAATGATTGGGAGGAAAAGTGTTGGGAGCTTGACCGTACTCTCGCAAATAACATCAGAGACTTAGAACCTATCACCAGGGATTGTAACCAAGCCCTTAAGAGGTTCTTTTCTTTTCCTCTTGTATTGTATTCTATTGCACCCCATTTGTTTTTTTAGCATAATTGTATCGACTATTTACATCTAAACTAGATAACTTCTGTGCTGATGTTAATAGGGATCAATTATTAAGCAAACTCTTACTTTCATGTGCTTCTAGGTTGAAGATTGGTAATGACATTCAATATGTGTTGAATCCCAAGGGAACCACGCCTGCTGAGATCATGGGTATTGATTACAAAGTCACGCTGAAGCCTGCACTTAACTCATTTGCAGATGACATCAAGACTACAATGGGATGAAAAAGGCAGCGTCACACAAAACTACAATTCCTTCGGCGTTGTCAATGACCCTAACTCCCTCACCGATTCTCTTCGAGCTCCTCCTTCTGTCTCCGATGTTTGTAATTTTGAAAAGTAATGCTTGTAATTTGCAGGCATATGCTGCTGCCGTACAGTGAATCAAAACTATGCAAATATTCTTTTGATGCTTTTACGTCTCCGTCAGGCTTGTGATCACCCACTTCTTGTTAAAGAATACAATTCTGATCCTGTTGGAAAAGATTATGTTGAAATGGCAAAAAGGCTTCTAAAAGAGATGCTGATAAATTTGTTTAATAGTTTGGAAACAACTGCCGCTATATGTTTTGTCTGCAATGTAAGTTAATTCTGATTTGATAATTTCATTATTTATTTCTTTGTTGCAATTATTCCTTCTAAGAGCGTCATCTGATATAGATCATTTTGATCGTATCTTACCAGTCTTTCTCTTCCTATGGTACATGTTTTGTTTATATGTTTAATAAATAACATTAGTAGGAACACTTCTCTATGGTTTGAAATATGATGAAGTTTGTGAATAAATAACATTAGTAGGAACAGTTAATAATTGGGAATATGGCCTCAATACAAAGAACTAGCTTTCTTGTTATTTTCTTTTCTTCTGATACATGATATAGTAGTACATGATAAGCTTGGTAGACTCTGCTGTTAGTAATTGTGGTTTAATCTATTTAATGACTCAGTTATTTATTTTGCCTTGCCTGTGTTAAATACTTGAGTAGAGGCCAGAGAATAAGCTTGGAGATGATGAAACGTGGGATAGGGCTGAAAGTGCTCTCAAGGAGGCTTTGGATGAGTGTGGCAAAGGGAATGTGTTTGTTAAGGTATGTTATAGGGTTTATAGGTTTGATGTGAATTGTGAAATGCTTAAATGGTGATATTCTGTTTTCTTTTTATGTTTGATGTGAATTCTAATGGAAACTTTGCGGTGTTAATGTTATTACAGAACTTAGCGGAATCGATAGATAATGTGGGACTGCATGATTTATTTCAAGAATATGGGAATATTTTGTCTAGCAAAATTGTCATCTCTGAAGATGGGAAGAGCAAAGGGTTTGGTTATATACAGTTTGGTTCAGAGGAGTCTGCAAATGATGCTATCCAGAAAATGAATGGCTCTACTGTGAGAGATAAGCAGATGTATGTGAAATTGTTTTAGAATTTGTTAAAATTTTCCTTCAGTTCCATATGTATGTTTTCTCTTTTGAATTTGTTAATTGCTCTTTTAGTTATCTTAAGATTGGTTTTGATAATCTGATTCCATTTCTTCTCACAGATATGTTGGGAAATTTATCAGAAAAAGTGAGCGCTCTTTGCCTGAACCTGATGCCAAATATACAAACTTGTACGTTAAGAATTTGGACCCAGATATTACCGAAGCACTTCTTAAAGAAAAGTTCTCATCTTTTGGAAAAATTCCTAGCTTGGCTATTGTAAAGGATGAGAAGGGGTTGTCAAAAGGTTTTGGATTTATGAACTATGAAAACCCGGATGATGCAAGACGAGCAACAGAAGCAATGAATGGATCACAATTTGGTAATTTACTTATCTTTTTAGTACATAGGTCTTTTATGCTCAAAGTTGCACTTTTCTGGATGTTGATTCTCTGTGTATATCTGGTTTTGATTTGTCATAACTAGGTTCAAAGAACCTGTATGTTGCAAGAGCATAAAAAAAGGTTGAACGTGAGAAGATCTTGCATCAGTGGTTTGCAGAAAGATGCATGGAGAAAAACTTGAAATACAAGGTAATTCCATACCCTTTTTCCTACAGTTGACTAATTAATTTCAGCTTTCTTAGTTTGCCACCATTTTAACTTTCAGGGATCAAACATTTATGTGAAGAACATTGATGATAGTGTTAGTGACGAAGAACTAAAGAGTCAGTTTAGTGCTTGTGGCACAATAACTTCTGCAAAAGTTATGCGAGATGACAAAGGAAAAAGCAAAGGCTTTGGGTTTGTCTGTTTCTCTACCCTGGATGAGGTTGTTAAGGCTGTGAACAGTTTTCATGGTGAGTAAAGTTTCTTTGAATCTGTAAGCCACTAAGGTGATAGGATTTAATGTTTTGGTCAAGAATCATTTTTTGCATAGATATGTTTTCGTTGTACTATGAAGTTTGAAAAATGTGCTGATCACTATCATGTTTCAATAATACTGCATGTTATGTTATATTTATTGGATTATAACTTGAGAGATTAGATCTATATCACATGCTACTTTCTATGTTCTGAATTTTAATTATGTTCTGAATTTTAATTAATTTACATCACTGTTACTTACTTCCTTTTAAGAAATTTTCTAATCATATTAAAATATTTTTATTCAAGTATCAAATCCATTTAGAACAATATTCTCCAATACTTCTGTTATGTCATTCTTTTTTTTTTTTGGATACGCAAATGTTACTTATTGATTATTTAAATTGATGTTATATGCCACAGGACGCATGTTTCACGGAAAACCACTGTATGTTGCTTTTGCTCAGAGGAAAGATGTTAGGCAAAGCCTATTGCAGCTCCAGCATTCGCACTGGTGTTGTTTATCATCACCCTAAGGGTTCTACAACATTTTATCATCATTCATCGGGTTCTATTGTGAGTGACAAATTTGCATAATAACTAGATAAAAGGAGTTCATCATAGGAAATTGAACTCTTAATGCAAATGCAGAATTTTAGTGGAAGACAGGTATATTATTTTGACGCATTTAAAGTTAAATTTTATGAGTATTATTTTAAAGATTATTATTTTAATACCTTTTTTTAGGGATTGGAATCACCCGCTGATGGTAGACGTTCATCTGAGTCTAGCTACCGTATTGGAGATAATGGAACTTCAGGGGGGACAAATTAGACTTTGCTATGATCGAGATAATTAGATTGTGAACTTTCTCATGTATTTTTGGCATAACGATACTTATTATTATAAGATTAGGAATTGATATATTTTGGGTTTTTTGTACTACTTGACATGATTATGGAACTCGCATTTTACATGATTATGGAACACACATTTTTTTGGATATTATAATGCTTATTTGATTTTAAATATTTTTTATTGAAATTATTTTTACTATATTACAAAGTGATAGAAAATAAAACAAAAAATAATACTATAAATAAATATATTAAAGAAGAAATAATTTAAAGAAAAAAATAACACAAAAAAAAACTATATTTAAAATTTTTTACATAGATAATAATTTAAATAAAAAATATATATAATAGAAAAATAAAAAAAAATCAAGACATAAACAAAAGTCATGGCAACAGTACCGAACCGTCGTAATCAACAATTAAAAATAATCAACAAAAGTCATGACGGTATCGAACCGTCGCCATAAACAATTTAATCAATTTCAAAAGATATTCACGACAGTATCGAACCGTCGCCATCAATAATTAAAAGAAACTCAAAAGATAGTCACGACGGTATCAACCCGTCGTAAACTTGAACGACAGTTTTTGTAACCGTCGCGAAATAGGTTGGGGACACACACTTCTGTGACGGTAAAGCAACCGTCGTGGAAAGAAAATTGCGACGGTTTTAACCGTCGTAATCTACAAAAATACCTGTCGCAATCTGCCAATTTTCTTGTAGTGATTACTCATAATGCCAAAAACAGGGAAAACAATAAGTGCCCAAACCTTACAGTTACTCTGCCCATCAGGTACCGGGATAGAGCCAGCTTGAGAACATAAGTAGTGGTACATACACTCCCCACAAAGTAAAAAGTATCCAAAGACAATGATGTTAGCTTTCCCGAACAGGACATAACTCTCCCCGGCTGAGGTTCACAATCGCGAGTGAGTCAGTAAATTTTTCCCCAAGCAGAGTGTATTTCTCTCACAAACAGAAATTCAATCTCCAACAAAATTCATTACCATCAACAACGGAAATTCATCCCCAATTGAGTTTATTTCTCCAGATCAGCAGATCTATCAACAAAATATATTCTCTCCAACAGAGTTGTTCCCCGCAGAGTTATCCTCAGACAGGGTCTCTTCCGGTAGAATATTCACCAGCCGAATGGATGTGAATCCCCAGCTAGTCATCTTTGTTCACCATCCCCAACATAAGTAGAGGCACTATGGTTTTTTTTACAAGCAGTCAAGAATACCATCGCTCATACTCTCTAAATAGCAGTTAGGGATTTATTTTCGCGGACTCAGATTATTAACATCAACATCTCATGTTCATACATCATGACATGTGCATACATTACTGTGATACGGTGGGAGAACTGACTTGGGTTTTGCGTTTGTTTTCGCAAATGTTTCGGTTGAGCAAGAGTCGCCACCGACTTTTTATTTTATCCTAAGGAAAGGTCAAAAAGCACATGAAAAACCTTTGAGATGTTTTCGTGGGTTCGGGGGGGTAGATTATGAAAAGAGAAGGTGCTAGCACCCTTTTCATCCATGGTTATCCATGGGCTCTTAGTTACTTGTCTTAGATCACTTGCCTTTGCTTTTCAATTGTTTGAAATGGTGCTTTGTGTGTGTGGTTTTGAAAATGTTTTGAAAAAGATGCCTTGACTAGGCAACCATTGTAATGACTCTTGTTTGAGTATATACAAAGGTGTATGTATTTTTGAAAAGATGTTTCAATGTTTTTGAAAGTTGTTTTGAAGTTGTGTTGTGATGTGTGTTTTGAAAAATGGCAAGGATGTTTTGCAAGATTTTTGATCAAGTAACTAAGAGTTGTCTACCCTATTTTACTCAAAGATCTTTCTTATGTTTTTAACCCTTTTAACAGTGTTGTTTCACCATTGTATTTGATGAACAACCTTATGTTAGGATGTTTAAACGGGACAGGCGCGGGTCATCATATACAATCACTGAAGGCAACTTGTGAGACGCTCTAGCAATTTTGTAAGGGACGAGATCGTTTTATCAAAGGCAACATCGAGGGACTAACGACCTTTGTTTATCGAAGGGACATTTGCTAGAGTGTCTCATACTCGAGGGACATGATTGCATTTTTCCGAGGCAACAAGCGAGGTTACCCTAGAGGTGCAAGTGTGAATTGTGTATTGATTTTCATGCATTTATCTTTGTGTTAGGTTATCTAGCGGTTGATTTTGAATATTCGCATACAAACCCTAATTACTATACAGTATATAGAAAGCGATAAATTGCGGGAATTTAAAGTCTAAGCTATTACAAATAAGTATCCGGGGATGGGGGTACAAATGTTTACAAATGGGGATGAGTCTTATTAGAATAGTAGTGTCCAAATGTTATTTACAACCAAATCGAATCGTTGCATTCTCAATGTAAAAATATAATCAAGGTATAAGAATCAAAGAGAATCAAAAGTATTCTGAAATGCATATGGTTATTGTTGTACCCCAAAATTTGCCCTCCCATATTCTTCAAGAATGGCCAAGTCAATGCTTCAAAATTCCTCAAGGGTTGCACAGTTCAAGGGCCTCCTAAGCAGTCAAAAACTAGGGTTTTGGTTCTGACAAAGGAAGTGAAGTTTCCAAGGGTCCAATCAAGTCCCACATGCCTACAAATATGGTCAAGCATCCTCATATCAAGTTTCAAGACTTACAACACAAAATTGCACAATCAAAAACCCTAATTGCACTACAGTCAACTGTAGGGGCAAAATGGTCATTTGACAGTCAAAAGTTCAAATTTTTGGTCAACATCTCATTTTGAAGCCACAAACATCATTTGATCAATGCTTGATCATGATTCTCAAAGCTTGGCTCAAAAAGTCTCAAGATGCAAAAGTTTCCATATTTGGACAGTTGAAAAAGTCAACTGTAACTTGACCAAGGCATAACTTCCACATGGATTATCAGAAAAATTCCATCCAAAGCTCATTTTGAAGAGAAAGAAATTTCCTACAACTCCTCTTCATACTTCAAGTCCAAAAAATGCTCTCACAAAAAGTTATCAATTTCAACATTATAGGTCATTTTCAAAAGTCAACAAAAAGGGACTTTAAGTCAAAGGCCATAACTTGAGATTGGTAAATCAAAATGACATGGGACCAAAGACATTGGTTAGAGGACTCAAAGATATTTCCAAAATGTCCATGAACATGAGCAAAGCTTAAAAATTGAGCAAGTTAGGCCTTGTCTAAGTTGGGAAATTTTTGGATATCTTGAAAAGTCAACATTGCTTCAAATGTCTTAAAAATGCTAATGGGCCTCTTTTTCTTCCACAATTCATCATCCAAAGCATGTGCACGACCATTTGGCCCAAAGGGAAGTTTTTTGTCATTTTTATTTATTTATTTGGATTTTTAATTATTAATAATTCATTTAATTAAAATAAATATGTGGAAAATACTAAACCTAACCTTTTAAATCTTTTTGTGCATGAAATAGTCTCAAGATTTTGTGTATAATCAGATTTGGAAAGAATCTTGATAATTGGACATGATTGGAACTAAAATAGCATGAAAAAGATTGAAAACTTATGGCATGGAAAATCAAATATCTCTTCATCAATTCATGGATTTTTTTGATCAAATTCTCAACCCTAATCACTCACACTCATATACATATGCTAACCCTCGTGCCCATAACCTTGCAGCTGCGCAAAAAAGCCATAACAAAACTTGAGTTTTTGCCAAAAAGTTAAATACTGAAAACTAGGTTACAGGTTGATTCAAGCCAAAAGACTTGTTCCATTACCTTCCTGAGGCTTCAAGGAAGGTTTTCAAATCAAAACCATCCATCCTAACACCAAGAAACGTGAGAATACCGGTGTCCTGTACAGAAATTTTTTTACATTCTTGCATCATGATTCATGCGTCTTTAGTAATTTTTGATGTTTGATTTATGTTCCTTGATTAATTCTGAAGCTAACTACATAATTTAATTGAGTTTTTATGTACTATACGCGATTCCACCATTGATATAGGCTAGGGTTCTTTGAGTTCCAAATTGGGCGTTTCTAAAAGCTATAAAATTAGAACACCATAATGCCATGAATGAACTCAGCGTGCTTGGACGAAAACAAAATGCTCCTCGCGCCTAATTTATGAGGCCATATGGCCTATTCGCTATTTTGAAAACAAGCATGTTTTGGGGGGGTTTAAAACCCCCGCTAACCACCTTTTATATTTCAGGAAAAAGAGCCAAAGGAGGAAGATGATGAAGTGTCAGGACATGATAGGGTGATTTGAATTTTCGCGCTGAATTTATCCACTAACCATTGTTTATTTCATATTATTTATTAGTTATTATATAGACAAAGAAACCAAGTGGAGCAGTTGGCAAGGCGTAGCGCTGGTAATCTCCAGGACCTGGGTTCGAGCCCCAGGTCCCCCTCCCTTTCAATAACATTTTTCTAACAATGTTTCTATATAATTTCCAAGCTAGTGTCCATCATACACTCCATATCCAGGCCTTCCACGTGCATCCTGAGATCAATCCAAGGGGCATAACTTGAAGAACATCATGTGCCTTAGTCAACCATGCATATGGGAACGTGTAAAAGTCAACAAGGCCAAAGATCAATGGGCCTGATTACTGAATAAAACCTCCCAATTTGGGGACAGACCCCCCTAGGTTTGCAATTTCCTTTACATTTTTTTTATTTATTTGATTCAACTATTTCTTTTTAATTAATTTCTTTAATTTAATATTTTCATAAAAAACACAAAAAACAATATAAAAATCAGAAAAAAGACAAAAATAAGTATTTTTATTTAATGTTATTTTTTGTAAATAAATATCATTAATTGATTTTAGTTTTTAATTTAGGTTTAAATCTTAATATTTTTCTAATAAACTTAAAATTTGTAGAATTAGGGTTTTAATTAATTTTTATCCTTTTTCTTTTCTTTTCACTAATAATTAATTATTTATTTTCATAAAATCAAATTGTCATTAAATAATTAGATTTAATTTTAGGTTTAAATTTTAATAGGTTTTTCTTAATTAACTTAAAATTTGTAGAATTAGGGTTTGTATTAATTTTTTATCCCTTTTCTTTTCGTTCCACTAATAATTAAATATTATTTATTTTTTATAAATCAAATTACCATGTAAATAATTAGATTAATCTTAGGTTTAATTTTAACATGTTTTCTTAATAAAATAAAAAAAGTAGAATTAGGGTTAATGTTTTAATTTCATTTAATCTTTCTCATAAAAATTCATAAATCCAAAAAATACCAAAATAATTTCTTTTTTATTTTAATTAATTTAATCATTTAATTTAATTTCATTAAAAAGGGTCCAACGCCCTCGTTTCCAATATTAATTCCCATTCGCGCATTTATTCCTTTTCTTTTAATTATTTATGTAATTCTCCCAAAGCCGTGTAATTTTATAATTTCTCGCACTTTACTTTACTTCTTTATTTTCTGTCAAATCGGGTCCTGGATTAAATTTGGCGATGTGGACCCGCGCCTTTGTAATAGTTTAGAACTTCATATTTCCCGCATTCTTTTTTTAACTGTTAAATAAATGCATGCAAGAATGAATGGCCTAAAATAAAAACAAACGCTTAGATCACTTTGACATGACAAGACAAAAATAAATGAATCTGACACACAAATCACACACCACCCCTAGGGTACGCCTCACTGTTGCCTTACCTCGAAAGGTGATCGTCGAGTAGAGGATGTATTAGTAAGTCCTCATGATCCGGGAACCTGGCATGAGGGTAGCTTCTAAGGTGTCTTCCTATTGCTCTGGTGATCACCATGTCCCGAACCTCGGATTGACCCGAACACCTCCAACGGTGGTGCTACCTACCTCTCAATGGTGGGATGGCACTACTTTAAAGGACATTTACACAGACGAATTCCTTAGGGTAGGTAGACGACTCTAGATACTTGCTCTAATTTCAAAACAAATTCAAAAATACTTTTCACACCGACACCTTTTCAAAAAGCTTTCGAAAGCATTTTTTCAAACACTCTTGAGGACCGATACAAGAGTCAAACTGGAATTTTCAAAGAAACTTTTTAAACCCACAGTTGAAAAGCAAACAAACCATTTTTGAAAACACAAATGAGCAAGTATCTAAGAGCCCATGGATAACCATGGATATAAAGGGTGCTAACACCTTCCCTTTCTATAATCTACCTCCCGAACCGAGAGCAATCTCTATAAGGAATTTTTCTGTGCTTTTGTCCTTTCCATTTGGAGAAAATAAAAGACGGTGGCGACTCTTGCTTACCGCGACATTTCGTGATCCAGCGTTAAACAGTCAGTTCCAGATCCACCGATCACAGAACTGGCGACTCTGCTGGGGATATCTTATAAAGTGAGGTGTACCTTAGGACTAAGATCATTTGTGTTTTCAATTGTCTGAATTGTTTGCTTTAAATTGTGGGTCTGTCTTGGGAGTTCTATAGATCCTAACCCGGATCTGGGGGATACCTTCTTAGAAAGTAGCAACAAGACTGTGAGGGAACTGTGCGGGGTATACCGACATGGTTGAAACAGTCTGCTACGTTGATGTGGCACTTTGGTGTGTACCGGTAACCCTTGAGTTCAGTCAAGGAGAGTACGGGGCCTCCGCGTGGTGTCATAAAGCATCAACAGACCTTAGGAACCTTAATTGAACTATCTTGGCCTCTTTAGGGTAGTGAGATAACTGACTTTGGTGCAGTCCGAGGTTGGTTGATACTCGATACTACACTCAATTGAGGGTTGCTTTCCTGGAATATTTCGGTCGCCAGTTCAGTGGCTAAATCGAAACGATGAACAATGAAAGCAATCCCGTGATATTGGGACCCTTAGAACCCGGTTTACTTTGATAGGACAGGTATGAACCAACAAACTGAAAGAGGGTAATACCCAGACCCCAAGCTGGCCTAAACTCTAAGGGTTTCTCTTGTGTGACTTGTGTGCCTTCGTACTTGACTACTTGCATGCTTTATCTGACACATGAACTATTTGCAGGTTTTGTTTTAGTCCTTAATTGGGGCCCATGACAGGGTTTACTAAGTTTCTTGCAGGTTTTGTTGATAGTCCTTGAGTGGGACTCATGACAGGTTTTACTTGAGTTTCTTGCAGGTTTTGGTTTGCAATCCTTAATTGGGACTCATAACAGGGTCACTCATATTACCCCATGCATACCATAACATCATACCATTGCATACATCTTAACCCATTTCAAGGATCTCAAGGGCTTGTGATGCAGGTCATAATGAACCAACTGTCCAGCAAGGGGCAAAGAGGATTTATTTTCCTCTAGCCAAGGTTGTCAGGGGCTATGACCCACTCGATATGGTGAGCCTTGACTCTTGAAGAAGGACTCTCAACAATGGGAAGGTCTTTCAATCAAGCCACTGAATTCAAATTCTAACAATTTTCTTGTCTACCCCGCGAGATCCTTGAAAACATTGCATGCATATCATGCATATCATTGCATTGCAGGTACCCTTTTGACAGGTTGCTTACCTTCTCCGCTGTTTATTTCAGCCGATCGTCATGAATCCTGAATCATCTACTGAGCAGACTATCAAGGCTCTCCAGGCCCAGAATGCCCAGTTCCAGGAGTTGATTGTGAACCTAGCTCAGGGTCAAAAGGAATTGAAGACTCTGATTTAGAAGAAGAAGAGGAGGACTGTTTTGTTCAGCCCTAGACGCAGATCTGGGAATACACTGCAGATTGAAACTGAGAGGACTACTCCATCTGTTGGGGAAGGCAGTCATCAGGAGGAAAGGGTTCCCAGTCCAGTGGTCTCCGACAACGAGACAGATTTCAACGACGAACAATACCCTCCTGCTGAAGACAAGTACAAGCAGTTGGAAGACCGTCTGAATGCAATGGAAATTCAACAAGTACCTGGTTTGGATTTCGGAGATTTGGGTCTAACTTCTGGTGTGGTGATCCCACAAAAATTCAAAGCACCCTCTTTTGCTAAGTATGATGGGGCATCCTGTCCCAGGCTGCATCTCAGGTCTTATGTGCGGAAGATTCAACCGTATACTATGGACAAGAACTTGTGGATCCACTTCTTCCAGGAAAGTCTTTCAGGGACTCATCTCGAATGGTTCTATCAGTTGGATGGAACCAAGGTTCGTAACTGGGAGGAATTGGCTACTGCTTTTTACAAGCAGTATCAGTACAATGCCGACCTCGCTCCTACGCGTACCCAACTCCAGGGTATGTCGCTAGGATCGGGAGAAGGTTTTAAGGAGTATGCGCAGAAATGGAGAGACCTGGCCGGTAGGGTACAACCACCGCTGACTGACCGTGAACTTGTGGACATGTTCTTGGGGACCCTGTCTGGTCCGTTCTACAACCACCTGATTGGGAATTCGTCTGCTGGATTCACAGATCTTATTTTGACTGGGGAGAGAATAGAAGCCGACATCCGGTCTGGAAAGATTCAAGAGGCTGCACCTTCTGACAAAAAGCCTCATCATGGAAAGAAGGAGTCCAATGCTGTGCACGGTAAAAAGAGCCGTCATGAGGTAGGGGCAACCCAGATCTCCAATCCTAGACCTGCTCAACAAGGACAGGGGCAGCGGCGCAAGGAGAGCGCACCCAAATGACAGTTCACCAAGATCAACATGTCGCTGGATCAAGCACTACAACAAATGTTGAAGGCAGGGCTGATCACCTTAAGGGCTCCTCTTCGGAATCCGAACACTTCTGCTCCGAACTACCATCCTAATGAGAGGTGTGCCTACCACTCTGATAGCCCGGGGCATACTACGGACAACTGCTGGCCTCTCAAAAACAAGATTCAGGACATGATCGACGCTGGAGAGATTTAGTTTGAAGTACCTGAGACTCCAAACATAATCACTGCTCCGTTACCCAATCATTGAAGACTTTTGTTTATTTGGATTTCTGAGTTGTGTTTTTCTTTGCTTATACAAACAATTAATGTCATAGCAAACTCTTTTATTCTATTAAAGCATCGCATGTGTCTGTTTTGGAATTAATACAATTGTTTTCATTATATTCAAAATTGCTTTCATTTTTCTGTGATGATCAACTCTCGGTTAATAATTTCTAAGCCTCTTGAGGGAGGATGACGAAAGCGATACCACGATCTTTACAGTATGCTTTGAACAGACCCCGCTGGTGAAGTACAGGCATTGTTTCAATTCCTAAACACTGAAGTAATAAGGAAGATAATCCCTCGTCAACCCCTCTGAGCCAAAGAAGTAGGAGTTTTTCTTTTCGAAAATTAAAACCCTTTATCATAACCTGGGGCAGGGTAGTTCTCTCAGTTGATCCAAGTGCGCAACAAATAGCACCAAAGAGATCCTTACGAAAAAAAGAAAGACAGTGATGGTTCAGAACAATCATAAGGACAGGCAGTCATTATCAAAAAAATCATAAATAAAAAGCCCAAGAAGTCAAAACCTATAAAGGGGACTTACGAAACTGGGGCATCCCGCTGACTGTAATCACAAAAAGAAACAGTTCAGGCAAAAAATAGGGATAACGAAATCAAAAGAGAAAGAGGTCATACAAACCCTCAACGAAAACAAAAAATGACTGCCTATTTGTGATCGGTGGATCTGGAACTGACTGTTTAACGCTGGTTTCGCGAAATGTCGCGGTAAGCAAGAGTCGCCACCATCTTTTATTTTCTCCAACATGGAAAGGACAAAAGCACAGAAAAATTCCTTATGAGATTGGTTCTCGGTTCGGGAGGTAGATTATAGAAAGGGAAGGTGTTAGCACCATTTCTATCCATGGTTATCCATGGGCTCTTAGATACTTGCTCATTGTGTTTTCAAAATTGTTTGCTTTTCAAGCGTGAGTGGGTTTGAAAAAAGTTTCTTTGAAAGTTTCAGATCGACTCTTGTATCAGTCCTCAAGAGTGTTTGAAAAGTTTGTTTTGAAAGCTTTTTGAAAAGTGTAAGGTGTGAAAAGTATTTTGATTTGTTTTTGAAAAGAGCAAGTATCCATGAGTCATCTACCTACCCTAAGGAATTAAGCTGTGTAAGTGTCCTTTAGGTAGTGCCATCCCACCATTGAGAGGTAGGTAGCACCACCGTTGGAGGTGTTCGGGTCAATTCGAGTTTGTAGGGACATGGTGATCACCAGAGCAATGGGAAGACACCTTAGAAGCTACCCTCATGCCAGGTTCCCGGATCATGAGGACTTACTAAGACATCCTCTACTCGACGACCACCTTTCGAGGGGCAAGGCAACAGTGAAGCGTACCCTAGGGGTGGTGTGTGAATTGTGTGTCATTTTCAGTTTATTGTTTGTCTTGTCATGCATTGGTGATCTACGCTTTGATTTTATTTTTGGGCATTCATTCTTTCATGTTATTGTTAACAGTTTTAAAAAGTGCGGAATTTTAAAGTGCGGAAAAGATAAAGGTCCTACGCTATTACAAGGGCGCGGGTCTACAACGCCAAATTAATCCAGACCCGATTTGAAATAAATTACAGAAAATAAATGTCTAATAACTATTACATGGCTTTGGTACAATTACATTATATTTACATCAAAAATAAATAAAACGCGCGAAAGAGGAAAATATGACCAAATGCGAGGGCGTTGGACCCTTTAAAGAATTAAAATAAAATTAATGGAATAATTAAAATAAATAAAAAGAAAGAACTTGTTTTTTATGTTTTTGTATTTATGACATTAAAGAAAAAATTAAATTAATTAAAAGTCAAATAATTAATTCTAATTCTAATTGTTTTTAATTTATTAAAGAAAATGCATTAAAGTTAAAACCTAGAATTAAAACTAAATTAATTATAAAATTTATTTACAAAAATTAATAATTAATGATAAAATATTCAATTAAACAAAAGATAAAAAAGGGATTAAAGATCTATTTTTATTATTTTTTTTGGTTTATTGTGAAAAAAAGAATTAAATTATAACCTAGGATTAAATCTAAATTAATTATAGAATTTAATTACAAAATTAATATTAAAATAAAGTTATTGTTTTTATTATCTTTTCTGAATTTTTTTTTATGTTTTTTATATTTTGAAAATATTAATTAATTAAAATAAAGCAACAATAAAAAAAATATAAAAATAATAAAAAGAAACAAAAAAAGAAAGAAAATTGTAAAACCTAAGGGGGTGAAACCCCTAATTTGGAGGTAAAGTCCATGGAGATTCTGGCCCAATAAGCATGTCCGTTTGACCTTTTCTGAGTAGCATGTAACGCGTTGACTGCAGCCTATGGTATTCATCAATTCTGCGCCTTTGATTTGATCCCAGTGGACGCGTGGATATTGGATTCTGAAGGTGCATGATGTGCCTTGATATTGATCCTGCATGAGATTGCTTATTGAAAAATAATATAGAGATTATTGAAGACCTGGGGCTCGAACCCAGGTCATGTGCTTTGCCCATCCTTACGCTTGCCAACTGTACTAGAAACGCGCTTTGTATATTAAGGAACAAACAAATAATATAAGATAAAATGCGTGTTAGCGTTGTAAAATAAAAAAAGCGCGCGCTGGATTCAAACCAGCCATTCATAGCACGACACATAATCGTCTTCTCCACTGTGCCTGCAACAAAAATGGAATAGCGGGGGTTTTGAACCCCCCCAAAACTCAAGCTATTTAAAAATAGCGAATAGGCCATGCCTAAACATAAATTGAGCGCGACAGTTAAAAACGAATCCTCATGTTGCCACGATTTCATTCATACCATTTTCAAAGTCCAATTTTTCCACATAACTAAAGCCCTAATTTTAAGCTTCAGGAACCCTAGCTTTTGTTCATGGTGAAATCGTGCATAGGCTTGGAAAACCCAATTGAATCATGCTAACAGCTTCAGAAATATCAGATTAGTCCAAATCCATGATCACAAATGATAAATATGGCATGAATATTGAAATACGAATACCAAAAATTTCAATGAAAGTTGGGTTTGGTTATACCTGTTCTTGGCGTTTGAAGGTCTGAAATTGATGGCTATCGTTTCCTTAAGGTGTCAGTAACCTATTTGGATGAGAATGAGAGGTTGAAACGGGCTCTAGAAGTGTTTTCAGTTTTCAAAATTCTTGGCAAAAATGCAAGTTTTCTATCAAGGTTCCTGCGCAGCTTGTTGTGTCCAATGGCTTCTGATCACTTCTATATCCCTTAGGCAATGTGTATGAATGCTCATTATAGCCAATAAAGCCTTGCATTGATGTATTGGATTTTCACATAAACCACCATAACCAACTTTCCATTTTTGATTCAAATTTGAATTCTTGCCTTGTTTAAGCCTTAGCACGAAAAATGGTAGGCACATAATGATGCTTCAAGGTTAATCAAAGCAAAATATCCCTCTTAAATCAATTTTTTTGAATTTCTTTTGATTTTAAAAGATTTAAAACTAATTAAATCCAATAAAAATCAATAAAAATGAAAAAATTAATAAAAAAATCTGAAATAAAAGGTGGGACACGTGGGAAGCATGGTCAAGTTAATTCAAGTGGAAAAAATGGGCCCCTTTTGTCAAAAATGAGATTTCAAGGATAAATGATTTTGGCCATTTCACAAAAATTTCCCAACTTCTCCAATGCATAACTTGCTCAATTTTTAAGCTTTGCTCATGTTCTTGGACATTTTAGAAAGGTCTTGAAGTCCTATAAACAATGTCTTTGGTCCCATGTCATTTTGATTTACCAATCTCAAGTTATGGCCTTTGACTTAAAGTCCTTTTTTGTTGACTTTTGAAAATGACCTATAATGTTGAAATTGATAACTTTTTGTGAGAGCATTTCTTGGACTTGAAGTATGAAGATGAGTTGTAGGAAATGTCCTTCTCTTCAAAATGAGCTTTGGATGGAATTTTTCTGATAATCCATGTGAAAGTTATGCCCTGGTCAATTTCAGTTGACTTTTTCAGCTGTCCAAATAAGGGAACTTTTGCATTTTGATGATTTTTGAGCCAAACTTTGAGAATCATGATCAAGCATTGATCAAATGATGTTTGTGGCTTCAAAATGATATGTTGACCAAAAATTTGAACTTTTGACTGTCAAATGACCATTTTGCCCCTACAGTTGACTGTAGTGCAATTAGGGTTTTTGACTGTGCAATTTTGTGCTGAAAGTCTTGAAACTTGATATGAGGATGCTTGACCATATTTGTAGGCATGTGGGACTTGATTGGGCCCTTGGAAACTTCATTTTCCTGATCAGAACCAAAACCCTAGTTTGACTGGCTTTAGGAGGGTGGTTGACTGTGTAGCCTTTGAGTAGACTTGAACCAATTGTGGATGTTTCTTGTCAAAACTTTGAAGGTTATGGGAGGGCAAATTTTGGGGTACAATAGTTGCCCCTGTTCAATCTTCTTAGACCTGAGGATGCAGATTGGCTGACGTGCCTTTCGTAATCCGAGGGTAGAAGATGATTGGACACTAGAGTGCCCAGAAATTTGCGCTCACATGATAGCAGTGTGATGGAAACGGGCTTATAGATGCCATTTAGAGGTTGATGAATAGGATGATGGGCTTATAGATGCCATCTGGATGTTGATCGCGTAGGAGATTCCTTAGCGAGAACCTGCATACCTGCAAAAGAAACATGAGTACCTGACAAGTTGCAGGAGTTGATTTCAGATGCTTGGTATAGATGTGTCCTGACTGGTTACAGGAGCTGAGTCTGGAGCTTCAAACGGCGATGAATGAACCAGGGATGGTTACTGCCTTAGCATGAATGATAAGAGAATCTTGGGCGACTTTAACTTCAACAATGCTCGTTGAGAAAAATCTTGGGTGACTTTAACTTCAACAACGCTCGTTGAGAAAAATCTTGGGTGTCTTCTACTGGGATAAGAATCAGGGAGATCTTAGGGTCGATCTGACTGAACCAGAGAAGGCCTTTGACTGGATAAGCATCAGGAAAATCTTAGGGTCGATTTAACTGAACCGGACAAGGTCTTGAAATATCTTCAACTGGATAAGCATCAGGGAGATCTTAGGGTCGATCTGACTGAACCAGAGAAGGCCTTTGACTGGATAAGCATCAGGAAAATCTTAGGGTCGATTTAACTGAACCGGTCTAGGTCTTGAAATATCTTCAACTGGATAAGCATCAGGGAGATCTTGGGGTCGATCTGACTGAACCAGAGAAGGCCTTTGACTGGATAAGCATCAGGAAAATCTTAGGGTCGATTTAACTGAACCAAGCAAGGTCTTGAAATCTTCAACTGGATAAGAATCAGGGAGATCTTAGGGTCGATCTGACTGAACCAGAGAAGGCCTTTGACTGGATAAGAATCAGAAAAATCTTAGGGTCGATTTAACTGAACCAAGCAAGGTCTTGAAATCTTCAACTGGATAAGAATCAGGGAGATCTTAGGGTCGATCTGACTGAACCAAAGAAGGCCTTTGACTGGATAAGCATCAGGAAAATCTTAGGGTCGATTTAACTGAACCGGTCTAGGTCTTGAAATATCTTCAACTGGATAAGCATCAGGGAGATCTTAGGGTCGATCTGACTGAACCAGAGAAGGCCTTTGACTGGATAAGCATCAGGAAAATCTTAGGGTCGATTTAACTGAACCGGTCTAGGTCTTGAAATATAGCTTGAGAACTTTAACTGGATCTTTCCTGAAATGTAAAGGTCAGCCATATGCAATGCATGATATGGATCAAGCAATGATGTTCTCAATATATATGAGATTCGTATGATATGATGCGTTTATGCATGCTATAATGATGTTTTATGTATGTTTTTGTCTAGGAAAGTGAATCCTTGACGGGTGCCGGGAAGTCGTATCCTGGGCTGATGTTGAAAAATAGATTTTGCTTCCGCTGGGGATGATAATTGCAAGAATACCGGTAGGAGAAGATGACTCCGTTGCGGAATAAACTTGACAAATGGAAGATTCTGCGGGGAGAAGAGATACTCTAGCGACCATGCTGGGAAGCAATACTCTGTGGGGAGAGGGACGCCTTGCTGAGTGTTGATAACAACTTGCTGTGGATACCATCGTTATATTGGAAGCGTTAATGGACTTCGCTGGGGATAAGAAGACTCTGTCGAGGACGCTCTTTCCGTGGCTTTTGGCTGAGGATAACCCAGTTATATCCTGTTAAGGAAATAACTCTTTGAATAAAGCCGGACGACGCGTTCGTGCTTTGCGGGGGTAAACTTCCAGAATCTACTGGGGATAAGCTTACTGCTTGGGGATATAAATTCCACTTTCCTGGAGAAACTGGATTGGATTCTTCTGGGGAAGTTTTGAGATGTATCGGGGGAAGTGACACCACTGAATGTTTGATATACCTCCGGGGAACAATCTTTAGACCAAGACTGCCGGGGATGCTTGTTAAGAATACATGTACTGCTGGGGGATGTTGAGATCTGTTGGAGGACACCCAACTTCCTTAAGGTCTGACAACTTTGCTTGGAGAGGAGTGCACTGACTTGCTGGCTCACTCTCTGGGGAATTAGGACATACTGGTCGTGCCCTTTAACTGAACCTACCTTGGTACCTTGGAGGATAGAACAATTAGATTGTTTAGACAACTCTTTATTGCCCCTGTTTCTAACGTTACCTGTAATTACCCTTTGTTTCGTACGCAAATATTTATGAGCTAGCAAATTATTGTCAATGCATATATCACAAATTGGACCTTGGACGTTCTTCGCAAAACAAAACAGAAAAAGAAAAAGAAATAACAATTGGCACTTTTAACTGGATAGTATATTTGTATTGATTTTTGAATGGCCCAAAAACAGGCGTTTTTGTGTACAAGAGGCTGACGTCCTAGTAAGAGAATGCCGCTGAACAAAGGATTTATACAAGTTTTGTACAAAAGAAAATAAAACAGCTGTGTGAAATATGAATGATCCCACTGGGTTTCAACTCTGCTATTGCCGTTATATCTCCGAGCGTCTCATCACTTGATGACCTTGGTTGAAAGTGAAGCTGACTGATTGATGCCGTCTGAACTTGATGTAGATACCGGATTCCGGATGCAAAGTGATCAATGAGACATAGTATTACGCTTTTATCCCTAATTTTTGCCTGGACCGCCCATTCGGGTTTTCAGTCCACCGGGATACCCATTTTTGCCCAAGCCGCCTTTTCAGGTTTTCGACTTGCCGGGCGTACAGATTTTTTTCATTTCATCCCTTCATTTTGCCCGAACCTTTTTGGTTCGACGGGAAGCCCTAATTTTTGCCTAGGCATGTCAGCCTAGCGGGTCTTTTTATGCGTAGTATCTTTTTACTATGTCTGCATTGGCGGGGTGAGGAAGGTCGTCACCATCCATGTTGGTTAGAATCATGGCTCCTCCTGAGAACACATGCTTAACCACAAATGGCCCTTCGTACGTAGGGGTCCATTTGCCCCTTGGATCACTCTGAGGAAGGATGATTCTCTTGATTACCAGATCCCCAACTTGATATTCCTGTGGTCTGACCCTTTTGTTAAATGCCCTGATCATTCGTTTCTGATACGTCTGACCATGGCAGATAGCTGCAAGTCTCTTTTCATCAATGAGGTTGAGTTGGTCAAGTCGTGTCTGAATCCAATCATCTTCGTTCAGATTTGCATCCTTCATTATCCGGAGAGAGGGTATCTGCACTTAGATTGGTAAGACTGCCTCCATACCATAAACCAAAGAGAAAGGAGTTGCCCCGGTTGACGTCCTAGCTGAGGTACGGTATCCATGTAGAGCGAACGGTAACATCTCGTGCCAATCTTTATAAGTCACTGTCATCTTCTGCATGATTTTCTTGATATTTTTATTTGCTGCTTCTACAGCCCCATTCATCTTCGGTCTGTAAGGAGAAGAATTGTGGTGCTGTATTTTGAACTGCTCGCAGAGCTCAGTGATCATCTTGTTATTCAGATTGGTACCGTTATCTGTAATAATTCTCTCAGGGACGCCGTATCGGCAGATCAGATTATGCCGAATGAACCGTGCCACAACAGTCTTGGTTACCGTAGCATATGATGCTGCTTCGACCCATTTTGTAAAGTAATCAATCGCTACAAGGATGAAGCGATGCCCGTTAGATGCCGTAGGTCTGATCTCACCAATCATGTCAATGCCCCACATTGCGAAAGGCCAAGGTGCGGTCAGAACATTCAGGGGAACTGGAGGAACATGCACCTTGTCTGCATAAATCTGGCACTTGTGGCATGTCCTGGAATGTTGGTAGCAGTCAGCTTCCATTGTGGACCAGTAATATCCTGCTCGAAGGATCTTCTTCGCCATAGTGTACCCACTAGAATGTGTACCAAAGGTCCCTTCATGCAGCTCTTCCATGATCCTTTCTGCTTCAGTCTTATCCACACAATGCAGTAAGGTTGAATCATGGTTTCGCTTGTACAAGATGTCGTTACTAAGGAAGAACTTTGCCGCGAACCTTCTTAGAAACTTTTTATCATTGACGGATGCACCTTCAGGATACTCCTGAGCTTCCAGATATCTCTTCACCTCGTGGTACCAAGGCTTCTCAGTCACCAATTCAGTCTCGAGATCACAACAGTATGCCGGTTCGTCCAATTTCCAGATGATGATCCGGGGAGCCTCATTATCCCATTTAACCTTGAACATAGAAGACATTGTAGCTAACGCGTCCGCCAGCTGATTCTCTTCTCTCGGGAAGTGTTCAAAAGTTATTTCTGTGAAGTGGGGGATCATTGTCAGCACACATTCTTTGTAAGGGATAAGATTCGGATGTTTCGTATCCCACTCTCCTTTGATCTGGTTGATCACGAGGGCGGAATCTCCGAAGACACTCAGAAACTTAATCCTTAAGTCAATCGCAACTTTGAGTCCCATGATGCACGCCTCATACTCCGCCATGTTATTGGTACAGTTGAAGCATAGCCGGGCAGTGAGTGGAGTATGAGTGCCTTGAGGGGATATGATTATGGCGCCGATACCGTTACCCAAAGCATTGGAGGCTCCGTCAAAGTGCATAGACCATCGGGATCCTGGTTCAGGTCCTTCATCCGGTCCAGGTACTTCACAATCAGTTACTATCATGATACTTTCATCCGGAAACTCGAAGTTCATTGACTGATAGTCATCTACGGCCTGATGTGCCAAGTGGTCTGCCAATACACTTCCCTTGATGGCTTTCTGGGTCGTATACTGAATGTCATATTCCGTCAAGATCATTTGCCATCTTGCAATTCTTCCAGACAGAGCAGGCTTTTCGAATATGTACTTTATAGGATCCATCTTTGAGATCAACAAAGTAGTGTGAGTCAGCATATACTGTCTCAGCCGGCGAGCAGCCCATACCAAAGCGCAGCAAGTTTTCTCAAGCAGTGAGTATCGAGTCTCACAGTCGGTAAACTTTTTGCTAAGGTAATAAATGGCATGCTCTTTTCGGCCAGACTCGTCATGCTGCCCCAACACGCACCCCATTGAGTTATCAAGTACTGTCAGGTAAAGTATCAGAGGTCTCCCTTCAACCGGTGGCATAAGGATGGGTGGTTCTTGGAGATACTCTTTGATTCTGTCAAAAGCAGCCTGACATTCATCATTCCAACGTACTACCTGATCTTTCTTCAGCAGCTTGAAGATTGGCTCACAGGTAGCAGTCAGGTGTGAGATGAATCGAGCAATGTAATTCAGGCGTCCTAAAAAGCCTCTGACTTCCTTCTCTGTCTTAGGAACTGGCATTTCTTGAATAGCTTTGACCTTAGCAGGGTCCACTTGAATTCCTTTGTCACTTACAACGAAGCCTAGCAACTTCCCAGATCTTACCCCGAAGGTGCACTTGTTCGGGTTCAACCTCAGCTTGTACAGTTTCAGACGGTCAAACAATTTCTGCAGATGATCCAGGTGTTCTTCCTCAGTCTGGGACCTTGCGATCATGTCATCAACATACACTTCTATCTCATGATGGATCATGTCATGAAATAAAGCAACCATGGCACGTTGGTAGGTTGCCCCAACATTCTTTAGTCCAAAAGGCATGACTTTGTAGCAGAAGGTGCCCCACTGAGTAACAAATGTAGTCTTTTCCATGTCTTCAGGTGCCATCTTGATCTGATTGTAACCTGAGAAACCGTCCATGAAAGAGAACACTTTGTGTTGAGCTGTATTATCAACAAGGACATCAATGTGAGGTAGAGGGAAGTCATCTTTGGGGCTGGCCCTGTTCAGATCCCTGTAATCGACACACATTCTGACCTTACCGTCTTTCTTTGGTACCGACACCACATTAGCAACCCACTGAGGGTAAGAAGTCACTGCAAGAAATCCGGCATCAAACTGCTTCATAACCTCGGCTTTAATCTTCTCAGACATCTCTGGACGCATACGGCGGACCTTTTGCTTAACCGGAGGGCAGTCTTCCTTAGTTGGCAAGTGATGGACCACAATATCGGTATCTAATCCGGGCATATCTTCGTAGGACCAGGCAAAGATCTCCATATAGTCATGCAGCATCTGAGTCAACCGTTGCTTCACGCTGAGCTCTAGGTTGGCACCAATCTTTACCTCTTTCTTGTCTTCTTCAGTACCCAAGTTTATTATTTCCACTGGCTCTTCATGGGGTTGAATTGCCCTCTCTTCATGTTGTAACAGTCTTGCAAGTTCACCAGGCACTTCGCAATCATCTTCACCTTCGTCTTCGGCTAAGTTGATCAGATTTTCGAAGTCATAACTGGCAGTAGCAGAGTCGTTACCAGTGAGATCCAGAGTGGATTGAAACCTGTATGAGTGAGTGTGTGTGTAAATACAGCTGTTTTGCAATATGTAAAGAAAGGAAAGAAAAGGAGCGCAAAATTTGAAATGTGAAAAACGTCCAATGCTTTTATTTATGATATATGACAGTGACAAACAAAAGCCCTCATAAACAAAACCACGGTGCCCCGGGTAAGACACCGGGCCATACAGTTTCAAATTATTGTTTATTACAAATCCAAAACAAAGAAGTTCATTACTGGGGAACAAAAGTTATGGGTGTAAAGTCTTTAACAGTCCAATTGGTCAATCCACCGTCGGTCGTCGGGTAAATCCAGCTATCGAACTATGACTCTTCCACTTCGTCTTCCTCTCCAACAGCATTCACTCCTGAGTAGGTGATGAGCACAGGAGGTCTTCCAATTCTCGCCTTGCGCACTGCCTTCTGAGCTTCTGTGGTGAAACCCAGCCCAAACTTATTAGTCTTAGGAGTAAGATCAGGGAGCTTGCCCCAGTTTGCACATTCACCTCTTTCGATTACAGCCCGGGCGTCCTTTAAGGAGGCCATCTTCAAAGGAGAAACCTCTTCAACCACTGCTTCTGCTGTTGCCAAAGTTTGTGGCACCTCCTCAAAATGTTGAAAGGGGGTCTCAATGAACTCCCCATCCATTTCCACGTACCTGAAGGAGTTGAGGTGGCTGACCATGTATTCCTCTTCCCCTTGCACTGTTACAATCTTCCCCCTGACCGGGTATTTGAGCTTCTGATGCAATGTGGAGGTCACGGCTCCAGCCTTGTGGATCCACGGGCGACCCAGCAAACAGGAATAGGATGGACGGATGTCTATCACATAGAATTTTGAATCGAAGACCTGTGACCCCACCCTGATTGGGATGTCCACCTCACCATGTACCATTCTTTTGGACCCGTCAAAGGCCCGGACAACAATGTTACTTGGTTTGAGCTCTAGACCCTCACAGTCCAGCCTATCCAGAGCTTTCTTGGGCAGCACGTTTAATGAAGAACCTGTGTCAACCAGCACATGAGCAAGAGTAGTGCCCCTACATTCAATGGAGACATGCAGGGCATCATTATGGTCCTTCCCTTTTGCTGTCAGATCGGCATCAGAGAAACCCAGGCCATTATCAGCGGTTAGGTTGGCCACACAGTCAGTGAACTGATCAGCAGACGTCTCTTGGGGTACGTGGGCTGTCTTTAAGAAGGCAATCAGAGCTTTAGCATGGGCCTCTGAACACAGCAGTAGTGACAACATGGAGATTTTGGAAGGGGTGTGCCCCAGCTGTTCCACAACGTTGAAATCACTTTTCTTTATTATCTTGAGGATTTCTTCCATTTCCAGCCTGGAAGCCTCAACAATGGTCTTTGGTGCCTCCGTCCGGGCAGGCACATCAGCAGCAATCCCCTTGCCCCGAGTGTCAGATGACTCGGCAGCAGGGGTGGATACTTGGTCAGGGGGAGAAACAGGCACACTGGCGGGTGTGAAGACCAAAGGCCTATGAATTACCGGAGGAGCAATGTCTGGCGAGAACAGTCTTCCACTACGAGTGACCTTAGCAGGCCCAGTGATGTTAGAGACACCAGCATCAATGTTGCACTCTTGTTTCACACCCAGAACATAAACATCTGCCCCATAGTGCCATGGGACAGCCTTATCAGACTTGTAGGGGATGGGCCCCGGAACAGTGATGGTGATGGGAGCAATCTTGTGAACTGGCAAAATTTGGACAGGCTTCTTTGAAGGAGCCTTGGAAGGGTTGTTGAAGATGGTAACAATTGAAACTTCTTCAACAGGAGCAGCAGGAACAGTAGTCTTTCTGAACAAAATCTCTCTACTATCCATCAGGCTTTGGACGCCTGACTTCAGCAGAGAACAACCAACAGAGGAAGCAACACATAGAGGGCAACCCTTGCTACATCCCGGAAATAAACCGGCTAGCAACAGGTTCCTCTTGACCGTCATCAGCGGAGTAGCAACATCATCCACCGAAGCTACATACAAATCCTCCTCAACAGCATTCACTCCATGCTGGGGCATGGGAGCGGTTACAACATTCGGCCTCTCGGGCGCCTCAAACTGTATTTCCTTTGCATCAATAAGGTCCTGAACCTTATTCTTTAGGGCCCAGCAGTCATCTGTGTTATGCCCCGGGCTATCAGAGTGGTAAGCGCAGCGGGCATTTGGATTAAACTTGGGGGATGCAGTATTGGGAAACTTTGGAGCCTCCCTGACAGTCACTAAATTGGTGGATAGCAACTGTGGCAGGATCTGTGATAAGGTCATGCTCAAGCGGGTAAACTCTCTCTGGGGCCTTTCAGCCTTTTGAGGATTGGTCGGTCGAGGAGCGGCAGCAGGCTTGGCAATCATTACCGCACTGACAGATTGGCGGCGTTCAGGTCGCTCTGGTCTCCGGGAGCTATATACAACACTAGCCTCCTTTTTGAAGGGTTTCTTTTCAGCACTGGAGGAGGCAACCTTCTGTATCTTCCCCGATTTTATACCGGCCTCGATCCTTTCCCCAGTCAGGATCAGATCAGTAAACCCAGCAGAGGAATTACCAATGAGATGATTGAAAAATGGACCAGAAAGGGTCCCCAAAAACATATCCACCAGCTCCCGGTCCGTCAATGGTGGCTGCACCCTGCCAGCCAGATCTCTCCATTTTTGGGCGTACTCCTTAAAACCTTCACCCGACCCTAGCGACATACCCTGGAGCTGGGTACGCGTAGGAGCGAGGTCGGAATTATATTGATACTGCTTGTAAAAAGCAGTGGCCAGATCCTGCCAGTTACGAATGTTGGTCCCATCCAGCTGATAGAACCATTCGAGGTGAGTCCCTGAAAGACTCTCCTGGAAGAAGTGGATCCATAAGTTCTTGTCTGCTGTGTAAGGCTGGATCTTCCTTACATAAGAACGGAGGTGCATCTTGGGACAGGAAGCCCCGTCATACTTCACAAAGGCAGGTGCCTTGAACTTGTGTGGAATCACCACCCCAGTAGATAACCCCAAGTCTCCGAAATCCAGTCCAGGCACCCGCTGAACTTCCATAGCCTTTAACCTGTCCTCCAGCTGTTTGTACCGGTCTTTAGCAAGAGGGTATTGTTCGTCGTTGAAGTCTGTTTCAGTATCAGAGCCCACAGGAGTAGGGACCTCCCCTTCTTGGTGACTACCTTCCCCCACAGATGGAGTAGTCCTCTCAGCCTCATTTCGCAAGGTGTTCCCGAGTCTGCGCCCAGTGTTAAATAGCACAGTCCTCCTCTTCTTCTTATTCTTCTTTAGAAGCATGGTCTTCAACTCTTGTTGACCCTGAGCCAAACCCTTGATCAGCTCCTGAAATTGGGCATTCTGTGCCTGAAGAGCCTTGATAGATGCCTCGGTTGATGATTCAGGGTTCATGATGCTGAAATAAACAGCGAAGAACAGTCAGCAGCCTGAAAGGAAGAGTACCTGTGATGCATATGATGAATGATATGTGTTCATGCAATGCATTCAAGGGTTCGAAAATTCAAATTCGTTGTAGAAAAAAGGAGCACACGTTATTATTAAGAAAATGATTTGTTCAGTACATTAAGGCCTCATGGGCAAACATTACAAAACAGATCAATCCCAAAAGACACTACGCATCCTCTTCGGAGCAATATAGGTATTGAGATTCCTTTCCTCGTGCAGTAAGCGGGTGAGCTCCAGGACCTTTTTCTCACTGGCATGTAGATTGGTTTCCAGAGAATTCCGTTCTTCCTTAAGCTGGATCCAACTCTTCTGCATCTCTTCCCAGGACGTGGGCATGTCAGGATGTTGGATGGTGTAGGACACCTCTCCTTCCAAGTCTGGCTCTTTGATCACGGGGAGAACATGAGGATATGGCATCACCAGTTTCTGGGAACGGGCTCGTACCCATTTGAGATAAGGCTCCAATGGGATGGAGTTCCTGTGCCCCAGGGTCTTGCTGTCTATTTTGCTGGGCATCCTCCAAGCTTTGATAAATTTCTGGCGAAGTCCTTGCGTATCTTTGTCGAAGTCAAAAACTATGTCAGGAATTAACATCTCATGAGGGCCATCTTTCCGAGCATAACCAAACTGTCTCCAAGCCAGGCATGAGTTGTAAGTAATACCTCCTCTGATTCCAAGTAAAGGAACATTAGGGTACTCCCCACAACGATCAATGATAGTGACATCCTCTCTAGACCGAGAACACCAATGTATATCTGCATGTGTAAGAGTCATCAACCGTTGTGACCACCTTAAACCTCGCTCGTTCTTCAAAACTGATTGTGGAAGGTGCGAAATAAACCACCTTCCTAGGAGGGGAGTGCAGCACATAAGAACACCCCTTTTTCTCATGGTTCGAGTGTAACATGAGTGAAGGATGTCCCCCAGCAACGTAGGTATAGGGTTCCTGGACATGAAGACCTTGACAGCACTGATATCTATAAGCTGATTTGGTTTAGGGAACAACACCAACCCATAGACAAGGAGGGCTACAACTTCTTCAAAGGCTTGTAGGTCAAGGGAATTCCAACACTCTTGGGCCTTCTCAAACAGAAACTTTGCCAAGAATCCTTTGATACCATTTCTGGCTTCCCAATGCCCCTTGATGTCAGATGGTTGTAGGCATAATGCTTTAGCTACTTCTTCAAGTTTTGGTTCCCTTTCTGTACCGTTGTAGGGTAGTTGATTGAGAATGGGAATCTTCAGAAGCTGGGAAAACTCTTCTAGGGTAGGCACCAGCTGATAGTCCGGGAAAGTAAAACAGTGATGCAGAGGGTCGAAGAATTGGAAAAGGACCTTTACCATCTCTTCCTCAGTATTGGTATTGACCAGGCTGATGAGTCTGCCATGCCTTTCACTGAATGACGAGTTCTCTGGAATCCTGGATGTAAGCTCCTTAAGCTGAAGAGGGACCCTTATGAGGTTGATCTGAATTGTCTTTCTGCGGATAGTTTCCATGTCCTACAAAACAAGAACAAAGATGAAGATCCGAACCCCTGAAATGGTTAGTGGATGTATATGATGCTGTATGATGTTATGATGCTATGATTAAACACACCACAAATATTTACAAAGGCAAACATGTAAGGCACACAAGTCACACAAGACAAGCCCTTAGAGTTTAGGCCAGCATGGGGTCTGGGTATTACCCTCTTGAAGTTGGTGGGTTCAAACCTGTCCTATCAAAGTAACCGGGTTCTAAGGATCTCAATATCATTGGATTGCTTTCATTGTTCATCATTTCGATTTAGCCACTGACTGGCGATCAAAATATCCCAAGAAAACAACCCTCAATTGAGTGTAGTATCGAGTATCAACCGACTTCGGAGTACACCAAAGTAGTCATCTCACTACCCTAAAGAGGCCAAGATAGTTCAATTAAGGTTCCTAAGGTCTGTTGATGCTTCACGACACCACATGGAGGCCCCGTACTCTCCTTGATTGACTCAAGGGTTACCGGTACACACCAAAGTGCCACATCAACGTAGCAGACTGCTTCAACCATGTCAGTATACCCCACACAGTTCCCTCACAGCCTTGTTGCTACTTTCTAAGAAGGTATCCCCAGATACGGGTTAGGATCTATAGAACTCCCAAGACAGTCCCACAATTTAAAGCAAACAAATCAGACAATTGAAAACACAGTGATCTTAGTCCTAAGGTACACCTCACTTTAAGTTTATCCCCAGCAGAGTCGCCAATTCTGTGATCGGTGGATCTGGAACTGACTGTTTAACGCTGGTTTCGCGAAATGTCGCGGTAAGCAAGAGTCGCCACCGTCTTTTATTTTCTCCAACATGGAAAGGACAAAAGCACAGAAAAATTCCTTATGAGATTGGTTCTCGGTTCGGGAGGTAGATTATAGAAAGGGAAGGTGTTAGCACCCTTTCTATCCATGGTTATCCATGGGCTCTTAGATACTTGCTCATTGTGTTTTCAAAATTGTTTGCTTTTCAAGCGTGAGTGGGTTTGAAAAAAGTTTCTTTGAAAGTTTCAGATCGACTCTTGTATCAGTCCTCAAGAGTGTTTGAAAAGTTTGTTTTGAAAGCTTTTTGAAAAGTGTAAGGTGTGAAAAGTATTTTGATTTGTTTTTGAAAAGAGCAAGTATCCATGAGTCATCTACCTACCCTAAGGAATTAAGCTGTGTAAGTGTCCTTTAGGTAGTGCCATCCCACCATTGAGAGGTAGGTAGCACCACCGTTGGAGGTGTTCGGGTCAATTCGAGTTTGTAGGGACATGGTGATCACCAGAGCAATGGGAAGACACCTTAGAAGCTACCCTCATGCCAGGTTCCCGGATCATGAGGACTTACTAAGACATCCTCTACTCAACGACCACCTTTCGAGGGGCAAGGCAACAGTGAAGCGTATCCTAGGGGTGGTGTGTGAATTGTGTGTCATTTTCAGTTTATTGTTTGTCTTGTCATGCATTGGTGATCTACGCTTTGATTTTATTTTTGGGCATTCATTCTTTCATGTTATTGTTAACAGTTTTAAAAAGTGCGGAATTTTAAAGTGCGGAAAAGATAAAGGTCCTACGCTATTACAAGGGCGCGGGTCTACAACGCCAAATTAATCCAGACCCGATTTGAAATAAATTACAGAAAATAAATGTCTAATAGCTATTACGTGACTTTGGTACAATTACATTATATTTACATCAAAAATAAATAAAACGCGCGAAAGAGGAAAAGATGACCAAATGCGAGGGCGTTGGACCCTTTAAAGAATTAAAATAAAATTAATGGAATAATTAAAATAAATAAAAAGAAAGAACTTGTTTTTTATGTTTTTGTATTTATGACATTAAAGAAAAAATTAAATTAATTAAAAGTCAAATAATTAATTCTAATTCTAATTGTTTTTAATTTATTAAAGAAAATGCATTAAAGTTAAAACCTAGAATTAAAACTAAATTAATTATAAAATTTATTTACAAAAATTAATAATTAATGATAAAATATTCAATTAAACAAAAGATAAAAAAGGGATTAAAGATCTATTTTTATTATTTTTTTTGGTTTATTGTGAAAAAAAGAATTAAATTATAACCTAGGATTAAATCTAAATTAATTATAGAATTTAATTACAAAATTAATATTAAAATAAAGTTATTGTTTTTATTATCTTTTCTGAATTTTTTTTTAATGTTTTTTATATTTTGAAAATATTAATTAATTAAAATAAAGCAACAATAAAAAAAATATAAAAATAATAAAAAGAAACAAAAAAAGAAAGAAAATTGTAAAACCTAAGGGGGTGAAACCCCTAATTTGGAGGTAAAGTCCATGGAGATTCTGGCCCAATAAGCATGTCCGTTTGACCTTTTCTGAGTAGCATGTAACGCGTTGACTGCAGCCTATGGTATTCATCAATTCTGCGCCTTTGATTTGATCCCAGTGGACGCGTGGATATTGGATTCTGAAGGTGCATGATGTGCCTTGATATTGATCCTGCATGAGATTGCTTATTGAAAAATAATATAGAGATTATTGAAGACCTGGGGCTCGAACCCAGGTCATGTGCTTTGCCCATCCTTACGCTTGCCAACTGTACTAGAAACGCGCTTTGTATATTAAGGAACAAACAAATAATATAAGATAAAATGCGTGTTAGCGTTATAAAATAAAAAAAGCGCGCGCTGGATTCAAACCAGCCATTCATAGCACGACACATAATCGTCTTCTCCACTGTGCCTGCAACAAAAATGGAATAGCGGGGGTTTTGAACCCCCCCAAAACTCAAGCTATTTAAAAATAGCGAATAGGCCATGCCTAAACATAAATTGAGCGCGACAGTTAAAAACGAATCCTCATGTTGCCACGATTTCATTCATACCATTTTCAAAGTCCAATTTTTCCACATAACTAAAGCCCTAATTTTAAGCTTCAGGAACCCTAGCTTTTGTTCATGGTGAAATCGTGCATAGGCTTGGAAAACCCAATTGAATCATGCTAACAGCTTCAGAAATATCAGATTAGTCCAAATCCATGATCACAAATGATAAATATGGCATGAATATTGAAATACGAATACCAAAAATTTCAATGAAAGTTGGGTTTGGTTATACCTGTTCTTGGCGTTTGAAGGTCTGAAATTGATGGCTATCGTTTCCTTAAGGTGTCAGTAACCTATTTGGATGAGAATGAGAGGTTGAAACGGGCTCTAGAAGTGTTTTCAGTTTTCAAAATTCTTGGCAAAAATGCAAGTTTTCTATCAAGGTTCCTGCGCAGCTTGTTGTGTCCAATGGCTTCTGATCACTTCTATATCCCTTAGGCAATGTGTATGAATGCTCATTATAGCCAATAAAGCCTTGCATTGATGTATTGGATTTTCACATAAACCACCATAACCAACTTTCCATTTTTGATTCAAATTTGAATTCTTGCCTTGTTTAAGCCTTAGCACGAAAAATGGTAGGCACATAATGATGCTTCAAGGTTAATCAAAGCAAAATATCCCTCTTAAATCAATTTTTTTGAATTTCTTTTGATTTTAAAAGATTTAAAACTAATTAAATCCAATAAAAATCAATAAAAATGAAAAAATTAATAAAAAAATCTGAAATAAAAGGTGGGACACGTGGGAAGCATGGTCAAGTTAATTCAAGTGGAAAAAGTGGGCCCCTTTTGTCAAAAATGAGATTTCAAGGATAAATGATTTTGGCCATTTCACAAAAATTTCCCAACTTCTCCAATGCATAACTTGCTCAATTTTTAAGCTTTGCTCATGTTCTTGGACATTTTAGAAAGGTCTTGAAGTCCTCTAAACAATGTCTTTGGTCCCATGTCATTTTGATTTACCAATCTCAAGTTATGGCCTTTGACTTAAAGTCCTTTTTTGTTGACTTTTGAAAATGACCTATAATGTTGAAATTGATAACTTTTTGTGAGAGCATTTCTTGGACTTGAAGTATGAAGATGAGTTGTAGGAAATGTCCTTCTCTTCAAAATGAGCTTTGGATGGAATTTTTCTGATAATCCATGTGAAAGTTATGCCCTGGTCAATTTCAGTTGACTTTTTCAACTGTCCAAATAAGGGAACTTTTGCATTTTGATGATTTTTGAGCCAAACTTTGAGAATCATGATCAAGCATTGATCAAATGATGTTTGTGGCTTCAAAATGATATGTTGACCAAAAATTTGAACTTTTGACTGTCAAATGACCATTTTGCCCCTACAGTTGACTGTAGTGCAATTAGGGTTTTTGACTGTGCAATTTTGTGCTGAAAGTCTTGAAACTTGATATGAGGATGCTTGACCATATTTGTAGGCATGTGGGACTTGATTGGGCCCTTGGAAACTTCATTTTCCTGATCAGAACCAAAACCCTAGTTTGACTGGCTTCAGGAGGGTGGTTGACTGTGTAGCCTTTGAGTAGACTTGAACCAATTGTGGATGTTTCTTGTCAAAACTTTGAAGGTTATGGGAGGGCAAATTTTGGGGTACAACACTATTCAAAATAAGTTATCAACATCTGAATCATCACCGGAAAATCAGAGCAAAGACTCAAACAAGGTCTAACATACGATCAACTGAGTTTAGGTTTGGAGAACATCACGAAGAGCGGGTGGGTACAAATAATTTGAGCCTTTATCCTTTGTTTCTTAAACCGTGAACCAGGCCACGTTATAACCCTTAAAAGTCCTAGCTGAAGCATGGGTTAGTTCGAAAGCATACTGTTACGAAAGGTATCCTGACTCCTTAAGGCTTACTATAAAGAAGGAGTTGACATCACGTTTTACAAACATTCATTTGTTTTATGAAAAAGCATGCATTTTCAAAATCTTCAAGACAGACATAGGCTTTGCATTTTTAACATAACATTGTTTGCATATGACTTTTTGTTTGAACAACAGGGAAATTCGCACGATGAATACCTAGTGAACAAAAGTACTTCCAATCAAGGGGCATGGCCGGATTCTGACCCGTCACCTGGGGCAATCCAATCAAGATTCAGAGAATCTCTCAAAGGCCAAATCATCTGGGGCAAATCTCCGCATGAGTCACTTGGGGCATCCCAACAACGAATCTTGCCTGACCAAACATTTTCTGGTGGCATGACAACACACTTCTAACAGGGGCAACTCCCTACCTTCTGAAAGCACGGACATAGTCGAAAAAATACTATGCAACATCAAAGACCCGCTAGGTTGACATACCTAGGCAAAAGTAAGGGCTTCCCGACGAACCAAAAGGGTTCGGGCAAAATGAAGGGATGAAATGAAAAAAATCTGTACACCCGGCAAGTCGAAAACCTAAAAAGGCGGCTTGGGAAAAAATGGGTATCCCGGTGGACTGAAAACCCGAAAGGGCGGTCCAGGAAAAAGTTAGGGATCAGAGTGTACGACTATGTCCTGTCATCTCGTCACTTGCCTACCAGAAGAAGATTGGTCAAATCGGCAGTCATCAAGCACCTCCACAGGTATCTTCCTCTCCCACATCAGAAACGGGGGCAATAAAGGGTTGTCTAAACAATCTGATTGTTTGGTCCTCCAAGGTATCAGGGTAGGTTCCGTTGAAGAACATAACCAATACAGTTCAATACTTCCCCAGGAGAGTCCAATCCAGTTTCCCCAAGAAAGTTGGAATCCATCTCCCCAAGCAGTAAGCTTATCCCCAGTAGATTCTGGAAGCTTACCCTCGCAGAGCACGAACACGCGTCTCCCGGTTTTATTCAAAGATTTATTTCCTCACCAGGATATAACTGGGTTATCCTCAGCCAAAAGCCACAGAGAGATCATCCTCTGCGAAGTCTTCTTATCCCCAGCGAAGTTTATTAACACTTCCAACACGACAATGGTATCCCCAGCGAAGTTACCATCAACATTTCAGCAAAGTATCTCTCTTCCCACAGAGTATTGCTCCCCAGCAGGATCGCTATAGTACTTTTCTCCCCGCAGAGTAATCCATTCGCCAAGTTCATTCCCCAACAGAGTTATCTTCTCCTACTGGTATTCTTACAACTATCATCCCCAGCGGAGGCAAAAATCTATTCTTCAATATCAGCCCAGGAGTGACTTCCCAGCACCCGTCAAGGATTTATTTTCCTAAGACGAAAAAATATATTCATGAACATTACATCTTCATACATTATAGCATGCATATGCATCATACTACACGAATCTCATCAATTTTGAGTACATCCTGAAATCATGCGGTTCATGCATCATGATCTTGCATACAACTGATGCTTTACCTTTTCAGGAAAGGTCGATACCAAAGATGATTACTATCAACTATCGCAACTCTTTCTAGATATAGTTCAGATGTGAACCAGATATGGCGACGTTCTAATACTTCTTCCAGATTTCCTTCTAGATATAGTTCAGATGTGAACCAGATATGGCGACGCTCTGATACTTCTTCCAGATTTCCTTCTAGATATAGTTCAGATGTGAACCAGATATGGCGACGTTCTGATACTTCTTCCAGATTTCCTTCTATATATAGTTCAGATGTGAACCAGATATGGCGACGTTCTGATACTTCTTCCAGATTTCCTTCTAGATATAGTTCAGATGTGAACCAGATATGGCGACGTTCTGATACTTCTTCCAAATTTACTTCTAGATATAGTTCAGATGTGAACCAGATATGGCGACGTTCTGATACTTCTTCTAGATTTCCTTCTAGATATAGTTCAGATGTGAACCAGATATGGCGACGTTCTGATACTCCTTCCAGATTCCCTTCTAGAGATAGTTCGGATGTGAACCAGATATGGCAACGTTCTGATACTTCTTCCAGATTTCCTTCTAGATATCGTTCAGATGTGAACCAGATATGGCGACGTTCTGACACTTATTCCAGTTGAAGATTTCAAGACCTAGACCGGTTCAGTTAATCGACCCTAAGATTTTCTGTTTCTTATCCAGTCCAAGGCCTTCTCTAGTCCAGCTAAATCGACCCCTAACAGATTTTCCTGATAAAGACTCAGTAAAAGTTATCCAAGATTCTCTCAATGATTGCTGTTGAGGTTGTAGTCGCCTATGGTTCTCTCCCCGATACTACGGAGGTAGTAATCATCCCCAGATTCGCTCAGCGTTACTGTTGAAGAAGAAGTTATCCAAGATTCTCTCAATGATTACTGTTGAGGTTGTAGTCGCCTGTGGTTCTCTCCCCGATACTGCGGAGGTAGTAATCATCCCAAGATTTTCTCAATGATTACTGTTGAGGTTGAAGTCGCCCAAGATTCTCTCAATGATTGCTGTTGAGGTTGTAGTCGCCTGTGGTTCTCTCCCCGATACTGCAGAGGTAGTAATCATCCCCAGATTCGCCCAGCGTTACTGTTGGAGTTGAAATCGCCCAAGATTCTCTCAATGATTGCTGTTGAGGTTGAAGTCGCCCAAGATTCTCTCAATGATTGCTGTTGAGGTTGAAGATATCCCAGATTCTCTCAATGATTACTGTTGAGGTAGAAGTCGCCTATGGTTCTCTCCCCGTTACTGCGGAGGTAGTAATCGTCCCCAGATTCTCTCAATGATACTGTTGAGATAGTAATCATCCAAGGTTCTCTCAGCGTTCCTGTTGAGGTAGTAACCATCCCTGGTTCATTCATCGCCGTTTGAAGCTCCAGATCCAGCTCCTGTAACCAGTCAGAACACATCTACAAAGAGTTTGAAGACCAGCTCCTGTAACATGCCAGGTAATCATTTTCTTTTGCAGGTACGCAAGTTCTTGCTAAGGAATCTCTTATGCGATCAACATCCAGATGGCATCCATAAGCCCATCCACCTTCCATCATCCCTTAGCATGGCATCTATAAGCCCATCACCCTATCCATCAAATGGCATATGTAATCCCATTCCGCCATCACACTGCTACTATGTGAGCGCAAATTTCTGGGCACTCTAGTGTTCAATCATCTTCCACCTTCGGATTACGAAAGGCACGGCAGCCAATCTGCATCCTCAGGTCTAAGAAGATTGAACAGGGGCAACTGTTGTACCCCAAAATTTGCCCTCCCATATTCTTCAAGAATGGCCAAGTCAATGCTTCAAAATTCCTCAAGGGTTGCACAGTTCAAGGGCCTCCTAAGCAGTCAAAAACTAGGGTTTTGGTTCTGACAAAGGAAGTGAAGTTTCCAAGGGTCCAATCAAGTCCCACATGCCTACAAATATGGTCAAGCATCCTCATATCAAGTTTCAAGACTTACAGCACAAAATTGCACAGTCAAAAACCTGCACTACAGTCAACTGTAGGGGCAAAATGGTCATTTGACAGTCAAAAGTTCAAATTTTTGGTCAACATCTCATTTTGAAGCCACAAACATCATTTGATCAATGCTTGATCATGATTCTCAAAGCTTGGCTCAAAAAGTCTCAAGATGCAAAAGTTTCCATATTTGGACAGTTGAAAAAGTCAACTGTAACTTGACCAAGGCATAACTTCCACATGGATTATCAGAAAAATTCCATACAAAGCTCATTTTGAATAGAAATACATTTCCTACAACTCCTCTTCATACTTCAAGTCCAAGAAATGCTCTCACAAAAAGTTATCAATTTCAACATTATAGGTCATTTTCAAAAGTCAACAAAAAGGGACTTTAAGTCAAAGGCCATAACTTGATATTGGTAAATCAAAATGACATGGGACCAAAGACATTGGTTAGAGGACTCAAAGACCTTTCCAAAATGTCCAAGAAAATGAGCAAAGCTTAACAATTGAGCAAGTTAGGCCTTGTGGAAGTTGGGAAATTTTTGGATATCTTGAAAAGTCAACATTGCTTCAAATGTCTTAAAAATGCTAATGGGCCTCTTTTTCTTCCACAATTCATCATCCAAAGCATGTGCACGACCATTTGGCCCAAAGGGAAGTTTTTTGTCATTTTTATTTATTTATTTGGATTTTTAATTATTAATAATTCATTTAATTAAAATAAATATGTGGAAAATACTAAACCTAACCTTTTAAATCTTTTTGTGCATGAAATAGTCTCAAGATTTTGTGTATAATCAGATTTGGAAAGAATCTTGATAATTGGACATGATTGGAACTAAAATAGCATGAAAAAGATTGAAAACTTATGGCATGGAAAATCAAATATCTCTTCATCAATTCATGGATTTTTTTGATCAAATTCTCAACCCTAATCACTCACACTCATATACATATGCTAACCCTCGTGCCCATAACCTTGCAGCTGCGCAAAAAAGCCATAACAAAACTTGAGTTTTTGCCAAAAAGTTAAATACTGAAAACTAGGTTACAGGTTGATTCAAGCCAAAAGACTTGTTCCATTACCTTCCTGAGGCTTCAAGGAAGGTTTTCAAATCAAAACCATCCATCCTAACACCAAGAAACGTGAGAATACCGGTGTCCTGTACAGAAATTTTTTTACATTCTTGCATCATGATTCATGCGTCTTTAGTAATTTTTGATGTTTGATTTATGTTCCTTGATTAATTCTGAAGCTAACTACATAATTTAATTGAGTTTTTATGTACTATACGCGATTCCACCATTGATATAGGCTAGGGTTCTTTGAGTTCCAAATTGGGCGTTTCTAAAAGCTATAAAATTAGAACACCATAATGCCATGAATGAACTCAGCGTGCTTGGACGAAAACAAAACGCTCCTCACGCCTAATTTATGAGGCCATATGGCCTATTCGCTATTTTGAAAACAAGCATGTTTTGGGGGGGTTTAAAACCCCCGCTAACCACCTTTTATATTTCAGGAAAAAGAGCCAAAGGAGGAAGATGATGAAGTGTCAGGACATGATAGGGTGATTTGAATTTTCGCGCTGAATTTATCCACTAACCATTGTTTATTTCATATTATTTATTAGTTATTATATAGACAAAGAAACCAAGTGGAGCAGTTGGCAAGGCGTAGCGCTGGTAATCTCCAGGACCTGGGTTCGAGCCCCAGGTCCCCCTCCCTTTCAATAACATTTTTCTAACAATGTTTCTATATAATTTCCAAGCTAGCATCCATCATACACTCCATATCCAGGCCTTCCACGTGCATCCTGAGATCAATCCAAGGGGCATAACTTGAAGAACATCATGTGCCTTAGTCAACCATGCATATGGGAACGTGTAAAAGTCAACAAGGCCAAAGATCAATGGGCCTGATTACTGAATAAAACCTCCCAATTTGGGGACAGACCCCCCTAGGTTTGCAATTTCCTTTACATTTTTTTTATTTATTTGATTCAACTATTTCTTTTTAATTAATTTCTTTAATTTAATATTTTCATAAAAAACACAAAAAACAATATAAAAATCAGAAAAAAGACAAAAATAAGTATTTTTATTTAATGTTATTTTTTGTAAATAAATATCATTAATTGATTTTAGTTTTTAATTTAGGTTTAAATCTTAATATTTTTCTAATAAACTTAAAATTTGTAGAATTAGGGTTTTAATTAATTTTTATCCTTTTTCTTTTCTTTTCACTAATAATTAATTATTTATTTTCATAAAATCAAATTGTCATTAAATAATTAGATTTAATTTTAGGTTTAAATTTTAATAGGTTTTTCTTAATTAACTTAAAATTTGTAGAATTAGGGTTTGTATTAATTTTTTATCCCTTTTCTTTTCGTTCCACTAATAATTAAATATTATTTATTTTTTATAAATCAAATTACCATGTAAATAATTAGATTAATCTTAGGTTTAATTTTAACATGTTTTCTTAATAAAATAAAAAAAGTAGAATTAGGGTTAATGTTTTAATTTCATTTAATCTTTCTCATAAAAATTCATAAATCCAAAAAATACCAAAATAATTTCTTTTTTATTTTAATTAATTTAATCATTTAATTTAATTTCATTAAAAAGGGTCCAACGCCCTCGTTTCCAATATTAATTCCCATTCGCGCATTTATTCCTTTTCTTTTAATTATTTATGTAATTCTCCCAAAGCCGTGTAATTTTATAATTTCTCGCACTTTACTTTACTTCTTTATTTTCTGTCAAATCGGGTCCTGGATTAAATTTGGCGATATGGACCCGCGCCTTTGTAATAGTTTAGAACTTCATATTTCCCGCATTCTTTTTTTAACTGTTAAATAAATGCATGCAAGAATGAATGGCCTAAAATAAAAACAAACGCTTAGATCACTTTGACATGACAAGACAAAAATAAATGAATCTGACACACAAATCACACACCACCCCTAGGGTACGCCTCACTGTTGCCTTGCCTCGAAAGGTGATCGTCGAGTAGAGGATGTATTAGTAAGTCCTCATGATCCGGGAACCTGGCATGAGGGTAGCTTCTAAGGTGTCTTCCTATTGCTCTGGTGATCACCATGTCCCGAACCTCGGATTGACCCGAACACCTCCAACGGTGGTGCTACCTACCTCTCAATGGTGGGATGGCACTACTTTAAAGGACATTTACACAGACGAATTCCTTAGGGTAGGTAGACGACTCTAGATACTTGCTCTAATTTCAAAACAAATTCAAAAATACTTTTCACACCGACACCTTTTCAAAAAGCTTTCGAAAGCATTTTTTCAAACACTCTTGAGGACCGATACAAGAGTCGAACTGGAATTTTCAAAGAAACTTTTTAAACCCACAGTTGAAAAGCAAACAAACCATTTTTGAAAACACAAATGAGCAAGTATCTAAGAGCCCATGGATAACCATGGATAGAAAGGGTGCTAACACCTTCCCTTTCTATAATCTACCTCCCAAACCGAGAGCAATCTCTATAAGGAATTTTTCTGTGCTTTTGTCCTTTCCATTTGGAGAAAATAAAAGACGGTGGAGACTCTTGCTTACCACGACATTTCGTGATCCAGCGTTAAACAGTCAGTTCCAGATCCACCGATCACAGTTATTTACAAAAAGTATTAACCTAATTTATTGTTAAGTGTTATTATTATTTTTTTGTGTTTTTGTTAATTATATATAAACAAAAGGTTTCTATTAAAAAGAAAAGTTTTAACACAATAAAATTTTTTAAACCTAATATTTATGTATTTTTTGGTTTTTTAAGGTAATGAAAATCATTAATAAAATTTTATACAAAAGTTAGTATATCATTTTTACTTAACAAACATAGGTTATGAAAATATGGTAAGATAAATATGTTTTCAAAATAAAAAAAGTAAGTGGGCTTTAAAGGATATCCTGGCCCAACAAATAAAATAAAAAAAAGATAAGAAAAGGGGGGTGTGGCGCCAATTGGTATTGGGCTTAAGGTTTGGTTCAAGGGGCAGGCCCAAACGCATTTTGACAAAGTTTTTGTTGTTAGGGTTTCAGTTTGTTTGGCTCAGAATTAGGTTTGCTTGGTTTAGAACGACGCCGCTCTCCATCTTCTTCTTTGCCTCTTCATCGCTCTCAATAGAGCCACTGATGAACTCCTTCCTCTCGCCCTAGGCCACCAGACGCCACCTCCATTCTCCTCTCTTCACGGTTACACATGGTGATAAAAAAGGGTATTGATTTTCCTTCTAAATGTTTTTAGGGTTTTGGATTTATGCATGTTATTGATCTTTGACATGTTTTGATCTTCTGTGTTATTTGTGTTTGTGTGAGGTGTAGGAAGAGGAGACAATACCTTTAGGTTTTGTTGTTGGAGAGGAGACGGAGGGTTGGACGGCGGCGCTCTCAGGTGGCCGGGTGAAGGAGCGAGGCTGTGATGACTTTGTTCTTGCTGGCTTTCTGGTACTTGTATCTTTCTCCTTTGTTTAGTGATGAAAAATGTTTCTGAAAACCCTAAGATATTTTACTTCTGCATCTTCTCCTCCCTTTGGATTTTGTTGGCTTTTGATGAAGATACTTTGATTCTGAGGCGCTTGTTATTATTGTTTGGATATTTTGCTTGAGTTTTGCTGTTGATTATGTGAGTGCTTTGCTTATTGTTGTTATGATAACTGGTTTGGATTTGTTGGAGTTTTGGTTTTGACAGGCTTGTTGGAGTTTGTTGTGCAGGTAGGTTTTTCTGTTTGCTTGTTTGGTATTGAAGTTTTAGGAAGGCAGGCTTTTTGGTTACAGGCTGGCTTGGATACAGGCAGGCTGCAAGGCTTGCTTCTGGTTTGAGTTTGTTCTAAGGTTTTATGCAGGTTAGCTTGGGGTGTTTACAGTTTGAACTGGTTTGAAGTTTATGCAGGCAAGCTTGTATTTGTTTCTGGTTTGGTAACTGGTTCAGACAGGCTTGAAGTTTTGCTTCTGGTTTGGTAACTGGTACAGGCAGGCTGATGCAGTTTGTTTTTGAGGCAGGCTTGCTTGTGTTTTACAAGCAGTTTGTAGGTTTTTTGCTCTTTGTGTTCTGCCCCCTTGAACTGTTAGAATAATCTTATATTTATCTCTTCTAAGCCTGCCAAACTGCAAACCTTTCTTACTTTTTTCTTCTTTCTCTCTCTCCATAAGCATATTTTATTGCTTAAAGGTACTTTTCTTCTGAAAAGTTTGTTGGCCTGGGAAATGATGAAAGTGTTTTGACAATATTGCTTGCATTTTGGTTTTGCTCTGCATCTTGTCCTTTCTTCCAGATTTTCTGCATTGGTAGTGTTGATAGCCTGTTGACAGCCTTTTTGTTTTGATATCTTTTTGACAGTTTGGTTTGCCTCTTTGACAATTTGGTTTGCCTTTATGCAACTTAGTTTGCCCAGTTTGACAATGCAATTTGTTTGTTCAATTTGGACTTATGCAGCTTTGTGCATTTTGTTTAATTGATTTGTAGGTTTGCAAAATAATTTTACTTTCCTCTTTGTGAACCAAGAAGAGAAATCTTCTTGTGTTTTGCAAAGAGAATGAGCAAAATATGATGAAAATCAAAACAAACTGATTCCGGCCAACAATCTTTAATGATGAATTTTTGATTGTCTGTCTGAGAATGCCTTTTTAATTCATCTGTACTGATTCCTTTCTCCGCCTTTGCAGGTAATTATCAATTGGGGCAAGGGATGCAGCAGTAGAAGATGAAGACTTCAAGAAACTTAGGATGTAGATTTAATTTTTGTTCAATTATTTGTAATAAACATCATTGTAAATATTGTAAATAAATTTACAATCTCCCAATAACATTTGTAACAATAATTAAAATAAATAAAAATCTTTTGTCAGATATCTCTTTATTTCTTCTGCAATTGCTTATTTAATTATTTAAATTTCTTGAATTATAATAATTGGAAATGCATCCCAATAATTGTAACTCAGATAATATAAATAATCAACAAACGTCCGGCGTTCCAAATAACCAAATGCATTGCACAGTTAAACAAACAAACGTCCATACTAAAGCTTCAAACTTTCAATTCAAATGCCTCAGCTTCTATCCCAGATGTTTTAGGCTTTGAGAAACAAACAGAAATCTTGAACAAGCGTCAAAGCGGTGTGATAGTCAATTGAAATACTGTGGATTCAATTCCTTTTGAGAATGTGTGTGCAAACCCTAATTTTGGATTTACTGATAAGAAAAGCTTGTTTGACCAATTCTTGCCAATCTGAAAAATCAGGAAAAGCCCGAAGCTGTGATTTCTTGTGAAAAAGAGAGGGTAAATTTTGGGGTACAACAGTTGCCCCTGTTCAATCTTCTTGAACCTGAAGAGTTAGATTGGCATTTCTGCCGTTCGCGACTCGAGGGTAAAAGGAGATTGGAGACTAGAGTGCCCAAAAAATTTGCACTCGTCAAAGCGTAGTTGAGGGAATGGGCTTAAAGATGCCATTTGGAGATGTGACAGAATCTTGTCGGAGATGGGCTTAAAGATGCCATCCAAGAATGTTCGTTGAACTGTATGTCGTTGGTGAGTGGGTGAATATCATAAAGGTATCCATGTTGGGACATCTCTGAATTGGGGGTCTGAACAAGCAATAGATTGACATCCGCGTTTGGAGAATCCGTAAACTATTTTCAGAGGTCTTGAAGTTGAATAAGCATGAGTTGGTCGAGTAGATATTTGTCCTGTCTGGTTTCAAGTATTAATCTATGACCTGAGAAAGAAAGATAGTTTCCTGGCTTATTACAGGTGTTAATCTTCAATCTCTTCATGTAGATAGTTTTCCTGGCTTGCTACAGGTATTGTGATGTCGGGAATGGGCTTACAGATGCCATTTGGAGATGGTAGAATTTTGCTGGAGATGGGCTTAAAGATGCCATCCAAGAATGTTTGTTGTAAGTGTAATGTTGTAGGTCAGAAGAATGAGCATCAAAATGGTATTCGTGTCTGGAATGCCATTGAACTGTATCTGGAGACTGAGTTCTTATGAGCAAAAGAAATGGCGTCCTTGTCTGGAGCGTATCTGAAATGTATTTGAAGGAGTGACAGAATGACATCCGAATTTGGATCGTATCTGGACTGTATTTTGAATGAGTGATAGAATGACATCCGAATCTGGATCGTATCTGGACTGCATGTTGAATGAGTGACAGAATGACATCCAAATCTGGATCGTATCTGGACTGTATTTGAAGGAATCTGGAATAAGTATCAGAATGTCAGCCATATCTGGATCGCATCTGAACTGTCTCTAGAAGGAAATCTGGAATAAGTATCAGAATGTCAGCCATATCTAGATCGCATATGAACTGTCTCTAGAAGGAAATCTGGAATAAATATCAGAAAGTCTGCCATATCTGGATCGCATCTGAACTGTCTCTAGAAGGAAATATGGAATAAGTATCAGAATGTCGCCATATCTGGGTCGCATCTGAACTGTCTCTAGAAGGAAATCTGGAATAAGTATCAGAATGTCGCCATATCTGGGTCGCATCTGAACTGTCTCTAGAAGGAAATCTGGAATAAGTATCAGAATGTCGCCATATCTGGGTCGCATCTGAACTGTCTCTAGAAGGAATCTGGAATAAGTATCAGAATGTCGCCATATCTGGGTCGCATCTGAACTGTCTCTAGAAGGAATCTGGAATAAGTATCAGAATGTCGCCACATCTGGGTCGCATCTGAACTCTCTCTAGAAGGAATCTGGAATAAGTATCAGAATGTCGCCATATCTGGGTTGCATCTGAACTGTCTCTAGAAGGAAATCTGGAATAAGTATCAGAATATCGCCATATCTGGGTCACATCTGAACTGTCTCTAGAAGGAAATCTAGAATAAGTATCAGAATGTCGCCATATCTGGGTCGCATCTGAACTGTCTCTAGAAGGAAATCTGGAATAAGTATCAGAATGTCGCCATATCTGGGTCGCATCTGAACTGTCTCTAGAAGGAAATCTGGAATAAGTATCAGAATGTCGCCATATCTAGGTCGCATCTGAACTGTCTCTAGAAGGAATCTGGAATAAGTATCAGAATGTCGCCATATCTGGGTCGCATCTGAACTGTCTCTAGAAGGAATCTGAAATAAGTATCAGAATGTCTCCATATCTGGGTCATATCTGAACTGTCTCTAGAAGGAATCTGGAATAAGTATCAGAATGTCGCCATATCTGGGTCGCATCTGAACTGTCTCTAGAAGGAATCTCGGAAGATGATGATCTTTGCCTGTTGATTGATCTTTCCTGAAAAGGTAAAGAGTTAGTTGTATGCAATGTCATGATGTATGCATTGTGTAATGATGTTCTCAAAATAAATGAGGTTTGTATCATATGTATTTTGTATGCATATGTTATGAATGTTGTTGAAGTGTAATTTTGTCTTGGAGAATAAATCCGTGACAAGTGTTGGGGAGTCATTAAATCCTGGACTGCTGTTGAAGAGTATGTGTGTCTTCAATCTTTGCTTAGAATATTTCCAATGGATTCCTGTTTGAGGAGAACTCCGCTGGGGGATATTGAAAACTCTGTGGGGAGTGTTGATTCTTGCTTGGGGGAAAGAGTTTAGGAGTCTTAGTCGTCCGTTGCTCTACTGGGGAGTTAAAGTTGAACTGATATCTGGTCGGGTCTAGGTTTCGCAGTAACTTGTTGGGGATTGTAGAGTAGTCTACTGGAGAAGAGGAGTTGTGGTCCTTTGATTTGTAGTAGTCGGAGAGGAAAACTCAAGCTGGGGAATCCTGGTGTTGTTGGGGAAATAAACCCCGTCGTCAGTCCGCTAGAGAGGTGACATCTTTGTTGGGGGAAGTCCTCGAGGATTCTTGAGGTTGATTCAGCTGGGGAAGGGTTTTCAGAGGTTAAACCCTTGCTGGGGAGTCATCCTATAAGAAGGACTTTTGGGGAGATTTGTCATTGCCCCTAGTGGTGAGTGTTTGTGGCACTTCCTGGAAATGTTTGACTGTATGTAACCCCTTGTTGGGATTGACGTTCAATGCCCCAAGTGACGGAGATGGAGACTTTCCCCTGGTTACTCTGCACTTCTTTGAGAGATTTCCTGGAATCTTGACTGGACTGCCCCAGGTGTGCTGGATAGTGACATGTCATGCCCCCTTGTTGGTAGGAGATTTGTCAATGGAAGTGTCATCCTTTTTGAAGTGATTTTGTTCACTGAGAGGGCTTTCGTTCATCGGATATTCGTTGTGTGAACTTCTCCACTGTCAAACAAATAGCCAAATGCAAACAACGATATTCAAGTAATGCAAAGTTTATGTTTGTCTCAAAGTTTTGAAAAAAAATGCGTTTTTTAGCAGAAAACTTTTTATAAGACAAAATCAACACAAGATTTAGAGCAAAGCCTTACAGGAGTCAGGATACCTTTGTAACAGTATGCTTTCGAACTAACCCATGCTTCAATTAGGACTTTTGCAGGGTTGTAACGTGGCTTGGTTCACGGTTTAAGAAACAAAGGATAAAGGCTCAAAGTATATTTGTATCCACCCGCTCTTCGTGATGTTCTTCAATCCTAAACTCAGTTAATTATGCGTCGCACTCTATTCGAGTTTGGAACGACTTTTGGGTGATGGTTCACACAAGTTAGATTTTGGAAGGCAGTCATCATCTTTTTTTTTGAAACATTTTTCATGTTCTTGAGGATTTGTAATGACCTCGTTTTTTTTGATTTGTTATCCCTGATTTTTGCCTGACTGTTCTTGTTTTGAGATTACAGTCAGCGGGATGCCCCAGTTTCTTAAACCTCATTTGTAGGTATTGGCTCAGTGGACTTTTCTCTTTTGAGAGATAATGACTGCCCATGAGATAAGGAACCACCACTGTCTTTTGATTCCAGAGGAATGCTTTTGATGTTGTTTGTTGTATTACGAACTGAGAGTTTGCGACTTCAATGCGCATCTTTTTTTGAATTAACTGAGATACTACCCTACCCCAGGTTTAAATCAAAGGTTTCAATTTGTTTAGAACAGAAAACTCCTACTTCTTTGGCTCGAATGGGTTGACTAGGGATTATCTTCCTTATAACTCCAGTGTTTATGATTTGAAAGAAACGCCTGTACATCGTCAACAAGGTCTGTTCAAAAGCATACTGTATGAGATTACGGCATTGTTTCGTCATCCTCCCTCTAAAGGCTTGTAGCTTTTTTATCAAGAGTTAAATATCATAAAGAAAGCACAAGAATAGTGAAAACGAATGGGTGAATTCAAGACAAACATATGCAATGCATTAATGAAACAGAGTTTGACATTAACATATAATTGTTTGAATAACAAAAGAGATTACAACTTGAAAATTCAAAATGAACAGAAGCCTCTTTGTCTGAACTTGTCACTTTAGGTGGTGAACCTTTGAGGGACGACAGAAGAATTCAGTCTGGCCATCTTGTGTGAACTCCAACCTTCCTTCGTCGATCATGTTTTGAATCTTGTACTTCAACGCCCAACAATCATTTGTATCATGTCCAGGACTATCAGAATGATAGGCACACCTGGCATCTGGATTGTAACTAGGAGGAGAAGTCTTAGGATTCGGATGAGGGTTTACCACCGTAATCAGATTCATTTTCAACATGTGCTGCAATGCTTGTGACAATGGCATGTTGATTTGGGTGTATTGCCTTTGAAGTCTTTCCCCCTTTGGCTGATTTTCCGGTTGATGTTGACGAAGTCGTTGTTGGGCTCGTGATGTGGAAGCAAAGTGAGAAGGTCTTCTCTCCTTTAAACTGGTTTCTTGTCTCATGGGAAGCTGAGCAGGGCCTTGATTTCCGATCCTGATTGTTTGCCCCATACAGTTGCAACCGTCTCGACGAAATTGATTGATAATGGTTCCCAGCTCTTCTTGTCTTCGGGCTAGGCCTTGGATAAGAGCCATCTGCCCTAGCATCTGGGTTCTCATTGCTTCAACCTCAGTTTGCAGTTGTTCCAACTGTTTGTCCTTATTGTATTCCGAATTTTTCTCGGCCAGGTTCCTAGCGAGGAGTACTTTCAACTCTTCCTGCCCCTTGGATAGGTTCAAGAACATCTCTTGAAGTTGAGTTTTTTTAGCCCGGATGCCCTTGATAGTCTGCTCCAGAGCCATCTTTACTGAAATAAACAGTAGGAGAATAAGGAAACCTGAAAAGGAAAACCTATTATGATGCAATGCATGATATGTGAATGCATGTTTTCAAGAATCTCGTGGGGTAAGCACAAGAAAAATGTTAGAGGTTGAACTTTGATCAATATCTTTGATTGGAGAACTTCGTATCGGTGGATGTCTTTCCACGTGAATCGAGCTCACCATGTCAAGTGGGTCATAGCCCCTGATTCAAGTTGTTGCACTTGATCTTTGACGGCGTTTGTTTAGAGGAAAATGAAACCTCTTACCCTTTGGTAGACGTCTGGTTCAACGTGACCCTGCATCAAAAGACCCTCGAGATCCTTGAAATGGTTATTGAAAAAAAATGCTATGGTATGATGTCATGATGTTATGTACATGTATGCAAAAGCAAGCAATTGTATATACAGGTAGTCATATTCACACAAAGCAAACAAGTCCTTAGGTTTAGGCTTGCATGGGGTTCATAGGTAAGTACCCTTTTGAAGTTAGTTGGCTCATCCTGTCCTAAAATAGAAACCGGGTTCTAAGGAGCTCAATATCACTGGATTATTTTCTGTGTTCATTGTTTTGGTTTAGCCACTTAACTGGCGACCAAAATATTCCAAGAAAACAATCCTCAATGAGTGTAGTATCGAGTATCTACCAACTTCGGACTGCACCAAAGTCGGTCATCTCACTACCCCTAAAAAGGCCAAGATGGTTAAGTAAGGTTCTAGAGTTCGTTAGTGTTTCATGACATCGCTCAGCGGCCCCGTATTCTCCTTGACTACTCAAGGGCTACCGGTACCCACAAATATGTCACACTAACATAGCTACTGCTTCAACCATGTCGGTATACCCCACACAGTTCCCTCACAGTTTATTGCTATTTACCTAAAAAGGTGCCCCCAAAACCGGGTGTAGGATTTACAACAAACCCAAACAAGGAACCCAAAAAGTAAAGCAATCAAAGCAATCAAAGTAAGCATGTAAAGGTGATCTAAAACCCTAAGGTAACCCCACTTTTAGAAATGTCCCCAGCAGAGTCGCCAGTTCTGTGATACGGTAGGAGAACTGACTTGGGTTTTGCGTTTGTTTTCGCAAATGTTTCGGTTGAGCAAGAGTCGCCACCGACTTTTTATTTTATCCTAAGGAAAGGTCAAAAAGCACAGGAAAAACCTTTGAGATGTTTTCGTGGGTTCGGGGGGTATATTATGAAAAGGGAAGGTGCTAGCACCCTTTTCATCCATGGTTATCCATGGGCTCTTAGTTACTTGTCTTAGATCACTTGCCTTTGCTTTTCAATTGTTTGAAATGGTGCTTTGTGTGTGTGGTTTTGAAAATGTTTTGAAAAAGATGCCTTGACTAGGCAACCATTGTAATGACTCTTGTTTGAGTATATACAAAGGTGTATGTCTTTTTGAAAAGATGTTTCAATGTTTTTGAAAGTTGTTTTGAAGTTGTGTTGTGATGTGTGTTTTGAAAAATGGCAAGAATGTTTTGCAAGATTTTTGATCAAGTAACTAAGAGTTGCCTACCCTATTTTACTCAAAGATCTTTCTTATGTTTTTAACCCTTTTAACAGTGTTGTTTCACCATTGTATTTGATGAACAACCTTGTGTTAGGATGTTTAAACGGGACAAGCGCGGGTCATCGTATACAATCATTGAAGGCAACTTGTGAGACGCTCTAGCAATTTTGTAAGGGACGAGATCGTTTTATCAAAGGCAACATCGAGGGTCATCGAGGGACTAACGACCTTTGTTTATCGAAGGTACATTTGCTAGAGTGTCTCATACTCAAGGGACATGATTGCATTTTTCTGAGGCAACAAGTGAGGTTACCCTAGACGTGCAAGTGTGAATTGTGTATTGATTTTCATGCATTTATCTTTGTGTTAGGTTATCTAGCGGTTGATTTTGAATCTTCGCATACAAACCCTAATTACTATACAGTATATAGAAAGCGATAAATTGCGGGAATTTAAAGTCTAAGCTATTACAAATAAGTATCAGGGGATGGGGGTACAAATGTTTACAAATGGGGATGAGTCTTATCAGAATAGTAGTGTCCAAATGTTATTTACAACCAAATCGAATCGTCGCATTCTCAATGTAAAAATATAATCAAGGTATAAGAATCAAAGAGAATCAAAAGTATTGTGAAATGCATATGGTTATTTACAAAAAATATTAACCTAATATATTGTTAAGTGTTATTATTATTTTTTGTGTTTTTGTTAATTATATATAAACAAAAGGTTTCTATTAAAAAGAAAAGTTTTAACACAAGAAAATTGTTTAAACCTAATATTTATGTATTTTTTGGTTTTTTAAGGTAATGAAAATCATTAATAAAATTTTATACAAAAGTTAGTATATCATTTTTACTTAACAAACATAGGTTATGAAAATATGGTAAGATAAAAATATTTTCAAAATAAAAAAAGTAAGTGGGCTTTAAAGGATATCCTTGGCCCAACAAATAAAATAAAAAAAAGATAAGAAAAGGGGGGTGTGGCGCCAATTGGTATTGGGCTTAAGGTTTGGTTCAAGGGGCAGGCCCAAATGCATTTTGACAAAGTTTTTGTTGTTAGGGTTTCAGTTTGTTTGGCTCAGAATTAGGTTTGCTTGGTTTGGAACGGCGCCACTCTCCATCTTCTTCTTCGCCTCTTCATCGCTCTCAACAGAGCCACTGATGAACTCCTTCCTCTCGCCCTAGGCCACCAGACGCCACCTCCATTCTCCTCTCTTCACGGTTACACAGGGTGATAAGAAAGGGTATTGACTTTCCTTCTAAACGTTTTTAGGGTTTTGGATTTGTGCATGTTATTGATCTTTGACATGTTTTGATCTTCTGTGTTATTTGTGTTTGTGTGAGGTGTAGTAAGAGGAGACAATACCTTTAGGTTTTGTTGTTGGAGAGGAGACGGAGGGTTGGACGGCGGCGCTCTCAGGTGGCCGGGTGAAGGAGCGAGGTTGTGATGACTTTGTTCTTGCTGGCTTTCTGGTACTTGTATCTTTCTCCTTCGTTTAGTGATGAAAAATGTTTCTGAAAACCCTAGGATATTTTACTTCTGCATCTTCTCCTCCCTTTGGATTTTGTTGGCTTTTGATGAAGATACTTTGATTCTGAGGCGCTTGTTATTATTGTTTGGATATTTTGCTTGAGTTTTGCTGTTGATTCTATGAGGGCTTTGCTTATTGTTGTTATGATTACTGGTTTGGATTTGTTGGAGTTTTGGTTTTGACAGGCTTGTTGGAGTTTGTTGTGCAGGCAAGTTTTTCTGTTTGCTTGTTTGGTATTGAAGTTTTAGGAAGGCAGGCTTTTTGGTTACAGGCTGGCTTGGATACAGGCAGGCTGCAAGGCTTGCTTCTGGTTTGAGTTTGTTCTGAGGTTTTATGCAGGTTAGCTTGGGGTGTTTACAGTTTGAACTGGTTTGAAGTTTATGCAGGCAAGCTTGTATTTGTTTCTGGTTTGGTAACTGGTTCAGACAGGCTTGAAGGTTTGCTTCTGGTTTGGTAACTGGTTCAGACAGGCTTGAAGGTTTGCTTATGGTTTGGTAACTGGTACAGGCAGGCTGATGCTGTTTGTTTTTGAGGCAGGCTTGCTTGTGTTTTACAAGCAGTTTGTAGGTTTTTTGCTCTTTGTGTTCTGCCCCCTTGAACTGTTAGAATAATCTTATATTTATCTCTTCTAAGCCTACTAAACTGCAAACCTTTCTTACTTTTTTCTTCTTTCTCTCTCTCCATAAGCATATTTTATTGCTTAAAGGTACTTTTTTTTCTTCTGAAAAGGTTGTTGGCCTGGGAAATGATGAAAGTGTTTTGACAATATTGCTTGCATTTTGGTTTTGCTCTGTATCTTGTCCTTTCTTCCAGATTTTCTGCATTGGTAGTGTTGATAACCTGTTGACAGCCTTTTTGTTTTGATATCTTTTTGACAGTTTGGTTTGCCTCTTTGACAGTTTGGTTTGCCTCTTTGACAGTTTGGTTTGCCTTTATGCAACTTAGTTTGCCCAGTTTGACAATGCAATTTGTTTGTTCAGTTTGGACTTATGCAGCTTTGTTCATTTTGTTTAATTGATTTGTAGGTTTGCAAAATAATTTTACTTTCCTCTTTTTGAACCAAGAAGAGAAATCTTCTTGTGTTTTGCAAAGAGAATGAGCAAAATATGATGAAAATCAAAACAAACTGATTCCGGCCAACAATCTTTAATGATGAATTTTTGATTGTCTGTCTGAGAATGCCTTTTTAATTCATCTGTACTGATTCCTTTCTCCGTCTTTGCAGGTAATTATCAATTGGGGCAAGGGATGCAGCAGTAGAAGATGAAGACTTCAAGAAACTTAGGGTGTAGATTTAATTTTTGTTCAATTATTTGTAATAAACATCATTGTAAATATTGTAAATAAATTTACAATATCCCAATAACATTTGTAACAATAATTAAAATAAATAAAAATATTTTGTCAGATATCTCTTTATTTCTTCTGCAATTGCTTATTTAATTATTTAAATTTCTTGAATTATAATAATTGGAAATGCATCCCAATAATTGTAACTCAAATAATATAAATAATCAACAAACGTCCGGTGTTCCAAATAACCAAATGCATTGCACAGTTAAACTAACAAACGTCCATACTAAAGCTTCAAACTTTCAATTCAAATGCCTCAGCTTCTATCCCAGATGTTTTAGGCTTTGAGAAACAAACAGAAATCTTGAACAAGCGTCAAAGCAGTGTGACAGTTAATTGAAATACTGTGGATTCAATTCCTTTTGAGAATGCGTGTGCAAACCCTAATTTTGGATTTACTGATAAGAAAAGCTTGTTTGACCAATTCTTGCCAATCTGAAAAATCAGGAAAAGCCCGAAGCTGTGATTTCTTGTGAAAAAGAGAGGGCAAATTTTGGGGTACAACAATTACATATAACATAATCTCAATTATTTTGAGAACCTCATCACAATGCATCTCATGCATCGCACATAACTAACACTGTATTTCTTTCAGGAAAGACAGTTATTATCAACAATTTCCAGCAGGTCCTTCACTAACACTCGAAGCTAAACAGAGTAATCATCGGTGCGACAAATCCAACCTTACGCAGGTTCCTCCCAGAAACCTACACAGACTCATCACAAAGCAACCTTACCCAGGTTCCCTCTGCAGTTTTACCCAAAACTCATTTAGAAGTAACCCTACTACCCAGGTTCCTTCTCACAGCCCTACTATCCAGGATTTCGTACCGAAGTAACCCTACTATCCAGGTTCCTTCTCACAGCCCTACTGTCCAGGCTTTCATATCGAGGTAACCCTACTATCCAGGTTCCTTCTCACAACCCTACTATCCAGGCTTTCATCTCGAAGTAACCCTACTATCCAGGTTCCTTCTCACAGCCCTACTATCCAGGCTTTCATATTGAAGTAACCCTACTATCCAGGTTCCTTCTCACAGCCCTACTATCTAGGCTTTTATCTCGAAGTAACCCTACTATCCAGGTTCCTTCTCAAAGCCCTACTATCCGAGCTTTCATCTCGAAGTAACCCTACTATCTAGGTTCCTTCTCAAGCACTACTATCTAGGCTTTCGTCTCGAAGTAACCCTACTATCCAGGTTCCTTCTCACAGACCTACTATCCAGGCTTTCATATCGAAGTAACCCTACTATCCAGGTTCCTTATCACAGCCCTACTATCCAGGCTTTCATATCGAAGTAACCCTACTATCCAGGTTCCTTCTCACAACCCTACTATCCAGGCTTTCATATCGAAGTAACCCTACTATCCAAGTTCCTTCTCACAACCCTACTATCCAGGCTTTCATTTTGGAGTAACCCTACTATCCAAGTTCCTTCTCACAACCCTACTATCCAGGCTTTCATATTGAAGTAACCCTACTATCCAGGTTCCTTCTCACAGCCCTACTATCCAGGTTTTCATCTCGAAGTAACCCTACTATCCAGGTTCCTTCTCACAGCCATATTATCCAGGATTTCATCTTGAAGTAACCTTACTATCCAGGTTCCTTCTCATAACCTTACTATTCGGGTTCTTCCTCTCTTATCTCCAGACAGCTGTCCACAACACTCTAAGACCGAGACCCGATCAAACACGATTGTTTCGCATCTCTCCAGTAAGTCGCAGTGTAGAATATACCCTAACCAGATACACAGTTCACTTCCGCTTCCCCAAACCGGAGTTATTCCCCAGTAGAGTAACGGACAACTGAAGCTCCTAAAACTCTATTTCTCTCAAGATAGAGACCAGCATTCCCCAGCGAAGTCCTCCTCAAAAACAGGTATGCGGTTTCTCGCAAAGGAATATCTTATGAGATCGACATCTCTTCAGATGGCATCTGTTGTACCCCAAAATTTGCCCTCTTATTTTTCATACAAGATACAATCCTAGGGTTTTCTCAGATATTTAAGTTGGTTCAGAAATCGATCAGACAGATTCTCTTCCAAGGTGGTAAAAGCAGCAATTAGGGTTTTCACATTTCTCAAAAGAAAATGAGCTTTCAAAGTTTCAAACAGTCTTTATGATCCTTCATGTGTTATCGGAGATGTTTGTGCCAAGTTCCAAGTCTCGCATCGTGAGTTTGCTCAGTCAGTGGTTCAAACGATTGAAAATGACTCCAGTAACCCAAAAGATGACCTTTTGAGACATCAAGTTCAAGTGACTGTAACTTCTTCGTTATTCGATATTTTTGGGCGTTTCTTTTGCATATGACTCTCCTTGACGTCATCTCTATTTTCTCTTCGCAAGCCAAGACTTAATTATGTGCGAAAGATCATCAGAAAATTCAAATGCTTTAAAGGTTATTTTGCAAATTTGACCTAATCACAAGAAACTCTTGTCCAATTTTTGAGACTCACAACTTCTTCAATTTTCAATATCATGAAGTGATTATTTTTGCAAAGTATCACAAATAGCATTGTCTATGAGTTTATTTCAACGATCAAAGTCAAAGTGCGTTTGGAAGACCATGAAATCTATTAAGACATTCATTAATACTTTCAAGTCCATTTGTTTCTCATGCATTCATTTCAAATTCAATGTGCTAAATCAGTGGATTCAAGGTCAATTTCAAATGATTCAAGTTTTTCTAGACGCAATCAGTTTGTTCATAAACTTCATTCAAAGTCTCATTATCCATTCAAGTTCAAAAGTTCTACATGTGAATCAAGTTCATATCGATTTTACATATTACAAGACAAGGTTTATTCCAAGTTTCCATTCTCAATTTCAAGTCCAAATCTTATTCCAAATTCAACTTTTCAAGGCTATATTCAAAAATCAACTCATCATTCTTCATTCAAATTTCATGAGAAGCTTACAAGACTACAAAGTGACTTTTGAATACCTAAGTCCTCACCATTATCATTCAATTTCCTTTTGGTACAAGACTTACATCCAAAGTGTTGTTCAATATTAAAGAATGTACAATTGCTAAAGTTTTTTTACAAGCTTGCAATTACAAAAAATATATGTTACAAATTCTTAACAATGCACTAAAACTACAAAAGAGTTTTCTTCATCATCAAGCTTTCTTCAAGTGCTTCAAGCCACTCGTCGTCAATCCAATAGGCCCGTACATGTAAACAAAAAAAGAGAGCATTAGTTAGCAAAATTCATGTTGGGATAAGATTGGAAAATTTCAAAGAAATTCTCTATATTTTCATCATTAGGGATTGGTAAAAAGAATCAGAAATAAGGGGACAACGCTTCGTCTGTATTTGGTCCATTGCAAATCACAATTTTCAATTGGTTCACAGAGGACAAAATAAAGAGAAATGCAAGTCAAAATCAATAGTTTTATCATGGTTTCAAATGCTGCAAAATTAGTTTACATCATAATGAAAAAAGCACAATCACAAAAAGCCAAAATGCTGTCAAAAATGGACTGCATTGCAGCCCTCCATATGTTGTCCACAAAAGGCCAAAATCTATCCAAATAGCTGCAAACATACAGCCCAAAATTGCACAAATATAGGCTAAGTCAAAACTACAACAACAAGAAGCAAAAAACAGCATAACACAATTGTTCAAACCCAATGGCTTTCCCCCCAAAAGTTTTTATTTTTCAGATAAAACAGGGCCATTCGGCACAGTAAAGGAGGAGAAAAAGAAAAGATATTCATTGTTCAAAAAATAGCAGCATACAACAGCATAACAAAAGCATACCAAAAACCCCAAGGATATTATCATCATTTTCTCAAATACCACCCTTCAGAAAAGAAGAAAATACAGAAAAAAGAATAGAGTTCAACTTCCCTGTCAAGCAAAAGCCAACATCATGGTAAAATCTCTATCCCTTCTCTGCATTTATCTTGAATCTTTTTCATCTGCATATTTACTGTTTTTTTAAGTAGTCAGTTGAGGAAGGAAAAAAAAGTAACAAAACAAGAATGAAAAAACCTGCAGTGAGCTTAACCTTTGCTCAAACTCAGAACTAGCATCACCACAAACCAACAAAACCAAAAATTAGAGTAGACCAGCCAAACAAACTAAATCCAAAAACTCATCAAACCAGAAAAATCAGTAGAACAAACATGTAACATCCACAAGTCCGTTTTAAGCCATCATCACTCATCATCAAAAACAAAAACAGAAGAAAATATATAACAATCGATCAAAGCCGTCACCATCAAGACAACAAACCAGTAGGAAATATAACAAACCAGAAAAGCCGACGAAGTCGAAGAACACCAAACCCATTTCACATATCCATCCGCCTCTAACTCCTTGTCGCACCTCAGATCTCCTTCCTCCTCACTCGATCATCATCCCAACCTTCACCACCGATAACATGCAAAATCAGAGAGAGAGAGGGAGCGACAGAGCCAAGTTCGGAGAGAGAGAGAGAGAACGTTGGAACAGAGCGAGGAAAAAGGGCGCCGTTCTAGGTCGAGAGGAAGAAGAGAGAAGACTGAGAGATTAATTATTTTCTTCTTTTAGTTTACATTTAACCTAACTTAGATTTAGTTAGTAAATCTTAGGTTTAATCTATTTCATTATTTTGTTTTAGTTTAATTCCTCTTAATTACTCAAATTCATTTAGGTTTAGTCAATACATTTTTAGTTTTAATTTATCTTAATTAGCTTTGTTTTAGGTTAGTTATTTTCTTTAGTTTATATTTAACATTAATCTAGGTTTAATACATTTTAGGTTTAATTTATTTTAATTAGCTTGTTTTATGATAATTTTTATTTAGTTGTATTTAACTTTATTTAGATTTAGATAATAAATTTTAGAATTAACTTAATTTAATTAGCTTGTTTTAAGATAATTTTTATTTAGAATTTTAATTTAGTTTTTAGATTTACTTTAAATAATTTGTTAATTTAATTTTAATTTTTGTTAATCTTTAGTTTCAATTCAAAAAAATGTTTAAAATCAATTTATTTTCTCATAAACAAAAATACCAAATTTTTTATACTTTGTCAATTAATTTTTATTTCATAGACTGTTATAATTTTAATTAATCGCTCAAATTCGATTTGGTTGTATTATTTGCTATTTGGACCCTTTTTTATCACATCTGACTCATCCCCATTTGTAAAAATTGTACCCCCATTCCCGAACACTTTGTAATAACGTAGAATTTCAATTCCCGCAATTTACTGTTTTCCTTATACTGTATAGTAATTAGGCGTGTATGGCAAGATTCAAAAATCAATCGCTAGATAACATAATCAAAGAAAAAAAATAACTTGAAACCAACATACTTTTCACACGCGCACCTCTAGGGTAACCTCGCTCGTGCCTCGAAAGTACAGTTATGTCCCTCGAATATGGGACGTTTTGGCAAAGACCCTTCGATAAAAACGATCGTAGTCCCTCGATGACCCTCGACGTTGCCTTCGATAAAACGATCTCGTCCCTTACGAAAATTGCTAAGGCGTCTCATAAGTTGCCTTCGATGACTGTAAAATTGACCCGCGCTTGTCCCTTCACATCTAACGATGGGGCTTCTTACCAAATTAATGGTAAGATAGCACCATTAAAAGGAAGAAGAAAAGAATAATTTAAGACCTTTTCGAGTAGATAGATTCGCTCCTAGTTACTCGCTTGCTCACGATAAAAACATTTTTTACACTTACACTTTTATTTCAAAACATTTCAAAAGACAAAACATTTTGTATACGTTCTTATAGAGACGAGAACCATTGCAAAACATATTTTCAAAACACTTTCTGAAACACAATTCACAAACACATCTTTGAACCACTTTTTGAAAAAAAACTTTGTACGCGTTTTTATAGAAATGAAAACCATTACAAAGAGATTTTTCAAAACACTTTCAAAGCCCACACCACAAGCACACTATCAAATGAAAGCAAGTGATCTAAAACGAGTAACTAAGAGCCCATGGAAAACCACAGATGAAAAGGGTGCTAATACCTTCCCTTTTCATAATCTACCCCCCGAACCCGAGAAATAATCTCGAAAGGTCTTTCTTGTGCTTTTTTACCTTTCCTTTTGGATAAAAGAAAAGTTGGTGGCGACTCTTGCTATCCGCACAAATGCGATCGAAACACAAAACATCAAGTCAATTCTCCCACCGTATCACAACATCTTTAAGCCCATCCCCGACAATCTTCAATCTCAACTTCCAAATGGCATATGTAAGCCCATTCCCGATATCACAAATCCAGTGCCACTCCATACGAGTGCAAATTTCTGGGCACTCTGGTGTCCAATCATCTTCCACCTTCAGGCTACGAAAGGCAGACAGCCAAACTACATCCTCAGGTTTAAGAAGATTGAACAGGGGAAGCTGTTGTACCCCAAAATTTGCCCTCCCATATTTATCAACACATGGCAAGTAAAGTCCCCAAATTGCTGAAGGAAGTTCAAGAGTTGACCAAACAAACTCTCTCCTAAGGCAGTATACCTCAAATTAGGGTTTCTATTTTCATCAAGATGTGTAAACCACAAAGGAATCAAATGATCACCATTGTCCTAATATGTTCTCAAGATCATCCATGTCAAGTTTCAAGCCTTGCAGAAGAAGTTTTCTCAGTCAATTGCTCAAATGCCTGAAAATCAATTGTGCTAGGTCAAAAGTTAACTGTGGCCCACATACAGTCAAACTTCAAGATTTTTGGTCAACATCCTCATTTTGAAGTATTATTCATCATTTGATCAAGTGTTGATCACGATTCCTCAAGGGTTTCTCACAATTCATCAAAACCCAAAAGTTGCTAAATTAGGGTTTTGTAGGAAAATTTAACTCAATTTTGACCAAGCATAACTTTCTCATACTTTATCAGAAATTACCCATCCAAAGCTCATTTGGAAGAGGATGCAATTCCCTACAATTCATCTTCAGCTCCCAAGTTCAGAATATGCACTCACAAAAAGATAGGAATTTTGACATTATAGGTCCTTTTGAAAAGTCAACAAAAACACCTTTTGGGTCAAAGCTTCATACATGAACATGGAAGACTCAATTAATATGAGACCAAAAGGGTTGCTTAGAGGACATCCTAAGATTTCTAAAAGTCCAAGAACACCTCTCTAGGATCAAAATTGAGAGAGTTATGCATTGGCCAAGTTGACCATATTTGCAAAATTGCCAAAAGTCAAATGTGCTCAAATTTGCATTTTTTGCTAAATGGGCTCAACTTTTTATGCTTGCACCTCAATTATAATGTGGTCCACGACTCAAATGTTCACTCACCCATTATGTGCTTCATTTTTCAATTTATTTAGATTTTTCATTGATTAAAAAGTGAATTAAATCAAATAAATGATGAAAATTAATAAAGATATGATTTGATTTATTTTTTTTGATAGTTTGGCAATCAAGATATGCTGAGTTTACAAGATCAATTCGAATCAAGGCCAATTGTTACAAGAAAGGCATAATTTGGCTCAAAATAGCAACATATCATACAACTTGAAAATAAAATCAAATCTTGGAAAAATGCAAAGATTCATTCCAAGTTTGTTAACCTAATTCAATCTAGGTTATATAATGAACAATTGCAGATCAAAAAACAAGGGTTAGAGGTCGTGTAAAGCATAGAACAAAACTAAAAAATCTTGACAAAAAGTGAGGTTCGGATTTCAGGTTAGAGGACTTTTGGGAGAAATTCAAGGCCAGCCATCACATCCTGGGCGTGCACTGAAGCCATCTCAACCATTTGCAAGGTCTGAAGCACTCAGAATTCGCCTCTACACCTCACGCGGTTTGCAAGAATTTTCAAATTTGATTATTGCAATTTACGCATCTTCAGCACTTTTAATTGTCATAGTTGTGATTATTATCATGTTTGCAAGCTAACAGAATGATTTAATTGCATTTTTTAAGGTTACATACGCATTTGCCATTGTTAGGATTTTATGTTCTTGTTTAGGGTTTTCAATACAGGAAAAATTAGGACTTGAATTAGGTACCATGATGCTCGTGAGGATGAGACGAGTTGATTGGTACCATCACTTTTCATTTATCTTGCTCGTGTGTAATTTTTGAGATGAACAGGTTTGTACCTACAGTAAACGTCTGTAGGTAAAAGTCTTGTTTTCTAAGACGACGGAGAAAGGAAGAAGACGCTTGCGTGTCAGCCAGCCATTGCGACGTTTGAATTTGCTCCTTGGATTCAGTTTCTTTTTGATTTTCTTATATTATGCTTTATTGTTGTTATAATGACAATTTAACAACGCAACACAGCTGGCAAGAAAGCATTAGATTTGAGTATAAGGACCTGGGTTCGATCCCCAGGTCCTAGCGTTTTCATATATATTATTTTCAGTCAGTCAATCCAATGCAATACTCTATCCAGCACCCATCACACATCATCAACATTCATCCATTCGATACCCAGCTAGCCCGATCCCACGCCTTTCCAATGAAGGTCTACCATGCTCCTTATGTCAAGACATGCACCAGATCAGGTGTGGTCAAACAGGCTTTGGAGTGTTGGGCCAGAAAATCCAGATTTACACCCCCCTCTTCAGCAACACTATCAGGCCCATTTCTTCTTTTTTTGTTTCTTCTTATTTTTTATTTCTCTTAATATTTTCCTTAATTATTTTAATTAACAAAATTAATCACTTTTTTTTACAAAATCACAAAATCAAGAATTCACAAAAATTAGAATTAGGTTTTTTTTAATCAAATTTAATTTAATTTAGTTTAATTTAACTTAGGTAAATTTTAACTTGTTTTATAATTAAAACCAATTAGAAAAATTAGGTTTAAGTTCTTGATTTAATTCTTTTCTTTTTTTCAAACAAAAAAATACAAAAATAGGTTGTTTAGAATTAATTAATTAATTTTCAAAAATTAATATTAATTAGAACTTATGATTTTATTTTAATTTAATTATTCCATTATTTTCTCAAACAACAAAACATGACAAAAACATTTTTCTTTAATCAATCGCAAGTAGGATTAGTCAAAGGGTTAAAACCCTAATCGTCCTTGCATTTGATTCGCCGCGCGCTTGTTAATTATTTTGCCAATATTTTTGTAACTGCTCACTGGTTTGTAATAATTAACTTAGGGTTTTTATTTACTGTTTAAATCCCCGATTTTTGATTATGTAATTAATCCCCCTCCTCGAAGCCTTGTAGTAGCTAGGTTTATTTTCTCGCCTTTTTAAATTCCCGCAAATATTTAACTGTCTAGATGTATGCTAATAGGATTGTATGGCAAAAATGCATGACAAATTAAAACGGTTAGAAAACCCTAATGTGCAAAGATTAAATAACTGAAACAAATCACTCACACATATTCACTCTTAGGGTATACTCTCACTTCGGTTGCCTTCGGTAAACGATCATTAAGCATAAGGTGTCTTAGTGGTTACCCTCCTATCTAAAAGATCTGATGTCCCATTCGAATGTTGCCTCGAAAATGTTGCCTCGGAGATGTTGCCTCGGAGATGTTGCCTCGAAAATGTTGCCTCGAAAAGATCTTAAGACTCTAGGGTTACTATTAAGGTGTCCTAATATTGCTTTAGTGATCGTACGTCCCTTTCGAATTGACCCTTACAAATTCCAACGACGGTGCTACCTATTTCTCAATAGTAGGATAGCGCTGTCTAAAGGAAACAAGAACAGAAATAATCTTTTTTCGAGTAGGTAGATGCTAGTAGGTACTTGCTCAAATCAAAACTTTTCACACTTACACTTTTCAAACAGATTTTCAAAAAACAACTTCGTCACACTCTTGAGGACTGATACAAGGGTTATCACGAAGTTAAACTTTTCAAAAACAAGCACATAAACACAAGCAATTTTAAAATGAGCAAGTACATAAGAGCCCATGGAAAACCATGGATAGAAAGGGCGCTAACACCTTCCCTTTCTATAATCTATCCCCCGTACTCAAAATCTCGAAAAAGGATTTTTTTTCTGTACTTTTTTCCTTTCCGGTTGGATGAAATAAAATTCGGTGGCGACTCTTACTTACCGTGACATTTTGCGAACAAAAACGCAAAACGCAAACCAGTATAACAGTCGGTTCTGCCACCGTATCATAGTGTTCTTCAAGTATGTTTGGGTTTCAAGAGTATCAAGTGGTTTCCATGGTTCTTCATATGCCTTCAAGGATGTTCATGTCAAGTTTCAAGTCTTACATCTCAAGTTTGCTTAGTCAACTGCTCAGATGACTGAAAATCAACTATATTGGATAAAAAGTCAATTATGGTAAAAAAATGATGAATATTCATCATTTGATCAAGGTTTGATCATGATTCCTCAAGAGAAGCCCTCAAATCATCAAAGGTAAAAAATTGCTAAAATTAGGGTTTTAATTGAAGATGACTGGTCATTGACTTTTGACCTAATGCATGACCTAATGGCTTAAAGAATGATCTCAAGGACTCAAATTCAACATCTTGACCTAATTACATGGCTTAAGCCATCTCCAAAGATATAAATGATTGATAGTTGAATAATTGGATAAATTGAATGAAAAGTCAACAATCACTCAAAAGTCAAACTTTGACTTTTTGGTCAACACTGGAATTCAAAAATCTTGAATCATCAAAACATTAAAAATTACCAAGCTTGGTCAAGAAAGTCAAGAAAAAGTCAATAAAAGTCAAAATTGGAAAATTTTCTAACACTTAGAGAAAATTCTAAGTGTTTTGTTCTTAACAAAGTCACTACTTCATAGCCATTTTTCACTAAGATACAAGCTTATTCAAGGAAAACTTTCAACATGAAATTTATAGGGATTAATTAATTTTACAACTTTGTCCTTGAGGGTTGATATCCAAAAATTTCTTAGATTAAGAGATATAGGCCTATGAAGTTGTGATATTTTTATCTAACACTTAGAGAAATTTTCAACAAGTTTTGGCCAGTTTTTCATCTCAACTTCTTGGCCAATTTTCACCAATTTCCTTGTTGATTTAGGCAAAGTTGTCAACATGAAAGTTGTAGACAATGTTTCAAGCTTTCCAAAATGTCCAAGAACATAAAAAGATCATGTTTGATCTAGGATATTAGAAGAGATGAAGTTGGACATCCATTCTAGAATTATAGGTCATATTTATGAAGAACTCAAGAACAAATCTTCATGCCATGCCTTGTAATCTCACTTTACAGGCCTCTAAACTCCTAAATCTACCCATAATCATAAGATTACACAAAATTTTGAGCTATTATCCAAGTATTCAAGCCATTGCCCAAGTGATTATTCCATTTTTGGCACAAAGTTAACATTGCCATTTTGATAAAGTGACTTTAATCACAAAGTTCACTCTCCTTGAGCCTCTAACTTGTTTCTTCTGCACACACATAATCCTAACATCAAAAGCAACTCCTATTAAAGATTTCAACCACCCTAGAGGAGTTGTACCATGCATTGGAACTTTGATTTCCTCGGAAATCACAAGTTATATCTCAACCAAGCCATAACTCCATATCTTGCAAAACTGATCGGCCTTGGCCCTCAAACCTTTTCTCTATAAATATAGGGATCATTAGCAAGCCATAACACGAATTCATAACCTAAAAAACCTCTCAAGATCAGAAGCTACATATAAAACTCCATTTGTTGCAACTTCTGACCTTGAACACCAAACACTCAATCCACTCGTGTGTTTTCACTCTAAATCATTTATAAAGCTTCTATAACTCATATAGAACACATCTAAGCACCTGTTAAACTTTTGTAACACCTCCACCATCACCATCCAAACCTCACTTTCACCATTTGCAACTTGATTGGTTGGAAAGTTCAGAAGGTTCTAAGGAAAGTTGAGCATACCATTAACTTCCTGGGAGTTCAAGGGAGCTTTTTACACCATTACATTGTATCTGGGAGTGGTGGAACGAGTTCTTAGTTTTGCTTCAAGAGGTAAGTTTTCTTAAACTTTGAAATCTTGATATAAACATCATTTATACATACATTCAAAGGAAAAATGTAGATATCATGTGTATGAAGCTAACCATGTCCTTAGTTTCATTTTAATTGATTGTGTGGTGAGAATTTTGAAATTGAAGTTTCTGAACCATTAGGTTTTTAGTTTGGTACCAAGAAAAATTCGTTTCAATCTTTAATTTATAGCTTTTGAAAATTATATGGTTGGGTTCATGGTTAAATTTCAAGCAAGTTTGATGTTTATATCTTTCCATTTGGTTGAGAAATGAAGCTTTTACAAAGTTCAAAAATGTTGTTGCTATTGCTGGCGCGATGAAGAAGAAGAAGTGTGTAATACGGTGGGAGAACTGACTTGGGATGTTTTACGTTTGATTGTAATATTGCAGCTAGCAAGAGTCGCCACCGACTTTTCTTTTATCCAATAAAGGAAAGGGTGAAAAGAACAGGAAATACCTTTGAGATTATTTTCTTGAGTTCGGGGGGTAGATTATGAAAAGGAAAGGTGTTAGCACCCTTTTCATCCATAGTTATCTATGGGCTCTTATTTGCTTGCTAGATCACTTGCTTTGTTTGAAAATATGCTTTGTGGTGGTTTTTGAAAGTATTTTTTGAAAAGGCACCTTCATTTAGGCAAACTTTGTAATGATTCTCGTTTCGGTGAGAATGTATACAAAGTGTTGGACTTTTGAAAATATTTCAATATTTTGAAAGTGTTTGGTGTGTGTTTGTTTTGAAAATGTTTAGTGTGTGTTTGTTTTGAAAGTGAGCAAGAAACTAAGAACGTTTCTACCTACTCAAAAGTCTTTGTTCATTTCTTCCTTCCATTGATATTGATATCTCACCATTGATTGGTAAGAAGCCTTATCTTTGGATGTAAAGGGACGAGCGTGGGTCGTCGTATAGTCATGATAGCAATGTTGTGAGTTATCTTAGCATTTTTCTTGAGGGACTAAGATCACTTGTAAGGTAATATTTGAAGCGTCATCGAGGGACTATGATCTTGTATTTTTTATTGTTTTTGCCAAGACATCCCACATGCATAACATGACCATTTCTAAGGTAACAAGTGGAGTTAACCTTAGGGGTGCATGTGTGAATAGTGTGTTTGATTTGCATGCATTTAATATTTGATTAGGGTTATCTACTTGTTGATTTTTATCTTCCCATACAAATCCTAATTACTAGCTTTTATATGAAAGCGATAAATTGCGGAAAGTAAATATTCTACGCTATTACAATCATTAGGGGGATGGGGTGTACAAATTTACAAATGGGGATTGCAAGAAATTAAAGTCCTAATTATCTATTACAACCATATTGAAATAATGTACAAGAAATGTAAAATGGATTTGTTTTTGTTGTACCCCAAAATTTTCCCTCTCATGTTTCCCAAAGTCTTCCCCCTGCATGGTTGATCACAAACTCTTGCCTAAGGAAAAGGAAATTTTTTGAGTGTTGCTTCAAGTACATTTCGATTGGCATTCTGTCAAGCTCTTTCGATTGGCATTCTGGACAAGCGCTTCGATTTGCATTCTGAAAGACCCTTCGATTGGTGTTCTGAAGGAGCCTTTCGATTAGCATTCTGTCAAGCTCTTTCGATTGGCATTCTGGACAAGCGCTTCGATTTGCATTCTGAAAGACCCTTCGATTGGTGTTCTGAAGGAGCCTTTCAATTGGCATTCTGGACAAGCCTTTCGATTGGCATTATGGATAGGTACTTCGATTGGCATTATAACAGTGTCCTTCGATTGGAATTCTAAAAAGGTCCATTCGAAGAAGCATTCAAAGGGTCCATTCGAAGAAGCTTTCGAAAAGCATTCGAAGGAGGCCATCAGCCCATTCGAAAGGGAGCACTCGAAGGAGGCCATCAACCTATTCGAAAGGGAGCATTCGAAGGCCAGTTACATGTCATTCAAAATTCAAAAAGGGACAAGATCCCATGTGTTCAGCCAACGTTACAAATTCTCATTCATGGCTGTCAAACACATAATCAAGGTCATTTAAACCTTTGTCTTCCTGTCCCCTCCACCCCCTCTATATAAAGAGATCACAAGTGTTGTAAAAGAGGACGAAAATATACAGAAAAAAATAGAGAAAAAAAACATTGGAGAGGTGCTGCCCATGCAATCCATCAAAGGTTGTCAGAATTTTCCAGGCCAAAGCAGCCCTTCAACAAAAGCATCCACGCCCAGAAACCCCAAATCAAAAGTGCCTACATCCAGAAAGTGCCCAGATCGAAGGTGCCTACATCCAGGAAGTACCCAAATTAAAAGTCCAATCTGCTGGTAAGAAAGGGTAAACTATCCAACCTCATATTTGCATAATACATTCATACTGGTTGTTACCTTCGATTTTCTATCCTAGACAGGATCAAGAGGCCTGAGTTTGGCACCCAGGCCATGTCCATCGTTTGCTAATATTTGCTGCAGACATAGCCTGAAGAGACCTAACAAGTGCAGGATCGAAGGGCCTGGGGTTCAACACCCAGGCCCTGAGTTTTATTTTGCTAACATACTTTTGCAGGTATAGCATCCCAGGTCGAAGGAGACACCTTCTCTGGATCGAAGCATCCCATAGTCCTCCTGGTTCGAAGAAGGCATTTTTCCCATGATCGAAGGGAACTCCCCTTCCCTGGATCGAAAGTTGTTCATGCCCATTTCCTGGCCCAATCGAAAGAACCATGACCCTGTTTGGATCGAAGCTGCCATTCCCTCCCTGGGTCGAAACTCCCTTTTTTCCTTGGATCGAAGGATCCCCCCTTGTATTTTATTTTTGTTTTCATTGACATCTTTTAATCTTTTTTAATTAAGGCAAAATACTCATTTTGGTCCCTTAACTATACCCTTGGGTTCATATTGGTCCCTTAACTTTTTTTTTGTGTCATTTTGGTCCCTTAACTTTCAAAAAGTTTCATTTTAGTCCTTTTTGTCTAAATTCGTAGCTAATTAGACGGAAAAACTTTGAAATCAGCCGCTAAATTCGTAGCTAATTAGACAAAAAGGACTAAAATGAAACATTTTGAAAGTTAAGGGGCCAAAATGACACGAAAAGAAGTTAAGGGACCAATGTGAACCCAAGGGTATAGTTAAGGGACCAAAATGAGTATTTTGCCTTTAATTAACATTAAAATCAAAAAACGCCAAAAAACATTAGGCTAGTTTTTTTTTCTATTAAAATTAACTTTATTAATTAATCTCTTAATTATCTTAACATTTTCTCAAAACTAAAATTAAATAGATTTAGAGCATTTTCCCAAAAATAAAATAAAACAACAAAAAGATTCTATTCTTAGATTTTTAGAGGTTATTTTCAGATTCACGCGCATTTATTTTATTGTAACTGCCTACTGGTTTGTAATAACTTAGCTAAGACTTTTACTTTACTGCTTTTATTCCCCCAAATTTTTGGACATGTAAATAATCCCCCTCCCCGAAGCTTTGTAATAGCGTAGGATTTACAATTCCCGCACTTTAAATTCCTGTACATATATTAACTGCTTAGATGTATGCTAACTAGGATTGTATGACAAGATTAAACTCCTAACTTAAAATCAACAGTAGCTCACCATGACATGCAAAGATAATATAACTGAAAATTGATGCACTTGCACATGCCACTCCTAGGGTACACCTCACTTGGTTGCCTCGAGCGTGGTCATTAAGTATATTATGTTTTAGAGGTCGTCCTTTTGTCCCAAGATCATAAGTTGCCTTGAAATGTTTGCCTCGATAAAAATGATCTAAGACATTAGGATTACCACTAAAGCGTCCTAACGTTGCTTTAGTGACCACACGTCCCTAAAATCGAATTGACCCGAAAAACTCCAACGACGGTGCTACCTACTCCTCAATAGTGGGATAGCACTGTCTAAAGGACAGTTGCACAGTTTAATTCCTTTTTGAGTAGGTAGATGTTCTTAAGTACTTGCTCTCTTTTAAACAAAACAAAACTTTTCGCACTTACACTCTCTTCAAAACAACAAAACTCTTTTCAAAACCCACAATCACAAAGAAAAGAAAACTTTTGAAAACATAGTGAGCAAGTACCTAAGAGCCCGTGGATAACCACAGATAGAAAGGGTGCTAACACCTTCCCTTTCTATAATCTACCTCCCGAACCCGAGTAAAATCTCGAAAAGGAATTTTTCTGTCCTTTTGTCCTTTCCTTGTTGGATAAAATAAAAGACGGTGGCGACTCTTGCTTACCGCGACACTTTGCAAAAACAAACGCAAACGCGAACCAGCATTCCAAAACAGTCAGTTCTCATTCCCACCGATCACAGAACTGGCGACTCTGCTGGGGAATTAATAAGTGAGGTGTACCTTAGGACTAGATCACTTGTGTTTTCAATTGTATGCTTTGTATGCTTTTAATTTTGTGGGCTTGTATTGGAGTTCTATAGATCCTAACCCGGATCTGGGGATACCCTTTTTAGGTAAGTAACAATAAACTGTGAGGGATCTGTCCGGCGTAGACCGACACGGATGAAACAGTAGCTACGTTGGTGTGGCACCTTAGTCTGTACCGATATCCCTTGTGTTGAAATGAAGAGAATATGGGTCTTCTAAGGAGTCATTAAGCATCAACTGACCTTAGAACCTTAAATTGACCAACTTGGCCATAGAACAGTAGCAGTATGCTACACTCATTGAGACTAAACTCTCGCGATGATTCTGGCCGCAAAAAAAGGTTGCTAAACTGGAATTATGACCGATTGAGGGTAGTCAGTGATATTGAGATCCTCTAGAACCCGGTTACTATTTTTTAGGACAGGTTTAAACCAACTAAACTGAAAGAGGGTAATACCTAAACTCCATGCCAGCCTGAAATATAAGGGCTCTATTTGTGTGACTTGTGTGCCTTCAAATCTGAACTACTTGCACATTCTTGTTATCTGACAACATGAGTTCCTTGCAGATTTTGTTTACAGTCCTTATCCAATAATCTAGATTTATTGCAGGGCTTACTTACACCTCACACTTTTGCATACCTGTACATAACATCATACCATAGCATTTTCTTTAACCATTTCAAGGATCTCAAGGGTCTGTGATGCAGGTTATGGTAAATCAAATGTCTAGCAAGGGGCAAAGGGGATTTATTTTCCTCTAGCCAAGGTTGTTTAGAAATCCAAGCATGATAACTTAAGTCAGGGGCTATGACCCACTCGATATGGTGAGCTTGACTCTTGAAGAAGGACTCTCAGCAACATGAAGTTCCTTCCATCAAGCTACCAAATTCAGATTCTAACAGTTTCTTGTTTACCCCGCGAGATCCTTGAAAACATTGCATACATATATCATACATATCATTGCATAACAGGTCTCCCAACACAGGTCTCTTATCTTCTTCGCTATTTATTTCAGCAATCATCATGTCTACTGAACCTTCCACTGAGCAAGCTATCAAGGCCCTCTAGGCCCAGAATGCCCAATTCCAAGAGTTGGTCATGAACCTAGCTAAGGGTCAGCAGGACTTGAAGACCCTGATTTTGAAAGAGAGGAAGAAGAAGAAGAAGAGGACCATCCTGTTCAACACCGGACGCAGGTTTGGAAACGGGCTGCAGAATTAAATTTATCTGGCCACCCCATCTGGAGAGAAGGACAGTTGTTGTACCCCAAAATTTGCCCTCGCTTTTCATCAATATTTTCTCATCACAAGACTCTTGGATCTCAAGATCAAGTTAGGGTGTGCTCTGCTCAAGACCCCTCCTTGCACTGTTGACCCAAATTAGGGTTTGAGTTTGCACAGGGATTTTTTGACCTAAAATTCCCAAAGTGACTTTCATGCTTCATGTTGGACTCACAATTTTATCCATACCAAGTTTCAAGCCTTGATTCCAATCTTTGCCCAGTCAATTGGACAGTTGACCTAGAAATAAGCTGTATTGGGGAAAAAGTCAACTGTGGCCAATTGACAGTCAAACCTCATGAATTTTGACCCACATCAACATAATGAACTCACATGAACCATTTGGTAAAGTTTTGATCACAATTCCACAAGAAATTTGATCAGATCACCAAAAGGGCAAAATGGTCATTTTTAGGGTTTTGACTGCACAAAGGCAATTTTTGACTGTTTGACCTAACCAATGGCAAACCAAGCTCACATATGGACTCAAGGACTCAATGGAATTGTCTTGACCCATTCAACAAGTTCAAAAGATCTCAAATGCATAGGATTGACAGATGAATTTTTCAGTCAACTGATCAAAATTTGACTGTATACTGAAAAGTCAAACTTTGACTTTTTGGTCAAAATCAAGTGCCAAGGTTCATTTTTCATCAAGACATGTCAAATTATGAAACTTGTTCATCAAGAAACCCAAAATTGCAAATTAGGGTTTAAAATGAAGAAATTTCATAACTTAGAAATTTTCTAAGTTATGAAATTTTCTTATTTTTTCCTAACTTTGTCCCATTTTTTTACCAAGATGCAAATGGATTCAAACAAAACTTGAAGCATGAAAGTTGTAGTCCATTGAAAAATCTACAACTTTGATTCACAAAGTTTTCTCAAAGGAAGCTTGTATCTCAAGTTATGATTTTTGGAACAAGGGTACAAAACATTTTTAACTTAAAGAAATTTTGCCCTATTCTAGGCAGGATTTTTGTCCAACTTCATGGCAACTTTTCACATAGTTCCAAGAGGAATTTCAAGATGCATTACAAATATGGATTGTAGTACACATTCCAAGATTTCCAAATTGTCCAAGAACTTATCAAACACCCTTGTGGTCAGAGAGAATCGAATTTGCAAAGTTGGCCAAAACTCACTTTTGTTCATGGCCAAGGCTTGTGCATAACATTTGCATTTTCAAATCAGTTTGTGTATTGCTAGCTTGCAGGCCTCAAGACCAAGTTTACACTCCTTAATTTAATGCCTAACCATTGTGTTAAAGTTTTATTTCATTCATTTGGACAATACATGCTAAATTAATCCTTAATTGGAAAAAGCAAACTTGCCATTTTAGAAAAGTGATACTTTATGTCAAGTTCCAAATCTTGGAGGCATGGGCCAGATCTTTGAGGCAAGAGTTTGTACACATATCCCATTTATCAAGAGCAAAGGCTGCAGCCTAGATATAGGGAGTATACAGGCCTGCATTGCAACTTGAGTTTTCTTACTTCAAAGAGAAGAAACATTGCAAAAGGGATCCAACTTTCACTTCCTGCAAACCAGAGCCAAAACAAACTTTGTTCTCATCTTCCATACATCCCAACTGACCTAAAACATGACTCTTCCACCCTTCATACCTCCTAATACACCAAAACACCACCTTGCTGCAAAAACAGGGCATCTGCTGCAGATTGAGGTCCACAACTCAATCCACTCGTGCACTTTGGCTAAAAACCTTTCAAACACCTTCCATACCATCCACTGAAACTATCCCAAGCCTTGAACTCAAGCTGTAACACCCCTAACCATGTTTTCCATTTTCACTTTCAAGCTGTGCAGGTGAACTTCTACAGCACGATACAGGCAGTTTCAAAGCAAGCTAGGTACTTGGGAAGCATCCTTGGACCTCAGGCAAGCTATACAGAAGCTCAAACTCCATTGGAGGTGGCCACATTGCTCTGCTCGAGTCAAGCTGAAACAAGTAATCTATGGACTTCTATCTCTCTATCCAGGCATGATTAAGCTTAGGTTTGTGAATGAAACATGTTCTACTCATAGCCCTGAAGCCATACATGTGTTTACCTTTCATTTATATTAAGCATGCTGTGAGAATTTTAGCCATGAACATGATGAAAAAATTAGGTTAAAATTTAGGGCCAGAGAAATTCTCTCTGGCCTTTGAGTGTTAATCCAAGTTTTTTACATGTTTGAACTCGTGATTTGATGCTCTATAATGTTTGTGTTATGAGTTTTGCAAAATAATCAAGGAATCAGGAGTTTGTGTTGGACAAGGAGAGGCGAGCATTTTTCTGTTTGAACAAGAAGCTGAAGGTTGAAGATGATGGCTTGGGCTGGGCCTGAGCCATCCTTACTTTTTGCACCCCTTTTCTCATTTTGCACCCTCCTGGCCCAAATAATTAAATACTTGTTATTTTTGACTTCTTATTTTTTATTCTGATTTCATATTTTTTGCTTAAACATAAAAAACACAAAAAATATTTTTCCACATTTTTTTCTTATTTATTTGATATTTGTTTCATTTTAATAGCTTATGTATGTAAATAATATAAATACTTTTTTACTAAAACCCTAAAAAATAGTATTAAAAAATATGTTTATTTTTTAGTTGTTATTTTTATTTATATCTTGAAAATATTTTCTTAAATATACATTATATATATATATATATATATAAATAATTAATTTTATCTTTTATATTTAATGGGTTTAGTATATATACATATAAATACTTGTATATTATATTTATTAGAATACTTAGGATAAAAATATAGAAATAATACATTTTTATTTTTATTAATATATGACATTAAAATACTTTTTTTTTACAATATACTTTTTATTTTTTAATATATATATTGTACATAATTAATAAATATTACTATTTATATAAAAACTAGGGTTTTGCCCTAAATGACAAAAATATTCAAATTTGACCTTTTTTTATTTTTGTTTATATTTCACATTGAAAAATACTTTTACATACATGAAAAATCCCTTTTTTAGCATAATGCATTTTTATTTGATATTTATTTATTTGTACTTATTTAAATATTAGATATTTGTCTTGTATATTCAATATGGATGTAATAGCTTAGAATTTAATTTCTTGGCAAATATCCCCAAATTCAAACTTGTACCCCCATCCCCATAATCATTGTTGTAATAGCTTAGCATTTAAATTTCCGCATTTAAAAGCTTTCAATTATGCCATGTTTAGACTTAGGGTTTGTATACAAATAAAATCAACAAGTAGTTTGACCTAAATCCAAGATAAACATGCATAAAAAACAAAACACAAAAATACACTTGCACCCCTAGGATTACATCCACTTGTTGCCTTCAAAAATGGGCCATGTTTGCATGTCGAGTACTTTGGCAAAACAAAACAAAACAAAAACAAACAAAATGATCATAGTCCCTCGATGACGCTATCTTGTTGCCTAAACAAAATGATCATAGTCCCTCAAGGAAATTGCCAAAACACTTGACACTATTGCATTCATGGTCTAAACGATGACCCGCGCCCGTCCCGTTAACATCCTAATACAAGGTTGTTCACCAAATATAATGGTGAAACAACACTGTTAAAATGGTTAAAAAACATAAGGAAAGATCTTTGAGTAAAATAGGGTAGACAACTCTTAGTTACTTGATCAAAAACTTGCAAAACATCCTTGCCAACTTTCAAACACACTTCACAAACACAACTTCCAAACAACTTTCAAAAACATTGAAACATCTTTTCAAAAAGACAAACACCTTTGTAAAACATTCGAGTAAATAATTGTTACAATGGTTGCATAGACAAGGCATCTTTTTCAAAACATTTTCAAAACCATACACACAAAGCACCATTTCAAACAATTGAAAAGCAAAGGCAAGTGATCTAAAACAAGTAACTAAGAGCCCATGGATAACCATGGATGAAAAGGGTGCTAGCACCTTCCCTTTTCATAATCTACCCCCCGAACCCACGAAAACATCTCAAAGGTCTTTCCTGTGCTTTTTGACCTTTCCTTAGGATAAATAAAAAGTCGGTGGCGACTCTTGCTAAACCGAACAAGTGCGAATACAAACGCAAAACCTCAAGTCAGTTCTCCCACCGTATCACAGAACTGGCGACTCTGCTGGGGAGTATTTCTAAATGTGGGGTTACCTTAGGGTTTTAGATCACCTTTACATGCTTACTTTGTTTGCTTTGATTGCTTTACTTTTTGGGTCCTTGTTTGGGTTTGTTGTGAATCCTACACCCGGATTTGGGGGCACCTCTTTAGGTAAATAGCAATAAACTGTGAGGGAACTGTGCGGGGTATACCGACATGGTTGAAGCAGTAGCTATGTTAGTGTGACATATTTGTAGGTACCGGTAGCCCTTGAGTAGTCAAGGAGAATACGGGGCCGCTGAGCGATGTCATGAAGCACTGACGAACTCTTAGAACCTTACTTGACCATCTTGGCCTTTTTAGGGGTAGTGAGATGACCGACTTTGGTGCAGTCCGAAGTTGGTAGATACTCGATACTACACTCATTGAGGATTGTTTTCTTGGAATATTTTGGTCGCCAGTTAAGTGGCTAAACCAAAACAATGAACACAGAAAATAATCCAGTGATATTGAGCTCCTTAGAACCCGGTTTCTATTTTAGGACAGGATGAGCCAACTAACTTCAAGAGGGTACTTACCTATGAACCCCATGCAAGCCTAAACCTAAGGACTTGTTTGCTTTGTGTGAATATGATTACCTGTATATACACTTACTTGCTTTTGCATACATGTACATAACATCATGACATCATACCATAACATTTTTTCAATAACCATTTCAAGGATCTCGAGGGTCTTTTGATGCAGGGTCACGTTGAAACAGACGTCTACCAAAGGGCAAGAGGATTTTCCTTTAAACAAACGCCGCCAAAGATCAAGTACAACAACTTGAATCAGGGGCTATGACCCACTCGACATGGTGAGCTTGATTCTCGTGGAAAGACATCCACCGATACAAAGTTCTCCAATCAAATATGTTGATCAAAGTTCAACCTCTAACATTTTCTTGTGTTTACCCCGAGAGATTCTTGAAAACATTTCATACATATGTCATACATGTCATTGCATAATAGGTCTCCTAATGCAGGTCTCTCATGTTCTCGCTGTTTATTTCAGCAATGGCTTTCCCACAAGACAACCAGGATCTTCATACTCAAGAGACTCAGTTCAGGGAAATCTTCCTAAACCTATCCAAGGGGAAGGAAGAGTTGAGAACACTCCTCATGGGGAACTTGGTCAAGAAAAGTCCTGAAGACAATAAGGACGAACGACTAAAACATCTGCAAGCTGAGGTAGATGCATTGAGAACCCAGATGCTGGGGCAGATGGCTCTTATCCAAGGCTTAGCTCGGGAACAAGAAGAGCTGAGAGCCATGATCAACCAGCTTCATCAAGACAGATACAACAACATGAAGCAAACGATCAAGGCTGGTGGTCAGATCATCGATCAGCCTCCCAGAAGACAAGGGTTTGGCTTGGTAAAGAATGGACCTCCCCAAGTTGCTACTACCTCAAGGGTCCAACAACAACCTCGCCAAGAACAACAGGTTGATCAGAGTAAGCCCAGAAGGAAATATACCGAGCGTAACGTGTCGCTATCTCAAGCTTTACAACACCTGTTGAGGTTGAATCTGGTGACGTTAAGGGACCCTCCTAAGAATCCCAACATAACCTCCCTAAAGTACAATCCTGATGCAAGGTGTGCATACCATTCCAACAGCCCGGGGCATGATACTGATGGCTGTTGGGCATTGAAAAACATAGTTCAAGACCTGATTAACGAAGGGGCTTTGGAATTCACACAAGATGGTCAGGCTGATTCTTCTACCATCCCTCCAAGGTTCACCACCTAAAGTGACAAGTTCAGACAAAGAGGCTTCTGCTCATTTTGAATTTTCAAGTTGTAATCTCTTTGTTATTCAAACAATTATCTATTAATGTCAAACTCTAGTTCATTAATGCATTGCATATGTTTGTCTTGAATTCATCCATTCGTTTTCACTATTCTTATGCTTTATTTATGATATTTAACCCTTGATAAAAAGCTACAAGCCTTTAGAGGGAGGATGACGAAACAATGCCATAATCTCATACAGTATGCTTTTGAACAGACCTTCCTGACGATGTACAGGTATTTCTTTCAAATCCTAAACACTGGAGTTATAAGGAAGATAATCCCTAGTCAACCCCTTCGAGCCAAAGAAGTAGGAGTTTTTTGTTTTAAACACAAATTGAAACCTTGGATTTAAACCTGGGGCAGGGTAGTCTCTCAGTTAATTCAAAAAAAAGATGCGCATTAAAGTCGCAAACTCTCAGTTCGTAATACAACGAATAACATCAAAAGCATTCCTTTGGAACCAAAAGATGGTGATGGTTCCCTATCACATAGGCAGTGAATCTCTCAAAAAAGAAAATCCCACTGAGCCAAAACCTATAAAGGAGGCTTAAGAAAGCTGGGGCATCCCACTGACTGTAATCTCGAAAACAGGAACAGTCGGGCAAAAGTTAGGGATAACAAATCAAAAGAAAGAGGGCATTACAAATCCTCAACAACATGAAAAATGTTGCTAAAGATGATTGCCTTCCACAAATTCAACTGGTGTGAACCATCACCAAAATGTCGTTCCAAATTCGAATAGAGTACGATGCACAATTAACTGAGTTTAGGACTGAAGGACGTCACGAAGAGCGGGTGGGTACAAATATACTTTGAGCCTTTATCCTTTGTTTCTTAAACCGTGAACCAAGCCACGTTGCAACCCTTCAAAAGTCCTAATTGAAGCATGGGTTAGTTCGAAAGCATACTGTTACAAAAGGTATCCTGACTCCTGTAAGGCTTTGCTCTAAAACTTGTGTTGATTTTGTCTTATAAAAAGTTTTCTGCTAAAAAACGCATTTTCTCAAAACTTCAAGACAGACATAAACTTTACATTACTTGAATATCACTGTTTGCATTTGGCTATTTGTTTGACAACGGAGAAATTCACGCAACGAATATCCAGTGAACGAAAGCCCTCTCAATGAACAAGATCACTTCAAAAAGGATGACACTTCCATTGAAGAATCTCCTATCAACAGGGGGACTTGACATGTCACTATCCAGCACACCTGGGGCAGTCCAGTCAAGATTTCAACAAATCTTTCAAAAAAAAACTAGGGCAACCCAGTCAAAATGTCAAGAAATCACTCAATTGCAGGATAACAAGGGGCAAGTCTCCATCTCCGACACTTGGGGCATTGAACGTCAATCCCGACAAAGGGTTACATACAGTAAAACATTTCCAGGCAGTGCCACAAGAACTTGCTACTAGGGGCATTGACAAGTCTCCCCAAAGTCCTTCTCATGGGATGACTCCTCAGCAAGGGTTTAATCTCTGAAAACCTTTTCCCAGCTGAATCAACCTCAAGAATCCTCGAGGACTTCCCCCAACGAAGATGTCACCTCTCTAGCGGATTAACGACAGGGTTTATTTCCCCAACAACACCAGGATTCCCCAGCTTGAGTTTGCCTCTCCGACTACTACAAAATCAAAGGACCACAACTCCTCTTCTCCAGTAGACTACTCTACAATCCCCAACAAGTTACTACGAAACCTGGACCTAACCAGATATTAGTTCAACTTCGACTCCCCAGTAGAGCAACGGACGACTAAGACTCTTAAACTCCTTTTCCCCAGCAGAATTAAACTCCAAGTTCCTCAACAAAGTTAAAATCCAAAACTTAATTCCCCAAACAGAGTTAAACTTCAGGATCCTCAGCAGAACAAAAGCTTTCTCAAAGCTGATTTCCCCAGCCAAGAGAGCCTTCCAGAACTTAATTCCCCTCAGAGGTAAGTTTCAGAATCCCCAGTGGAGCCAAAACTATCAATCCCCAACGGAGCTAAAACCCCCAACTGTCAATCCCCAGCGGAACCAGATTAGTAAACATTCTCCCCAAAAAGATACTTCCCATTAGATTGAAGATTCTCAGTCTCACTTCTCCAGCATAAGTCTCCCAGGTTTTAAATTCCCCAATAGAGATCGTTGGAATTCTCATTCCTCACAAAGTCACCAAGGATTTTCAACCCCCAGCAGTGGTCCTAGGATCCCTCAACAACTGAAGATCTTGTTCCCTAAGCAGTCAGCAGTCAACAAGGATGTCTCGGCTTCAGCAATAAAAGATTCTTATAATCCCCTGCAGCAATCAAGGATTCATTTTCCCTGGTAGCCGTCAAGATTCTATTATCTCCGGCTATCCAGGATTCATCTATCCTCAGCAAGACAGCTCATCAACTTACATGCGTATTCATTACATTCATATCATAAACATTGATATAACATATATATTGCATCATACATTTCATGCAACATAACTTTGTGTTTCAGCTAATATTTTACCCTTTTCAGGATAAGATTAATAAGCTTCAACTTCTGAAAACAATTGACGGATTCTCTAGATATGGATGTTAATCTATCGCTTGTTCAGACTCAACTTCTGAAAACAGTTTACGGGTGCTTCCAGATATGGATGTCAATCTATCGCTTGTTCAGACTCAACTTCTGAAAACAGTTTACGGGTTCTCCAGATATGGATGTTAATCTATCGCTTGTTCAGACTCAATTTCTGAAAACAGTTTCCGGGTTCTCCAGACATGGATGTTAATCTATCGCTTATTCAAATTCAAGACTTCTGAAAACAGTTTACGGGTTCTCCAGATATGGATGATTAATCTATCGCTTATTCAGATTCCAAGACTTCTGAAAACAGTTTACGGGTTCTCCAGATATGGATGTTAATCTATCGCTTGTTCAGATTCCAAGACTTCTGAAAACAGTTTACGGGTTCTCCAGATATGGATGTTAATCTATCGCTTGTTCAGATTCCAAGACTTCTGAAAACAGTTTACGGGTTCTCCAGATATGGATGTTAAATTATTGCTTGTTCAGATTCCAAACTTCTGAAAACAGTTTACGAGTTCTCTAGATATGGATGTTAATCTATCGCTTGTTCAGATTCCAAGACTTCTGAAAGCAGTTTACGGGTTCTCCAGATATGGATGTTAATCTATCGCTTGTTCAGATTCCAAGACTTCTGAAAACAGTTTACGGGTTCTCCAGATATGGATGTTAATCTATCGCTTGTTCAGATTCCAAGACTTCTGAAAACAGTTTACGGGTTCTCCAGATATGGATGTTAATCTATTGCTTGTTCAGATTCCAAACTTCTGAAAACAGTTTACGGGTTCTCCAGATATGGATGTTAATCTATCGCTTGTTCAGATTCCAAACTTCTGAAAACAGTTTACGGGTTCTCCAGATATGGATGTTAATCTATCGCTTGTTCAGATTCCAAACTCCTGAAAACAGTTTCCGGGTTCTCCAGATATGGATGTTAATCTATCGCTTGTTCAGATTCAAGACATCTGAAAACAGTTTACAGGTTCTCTAGATATGGATGTTAATCTATCGCTTGTTCAGATTCTAAGACTTCTGAAAACAGTTTACAGGTTCTCCAGATATGGATGTTAATCTATCGCTTGTTCAGATTCCAAGACTTCTGAAAACAGTTTACGGGTTCTCCAGATATGGATGTTAATCTATCGCTTGTTCAGATTCCAAATTCCTGAAAACAGTTTCCGGGTTCTCCAGATATGGATGTTAATCTATCGCTTGTTCAGATTCTCAACTTCTGAAAACAGTTTACGGGTTCTCCAGATATGGATGTTAATCTATCGCTTGTTCAGACTCAACTTCTGAAAACAGTTTTCGGGTTCTCCAGATATGGATGTTAATCTATCGCTTGTTCAGATTCAAGACTTCTGAAAACAGTTTACGGGTTCTCTAGATATGGATGTTAATCTATCGCTTGTTCAGACTCAACTTCTGAAAACAGTTTCCAGGTTCTCCAGATACGGATGTTAATCTATCGCTTGTTCAGATTCCAAACTTCTGAAAACAGTTTACGGGTTCTCCAGATATGGATGTTAATCTATCGCTTGTTCAGACTCAACTTCTGAAAACAGTTTCCGGGTTCTCCAGACATGGATGTTAATCTATCGCTTGTTCAGATTCTCAACTTCTGAAAACAGTTCACAGATTCTCCAGACACGGATGTTAATCTATCACTTGTTCAGGTTCAACTTCTGAAAACAGTTTACAGATTCTCCAAACACGGATGTTAATTTATCGCTTGTTCAGACTCAACTTCTGAAAACAGTTTCCGGGTTCTCCAGACATGGATGTTAATCTATCGCTTATTCAGATTCTCAACTTCTGAAAACAGTTCACGGATTCTCCAGACACGGATGTTAATCTATCACTTGTTCAGGTTCAACTTCTGAAAACAGTTTACGGATTCTCCAAACACGGATGTTAATCTATCGCTTGTTCAGACTCAACTTTTGAAAACAGTTTACAGACGCTTCCCCAACATGGATGCTGATATATTACTTATTCAACTCCAAGAAAATAGTTTACAGATTCTCCAAACACGGATGTCAATCTATTGCTTATTCAGACCCCCAGTCCAGAGATATTCCAAACATGGATACCTTTCTGATACTCACTCACTCATCAATGACATACAATTCAGCAAACAATTTCCAGATGGCATCTCTAAGCCCATCCCCCGACAAGATTTTGTCACATCTCCAAATGGCATCTTTAAGCCCATCTCCAAATGGAATCTTTAATCCCATTCCCTCAAACTACGCTTTAACGAGTGCAAATTTTTCGGGCACTCTAGTGTCCAATCTCCTTTTACCCTCGAGTCGCGAAAGGCAAAACTGCCAATCTAACTCTTCAGGTTCAAGAAGATTGAACAGGGGCAACTGTTGTACCCCAAAATTTTCCCTCCCTTTTCATCAACATTTTCTCATCACAAGACTCTTGGATCTCAAGATCAAGTTAGGGTGTGCTCTGCTCAAGACCCCTCCTTGCACTGTTGACCCAAATTAGAGTTTGAGTTTGCACAGGGCTTTTTGACCTAAAATGCCCAAAGTGACTTTCATGCTTCATGTTGGAATCACACGTTTATCCATACCAAGTTTCAAGCCTTGATTCCAATCTTTGCCCAGTCAATTGGACAGTTGACCTAGAAATCAGCTGTATTGGGGAAAAAGTCAATTGTGGCCAATTGACAGTCAAACCTCATGAATTTTGACCCACATCAACATAATGAACTCACATGAACCATTTGGTCAAGTTTGGATCACAATTCCACAAGAAATTTGATCAGATCACCAAAAGGGCAAAATGGTCATTTTTAGGGTTTTGACTGCACAAAGGCAATTTTTGACTGTTTGACCTAACCAATGGCAAACCAAGCTCACATATGGACTCAAGGACTCAATGGCATTGTCTTGACCCATTCAACAAGTTTAAAAGATCTCAAATGCATAGGATTGACAGATGAATTTTTCAGTCAACTGATCAAAATTTGACTGTATACTGAAAAGTCAAACTTTGACTTTTTGGTCAAAATCAAGTGCCAGGGTTCATTTTTCATCAAGACATGTCAAATTATGAAACTTGTTCATCAAGAAACCCAAAATTGCAAATTAGGGTTTAAAATGAAGAAATTTCATAACTTAGAAATTTTCTAAGTTATGAAATTTTCTTATTTTTTCCTAACTTTGTCCCATTTTTTTACCAAGATGCAAATGGATTCAAACAAAACTTGAAGCATGAAAGTTATAGTCCATTGCAAAATCTATAACTTTGATTCACAAAGTTTTCTCAAAGGAAGCTTGTATCTCAAGTTATGATTTTTGGAACAAGGGTACAAAATATTTTTAACTTAGAGAAATTTTGCCCTATTCTAGGCAGGATTTTTGTCCAACTTCATGGCAACTTTTCACATAGTTCCAAGAGTAATTTCAAGATGCAATACAAAGATGGATTGTAGTACACATTCCAAGCTTTCCAAATTGTCCAAGAACTTCTCAAACACCCTTGTGGTCAGAGAGAATCAAATTTGCAAAGTTGGCCAAAACTCACTTTTGTTCATGGCCAAGGCTTGTGCATAACATTTTCATTTTCAAATCAGTTTGTGTATTGCTAGCTTTCAGGCCTCAAGACCAAGTTTACACTCCTTAATTTAATGCCTAACCATTGTGTTAAAGTTTTATTTCATTCATTTGGACAATACATGCTAAATTAATCCTTAATTGGAAAAAGCAAACTTGCCATTTTGGAAAAGTGATACTTTATGTCAAGTTCCAAATCTTGGAGGCATGGGCCAGATCTTTGAGGCAAGAGTTTGTACACATATCCCATTTATCAAGAGCAAAGGCTGCAGCCTAGATATAGGGAGTATACAGGCCTGCATTGCAACTTGAGTTTTCTTACTTCAAAGAGAAGAAACATTGCAAAAGGGATCCAACTTTCACTTCCTGCAAACCAGAGCCAAAACAAACTTTGTTCTCATCTTCCATACATCCCAACTGACCTAAAACACGACTCTTCCACCCTTCATACCTCCTAATACACCAAAACACCACCTTGTTGCAAAAACAGGGCATCTGCTGCAGATTGAGGTCCACAACTCAATCCACTCGTGCACTTTGGCTAAAAACCTTTCAAACACCTTCCATACCATCCACTGAAACTATCCTAAGCCTTGAACTCAAGCTGTATCACCCCTAACCACGTTTGCCATTTTCACTTTCAAGTTGTGCAGGTGAACTTCTACAGCACGATACAGGCAGTTTCAAAGCAAGCTAGGTACTTGGGAAGCATCCTTGGACCTCAGGCAAGCTATACAGAAGCTCAAACTCCATTGAAGGTGGCCACATTGCTCTGCTCGAGTCAAGCTGAAACAGGTAATCTATGGACTTCTATCTCTCTATCCAGGCATGATTAAGCTTAGGTTTATGAATGAAACATGTTCTACTCATAGCCCTGAAGCCATACATGTGTTTACCTTTCATTTATATTAAGCATGCTGTGAGAATTTTAGCCATGAACATGATGAAAAAATTAGGTTAAAATTTAGGGCCAGAGAAATTCTCTCTGGCCTTTGAGTGTTAATCCAAGTTTTTTACATGTTTGAACTCGTGATTTGATGCTCTATAATGTTTGTGTTATGAGTTTTACAAAATAATCAAGGAATCAGGAGTTTGTGTTGGACAAGGAGAGGCGCGCGTTTTCTGTTTGAACAAGAAGCTGAAGGTTGAAGATGATGGCTTGGGCTGGGCCTGAGCCATCCTTACTTTTTGCACCCCTTTTCTCATTTTGCACCCTCCTGGCCCAAATAATTAAATACTTGTTATTTTTGACTTCTTATTTTTTATTCTGATTTCATATTTTTTGCTTAAACATAAAAAACACAAAAAATATTTTTCCACATTTTTTTCTTATTTATTTGATATTTGTTTCATTTTAGTAGCTTATGTATGTAAATAATATAAATACTTTTTTTACTAAAACCCTAAAAAATAGTATTAAAAAATATGTTTATTTTTTAGTTGTTATTTTTATTTATATCTTGAAAATATTTTCTTAAATATACATTATATATATATATATATATATATATATATATATATATATATATATATATATATATATATATATATATATATATATATATATATATATATATATATATATATATATATATATATATATATATATATATATATATATATATATATAATGGGTTTAGTAAATATACATATAAATACTTGTATATTATATTTATTAGAATACTTAGGATAAAAATATAGAAATAATACATTTTTATTTTTATTAATATATGACATTAAAAATACTTTTTTTTACAATATACTTTTTATTTTTTAATATATATTGTACATAATTAATAAATATTACTATTTATTTAAAAACTAGGGTTTTGTCCTAAATGACAAAAATATTTAAATTTGACCTTTTTTATTTTTGTTTATATTTCACATTGAAAAATAATTTTACATACATGAAAAATCCCTTTTTTAGCATAATGCATTTTTATTTGATATTTATTTATTTGTACTTATTTAAATATTAGATATTTGTCTTGTATATTCAATATGGATGTAATAGCTTAGAATTTAATTTCTTGGCAAATATCCCCAAATTCAAACTTGTACCCCATCCCCATAATCATTGTTGTAATAGCTTAGCATTTAAATTTCCGCATTTAAAAGCTTTCAATTATGCCATGTTTAGACTTAGGGTTTGTATGCAAATAAAATCAACAAGTAGTTTGACCTAAATCCAAGATAAACATGCATAAAAAACAAAACACAAAAACACACTTGCACCCCTAGGGTTACATCGACTTGTTGCCTTCAAAAATGGGCCACGTTTGCATGTCGAGTACTTTGGCAAAACAAAACAAAACAAAAACAAACAAAATGATCATAGTCCCTCGATGAGCTATCTTGTTGCCTAAACAAAATGATCATAGTCCCTCAAGGAAATTGCCAAAACACTTGACACTATTGCATTCATGGTATAAACGATGACCCGTGCCCGTCCCGTTAACATCCTAATACAAGGTTGTTCACCAAATACAATGGTGAAACAACACTGTTAAAAGGTTTAAAAAACATAAGGAAAGATCTTTGAGTAAAATAGGGTAGACAACTCTTAGTTACTTGATCAAAAACTTGCAAAACATCCTTGCCAACTTTCAAATACACTTTACAAACACAACTTCCAAACAACTTTCAAAAACATTGAAACATCTTTTCAAAAAGACAAACACCTTTGTAAAACATTCGAGTAAAGAATTGTTACAATGGTTGCCTAGACAAGGCATCTTTTTCAAAACATTTTCAAAACCATACACACAAAGCACCATTTCAAACAATTGAAAAGCAAATGCAAGTGATCTAAAACAAGTAACTAAGAGCCCATGGATAACCATGGATGAAAAGGGTGCTAGCACCTTCCCTTTTCATAATCTACCCCCCGAACCCACGAAAACATCTCAAAGGTCTTTCCTGTGCTTTTTGACCTTTCCTTAGGATAAATAAAAAGTCGGTGGCGACTCTTGCTAAACCGAACAAGTGCGAATACAAACGCAAAACCTCAAGTCAGTTCTCCCACCGTATCACAACAGTCCACAAGAAAGGAGGGCTCCTAGCCCTATGGTCTCCGACAACGAGATGAACTATGATGAAGAACAGTATCCTCCTGCTGAGGATAAGTACAAACAGCTGGAAGACCGTTTGAATGCTATGGAAGTACAAAAGGTGCCCGGTTTGGACTTCGGAGATCTGGGTATATCATCTGGGGTGGTGATTCCCCATAAGTTCAAGGCACCTGCCTTTGCCAAGTATGACGGAGCTTCCTGTCCAAAGCTGCACCTCCGGTCATATGTGAGGAAGGTCCAACCTTACACTGCTGATAAGAACTTGTGGATCCATTTCTTTCAAGACAGTTGTGATCGGTGGATCTGAAACTGACTGTTTAACGCTGGTTCGCGAAATGTCGCGGAAGCAAGAGTCGCCACCGTCTTTTATTTTCTCCAAATGGAAAGGACAAAAGCACAGAAAAATTTCTTATAGAGATTGCTCTCGGTTCGGGAGGTAGGTTATAGAAAGGGAAGGTGTTAGCACCCTTTCTATCCATGGTTATCCATGGGCTCTTAGATACTTGCTCATTGTGTTTTCAAAATTGTTTGTTTGCTTTTCAATGTGGGTTTTAAAAAGTTTCTTTGAAAAATTTCAGTTCGACTCGTACGTCAGAGTGTTTGAAAAAATTGTTTTGAAAGCTTTTGAAAATATGTTAGTGTGAAAAGATTTTTATTTGTCTTTGAAGAGAGCAAGTATCCTTGAGAACCTACCTACCCTAAGGAATTCGTCTGTGTAAATGTCCTTTAAAGTAGTGCCATCCCACCATTAAGAGGTAGGTAGCACCACTGTTGGAGGTGTTCGGGTCAATTCGAGTTTGTAGGGACATGGTGATCACCAGAGCAATGGGAAGACACCTTAGAAGCTACCCTCATGCCAGGTTCCCGGATCATGAGGACTTACTAAGACATCCTCTACTCGACGATCACCTTTCGAGGCAAGGCAACAGTGAGGCGTACCCTAGGGGTGGTGTGTGCGATTCGTGTGTCGTTTTCATTTATATTTGTCTTGTCATGTTTATTGGTGTTCTACGCTTGATTTTATTATGGCCATTCATTCTTGCATGCTTTGTTTAACAGTTAATATTTGCGAGGAAAAGTAAATCTAAACTATTACAAATGGCGCGGGTCCACATCGCCAAAATTAAACCGGACCCGATTTGACAGAAAAATAAATAAAGCAAAATAAAGTGCAAAAAGTAAGTGTTACAACGCTTTGGGACAGGTACATAATTATTTAAATAAAATAAATACGCGAAATTTAAACAAATAAGAATATGGGCGTTGGACCTTTTCGCAAAAATTAAAATTAATAAGGAATTAATTAAAAATTAAAAGAGAACCTTTTTTTTTGGTATTTTTATGTTTTTTAAGATTTAATGGAAAAAAAAATTAATTAAAACTAAAATTGAACGTTAAACCTAGTTCTAATTATTTTTTAAGTTATTAAGAAAATATTGAAGTTTTTAACCTAAATTAAACCTAATTTTTTTATGTACAATTTAATTATGAAAATAAAATAAGTAAATAATGTTATGGTAAAAAAAGGGAAAAAAGATAAAAAGGAAAAATATCAATTACCTAATTCTATGTTTTTTTGATTTATTAAAAAGAATTAAAATTGCAAAAACCCTAATTATACTAAATTCAATTATACAATTTATTTATGAAAATAATTAAAATAAAAATATTTATTACATTTTGTCTTTTTCTGATTTTTTTTTATGATGTTTTTTTATATTTTGTAAAAATAATAATTAATTTAAACAAATAAAGAAAATAAAATAACAATTATGAATAAAACAAGAAAAATATAGAGAAAGCAAACCAGGGGGGGTTCAGGCCCCAAAGTGGAGGTCTTGATCCAAGAGTTTGGGCCCAATATTCCTCAGGTCCATTGACTTTTCCATCCAGCGTGTACATGCTTTGACCAAGCTTATGATGTATATCCCATCCCAGCCTTTGATTTGGATTTGTTAGATACGTGGATGGCTAGATGATGAAGGAACATTATGCGCTTCAATGTTGTGCCTGCATGGGAATTTACATGGAAAAATAATATGGCAATTATACAGACCTGGGGCTCGAACCCAGGTCTTGGATGTTGAAGCGTTAAGCGTTTGCCAGCTGAGCCAATGAAGCCATCTGTTAATTAAACATACAATAAATATAATAAAAGAAACAACGCGTTAGTGCTGGAAAACGCGCGAATTTTTAAACCAACGAATCATAGTTTGCCACGCTTCATCGTCTCCACTATCCCTGAAACAAAAAACACAAAAGCAACGGTTTTTATGGCGTGGGTTTAGAGGGCTTTAGGGAAAATAGCGAATAGCGCTATAGGTTTCATAAATTGTTCGCGAATGGTGCTTCCTGTTCGTCCAAGCTTGCTGAGTCTAATGGTCATGGTTTTGAGGCTTAATTTTTCCTCTTTGCAAAAGCCCCAAATTCGAGCTCTGAAAACCCTAGAAAGTAAACATGGTAAAATCGTGTATATGGCATAAAAATACAATTAAACGCATTGGTCAGTATCAGAACATCATAAGGAATAAGAATCTATGATTAGAATGCCATGAGAATGCCTAAAACTAAAAACACGATTGTGTCCTTTTCTCTGTACAGGAGAGGTTCTTATTACCAATTCTTGAAGTTTGAGTTGACGTTTTGGATTGGAATGTGATCAAGGAGACTTGAGGAAGCCAATGGAATGAATATTAGGGCTTGAATCGACCTCTAAGGTTGATTTCAGTTTTGCTTTTTATGGAGAAAATTTCAAGTTTCTAATGAGTTCTTTAGCGCAGCTTAGAGTGTAGCACGATTAGGTTTGTGTTCCTGGCTTTGTAGTGAAGCTATTAGGTCAACAAAATTGGCCAAAATCTTTTTCATTCATTGATTTCAATATTTGATTTTCCACCATTATTTTCATATCTTTTTTTCACATGTTCTTGTGCAAATCATGATCCAATTAGTCCAAATCTTTCCCTATTTAGTTGTACATGAAATCTTGAGTATCAAACATGCATAAAAAGATTGGTTAGGTCATGTTAGATATTTTTCACATATTTATATAATTTAAATGAATTAATATGAATAATAATTCAAATAAATAAATAAAAAATGAGAAAATACTTCCCTTTGGGCCAAGTGGTCGTGCACATGCTTGGAATGATGAATCATGGAAGAAAAATGGGCCCATTAGCAATTTTAGGTCATTTGAAGTAATGTTGACTTTTCAAAATATCCAAAAATTTCCCAACTTCCACAAGGCATAACTTGCTCAATTTTTAAGCTTTTCTCATGTTCTTGGACATTTTGGAAAGGTCTTTGAGTCCTCTAACCAATGCCTTTGGTCCCATGTCATTTTGATTTACCAATCTCAAGTTATGGCCTTTGACTTAAAGTCCCTTTTTGTTGACTTTTGAAAATGACCTATAATGTTGAAATTGATAACTTTTTGTGAGAGCATTTCTTGGACTTGAAGTATGAAGATGAGTTGTAGGAAATGTCTTTCTCTTCAAAATGAGCTTTGGATGGAATTTTTCTGATAATCCATGTGAAATTTATGCCCTGGTCAATTTCAGTTGACTTTTTCAGCTGTCCAAATAAGGAAACTTTTGCATCTTGATGATTTTCTGAGCCAAATTTTGAGAATCATGATCAAGCATTGATCAAATGATGTTTGTGGCTTCAAAATGATATGTTGACCAAAAATTTGAACTTTTGACTGTCAAATGACCATTTTGCCCCTACAGTTGACTGTAGTGCAATTAGGGTTTTTGACTGTGCAATTTTGAGCTGAATGCCTTGAAACTTGACATGAGGATGCTTGACCATATTTGTAGGCATATGAGACTTGGTTGGGCCTTTGAAAACTTCCTTTTCTTGATCAGAACACAAACCCTAGTTTTGACTGTATAGGAGGCCCTTGAATTGTGCAACCCTTGGGGAATTTTGTGACTTGGCTTGGCAATTTCCTGAAGAATATGGGAGGGAAAATTTTGGGGTACAACAGTTGCCCCTGTTCAATCTTCTTAGGCCTGAGGATGTAGATTGGCTGACGTGCCTTTCGTAATCCGAGGGTAGAAGATGATTGGACACTAGAGTGCCCAGAAATTTGCGCTCACATGTTAGCAGTGTGATGGGGGAATGGGCTTATAGATGCCATTTGGTGATTGCGTAGGAGATTCCTTAGAGAGAACCTGCATACCTGCAAAAGAAAATGAGTACCTGACACGTTGCAGGAGCTGATTTTAGATGCTTGGCATAGATATGTCCTGACTGGTTACAGGAGCTGAGTCTGGAACTTCACAAGATGATGAATGAACCAGGGATGGTTGCTACCTTAGCATGAATGGTAAGAGAACCTTGGGTCATTATAATCTGAAAGGGAATCACCTCACTCGCCGTCGGAGAGGGAATCATAGGAAAAGGAATTGTCACCTCACTCACCGTCGGAGAGGGAATCATAAGAGACTATCACCTCACACTCACCGTCGGAGAGGGAACATCTGAAAAAGGGATTACCACCTCACTCGTCGTCGGAGAGGGAATCATAGGAAAAGGAATTGTCACCTCACTCACCGTCGGAGAGGGAATCATAAGAGACTATCACCTCACACTCACCGTCGGAGAGGGAACATCTGAAAAAGGGATTACCACCTCACTCACCGTCGGAGAGGGTACCATAGGAGAATATCACCTCACACTCACCGTCGGAGAGGGAAACATCTGAAAAAGGAATTACCACCTCACTCGCCGCTGGAGAGGGGACCATAAGAGACTATCACCTCACACTCACCGTCGGAGAGGGAAACATCTGAAGAAGGAATTACCACCTCACGCACTTGTCGGAGAGGGGACCATAGGAGAATATCACCTCACACTCACCGTCGGAGAGGGAAACATCTGAAGAAGGAATTACCACCTCACTCGCCGCTGGAGAGGGGACCATAAGAGACTATCACCTCACACTCACCGTCGGAGAGGGAAACATCTGAAGAAGGAATTACCACCTCACGCACTTGTCGGAGAGGGGACCATAGGAGAATATCACCTCACACTCACCGTCGGAGAGGGAAACATCTGAAGAAGGAATTACCACCTCACGCACTTGTCGGAGAGGGGACCATAGGAGAATATCACCTCACACTCACCGTCGGAGAGGGAAACGTCTGAAGAAGGAATTACCACCTCACGCACTTGTCGGAGAGGGGACCATCTAAAAAGGAATTACCACCTCACTCGCCGTTGGAGAGGGGACCATAGGAGACTATCACCTCACACTCACCGTCGGAGAGGGAAACATCTGAAAAAGGAATTACCACCTCACTCACCGTTGGAGAGGGGACCATAAGTTCTGCTGAGTCTTTATCAGAAAAATCTGTTGGGAGTCGATTTAGCTGGACTAGAGAAGGCCTTGAAATATGTTTTGAGAATTTTAACTGCGTCTTTCCTGAAAGGTAAAGGTCAGTCATATGCAATGCATGATATGGATCAAGCAATGATGTTCTCGACATAAATGAGATTTGTATGATATGATGCGTTTATGCATGCTATAATGATGTATGTGATGTCTAGGAAAGTAAATCCTTGACGGGTGCCGGGAAGTCATATCCTGGGCTGATGTTGGAGAGTGAGCTTTTACTTTCGCTGGGGATGATAGTTGCAAGAATACCGGTAGGAGAAGATGACTCCGTTGCGGAATGAACTTGGCAAATGGAAGATTCTGCGGGGAGAAAAATATACCCTAGCGACCATGCTGAGAAGCAATACTCTGTGGGAGAAGGGATGCCTTGCTGAGTGTTGATAGTTACTTGCTGAGGATACCCTTGTTGTTGGAAGTGTTGAAGGACTTCGCTGGGGTAAGAAGACTTCGTTGACGACGATCTTTCCGTGGCTTTTGGCTGAGGATAACCCAGTTATATCCTGTTAAGGAAATAACTCTTTAAATCAAGCCGGACGACGTGTTCGTGCGCTGCGAGGGGATAAGCTTCCAGAATTTACTGAGGATAAGCTTATTGCTTGGGGATATGAATTCCACTTTCCTGGGGAAACTGGATTGGACTCTTCTGGGGAGTTTTGATTGCTGGGGAAATGATCCCTTTGAATGTTTGGATACCGCCGGGGAACAATCTTTAGGCCAAGACTGCCGGGGATGCTTGTATTGAATATATATATGCTGCTGCTGGGGGAGTATTGAGATCTACTGGAGGATACTCAATTTCCTTGAGATTTGATAACTCTGCTTGGAGGAGAATGTATTGTTGGCTCACTCTCTGGGGAATTCAGGTATACTGGTCATGCTCTTTAGCTGAACCTACCTTGGTACCTTGGAGGATAGAACAATTAGACTGCTCAGACAATTCTTTATTGCCCCTGTTTCTAGTGTCACCTGCAATTAATTCCTTTGTTTCGTATGCAAATATTTATGAGTTAGCAAATTATTGTCAATGCATATATCACAAATTGAACCTTGGACGTTCTTCGCAAAACAAAACAGAAAAAGAAAAACACTTGGCACGTTTAACTGAAAATATATTTATATTGATTTTGAATGGCCTGTGAATAGGCGTTTTTGTGTACAAGAGGCTGACGTCCTAGTAAGAGGTACGCCGCCGAACAAGAGAGTTTATACAAATTCTGTACAAAAGAAAATAAACAGCTGTGTGAAATATGAATGATCCCACTGGGTTTCAACTCTGTTATTGCCTTTATAACTCTGAGCGTCTCATCACTTGATGACCTTGGTTGAAGATGAAGCTGACTGATCGATGCCGTCTGAACTTGATGTAAATACCGGATTCTGGATGCAAAGTGATCAATGAGACATAGTATTACGCTTTATCCCTAATTTTTGCCTGGACCGCCCTTTCGGGTTTTCGGTCCACCGGGATACCCATTTTTGCCCAAGCCGCCTTTTCAGGTTTTCGACTTGCCGGGTGTACAGATTTTTTTTCATTTTCATCCCTTCATTTTGCCCGAACCCTTTTGGTTCGACGGGAAGCCCTAATTTTTGCCTAGGCATGTCAGCCTAGCGGGTCATTTTTCATGCGTAGTATTTTTTTACTATGTCTGCATTGGCGGGGTGAGGAAGGTCGTCACCATCCATGTTGGTTAATATCATTGCTCCTCCTGAGAACACATGCTTAACCACAAATGGCCCTTCATACGTAGGGGTCCATTTGCCCCTTGGATCACTCTGAGGAAGGATGATTCGCTTGATCACCAGATCCCCGACTTGATATTCCTGTGGTCTGACCTTTTTGTTAAATGCCCTGATCATCCGTTTCTGATACGTCTGACCATGACAGATAGCAGCAAGTCTCTTTTCATCAATGAGGTTGAGTTGATCAAGTCGTGTCTGGATCCAATCGTCTTCGTTCAGATTTGCATCCTTCATTATCCGGAGAGAGGGAATTTGCACTTCGATCGGCAAGACTGCCTCCATGCCATAAACCAGAGAGAAAGGAGTTGCCCCGGTTGACGTCCTAGCTGAGGTACGGTACCCATGTAGAGCGAACGGTAGCATCTCGTGCCAATCTTTGTAAGTCACTGTCATCTTCTGCACGATTTTCTTAATGTTCTTGTTAGCTGCTTCTACAGCCCCATTCATCTTCGGTCGGTAAGGAGAAGAATTGTGGTGCTGTATCTTGAATTGTTCGCAGAGCTCAGCGATCATCTTATTGTTTAGATTAGTACCGTTGTCTGTAATAATCCGCTCAGGGACGCTGTATCGACAGATCAGGTTGTGCCGAATGAACCGCGCCACGACAGTCTTGGTTACCGTAGCATAGGAGGCTGCCTCGACCCACTTTGTAAAATAATCGATCGCCACTAGGATGAAGCGATGTCCATTAGATGCCGTAGGTTTAATATCTCCGATCATGTCTATGCCCCACATTGCAAACGGCCAAGGCGCAGTCAGAACATTCAAGGGAACCGGAGGAACATGCACCTTATCTGCATAAATCTGGCACTTGTGGCATGTCCTGGAGTGTTGGTAGCAGTCAGCTTCCATTGTGGACCAATAATATCCTGCCCGTAGGATTTTCTTAGCCATAGTGTGCCCACTGGAATGCGTACCAAAGGTCCCTTCATGTAGCTCTTCCATGATCCTTTCTGCTTCAATCTTATCCACACAACGCAGTAAGGTTGAATCATGGTTTCGCTTGTACAAGATGTCGTTGCTAAGGAAGAATTTGGTTGCGAACCTTCTCAGGAATTTCTTATCGTTGACAGAGGCACCTTCAGGGTATTCCTGAGTTTCCAGATATCTTTTCACTTCGTGGTACCAAGGCTTCTCAGTTACCAATTCAGTTTCGAGATCACAACAGTATGCCGGTTCGTCCAGTTTCCAGATGATGATCCGGGGAGCTTCATTATCCCATTTGACCTTGAACATTGAAGACATTGTAGCTAACGCGTCCGCTAACTGATTCTCTTCTCTTGGAAAGTGCTCAAAGGTTATCTCCGTGAAGTGGGGGATCAGGGTCAACACGCATTCTTTGTAAGGAATCAGGTTTGGGTGTTTCGTATCCCACTCTCCCTTGATCTGATTGATCACAAGAGCGGAATCTCCGAAGACACTTAGAAATTTGATCCTTAGGTCAATCGCAGCTTGAAGACCCATGATACACGCCTAATACTCCGCCATGTTGTTGGTACAGTTGAAACACAGTCGGGCAGTGAGTGGAGTATGAGTACCTTGTGGAGATATGATGATGGCGCCGATACCATTTCCCAAAGCATTGGAGGCTCCGTCAAAGTGCATAGACCATCGGGATCCTGGCTCAGGTCCTTCATCCGGTCCAGGTACTTCACAATCAGTTACTATCATAATGCTTTCATCCGGAAACTCGAAGTTCATTGATTGATAGTCGTCTACAGCTTGATGAGCTAAGTGGTCTGCCAGTACACTTCCCTTGATGGCTTTCTGGGTCGTATACTGAATGTCGTATTCCGTCAAGATCATTTGCCATCTTGCAATTCTCCCAGACAGAGCAGGCTTTTCGAATATGTACTTTATAGGATCCATTTTTGAGATCAACAAGGTAGTGTGAGTCAGCATATACTGTCTCAGCCGGCGAGCAGCCCATACCAAAGCGCAGCAAGTTTTCTCAAGCAGTGAGTATCGGGTCTCACAGTCGGTAAACTTTTTGCTAAGGTAATAAATGGCATGCTCTTTTCGGCCAGACTCGTCATGCTGCCCCAGCACACACCCCATTGAGTTGTCGAGCACTGTCAGGTATAGTATCAGAGGTCTCCCTTCAACCGGTGGCATAAGGATAGGTGGTTCTTGGAGATACTCCTTGATTCTGTCAAAAGCGGCCTGACATTCATCATTCCAACGTACTACCTGATCTTTCTTCAGCAACTTGAAGATTGGTTCACAGGTAGCAGTCAGATGTGAGATGAACCGAGCAATGTAATTCAGGCGTCCTAAAAAGCCTCTGACTTCCTTTTCTGTCTTAGGAACTGGCATCTCTTGAATAGCTTTGACCTTAGCAGGGTCCACTTGAATACCTTTATCACTGACCACGAAGCCTAGCAACTTCCCAGATCTTACCCCGAAGGTGCACTTGTTCGGGTTCAATCTTAGCTTGTACAGTTTCAACCGGTCAAACAACTTTTGCAGATGATCTAGATGCTCTTCCTCAGTCTGGGACCTAGCGATCATGTCGTCCACATACACTTCGATCTCATGATGGATCATGTCATGAAATAAGGCAACCATGGCACGTTGGTAGGTTGCCCCAGCGTTCTTCAATCCGAATGGCATGACCTTGTAACAGAAGGTGCCCCACTGAGTAACGAATGTAGTCTTTTCCATGTCTTCAGGTGCCATCTTGATCTGATTGTAACCTGAAAAGCCATCCATGAAAGAGAACACTTTGTGCTGGGCTGTATTATCAACGAGGACGTCAATGTGAGGTAAGGGGAAGTCATCTTTGGGGCTGGCCCTATTCAGATCCCTGTAGTCGACACACATTCTGACCTTGCCGTCCTTCTTAGGTACCGGCACCACATTAGCAACCCACTGAGGGTAAGAAGTCACTGCAAGGAACCCAACATCAAGCTGTTTCATGACCTCGGCTTTAATCTTCTCAGACATCTCTGGACGCATCCGACGGACCCTTTGCTTAACTGGAGGGCAGTCTTCCTTAGTCGGCAGGTGATGGACCACAATGTCGGTATCCAACCCGGGCATGTCTTCGTAGGACCAGGCAAAGATCTCCATAGAATCATGTAACATCTTGGTTAACCGTTGCTTCACGCTGAGCTCTAGGTTGGCACCAATCTTTACCTCTTTTCTGTCTGCCTCAGTACCCAAGTTTATTGTTTCCACTGGCTCTTCATGGGGTTGAATTGCCCTCTCTTCCTGAAGCAACAGTCTAGCAAGCTCGCCAGGCACTTCACAATCATCTTCACCTTCGTCTTCGGCTAAGTTGATCGGATTTTCGAAGTCATAATTGGCAGTAGCAGGGTTGTTATCAGTGAGATCCAGAGTGGATTGAAACCTGTATGAGTGAGTGTGTGTATAAATACAGCTGTTTTGAAAATTATGTAAAGGAAAAGAAAGACAGAAAAGGAGCACAATATTTGCAATGCGAAAAGTACGTCCAAGATTTTCATTTATGATATATGAAATGACAGTTCGTATGCCCTCACAAATGATACCACGGTGTCTCGGGTAAGACATCGGGCCAAAGAGTTTATCATTGTTTATTACAAAAATAGCGAAACAAAGAAATTTATTACTTAGTAACAAGAGAAACAGATAAGTTGTCCTTTGCACTCCAATTGTTAGATCCGCCGTCGGCTGCCGGGTAGATCCAGCTATCAAACTCAGCATCGTCCACTTCATCTTCGTCCCCAATAGCATTTATTCCATGAGCAGGCAGGGGGGCTGTTACCACATTAGGCTTGTCAGATGCCTCAAACTGTACCTCCTTAGCGTCAATAAGGTCCTGCAGCTTGTTCTTTAACGGCCAACAGTCATCGGTAGAGTGCCCCGGGCTATCTGAATGGTAAGCACAACGAGCATTCGGGTTGTACTTGGGAGATGTTGTATTTGGGAACTTCGGAGCCTCCCTGACAGTCACTAAGTTAGTGGATAGCAATTGTGGCAGGATCTGTGATAGGGTCATGCTTAACCGGGTAAACTCTCGCCGGGGTCTTTCAGCCCTTTGAGGATTGTTTGGCCGAGGAGCGGCAGCAGGCTTAGCAATCATCACCGCGCTGACAGATTGGCGGTGCTCAGGTCTCTCTGATTTCCTAGAACCATACACGGCACTAGACTCCTTCTTGAATGGTTTCTTTTCCGAACTAGATGATGCACCCTTTGCAATCTTCCCAGACTTCAGCCCAGCTTCAATTCTCTCTCCAGTCAGAATCAAATCAGTGAACCCAGCAGAAAAATTCCCAATGAGATGGTTGAAAAATGGCCCAGATAGGGTCCCCAAGAACATGTCAACCAACTCCCGATCAGTCAATGGCGGCTGCACCCTGCCAGCCAGGTCTCTCCACTTCTGAGCGTACTCCTTAAAACCTTCGCTTACACCTAACGACATACCCTGGACTTGGGTACGCGTGGGGGCAAGGTCGGCATTATATTGATACTGCTTGTAGAAAGCAGTAGCCAACTCCTCCCAGTTACGAACCTTGGTCCCATCCAGCTGATAGAACCATTCGAGATGAGTCCCTGAAAGACTCTCCTGGAAGAAGTGGATCCATAAATTCTTATCCGCAGAGTACGGCTGAATTTTCCGAACATAGGACCTTAAGTGCAGCTTGGGACAAGACGCCCCGTCATACTTAGAGAAAGATGGTGCTTTGAACTTATGCGGGATAATCACACCAGTCGACAAACCCAGATCTCCGAAATCCAGCCCCGGTACCTGTTGAACCTCCATAGCCTTCAACCTGTCTTCCAGTTGTTTGTACCTGTCGTCTGCAGGAGGGTACTGCTCTTCATCAAAATCAGTCTCGTTGTCGTAGACCACCGGACTAGGGACCTTTACTTCTGCCTGAGAAGGACTCTTGCCAACAGAAGAACCAGCCTCTTCATGCTGCAGAGTATTGCCAAACCTTCGGCCCGAGTTGAACAGAACAGTTCTTCTCTTCTTCTTCTTCTCCTTCTTCAGGAGCATAGACTTTAGTTCTTCTTGGCCTTTAGCCAGACCCTTGATTAGTTCTTGAAACTGCGCATTCTGCGCCTGAAGAGCCTTGATTGATGTCTCGGTTGATGCAGATTCGGGATTCATGATGCTGAAATAAACAGCGAAGAACTGTAAGCAACCTGAAAGGGGGAAAAACCTGCTATGCACATGATGTATGAAATGCGTATGCAATGCATTCAAGGGTTCGAAAGTTCAAATTTGTTGTAGACAAAAAGGAACACACGTTGTCATTAAGGAAATCATTGTTTAATACATTAAAGCCTCATGGGCAAAAAGTACAAAAATCAAATCAATCCCAAAATACACTGCGCATCCTCTTCGGAGCTATGTAGGTGTTGAGATTCCTCTCCTCATGCAACAGGCGAGTGAGCTCCAAGACCTTCTTTTCACTGGCATGCAGACTAGTCTCAAGAGAATTCCTTTCCTCCTTAAGCTGGATCCAGCTCTTCTGCATCTCTTCCCAGGATGTGGGCATATCAGGGTGCTGAATAATGTGGGACACTTCCCCTTCCAAGACTTGTTCTTTGACTACCGGGATCATGTGAGGATAAGGCATCACTAACTTCTGAGAGCGGGCGCGTACCCACTTGAGATAGGGTTCCAATGGGATGGAGTTCCTGTGCCCCAGTGTTTTGCTGTCTATCCTACTTGGCATCTTCCAGGCTCTGATAAATCTCTGGCGAAGTCCTTGAGTATCGTTGTCGAAGTCAAAAACTATGTCAGGAATTAACATGTCATGAGGACCATCCCTCCGAGCATAACCAAACTGTCTCCAAGCCAGGCATGGGCTATAAGTAATACCTCCTCTGATTCCAAGTAAAGGAACATTAGGGTACTCCCCGCAACGATCAATGATGGTGACATCTTCTCTGGACCTAGGACACCAATGTATATCTGCATGTGTAAGAGTCATCAACCGTTGTGACCATCTCAAACCCCGCTCATTCTTCAATACTGATTGTGGAAGGTGCAAAATAAACCACCTTCCCAGGAGAGGGGTGCAACACATAAGGACACCTCTTTTTCTCATGGTTCGAGTGTAACATGAGTGAAGGATGTCCCCCAGCAATGTAGGTATAGGATTCCTGGACATAAAGATCTGGACAGCACTGATATCAATAAGCTGGTCTGGGTTAGGGAACAACACCAAACCATAGACAAGGAGGGCCACAATCTCTTCAAAAGCTTGCAAGTCAAGGGAGTTCCAACATTCAAGGGCCTTTTCAAACAGAAACCTGGCTAAGAACCCTTTGATACCACTTCTGACTTCCCAATGTCCCTTGAGGTCAGATGACTGTAGGTGCAAGGCTTTAGCAATCTCTTCAAGCTTAGGTTCCTTTTCTGTACCATTGAAGGGTAGCTGATCAAGGATAGGGATTTTCAGGAGCCGGGAGAACTCCTCCAATGTAGGTACCAACTGATAGTCCAAGAAGGTAAAACAGTGATGCAGAGGATCAAAGAACTGGAACAAGACCTTTATCATATCTTCCTCAATGCTGGTGTTGACCAAGCTGATGAGGCTTCCATGCCTTTCACTGAATGAAGAGTTCTCGGGAATCCTGGATATAAGTTCCTTAAGCTGAGGAGGGATCCTTACAAGATTGACTTGAATTGTCTTTCTACGAACAGTTTCCATGTCCTACAAAACAAGAACAAAGATGAAAATTCGAACCCCTGAAATGGTTAGTCAATGCATATGATGCTGGATGATGTCATGATGCTATGATTAAACACACCACAGATATTTACAGAGACAAACATGTAAGGCACACAAGGCACACAAGACAAGCCCTTAAGGTTTAAGGCCAGCAAGGGGTCTGGGTAGTACCCTTTTGAAGTTGGTGGGTTCAACCTGTCCTAATCAAAGTAACCGGGTTCTAAGGTTCCCAATATCACGGGATTGCTTTCATTGTTCATCGTTTCGATTTAGCCACTGAACTGGCGACCGAAATATTCCAGGAAAGCAACCCTCAATTGAGCGTAGTATCGAGTATCAACCAACCTCAGACTGCACCAAAGTCAGTTATCTCACTACCCTAAAGAGGCCAAGTTTGTTCAATTAAGGTTCCTAAGGTCTGTTGATGCTTCACGACACCACGCGGAGGCCCCGTACTCTCCTTGACTGAACTCAAGGGTTACCGGTACACACCAAAGTGCCACATCAACGTAGCAGACTGTTTCAACCATGTCGGTATACCCCGCACAGTTCCCTCACAGCCTTGTTGCTACTTTCTAAGCAGGTATCCCCCAGATCCGGGTTTAGGATCTATAGAACTCCCAAGCAACCCACAATTTAAAGCACACAAGGAAAACAATTGAAAACACAGTGATCTTAGTCCTAAGGTACACCCCACTTTATAAGATTTCCCCAGCAGAGTCGCCAGTTCTGTGATCGGTGGATCTGGAACTGACTGTTTAACGCTGGTTCGCGAAATGTCGCGGAAGCAAGAGTCGCCACCGTCTTTTATTTTCTCCAAATGGAAAGGACAAAAGCACAGAAAAATTCCTTATAGAGATTGCTCTCGGTTCGGGAGGTAGGTTATAGAAAGGGAAGGTGTTAGCACCCTTTCTATCCATGGTTATCCATGGGCTCTTAGATACTTGCTCATTGTGTTTTCAAAATTGTTTGTTTGCTTTTCAATGTGGGTTTTAAAAAGTTTCTTTGAAAAATTTCAGTTCGACTCGTACGTCAGAGTGTTTGAAAAAATTGTTTTGAAAGCTTTTGAAAATGTGTTGGTGTGAAAAGATTTTTATTTGTCTTTGAAGAGAGCAAGTATCCTTGAGAACCTACCTACCCTAAGGAATTCGTCTGTGTAAATGTCCTTTAAAGTAGTGCCATCCCACCATTAAGAGGTAGGTAGCACCACTGTTGGAGGTGTTCGGGTCAATTCGAGTTTGTAGGGACATGGTGATCACCAGAGCAATGGGAAGACACCTTAGAAGCTACCCTCATGCCAGGTTCCCGGATCATGAGGACTTACTAAGACATCCTCTACTCGACGATCACCTTTCGAGGCAAGGCAACAGTGAGGCGTACCCTAGGGGTGGTGTGTGCGATTCGTGTGTCGTTTTCATTTGTATTTGTCTTGTCATGTTTATTGGTGTTCTACGCTTGATTTTATTATGGCCATTCATTCTTGCATGCTTTGTTTAACAGTTAATATTTGCGAGGAAAAGTAAATCTAAACTATTACAAATGGCGCGGGTCCACATCGCCAAAATTAAACCGGACCCGATTTGACAGAAAAATAAATAAAGCAAAATAAAGTGCAAAAAGTAAGTGTTACAACGCTTTGGGACAGGTACATAATTATTTAAATAAAATAAATACGCGAAATTTAAACAAATAAGAATATGGGCGTTGGACCTTTTCGCAAAAATTAAAATTAATAAGGAATTAATTAAAAATTAAAAGAGAACCTTTTTTTTTTGGTATTTTTATGTTTTTTAAGATTTAATGGAAAAAAAAATTAATTAAAACTAAAATTGAACGTTAAACCTAGTTCTAATTATTTTTTAAGTTATTAAGAAAATATTGAAGTTTTTAACCTAAATTAAACCTAATTTTTTTATGTACAATTTAATTATGAAAATAAAATAAGTAAATAATGTTATGGTAAAAAAAGGGAAAAAAGATAAAAAGGAAAAATTATCAATTACCTAATTCTATGTTTTTTTGATTTATTAAAAAGAATTAAAATTGCAAAAACCCTAATTATACTAAATTCAATTATACAATTTATTTATGAAAATAATTAAAATAAAAATATTTATTACATTTTGTCTTTTTCTGATTTTTTTTTATGATGTTTTTTTATATTTTGTAAAAATAATAATTAATTTAAACAAATAAAGAAAATAAAATAACAATTATGAATAAAACAAGAAAAATATAGAGAAAGCAAACCAGGGGGGGTTCAGGCCCCAAAGTGGAGGTCTTGATCCAAGAGTTTGGGCCCAATATTCCTCAGGTCCATTGACTTTTCCATCCAGCGTGTACATGCTTTTACCAAGCTTATGATGTATATCCCATCCCAGCCTTTGATTTAGATTTGTTAGATACGTGGATGGCTAGATGATGAAGGAACATGATGCGCTTCAATGTTGTGCCTGCATGGGAATTTACATGGAAAAATAATATGGCAATTATACAGACCTGGGGCTCGAACCCAGGTCTTGGATGTTGAAGCGTTAAGCGTTTGCCAGCTGAGCCAATGAAGCCATCTGTTAATTAAACATACAATAAATATAATAAAAGAAACAACGCGTTAGTGCTGGAAAACGCGCGAATTTTTAAACCAACGAATCATAGTTTGCCATGCTTCATCGTCTCCACTATCCCTGAAACAAAAAACACAAAAGCAACGGTTTTTATGGCGTGGGTTTAGAGGGCTTTAGGGAAAATAGCGAATAGCGCTATAGGTTTCATAAATTGTTCGCGAATGGTGCTTCCTGTTCGTCCAAGCTTGCTGAGTCTAATGGTCATGGTTTTGAGGCTTAATTTTTCCTCTTTGCAAAAGCCCCAAATTCGAGCTCTGAAAACCCTAGAAAGTAAACATGGTAAAATCGTGTATATGGCATAAAAATACAATTAAACGCATTGGTCAGTATCAGAACATCATAAGGAATAAGAATCTATGATTAGAATGCCATGAGAATGCCTAAAACTAAAAACACGATTGTGTCCTTTTCTCTGTACAGGAGAGGTTCTTATTACCAATTCTTGAAGTTTGAGTTGACGTTTTGGATTGGAATGTGATCAAGGAGACTTGAGGAAGCCAATGGAATGAATATTAGGGCTTGAATCGACCTCTAAGGTTGATTTCAGTTTTGCTTTTTATGGAGAAAATTTCAAGTTTCTAATGAGTTCTTTAGCGCAGCTTAGAGTGTAGCACGATTAGGTTTGTGTTCCTGGCTTTGTAGTGAAGCTATTAGGTCAACAAAATTGGCCAAAATCTTTTTCATTCATTGATTTCAATATTTGATTTTCCACCATTATTTTCATATCTTTTTTTCACATGTTCTTGTGCAAATCATGATCCAATTAGTCCAAATCTTTCCCTATTTAGTTGTACACGAAATCTTGAGTATCAAACATGCATAAAAAGATTGGTTAGGTCATGTTAGATATTTTTCACATATTTATATAATTTAAATGAATTAATATGAATAATAATTCAAATAAATAAATAAAAAATGAGAAAATACTTCCCTTTGGGCCAAGTGGTCGTGCACATGCTTGGAATGATGAATCATGGAAGAAAAATGGGCCCATTAGCAATTTTAGGTCATTTGAAGTAATGTTGACTTTTCAAAATATCCAAAAATTTCCCAACTTCCACAAGGCATAACTTGCTCAATTTTTAAGCTTTTCTCATGTTCTTGGACATTTTGGAAAGGTCTTTGAGTCCTCTAACCAATGCCTTTGGTTCCATGTCATTTTGATTTACCAATCTCAAGTTATGGCCTTTGACTTAAAGTCCCTTTTTGTTGACTTTTGAAAATGACCTATAATGTTGAAATTGATAACTTTTTGTGAGAGCATTTCTTGGACTTGAAGTATGAAGATGAGTTGTAGGAAATGTCTTTATCTTCAAAATGAGCTTTGGATGGAATTTTTCTGATAATCCATGTGAAAGTTATGCCCTGGTCAATTTCAGTTGACTTTTTCAGCTGTCCAAATAAGGAAACTTTTGCATCTTGATGATTTTCTGAGCCAAATTTTGAGAATCATGATCAAGCATTGATCAAATGATGTTTGTGGCTTCAAAATGATATGTTGACCAAAAATTTGAACTTTTGACTGTCAAATGACCATTTTGCCCCTACAGTTGACTGTAGTGCAATTAGGGTTTTTGACTGTGCAATTTTGAGCTGAATGCCTTGAAACTTGACATGAGGATGATTGACCATATTTGTAGGCATATGAGACTTGGTTGGGCCTTTGAAAACTTCCTTTTCTTGATCAGAATACAAACCCTAGTTTTGACTGTATAGGAGGCCCTTGAACTGTGCAACCCTTGGGGAATTTTGTGACTTGGCTTGGCAATTTCCTGAAGAATATGGGAGGGCAAATTTTGGGGTACAACAACAGTCTTTCAGGGACTCAGCTTGAGTGGTTCTATTAGTTAGATGGAGCCAGTATCCGCAGCTGGGAAGATTTGGCTGCTGCGTTCTATAGGCAGTATCAGTATAACTCCGACCTCGCTCCTACGCGTACCCAACTCCAGGGTATGTCAATAGGGACGGGTGAAAGATTTAAAGAGTATGCTCAAAAGTGGAGAGACTTGGCCGGAAGGGTGCAACCACCTTTAGCTGATCGTGAACTGGTTGATATGTATCTGAGGACCTTGTCTGGTCCATTCTTTAATCATCTGATTGGAAGCTCCTCAGCCGGATTTACAGACCTCATCTTAACTGGTGAGAGGATTGAAGCGGGTATTAAAGCTGGGAAGATACAGAAGGGTGCCTCATCGAGCACCGAGAAGAAACCATTCAAGAAAGAGTCCAGTGATGTCTACAGTTCAAGAAGACAGAGTAGACCTGAACACCGCCAAGCTGTCAATGCGGTTGTTATTTCAAAACCTACTGGTGCTCCTCAGCATCACAACCAACAAAGGGGAGAGAAACCTCGAAGGCAATTCACTCATCTCAACATGACTTTGTCTCAAATATTTCCATAGTTGCTGGAGACCAATCTGGTGACTCTAAGAGAAGCTCCGAAGATTTTAAATACAACATCACCAAAGCATAACCCTAACGCCCGCTGCGCTTATCACTCTGATAGCCCGGGGCATAATACTGATGATTGTTGGGCTTTAAAGAACAAGGTGCAAGACTTAATTGATGCAAAGGAGATCAAGTTTGACCCTCCAGAGACTCCAAACATAATCACTGCTCCTATGCCAAATCATTGAAGGCTTTTGTTTCATTTGAAATTTTCAAGTTGTAATCTCTTTGTTATTCAAACAATTATCTATTAATGCCAAACTTTGTTTCATTAATGCATCTCATATGTTTGTCTTGATTTGATCCAATCATTTTAATTACATTTAAACTATGCTTTTTACTCACTCAACTCTTGCTAAAAGTTACAAGCCTTTAGAGGGAGGATGACGAAACAATACCATAATCTCATACAGTATGCTTTTGGACAGACCTTGCTGACGATGTACAGGCATTTCTTTCAAATCCTAAACACTGGAGTTATAAGGAAGATAATCCCTAGTCAACCCCTTCGAGCCAAAGAAGTAGGAGTTTTCTGTTTTAAACACAAATTGAAACCTTTAAATTAAACCTGGGGCAGGGTAGTCTCTCAGTTAATTCAAAAGATGCGCATTGAAGTCGCAAAACTCTCAGTTCATAATACAACGAACGACATCAAAAGCATTCCTCTGGAATCAAAAGACATTGGTGGTTCCTTATCTCATAGGCAGTCAATCCCTCAAAAGAGAAAAGCCCACTGAGCCAAAACCTATAACGGAAGCTTAAGAAAGCTGGGGCATCCCGCTGACTGTAATCTCGAAAACAGAAACAGTCAGGCAAAAGTTAGGGATAACAAATCAAAAGAACGAGGTCGCTACAAATACTCAACAACATGAAAAATGTTGAAAAAATGACTGCCTTCCAACAAATTCAACTTATGTGAACCATCACCAAAAATGTCGTTTCAGACTCATTTGGAGTTCAAATGCACAATTAACTAAGCTTAGGATTGAAGAACATCACGAAGAGCGGGTGGGTACAAATATACTTTGAGCCTTTATCTTTTGCTTCTTAAATCATGAACCAAGCCACGTTACAACCCTTCAAAAGTCCTAACTGAAGCATGGGTTAGTCCGAAAGCATACTGTTACAAAAGGTATCCTGACTCCTGTAAGGCTTTGCCCTAAATCTTGTGTTGAATTTGTCTTATAAAAAGTTTTCTGCTAAAAAACGCATTTTTCAAAACTTCAAGATAAGCATAAGCTTTGCATTATTTGAATATCACTGTTTGCATTTGGCTATTTGTTTGACAACGGAGAAATTCACACAACGAATATCCGATGAACGAAAGCCCTCTCAGTGAACAAAATCACTTCAAAAAGGATGACACTTCCATTGACAAATCTCCTATCAACAAGGGGGCATGACACATCACTATCCAGCACGCCTGGGGCAGTCAAGTCAAGATTCAAGCAATCTCTCAAGATGCCAAATAGCCAGGGGCAGATCTTCATCTGAATCACTTGGGGCAATGGACATGAATTCCGACAACGAATCTTGCATGATCAAACATCTTCTGGTAGTATGGCAACACAACACTACCGACAGTGACACCTCCCTATATCCTGAGAGCGTGGACATAGTCAAAAAAGTACTACGCATAATCAAAGACCCGCTAGGTTGACTGGCCTAGGAAAAAATAAGGGCTTCCCGGCGAACCAAAAGGGTTCCGGCAAAAATAAGGGATGAAAATGAAAAATTTGTACACCCGGCAAGTCGAAAACCTGAAAAGGCGTCTTGGGCAAAAAGGGTATCCCGATGGACTGAAAACCCGAAAGGGCGGTCCAGGTAAAAATTAGGGATCAAAGCGTACGACTATGTCCCGTTATATCGTCACTTACCTACCAGAAGAAGACTTGTCGTTTCAATCAAAGGAGACCAAGCACCTCATAGGTGGGGATAATACTCGATCCACAGGGCCTCCGCAGGCACCTTCTCCCGCAGAAACAGGGGCAATAAGAATTGTCCGAACTGTACAAGTTACTCTGTCCACCAGGTACCAAGGTAGATTCAGCTGAAGAATATGGCTAAGATACTTTCACTCCCCGCAGAGTAAGACAGTAATGGTAGCTCTCTCAGCTGAGACTTGCAACTATGAACGAATCAACAATACTCTCCCCAAGCAGAGTTGGTCTACCATCAGCCCTAAAAAAGGTTGGGCATCCCCAGAAGGTCTTAATATTCCCCAGCGGAGTATAAGGATATTCCCTAGCAAGCATGAGAGCATCCCCGGCAGTCTTAACATCCCTCAACAGAATATAAGAATGTTCCCCGGAGGAATACAAGATACCCCCAATGGAGCCATTTCCCCAGCGCAGTCTAAAAAAGCTTCCTCGCCAGAGTCAAATCATCTTACCCAGTAGATTCTGGAAGCTTGTCCCCTGCAGAATACAAATGTATCTCCCCAGCCAAATTCAGAAGGTTATCCTCACAAGAGTCTAACTGGGTTATGCTCAGCAAGTTTCAACTGAAAGATCATCCCCAACGAAGTTCTTTCTATCCCCAACAGAGCTTATCAATGGAATCCCCAGCGGAGTTATCATTAAAATCATCAGCAGAATATCTCTCCCCCACAGAGTAATTCCCCATAGAGTAATCTCTTCACCGTGTTTATTCCCCAACAGAGTTCCTCTCTCCTACAGGTTTATTCTCACAACCATCTTCGTTCATCATCCCCAGCGGAAACGAAGAACTCAACTCTATTCTCCAGTAGCTCCGGGATTTATTTTCCCCAGCTAAAAACATCACACCTTCATACATCATGACATGCATACGTATCATACAACACAAATCTCATTTATTTTGAGAACATAATGACATCATGCATTTCATACATCATGACATTGCATACAACTAACGTTTTACCTTTTTCAGGAAAAGGTCAATCAAAAGATGGCTACCATCAACCTTTTCAAGTCCCACTTTAATACCTGTAGCAAGCCAGGAAAATATCTGTGGACGACTGATTGTAGATTAACACCTGTAACAAGCCAGGAAAAGTATCTACATGAAGAGATTGAAGTTTAATACCTATAACAAGCCAGGAAGACCTTTCTTTCTCAGGTCAGGGATCAATACCTGAAACCAGCCAGGACAGATATCTCCTCAACCAACCTTTTCAGGTCCCAGTTTAATACCTGTAGCAAGCCAGGAAAATATCTGTGGACGACTGATTGTAGATTAACACCTGTAACAAGCTAGGAAAGGTATCTACATGAAGAGATTGAAGATTAATACATGTAACAAGCCAGGAAGACTTTCTTTCTCAGGTCAGAGATCAATACCTGAAACCAGCCAGGACAGATATCTCGTCTACCAACCTTTTCAGATCCCAGTTTAATACCTGTAGCAAGCCAGGAAAATATCTGAGGACGACTGATTGTAGATTAATACCTGTAACAAGCCAGGAAAATTATCTACATGAAGAGATTGAAGATTAACACCTGTAACAAGCCAGGAAGACCTTTCTTTCTCAGGTCAGAGATCAATACCTGAAACCAGCCAGGACAGATATTTCCTCGACCAACCTTTTCAGTCCCAGTTTGATACTTGTAGCAAGCCACGAAAAATATTTGTGGACGACTGATTGTAGACTAATACTTGTAACAAGCCAGGAAAGTTATCTACATGAAGAGATTGAAGATTAACACCTGTAACGAGCCAGGAAGACCTTTCTTTCTTAGGTCAGAGATCAATACCTGAAACCAGTCAGGACAGATATCTCCTCGACCAACCTTTTCAGGTCCCAGTTGAATACCTGTAGCAAGCCAGGGAAAATATCTGTGGACGACTGATTGTAGATTGATACCTGTAACAAGCCAGGAAAATTATCTACATGAAGAGATTGAAGATTAACACCTGTAACAAGCCAGGAAGACCTTTCTTTCTCAGGTCAGAGATCAATACCTGAAACCAGCCAGGACAGATATCTCCTCGACCAACCTTTTCAATCCCAGTTTGATACCTGTAGCAAGCCAGGAAAAATATCTGTGGACAACTGATTGTAGATTGATACCTGTAACAAGCCAGGAAAATTATCTACATGAAGAGCTTGAAGATTAATACTTATAACAAGCCAGGAAGACCTTGCTTTCTCAGGTCAGAGATCAATACCTGAAGCCAGCCCGGACAGCTATCTCCTCGACCAACCTTTTCAAGTTCCAGATCAATACCTGTAGCAAGCCAGGAAAATATATGTGGACGACTGATTGTAGATTGATACCTGTAACAAGCCAGGAAAATTATCTACATGAAGAGATTGAAGATTAATACCTGTAACAAGCCAGGAAGACCTTTCTTTCTCAGGTCAGAGATCAATACCTGAAACCAGCCATGACAGCTATCTCCTCGACCAGCCTTTTCAAGTTCCAGATCAATACCTGTAGCAAGCCAGGAAAATATCTGTGGACGACTGATTATGGATTAATACCTGTAACAAGCCAGGAAAAGTATCTACATGAAGAGATTGAAGATTAATACCTGTAACAAGCCAGGAAGACCTTTCTTTCTCAGGTCAGAGATCAATACCTGAAACCAGCCATGACAGCTATCTCCTCGACCAGCCTTTTCAAGTTCCATATCAATACCTGTAGCAAGCCAGGAAAATATCTGTGGACGACTGATTATGGATTAATACCTGTAACAAGCCAGGAAAAGTATCTACATGAAGAGATTGAAGATTAATACCTGTAACAGGCCAGGAAGACCTTTCTTTCTCAGGATTGAAGATTAACACCTGTAACAAGCCAGGAAAACTATCTTTCTTTCTCATGTCAGCGATTAATACTTGGAACCAGATAGGACAAGTTCTATAACCTCAACGGTATACTCCCGGTGAGCACGAGTCAGTTCCTAAATCTCAAATAAAGTTAGACTTCCCCAGTGGAATCTTCTACAACAACAGGTATGCAAGTTCTCGCTAAGGAATCTCTTATGCGATCGACACTCCTGCAGATGGCATCTATAAGCCCATCCTCCTACCAACAATCTCCAAATGGCATCTGTAAGCCCATTCCTGACATCACAATGCTGATACTACACCATGCGAGTGCAAATTTCTGGGCACTCTAGTGTTCAATCATCTTCCACCTTCGAATCACGAAAGGCACGCAAGCCAATCTACATCCTCAGGTTTAAGAAGATTGAACAGGGGCAACTGTTGTACCCCAAAATTTGCCCTCTCATGTTTCCCAAAGTCTTCCCCCTGCATGGTTGATCACAAACTCTTGCCTAAGGAAAAGGAAAATTTTTGAGTGTTGCTTCAAGTACATTTCAATTGGCATTCTGTCAAGCTCTTTCGATTGGCATTCTGGACAAGCGCTTCGATTTGCATTCTGAAAGACCCTTCGATTGGTGTTCTAAAGGAGCCTTTCGATTGGCATTCTGTCAAGCTCTTTCGATTGGCATTCTGGACAAGCGCTTCAATTTGCATTCTGAAAGACCCTTCGATTGGTGTTCTGAAGGAGCCTTTCGATTGGCATTCTGGACAAGCCTTTCGATTGGCATTATAGACAGGTACTTCGATTGGCATTATAACAGTGTCCTTCGATTGGAATTCCAAAAAGGTCCATTCGAAGAAGCATTCAAAGGGTCCATTCGAAGAAGCTTTCGAAAAGAATTCGAAGGAGGCCATCAGCCCATTCGAAAGGGAGCATTCGAAGGAGGCCATCAACCCATTTGAAAGGGAGCATTCGAAGGCCAGTTACATGTCATTCAAAATTCAAAAAGGGACAAGATACCATGTGTTCAGCCAACGTTACAAATTCTCATTCATGGCTGTCAAACACATAATCAAGGTCATTTAAACCTTTGTCTTCCTGTCCCCTCCACCCCCTCTATATAAAGAGATCACAAGTGTTGCAAAAGAGGACGAAAATATACAGAAAAAAATAGAGAAAAAAAACATTGGAGAGGTGCTGCCCATTCAATCCATCAAAGTTTGTCAGAATTTTCCAGGCCAAAGCAGCCCTTCAACAAAAGCATCCACGCCCAGAAACCCCAAATCAAAAGTGCCTACATCCAGGAAGTGCCCAGATCGAAGGTGCCTACATCCAGGAAGTGCCCAAATTAAAAGTCCAATCTGCTGGTAAGAAAGGGTAAACTATCCAACCTCATATTTGCATAATACATTCATACTGGTTGTTACCTTCAATTTTCTATCCTAGACAGGATCAAGAGGCCTGGGTTTGGCACCCAGGCCATGTCCATCGTTTGCTAATATTTGCTGCAGACATAGCCTGAAGAGACCCAGCAAGTGCAGGATCGAAGGGCCTGGGGTTCAACACCCAGGCCCTGAGCTTTATTTTGCTAACATACTTTTGCAGGTATAGCATCCCAGATCGAAGGAGACACCTTCTCTGGATCGAAGCTTCCCATAGTTCTCCTGGATCGAAGAAGGCATTTTTCCCAGGATCGAAGGGAACTCCCCTTCCCTGGATCGAAAGCTGTTCATGCCCATTTCCTGGCCCAATCGAAAGAACCATGACCCTGTTTGGATCGAAGCTGCCATTCCCTCCCTGGGTCGAAACTCCCTTTTTTCCTTGGATCGAAGGATCCCCCCTTGTATTTTATTTTTATTTTCATTGACATCTTTTTATCTTTTTTAATTAACATTAAAATCAAAAAACGCCAAAAAACATTAGGCTAGTTTTTTTTCCTATTAAAATTAACTTTGTTAATTAATCTCTTAATTATCTTAACATTTTCTCAAAACTAAAATTAAATAGATTTAGAGCATTTTCCCAAAAATAAATAAAACAACAAAAAGATTCTATTCTTAGATTTTTAGAGGTTATTTTCAGATTCACGCGCATTTATTTTATTGTAACTGCCTACTGGTTTGTAATAACTTAGCTAAGACTTTTACTTTACTGCTTTTATTCCCCCAAATTTTTGGACATGTAAATAATACCCCTCCCCGAAGCTTTGTAATAGCGTAGGATTTACAATTCCCGCACTTTAAATTCCTGAACATATATTAACTGCTTAGATGTATGCTAACTAGGATTGTATGACAAGATTAAACTCCTAACTTAAAATCAACAGTAGCTCACCATGACATGCAAAGATAATATAACTGAAAATTGACGCACTTGCACATGCCACTCCTAGGGTACACCTCACTTGGTTTCCTCGAGCGTGGTCATTAAGTATAGGATGTTTTAGAGGTCATCCTTTTGTCCCAAGATCATAAGTTGCCTTGAAATGTTTGCCTCGATAAAAATGATCTAAGACATTAGGATTACCACTAAAGCGTCCTAACGTTGCTTTAGTGACCACACGTCCCTAAAATCGAATTGACCCGAAAAACTCCAACGACGGTGCTACCTACTCCTCAATAGTGGGATAGCACTGTCTAAAGGACAGTTGCACAGTTTAATTCCTTTTTGAGTAGGTAGATGTTCTTAAGTACTTGCTCTCTTTTAAACAAAACAAAACTTTTCGCACTTACACTCTCTTCAAAACAACAAAACTCTTTTCAAAACCCACAATCACAAAGAAAAGCAAACTTTTGAAAACATAGTGAGCAAGTACCTAAGAGCCCGTGGATAACCACAGATAGAAAGGGTGCTAACACCTTCCCTTTCTATAATCTACCTCCCGAACCCTAGAAAAATCTCGAAAAGGAATTTTTCTGTGCTTTTGTCCTTTCCTTGTTGGATAAAATAAAAGACGGTGGCGACTCTTGCTTACCGCGACACTTTGGGAAAACAAACACAAACGCGAACCAGCATTCCAAAACAGTCAGTTCTCATTCCCACCGATCACAGTTTTGTTTTTGTTAAGAAAAGAAATAAGTTTGCTTAAGAAAATATTTTTTATCTTTTGGTTTTAAAAGAGATAAAATAAAATATGTGAATATAAAAACATTTTTGGTGTTTTTGATTATTAAAGATAAAATAAAATAATAAGAGGAAAAGGGGTCAGAATCAGCACGTTGCTGAAATGAGAGGGAACAAAAGTTCTGACTCTAATACGCTGCAAAATCAGAAATAACATGTTAGCAGAAATTGGCGAAGGTCAGAAGTTATGGGTCTGGGTACACCAAAGTTCTGAGGTTGCTGGGAACAAAGGAAAGCCTAGAAGTTCTGATTGTTGAGGGAGTTTGGAAGTTCTGGATGTTTAGAGAGAGTTTGGAAGTTTTGGATGTTTAGAGAGAGTTTAGAAGTTCTGATGTAGAGGGAAACATAGATGTTCTAGTGTCACTGGCAAGCTAGAAGTTCTGATAATGGGTATGTGAGGTGTCAATGCTGCTGGATGGAAGTATCTGGAAGTTCTAGTCTAGGATGGGAAAAAATGTCAGGGAATAAACATAACAAAAGGGTGTTTCTGGGGCTAGAACTTAGGTCCCTTAACACTAATGTCTTATGCACATGCTATCTACCACTGGGGTGGCTATACATCCGGGATTAGAAGCAAAAACATAAACATATAACACAAAGTAAGTTCTGATGATGAGCTTCACCCCCCTTCCCGTGCCAATCAGAACATCTGTAACTTAATCATTTCTCAACAAAAATAGAAATGCAAATGTAGCAGTTATGGCAGGTTTCCATCATGATTTCGGAAACATAAAATATCAGGACTGTAAATCAGAAGCAAGCATGAATTTTGCTGATCCTAATTTTAAATCCTAATTTCCTCAAGAAGTTCTGAACTAAAATTCTATCTACTTAGGCAAAATACATGAAATCTATGAATATGTACAACATCAGAGTCAGGATGTCTACATTGTATTTTTGAACGTGCAAGTCTAACAATGCCTAAGTAATATGATGAGAGTCAGCGGAAGCTTACCTTACAAATGGAAAATGTTCTGTGAACTAGAGCTTGGTTCTGATTGTTTGTGATGTTCTGATCAACTTCTTCAAGTGCTCAGCAGGTTGTAACAATCTTTAACTTAGGCTATGAATGGCTGGAATTCTGGAACAGCCAAGAAGCAAAGTTTTGACTTTTTGAGGTGGAGATTGATGGAGAACGTGTTACAGTCTAAAAATAAAAGTTAGGACAACTTCTAAATGTATGTTAGAAATTATGTTGATAATTTGGTCTAGAAACACTTTAGGAAAATTGGAGTTTGAAAGCAAAAATCAGAAGCTAGCAGGTTTTGTATTTGTGTTTGCAGTTTCGGATTCTTGGAATTTTTAGCAAGGTTTCAAGGCTTTTTCTTTTCAATTTTTTTGACCCCTTTACAGTTGCAAATGAAGTTCAATTTATAGGCAAGGGTTTAGTAGCTTGGAGAAGTCAAAGTACAACCATCATATGCTAGGCGCTGACTTGTTCTTGAAGCAAGTTCAAACAAGTATGGTTCAAGGCACAAAGTAAGGTGGTTAGAAGCTTTTAGTCGCGCTTAAGCTGGATTTGTAAGCATGAATTAAGGAAAAGTACCCTCAGAAGCAAAAGCAAATCATGGGCCCAACATAAACTTGTACAAAAGTTTTCTTTTCAAGGACATCAATGTACTTTTATGCCACACGTGGGGAAATCCTTTGGATAAAGACTCAAAAGTGGTTGTGAGCATTAAATGATGATGAGATTTATCAAAACAGAAATTCTGCAATATGAGATTAAGCATCATAGCTTAAGTCTGGGTCAGAAGTTCAACATCAGCATAACTTAGAACAAACATCCAACTTCTGATCTTTGAATCTCTTTGCTCTAGCATATTCTGAAGGAGTTCTCAGACTTTCCAGAAAGCTTGTAATGTGCTTTATATACCTTCTTTGAATTATTCTTACAAATTCTAATTGAGCCTTCGTGAAACTGGTCCAGAAGTTCTAACCAAATCCTGTTTTGGAAAGGTCCAGAATTTACTGAAGGTTTCAGTTTCAATGACGTGTCTTTGAAGATCTGTTAACTTGAAATACCAGCACTTCTAGAAGAAGTTTTGTTATGCAGTGTGTTGTACCCCAAAATTTTCCCTCTCATTTTATCAACATTTCTCATCACAAGGCTCTTGGAACTCAAGATCAAGCTAGGGTTTGCTCTGCTCAAGACATCTCCTTGCACTGATGACCTAAACTAGGGTTTGAGTTTGCACAGGGATTTTTGGACCTTCAATGCTCAAATTAACTTTCATACTTCTTTTTGGACTCATAAGTTTGTCCATACCAAGTTTCAAGCCTTGAATCAAATTTTTGCCCAGTCAATTGGACAGTTGACCTAGAAATCAGCTGTATTGGGGAAAAAGTCAACTGTGGCCAATTTACAGTCAAACCTCATGAATTTTGACCCACATCAACATTATGAACTCATATGAATCATTGGATCAAGTTTGGACCACAATTCCACAAGAAATTTGATCAGATCACCAAAAGGGCAAAATGGTCATTTTTAGGGTTTCGACTGTACAAAGGCAATTTCTGACTTTTTGACCTAACCAATGGAAAATTAGGTTCAACCATTGACTCAAGGACTCAATGGCATCATCTTGACTTATTGAACAAATTTAAACGATCTCAAATGCATGGGATTGACAGATGAATTTTCCAGTCAACTGATCAAAATTTGACTGTACACTGAAAAGTCAAACTTTGACTTTTTGGTCAAAATCAAGTGCCAATGGTCATTTTTCATCAAGATGTGTCAAATTATGAAACTTGTTCATCAAGAAACCCAAAATTGCAAATTAGGGTTTGAAATAGAAAAAATTTCATAACTTAGAATTTTTCTAAGTTATGAAATTTTCTTAATTTTTCCTAACTTTGTCCCACATTTTCATCATGATGCAAATGGATTCAAACAAAACTTACAACATGAAAGTTGTATTCCTCCACAAAGTCTACAACTTTTATTCACAAAGTTTTCTCAAAAGAAGCTTGGATCTCAAGTTATGATTTTTGGAACAAGGGTCCCTAAAACTTTTAACTTAGTGAAATTTTGCCCTGGTTTAGGCAGGATTTTGACCTATCTTCTTGGCCATTTTTCACATAGTTCCACTTGGAGTCTCAAGTTGCATTTCAAAGATGGATTATAGATAATGTTTCAAGATTTCCAAATTGTCCAATAACTCTTCAAACACATTTGTGGTTAGGGAGAATCAAATGCTTGAAGTTGGCAAAAACTCACTTTGTATCCATGGCAAATTCATGTTCACTCAAGTGGCATTTTCAAACCAGCATGCCTTGTACTAGTTTGCAGGCCTCTAAACCACTTCACACTCCTTAATTTAATGCAAATCCATTAGGCTAATACATTATCTTGGTCATTTGGACATTGTACACCAAACTAATCCCTAAATGGTAAAAGGCAAATTCCCATTTTTGCAAAAGTGTGCTTTATGTCAAACCATGATCTTTGAGCATAGGGCCAAGATCTCAGAAACCAAATCAAATCCACAAATTGCAGGGACCAAGAGGATTGTATGCAGCATATTTGATGGCTTGTATAGGCCTGTAATCACAAGTTCACTTTCTTACTTTAAATAATATTTTCAGTATGAATAAGAATAAGAAATAAAAATAAAAGTATAATTTACATATTATTTTCAAGTTTAACAAGTAGCTTGACCTAATCAAAGACAAAAATGCATGAAAATCAAACACAATGCACACTTGCACCCCTAGGGTTACAATCCACTTGTTGCCTTCAAAAATGGGCCATGGTATGCATGTTGGGTACTTTGGCAAAACAAAAACAAAACAAAAGATCATAGTCCCTCGATGACGCTATCTTGGTTTCCTAAACAAGAATGATCAAGTCCCTCAAGAAAATTGCCAAATATACTTGACACAATTGCTATCATGGTCTATACGATGACCCGTATCTGTCCCGTTTAACATCCTAACACAAGGTTGTTCACCAAATACAATGGTGAAATAACACTGTCAAAAGGGTTAAAAACATAAGAAAAATCTTTGAGTAAAATAGGGTAGATAGCTCTTAGTTACTTGATCAAAAGCTTGCAAAAACATCCTTGCTCTTTTCAAACCCACTTCACAACACAATTTCAAAACATTTCCCAAAACAAACTTTCAAAACATTGAAATCTTTTCAAAAGACAAAAACACCTTTGTATACATTCAAACAAGAATCATTACAAAGGTTGCCACAACGATGTCCTCTTTTCAAAACATCTTTCAAAACCACACACACAAATCACCATTTCAAACAATTGGAAAAGCAAAGCAAGTGATCTAAACAAGTAATTAAGAGCCCATGGATAACCATGGATGAAAAGGGTGCTTGCACCTTCCCTTTTCATAATCTACTCCCCGAACCCAAGAAAACATCTCAAAGGTCTTTCCTGTGCTTTTTGACCTTTCCTTAGGATAAAATAAAAAGTCGGTGGCGACTCTTGCTAAATCGAAACATTTGCGAACACAAACGCAAAACCTCAAGTCAGTTCTCCCACCGTATCACAGAACTGGGGAATCTGTTGGGGAGAATTATAAAAGTGGAGTAACCTTAGGGTTTAGATCACCTTTGCATGCTTATCTTGTTTGCTTTGATTTCTTTACATTTGGTTCTCTTGTTTGGGCTTGAAATCCTCTACCCGGATTTGGGAAACATTCATAGGTAAATAGAAATACGTTGTAGAAACTGTGCGGGGTATACCGACATGGTTGAAGCAATAGCTATATTAGTGCGACATATTTGTGAGTACCGGTAGCCTTTGTGTCAATCAAAGAGAATACGGGGCCGCTGAGTGATGTCATGAAGCACTAATGAACTCTTAGAACCTTACTTAACCATCTTGGCCTTATTAGGGGTAGTGAGATGACCGACTTTTGTGCAGTCCGAAGTTGGTAGATACTCGATACTACACTCATTGAGGGTTGTTTTCTTGGAATATTTTGGTCGCCAGTTAAGTGTCTAAACCAAAACAATGAACATAGAAAATAATCCAGTGATATTGAGCTCCTTAGAACTCGGTTACTATTTATAGGACAGGTTGAGCCAACTAACTTCAAGAGGGTACTTACCTATGAAACCTCATGCAAGCCTGAAACTAGGATCTTGTGTGATTTTCTTGTACATGTGCTTGTGCATACATCATGAACATCATAAAGCATCATATGCATCCACTAACCATTTCAAGGGTTTGGATCTTCATCTTTGTTCTTGTTTTGTAGGTCATGGAATCTCTTCGCAGGAAAACAATTCAAGTCAACCTTGTGAGAATCCCTCCTCAACTCAAGGAGCTTACTTCCATGATTTTATAGAATTCTCTCTTCAGTGAAAGACATGGTAGACTTCTCAACTTGGTCAACTCCAACATTGAAGAAGACATGGTGAAAGTTCTCTTCCAGTTCTTTGACCCCCTACACCACTGTTTCACATTCCCTGATTATCAACTAGTACCTACTTTGGAGGAATTTTCTCAACTCCTGAGGATTCCTATTCTCCATCAACTACCCTACAACGGTATGGAAAGAGAACCAAAGCCTGAAGATGTTGCTTAAGCATTACACTTGCAACCATCTGATATCAAAGGACATTGGGAAACCAGAAGTGGTGTCAAGGGTTTCTTGGTAAAGTTTCTGTTTGAGAAGGTACGAGACTGTTGGAATTATCTAAATCTACAAGCTTTTGAAGAGATTGTGGCACTCCTCATCTATGGGTTGGTCTTGTTCCCAAACCCTAATCAGCTTATAGATGTGAATGCTGTCAAGATTTTCATATCTCAGAATCCTGTGTCTACATTGCTTGGGGACATCCTACACTCATTTTACACACGAATAATGAGGAAAAGAGGTGTTCTCATGTGTTGTACTCTTCTTCTAGCAAGGTGGTTTATTTCTCACCTTCCCCAGTCAGTTTTGAAGAATGAGCAGGGTTTAAGGTGGTCACAACGGTTGATGACCCTCACACACTCTGATGTTCATTGGTGTTCTCGGTCCAGAGAAAATGTCATCATCATTGATCGTTGTGGGGAATTCCCCAATGTCCCACTACTTGGCATTAGGGGAGGCATTACCTACAACCTCTGTTTAGCCCTAAGACAGTTTGGATATGCTCGGAGGGATGGCCCTCATGATATGTTGATTCCTGACCTAGTTTTTGACTTCAACAACGATGCGCAAGGAATTTGACAAAGGTTTATCTGATCTTGGAGGATGCCCAATAAGGTGGATAGTAAGACACTGGGGCACAAGAATTCCATCCCCTTGAGCCTTATCTCAAGTGGGTACGAACCCGCGCCCAGAGTCTTATGATGCCATACCCCCACATTCTCCCCATGATCAAAGAACCTGTTATGGAAGGAGAGGTTCCATACACCCTCCTACATCCTGACATGCCAACATCATTAGAAGAATTATAAAAGAGTTGGATACAAATCAAAGAAGAACAGAATACTTTTGAAGCCAGCTTCTACGCCAGTGAGAAGAAGGTTTTAGAGCTTACCCGCCGACTTCACGAAGAGGAAACTCTCAACACTTACATCGCACCAAAGAGGATGCGCAATGTCTTTTTACATTAAGAATTTTGTAATATTTTGCCCATGGGGCATTTATGTACTAACAAATTTCTTCTTAATATATGACGTGTGTTCTTTTTGTTTGCAACAAATTTGAATTTTCTGAATCCTTGAATGCATTACATGAATAACACATCATTCATCATATGCATAAAAAGGTCTTCACACCAGGTTTCCTTATCTTTCTGCTGTTTATTTCAGCAAGATGGATTTGGAGCAGACGATTAAAGATTTGCAAGCACATAATTCGCAATTCCAGCAACTTCTCATGACCTTAGCAAAGGGTCAAGAGGACCTTAAAGCACTGTTGGAGAAAGATAAAGAGAAAAAGAAGAAAAGGACCGGTATGTCCACTATGGGAAGAAGGTTTGAAAACCAGGCTAGAAAAGTTCTCGAGTTCCCCTCGACGTCTGATGAAGGGATTGGTAAAGGAAAAAGAGTTGCGATGCCTTCCGAATCTGAAGTTGAAGAAGAGGAAGAGAAAGAGGATGAAGATTACTCCGAACAGCAATATCCCCCGACGGATGATAAGTATAAAAATCTTGAGGATCGGTTGGCAGCCATGGAGTTGCAAAGGGTACCTGGTTTAGATTTCGAAGAACTCGGGTTGGTCGCTGGGATCGTCATTCCTCCCAAGTTCAAAGTTCCTGCATTTTCTAAGTATGACGGTTTGTCCTGTCCAAAGATGCATCTGAGATCCTATGTCAGAAAGATCCAACCTCACTCATCTGATAAGGATCTTTGGGTCCACTTTTTTCAAGATAGTTTGTCAGGCACGCAATTGGACTGGTTCTATCACTTTGAGAGATCTGAGGTTCATAACTGGGAAGATTTAGCTGCTGCTTTCTACCGACAATACCAATACAATGCAGATTTAGCGCCTACTCGTACTCAACTACAGAGTATGGGTATGGCCTCTAATGAGGGATTTAAGGAGTATGCCCAGAAGTGGCGAGATCTGGCTGGAAGGGTGCATCCACCTTTGTCGGATAGAGAGTTGGTTGACATGTTTTTAGGGACTCTTTCAGGTTCATTCTTCAATCATTTAATTGGGAGTTCATCCGCAGGATTCACCGAATTAATTCTGACCGGTGAAAGGGTCGAAGCTGGCATTAAAAGTGGTAAAATTCAGAAGGATGCCTCTGCTTCCACTGCTATTAAGAAGACCTTCCCAACTAAGAAGGAAGTTTCTGCTGTTCACAACCAGAGAAATCAAGGAAGAACAGAGCGCCGACCAACAGTGGGGGCTGTGATGATCCAAAACTCTTCAACCGATCAACCTTGCAACAATCAACCAAGAGTTAATCAGCAAAGGGTAGAAAGGCCACAACGATAATTCACCTGAATCAACATGACACCGGCTCAAATCCTCCCTCATCTGTTAAAGCTGAATCTCACCAACTTGAAAGAAGCGCCGAAAAACCCTAATACCTCTTCTCCTTGTTATCACTCCAATGCAAAATGTGCATACCACTCTGGTAGTGTAGGGCATGATACCAACAACTGTTGGGCTCTTAAAAACAAGATCCAAGACTTGATAGACGCCAAGGAGGTAGAATTTGATGCGCCCGAAAAGCCGAATGTGATTTCTGCCCCAATGCCGAAGCACGGTCATAATGTCCATGCCGTTATGGAAGATCTTCATGTCACCACTGTTAATGAATTAATGACTCTGTTACCAGTGATTAAAGTGAATTTTATGAAAGCCGGGATATTCCCAGGCTGTGGAAAAGACTGTTACTTCTGTTCAAACTTGCAAGATGATTGTCCATTGTTGAAATCAGGCATCCAACGCCTGATGGATACCCAAGAGATCCTCTTTCAAAAGACTCATGTTGATACTATCACTCATGTTACTCCTGCTACCTTTGATACTCCAACCAATGACATTGCTATAATAACCATCTTTGATGATCTTTCCAAGACCTGCAAAAGGCCTGTTAAGATTACGCCTGATCCTAAGTTTGTGCCGTTGAAAATAACCATGTCGGGGCCTGTCCCGTATAAATCTAACAAGACGATACCATGGGACTACAGAGGAGAAATCTTCTACCATGGTATCAAGCAGATTGAATCAGTCCAAGAGAATTCTGATGATGAAACCCCTGGTATAGGGAATATTGCGGGAACGAGCAAGATAACTCGCAGTGGAAGGATATTCTCTCCGGAGATTGCTCCTCCACGAGCAGTCTTCGGACCCTCGAGAGTTCATGTACCTGTCAAGCCATCTGTGCAAAGCCCGGTAATTGAAGAACTTGATGCTCCTGAAGTTAGACCCTCTGATGTTGCTACCAAAGGTAAGGGGATACTAGAAGCGCCTGTCAGGACGAAGGCTCAGACTGTGGTAATCCCCGAGACCACCCAGAAAGAGATGGAATAAATCTTAAAGATAATCAAGAAGAGCGACTACGATGTCGTGGAGCAGCTAGGGCAGACCCCTTCCAAAAACTCCATGCTGGCTCTCCTACTCTGCTCTGAGGCTCATGTTAAGGCCTTAATCAAATTTCTAAAGACGGCACACGTGCCTCAAGAAACTTCTGCTGACCAGTTTCAAGAGTGCGTGGCTAGCCTTACTGCCGATACTGGCCTTGGCTTTTCTGATGCTGATTTGACTCCTAAGGGAAGGAAGCACAATGACGCGCTGTATGTCTCGGTAGAATGCAGAGGGACCACACTTGCCCATGTTCTGGTTGACACCGGTTCATCTTTAAATGTTCTACCGAAAAAGGCATTGGACAGATTAGACTGCGAAGGTTTGACCCTGAAGCCCAGTAACATCATTGTTAGAGCCTTCGACGGTTCTAAAAGGATGGTTCACGGAGAAGTGGATATTCTAATCAAAGTGGGCACATAAATTTTCAACTCTACTTTCTATGTGATGGACATCCGTCCTTCATATTCATGCTTGTTGGGAAGGCCATGGATCCACAATGCTAGGGCAGTCACTTCCTCTTTACACCAAATTCTAAAGTATCCAGTTCAGGGTAAGATTATAACGGTTCATGGGGAGGAAGAGTACATGATAAGTCACCTCAATTACTTCCACTATGTGGAGTTGGATGGCGAGTTCATAGAAACGCCTTTCCAACATTTTGAAGAGGTTTCTCCTAAGGTCGCAGTTGCAAAGACAATGACTGATGTGCCTACCGTTTCCAAGCCTGTGTCTAGAATGGCATCCCTCAAAGATGTGGAGGCCGTAATCAAAGAAGGAAGGAGTACAGTGTGGGGGCAACTGCCAAATTTTTCTCACAAGACGGACAAGTTCGGATTAGGTTTTACTGCTGCTGGCCAGAAAGATGTGCGTCACTCCCGGGATGGAGGACCACCCTTAAAAATTACTCACCATGGAATTAATGCATTAGAAGATGATGAAGAAGACAACTTTGAAGATTGGATCTTTCTAACCATTAAAAGAGGATTAAGAAACTGGGAAGCGAAAGACTTTATTCCCATCACTTTCATCAACCAGTAATTTATCTTTGAACAATTTCCTATTTTGGTCTGTAATAATTAAACAATTCGTACATTATTTTCACCTTATGCCTTACCCGGGGCATATAGGTCTATTTGTAAGGGCTTGATTTCTTCATTATCATATGCCATTTTTAAGTGAATCATTGGATGTTTTCATCTATAAACGGTTGTGTTCATTTTCTTTCAATTTACATTTTGTTTTGTTTAAGGATGGCTATCCCTTACACACACCCACACTCACAAAATGCAGGTACCCATCCACTATGGATTCCATGGGTGACTATTCTGCTTTAGCCTTCGGTGACTCTGAAGATTTGGTCAATCATGCCGAGTACGAAGATGATGAAGACTGTGAAGTGCCTGGAGAGTTAGCCAGAGTTTTGCAACAAGAAGAGAGGGCTATTCTGCCCCATGAAGAGTTTCTAGAAACCATCAATCTGGGAACAGAGGAAGACAAGAAAGAGGTTAAGGTGAGTGCCAACCTGGAGCTAAGTGTCAAAGAGCGCTTAGTGCAGTTGTTGAATGAATATGTCGAAATCTTTGCCTGGTCCTATGATGACATGTCGGGACTAGATACAGATATCGTGGTTCACCGTCTCCCTACAAGAGAAGACTGTCCACCGATCAAACAAAAGGTCCACCGAATGAGGCCCGACATGTTTGAAAAGATCAAAGCTGAGGTGATGAAGCAATTCAATGCTGGATTTCTGGCTGTTACTTCCTATCCACAATGGGTTGCTAACATCGTGCCCGTGCCTAAAAAGGACGACAAAGTCAGAATGTGTGTGGACTATCGGGACTTAAACAGGGCTAGCCCTAAAAATGATTTTCCACTACCACACATTGACATCTTGGTTGACAACACAACTCAACATAAGGTATTTTCCTTCATGGATGGATTCTCAGGATACAACCAGATCAAAATGGCCCTCGAAGACATGGACAAGACTACTTTTGTCACGCAGTGGGGTACCTTCTGCTATAAAGTGATGCCATTCAGACTGAAGAATGCCGGGGCAACCTATCAACGCGCCATGGTAGCTTTGTTTCATGATATGATACATCATGAGATTGAAGTCTACGTAGACGACATGATAGCCCGTTCACAGACAGAAGAAGAACACCTCGACCATCTGCAAAAGCTGTTTGTTAGATTGAAGGAATATAAGCTCAGACTGAACCCTAGCAAGTGCACTTTTGGGGTCAGGTCTGGTAAACTTTTGGGATTTATCGTCAACAACAAAGGCATTGAGGTTGATACTGCTAAAGTCAAAGCTATACAAAAAATGCATACCCCCCGCACTGAAAAGGAGGTTAGAGGTTTCTTGGGACGCTTAAACTATATTGCGAGGTTCATCTCTCACCTAACATCTACCTGTGAGCTAATCTTCAAGCTGTTGAAAAAAGATCAGGTAGTTGAATGGAACAATGATTGTCAAGTTGCTCTTGATAAGATCAAGGAGTATTTGCTGGAACCTCTTATCTTGATGCCACCCATCGAAGGAAGACCTTTGATTATGTATCTGACTGTTTTGGATAATTCAATAGGGTGAGTACTGGGCTAACATGACGAGTCTGGCCGAAAAGAGCATGCCGTTTATTACCTTAGCAAAAAGTTTACCGACTGTGAGACTCGCTACTCACTTCTCGAGAAAACTTTATGCGCTTTGGTATGGGATGCTCTCCGGTTAAGGCAGTACATGTTGACACATACCACTTTGCTGATTTCTAAAATGGATCCGATCAAGTATATCTTCGAGAAGCCTACTTTATCTGGAAAAATCGCTAGATGGCAAATGATCCTGACTGAGTATGATATCCAGTACACAACCCAAAAATCTATAAAGAGGAGTGTACTAGCTGACCATCTAGCTCATCAAGCCGTCGAAGATTACCAATCTATGAGATTCGACTTCCCTGACGAGGACATCATGACATTGGACAACATTGAAGGTAACAGACCGTATGACGGACCTGAACAAGGATCCCGATGGACCCTGTACTTTGATGGTGCTTCAAATTCACTTGGCAACGGTATCGGCGCGGTACTTATCTCCCCAGAAGGTTGCCATACGCCTTTCACTGCAAGACTTTGTTTCAGTTGCACCAACAACATGGCCAAATATGAAGCTTGTATCTTTGGTCTCAAGGCTGCAATTGACCTAGGAATCAAATCTTTGGTCGTATTTGGGGACTCAGCTTTGGTTATCAGTCAAATCAAAGGAGAATGGGACACTAAATATCCTAATCTTATCCCATACAAAGAACATGTCTTGACATTGTTGCCTCATTTCGAGCAGATTACCTTTGAGCATTTCCCGCGAGAAGAAAATCAGCTAGCAGATGCTCTGGCTACAATGTCTTCCATGTTTAAACTCAACTGGGATAATGAGGCTCCCCAAATCACCATCGAGCGAATGGACAAACCTGCGCACTGTCATGAGATTAATACCGAAGAAGTAGTGGAACAACCCTGGTCTCATGAAATCAAAAGGTATCTCTAGACTCGAGAATACCCTGAAGGAGCTTCCGTCAATGACAAAAAGTTCTTAAGGAAATTCGCTGCCAAGTTCTTCCTGAACAATGTATCTTATATAAGCGCAGCCATGATTGTGTTCTACTTCGTTGTGTGGACAAGGTTGAAGCAGAGTTAATCATGACCGAAATACATAACAGCACATTTGGCACCCACTTAAGCGGACATACGATGGCTAAGAAGATTCTAAGGGCAGGCTACTACTGGTCTACCATGGAAGCTGATTGTCATCAACATTCCCGTACTTGTCACAAATGTCAAGTCTATGCTGACAAGATACATATTCCTCCAGTTCCTCTCAATGTTCTGACAGCTCCTTGGCCATTCGCGATGTGGGGAATTGACATGATTGGAGAGATCAAGCCCACAACATCTAATGGACATCGCTTCATCTTGGTCGCTATTGATTACTTTACCAAATGGGTCAAAGCAGCTTCCTTCACCTCAGTCACAAAGAATGTGGTTGCCTGCTTCATCAAGCAGAACCTCATATGCCGGTATGGTATCCCCGACAGGATCATCACAGACAACAGTACAAATCTAAATAACATTGTGATCACCGCTCTGTGCGAGCAGTTCAAGATTCAACATCACAATTCATCTCCCTATCGGCCAAAGATGAACGGTGTTGTTGAAGCTGCGAACAAAAATATCAAGAAGATCATTCAAAAGATGACGGTCACCTACAAGGACTGGCATGAGATGTTACTGTTTGCTCAGCATGGATATCGTACCACGACGCATACTTCAACAAGGGAAACCCCATTTTCTTTGGTATATGGCACGGAGGTTGTTTTACCTATGGAAGTTCAGATTCCTTTTGTTGTACCCCAAAATTTTCCCTCTCCTTTTATCAACATTTCTCATCACAAAGCCCTCGGAACTCAAGATCAAGCTAGCGTTTGCTCAGCTCAAGACACCTCCTTGCACTGTTGACCTAAATTAGGGTTTGAGTTTGCACAGGGATATTTTGACCCATAATGCCCAAAGTGACTTTCATGCTTCATGTTGGACTCACAAGTTTATCCATACCAAGTTTCAAGCCTTGATTCAAATTTTTGCCCAGTCAATTGGAAGTTGACCTAGAAATCAACTACATTGGGGAAAAGTCAACAGTGGCCAATTGACAATCAAACCTCATGAAATTTGACCCACATCAACATTATGAACTCATATGAACCATTTGATCAAGTTTGGATCACAATTCCACAAGAAATTTGACTAGATCACCAAAAGGGCAAAATGGTCATTTTTAGGGTTTTTGACTGCACAAAGGCAATTTTTGACTTTTTGACCTAACCAATGGCAAAACAAGCTCACATATGGACTCAAGGACTCAATGAAATTGTCTTGAACCATTCAATAAGTTCAAAAGATCTCAAATGCATAGGATTGACAGATGAATTTTTCAGTCAACTGATCAAAATTTGACTGTACACTGAAAAGTCAAACTTTGACTTTTTGGTCAAAATCAAGTGCCAAGGGTCACTTTTTATCAAGACATATCAAATTATTAAACTTGTTCATCAAGAAACCAAAAAATACAAATTAGGGTTTAAAATGGAAAAATTTCATAACTTAGAAATTTTCTAAGTTATGAAATTTTCTTATTTTTTCCTAACTTTGTCCCACTTTTTCACCAAGATGCAAATGGATTCAAACAAAACTTGAAACATGAAAGTTTTCCAAAAAGAATCTTGTATCTCAAGTTATGATTTTTGGAACAAGGGTACCTAAAACTTTTAACTTAGAGAAAATTTGCCCTAATCTAGGCAGGATTTTGACCCATCTTCTTGGCCATTTTTTACATAGTTCCACTTGGAGTTTCAAGTTGCATTACAAAGAGGGATTGTAGTACATGTTCCAAGATTTCCAAATTGTCCAAGAACTCCTCAAACACCCTTGTGGTTAGAGAGAATCGAATGCTTGAAGTTGGCAAAAATTCACTTTTGTCCATGGCCAATACATGTTCATAGCAACTTGCAATTCTGATATAGCTAGCTTGGTTCAACATTACAGGCCTCAAAACCAATTTGTACTCCTTAATTTAATGCATATCCATTGTATTAAGGTATTGTATTGGTCATTAGGGCATTAAACTTTAGTTTAAGCCTTAAAAGGAAAAAGCAACAATGCCATTTTTGCCTAATTTCACTTTATGTCAAAACCAAATCCTTGAGGCATGAGGGCCAGATCTTTGAGGCAAGATCAAGTCCACTAATTCCAGTAACCAAGAACAAAAGTTGCAGCATGATAGGAGGGCTTGTACAGGGCTATAACATCATTTTCCATTCTCTTGCTTCAAGTAGAAGAAAGGTGGCAAAACATAAGCAATCTCTCATATCTGTTAACAAAAGCTTACAAGAACTTGGTGAACGAGTTCCATACATCCCAACAAGCCTAAAGCACGACCCTTTCATCACTAAAAACTCCTCATACTCAGAATCACTATTTTTCTGCAAAAACAGAGCAAGTTCTGAATCTTGCAAGCCACAACCAATTTCCATCGTGCGTTTTGTCCCAAGATAGTTCCAACACCTTCCAATCAACTCACCTGAACTATCCCAAGCCCCCATTGCAAGCTGTAACACCTCTAACACACTTTTCCATTTTCATTTCAAAGATCTGCAGGTTGAGTTCTACAACACGATTCAAGTTGTTTCAAAGCAAGCCAAGCATTGGAGAAGCTTCCTTGGACCTCAGGCAAGCTCAACAGAAGCTCAAACACCATTGAAGGTTGCTACATTGTCCAGCTCGAAGTCAACTGAAACAGGTATTTCATGGACTTCTATCTCTCTATTTAGGAATGGTTAGGCTTAGGTTTGTGAATGAAATATGTTATACTCATAGCCCTGAAGCCATACATATGCTTAGTTTTCATTTACATTAATCGTACTGAGAGAATTTCACTCATGAACTTTCTGAAAAAACTAGGTTAAAAATTAGGGCCAGAGAAATTCTCTTTGGTCTTTGAGATTTAATCCAAGTTTTTTATATGGTTGAATTCGTTGTTTAATTCTCTACCATGTTCATGTTATGAGTTTTGTCAAAAAATCAAAGAATCAGGAGTTGGCCATTGATACACAGAAGCGCGTGTTTAATGAACAAGAGGAAGAAGAAGAAGTCTAGTGGGTTGGGCCTGTTGTGTTTTCACTTCTAACACCCCTACTTTCTGTTTACACCCCCCCTGGCCCATTTGTTTAATATTTACCATTTTGACATTTTATTTTTTTTATCCTGACTTTATTATTTTTTGTATAAATATAAAAAATGCCAAAAATAATTTTCCATTTTTTTTCATATTTATTTGATATTTATTTTATTTTATTAAATATACATATGTAAATAAACTATTTTCTTTTTAAAAACAAAACTCAAAAATAATATAAAAAATATACTTATTTTCATTTATTTATATTTAAAAACATTTTCTTTATATATATATATATATATATATATATATATATATATATATATATATATATATATATATATATATATATATATATATATATATATATATATATATATATATATATATATATATATATATATATATATATATTATCTTGTTAAATAATTAGGTCAAAAATACAAAAAATATTACATTTTCATTTTTATTATTATTTTGGACCAAAAATATCATTTTTATAATATACTTTTATTTTCTGTATAAATTAGTATATTATTGCACATAATTAATAAATAATATTATTTATTAGGAATTAGGGTTTCTTGCCCTAAATAGGAAAATAGTTAAAATTGATCTTTTTTTACATTTCACATTGAAAAAATACTTTTTACATACTAAAAACATTTTGGCATAATACATTTTATTTACATTTATTTATTGTATTTATTTCAATTATTGTACATTTAAATATTGTATCTTGTACATTCAATTTGGTTGTAATAGTAATCTAGGGTTTAATTTCTTGTCAAATATCCCCAATTCAAATTTGTACCCCCCTCCCTATATCATGTTGTAATAGTGTAGCATTTAAATTCCCGCACATTTAAAAGCTTTCAATTATGTCATGCTTAGACCTAGGGTTTGTATGCAAATAAAACCAACAATTAGTTTGACCTAATCCAAGATAACATGCATGAAAAACAAACACAATACACACTTGCACCCCTAGGGTTTCATCCACTTGTTGCCTTTAAAAATGGGCCATGGTTGCATGTCAAGTACTTTGGCAAAATAAAAACAATCAAAAAGATCATAGTCCCTCGATGACGCTATCTGAGTTGCCTAAACAAAATGATCAAGTCCCTCAAAAAAAAAATTGCCAAAGACACTTGACACTATTGCTATCATGGTCTATACGATGACCCGCGCCTGTCCCGTTAACATCCTAACACAAGGTTGTTCACCAAATACAATGGTGAAACAACACTGTTAAAAGGGTTAAAAACATAAGAAAGATCTTTGGTTAGAATAGGGTAGATGCTCCTAGTTACTTGATCAAACTTGCAACAACATCCTTGCTATTTTCAAAACACACTTCACAACACAATTTCAAAACCCTACTTTCAAACATTGAAAACTTTTCAAAAGACAAAAACACTTTTGTATACATTCAAACAAGAATCATTACAAAGGTTGCCACAATGATGGCCTCTTTTCAAAACATTTTCCAAAATCACACACAAAGCACCATTTCAAACAATTGAAAAGCACCCTTCCAAACAATTGAAAAGCACCCTTTCAACAATAGAAATGCAAAGCAAGTGATCTAAGCAAGTAACTAAGAGCCCATGGATAACCATGGATAGAAATGGTGCTAATACCTTCCATTTCTATAATATACTCCCCGTACCCAAGAAAATATCTCAAAGGTCTTTCGTGTGCTTTTTGACCTTTCCTTAGGATAAAATAAAAAGTCGGTGGCGACTCTTGCTAAACCGAAACATTTGCGAACACAAACGCAAAATCCCAAGTTAGTTCTCCCACCGTATCACACATTCCTTGAGGATCATGAAGGATACTGGTTTGAGTGAAGACGATTGGATTCAGACCCGGCTTGACCAACTTAATTTGATCAACGAGAAGCGACTTACTGCTGTTTGTCATGGTCAGACGTATCAAAAACAGATGATCAAGGCTTTCAACAAGAAAGTCAGACGCCAGGTATATCAAGTCGGAGATCTTGTAATCAAGCGGATCATCTTGCCGCAAAGCGATCCCATGGGCAAATGGACTCCTACTTACGAAGGACCATTTGTGATCAAGAACATCTTTTCTGGTGGGGCAATGATTCTGACCACCATGGACAGCGACGACCTGCCGCACCCTGCGAATGCAGACATAGTCAAAAGATACTACGCATAAAACGAATCGACAAGTTGAAAACCCGAAAGGGTGACTTGGGAAAAAATGGGCATCCCGGTGAATTGAAAACCCGAAAGGGTGATTCAGGAAAAAATTAGGGATAAAAAAAATCTGTACACCCGGCAAGTTGAAAACCCGAAAGGGCGACTTGGGCAAAAAAGGGTTTCCCGGTGAACTGAAAACCCGAAAGGGCGGTCCAGGCAAAAGTTAGGGAATTAAAGCGTATGACTATGTCTCGTCGGATCACTTTAAGGACTATCTCTTCACCAACAAGCTCCAAGCTTCTGATCAATCCAATCATCCGCGGATGAATCAACGAATGGACAAGATACTCATAGTTGTGAAGGCTATAGAAGAATGGGAACCCCATGGAATTTTTACACATAGCCATCTTTCTTTTTGTATAAATCTTTTCTCAATTTTTCGACAACATTCTCTTACTAGGATGTATGTCTCCTTTGTACAAAGATACTTACAAAAGTTAATATAAAGATACTTCAAAGTGCAGAAATTTGCTTGCCTTTCCTTTCTTTTTACACTTATGTTTTATTTGAAAACGTCCAATGTTTTGTTAAATAGGCATATACATTTGAATATAATCATTGCTTACAAATAAAAAGAAATGAGAAAGGATAATTACTGGTAGGTCGAAAGTATAGGAAAACATCTTTAGGCTATTCCAGAAGAAATCTCCTGCAGTATGTCATTCAGATCCTCAACAAAGCTAAAACCTTGAGGCACATATCCCCAGGGAGTTAAAATTTAAAATTCCCATCAGAGTTAAGTCTCTAAACTCCCGATCCCCAGTGGAGCCCAAAAACTTTGAACTACAAACCCTCAGCAAAGATGAAACCTTCTTCCCCAACGAAGTCAAGTTTCCAACTATCAATCCCCAGCGGGAACCATTCAGTCTTCCCCAACTTCCCCAGCAGGTTAAGTCTGAGAATCAACCAGATAACAGTTAACTTTTTGGTTTATCCCCAACTAGGACAATTCTCCAGTAGATTGGCATACAACCCAAGCTCCTGATTTCCCCGGCAGAATAAACACTCTCCCCAGAGTTATTTTTCCAACAAAATGAAGATTCTAGTTTCTGTTTCTCCATTTGAAGCCTCCCAGGTTTTAATTCCCCCAGTAGAGGTCATCGAATTTTTCCTTATTTCCCCAGGAAGGTCATGAAGAATCCTCATTCCCCACAGAAGTTTTCAAAACTCTTGTTAATCCCCACAAGTCACCAAGGATTTTCAATCCCCAGCAGTGGTCCCAAGATTTCTCATTCTCAACAATCAAAGATTTTTTTAGAATCCCCAGCATTGGTCAAGGATTTACTTTCCCCGACAGCAGTCAAAGATTTCATTATCTCCAGTTATCAAGGATTTATTTTCCTCGGCAAGACAGCTACTCAGCTTACATGCACATCCATTACATTCATTAATATAACATATTTTATTGCATCATACATATCATGCAACATAACTTTGTGCTTTAGCTAACATTCTACCCTTTTCAGGATAAGATTAAAAAGCTATCGTTAACAACTAATCAGAGATTTCAGATACAATATGGATACACCCCAGACACGGCGGTGATTCTATTACTCATTCAGAATTTCAAGTCAAGATACAGTATGGATACACCCCAGACACGACGGTCATTCTACTACTCATTCAGACTCCAGCAATCAGATACAGACTAGATACGCTCCAGACACGGAAGCCATTCTATTTCTCATTCAGATTCAACTATCAACTTCAAGTTCAGATGCACTCCAGACACAAAAGTCATTCTGTCACTTGTCCGGATCCCAGTTACAGTACGGATACACTCCAAACACGGAAGTCATTCTGCTATTCATACAGATTTCAACTTCAGATACACTCCAGATAAGACAGTCATTCTGATATTCATTCAAGAATCAAATATAGTTACATCTCAGATACGCTCTAGACACAGACGCCATTCCTTTGCTCATACAAACCCTATCTCCAGATACAACTCAGATACGTTCCAAATACGGATACCATTCTGATGTTCATTCTTATGTTTTTCAACAAACAAGTTTTGGATGGAATCTTTAAGCCCATCTCCAGCAAGATTCTACCATCTCCAAATGGAATCATTAAGCCCATTCCCTCAGCTACATTTTTGGCGAGTGCAAATTTACGGGCACTCTAGTGTCCAATCCTCTTTTACCTTCGAGTCGCGAAAGGCAAACTTCCCAATCTAACTCTTCAGGTTCAAGAAGATTGACCAGGGGCAACTGTTGTACCCCAAAATTTTCCCTCTCATTTTATCAACATTTCTCATCACAAGGCTCTTGGAACTCAAGATCATGCTAGGGTTTGCTCTGCTCAAGACATCTCCTTGCACTGATGACCTAAACTAGGGTTTGAGTTTGCACAGGGATTTTTGGACCTTCAATGCTCAAATTAACTTTCATACTTCTTTTTGGACTCATAAGTTTGTCCACACCAAGTTTCAAGCCTTGAATCAAATTTTTGCCCAGTCAATTGGACAGTTGACCTAGAAATAAGTTGTATTGGGGAAAAAGTCAATTGTGGCCAATTTATAGTCAAACCTCATGAATTTTGACCCACATCAACATTATGAACTCATATGAATCATTGGATCAAGTTTGGACCGCAATTCCACAATAAATTTGATCAGATCACCAAAAGGGCAAAAGGGTCATTTTTAGGGTTTTGATTGTACAAAGGCAATTTCTGACTTTTTGACCTAAACAATGGAAAATTAGGTTCAACCATGGACTCAAGGACTCAATGGCATCATCTTGACTTATTCAACAAGTTCAAAAGATCTCAAATGCATGGGATTGACAGATGAATTTTTCAGTCAACTGATCAAAATTTGACTGTACATTGAAAAGTCAAACTTTGACTTTTTGGTCAAAATCAAGTGCCAAGGGTCATTTTTCATCAAGATGTGTAAAATTATTAAAAGTGTTCATCAAGAAACCCAAAATTGCAAATTAGGGTTTGAAATTGAAAAAATTTCATAACTTAGAATTTTTCTAAGTTATGAAATTTTCTTAATTTTTCCTAACTTTGTCCCACATTTTCATCATGATGCAAATGGATTCAAACTAAACTTACAACATGAAAGTTGTAGTCCTCCATAAATTCTACAACTTTAATTCACAAAGTTTTCTCAAAAGAAGCTTGGATCTCAAGTTATGATTTTTGTAACAAGGGTCCCTAAAACTTTTAACTTAGTGAAATTTTGCCCTAGTTTAGGCAGGATTTTGACCTATCTTCATGGCCATTTTTAACATAGTTCCACTTGGAGTATCAAGTTGAATTTCAAAGATGGATTATAGAGCATGTTGAAAGCTTCCCAAATTGTCCAAGAACTCCTCAAACACATTTGTGGTTAGGGAGAATCGAATGCTTGAAATTGGCAAAAACTCACTTTGTATCCATGGCAAATTCATGTTCACTCAAGTGGCATTTTCAAACCAGCATGCCTTGTACTAGTTTGCAGGCCTATAAACCACTTCACAATCCTTAATTTAATGCAAATCCATTAGGCTAATACATTATCTTGTTCATTTTGACATTGTACACCAAACTAATCCCTAAATTGTAAAAGGCAAATTCCCATTTTTGCAAAAGTGTGCTTTATGTCAAACCATGATCTTTGAGCATAGGGCCAAGATATCAGAAGCCAAATAAAATCCACAAATTTCAGTGACCAAGGGGATTGTATGCAGCATATTTGATGGCCTTTACAGGCCTGTAATCACAAGTTCACTTTCTTACTTAAAAAACAAGCAATTTGTCCAAACACTTGACAACTTGAAAACCAGCCATTGTGAACTTACACAAACATTTCAAACAACTTTCACACAATCCTTTGAGCAAGATACACGAGTGTTTGAGCCCCTAAGCACCTCATAGCCAGAAATCGCACTTCTTTGGCAAAACAGGGCAGGTGCTGCAACTTGAGTGCCATAGCTCATTTGGCTCGTGCGTTTTGCCCCTTTTTGCTTCAAACACCTTCCATTCAACTCACTCAAGTTATCCCAAACCTCCATTGCCAACTGTAACTCCATTTACAGTGTTCACCATTTTCATTTCAAGCTTGTGTAGGTTGAGTTCTATAGGCTGATTCAGGAACATTCAAGGCAAGTTAGCTATTGGAAAAGATCAAGTGAAGTTCAGGAAAGCAACCAGACACCTCAAAACTTGTTGAGAAGCACTACATTGCCCTACACGAATCCAACTGAAACAGGTTTTTCTTCACTTTCTATCTCTCTATTTAGGAACATTTAGCCTTAGGTTTATGAATAAAAAATGTAGTATTCAATGCTAGGAAGCCATACATATGCTCAGTTTTCATTTATATTAAGTGTGCTAGGAGAATTTCATCCATGAACATGCTGAAAAAACTAGGTCAGATTTTAGGGCCAGAGAAATTCTCTCTGGTCTTTGAGAGTTAAAATTAATGCTTTATATGGTTAGAATCGTATTGAAATTCTCTACAAGTTTGATGTTGTGAGTTTTGGAAAAAGATCACGTATACAGGATCTAGCATTTAAACCAGAGCACGCGCGCGTTTCAGTCTGGAGGAAGAAGATAAAGTTGGCTTGGGCTGGGCCTGGCCTGGCTTGCTTCTAACACCTCTCATTTTCATTTTTGCACCCCCTGGCCCAATTTCTTATATTTTCACATTTTTGCATTTTTGATTTCTTTTCTGATTTTGTTTATTTATTTCCAAGTATAAAAAATGCCTAAAAAATATTTTCATAATTTTTTACATTTATTTAGCATTTTATTTTAATTTTTCTAATATAGAAAACATTTTAAATACTTTTGTATTATTTACATAAACTTGAAAATAATATGTAAATTATACTTTTATTTTTATTTCTTATTCTTATTCATACTGAAAATATTATTTAAAATATAATTTATTTTTGTACATATTTTATTTTATATTATACATATTTAATATATTTAATATATTTAATATATATATATATATATATATATATATATATATATATATATATATATATATATATATATATATATATATATATATATATATATATTTATATACATATATACTTTTATTTTATTAAATACTTACAATAAAAATACAAAAATATTACATTTTTATTTTTATTATTATTTATACTCAAAAATACCTTTTTTTTAAGTATATTTCATTTTTACAGATATTAATATATTTTTTGTATATAAATAATATATAGTATTTATTTTCTTAAAGGAATTAGGGTTTACTCTTAAAACAAATGAAATTAATCTTTTTTTTATTTATTTCTTTATACTTTTTACATTAAAAAAATACTTTTACATACATAGGTAAACAAAAACTTTTTTTTTTTTGCATAATACATATTATTTAATATTTATTTATTATTATTTAAATATTGTACATTTAAATATTTATGCATTTGAGATTCAATTTGGATGTAATAGTAAACTAGGGTTTATATTTCTTGTCAAATACCCCCCGTTCAAAATTGTACCCCCATCCCTATAATCATGTTGTAATAGCTTAGAATTTAAATTCTCGCACTTTACACTTTCAATTATGCCATGATTAGAGAATTAGGGTTTGTATGTAAAAATCCAAATCAACAAGTAGCTTGACCTAATCAAAGACAAAAATGCATGAAAATCAAACACAATGCACACTTGCACCCCTAGGGTTACAATCCACTTGTTGCCTTCAAAAATGGGCCATGGTATGCATGTTGGGTACTTTGGCAAAAAAAAAAACAAAACAAAAGATCATAGTCCCTCGATGACGCTATCTTGGTTGCCTAAACAAGAATGATCAAGTCCCTCAAGAAAATTGGCAAAGATACTTGACACAATTGCTATCATAGTCTATACGATGACCCGTGTCTGTCCCGTTTAATATCCTAACACAAGGTTGTTCACCAAATACAATAGTGAAATAACACTGTCAAAAGGGTTAAAAACATAAGAAAGATATTTGAGTAAAATAGGGTAGATAGTTCTTAGTTACTTGATCAAAAGCTTGCAAAAACATCCTTGCTCTTTTCAAACACACTTCACAACACAATTTCAAAACATTTCCCAAAACAAACTTTCAAAACATTGAAATCTTTTCAAAAGACAAAAACACCTTTGTATACATTCAAACAAGAATCATTACAAAGGTTGCCACAACGATGGCCTCTTTTTAAAACATCATTCAAAACCACACACACAAAGCACCATTTCAAACAATTGGGAAAGCAAAGCAAGTGATCTAAACAAGTAACTAAGAGCCCATGGATAACCATGGATGAAAAGGGTGCTTGCACCTTCCCTTTTCATAATCTACTCCCCGAACCCAAGAAAACATCTCAAAGGTCTTTCCTGTGCTTTTTGACCTTTCCTTAGGATAAAATAAAAAGTCGGTGGCGACTCTTGCTAAACCGAAACATTTGCGAACACAGACGCAAAACCTCAAGTCAGTTCTCCCACTGTATCACACAGTGTTTTAGATCTCATTGATATTTACAACTCTTGTGTCATAAGTTCTTTCAGAATCAACTTGCATCATGGTGAAAATCTGGCCAGAAGTTCTGAACTTATCATTTTTCCTAAACACTTAGAAAAATTTCTAAGTATTTAGAATTTTGACTTTTCTAAAGTAATTTTGACTTTTGATTTTCTTGATGAAACAAATCTCATATTTTTACATATCTTGATGAAATATGATTCTTGAAACTTGATTTTGATCCAAAAGTCAAGTTTTGACTTTTTAATGTGTAATTGACCATTTTGCCCTTGTGCCAATTCCAAACCTAAATTGATGTATCAGTGCTGCAAACTTGATGTCATGGAAGATCTTGGGAGAAAATTCTTGAGAAATGAGAGGAAAAATTTTGGGGTACAACAGCTGCCCCTGTTCAATCTTCATAAACCTGAAGAGTTAGATTGGTGAGTCTTCCATTCGTGACTTGAAGGTGGAAGATGATTGAACACTAGAGTGCCCAGAAATTTGCACTCGATGATATGTTAGTTGACTGTGTAGGGAATGGGATTAGAGATGCCATTCAGAGTGACTGGGAAGATACCCAGAAAAATCTTTGGGTCGATTTAAACTGGAGTGGTAGATGCCTTTGTCTGCAGATTTTTTTCTGCGAGGAAAAAAGATTAGTTGCATGCGGATGTATGCATGGTGTAATGATGTTCTCAAAATAAATGAGATTATATTGTATGTATTTTTCATGTATGCGTTATGATTTATGAATGTGATGCATTCCTTGTAGCGTGTCTTTGTCTAGGAAAATAAATCCTTGATAACATGCTGATAAGCCTTAGGAAATGAGCTCCCAGACTACTGTTGAGGATGAAGAGTAAGCTCCTCTTTTTTAAGATGTTTCTGCTGGGAGTTCCTGTTCCATTGTTTGAGGAGAAACTCCGCTAGGGAATACTGGCTTGTTTAAGAAGACTCTGTGGAGAGTGCTGATCTCTGCTTGGGAAGTGAGTTCAATGCTCTATTGGGGAATTATTCCTGACTGGAGAGCATCGAAAACTGGTTGTTATCTGGTGGAAATCCAGGCTTGGCAGCAATTTGTTAGGGATAATAAAGTTGAATGCTATTTGTTCGGGTCCAGGCTTCACAATAACTTATTAAAGTGGTAACTATTATCTGTCGGGTCCAGGCTTCGTAGTTTTTGAAAAGTTACACTATTATCTGGTTGGGTCCAGGCTTCATAGTGACTTGATAGGGATTGTAGCTAGTTGTTATCTGGTCGGGTCCAGGCTTCACAATAACTTGCTTTAATAGACGAAGTTGAATTAATATCTGGTCGGATCCAGGCTTCACAATAACTTACTGGGGAAGAATAAATTGACTGTTATCTGGTCGGTTCCATGCTTCAGAGTAACTTATTGACGTTAAACTTATATCTGGTCGGATTCCAGGCTTTACAGATTTCTGAGGTGGATGAAGTTAATTGCTATCTGGTCGGGTCCAGGCTTCACAATAACTTGTATGAGAAGATGAAGTTGAACTAACATCTGGTCAGATCCAGGCTTCACAATAACTTACTTAAAATTGGTTGTTATCTGGTCGGATTCCAGGCTTCACAACAAACTTCTGGAGGAATAAAGTTGATTGTTGTTGTACCCCAAAATTTGCCCTCTCATTTCTCAAGATATTTCCTATAAAGATCTTCAATGCCTCAAGTTTGCGCAAGTATCGACTAGGTCAAACAATTTTCCCAATACTGATACCTCAAATTAGGGTTTGGGTTTGTACAAAGGCAGTTGGATTTATAATGTTTCGAATGACTTTCATGAATCATTATGGACCCTAGGGATTATTTTTGTCAAGTTTCAAGTTTGGGATCACAATTTTCCAAGAAAGTCATTCAAATTTCCAAAAGGGGCAAAATGGGCAAAATTAGGGTTTTGACTAAAAAATGACCGAACTTTGATTTTTGACCTAATACCTGGCTTATTGGTTGGAAGCAAGATCTCAAGGATCTGAGTGTGTCATTTTGAACTAATTGCATATTTCAATTCATCTCCTGAGATCAGTGATGCCAGGGGACAACTTTGTCTGAGATATATGGGACAGGACCAGGAACAATGATTATCAGTGGAGCAATTCTTGTAGTAGATGTAATCCTAACAGGTCTTCTCGAGGAAACCTTGGAAGGATTGGCGGAAATGGTTATAATAGCGACGTCTTCAGATGGAACAACAGGAACCAAAGTTTTCTCAAACAAAATTTCTTTGCTATCTATCAGGCGTTGAACACCTAACTTCAGCAAACGGCAACCAGAAGGTAGAAACGAACACATGCGGCAACCTTTACCACAGCCTGGAAATAAACCGGCCAACAGCAAATTCTTCTTGACAGTCACAAGAGGAGTAGAAACTTCATCAACAGAGGTGTTGTACCCCAAAATTTGCCCTCCCATTTCTCATTAAATTCTCATCACAAAGCCCTTGGAGATCAAGATCCAGTTAGGGTTTCATCTGCTCAAGACTTCTCCTTGCACTGTTGACTCAAATTAGGGTTTGTGTTTGCACAAAGATGTTTTGACCTAAATTGCCTAAGATGACTTTCATGCTTCATATTGGAATCCCAAGTCTATCCATAACAAGTTTCAAGTCTTGATTCCAAGTTTTGCCCAGTCAATTGGACAGTTGACCTAGAAGTCAGCTGTATTGGGGAAAAAGTCAACTGTAGCCAATTGACAGTCAAATATCATGAAAATTGACCCACATCAACATTATTAACTCACATGGACCATTTGATCAAGTTTGGATCACAACTCCACAAGAAATTTGATCAGATCACCAAAAGGGCAAAATGGTCATTTTTAGGGTTTTGACTGCACAAAGGCAATTTTTGACTGTTTGACCTAGCCAATGGCAAACCAAGCTCACATATAGACTCAAGGACCCCATGGAATTGTCTTGACATGCTCAAACAAGTACAAAAAATCCCAAATGCACAAGATTGACAGTTGAATTTCCCAGTCAATTGATCAATTTTGACTATACACTGAAAAGTCAAACTTTGACTTTTTGGTCAAAATCAAGAGTCAAGATTCATTTTTCATCAAAACATGCCAAATCATGAAACTTGTTCACCAAGAAATCAAAAATTGCAAATTAGGGTTTGAAATGAGATTTTTTCATCACTTAGAATTTTTCTAAGTTATGAAAAACCCTAATTTTTCCCCAACTTTGCCCCACTTTCTCACCAAGATTTATTTGGATTCAAGCAAAAGTCAAAACATGAAAGTTGTAGCCTATTGCATGATCTAGAACTTTGATTCACAAAGTTTTCCCAAAAGAGGCTTGTATCTCAAGTTACAATTTTTGGAATAAGGGTACTAAACCATTCTTAACTTAGTGAAAATTTGACCTATTTTGGCAAGGTTTTTTACCTAATTTCAAGAGCATTTTTCACATACTTCCCCTTGGAATTTCAATTTGAATTTCAAAGATGTATTGTAGTACACATTCCAAGATTTCCAAAATGTCCAAGAACTCATCAAACAACCTCATGACTTGAGAGAATCGAATTTTGCAATATGGCAAAAACTCACTTTTGAATTGGCCAATTTCCATGTTCATAACTTGTGCAAATTTTTCAAATCAGCATGCAACTTGATTACAGGCCTCTAAACCACCCAACACTCATAAATTTAATGCAAACTCTTTGTGCCAAGACCATGTTCTATGTGTTCAAGCATTGTATGATGGATTAATCCCAAAATAGATAAAGCACTTTAACCATTTTTGCAAAAGTAAGCTTTATGTCAAAATGAAAATCCAAGAAGTACAGATCAAATCCCCTTGGCACAAGTTTAGGGACTAATCACACTGATCAATGCCAAGGTTTGCAGCATGTTATGGGGGCCTCTACATGTCTAAACACCAACTTGACCTTTTCTTGCTTAAGTGTTAAGAAACATAGCATATCACAACACAACTTGGATCTCAGCAATAGAACCCTTAAGAAAATATTTTGTACACATTCAAGACATCCTAACTGAGCTAGAACACGACCCCAACACCTCCATTGCCCTCTAGAATACAGAACCACCTTCAAACTGCCTAAACAGAGCTCCTACTGCAGTTTGAGTGCCAACTCTCATCCCTTTCATGCTTTCTTGCTAAAAGCTCATCAAACACATTCCCTAGCATCACTTGAAGCTAACCCAAACATAAAACACGACCTGTAATTCCTCTAATCAGTCCCACCATTTTCACTTTCTTGTTTTGCAGTTGAAGGTCCATAGCTCGATTCAAGGTGTTTCAAAGCAAAGTAAGCATTGGAATAGCATCACTACACTTCAGGCAAGCTGTACAGATCATCATCTTGCCCTGAAAGTTCCCCTATTGCCAGATAGAACTTCAACTGAACAGGTATCTTCTTGAACTTCTAACTCTTAGTGTAGGCATCATTAGCTCTAAGTTTGTGAATAAGAAGTGTTCTACTCATGCCCCTGAATCTGTACATACTTTTACTTTTCATTTATTTTGCCTGAGTTATGAGAATTTAAGGTCTGAATATGGAAGAAAAGTTAGGTAAAGATTTGGGAATGTTAAAATTCTCTCTCATTTCTGAGAGTTAGGATGAGTTCTTTACATATTTAGAATCGTGATGCAATGCTTAACATTTCTTATGTTGTAAGTTTGTGCAAAAGATCAAGGAATCCAGATGTTTGAATTGGTGTTCAGGCGCGCGTTTTTTGAACATTTTTCTGTCCAGAGGTTGAAGAAGAAGCCACATGGGCTGGGCCTGCTTTGATATTTCTCTTCACACCCTATTTTTGCTTTCATACCCCCTGAGCCCATTTTGTTTGTTTTATTGATTTTTTGACTTTTCTCTTTTTATTCTGATTTATTTATTTTTGCTAGTAATATTAAAAACATGAAAAATTATTTTTACACCATTTTTATATTTTTTAAGCATTTATTTGTTTATATGAACTATTTGTACATAAATAATATATATATATACTATTATTTAGAAAAACTAGAAAAATAATGCAAATATATTTTATTTTTGATTTTTATTTCATTTTTTCTTTTGAAAATATTTTATACAAAATATACTTTTTTTATAAAAATTAAATATTATTATTTTATATATATAATATTTATTTAGTAAATAATAAAGATATTTATATATATTAGTATATTTAGGTAAATAATACAAAAAATATATACCTTTTTTATTTTATTAATATTTGACATGAAAAATACTTTTTTATGAATATACTTCATTTTTATTTTATTTTGTACATAATTATTAAATATTGTACACTTTAAATAAATATTACCTTTTACTTAATGAAATTAGGGTTTTACCCTTAAAACACAAAAACTCCAAAAATATTACTCTTTTTTTATTTTATTCATTTTATTTATTTGACATAAAAAACACCCTTTTTTTTCATACATATAAAAACCCTTTTTGCATTTTGCATCTTTATTTTATTTTCCATTTAATTTATGCAATTAGTTATCTTGTAAATATTCCAAAATTGATGTAATAGCTAGGTTTAAATTCCTTGTCTAAATATCCCCCCATTTGAACATTTGTACCCCCTTCCCATATTATGTTGTAATAGTGTAGGAATTTTACTTTTCGCATTTTAACGCTTTCTAAATATACCATGCTAGAACTAGGGTTTGTATGCAAATAAAAAGAACAAAATAGTTTGACCTAATTTCAAGATAATCAAGGCATGAAAATGGACAACACATATCACACTTGCACCCCTAGGGTATTCCACTTGTTGCCTTCAATAATGGGCCATATTGCATGTTAGGTTTCTTTGGGTAAAACAAACACAATTCAAATGATCATAGTCCCTCGATGACGCTTTCGAAAAGTTGCCTAAAATGATCAAGTCCCTTTCAAGGAAAAATTGCCCAAAGATACTTAACACCATTGCAATTGTGGTCTAAACGATGACCCGCGCCCGTCCCTTTCACCTCCTAACACAAGATTGTCCACCAAATGCAATGGTGGAACAAAATTGTTAAAAGGGTTAAAACATAACAAGAATCTTTGAGAACTTTAGGGTAGATAGCTCTTAGGTACTTTTCAACTTGCAAAACAAAACACTTGCCTATTTTTCAAACCACACTTCACAAACACTTTCAAAACAAACTTTCAAAAAAACCTTGAAACATCTTTTCAAAAAGACAAACACCTTTTGTAAAACATTCGAGTAAAGAATTGTTACAAGGTTAGCCTAAACAAGGCATCTTTTTCAAAACACTTTCAAAACCACGCACAAAGCACCATTTCAAACAATTGAAAACCAAGGCAAGTTGATCTAAGCAAGTACCTAAGAGCCCATGGATAACCATGGATAGAAAGGGTGCTAATACCTTCCCTTTCTATAATCTACTCCCCGAACCCAAGAAAAATCTCAAAGGTTTTTGCTGTGCTTTTTAAACCTTTCCTTAGGATAAAATAAAAAGTCGGTGGTGACTCTTGCTCAACCGAAACATTTGCGAAAACAAACGCAAAACCATAGTCAGTTCTCCCACCGTATCACAGAACTGGCGACTCTGCTGGGGAAAATTTAAAAGTGGAATAACCTTAGGGCTTAGATCACCCTCTTGCATGACTAATTGTTTGATTTGATTGCTTTATATTTTGGCTCTCTTGTTTGGGTTTGCAAATCCTACACCCGGATTTTTGGAAACATTTCATAGATAGCAATACGTTGTGGAAACTGTGCGGGGTATACCGACACGGTCGAAGCAATAGCTATATTAGTGCGACATATTTGTGAGTACTGGTAACCCTTGAGTTCAATCAAGGAGAGTACGGGGCCGCCGAATGATGTCACTAAGCACTAATGACCTAGAACCTTACTTGACCATCTTGGCCTTTTATTAGGGGTAGTGAGATGATCGGCTTTGGTGCAGTCCGAAGTTGGTAGATACTCGATACTACACTCATTGAGGGTTATTTTCTTGGAATATTTTGGTCGCTAGTTAAGTGGCTAAACCGAAACAATGAACAATGAAAACAATCCAATGATATTGAGCTCCTTATAACCCGGTTACTATTTATAGGACAGGTTTTTAAGCCAACTACACTCAAGAGGGTACTTACCTATGAAACCCCATGCAAGCCTGAAACTAGGGTTTGGTGTGATTTGCTTGTACATATGTTTTGTGCATACATCATAAACATCATAAAACATCATATGCATTCACTAACCATTTCAAGGGTTTGGATCTTCATCTTTGTTCTTGTTTTGTAGGTCATGGAAATTCCTCGCAGAAAAACCATCCAAGTCAACCTTGTGAGAATTTCTCCTCAACTCAAGGAGCTCACCTCAAGAATTCCGGAAAGCTCATCCTTCAGTGAAAGACATGGCAGACTGCTCGGCCTAGTCAACACCAACATTGAAGAAGACATGATGAAAGTGCTATTCCAGTTCTTTGACCCTCTTCACCACTGTTTCACTTTCCCTGATTACCAGTTGGTGCCCACTTTGGAGGAGTTTTCTCAACTCCTAAGAATTCCTATCCTTAATCAACTACCCATCAACGGTACGAAAAAGGAACCAAAGCCGGAAGATGTTGCTCGAGCATTACATCTACAACCATCCGACATCAAGGGGAATTGGGAAAGCAGAAGCGGCGTCAAAGGATTCTTAGCAAAATTCTTGTTTGAGAAGGCACAAGAATGTTGGAATTCATTGGACCTTCAAGCCTTTGAAGAAATTGTGGCACTCCTTGTCTATGGGTTGGTCTTGTTCCCAAATTCCGACCAATTGATAGATGTCAACGCCGTCAAAATCTTCTTGTCCAGAAATCCAATACCAACATTGCTTGGGGACATTCTTCACTCATTTTACACACGAACAATGAGAAAGAGGGGTGTTCTCATGTGTTGTACTCCTCTCCTTGCAAGGTGGTTTATTTCGCACCTTCCACAATCTGTCTTGAAGAATGACCAAGGCTCAAGGTGGTCCCAACGGTTGATGACTCTTACTCACTCTGATGTACATTGGTGTTCTCGGTCCAGAGAAAATGTCATCATCGTCGATCGTTGCGGGGAATTTCCTAATGTTCATTTACTTGGAATCAGAGGAGGTATCACCTACAACCCTTGCCTAGCTTTGAGGCAATTTGGATATGCACGGAGGGATGGCCCTCATGACATGTTGATTCCTGACCTAGTTTTTTACTTCGACAACGATGCGCAAGGACTTCGCCAAAGATTCATCAGAGCTTGGGGAAGACCCAACAAGGTTGATAGCAAGACTCTGGGACACAAGAACTCCATCCCTCTTGAGCCTTATCTCAAGTGGGTACGAGCCCGAGCCCAAAGTCTGATGATGCCTTATCCTCATGTACTCCCGGTGATTAAAGAGCCCGTCAAGGAAGGAGAGGTTCCCTACACCATCCTACATCCTGACATGCCTACATCGTGGGAGGAAATGCAGAAAAGTTGGATTCAGCTCAAGGAGGAACGAAATACTTTTGAAGCTAGCTTCTACGCCAGTGAGAAGAAGGTTCTAGAGCTTACCCGCCGACTCCATGAGCAAGAGGCCCTCAACACCTACATCGCACCAAAGAGGATGCGCAATGTCTTTTTACCTTGAGAAGTTTTTGTAATATTTGGCCCATGGGGCATTTATGTACTAACAAATTTCTTCTTATTAATATGACGTGCGTTCTTCTTTGTCTGAAACAATTTTGAATGTCCTAAATCCTTGAATGCATTGAATACATAAGCATATCATTCATCATGTGCATAAGCAGGTCTCACTCCAGGTTTCCTTATCTGTCTGCTGTTTATTTCAGTAGGATGGATCTCGAGCAAACAGTCAAAGACCTGCAAGCTCAAAATGCACAGTTCCAGCAACTCCTGACGACCTTGGCTAAAGGTCAGGAGGATCTCAAGACCTTGCTGGGGAATAAAGACCCAGTGAAAAATAAGAAAAAGAGACTCAGGGTGGCTACTTTAGGGAGAAGATTTGACGGAGAAGCTCGGAGAGTTCTTGAATTTCCTCCTACTTCTGATGAAGGAACCAACAAAGGAGGTGGGGCTGCGGTACCTTCCGAGTCCGATGTGGAATAAGAAGAGGTCGAAGAGGATGAAGACTATTCTGATCAGCAATACCCTCCAGCTGATGATAAATACAAAGGTTTAGAAGACAGGTTGGCCGCCATGGAACTACAAAGAGTACCGGGTTTGGATTTTGAAGACTTGGGTTTGGTCGCCGGGATTGTGATTCCCCCAAAATTCAAAGTGCCAGTGTTTGTGAGGTATGATGGGATGTCCTATCCAAAAATGCATCTCAGGTCCTACGTGAGAAAGATCCAACCTTATACGGCAGATAAAAACCTGTGGATCCATTTCTTTCAAGACAGCCTTTCTGGGGCTCAATTGGAGTGGTTTTATCAGCTAGAGGGAACCAGCGTCAGAAATTGGGAAGACTTGGCCACCGCCTTCTATAAACAATACCAGTATAATTCTTATCTTGCTCCTACTCGTACCCAACTTCAGGGTATGTCATTAGGAACAGGCGAAGGATTCAAAGAATACGCACAAAAGTGGAGGGATTTGGCTGGTAGGGTGCAGCCTCCTTTAACCGATCGTGAGCTTGTTGATATGTTTCTAGGGACCCTATCTGGGCCATTTTTCAATCATCTAATTGGTAACTCTTCCACGGGGTTTACCGATTTGATCCTAACAGGCGAAAGAATAGAAGCTGGCATCAAGTCAGGAAAGATTCAGAAGGGTGTTGCTGCAAGTGTTGAGAAAAAGCCTTTTAAGAAGGAAACGGCTGTGGTATATTCTCAGAGAAGAGCATGGAAGACGGAGCGCCGGCCAACCGTGGGGGCCGTAATGATTCAAAACTCTTCAAGTGAGCAGCCTCTCTATAACCAGTCCAGACCAAATCAACAACGAGTGGAACGGCCACAACGACAGTTCACCCGTATTAATATGACTCCAGCGCAAGTGCTTCCCCATCTGTTGAAGTTGAATCTCGCCACTATCAAGGAGGCACCAAAGAATGTGAATACGTCCTCTCCGCATTATCATCCTAATGCTAAATGCACCTACCATTCTGACAGTGTTGGGTACGACACCAATGATTGTTGGGCACTCAAGCATAAGATCCAAGACCTGATAGAGGCGAAGGAGGTGGAGTTTGACGCTCCGGAGAAGCCTAATGTGATATCTGCTCCCATGCCGAAGCACGGCCGAAATGTCAATAAAGAAGATTTGTATGTTGCTGATGTCAATGATCTGATAACCCCATTGTTAACCATCAAGTTGAATTTGTTAAGGGCCGGGATCTTCCCGGGATGTAAAGAAGACTGCTATTGTTGTTACTCTCTGCCGTTTGATTGTCCGTTACTGAAGAAAGGCATCCAAGGCCTTATGGATAGTCGACAAATTTTGTTTGAAAAAGTTTCTGCTGTTCCAACCCATATCGAAGATGTCTCAATCATAACCATTCACGCCAATCTTTCCGAGGCCGTCAAAAAGCCTGTTAAGATTACACCAGCTACAAAATCTGTTCCCTTGAAGATAACAATGCCAGGGCATGTCCCCTATGTTTCTGAGAAGTCAATACCATGGAACTATGGCGGTGACGTCTACTACCATGGTATTAAACAAATCGAAATAACTGAAGAAAGTTTGGATGATGAAGAAGCCAGCATTGGTAACATTGCAGGCACGAGCAAAATCACCAGGAGCGGGAGAATATTTTCTCCAGAGATTGCCCCTCCAAGAGCAATCTTTGGACCCTCATCTGCCGATAAGGTCATCCCTGCACCAATAAAACTCTTTGCTAGAACTCCATTGATTGAAGATGTTGTTGTTCCTAGTACTGTCCCTCCTACCACTGCTGACAAAGGTAAGGGAATCCAAGATGAGCTCGTCAGGACGAGGGCTCAACCCTTGGTCATCCCGGAAACCTCCAAGAAGGAAATGGATGAGATCTTGAGGATAATCAAAAGGAGTGATTACGATGTAGTGGAATAATTGGGGCAAACCCCCTCAAAGATCTCCATGCTGGCACTACTACTTTGCTCGGAAGCGCACGCTAAAGCCCTGATAAAATTCCTGAAGGCAGCCCATGTGCCCCAGGAAACCTCCGCAGATCAATTCCAAAATTGCATGGCCAGCCTTACTGCGGACAATGGATTAGGTTTCTCTGATGCCGACCTAACTCCTAAAGGTAGGAACCACAATGATGCTTTGCACATTTCAGTCGAGTGTCGAGGAACCACTCTCGCACATGTCTTGGTCGACACTGGTTCGTCGCTGAATGTATTGCCTAAGAAGACCTTGGACCGACTAGATTGTGAAGGGTTGGAGTTGAAGCCGAGTGATATTGTTGTCAGAGATTTCGATGGTTCGAAGAGAATGGTCCATGGGGAGGTTGAAATTCCCATCAAGATAGGCACTGAGGTGTTTAAATCCACTTTCTATGTGATGGACATCCGTCCGTCATACTCTTGCTTGCTGGGTAGACCTTGGATACACCATGCTGGGGCAGTCACCTCCTCCTTACATCAGATGTTGAAGTATCCTGTCAAGGGAAAGATCATTACTGTCCATGGTGAAGAGGAGTACATGATTAGCCACTTGAATTCTTTCCGGTATGTGGAGGTAGAAGGAGAGTTCATTGAGACGCCTTTTCAGCATTTCGAAGAAGTCCTTCCAGAAATAACAATAGCAAAGCTGGCAGCTGAGACACCGAGGCAGATGGCCAGGATGGCATCTCTGGAAGACGCAAAGGCCGCAATAAAGGAAGGGAAGAATTCAGCATGGGGGAAGTTGCCTGATATTCCACATAAGACCGACAAATTTGGATTAGGGTTCACTACCGCAGGCCAGAAAGCTATGCGCCGTGCGAAGATTGAAAGAGCGCCAGTCAAAATTTCTCCCTACGGAATCAATGCTTTGGAGGACGAAGACAAAGAGAGCAACATCGAAGAGTGGATTTATCCAACTGTCAAAGGAGGATTGTGCAACTGGGAGGCAAAAGACTTTGTCCCCATCACTTTTATTCATCAGTAATTTATCTGTCAAACATTTCCTATTTGGTCTGTAATATTTATTTTCAAACAATCCGTACACTATCTTTTCACCTCATGCCTTGCCCGGGGCATGTAGGTCCATTTGTAAGGGTTTTGATTATTTTTCATATCCATGTGCCATGTTTAATGATTCATTGGACGTTTTTCATTTGATAAACTGCTTGTGTTCATTTTCTTTCCTTTTGCATTTTTGTTTAAGGATGGCTATCCCTTACACACACCCACACTCACAAATGCAGGTACCCATCCACTCCGGATTCCATGGGTGACAATTCTGCTATATCCTTCAATAACTCTGAAGATCTGGTCAATCAAGCTGAGTATGAAGATGACGAAGGTTGTGAAGTACCAGGGGAACTAGCCAGACTTCTACAGCAAGAGGAAAGGGCCATCTTACCGCACGAAGAGTCATTGGAAACTGTCAACTTATGGACCGAGGAAGACCGGAAGGAGGTGCAAGTGGGTGCCAATCTGGAACCAAGTGTCAAGGAACGCCTGATACAGTTGTTGAATGAGTATGTTGAAATCTTCGCTCGGTCTTATGAAGACATGCCGGGTTTAGACACAGACATCGTGGTTCACCGTCTCCCCACAAGAGAAGACTGTCCGCCGATCAAGCAAAAGGTCCGCCGTATGAGGCCTGACAAGTCTGAAAAGATCAAAGCAGAAATGATGAAGCAATTCGACGCTGGCTTTCTGGCTGTTACGTCCTATCCTCAATGGGTCGCTAACATCGTGCCAGTACCTAAGAAAGATGGCAAAGTCAGGATGTGTGTGGACTACCGGGATTTGAATAGGGCCAGCCCCAAAGATGATTTTCCGCTACCTCATATTGACATTTTGATCAACAATACAGCTCAGCACAAAGTGTTTTCCTTCATGGATGGATTCTCGGGCTACAATCAAATCAAAATGGCCCCCGAGGATATGGAGAAAACAACTTTTGTCACACAATGGGGCACTTTCTGTTACAAGGTGATGCCGTTCAGGCTGAAGAACGCAGGGGCAACTTATCAACGCGCCATGGTAGCTTTGTTTCATGATATGATACATCATGAGATTGAAGTTTACGTAGACGATATGATAGCTCGGTCACAAACAGAGGAGGAGCACCTTGAGCATCTAGAAAAGCTGTTTGCCAGGTTGAAAGAATACAAACTCCGGCTGAATCCAAGTAAGTGCACTTTTGGAGTAAGGTCTGGTAAACTTCTAGGATTCATCGTAAGCAACAAAGGCATTAAAGTCGATCCAGCAAAAGTGAAAGCAATACAAGAGATGCCCGCTCCCCATACTGAAAAGGAGGTTAGAGGGTTCTTGGGGCGCTTGAACTATATCGCCAGATTCATCTCTCATCTGACTTCTACCTGTGAGCCAATTTTCAAACTCTTGAAAAAAGATCAGGTAGTCGAATGGAACGATGATTGCCAAACTGCTTTTGATAAGATCAAGGAATATTTGCTAGAACCTCCTATTCTGATGCCACCCGTCGAAGGAAGACCACTGATCATGTATTTGACCGTCTTGGATAACTCAATGGGGTGTGTTTTGGGCCAGCATGACGAGTCTGGTCGAAAAGAGCATGCTATTTATTACCTTAGCAAAAAGTTTACCGACTGTGAGACTCGCTACTCACTGCTCGAGAAAACTTGCTGCGCTTTGGTATGGGCTGCTCGCCGACTGAGACAGTATATGTTGACTCATACTACCTTGTTGATTTCCAAAATGGATCCTATCAAGTATATCTTCGAAAAGCCCGCTTTATCTGGAAGAATAGCCAGATGGCAAATGATCCTAACAGAGTATGACATCCAGTACACCACCCAAAAAGCTATAAAAGGGAGTGTACTAGCTGACCATCTGGCTCATCAAGCTATCGAAGATTATCAACCCATGATATTTGACTTCCCAGACGAGGACATCATGAATTTGGACAACATTGAAGGTAACGGACCGTATGACGGACCCGAAAAGGGATCCCGATGGACCCTGTACTTTAATGGTGCTTCAAACGCATTTGGAAACGGTATCGGCGCGGTACTCATTTCCCCGGAAGGTTGTCACACTCCTTTCACGGCCCGACTTTGCTTCAGCTGCACAAACAACATGGTTGAATATGAAGCTTGCATCTTTGGTCTCAAGGCTGCTATAGACTTGGGGATCAAATCTTTGATCGTATTTGGGGACTCGGCTTTGGTTATCAGTCAAATCAAAGGAGAGTGGGATACCAAGCATCCTAATCTTATCCCATACAAAGAACATGTCCTGACATTGTTGCCTCATTTCGAGCAAATTACCTTCGAGCATTTCCCGCGAGAAGAGAATCAGCTAGCAGATGCTCTAGCCACAATGTCCTCCATGTTTAAACTCAATTGGGATAACGAGGCTCCCCAAATCACCATCGAGTGAATGGATGAACCGGCACATTTCCACGAGATTAATACCGAAGAGGTAGTGGAACAACCTTGGTTCCATGAAATCAAAAGGTATCTCGAGACTAGACATTATCCCGAAGGAGCTTCCGTAAATGACAAGAAGTTCTTAAGCAAATTTGCTGCTAAGTTCTTCCTGAGCAACGGCATCCTTTACAAGAGAAGCCATGATTGTGTATTACTCCGATGCGTAGACAAAGCTGAAGCAGAGTTGATCATGACTGATATACACAGCGGCACATTTGGCACTCACTTGAGCGGGCATACAATGGCTAAGAAGATCCTAAGGGCAGGCTATTACTGGTCTACCATGGAAGCTGACTGCCATCAACATTCCCGTACTTGCCACAAATGCCAAGTCTACGCTGACAAAGTTCATATCCCTCCGGTTCCTCTCAACGTTCTGACTGCTCCGTGGCCCTTTGCAATGTGGGGCATTGACATGATTGGAGAGATCAAGCCCACGGCTTCCAACTGACATCGCTTCATCCTGGTTGCCATTGACTATTTCACCAAATGGGTTGAAGCAGCTTCCTTCGCCTCTGTTACTAAAAATGTGGTTGCCCGCTTTATCAAGCAAAATCTCATCTGCCGGTATGGTGTTCCAGACAGGATCATCACAGACAACGGTACAAATCTGAATAACACGATGATCACCGCTTTGTGCGAACAGTTCAAGATTTATCATCACAATTCATCTCCCTATCGGCCGAAGATGAATGGTGTTGTTGAAGCTACAAACAAAAACATTAAGAAGATCATTCAGAAAATGACAGTCACTTACAAAGACTGGCATGAGATGTTACCGTTTGCTCTGCATGGATACCGTACGACGGCACGTACTTCAACCGGGGCAACCCCATTTTCTTTGGTATATGGCATGGAAGTTGTCCTGCCTATGGAAGTTCAGATTCCTTCTCTAAGGATTATGAAGGATGCAGGTTTGAATGAAGATGATTGGATGCAGACCCGACTTGACCAACTCAATTTGATCGACGAGAAGCGACTCGCTGCTATATGCCATGGTCAGACGTATCAAAAGCGGATGATCAAGGCCTTCAATAAGAAAGTCAGACGTCAGGTGTATCAAGTCAGAGATCTCGTAATCAAGCGGATTATCTTGCCGCAAAGTGATCCCAGGGGCAAATGGACTCCTACATATGAAGGACCATTTGTGATCAAGAGCATATTTTCTGGTGGTGCAATGATTCTGACCACCATGGACGGCAACGATTTGCCGCACCCTGCGAACGCAGACATAGTCAAAAGATACTACGCATAAAATAACCCGACAAGTCGAAAACCCGAAAGGGCGGCTTGGGCAAAAATGGGCATCCCGGTGGACCGAAAACCCGAAAGGGCGGTTCAGGCAAAAGTTAGGGATAAAAATAAAAAATCTGTACACCCGGCAAGTTGAAAACTCGAAAGGGCGGCTTGGGCAAAAAGGGGTTTCCCGATGGATCGAAAACCCGAAAGGGCGATTCAGGCAAAAGTTAGGGAATCAAAGCGTATGATTATGTCTCGTCGGATCACTTCGAAGACAATCTCTTCATCAACCAGTTCTAGGTTTCTGAACAATCCAGTCATCGGCAAACGAAGCATTGAATGGACAGATATTCAGAGTTGTGAAGGCTATAGCGGAATGGAATCCCATGGAATTATTTCACATAGCCATCTTTATTTTGTATAAATCTTTCAAATTTTTACGACAAAATCCTCTTACTAGGATGTTTGTCTCCTTTGTACAAATATACTCAGAAAAAGTTAATACAAATACTCTTCCCAGAAATTTGTGTCATTTCCTTTTTCTTTTTTCTCTTGCACTAATTGTTTCATTTTGAGAAACGTCCAATGTTTTGTTAAATAGGCATATGCATTTGAACATAATCATTTCCTTATGAATCAAGAAAGAGGATTACTGATAGGTCAAAAGTTACAGTTGGATATCTTGATACCCTTTCAAAGGAAACCCCGGGAGATCTGGAATCCATATCCCTAGCAAGTCTTGAAGCTTATCCCCAGTAGGTTCTGGAAGTTTATCCCCTGCAGAGTACGGACGTCTCTCCCGAGCTTTATTCAAAGTTATTCCTCACAAGGGCTTATAACTGGGTTATCCTCAGCTTATTGCCACGGAAGATCGCACTCGCCAAATTTATTCCTATCCCCAGCGGAGTTCATCAGAATTCCCCAGCATAACTTATCAATACAATCCCCCAGAGGAACCTATCTTTGTTAATCCCCAGCCAGAGAATCCTCCAGAACTCATTTCCCCTCAGAATTTAAGTGTCAGTATCCCCAGCCGAGCTAAAGCTTCAAATTATCAATCCCCAGCAAAGCCAGACTAGTGAACCTTCTCCCCACAGAATTTTGGGAGGGCAAATCTTGAGTTCCCCAGTGAAGTCGCCAGAAATACTTCCCACCAAGCTGAAGATTCTCAGTCTTACCTCCCTAGCATGAGTCTATTGGATTGGTACTCCCCAGTAGAAGTCATCAGGAATTCCCCAGAAGATTGGTATGCAACCCAAGCTCCTTATTCTCCAGCAACAACCAGGAATTATTCTTCCCGGCAGCAGTCAAGATACTTTTATCTTCAGCCATCTCGGATTCATCTATCCTTTGCAAGACAGCTCTCCAGCTTACATGCGCATTCATTTACATTCATATCACATGACATACATTGTATCATGCATCATGACATTGCATATAACTAACTCTTTACCTTTTCAGGTAAGATCAGTCGAAAGACTAAAATCATTATCTTCCAAGATCCTTTCCAGGAATAGTTCGGATGTGACCCAGACATGGCAACATTCTAATGCTTATTCCAGATTCATCCAGATGTAGTTTTACACGAGCTCATCATCAGGGAACCCTACACCGGTTCTTCCTCCAAATTCAAGACTTCTGAAAACAGTTCACGGGTTCTCCAAGTAACGGATGTTAACCTATCACTTGCTCAGTTTCTTCTCAAGAATTCTGAAAACAGTTTATGGATTCTTCCCAACAACGGATGTTAATCTATCTCTTGTTCAGATGCAACTTTTGAAAACAGCTTACGGACGCTTCCCAACAACGGATGCTGCTTTATTGCTTATTCAACTTCAAGATTTCTGAAAACAGTTCAAAGGTTCTCCAAGTAACGGATGTTAACCTATCACTTGTTCAGTTTCTTCTCAAGATTTTTGAAAACAGTTTACGGACGCTTCCCAACAACGGATGCTGCTCTATTTCTTATTCAACTTCAAGATTTCTGAAAACAGTTCACTGGTTCTCCAAGTAACGGATGTTAACCTATCGCTTGTTCAGATTCTTCTCTAGACTTCTGAAAACAGTTTATGGATTCTTTCCAACAACGGATGTTAATCTATCAACTTGTTCAGATGCAATTTTTGAAAACAGTTTACGGATTCCTCCCAACAACGGATGTCAATCTATTGCTTATTCAGACCCCCAGTTCAGAGATGGTCCAAAGGATGGACACCTTCTTGATACTCATTTCCAGATGGCATCTTTAAGCCCATCCCCGACAAGTTTCTGTCACTCTTCCAGATGGCATCGTTAAGCCCATCTCCAAATGGCATCTCTAAGCCCATTCCCGCATCCATTGCTTTGACGAGTGCAAATTTAAGGGCACTCTAGTGTCCAATCTCCTTTTACCCTCGAGTCACGAAAGGCAAACTTGCCAATCTAACTCTTCAGGTTCAAGAAGATTGAACAGGGGCAACTGTTGTACCCCAAAATTTGCCCTCCCATTTCTCATTAAATTCTCATCACAAAGCCCTTGGAGATCAAGATCCAGTTAGGGTTTCATCTGCTCAAGACTTCTCCTTGCACTGTTGACTCAAATTAGGGTTTGTGTTTGCACAAAGATGTTTTGACCTAAATTGCCTAATATGACTTTCATGCTTCATATTGGACTCCCAAGTCTATCCATACCAAGTTTCAAGTCTTGATTCCAAGTTTTGCCCAGTCAATTGGACAGTTGACCTAGAAGTCAGCTGTATTGGGGAAAAAGTCAAATGTAGCCAATTGACAGTCAAATCTCATGAAAATTGACCCACATCAACATTATGAACTCACATGGACCATTTGATCAAGTTTGGATCACAACTCCACAAGAAATTTGATCAGATCACCAAAAGGGCAAAATGGTCATTTTTAGGGTTTTGACTGCACAAAGGCAATTTTTGACTGTTTGACCTAGCCAATGGCAAACCAAGCTCACATATAGACTCGAGGACCCCATGGAATTGTCTTGACATGCTCAAACAAGTTCAAAAAATCCCAAATGCACAAGATTGACAATTGAATTTCCCAGTCAATTGATCAATTTTTACTGTACACTGAAAAGTCAAACTTTGACTTTTTGGTCAAAATCAAGAGTCAAGATTCATTTTTCATCAAAACATGCCAAATCATGAAACTTGTTCACCAAGAAATCAAAAATTGCAAATTAGGGTTTGAAATGAGAATATTTCATAACTTAGAATTTTTCTAAGTTATGAAAAACCCTAATTTTTTCCCAACTTTGCCCCACTTTCTCACCAAGATTTATTTGGATTCAAGCAAAAGTCAAAACATGAAAGTTGTAGCATATTGCATGATCTACAACTTTGATTCACAAAGTTTTCCAAAAAGAGGCTTGTATCTCAAGTTACAATTTTTGGAATAAGGATACTAAACCATTCTTAACTTAGTGAAAATTTGACCTATTATGGCAAGGTTTTTTACCTAACTTCAAGAGCATTTTTCACATACTTCCCCTTGGAATTTCAATTTGAATTTCAAATATGGATTGTAGTACACATTCCAAGCTTTCCAAAATTTCCAAGAACTCATCAAACAACCTCATGACTTGAGAGAATCGAATTTTGCAATATGGCAAAAACTCACTTTTGAATTGGCCAATTTCCATGTTCATAACTTGTGCAAATTTTTCAAATCAGCATGCAACTTGATTACAGGCTTCTAAACCATCCAACACTCATAAATTTAATTCAAACTCTTTGTGCCAAGACCATGTTCTATGTGTTCAAGCATTGTATGATTGATTAATCCCAAAATAGATAAAGCACTTTAACCATTTTTGCAAAAGTAAGCTTTATGTCAAAATGAAAATCCAAGAAGTACAGATTAAATCCCCTTGGCACAAGTTTAGGGACTAATCACACTGATCAATGCCAAGGTTTGCAGCATGTTATGGGGGCCTCTACCTGTCTAAACACCAACTTGACCTTTTCTTGCTTAAGTGTTAAGAAACATAGCATATCACAACACAACTTGGATCTCAGCAATAGAACCCTTAAGAAAATATTTTGTACACATTCAAGACATCCTAACTGAGCTAGCACACGACCCCAACACCTCCATTGCCCTCTAGAATACAGAACCACCTTCAAACTGCCTAAATAGAGCTCCTACTGCAGTTTGAGTGCCAACTCTCATCCCTTTCATGCTTTCTTGCTAAAAGCTCATCAAACACATTCCCTAGCATCACTTGAAGCTAACCCAAACATAAAACACGACCTGTAATTCCTCTAATCAATCCCACCATTTTAACTTTCTTGTTTTGCAGTTGAAGGTCCATAGCTCGATTCAAGGTGTTTCAAAGCAAAGTAAGCATTGGAATAGCATCACTACACTTCAGGCAAGCTGTACAGATCATCATCTTGCCCTGAAAGTTCCCCCATTGCCAGATAGAACTTCAACTGAACAGGTATCTTCTTGAACTTCTAACTCTTAGTGTAGGCATCATTAGCTCTAAGTTTGTGAATAAGAAGTGTTCTATTCATGCCCCTGAATCTGTACATACTTTTACTTTTCATTTATTTTGCCTGAGTTATGAGAATTTAAGGTCTGAATATGGAAGAAAAGTTAGGTCAAGATTTGGGAATGTTAAAATTCTCTCTCATTTCTGAGAGTTAGGATGAGTTTTTTACATATTTAGAATCGTGATGCAATGCTTAACATTTCTTATGTTGTAAGTTTGTGCAAAAGATCAAGGAATCCAGATGTTTGAATTGGTGTTCAGGCGCGCGTTTTTTGAACATTTTTCTGTCCAGAGGTTGAAGAAGAAGCCACATGGACTGGGCCTGCTTTGATATTTCTCTTCACACCCTATTTTTGCTTTCATACCCCCTGAGCCCATTTTGTTTGTTTTATTGATTTTTTGACTTTTCTCTTTTTATTCTGATTTATTTATTTTTGCTAGTAATATTAAAAACATGAAAAATTATTTTTACACCATTTTTATATTTTTTAAGCATTTATTTGTTTATATGAACTATTTGTACATAAATAATATATATATACTATTATTTAGAAAAACTAGAAAAATAATGCAAATATATTTTATTTTTGATTTTTATTTCATTTTTTCTTTTGAAAATATTTTATACAAAATATACTTTTTTTATAAAAATTAAATATTATTATTTTATATATATATAATATTTATTTAGTAAATAATAAAGATATTTATATATATTAGTATATTTAGGTAAATAATACAAAAAATATATACCTTTTTTATTTTATTAATATTTGACATGAAAAATACTTTTTTATGAATATACTTCATTTTTATTTTATTTTGTACATAATTATTAAATATTGTACACTTTAAATAAATATTACCTTTTACTTAATGAAATTAGGGTTTTACCCTTAAAACACAAAAACTCCAAAAATATCTCTCTTTTTTTATTTTATTCATTTTATTTATTTGACATAAAAAACACCCTTTTTTTTCATACATATAAAAACCCTTTTTGCATTTTGCATCTTTATTTTATTTTCCATTTAATTTATGCAATTAGTTATCTTGTAAATATTCCAAAATTGATGTAATAGCTAGGTTAAATTCCTTGTCTAAATATCCCCCCATTTGAACATTTGTACCCCCCTTCCCATATTATGTTGTAATAGTGTAGGAATTTTACTTTTCGCATTTTAACGCTTTCTAAATATACCATGCTAGAACTAGGGTTTGTATGCAAATAAAAAGAACAAAATAGTTTGACCTAATTTCAAGATAATCAAGGCATGAAAATGGACAACACATATCACACTTGCACCCCTAGGGTATTCCACTTGTTGCCTTCAATAATGGGCCATATTGCATGTTAGGTTTCTTTGGGTAAAACAAACACAATTCAAATGATCATAGTCCCTCGATGACGCTTTCGAAAAGTTGCCTAAAATGATCAAGTCCCTTTCAAGGAAAAATTGCCCAAAGATACTTAACACCATTGCAATTGTGGTCTAAACGATGACCCGCGCCCGTCCCTTTCACCTCCTAACATAAGATTGTCCACCAAATGCAATGGTGGAACAAAATTGTTAAAAGGGTTAAAACATAACAAGAATCTTTGAGAACTTTAGGGTAGATAGCTCTTAGGTACTTGTCAACTTGCAAAACAAAACACTTGCCTATTTTTCAAACCACACTTCACAAACACTTTCAAAACAAACTTTCAAAAAAACCTTGAAACATCTTTTCAAAAAGACAAACACCTTTTGTAAAACATTCGAGTAAAGAATTGTTACAAGGTTAGCCTAAACAAGGCATCTTTTTCAAAACACTTTCAAAACCACGCACAAAGCACCATTTCAAACAATTGAAAACCAAGGCAAGTTGATCTAAGCAAGTACCTAAGAGCCCATGGATAACCATGGATAGAAAGGGTGCTAATACATTCCCTTTCTATAATCTACTCCCCGAACCCAAGAAAAATCTCAAAGGTTTTTGCTGTGCTTTTTAAACCTTTCCTTAGGATAAAATAAAAAGTCGGTGGCGACTCTTGCTCAACCGAAACATTTGCGAAAACAAACGCAAAACCATAGTCAGTTCTCCCACCGTATCACAAGAGGTAACGAACAAATCAGTATCAACAACATTAACTTCACGACCGTGTTTAGGCATGGGAGCAGTTATGACATTTGGCTTCTCTAGAGCATCAAAATCTATCTCCTTAGCTTCAATCAAGTCTTGTATTTTGTTTATCAGAGCCCAGCAGTCATTTGTATCGTGGCCAGGACTCCCAGAATGATAGGCACAACGAGCATTCGGATTATATCGGGGAGATGTAGTATTTGGATTCTTGGGAGCCTCTCTCAAGGTTGCCAAGTTGGATCTCAACGGCTGAGGTAGAACTTCAGCCAATGTCATATTGATGCGGGTAAACTGTCGTTGTGGTCTCTCCACCATTTGTTGATTGTTGCATTGTGGAGCAACTACATACGTAGGTATCATTACGGCACTTACCGTTTGACGATGTTTAACCCTGTTTTGGCCCCTCGGGCTGTAGATGGCACTGGCTTCCTTCTTACCAGCGAAAGGCTTCTTTACTGAACTCGAAGAAGCATCCTTCTGTATTTTTCCGCTTCGAATCCCAGCTTCTACTCTTTCCCAAATTAGGATCAGCTCAGTGAAACCAGTTGATGAGCTGCCGATCAAGTGATTGAAAAATGGACCAGATAGCGTCCCTAGAAACATATCAACCAACTCCCTATCAGATAACAGGGGTTGAACTCTCCCAGCCAATTCTCTCCATTTTTGTGCATAATCTTTAAAACCTTCACCTGCACCCATGGACATACTCTAGAGTTGAGTACGAGTGGGAGCAAGGTCGGCATTATACTGATACTGCTTGTAGAAAGCAGCAGCCAGATCTTCCCAGTTTCGGATATTTTCTCCCTCTAGCTGGTAGAACCATTCAAGTTGAGTCCCTGACGAACTATCTTGAAAGAATTGAACCCACAGATTTCTATCAGCTGTGTGGGGCTGGATCTTCCTGACATAAGAACAGAGATGGAGTTTTGGGCAGGACACCCCATCATACTTAGCAAAAACTGGAGCTTTGAACTTCTGCGGGATGACTACTCCCGACACCAATCCCAATTCTTCGAAATCCAGTCCAGGTATCCTCTGAAATTCCATGGCACTCAGACGGTCTTCTAACTGCTTGTATATATCCTCAGCAGGAGGATATTGCTCATCGTTATAATCAGTATCATTGTCAGAGACTGCAGGACTATGGTCCTTCTCGTCTTCCTGATTCTCCCATTCCTTGGATGAAGAGGTCAGATCAGTTTGTCGCTTCAACCTCTCTCCAAACCTTCTGCCCATATTCAGAATACCGACAGCCTTCTTCTTTTTCTTCTTCTATTTCAGAATAAGGGCTTTCAGATCCTCCTGCCCTTTTGCCAGACTAATGAACATATATTGGAACTGGGCGCTCTGTGCCTGAAGGTCCTTGATGGTTTGCTCAGATGACATCTCGTGCTGAAATAAACAGCGAAGAAGATGAGAAACCTGTAATGGTACATGTAATGATGTGTATGATAATGGGATGCGCATGCAATGATTTCAAAGACTTTGGGAAATTTAAATTTGCAAATCAACATAAACAAAAACTTTTTTAGTTGAATTTGAAGTTCAACATGCCTTTTAGGTGTTACAATTAAAATAAATCCTAAACTATAAAAGACATCAAAATTCCCATGGATGCTTCCTCTTTGAGCCGAGATAGTCATTGAGTCCTCTTTCTTCATGCAACCTCTTTGTGAGCTCTAAAACCTTCCTCTCCTGAGCATGGAACTGATCCCTGTAAGTATCCTGCTCCTTCATCAACTGAATCCAAGACCTCTGTAATTCTCCAAGATCAGTGGGCATATAAGGATAGAGAACTGTGTAAGGAATACCCTCATCCGTAGTGGGTTCCATAATCACTGGAAAAACAGCCACATAGGGCATCATAAGCTGCTGGGCACGAGCTCGTACCCATTTTAGGTAAGGTTCCATAGGAATGGAAGTCTTTGGCCCCAAAGCCTTGGCGCTAAATCTGTTCACATTCCCCAGGCTCGTATGAATCTCTGGCGATACTCTTTAATATCATCCTCATAGTTGAATACAATACCCTCGATAAGTAACTCATGGGGACCATCCCTTCGAGTGTAATCAAATTGTCACAGGGCTAAACAAGGGTTGTAGGTTATACCCCCTATAATTCCAAGTAGCGGGACATTAGGGTATTCTCCGCAGTGGTCAATAATAGCAGTATTTTCGTAGCTCGAGAACACCATAGAATATCTGTATGAGCGAGCGACATTATCCTTTGCAGCCAACCCAAACCTTCTTCATTCTTCAGTATGGACTTAGGGAGGTGAGAAATAAACCACCTCGACAGTAATGGCATACAGCATATAAGAATCCCTCTTTTCTTCATGGTACGAGTATGGAGAGTGTGCAAATTATCTACGAGCAAAGTAGGCACCGGGTTGCGAGAGAGAAAGATCTTGATAGCATTCACATCTACGAATGAGACCGAATTAGGGAATAGGACTAACCCATAGATTAGAAGAGCCAAGACCTCCTCGAAATCCTGAAAATCCATATCATCCCAAAACAACTGGGCTTTGTCTATCAGAAACTTAGCTAGAAAACCCTTGACTCCGCTTCTTGTTTCCCAATTGGATACCACGTCGGCCCGTTTCAGGTGCAAAGCTAAGGCAATGACTTCTGGCTTAGGAGCTTCTTCTAAACATGTGAAGGGTAACTGCTCAAGAATGGGTATATCCATTAGCTGAGAGAATTCTTCCAAGGTAGGTACCAACTGATAGTCTGGAAAGGTGAAGCAGTGGTGCTTGGGATTAAAGAACTGAAAAAGTACACTCATCATCTTTTCATCAAAGTTTGAAGTAACCAGGTTGAGAAGTGGACCATGTCTCTTGGTGAACGCAGAAGTTTCAGAAACCCTTGATGCTAGCTCTTTGAGTTGGGAAGGTATCTTCACAAAGCTGATTCGGATAGTGTTTCTACGAACAGAAACTGTGATCTGCAAAACAGGGCAAAGATAAATTCCCTTGGTCTTTGAAATGGTTAGTGCAATAAGAATGGGTGCTACGTTATGATGCATGATGTCATGATAAAACACATGTATAGCAAACACAGGTATAGCAAGCACAGTCAAATCACATAAAGTCCTTAGGTTTAAGGCTTGCATGAGGTCAAAGGTAGTACCCTCTTGAAGTTTAGTTAGTTTTAAACCTGTCTTAAAAAGTAACCGGGTTCTAGAGGATCTCAATACCACTGACCATCCTTTATCGGCATTATCTCAGCTCACACAATCTTTTCTTGCGGCCAAAATATCCCGAAAGTTTGATCTCAATGAGTGTAGCATCGAGTATCAACCAGTTCTCGGCTCTACACTGAGGCCGACTATCTCACTACTTTCTAATGGACAAGTTTGTTCAACTAAGGTTCTAAGGTCTGTTAGTGCTTCACGACACCACGCGGCGGCCCCGTATTCTCCTCATTTCCCCAAGAAGGATATTGGTACCAACCAAAGTGCCACACCAACACAACCATCACTTAAACCATATCGGTCTACACCGTACATTCTCCACGATCTATTGTTGTTTACCTAATGAGTTCCCCCAGATCCGGGTGTAGGATCTATAGTAACCCCAAACAAACCCTCAAAAGTAAAGCAATCAAGACAATCAAGAGAAGCAATTTAATGACCTAAATCCTAAGGTATACCCCACTTATTTAAGATCCCCAACAGAGTCGCTAGTTCTGTGATACGGTGGCAGAAACGACTGTTAATACTGGTTTGCATTTTGCATTTTTTGTTTGCAAAATATCGCGGTTAGCAAGAGTCGCCACCGACTTTTATTTTAACCAAACATGGAAAAGGAAAAAGAACAGAAAAAAAACCTTTTCGAGATGTTTCTGAGTACGGGGGGTAGATTATAGAAAGGGAAGGTGTTAGCACCCTTTCTATCCATGGTTTTCCATGAGCTCTTAGGTACTTGCTCATTTTTTCAAATTGCTTGTGCGTGCTTGTTTTGAAAATGTTTTACTTCGTGATAACCCTTGTATCAGTCCTCAAGGATGTGACGAAGTTGTTTTGAAAATTTGTTTTGAAAGGTGTTTGTGTGAAAAGTTTTTATTGAGCAAGTACTTAAGATTCTACTACTCAAAAAAAGATTGTTTGTTCTATTTCCTTTAGACAATGTTATCCTACTATTAAGGAGTAGGTAGCACCTTCGTTGGAGTTGTAAGGGACATTCGAAAGGGACAAGTACAATCACTAAATCAATAGTTAGAAAACTCTAGTAGTAACCCTAGAGTCTTAAGATCTTTTCGAGGCAACATTTCCGAGGCAACATTTCTGAGGCAACATTTCCGAGGCAACATTCGAATGGGACAATTTGATCTTTTAGACTGGAGGGCAACTACTAAAATATCATATGCTTAATGATTGTTTACCGAAGGCAACCGAAGTGAGGTAAACCCTAGGAGTGAATATGTGCATATGGGTTATTTCAGTTATTTAATATTTGCACATTAGGTGATCTACCGTTTTAAATTTCCAGACATTCTTGCCATACAGTCCTATTAGCATACATCTAGACAGTTAAATATTTGCAGGAATTAAAAATGCGATAAGATAAACCTAGCTATTACAAGGCTTCGGGGAATGGGGATTACATAACCAAAACTTGGGGGAGAATAGTAAATGTGAAATAGTAAACTAATTGAGTATTACAAACTCGGAGCAGTTATAAAATAATGGCAAAATAATTAACAAGAGCGCAGCGAATTAAATACGAGGACGGTTGAAAAATAACCTAAAACTCTAAGTGAGGAAAAGCATTTTTTGTGGATTTTTATTTGAGAAAACAATTAAATTACAAATTAATTAAACCTAATTTCTAATTGTTTTTTAATTATGAAAGAAACTAATTAACCTAATTTACTAATTAAATTAAAAAGAAGTATTTTATGAGAAAAATGATTTTGGTGTATTTTTTTGGGAAAATTAATTAAATATTTATTATTAAAAAAATCTTTTTTTGTGATTTTTGTGATTTGTTAATTTTGTGATTAAATAAAAAAAATTGTGTTAATAAAAAAAAGGAAAATAAAGAAATTAAAAAAGATAAAAAAATAATAACTTGGGCTTGTGATGGATGGCTGAAGGGGGTGCAAAGCTGAATTTCCAGGCCCAACCAAGCTGAGCCCAGGTTGACCATGCTGGATCTTGTGTGGCATTGACTTGAGGTGTATCATAGTCCTTCAGGCTGGAATGCGTTGGATTGGGGTAGCAGTACATCCTGTGGCTGGACGTTGAGGCGCATGGTAGGCATACAAGAGAGATTTGCATTGGATTTATGGAAGGAAAAGAAAATAAAGAAAGTTGCCTGGACCTGGGATCGAACCCAGGTCCTTATGCCTTATGCCAATGCCATGTTGCCAGCTGCGCTACAATGGTTATTTGTTAACATAATGAAAACAAAACGCAATATATAAAACAAGATAGTTGGATCAGAAAACACGCGAGATTCAAACGCTCCAATGGTTGGTTGCCACTTAATCATCTTCTCCAGGGCTCCTTCGTATTAGGTGATGACCTTTTACCTACAGACAATGTTTGTAACCATAGCCCTGTCACATTCAAAAATCCACAAAACACCAGATAAATGAAATCTAACTCTACAAATCAACTCGTTTTGATCTTGTGAACACCATGGTACCCTTCTTTTTGCCTAATTTAACATGTACCAGGAATCCCCAAATCGTGACCTCAAACCCTAACAATGGTAAGTATTGATTCATGCACTGTTAATACAACTAAAGGATATAGAAAGCTTGCAAACACGATTATGAACAAGAATATATGAATATAATGGATTTATAATGCGTAAAACATAGAAATCGAATTTGAGTTTGGGATGCAAACCGTGATACTTCTATGCGAGGATTCTTGATGTTTTGAAGCCTGCAAATGGTTGGGAATGCTTCCTGAGATGCCAAGGAATTGATTTCTGGCTTTGAATCGTCTTGAATAGCCCTCTATCCGAGAATTTAAACCTCACTTTTTGTCAAAAAATTTGAGTTTGCTTTGGCCTTTTCACGACTGCAACCCTTGTTCTTTTGATTTGTAATTGTTCAATACATATAAGAGAACGAATTAGGTCAATAAAATTGCATCATATCTTGAGAAAAAATGAAAAGGTGATTTGATTTGCTCTTTCTATGATATCTTTCCAAAATAAGCTTCAATCCAAACTTTTCCAATCCAAATGAATCTTGCACGAATTGGTCATCATGCTAGTTGTACATGGACTCAAAAGATGCACAAAAAATTCATGATTTGATTTGATTTCATTATTTTACCATTTAATTTGATTTATTTTGATTTAAATGAATAAAAAATCAAAATAAATGATAAAAGTAATAAATAATAGGTGGAAAAGGCTCAAGGGTCGTGGGTCCTATTACAAACATGTTTCAAGCAAGAAAACACGGGCCCTTTTGGAAGAAAAAAATGCCAATTTGATCAATGTTGATTTTTGACAATTTTCCAAAAATTGCCAACTTTGACAATGCACAACTCTCTCAATTTTGACCCTAGAGAGGTGTTCTTGGATTTTTTGGAAAGATTAGGATGTCCCCTAACCAACCCTTTTGGTTTCATCTCAATTGGATCTTCCATGTTCATGTATGAATCTTTGACCCAAAAGGTGTTTTTGTTGACTTTTCAAAAGGACCCATAATGCAAAAAATCCATATCTTTTTATGAGTGCATATTTTGAACTTGTGGGCTAAAGATGAGTTGTATGGAATTGAATCCTATTCAAAATGATATTTGGAAGGAAAATTTATAATAAATCTTGTGGAAGTTATGCTTGGTCAACGTTTGGTTGACTTTTACTAAGAAACCCTAATTTAGCAACTTTTGGGTTTTGATGAATTTGGAGCATTCCTTGGGGAATCATGGTCAATAATTGATAAAATGATTAAATCCCTTCAAAATGTTAATGTTGACCAAAAATCTTGAAGTTTGACTGTATGTGGGTCACAGTTGACTTTTGACCTAGTACAGTCGATTCTCAAGCATCTGAGCAGTTGACCGACAAGCTTCTTGTGCAAGGCATGAAACTTGACATGTAGGGTCTTGAGAACACATTAATACCATGGAGAGCATATGAGGACTTTGTGGTTCAACCATCTTGATGAAAATAGAAACCCTAATTTGAGGAACACTACCTTAGGAGAGAGTTTGTCTGATCAACTCTTGGGCAATCTTGAGCAAATTAAGGATCTCTGGGAGTATGTATTGAGTAAAATGAGAGGGATAATTTTGGGGTACAACAAGTAGAATCCACTAAGTTGTCTCCAATAGATTTGGAAACAACAACGTTGGGATACACTGATCATGAAAACTTCGAGATTTCGTTCATGGACAATCTAACATAACAAGATTGGAGAAAGCCTATAGTAGATTATTTACAGAATCCAGTGGCTTCGGAGGAGCGAAAGATAAAGTATAGGGCATTAAGCTATATACTAATGGGAAATGAATTATTCAAGAAAATACCCGAGGGTGTGCTACTGAAATGCCTAAGTGAAATAGAAGCATACGCAACTCTTTCTACTACACACGCCGGGGCATGTGGAGCACATCAAGTAGGCCATAAGATGAAATGGTTGTTGTTTCGACAAGGACTATATTGGCCCACTATGTTAAAAGATTGTGTTGAGTTTGCAAAAGGGTGTCAAGAATGTCAAGTGCATACAGGCATCCAGCATGTACCGTCAAGCGAACTTCATTCGATTGTGAAACCTTGGCCTTTTAGAGGATGGGATTTAGATCTTATTTGAGAGATTCGACTAGCGTCCTTTAAAAGCCAGAAATACATATTGGTGGGCATTGATTATTTTACTAAATGGATTGAAGCAATTCCTTTAGTCAATGTAGACCATGAGAATGTCATTGAATTTATTCAAAAGTACATTATATATAGATTTGGAACCCCTGAGGCAATAACGACAGATCAAGGATCAGTCTTTACTGGTCGAAAAATGCAAGAATTTGCCATAGAAACGGGATTCAAATTGTTAATGTCTACACCTTACTATGCACAAGCTAATGGCCAAGTCGAAGCTGCAAACAAGGTAGTAATCAGCTTAATAAAGAAACATGTGGGAAAGAAACCAAGAAACTGGAACAAGAAGTTAGATCAAGTTTTATGGGCTTGTCGAACCTCCCCTAAAGAGGCTACAGGAACAACACCATTTCGTCTAACTTATGGTCATGATGCGGTATTGCCAGTGGAAATTTGTCTACAGTCAACGAGGGTTCAAAGACACCAGGATATCCCTTTTGAAGTTTATTGGAATATGATGTTGGACGAATTAGTTGATTTAGACGAAGAAAGGTTGAAAGCTTTAGATCTCTTAAGATTACAAAAGAAAAGGGTCGAAAAATCCTACAATTGAAAAGTAAAACCTAAGACATTTCTGCCTGAGGATCTAGTATGGAAGGTAATTCTCCCAATGGATCGAAAGGATAGAAATATGGGAAAATGGTCCCCTAAGTGGGAAGGACCTTTCAAAATTATCCAAACTTTCGCTGGTGGAGCCTATGAGATCGAGGAGTTAAATGAAGATCAAAGGCTTCTGAGAGTAAACGGTAAATACTTGAAAAATTATAGACCCGTGCTTCAAGAGGTTAAAATATCCAATGTATAGTCACAGTCGAAATAAGGAAAAAGCCAAAATGGAAATTTCATTAAAAGTTACCAAAATGGCCTTAAGTCATTACAATAAATGATTATACAAGTACAGAGATAGAATTTAAAAGGGGAGATTGGCTTTGATTTGAAGGTATTTGATCCTCTGTAATTCCAGAGGCCTTTCACACATAGCCTTCGATTGATGTAGGGTTTCAAGTTTAGCATCGAGCGTTTGAGCCTGGTCAGCATGTTTTAACCCTTCAGCAAGTTCCTCTTGGCTTTCAGACTCAGTATTAATGGCGAGAAGTTCTTCTTTCCTTTCATCGTTGACGGCAATTTTAGCCTCCAGTTCTTTGATTTGCGCCCTCATTTTAGTTGTGTCTTGATCAATCTCTTCAGCTTCTTTCTGCCTAGCTTCTTAAGCCTTCGACAACTCTTTTACTTTGGAGGTTGATTCAGTAGCAGCGTGCCAGGCAGCAGCTACGTGACTGTTGGCCTCTTAGATCTCGCGAGCGAGAGTCCTTCAACGATTGTAGTCTGCTGACACTTGGTCAATGATGGAAGTTAAATCCAAAATAACGCTAGCTATATCTAGAGAAGCAACAAGGAGATCAACAACCCTCAAAGTGGTCTTCAGGAAGGAAGGAGCAGTAGGTTCTCCCTCCAAGGTTACCATTAAATCTCTTTTGAAAATTTGCGCCTTAACCTTCTGAAGTGCCTCATCAAGAGGGGATGTTGAGGTAGATTTTCCAGACGCAGTCGAAACACTGATCAGAAGAACTTTCTCGCCCTTCGAGAATGGCAATTAAATAATCCAGAGGATTTCGTTGTTTCAACAAGGCCAAATCTTCTTTGGTTCGAGACCCTGTCGAAGGGGCACCCTCGTTAATAGCAGTAGCCATATTTGCTACCTGTGCTGGAACATGGGCAGCTTCAACGTTTGTAAGATTTTGGGCCCCCTCAGTAGAGTCTTCTCTGCCATCAGCCTCTGGAATTCTTTCATTTTGATTCTCCCCCTCCAGCATACATTCCCTCTCTATTCCAACTACAACATCAGTAGCCTCCTCCTCGTCACCTTCCTGTACATTACCCAATAGAGCCCTGATTTCTTCTTGTTCTCCTATAGGGCCTTCTTCATTTGCTTCCTCTATGGTCTCATGTTGAGGCTCAGAAGCTTGGTTCACCTCACCAGCTGAGCTCACAAAGGATCCTTTTGCTGAAGAATGCCTATAATTAGGATCTCCCTCACTATTTAACAGAGTGGCAGATCCTTCGACGGGAATGGGAGTCTGTTTAGAAGTGTCAGCAGTATCCTGAAGATTAAGAAGTTTTATTCTCATAATTATTAGGGGAAAAGGGGCTAGTTTAGGAAGTAAGCAGATGTCTGTCGAAGTAAATACCTGAAGAGGAACTTCGGCACCGGGACTAGAATTGTCACTCTCACTAGGATTATTCAGCCTAACGGCTACCTCTTGTTCAATGGGCTCTCTGATGATTACAGGAGGAGGCCTCGATTTGGTAGCTTGAATCTTGATTTTTGTCTTGGGGCGAGGCTCAGGTATATGAGCTAGTTTCTTTAATTTTTGTCTCTTCAGAGGAACAGGAGGAGATTCCTCTTCTTCATCACTAGAGATTTCAATCTCTTGAACCTTCCGTTTCTTGGGAGTGGTTTTCTGAACACCCAGAAAGATAAGAGTCGGAGGAATTAACATATATACCAAAAAGTGGTAAAGGAGAAAGGTATAGCAGAAAGTGAATACCTTTGGTGAAGGGTTCACAGAAGGGTCTTTCAGCAGCCTTTTTTGTGTTGGTTCTCTTGACAGTTATACAAGAAACAAATATAAGTTGGATGTCGAATGATTGAATCTAAGACAAAGAGACAAAAGGAAATAAAATATTACCTTTCTTGATCTTGTCAAGGACCAGCTCGAACGCCTCGCGAAGGTGGTTGGTGAAATCCTTCTCGTTGAAGAATTACTTATTATAATATTGCCTTCACCACCCCTCAAAATTGGGCGAACACATAAAATTAAGATTAAAGTCGAACAGAGTTAGTACGGTCCGACCAACGTACCTACCAATGTGCTTGGTAGCAGCATCCTCTGAGTAATCTGTGTTATAAAACAATAGAAGCTTCTCTCGAGAGTAGATGGGAGATGGAAGTGACTGAATAATACCGAATTACCGAGAGATAAGATTTGCTTGGTAAGCAATCAAACTTAGTTGATTCTTAGGACTCTTGAATCTCAGCGGCATGATTTTGGGTCGAAGAAACGACTCCTAAATAGCCACATATTCGTCCTCTAAGTCCTCCTCATCATTCAAAGGAAATGGTCGAGTGAACCATTCTGGACCAACTTTTCGACTGACGAAGGGAGCCATGGTCGAATCAAAATTTTGGCGCTCTGCAAACATCACCACAAAGCTGGTGAAGGCCTTTTGAAATTGCTGACCCTCGTCAGTCGGAGTCAACAAACTAGCCTGGTACCTTCGACCCTCCTATTCAGAATTTCTGGGGCCTCTTCATTTATCTTATTCTTTTGAGGAAGAAAAGATTCGAAAGTGGCGTTGAGCCAGAGTTGAAGAAGCCAAAAGGGGCCAGAAAGGAGCAAGCTTGCCCTGTCTCCTATGACTTTGAGTTGAGTCACACCATTGTTGATGGACTCATATAGATTGGCCAAAATCAATTCAGCCAAGCAGAGAGGGTAGCCATGACAAAGCTGTGTTGCAAGCGTGAGCATCTTCTTAGTCACTTGAAGTGACTTAGTATAGAAGACGAAGCGAGATAGCCACATAGCCAAGAAAGCTATATGTTCCACCTCCGACACAGTGTTGCAAGATTTATCATGAAAATGGTTGATGAATGTGGTGTATGTGGGCTTTGTAGCTTAAAACCCAATGGCATCCTCAGATAAATCTTCTGGGTCGAAGTAATCGCCAGTCGGTCGAAGACTGGTAATCGCAGCTATATTGAAAAGGGTCGGGTCACCATTCCACAAGGAAGATGAAATATGAAATGGGCGCTGTCCCAGAAGTATAACGAAGACACTAACATAAGAGGGCAGTAAGACAACCCTGTCTTCAACAGCATCACCAAGTCGTAGATCCCCATTTCTTTCCAAACTGGGGTTTGTACCTTCTCCATTTTATTCAGCTAGTCTGAATATTCTGAAGAAAGAATAGGGCACGATCAAAAGATCCTATTCCCTTTGTTCATGAACTGAAGATTAATATCTTCCTTTGTCTGAGCATGTTATTGGTTAGCTGGAGTCGCATCCTTAGGATCATTCCTGGGTTTCTTCACATAACCTATGGGCTTAAGCCTGGGGTGAGTGGGGAAGAAAGCACGATTTTTTGTAGGATTCTCGATGCATGCAGACAAAGGGCCACACATGGCATATATATCCTTAGAATACCTGATGGGAATGAGGAGCTAGGAGTTGTACGCCTCACGCCTTTCTTTAGTCATAGGTTCAGAGACGAACCTTGGCCCCTCAATTGAAGCAGGAGAAGAGCTTGTGGGGAAAATTTCTGGTTGACGTTGCACGTCTGAGACATTCTTGGGTTTGGGGTTGTTTGGAGAATTGGAGAGGAAAGCCATTGTTACGAGTTGGTGAGAAACGAAGATGATAGGGTCACTACGGTGTAAGGTGTTTTTTTCTGCATAAGAGATGAAAAATGCTAAGTGTTGTGAAAGTTCCAAAAGAGAGGGCTCAAGGCTATTTATAGTGTCCAGAGAGAAGTGTTTCTCGTCAAGGCCATTTAATGCTATAGACGTAGTGGGGCACGTGGCAAGCAGTAAAGCAGTTACCGTGAGGCTGATGGGGAATGTTTGACATGCTTGCCTAGGTTCTAGGAGTAATGGTCATCATGGAAGCATGGTAATGGCTGATTGAAAAGACATCTTGGGAAAAGAGTAATGATGGTCCTGAATATGGCAGCTGTTGGAAGGCGAAAAGCGCACGTTAAGCCTTAGTGGACAAAAAAGAAAGGTGTCGAATAGGAATATCAAAGAATGACTATTTCTCTCGACGTTGAAATAGACATTCTTGGGGGGAAGTTTGTTGGCTCTTGAATTTGACACCCACGATATATTGGCCTTATGGGCCAAAAAATAGAGCAAATAAAGCCAAGCTGGAAAATGCTTCGACGGATGGAAAAAATAGAGAAAATATTTGAGTTACAAATTGGTCTTCGACCAGACATCACCAACAAGCCTTCGACTGGAAAGGTCCTGTGACCTTCGACTAGAAGAACAAACCCTCGTGTCAGCACCAAAGACGAAGGATATTTGAATTTGAAGATTGGAGGGAAATACAGTTCGTCAGCAGTTAAGGGAAAGCGACGTGGCGGGAAGATAGAGGTTGAGGGACATGCAGAAGACATTTGTCTTCATCCTAGAGCAAATCCACCCCTCCATAGTTACATAATTTTAGTATAAAAATAGGAAGTTTGTGTAGATTTTCCGGGTGTTCAACCTATTGTGCTAGTTACTCAACATTATTCAAGTACCCGTTGTGTGCTAAAGAATAGCTGAGAATGTATGTTGGAAACACCACTTTTTATTAATAAAGTCTTCTTACATTGCTTTGATCTTCTTTTGCAAAGTTTATGTTTCCTGCATTCTTACCTGCACTTCTATTTACTTTCCAAAACCGCAAACACCATATCCCTGGTCGAACGTGCGTTCTTCCTATGTATCAACTTTTACATCAAACCAGCATAAAAGTTAGCATATGTTCTGGGATCAATCTGATTGATCCCGCGAGTAACCAAAAGGACTTTCCTTTTTGGAGGATCAGCGGTTGTTTACCAAAAACAACGGTAAACACCTTTACCTTGGCAGGATCAACTTCAATGCCTTTATTGCTGACAACAAAACCTAGAAGCTTTCCAGATCATACTCCAAACGTACACTTGTTAGGGTTTAACCTCGGCTTGTACTTCTTCAGCCTCTCGAATAATTTGTACAGGTGATCGAGATATTCTTCTTCGGTTTGCAATCTAGCAATCATGTCGTCCATATAGACCTCTATTTCATGATGAATCATGTCATGAAACAAAGCTACCATAGCTCTTTGATATGTTGCCCCTGCATTCTTCAATCCGAACGGCATGACCTTGTAGCATAAGGTTCCCCATTGCGTAGAGAAAGTAGTCTTCTCCATGTCTTTGGGAGCCATCCTTATTTGATTATAGCCCGAGAAGCCATCCATGAAAGAGAAGACTTTATGTTGAGCAGTATTATCAACTAAGACATCAATGTGTGGTAGAGGGAAGTCATCTTTGGGGCTTGCCCTATTCAGATCTCTATAGTCTACGCACATGCGAACTTTCTCGTCTTTCTTTGGCACTGGCACCACATTGGCAACCCATTAAGGATAGGATGTCACAACTAGGAACCCTGCATCAAATTGTTTCATCACTTCAGCTTTGATCTTTTCAGACATATCAGGCCTCATGCGACGAACCTTTTGTTTAACATGAGGGCAGTCCTCTCTTGTCGGAAGACGATGAACTACGATGTCGGTATCCAACCCAGGCATATCTTAATAAGACCAAGCAAATACATCCACATAATCATGCAACATCTGAACCAACCTTCTCTTAACACTTCTTTCCAAATTAGCACTGATCCTGATTTCCTTCTTATCCGACTCAATACCCAGGTTGATAACTTCAACTAACTCTTCATGCAGTTGAATAACTTTTTCCTCTTGTAATAGAAGTTTGGCTAGTTCTCCCGGTATGTCACAGTCTTTCTCGCCTTCGTCTTCGGCTTGATTGATAGAACATTCAAGGTCATAGTCGGCAATAGTAGAGTTATTGGCAATAGGATTCAGAGTGGATATGGACCTGTAAGAGTGTGTGTGTGTGTGTGTGTGTGTGCGCATGTAAGATACATGGCTATTTTTTTGAAATATGTATTTTGAAAGAAAGGAAAGACAATGAACACAAATATTTGAATGAAAAAGAGTCCAATGTACTGAATGATCATATGATTATATGAACATAAATAAAACCCTTGACAAATGCACCAAAATGCCCCGGGCCAGGCACATGGCTGAAAAGTCATTATTAAAATATTACAGACAACATGTTCTTGAATTGAAAGGAAAGCAATAACAAGTGGATTACTCCTCAAAGAAGAAGATGGGAACAAAGTCCTTTGCATGCCAATTCTTCAGCTCTGTTGTAGTTGGATACACCTACTCTTCAAATGCAGCTTCTTCTTCATAATCACCCACGGCGTTGACTTCACAGCTTCCAATGTGGAGAGGTGGCTTTCCAGCACGAGCATGCCTCACTTCCTTTTGAGCTTTGACGGTGAAGCCCAAACCAAACTTGTCCGCTTTAAATTGGATATCAAGGAATTTCCCCCAAGTATCGTAATTTCCTTCTTCAACAGCCGCGTGGGCATCCTTGACTGAAACCATCTTTGGTGTGGCCTTGACAGCTTTAGACTCACCAGAAGAACATTTGGTAACAGAAATCATCGGTGGTATGACCTCAAAGGCTTGACACAGGGTCTCAATGAATTCTCCATCCATCTCTACGTACTTGAAAGAATTAAGGTGGCCCGCCATAAACTCCTCTTCTCCACATACGGTGACTATTCTGCCCTTGACTGGATATTTGAGTTTCTGGTGGAGAGTTGAGGTTACCGCCCCAGCTTTATGGATCCACGGGCGACCTAGAAGACAAGAATAGGCAGGACGAATATCCATAATATAGAAGGTGGAGTTGAAGATTTGGGAGCCCACTTTGATTGGAAGATCTACCTCCCCGTGAACAATCCTCTTTGATCCGTCAAATGCCCTTACAATGATATCACTTGGCTTCAAGACTAAATCCTCACAGTCAAAACGGTCTAACGCCCCCTTGGGTAATACATTCAGAGAAGAACCAGTGTCGACTAGCACATGTGTTAAGGTAGTCCCTTTGCACTCGACAGAAACATGTAAAGCTTTATTGTGATTCTTCCCAAGAGGTGTTAAGTCAGCATCTGAAAATCCCAATCCATTATCAGTTGTTAGGCTAGCCACGCAATTCTCAAATTGTTCTGTTGTTGTCTCATGGGGGACATAAGCCTTTTTCAGGAACTTGATTAATGTCCGAGCATGGGCATCGGAGCAAAGCAGCAATGACAACATTGAAATCTTAGAAGGGGTTTGTCCTAACTGTTCTACAATCTTGAAGTCGCTTCTTTTTATGATCTTCAAAATCTCGTCCATCTCATGAGCGGAGGGTTCTTCATCAACTACGTCCTTGGAGGGTACTTCAATCACATCAGGCTCAACAACCTTCTCCTTCTGTCTTGTATCGGTACTTGGCTTGGCAGCAGTAATGCGGATGGGCGTCTTTGTAACCACTGGTGGTGAGATATTGGGTGAAAATATTCTCCCAATTCTAGTTACTTTGCTTTAGCCAGCTATGTTGCCAACATTGTCATATTTTTCTTCTTTGATCCATGTGTCTTGTTTAATCCCATGATAGAACACCTCAGCACCATAATTCCATGGTACCGCTTTGTTTGAAGAGTAATGAATCGGTCCGCGATTGGTAATTATTAAGGGGGTAACAGTGGATTCATTTGAAATCCTAATAGGACCTTTGGAGGTGATCTTAAGGGGATTTTTTGAGATGGTAATAATGGAGAGGTCTTCACATTTTTCAATCAAACTTTTGGCAAGTGGGGTTTTCTTAAATAGAATTTTATGGCTATCCATCAGGCGTTGAATGTCTTTCTTCAGCCCTTCACATCCATTGAGTTATCTTGTACAACACACACAGTCTTTTTCACAGCCAGGGAAGATCCCAACTTTCAACAGATTGTTCTTGATTACATTCAGCGGAGTAGTCAATTCTTCAACAGAGGCAACAAAAATTGTATCTGCAACAGCATTAACACTCTTGTCATGTTTCGGCATCGGAGCGGTAATTTCATTCGGCATTGGAGGAGGATCAAATTCAATAGTTTTGTTATCAGTCAAATCATGAATTTTGTTCTTCAAAGCCTATCACTGGTCAGTCTCGTGCCCGGGGCTGCTTGAATGGTAAGCACACTTAGCGTTCGGATTATACATTGGTGACAGTGTGTCAGGGTTGGCGAGAGAATCGCGCAATGTCACTAAATTAGCCTTGAGAAAATGTTGAAGGGCTTGAGACAGTGACATGCCTAACCTCGTAAATTGTCTTCTTGGAGTTTCAAAATGTTGATGATTTGCAGATGGTCTTGGAGTAGGAGTTGGATTGGAGATTCGGACAACATTGACAGGCGGGTGATTGTTCTTCTTGGTATGGGCCCTTTCCCCATACACAACATTGACTTCCTTCTTTGCAGCAAAAGGTTTCTTGATAGGATTGGGAGTGGAGGTAGATGCCACAGAGATCTTCCTACTTTTGATGCCACTTTCAACTCTTTCACCGGTTAAGATCAATTCGGTGAAACCAGAAGAAGTGCATCCAAACAACAGATTAAAGAAAGGACCAGATAAAGTGCCCATGAACATGTCGATATGCTTCCTATCAGTCAAGGGAGGTTGGACCCTACTAGCAAGGTCTCTCCACTTTTGCGCATATTCCTTAAATCCTTCATTCTTCCCCATGGTCATATCTTGCAACTGAACCCTCATTGGTGCAAAGTCAGCATTGTACTGATACTGATGGTAGAAGGCAGTAGATAAATCCTCCCAAGTATTGATACGAGAACCATCTAACTGATAAAACCATTCAAGTTGGTTCCAGCCAAACTCTCTTGGAAAAAGTGAACCCAGAGCTTCTTATCAGCAGTGTGCGGCTGTATCTTGCACACATAAGATTTCAAATGGAGTTTTGGATAAGAAACCCCATCGTACTTTGCAAAGATTGGTATTTTTAATTTGTGGGGAATGACTACCCCAGAGATCAAACCCAAATCATAAAAATCTAAACCGGGGACGGCTTAGATTTCAACATCTTTCAATTTGTCTTCTAACTGCTTGTATTTGATATCAGCGGGTGGATAATACTCGTTAAAATAATCATCTTCGGATTCTTGATCATTAGCATATTCAGCCTGAGTACTTTTGACCTCACCGACCTGGTTCTCGTCCTCTTCAGATGAGTCTCCTCCTACTGGGATTTGACGGATTGTCTCCTTGAACCTTCTACCCATGTTGAGTAGATCTTTCTTCTTTGGCTTCTTCTTAACGACCAGCAAATCCATCATATCTTGCTGCCCCTTGGTTAGGGCTAGTAGAGCTTCCTGAAACTGAGGATTCTGGGCTTGGAGATCCGTCACAGTTTTCTCTAGATCCATCTTGCTGAAATAAACAGCAGAAAGATAAGGAAACCTGTTATGCGAAAACATGTCATGTTATGATGCATGGGATATCAACATGCAAATGATTTCAAGGATTAGTGAGATTTAAATTTGTATAGGCAAAAGAATGAACAAACGTTAATTTTCATTAGACAAAACAAGAAAGATTACATCATGCCTCTTGGGCTTACAAAATAACTTTCTAAGACAAAAAGACTGAACGCATCCTCTTTGGCGCGAGATAAGCGTTCACACTTTGCTCTTCTTGTAGCTGCTTTGTAAGCTCCAAGACCCTCTTTTCACTAGCATAGAATTGAGACTTTAAAGTATCTCGTTCTTTCTTCAGCTGGATCCAACCCTTTTGTAAGTCTTCGAGAGAGGTAGGCATGTTGGGATGGAGGATAGTGTAGGGAACATCTCCTTCAACCACAGGCTCCATGATGACTAGTAAGATAGAGGGATAAGGCATCACAAGTTTCTGAGCACGAGTTCACACCCATTTAAGGTAAGTGTGATCGGTGGATCTGGAACTGACTGTTTAATGCTGGTTCGCGAAATGTCGCGGAAGCAAGAGTCGCCACCGTCTTTTATTTTCTCCAACATGGAAAGGACAAAAGCACAGAAAAATTCCTTAAAGAGATTGCTCTCGGTTCGGGAGGTAGGTTATAGAAAGGGAAGGTGTTAGCACCCTTTCTATCCATGGTTATCCATGGGCTCTTAGGTACTTGCTCATTGTGTTTTCAAAAGGTTTGTTTGCTTTTCAACTGTGGGTTTTAAAAAGTTTCTTTGAAGATTCCAGTTCGACTCTTGTATCTGTCCTCAAGAGTGTTTGAAAAATTGCTTTCGAAAGCTTTTTGAAAAGTGTGTTGGTGTGAAAAGTATTTTTAAATTTTTGAAATTTAGAGCAAGTATCCACGAGAACCTACCTACCCTAAGGAATTCGTCTGTGTAAATGTCCTTTAAAGTAGTGCCATCCCACCATTGAGAGGTAGGTAGCACCACCGTTGGAGGTGTTCGGGTCAATTCGAGGTTCGGGACATGGTGATCACCAGAGCAATAGGAAGATACCTTAGAAGCTACCCTCATGCCAGGTTCCTGGATCATGAGGACTTACTAAGACATCCTCTACTCGACGATCACCTTTCGAGGCAAGGCAACAGTGAGGCGTACCCTAGGGGTGGTGTGTGATTTGTGTGTCATGTTCAGTTATTTTGTCTTTTGTCATGTTAAAGGTGATCTAGCGTTTGTTTTTATTTTTGTCCATACATTCTTTCATGTCTTGATTAACAGTTAAAGATTGCGAGAAGGTAAAAATTCTAAGCTATTACAAAAGGCGCGGGTCCACATCGCCAAAATTTCTTGAACCCGATTTGACAGAAAAATAAAGAATAATGAAAAGTAAAGAATTAAAAGTGCGACAGATTAATTTACAAGGCCTTGGGAGAGATACATAAATATTAAACGAAATAAATATGCGAATTGAATAAGAATTAAAACGAGGGCGTTGGACCCTTTTTGCAAGATTAAATTAAATGATGAAATTAAATTAATTAAAAAGAGAAAAGAAATTATTTTTGGTATTTTTTGGTATTTTAAGATTTAAATGGGGAAAAGAATTAAATGCAATTAAACCTAATTCTACAATTTTTATTTGTTAAGAAAGTATTAAACTTTAACCTAAAATTAACCCTAATTAATTTACATGCAATTTAATTACAAAAAATAAATAATATTAAATATTTGATTATTTAATTACTGTGGAAAAGAAGAAAAAAAGATAAAAATTAATTAAACCCTAATTCTATAAGTTTTGAATTTTAGTAAAAAAAATATTAATATTAAAACCTAAGTTTATTACTGTTGCACCCCAAAATTTGCCCTCCCATATTCCTCAAGAAATTGCCAAGTCAAGCTTCAAGATTCCCCAAGGGTTGCACAGTGCAAGGGTATCCTAAACAGTCAAAATTAGGGTTTTGGTCCTGGTCAAGAAAATGAAGTTTCCAAAGGTCCAATCAAGTCTCACATGCCAATAAACATGGTCAAGCATCCTCATATCAAGTTTCAAGACTTTCAGCACAAAATTGCACAGTCAAAACCCTAAATTGCACTACAGTCAACTGTAGGGGCAAAATGGTCATTTGACAGTCAAAAGTTCAAATTTTTGGTCAACATCTCTTTTTGAAGCCACAAACATCATTTTATCAATGCTTGATCATGATTCTCAAAGCTTGGCTCAAAAATCATCAAGATGCAAAAGTTTCCTTATTTGGACAGCTGAAAAAGTCAACTGTAAATTGACCAGGGCATAACTTTCACATGGATTATCAGAAAAATTCCATCCAAATCTCATTTTGAAGAGAAAGACATTTCCTACAACTCATCTTCATACTTCAAGTCCAAGAAATGCTCTCACAAAAAGTTATCAATTTCAACATTACAGGTCATTTCCAAAAGTCAACAAAAAGGGACTTTAAGTCAAAGGCCATAACTTGAGATTGGTAAATCAAAATGACATGGGACCAAAGGCATTGGTTAGAGGACTCAAAGACCTTTCCAAAATGTCCAAGAACATGAGCAAAGCTTAAAATTGAGCAAGTTATGCCTTGTGGAAGTTGGGAAATTTTTGGATATTTTGAAAAGTCAACATTGCTTCAAATGACCTAAAATTGCTAATGGGCCTATTTTTCTTCCACAATTCATCATCCAAGACATGTGCACGACCACTTGGTCCAAAGGGAAGTTTTTATTCATTTTTTATTTATTTATTTGAATTTTTATTAATAATAATTCATTTAAATCAATTAAATACATGAAAAATATCTAACCTAAGTTTTTCAATCTTTTTGTGCATGAAATATACTCAATAATTCGTGCATAATCAGATATGGAAGGAATTGAATTGATTGGATATGATTGAGAGCAAAAGTGCATGAAAAATATTGAAAAAAAAGATCTTTGAAAATCAAATCTCAAAAACCATGAATACAAAGGATTTGGATTGTTTTCTTTGACCTAATTCATTCTATACTTAAGCCTGATCACAACCCTCATGCCCAAAAACAAAAAGCTGCGCAGAAAAGCATCCATTGAACTTGAAAATTTTGGCAAAAAACTCAATTCTGAAAACCACATTCTAGGGCGATTCAAGACCAAATAGTGATTCCATTAGCTTCCTTGAGGATCATAGGACGCTCTCCAATCAAAATCAACCCCCCCAACATCCAGAATCGGTATACAGAAGTCGAGCTTTCTTCATTTTTTTCCATAATCGTGTTTCCATATTTAAGCATTCACATTGCATTTTGTTTGTATATTTGTACTAATTACTTTGTTCTGAAGCTAACCACATAACTTGATTGAAGTTTTGGGCATCGTACGCGAATCTACCATGTTTCTTTTTTAGGGTTCTTCAACCTTCAAATTGGGGGTTTTTGAATACAGCAAAATTAGACCACCACAATGCCAGGAATGGATTCAGGGGGGTTGGACGAAAACAATGGCATCATCGCGCTCAATTTATGAAGCCTCAGGGGCTATTCGCTATTTTCTAATATAGCGTCTATAGCAACGTTTGAAAACCGTTGCTAAAGTGTTCTTGTTTCAGAAAAAAAAAAAACCAACGAGGAAGACGCTTAGGTGGCTGTCCATGAGTGGAGCATTCAAAATCTTCGCGCGTTTTTGAGCCCCTGACTATGTTTCTTTTATAATGTTTGTTAGGTATTATATGTTAAACGCGCTTGGGATAGCTCCACTGGCAAGCATAGTGACTGGTAAACCAAAGGACCTGGGTTCGAGCCCCAGGTCCCCACCCTTTCATATTATTTTTATTTCAAACGTTATCCTGTGCAATTTCAATGCAAGAAGTGTACCATGTAGTCCACCATCAAACCATCCACGCGTCCAACGTCATCAATTCAAAGGCACAGATTTGGAGACTATGGTAAGCCCTGGTCAACGCGTATGCATGCTGGCATGGAAGTCAAACGGACCAAGGTCTTGATGGGCCTAAAATACTAAGTTTCACCTCCACTTTGGGGACAGATACCCCCCTAGGTTTGCCAAATTATTTTACTTTCTTTGTTTTTTTATTATTTCCTTTTAATCAATTCTATCAATTTAATTATTTTTTTTATAAAAACACAAAACCATAAAAAAATCAGAAAAGAAAAAAAAAATAATAATAAATATTTTTTTATTTTAATATTTCTTGTAAATAAATTCATAAATTAACTAGTTTTAAATTAGGTTTTAATTTTAATTCTTTTAATAAAAATCTAAAAAAACATAGAATTAGGGTTTAATTAATTTTCATCTTTTTTTCTTTTTCTCCCATAATAATTAAATAATTAAATATTTATTTTTATAACTAAATTGCATGTAAAATAATTAGGTTTAATTTTAGGTTAAAATTCAATCTTTTCTTAATAAATTAAAAGCAATTAGAATTAGGTTTAATTTTAATTAATTCTTTTTCATTAAAATCCTAAAATACTAAAAAATACCAAAAACTCAAAAAAAAAAAAATTCTTTTCTTTCCTTTAATTAATTAATTTCATCACTTAATTTAATTTTGCAAAAGGGTCCAACGCCCTCGTTTAATTTTTATTTAATTCGCGTATTTACTTTATTTCGTTTAATATTTATGTATCTCTCCCAAGGCCTTGTAATTAATTTCTCGCATTTTTAATTCTTTATTTTCTTTTAATTCTTTATTTTTCTGTCAAATCGGGTCCTGGAAATTTTGGCGATGTGGACCCGCGCCTTTTGTAATAGCTTAGAATCTTTTATTTTTCTCGCAATTTTTAACTGTTAATCAAGGCATGCAAGAATGAATGGACTAAATAAAAACAAGCGCATAGCTCACCAATAACATGACAAAAGACAAAAATATCTGAAAACGACACACAAATCACACACCACCCCTAGGGTACGCCTCACTGTTGCCTTGCCTCGAAAGGTGATCGTCGAGTAGAGGACGTCTTAGTAAGTCCTCATGATCCGGGAACCTGGCATGAGGGTAGCTTCTAAGGTGTCTTCCCATTGCTCTGGTGATCACCATGTCCCGAACCTCGAATTGACCCGAACACCTCCAACGGTGGTGCTACCTACCTCTCAATGGTGGGATGGCACTACTTTAAAGGATATTTACACGGACGAATTCCTTAGGGTAGGTAGGTTCTCCTAGATACTTGCTCTAAACTTCAAAACAAATCAAAAATACTTTTCACACCGACACCTTTTCAAAAAGCTTTCGAAAGCAATTTTTCAAACACTCTTGAGGACTGATACAAGAGTCGAACTGGAATTTTCAAAGAAACTTTTTAAAACCCACAGTTGAAAAGCAAACAAACCATTTTGAAAACACAAGTGAGCAAGTATCTAAGAGCCCATGGATAACCATGGATAGAAAGGGTGCTAACACCTTCCCTTTCTATAACCTGCCTCCCGAACCGAGAGCAATCTCTATAAGGAATTTTTCTGTGCTTTTGTCCTTTCCATTTGGAGAAAATAAAAGACGGTGGCGACTCTTGCTTACCGCGACATTTCACGAACCAGCGTTAAACAGTCAGTTCCAGATCCACCGATCACAGAACTGGCGACTCTGCTGGGGAATAAACTTAAAGTGAGGTGTACCTTAGGGTTAGTTCATAACTGTGTTTTCAATTGTATTGGCTTGTCTGCTTTAAATTTGTGGGTTGCCTGGGAGTTACATAGATCCTAACCCGGATCTGGGGATACCCTGTTTAGGTAGCATAAGCTGTGAGGGACCTGTCCGGCGTAGACCGACACGGGTGAAGCAGTGGCTACATTGGTGTGGCACCTTGGTCTGTACCGATATCCCTTGTGTCGCAACGAGGAGAATATGGGTCTTCTAAGGAGTCATTAAGCACCAACAACCTTAGAACCTTAATTGACACAACTTGGCCTTTAGAATTGTAGCAGTATGCTACGCCCATTGAGGCTAAACTCTCGTGATGGTTCTGGCCGCAAGAAAAGATTGTGATGCTGGAGTTATGACCGATTAAGGGTAGTCAATGATATTGGGATCCTCTAAGAACCCGGTTACTTTGATAGGACAGGTATGAACCAACGAACTGAAAGAGGGTAGTACCTAGACCTCATGCTGGCCTAAACTTTAGGGGCTTGCCTTGTGCGACTTGTGTGCCTTACCATGTTTGCCTTTGTATCTATTTGTGGTGTGCTTTATCATAACATCATTGTTGTACCCCAAAATTTGCCCTCCCATTTCCTCAACATTTTCTCATCACAAGACCCTTGAAGATCAAGATCCAATTAGGGTTTCCTCTGCTCAAGACTTCTCCTTGCACTGTGGACTCAAATTAGGGTTTGTGTTTGCCTAAGGATGTTTTGACCTAAAATGCCTAAGATGACTTTCATGCTTCATATTGGACTCCCAAGTTTACCTATACCAAGTTTCAAGTCTTGATTCCAAGTTTTGCCCAGTCAATTGGACAGTTGACCTAGAAATCAGCTGTATTGGGGAAAAAGTCAAATGTGGCCAATTGACAGTCAAACCTCATGAAATTTGATCCACATCAACATTATGAACTCACATGGACCATTTGATCAAGTTTGGATCACAATTCTCCAAGAAATTTGATCAGATCATCAAAAGGGCAAAATGGTCATTTTTAGGGTTTTGACTGCACAAAGGCAATTTTTGACTGTTTGACCTAACCAATGGCAAACCAAGCTCACATATGGACTCAAGGACCCCATGGAATTATCTTGACATGATCATCAAGCTCAAAAGATCCCAAGTACACAAGATTGACAGTTGAATTTCCCAGTCAATTGATCAATTTTGACTGTATACTGAAAAGTCAAACTTTGACTTTTTGGTCAAAATCAAGAGTCAAGATTCATTTTTCATCAAAACTTGCCAAATCATGAAACTTGTTCACCAAGAAATCACAAAATGCAAATTAGGGTTAGAAAATGGAATTTTTCATAACTTAGAATTTTTCTAAGTTATGAAAAACCCTAATTTTTCCCCAACTTTGCCCCATCTTTTCACCAAGATCCATTTGGATTCAAACAAAAGTCAAAACATGAAAGTTGTAGCTTGTTGCATAATCTACAACTTTGATTCACAAAGTTTTCTCATTTGAAGCTTGTATCTCAAGTTATAATTTTTTGAATAAGGGCACTAAACCATTTTTTAACTTAGTGAAATTTTAACCTATTTTAACAAGGTTTTCTACCCCACTTCAAGGCCACTTTTCATACCCTTCCACTTGGAATTTTAATTTGCATTTCAAAGATGGATTGTAGTACACATTCCAAGCTTTCCAAAATGTCCAAGAACTTCTCAAACAACCTCATGGTTAGAGAGAATCGAATTTCACAATATAGCAAAAAACCACTTTGTTCATGACCAAGTTCCATATCCATAACTTTGCAAATTTGAACTCAGCATAGTTTGTGCTACTTCACAGGTCCTTAAACCAAATTACACTCCTTAATTTAATGCTTGTTCATTGTGCCAAAGTGTTGTTCCATGAGTTCAAGCATTGTACACAAGATTGATCCATTTTTAGATAAAGTAAACTTTCCATTCTTGAAAAGGTTAACTTTATGTCCAATTGCAAATCAAGAAAGTACATGGAAAATCTGCTTGGCACAAGATTATGTGCATAACACACTGATCAAGAGAGGATTATGCAGCACATTAGGGGGTCCTCTACTAACCTAGAAAGCCAACTTGCTTTTGTTTGCTTCAAGTTCAAGAAAAGTCCATAACTTATCACAACTCTCTCTTCAGCATAGAAACACAACACAAAAGCTATCAAACACATTCCAAACTACCCAACCAAGCTTTTGCACGAGCCCTTGGCCTCTCAAGCACCCTCCATCTCAGAATCACCTTGAAACTGCTCAAACAGGGCAACCCCTGCAGATTGAGTGCTATCTCTCAATCCCTTCAAGCATTCTTGCCCAAACCTGTTCCTCTACCTTCCTTACAACCTATGCAAGCTAACCATGACTTGAAACCTGACCTGTAACACCTCCAAGCCACTTCACCATTTTTAAATTTCTGTTTTGCAGTTGGAGTTCACTAGCTCGATTCAGGGAGTTTCAAGACAAAGTAGGACTTGGAAAAGCATCCTTACACTTCAAGGAAGCTATACAAGTCATCATTTCACTCTGAAACATCCTCCATTGTAAAGCTCGATTCCAACTGAACAGGTACATTCATGAAGTTCTATCTCCCTTATTAGGCATTGTTAGCTTTAGGTTTGTGAAGAAAACATGTCACAATCATAGCCCTGAACATGCTCATATGATTAGATTTCATTTATATTTCGTGTGCTTAGAGAATTTCATGTCTGAACATTGATGAAAAGTTAGGTCAGAAATTGGGGGAGGAGAAATTCTCCCTCATCTTAGAGAGTTAGGTCAAGTTCTTTACATGGTTGAAATCGTCTCTTGATGCTCTACACTTTTCATGTTATGAGTTTTGCTTGAAAGTCCAGGAATCCAGAGATAAAAAACGCGTGTTTGCTTGAAGGATATTGTTCAGAGGTTGAAGAAGACAGGTCTTCTGGGCTGGGCCTGGAAATTTTTCTTATTTGCACCACTTCATTACTCATGAACCCCCTGAGCCCATTTGCTTCATTTTTGACTCTTTTTGACTTTTTCTTTTTTTGTTTGACTTGTTTATTTTTTCTCAGCTTATTAAAATTTTGAAAATATTTTTTCCATCATTTTTTGTATTTATTGCATATTTATTTGTTTATTTCTCTTGTTTGAACATAAATATGATATATATACTATTATTAGAATAAATATAGGAAAATAGTGTAAATACATTTTTTATCTTTTTATTTACCTTCTGAAAATATTTCACATAAAAATATTTTTTTATTTATTTTTGTTAAAATATTAAATATATATTATTTTGTGTATAATACATACTTAAGAATTAATATATATATATATATATATATATATATATATATATATATATATATATATATATATATATATATATATATATATATATATATATATATATATATATATATATATATATATATATATATATATATATATATATATATATATATATAGCTAAAATATAAAAATACTTGATTTTTTTCATTTTTATTAATATTTGATACAAAATAATTTTTTCATAATATACTTCATTATTTTTATTTTTTGTACATGATAAATAAATGTTTGTATTAAATTAAACAATAATACATTTTTCCTAATAAAATTAGGGTTTTTGCCCTAAATTCAAAATACTCCAAAAAATAATATATTTTTATTTTCTTTTCTCTTTTACATAAATAATATTTTTTCATATATATACAAAACATTTCTTTTGCATCTTGCATTCTTATTAAATTTTTTACATTGATTAATTTGCAAATATTCAAAATGATGTAATAATTTAGATTTAAATTCTTGTCAATATCCCCATTTGAACATTTGTACCCCCCTTCCCCTATTTGGTTTTGTAATAGCTTAGTAATTTTAATTTCGCACTTTATTGCTTTCTAATGATAACATGTTAGAATTAGGGTTTGAATGCGAAAAAACGATAAAAAATAGTTTGACCTAATACAAGATAAACAAGCATGAAAATGGACACACAAATCACACTTGCACCCCCTAGGGTATTCCACTTGTTGCCTTCAAATAAATGGGCCATATTGTATGTTGAACTTCTTTGGGCAAAGCAAACAGTTTGAATGATCATAGTCCCTCGACAAAACTTTTCAAAACAAACAAAAACAAATGATCAAGTCCCTTAAAGAAAATTGCCCAAAGACATTTAACGCCGTTGCAATTATGGTCTAAACGTTGACCCGCGCCTGTCCCTTTCACATCCTAACATAAGGTTGTCCATCAAATTCAATGGTGGAACAAACTTGTTATAAGGGTTAAAACATAGCAATAATCTTTTGAGAAATTTAGGAGTAGATAACCTCTTAGTTACTTGAATCAAACTTGCAAAACAAAACACTTGCCTAATTTCAAAACCACACCTCACTACACTTTCAAAACAACTTTCAAAAACAAATGAAAACTTTTTTTCAAAAGACATACATCTTTGTATACATCCCCACATGGATCATTACAAAGATTGCCACCACATTGGCATCTTTTCAAAACATTTTCAAAACCCACACACTCAAGAACCATTTAAAACAATTGAAAACAAAAGGTAAGTGATCTAAGCAAGTAACTAAGAGCCCATGGATAACCATGGATAGAAAGGGTGCTAATACCTTCCCTTTCTATAATCTACTCCCCGAACCCAAGAAAACATCTCAAAAGGTTTTTGCTGTGCTTTTTAACCTTTCCTTAGGATAAAGTAAAAAGTCGGTGGCGACTCTTGCTAACCGCAACATTTGCGAATACAAACGCAAAACCCTAGTCAGTTCTCCCACCGTATCACAGAACTGGCGACTCTGCTGGGGATAACTTTTTAAGTGGGGTTACCTTAGGGTTTAGATCACCTTTACTTTCAATTGATTGCTTTGTTTGCTTTACATTTATGGGCTTTGTATCGGAGTTCTATAGATCCTAACCCGGATCTGGGGAAACCCTTTTAGGTAGCATAATCTGTGAGGGACCTGTCCGGCGTATACCGACATGGGTGAAGCAGTGGCTACGTTGGTGTGGCGTCTTGGTCTGTACCGATATCCCTCGTGTTCAGACGGGGAGAATATGGGTCTTCCAAGGAGTCATTAAGCACCAACCGACCTTAGAACCCTAATTGACCAACTTGGCCATTAGAACAGTAGCAGTATGCTACACTCATTGAGGCTAAACTCTCGAGATGGTTCCGGCCGCGAGAAAAGGTTGCGATGCTGGAGTTATGACCGATTGAGGGTAGCCAATGATATGAGATCCTCTAGAACCCGGTTACTTTTAATAAGACAGGTTTTAACCAACAAACTGAAAGAGGGTAGTACCTGAACCTCATGCAAGCCTAAACCTAAGGCCTTGTGTGCTTTGTGTGAATATTGTTTGCCTGTATATACACTTGCCTGCTTTTCGCATACATGGACATAACATCATGACATCATACCATAGCATTTTCAATAACCATTTCAAGGATCTCGAGGGTTCTGTTGATGCAGGGTTACATTGAACTACACATCTATCAAGGGGCAAGGGGGTTTCTCCTCTAACCAATCCAGTTAGAGTTCAAGTACAACAACTTGAATCAGTGGCTATGACCCACTCGACATGGTGAGCTTGATTCTCGTGGAAGGACATCCATCGATACAAAGTTCTCCAACCAAAAGATCAAGTACAACAACTTGAATCAGTGGCTATGACCCACTCGACATGGTGAGCTTGATTCTCGTGGAAGGACGTCCACCGGTGCAGAGATCTCCAATCCAAGAGCAGAGTTCAACCTCTAACATTTTCTTGTGTTTACCCCAAGAGATCCTTGAAAGCATGCATCCACATATCATGCATTTCATTTTGACAATCTTTCCTTTTTCAGGTTTCCTTACTCTCCTGCTGTTTATTTCAGCAAGAGATGGCTCTAGAAAGGTCTGTCAAAGACATCCAGGACCAGACTGCTCAGCTGCAGGAGATGTTCCTGAACTTGCCTCTGGGGCAAGAAGAGATGAAAGCTCTCCTCACCAAAGGCTTGGGGAATTCCAACAACGCCAGGAGTGATCAGATTGCGGAGCTTCAGTTTGATCTGACAACACTGAGGACTCAAGTGGTGGGACAGTTGGTGGGCCAGATGGCCCTCATCCAAGACCTATCTCAAAGACAAGAGGAACTCAGAGTTCTTGTCCGCCAACTGCTTCCAAACAACCAACTGGGGCAAACATCTGGGGTTGAAGAGCAAGTCACCGCTCAGCCTCCATCCACTCAAGAAGACAAGGGGAAAGCTCATGTGCTAGCTTCAGGGTCACAAACCCATCAACAACCTCGCCAGTGTCAACGGGGCAATCGGCGTAAACAAGAAAAGTTGGGAAGACAGTTCACGGAGACTGAAATACCATCATTCTTCATACTGAAGCGCCTGTTGGAGGTCAATTTGCTTACCGTGAAGGATCCTCCTCAGAAGCTCAATATCTCCTCTCCTCACTTTAACTCCGACGCATTCTGTGTTTACCACTCCTACAGCCCGGGACACGGCACCAACGACTGTTGGGCCTTGAAGAACAAGATTCAAGATCTGATCGACATTGGGGTGCTGGAATTCATGCCAGACGGCGAGATGAAAATCTTCCGTTAAAGGGGTCTCCGCTCGAAGTGACGAAGCTCAAACTGAAAGACTTTCGCTTCTTTTTGAATTTCTCAAAGTTGTAATTTCTTTTGCTGTCAAACAATTATTTGTTGATGTTAAACTCTGTTTTCATTAATGCATTGCATATGTTTGTCTTGAATTCATCCATTCGTTTCACTACTCTTATGCTTTTCTTTATGATATTTAAACTCTTGATAAAAAGCTGCAAACCTTTAGAGGGAGGATGACGAAACAATACCGTGATCTTATACAGTATGCTTTTGAACAAACCTTGCTGATGATGTACAGGCATTTCTTTCAATTCCCAAACACTGGAGTTATAAGGAAGTTAATCCCTAGTCAACCCCTTCGAGCCGAAGAAGTAGGAGTTTTCTGTTCTAAACAATCGAAACCTTTGATATAAACCCGGGGCAGGGTAGTATCTCAGTTAATTCAAAAGAAAATACGCATTGAAGTCGCAAACTCTCAGTTCGTAATACAACGAACGACGTCAAAAAGAGAAAGCGTTCCTTTGGAATCAAAAGACAAGGGTGGTTCCCTCTCACATAGACAGTCAATCTCTCAAAAGAGAAAAGCCCGCTGAGCCAAAACCTATAAAGGAGGCTTAAGAAAGATGGGGCATCCCGCTGACAGTAATCCCGAAAACGGTAACAGTCAGGCAAAAGTTAGGGATAACAAATCAAAATCAAAATAGTGAGGTCATTACAAAACCCTCAACAACATGAAAAGTGTTGTAAAAGAAAAAAGGAGATGATGACTGTCTCCCAAATTCAAACTGGTGAACCATCGCCCAAAAGTCGTTCCAAACTCAAAACAGAGTGTGACGCACAATTAACTGAGCTTAGGTTGAAGAACATCACGAAGAGCGGGTGGGCACAAATATACTTTGAGCCTTTATCCTTTGTTTCTTAAACCGTGAACCAGGCCACGTTACAACCCTTTAAAAGTCCTAATTGAAGCATGGGTTAGTTCGAAAGCATACTGTTACAAAAGGTATCCTGACTCCTGTAGGGCTTTGCTCTAAATCTTGTGTTAATTTGTCTTGTGAAAAGTTTTCTGCTAAAAACGCATTTTTCAAAACTTCGAGACAAACATAAACTTTGCATTATTCGAATATCACTGTCTGCATTTGACCCTTTTATTTGACAACGAAGAAATTCATACAGCGAATGTTCGGAGGAACGAAAACTCTCTCAGTAAGTCAAAATCACTTCAAGAGGATAACACTTCCATCAAATCTCCTATCAGCAAGGGGCATGACATGTCACAATTCAATTAACCTGGGGCAGTCCAGTCAAGGTCCAACAGATCTTTCAAAGTACAATTAACCTGGGGCAGTCCAGTCAAGGTCCAACAGATCTGTCAAAGTACAGTTAACCTGGGGCAGTCCAGTCAAGATTTCAAGAAATCTCTCAATATGCAGAGTAATCTGATTTAAGACTCCTTCTTCACCACTTGGGGCATTCGAATGTCAAAAGTGTCCAACACATCAACTACATCATTTCCAGACTCGACTCCTGTATCTAGCCAGGGCATGTCTGAAGAGTTTGAAGATTCGATTCCTGTATCCAGCCAGGGCATATCTATCAACTATCACCTTTCCAGATTCGATTCCTGTATCCAGCCAGGGCATATCTGTTGACCACATCTCCAGACTCGACTCCTGTATCTAGCCAGGGCACGTCTGAAGAGTTCGAAGATTCGATTCCTGTATCCAGCCAGGGCATATCTGTTGACCACATTTCCGGACTCGATTCCTGTATCTAGCCAGGGCATGTCTGAAGAGTTTGAAGATTCGACTCCTGTATCCTGCCAGGGCATATCTATCAACTATCACCTTTCCAGATTTGATTCCTGTATCCAGCCAGGGCATATCTGTTGACCACATCTTCAAACTCGACTCCTGTATCTAGCCAGGGCACGTCTGAAGAGTTCGAAGATTCGATTCCTGTATCCAGCCAGGGCATATCTGTTGACCACATTTCCGGACTCGATTCCTGTATCTAGCCAGGGCATGTCTGAAGAGTTTGAAGATTCGACTCCTGTATCCTGCCAGGGCATATCTATCAACTATCACCTTTCCAGATTCGACTCCTGTATCTAGCCAGGGCATGTCTGAAGAATTCCAGATCAACACCTGCAACAACCCAGGAAACATCTGTGAACGACCGATTGTAGACCAACACCTGTAATAAGCCAGGATTTTATCTACATCACCACTTGGGGCATTCGAATGTCAAAAGTGTTCAAAACCCGATGCAGTTTTACACAAGCTCATCATCAGGAAGCCCTACACCGGTTCCTCTTCAAGACTTCTGAAACAAGTTTACGGATTCTTCCCAACAACGGATGTTAATCTACCAACTTGTTCAGACTCTTCGCAACCTTTGAATTAGTTTACGGACGCTTCCCAACAACGGATGCGGCTCTATTGCTGATTCAACTTCAAGACTTCTGAAAACAGTTCATGGATTCTTCCCAAGTAACGCATGTTAATCTATCAGCTTGTTCAGATGCAACCTTTGAAATTAGTTTACGGACGCTTCCCAACAACGGATGCGGCTCTATTGCTGATTCAACTTCAAGATTTCTGAAGATAGTTCACGGGTTCTCCAAGTAAACGGATGTTAACCTATCGCTTGTTCAGATTCTTCTCAAGCTAACCACCACGGAAGACCGCCCTCGGCAAAGTTCCTTCAATCCCCAGCGGAGTTTATCATCGTTATCCCCAGCGGAATCCATCATTAAAGTCCTCAACAGGCCTCTCATCAAACTTCGGCCAAGTATCTCTTCCACAGAGCAACTCCCCGGCCGTTCGTCAAGGATTTATTTTCCTAAGACGAAGTTACATGCATAAACATTTCACATTTTCATACATCTTGCTTACATACATGATAAAGTGCATACAACACTGTCTCATGTTGAACATCATGACATCATGCATATCATACATCGTGACATTGCATACAACTTATGTTTTTGCCTTTTCAGGGAAAAAGACAATCCCAAAGACAACTACCTTCAACTGTCACAATTCCAGATTCGATACATGTATCTAGCCAGGGCACATCTGAGGGTGATCAGTTTCCAGACTCGATTCCTGTATCTAGCCAGGGCACGTCTGAAGAGTCCGAATATTCGATTCCTGTATCCAGCCAGGGCACATCTATCAACTATAACATCTCCGGATTCGATTCCTGCATCTAGCCAGGGCATATCTGTTGACCACATTTCCAGACTCGATTCCTGTACCTAGCCAGGGCACGTCTGAGGAGTTCGAAGATTCGATTCCTGTATCCAGCCAGGGCACATCTATTGACAACTATTTCCAGATTCGACTCCTGTATCCAGCCAGGGCACATCTGTGAGCAACCGATTGTAGATTCGACACCTGTATCTAGCCAGGGCATATCTGCATGAGGAGATTGAAGATCAAACACCTGTAACAAGCCAGGAAAACATCCGTCTTTCTCAAACACACAAGTTCTCGCTAAGGAATCTCTTATGCGATCGACACTTCCAAATGGCATCTATAAGCCCATTCCCGACACCACATTGTTGAGACTCCAGCATGCGAGTGCAAATTTCCGGGCACTCTAGTGTCCAATCTCCTTTTACCCTCGAGTCACGAAATGCAAACTTGCCAATCTAACTCTTCAGGTTCAAGAAGATTGAACAGGGGCAACTGTTGTACCCCAAAATTTGCCCTCCCATTTCCTCAACATTTTCTCATCACAAGACCCTTGAAGATCAAGATCCAATTAGGGTTTCCTCTGCTCAAGACTTCTCCTTGCACTGTGGACTCAAATTAGGGTTTGTGTTTGCCTAAGGATGTTTTGACCTAAAATGCCTAAGATGACTTTCATGCTTCATATTGGACTCCCAAGTTTACCTATACCAAGTTTCAAGTCTTGATTCCAAGTTTTGCCCAGTCAATTGGACAGTTGACCTAGAAATCAGATGTATTGGGGAAAAAGTCAAATGTGGCCAATTGACAGTCAAACCTCATGAAATTTGATCCACATCAACATTATGAACTCACATGGACCATTTGATCAAGTTTGGATCACAATTCTCCAAGAAATTTGATCAGATCATCAAAAGGGCAAAATGGTCATTTTTAGGGTTTTGACTGCACAAAGGCAATTTTTGACTGTTTGACCTAACCAATGGCAAACCAAGCTCACATATGGACTCAAGGACCCCATGGAATTATCTTGACATGATCATCAAGCTCAAAAGATCCCAAGTACACAAGATTGACAGTTGAATTTCCCAGTCAATTGATCAATTTTGACTGTATACTGAAAAGTCAAACTTTGACTTTTTGGTCAAAATCAAGAGTCAAGATTCATTTTTCATCAAAACTTTCCAAATCATGAAACTTGTTCACCAAGAAATCACAAAATGCAAATTAGGGTTAGAAAATGGAATTTTTCATAACTTAGAATTTTTCTAAGTTATGAAAAACCCTAATTTTTTCCCAACTTTGCCCCATCTTTTCACCAAGATCCATTTGGATTCAAACAAAAGTCAAAACATGAAAGTTGTAGCTTGTTGCATAATCTACAACTTTGATTCACAAAGTTTTCTCATTTGAAGCTTGTATCTCAAGTTATAATTTTTTGAATAAGGGCACTAAACCATTTTTTAACTTAGTGAAATTTTAACCTATTTTGACAAGGTTTTCTACCCCACTTCAAGGCCACTTTTCATACCCTTCCACTTGGAATTTTAATTTGCATTTCAAAGATGGATTGTAGTACACATTCCAAGCTTTCCAAAATGTCCAAGAACTTCTCAAACAACCTCATGGTTAGAGAGAATCGAATTTCACAATATAGCAAAAAACCACTTTGTTCATGACCAAGTTCCATATCCATAACTTTGCAAATTTGAACTCAGCATAGTTTGTGCTACTTCACAGGTCCTTAAACCAAATTACAATCCTTAATTTAATGCTTGTTCATTGTGCCAAAGTGTTGTTCCATGAGTTCAAGCATTGTACACAAGATTGATCCATTTTTAGATAAAGTAAACTTTCCATTCTTCAAAAGGTTAACTTTATGTCCAATTGCAAATCAAGAAAGTACATGGAAAATCTGCTTGGCACAAGATTATGTGCATAACACACTGATCAAGAGAGGATTATGCAGCACATTAGGGGGTCCTCTACTAACCTAGAAAGCCAACTTGCTTTTGTTTGCTTCAAGTTCAAGAAAAGTCCATAACTTATCACAACTCTCTCTTCAGCATAGAAACACAACACAAAAGCTATCAAACACATTCCAAACTACCCAACCAAGCTTTTGCACGAGCCCTTGGCCTCTCAAGCACCCTCCATCTCAGAATCACCTTGAAACTTCTCAAACAGGGCAACCCCTGCAGATTGAGTGCTATCTCTCAATCCCTTCAAGCATTCTTGCCCAAACCTGTTCCTCTACCTTCCTTACAACCTATGCAAGCTAACCATGACTTGAAACCTGACCTGTAACACCTCCAAGCCACTTCACCATTTTTAAATTTCTGTTTTGCAGTTGGAGTTCACTAGCTCGATTCAGGGAGTTTCAAGACAAAGTAGGACTTGGAAAAGCATCCTTACACTTCAAGGAAGCTATACAAGTCATCATTTCACTCTGAAACATCCTCCATTGTAAAGCTCGATTCCAACTGAACAGGTACATTCATGAAGTTCTATCTCCCTTATTAGGCATTGTTAGCTTTAGGTTTGTGAAGAAAACATGTCACAATCATAGCCCTGAACATGCTCATATGATTAGATTTCATTTATATTTCGTGTGCTTAGAGAATTTCATGTCTGAACATTGATGAAAAGTTAGGTCAGAAATTGGGGGAGGAGAAATTCTCCCTCATCTTAGAGAGTTAGGTCAAGTTCTTTACATGGTTGAAACCGTCTCTTGATGCTCTACACTTTTCATGTTATGAGTTTTGCTTGAAAGTCCAGGAATCCAGAGATAAAAAACGCGTGTTTGCTTGAAGGATATTGTTCAGAGGTTGAAGAAGACAGGTCTTCTGGGCTGGGCCTGGAAATTTTTCTTATTTGCACCACTTCATTACTCATGAACCCCCTGAGCCCATTTGCTTCATTTTTGACTCTTTTTGACTTTTTCTTTTTTTGTTTGACTTGTTTATTTTTTCTCAGCTTATTAAAATTTTGAAAATATTTTTTCCATCATTTTTTGTATTTATTGCATATTTATTTGTTTATTTCTCTTGTTTGAACATAAATATGATATATATACTATTATTAGAATAAATATAGGAAAATAGTGTAAATACATTTTTTATCTTTTTATTTACCTTCTGAAAATATTTCACATAAAAATATTTTTTTATTTATTTTTGTTAAAATATTAAATATATATTATTTTGTGTATAATACATACTTAAGAATTAATATATATATATATATATATATATATATATATATATATATATATATATATATATATATATATATATATATATATATATATATATATATATATATATATATATATATATATATATATATATATATATATATATATATATATATATATATATATATATATATATATATATATATATATATATATATATATATATATATATATATATATATATATATATATATATATATATATATATATATATATATATATATATATATATATATATATATATATATATATATATATATATATATATATATATATATATATATATATATATATATATAGATATATATATATATATAGATATATATATATATATATAGATACATGTTTATTAATATATTTAAGCTAAAATATAAAAATACTTGATTTTTTTCATTTTTATTAATATTTGATACAAAATATTTTTTTCATAATATACTTCATTATTTTTATTTTTTGTACATGATAAATAAATGTTTGTATTAAATTAAACAATAATACATTTTTCCTAATAAAATTAGGGTTTTTGCCCTAAATTCAAAATACTCCAAAAAATAATATATTTTTATTTTCTTTTCTCTTTTACATAAATAATATTTTTTCATATATATACAAAACATTTCTTTTGCATCTTGCATTCTTATTAAATTTTTTACATTGATTAATTTGCAAATATTCAAAATGATGTAATAATTTAGATTTAAATTCTTGTCAATATCCCCATTTGAACATTTGTACCCCCCCTTCCCCCATTTGGTTTTGTAATAGCTTAGTAATTTTAATTTCGCACTTTATTGCTTTCTAATGATAACATGTTAGAATTAGGGTTTGAATGCGAAAAAACGATAAAAAATAGTTTGACCTAATACAAGATAAACAAGCATGAAAATGGACACACAAATCACACTTGCACCCCCTAGGGTATTCCACTTGTTGCCTTCAAATAAATGGGCCATATTGTATGTTGAACTTCTTTGGGCAAAGCAAACAGTTTGAATGAGCATAGTCCCTCGACAAAACTTTTCAAAACAAACAAAAACAAATGATCAAGTCCCTTAAAGAAAATTGCCCAAAGACATTTAACGCCGTTGCAATTATGGTCTAAACGTTGACCCGCGCCTGTCCCTTTCACATCCTAACATAAGGTTGTCCATCAAATTCAATGGTGGAACAAACTTGTTATAAGGGTTAAAACATAGCAATAATCTTTTGAGAAATTTAGGAGTAGATAACCTCTTAGTTACTTGAATCAAACTTGCAAAACAAAACACTTGCCTAATTTCAAAACCACACCTCACTACACTTTCAAAACAACTTTCAAAAACAAATGAAAACTTTTTTTCAAAAGACATACATCTTTGTATACATCCCCACATGGATCATTACAAAGATTGCCACCACATTGGCATCTTTTCAAAACATTTTCAAAACCCACACACTCAAGCACCCTTTAAAACAATTGAAAACAAAAGGTAAGTGATCTAAGCAAGTAACTAAGAGCCCATGGATAACCATGGATAGAAAGGGTGCTAATACCTTCCCTTTCTATAATCTACTCCCCGAACCCAAGAAAACATCTCAAAAGGTTTTTGCTGTGCTTTTTAACCTTTCCTTAGGATAAAGTAAAAAGTCGGTGGCGACTCTTGCTAACCGCAACATTTGCGAATACAAACGCAAAACCCTAGTCAGTTCTCCTAACATCATGAGCATTGCATGCATCCTGCATAAGGACTGACCATTTCAAAGACAAGAGGGTTTCACCTTTGCTCTGTTTTGTAGGACATTATGATGCCTGTGCGAAGGAATACTATCCGGTTCAACTTTGTTCGTTCACCTGAGTTGCTTGATGAGTTGGTTAGCAGAATTCCAAATACCACTTCCTTCATTCAGAGGCATGGTTCTCTTCTCAGTTTAGTCACTGCAAAGCGGGATCAACAGTTGATGAGTGTTCTGACCCAGTTCTATGACCCTCTGTACCAGTGCTTCACCTTTCAAGACTTCCAGCTGGTCCCTACCCTGGAAGAGTTCTCTGATTTGCTTGGTATCCCTATCTTGGATCAGACTCCCTTTACTGGTTGGGAAAAGACCCTCAGACTTGAGGATGTTGCTGCAGCTCTTCCTTTGACCCATCAAGAGGTAACAGACAACTGGGTGACTAGAAGCGGAGTTAAGGGTTTCTTGGCCAAGTTTCTGATTGGTAAAGCTAACAGTTTCTGGAATGACCTGGACTTTAGGGCATATGAAGACATCTTGGCTCTCCTAATCTATGGGTTAGTCCTGTTTCCTAATCCTGACAACTTCATCAATGTCACTGCCATAAGGATCTTTATGTCTCAGAATCCTGTACCCACTCTCTTGGATGACATCTTGCAACAACTTCATGCTCGTACTACCCGAAGACGAGGAACCCTGTGGTGTTGTATCCCTTTGTTGGTGAGGTGGTTTATTTCGCACCTTCCCAAATTCGTACTAAAGAATCAAGAAGGAAGAGGTTGGGCTCATAGGTTAATGTCTCTCACCGACAAAGACATCATTTGGACTTGCAGAGGTTTGGACGAGATAGCTATTATTGATCGATGCGGGGAATACCCTAATGTTCCTCTGATTGGTACCCAAGGAGGGATCTCTTACAATCCATGTCTAGCACTCCGTCAGTTTGGAAGAGCAAGAAGAGCAGACCCCCATGAGATGTTGGTGCCTCACATCAGTTTTGAGTTTCAGGTGGATAGTGACGAGCTGCGTCGTAGGTTCATCAAGGCTTGGGATAAGGTTCATAAAGCTGACCCACAAGAGCTAGGGCCAAATACTTCTTTACCTATGGAAGCCTACTACAAATGGGTTCGCATCCGTGCTCAGAAGTTAGGTATGCCGTATGAAGCTGTCAGACCCGTCATTCTTGAGTGTCCTGACAAAGATGGTGTTCCTCCAACTGTCCTTCCCCCTCAGATACCTACTGATTATGAGACATTGAAGAGGTCTTGGTCGCAACTGCGAGAAGAGCGAGATTCTTACCGGGAAAAGTTCAACGAGCAGGAATTAAAGATCCAGAAGCTGACAAAGCAGTTGGAGAATGAGCGAGCTCTGAATGCCTACATCCGTACTGAGAAGAGGAGACCAAGGGATCAATAAGGAGCTCTGGGTGTTCTTTTACAGTTTATTTCCCTTTTCAGTATTTCCTTTCATGTAAACGCCTAAGGGCAGCCTGTTGAATAATTTCAGTTTCAAAGTTGAATCTAATGAAGTGTGTTCCTTTTTGTTTACAAAGTTGATTCCCGATTGTCTTTGAAAACATGAATCATACGCATTCCATTCATCATGTGCATAGCAGCTTTCTTCTTTTCAGGTTGCTTACAGTTCTTCGCTGTTTATTTCAGCATCATGAATCCTGACTCGTCATCAACTGAGACATCCATCAAAGCTCTTCAGGCGCAGAATGCGCAATTTCAGGAATTAATCAAGGGTTTGGCTCAAGGCCAAGAAGAGCTGAAGGCTCTGCTCCTGAAGAAGGAGAAGAAGAAGAAGAGAAGAACTGTTCTGTTCAACTCGGGCCGAAGGTTTGGCAATGCTCTGCAGCATGAAGAGGCTGGTTCTTCTGTTGGCAAGGGCACTCCTCAAGAGGCAAGGGTTCCTAGTCCGGTAGTCTCCGAAAACGAGATTGATTTTGATGAAGAGCAGTACCCTCCTGCAGAAGACTGTTACAAGCAGCTGGAAGATAGGCTGAATGCTATGGAGATACAACAGGTACCTGGGCTGGATTTTGGAGATCTGGGTTTGTCTACTGGTGTGATCATCCCTCGGAAGTTCAAAGCACCATCTTTCACTAAATATGACGGGGCGTCTTGTCCCAAGCTACATCTCAGGTCCTATGTTCGGAAAATTCAACCGTACTCAGCGGATAAGAATTTGTGGATCCACTTCTTCCAGGAGAGTCTTTCAGGGACTCATCTCGAATGGTTCTATCAGCTGGATGGGACCAAGGTTCGTAACTGGGAGGAGTTGGCTACTGCTTTCTACAAGCAGTATCAATATAATGCTGACCTTGCCCCTACACGTACCCAACTCCAGGGTATGTCGTTAGGTTCAAGTGAAGGTTTTAAGGAGTACGCTCAGAAGTGGAGAGACCTGGCTGGCAGGGTGCAGCCACCGTTGACTGATCGGGAATTGGTAGACATGTTCTTGGGGACCCTATCTGGGCCATTTTTCAACCATCTCATCGGGAATTCATCTGCAGGGTTCACTGATCTGATTCTGACTGGAGAGAGAATTGAGGCTGGGTTGAAGTCTGGAAAGATTCCGAAGGGTGCATCGTCTAGTTCTGAAAAGAAACCCTTCAAAAAGGAGGCTAGTGCTGTATACGGTTCCAAGAGAACAGAGAGATCTGAGCGCCGCCAATCTGTCAGTGCGGTAATGATTGCTAAGCCTGATGCCGCTCCTCGGCCGACCAATCCTCAAAGGGCTGAAAGACCCCGGAGAGAGTTCACCCGTTTGAGCATGACTTTATCGCAGATCTTGCCACAGTTGCTCTCAACCAACTTAGTAACTGTCAGAGAGGCTCCGAAGTTTCCAAATACTACATCTCCTAAGTACAACCCAAATGCTCGTTGTGCTTACCATTCAGATAGCCCGGGGCATTCTACTGATGACTGTTGGGCATTAAGGAGCAAGCTGCAAGATCTGATTGACGCCAAGGAGGTACAGTTTGAGGCATCTGAAAAGCCTAATGTAGTGACAGCTCCCCTGCCTGCTCATGGAGTGAATGCTATAGGTGGCGAAGACGAAGTGGATGAAGCTGAGTTTGATAGCTGGATTTACCCGGCAACCGACGGTGGACTTAACAATTGGAGTGCAAAGGACAATCTACCTGTTTCTCTTGTTACTAAGTAATGAATTCCTATGTTTTTGGTATCTGTAATAAACAATAAATTGAACTACATGGCCCGGTGTCTTACCCGAGGCACCGTGGTTCTATTTGTGAGGGCATATAAATTGTCATTTCATATATCATGAATGAAAATCTTGGACGTTTTCTCGCATTGCAAATCTTATGCTCCTTTTCTGTCTTTCTTTCCTTTACATATATTTCAAAACAGCTGTATTTACACACACACTCACTCATACAGGTTTCAATCCACTCTGGATCTCACTGGTAACGACTCTGCTACTGTCAGTTATGACTTCGAAAATCCGATCAACTTAGCCGAAGACGAAGGTGAAGATGATTGCGAAGTGCCTGGCGAGCTTGCAAGATTGTTACTTCAGGAGGAGAGGGCAATTCAACCCCATGAAGAGCCAGTGGAAACAATAAACCTGGGTACTGAAGAAGACAGGAAAGAGGTAAAGATTGGTGCCAACCTAGAGCTCAGCGTGAAGCAACGGTTAACCAAGATGTTACATGATTATATGGAGATCTTTGCCTGGTCCTACGAAGACATGCCCGGGTTGGATACCGATATTGTGGTCCATCACTTGCCAACTAAGGAAGACTGCCCTCCAGTTAAGCAAAAGGTCCGCCGTATGCGTACAGAGATGTCTGAAAAGATTAAAGCCGAGGTTATGAAACAGTTTGACGCTGGGTTCCTTGCAGTAACTTCTTACCCTCAGTGGGTTGCTAATGTGGTGCCGGTACCTAAGAAGGACGGTAATGTCAGAATGTGTGTCGACTACAGGGATCTGAACAGGGCCAACCCCAAGGATGACTTCCCTTTACCTCACATTGATGTCCTCGTTGATAATACTGCTCAGCATAAGGTGTTCTCTTTCATGGATGGCTTTTCAGGTTACAATCAGATCAAGATGGCACCTGAAGACATGGAAAAGACTACATTTGTTACTCAGTGGGGCACCTTCTGTTACAAGGTCATGCCTTTTGGACTAAAAAACGCTGGGGCAACCTACCAACGTGCCATGGTTGCTTTATTTCATGACATGATCCATCATGAGATAGAAGTGTATGTGGACGACATGATCGCAAGGTCCCAGACTGAGGAAGAGCACCTAGATCATCTGCAGAAGTTGTTTGACCGGTTGAAACTGTACAAACTGAGGTTGAACCCGAACAAGTGCACCTTCGGGGTAAGATCGGGAAAGTTGCTAGGCTTCGTGGTAAGTGACAAGGGAATTCAAGTGGACCCTGCTAAGGTCAAAGCTATTCAAGAGATGCCAGTTCCCAGGACAAAGAAAGAGGTCAGAGGCTTTCTAGGACGCCTGAATTACATTGCTCGCTTCATCTCGCATCTAACCGCTACCTGTGAGCCAATCTTCAAGCTGCTGAAGAAAGATCAGGTAGTACGTTGGAATGATGAATGTCAGGCTGCTTTTGACTGAATCAAGGATAATCTCCAAGAACAACCTATCCTTATGCCACCGGTTGAAGGGAGACCTCTGATACTATACCTGACAGTACTTGACAACTCAATGGGGTGCGTGCTGGGGCAGCATGACGAGTCTGGCCGAAAAGAGCATGCCATTTATTACCTTAGCAAAAAGTTTACCGACTGTGAGACCCGATACTCACTGCTTGAGAAAACTTACTGCGCTTTGGTATGGGCTGCTCGCCGGCTGAGACAGTATATGCTGACTCACACTACCTTGTTGATCTCAAAGATGGATCCTATAAAGTACATATTCGAAAAGCCTGCTCTGTCTGGGAGAATTGCAAGATGGAAAATGATCTTGACGGAATACGATATTTAGTACACGACCCAGAAAGCCATCAAGGGAAGTGTATTGGCAGACCACTTGGCACATCAGGCCGTAGACGACTATCAGTCAATGAACTTCGAGTTTCCGGATGAAAGCATCATGATCGTGACTGATTGTGAAGTACCTGGACCGGATGAAGGACCTGAGGAAGGATCCCGATGGTCCATGCACTTTGACGGAGCCTCCAACGCTTTGGGAAACGGTATCGGCGCCATAATCATATCTCCACAAGGTACTCATACTCCACTCACTACCCGGCTGTGTTTCAACTGTACCAACAACATGGCGGAGTATGAGGCGTGCATCATGGGTCTTCAAGCTGCTATCGACCTAAGGATCAAGTTTCTGAGTGTCTTCGGAGATTCCGCTCTTGTGATCAATCAGATCAAAGGAGAGTGGGATACGAAACATCTGAATCTTATCCCTTACAGAGAATGTGTGTTGACCCTGATCCCCCATTTCACAGAGATAACCTTTGAACACTTTCCAAGAGAAGAGAATCAGCTGGCGGACGCGTTAGCTACCATGTCTTCCATGTTCAAGGTTAAATGGGATAATGAGGCTCCCCGAATCATCATCTGGAAACTGGACGAACCAGCATACTGTTGCGATCTCGAGATTGAATTGGTAACTGAGAAGCCTTGGTACCATGAAGTGAAGAGATATCTGGAAGCTCAAGAATACCCTGAAGGCGCCTCTATCAATGATAAGAAGTTCCTGAGAAGGTTCGCGGCAAAATTCTTCCTTAGCAACGGCGTCTTGTACAAGCGAAACCATGATTCAACCTTACTGCGTTGTGTGGATAAGACTGAAGCAGAAAGGATCATGGAAGAGCTACATGAAGGGACCTTTGGTACACATTCCAGTGGACATACTATGGCTAAGAAGATCCTACGGGCAGGATATTACTGGTCCACAATGGAAGCTGACTGCTATCAACATTCTAGGACATGCCATAAGTGCCAGATTTATGCCGACAAGGTGCATGTTCCTCCAGTTCCCCTAAATGTTCTGACTACGCCTTGGCCGTTTGCAATGTGGGGCATAGACATGATCGGTGAGATTAAACCTACGGCATCTAATGGGCATCGTTTCATCCTAGTGGCGATTGATTATTTTACAAAATGGGTCGAAGCAGCTTCCTACGCTACGGTAACCAAGACTGTTGTGGCACGGTTCATTCGGCATAATCTGATCTGTCGATATGGCGTCCCTGAGAGAATTATTACAGACAACGGTACCAATCTGAATAATAAGATGATCGCTGAGCTCTGCGAGCAGTTCAAAATACAGCACCACAATTCTTCTCCTTACAGACCGAAGATGAATGGGGCTGTAGAAGCAGCAAATAAAAACATCAAGAAAATCGTGCAGAAGATGACAGTGACTTATAAAGATTGGCACGAGATGTTACCGTTCGCTCTGCATGGGTACCGTACCTCAGCTAGGACGTCAACCGGGGCAACTCCTTTCTCTCTGGTTTATGGTATGGAGGCAGTCTTACCGATCGAAGTGCAAATACCCTCTCTCCGGATAATGAAGGATGCAAATCTGAACGAGGATGATTGGATCCAGACACGACTTGATCAGCTCAACCTTATTGATGAAAAGAGACTTGCTGCTATCTGTCATGGTCAGACGTATCAGAAACGGATGATCAGGGCATTTAACAAAAAGGTCAGACCACAGGAATATCAAGTTGGGGACCTGGTAATCAAGCGAATCATCCTTCCTCAGAGTGATCCAAGGGGCAAATGGACCCCTACGTACGAAGGGCCATTTGTGGTTAAGCATGTGTTCTCAGGAGGAGCGATGATATTAACCAACATGGATGGTGACGACCTTCCTCACCCCGCCAATGCAGACATAGTAAAAAGATACTACGCATGAAAAAAGACCCGCTAGGCTGACATGCCTAGGCAAAAATTAGGGCTTCCCGACGAACCAAAAGGGTTCGGGCAAAATGAAGGGATGAAATGAAAAAAATCTGTACACCCGGCAAGTCGAAAACCTGAAAAGGCGGCTTGGGCAAAAATGGGTATCCCGGTGGACTGAAAACCCGAAAGGGCGGTCCAGGAAAAAATTAGGGATAAAGCGTAATACTATGTCTCATTGATCACTTTGCATCCAGAATCCGGTATCTACATCAAGTTCAGACGGCATCAATCAGTCAGCTTCATCTTCGTTTAGGTCATCAAGTGATGAGACGCTCGGAGATATAAAGGCAATAGCAGAGTTGAAACCCAGTGGGATCATTCTTTTCACACAGCTGTTTTATTTTCTCTTGTACAAAATTTGTATAAACTCCTTTGTTCGGCGGCGTTCTCTTACTAGAACGTCAGCCTCTTGTACATAAAACGCCTATTTTCAGGCCATTCAAAAATCAATACAAATATACTTTTCAGTTAAAAGTACCAATTGTTTTTCTTTTTTCTGTTTTGTTTTGCGAAGAACGTCCAAGGTTCAATTTGTGATATATGCATTGACAATAATTTGCTAACTCATAAATATTTGCATATGAAACAAAGGATTAATTACAGGTAACATTAGAAACAGGGGCAATAAAAGAGTTGTCTAAGCAATCTAATTGTTCTGTCCTCCAAGGTACCAAAGTAGGTTCAGCTGAAGAATATAACCAGACATCTTAATTCCCCAGAAAGTAAGTCAGCAGTCAGTGCATTCTTCTCCAAGCAAAGCTATCAAATCTTAAGGAAGTTGGGTATCCTCCAGCAGATCTCAACATTCTCCAGCAACAACATATATTCTTAACAAGCATCCCCGGCAGTCTTGGTCTAAAGATTGTTCCCCGGTGGTATATCAACATTCAAAGGAATCACTTCCCCCGCAGTTCAAAACTTCCCCCCAGAGAGTCCAATCTAGTTCCCCAGGAAAGTTGGAATTCATCTTCCCAAGCAGTAAGCTTATCCCCAGTAAATTCTGGAAGCTTATCCTCGCAGAGCACGAACGCGTCGTCCGGCTTTATTCAAAGAGTTATTTCCTTAATAGGATATAACTGGGTTATCCTCAGCCAAAAGTCACGGAAATATCATCGTCGACGAAGTCTCTTTATCCCCAGCGAAGTCTATTAGCACTTCCACCACAACAAAGGTATCCCCAGCAAGTTGTTATCAACACTCAGCAAAGTATCTCTCTCCCCACAGAGTATCACTTCCCAGCAAGATCGCTAGAGTACTTTTCTCCCGCAGAGTAATTCATGTGCCAAGTTTATTCCCCAACGGAGTCATCTTATCCTACCGGTATTCTTGCAATTATCATCCCCAGCGGAAGCAAAATCTATTCTTCAACATCAGCCCAGGAGTGACTCCCCGGCACCCGTCAAAGATTTACTTTCCTAGACGAAAACATACATTCGTAAACAATCACATACATCATTATAGCATGCATAAACGCATCATATCTTACAAATCTCATTTATATTGAGAACATCATTGCTTGGTCCATATCATGCATTGCATATGACTGACCTTTATTCTTCCAGGAAAGATTCAGCTAAATTCTCAATCATATTTCAAGATTCCAAGACCTAGACCGGTTCAGTTAATCGACTCCAAAGATTTCTTATCCAGTCCAAGGCCTTCTCTAGTCCAGTTGAATCGACCCCAAACAGATTTTTCTGATGAAGACTCAGTAGAAGTTATCAGGTTTTTCTCAAACGTCCGCTTTTGAGATTATAATTTCCTATGGTTCTCTCCCCAACGGTGCGGAGATGATAATTCCATCCCAGGTTTTTCTCAAACGTCCGCTTTTGAGATTATAATTTCCTATGGTTCTCTCCCCAACAGTGCGGAGATGATAATTCCATCCCAGGTTTTTCTCAAACGTCCGCTTTTGAGATTATAATTTCCTATGGTTCTCTCCCCAACGGTGCGGAGATGATAATTCCATCCCAGGTTTTTCTCAAACATCCACTTTTGAGATTATAATTTCCTATGGTTCACTCCCCAACGGTGCGGAGATGATAATTCCATCCCAGGTTTTTCTCAAACGTCCGCTTTTGAGATTATAATTTCCTATGGTTCTCTCCCCAATACTGCGGAGACGATAATTCCATTCCAGGTTTTTTTCAATATTTGCCTTTGAGGTTGTAGTTGCCTATGGTTCTCTTCCCGATCCAGCGGAGGTGGTAATCCCAAAATTTTCTCAAATTGCTGTTGAGGTTAAGGTCACCCAAGGTTCTCTCACCGCTCCTGTTGAGGTAGTAACCATCCCTGGTTCATTCATCACCGCTTGAAGATCCAGACCCAGCTCCTGTAACCAGGCAGGACACATCTATACCAAGCATCTGAAAACCAGCTCCTGCAACATGTCAGGTACTCATTTTTCTTTTGCAGGTACGCGAGTTCTCGCTAAGGAATCTCTTACGCGATCAACATCCAGATGGCATCTATAAGCCCATCACCCTATTCATCAACCTCTAAATGGCGTCTATAAGCCCATTCCCACTATCACACTGCTACTATGTAAGCGCAAATTTCTGGGCACTCTAGTGTTCAATCATCTCCTACCCTCGGATTACGAAAGGAACGTTAGCCAATCTGCATCCTCAGGTCTAAGAAGATTGAACAGGGGCAACTGTTGCACCCTAAAATTTGCCCTCCCATATTCCTCAAGAAATTGCCAAGTCAAGCTTCAAGATTCCCCAAGGGTTGCACAGTGCAAGGGTATCCTAAACAGTCAAAATTAGGGTTTTGGTCCTGGTCAAGAAAATGAAGTTTCCAAAGGTCCAATCAAGTATCACATGCCAATAAACATGGTCAAGCATCCTCATATCAAGTTTCAAGACTTTCAGCATAAAATTGCACAGTCAAAACCCTAAATTGTACTACAGTCAACTGTAGGGGCAAAATGGTCATTTGACAGTCAAAAGTTCAAATTTTTGGTCAACATCTCTTTTTGAAGCCACAAACATAATTTGATCAATGCTTGATCATGATTCTCAAAGCTTGGCTCAAAAATCATCAAGATGCAAAAGTTTCCTTATTTGGACAGCTGAAAAAGTCAACTATAAATTGACCAGGGCATAACTTTCACATGGATTATCAGAAAAATTCCATCCAAAGCTCATTTTGAAGAGAAAGACATTTCCTACAACTCATCTTCATACTTCAAGTCCAAGAAATGCTCTCATAAAAAGTTATCAATTTCAACATTACAGGTCATTTCCAAAAGTCAACAAAAAGGGACTTTAAGTCAAAGGCCATAACTTGAGATTGGTAAATCAAAATGACATGGTACCAAAGGCATTGGTTAGAGGACTCAAAGACCTTTCCAAAATGTCCAATAACATGAGCAAAGCTTAAAATTGAGCAAGTTATGCCTTGTGGAAGTTGGGAAATTTTTGGATATTTTGAAAAGTCAACATTGCTTCAAATGACCTAAAATTGCTAATGGGCCTATTTTTCTTCCACAATTCATCATCAAAGACATGTGCACGACCACTTGGCCAAAAGGGAAGTTTTTATTCATTTTATATTTATTTATTTGAATTTTTATTAATAATAATTCATTTAAATCAATTAAATACATGAAAAATATCTAACCTAAGTTTTTCAATCTTTTTGTGCATGAAATATACTCAATAATTCGTGCATAATCAGATATGGAAGGAATTGAATTGATTGGATATTATTGAGAGCAAAAGTGCATGAAAAATATTGAAAAAAAGATCTTTGAAAATCAAATCTCAAAAACCATGAATACAAAGGATTTGGATTGTTTTCTTTGACCTAATTCATTCTATACTTAAGCCTGATCACAACCCTCATGCCCAAAAACAAAAAGCTGCGCAGAAAAGCATCCATTGAACTTGAAAATTTTGGCAAAAAACTCAATTCTGAAAACCACATTCTAGGGCAATTCAAGACCAAATAGTGATTCCATTAGCTTCCTTGAGGATCATAGGACGCTCTCCAATCAAAATCAACCCCCCCCCCCCAACATCCAGAATCGGTATACAGAAGTCGAGCTTTCTTCATTTTTTTTCATAATCGTGTTTCCATATTTAAGCATTCACATTGCATTTTGTTTATATATTTGTACTAATTACTTTGTTCTGAAGCTAACCACATAACTTGATTGAAGTTTTGGGCATCGTACGTGAATCTACCATGTTTCTTTTTTAGGGTTCTTCAACCTTCAAATTGGGGGTTTTTGAATACAGCAAAATTAGACCACCACAATGCCAGGAATGGATTCAGGGGGGTTGGACGAAAACAATGGCATCATCGCGCTCAATTTATGAAGCCCCAGGGGCTATTCGCTATTTTCTAATATAGCGTCTATAGCAATGTTTGAAAACCGTTGCTAAAGAGTTCTTGTTTCAGAAAGAAAAAAAAAACCAACGAGGAAGACGCTTAGGTGGCTGTCCATGAGTGGAGCATTCAAAATCTTCGCGCGTTTTTGAGCCCCTGACTATGTTTCTTTTATAATGTTTGTTAGGTATTATATGTTAAACGCGCTTGGGATAGCTCCACTGGCAAGCATAGTGACTGGTAAACCAAAGGACCTGGGTTCGAGCCCCAGGTCCCCACCCTTTCATATTATTTTTATTTCAAACGTTATCCTGTGCAATTTCAATGCAAGAAGTGTACCATGTAGTCCACTGTTGTACCCCAAAATTTGCCCTCCCATATTTCTCAAAACATTTCAAGAAAAATTCACAAGTCCAACCCGGCGCATCATATTCAGGTGTTCTTTCGCCAAGATATCTCTGATAACATATTCTCAAATTCAGGTTCGGCTCAAGAGTCAATTCTTTAAATAAGGTATCCGAATGTGTGAGTTTTCTTGAAGAAATATAGTGAAAAAGTGTGCTGAAAGTGCAGTTTTTACGCGCTAAAAAATTCATAACTTGAAGATCGTGACTCGTTTTGAACCCGTTCCGGTGGCCAAAATTCCGTCTTGACATTATCTACGTTTTCATCTCTCACGGCTGGAAGCCAATTTCGATCAGAAGGTCTTCAAAAATGTGGATTTATCAAGTATTTTCGTGCAGAAAATTTGTGACAGAAGTTTATTTGCGTCATGTTCAGAAAATCATAACTTGGTCGATTTTCATCGTATCGAGCTGGTTCCGGTGCCAAAATTTCACAAATTGAGTTGGCTACATTTTCACAGAAGGTATTGAGTTCAAACGGTATTCAAAAGGCCTTCATTTTTTGCTCAGAGTGTGTGACACGCTGAAAATCCTGAATGCTGAATATTATTTCATCTGAGCCGAAACATCGAAAATTCATAACTCGGTCAATTTTTATCGGATTGGACTCATACTTTTACACAAGGTCCCTGACTCATAGATCTACAACTTTTCTTCAAAAGTCGAGACCAAATTATGCACCGATCAATACCAGTTTTTTTATTGAAGAACGTGTCAGAGTCGACACTGGAGCCCAAAATAAGTTTGTATGAGCTGAAACTTCAAAAATTCATAACTAATTCACCGTTTATCCGATTGAGTCGATTTTCGGACAGGAGTTAGTTATCGATGTAGGCTACATTTTGTTTTCATATTTCAACTTCAAAAAATGCACTTAAGTCCCTGCGATTTAGCCTGGAAAGTGACGAATTCAAGTGAATATTGGAGGCCCAATTGCACATTCAAATCCCATTTGCTTTACCCTAATTTCCATTATATAATCACCTTCTTTTCACACAAACCAGGGAAAAAAAAAAGAGAGAGAAAAAGAGAGAAAAAACTTGGCCACAATACTGTTAGAATATCAAACTCTTTCAAGAACCCTAAAACCTTGAAATCCTTATTACAAATCCCTCTCTCACTACAAACAAAGCCATCTCAGTTACAAACCAACACCTCACTACTTCTCCAGTAAGGATAAGGCTGTCTTGATCTCCATGATCCTAATTTTCCAGTAAGGCATAAAAGCATTCAGGTCACTAATTTTCCAGTAAGGGTAAGATTGATTTGATCTCCATGATCAAAAGGGTATAATCATTCATACATGCCATATCGTGCCTAAACATTAAATTTCTTCATATATTGGCTTTATTTTCATTTTATGATTTTATTTAATGTGTTCGTGAGATTCAACACTGCAGATTTAGACAGGATCCCATGCAGGTTCATTAAGGAACGTTGAGGCCAAAAGCCAAATGGCCAAAAGCCAAAAGCCAAATGGCCAAAGTAGAACATGTTATGCATGACACTAATACATGGCGAGGCAGACATTAAGCCAGACATTAAGGGAACGTTGAAGCCAGAACACAAATGGCCAAAAGCCAAAAGCCAAATGGCCAAAGTAGAACAACTTATGCATGAAACTCAATCCAATGGCCAAAGAATGCAGACCACGGTACTCAGGAGTCAATACTTCAAAAAACCTCCCCTTGGGCCAGACACCCCCTATGGTTTGCTCAATTTTTAATTTTTATTTTTCCTTTTTATTCTTTTAATTGTTTTTTAATTGTTTTCTTTTAATTCCATAAAATAATTTTCATAATAAATATAAAATACAGAAAAATCAAAAAAATATTTATTTTATTAATATTAATTTTACTATTATTATTTTTGTAAATAAACTTTAAACAATTAATTAGATTAATTTAGGTTTCAAAACTTTAATATTTTTCTTAATAAATTAAATATGTAGAAATTAGGTTTTTTTAACTTTTTCATCATTTTTTTAATAAATAATTTTCTCATCATTATTATTATTATTAATTACTAATTTATTTTGTAAATAAACATGTACATAAATTCTTTAGTAAATTAAGTTAAACTTTAACATTTTTCTCAAATAATTAAAAATAACTTAGAATTAGGGTTTCTTTTAATTTTAATTTTAATTTTCTTATTTCATAAATGCAAAAAAACCTAAAAAACACTTCTTTTATTTCAATAAATAATTAATTAATTTTTAATTTCAATTTAACTTCAAAAGGGTCCAACGCCCTCGTTTCCAATCTTATTTCAATTCGCGCGTTTTATTTCGTTTCTTTTAAATATTTATGTAATTCTCCCCAAAGCCATGTAACTCGGACATTTTATATTTCTCGCACTTTAGTTCTTTATTTATTTTCTGTCAAATCGGGTTCTGGAAATTTTGGCGATGTGGACCCGCGTCTTTGTAATAGTTTAGAACTTTTAATTTTCCGCATCTTTTTAACTGCTAATAAAATGCATGCAAGAATGAATGGCCTTAAATAAAAATAAGCGTAGAACACCAAAAACATGACAAAAGACAAAAACAAATGAAAACGACACACAAATCACACACCACCCCTAGGGTACGCCTCACTGTTACCTTGCCTCGAAAGGTGATCGTCGAGTAGAGGATGTCTTAGTAAGTCCTCATGATCCGGGAACCTGGCATGAGGGTATCTAAGGTGTCTTCCTATTGCTCTGGTGATCACCATGTCCCGAACCTCGAATTGACCCGAACACCTCCAACGGTGGTGCTACCTACCTCTCAATGGTGGGATGGCACTACTTTAAAGGACATTTACACAGACGAATTCCTTAGGGTAGGTAGGTTCTCGTAGATACTTGCTCTAATTTCAAAACAAATCAAAAATACTTTTCACACCGACACCTTTTCAAAAAGCTTTCGAAAGCAATTTTTCAAACACTCTTGAGGACCGATACAAGAGTCGAACTGAAATTTTCAAAGAAACTTTTTTAAAACCCACAGTTGAAAAGCAAACAAACCATTTTTGAAAACACAATGAGCAAGTATCTAAGAGCCCATGGATAACCATGGATAGAAAGGGTGCTAACACCTTCCCTTTCTATAATCTACCTCCCGAACCGAGAGCAATCTCTATAAGGAATTTTTCTGTGCTTTTGTCCTTTCCATTTGGAGAAAATAAAAGACGGTGGCGACTCTTGCTTCCGCGACATTTCGCGAACCAGCGTTAAACAGTCAGTTCCAGATCCACCGATCACAGAACTGGCGACTCTGCTGGGGATACTCTTAAAGTGAGGTGTACCTTAGGATTAAGATCACTGTGTTTTCAATTGTCTTCTTTGCTTGCTTTATTATTGTGGGTTGCATGGGAGTTCTATAGATCCTAACCCGGATCTGGGGGATACCTTCTTAGAAAGTAGCAACAAGGCTGTGAGGGAACTGTGCGGGGTATACCGACATGGTTGAAACAGTCTGCTACGTTGATGTGGCACTTTGGTGTGTACCGGTAACCCTTGAGTTCAGTCAAGGAGAGTACGGGGCCTCCGCGTGGTGTCGTGAAGCATCAATAGACCTTAGGAACCTTAATTGAACTATCTTGGCCTCTTTAGGGTAGTGAGATAACTGACTTTGGTGCAGTCCGAGGTTGGTTGATACTCGATACTACACTCAATTGAGGGTTGCTTTCCTGGAATATTTCGATCGTCAGTTCAGTGGCTAAATCGAAACAATGAACAATGAAAGCAATCAAGTGATATTGGGATCCTTAGAACCCGGTTACTTCTAATAGGACAGGTTGAGCCCACCAACTTCAAGAGGGTAATACCCAGACCCCATGCTGGCCTAAACTCTAAGGGCTCTTTTGTGTGACTTGTGTGCCTTCGTACTTGACTATTTGCATGCTTGTTGTCTGACACCTGAGTTTCTTGCAGGGTTTGTTTTAGTCCTTAATTGGGGCTCATAACAAAGTTTACTAAGTTACTTACAGGTTTTGTTCATAGTCCTTAACTAGGACTCATAACAGGGTTTACTGAATTTCCTGCAGGTTTTGTTCATAGTCCTTGACTAGGACTCATAACAAGGTTTACTAAGTTTCTTGCAGTTTTTTTGTTTTAGTCCTTAACTAGGAATCATAACAAGGTTTACCGAGTTTCTTGCAGGGTTTGTTTTAGTCCTTAATTGGGACTCATGACAGGTTTTACCAAGTTTCTTGCAGGTTTTGGGTTTGCGGTCCTTAATTGGGACTCATAACAGGGTCACCTACATTACCCCATGCATCATAACATCATACCATTGCATACATCCTAACCCATTTCAAGGATCTCAAGGGCTTGTGATGCAGGTCATGATAAACCAACATGTCTAGCAAGGGGCAAAGGGGATTTATTTTCCCCTAGCCAGGGTTGTCAGGGGCTATGACCCACTGGATATGGTGAGCCTTTGACCCTTTGAAGAAAGACTCTCAACAAATATGAAGTTCTTTCAATCAAGCTACCGATTCAAACGCTAATGATCTTCTTGTTTACCCCGCGAGATCCTTGAAAACATTGCATGCATACATACATATCATTGCATTCCAGGTATCCCTTTTTACAGGTTGCTCACCCTCTGCGCTGTTTATTTCAGCATCATGAATCCTGACTCATCATCAACCGAGATGTCTATCAAGGCCCTCCAGGCTTAGAATGCCCAGTTCCAAGAGCTGGTCATGAATTTGGCCCAGGGGCAACAAGATCTAAAGACCCTGCTCTTGAAAAAGAAGAAGAAGAGGACTGTTTTGTTCAGCCCTAGACGCAGGTCTGGGAACACACTGCAGGATGAAGCTGAAAGGACAACTCCATCTGTGGGGAAAGGCAGTCCCCATGAGAGAGAGGTGCCTAGTCCAGTGGTCTCCGACAACGAGACGGAGTTCAATGATGAGCAGTACCCTCCAGCTGAGGACCGGTACAAACAACTAGAGGATCGACTGAATGCTATGGAGATACAACAGGTACCTGGGATGGATTTCGGAGATTTGGGTTTGTCTACCGATGTGATTATTCCTCGTAAATTCAAAGCACCATCTTTCACTAAGTACGACGGGGCGTCTTGTCCCAAGCTACATCTCAGGTCCTATGTTCGGAAGATTCAACCGTACTCAGTGGATAAGAATTTGTGGATCCACTTCTTCCAGGAGAGTCTTTCAGGGACTCATCTCGAATGGTTCTATCAGCTGGACGGAACCAAGATTCGTAACTGGGAGGAGTTGGCTACTGCTTTTTACAAGCAGTATCAGTACAATGCCGACCTCACTCCTACGCGTACCCAACTCCAGGGTATGTCGTTAGGATCGGGAGAAGGTTTTAAAGAATATGCGCAGAAGTGGAGGGACCTTGCTGGAAGGGTACAACCACCTCTGACTGACCGCGAGCTCGTCGACATGTTCTTAGGGACCCTGTCTGGTCCATTCTTCAATCATCTGATTGGGAACTCTTCTGCTGGGTTTACAGATCTGATCTTGACTGGGGAGAGGATCGAAGCTGGTATCAAGGCTGGGAAGATACAGAAGGATGCTTCATCGAGCACCGATAAAAAACCTTTTAAGAAGGAATCCAATGCCGTCTATGGTTCAAGGAGACAGAATAGACCAGAACGCCGCCAAGCTGCCAATGCAGTGGTGATCTCAAAACCTGCTGGTGTTCTTCAACATCACAACCAACAAAAGAGCGAGAGAAGGCAGTTCACTCGGCTCAGCATGACCTTATCCCAGATATTGCCACGGTTGCTGGAGACCAAGCTGGTAACTCTAAAAGAAGCTCCGAAGAATCAAAATACAACGTCACCGAAGTATAACCCCAACGCCCGCTGCGCTTATAACTCTGACAGCCCGGGGCATACTACAGATGATTGTTGGAGCTTGAAAAATAAGATCCAAGACTTGATTGACGCAAAGGAGATTGAGTTCGAGGCACCCGAGGCTCCCAACGTGATCACTGCTCCCATGCCAAAACATGGCTAGGATAGAAAGCACTTTTTTGTTCATTTGAATTCAAGTCGTATTTTTCTTTGTTTATTCAAACAATAATATTCATGTCAAACATTGTTATTTCATTAATGCATTACATATGTCCGTTTTGAAGTAATCATATTCGTATTCACTATATGCAAATTATTTTCATATTTTTTCTGATGGTCAACTCTCAATAATTCTAAGCCTCTTGAGGGAGGATGACGAAAACGAATACCACAATCTACAGTATGCTTTTGAACAGACCCCGCTGATGAGGTACAGGCATTGTTTCAATTCCCAAACACTGGAGTTATAAGGATGATAATCCCTCGTCAACCCCTCTGAGCCAAAGAAGTAGGAGTTTTTCTTTTCGAAAATTGAAACCCTTAATCATAACCTGGGGCAGGGTAGTTCTCTCAGTTGATCCAAGTGCATAACGAATGGCACCAAAGAGGTCCTTACGAAACAAAAGACAGTGATGGTTCCGAATAATCAAGAAGGACAGGCAGTCATTATATCTCTCAAAATAAAAAAGCCCATTAAGTCAAAACCCATGAAGGAGACTTACAAAACTGGGGCATCCCGCTGACTGTGATTCCAAAAAAGGGAACAGTTCAGGCAAAAAAAAAGAAAGGGATAACAAAAAGAAAGAGGTCATACAAACCCTCAACAAAAAGGAAATGACTGCCCATTCAAAATAAATCATCAATATCCGAACCATCACCGGAAAATCAGAGCAAAGACTCAAACAAGGTCTAACGTATGATCAACTGAGTTTAGGTTTGGAGAACATCACGAAGAGCGGGTGGGTACAAATAAAATTTGAGCCTTTATCCTTTGTTTCTTAAACCGTGAACCAAGCCACGTTATAACCCTTAAAAGTCCTAGCTGAAGCATGGGTTAGTTCGAAAGCATACTGTTACGAAAGGTATCCTGACTCCTTAAGGCCTACGGTAAATACGGAGTTGACATCAGGTTTTACAAACATTCATTTGTTTTATGAAAAAAGAATGCATTTTCAAAATCTTCAAGACAGACATAGGTTTTACATTTTTAACATAACTTTGTTTGCATATGACTTTTTGTTTGAACAGCAGGAAAATTCGCACGACGAATGCCTAATGAACAGAAGCACCTCCAATCAAGGGGCATGACATGATCATGGTCTACCATCTGGGGCAATCCAATCAAGATTCGGAGAATCTCTCAAAGGCCAAATAGCCTGGGGCAAATCTCCGCCTGAGTCACTTGGGGCATTCCAGCAACAAATTTTGCACGATCAGACATCTTCTGGTAATATGGCAACACAAACAGCCAGGGGCAACTCCCTACATTCTAAGAGAACGGACATAGTCGAAAAGAATACTACGCAAAATCAAAGACCCGCTAGGTTGACATACCTAGGCAAAAATAAGGGCTTCCCGGCGAACCAAAAGGGTTCGGGCAAAATGAAGGGATGAAATGGAAAAATGTACACCCGGCAAGTCGAAAACCTGAAAAGGCGGCTTGGGCAAAATGGGTATCCCGATGGACTGAAAACCCGAAAGGGCGGTCTAGGCAAAATTTAGGGATCAAAGCGTACGACTATGTCCTATCATCTTGTCACCTGTCTACCAGAAGAAGGTTTGTCCATCAACAACTATCAGCACCTCATAGGTCGTCCTCTCCCACCTCAGAAACAGGGGCAATAATGAGTTGCCCAAGCAATCTAATTGTTCTATCCTCCAAGGTACCAAGGTAGGTTCAGCTGGAGAACATAACCAGATATCTCAATTCCCCAGAGAGTGAGCCAGCAAGTCAATACGCTCTCCCCAAGTAAAGCTATTTTCAAACTTAAGGAAGCTGGGTATCCTCCCGCAGAGCTCAACATTCCCCGCAGTATACATGTATTCTTAACAAGCATCCCCGACAGTCTTGACCTAAAGATTGTTCCCCGGCGGTATATCAAACATTCAACAGAGTTACTTCCAGTGCAGTTCAAAATTTCCCCAAGAGAGTCCAATCCAGTTTCCCCAGGAAAGTTGGAATTCACCTCCCCAGGCAGTAAGCTTATTCCCAGTAGATTCTGGAAGCTTATCCTCGCAGAGCACGAACGCGTCGCCCGGCTTTATTCAAAGAGTTATTTCCCTACCAGGATATAACTGGGTTATCCTCAGCCAAGAGCCACGGAGAGATCGTCATCGACACAGTCTTCTTATCCCCAGCGAAGTCTATTAACACTTCCAACACAACAAAGATATCCCCAGCGGAGTTATCCTCATCAACCTCAACAAAGTACCTCTTTCCCCACAGAGTTTTGTTTCCCAGCAAGATCGTTAGAGTACTTTTCTCCCCGCAGAATAATCTATTCGCCAAGTTTATTTCCCAACGGAGTTATCTTCTCCTACCGGTATTCTTGCAATCATCATCCCCAACGGACACGAAGAATCTCACTCTTCAACATCAGCCCAGGATTTGACTTCCCGACATCCGTCAAGGATCTATTTTCCTAGACGAAGATACATTCATAAACGTCACATTGTTATACATCATAATACATGCATAAACATCACATTTTCATACATCATGATACATGCATATGTGCGTCATGTCATACAATCTCATTCATGTCGTTGCTTGATCCATATCATGCACTGCATATGATTGACCTTTACCTTTCAGGAAGGATACAGTTAAATGATCAGCTATGTCAGAGTAGACAAACATAGCCAAAAGAGACCAATTCAGTCAAAGAGACAAATTCAGTCAAAGTAGACAAATCCAGTCAAAGAAGACAAGCCCAGTGAAATCCCAAAGGTTTTTCTGATGTTCATCCAGTCAAAGAAGACATGTCCAGTTAAATTACTTCCTAAAGTCAAAGAAAACACCCGTCATTGAAGACATCTCGTCATTATAGACACCCGTCATTGAAGACATCTCGTCAGTATAGACACCCGTCGTTGAAGACATCTTGTCATTAAAGACAACTCGTCAAAGAAGACAAATCCAGTTAAAATTACTTCCACTCGTCGTTATAGACACTCGTCGTTATAGACACTCGTCGTTATAGACACTCGTCGTTATAGACACTCGTCGTTATAGACACTCGTCGTTATAGACACTCGTCATTATAGACACTCGTCGTCATAGACACTCGTCGTTATAGACACTCGTCGTCATAGACACTTGTCGTTATAGACACTCGTCGTTATAGACACTCGTCGTCATAGACACTCGTCGTCATAGACACTCGTCGTCATAGACACTCGTCGTCATAGACACGCGTCGTTATAGACACTCGTCGTTATAGACACTCGTCGTCATAGACACTCGTCGTCATAGACACTCGTCGTTATAGACACTCGTCGTTATAGACACTCGTCGTTATAGACACTCGTCGTTATAGACACCCGTCGTTATAGACACTCGTCGTTATAGACACTCGTCGTCATAGACACTCGTCGTTATAGACACTCGTCGTTATAGACACTCGTCGTGATAGACACTCGTCGTCATAGACACTCGTCGTCATAGACACTCGTCGTTATAGACACCCGTCGTTATAGACACCCGTCGTTATAGACACCCGTCGTTATAGACACCCGTCGTTATAGACACCCGTCGTTATAGACACTCGTCGTTATAGACACTCGTCGTTATAGAAACTCGTCGTTATAGACACTCGTCGTCATAGACACTCGTCGTTATAGACACTCGTTGTCATAGACACTCGTCGTCATAGACACTCGTCGTCATAGACACTCGTCGTTATAGAAACTCGTCGTCATAGACACTCGTCGTTATAGACACTCGTCGTCATAGACACTCGTCGTCATAGACACTCGTCGTCATAGACACTCGTCGTTATAGACACTAGTCGTTATAGACACTCGTTGTCATAGACACTCGTCGTTATAGACACTCGTCGTCATAGACACTCGTCGTCATAGACACTCGTCGTTATAGACACTCGTCGTTATAGACACTCGTCGTTATAGACACTCGTCGTCATAGACACTCGTCGTCATAGACACTCGTCGTCATAGACACTCGTCGACATAGACACTCGTTGTCATAGACACTCGTCGTTATAGACACTCGTCGTCATAGACACTCGTCGTCATAGACACTCGTCGTCATAGACACTCGTCGTCATAGACACTCGTCGTCATAGACACTCGTCGTCATAGACACTCGTCGTCATAGACACTCGTCGTTATAGACACTCGTCGTTATAGACACTCGTCGTTATAGACACTCGTCGTTATAGACAGTCGTCGTTATAGACACTCGCCGTTATAGACACTCGTCGTTATAGACACTCGTCGTTATAGACACGCGTCGTTATAGACACTCGTCGTTATAGACACCCGTCGATAAAGACACCCCGTCCATGGAAATAACCTGTCAGTAGAGACAACTCACCAACCTTTCTGAATTCCAGACTCGATTCCTGTATCCGCCCAGGGCACGTCTGAAGAGTTCGAAGATCCGATTCCTGTATCTCGCCAGGGTGTATCTGTTGACGACTAATATTCTCCGGACTCGATTCCTGTATCCTGCCAGGACACGTCTGAAGAGTTTAAAGATTCGATTCCTGTATCCAGCCAGGGCACATCTACGTAAAGAGTTTGAAGATCAACTCCTGTAACAGACCAGGTAATTATCTTTCTTTCTCAAGTACGCAAGTTTCTCGCTAAGGAATCTCTTACGCGATCGACACTTAGATGGCATCTATAAGCCCATATCCACATACCTACAGTCTCCAAATGGCGTCTATAATTCCATTCCCAATAAAGTTCCGTCACGCTTCCAGATGGCATCTATAAGCCCATCCTCCTATCCATCAGTCTCCAAATGGCATCTGTAAGCCCATTCCCTGCATCATACTGCTGACACTTTACTATGTGAGTGCAAATTTCTGGGAACTCTAGTGTTCAATCATCTTCTACCCTCGGATTACGAAAGGCACGCCAGCCAATCTACATCCTCAGGTCTAAGAAGATTGAACAGGGGCAACTGTTGTACCCCAAAATTTGCCCTCCCATATTTCTCAAAACATTTCAAGAAAAATTCACAAGTCCAACCCGGCGCATCATATTCAGGTGTTCTTTCGCCAAGATATCTCTGATAACATATTCTCAAATTCAGGTTCGGCTCAAGAGTCAATTCTTTAAATAAGGTATCCGAATGTGTGAGTTTTCTTGAAGAAATATAGTGAAAAAGTGTGCTGAAAGTGCAGTTTTTACGCGCTAAAAAATTCATAACTTGAAGATCGTGACTCGTTTTGAACCCGTTCCGGTGGCCAAAATTCCGTCTTGACATTATCTACGTTTTCATCTCTCACGGCTGGAAGCCAATTTCGATCAGAAGGTCTTCAAAAATGTGGATTTATCAAGTATTTTCGTGCAGAAAATTTGTGACAGAAGTTTATTTGCGTCATGTTCAGAAAATCATAACTTGGTCGATTTTCATCGTATCGAGCTGGTTCCGGTGCCAAAATTTCACAAATTGAGTTGGCTACATTTTCACAGAAGGTATTGAGTTCAAACGGTATTCAAAAGGCCTTCATTTTTTGCTCAGAGTGTGTGACACGCTGAAAATCCTGAATGCTGAATATTATTTCATCTGAGCCGAAACTTCGAAAATTCATAACTCGGTCAATTTTTATCGGACTGGACTCATACTTTTACACAAGGTCCCTGACTCATAGATCTACAACTTTTCTTCAAAAGTCGAGACCAAATTATGCACCGATCAATACCAGTTTTTTTATTGAAGAACGTGTCAGAGTCGACACTGGAGCCCAAAATAAGTTTGTATGAGCTGAAACTTCAAAAATTCATAACTAATTCACCGTTTATCCGATTGAGTCGATTTTCGGACAGGAGTTAGTTATCGATGTAGGCTACATTTTGTTTTCATATTTCAACTTCAAAAAATGCACTTAAGTCCCTGCGATTTAGCCTGGAAAGTGACGAATTCAAGTGAATATTGGAGGCCCAATTGCACATTCAAAGCCCATTTGCTTTACCCTAATTTCCATTATATAATCACCTTCTTTTCACACAAACCAGGGAAAAAAAAAGAGAGAGGAAAAGAGAAGAGAAAAAGAGAGAAAAAACTTGGCCACAATACTGTTAGAATATCAAACTCTTTCAAGAACCCTAAAATCTTGAAATCCTTATTACAAATCCCTCTCTCACTACAAACAAAGCCATCTCAGTTACAAACCAACACCTCACTACTTCTCCAGTAAGGATAAGGCTGGCTTGATCTCCATGATCCTAATTTTCCAGTAAGGCATAAAAGCATTCAGGTCACTAATTTTCCAGTAAGGGTAAGATTGATTTGATCTCCATGATCAAAAGGGTATAATCATTCATACATGCCATATCGTGCTTAAACATTAAATTTCTTCATATATTGGCTTTATTTTCATTTTATGATTTTATTTAATGTGTTCGTGAGATTCAACACTGCAGATTTAGACAGGATCCCATGCAGGTTCATTAAGGAACGTTGAGGCCAAAAGCCAAATGGCCAAAAGCCAAAAGCCAAATGGCCAAAGTAGAACATGTTATGCATGACACTAATACATGGCGAGGCAGACATTAAGCCAGACATTAAGGGAACGTTGAAGCCAGAACACAAATGGCCAAAAGCCAAATGGCCAAAGTAGAACAACTTATGCATGAAACTCAATCCAATGGCCAAAGAATGCAGACCACGGTACTCAGGAGTCAATACTTCAAAAAACCTCCCCTTGGGCCAGACACCCCCTATGGTTTGCTCAATTTTTAATTTTTATTTTTCCTTTTTATTCTTTTAATTGTTTTTTAATTGTTTTCTTTTAATTCCATAAAATAATTTTCATAATAAATATAAAATACAGAAAAATCAAAAAAATATTTATTTTATTAATATTAATTTTACTATTATTATTTTTGTAAATAAACTTTAAACAATTAATTAGATTAATTTAGGTTTCAAAACTTTAATATTTTTCTTAATAAATTAAATATGTAGAAATTAGGTTTTTTTAACTTTTTCATCATTTTTTTAATAAATAATTTTCTCATCATTATTATTATTATTAATTACTAATTTATTTTGTAAATAAACATGTACATAAATTCTTTAGTAAATTAAGTTAAACTTTAACATTTTTCTCAAATAATTAAAAATAACTTAGAATTAGGGTTTCTTTTAATTTTAATTTTAATTTTCTTATTTCATAAATGCAAAAAAACCTAAAAAACACTTCTTTTATTTCAATAAATAATTAATTAATTTTTAATTTCAATTTAACTTCAAAAGGGTCCAACGCCCTCGTTTCCAATCTTATTTCAATTCGCGCGTTTTATTTCGTTTCTTTTAAATATTTATGTAATTCTCCCCAAAGCCATGTAACTCGGACATTTTATATTTCTCGCACTTTAGTTCTTTATTTATTTTCTGTCAAATCGGGTTCTGGAAATTTTGGCGATGTGGACCCGCGCCTTTGTAATAGTTTAGAACTTTTAATTTTCCGCATCTTTTTAACTGCTAATAAAATGCATGCAAGAATGAATGGCCTTAAATAAAAATAAGCGTAGAACACCAAAAACATGACAAAAGACAAAAACAAATGAAAACGACACACAAATCACACACCACCCCTAGGGTACGCCTCACTGTTACCTTGCCTCGAAAGGTGATCGTCGAGTACAGGATGTCTTAGTAAGTCCTCATGATCCGGGAACCTGGCATGAGGGTAGCTTCTAAGGTGTCTTCCTATTGCTCTGGTGATCACCATGTCCCGAACCTCGAATTGACCCGAACACCTCCAACGGTGGTGCTACCTACCTCTCAATGGTGGGATGGCACTACTTTAAAGGACATTTACACAGACGAATTCCTTAGGGTAGGTAGGTTCTCGTAGATACTTGCTCTAATTTCAAAACAAATCAAAAATACTTTTCACACCGACACCTTTTCAAAAAGCTTTCGAAAGCAATTTTTCAAACACTCTTGAGGACCGATACAAGAGTCGAATTGAAATTTTCAAAGAAACTTTTTTAAAACCCACAGTTGAAAAGCAAACAAACCATTTTTGAAAACACAATGAGCAAGTATCTAAGAGCCCATGGATAACCATGGATAGAAAGGGTGCTAACACCTTCCCTTTCTATAATCTACCTCCCGAACCGAGAGCAATCTCTATAAGGAATTTTTCTGTGCTTTTGTCCTTTCCATTTGGAGAAAATAAAAGACGGTGGCGACTCTTGCTTCCGCGACATTTCGCGAACCAGCGTTAAACAGTCAGTTCCAGATCCACCGATCACATCCACCATCAAACCATCCACGCGTCCAACGTCATCAATTCAAAGGCACAGATTTGGAGACTATGGTAAGCCCTGGTCAACGCGTATGCATGTTGGCATGGAAGTCAAACGGACCAAGGTCTTGATGGGCCTAAAATACTAAGTTTCACCTCCACTTTGGGGACAGATACCCCCCTAGGTTTGCCAAATTATTTTACTTTCTTTGTTTTTTTATTATTTCCTTTTAATCAATTCTATCAATTTAATTATTTTTTTTATAAAAACACAAAACCATAAAAAAATCAGAAAAGAAAAAAAAAATAATAAATATTTTTTTATTTTAATATTTCTTGTAAATAAATTCATAAATTAACTAGTTTTAAATTAGGTTTTAATTTTAATTCTTTTAATAAAAATCTAAAAAAACATAGAATTAGGGTTTAATTAATTTTCATCTTTTTTTCTTTTTCTCCCATAATAATTAAATAATTAAATATTTATTTTTATAACTAAATTGCATGTAAAATAATTAGGTTTAATTTTAGGTTAAAATTCAATATTTTCTTAATAAATTAAAAGCAATTAGAATTAGGTTTAATTTTAATTAATTCTTTTTCATTAAAATCCTAAAATACTAAAAAATACCAAAAACTCAAAAAAAAAATAATAATAATTTCTTTTCTTTCCTTTAATTAATTAATTTCATCACTTAATTTAATTTTGCAAAAGGGTCCAACGCCCTCGTTTAATTTTTATTTAATTCGCGTATTTACTTTATTTCGTTTAATATTTATGTATCTCTCCCAAGGCCTTGTAATTAATTTCTCGCATTTTTAATTCTTTATTTTCTTTTAATTCTTTATTTTTCTGTCAAATCGGGTCCTGGAAATTTTGGCGATGTGGACCCGCGCCTTTTGTAATAGCTTAGAATCTTTTATTTTTCTCGCAATTTTTAACTGTTAATCAAGGCATGCAAGAATGAATGGACTAAATAAAAACAAGCGCATAGCTCACCAATAACATGACAAAAGACAAAAATATCTGAAAACGACACACGAATCACACACCACCCCTAGGGTACGCCTCACTGTTGCCTTGCCTCGAAAGGTGATCGTCGAGTAGAGGACGTCTTAGTAAGTCCTCATGATCCGGGAACCTGGCATGAGGGTAGCTTCTAAGGTGTCTTCCCATTGCTCTGGTGATCACCATGTCCCGAACCTCGAATTGACCCGAACACCTCCAACGGTGGTGCTACCTACCTCTCAATGGTGGGATGGCACTACTTTAAAGGATATTTACACGGACGAATTCCTTAGGGTAGGTAGGTTCTCGTAGATACTTGCTCTAAACTTCAAAACAAATCAAAAATACTTTTCACACCGACACCTTTTCAAAAAGCTTTCGAAAGCAATTTTTCAAACACTCTTGAGGACTGATACAAGAGTCGAACTGGAATTTTCAAAGAAACTTTTTAAAACCCACAGTTTAAAAGCAAACAAACCATTTTGAAAACACAAGTGAGCAAGTATCTAAGAGCCCATGGATAACCATGGATAGAAAGGGTGCTAACATCTTCCCTTTCTATAACCTGCCTCCCGAACCGAGAGCAATCTCTATAAGGAATTTTTCTGTGCTTTTGTCCTTTCCATTTGGAGAAAATAAAAGACGGTGGCGACTCTTGCTTACCGCGACATTTCGCGAACCAGCGTTAAACAGTCAGTTCCAGATCCACCGATCACAATTACTAAGTGAATTAATGAACTTATTTACAAAAAAATACTAAAATAAAATATTTATTATTTTTTCACCTTTTCTGATTTTTTTTGGGATTTTATTATATATTATGAAAATATTAAGTTAAAGAAAATGATTAAAAAAAATAACATTTGAAATAAGTAAAATAAAGAAAAGAAATAAAAATTCAAACTTAGGGGGGGTATCTGTCCCCAAAGTGGAGGTGAAAGTTTAGCAATCTGGGCCCATCAACCTTCAAGCCTGGTAGACTTTTTCCACTAGCGTGCACCAGCGTTGACCAGGGTGCATCCTGTTCTTTAGACCTGAACCCTTGGATGAATGAGATTGACCAAGTGGACGACTTGATGGAAGGACGTATGATGGTCTTCAGCATATGAAACTGCATAGAAACATTGATTGAAAAATAACATGGAAATAGTGAGGACCTGGGGCTCGAACCCAGGTCATGAACGTTACCAGCACATACGTATACCACTGAGCCATCCCACGCGCGTTTAACATATAATGACTAACAAATATTATAAAAGAAAAATAGTCAGTGGCTCAAAAACGCGCGAAGAATTTGAATGATCCAATCAGCGCCTTCCACTTCATCGTCCTCTTCGTTGTGTTCTTTTTTTCCTGAAACACAAAGACAATAAGCAACGGTTTTGAACCGTTCTATAACATACCATTAGAGAAAATAGCGAATAGGCCATAAGGCCTCATAAATTAGGCGCGAGGGTTTCTTTCTCTTCGTCCAAACAAGCTTGATTCAGTGGTCTAAGTCCTGAAGGCTAATTTTTCCTTAAACGAAAACCACCAATTCCAAGCTTCACAAACCCTAAATATTGTTAATGGTAAATCTTCATATAGGGCACGAAAACAAAATTAAATTATTAGGTTAGCATTAGAATCAAACAATGAACATGAATCAAGCATTAAAAATTACAAAAGATGCATGGATTGAGATGCACGATTATGAATTTTTTCCTGTACAGGTGGTCACTGTGTTACCAATTTAGGGCGTTAGAATGCTCGATTTCGATTGGAAATCCTTCCTTGAAGCTTCAGGAAGGTGATGGCACAAGTCTTTTGCCTTGAATCGTCCTCCAACCTGGTTTTCAGATTTGGAATTTTTGCCAAAAAAATTGAGTTTGATAATGGAGTTTTATGCGCAGCTTTGTGGTTAGCAAGCATTAGGTCTTGATCAGGCTTATGTATGGAGTGAATTAGGTCAAAAATCTGATCAAAAGAATCCAAGAATTGATTATGCAATATTTGATTTTCAAGCATTAGTTTTTTCAATCTTTTTCATGCACTTTTGCTCTCAATCATATCCAATCCTTCCCTAATTGATCATGCACGAATTTGAGTGTCCAATGAGAGTATTTTCTGCACAAAGAGATTTGATTTCATTAGTTTAGTATTTTCTCATATTTTATTTAGTTTAAATGAATTAATTGTAATAAAAAATTCAAATAAATAAATAAAAAATAATAAAAACTTCCCTTTGGGCCAAATGGTCATGTTCATGTCTTGGATGATGAATTGTGGAAGAAAAAGAGGCCCATTAGCAATTTTAGGTCATTTGAATCAATGTTGACTTTTCAAAATATCCAAAAATTTCCCAACTTCCACAAGGCATAACTTGCTCAATTTTTAAGCTTTGCTCATGTTCTTGGACATTTTGGAAAGGTCTTTGAGTCCTCTAACCAATGTCTTTGGTCCCATGTCATTTTGATTTACCAATCTCAAGTTATGGCCTTTGACTTAAAGTCCCTTTTTGTTGACTTTTGAAAATGACCTATAATGTTGAAATTGATAACTTTTTGTGAGAGCATTTCTTGGACTTGGAGTATGAAGATGAGTTGTAGGAAATGTATTTCTCTTCAAAATGAGCTTTAGATGGAATTTTTCTGATAATCCATGTGAAAGTTATGCCCTGGTCAATTTATAGTTGACTTTTTCAACTGTCCAAATAAGGAAACTTTTGCATCTTGATGATTTTTGAGCCAAGCTTTGAGAATCATGATCAAGCATTGATCAAATGATGTTTGTGGCTTCAAAATGATGTGTTGACCAAAAATTTGAACTTCTGACTGTCAAATGACCATTTTGCCCCTACAGTTGACTGTAGTGCAATTAGGGTTTTGACTGTGCAATTTTGTGCTGAAAGTCTTGAAACTTGATATGAGGATGCTTGACCATATTTGTAGGCATGTGGGACTTGATTGGACCCTTGGAAACTTCATTTTCTTGATCAGAACCAAAACCCTAATTTTGACTGTTAGGAGGCCCTTGAACTGTGCAACCCTTGGGGAATTTTGAAGCTTGACTTGGCAATTTCTTGAAGAATATGGGAGGGAAAATTTTGGGGTACAACAGTAAGGCTCGAGAGGAATGGAATTCTCGTGTCCTAACGTCTTGCTATCCACCTTGTTCAACATCCTCCAGGCTTGGATAAACCTCTGACGGTAACCTTGATTGTCATTCTCGTAGTCGAATACCAATCCTTGAATAAGCATCTTGTGTGGACCATCCCTTCGGGCGTAACCAAACTGTCTTAAGGATAAGAAAGGGTTGTAAGTGATACCTCCTCTAATGTCAAGCAAAGGTACATTAGGGAACTCTCCACAAAGGTCGATGATAGTAAAATTCTCCAAAGAGCGGGAACACCAATGAACATCTGAATGTCTGAGCATCATCAACCTATGAGACCACCTTGAACCTTGCTCGCTCTTTAATACAGATTGGGGAAGATGTGAAATAAACCATCTTGCCAAGAGAGGAGTACAACACATAAGGATACCTATTTTCCTCATAGTGCGAGTGTGAAAGGAATGTAGGATATCCCCTAGCAAATTAGGCACCGGGTTACGAGCCATGAAGATTTTGATGGTGTTCACATCTATGAGTTGGTCAGGATTTGGAAACAAAACCATCCCATAGATGAGGAGAGCCACAATTTCCTCAAAGGCTTATAAATCCAAATAGTTCCGGCAGTTTTGGGCTTTCTCAAACAAGAACTTTGCTAGGAAACCTTTGACACCACTCCTTATTTCCCAATTAGTTATGATATCAGATGGTTGCAAGTGCAGAGCTTGAGCAATCTCTTATGGATTTGGATCTCTTTCTGTACTGTTGAAATATAGTTGATTGAGAATATGAATTCTCAAGATTTGGGAGAATTCCTCCAAACGTGGCATAAGTTGATAATCGGGAAAAGTGAAGCAATGGTGTAAAGGATCAAAGAACTGAAAGATCACCTTCATCATGTATTCACCAGTGTTGGAGGTAACCAAGTTTAGTAGGCGACCATGTCTTTCGGTAAATGGAGAATTCTCAGGAATCCTTGATGCTAACTCTTTTAGTTGAGGAGGGATCCTTACGAGATTGACTTGAATGGTTTTCCTGCGAATAGAATCCATGTCCTACAAAACAGAACAAAGATAAATCCCAAAAATCCTTGAAATGGTTAGTGAGTATGAGTATGATGTCATGATATTTATGATGTTATATACAAGTATATATACACAAACAAAGCAAACAAGTCCTTAGGTTTAGGCTTGCATGGAGTCTCATAGGTAAGTACCCTCTTGAAGTTTAGTTGGCTCAAACCTGTCCTAGTAATAGTAATCGGGTTCTAAGGAGCTCAATATCACTGGTTTGTTTTCTCGGGCATTGTTTCAGCGCAAGCCTCTTTAATGGCGACCAAAATATCCCAAAAAATAAACCTCACTGAGTGTAGTATCAAGTATCTACCAACTTCGGACTACACCAAAGTCGGTCATCTCACTACGTCCTAATGGCCAAGTTGGTCAAGTAAAGGTTCTAAAAGTTCATTAGTGCTTCATGACATCACTCAACGGCACCGTATTCTCCTTGACTACTCAAGGGCTACCGGTACCCATAAATATGTCGCACTAACGTAGCTATTGCTTAGACCATGTCAGTATACCCTGCACAGTTTCCACAACGTATTTCTACTTACCTATAAGGTATCCCAAATCCGAGTAGAGGATTCAAACCCAAACAAAGAACCATAATATAAAGCACACAAGTCAAATAAAGAAAGCAATTAAATTTGATATAGCCCTAAGGTAACCCCACTTTTAGAATACTCTCCAGTAGAGTCACCAGTTCTGTGATACGGTGGGAGAACTGACTTGGTTATTTTGCGTTTTATCGCAAATGTTGCGGTTACCAAGAGTCTCCACCGACTTTTCTTTTATCCAAAAGGAAAGGTGAAAAAGCACAGGAAAGACCTTTGAGATTGTTTCTTGAGTTCGGGGGGTAGATTATGAAAAGGGAAGGTATTAGCACCCTTTTCATCCATGGTTTTCCATGGGCTCTTAGTTACTTGCTAGATCACTTGCTTTTGTTTGAAATTGTGCTTTGTATGGTTTTGGAAAGTATTTTGAAAAGGCGTCATCGTTTAGGCAAACTTGTAATGATTCTTGTTCGTAAGAATGTATACAAAGTGTTGATCTTTTGAAAATGTTTTCAAGTTTGAAAGATGTTTTTGAAAGTGTTGGTGTTTGTTTTGAAAATAGCAAGGATGTTTTGTTTTGAAAGTGATCAAGTAACTAGGAACATTCTACCTACTCAAAAGTCTTTCATGTTTATTTCCTCTTTCCTTTGACATTGTTATCTTACCATTGATTTGGTAAGTAACCCTATCTTTAGATGTAAGCGGAACGGGCATGGGTCATCGTATAACCATGATTAGCAATGTTGCAAGGTATCTTAGCATCTTTACTTAGGGACTAAGATCATTTTGAAAAAGGCAACATAGATAGCATCATCGAAGGACTATGATCTTGTATTTTTGCTTATTTTTGCTAAGATACCTCACATGTATAATATGGCCATTTTCATAAGGCAACCAAGTGCATTTTACCCTAGGGGTGCTAGTGTGCAAGTGTATTGACTTTCATGCTTTGTTTAGTCTTTGATTAGGGTTTGCTATTTATTGATTTTATCTTCTCATATAAACCCTAATTACTAGCATTTATATAAAGCGATAAATTTCGAAAAGCAAAATTACTACGCTATTACATCATTAGGGGAGGGGGTGTACAAATTTACAAATGGGGATTGCAAGAAAATTAAACCTAATTATCTATTACAACCATATTGAATATTGTACAAAATTGAAAATAAAAATGCAAGAATATAAATGAAAAAAAAATATTTTTTGTTGTTTTTATGAAATGGTTTTGTCTTGACCTAGTTTAAAAAAAATTAATTAAAATTAAATAAAATTAAACTTAAACTAATTAAGAGAAGAAATTAATTTAAAAAGGATTTTTTAGTTTTTTTATGAAAAAGGTTGTAAATTAATAAAAAATGAAGATTAATTAATTAAAATAAATCTAAGTTCTAGATTAATTTTAACTAAGAAAATAAAATAATATACTAATTTATCCTAAGTCTAAAAAATAATTATTTAAAAAAGAAATTTATTTATTTTAAGAAAATGTTTTTTATCTTTTTGTTTTATAGAGAAAATAAATATATAAGTACAAAAAAAATTAGATTTTTTATGATTTATGAAAATAATAATAGTAATAATAATAATAATATTATTAATAATAATAATAATAATAATAATAATAATAATAATAATAATAATAATAATAATAATAATAATAATATTAGTAATAAAGAAAAATAAAAAATAAAAATATAAAGAAAAGTCCAGGGGGGGTTAATCAGTAAGGCAAGGAGTATTGTGAGAAAAAATGGCTAGGCCCACATGAAAAGCCCAAGCACTCAAAAAACACAAAAAAAAAGTCAGAAAATTATGAAAAATGGCAAAAGGTCAAGTTGGAGCCTGAACCCAGGACCTAAGGGTGAACAAGCGCACGCTTTAACCACTGGGGTGGTGATACATCTGTTAACTTATGTGAAAGGATAAATACATAACACAAAACGTGTCCTGATTACACTTCATCTTCAACTTCTAGCCAAAGGACCTATATCTTTTTCATCTCTCAACAAAAATGAAAAGTTCAAACATGAAAGTTGTGGCATTTCTTCCCATGAATCCAACCATATAATTAACTTAAGCTAACAGTCAAAGATGAATGAGAATTTTTCTGGCCCTAATTTAAAACCTAAAAATTTCAGAAAACTTCAACTCTAAAATTCTCTAAGCTCAGGCCACATAAATGCAAACTACGGATATGTATAGCTTCGTGGCAATGTTATCTACATTTTATATTCACAAATCAAAGCTTAACAATACCTAAATATGAAGATAGAATTTCAAGAAAAATACCTCAAAACTGGAAATTGTGAAATGGATTTGAGCTTGTTTCAGGCAGTGGTGATGATCAGGTTAGCTTCCTTGGACTTCTACGAAGCAAATGCAATGGCTGACTTGAGTTGAGGATGGCTGAAATGGTCTGGAGAAGTCAAGATGCAGACCATTGTTTTTTGTTATGGAGGATGGTATAAATGGTGTTACAGTTTACAAACAGGTATTGGAATGGTTTGTGTATGATGCTAAGAAGCTTTTGGAAGTGTTAAGCCAAGAAACGCACGAGTGGTTTTAAAGATTGAAGTTCAAAGTCAGAAATGACACAAAAATGGAGGTTTTGTGCAACCTGAGTTTTTAGGGAGTTTGGGAGCTTGTCCAATCGTGTGTTAGCTTACAATTAACTTGTATAGTTATATGAAAGATATTAGAGGGTTTGAAGTTGACAGAACTGTGAGATATAGAGTTATGACTATGTTACTTGATTTTGAAGAAAAGTGCGAAAACAAGTTTCAATGTGTAGTACAAGCATGGCCTGGGTTTATGGGAGGCTCTAGACATGTTGCTTTTGCCTTTGGCATTGCTTGTGATTAGAAGGAACAAGTGCAAAGCTCTATGCATTGACTTTGTGATTAAAGCTTCTTTACAAGATTGGAATGGTTACTTTGTGCCATAAATGGAAAATTTACTTGGATAAAGCTTGAATCAAGTGGATAATAGCTCAAAAGCAAGTGTAATCTTCTGATTATGGAGAGATCTTAAGGTTTATAGGGATGCAAAGCAAAATTGTGCAGCATAGGTTTGAAATTGAATTCTTGTTCATCACAAAATGACTTGTATTTCAAGTTTGAAAACCCTAACTTCCTCTCTTCGATTCTCCCTGCTCAAGAATGATCTCAAGGAGTTATTGGACATTTTGGAAAGCTTGTAATGTACTCTACAACCCCTCTTTGAATAACTTTTGAAAACTCCCTTTGGAACTATATGAAAAAGTGCCATGAAGTTAGGTCAAAATCCTGACCAAAACTAGGGCAAATTTTCACTAAGTGTTCAATTTCAAGACCATGACTTTATGAATCAATAACTTGAGATCCAAGTATTTTTAGAAGAGGTTGTGTAAGCAATGTTGTAGATATCATGAAGATCTACAACTTTCATGTTGAAAGTTTCTTCTGAATCCTCTTGCATCATGGTGAAAAAATGGCTCAAAGTTATGAAAAAACATGAAGTTTTAAACACTTAGAAAATTTTCTAAGTTAGAAAACTTTGACTTTTCAAAATGAAATCTTGACTTTTTGATTTCTTGATGAATAAGTTTCATATTTTGACATGTTTTGATGAATTGTGATCTTTACATTGAATTTTGACCAAAAAGTCAAAGTTTGACTTTTCAGTGTACAGTTGACTTTTGATCAGTTGACTAAAAATTCACTATCAATCCAATTGATCTTGAGCAATGTTTTAGGTCATGCCATTAGGTTACAATTATGCAATTGAACTCTTTAAATCATGATCCAAACCAATTGACCATTTTCTAGATCAAAAATTAGAAATTGCCCTTTCTTAGTCAAAACCCTAATTTTGACCATTTTGCCCTTTTGATGATTTGATCAAATTTCTTGAGGAATTATGGTCCAAACTTGATCAAATGATACATATGAGTTTATAATGTTGACGTGGATAAAAAATTATGAAGTTTGACTGTAAATTGGTCATAGTTGACTTTTTCCCCAATAGAGTTTATTTTTAGGTCAACTGCTCAATTGACTGAGCAAAAGTGTGATCCAAGGCTTGAAACTTGATATGAGTAATATTGGGGGTCCATAATGATCCATGAAAGTCATATAAAGCATTGAAAGTTCTATTATCCTTGTGCAATCTCAAACCCTAATTTTGGTCATCGATGCTTAAGGAGGTGTCTTGAGCTGATCAACCCTAGTGCAGTCTTGAACCAAGAGAGATCTTTGTGAGAAAATATTTGATGAATTAGAGGGCAAATTTTGGGGTAAAACACCATGTAACTTTCTTTGTAGATATTAGTAATGAGCCAAGAGTACAATATAGGAATACAACAAAGTATCCCACCTCTCCCTTTTTCATAACGCGTATGAAGGGAGTAATACACATCAACAAGTAAAGTAGGGGTTGAATCAGCATTTAATACTTTCACAACCCAAAACACATTAATGGCCGCATAATCTATATATTCCACAATATTTGAAAACAGAATCAAGCCAAAGATAAGCAATGTCAAACAATCTCCACAAGCCTCTCATTTTTTCTTATCATCAAAAGAAAGAGCCTTAGATTCTAAATATTATCTTTTGATACCTTGCACTTCACCATCTTTCTTGTAGTTGAACACTAAGTCAGTGAAGGGTATCCCTGGTTCTTTAGCCAAGTCTCGGACTTTGATGGTATTTCCAATTCCTATGTAAGCTTCATCCTTGATTTGAGAGAATCCCAAAATCCTATCAAATTCCTCCAAAGTGGGTACCAATTGAAAATTTTGGAAAGTAAAACACCTTAGGGGAAGGTCATAGAATTGAGCCATTGCAGTAATGGCTTCCACTTGCACAATCATTTTGATCAGATCCATAATATCTCCATAGTGACGAACAAAACCCTTGACAGCTTTTTCAGGTGATTTCTCTCTTATCACCTTCATTTTCTTGATATCTGGCATTGTGGTACTGATGCAGATGGTTGGTTTCTTATTAGTATTCATTTTGAGATGCTCACTAAAAAACCTTTCTTATTTTTTTGTATTATATTTTTTTTAGAAAATCTTGTGAATAAGAAACAAAAAATGCAAAAATAATGAAAACTTTTAAATGCAAGATGTATGTTATGCATGATGATGTAACATGGTGGTGGGATGATAAGGGTATCCTTAGTAGGTAGGTTTCTAGTTTCGTCCTACGAATATTCTACCCTCCCCATAAGGGTGACTTCCTTAAGAGTATCATATATAACACCAAAGGGAAAAGGCACAGGGGCATCCCTTAAGTGGAGCCTCTTTGTGGACCGAGACTTTCGTCTCGTAGGTCATACATGGTCTCACCAAGAGATTTTATTTTGGGTTATACAAAGAGTCATTGGTCAAATCGCAAAGTCCTGCCTCCAAGAGAGTCTAGCCCTCTAAAAGATATTTCTTGAAATTTGACCTACTCTAGGCGAAGTCGTGGTAATAACTCATAGGGATGTTAAACCCCATTGGCCAATTGACAATCCTTCTTCTAAGGTTTATTATTTTTTTGCTATAACAAAATTCCAGCAATAATATAAACAATATGATATTGAATAAAAATAACAATAAATAAACAAATAAATATGGAAAGAATAACATGCTATAAATAGAGGGGAAAAAACCCTTAAAAAACCTAGACCTAAAAGGAGGGAAAAACTTTAACCCTAGGGTTGTGTCCCCAACAGAGTCGCCAGCTGTCATAACCGGTAAAAAAACGAGTCACCGCCACTACTTATTTGTCCTAAGGACGGGAAAGGAATGGAAAAACCCTAATTTGGTTTAGAAATTCTAGATTCGCGAGTTGGTTAGACAAAGGGAAGGTGTTAGGCACCCTTTATCTCCCTTGTTCTCAAGGTGCTCCCTATGTAGGTTTCAGGGTAAATTGGTAAATTCTATTTAACATCATTATTTCCATGTTTATAAGAAAAGGTTTATTTTTTAGTTATGGGACTCGCCTTGGTTTTAACCGCGAGCCTATGTATCCTCTTACGAAGAAATCAGAGTTCATTTCGTAGCTCGTTATGTGTTTGGTTAGTTTTTTTATAGTATTATTAATTAGTTTCAAAAGATTCTTTGAAAATTGTCTGTGTTTGAAAGTTGCGTAGTCATAGACGTAGTTCGAATTTTAATTTGAAAGAAAATTCACAATCCTCTTTTTGAAAATAATATTAAAATTTTTATTAAGTTAGTAGAAAAATAATTTGAAATTGATTAGCTACATTAATGCATGATTGATAAAAACATTTGATGTTAGTAAAAAAAATAGTTTGAATGAATTAATAAAAGAAGTTAGTAATTTAGAAGAAAAAATTAATTAACAATTATAAAAGTTGTTATAATATTTATTAAAAATAAATTAAATATTTATAATAATAAAAAATTATTTTAATGTGAAAGGGAAAATTATATAGAAAGAAAATAATCAAGATAAATAAAAGTAATAAATAAATAAATCAAATAAAATAAGTAAATTAAATTTTATTAATAAAAACAGGAGGGTGTATTTGATTTGAACGTAGTAATCTGGAGGGGTGTAGGTAGCAGAGGTTAAGCCCATGTGTTGTTTAGAGTCCAATGGCGTAAAAGGGGTGTGGTTTCAGTTGAGCTAAGTAATTGAGGGGCGTGAATAGTGTTAGGCTTGGCCCGAATCAATTTGAGATCTGTTTGGTCGTTGTGAGGTGAGTTCCATGGGTTATGGTGCGCTAGTGCAGATCAGGGACGTCTGATTTAGATCACAAGGTCTTCAGGACTTAATCCTAGGACGTTGATCTGAAATATAGAAAACGGAGGACTTAAATCAAAAATTGACTGAAGAACATGGTGGAAGGACGTGCATGGATGCTGGTCAACAGTCTCCATATCCCATGGTCGACCAGCAACCACGTGTTGCGCATAAAGAGAGTGGGGGAGAGAGTATTTAAATCCATTTTCTTCACCAAGTTTCATTTTTGTATTCTTCACTCTCTCTCCACTCTGATTTCTCTCTCTCGTTCTTTCAAACAACCTCCAACGAACACCCAACCACCACTGGCCGAAAATTGCCTCCATCGGTGGTCCTCTTTCCACCTCCCCCAAAACCACCATAATATCCAGGTTTTCGGTTGAACTTCAACCGAAACCTTCAAACATTCATCCAAAACCCATAATCATCATGAACCCTAGGCTAAATCCTAAGAACATAAACCCTAGCTATGAACCTTAGGTTTCCCGACCGAGAGCGGCCGTTAGGGCCGCCGTGAATGATGAAGGTCTACCGAGAACCTCATCAAATTTCCAGAAAAACCCAGGAACCCTAACAATATCAACCCTAACCCCTAAGAACCCTAATGCGTTTATACCCTAACCCCAAGAACCCTAAACCTAGTTTAGAACCCTAACAACCCTAAAACCTTAAAATTTTCCAGAAATCAACAACAACATCAATCAACTAGATATTCAACAACAATCACCAAACTCTAAGCTAATTTCAAGGCTTGTCTTTCATGTAGTGACTCTGGTCGTAAAAATTCCCTTATGATTTCTTTCCAATCCCTTCTAATCATTTCTTCTAGTTCTTTCGCATGTACAAAGGATGGTATGAGATCCGCAACAAGGAACGAGGAATGCTTATGACTTTCGCTCCTTAACTCTTCTTCTTCTCCTTTCTCAGATTTTCGGTCCCCTACTAGGTTTTGAATTAGGGTATTTATAGACTTAGGTCTTAGTCAATTAGGAATTATTTTAGTGTTGATTTACAGTTATAGGTTAGATTGATTTGTAATTGATACGAATTAGGATCTGATTTAGAAATTAGAAAGAATGTGTTAGAAATTAGATTAGGGTTTGTAATTGATTACGTACTTGGATAATTTCTATATTTGTATTCATATCAATTAATAAAAAAAGATCTGAAAAAAGACGCCATTGTAGATTTCACATTCTTACCACAATCTAGGGGGTAAGTAATGCGGGTGCCAACTCCATTTATGCTAAGGGACTAATCCAATAGATTTGAAAAAGATCTGAGGACCAACTTACTAAAGCTTCGGGACTAACATAGTAAGTTGTAGCGCAGATTCGCAATATTTATCATAACCTAGGGGATAAATCACGCGGGTATCAATTTTATTTATGCCAAGGGACTAAACCAATAAGATCGAAAATTCAGAAGATAATCTATCATTTCTCAAAGACCCATATAAATAGTTATATCTGATTTGCATATCTACCACTACCTAGGGGGTAGATAATACAGGTATCAACTCTATTTATGCCAAGGGACTAATCTAATAGAGTTAGAATAAACTCTAATAGTGAACTAGCTAAGGCTTCGAGACTAACATAGCGAGTTGTATTTCAGACTTGCATATTTATCACAACTTAGGGGATAAATAATGCAGGTTCGACGTTTGAGTTTGAAAGTTTGAAAAATTGAATAATCAAGTCACGAATATGATTTGTAGATATGCCGCCTAGTGTAATTCTTGGTTCGCAACACCTCTACATGTTGTGTCTATTCTCAACCGAGGTATTTGTAATAGTGTGAAAAATTCTAAGATATTGAATTTTCGATTCGCGCGGGTAACTTAGCTGATGATAAACCTTAAGATATTCCGCAGTATTCCTGGCCTATGAAGTTTGCAATGCCATGTATAATTGATATGTATATGTATGATGCCTAATGAATTTTTTTTGATATGATGCCCAATGATAATGCTATTGATATGTATTTCATATGCAAATGCACCAAATGTTTGTGAATGCTTTGATAATTTTCTCCTTTTAGATCATCGGGTTCTTTGAGTCACTTACTTCCCGATGTTGTCTGTTGTTTTGTTGCGGTATCTCCAAGTTGATTTGTATCTTGATATGTTGCGGTAAGCAGTGTCAATATGATGTTTGATGATCGTGTCGTAGGCGCGGGCATAAACGTAGGCGTAGGCGTGGATTTCTTTTGATATTTTTCTAACCAAAACGCTTTTTAATATTTTGTCAAATGCTTTTATTTATTGTCAAATCCCCAAAATAATTTTGACATAGTGTTTACAAAAAATAATCATAGTATTTTGTAAACAAGTCGGAAAAAGAAAAGCACAATTTGAAAAAGATCTGAAATAAATTATTTTATTAATGAAAAATGCCTCTATATAGGCCAAAGTAAAAGATGCAATTCCTAGGAAGAGGTAATTACACAAAATTTTAAACGGAAAACATAAAATGGCAATGAAAATTATAATCGATACTGCTATTTCTCCAATGTCCTTTGATAACTCCAATCTCTTTGCCTTTGAGGAAAATAACTGGACTAATTCCCCTCCTTCGTAGTCATAGTAATGAATTCTCGAACTGCAGTCTATTTGTTCATTTTTTGAATAAGATCCCTAACTTTTTCCTAGACTGCTCTTTCGGATTTTCAATCCACTGGGATCATGATTTTGTTTATATGTCCATAATTTTTTCCCGGATCGCCCTTTAGGGTTTTCGATCCATCGAGTCGCCCCTTTTTGCCAAAGTCGCCCGTTCGGGTTTTCGACTTGGCAAATTTTTTATACATAGTATTTTTTTACTGCGTCGGAATTAAGCAGATGTGGTAGTTCTTCTCCATCCATTGTTGTGAAGATAAGAGCTTCTCCTGAGAATGTTGTTTTAACCGCATATGGACGTTCCGAGAATCTAGACAAGGTAGCAAAATCTTCTTGAGAATCAGGTCTCCTTCTTGGAACACTCGAGGTCGAACCTTTTTATCGAATGCTTTCTTCATCCGCTTTTGATATAGTTAATTGTGGCACAAAACTGTTTAGCGTTTTTCTTCAATGAGGTTGAGTTGGTCATGCCTGTCTGGGTCATTCTGATTCTTCAAGCTTAGTTTCCATGAGAACTCATAGTGATGGAATCTCTACTTCAACAGGAAGTACAAACTTCATGCCATAAACAAGAGAGAATGGAGTACAACCTCCATGTCATAAACAAGAGAGAAATGAGTCATCTTATAGCAAATGCATATGACAGGGTGTATATTAAATAACCTTCATTTTAAGTATAAAAAAATAATAAGGGTTATTTCGGATATATCTATCCGGAAATCCTTATTTTCGTAAAAATGGGTGAATTCGAAGCTTTATATCCAAAACATGTCCTGGTGCAAGATAAGAATTCTTGGGTCCAAATTGCTCCAAATCTTCTATAAATAGGATCTCCAAACTATTTCTTCAACAACATACACCACAAACAAAGATGAGCCAAACATATCCTCACCTTGCTTTTGTCTACTTCAGTGGTTAGATGTCGCCACTTCAATTTAGGTTCTTCGAAGACGCGCCTCTCGTCGAGATGATTACCATATTGAATTCTCTCCTGCAATATCCAGAAAATCGAGAGGTGGTTAAGCTCGAGTATCATCCACCCTCATTTTACACTGAAGAAAAGATAAAGTTCACCCAATTATCACTGAAGACGGATGACGATTTAAAGGTTATGTGGAACACTTTTCACCGTTAATCTACTAAGGGTTCAATTGAAGTGGATGTGAAACTTCAACGATCGGGAGAAGATGTTATCAAAATATTACAACATCCTCTACTACCCGTTTATAAAAATATGTAATGCTAAATTGATGTTCCACTATCTATGTAATTTTGACTATTTATGTTAAATCTATGTTAAGTTGCTTTGGTTACCACAGTTTATTTTTACTAGTTTAATTTTTTTTCATGTTTCTATGATACTGATTATGCTAAATTACTGGTTCTGCATAATTTAAATATGCTTATCCGAAATAACATTCATTTTTAAAATAAAATAAAAACAAAGATTATTTCATATGTGTCCGAAAGATACCATTTAATGGCTTCAGATATGCATCTCCGAACCTATTCGATAAAAAACTGAAATGTGGTAAGTTCGGATATGCATATCTAAATTAAGGAGGTTTTACGGAAATTTCGCCAAGGACCCCTAAGAACCCGTAAGGGTGTATTAAAAAACTCCCAAATTAAAACCCTCTGGAAAAAAATCATAGCAGTTGCATCTACTATTAAAGACAAATGAAAGTGTATAAATATATTTCCATTTCACAACCCCGTATACTTCCATTTCACAACCCCATCTACTGGAGAAGCTTTAGTGGCACTTCGGAATAATTTAAGCCATAGCTTGATCAAAAAGAGTATGAACATACTCTATGTAAACTTTGTATAATAAAATCAAACTTGAAAAGCTTATGAAAACAAACTGAAACACAACTCATGAATACATAACTATTTTTACATTTAAACAAATAATCATTGTATAACATATGCATAAATAATTCTTCCAAACTTACTAAGCATCAATGCGGTTTAGAAAAACATATTTATTGTTGAGAGTAATGAGAAAACATGGTTTTGCACTATTGGTTTGATACACAAATTATTCAGTAAAATAACATTCTCTGCCTAAATAAGGCATGTAAAAGGGGTATAACAAATGTTAAATAAGGCATGTAAAAGGGGTATAACAGATGTTGGAAGCAAGCAGCATTTATATTAGCATCGGTCAAAACTCAGCAAAAAAAATAGCACTAGACTCCTTATTGCATGACAATACCTACTGGCTGTTATCAATGGGCAAATAATGCCTTGTACTTTTCCAGGAACCTTGATTCAGAAAGAAAGACCAAGAACCATTGCAATACCAACAGATAGAGGTTCCGCATGCCACCATTCTGCAATGGACATTGTGTTAAGAACTACCTTCATACTATGTCACTGAGATCTAACCAGCTGGGAACAACAATATCATGCCATACTGCAATTTATGCAACTCACAGCTTATTAAATACTATTATGTTTTGTATACACTCATTTGTGTCTCCATCATGTACTGCTGTTGTACATTGAAATCTCTGTTGAGTGTGAAATGTTAAAATTAAATGCAGACCATGACTAGAAGAATACAAGATCAACTACTCCACTTGTCCACTTAATTCAGTTTCCTCATCCTCGGCATCCATTTCTTGTTCCACACCTTTGACCTGTAAATGCAGCAAGTGGCATTGGAAGAATGTTTCTTAATATAAATATAATTGAACAATTCTTATAAATTGGAACTCAGGCCGATTAATGCAGCTTTAAATAAACACTCAATAATCAATACAGTTTTCTCTTTACTAGAAAGTACTCAATAATCAAGCTAAAAAATAGTATTAGGATGTACAATGACAAATAGGCATGTTTAACCTATATTTGACAACTTACATACAACCAACCAATCATGTAAGACAACTGGAAAATTTAATTCAATGCAGTATAACTAGCAAATCCTATAAGTCAATTGGTCTATAACTTAAGTACTGTCATAGGAAAGGCAAAACTGCTTCATTGCGAAAGATAAGTTGAGAATTCCAATCAATTCCATTACCATAAATAAAAATGGAAACAGAAAATGGATCGGTTTCATCAGAAAATGATATCGCCAAACTTTTTACCTCGGATACATAATGCATCAGCATATTCTCAATGCCTGATTTCAGAGTCACCGAAGAACTTGGGCAGCCACTACACGCTCCTTGCATTTTAAGTTTGACTATCCCGGTATCCCTGGAGAAAACCACAATGTAAAAACCAAGAAAAACATCATTCTATAATTTATAACAAATAGATGTGTTGTTATCTGAGATATGCATTATTATTATTTTTATTTATTCTTTAACACAGAACCCAGAAGAAAGCGAAAAAGTTCAGTGCAAGTGTCATAAAACCAAAATAACAAAAAAGAGAAAAAACTTACGGGTCAAAACCACAATATACAATGTCCCCACCATCATCTTGTACAGCTGGTCGAATACGAGTCTCTAAAAGTTCCTTGATCATCGCAACTGTTTCAGAATCATCCTGTATGGAAACAGGTAAGGTTAGCATGTCCTTTAGTTTTGACATCTCAAAGGTCCCATAAACTAGACAGATCTCATAATCCTTGCACTAAAAAAAATTTTAGATTAGACAAACCAATTGGAAAGTATTTAGACTAGAGAGATACAAGAGAATGCCATCCGTTTTTTAATCGTGTCAGGGGTGGAGGGACGTAGTAAGTACTAAGTAGGAGAGGTTCCAGCCCCTCCTGACTTTAGAAAAAAGGTTTTACACATAATATGATATAAAATGATCTCTTTCACCCATTTGAGGCTCCAACCCCCCATTCGTCAATCATCCAACCCACCATTCAAGCATTGTGTGTTCTTTCCTTTCAATTATACATCCTCTCAATCTCTTGTTTTATCTTCATTCTGTCTTTTATTTGTTAGGAGTAATTAATAAGGAACTAATACAATTAAGAGAGAATTGATATGTTGTGATTTTGAAAAGATAATTGCTAAAGAGTTTATGATAGATTTGTATTTTTTTCTTTATAGGTAAATTTTAGGATATTAGTGAATTAGTAGGTTATGTCAGTTACGACAATTTGAACTCTGGAGTTCCTAGTTAGTACTCCTTCAATGTTCCTCAGCTCGGTCAGTGAGCTGCAAGCTTGAGAGAATTGATTTGTGATGTAATTAATGTTTGGACCATTATGAATACTAACTAGTAACTAATAAGTTGATAAATATCATTTGTTGGTTGGATTTTAATTTATAAAAGCTAGCTAGCTCCCCTAATTTAAGGTCAGGTCTTCTGTTAGGAACCCAAGAATTGGATTCCAAAGAACACTTTATAAGAAATAGGAGAGAAATTTCTCCTCCAAGGGTTTCCCCTACACAATAGAAGCGTCACTCTATTCACAAAAGGCTTCAATACTCAATACAATAACTACCTCAACTATTTATACAAATAGTCCTATAACAACCTCAACTAACTAACCAACTAACTTCAACAACAACTCTTAACTACTTTAACTATCCTACTTAAGCGTTATTCTACATCCTGACATCTTCTATCAACTCAAGTATCAACGCATCCACACAAAGTTCTTATTTGAATGTGAAAAATACAAGGACTCCAACCAACAGAAACATAAAATAAAATAGAATACAAATTACAGTAGCAGAGATGCTCATGAACCGAAGCTCTTATTTCTCAATATAATAAAGCAAGAATATTACTATGCTCAATAAGCATACCAAAAAGAAGAACAAATTTCAAAATAACAATTTAACAAAGTTTAAATTAAAACACACCACCAGGGTATAGCAATAAGGAGAAGAACTTACATCGTGAATCGCGGTGTCTTTGGATGCAGCAGCTTGAGAATCTAGAAAAAGAGGTTCACCGGAAGAGTAGAAATCCATAATAGCAGCAAAGATTTCCGGCTTAAGAAATTCCCAGGAAGCATCTTCTGATTTTGTAACGGTAACAAAATCGGATCCAAAGAAAACACGAGTAATTCCTGCAATAATCATATAAAAAAACAATCAGAAAACACATATAAAATTGAAAGGAATGAAGATAGATACATATCGAGCGAGGGTAGTACCGTCAATAGCGAAAAGTGATTTGGCGAGAGGAGAATTCAAGGCGGAACGAGCGTTAGGGAAATCGGCGCTTCCTATATCCATAACAGGTTTACCGGGATGAAACATGAGAGATTCCGGATTTGGAGTGGATTGCGTTTGTATAAACATACTCCTCTTTTGTCCTGTTTCAATGTGAACAATTCAATATTCGAAGAACAGGAAAATTGGAGATGATGAAGAAGAAGAGAAACAAACCGGTTGAAAATGGAGATGGAGACGGAGAGGCGGAGGAACTGGAAGAGAAGGCATTGCTGTGGTGGTTGCGGTGTTGAAACGACGGCGTTGCGGCGAGGTAGCGTGGACGAATTGTAATTAGGTTATTATTGGAGAGTACTGATCGTAACCGTCTTCCCAGTCGGAAAACACTACCCCTCGCCATCTTCCTTCACGATTGGGGTTTTCTGTTCTTTCCTTCTGTTATTGTGTTCTGCTTCAAACCTCACGCTTCCTTCATCCAACTTTTGACAGTTTCCTTCATCCAACTTAAACGAAGTCGTTTTAGTTCCAATAAAAAAATTACTAAATACATCTGCATTCAAGTAAGCTTTACTGTTTGGTTTCCAATTAGGAGTTGTCAATATCGGTGTAATCGGATCGATTTAGACTGATTTTTGGTCAAAAAATACTCTAAAGTGATGATATTTTAATCGGTTTGGTTTGATTTAGTTCCGTTTTCATTTTTCAAAAATAGAATTGAATCAAAATAATCGATTTGGTTTGATTGATCAGTTTATAATTTTTTTCAAATACTATATTCATTAGTGTATTAGTATCCACTATTGTATTTTTCGGTGTATGTTATGTTATATATTATTAATATATAAAAGGTAAAGTACTTGAAAAAATCACTAATACCCTTTTGAATTCAGGATTAAACTTTTTTGATTCCATAGTTAAAAATGACTATTTGAAGTTTGTTGCAACCACATTGATTTAACATTTAATAAGGTTGATGTGTCACTCCCTCGTTTTTTATTATTCATTTTTATTTTATTTTAATCTCTAATTAAATATTTAATTTCTTCAAAACGTAGGAAACCCAATTTAAACTCAAAATTAATTACTTGACGACCAAGAGTCTCACAACTTCTCATGTTTGTGATCAAATATATTATAACTTTATGCATATCACACATCATCTTTTCAACCCATTGCTTAACTCTCTCTCCGTCCAATCTTCCTCCTTCCATCTTCGATTGCCCTTTTTCTTCTTCGATTGTCATTTTTCTCAGCTTTACTTGCTTTGGTTATATGATGCTTAATTGTTTGAAATTGTTGAATCTATAGCTAACATCGTGTTTTTCGTGTGATTGTTTTAGCTTTGTTGAATTTTTTCAGAAGCTTTTCCCCACAAACAGATGAAAACAGAATTCAAATCGCTGGGAACAAATCGAAGTCGCTGGAAACGCCCTCCACAATGCAACTCTGGTCACATCCACATTAATGCCTCCGTCTCGAGTGCTACCGCATCAGAAATTGAAACTCGCCACCACATCATCGAAATACTTGTGAAGCTTTAGATCTAACAACCCAGTACGTTTTGTTTTTCGAGAAATACTTTTGATGATTTTCCGATACTAATTTGTGCGACAGATTTGAGTTCTTATTATTTGCCTATGTTTTTCTGCTATTGCAGTTATTAAGCTACTTTACGGTTTTATACTTGGCCTAGAATAAGTTTTGTTTTCAATATTTGATGAAGAACATCAAAGTAATTGAGACTACCACCTATTTATCCTTTGTCTAATCTAAAGATGAAGTTTTAGAGGCTTCGTGAGCATATTATATAGTTTGAATGGATTTTTTATACAAATCATGCCCTTGTATCTCTTGCATTTAAGTGCTTGGACATACATACAAGAGTAATAAATATGATTCGTTTAATGTTTGAGGAATATATGGTTCTTACTCTTTATGTTTTTTTCCTAAAGATGTATCTTAACTTGATTGCATGTTTAGGTTATTGCTCCATATATTTGGATTTTATGGAGAAATCAAAAAAATATGAATTGTTAAACTTCCTGATGAAGATTTTATGTTTTCAAATTCATCAATTAGTTGTGAAACATTATGATAAAAGAATAATTGGTGTTGTTTTTGTACATCTATATGTTTTTGTTTCTAAGAATAAACTAAGTTGTGTTTATTATGAATCTCTGAAGGTATTAGTTTCACCTAAATTTTCAATATTTCTCTAACTATTTTTTTACATTTGATTGGTTTAATGTAAAGAAACACTTACGTTTATAGATTTTTCATTTTGGAAATTGGAACTAGTATAGATTTTGCTCGATGGGCTCCATCAATACGAAGAATGTCTGATCAAAAGGGAGCCGTAAGTGGTTTACCGTTGCATATCCTTTTGTCTGCATGCTTTAAATTTGGTATATTATTATTTCAATTTGTTATGAATAAATGTGATTAATTTTATAATTGAGGATTTAGGATGGAATAGTTATGTGTGTTATTTTGATTCATCTATTTGGTATTTGGTATTTTAGGGGACAAAACGGTATCGACTTATGTTAAGTTGGAGAATTGTCATTTGAAAATAACAAATATGAATTAGGTATCTGACATGTGGTTTTTGCTGGTATATTTCTTTGAAGCGTGTAATGACATTGTGTTCTCTTGCAGGAAACCAAGTTTGAAAGATGTAGAGTCATTTGAACTCATTGGGAAACTAAACTCCACTATTGTGTTTAAACTCCCTTTTATGTTTGTTTTGAACCCATACGAGAGAGTTGGAGTAAAATGCCTCTGATTTTTGTGTCTAACAATACTGATTTACAGTCCTGCTCTAGAAATCGACGGAGGAGAGAAAGACATGTGACATTGTGGATATTGATAAAAGTATGGATCTGTTGACTAATGGCTGGAACATGCATTGATAAGGCAAATTAAATGCTCACTTATGCACACTAGACACACCATGAAAAGGTTATCCAGTAAGTGTGTTCCAGTTGGTAACTTTCTAAATCACCACTTTTTTTCTCTAAATATTTATAATTTTTAAATATTTTATAGGGTTAGCGTTGGGAATTGTTCTTACAGTTTATGGAAGAGAAGAAGAAGCTAACCACGAAAGGTATATATCTCTATCAGTTGTGTGATTAAGTTTCGATTTTCATTCATTCAATTTGGATCATACAAAAAGGGTTGCATTAATTGTTTTTGGATTTGTGTTGATAATTTTAAACTTAGATATAACTTTATTAGTAACAATTGTAATGGAAACATTGAAGGATCAAGGCAATTGCAAAATTAATAATAACGTCATGAGATCAATATCACAAAATGTTAAGAATCAAATTAGGTTATGATTTTGCAATATCTACTAAAAAATCAAAATCTATTGTTAGTGTATATTTATTCTCATGTCCATTGGATCTGGGTATTAGACAATTAAATTTTTAAAAACAATAACATACTTCTTCAAGTTGCACTGCTTTTCTTTGAAGGAGCAATATTGGTCAATATGCTTGTTAATTCAATTTTGAACAAACTTAGCAAAATTTCATTTTTGAACAGAATGCCATGAATCCATAAATGCCATGAATCCCAATTTTGAACAAACTGGATAGAATGCCATGAATCCATTTTTGAACAAACTCGGAAAAATTTCTCTCCTCAGTTTCCTAGAACTTAGTTATTCAATTTCCTTGATATTGTGTACATTGTGGAAGCCTTCAGCTCAAGTTATTTAGGTCCTCATTTTTTGCAGGTAATTGATGTGATTCATGCATTTGTCACTATTATTAGTTTATGTGGTGTTGAATTTGTGCTTTTCCCCTCACCATTTTACTCATATTAGTTATTCATATCTGATATGATTTATTTGTACATTTTAATGTTGATTCTTTTCATTGGGAGACAGAGAAGTATTGATGGAAGAGTTACTAAGTTTAAGAAGCCAATTTCAATTTTATATTGATTCGTCATCCACCGCAAGGAAGCAGTATCCATTACTGCAATTGACATGTTCGTCTGAACACAGTTTTGCTGCAACAACTCTCATTGCCATTCCAGAGTCAATAGTGGATAGGGATGAGACAGGTGAAATTCTAGCATCAATCAGAGATAGTTTTGAAGTAAAACTTGAACAAGAAATAATTAAATAGACTGAGGCAGAAAGCAGGTGGGTTTCTCTTTCTGAAGAACTTGGAGCCGATCTTGAAGCTAACATGTCGTTAGCTGAAAAGACGAAAACAAATTAGATGCCGAGAGAGAATGTAATAAAGAACTTCATGAAGTCATGCATATGGCTATAGAAGGACATGCACGACTTTTAGAACAGTATGCATAAAGTGGTATAATGCCCTTATCTATGATTAAAATATTTTTCATCCAATTCTGAAAAGAAAGTGGTATAATGCCCCTATCTATGATTAAAATTCCATAAACACTCTTTTTAATAATATTCTAACATCAATGACTTTACAATTTTTTATTTACAATAATGAGTGTTAGTTGTATTGCATCTCTTTAATAACTATAAAATTAATATATTAAGGTAATAGACATAAAATATCATCCTATTTTAGATCTTGGAAATTACAAGTTGCTCTTAATTCATACGAAACAGTGACATGATTTCTATTGCATCATGAAATAAGTTTACTATCAGATATAAAAGTTAACAATTGACATCAGAATCTTGGAAAGAGATTTAGAAGTTTAACAAATAGAACATAACAAAACACACATCAATTAGCATGTTTTACACCTCAAACACACATTAAAACTATTTTGTAACAAGAGTAAAAGTATTTTTGTTGAAGAAGAAGAAACAAAAAAGGTAAAAAAAATGAAAATTAACAAAGAGATCCGTTGTAGGATAGTCAATATGTAAATAATTATAGTTCACATCAGGGACAATCAACTGCCTCAAAGTTATTTGTTCAGCCATGTTATCAACAAACACAAAAATATCAATTATGTCTCAAACAGACATAAATAAATAGAAAGAAGAAAAACGATTAAAATAAATTAAAAAAATACAAAAACATCAAATTTAATCTAATGAACTGAAATAAGAAATTTGAGAATTTTTTTGAATTTTTTCGCCACTTTGAAAACAATTAAAAATTAATTAAAAATAGAAAGAAAAAAAAAAGGAATTTGCGAACACAAATAAGACGACCATAACATATCAGAATGATTGTAGTGAGAGCAGCAATTCAGTGAAAGTAAGTTTTTTGTGATTTATGGTTTCTACTTTTTATGTTTTGGAGTTTGGTTCTAGATTTTTTTTATGCCGAAAGGAATGAAGTATAAACAAAGATGGAAATGGTTGGACCGATAAATTTGTTGAACTTAATGATGTGAAATAGAAGATTTAGAGCATAATTATTTTTCATTGGTTCGGTTCATCGATTTGACGGTTTCTAAAAACTAAAACCAAGAACTGAACCAAACTACATCAACTTTTATTGGTTCAGTTCGTTTTTAGAACCGAATCATAAATAATCAGTTTTAATCTGGTTTGGTTTGGTCAGGATTGTCGATTTAATTAGATTTTTTATCCGCCCCCTAGTTACCAACTCAAGTAAAAAAATTGTTCTCTAATACAATTTATTTTATTTTATTTTAAAGTTTAATGGACATGTATTGTCGATGTAAAAAAATTTTACACGGTGGTCCAATTGAAAATCACAAATCTGTCAAATCTTCAAAATTATTTTAAATTATCAGTATGATGTGGCAGGATGCACGTTGTTCATTGGATGACGGTGTAAAATTTCTTTACACTGTTGATGTATCATTTATTTACGCCGCTCATGTTTCCTCCCAAGTTTCTCAATTATTTGATTTTAGCCCTCCAAATTTCAATTGCTTGATTTTGGTCCCTTAAGTTATTCAATTGCACAATTTTGGTCCCCTAAGTTTCAAATGCTTCATTTTGACCCCTAAAGTTTGTCAATTGCTTGATTTTAATCCCTCAAATTTACCCAATTTTGCATGAGTCCCTTAGTGACATGTAGAATAAACTTTTTTTGTTACTTTTTATTTTCTTTTTATTTTTACAAAAAAAAAAATAGATCGCTAGCTAATTAAAATAAGAGAATATTTTATCAATAACACGTGTGAAGCTTTTAACAAAATCATATTAGAATATAGGGACAAACCTATAATATCCCTGGTAGAAAGCTTGAAATTCAATATGACCAATAGGATTGTTAGACATTGGGACTTTAAGTTTAAATATGATGGAGTTATTAGGTAAAGAGTTTGTTATTTTAATCAGCTATTGGTCTATATTTTTTATTGTAAAAATAATTTGCTATTAGACATGTATTGAATGAAATATTTAAGTTTTTCAAGATATTATACTCAAAACTTAACTAATTAAAAATAGAATTGTAGTGAAGAAAATTAGGAAAAAATAAGATATGTTATGATTTGTCATTTATGGATGTTGATATGATCTTTTCATCTAGCAACACCTTAGGGTAACATACAGTTGAAGTTAAGTGTGAGGTTCAAACGAGGAAAGACTTATGGTGGATACTTAGGCGCTTAAAGATGAGGAAGGGCGTAGTAAGCGACGAAATGCTTCAGAGAGTTGAAAATAAGCATAGATCAGAGGATTCCCGAATAGTTCAACCTTTTGAACCATTGTTAAATTCACGAGCAGGCAAGAGACAACATGGAAAAATGAATCATCTTAGTAGCCAGAGGAAAAGAAAGCAAAAGTGATTCCCGTAATAGTGGTGAGCGAAATGGGAGCAGCCTAAGTGACTTTTGCTTCATCATCGAGAGGGAAACAACCCAGACCATCAACTAAGGCTCATAAATGATCGCTCAATGATAAAGGAGATATGAGTGCAGAGACAGCCATGAGATTTGCCTAAAAGTAGTCACCCTTCAAAGAGTGCTAATAGCTCACTGATTGAGTGCTCATGCGTCAAAGATGAACTGGGCTAAGTGATATGCCAAAGCTGTGGGATGTAAAAATGAATTGGTAGGGGAGCGTTCCACCTTAGAAAGAAGTACTTGTGCGAGCAGGGTTGGACGAAGTGGAAGCGAGAATGTTGGCTTGAGTAGCGAAAACATTGGTGAGAATCCAATGCCCCGAGAACCTAAGGATTCGTCCACAAAGTTCGTCCATATAGGGTAAGTCAGCGCATAAGATCGGGCCTAAAGACGTAGCCGATGGACCAGTTAATATTTTTGTACGACCCCTTATTGGTCCCGACGGACGGAGGATGCTAATTAGCGAAAGATGGTTATTTCAGTATGAGGCGCTCCGACGCTTAAGTAGTCGATGTCATACTCTCAGGAAAAACTCGAACGGCCTACAACATAAGGGTAAGTAGAAAATACCTGGGGCGCAAGACATCTTATTATGTTTTTTTAATTGCTTTATTCTGTGCACAAATATATATATATATATATATATATATATATATATATATATATATATATATATATATATATATATATATATATATATATATATATATATATATATATATATATATATATGTATATATATATGTATATAGATACAAAAGTAAACAAATAAGATCATTTTATATAGAAAATAATAATACTTATGCGATGTCAGTGTATTATATAAAATATTTTACACTATCAATGAATCACAATCATTCACAAATAATATTTTATATGTGATTAAAGAAAAAATCAAATGTATAAAAAAAAATTAACAATTATTTACTGAGAGTGGAAAACTTCTTTACATGATCATTAATGAATTTCAATTAAATTCAGAGAAGAATTATGAGGCAAAAAAATACCTCTTGGTTTCAAAATGAGTACAACTTCAAAGTCACGATTCTATTTCAAGAATTTATTTGGAGAATCTAAAAGATAAAAATAATGGAGTATGATATTGTATCAAAGAATTATATAAAAGAACAATAAAATTATCCTCTGATGTCGATGTCGAAGGAATTGGACGAACAAAGATAAAAAATAAAATAGATCATCATTTTGGACACTGTGGTTTCACACATGTGAGAATCTAGAAAGAGAGGTTCACCGGAAGAGTAGAAATTCATAATCGCAGCAAAGATTTCAGGCTTAAGAAATTCCCAGGAAGCATCTTCCGATTTGATAACGGTAACAAAATCGGATCCAAAGAAAACACGAGTAATTTCTGCAATAATTTTAAGAGAAAAAAAACGCAACGAGAAAACACATATAAAATTGAAAGGAATGAAGATAGATAGAATAAGAGATTGAGGATAGTACCTTGAATAGCAAAGAGTGATTTAGCGAGAGGAGAATTCATTGCGGAACGCGCGTTAGGGAAATCGGCGCTTCCGATATCCATAACAGGCTTACTGGGATGAAACATGAGAGATTCTGGATTTGAAGTGGATTGCGTTTGTATAAACATACTCCTCTTTTGTCCTCCTATTTCAATGTGAACAATTCAATATTCGAAGAAGAAGAAAATTGGAGATGATAAAGAAGGAGAGAAACAAACCGGTGGTGGAAGAGGAAGAGAATGCATTGTTGTGGCGGTTGTGATGTTGAAATGACAGCGGCGTTGCGGGGAGGTAGCGTGGAAGAGTTGTAATTAGGTTATTATTATTATTACTATTAGTTTCTGGTTTGAGAGAATTTGAGAGTTTTGATCGTAATCGTCTTCCAAATCGGAAAACACTGCCTCTCGCCATCGTTGTTCACGATTCTTTCATCCATTTTAAACGCCGTCGTTTTAGTTCAAAAATATTACTACCAAATTATACATATGCATTCAACTAAGCGTTACTGTTTTATTATTTTCCAACCAAACATTTATATTCACACTATATATATTGAATGGTGAGAAATTGTATTGGAGAATTCAAATTTCATAAAATTTATAAAAGGTTCATATAGATTGATAGATCTTACCTTACAAACTATATTTTGTATGAATGAATTAGGACAAATTCAAATTCTAATATGAAGAGGAGAAATCTCTTATCTAACCAACTCCATGCATGTTTAGTACCTCATACTAGCCAGTAGCCAACACATCAGCAGCAGCACCTGTGTATGTTTAGATGACCTTCTAACAAAAACAAATGCCCGATGGCAACGCATTTAAGACAAAAAATAATGAAAATAGAGAAATTTTAAATCAAAGCATTAGAAATACGCACTTAGATGAGCTGCCCACCCAAACATGTGATGCATAGAAAATATCTTATAGTGATGATAAATTAATATAAAAATGTAAAATATAATAATTAATTATATTTTAAATAAATTTAGTATAATATAGTAGTTAATCTTAAATATATTAGTAATTGAAGATAATTTTTTGTTTTCAAAAAAGGCCTAATAATTATGGTTAAGAGAATATTGGAGTGCAGAAGATCTCACTCCAAGATCTATTAAACGGATCTTCTTATTTCACGCTTGAAGATTAACAATCTGATATAATCGTCTTGTTATATAAACTTCATTTTAGCGTTGAAGTGTTAACCTTTCAGGTCAACTCATAAACTCATGTTCATTATTGTCATATCCTATATTTGTCCGTCCTTAGTGTTACCGTCAAATTTATTTTTGAACTTGGGTTTTAAAATTTCTTTGGTATAATATACATTAATATTTTGGGGGTTTGATGAAAAATATTCACTTTCAAGTTTGTTTAAAAATATAATGATTTATTTCAAGATCATTTGTATTTTTGAATAAATAAATATTTGTTTGACCTTTCATATATTTTCAATTGGGTTTATTTGCAAATAAATAACAAACACATTTAGTAAGGAAGTATAGATTGGAAGCATGCGGTTACAGTTTTGAATCTCACTAGGTGTATTTTTTTTATATTTCTTTGTTTGTTTTACTAATTTTATTTTCATTTATAAAAATCATAAAAAAACAATTATTTTATTATTTAAATATTATTTTCATATTTTTAAGTATGACATTTTTTAAAAAATAATTATTTATTTGATTTTATGCACTTTTTTATCAAAATTGAGTGCAAAAATCATAATTAATACAAAAAATATTTTCTTTTCGAGACAATTGTTTCTTATTGGTTAATCTGTGTTATTTTGTGTCATACTCAGCTTCTGATTGGTCAACTTGTTGACCAAAAAATATCTGATTTATTTTATTCTTTTTCGTCTTTTAACCTGATTTTGACAGTCTATAAATAGGGTCATATTTTAATAGTTTGGGACATCAACAAAAATCAAGAAAATCAAAAGATCAACAACTTCACACTTTTGTCTTGGTTTACTTCATGGTTTTTAAACAGAAACCCTAAAATCATGTTGTTGTCTATATCAGACAATAACCAACAAACGGTTGGTGATTTAATATGAGGTCTCCCGTTTGTTCTTAATTTTTTTATTGTTTTACCACAATATGAATATTTTCTTATTCATAATATTTTTTATTCATAATTTTCGTATTAATATTTTCTTATTCACTAACAAATTTTTTGGCAGTACATGCTACATACAATTGTATTTTTTAAACATTGAGGAAAACTATTTTTTGAAAATCTTGTTTTTTAGTCAAACTTTTTTCCAAACTCTTATCATATTTTCTAAGCAAGAATCATCTTCAAGCTTATCTATATCCGTCACTTTTACATTTATTCAAAAGTCGAAACAACAAAACTGTGAATAACATCAACAATTTGTAGTTTTTTTCAGGATTGGATGAAGATTGGAGCAACTTGAAATCGTCATAAATCCTGACGAAATTGACCCAACAACGCACATCACTGATCAATTACTCACTATCATCTTCATGTAACAAAGTCAAAGTTGCACTGAAAAATCCAGAGCATGTAACATGAAACGACATCGCAAACCATATTTCAAAATCCACACCATCTGCAAAACTAAGTTTTTACAAAATCACTAATTTTTATAGCAATTACACAAACTCTAATCTCAAAAGCAGAAAATCATATGACTATCTTGGATATTGCAAATGAGTCAGAAGACTTAGGAGAGAAGATAAGTTGACCAGGAAGGTGCTCAGGTCTCTTCCAAGGAAGTTTGACATGAAAGTTATTACTATCGAAGAATCTCGTGATATAAGCACCATGACCATGGATGAACTGGCAGGTACTCTTAAGACATTTGAATCAGCTATCAGTGAAAGGTCTAAGAAAAGAAAGAGTATAGTTTTTTCTTCTAGTACTGAAGACTCATAGGATTGTGATGAGTTGAACTTAGAAGGAGCATCTGAAGAACTTGTGTTACTAGGAAGAAATTTTAACAAGTTGCTGAGAAAGTCCAAATTAAATGTCAAGAGTATTTCCTTCGACATCAATAAAGACCAGGAAAATGGAGGAAGGTCCAAGTTAGATGAATGTCCAAGTCCAGATAAAGGAATTCAATACTATGAATGCGAAGGATTTGGACACATAAAATTTGAGTGTGCTACCTTCCTCAAGAAACAGAAGAAAGGTTTATCTATGTCATGGACAGAGGAAGGCTTTAAAGGTAATGGTGAAGCAGAAGTGAATGCCTTGACTGGAATTTATGGTTTTGATGAAGAGCTTACATTTGAAGGATTAGCTACTTCCTACAGTAAGTTATGTATCAAAAGCGAAAAGGTATGTCAACAAAGAGAAAAGCAAAAGATAACCATTGCTCAACTACAGGCTGAGAAAGTGAAGCATGTATCTATCATATCTGATCTTCAAGAAAACATTATATTGCTCAATTCAAAACTAGACAATATGACTAAAACCATGAGAACGTTGAATTATGGTTCTGATGTTCTGGATAAAATTCTTAAATTTGGAAGAAATGCTGGAGATGTTGGAGGTCTTGGTTATGACCGACTAGGGATGAACAACAAATAAATAATGTCTGAAGTGAATTTTGTACCTTCATCGAAGGAACGTAAAAAAAGGATGTCTGAGCATATGTCCCAATATCAACATAGACATCAAGTCGAGCATAAAGAAGGCAGAAATCAAAGATGAAGATGCTACTTTTGTGGTAGAATTGGTCATAAAAAACCCTACTGCTAAAAATTACATGGTTATCCCAAACCTAACTCGCAGCCTAGAAAAAGACAGATTCTAAACCTCACAAAGAAAAAATGGACTCCTAAAAGGGTTACATTTTGAGAATCAACACACACAAATTCAATTGGAGAAGCTTGGTACTTTGACAGTGGATGTTCAAGATATATGACAAGTATCAAGAAGTTTTTGGTGGAAATAAAACCATCTTCCTTGAAAATTATTGTTGTACCCCAAAATTTTCCCTCTCATATTTCTCAATACATTTCAAGAAAGATCCTCAAGTTGCTCAAGGAAGTCCAAGGGTTGACCAGACAAACTCTCTCTTAAGGCAGTCTACCTCAAATTAGGGTTTCATTTTGCATCAAGATACTTGAGGCCAAGGGATCCCAAATGCTCACCATTTACCTAATATGTACTCAAGATCATCCATGTCAATTTTAAAGCCTTACAGATGAAGTTTGCTCAGTCAATTGCTCAAAGGCCTGAAAATCGACTGTGCTAGGGTAAAAGTCAAATGTGGCCCACATACAGTCAAACTTCAAGATTTTTGGCCAACATCCTCATTTTGAAGTATTATTCATCATTTGATAAAAGTTTGATCATTATTCCTCAAGGATTGCTCACAATTCATCAAAACCCAAAAGTTGTTAAATTAGGGTTTTGCAGGAAAAGTCAACTCAACTTTGACCAAGCATAACTTTCTCATAATTTATGATAAATGATCCATCCAAAGCTCATTTTGAATAGTATTCAATTCTCAACAATTAATCTTCAGCTCCCAACTTCAAAATATGCACTCACAATAAGTTATGAATTTGGACATTATAGGTCATTTTGAAAAGTCAACAAAAACACCTTTTTTGTCAAAGCTTCATACATGAACATGGAAGACTCAATTGAGATGATACCAAAAGGGTTACTTAGAGGACATCTTTAGATTTCTAAAAAGTCCAAGAACACCTCCAAAGATTCAGAATTGAGGAAGTTATGCATTGGTGAAGTTGACCTTTTTTGTAAAATTGTCAAAAGTCAAAAGTGCCTCAAATTGCAATTTTTGTTAAATGGGCCTAACTTTTTGCACTTGTTTTGAGTTGGTAGAATGGTCCACGAGCCCTATATATTTCCACTTGTCTTTATCTTATTTTTACTATTTATTTTGATTTTTTATTCCAATTAAATCAATTTAAATCAAAACAAATCATGAAAAAATCCAAATCATTCAAACTTCAAGATCTTGTGCACATTTCAGGTCCCATATACAGCTAGCAAGTGAATCAATTCGTGCAAGGCATAGGTGGGCAAGAAAATATTGATTTTGGCCTATTTTGGAAGGAATTTTATGGAAATCAAATCAAGATCACAAATCATAATTGGAAAAGATTGAGATCATATTTGTAAACCTAATTCACCCCTTGGTATATAGTGAACAATTGCAGCCAGAAACAACAAGGTTTGGAGGCGCACAAAGGTAGAACAAAACTTGAAAAAACTCAAAGAAAGTGGTGATCTGATTTTGTACTTCCAGGCAGTTTCAAGACTCCCGAGCCATTCCTTTCGTTTCCTGGGCACTCAAGGAAGCCAAAGCAATCAAAAGCAAGCATTTTCCTGCGTTGAAACTCACTGTAAGTGGTTTACGACCATGGCTTCTTCTTGAAATCGAATCACATGATTTTGGCACTTATATCATGAATTACCTACATATTCTTGTTCCTTGAACCATTTGCAAGCTATCCATAACATTTAATTGCATTTTTTCTAACTCTATAAAGATTTTCCATTATTAGGGTTCTTGGTCTCGTTTTAGGTTCTTTGTATACAGGTGAAATTGGTCCTCAAGAAGGGCACCATACTGCTCAGCAGGCCAAGGCGGTTTGACTCATGGCCTTAGACTCCATTTATCATGCCCATGTGAGATTTTGAAACAAGCAAAGGTTGTAGTAACAGACATTTGTCCGTAGGTAAAAGTCTATGACTTTTACCAACAGAGAGAGGACAGAGACGACTTGCGTGGCACCATCTTATTTGTTCATTTGAATTCTGGCGCATTTTTTTAATTCCCCCCCCCCCCCCCCCACTAACTTGCATTATTATATATTATCAATTGTTGTTATTCTATGTACAATAAAAGCACGCAGCTCAGTTGGTGAAGAGGCATTAAAAAAAGCTACAGGACCTGGGTTCGAATCCCAGGTCCCCCATATATTTCATGTTCTTTTTATTTGCATAATCAGGTATCCCACGCACCATGAAGACCACCATGTGCCCTCAAAGCTCAATCATTGGATCTCCATGAAGCCAGATCTGAAGGCCATCATGTGATGATCCACCAAAGGCCTTGGTCAATGCACAGCAGGGAATCTGGGCAAGTCAACATGGATCAATTTCTTTTGGGCCCAGAATTACTAGTCACACCCTCCTAACTACTTTCACAGGCCCATTTTCTTTTTCTTTTCTTTTATATTTTTTAATTAATTCATTTAAATTATTTTTACTAACATAAAAATTAATTCTTTTTATCAAAAAATCATAAAAATAATTTTCACCCAAATTAGATTTAGGTATTATTTTTTTTAATCCAAAATTAATTTAATTAGTTTGTTTTAATTTTAGGGTAACTTTAATTCCTTTTGTAAATAAATTAAAAATAATTAGAAAATTAGGGTTTTAGTTTAATTTAATCTTTATTTTCTTATTTCTTAAAAATAACCAAAAATACAAAAATAGGTCATGTAAATTATTTTCTTTAAATTAATTTAATTAGTAATTAGGTTTTGCATATTTAATTTAAAGCCTTATTTTCTTAAAATAATCAAAAACAATCAAAAATAATTTTTCTTTCAATTAGGTTAGACGTGGTCAAAACCCTAATTTCCTTTCGTTCTCTATTCGCGCGAGCTTTATTTATTTTTACCTTATTGATGTAATTGCTCATGGGATGTAATAGATTAATTAGGACTTTTTTCATTCATTTATCGTTTCTTTTACGGGTTGTTTTTGGCTATGTAATTTAATACCCGAAGCCTTGTAATAGCATAGCTTTACTTCTCGCACTTTAATTTCTCGTAAATATTAACTGTTAGATGTATGGTATTAGGGTTGCATGACAAGAATGTATGATTAACTTTAAAACAGTTAGCAAACCCTAAATGTGCAAAGATAATAAATTGAAATTGAATCACTCGCACATGCGCACTCCTAGGGTATACTCCCACTTTGGTTACCTTCGGTAAACGATCATTAAGTATAGGGTATTTTGGTGGTCACTCTCTTGTCTAAACAAAGATCAAAGTCCCGTTCGGAAAAGTTGCCTCGGAAAGGTTGCCTCGGATATGTTGCCTCGAATATTGATCTTAAGATATTAGGGTTATTACTAAGACGTCCTAACATTGCTTTAGTGATCATACGTCCCTTTCGAATTGACCCTTAAAACTCCAACGACGGTTCTACCTACTCACTAATAGTAGGATAACACTGTCTAAAGGAAACAAGAACAGAAACATTCTCTTTTTCGAGTAGTTAGATTAGTTCTTAAATACTTGCTCAAACAAACAAACTTTTTCACACTTATACTCTTTTCAAACAAAGTTTTCAAAACAATTTCGTAACACTCTTGAAGACAGAAGCAAGGGTTAAATCGAAGTAGAACAAAAAAATTTCAAAACACACAAACACGAAAGTAATTTTAAAATGATGAGAAAGTATCTAAGAGCCCGTAGAAAACTACGGATAGAAAGGGTGCTAATATCTTCCCTTTCTATAATCTACCCCCTGTGCTCAAAATTTCGAAAAAGGAATTTTTCTGTGCTTTTTTCCTTTCCTGTTGGATAAAATAAAAGTCGGTGGCGACTCTTACTTACCGCGATATTTTGCAAACACAAACGCAAAACGCAAACCAGCATTTCAAAACAGTCTGGTTATGGCCATTGTATCACAGAACTGGCGACTCTGCTGGGGACTATAATAATTTGGGTATACCTTAGGATTAGTTCCTCATAAATTGCTTCTATTGTTTGATTTGTTTGCTTTATCTTTGAGGGCTTTGTATTGGGAGTTACTATAGATCCTAACCCGGATCTGGGGGACACCTTTTAGGTAAGTAGAAATAAACTGTGAGGGAACTGTACAGCGTAGACCGATATGGTTGAAGCAGTAGCTACGTTGATGTGGCACATTGGTTGGTACCGGTATCCCTCATGGAGAAACGAGGAGAATACGGGGTTATTATATGGGTCGTTAAGCATCAACTGACCTTAGAACCTATAATTGACCAACTTGGCTATAAGAAGTAGTGAGATAGCCGGTCTCGGTGTAAAGCTGGGAATTGGTTGATACTCGATGCTACACTCATTGAGACCATACTCTCGAGATAGTTCTGGCCACAAGAAAAGATTGCGTAAGCTGAAACCATGACCGATGGAGGATAGTCAGTGATATTGAGAACCTCTAGAACCCAGTTATTATTATTAGGACAGGTAAAAACCAACTGAACTTCAAGAGGGTAATACCTAAACCCCATGCAAGCCTGAAACTTAAGGGTTATTGTGTGACTTGTTTGCCTTTACCATGTCTGCTATCTGTGATACCTGTTGTGTGTTTTATCATGACCTCATGCATCATAACATAGCATGCATACTTCATTAGACTAACCATTTCAAAGACCGAGGGGATTTATTTTTGTTCCATTTTACAGATCATGACTTACATGTGCAGACACACCATCCGAGTCAACTTTGTGCAAATGCATGCTCAACTCAAGGATTTGGCCTCGAGAATTTCTGATACTTCTTCATTCATTAGAAGACATGGTTAGCTTCTTAGTTTGGTTACCTCCAGGTTTGATGAGCAAATGATGAGTGTGCTATTCCAGTTCTTCGATCTAGTGCATCATTGCTTTACCTTCCCGAATTATCAGCTAGTTCCTACTTTGGAGGAGTTTTCTCATTTACTGGGTATATCCATCCTCGAGCAGATACCCTTCACAAGTTTAGAAGAGACTCCTAGGCCAGAAGACATTGCTTCAGCTTTACACTTGAAAAAGGATCATGTGGTGTCTAATTGGGAGACACGAAGCGGGGTTAAAGGTTTCTTAGCCAAGTTTCTAATGGATCAAGCTCAACTATTCTGGGACAGTTTGGACTTTCAGGCTTTTGAAGACATCTTAGCTCTCCTCATCTATGGTTTGGTTCTTTTCCCGAATCCAGATTCCTTTATAGACGTGAATGCGGTTAAGATCTTCCTGTCTCGCAATCCTGTGCCTACCATCTTGGGTGATATTTTGCATGCTCTTTATACTGGTACGGCGCGTAGAAGAGGGACCCTCATGTGTTGCATGCCGTTGTTGACGAGGTGGTTTATTTCGCACCTCCCCAAGTCCGTGTTGAAGAATGAGGAAGTTTTAGGATGGTCCTACAGGATAATGTCCCTTGCTCATACGGACATTCTTTGGAGTTCTAAGGATATGGAATGTGTTGCTATCATTGATCGATGTGGGGAATACCCTAATGTCTCGTTTCTTGGAATTACAGGAGGTATAACCTACAATCCTTGCTTGGCTTTACGACAGTTTGGTCGCGCTCGGAGAGACGGTCCTCATGAGCTACTTCTTACAGACATTGTCTTTGACTATAAGGAGAACGTTAAAGAGCATCGCCGAAGGTTTATACGAGCTTGGGGCATGGTGAACAGGTCTGACCCTCAAGAGCCAGGACCAAAGACTTCTCTCCCTATGCAATCCTACCTCCAGTGGATCCGAGCTCGATCTCAGAAGCTTGGGATGCCTTATGAAGTTGTATTGCCAGTGATTGTGGAGCATACTAATGAAGAAGGTGTTCCTTACACAGTCCTTTATCCCTACATGCCTACTGATCTGGGGGAATTAAAGAGATCCTGGATTCAACTGAAAGAGGAGAGGGATACTTACCGGGATAAGTATCACGAGCAAGAGAGGAAGATCTTGAGACTCACGAGGCAACTTGAGAACGAAAGGATGATCAACGACTACGTCATCACGAATGGAAAGCGACCATGGGATTTATGATTTTTGCTTTTTCTAGTTTAGATTTGTTTTCAATTTATTTCTTTTGTAACGCCTTGAAGGCATTGTTAAAACATTCTTACAAGTTTAATCTAATAAAGTTTGTTTATTTCTTGGTTTGAAAATTTAAATCTCCCAACGTCTTTGAAATCATTTCATACGCATTCCATTATCATGCACCTCATTGCAGGTATCATTACAGGTTTCTCATCTTCTTCGCTGTTTATTTAAGCACATAATGTCTTCTAAAATACCTATCGATCAAGCCATCAAGGCTCTTCAAGCACAGAATGCTCAATTCAAAGAGATGTTCCTGAACTTGGCTAAAGGGCAAGAAGATTTGAAGACTCTCATCCTAGAGGAGAAGAAAAAGAAGAAGAAGAAGGTGGTTCTGCTGAATATGGGTCACAGATTTGGGAATAGGTTGAGACAGGAAGTTGATCTGTCTCATTTATCTAAAGGAGGAGAGAATCAAGAGGAAGAAAAGGGTCATAGTCCTGTGGTCTCTGATAACGACACTGATTTTGATGAAGAACAGTATCCTCCTGCTGAGGATAGGTACAAGCAACTCGAAGATCATCTGAGTGCAATGGAGATTCAGAAGATCCCTGGGTTGGACTTCGGAGATCTGGGACTAGCATCTGGGGTGGTGATCCCTCACAAGTTTAAAGCTCCTGTTTTTGCTAAATACGATGGAGTATCCTATCCAAAGCTCCATCTCCGCTCATACGTCAGAAAAATCCAACCCTATACTGCTGATAGAAATCTGTGGGTTCATTTCTTTCAAGATAGTCTGTCAGGGACTCAGCTTGAATGGTTTTATCAATTGGAAGGAGCTAATGTCCGCAACTGGGAGGACCTTGCTGCTGCTTTTAACAAGCAATACCAGTATAACACCGACCTTGCTCCCATGCGTACTCAGCTTCAGGGTATGTCTATGGGTACAGGTGAAGGCTTTAAGGACTATGCTCAGAAGTGGAGAGATCTGGCTGGAAGAATCCAACCCCCTCTGTCTGATAGGCAGTTGGTGGATGTGTTTCTTGGAACTTTGTCTGGTCCATTTTTCAATCATTTGATCGGTAGTTCATCATCTGGGTTCACTGAATTGATTTTGACTGGGGAGAGGGTAGAAGCTGGTATCAAAAGTGGCAAGATACAGAAAGGTGCTTCATCAAGTACAGAAAAGAAGCCTTTCAAGAAAGAAGCTAGTGCAGTTTACAGCTCGAGGAGCCAAAACCGACCTGAACGCCGCCAAGCAGTAAATGCGGTAGTAATATCAAGACCCACTGTTGCCCCATAACGCAACAATCAGCAAAGAATAGAGAGACCGCAAAGACAGTACACTCGGCTCAGTATGACCCTGTCTCAAATTCTACCACAACTGTTAAAGACTAACCTGGTAACTTTGAGGGAAGCCCCGAAGAATCCCAGTACTACATCACCGTTGTATAATCCGAACGCCCGCTGTGCCTATCACTCTGATAGCCCAGGGCATGATACCAACAACTGCTGGGCCTTGAGGAATAAGGTGCAAGATTTGATTGAAGCTAAATAAATTGAGTTTGACGCACGAAAAAGCCTAACGTCATGACTGCTCCTATGCCCAAGCATGGAGTAAATGTTGTGGACGATGATTCATTTGTGACCTCTGTGGAAGACATTTCTACTCTCTTGATGACAGTAAAGAAGAACCTATTATCGGTCGGTTTATTTCCGGGTTGTGGCAAAGGTTGCCACCTATGTTCAATCATGCCTGCTGGTTGCCATTTATTGAAATCAGGTGTTCAACGCCTGATGGATAACAAAGAGATCCTGTTCGAGAAAACTTTGATTCTGTTGATTCCTATTGAAGATGTTTCCATCATAACCATTTCCGCCAATCCTTCCAAGGCTTCCTCGAGAAAGCCTGTTTGGATTACATCCGTTCCAAGAGTTGCTCCATTGATCATTATTATTCCTGGTCCTATCCCATACACTTCGGATAAGGCTGTCCCGTGGCACTATGGGGCCGATGTGTATTATCATGGGATCAAACAAGATTTGAAGGTTGAAAAATCTGATACTGATGTCAGCAATATTTTCGGGACTAGCAAGGTCACCCGAAGCGGAAGACTCTTCTCTCCTGAGATTTCCCCTCCAACTGTTCAAAAACCTGTTGCCATTCCGTCTGCCAGTACATCAGCTACTGTCCCGGTTCATATTCTAATTATCACTCATGTCGCCGAGTCATCTGACACTCGGGGAAAGGAGGTCACAGGTGAGCCTGCCCGGACGGAGGCACCTAAAAAGTTTGTTGTAGAAACCTCTAGACAGGAGATAGAGGAAATTCTGAAGATTATCAAGAAGAGCGACTACAATGTAGTCGAGCAGCTGGGGCAGACCCCGTCTAAGATCTCCATGTTATCCTTGTTGTTGTTTTCGGAAGCCCATGCGAAGGCTTTAATTGCTTTCCTTAAAACTACGCATATGCCACAGGAAACCTCTGCTGATCAATTCAAAGACTGTGTGGCTAGTATGACCGCTGATAACTGGTTGGGTTTCTCCGACGCAGATTTGACTGCCAAAGGAAGGAATCATAATGACGCTCTGCATGTTTCGATCGAGTGCAGGGGAACTACTCTGGCCCATGTACTGGTGGATATTGGGTCCTCATTAAATGTTTTACCCAAGAAAGCATTAGATCGGATGGACTGTGAAGGGTTGGTTCTGAAGCCGAGTAATATTGTGGTTAGGGCCTTTGACGGGTCCAAAAAGATGGTGCACGGGGAGGTGGACGTCCCTGTTAAAGTTGGCTCTCAGACTTTTACATCTACATTCTATGTGATGGACACCCGACCATCTTATTCTTGTTTGTTGGGTCGCCCGTGGATTCATAAGGTTGGGGTAGTGACTTCTATGCTCCATCAAATGTTGAAATATCCAGTGAAGGGGAAGATTGTTATAGTATGAGGAGAAGACAAGTACATGGTGAGCCATCTTAACTCCTTTCGGTATGTGGAGATGGATGGAGAGTTCATTAAAACCCCGTGTCAGAACTTTGAAGAGGTCCCTCAGACTCTAGCGTCGAATGAAGTTGTTGTTGAAGAACCTCCAATGAAGATGGCTTCCCTCAAGGATGCTAGGGTTGTTATTGAAAAAGGTGGATGTGCAAATTGTGGTCAACTCCCTGACTTTGCACACAAAACTGACAAGTTTGGTTTGGGCTTTACTGCAGAGGCTCAAAGGGTTGTTCGGCGCGTGCGGATTGGAAGACCTCCCTTGCACATAAGTAATCAGGGAGTGAATGCAATTGAAGACGATGAAGAAGAGTCAGAGTTCGACAGCTGGATTTACCCGACTACCGATGGTGGATTAAACAATTGGGCGGAAAAGGACTTCGGGCCTGTTTCTTTTATTACACAGTAATAGAATTTTGTTTTTGAGATTTGTAACAGACAATTTAAAACTTTACGGCTCGGTGCCTTTCCCGAGACACGGTGGATTTGTTTGTGAGGGATTATTATGCGTCATTTCCATATATCATCAATAAAGCATTGGATGTTTTCTTGCATTACAAATTTTGCGCTCCTTGTTTTTTTTCTATCTTGCACCTTATCAAAACAGCTATTGTCTTACACACACTCACATATCATAATGCAGATCCATATCCACTCTGGATCCCACTGATAACTACTCTACTACTTCCAGTTATGACTTTGAAAGTCCGATCAACCAAGCCAAGGACGAAGGTGAGGACGATTGTGAACTGCCTCGGGAACTTGCTAGATTGTTACTACATGAAGAGAGGGCCATACAACCCCATGAAGAGCCAGTGGAATCAGTAAATTTGGGTACAGAGGAAGACAAGAAAGAGGTCAAGATTGGTGCAAATCTGGAGCTTAGTGTCAAGCAATGGTTGATACAGATGCTACGCGACTATGTTGAGATATTTGCTTGGTCTTATGAAGATATGTCTGGGTTGGACACCGACATTGTGGTTCACCTCTTGCCAACTAAAGAAGACTGTCCTCCGGTAAAGCAGAAAGTTCACAGTATGCGCCCAGAGATGTCTGAGAAAATCAAAGCTGAGGTCATGAAACAGTTTGATGCCGGTTTTCTAGCTGTCACTTCTTACCCACAGTGGGTTGCCAACGTGGTTCCGGTGCCTAAGAAATATGGTAAGGTGCGAATGTGTGTGGACTATAGGGATCTAAATAGGGCAAGCCCCAAGGATGACTTCCCACTCCCTCACATCGATGTTCTGGTCGACAACATCGTGCAGTATAAGATCTTCTCCTTTATGGATGGTTTTTCTGGTTACAATCAGATTAAAAATGGCTCTCGAAGACATGGAAAAGACAATGTTCGTTACACAGTGGGGTACCTTTTGCTACAGTCATGCCGTTCAGATTGAAGAATGCTGGGGCAACGTATCAGCGCGCCATGGTCTCTTTGTTCCACGACATGATTCACCATGAGATTGAGGTATACGTTGACGACATGATTGCAAGGTCCCAGACTGAAGAGGAACACCTTGACCATCTCCAAAAACTATTTGACAGGTTGAAGATGTACAAGTTGAGGTTAAACCCGAACAAGTGCACCTTCGGGGTAAGGTCTGGTAAGCTGTTGGGCTTTGTCGTTAGGGATAAAGGTATTCAGGTGGATCCTGCCAAGGTAAAGTTTATACAGGAAATGCCAGCTCCCCGAACGGAAAAAGAAGTCAGAGGCTTTTTGGGACGTCTGAACTACATTGCCCGATTCATTTCAAACCTGACTGCTACTTGTGAGCCAATCTTTAAGCTGCTGAAGAAAGATCAAGTGGTAAGATGGAATTATGAATGTCAGGCCTATTTCTAAAGGATCAAGGAATATCTCCAAGAGCCACTTATTCTGATGCCTCTAGTTGAAGGGAGACCCTTGATCCTATACTTGACAGTACTCGACAATTTGATGGGGTGTGTGCTGGGGCAGCACGACGAGTCTGGCCAAAAAGAGCATACTATTTACTACCTTAGCAAAAAGTTTACCGACTGTGAGTCCTGATACTCACTACTTGAGAAAACTTGTTGCGCTTTGGCATGGGCTGCTCGCCGGCTGAGACAGTATATGCTGACTCACACTAGTCTATTGATATCAAAGATGGATCCAATCAAGTATATCTTCGAAAAGCATGCCTTGTTCGGAAGAATAGCAATATGGCAGATGATCTTAACTGAGTACGACATCCAATACACAACCCAAAAAGCAATCAAGGGGAGTGTGTTGGCAGATCATTTGGCACATCAGGCCGTGGATGATTACCAGTCTATGAATTTCGAGTTCCCGGATGAGAACATCATGTTGGTGACCGACTGTGAAGAACCTGGACCGGATGAAGGACCTTAGGAAGGATCCTGATGGTCTATGTATTTTGACAGAGCCTCAAACTCATTGGGTAATGGCATTGGCACCATGATCATATCTCCGGAAGGCTGTCATACTCCGTTCACCGCCCGATTATGTTTTAACTGCACCAACAACATGGCGGAGTATGAAGCGTGCATCATGGGCCTACGAGCAGCTATTGACCTAAGGATTAAGTTCTTGAGTATGTTCGGAGATTCCGCTCTAATGATCAATCAGATCAAAGGCGAGTGGGATATGAAGCACCCAAATCTTGTTCCTTACAAAGAGTATGTATTGACGTTGCTTCTGCACTTTGAGGAGATAACCTTTGAACATTTCCCGAGAGAGGAGAATCAGTTAGAGGACGCACTAGCTACCATGTCTTCTATGTTCAAGGTCAGGTGGGACAATGAAGCTCCCCAGATTACCATTGAAAGGTTGGACGAACCCGCACATTACTGTGACATTGAGACTGAAGAGGTAGCAGATAAACCCTGGTTTCATGAGGTAAAGAGGTATCTTGAGGCTCAAGAGTACCCCGAGGGTGCATCTGTTAATGATAAGAAGTTCTTGAGGAGGTTCGCTGCGAAGTTTTGCATCAACAATGGTGTCCTTTACAAGCGTAACCATGATTCAACTTTGCTGCGATGTATGGACAAGAGCGGGGCAGAAAGAATCATGGCAGAGTCACATGAAGGTACTTTCGGAACTCATTCCAATGGACACACCATGGCAAAGAAAATCCTACGGGCAGGATATTATTGGTCTACTATAGAAGCCGATTGTTATCAGCATTCTCGAACCTGTCACAAATGCCAAGTCTATGCTGATAAGGTGCACATACCTCCAGTTTCTCTGAACGTCTTGACAGCTCCTTGGCCTTTTGCAATGTGGGGTATTGATATAATTGGCGAGATCAGACCTACTGCATCTAACGGGCATCGTTTCATCCTGGTAGCAATTGATTATTTTACGAAGTGGGTTGAGGCAACTTCCTTTGCTACAGTAACCAAGAACGTCGTGGTACGGTTCATTCGACACAATTTGATATGTCGATATGGTGTACCCGAGAGGATCATTACGGGCAACGGTACAAATCTCAACAATACGATGATCACCGAGCTCTGCAAACAGTTCAAGATACAGCATCACAACTCTTCTCCTTACCGGCCGAAGATGAATGGGGTTGTTGAAGCGGCTAATAAGAATATTAAGAAGATTGTGCAGAAGATGACGGTGACATACAAAGATTGGCACGAGATGTTACCGTTTTCTCTTCATGGGTACCGAACCTCAGCGCGGACTTCAACAGGGGCAACACCCTACTCTTTGGTGTATGGCATGGAAGCAGTCTTACCCATTGAGGTCCAGATACCCTCTCTTCAGATTATGAAGGATGCAGGTTTGAGCGATGACGATTGGATCCAAACCCGGCTTGATCAGCTGAACTTAATTAACGAAAAGAGACTTACTGCTATTTGTCATAGTCAGACATATCAAAAGCGGATGATCAAGGCATTTAACAATAAAGTCAGATGACAAGAGTATCAAGTTGGGGATTTGGTGATCAAACGCATCATACTGCCACAAGGTGATCTCAGGGGCAAATGGACCCCTACGTACGAAGGTCCATTTGTGGTTAAGAACATTTTCTCAAGAGGAGCTATGATTCTAACCACCATGGATGGTGACGACCTTCCTCACCCCGTCAATGCAGACATAGTGAAAAATTACTATGCATAATCAAAGACCCGCTAGGTTGACTGGCCTAGGCAAAAATAAGGGCTTCCCGGCGAACCAAAAGGATTCGGGCAAAAATAAGGGATGAAAATAAAAAAATTTGTACACCCGGCAAGTCGAAAACCTGAAAAGGCGGCTTGGACAAAAAAGGGTATCCCGGTGGACTAAAAACCCTAAAGGACGGTCCAGGCAAAAATTAGGGATCAAAGCGTAACACTATGTCTCATTGGATCATCTTGCAACTAGACTTTGGTATCAACTATCAAGCTCGGACGACACAAATCAATCTGATCTACCTTCAACCGAGTAGCAAAGTGATGAGATGCTCGAAGATATAAAGGCAATAGCTGAGTTGGAACCCAGTGGGATTGTTCACATAACTGTTTTTCTTTGTTTTATACAAATTGTATAATTTCTATCATTCGGCGGCGTTCTCTTACTAGGACGTCAGCCTCTTGTACAAAAAACGCCTATTTACAGGACAACTTCAAATCAATACTGTTGTACCCCAAAATTTGCCCTCCCATATTCTTCAAGAATTGCAAAATCAAGCTTCAAAATCTCCCCAATGGTTGCACAGTTCAAGGGTCTCCTAAACAGTCAAGATTAGGGTTTTGGTTCTGATCAAGAAAATGAAGTTTCAAAGGGCCCAATCAAGTCCCACATGCTTACAAACATGGTCAAGCATCCTCATATCAAGTTTCCAGGCTTTCAGCACAAAATTGCACAGTCAAAACCCTAATTGCACTACAGTCAACTGTAGGGGCAAAATGGTCATTTGGCAGTCAAAAGTTCAAATTTTTGGTCAACATCTCATTTTTAAGCCACAAACATCATTTGATCAATACTTGATCATGATTCTCAAAGCTTGGCTCAAAAATCATCAAGATGCAAAAGTTTCCTTATTTGGACAGCTGAAAAAGTCAACTGTAAATTGACCAGGGCATAACTTTCACATGGATTATCAGAAAAATTCCATCCAAAGCTCATTTTGAAGAGAAAGACATTTCCTACAACTCATCTTCATACTTAAAGTCCAAGAAATGCTCTCACAAAAAGTTATCAATTTCAACATTATAGGTCATTTTCAAAAGTCAACAAAAAGGGACTTTAAGTCAAAGGCCATAACTTGAGATTGGTAAATCAAAATGACATGGGACCAAATCCATTGGTTAGAGGACTTCAATACCTTTCTAAAATGTCCAAGAACATGATCAAAGCTTAAAAATTGAGCAAGATATGCATTGGAGAAGTTGGGAAATTTTTGTGAAATGGCCAAAATCATTTATCCTTGAAATTTCATTTTTGACAAAAGGGGCCCACTTTTTCCACTTGAATTAACTTGGCCATGCTTCCCACGTGTCCCACCTTTTATTTCATATTTTTTAATTAATTTTTTCATTTTTAATTGATTTTATTGGATTTAATTAATTTTAAATCTTTTAAAATCAAAAGAAAATCAAAAAGCTTAATTAAATGGAATATTTGGCCTTAACTAACTTTGATTTATTATTATGCAACCTACCAAATTCGTGCAAAGGGCCAAAAGAGCAAGAATTCAAAAATGAGTCAAAAAAGGAAATTTGGTTATGGAGGTTTATGGAGAATCATGAAATTGAATGTGTTGTATTAAGAGGCCATAATTCTTCTTGATACACATTGCCTAATGCATATACAAGTGAGACAAAACGAAATTGAGAGCTAAGCTGCACCAGAACACAAAGAATCCATAAACTCACACTTGAGTTTTTGTCAAAAAAAATTGAAACTCCAAAATCTCATACATCCATCTTCAAGGTCTCCTGACCATTCTTTCGTGTCTATAAGGTAGTATGTGACATGTTTGAACCAATTTCTATGGCCAATACATGCTAGAACACCATGCTCATGGACATCCGTGTGTTTATCTTTTTGGTTTTGATTCTTACATTGTCTTATGATTTACTCTATTTTATTAATGCTAACATGTTTATATGAGTACAGGGATTGATTCTGGTCCATCTTTTGAATGATTCTGTGTCTAGAATCAAAATCACCATGACCATGGCAAGCATGGTGAAGTTTCGGATTCTGGGTTATAGGTCGTTTCAAGTTCTAAAAACCATCTCATTGAACCCAGGAGGCTTTGATTAGTGAGGAAGGATCTTTTATTTTCTTCGATTGTACTTAATTTTCATGTTTGATTTTTCAGGACTTTCAGCCACGGAAGAAATCCGTAGGTAAAACCCTTCGACCTAAGGCGACGGGCCAAAGGTTAGGGATGATATGTGGCTCATAACCATTGGACCATTTAAATGTTTATCCCGCGCGTTTTCATTTTTTGAGATTTCCAGAATCCACGTTTTTTCATTCTTATATTTTTGTTTTCATTATAAATCGGATAAATGCGCTGGTACGGATGGTAAGTCTGTAGAGTTGTGATCTTGAGGTCCCGGGTTCAACACCCCCGGGACCAATTTTAATAACCAGCATTTTCTTTTCTATTTTTAACAAATTTTTACTTTTCTTTATTAAATAAAAATCAACTAAAAATATTTTAATTTTAAAACCAATCACTAGACTTTAGGTTATTTTTATATTTCATTTTTAACTTAACATATCTTTCTCAATAAATCCAAAAAAACAAAAAGTAGTTTTATTTACTTTTTATTTTGCAATTTTATTTTAATCTAAACAATTCTATTTTATAACAAAAATTACAAATAAATTTATTTCTTCTTAAAATCCAATTTCTTTATATAATTAAAATCACCAAAAATGTTTATTTCAATTTAAATGTAATTTCTGTTTATAACTTTAAAAAAAAATCATTAAAAAAATATTTTATTTTTTCTTGTTTCTTTTTAATATTAATTTAAAAAATGCAAAAAAATAAGTTCCTTTTTATTTAACTCAATTATTTTAATAATTTCATTTTAATTCCTTTAAAGGGTCCAACGCCCTCGCATTCGATTATATTCTCTTTTCGCGCGTTTTATTTATTTCTTTGTTGTAAATATAATGTACTTGTTCCAAAGCCCTGTAATAGTCAATTAGACATTTATTTTCTGCATTTTATTTTAAATCGGGTTTTGTATTAATTTGGCGTTGTAAACCCGCGCCTTTGTAATAGCGTAGGACCTTTTATCTTTTTCGCACTTTAAATTCCCGCACCTTTAACTGTTAAACAATAACATGAAAGAATGAATGCCCAAAAAATAAAATCAAAGCGTAGATCACCAATGCATGACAAGACAAAAATATCTGAAAATGACACACAATTCACACACCACCCCTAGGGTACGCCTCACTGTTGCCTTACCTCGAAAGGTGATCGTCGAGTAGAGGATGTCTTAGTAAGTCCTCATGATCCAGGAACCTGGCATGAGGGTAGCTTCTAAGGTGTCTTCCCATTGCTCTGGTGATCACCATGTCCCGAACCTTCGAATTGACCCGAACACCTCCAACGGTGGTGCTACCTACCTCTCAATGGTGGGATGGCACTACTTTAAAGGACATTTACACAGACGAATTCCTTAGGGTAGGTAGGTTCTCGTAGATACTTGCTCTAATTTCAAAACAAATTCAAAAATACTTTTCACACCGACACCTTTTCAAAAAGCTTTCGAAAGCAATTTTTCAAACACTCTTGAGGACCGATACAAGAGTCGAACTGGAATTTTCAAAGAAACTTTTTAAAACCCACAGTTGAAAAGCAAACAAACCTTTTGAAAACACAAATGAGCAAGTATCTAAGAGCCCATGGATAACCATGGATAGAAATGGTGCTAACACCTTCCCTTTCTATAACCTACCTCCCGAACCGAGAGCAATCTCTTTAAGGAATTTTTCTGTGCTTTTGTCCTTTCCATTTGGAGAAAATAAAAGACGGTGGCGACTCTTGCTTCCGCGACATTTCGCGAACCAGCTTTAAAACAGTCAGTTCCAGATCCACCGATCACAGAACTGGCGACTCTGCTGGGGACTAAACTTAAAGTGAGGTGTACCTTAGGGTTAGTTCATAACTGTGTTTTCAATTGTATTGATTTGCTTGCTTTACTATTGTGGGTTGCATGGGAGTTACATAGATCCTAACCCGGATCTGGGGATACCCTGTTTAGGTAGCATAATCTGTGAGGGACCTGTCCGGCGTATACCGACATGGGTGAAGCAGTGGCTATGTTGGTGTGGCGCCTTGGTCTGTACCGATATCCCTCGTGTTGAAACGGGGAGAATATGGGTCTTCTAAGGAGTCATTAAGCACCAACAGACCTTAGAACCTTAAATGACCCAACTTGGCCATTAGAACAGTAGCAGTATGCTACGCCCATTGAGGCTAAACTCTCGTGATGGTTCTGGCTGCAAGAAAAGATTGCGATGCTGGAGTTATGACCGATTGAGGGTAGTCAATGATATTTGGATCCTCTAAGAACCCGGTTACTTTGATAGGACAGGTATGAACCAACAAACTGAAAGAGGGCACTACCCAAACCCCATGCTGGCCTAAACTCTAAGGGCTCTTTTGCGTGACTTGTGTGCCTTCAAACTTGGATTACTTGCATGCTTGTTATCTGACATCTGAACTTCTTGCAGGTTTTGTTTATAGTCCTTAACTAGGACTCATAATAAGGTTTACTGAACTTCCTGCAGGTTTTGTTCATAGTCCTTAACTAGGACTCATCACAAGGCTTACTAAGTTTCTTGCAGGGTTTCGTTCATAGTCCTTAACTAGGACTCATAACAAGGTTTACCGAGTTCTTGCAGGGTTTGTTTTAGTCCTTAATTGGGACTCATAACAAGGTTTACCGAGTTTCTTGCAGGGTTTATTTTAGTCCTTAATTGGGACTCATGACAGGTTTTACCGAGTTTCTTGCAGGTTTTGGTTTGCAGTCCTTAATTGGGACTCATAACAGGGTTACCTACATTACCCCATGCATCATGACATCATACCATTGCATACATCCTAACCCATTTCAAGGATCTCAAGGGTTTGTGATGCAGGTCAGGATGAATCAAACATCTAGCAAGGGGAAAAGAGGATTTATTTTCCTCTAGCCAAGGTTGTCAGGGGCTATGACCCACTTGATATGGCGAGCTTTGACATTGGAAGAAGATTGCCCTAGCCAAGGATGTCAGGGGCTATGACCCACTGGATATGGTGAGCCTTTGACCCTTGAAAAAGGACTTTCAACAAATATGAAGTTCCTTCAATCAAGCTACCAAATCCCAGCTCTAACAAATTTCTTGTTTACCTCGCGAGATCCTTGAAAACATTGCATGCATATCATACATATCATTGCATAACAGGTACCCTTGTTGCAGGTCACTTACCCTCCCTGCTGTTTAAATAAGCCATGGCTTCCTAACAAGATAACCAGGACCTTCACACTCAAGAGACTCAGTTCAAAGAGATCTTCCTAAGCCTATCCAAGGGGCAGGAAGAGTTGAGGACACTCCTCATGGGAAATCTGATCAGAAAGAGTCCTGAAGATGATAAGGACGAACAGCTGAAACGTCTACAAGCTGAGGTAGACACATTGAAAACCCAGATGCTGGGGCAAAGGGCCCTCATTCAAGGTTTAGCTCAGGAGCAAGGAGAGCTGAGAGCCATGATCAGTCAGCTTCCTCAAGGCATGAAGCAACTAGCCCAAATCAGGGACCAGGTCATGGAACAGCTTCCAAGAAGGCAAAGGTCGGGTCCAATGAATAGACCTCTCCGAGTTGCTACTACTTCACAGGTCCAACAACGACCTCGCCAAGAACAACGGGCTGATCAGAGCAAACCAGACAAGCCTAAAAGGCAGTTCACCAAGATCAACATGTCGCTGGATCAAGCACTACAACAAATGTTGGAGGCAGGGCTGATCACCTTAAGGGCTCCTCTCCGGAATCCAAACACTTCTGCTCCTAACTATCATCCCAACGATAGGTGTGCATACCATTCTGATAGCCCGGGGCATACTACGGACAACTGCTGGCCTCTCAAAAACAAGATTCAAGACATGATCGACGCTGGAGAGATTCAGTTTGAAGTACCCGAGACTCCCAATGTGATCACTGCTCCCTTGCCAAAACATGGCTAGGATTGAGAATTTTTGTTCATTTGAATGTTCAAGTTGCAATTTTCTTTTGTTCAAACATTTACTCATGTTAAACATTGTTATTTCATTAATGCATCACATATGTCTGTTCTGAAACAATATATTCGTATTCACTAAATGCAAATTATTTTCATATTTTTTCTGATGATCAACTCTTAATTAATAATTCTAAGCCTCTTGAGGGAGGATGACGAAAACGATACCATAATCTACAGTATGCTTTTGAACAGACCCCGCTGATGAGGTACAGGCATTGTTTCAATCCCTAAACACTGGAGTTATAAGGATGATAATCCCTCGTCAACCCCTCTGAGCCAAAGAAGTAGGAGTTTTTCTTTTCAAAATTCAAAACCCTTCATCATAACCTGGGGCAGGGTAGTTCTCTCAGTTGATCCAAGTGCATAACGAATGGCACCAAAGAGGTCCTTACAAAACAAAGAAAGACAGTGATGGTTCCGAATAATCAATAAAGAAAGGCAGTCATTATCTCAAAAAATAAAAAAAAAACCAATAAGTCAAAACCTATGAAGGAGACTTACGAAACTGGGGCATCCCGCTGACTGTAATTCCAAAAAAGGAAACAGTTCAGGCAAAAAAAGAAAGGGATAACAAAAATCAGACAAGAAAGAGGTCTTACCAACCCTCAACAAGAAAGGAATGACTGCCTATTCAAAATAAGTTATCAACATCCGAATCATCACCGGAAAATCAGAGCAAAGACTCAAACAAGGTCTAACGTATGATCAACTGAGTTTAGGTTTGGAGAACATCACGAAGAGCGGGTGGGTACAAATAAAATTTGAGCCTTTATCCTTTGTTTCTTAAACCGTGAACCAGGCCACGTTATAACCCTTAAAAGTCCTAGCTGAAGCATGGGTTAGTTCGAAAGCATACTGTTACGAAAGGTATCCTGACTCCTTAAGGCCTACGGTAAATACGGAGTTGACATCACATTTTACAAACATTCACTTGTCTTATGAAAAAGAATGCATTTTCAAAATCTTCAAGACAGACATAAGCTTTGCATTTTTTATATAACTTTGTTTGCATATGAATTTTTGTTTGAACAACAGGGAAATTCGTACGATGAATACCTAGTGAACAAAAGCACTTCCAATCAAGGGGCATGACATGATCATGGTCCATCATCTGGGGCAGTCCAATCAAGATTCGGAGAATCTCTCAAAGGCCAAATAGCCTGGGGCAAATCTCCGCCTGAGTCATTTGGGGCATTCCAACAACGAATCTTGCCTGATCAAATATCTTCTAGTAGCATGGCAAAACACTTCTAACAGGGGCAACTCCCTACACTCTGAAAGCACGGACATAGTCAAAAAAATACTATGCAAAATCAAAGACCCGCTAGGTTGACACACCTAGGCAAAAACAAGGGCTTCCCGACGAACCAAAAGGGTTCGGGCAAAAATAAGGGATGAAAATGAAAAATCTTTACACCCGGCAAGTCGAAAACCTGAAAAGGCGGCTTGGGCAAAAATGGGTATCCCGGTGGACTGAAAACCCGAAAGGGCGGTCCAGGAAAAAATTAGGGATCGAAGCGTACGACTATGTCCCGATATCTCGTCACTTGCCTACCGGAAGAAGATTTGTCAAACGGCGGTCGTCAAACACCTTCACAGGTACCTTCTTCTCCCATAGAAACAGGGGCAATAACGGTTGGTCTAAAGCAATCTAATTGTTCTGTCCTCCAAGGTATCGAAGTAGGCTCGGCTAAAGAACACAACCAGTATATCTCAATTCCCCAGAGAGTGGATCAGCAAGTCAATACACTCCCGCCGAGCAAAGCTACTATCAAGCCTTAAGGAAGTTGGGTATCCTCCAGCAGATCTCAACATTCCCCAGCAATATACATGCATTCTTAACAAGCATCCCCGGCAGGCTGGACCTAAAGATTGTTCCCCGGCGGTATACCAGGCATTCATTGGTGTCATCTCCCCGGTACAATTCAAAACTTCCCCAAGAAAATCCAATCCAGCTCCCCAGGAAGGTTGGAATTTATCTCCCCAAGCAGTAAGCTTATCCCCAGTAGATTCTGGAAGCTTATCCTCGCAAAGCACGAACGCGTCGTCCGGCTTTATTCAAAGAGTTATTTCCTTAACAGGATATAACTGGGTTATCCTCAGCCAAAAGCCATGGAAAGTTCGTCGTCAACACAGTTCTTTCTTATCCCCAGTGAAGTCTATTAACACTTCCTATACAACAAGGGTATCCCCAGCAAGTTACTATCAACAATTCAACGAAGTATCTCTCTCCCCACAGAGTTTTTGCTTCCTAGAAAGATCATTAGAGTACTCTTCTCCCCGCAGAGTTATTCCATTCGCCAAGTTTATTCCCCAACGGAGTCATCTTCTCCTACCGGTATTCTTGCAGCTATCATCCCCAACGGGGGCAGAAAATCTATTCTTCAACGTCAGCCCAGGAGTGACCTCCTGGCACCCGTCAAGGATTTACTTTCCTAGACGAAAACATACATTCCTAAACATCCATACATCATTTTAGAATGCATATACGCATCATATTTTACAAATCTCATTTATGTTGAGAACATCATTGCTTGATCCATATCACGCATTGCATATGACTGACCTTTACCTTTCAGGAAAGATTCAGCTAAATTCTCAATCATATTTCAAAACTCAAAGGCCTTCTCTAGTCCAGCTAAATCGACCCCAAACATATTTTTCTGATGAAGACTCAGTAGAAGTTATCAAAGGTTTTTCTCAAACGTCCACTTTTGAGATTATAATCTCCTATGGTTCTCTCCCCGATGCTGCGGAGACGATAATTCCAACCCAGGTTTTTCTCAAACATCCACTTTTGAGATTATAATTTCCTATGGTTCTCTCCCTAATGTTACGGAGATGATAATTCCATTTCAGGTTTTTCTCAAACGTCCGCTTTTGAGATTATAATTTCCTATGGTTCTCTCCCAATGTTGTGGAGATGATAATTCCATCCCAGGTTTTTCTCAAACGTCCGCTGTTGAGATTATAATTTCCTATGGTTCTCTCCCCAATGTGGCGGAGACGATAATTCCAACCCAGGTTTTTCTCAAACGTCCGCTTTTGAGATTATAATTTCCTATGGTTCTCTCCCCAATGTTGCGGAGACGATAATTCCATCCCAGGTTTTTCTCAAACGTCCGTTGTTGAGATTATAATTTCCTATGGTTCTCTCCCTAATGTTGTGGAGATGATAATTCCAACCCAGGTTTTTCTCAAACGTCCGCTTTTGAGATTATAATTTCCTATGGTTCTCTCCCTAATGTTGTGGAGATGATAATTCCAACCCAGGTTTTTCTCAAACATCCGCTGTTGAGATTATAATTTCCTATGGTTCTCTCCCCAATGCTGCGGAGACGATAATTCCATTCCAGGTTTTTCTCAAACGTCCGCTGTTGAGATTATAATTTCCTATGGTTCTCTCCCCAATGTTGCGGAGACGATAATTCCACTCCAGGTTTTTCTCAAACGTCCGCTGTTGAGATTATAATTTCCTATGGTTCTCTCCCCAATGTTGCGGAGACGATAATTCCATTCCAGGTTTTTCTCAAACGTCCGCTGTTGAGATTATAATTTCCTATGGTTCTCTCCCCAATGTTGTGGAGACGATAATTCCATTCCAGGTTTTTCTCAAACGTCCGCTGTTGAGATTATAATTTCCTATGGTTCTCTCCCCAATGTTGCGGAGACGATAATTCCACTCCAGGTTTTTCTCAAACGTCCGCTTTTGAGATTATAATTTCCTGTGGTTCTCTTCCCGATCCTACGGAGATGGTAATTCCCACCAAGATTCTCTCAACAATTGCTGTTGAAGTTGAAGTCGCCCAAGGTTCTCTCACCGTTCCTGTTGAGGTAGTAACCACCCCTGGTTCATTCATCACCGTTTGAAGATCCAGATCCAACTCCTGTAACCAGTCAGGACACATCTATACCAAGCATCTGAAAACCAGCTCCTGCAACATGTCAGGTAATCATTTTCTTTTTTGCAGGTATGCAAGTTCTCGCTAAGGAATCTCTTATGCGATCAACATCCAGATGGCATCTATAAGCCCATCATCCTATCCAGCAATCTCTAAATGGCATCTATAAGCCCATTCCACCATCACACTGCTACTATGTGAGCGCAAATTTCTGGGCACTCTAGTGTTCAATCATCTTCCACCCTCGGATCACGAAAGGCACACAAGCCAATCTACATCCTCAGGTCTAAGAAGATTGAACAGGGGCAACTGTTGTACCCCAAAATTTGCCCTCCCATATTCTTCAAGAATTGCAAAATCAAGCTTCAAAATCTCCCCAAGGGTTGCACAGTTCAAGGGTCTCCTAAACAGTCAAGATTAGGGTTTTGGTTCTGATCAAGAAAATGAAGTTTCAAAGGGCCCAATCAAGTCCCACATGCTTACAAACATGGTCAAGCATCCTCATATCAAGTTTCAAGGCTTTCAGCACAAAATTGCACAGTCAAAACCCTAATTGCACTACAGTCAACTATAGGGGCAAAATGGTCATTTGGCAGTCAAAAGTTCAAATTTTTGGTCAACATCTCATTTTGAAGCCACAAACATCATTTGATCAATACTTGATCATGATTCTCAAAGCTTGGCTCAAAAATCATCAAGATGCAAAAGTTTCCTTATTTGGACAGCTGAAAAAGTCAACTGTAAATTGACCAGGGCATAACTTTCACATGGATTATCAGAAAAATTCCATCCAAAGCTCATTTTGAAGAGAAAGACTTTTTCTACAACTCATATTCATACTTCAAGTCCAAGAAATGCTCTCACAAAAAGTTATCAATTTCAACATTATAGGTCATTTTCAAAAGTCAACAAAAAGGGACTTTAAGTCAAAGGCCATAACTTGAGATTGGTAAATCAAAATGACATGGGACCAAAGACATTGGTTAGAGGACTTCAAGACCTTTCTAAAATGTCCAAGAACATGATCAAAGCTTAAAAATTGAGCAAGATATGCATTGGAGAAGTTGGGAAATTTTTGTGAAATGGCCAAAATCATTTATCCTTGAAATTTCATTTTTTACAAAAGGGGCCCACTTTTTCCACTTGAATTAACTTGGCCATGCTTCCCACGTGTCCCACCTTTTATTTCATATTTTTTAATTAATTTTTTCATTTTTAATTGATTTTATTGGATTTAATTAATTTTAAATCTTTTAAAATCAAAAGAAAATCAAAAAGCTTAATTAAATGGAATATTTGGCCTTAACTAACTTTGATTTATCATTATGCAACCTACCAAATTCGTGCAAAGGGCCAAAAGAGCAAGAATTCAAAAATGAGTCAAAAAAGGAAATTTGGTTATGGAGGTTTATGGAGAATCATGAAATTGAATGTGTTGCATTAAGAGGCCATAATTCTTCTTGATACACATTGCCTAATGCATATACAAGTTAGACAAAACGAAATTGAGAGCTAAGCTGCACCAGAACACAAAGAATCCATAAACTCACACTTGAGTTTTTGTCAAAAAAAATTGAAACTCCAAAATCTCATACAGCCATCTTCAAGGTCTCCTGACCATTCTTTCGTGTCTATAAGGTAGTATGTGACATGTTTGAACCAATTTCTATGGCCAATACATGCTAGAACACCATGCTCATGGACATCCGTGTGTTTATCTTTTTGGTTTTGATTCTTACATTGTCTTATGATTTACTCTATTTTATTAATGCTAACATGTTTATATGAGTACAGGGATTGATTCTGGTCCATCTTTTGAATGATTCTGTGTCTAGAATCAAAATCACCATGACCATGGCAAGCATGGTGAAGTTTCGGATTCTGGGTTATAGGTCGTTTCAAGTTCTAAAAACCATCTCATTGAACCCAGTAGGCTTTGATTAGTGAGGAAGGATCTTTTATTTTCTTCGATTGTACTTAATTTTCATGTTTGATTTTTCAGGACTTTCAGCCACGGAAGAAATCCGTAGGTAAAACCCTTCGACCTAAGGCGACGGGCCAAAGGTTAGGGATGATATGTGGCTCATAACCATTGGACCATTTAAATGTTTATCCCGCGCGTTTTCATTTTTTGAGATTTCCAGAATCCACGTTTTTTCATTCTTATATTTTTGTTTTCATTATAAATCGGATAAATGCACTGGTACGGATGGTAAGTCTGTAGAGTTGTGATCTTGAGGTCCCGGGTTCAACACCCCCGGGACCAATTTTAATAACCAGCATTTTCTTTTCTATTTTTAACAAATTTTTACTTTTCTTTATTAAATAAAAATCAACTAAAAATATTTTAATTTTAAAACCAATCACTAGACTTTAGGTTATTTTTATATTTCATTTTTAACTTAACATATCTTTCTCAATAAATCCAAAAAAACAAAAAGTAGTTTTATTTACTTTTTATTTTGCAATTTTATTTTAATAACAATTCTATTTTATAACAAAAATTACAAATAAATTTATTTCTTCTTAAAATCCAATTTCTTTATATAATTAAAATCACCAAAAATGTTTATTTCAATTTAAATGTAATTTCTGTTTATAACTTTAAAAAAAAAAATCATTAAAAAAAATATTTTATTTTTTCTTGTTTCTTTTTAATATTAATTTAAAAAATGCAAAAAAATAAGTTCCTTTTTATTTAACTTAATTATTTTAATAATTTCATTTTAATTCCTTTAAAGGGTCCAACGCCCTCGCATTCGATTATATTCTCTTTTCGCGCGTTTTATTTATTTCTTTGTTGTAAATATAATGTACTTGTTCCAAAGCCCTGTAATAGTCAATTAGACATTTATTTTCTGCATTTTATTTTAAATCGGGTTTTGTATTAATTTGGCGTTGTAGACCCGCGCCTTTGTAATAACGTAGGACCTTTTATCTTTTTCGCACTTTAAATTCCCGCACCTTTAACTGTTAAACAATAACATGAAAGAATGAATGCCCAAAAAATAAAATCAAAGCGTAGATCACCAATGCATGACAAGACAAAAATATCTGAAAATGACACACAATTCACACACCACCCCTAGGGTACGCCTCACTGTTGCCTTACCTCGAAAGGTGATCGTCGAGTAGAGGATGTCTTAGTAAGTCCTCATGATCCAGGAACCTGGCATGAGGGTAGCTTCTAAGGTGTCTTCCCATTGCTCTGGTGATCACCATGTCCCGAACCTTCGAATTGACCTGAACACCTCCAACGGTGGTGCTACCTACCTCTCAATGGTGGGATGGCACTACTTTAAAGGACATTTACACAGACGAATTCCTTAGGGTAGGTAGGTTCTCGTAGATACTTGCTCTAATTTCAAAACAAATTCAAAAATACTTTTCACACCGACACCTTTTCAAAAAGCTTTCGAAAGCAATTTTTCAAACACTCTTGAGGACCGATACAAGAGTCGAACTGGAATTTTCAAAGAAACTTTTTAAAACCCACAGTTGAAAAGCAAACAAACCTTTTGAAAACACAAATGAGCAAGTATCTAAGAGCCCATGGATAACCATGGATAGAAAGGGTGCTAACACCTTCCCTTTCTATAACCTACCTCCCGAACCGAGAGCAATCTCTTTAAGGAATTTTTCTGTGCTTTTGTCCTTTCCATTTGGAGAAAATAAAAGACGGTGGCGACTCTTGCTTCCGCGACATTTCGCGAACCAGCTTTAAAACAGTCAGTTCCAGATCCACCGATCACAAATACAATTCATTTTCACAAAGAAATTTCAAATTATTTTTCTTTTTTTTGTTTTGTTTCGCAAGAACGTCCAATGGCTCATAAATATTTACATGTGAAACAAAAGACGATTACTCGTAATATCAGGAACAGGGGCAAACAAGAAATGTTCAAACCTTACGGTTGCTCTGTCCACCAGGTATAGGGATAGACCTAGCTGGAGAATACGACTAAAGGTACGTTCACTCCCAGTAGAGCAAAAGGTATCTAAAAACATCGATTCTTCCCAATCAGAGTTTATCTATCACCAACACTAAAAGATTATCCCCATTGGAGTTTATTTCTTCCACAAGCAGAAACTCAATCCCCAACAGGGTTCATCATCGCCAGCAACGGTAATTCATCCCCAGCCAGGGTTATTCCTCCGAATTAACAGATCCTCTAGCAGATCATCTCATCCCCATAAAGTCATTTTCTCGTCAGTTTATTCTCCAGCAGGATTATTCTCGCAATCATCTTCGGTCGTTATTCCCAGCAAGAACGAAGAATTTAACTCTTTTGCTCCAGCAGCAATCCGAGATTTATTTTCCCCAGCTAGAGAACATCATAAAAACATTGCATATTATGATCGGTGGAAATAGAACTGACTGTTTAAAGTTGGTTCGCGAAATGTCGCGGAAGCAAGAGTCGCCACTGTCTTTTATGTTCTCCAACATGGAAAGGACAAAAGCACAACAAAATTCTTTATGAGAACGTTTCTCGGTTCGGGAGGTAGATTTATAGAAAGGGAAGGTGTTAGCACCCTTTCTATCCGTGGTTATCCACGGGCTCTTAGATACTTGCTCTTATGTTTTCAAAATGATGTTTGCTTTTCAAAATGTGAGTGGGCTTGAAAAAGTTTCTTTGAAAGATTTCTGAATAACTCTTGTATCTGTCCTCAAGAGTGTTTGAAAAATTCGTTTTGAAAGCTTTTGAAAGTGTCCGTGTGAAAAGATTTTGATTTGTTTTTTAGAGAGCAAGTATCCATGAGTCATCTACCTACCCTAAGGAATTAGGCTGTGTAAAAGTCCTTAAGGTAGTGCCATCCCACCATTGAGAGGTAGGTAGCACCACCGTTTGAGGTGTTCGGGTCAATTCGATTGTAGGGACAGTGTGGTCACCGAAGCAACAGTAGGACACCTTAGAAGCAACCCTAATGTCCTAGATCCTTTTTAATCCGAGGCAACCGTTTCGAGGCAACTGTTTCGAGGCAACTGTTTCGAGGCAACTGGATCATGGACATAAGAGCGACCGCTAAAACGTCCTATACTTGACGACCACGTTTCGAAGGCAACGAGTGAGGCGTACCCTAGAAGTGGTGTGTGTATTGTGTGTTGTTTTCATGTTAACAGTTATCTTTGATCATGGCATTGTGAGCTACGCGTTGTTTTGAATTACCATACATTTTTTCATGCAAGTTTAGCAGTTAGGAGTGCGGAAAATTAAAAGACGAAAAGATAAAAGCTACGCTATTACAAGGCGCGGGTCTATACATCGCCAAAATACAAAGACCCGTTTTTGATAAAAATGCGGAAAGTAAAAGAAACAATAAACCTAATTACTATTACATCCGGAAAACATTTACATAATAATCAATAAGAAAATAGCGCGCGAAAGGAATTAAAATCAGGACGTCCGAGGGTTTTGACCCTTTGCTTGGAATTAAATTAAATTAAAGCTTAATTAATTATTTAATTAAAGAAAAGAAAGTGTTGTTTATGTTTTTTTTTTGTATTTAATGAAAATAAGAAAAAGAATTAAAAGGAAACCCTAGATCTAAGTTTATTTTACTTATTAATGAAAAAGGGTCAAAATTAGACTAATTAACTAAATTATTTAATTTACATGTTTATTTACAAAAAGTAATAATAAATAAATAATAATAATAATAATTAATTAAAGATGATGATAAAGAAAAAAGTCAAAACCTAATTCTATGTAGTTTTTGTTTATTAAGAAAAAGATTAAAATATAAACCTAATTTAAACTAATCAATTAATTTTTATTTACAAAAATAGATTAATGGTAAATTTAATAAATAATTAAAAATAAAACATTTTTTGAGTTTCTGATTTTTATTAGGAAAATTAATTTGAGGTGAAATAATAATAATAATTAAAGCAATTAAAAGAAATTAAAAGAAAAGAAAAGAAAATAAATATGCAAACCAAGGGGGGTGTCAGGCCCAAAGTGGAGGTTTATGAAGCAATTCAGGCCCATTAGCCAAAGCCTCGTTGACTTTCTGGTTGTGTGCATGCTGTTGACTGGAGTGCACCATGGATTCCATCTCCTGGCCTTCAGATTGCTCATCAAGGCCACTTGACAGGCCAACGCGTGAGGCTCATGGTAGGACGTTGGATGAGGCGCTGCACTAGAATGCGTTAGAACAAAAATTATGAATTATGTGGGGGGACCTGGGAATCGAACCCAGGTCCCTATGCTTGCAAGACACGTCCTCCACCATCTGAGCCACCAAGCGCATTTGTACATATAATGGACAGTAATTATTATGTAAGAAAAACAATCATAGTGGTATAAAACAAAACAAAACGCGCCAGATTTGAACTACCCAACCATGCACTGCCACGCTATCTCCTTCTTCGTTTGTACCTGTAAACATAAACAAGATAGCGAGGGTTTTAAACCCCCACTAACCATAACCACGAAAAATAGCGACTAGGGTTAGGAACAATATAAAAAAGGCGCGAGGGTCTTAATGGTTTCGTCTTGTTGCAACGAATTCGTCCATACAGGTTTGGAGGTCCAATTTTACAATACAAGGAAAGCCTCAATATGGAAGCTCTGAAACCCTAACGTTTGTTCATGGCAGATTTTTATACAGGATGCTATAATGCAATTAAACCATGTCATTAGCTTCAGAAGGTTCCTGTGAATACAAAACACCCAATAATATGTATCAAATGCGCATGAATCATGATATGAAATTCTGGAAAATATGGCAAAACGTAGGGCTTGTTCTTGCGCGTTCTTTGGGTTTCGGGACTCGTTCTTGATGCCAATAGACTCCTGGAGACTCAGGCAAGGTGATTGAATCCTTTTTAGGCTTTGAAACGCGCTGCAAGTATGAAATCAGTTTCACAAATTTCTTGAGTTTTTTGCAATTTGGTTATGGAATATTAGCAGCTTTTTCGTGTGTCCTTGAGTAGGGTTTCACTCAGCATATGTATGTGATGCAAATTAGGTCAAAACCTTGGCCCAAAAGTCCATGAATTAATGTTTCAAATCCTTGATTTTCAATCATCTAATTTTCAATCTTTTTCATGAAAACCTTTCCAATTATGGAAGATCTTGTCCCCTTGGATGATGCACGAAATCTTTAGCATGTGTGGAGTGTATTTGCTTCATAAAAAGATTTGCCAACCATGCTTTGATATTTTTCTACAATTAAAACCAATTAAATGAATTAATAATAATAAAATTTTAATTAATTAATTAAAAATAAGAAAATAAATCATTTTGAGCTCAATGGGTCGTGCATAGGCTTTGGGTAATGATTCAAGAAATAATTTGAGGCCCATTAGCAAAATTGAAGCTTTTTAGGCAAAGTTGACTTTTGAAAGTTCCCAAAAATTTCCCAACTTCTCCAATGCATATCTTGCTCAATTTTGAAGCTATGAACATTTTCTTGGACATTTTGGAAAGGTCTTGAAGTCCTCTAACCAATGTCTTTGGTACCATGTCATTTTGATTTACCAATCTCAAGATATGGTCTTTGACTTAAAGTGCCTTTTTGTTGACTTTTGAAAATGACCTATAATGTTGAAATTGATAACTTTTTGTGAGAGCATTTCCTGGACTTGGAGTGTGAAGATGAGTTGTAGGAAATGTCATCCCCTTCAAAATGAGCATTGGATGGGATTTTTCTGATGAACCATGAAGAAGTTATGCCTTGGTCAATTTGCAGTTGACTTTTCAACTGTCCAAAAATAGAAACTTTTGCATCTTGAGACTTTTTTGAGCCATGCTTGTGGAATCATGATCAAGAATTGATCAAATGATTATTGTGGCTTCAAAATAAGATGTTGACCAAAAATTTTGACTTTTGACTGTCAAATGACCATTTTTCCCCTGCAGTTGACTGTGGAGAAATTAGGGCTTTTGACTGTGCAATTTGATGCTGTGAGTCTTGAAACTTGACATATGGATGATTGACAATGTATATAGGCATATGGGACTTGATTGGACCCTTGGAAACCTCAATTTCTTTGCAAGAACCAAAACCCTAATTTTGACTGTGTTAGGAGGCAATTGGACTGTGCAATTTGAGGGATTTTGAAGCTTGATCCTGCCAAATCTTGAAGAATATGGGAGGGAAAATTTTGAGGTACAACACATATCCATACATCATGACATATGCATAAGCAACATACAACACAAACTCATTTATTTTGAGAACATCATTGCTTGATACATGTCATACATTACATACGACTAATCATTTACCTTTCAGGAAAAATACAAACAAATTCTCACAAAGTTCAAGCTATGAAGCCCAGATCTGACCGGATAGTATCTTGATTTCTCCATCATATTGTGAAGCCCGGGGAACGACCGGATAACAGTATCAAACACCGTGAAGCCTGGATTCGACCAGATAGTGGTTTATCTTTAAGCTATGAAGCCCGGATTCGACCAGATAATAGTTTAATCCCCACAAGCTGTGAAGCGCGGATTACGACCGGATAACAGCTCAGCAAGTACCGCGAAGCCTGGATTACGACCAGATAGTGGTATATCATAAACACAAGCCGTGAAGCTCGGATTACGACAGGATAACAGCTCAGCGAGTTATTGTGAAGCCTGGATTTCGACCAGATAGCAATACAAGTTTCTGTGAAGCCTGGATTATGACCAGATAGCAGCCAAAGACACCGTGAAGCCTGGATTACGACCAGATAGCGGTAAGAGACACTGAGGCCTGGATTACGACCAGATAACAGTAAGGGACATTGTGAAGCTTGGATTACGACCAAATAATAGTTTACCCGGACAATTACTATGAAGCCCGCATTCGACCGGATATTAGTAGGCGTAAAAATCAAAGGGAAGCCCGGAAGTGACCAGATAACCACTTGATTTCTTCTGAAGCCTGGATTACGACCAGATAAGAAGTAAGGTATTGTGAAGCCTGAATTACGACCAGATAGTAGTACAGGACACCATGAAGCCTGGATTCAACCAGATAATGGTATAAAGCATCATAAAGCCTGGATTACGACCAGATAACGATAAAAGGACTGAAGCCTAGATTATGACCAGATAATAGTACAAGACACTATGAAGCTTGGATCTCGACCAAATAGCAGTTTACCTGGACAATTACTAAGAAGCCCAAAGTCGACCGAATATTAGTGTGCCTTAAATTTAAGTTGAATCCTGGAGGCGACCGGATAACAACTTAATTCCTTCTGAAGCCTGGATTACGACCAGATAAGAATCGAGAAATTGCAAAGCCTAGATTACGACCGGATAGCAAGTTTTATCTCATCTCCCCAGTAAGTCACTGTAAAGCCTGGAGCACGACCAGATAGTAGTCGGTCTTATCACTATGAAGCCTGGATCACGGCCAGATAATAGTTCATTTTCACCTCCTCGACTAAGAGACGATTTCCCAGTAGAATAACGGGCGACCGAAGCTCCTAAAATTCTACTTCTCTTAAGACAGAGACCAGCACTCCCCAGCGTAGTCTTCCCTAACAACAAGTATGCAGACTCTCGCTAAGGAATCTCTTAGATGATAGACACTCCTTCAGATGGCATCTTTAAGCCCATCCCCTGTCATCAATTTCCAAATGGAATTTGTAATCCTATTCCCGACATCACAAGACAAGTACCACTTCATGCGAGTGCAAATTTCTGGGCACTCTAGTGTTCAATCATCTTCTACCCTCGGATCACGAAAGACGGACAAGCCAATCCATATCCTCAGGTTTAAGAAGATTGAACAGGGGTAGTTGTTGTACCCCAAAATTTTCCCTCCCATATTTCTCAATACATTTCAAGAAAGATCCTCAAGTTTCTCAAGGAAGTCCAAGGGTTGACCAGACAAACTCTCTCTTAAGGCAGTCTACCTCAAATTAGGGTTTCATTTTGCATCAAGATACTTGAGTCCAAGGGATCCCAAATGCTCACCATTGCCATAAAATGTTCTCAAGATCATCCATGTCAGGTTTCAAGCCTTGCAGAGGAAATTTGCTCAGTCAATTGCTCAAAGGCCTGAAAATCGATTGTGCTAGGGCAAAATTCAACTGTGGCCCACATACGGTCAAACTTCAAGATTTTTGGCCAACATCCTCATTTTGAAGTATTATTCATCATTTTATCAAGGTTTGATCATGATTCCTCAAGGATTGCTCACAATTAATCAAAACCCAAAAGTTGCTAAATTAGGGTTTTGCAGGAAAAGTCAACTCAACTTTGACCAAGCATAACTTTCTCATACTTTATGATAAATGACCCATCCAAAACTCATTTTGAATAGTATGCAATGCTCTACAATTCATATTCATCTCCCAAGTTCAAAATATGCACTCACAAGAAGTTATGAATTTGGACATTATAGGTCATTTTGAAAAGTCACCAGAAACACCTTTTTTGTCAAAGCTTCATACATGAACATGGAAGACTCAATTGAGATGATACAAAAAAGGTTGCTTATAGGACATCTTGAGATTTATAAAAAGTCCAAGAACACCTCCAAAGAGTCAAAATTAAGGAATTTATGCATTGGTGAAGTTGACCTTTTTTGCAAAATTGCCAAAAGTCAAAAGTGCCTCAAATTGCAATTTTTGTTAAATGGGCCTAACTTTTTGCACTTGTTTTGAGTTGGTAGCATGGTCCAAGAGCCCTAGCTCTTTCCAGTTGTCTTTATCTTATTTTTACTATTTATTTTGATTTTTTTATTCCAATTAAATCAATTTAAATCAAAACAAATCATGAAAAAATCCAAATCATTCAAACTTCAAGATCTTATGCATATTTCAAGTCCCACATACATCTAGCAAGTGAATCAATTCGTGCAAGGCATAGGTGGGCACAAAAAGATTGATTTTGGCCTATTTTGGAAGGAATTTTATGGAAATCAAATCAAGATCACAAATCCTAATTGGCAAAGATTGAGATCATATTTGTAAACCTAATTCATCCCTTGGTATATAGTGAACAATTGCAGCCATAAACAACAAGGTTTGGAGGCGCACAAAGGTAGAACAAAACTTGAAAAAACTCAAAGAAAGTGGTGATCTGATTTTGTACTTCCAGACAGTTTCAAGACTCCCAAGCCATTCCTTTCGTTTCCTGGGCACTCAAGGAAGCCAAAGCAATCAAAAGCAAGCATTTTCCTGCGTTGAAACTCACTGTAAGTGGTTCACGACCATGGCTTGTTCTTGAAATCGAATCACATGATTCTGGAACTTATAATATGAATTACCTACATATTCTTGTTCCTTGAAGCATTTGCAAGCTATCCATAACATTTAATTGCATTTTTTCTAACTCTATAAAGATTTGCCATTATTAGGGTTCTTGGTCTCGTTTTAGGGTCTTTGTATACAAGTGAAATCGGTCCTCAAGAAGGGCACCATAATGCTCAGCAGGCCAAGGCGGTTTGACTCGTGGCCTTAGACTCCATTTATCATACCCATGTGAGATTTTGAAACAAGCAAAGGTTGTAGTGACGAAAATTTGTCCGTAGGTAAAAGTCTATGACTTTTACCAACAGAGAGAGGACAGGGACGACTTGCTTGGCACCATCTTATTTGTTCATTTGAATTCTGGCGCATTTTTTTATTTTCCCCCCCACTAACTTGCATTATTATATATTATCAATTATTGTTATTCTATGTATAATAAAAGCATGCAGCTCAGTTGGTGAAGAGGCATTGGAAAAAGCTACAGGACCTGGGTTCGAATCCCAGGCCCCCCCATATATTTCATGTTCTTTTTATTTGCATAATCAGGTATCCCCGCACCATGAAGACCACCATGTGCCCTCAAAGCTCAATCATTGGATCTCTAGGAAGCCAGATCTGAAGGCCATCATGTGATGATCCACCAAAGGCCTTGGTCAATGCACAACAGGGAATCTGGGCAAGTCAACGTGGATCAATTTCTTTTGGGCCCAGAATTACTAGTCACACCCTCCTAACTACTTTCACAAGCCCGTTTTCTTTTTCTTTTCTTTTATATTTTTTTAATTAATTCATTTAAATTATTTTTACTAACATAAAAATTAATTCTTTTTATCAAAAAATCATAAAAATAATTTTCACCCAAATTAGATTTAGGTTTTATTTTTTTTAATCCAAAATTAATTTAATTAGTTTGTTTTAATTTTAGGGTAACTTTAATTTCTTTTGTAAATAAATTAAAAACAATTAGAAAATTAGGGTTTTAGTTTAATTTAATCTCTATTTTCTTCTTTCTTAAAAATAACCAAAAATACAAAAATAGGTCATGTAAATTATTTTCTTTAAATTAATTTAATTAGTAATTAGGTTTTGCATATTTAATTTAAAGTCATATTTTCTTAAAATAAACAAAAACAATCAAAAATAATTTTTCTTTCAATTAGGTTAGACGGGGTCAAAACCCTAATTTCCTTTCGTTCTCTATTCGCGCAAGATTTATTTATTTTTACCATATTGATGTAATTGCTCATGGGATGTAATAGATTAATTAGGAATTTTTTCGTTCATTTATCGTTTCTTTTACGGGTTGTTTTTGGCTATGTAATTTAATACCCGAAGCCTTGTAATAGCGTAGCTTTACTTCTCGCACTTTAATTTCTCGCAAATATTAACTGTTAGATGTATGGTATTAGGGTTGCATGACAAGAATGTATGATTAACTTTAAAACAGTTAGCAAACCCTAAATGTGCAAAGATAATAAATTGAAATTGAATCACTCGCACATGCGCACTCCTAGGGTATACTCCCACTTCAGTTGCATTTGGTAAACGATCATTAAGTATAGGGTATTTTGGTGGTCACTCTCTTGTCTAAACAAAGATCAAAGTCCCGTTCAAAAAAGTTGCCTCGGAAAGGTTGCCTCGGATATGTTTCCTCGAATATTGATCTTAAGACATTAGGGTTATTACTAAGACGTCCTAACATTGCTTTAGTGATCGTACGTCCCTTTCGAATTGACCCTTAAAACTCCAACGACGGTGCTACCTACTCACTAATAGTAGGATAGCACTGTCTAAAGGAAACAAGAACATAAACATTCTCTTTTTCGAGTAGGTAGATTAGTTCTTAAATACTTGCTCAAACAAACAAACATTTTCACACTTATACTCTTTTCAAACAAAGTTTTCAAAACAACTTCGTAACACTCTTGAAGACAGAAGCAAGGGTTAAATCTAAGTAGAACGAAAACTTTTCAAAACACACAAACACGTAAGCAATTTTAAAATGATGAGCAAGTATCTAAGAGCCCGTAGAAAACTACGGATAAAAAGGGTGTTAATACCTTCCCTTTCTATAATCTACCCCCCGTACTCAAAATCTCGAAAAAGGAATTTTTCTGTGCTTTTTTCCTTTCCTGTTGGATAAAATAAAAGTCGGTGGCGACTCTTGCTTACCGCAACATTTTGCGAACACAAACGCAAAATGCAAACCAGCATTTCAAAACAATCCGGTTCTGGTCACCGTATCACAACTGTGACTTATAAAGAAGGGTCTAAAGTAAGGGTAATAGGTGTTGGGAAACAGAATTATGAAGGACAACCTAGTCTTGATGATGTGTTATTAGTTGAAGGATTAGCTACTAACCTGATTAGTATAAGTCAATTGTGTGATCAGGGCCTCAAAGTTAACTTTAAAAACAATGAATACATAATAACAAATGAAAAGAATAAGGTCATCATGAAAGGTAAAATATTAAAAGGTATTTGCTACTTGTGGAGTTCCGAAGAAACATAATGGTAAGCAAATTTCCTGAGGGCCAAGAAAGTTGTTGGAAGGAGTATAGAGTTAAAACAGATGTTGTGTGCTTACAAAGTCACACAAGATGTCAGGATATTATCCTATGATATCTTGGGAGAAACAAACATTGAAGAACCTGGTGCTCAATAAAGTATGACTAGACTTTTGAGAATCGGGTTATAGGATGCAAAGAGTCAATTCAAAAATAAAGAGGTAACTTTTAAATGTTAAAACATTAAAAAAGTAAATGTGATTGAGCAGAGTAAATTATCGCAATTAGTGATAACTATTTGGATCAATTGTATTTTCAAATTTTATGACTCCAACGGCTATTTAAGCCCATTCCTTCATGACTTAAACAGTTGGGTACACTACTTATATCAAACAGATTGTTCGCTCAAAACTGTTGCTTTCATTCATAAGAAATTGTTAGTCTGGTTGTACTTCCTTGTCTCAATTGTTAATCTTTCTCAACAAAGGTCAACAATGTCTCAACATCATTCATATGATCCCATGCATACTGTGCCTAAAGACTGTGGATCGTCTCAATCAAATCCTAGGGTCGAAGGTACCAATGAGGAGGTCAACCCTTCTAACTTAGTTTTGGATGTTGTTCCTTTATCAATCGTGCCAGCTTTCATCGGAGAGGAAGCAAGACCATATGCTTCTAAAAATGTCAAAGGTTATTTTAAGTCCTCTATCTCTAATACTAATAAAGATGGGATCAATGATGACATAGAAAAGGAATCTGGGAAGAAAACCCTTATTGGACCTATTACTGTTGATGATAACCTATTTGAGGATGAGAGTGATAATTTGGTTATAGGGCGTAGGAAATTTGTGACAAGAGTGTTAAAAGAAGATGGCGTAGATGTCGAGTCAGATGCTAGAAAATCTAAATAAAAAGGTACTACTAAGACAGTTAAGGGGAGGATTGAATAATTTACCCCTGGTCAAGATGTTCGTGAGAGAAGAAGCAAGAAAAGGCTAATGTTATGGTCAGAGATGTGGTTGAGGTTGACAACTTAGAATCTGATGAGGATCCCATTATCAAAAGACTGGCTCCAGGAATAGCCAACAAACTCAAAAATAGGAAAGGAAAGGATGTGGTGATGGATTGCTCTCCTACTGTAAAGGATTAAGGAGAGGCTAATAGGAAAAATGATAACTCTCCAAATATTTTCAAGAAAAAAGCTCTCATTAGTCCCCCCAAAGCCATGGAGTAAAGGTATTGTACCAATCAAGAAAAGGAAGGCAGTTTCCTCTAGTGATTCTGAATATGATATTTAAGAAGACGTTCAGGACATCATCTCTCACAAGAAATCTGCTTGCAAGAAGACATGTTATGTTTCTCATAAGAGCCCATCAGTGAAGAAAGCATCCTTCAAGTATGAAGAACATGCTGAAAAACTTAAATATATGGGTAAGAGAAGGGTAGCATTGGAGAGAGAACTTGGAAATAACTTTGATAAATTCCATGACATTGTGAAGTTGATAAAGGTTGTTGTCCTAATAAAAACAATAAAAAATATTGGTTTGTGTTATGAGAAGTTGGTCAAAGAATTTGTTGTAGGCATCGCTGATAAGTGTAATGATGAAGAGAGTAGAGACTATGGAAAGATAGTGGTCAGAGGGAAATCTGTGAATTTTCCCCCAAGAATGATTAACATATATCTGGGAAGAGAAGAAGAACCTCAAGAAGAACTTGAGGTAATAAATGATCAAATCTGTAGTGAAATTACAGGAGGACAGGTGCAACACTGGGGTGAAAGTGGAAAATTATCATCGGATAGACTCACTGTGAAGTATGCCATTCTTTATAGGATTGCTACTGTAATTGGGTGCTTACTCAGCATACCTCCACCATTTCCACTGGTCTTGGAAAATTTATCTTTGTTGTTGGTACTGAAAGGGTGTTTGACAATGGAAGATACATTTTTGATCAAGTCATGAAATAGACTACATCTACTATCATGAAGCTGCCCATTTGTTTCCCTTCTCTTATATGTGAAATAGTGTTAAATCAATAACCTAGGATCTTATTACCCATTGACATGGTCAAGAAAATAGCGTCATATTTGACATTGCATCATAAGTTGTTTGGTGGGTCCCATGATCAAGACATTGATGTTGCAAACTTGGAAGCTCATGTGCCTAAAACTTCAAGAAGGGAAATAATCTCTCTATGGAAGGAAACTTGTAGAGAGCTGGAGGACACTATCAGAATTAATACAGCAAGAAAGGCTAATCTTGAGGTTCTCATTAAAGCCTTAATGAAGGAATCAGAAAAGGAAGTTAATGCTGCTGATGGTGAAGGCAACAATTCATCTGATGCCTCTGATAAGAACTCATATGATAATGATGCCATTACAACTAATGAAAAGAGTGAAGGATCTGATTCTAAAGAGGATGGTGGTATTGGTGCTGCCATTGCATGATGATTGTAGCTTTCTTCTTTTATGTTTTTTTGTTATTTTTTTTGTTTATGATTATGTAAGAGCTAAATTCCCAGGATATTTTTAAATTTTGGCACCTTGGCTCTATAACTTTAGGTGCTCAAATTGTTTTCTCGATATTGTCTACTTACCTTTGCCACATTGTGGCTAAAAAGGGGGAGTAGTATGATATTGATGGTGTTGGAGCTGGCACTTGCTGAGGGGGAGAATTATATGATTCTCAGTTTGTGATAGCAGGTTTTAAGGGGGGGAGTTCCTGATGGTTTTGAAGATATGTCAGACATGATGTCTTGACATCATGGTGTAAGAACTTAAGTGTTCTCTATTTTTGGTGTATTTGTGTTAGTAGATCAACTAACTACTAACTATGTGTGTGTGTTGCTGCTATGTTATGTGTTGCTAACCTTGCCTATGTGTTTTTTCCGCTGTTGTACCTTTAATGTGTACGTTTGATTAATTTTCAAGCATATTCTTTTTGTGCAAGGGTTGTTTAGGTATTTTATCCAAAATGTACCAAAGGGGGAGATTGTTATTTCTTTGAAATTATGGTTGGCTTACATTTTGGTGAAACCATTTTAGCAGCAACATGTTGAACAAGATGTTCCAACATTCTGTTTCAACATGTCGAGTAAGATGTCCCAATAAGGAGTAAGGACATCGCGTCTGCAACAAGCTGACAGTTATGGATCGACTGATTTTTAACTATTGTATGTTCAGGGAATATTCAGTTAGCTTATGTGGCATCCAAGATTGATAATTCAGAATATTCTTTGATTGGTTATATAAGATTTGATTAGTTTCTAAATATGAAGATTTATTAGGAAACTAATGATTGGAGACCTATTTTCTTGGAGGACTTTTTGCAGAGTTTGTGCAGCCTATTTACTACGGTTTTGAAGCTCAACCTAGTCTAGAATAAAGTTATAAATAGACTGGTGTATACCTAGTATTAAAAAGAACTTACGTGTGTGTTTTTAGGGTTGTAGAATCCTTATTTTGTGAGTCTCTCTAATATCATTTTGAAAGAAGAGTATGAATATTTTGTTGGGTTGTAAGTTCTCTGTGAGATGTTCATAAGCTTTTAAGCATTGAACATATTGTGTGTCAATTCTCATAAGCTTTTAAGCATTGAGTCTTGTATGTTTTAGAAGTATAGCTTACGGTTGTTTTGTTCTCTACTTGTGTTTAGAATTTGCTCCAATTGCAGAGTGTAATTTAAGAGGGATTTAAGGAGGGCCTCATACCTAGGTGTGTCTTAAGTAGAAGTTAAGCAAGGGGGAGTTATTAAGTGTGTAGATTGTAAACTGGAGGTTTGCTATAAGGTCTGCAAATTAATATTATCTAGTTAATTTCATCCCTAACTTGGTAGTCTCTAGAGTAGAGCAGCTGTTCCGAAGTGGGTAAACATATCCTGTGTTATTTACTTTAAGCATTGCTTTTTTTGTTTATACATCTTACTGTTGTGTGTGAATTCAGATATGGTGTCTCAACATCTCGTAGGACATCTGGGATCTGATAACCAGAATTTCAGCAAGTTCGTTATTTCTCTCTCTCTCTCTCTCTCTCTACAGAGAATACACCAAATTGAGGTAACAAGTTTCAAATTTAATTTCATTTTACTCTTCAGACTCACATATTGACTGTAGTGTTAAAGTGTTAACCTTACAGGTCTCTCTACTCCACCGCACCAGAAGTTGTGATCTTGGGGTGTACATAGGTCGATTGGGGTTGAATTTATCCAAAACTATGACCCAACCCATGTAGGGTACACCAGTTTGGGTGAGGTATGTTAGACGACGTCAAGTTATTTAGAAGGGTGGTGAATAGATACCCAATTTAAATTTTAGTTTAAAACAATTTTTAAATCACATTTAAAAACAATGGTTAACAGAAGTTGTGTCTTTATATCGAAATTGTCTAAACGCAAACAATTATTGGAGCTCGGATATGCATTCAATTAATTCATGTTAGTAAACATGATAAGTGAGCAACACTGAAAAATTCTCAATCAACAAAATGAATCCAATCAATTAAGCAACCTATTTCCAATGAAATCAAAGTTAAAAATTTACTTAGACAATTTATCGAACACCTAGTGTGCACTTTAATTTTCCAAAAAATCCTTTAAATTTTGTTGATGTTAAAACCCCTTATAATCAAAGTGATTGTAAGAACAACAATAAATTTATTTAAACTTTCAAAGAAAATTTATATTCTAATGAATTTGCACAATGTTATACCCCAAAATTTGCCCTCCCATATTCCTCAAGAAATTGCCAAGCCAAGCTACAAAATTTCCCAAGGGTTGTGCAGTGCAACAGTCTCCCATACAGTCAAAATTAGGGTTTTGAGTCTGATCAAGAAAAGGAAGTTTTCAAAGGCTCAATCAAGTCTCATATGCTTACAAACATGGTCAAGCATCCTCATATCAAGTTTCAAGGCATTCAGCTCAAGATTGCACAGTCAAAACCCTAAATTGCACTACAGTCAACTGTAGGGGCAAAATGGTCATTTGGCAGTCAAAAGTTAAAATTTTTGGTCAATATATCATTTTGAAGCCACAAACATCATTTGATCAATGCTTGATCATGATTCTCAAAATTTGGCTCAGAAATCATCAAAGATGCAAAAGTTGCTATATTTGGACAGCTGAAAAAGTCAACTGAAATTGACCAGGGCATAACTTTCACATGGATTATCAGAAAAATTCCATCCAAAGCTCATTTTGAAGAGAAAGACATTTCCTACAACTCATCTTCATACTTCAAGTCCAAGAAATGCTCTCACAAAAAGTTATCAATTTCAACATTATAGGTCATTTTCAAAAGTCAACAAAAAGGGACTTTAAGTCAAAGGCCATAACTTGAGATTGGAAAATCAAAATGACATGGGACCAAAGGCATTGGTTAAAGGACTCAAAGACCTTTCCAAAATGTCCAAGAACATGTGAAAAGCTTAAAAATTGAGCAAGTTATGCCTTGTAGAAGTTGGGAAATTTTTGTGAAATGGCAAAAGTCAACTATCCTTGAAACTCCAATTTTTGACAAAAGGGCCCACTTTCTTCCACTTGATTCATCCTTGTCATGCCACACACGTGTCCCATGATTAATTTCAAGACCAAATATTGATTTTTCTATTTTATTTAATTTTTGATAATTTAATTCATTTTAAATCTTTGAAAATTCAAATAAAATTCAAAAACCAATGGAATAGTGTCATGTGAATTTGGACAACTTCCATGTATCATGGGCCAACTCAAAAACTCAGGCTAGGGTTAAGTTTCACACTAGGTCTAGGTCTTGGCTTAAAAGAAGGAAACTTGGTTAATGGTAAAAACCCTAGGACTTGTTCTTTCCTAAGCATGAATTAAGGTCAGTTAGCAAGCTAATTCCATTCCATTATAATCACTGAGTCAAACCCTAAGCCTAACACATCATAAGCTGCGCCCAAACAAGCTTTTGCAAATTGAAAATTTTGGCATAAAAACACAAAACTGAAATCAAGGTTAAGAGGATTTTGAAGCCTTAATTCTCTTTCCATTAGCATCCTGAGGCATCACTGAACACATCCCAATTCCTAACATCAATCAAAACGCCAAGAAGTGGTAGCTACAACTCCAACTGTGTCGTAAAAAATTTCAAATCGCATATCATACTTTACGCATCCTTGTGCATTTTTGTTCATGAATTCTTATTCAATGTGAAGTTTGCAAGCTGACCATAACTTTTAATTGAATTTTCGTGCACTTTTGGCCAAGTTACCATGCTTGTTCTTTAGGTTTTTCAGAAGGAAAATTTAGGGCTTTCATAATAAAGCAAAATTGGCCCTCAAGACCATGACTGTTACATTCAGCAAGCCTGGACGAGTCTGAAATACTGTTCGCGATCAATTTATATAGGCCATGGCGCTAGTCGCTATTTTTCCATAGCCTGCCTAACGCCACGGTTGCAAAACCGTTGCTCATTTGTTTTGTTTTACAGGGACGAAGACGAAGGACTCGTGGCATGCAGGGATTGGGAGATTTAAAAAATTCGCGCGCGTTCCAAGCGTTGTGCCACTTTTCTTTTATATTATTTGTATTGTATTATATATTAAATGTGATTGAAACGGCTCAGTGGCAGGGACATGCGTTGGTAACATCAAAGACCTGGGTTCAAGTCCCAGGTCTGGCCAATCTCAATATTATTTTTCACTTCAAGTTTCCATGCAGCGCTAACGTCCCAGTATACCATGCACACTCAAAAATTAACTGGCCACGCGTCCTGGAGATCTAATCAAAGGTTCAGGTTGAAGGCATATCATGGATGCAAGTCAACATAGCTGTAGGCCGTCCAAAAAGTCAACGAAACTCAAAGCTAATGGGCCAGAAATTCCAGGCCTATACCTCCTGAATTGGGGACTACCCCCCCTGGTTTGCCTTATTATTTTATTTTTTTTCTTTCTTTAATCTTTCTTTTTATTTCTTTTATTTGCTATTTATTTAGTTAATTATTTTTTAACAAAATATAAAAACCTTCAAAAATCAGAAAAGACCAAAAAATATAATTTTTATTTTAATTATTTTCTAAGTAAATGTTTGTAATCATTTAGTTTTAATTAGGTTTTCAAATTTAATTCTTTTAATAACTAAAATCCAAAAAATAGAGTTTAGGTTTAATAACTTTTTATTTTCTTTTTAATTTTTCCCTTTTTTTTTCAGAATAATAATGTTATTTATTTATTTTCATAAATTAAAAAATGTACATAAATTAATTTAGAATTAAATTAGGTTAAAAGTCAATATTTTCATAATAAACTTAAAAAACAATAGAATTAGGTCTAATATTTAATTTAATTTCAATTAACTCCTTTTTTCTCATTAAATCTAAAAAACACAAAAATACCATTTTCATTTAATTTTAATTTTAAATTCCTTATTAATGTTAATTGTTTGTAAAAGGGTCCAACGCCCTAGTGCTGTTTTTAATTCCTTTATTTCGCACATTTATTTTATATCGTTTAAATAATCATGTATATGCCCCCAAAGCCTTGTAATAATTTTTACTTTATTGCTTTTTTACTTTCAGTCAAATCGGGTTCGGTTTATTTTGGCGATGTGGACCCGCGCCATTTGTAATAGTTTAGATTTATTTTTTCGCAAACTTTATAACTGTTAAATGCATGCAAGAATGAATGGCCCTAAAACTAAAATCAAGCGTAGATCACAACAAACATGACAAGACAAAATAATTGAAACATGACACACGGACCGCACACACCACCCCTAGGGTACGCCTCACTGTTGCCTTTCGAAAGGTGATCGTCGAGTAGAGGATGTCTTAGCAAGTCCTCATGATCCGGGAACCCGGCATGAGGGTAGCTTCTAAGGTGTCTTCCCATTGCTCCGGTGATCACCATGTCCCTATAAACTCGAATTGACCCGAACACCTCCAACGGTGGTGCTACCTACCTCTCAATGGTGGGATGGCACTACTTTAAAGGACATTTACACAGACGAATTCCTTAGGGTAGGTAGGTTCTCGTAGATACTTGCTCTCTTCAAAAACAAAACAAATAATACTTTTCACCAACACATTTTCAAAAGCTTTCAAAGCAAACTTTTCAAACACTCTGACGTACGAGTCGAACTGAAATTTTTCAAAGAAACTTTTTAAACCCACATTGAAAAGCAAACAAACAATTTTGAAAACACATTGAGCAAGTATCTAAGAGCCCATGGATAACCATGGATAGAAAGGGTGCTAACACCTTCCCTTTCTATAACCTACCTCCCGAACCGAGAGCAATCTCTTTTAAGGAATTTTTCTGTGCTTTTGTCCTTTCCATTTGGAGAAAATAAAAGACGGTGGCGACTCTTGCTTACCGCGACATTTCGCGAACCAGCTTTAAAACAGTCAGTTCCAGATCCACCGATCACAGAACTGGCGACTCTGCTGGGGAATAAAACTTAAAGTGAGGTGTACCTTAGGGTTAGTTCATAACTGTGTTTTCAATTGCTTTCCTTGTTTGCTTTAAATTGTGGGTTGCTTGGGAGTTCTATAGATCCTAACCCGGATCTGGGGGATACCTTCTTAGAAAGTAGCAACAAGGCTGTGAGGGAACTGTGCGGGGTATACCGACATGGTTGAAACAGTCTGCTACGTTGATGTGGCACTTTGGTGTGTACTGGTAACCCTTGAGTTCAGTCAAGGAGAGTACGGGGCCTCCATGTGGTGTCATGAAGCATCAACAAACCTTAGGAACCTTAATTGAACCATCTTGGCCTCTTTAGGGTAGTGAGATAACTGACTTTGGTGCAGTGCGAGGTTGGTTGATACTCGATACTACACTCAATTGAGGGTTGCTTTCCTGGAATATTTCGGTCGCCAGTTCAGTGGCTAAATCGAAACGATGAACAATGAAAGCAATCCCGTGATATTGGGAACCTTAGAACCCGGTTACTTTGATTAGGACAGGTTGAACCCACCAACTTCAAAAGGGTACTACCCAGACCCCATGCTGGCCTTAAACCTTAAGGGCCTGTCTTGTGTGCCTTGTGTGCCTTACATGTTTGTCTTTGTAAATATCTGTGTTTAATCATAGCATCATGACATCATCCAACATCATATGCATTAACTAACCATTTCAGGGGTTCGAATTTTCATCTTTGTTCTTGTTTTGTAGGACATGGAAACTGTTCGTAGAAAGACAATTCCAATCAGTCTTGTAAGGATCCCTCCTCAGCTTAAGGAGCTTATATCCAGGATTCCCGAGAACTCTTCATTCAGTGAAAGGCATGGAAGTCTCATCAGCTTGGTCAATACCAACATTGAGGAAGATATGATGAAGGTCCTGTTCCAATTCTTTGACCCTCTGCATCACTGTTTCACCTTCTTGGACTATCAGTTGGTACCTACATTGGAGGAGTTCTCCCGACTCCTGAAGATCCCTATTCTTGATCAGCTACCCTTCAACGGTACAGAAAAGGAACCTAAGCTTGAAGAGATTGCTAAAGCCTTGCACCTACGGTCATCTGACCTCAAGGGACATTGGGAAGTTAGAAGTGGTATCAAAGGGTTCTTAGCCCGGTTTCTGTTTGAAAAGGCCTATGATTGTTGGAACTCCCTTGACTTGCAAGCTTTTGAAGAGGTTGTGGTCCTCCTTGTTTATGGTTTGGTGTTGTTCCCTAACCCAGATCAGCTCATTGATATCAGTGCTGTCCAGATCTTTATGTCCAGGAATCCTATATCTACGTTGCTGGGGGACCTCCTTCACTCATGTTACACTCGAACCATGAGAAAAAGAGGTGTCCTTATGTGTTGCACTCCTCTCCTGGGAAAGTGGTTTATTTCGCACCTTCCACAATCAGTCCTGAAGAACGAGCGGGGTTTGAGATGGTCACAACGGTTGATGACTCTTACACATGCAGATGTACATTGGTGCCCTAGGTCCAGGGAAGATGTCACTATCATTGATCGTTGCGGGGAGTATCCTAATGTTCCTTTACTTGGAATCAGAGGGGGTATTACTTATAGTCCATGCCTGGCTTGGAGACAATTTGGTTATGCTCGGAGGGATGGTCCTCATGACATGTTAATTCCTGACATAGTTTTTGACTTCGACAACGATACTCAAGGACTTCGCCAGAGATTTATCAGAGCTTGGAGGATGCCTAGTAGGATAGACAGCAAGACACTGGGGCACAGGAACTCCATCCCTTTGGAGCCTTACCTCAAATGGGTACGAGCCCGCTCTCAGAAGTTAGTAATGCCTTATCCTCACATGCTTCCAGTAATCAAAGAGCCTGCCTTGGAAGGAGAGGTGTCTCATGTTATTCAGCACCCTGATATGCCCACATCCTGGGAAGAGATGCAGAAGAGTTGGATCCAGCTTAAGGAAGAGCGGAATTCTCTTGAGACTAGTTTGCATGCCAGTGAAAAGAAGGTCTTGGAGCTCACCCGCCTGTTGCACGAGGAAAGGAATCTCAACACTTACATAGCTCCAAAGAAGATGCGCAACATATTTTGGGATTGAGTTGATCTTTTTGTACTTTTGCCCATGAGGCTTTGATGTATTAAACAATGATTTTCTTAATAATAACGTGTGTTCCTTTTGGTCTACAACAAATTTGAATTTTCGAACTCTTGAATGCATCGCATAAACACATATCATTCATCATGTGCATCATAGGTACTCTTCTTTTCAGGTTGTTTACCGTTCTTCGCTGTTTATTTCAGCATCATGAACCCTGAATCATCAACCGAGGCATCTATCAAGGCTCTTCAGGCGCAAAACGTCCAATTTCAAGCGCAGAACGCCCAATTTCAGAGCTGATCAAGGGCTTGGCTCAGGGTCAACAAGAGTTGAAGACCATGCTTTTGAAGAAGACTAAGAAGAAGAGGAGGACTGTGCTATTTAACACTGGGCGCAAACTCGGGAACACTTTGGTTGAAGCTGAAAGGACTCCTCCATCTGTGACGGAAGGTAGTCACCAAGAAAGGGAGGTCACTACTCCTGTGGGCTCTGATACTGAAACAGACTTCAACGACGAACAGTACCCTCCTGCTGAAGACCGGTACAAACAGCTGGAAGACAGATTAAAGGCTGTGGAAGTTCAACGGGTGCCTGGATTGGATTTCGGAGACTTGGGGTTATCTACTGGAGTGGTGATCCCACACAAGTTCAAAACACCTGCCTTCGTGAAGTATGATGGGGCTTCCTGTCCCAAGATGCACCTCCGTTCTTATGTAAGGAAGATCCAGCCTTACACAGCAGACAAGAACCTTTGGATCCACTTCTTCCAGGAGAGTCTTTCAGGGACTCACCTCGACTGGTTCTATCAGCTGGATGGAATCAGCATTCGTAACTGGGAGGATCTGGCCACTGCTTTTTACAAGCAGTATCAGTATAATGCCGACCTCGCTCCTACGCGTACCCAGCTCCAGGGTATGTCGCTAGGGTCGGGTGAAGGTTTTAAGGAGTACGCTCAGAAATGGAGAGACCTGGCTGGCAGGGTGCAGCCACCATTGACGGATCGGAAGCTGGTAGATATGTTCTTGGGGACCCTATCTGGTCCATTTTTCAATCATCTCATTGGTAATTCCTCTGCTGGGTTTACCGATCTAATCCTGACTGGTGAAAGGATTGAGGCCGGTATAAAATCGGGGAAGATACAGAAAGTTGCCTCCTCCAGTACTGAGAAGAAACCCTTCAAAAAGGAGGCTAGTGCTGTATATGGCTCCCGGAGAACAGAGCGACCTGAACACCGCCAATCTGTTAGTGCGGTAATGATTGCCAAACCTACTGCCGCTCCTCGGCCAACTAATCCTCAAAAGTTTGAAAGACCCCGGAGAGAGTTTACCCGGTTAAGCATGACCTTATCACAGATCCTGCCACAGTTGCTATCCACCAATTTAGTGACTGTCAAGGAGGCTCCAAAGTTTCCCAATACTGCATCCCCCAAGTTCAATCCAAATGCTCGCTGTGCTTATCACTCTGATAGCCCGGGGCATAACACAGATGACTGTTGGGCTCTAAGGAATAAGGTTCAAGACCTCATTGATGCAAAGGAAATACAGTTTGAGGCGCCCGAGAGGCCGAATGTTGTAACTGCTCCCATGCCCCAGCATGGAGTGAATGCTGTCGAGGAGGATTTGTATGTAGCTTCGGTGGATGATGTTGCTACTCCGTTGCTGATGGTCAAGAGGAATCTGTTGCTAGCCGGTTTATTTCCGGGATGTGGTGAAGGTTGCCCTCTATGTGTTGCTTCCCCTGCTGGTTGTTCTCTGCTGAAGTCAGGCGTCCAAAACCTGATAGATAGTAAAGAGATTTTGTTCAGAAAGACTGTTGTTCCTGCTGTTCCTGTTGAAGAAGTGTCGATCGTTACCATCTTCGACAACCATTCCAAGGCTCCTCCAAAGAAGCCTGTCCAAATTTTGTCAGTTCACAAGAGTGCTCCCATCACCATTACTGTTCCGGGGCCTATACCCTACAAATCTGATAAGGCTGTCCCATGGCACTATGGGGCGGATGTTTATGTTCTGGGTGTGAAACAAGAGTGCAACATTGATACTGGTGTCTCCAACATCACCGGGCCTGCTAAGGTCACTCGTAGTGGAAGACTGTTCTCGCCAGACATTGCTCCTCCGGCAATTCATAGGCCTTTGATCTTCACACCTGTCAGAGAGCCTGTTTCTCCCCCTGACCAAGTATCCACCCCTGCTACTGATTCATCTGATACTCGGGGCAAGGGAATTGCTGCTGATATGCCTGCCAGGACGGAGGCGCCAAAGACCATTGTTGAGGCTTCCAAGCAGGAAATGGAAGAAATCCTCAAGATAATAAAGAAAAGTGATTTCAACGTTGTAGAACAGCTGGGGCACACCCCTTCTAAAATCTCCATGTTGTCACTGCTGCTGTGTTCAGAGGCCCATGCGAAGGCTCTGATTGCTTTCTTAAAGACAGCCCACGTACCCCAAGAGACGTCTGCTGACCAGTTCACCGACTGTGTGGCCAACCTAACTGCTGATAATGACCTGGGTTTCTCTGATGCCGATCTGACAGCAAAGGGGAAGAACCATAATGATGCTCTGCATGTCTCCATTGAATGCAGGGGCACTACTCTTGCTCATGTGCTGGTTGACACAGGTTCTTCATTAAACGTGCTGCCCAAGAAGACTCTGGATAGGCTGGATTGTGAGGGTCTAGAGCTCAAACCAACTCACATTGTTGTCCGGGCCTTTGACGGGTCCAAAAGAATGGTACATGGTGAAGTGGACATCCCAATCAGGGTTGGGTCACAGGTATTCGATTCAAAATTCTATGTGATGGACATCCATCCGTCCTATTCTTGTTTGCTGGGTCGCCCGTGGATCCACAAGGCTGGAGCTGTGACTTCCACATTGCATCAGAAGCTCAAGTACCCGGTCAGGGGGAAGATCGTAACAGTGCAAGGGGAGGAGGAATACATGGTCAGCCACCTCAACTCTTTCAGATACGTAGAAATGGATGGGGAGTTCATTGAAACCCCCTTTCAACATTTTGAGGAAGTGCCACCAACCCTGGCAGCAGCAGAAGCAGATGAAGAGGTTTCTCCTATGAAGATGGCCTCCTTAAAGGACGCCCGGGCTGTGATCGAAAGAGGTGAATGTGCAAACTGGGGCAAGCTCCCTGATCTTACTCCTAAGACTAACAAGTTTGGGCTGGGTTTCACCATAGAAGCTCAGAAAGCGGTGCGCAAGGCAAGAATTGGAAGACCTCCGGTGCTCATCACTCGCTCAGAAGTGAATGCTATTGGAGAGGAAGATGAAATAGAAGAGTCAAAGTTCGATAGCTGGATCTACCCGACGGCCGACGGTGGATTGACCAATTGGACTGCTAAAGATTTTACACCCATAACTTTTGTTCCTCAGTAATGAATTTCTTTGTTTTTGATTTGTAATAAACAATAATTTGAAACTATATGGCCCGGTGTCTTACCCGGGGCACCGTGGTTTTATTTATGAGGGCTTTTGTTTGTCACTATCATATATCATGAATAAAAGCATTGGACGTTTTTCACAATTCAAATTTTGCGCTCCTTTTCTTTCCTTTCTTTACATATTGCAAAACAGCTGTATTTACACACACACTCACTCATACAGGTTTCAATCCACTCTGGATCTCACTGGTAACGACTCTGCTACTGCCAGTTATGACTTCGAAAATCCGATCAACTTAGCCGAAGACGAAGGTGAAGATGATTGCGAAGTGCCTGGTGAACTTGCAAGACTGTTACAACAGGAGGAGAGGGCAATTCAACCCCATGAAGAGCCAGTGGAAATAATAAACTTGGGTACTGAGGAAGACAAGAAAGAGGTGAAGATTGGCGCCAACCTAGAACTCAGCGTGAAGCAACGGTTGACTCAGATGCTGCATGACTATAAAGAAATCTTTGCCTGGTCCTACGAAGATATGCCCGGATTAGATACCGACATTGTGGTCCATCACTTACCAACTAAAGAGGATTGCCCTCCGGTTAAGCAAAAGGTCCGCCGTATGCGTCCAGAGATGTCTGAGAAGATTAAAGCCGAGGTTATGAAGCAGTTTGATGTCGGGTTTCTTGCAGTGACTTATTACCCTCAGTGGGTTGCTAATGTGGTGCCAGTACCTAAGAAGGACGGCAAGGTCAGGATGTGTGTCGATTACAGGGATCTGAACAGGGCCAGCCCCAAGGATGACTTCCCTCTACCCCACATTGATGTCCTTGTTGATAATACAGCTCAGCATAAAGTGTTCTCTTTTATGGATGGCTTTTCAGGCTACAATCAGATCAAGATGGCTCCTGAAGACATGGAAAAGACTACATTTGTTACTCAGTGGGGCACCTTCTGCTACAAAGTCATGCCTTTCGGACTAAAGAATGCGGGGGCAACCTACCAACGTGCCATGGTTGCTTTATTTCATGACATGATCCATCATGAGATAGAAGTGTATGTTGACGACATGATCGCTAGGTCCCAGACCGAGGAAGAACACCTTGATCATCTACAGAAACTGTTTGACCGTTTGAAACTGTACAAGCTGAGGTTAAACCCGAACAAGTGCACCTTCGGGGTAAGATCTGGAAAGTTGCTAGGCTTCGTGGTAAGTGACAAGGGAATTCAAGTGGACCCAGCTAAGGTCAAAGCCATTCAAGAGATGCCAGTTCCTAAGACAGAGAAGGAAGTCAGAGGCTTTCTAGGACGTCTGAATTACATTGCTCGGTTCATCTCACACTTAACTGCTACCTGTGAACCAATCTTCAAGCTGCTGAAGAAAGATCAGGTAGTACGTTGGAATGATGAATGTCAGGCTGCTTTTGACAGAATCAAAGAATATCTCCAAGAACCACCCATCCTTATGCCACCAGTTGAAGGGAGACCTTTGATACTTTACCTGACAGTGCTTGATAATGCAATGGGGTGTGTGCTGGGGCAGCATGACGAGTCTGGCCGAAAAGAGCATGCCATTTATTACCTTAGCAAAAAGTTTACCGACTGTGAGACCCGATACTCACTGCTTGAGAAAACTTGTTGCGCTTTGGTATGGGCTGCTCGCCGGCTGAGACAGTATATGCTGACTCACACTACCTTGTTGATCTCAAAAATGGATCCTATAAAGTACATATTCGAAAAGCCTGCTCTGTCTGGGAGAATTGCAAGATGGCAGATGATCTTGACGGAATACGACATTCAGTACACGACCCAAAAAGCCATCAAGGGAAGTGTATTGGCAGACCACTTAGCACATCAAGCTGTGGATGACTACCAGTCAATGAACTTCGAGTTTCCAGATGAAAGCATTATGATAGTAACTGACTGTGAAATACCTGGACCGGATGAAGGACCTGAACCAGGATCCCGATGGTCTATGCACTTTGACGGAGCCTCCAATGCTTTGGGAAATGGTATCGGCGCCATAATCGTATCCCCACAAGGTACTCATACTCCACTCACCGCCCGGCTGTGTTTCAACTGTACCAACAACATGGCGGAGTATGAAGCGTGTATTATGGGTCTTCAAGCTGCGATCGACCTGAGGATCAAATTTCTGAGTGTCTTCGGAGATTCCGCTCTCGTGATCAATCAGATCAAAGGAGAGTGGGATACGAAACATCCAAACTTGATTCCTTACAGAGAATGTGTGTTGGCCTTGATCCCCCACTTCACAGAGATAACCTTTGAGCACTTTCCAAGAGAAGAGAATCAGTTGGAGGACGCGTTAGCTACAATGTCTTCAATGTTCAAGGTTAAATGGGATAATGAAGCTCCCCGGATCATCATCTAGAAACTGGACGAACCGGCATACTGTTGTGATCTCGAAACCGAATTGGTGACTGAGAAGCCTTGGTACCACGAAGTGAAGAGATACCTAGAAGCTCAGGAATACCCTGAAGGAGCATCTGTCAATGATAAGAAATTCCTGAGGAGGTTTGCAGCCAAGTTCTTCCTTAGCAATGGCATCTTGTACAAGCGAAACCAGGATTCAACCCTACTGCGTTGTGTAGATAAGACTGAAGCAGAAAGAATCATGGAAGAGCTGCATGAAGGGACCTTTGGTACACACTCCAGTGGACATACCATGGCAAAGAAGATCCTGCGGGCAGGGTATTACTGGTCCACCATGGAAACTGATTGCTACCAACATTCTAGGACATGCCACAAGTGCCAGATCTACGCAGACAAGGTGCATGTTCCTCCGGTTCCCCTGAATGTTCTGACTGCGCCTTGGCCGTTTGCAATGTGGGGCATAGACATGATCGGTGAGATTAAACCTACGGCATCTAATGGACATCGCTTCATCCTAGTGGCGATTGATTATTTTACGAAGTGGGTTGAGGCAGCATCCTATGCTACGGTAACTAAGACTGTTGTGGCACGGTTCATTCGGCACAATCTGATCTGTCGGTATGGTGTCCCTGAGCGGATTATTACAGATAACGGTACCAATCTGAACAATAAGATGATCGCTGAGCTCTGCGAACAGTTCAAGATACAGCACCACAATTCTTCTCCTTACAGACCGAAGATGAATGGGGCTGTAGAAGCAGCTAATAAAAACATCAAGAAGATCGTGCAGAAGATGACAGTAACGTATAAAGATTGGCACGAGATGTTACCGTTCGCTCTGCACGGGTATCGTACCTCAGCGAGGACGTCAACCGGGGCAACTCCTTTCTCTCTGGTTTATGGCATGGAGGCAGTCTTGCCGATTGAAGTACAAATTCCTTCTCTCCGGATAATGAAGGATGCAAATCTGAATGAAGATGATTGGATCCAGACACGACTTGATCAGCTCAACCTTATTGACGAAAAGAGACTTGCTGCTATCTGTCATGGTCAGACGTATCAGAAGCGAATGATCAGGGCATTTAACAAAAAGGTCAGACCACAGGAATATCAAGTCGGGGATCTGGTGATCAAGCGAATCATCCTTCCTCAGAGTGATCCAAGGGGCAAATGGACCCCTACGTACGAAGGGCCATTTGTGGTTAAGCATGTGTTCTCAGGAGGAGCAATGATATTAACCAACATGGATGGTGACGACCTTCCTCACCCCGCCAATGCAGACATAGTTAAAAAATACTACGCATGAAAAAAGACCCGCTAGGCTGACATGTCTAGGCAAAAATTAGGGCTTCCCGTCGAACCAAAAGGGTTCGGGCAAAATGAAGGGATGAAAATGAAAAATCTGTACACCCGGCAAGTCGAAAACCTGAAAAGGCGGCTTGGGCAAAAATGGGTATCCCGGTGGACTGAAAACCCGAAAGGGCGGTCCAGGCAAAAATTAGGGATAAAAGCGTAATACTATGTCTCATTGGATCACTTTGCATCCAGAATCCGGTACCTACATCAAGCTCAGACGGTATCGGTCAGTCAGCTTCACCTTCAACCGAGGTCATCAAGTGATAAGACGCTCAGAGTTATAAAGGCGATAGCAGAGTTGAAACCCAGTGGATCATTCATATTTCACACAGCTGTTTATTTTCTTTTGTACAAAACTTGTATAAACTCTCTTGTTCGGCGACGTTCCTCTTACTAGGATGTCAGCCTCTTGTACACAAAACGCCTATTCACAGGCTATTCAAAATCAATACAAATATACTTTTCAGTTAAACGTGCCGACTGTTTTCCTTTTTTCTGTTTTGTTTTGCGAAGAACGTCCAAGGTTCAATTTGTGATATATGCATTGACAATAATTTGCTAGCTCATAAATATTTGCATACGAAACAAAGAATTAATTGCAGGTGACACTAGAAACAGGGGCAATAAGGAGTTGTCTGAGCAGTCTAATTGTTCTATCCTCCAAGGTACCAAGGTAGGTTCAGCTAAAGAACCTAACCAGACATCTTAAATTCCCCAGAGATTGAGACAGCAAGTCAGTGCATTCTTCCCCAAACAAAGTTAACAAGTCTCAAGGAAATTGGGTATCCTCGAGTAGATCCCAATATTCCCCAGCAGCATATGTTCTTAACAAGCATCCCCGGCAGTCTTGGTCTAAAGATTGTTCCCCGGCGGCATACATCAGCATTCAAAGGAATCACTCCCCAGTATATCAAAACTATCAAAGTTTCCCCAGGAGAGTCCCATCCAAGTTCCCCAGGAAAGATGGAATTCATCTCCCCAAGCAGTAAGCTTATCCCCAGTAAATTCTGGAAGCTTATCCTTCACAGAACACGAACGCGTCGTCTGGCTTGATTTAAAGAGTTATTTCCTTAACAGGATATAACTGGGTTATCCTCAGCCAAAAGCCAAGGGAAGGTCGTCGTCAACGTAGTTCTTTCCTATCCCCAGCGAAGTCAATTCACACTTCCAATACAACAACGGTATCCCCAACAGAGTTACTATCAACATTCAGCAAGGCATCACTCTTCCCACAGAGTATTGCTTTCCAGCATGATCGCTAGAGTATCTTTTCTCCCCGCAGAATCTTCCATTCGCCAAGTTTATTCCGCAACGGAGGCATCTTCTCCTACCGGTATCCTTGCAGTTATCATCCCCAGCGGAAGCAAAATCTATTCTTCGACATCAGCCCAGGATACGATTTCCCGGCACCCGTCAAGGATTTACTTTCCTAGACGAAAACATACATAAAACGTCACATACATCATTATAGCATGCATAACGCACTGCATCATACAAATCTCATTTATGTTGAGAACATCATTGCTTGATCCATATCATGCATTGCATATGACTGACTTTTATCTTTCAGGAAAGATCCAGTTAAGTTCTCAAGCTACGTTTCAAGACCTAGACCGGTTCGGTTAAATCGTCCCAAGATTTTCCTGATGCTTATCCAGTCAAAGGCCTTCTCTGGTTCAGTCAGATCGACCCTAAGATCTCCCTGATGCTTATCCAGTTGAAGACATTTCAAGACCTAGACCGGTTCAGTTAAATCGTCCCAAGATTTTCCTGATGCTTATCCAGTCAAAGGCCTCTCTGGTTCAGTCAGATCGACCCTAAGATCTCCCTGATGCTTATCCAGTTGAAGACATTTCAAGACCTAGACCGGTTCAGTTAAATCGTCCTAAGATTTTCCTGATGCTTATCCAGTCAAAGGCCTTCTCTGGTTCAGTTAAATCGTCCCAAGATTTTCCTGATGCTTATCCAGTTGAAGACATTTCAAGACCTAGACCGGTTCAGTTAAATCGTCCCAAGATTTTCCTGATGCTTATCCAGTCAAAGGCCTCTCTGGTTCAGTCAGATCGACCCTAAGATCTCCCTGATGCTTATCCAGTTGAAGACATTTCAAGACCTAGACCGGTTCAGTTAAATCGTCCTAAGATTTTCCTGATGCTTATCCAGTCAAAGGCCTTCTCTGGTTCAGTTAAATCGTCCCAAGATTTTCCTGATGCTTATCCAGTTGAAGACATTTCAAGACCTAGACCGGTTCAGTTAAATCGACCTTAAGATTTTCCTGATTCTTACCCAGTCAAAGGCCTCTCTGGTTCAGTCAGATCGACCCTAAGACCTCCCTGATTCTTATCCCAGTAGAAGACACCCCAGATTTTTCTCAACGAGCGTTGTTGAAGTTAAAGTTGCCCAAGGCTCTCTTACCATTCATGCTAAGGAAGTAATCATCTCTGGTTCTTTCATCGCCGTTTGAAGCTCCAGACTCAGCTCCTGTAACCAGTCAGGACACATCTATACCAGGCATCTAAAAAATCGGCTCCTGCGACGTGTCAGGTACTCATTTTCTTTTGCAGGTATACAGGTTCTCACCAAGGAATCTCCTACGCAATTAAACATCCAGATGGCATCTATAAGCCCATTCCATCATCATTGCTAACATGTGAGCGCAAATTTCCGGGCACTCTAGTGTCCAATCATCTTTTACCCTCGGATTACGAAAGGCACGTCAGCCAATCTGCATCCTCAGGTCTAAGAAGATTGAACAGGGGCAACTGTTATACCCCAAAATTTGCCCTCCCATATTCCTCAAGAAATTGCCAAGCCAAGCTACAAAATTTCCCAAGGGTTGTGCAGTGCAATAGTCTCCCATACAGTCAAAATTAGGGTTTTGAGTCTGATCAAGAAAAGGAAGTTTTCAAAGGCTCAATCAAGTCTCATATGCTTACAAACATGTTCAAGCATCCTCATATCAAGTTTCAAGGCATTCAGCTCAAGATTGCACAATCAAAACCCTAAATTGCACTACAGTCAACTGTAGGGGCAAAATGGTCATTTGGCAGTCAAAAGTTCAAATTTTTGGTCAATATATCATTTTGAAGCCACAAACATCATTTGATCAATGCTTGATCATGATTCTCAAAATTTGGCTCAGAAATCATCAAAGATGCAAAAGTTGCTATATTTGGACAGCTGAAAAAGTCAACTGAAATTGACCAGGGCATAACTTTCACATGGATTATCAGAAAAATTCCATCCAAAGCTCATTTTGAAGAGAAAGACATTTCCTACAACTCATCTTCATACTTCAAGTCCAAGAAATGCTCTCACAAAAAGTTATCAATTTCAACATTATAGGTCATTTTCAAAAGTCAACAAAAAGGGACTTTAAGTCAAAGGCCATAACTTGAGATTGGAAAATCAAAATGACATGGGACCAAAGGAATTGGTTAAAGGACTCAAAGACCTTTCCAAAATGTCCAAGAACATGTGAAAAGCTTAAAAATTGAGCAAGTTATGCCTTGTAGAAGTTGGGAAATGTTTGTGAAATGGCAAAAGTCAACTATCCTTGAAACTCCAATTTTTGACAAAAGGGCCCACTTTCTTCCACTTGATTCATCCTTGTCATGCCACACACGTGTCCCATGATTAATTTCAAGACCAAATATTGATTTTTCTATTTTATTTAATTTTTGATAATTTAATTCATTTTAAATCTTTGAAAATTCAAATAAAATTCAAAAACCAATGGAATAGTGTCATGTGAATTTGGACAACTTCCATGTATCATGGGCCAACTCAAAAACTCAGGCTAGGGTTAAGTTTCACACTAGGTCTAGGTCTTGGCTTAAAAGAAGGAAACTTGGTTAATGGTAAAAACCCTAGGACTTGTTCTTTCCTAAGCATGAATTAAGGTCAGTTAGCAAGCTAATTCCATTCCATTATAATCACTGAGTCAAACCCTAAGCCTAACACATCATAAGCTGCGCCCAAACAAGCTTTTGCAAATTGAAAATTTTGGCATAAAAACACAAAACTGAAATCAAGGTTAAGAGGATTTTGAAGCCTTAATTCTCTTTCCATTAGCATCCTGAGGCATCACTGAACACATCCCAATTCCTAACATCAATCAAAACGCCAAGAAGTGGTAGCTACAACTCCAACTGTGTCGTAAAAAATTTCAAATCGCATATCATACTTTACGCATCCTTGTGCATTTTTGTTCATGAATTCTTATTCAATGTGAAGTTTGCAAGCTGACCATAACTTTTAATTGAATTTTCGTGCACTTTTGGCCAAGTTACCATGCTTGTTCTTTAGGGTTTTCAGAAGGAAAATTTAGGGCTTTCATAATAAAGCAAAATTGGCCCTCAAGACCATGACTGTTACATTCAGCAAGCCTGGACGAGTCTGAAATACTGTTCGCGATCAATTTATATAGGCCATGGCGCTAGTCGCTATTTTTCCATAGCCTGCCTAACGCCACGGTTGCAAAACCGTTGCTCATTTGTTTTGTTTTACAGGGACGAAGACGAAGGACTCGTGGCATGCAGGGATTGGGAGATTTAAAAAATTCGCGCGCGTTCCAAGCGTTGTGCCACTTTTCTTTTATATTATTTGTATTGTATTATATATTAAATGTGATTGAAACGGCTCAGTGGCAGGGACATGCGTTGGTAACATCAAAGACCTGGGTTCAAGTCCCAGGTCTGGCCAATCTCAATATTATTTTTCACTTCAAGTTTCCATGCAGCGCTAACGTCCCAGTATACCATGCACACTCAAAAATTAACTGGCCACGCGTCCTGGAGATCTAATCAAAGGTTCAGGTTGAAGGCATATCATGGATGCAAGTCAACATAGCTGTAGGCCGTCCAAAAAGTCAACGAAACTCAAAGCTAATGGGCCAGAAATTCCAGGCCTATACCTCCTGAATTGGGGACTACCCCCCCCTGGTTTGCCTTATTATTTTATTTTTTTTCTTTCTTTAATCTTTCTTTTTATTTCTTTTATTTGCTATTTATTTAGTTAATTATTTTTTAACAAAATATAAAAACCTTCAAAAATCAGAAAAGACCAAAAAATATAATTTTTATTTTAATTATTTTCTAAGTAAATGTTTGTAATCATTTAGTTTTAATTAGGTTTTCAAATTTAATTCTTTTAATAACTAAAATCCAAAAAATAGAGTTTAGGTTTAATAACTTTTTATTTTCTTTTTAATTTTTCCCTTTTTTTTCCAGAATAATAATGTTATTTATTTATTTTCATAAATTAAAAAATGTACATAAATTAATTTAGAATTAAATTAGGTTAAAAGTCAATATTTTCATAATAAACTTAAAAAACAATAGAATTAGGTCTAATATTTAATTTAATTTCAATTAACTCCTTTTTTCTCATTAAATCTAAAAAACACAAAAATACCATTTTCATTTAATTTTAATTTTAAATTCCTTATTAATGTTAATTGTTTGTAAAAGGGTCCAACGCCCTAGTGCTGTTTTTAATTCCTTTATTTCGCACATTTATTTTATATCGTTTAAATAATCATGTATATGCCCCAAAGCCTTGTAATAATTTTTACTTTATTTCTCGCACTTTTATTTTATTGCTTTTTTACTTTCAGTCAAATCGGGTTCGGTTTATTTTGGCGATGTGGACCCGCGCCATTTGTAATAGTTTAGATTTATTTTTTCGCAAACTTTATAACTGTTAAATGCATGCAAGAATGAATGGCCCTAAAACTAAAATCAAGCGTAGATCACAACAAACATGACAAGACAAAATAATTGAAACATGACACACGGACCGCACACACCACCCCTAGGGTACGCCTCACTGTTGCCTTTCGAAAGGTGATCGTCGAGTAGAGGATGTCTTAGCAAGTCCTCATGATCCGGGAACCCGGCATGAGGGTAGCTTCTAAGGTGTCTTCCCATTGCTCCGGTGATCACCATGTCCCTATAAACTCGAATTGACCCGAACACCTCCAACGGTGGTGCTACCTACCTCTAAATGGTGGGATGGCACTACTTTAAAGGACATTTACACAGACGAATTCCTTAGGGTAGGTAGGTTCTCGTAGATACTTGCTCTCTTCAAAAACAAAACAAATAATACTTTTCACCAACACATTTTCAAAAGCTTTCAAAGCAAACTTTTCAAACACTCTGACGTACGAGTCGAACTGAAATTTTTCAAAGAAACTTTTTAAACCCACATTGAAAAGCAAACAAACAATTTTGAAAACACATTGAGCAAGTATCTAAGAGCCCATGGATAACCATGGATAGAAAGGGTGCTAACACCTTCCCTTTCTATAACCTACCTCCCGAACCGAGAGCAATCTCTTTTAAGGAATTTTTCTGTGCTTTTGTCCTTTCCATTTGGAGAAAATAAAAGACGGTGGCGACTCTTGCTTACCGCGACATTTCGCGAACCAGCTTTAAAACAGTCAGTTCCAGATCCACCGATCACACACAATCAAGAGTGTAATAAATTGCTAACAAAATGTAATAGAAATAAAGCGACATAGAGAGAGAGAGAGAGAGAGAGAGAGAGAGAGAGAGAGAGAGAGAGAGAGAGAGAGAGAGAGAGAGAGAGAGAGAGAGAGAGAGAGAGAGAGAGAGAGAGAGAGAGAGAGAGAGAGAGAGAGAGAGAGAGAGAGAGAGAGAGAGAGAATGAAATGAGGATTTGTTAAGGAAGTTGACTAATCGTCCTTGTTATGGCTACGTCTCTCCCCAATTTCATTTTAGGATTGAGACCAATTTCTTACTAGTTGCAAAAGTATGTTTACAAGAGAAATGTTGCAATGCACGCCTACAACACCAATGGTTGTAATGATCCAACAAAATTCTCTTTAGCTTGATAGATTTAGATCAATCCCCCAACAACTCCAATTGATCAATCGTCTCGCGCTACTATCTTAAAGAAAACCCCACCTTTAATGTTCACTCGATCGAATCCGATTGCAAGCTTGTTGTCACCCAAGAATACTCGACGATTCACCGTCTCACGCTACTAGGCTTGCAAGGACCACCCCGTTCTTCAAGGTCTTCACTCGGTCGAATCCAATATTGGTACAATATTGTCAAAAACCCTCAAATCTTCATAGGATCTTGAGGTAAAAATTCTCGCATTTTTTCCGAATGAAACCCCTTTAATTATCCGTGCAATCTTAGGTTACAATCAACCTAAATTGAACGTTATCAACTGAGTATAGATGGCATACAAACAATGAATAATTACGTGCACGTTGTTTGCGCGTATGCATAGGGTCAAGGTCGAAGATAAAGAGCAATCAAGTAAGTGTTTATAGTTTCATCAAAATGAAAATGATGCATGTATGAGACTTGGAGGCAAAAGAAAGACCTAGAAACACAAGAGAAAAACTGATTTTTAAAGTTCGGTACATGATGTATTGACACAAACAAGTGATGTATCAACACATACAAGAAAAAGCAAGACACATGTGTCGACCTGTAACAGGTTATGAGTCAACACAAACTTCCAGAGATTTTCAAGCTTAAAAATAATAGCACATGAATCGACACGAAACACGAATGTGTCAATACATAGAGCAGTTTTAAAGACATGTGTCGACACAAACAAGAGGATGAGTCGACACAAGTTTACAGAGAATTATTTTCTTAAAACAACAACACATGTGTCGACACGAAGCGCGAATGTGTCGACACATAGACATGAATTTTGTGCAGAGACTTATTTTTCTTTTATGAGACCAATGGATAACCAAACCAAACTTGTTCTATATGCTTCTTAAGGTTTCTAATGACTTCTAATGTAAGGGTGCATACAAATACTCAGAGATATCGTTCAATATACAGAAACGTTAAATCAACTCTTAATTTTGACATCATGCAAAACATCTAAAAGAGAAATGCATCCACAAGATAAAATAACCACTTGCAACATCATTAGATTGATTTGAATAAAATCACAATTTTTGTGGACTGGATTGGGTGGGGTTGTGGGTTACCCAATGTTTTCCTCTTTTTATTTTCTTTCTTATATAATTATAAATGATGTGTCGTATTTTTTTCTCGAAAAATGCTCCAACCATAAACATACTTTCAAAAACCAAAATTGCATTACAGTAGTACCTAGAAGTACATTAAACACTTTGAACTTCCAAGAATTAGCATCAAAATAATTAAAGTGTAACATCCTAAATAATTAAAATAAGTCTTACAAAATAAAAATGTTCAAAGTTGTAATTCAAACAATAAAGATTAGACACATCAAAGTCGTTTCTCATCAAATTATAAATATATAGTAAAAAAAAAATCATCTAATAACCCATAGATTTCGTAAGTTGAGTCTAAATTTACCCAAAACCCAATTAGTTTGAATGAGTTTTCATTTTTCAAAACTATATTCACCCAATAACTCGATCCAATCCATTTTTTGGATTGATTTAGGTGAATTTTATCAAATTTGTAGAGTATATCCAACACATATACATTCGTATTGTGATCCACCACCACCGTTATTTCTCCTCTCATTTCTGATTTCCAAACGGAACAGTATTTATTACCCATAATTTAGATGAGAATCAAATTCATGACCCAGCAATATTTCACTACGGTTAATAATCTTGATCGTGGTAAAATGTGGAAAGCTACCTAGTTTATCTTCATGATCACTAACTAATGATGAAAAATAACACACTTTCTATCACACCCTTCGTTACTAATGACCACCAAGTATTCATTTTGCAACCATGGTAAAATAGATTTTTGTAATATTGCTTCTTGAGTTTTTCTTATGTTTTTCCAACTTATAAAAGGTAGAGTCTAGTACACTCTTCAGCTTTCTGATCATCTTCCATAACTCTAAAATCTTAAATTCACACAAGTTAGAAAAGAATTTAGTAACACATTTCAAATTCTAAGTAATCTCACTAATGAACAACAAATTACAATCAATTTTGACACGTATAGAATTGAGTCAAATATAATATTTTGACAAATAATAATTATTTTTTTACTCATGATCTTAGTATGTATCCTATCATATGACAATAAAGTTAAAGAGATTAAGAAAATAACTACTAAACACAAAATAACCAACATGTGATCTGAAACTCCTTAGTTAATGACTCGTGACTTTATTTTATTTTTATTAGTGTTTAGATCATATAGATAATTACCTTTTTAGATCACATTAACATTATCGATTTTTCCTGCATTCAACATGGTATGCTAAGGAGCTTTTGAAGTAACTCAATTTATTCTTGACGGGATGGAAATGGGTTAGAATTTATCTCAATTTTGTAATGGTTAAAGATTATGTTACCTTTTATTTTTTGCTTTTGAATTATCTGGCTTTTGAAGGCTTTCCATGCATGACCTAACGTGTTTCTATAGTGTGGCATGACCTTTTGCAATTACCACACTAGAGGTAGAATTTCCCATCGTGAAAACTGATCAGAAAAGATTCAATCTTCATCTTGAATAATTTATCAATTTTTAAGTTGTCCATGATTCGACTACGTTAAATTAAGGATGGTTCAGATTATACCATATAAAAACATATTTTTATATTTCATAGCGTGTAAAAATATTTTTTCATATTTCATATTGGTAAATATTACATAAGATGTATATATAATTAATAGAACAAAGAGAGAAGAACTAATTTAATCTAAAAATCAAAAAAATATTTTTATAGATGTTAAGATTATATGTGATAAAAACGACACAAATACATAAGGTTCTATGAGTTGTCCACAACAATTACAAAATAGAATCTTTCGATTATGTATAGCAAATTTTTTGCTGATCATCAACATAAAAGAATAATGTCCAATATAGTCCTCTAAATATAGGTTGGACTATAGTCTATGTATGTTCTTTTTTAATGAAAAAAGTAAATTAAGAATGATTAACATCACGCGTCTCAAACTCTTTCATTAAGAATAACGATAACTTTTTCTTTATTTTGAGCATCTTCTAATAATAGTAAATTCTATTAAGGGTAAGGGTAAGGTCAGTGTCACCTGATAAGTGAACATTTATTTATATGAAAGATATTACTTAGTCAAATAAGAGAACAGCAAATTTTGCTACTTACCCCGAAAGATCGTGGACGGTAGCTTACAAAAGTCACGTACTCCTCCCGTAGTCAAGGTTTTAATTAACTACAGTAACTACATGTTTTCTGTATGTTTTCATTCGTTATTATTACGCTAAGCAAACGTCTAAGACATGTCATTAGTGAGAGATTTTTATTTTACTTCTTTATTGGAACTCGTATTTAAGATTCTTTTTTTTACTTTGGTATTTATTTTCACTGACTAAGTCATATTATTAATGATAATTGGTTTAGTGATTAATTATTATTAACCAGAAAAGAACCAACAGCACCACCAACTCCAATAAAAACATAAATTACTTTAAAACCGACAAAAGCCTCACTTAAATCATGCGACCTACCCTTTCGGATTTATTTATTGGTTCTGTTTCTTGTAGAGAATGGTCCCATACCAAAGTCCCAACGAGATTTCAACTTGATCAAAACAACTTGCGTTTTCAAAATTCCTTCCTTGATAATCTGCCCACACTTTCTGCTTTTACAATCACAACTTTCATTTCTCCACCACTTTAAATGTGTGGCTTAAGCTATAAGCTATGCAGCAAGGGATTTTACTAATGACTATTTTTTTTATTACTACTACTAAAAACTAGTCTAATTCTGTAGGGTGGTGAAAAACCAGCATTACAAATTCCATTGTGTCCTCAAGCAGGAAACTTTTCTGATTACAAAAAGAGGAATCATTCAAAATCTTTTTCTTTTCACTCGGGAAATATCATCAAAACCATCATCACTCCAAACTTGTCCACCATGCCTGAAATTTTCTTCTTGTTCATCCATGTTTCTTGTTCTTCTAGGTGGGCCATTTCCAGTCCTACCTTTCATCCGTCTATCAAAGTCCCTTTCCCTTAAGTTGCTACCTCTCTCATGAAAATCCGACTCGTTCGAACAGAATCTATAATGTTGTCTAGGTCCATCTTCAGCATTAAGGTGAAAGTTCTCACCAACATTACTATTAGCGTTGTTATAGGGAGGCCTGAAAGTTCGAACAGGACCTCGTCTCTCACCAAATCTTCTCCTCTCCTCACCATTTCCTTCACTATTATTATGCTCTAGCATCCTGCCAGAATGCATAGGCCCGCCACTACCAAAGTATTCGTCATCATTATCTGCTCTGTCTCTGGGATCTACAACATCAAATCTTCTGTTGCTCCTGATTAAAATCCTACCAGATGGACTCCTATTGGAAATGCCGGGTCTTGGATGACCATGGTCCCTTGCAGAATCAATGTCCCTCATATCATTAGAAGGTCGTGATATAAATTGGGGTGAGCCATGTCTCCTAACCACTCTCTCCCCAGTGAAAACGGGTCGATCAGGGGATCTCATTCTGTCAACTCTGTATAATGGTGATCTTCTATGAGACATTTCAGGATGGCCACCAAAACCATCTGGGGATCTTCTTCTGGGGGATCTCCTTCTTGGAGATGACCATTGACCAGGAGAACGACTCCTTGATCTGACGGGCGACTTTGAACGCATTCGAGCAAGACCACCCCTTCTCTGCATTGAAGAAAAATTCCTACCCCTTCCTCTTGAAAACCGACCATCCAGTCCTTCAAATTGTTGTGGGCGTGAATACACTGAATCTAGGGTATCGGGAAAACCCCTCATAAATTTCTCACTGTGCCTCATACCACCTAACTCTGAACCATCCCCCCCAATACATCTATTATTCGGGCTAACCGCCCTTGGATTTCTGTGACCCATTTGGATCCCATCTCTTCCACCTGCAGGTGACCTTCTTCTTGGTGCAATGTAAGAGCCGTCATTCAATGGCTTTCTACCTAATCGTCCATTGACAACATATGAGTCATCTGGTCCAACATTGTTGTACTCCAGATCAGTATCATCAATAGCAGAAGCATATTTTGACCTCGAGCCGCGGAACTGTTGACTCGGACCATTGTAAAATTCACCAGAATATTCACGCTCAGATTCCCAATCACCGCGAATTCGATTATTAACTCTTCCTCTACCACGTCCAAAATTTAATCTAGAGTTCCTGTCTTGATGTCTTTCTCTTGAAAATCTATGGGGAGCATCAATGTAAACTTCATCTCTGAAAATCAAAGCAAGAGAAAACACATGAGCAACTGAATACAGCTTAAGTAATATAAGGAGGAAAATATAGTATATATGGGACTAAAAAGCTTACCTTCCTCTGTATAACTTATCCCCGTCAAGTGTGTCGGACAAAACATCTCTTCCAGCTCGAGTTGGAAGAGATCTGCCTGAAATAGGCCTAGTTTTACTAGGAGATGACGAACTAGCAGCTCGTGACAGATCTATTATTCTTCCTTGATTACCACTGTTACAAACATCTTTAGTTATATCTTCAGCATTTGCATATCCTTCCATCTTAGGAAAATCAAAGTCAGTTTGTCTAACTGTGTCGGTTGTCTTCACAACCTCATCAGCACATTGGACATCTATCACATGGCTTCCATCAATGGCATGATCAGAAGGCTGTACATCCTGAGTTTCAGATGAAATTATTCTTTCTGAAAGATCTAATTGTTTCCTTTCCAAAACATTAACTGGTCTCTTATCAGCAGCGATATCAGATTTTTCACCGTCCAATGACTCTTGCACACACACATTTTTATCAATGACTTTACCAAGCTTCTCATGCATTGGAATGTTCACACCATCTTTACTAATTATTTCATTGTGGATTACAGAAGTATTGTCATTTTCCACCACACGAGATGAAGTGAGATAATCATTACTCACAACTCCTTTCTCCACTGGTTTATTATCATAATTACCTAAGTCGGGATGTTCTACCTCTCTTACCTCACATATGATGTCCTCCACTTTGGAAGGCTCCAGGGGTTCTCTAACCTCACCATCCTCGTAATCATCATCTTCAACGTATCGCCCAATGTCTACAGCAACAGTTACAGCATGGTTGTCATCTGACTCTAAATCAGAACCATAAGAATCATCCTCCAACATATCAGCAGACAAGGTTATCTTTTCTTCATCACTAACACAGCCTTCACGGCTATCTCGAGGATCAGAAGGCTCATTCATGAGTTTCAATCTACAACCATCATGATCATCAGCCACTTCTTTCTTGGTAACAACAGAAGAATATTTCAAGGCATGATTACTCAATTCTGTAGCAGTACCAACCATAGGAAAAGCAACTGTTACCAGAGGAACAGGCTCAGGATTTGAGGAAACTTCCTCACAGGCTTTTTCAACATTTACTCCTTCTGCGCGGCTACAATTTTCCGGTTGACCTGTTATATTTTTACTAGTAGTTAATACTGGTGTACAGACAGCTTTCACAGTGGGATGAGCTCCCTTTGCAGAAACTTGAGTAGAATTCAACACAACTGACCCTGTCCTGGAAGCAGAAGAACTTAATGATATTTGTGGCAACACTTTAATCAACTGACCTGTAGCAGTACTCTCGGCTGTTTTGGATCTTTCCTGACTACCCTCATGACTTGGTTCAGATTTAATGACTGTAGAATCAACCAACTTTGAATTGCTAACAGTTGAATTAGATGTCTTAATAGTTGAATGATGAATAAATTCTTGTTTGACAGCAGCATTGTCTAATGAACCTACAGGACCGGCACTAGCTTCTTTCAAATTCTTTTTTAAGTTATCATCACATGGCTCTGATTTTACCAACCTAAAACTAGCAGTATTTGCATCACCAGCAGTACCTTCCAGACTTGGCAAACTAACAACGGGAGTAGCACTGCCTGAATTTAGTTCAGGCGATATTCTAGAGGGCTCCTCAACATACTTTTGAACATAAGATGAAAGACAGAGATCACGTGAATCGACGCATCTATACTGCTGCCCATGCAGACTCGGTGAAGTAATGGTGGTAGCTTTGTTCTGATTTTTTTTATGTGCTTGCATTTCAGATATAACACTTGTTGGTGGTGTCATCCCAGTGTTGCTCAATAACTGTTTTGCATCATGTGCATTGTGAGTAATATTCAGTCCATCAATAGAAGTTTTAACAGAACTGGCATCACTCCCTTCATCCCATGCATCCATTGTAGTATTCAGATCCCAGTTAGCCCTGCTATTAACACGAGTAGTGTCACTATCACTTTTAGCATCAGTATTTGAACTATGAGTACTACATTCCTCCTTGCTTAAAGATAATTCCAGTGAGACAGGTTCTCCTTTATCGAGATTGGGATTTATCTCGTTAATTTTCGAACTTGTAACAGATGCAAACAAATGCTCCTTAAAGCTTAAAGATAAGCTAGTACTACCAGAAACTACAGGACTCTCTTGTTTAACCGTGTCTTGGACAATTTGTTTGCTCACATCCGCTCCAATGCCAAGTGCAAGACCTTGTTTTGCAGCCAATGAGAGTGCTGTATTCGGCTTAATTGTTTGGGATCCCAAATTTTTATCATTACATTCATTAAGGACCACCTTTTCTTTGCTATTCACAACAGCCAAAGTACACGATGGAGTTTCAGAGTTAGATTTCTCCTGTTTAGGCATAAGCAAAGATTTTTTTTGCCCCAAGTCAGCATTGGTGACTTCAGAAGTCAATTTCTTTTCTTCAAAAACAGGGTTCCCAATGGTAACATCAGAAGTCGATTTCTTTTCTTCAAAAACAGGGTTCCCAATGGTAACATCAGAACTTGATTTCTTTTCTTCAAATACAGTGTTTCCAATGGTATCAGGTAACCCAGCAGAACTGGTGGAAAGGGTTGAACCCAGCGACGTGCTTGAATGATCCTTTCGCAAAGCATGACTTTTTTCCTGAAGCGAAGCCTCTTCCAAAGAAGGTGAAGAAGCTTGAAGTGAAGAAGGAAACCTCCTTTTCTTGATAGGTGCACCTGCGATACTGAGATTTGATAGAGTCGATCCTTGAGAAGCGCTTGAATTTTCTTTTCGTTGCAACTCAGTTTCTTCAGGGATTGAACATGTTTCTTCAGAAGGAGGAGTCGGAGGAGAAGAAGACCTAAACAGAGGTGGGTACCTCCTTTTCTTGATTGGCACACCTGCAACTAAATCACTAAATTGACCAGCAAAGGACTTTACCCCACTCTGTCAATATAATATCAAGTAATCAATATCCAAAAAAGAACAAATTCGCATGGTTCTCTAATCGTAGTTAGCTGTAAATCATAAAGGAAATAAACACCTCTTCATGTCCTGAAATCGGCATGGTTCCAAAGTTTGCAATAATCAACTCAAAACCTTTCTTTCAAACTTCAGTTATTATGATTCAATTGCAACAAATCTTCGACAAATATATTAAAGTTCGCAAAAAATTCCTGCACCTAATAAACTATTTGTGAACATTACTTCCAAAAAAACACTCCCACTATCCAAGTAAACCAGATCCAAGCCTTAATCTCACTTCAAACAAAGCACCTGCCAAACAAAACAAAATGATGTAACGTAACATCTTAATCCAATTAAAATCACTGATCAAATTATCAAAGCAAAATTAAATGAAGTAAAATATTAATTGCATATTAGATCCAAAACTAACTAACTAACCACGTAGTACAGCAAATTAACGAAACCGATGAATAATTTGAAAAATATTCAGAGTAAAAATTTGAAGAAACTAACTACCGACAGTTGATTTCTTCAAATTTCTGAACAAAACCAAACTTCAGCAACCATATATATAAATCAAACGCTGAAATTAGATCCGTTTCTTCATTGACAAAATAAATATCGATGAAATCTCGTATCAAAAGGAAACGAACAAATAAACCTAACAATGAAAAAATTCACAGAATCAAGTAGCGTGGAGCGAGAAAATTTATCAATGAAGAAACAGATCTAAAACTAAACAAATTGATAAATTCAAAAAAGCGTAAAGTATTGCATAGAGCAAGGAATCACCGTAAATTGCAGGCCGAGGAAGAATCAAACAAAAAGCTTAGAAAATTTTCAGATCTCGACGATGAAAATGAAGAAGATAAGGACGAAGAAGAAGAGGGAAAAAATACCTGAAGGTTGTGGAAAAAGGGTTTTGCAACTTCGACGAAAGAGCGAGAAAGAAGAGATTATAAACGAATAAACGAATCTCTTTCTCCCTCTAAAACACACACTCTCACTTTCTCTCTCTAAAAATTAGGGTTTGCAAATTTGCGCCGAATTTATTGAATAATTTGACTTTGTGAAAGTGTGGGCTTATTCTTTTCTACCTGTACTTCATTCATAGTACTTGATATGAGACCATATAAATTATAGATAAATATTATAAGTAAGAAAAAAATTAAATGTTTATTAATTAAATAGTTGATATACATAAAAATTAGTAACGAAGTAATATTGATCGGAAAAAAGAAAAAATAGGCCGAATTTTATTAAAATTTGATGCTTAAATGTGTATTTTGTTTTAATATACTAAGGATTCTACCGACGTGACGCGTCAACTAACATGAACCCATGTGTTTTTCTTTTGACGTGGTGGTGGGTTTTCGTTCGTTGATTTCTTATCTTTTGATGTGGACCGTTGGATGGAAAGTAAAGACTTTTTGATTTGGATTTATTCTTGCTGGACCCTCGTGTCACGTTGTTTATACCCAATCTTCTTACGTTAGGTTCCACCAAAAATATGATATTTAGTTAAATGTTTTGCGGATGAAAATAAAGTAATTATAACTAATAATAAAATCAGAATAATTTTGATGTACGTGTCAAAAAATAAAAAACAAGAAAGATTTTGATGATTAGACTATTTATGAGTTCAAAATCTGACTTTGTAGTCATTATTATTAATTAACTTTAAACTAACGTTTCTCAATTTTATTTATTAATTTTGTAAATATAATAAATTAGTAATTGATCAAAAATTTAATTTGTGTTTTGATAGTACCTTTAATTCTTAAAGAGAAAGAAAAGAAATGTATTGATAAGTAAAATATTTTACAGAGCCAATCAATAATAAATATGTATTATAATAAATTATATTTAATTTTAAATATAAGTATTTTGATTGATTATCTATATAAAATTATTTTATATTGATACTGAATTATATTTAATCTTATTTTTAAATGAGATTAATTATTATATATAGTCAGTGTAAAATTCTTTACACAATCACTATATCACAATCATTTATAAATATTATTTTATAAATAAATAAAATAAAAATTAAATTTTAATAAACATTTAATGATTGCGATGTTTATATTTTCGGTACATACTAATTAAATTCTTCTTTATTAATAATATTTTGGGTTAGAAATATAAAAAGTTACATTAAAGAGGAAATGACTGAAATCTATTCAATTAAGTCATTTTTTATTTTAAATATTTTTAATAATATGGCCGAATATTTATTTTTTATTATTTTATTATATGAGATATTGTAAAATTATTTTATAGTGTATTATATTTTAATCTAAATTAAATAAGAGTATTAATTAGTAATTATTAGTATATAAGAATAATAATGACATTAAATGATAATTAAGTTGTTGGGATTGGTTTATATTTCATTTCAATAAATATTAGTATCTCTTTTTGTTTATAGTCAATCACATTAAAAGTAGTATATGTTACTAGTATATCACAATTTAACAATTAAAATTTATGAAGGTGTCCATTAATGACTGAATTAATTAATTTTATTACCAAAGAAAAATTGCATATATAACCAACTTAAGACAGACCCTTTCTCGTGCAGTGTATATATTGAAATGAAAAAGATATTGTCAACTCTTCTATTAAATTGACTTTCAAATGGCTCATTCTTAAAAATAGATCTGAGTTCATTTTTTTCCAGCTAAACCTTGGATGGTTTTTGTAAATTTTCCTACCAACTAGCTTAGGAGGCTCCATTTAACAATAATAGTGTTAATAATAAAGGTAACTTGAAATCTATGGTGTTTTTGTGACTCTGATTTAAATCTGGACGTTTTGACTATGGATGATCACTTTATTTCTTTCACAATCAAGTTTTAAGATAAGTTTTTGAGTTGGTTGCATTTTATGTCTAAATCAATTATGTAACAAAAATAGACCTTTGGAACGAGCTTTCTAAAACCATCTCAAACATGATATCCCTTCGTGCTTTGTAGGAGACTATAACACAATCTTAGGGGTTCATGAATATATGGGATTTCATCATCCTGCTAGAATTCTTATGGAGGATTTCTCCACATAGACTGACTCTAATCACTTTCTTCATATCTCAACCTCGAAGGTAATGTTTACTTGGAACAGTGGTAGAAAGGGGTGGTGTTAACACTCATAATAGATTTGATAGGAAAATTTATAACCACAAATAGATCGATATTTGTTATAGTCTTTTTTGAACAACTCTTGTGAAATCAAACGCTGATTGTTATCATCTCTTAATAGATTTTGATAGTCATGTTAAAAAAATTATTTCTCAATTAATATGCCTTTATATGTGGAGCCACCATCCTAGTTGTGAAGATGTCATCACCTTCACTTGGTCCACAAAAGTTGTGGGTTGTTTTATGTATACCCTCATTAAGAAACTCTAACTTCTTAAATCTAATTTAAAGCTTTGAAACAATAACACTTTTGTAATGTGAAGGATAATGTGAACATAGTTGAGTCCAATCTCAAATATATTCAAAATCTAATTGTCTTTATAAGCCATTATGACTTGTTTGCAGACCGAGTAAGGAGTGTTAATGCACACTTGATCAGGCCCATAACTTAGAAGATATATTTTGGAGAGATAAGGCTAGATTTAAGTGGCATGTTGAATGAGATAAAAATACAAAGTTATTCCACAATTGGCCAAAATAAAAAATACAACTGTTGATTCACTCAATCAAAGAATAATATGGTAGTCACATACAAGGAGCAAATAGCAAGCCATGTGATGGAGCATTTTCAACATCTTTTTAATAATGATTATGTTTTACGTCTTCATCTTGAGGGAGGAAGTAATCCCCCAATCTTGTCAATGAACATACTAATGCTCTCCTGACAATGCTCTCTGCAATGGAAGAGACATATATTCAATGTTCAACTTGAAGAAGGATAGTGCTTCAGTTCTAGATGAATTTGGCCTATATTTCTTCCAGACTTATTGGCACATCATCATTGTATTATTCCAATCACTAATATAGATAAATGGTGTATAAACTTCATTTAGAGTGGTGATACATTAACTAGGAAGTTTTCATAGTTGCATGGAACAAATGTTTCCAGAGTAGGGAAGTTCGATGTCTTAGACTTAGATCTTTAACCTATATTAATGAGAAATCTAATTTGCTTCAGTGTTGAAAGATGGCCAATTCAAAGATTCATTAGCCTAGAGTTATCAAATTCAGGGATTTCAAACCTAGTAGCCACATCAGGCATCACATATCATATTCCATATGAACTAGATTGAAAATATTGTTAATGATCTCAAAGTAAACTCTAGATGGCTCATTGGCCAAGGAGATAAGATTAATTTCTTGTTGGATAATCGGTGTGGTTTAATTCTTGTTGATCATCTCAATATTTCTAATGCCACTTTCAACAATCTTAAAATAATGTTGAACTCTTTCATTCAGAAATTTTATCATAATTTTTAATGATGGCAAGGACTGCTTGGTATGGTTCCCTAATAAAGATGGCCAACTATATCTAAAGGTTTCCTACAATCACTTAGTGGGAACCCTTCAACCAACAACATGGGGAAATATATTATGGAATAAATGCATCCCCCGTTTTATCTCCTTGTTCTTTTGAAGGCTCAATTATGACAAGGTCCCAACATATGACATTATTTCCCAAAGAGGGATCCATATGACATCCATCTATAGTTTGTGCATGGCTCAAGAAAGAAAAGCATAACTCACTTGTTCTTTGTTTGTAATTTTGCTCTGAACCTTTGGAGATGGTTAGCCAACATCTCTAATGTCCATCCAGTCATCTCTTCTCTAGATGACATCTAGAAGCTCATTGAAGGTAGTAACTTTTGTCATATAAAATCTATTCTTTTGTCCCCCTTTGTGCATATTATTAATGAGATTTGAAAAGCTAGATACAACTCTTGATTCAATGACCATAAGTCATCTTGGAAGTCTTACTCTGGTATGACTCATTCTCAGATTTCTCTTTCAGGGACTATGATTAAACTTGTGGCTAATTTGTCCATTCAAGACTTTATGCTCCTCAAAATTTCCAAGATCAATGCCAACCCTCTTCTCCTCGAAGGGTTAGAAAATATTTATATATTTATATGTTTGGTTGGATCAAAAGGAATACATATGATGCCTTAGTTAGAATCTCTAACATGACAGCTTGTGGATGTATATTTTGTTATTATCATGCAAAATATGTTGATAGTTTTTAGCAGAGGTAAAATTTTCTTTGTTGAGGTTATGGATGCAATGATTGCACTTTTGGTTGGAAAGTGATTTCATATTAGTGATTAGGGCAATTTCTAAATCAACTTTGATTCTTTGGGTCATAAGAAACACGTGAAACAATTATTTACTTGGATTCAAAATTAGGAATATTTTGGTATTTCACATATTTAAAGAAGACAACAAATACATAAATATGTTAGTTAAAGATAATATTTTTTCGTAAAATATTATGTTAAGTATTTTATCATTTTACTATAACTCTTTTAACTATCAAAATTTTAAAAAATTACTTTCGTAAAAAAATATATTTGAAATATATATTTATTTAATCTTCAATAATATATATTTATAGTAGTGAATGTCAAAATTAATATTTTAATTTATAAAAAAATATGAATTAAAAAGTAGTTTTTATTTAAAAAAAAAAGATTTAAGGTAAAACTAACAGCTCAACTTATACCTATTCAAAAATTATAATATTATAGAAACTATAAGATTTTTTTACAATTTTTCTTAAGTAGTAGAATTTTATAATATATAAATTATACATGTGTGTGCAAAAATTATAAAGACTAAAACTAAATATATGATATTTTATAAAGACCAAAACACAAATCATGCATTGCTTAAATGAAAAATTGTCTTAATTTATAACAAATTTTAAATCTTCCACAATAGTTCAATCACCACATTTTAAAAACCAACAATGTATTTATACATTTCACCGGTTAAAAAATAGAGTGATGGTTCAAGTATGTCTTTTAAATTAAATATTATGAATTTATTTTATAATAGTTTAACAAATTTTATTAGTGGCCATGTGTAAAATATATTTTTATTTTTTATTTTATACCAGGCAAATACATGTGTATTGCTCGGGTTGATATTATATAGTGTTGTAATATGAAGTGTTAGTAAAATATATAATAAATGTTAATTATAGAAATATAATATAAGATTTATATATTATAATTTAAATTAAACAATATAATCAATAAAATATTTATTTTTCACATAACAACAAGACATTTCTAATGTAATCGATAAAATAAATATGAACACTATAGTTTGATTTTAAATATATTTTTTAAGTTGTTAGAATAACTTTTATATATTATATATTTTAAGGGGATCTAACTTTTTTTATTTGACTTAATCGCTTTTTTAAAATGATTTATGAAAAAAATATATTTAAATATTGTCTTATGGTTTTTAAGTATTAATTCTTAACAAATATTTTTTCCATGTTTTTTCTATATGTTTTATCAATAGTATTTTTTTTATTTAGTAACAAATTTTTTTCCCACACAATTTTATGTATTATTGACAAATATTTATTTGTTTTTTAATACTAAATATGCAAATAATTGATAAATATTTTCATTGAAAAATTTTGTCAAATATTTTTTATTTATAATTATGAATGACAAATATTTGTCTCATGTTTTTAATATTTTTTAAAGGATATCAATACCCTATGAAACTTATAAAATATATACATATTTCGTATATGTGTTTTATTAAAAATATAGTTTATGTATTATAATCATTCTTAAATTTATATAAAAATATTAAAAAATTAATTAATTAATTAAAAATAAAGTATGTGTCCCATGTATGAATTGTAAATTAATTTCTTATTTGATTCTTTAAAAACAACATTACTTTTAATTTAATATTAATTTTGATTTTAAAAAATATATAAATTTAATAAATTAATTATTTGATTTACGTCATGTATATTATATGTGTGTGTTTGACCAAGCAAAAAGAAAGTTTTGATGTAACAATTTTTTAGGATGAAAATAAGGATGGTGAAAAAACGGATACACGTAGATATTCGCGGTTAAAATCTGTCACGGATATGTGTATGATAATTTATTGGGTATTTATTGATAAAATAATAAATATTTGATTACCTATTTATTTACGGATACATATATGAATTTGATGGTATCTGTATTTGTCGGTATTTGTATTCGTTAATAATTAGAAAAAATATTTAAATATTAATTTATTTGATAAAAATTTATTATTATTATTACTATTATTACTATAATTGTTATTATTTTGTTAAATATATTATTATTATTATTATTATTATTATTATTATTATTATTATTATTATTATTATTATTATTATTTTGATAAAATAAAAAATAAAATAAATATGATTTATTTTTATTATTATTTATTATGTGTTAAATTTGAAAATATTTTTTTTTGTTTTTAAAAGAAATACAAAATTAATTATTTAAATATATATTTTTTAAATATATTTAAATAATAATATTTATAGATATTGGTAAATATTTACTGATATCTCAAAATTTACAAATATCTATTTAACGAATATCTTTACAGATATGAGACGAATATAAATATTATATTTATTAATCAGGCGGATAAGAGGAGACTAATACCCGTACTTACGAGTATCATTGTCATCCTTAGATAAAAATATAAAAAATAATGGTAAAAGAATTTCTTGAGGCATTAAGATTAATACATATGAGAAGTATTACAAAATGAATTTGTCCATTAAAGTATAAGAAATCTCCGTAAAATCTTTAAAAGATATGATATGTCTCAAGCTTACACTTTTAGAGAAAGATGTAAGAATATTTTCGGTGGTAATCAACTTCTCAACTTACAATAATACTCTCATAAAATGTGTGGTGTATAAAAACAAATAAGAAAGATAATATGTTTGCGTGTAAGTTGCCACGAAACAGCAAAGTGAAAGAAACGTCCATGACCTATCTATATCATTATTAAATGTGTGGTGTTCCACTATGCCCCCTCCAATTTTAAAAAGTCACTGGCTCATAAGTGGTTCGAAATTTCCTCGTTCAATTTGAATAATTGAGAGTGAAATAATGATTAGCTAAAGGGTTATATATATATATATATATATATATATATATATATATATATATATATATATATATATATATATATATATATATATATATATATATATATATATATATATATATATATATATATATATATATATATATATATATATATATATATATATATATATATATATATATATATATATATATATATATATTAACAATCTGTTGTGATATTATAAAAAATTTAAAATAAAAGAATGATGTATCATGATACAATATTATTATGATTAGTTGATAATATTAAAAAAATTAATATACAGTATAAAATTATTTTACACAATGCATCATCCATTTTATTTTATTATTTTAGTTAAAATAAAAAATAAAAAAGGGAAATAAGGAGTGTTGGGTATAAATATATATTAAAATATTATATGATTTTAAAAGTTGTCTTATATTTTAGATAGCCTAATATCTTATGGATAAAAGTCATAATCATATTGATTAACGGATAAAAAAGATTTTGAAATTAATTTTTCTCATGTAAACCGTATTAATTTCATCAATAATTTAGAAGTGTATTAAAAAAAATTATGAGGTGGAGAGAGACTGCCTTCATTTAATATATTTTTTTAAAATTTTATGGTTTATTTTTTTTATAATATTTGTTCCGTTCTAAAATCAGAAATAGAGTGAGAAACACAAGTTGCGGCGGAGTAAAATCTCTGATATGTTAAAAGGGGTGTACCTGCAAGGATATTCAAGTCAGCATGTGAAAGAGTGGAGAGTATTCAAATTTACTTTGAAATTTGTTATTTGAAATAACGTCATTCCCTATATATATTGGAGAGGAATAACGGTTTCGCTATCATTCAGGCACGGAATTCGGAGAATCGTTAGATGTGGTCCAAGCGTAAATCTCATACAGCTAGGTACATGATAGTCCAGTGGTTAGGAGAAGATTTTATAAGTCTGATCGAGCAATTGGTTGATGGGTTGTGTCCTGTCAGCGGTTCATCTCGAGGTGGTCGGTCGTGGAGAATATGGTCGACCAAGAACAGTTTCCCGCAAGACTTGTTGGGATCCCCGACTACCAGGACATCTTTAGTAGATACGACTGATTTTGTTGAAGACTTGTCTCGATCATTTTTTGAGATTGAAATGTTTAGAGTATGTCGAAAAAACAACAAAGGACAAACTCATTTAATATTTTTTGTCACTGATTCGTTGTCACCTTTAATTGCTAACACATCACCTTATGTATGCAAGTTAGGAATCATTTATCCTACTTAAAGCATTCAAGTGTTTTCTACCCTCGTGGGGATTGATGGGACAAGATGTTGGTTACCCTCATATTTCTCCTTCGTTACTCGACTTGAAGTGTTGATCTTTATTTTCCCCCTTCCTACAAGAGTTTAGGCATCATTTTTCAATTTCTCGTTTTTGTTGTTACCACATTCTTGTCTATTATCCTTGTATTGTGATGCTTTATTTAGCGAATATAGGTCTTTGCTTGACTAATTAGTTTGATGTCGGTGATCACAACGGAAGATTACTCTTGGGTCGAACTAGAGTATTTTGCCCATAAACCCACTTTTGTTCAAGGGAAAGAAATGTTGTATGGTCCTTTACAAACAAGGGCTCCTTTCGATTGGAGTATTCTACCAGTTCTGGGCGAGAAAAGGATATTTCACAAATTTGAAGGGAGCTCTAACCCTTTTTGTAATACCCAAAAGTGATAATTAATTATTTAATTAGTTATTTGTGATTATTTGAGAATTATTGTGATTTATATGATGCATCATGGTGTTTGGTGATAGTATGTTGTGGGGTAGTGTTGGAATTTAAACAATTATTTGAGATTAATTAGATTTAATAATAATATTTAGAATTATTATTATTAATAAAATAAATGGATAGTAGTGTATAGACAAGAAGGGTTAAATGGTAATGTCACGTGGATTAGTGAGGGTAAGATGGAAAGACCATAGAAAGGGTATAAGGGTTAAACAAGAAATAATGAGAAGAGTGCTCATTTTGTGCAATCGTGAAAAAGAGCTGACGTTGTGAAGAAAACTAGGACACAAAGAGAAGAGAAGAGGAATTATTTCCATAGAGTTGGAAAGAGATCAATCAATTGTTAAGAATGTAAGGTAAGGGGTTTAATCGTGTTTATTATAATTGATATCGGGTTAAGGTGTTGGTAGGTTTGTGTTTTGTGTGTCGATTTTGATGAGGATTGATGAAATTGGGGGAAATCATGTGTTGAATGAATTAAAGAATGAATGAATGAATCCTTGATGAATGTGTGATATTAAGACCTCTAAATAAGTGTTATAGGTTGTTATAAATATTATATAATCGTAGGATTTTGAATTCTGAAACTGAGACTTTTTACGTAATCAAATTCGGAGGTCTGGAAAGCCTCCAACTGCGGAAAATCGCAGGATGAGAAGTATTATTTCGCATGCAGCGCGGGGCGACCCAAAGGCGATGGAGAGGTGACGCAGCGTCCCAGCAGCACCGGGCGACGCAGAAGTGACGGACACCAGAGGCAGTGCAACATCAACGTTTAAAACATCGTAACTTGAGTTTCAGAAGTCCGTTTGACGCGTCGTTCAAAGTGTTGGGAAGCTGGCATGATGAACTATATTATGATTGAGTTATATTAGTGCTTTGTGTTAGAATTAATTTAGATTTAATTAGATATTAATTTATATTTAGGAATATCTTTTAGATTTTTTATATCTTTGTTAGAAGATATATATCTTAGATCTTCTTATATCTTTGTAGAAAATATATTTTAGATTTAATTTTTATGTATAAATAGCCTAGTGGAGTAGGTTATTGTAATTCATTGTAAATCCTTATTTTGAAGCTATCAGTAAATATTCCTTTGCCTTTCATCTTTTCCTTGTGCACCAACATGGTATCATGAGCCTTTGGTTCGAGAAAAGGACCAGAAGGAACTTGTATCAAATGTGCTCAGGAAGTGGTGTTCCATTGCAAGATGTCAATGGCGGTACAAGTGAGGGAGCATTGTGGACTCACACTTGAGAGGGATTGTTAGAATAATATATCAAGTGTGAGTAGTGGGCATGTAGTCTCACATTGGATAGGAATATGGAGACTCAAGCATATATAAGTGGGAGAACCCACTCACCTATCATCTTAAGGTTTTAGGTGGATAAGTGGTGTGTCTCTCACAAAGGTGCATATTCCTATACTATGTATCAATGCTCCTAGTATCTCTCCCCAACAATGTTGAAATAATATAACAATTGTGAGTAGTGGGGAAATAGTCTCACATTGGATGGGAATATGGAGACTTAAGCATATATAAGTGGGAGAACTCACTCACCTATCACCTTAAGGTTTTAGGTGGATAAGTGGTGTGTCTCTCACAAAGGTGCATATTTCTGCACTATGTATCAATGCTCCTGGTATCTCTCCCCAACATGGTATCAGAGCTCCGGTTTTAAATCCACGGGGAAAAGAAGTACTGTGATTAAGAATTACAATATTCTATTTCTGGGGGTTTTGAGAAAATATTGATTTGGGAAACTCTGCGTAAATTGCATAAGATAGAAGATGAACAAAAACGGAGGCGATATTCATTCCAAGCTTCCAGTATTTGATGGTAAAAACTAGAATTGTTGGAAGATCCATATGCGCGTGTTATTTGGTTCTCAAGATGTGTTAGAACTTGTCACTGATGGCTATAATCTGTTAGAAGCAGATGCAACAGAGGCCCAGAAGATAACACAGAAGGCGTTGAGGAAGAAATATCAGAAGGCGTTGTTCTACATCCATCAATGTGTGGATGTGAATGTGTTTGAGAAGATTGCTGATTCTGAAACAACAAAGGCTACATGGGACACACTGGTCAGATGTTACAATGGTGACGTAATAGTGAAAAAGGTGAAGCTTCAGTCTCTCAGAAAGCAATATGAGAATCTCAACATGAAGGACAACAAGAAGGTTTCTGAGTACATCTCTAGAGTGATTCTGATCACTAATGAGGTGAAAGCTTGTGGAGAAACTCTGTCTGAACAATTAATCATTGAGAAGATCTTGAGATCTTTAACTTCTCAATTTAATTACATTGCAGTAGAAATTGAACATTCCAAATATCTGAGCACCATGAGAGTTGAAGAGCTGCAAAGTAGTCTAGAGGCGCATGAGTTGCGCATGACTGTAAGAACTTATGAGAGGGAAGTAGAGCAGAAAGCTCTGAAAGTAACTTCTGGTAAGAAGCATCAGAAGCAGACTTGGTCAGAATCCAGGAAGAAAACTAATGGTGGTCAAAAGTTAGAAGCTTCAAATTCTGATAGGCAAAAGAATGTCCAGAAGAGAAAGGAGAAATCTGACAAGAAGAATGTTCAGTGTTACTGTTGCAAGAAATTTGGTCACTATGCCATAGATTGTTGGTCCAACAAAGAAAGGAAGTCAGAAGAAGCAAATATAGCAAGAGGAGAGTCTGATGATGAACCTGTGCTATTGTTAGCTTCTGAACCTGATGATCTGAATTCATCAGAATGGTGGTATATAGACACAGGGTGTAACACCCCAATTCTACCCTGGCAATTATGTAAATAAATCAGAGTTATAAAATCATTCATGCAAACGAATCAGGATGCCACAAATTCTTCTTTCAAAATTCATTACATTCATCGTGGATACATAACACTTTAAATCTTCGAATGAACCATCAGCATACTTTAATTAAATAGTTCAACAATTTAAACATCTACGCAGTGGAATTCTTAATAACATCTTTAGCATCATTACAGAAACTTCAAAACAACACATGTTTAATAATAATCAACTTAAAGTTCAACAACTGAATAATCAACAATCAAAAGCAACAAGCATTTATCCCCCCGAGTGTTACATATGATAACAATGACACTGACTCGAACTACCGAAGGTATACAACTTTCACTCTCGATTACCTGCATGTTACCAGCGGAAGGGCAACATTCTAACAGAAGGGGTGAGATATCTAACAATATAATAAAGCGCATGATAATTAATATATCAAATTAGATCACATAACATCACCACTTCTCATCTCATAATCAACAATAATCACAACAATAATACATATTCACAACATCAATACACACTTTTCTATGCAATCATATAATGCGACTCAATACTATGCAAATGCATGTGGTACTATTGGAGCTGAACTTCCATCTAAAAAATTTCCAATTAATAGAGGCATCAACAAGGCATAAGCCTTCATATCATTATTCGCCAGTTTAGGACATCTCAACGAGCATAAGCTCCATCTCAAAATGCAATGTATGCGATACAATCATGAATGTAATAACAACACCATAATTGACAACATCTCAATACAACACCATCATTGGCCAAAGGCCTACATCTCAACATCTATTCATCAGCATCTCATATCATCTTAATAATTCATCAAACATCATTTATTCATCATAAATTATCAAACACAACTTCATTAATAACATCTCATCAACAACTCAGTTGTACATTAATACGACAGCATTCATCAATTTCACAACGTTGGTCATAGGCTTATACAGGATATTACTTATAATTAATTAACTAACTAAGGCTTACTTCTAAATTAATAAATCTCTACACACTAATATTCTGTAATCTTACATCGTTATTACTATTAGTCCTACTGTTACAAATCAAACAACAACCTCTAAGCATCTCATTTTCATTCTTCTTCACAAAAACCAACATAACAATCAACACGGGAACTAACTCCATCTCCATAAATTGGTTACTAGGACTATACTTCCTATTCTTCATTTTAATCCTCAAGAATAAAGCTCATCGCGTTATCTATTCAATGCTTCGAACGACACCTCAAACGGAGTCCGAAAACTCAAGTTACAACATCTTCAAAACGATTCTGCCAAAAAAACAGACAACATGGGTCGATGCAAAACTCCTTGGATTGACGCGTACTGCACTGAATTCGCAACATGAGTCGATGCATCCTCTCTTGTATCTACTCGTCCTGAGTCTAACACACAGCATGTATCGACACATGCCCCTACGTATCGACTCATCCTGAGTCTCTAAAGCACTCATGTATCGATGCAAAACCTCTTTGTGTCGACTCATCCTGAGTCTCTAAACCTTCATGTATTGACACATCATGTTTAGGGTCGACGCATACTGCTCTATCCTGCATAACTTATGCGATTTTCTCTGCGTTTTCACTACGGGTTCCATACTTTAAGCCCTAAAAACTTAGTCCAATCATAGATAATCATCACTTACAATTACCCTATAATTCTACATCAATTAAACTGCATCGAGACATCACTATTCATCTATAATTCATCAATTTTTCATCACACAACATCACATACATTTAATTCATGAATAATACAACAAGCATCCCTAACCCCACATACCAATCATCATGAACCCAATTATAGAGTCAGAACCCCATCCTTACCTCGGATTGAAGGTCGCTCTATAATTTCCGGTTGAAACCTCGTTCTGTCGTTTTCCTCTATTTCCAGCAGCTTCACGTTCTTCTTCTCAATCCTATTCTTCTACTGCTTCTTCTTTCTATTCTTTCTAATAATAATAACATAACCTATTATTTTGTTTACTCCTTATTGGGCTTAAACTAATACATCCCCTTATTACTACTTCTATTCCTTTAAAACAAGCCCATGTCAAATAATGTTATACTTCTAATATTATTTCACCACTTAATAAAATAATTAAATCCAATTAATCACAACACAAATTCACAATATTCCAAAAATAATTTAACTAAATAATTAATTAAATTATGGGTGTTACAACTCTCCCCCACTTAGAATATTTTCGTCCTCGGAAATTTACCTTAATCAAACAACTCAGGGTAGGAGTCTCGCATCTCGCTCTCCAACTCCCAAGTCATTCTTTCTCCAGAAGCTCCTAGCCAAACCACTTTAACCAAAATAATCTCTTTGCCCCTCATAGTATTTATTTCACGATCCGCGATCTGTACAGGCATCGCCTCCACCGTAAGATTATCCCGTACTTACACATCGTCCATATGAATCACATGAGATGGATCTGAAATATACTTCCGGAGTTGTGGCACATGAAACACATCATGCAAATTCGAAATATTAGGCGGTAAAGCCACTCTGTAAGCAACATTCCTCACTTTCTCCGAAATTTGATATGGTCCAATAAAATGAGAGGTGAGCTTCTTAGACTTCAACGCTCGCCCAACACCAGACACAGGTGTAACTCTAAAAAACACATGGTCACCCGCTTGAAATTCTAAATCCTTCCTTCGCTTGTCATGATAACTCTTCTGTCTACTTTGCGAAGCTTTCATCTTTTCTCGAATCAACTTCACCTTCTCAGTAGTTTCACGAACAAGTTCAGGTCCAAGTACTACACTTTCACCAGATTCATGCCAACATAAAGGAGTTCTACATCTCCGACCATACAACGCTTCAAAAGTTGTCATCCCAATACTAGAATGGTAACTGTTATTATAGGTGAACTCTATCAACGGAAGATAAGTATCCCACGAACCTCCCTGCTCAAGAACACATGCCCTTAACAAGTCTTCCAATGATTGAATAGTCCGTTCAGTCGGACCATCTGTCTGAGGATGATACGCCGAACTCAACCTCAACTTAGAACCTAACGCTTCTTGAAAACTCTTCCAAAAATCAGAAGTAAATCTTGGATCTCTATCTGACACAATGCACAAAGAAACACCATGCAGCTTCACAATCACACTAGTGTAAATCTCAGCCAACTTCGACACTGGAAAACTGATGTTAATAGGAATAAAATGAGTTGACTTCGTAAGCCTATCAACAATCACCCAAATTGAATCATGTCCTCTTAAAGTATTAGGTAACCCTGTCATAAAGTCCATTGAAATGCTATCCCATTTCCATTCTGGAACTTCTAACGGTTGCATCAATCCTGCAGGCTTCTGATGTTCAACTTTCGACTTCTGACAAGTCAAACATGCATACACAAACCGAGCCACATCACTCTTCATTCCAGGCCACCAAAACAAACCTTTCAAATCTTGATACATCCTTGTAGCTCTTGGATGAATACTTAACTTACTTCTATGACTCTCTTCAAGTATCACTTTCTTCATCTCAGCATCATCAGGAATACAAATTCGATTACAAAATCTTAGCACACCTTGTGCATCTAGCTTAAAATCATTGTTCTCAGACTGATCGATTCCAACCATCAAATCTACCAGTTTCACATCCAACTTTTGAGCTTCTTTGATATTGTCTAGAAATTCATTATTAATCTTCAACATACCCAATATAACACTATGCGCGTAACTTTGCAAACTAAGCTCATATCTCTGAACTGTTCAATTAATTCCAACTCTTTAACCATTATTATTGTCATATGTAAAGTCTTTAGACTCAACGCATCAACCACCACATTTGATTTTCCTGGATGATAATTCAAACCGAAATCATAATCCTTTAACAATCCCAACCATCTTTGTTGCCTCATATTCAGATCTTTCTGATCAAATAAATACTTCAAACCCTTATGGTCACTAAACACTTCAAATCTAGAACCATAAAGATAGTGCCTCCAAATCTTCAACACAAAGACAACTGCAGCAAGCTCTAAATCATGTGTATGATAGTTCTTCTCATGAGTCCTCAACTGCCTTGACGCATAAGCAACTACCTTACCATACTGCATAAACACACCTCTTAAACCCATCTTAGAAGCATCACAATATACCACAAAAGGTTCTCCTGGATTAGGCAACGTCAAAATCGGAGCCGACGTCAACCTCTTCTTCAATTCTGTAAAACTTTCTTTGCACTGAACGTCCCACACAAAAGCTCTACCTTTACAAGTAAACTTAGTCAACGAAAGTGCCAACTTAGATAAACCTTCTATAATAACCAACTAATCCAAAAAGCTTCTAATCTCAGTAGCTGATATCAGAGTCTCCCATTGCAACACAACATCAACCTTTGATGGATCTACAACAATGCCACTACCTGAAATCACATGACCAAGAAAACTAACCTCCTTCAGCCAAAATTCACACTTTGACAACTTTGTATATAACTTCTTCTCTTTCAAGACATGTAACATTACTCTTAAATGTTCTGCATGCTCTTCTTCTGACTTAGAGTAAATCAAAATATCATTAATGAACACCATTACAAACCGATTCAAATAAGTATGAAAGATACGATTCATATATTCCATGAATACTCCCAGCAAATTAGTAACACCTAAAGGCATCACCGAATACTCATAATGTCCATAACGCATTCTGAAGGCCGTCTTCTGGATATCTTCATCCTTCACCTTAATCTGATGGTAACCCGACCTCAAATCAATCTTACTAAACACACGAGCATCCACCAATTAATCCATCAAGTCATCTATTCTTGGAAGCGGATACTTGTTCTTAATCGTCAATTTATTCAACTGTCTATAATCAACACAAAGCCTCATACTTCCATCTTTCTTCTTTACTAACAACATTGGAGCTCCCCACAGTGATACACTTGGTCTTACAAACTTCTTCTCGAGTAACTCTTCCAATTACTTCTTTAACTCTGACAATTCAGATGCAGACATCCTGTATGGTGCCATATACACAGGTCTGGTACCAGGTATAAGATCAATTGCAAATTCAACTTCCCTCTCCGGCGGTACATCAAGAATCTCATCAAGGAAAACTTCAGGAAATTCACACACCACCTGCAATTCTTCAATTATAGCTTGAGTATCTACAAATAGCAACGCCATAAATGAGTACATATGTACTTCTTCTTGCATCCACTTCCTCAATTGTCTAGCATACAACATACCATCTTCCTCTTCTTCAGGAGTAGAAAACCTCACAGCCTTATCATAATAGTTAATATGAACATAGTTATGCTCTAACCAGTTCATCCCCAAAATCACATCTGTGATCGGTGGATCTGGAACTGACTGTTTAACGCTGGTTCGCGAAATGTCGCGGAAGCAAGAGTCGCCACCGTCTTTTATTTTCTCCAAATGGAAAGGACAAAAGCACAGAAAAATTCCTTAAAGAGATTGCTCTCGGTTCGGGAGGTAGATTATAGGAAGGGAAGGTGTTAGCACCCTTTCTATCCATGGTTATCCATGGGCTCTTAGATACTTGCTCATTGTGTTTTCAAAAAGGGTTTGTTTGCTTTTCAATGTGGGTTTTAAAAAGTTTCTTTGAAAATTCCAGTTCGACTCTTGTATCGGTCCTCAAGAGTGTTTGAAAAATTGCTTTCGAAAGCTTTTTGAAAAGGTGTCGGTGTGAAAAGTATTTTTTTGATTTGTTTTTAAAATTAGAGCAAGTATCTACGAGAACCTACCTACCCTAAGGAATTCGTCTGTGTAAATGTCCTTTAAAGTAGTGCCATCCCACCATTGAGAGGTAGGTAGCACCACCGTTGGAGGTGTTCGGGTCAATTCGAGGTTCGGGACATGGTGATCACCAGAGCAATGAGAAGATACCTTAGAAGCTAACCTCATGCCAGGTTCCCGGATCATGAGGACTTACTAAGACATCCTCTACTCGACGATCACCTTTCGAGGCAAGGCAACAGTGAGGCGTACCCTAGGGGTGGTGTGTGATTTGTGTGTCAGATTCGTTTATTTTTGTCTTGTCATGGTATAGGTGATCTATGCGTTTGTTTTTATTTTTTTGTCATTCATTCTTGCATGCATTGATTAACAGTTAAAAATTGCGAGAAAAGTAAAGTTCTAAGCTATTACAAAAGGCGCGGGTCCACATCGCCAAAATTTCTCGAACCCGATTTGACAGAAAAATAAAGAAGGTAAAAGCAAAGCAAAGTGCAAGAAATTAATTTACAAGGCCTTGGGAGAGATACATAAATATTAAACGAAAAAGAAATAAAACACGCGAATTAAATAAGAATTAAACGAGGGCGTTGGACCCTTTTTGCAAAATTCAATTAAATGATGAAATTGATTAATTAAGAGAGAAAAGAAATTGTTTTTTTGATATTTTTTGGTTTTAATGAAAAAGAATTAATTAAAATAATATGCTAACCCTAATTAATTTACATGCAATTTAATTACAAAAATAAATATTTAATATTTTAATTATTATGGAAAAAAAATAAAAAAGGAATAAAATTATCATAAACCCTAATTCTATATGTTTTAGATTTTTATTAAAAGAGTTAAAATTAAAACCTAATTTAAAACTAGTTAATTTATGAATTTATTTACAAAAAATACTATTAAATAAATATATTTAATTTTTTTATCTTTTCTGATTTTTTTATGTGTTTTTTATATTATGAAAATATTAAATTTAATAAAAAAACAATGATTAAAAGGAAGTAAAAAAAGAATAAAGAAAGTAAAAAGAATAATAAAAAAGGTCTTGCAAACCTAGGGGGTTCAGACCCCAAATAGGAGGTTTTTTTGTAGTGATTCAGGCCCATTAACCTTGGCCTTTTTGACTTTTCAGGACACGTACCCAAGCGTTGACTAGAGCCTACCATATTCCACAAATCCTGGCCCTTGAATTGATGAGATTAAACGCGTGGCATGTTTGATTGTATGGGTGCACGGTGCGTCTTTACACTGAACCTGCATGGAACCACTAAATGCAAAATAATATGAAGGGGGTGAGGACCTGGGGCTCGAACCCAGGTCCTGAACGTTACCAGCGTGTACGCCTGCCACTGAGCTATTTTGTTTATCTGTAAATTAAATAACAAATGAATATAATAAACAAAACAATGCGTTAGTGCTACTTTTCGCGCGAACTTTCAAACCAGCCAACCATCGCCTGCCACCTAGTCGTCTTCTCCATTGTTTTATTTTTTTCTGAAACACAAACATAATAAGCAACGGTTTTGAACCGTTCTAAAACCTATCATTAGAGAAAATAGCGAATAGGCATTGGATGCTCATAAATTGAGCGCGAGGGGAGATTCATGATCGTCTCATCGTGTTTGTTTCAGTGGTCCAAGTCTTGTGCTCCAATTTTCCCTTATTTTAAAACCCCCAATTTGAGGTTCTGAAAACCCTAAAATACGACCATGGCAATTTCTTGTATAGCACATAAAAATCCAATCAAATCATATGGTTAGCTTTAAAACACCTCACTGATCATGAATCTATAAGCAAAATGCCATGAATGTGCATAGAATGTAAAATACGATTATGAGAAAAAGTGGAAAAAGCTTGACTTCTGTATACCGTTTCAAGGTGTTAGGATTGATGTTTTTGCTCCAGGAAGGTTGCTTGATGTCCTTGGAAGGCAATAGGATGAGTTTTGTGGCTTGAAACGACCTCCAACCCTGTTCTCAGTTTTGTGTTTTTAAGCAAAATTTCCAATTTTGTGTCTTAGTCTCTAGCGCAGCTTAGTGGTTAATGGCATTAGGTCTTGCTTCTTTGTATAAGTATGAATGAATTAGGTCAAAAAACTTGATCAAAATCCTTTGCATTCATGGTTTTTGAGATTTGATTTTTCAAGATCTTTTTCCAATATTTTCCATGCTATTTTGTACCAATCATGACCAATTCTCTTCAAATCTTTCCATATTTGATTATGCACGAATTTTTGAACCTATTACATGTACAAAAAGATTTGATAAATTAGGTTTAGTATTTTCCATGTATTTAATTAATTTAAATGAATTATTAATAATAAAAATCCAAATAAATAAATAAATAATGAAGAAAAACTTCCCTTTGGGCCAAATGGTCGTGCACATGCCTTGGATGATGAATTGTGGAAGGAAAATAGGCCCATTAGCAATTTTAGGTCATTTGAAGCAAAGTTGACTTTTCAAAATATCCAAAAATTTCCCAACTTCCACAAGGCATAACTTGCTCAATTTTTAAGCTTTGCTCATGTTCTTGGACATTTTGGAAAGGTCTTTGAGTCCTCTAACCAATGCCTTTGGTACCATGTCATTTTGATTTACCAATCTCAAGTTATGGCCTTTGACTTAAAGTCCCTTTTTGTTGACTTTTGAAAATGACCTATAATGTTGAAATTGATAACTTTTTGTGAGAGCATTTCTTGGACTTGAAGTATGAAGAGGAGTTTTAGGAAATGTCTTTCTCTTAAAAATGAGCTTTGGTTGGAATTTTTCTGATAATCCATGTGAAAGTTATGCCCTGGTCAATTTACAGTTGACTTTTTCAGCTGTCCAAATAAGGAAACTTTTGCATCTTGATGATTTTTGAGCCAAGCTTTGAGAATCATGATCAAGCATTGATCAAATGATGTTTTTGGCTTCAAAATGAGATGTTGACCAAAAATTTGAACTTTTGACTGTCAAATGACCATTTTGCCCCTACAGTTGACTGTAGTGCAATTAGGGTTTTGACTATGCAATTTTGTGCTGAAAGTCTTGAAACTTGGTATGAGGATGCTTGACCATATTTATAGGCATGTGAGACTTGATTGGACCTTTGGAAACTTCATTTTCTTGATCAGAACCAAAACCCTAATTTTGACTGTTCAGGAGGCTCTTGCACTGTGCAACCCTTGGAGAACTTTGCAACTTGACTTGGCAATTTCTTGAAGAATATGGGAGGGAAAATTTTGGGGTACAACAGTTGCCCCTGTTCAATCTTCTTAGACCTGAGGATGCAGATTGGCTGTCGTGCCTTTCGTAATCCGAGGGTGGAAGATGATTGAACACTAGAGTGCCCAGAAATTTGCGCTCACATAGTAGCAGTGTGATGATGGGAATGGGCTTATAGATGCCATTTGGATATTGATGGATAGGATGATGGGCTTATAGATGCCATCTGGATGTTGATCGCGTAAGAGCTTCCTTAGCGAGAACTTGCGTACCTGCAAAAGAAAAAGAGTACCTGACATGTTGCAGGAGCTGGTCTTCGGATGCTTGGTATAGATGTGTCCTGACTGGTTACAGGAGCTGAGTCTGGAGCTTCAAAAGATGATGAATAGACCAGGGGTGGTTACTACCTCAGCAGGAACGGTGAGAGAACCTTGGATAACCTTAACCTCAACAGCAAACATTGAGAAAATCTGGAATGGAATTATCGTCTCCGCAGGATTGGGGAGAGAACCATAGGAAATTATAATCTCAAAAGCGGACGTTTGAGAAAAACCTGGAATGGAATTATCATCTCCGCAACATTGGGGAGAGAACCATAGGAAATTATAATCTCAAAAGCGGACGTTTGAGAAAAACCTGGAATGGAATTATCATCTCCGCAACATTGGGGAGAGAACCATAGGGAATTATAATCTCAAAAGCGGACGTTTGAGAAAAACCTGAAATGGAATTATCATCTCCACAACATTGGGGAGAGAACCATAGGAAATTATAATCTCAAAAGCGGACGTTTGAGAAAAACCTGGGATGGAATTATCATCTCCACAACATTGGGGAGAGAACCATAGGAAATTATAATCTCAAAAGCGGACGTTTGAGAAAAACCTGAAATGGAATTATCATCTCCACAACATTGGGGAGAGAACCATAGGAAATTATAATCTCAAAAGCGGACGTTTGAGAAAAACCTGGGATGGAATTATCATCTCCACAACATTGGGGAGAGAACCATAGGAAATTATAATCTCAAAAGCGGACGTTTGAGAAAAACCTGGGATGGAATTATCATCTCCACAACATTGGGGAGAGAACCATAGGAAATTATAATCTCAAAAGCGGACGTTTGAGAAAAACCTGAAATGGAATTATCATCTCCACAACATTGGGGAGAGAACCATATGAAATTATAATCTCAAAAGCGGACGTTTGAGAAAAACCTGGGATGGAATTATCATCTCCACAACATTGGGGAGAGAATCATAGGAAATTATAATCTCAAAAGCGGACGTTTGAGAAAAACCTGAAATGGAATTATCATCTCCACAACATTGGGGAGAGAACCATAGGAAATTATAATCTCAAAAGCGGACGTTTGAGAAAAACCTGGGATGGAATTATCATCTCCACAACATTGGGGAGAGAACCATAGGAAATTATAATCTCAAAAGCGGACGTTTGAGAAAAACCTGGGATAACTTCTACTGAGTCTTCATCAGAAAAATCTGTTTGGGGTCGATTTAGCTGGACTAGAGAAGGCCTTGGACTGGATAAGAAATCTTTGGAGTCGATTAACTGAACCGGTCTAGGTCTTGAAATATGATTGAGAATTTAACTGAATCTTTCCTGAAAGGTAAAGGTCAGTCATATGCAACGCATGATATGGACCAAGCAATGATGTTCTCAACATAAATGAGACTTGTAAGATATGATGCGTATATGCATGCTATAATGATGTATGGAGGTGCGATGTTTATGAATGTATGCTTTCGTCTAGGAAAGTAAATCCTTGACGGGTGCCGGGAGGTCACTCCTGGGCTGATGTTGGAGAATAGATTTCGCTTCCGCTGGGGATGATAGCTGCAAGAATACCGATAGGAGAAGATAACTCCGTTGGGGAATAAACTTGGCGAATGGAATAACTCTGCGGGGGGGAGAACAGTACCCTGACGATCTTGCTGGGAAGCAATACTCTGTGGGGAGAGAGGTACTTTGTTGAGTGTCGATAATACCTTGCTGGGGATATTCTTGTTGTATTGGAAGTGTTAATAGACTTCGCTGGGGATAAGAAGATTCTGTCGACGATGATCTTTCCATGGCTTTTGGCTGAGGATAAACCAGTTATATCCTAGTACGGAAATAACTCTTTAACTAAAGCCGGGAGACGCGTTCGTGCTTTGCGAGGGATAAGCTTCCAGAATCTACTGGGGATAAGCTTACTGCTTGGGGAGATGAATTCCAACCTTCCTGGGGAACTGGATTGGACTCTTTTGGGGAAGTTTTGAATTGCGGGGGAAGTGATTCCTTTGAATGTTTGATATGCCGTCGGGGAACAATCTTTAGGCCAAGATTGCCGGGGATGCTTGTTAAGAATATGTGTACTGCTGGGGAATGTTGAGATCTGCTGAAGGATACCTGTTGTACCCCAAAATTTGCCCTCCCATTTCCTCAACATTTTCTCATCACAAGACATTTGAAGATCAAGATACAATTAGGGTTTTCCTCTGCTCAAGACTTCTCCTTGCACTGTGGACTCAAATTAGGGTTTGTGTTTGCCTAAGGGTGTTTTGACCTAAAATGCTTAAGATGACTTTCATGCTTCATATTGGACTCCCAAGTTTACCCTCACCAAGTTTCAAGTCTTGATTCCAAGTTTTGCCCAGTCAATTGGACAGTTGATCTAGAAATCAGCTGTATTGGGGAGAAAGTCAACTGTGGCCAATTGACAGTCAAACCTCATGAAATTTGACCCACATCAACACATTGAACTCATATGGACCATTTGATCAAGTTTGGATCACAATTCCACAAGAAATTTGACCAGATCACCAAAAGGGCAAAATGGTCATTTTTAGGGTTTTGACTGCACAAAGGCAATTTTTGACTGGTTGACCTAGCCAATGGCAAATCAAGCTCACATATGGACTCAAGGACCCCATGGAATTATCTTGACATGTTCATCAAGCTCAAAAGATCCCAAGTACACAAGATTGACAGTTGAATTTCCCAGTCAATTGATCAATTTTGACTGTATACTGAAAAGTCAAACTTTGACTTTTTGGTCAAAATCAAGAGTCAAGATTCATTTTTCATCAAAACATGCCAAATCATGAAACTTGTTCACCAAGAAATCACAAAATGCAAATTAGGGTTTGAAAATGGAATTTTTCATAACTTAGAATTTTTCTAAGTTATGAAAAACCCTAATTTTTTCCCAACTTTGCCCCATCTTTTCACCATGATCCATTTGGATTCAAACAAAAGTCAAAACATGAAAGTTGTAGCTTGTTGCATAATCTACAACTTTTATTCACAAAGTTTTCTCATTTGAAGCTTGTATCTCAAGTTATAAATTTTTGAATATGGGCACTAAACCATCTTTTAACTTAGTGAAATTTGACCTATTTTGACAAGGTTTTCTACCCTACTTCAAGGCCACTTTTCATACCCTTCCACTTGGAATTTTGATTTGCATTTCAAAGATGGATTGTAGTACACATTCCAAGCTTTCCAAAATGTCCAAGAACTCATCAAACAACCTCATAACTTGAGAGATTCGAATTTCACAAGTTAGCAAAAATTCACTTTTGTTCTTCATCAAAGCATGTTCATAAACTTGGCAAATTTGAACTCAGCATAGTTTGTGCTACTTTACAGGTCCTAAAACCAAATTACACTCCTTAATTTAATGCAAAACCAATGAATCAAGTTGTTATTCTAAGCCTTTGGTCATTACACAAGGAATTAAGCCTAAACTAGAAAAAGCATTATTTCCATTCTTGAAAAGCTTGCTTTATGTCAAATAGAAATCCAAGCAAGTACAAGCAAGATCTTCTTGGCACAAGTTTGTGAGCAAATTGCACTGATCAAGGCAAGGGATAGTAGCATAGTTAGAGGGCTTGTACTGACCTAGAAAGAAAAGTGGCATTTTGTAGCTTAAGTGTGAAGAAACATCCATAACTTATCACAACTCTCTCCTCAGCATAGACACACAAGAAAGAAGTTGTCAAACACATTACACATAACATATCCAAGCTAACACACGAGTTTTTGACCTCCAACACACCCTCCATCTCAGAATCATCCTCAAACTACACAAACAGGGGTGCCCCTGCAGTTTGAGTGCAAACTCCCAATCCCTTCGAGCATTTTGATCAAGACCTGTTCCTCTACCTTCCCTACAACATATGCAAGCTATCCATGGCCTAAAACCTGACCTGTAATCACTCTAACAGTTTCCACCATTTTTAATTTCTCCTTTTGCAGTTGAAGTTCTGCAGCTTGATACAAGAAGGTTCAAGACAAAGTGAGCATTGAAAAAGCATCCCTGGACCTCAAGGAAGCTTTTCCAATCATTACATTGCACTGAAAGTCTCTCATTCTCCACATAGAAGTTCAACTGCACAGGTAAAACTTTGAACTCGTATCTCTCTTATCATGCATCTTTAGCCTTAAGTTTGTGAAGAAACAAGGTCCTACTCATAGCCCTGAACATGTACATATCTTTACATTTCATTTCTTTTGCCTGAGTAGAGAGAATTTGGAGCTTGAAAATGGTAGAAAAATTAGGTCAGAAAAGAGGGGGAGAGAAATTCTCCCTCATCTTAGAGAGATAGGTCAAGTTCTTTATATGGTTAGAACCGTCTCTTCATGCTGAACATTTCTTGTGTTATGAGTTTTTGCTAAAAAGCCAGGAATCAAGAGTTAGAAGGAACTGAACATGGCGCGCGTTTTTTCAAATAATATGTGCTGGAGGTTGAAGAAGGAGTGAAGTGGGCTGGGCCTGTGCTATTTTGCTTTTCACACCATCTTTTTTGGTTTACACCCCCCTGAGCCCATTTGCTCATTTTTTAACATTTTTGACTTTTTCTTTTTTGGCTGACTTTATTTATTTTTTCTCATGCCATTTAAAATTTAAAAATATTTTTTTCATCACTTTTTGCATTTATTGCATATTTATTTGTTTATTTTCTTGTTTTGTACATAAATACATATATATGATTATTAGAATAAAAATGTAAAAATAATGTAAATACACTTTTTATTTTCATTTACTTTCTGAAAGTATTTCACACAAAAATACTTTTTTTATTTTATTTATTAAAATATTAAATAAATGTTTATTTTGTATATAATACATATTTAGGGTTTAATACATATATATATGCAATTATTAATATATTTAAGATAAAAATATGAAAATACTTGATTTTTCACTTTTATTAATATTTGATATAAAAATACCTTTTTTTAATATACTTCATTTTTATTTTATTTTTATGAATAATAAATAGATAATAATACATTTTCTTTCAAATTAGGGTTTTTTACCCTAAGTTCAAATACTCAAAAAATAATACATTTCTTATTTTCTTTTTCCTTTTACATAAATAATATTTTCCCATACACATAAAAAACTTTCTTTTTTTTGCATTTTCACATATTTATTTAATTTACATTTAATTATGTATTATTTAAATTGCTAATATTCAATTGATGTAATAATTTAGATTTAAATTCTTGTCAATATCCCCCATTTGAACATTTGTACCCCCCTTCCCATATTTGGTTTTGTAATAGCTTAGTAATTTTAATTCCGCACTTTATTGCTTTCTAATGATAACATGTTAGAATTAGGGTTTGTATGCGAAAAAAAACGATAAAAAATAGTTTGACCTAATACAAGATAAACAAGCATGAAAATGGACACACAAATCACACTTGCACCCCCTAGGGTATTCCACTTGTTGCCTTCAAATAAATGGGCCGTATTGCATGTTAAACTTCTTTGGGCAAAACAAACAATTTGAATGATCATAGTCCCTCGACAAAACTTTTCAAAAACAAACAAAAACAAATGGTCAAGTCCCTTAGAGAAGTTGCTCAAAGACATTTAACGCCGTTGCAATTATGGTCTAAAACAATGACCCGCGCCTGTCCCTTTCACATCCTAACACAAGGTTGCCCACCAAATACAATGGTGGAGCAAACTTGTCAAAAGGGTTAAAGTATAGCAATGATCTTTTGAGAAATTTAGGAGTAGATAACCTCTTAGTTACTTGAATCAACTTGCAAAACAAAACACTTGCCTAATTTCAAAACCACACCTCACAACACTTTCAAAACAACTTTCAAAAACAAATGAAAACTTTTTCAAAAGACATACATTTTTGTATACATCCCCACATGGATCATTACAAAGGTTGCCACCACATTGGCCTCTTTTCAAAAACATTTTCAAAACCCACACACTCAAGCACCATTTAAAACAATTGAAAACAAAAGGCAAGTGATCTAAGCAAGTAACTAAGAGCCCATGGATAACCATGGATAGAAAGGGTGCTAATACTTTCCCTTTCTATAATCTACTCCCCGAACCCAAGAAAACATCTCAAAAGGTTTTTGCTGTGCTTTTTAACCTTTCCTTAGGATAAAATAAAAAGTCGGTGGCGACTCTTGCTAACCGCAACATTTGCGAATACAAACGCAAACCTCAAGTCAGTTCTCCCACCGTATCACAGAACTGGCGACTCTGCTGGGGAAGTACTTTTAAAGTGGAGTAACCTTAGGGTTTAGATCACCTTTGTTTTCAATTGCTTGCTTTGTTTGCTTTTACATCTTGTGGGCTTTGTATCGGAGTTTTATAGATCCTAACCCGGATCTGGGAAATACCCTTTTTAGGTAGCATAATCTGTGAGGGACCTGTCCGGCGTAGACCGACATGGGTGAAGCAGTGGCTACGTTGGTGTGGCATCTTAGTCTGTACCTATATCCCTTGTGTTGTAACGGGGAGAATATAGGTCTTCTAAGGGGTCATTAAACACCAACCAACCTTAGAACCCTAAATTGACCAACTTGGCTATTAGGACAGTAGCAGTATGCTACACTCATTGAGGCTAAACTCTCGAGATGGTTCTGGCTGCGAGAAAAGATTGCGATGCTGGAGTTATGACCGATTGAGGGTAGCCAATGATTTGAGATCCTCTAGAACCCGGTTACTTTTGATAGGACAGGTTTTAACCAACAAAACCAAAAGAGGGTAATACCTGAAACTCATGCTGGCCTGAAATCTAAGGTTGTCTTGTGTGACTTGTGTGCTTTATTTGCCTATGTGAATACTTGTGTTGTGCTTCATCATAGCATCATGCCATCATACCATTGCATGCATCCTGTATAAAGGCTAACCCATTTCAAAGACAAAAAGGTTTCATCTTTGCTCTGTTTTGTAGGACATTATGATGCCCGTGCGTAGAAATACTGTCCGGCTCAACTTTGTTCAACCACCAGTTTTACTCAAGGATCTGGTTGGAAGGGTTCCAAACACTACCTCCTTCATCAACAGACATGGTTCTCTCCTTGGCTTGATCACTGCAAATTGGGACCAACAACTGATAAGTGTTCTGACCCAGTTTTATGACCCTCTGTATCATTGTTTCACCTTTCAAGACTTCCAGCTGGTTCCTACCCTGGAAGAGTTCTCTTATCTGCTCGGGATCCCTGTCTTGGAACAAACTCCATTCACTGGTTTGGAAAAGACTCCTAGGCCTGAAGAGATTGCTGCAATTCTCCCCTTGACCAAAGAAGAGATATTGTCCAACTGGGAAACTAGAAATGGGGTCAAGGGCTTTTTGGTCAAATTTCTGGTTGGCAAGGCTAATGATTTCTGGAATGACTTGGACTTCAAGGCATATGAGGATATTCTGGCTCTCTTGATCTATGGTCTGGTATTGTTCCCCAACCCTGACACCTTTATCAGTATCCATGTCATAAGAATCTTCATGTCTCGGAATCCGGTACCCACTCTCTTGGGTGACATTCTACAACAACTCTATGCTCGTACTGCTCGAAAACGGGGGACTCCGTGGTGTTGTGCTCCTTTGCTAGTAAGGTGGTTTATTTCGCACCTTCCTAAGTTCGTGCTGAAGAATGAAGAAGGAAAAGGTTGGGCTCGGAGGTTAATGTCTCTCACTGATAATGACATCACTTGGACTCTCAGAGGTTTGGATGAGGTAGCTGTTATTGATCGATGCGGGGAATACCCGAATGTTCCATTGATTGGTATCCAAGGAGGAATCTCTTACAATCCGTGTTTAGCTCTCCGTCAGTTTGGAAGAGCCAGAGGAGATGGGCCTCATGAAATGCTGGTTCCTCACTTCCATTTTGAGTTTCAGGCAGACAGTGACAAACTACGCCAGGGATTCATTAGAGCTTGGGACAGAATTCACAAAGCTGACCCGCATGAGTTAGGACCAAAGACTTCTCTACCATTGGAGCCCTATTGCAAATGGGTCCGCATCCGTGCTCAGAAGTTAGGTATGCCGTACGAAGCTGTCAGACCAATCATCCTTGAATCTCCCGATGAAGATGGGGTTCCTCCAACTGTCCTCCCTCCTCAGATACCTACTGATTTTGACACCATGAAGAGATCTTGGGCACAGCTAAAGGAAGAACGGGATTTCTATCGGGAGAAGTTCAACGAGCAGGAAAGGAAGATCCAGAGGCTGACTAAGCAATTGGAGGAAGAACGGGTCCTGAACAACTACATCAGCACTGAAAAGAGGAGGCCATGGGAGCATTGAGGAGCTTTGGATGTTTCCTTTTATAGTTTATTTCCTTTCCAGTATTTTTCATTCCTGTAATGCCTAAGGGCAAATCGTTGAACAATTGAAAATTTTAATCTAATGAAGTGTGTTTCCCTTTTTGTCTACAAAGTTGAATCTTGTTTGTCTTTGAAAACATAAAACATACGCATTCCATTACACCATATGCATAGCAGGTACCCTATTTCACAGGTTGCTTAATTTTCTTCGCTGTTTATGTGCACAGTCATCATGAATCCAGAGTCCTCCAGTGAGCAAGCAATCAAGGCCCTTCAGGCCCAAAGTGCACAGTTTCAAGAGATGGTCCTAAGCCTAGCCCAAGGTCAGCAAGAGTTGAAGACTCTACTCCTGAAGAAGAAGAAGAAAAAGAGGACTGCATTGTTCAACACCGGACGCAGATTTGGGAACACACTCCACAATGAAGCTGATCCAACCACTTCTTCTGCTGAGAAAAATAGTCCCCAAGGGGGAGGAGCTCCTAGTCCCGCAGTCTCCGACAACGAGACGGACTATAACGACGAACAATACCCACCTGCTGCTGACAGATACAAGCAATTGGAGGACCGCTTGAGCGCCATGGAGATTCAGAATGTGCCCGGACTGGATTTCGGAGATTTGGGGTTATCTTCTGGGGTAGTCATTCCACACAAGTTTAAGGCGCCTGCCTTCGCCAAGTATGATGGGGTCTCCTGCCCAAAGCTGCATCTGAGGTCGTATGTAAGGAAAATCCAACCTTACACGGCGGATAAGAACCTCTGGATTCACTTCTTCCAAGATAGTCTCTCGGGGTCACAGCTTGAATGGTTCTACCAATTGGACGGAGCTAGCATCCGACACTGGGAAGATTTGGCAACCGCATTCTACAGACAATACCAATACAATTCTGATCTCGCTCCTACACGTACCCAACTTCAGGGTATGTCTCTAGGAACGGGTGAAGGGTTCAAAGAGTACGCTCAAAAATGGAGAGATTTAGCTGGCAGGGTGCAGCCTCCATTGACTGATCGAGAGCTGGTTGATATGTTTCTAGGGACGTTGTCTGGTCCGTTTTTCAATCATTTGGTTGGTAACTCCTCCGCCGGGTTTACAGATTTGATATTAACGGGTGAAAGAATTGAAGCTGGCATCAGGTCAGGCAAGATACAAAAGGCTGCCTCCACAAGTGCTGAGAAGAGGCCGTTTAAGAAAGAAGCAAGTGTCGTCTATGGTCCTAGAAGACAAGTCAAGCCCGAAAGTCGCCAAGCCGTCAATGCTTTGGTCATCTCCAAACCTGTTGCTGCTCCTCAGCAGTACAATCAACAAAGAAGCGAAAGGCTCAAGAGGCAGTATACTCGACTGAGTATGACCTTATCTCAAATTTTACCCCAACTATTATCCACCAACCTGGTGACCCTCAAAGAAGCTCCTAAGGTCGTCAACACTGCGTCTCCTAAATACAACCCAAATGCCCGGTGTGCTTATCATTCTGATAGTCCCGGGCACACTACTGATGATTGCTGGGCCTTAAGAAACAAGGTGCAAGATCTGATCGACGCGAAAGAAATTCAGTTTGAAGCGCCGGAAAGACCAAATGTTGTAACGGCTCCTATGCCCCAGCATAGGGTAAATGCCATTGAGGAAGAAGTGTACGCTGTTTCGGTAGATGAAGTTGTTACCCCTCTGAAGACTGTTAAGAAGAACCTACTGCGGGCCGGTTTATTTCCGGGTTGCGGCGAAGGTTGCCCATTCTGTGCTATTTCCCCATCTGATTGTCCCTTGCTAAGGTTAGGCATCCAAGGCCTAATGGATAGCAAAGAGATTCTATTCAAAAAGACTGCTGTTCAATTGGTTCCGATGAAAGAAGTTTCCGTGATTACCATCTTCAAAAATCCAATCAAGGCTTCCCCGAAGAAGCCTATTCAAATCATGACAGTTGTGCCTGTGATCATTACTGTTCCAGGGCCCCTCTCTTACGTGTCTGATAAAGCTGTCCCCTGGCATTATGGGGCAGACGTGTATGTAAATGGAATCAAGCAAGAATTCAACGCTAGTGCCAGTATCTGCGATATCACTGGTCCAGCCAAGGTCACCCGCAGTGGCAGGCTCTTCTCGCCTGACATTGCACCGCCCGCTATTCGAAAACCCCTCCTCATAAAACCTATAAGTTTACCTAGTCCTATTGCTGATCAAATTGTGTCCCCTGCTGCCGAGTCATCAAATGCTCGGGGCAAAGGGATTGAAGAAGAGCCTGCCCGGATGGAGGCGCCAATACCCATAAATGCTGAGGCCTCCCAACAAGAAATGGAGGAGATCCTGAAAATAATAAAGAAAAGTGATTTTAATGTTGTCGAGCAGTTGGGGCATACGCCCTCCAAGATCTCCCTGCTCTCCCTGTTGCTGTGCTCCGAGGCCCATGCTAAGGCCTTGATCTCATTTCTCAAGACGGCCCATGTGCCGCAAGAGACGTCTGCAGTCCAGTTCACTGACTGCATAGCGAATCTGACGGCGGACAACGGCTTGGGTTTTTCAGATGCTGACCTGACCGCAAAAGGGAGAGACCACAATGATACCCTGCATGTCTCTATTGAATGCAGGGGCACTACTCTGGCACATGTATTGGTGGACACTGGTTCTTCCTTGAATGTTCTTCCGAAAAAGGCTTTAGATCGTCTGGATTATGAAGGCCTGGAGTTGAAACCCAGCAATATCATCGTCAGGGCTTTTGACGGTTCCAAGAGGATGGTTCACGGAGAAGTTAACATCCCTATTCGTGTGGGCTCTCAAGTGTTCGACTCTACCTTTTACGTGATGGATATACGTCCATCATACTCTTGTCTGTTGGGTCGACCTTGGATCCATAAAGCTGGGGCAGTGACCTCCACCTTGCACCAAAAGCTGAAGTATCCCGTTAGGGGGAAGATCGTCACTGTACAAGGAGAAGAGGAGTATATGGTGAGCCATTTGAATTCCTTCAGGTACATCGAGATGGACGGAGAGTTCATTGAAACCCCCTTCCAGCATTTCGAGGAGGTACATCCAATTTCAGCAGCTGCAGAGACAACGGCCGAAGAGAATGATTCCTTGAAGATGGCTTCCCTAAGGGATGCCCGGGCTGTGGTACAGAAAGGCAATTGTGCACACTGGGGTCAGCTTCCTGATTTCACTCAGAAGAACGACAAGTTTGGGCTAGGCTTTACTGCAGAGGCTCAGAAGGCAGTGCGCAAAGAGAAGATCGGAAAGGCTCCGGTGTTTATTTCCAGCTCAAGGGTGAACGCTATTGAGGAAGATGTGGAGGAAGCAGAGTTTGACAGTTGGATCTACCCGACTACCAGCGACGGACCAAGCAACTGGACAGCAAAGGATTTTACCCCTATCACATTTGTCACGCAGTAATTGATTTCTTTTGATTTCCAAATTTGTAACAAACAATATGTTAAAACTTTGTTGGCTCGGTGTCCTGCCCGGGGCATCGTAGCTCCATTTGTGAGGGCTTTTTGTATGACATTTTCATATATCATCAATCAAAACATTGGACGTCTGTTGCATTTCAAATCTTGTGCTCTTTTTTTTCTTTCTGTGTTATACATATTGCAAAACAGCTATATTTACACACACTCACTTATACAAGTTTCAATCCACTTTGGATCTCACTGGTAACAGCTCTGCTACCGCCAGTTATGACTTCGAAAATCCGATCAACTTGGCCGAAGACGAAGGTGAAGATGATTGCGAAGTGCCTGGTGAACTCGCAAGACTGCTACTCCAGGAAGAGAGGGCTATTCAACCACACGAAGAGCCTGTGGAGACAATTAACCTGGGTACTGAGACAGATAGAAAAGAGGTCAAGATTGGTGCCAATCTAGAGCTCAGCGTGAAGCAACGATTGATCCAGATGCTACGAGACTACATGGAGATTTTTGCTTGGTCCTATGAAGATATGCCTGGTTTGGATGCCGACATTGTAGTTCACCATCTGCCAACCAAGGAAGACTGCCCTCCAGTAAAGCAAAAAGTTCGACGGATGCGTCCAGAGATGTCTGAAAAGATCAAGGCCGAGGTTATGAAGCAGTTTGATGCCGGGTTCCTTGCAGTGACTTCTTACCCTCAGTGGGTTGCCAATGTTGTGCCAGTGCCGAAGAAGGACGGTAAAGTCAGAATGTGTGTCGACTACAGGGATTTGAACAGGGTCAGCCCCAAGGATGATTTCCCCCTACCTCACATCGATGTCCTGGTTGATAATACAGCTCAACACAAGGTGTTCTCCTTCATGGATGGTTTTTCAGGGTATAATCAGATCAAGATGGCTCCTGAAGATATGGAGAAGACTACCTTCGTGACTCAGTGGGGCACCTTCTGTTATAAGGTCATGCCTTTCGGATTGAAAAATGCTGGGGCAACCTATCAACGTGCCATGGTTGCTTTGTTTCATGATATGATCCATCATGAGATTGAAGTATACGTAGATGACATGATTGCAAGGTCTCAAACTGAGGAGGAGCACCTTGACCATCTGAGGAAGTTATTTGACCGACTCAAGTTATACAAGCTGAGGTTGAATCCCAACAAATGCAACTTTGGGGTAAGATCTGGAAAGTTGCTAGGTTTCATTGTAAGTGATAAAGGTATTCAGGTGGATCCTGCCAAGGTAAAAGCCATACAAGAGATGCCGACTCCAAAAACAGAGAAAGAAGTCAGAGGTTTCCTAGGACGACTGAATTACATTGCCCGATTCATCTCACATCTGACTGCTACTTGTGAGCCAATCTTCAAATTACTGAAGAAAGATCAAGTGGTACGCTGGAATGATGAATGTCAGGCCGCCTTTGAAAGGATAAAGGAATATCTCCAAGAGCCACTCATTCTTATGCCACCGGTGGAAGGAAGACCTCTGATACTATACTTGACAGTACTTGACAATTCGATGGGGTGTGTGCTGGGGCAGCATGACGAGTCTGGCCGAAAAGAGCACGCTATTTATTACTTGAGTAAAAAGTTTACCGACTGTGAGTCTCGTTACTCACTGCTTGAGAAAACTTGCTGCGCTCTTGTATGGGCTGCTCGCCGGCTGAGACAGTATATGCTGACTCACACTACCTTATTGATTTCAAAGATGGATCCCATCAAGTACATATTTGAAAAGCCCGCTCTGTCTGGGAGAATAGCGAGATGGCAAATGATCTTAACAGAATATGACATCCAGTATACAACTCAGAAAGCAATTAAGGGAAGTGTACTGGCTGATCATTTGGCACACCAACCTGTGGACGATTACCAATCATTGAACTTTGATTTTCCGGACGAAGACATCATGGTGGTAACTGACTGTGAAGTACCTGGACCGGATGAAGGACCTGAGGAAGGATCCCGATGGTCTATGCATTTTGATGGAGCCTCCAATACTTTGGGTAACGGCGTCGGCGCTGTAATCATATCTCCAAAGGGGACTCATACTCCACTCACCGCCCGATTATGTTTCAGCTGCACCAACAACATGGCAGAATATGAGGCATGTATCATGGGTCTACAAGCTGCAATCGATTTGAGGATCAAGTTTCTAAGTGTCTTCGGAGATTCCGCTCTCGTGATCAATCAGATCAAGGGCGAGTGGGATACGAAACACCCGAATCTTATTCCTTACAAGGAGTATGTGTCGACCTTGCTCCCTCACTTTGAAGAGATAACTTTTGAGCATTTCCCCAGAGAGGAGAATCAGCTGGCGGACGCACTAGCCACAATGTCTTCAATGTTCAAAGTTAAATGGGACAATGAGGCTCCCCGAATCATTATCTGGAAGTTGGATGAACCGGCATACTGTTGTGATCTCGAGACTGAATTAGTGACTGAGAAGCCTTGGTACCATGAGGTGAAGAGATACTTGGAAGCTCAGGAATACCCTGAAGGTGCATCTGTCAATGATAAGAAGTTCATGAGGAGGTTTGCTGCAAAATTCTTCCTCAGCAACGACATTCTCTACAAACGGAATCATGATTCAACCCTGCTACGTTGTGTGGATAAGGCTGAAGCGGAGAAAATCATGATGGAACTACATGAAGGTACATTCGGAACGCACTCCAGTGGACACACCATGGCTAAGAAAATCCTTCGGGCAGGATATTTCTGGTCCACAATGGAAGCCGATTGTTACCAACACTCCCGAACTTGTCATAAGTGCCAGATCTATGCTGACAAGGTGCATATCCCTCCAGTTCCTTTGAATGTCCTAACGGCACCTTGGCCTTTCGCAATGTGGGGCATCGATATGATCGGTGAGATCCGACCAACGGCATCCAATGGGTATCGCTTCATCTTGGTGGCAATCGATTACTTCACGAAATGGGTCGAGGCAGCTTCCTATGCCACAGTAACCAAGAGCGTCGTGGCGCGTTTCATCCGACATAATCTGATCTGTCGGTACGGCGTCCCAGAAAGAATCATTACGGATAATGGTACCAATCTCAATAACAAAATGATCACTGAACTCTGTGAACAATTCAAGATACAGCACCATAATTCTTCCCCCTACCGGCCAAAGATGAATGGGGCTGTAGAGGCAGCCAATAAAAATATCAAGAAAATTGTGCAGAAGATGACAGTGACCTATAAAGATTGGCACGAGATGTTACCGTTCGCTCTTCATGGGTACCGCACCTCAGCAAGGACGTCAACCGGGGCAACTCCTTTCTCCTTGGTCTATGGCATGGAGGCAGTCTTGCCAATTGAAATCCAGATACCCTCTCTCCGGATAATGAAGGATGCAGACTTGAATGAAGATGACTGGATCCAGACTCGACTTGATCAATTAAATCTGATTGACGAAAAGAGGCTCACCGCTATCTGTCATGGTCAAACGTATCAGAAACGAATGATCAGGGCATTTAACAAGAAGGTCAGACCGCAAGAGTATCAAGTTGGGGACCTGGTAATCAAACGCATCATCCTTCCTCAAAGTGATCCCCGGGGCAAATGGACCCCTACTTACGAAGGGCCATTTGTGGTTAAACGTGTGTTCTCAGGAGGAGCCATGATCCTAACCACCATGGATGGTGACGACCTTCCTCACCCCGCCAATGCAGACATAGTGAAAAAATACTACGCATAAATAAAAGACCCGCTAGGTTGACATACCTAGGCAAAAATAAGGGCTTCCCGGCGAACCAAAAGGGTTCGGGCAAAAATAAGGGATGAAACGAAAAAAATTTGTACACCCGGCAAGTCGAAAACCTGAAAGGGCGGCTTGGGCAAAAATGGGTATCCCGGTGGACCGAAAACCCGAAGGGGCGGTCCAGGCAAAAGTTAGGGATAAAAGCGTAACACTATGTCTCATTGGATCACTTCGCATCCGGAATTCGGCATCAACTATCTGGCTCCAGATTTCGGCATTGACCGATCAGCTTCATCTTCAAATTAGGCAGCAAAGCGATGAGACGTTCGAAGACATAAAGGCAATAGCAGAGTTGGAACCCAGTGGGATTGTTCACATAGCTGTTTTGTTTTCTTTTTCAAATTGTAAACTCTATTCTATTTGGCGATGTCCTCTTACTAGGATGTCAGCCTCGTGTACAAAAACGCCTATTCACAGGCAAAGTTTAAATCAATACAAATTCACTTGTCCATACAAATTGCCATTGTTTTTCTTTTTCTGTTTTGTCTTGCGAAGAACGTCCAATGTTCATTTTTGATATATGCATTTGACATTAAATTGCTGATTCATAAATGTTTGCATATGAAAAAAGAGATTGATTACAGGTGACATCAAAGACGGGGGCAATGTGGAGTTGTCTATTACAGTCTAGTTGTTTTGACCGTCAAGGCACCAAGATAGGTTCAACTGAGGAATGTGGCCAAATCATTTCAATTCCCCGGCAGGTCTTAAAGCTCATCCCCAGTAGATTCTGGAAGCTTATCCCCTGCAAAGTACGGACGTCTTGCCCGAGTTTTATTTAGAGTTATTTCCTTACAAGGACTTATAACTGGGTTATCCTCAGCTAAAAGCCACGGAAGACCACTCTCGGCCAATTTCCTTCAAATCCCCAGTGAAATCTACCTTTAGTATTTCCAAGCAGAGTTTATCTTTGGAATCCCCAGCGGAATCCATCACTAAAGTCCTCAACAGGTCTCTCAGCAAAACTTCGGCCAAGTATCTCTTCCACAGAGCAGCTTCCCGACCGTTCGTCAAGGATTTATTTTCCTAAGATGAAATTACACTCATAAACATTTCACATTTTCATACATCTTACTTACATACAGGATGAAACGCATACAACATCTCATGTTGAACATCATGATATCATGCATATCATACATCATGACATCGCATACAACTTACATTTTTTGCCTTTTCAGGAAAAAAGACAATCCCAAAGACAACTACCTTCAACTGTCACAATTCCAGATTCGATACCTGTATCTAGCCAGGGCACATCTGAGAGTGATCAGTTTCCAGACTCGATTCCTGTATCTAGCCAGGGCACGTCTGAAGAGTTCGAGGATTCGATTCCTGTATCCAGCCAGGGCATATCTATCAACTACAGCATCTCCAGATTCGATTCCTGTATCCAGCCAGGGCATATCTGTTGACCACATTTCCAGGCTCGACTCCTGTATCTAGCCAGGGCACGTCTGAAGAGTTCGAAGATTCGATTCCTGTATCCAGCCATGGCACATCTATTAAACGACTATTTCCAGATTCGACTCCTGTATCCAGCCAGGGCGCATCTGAGCAACCAATTGTAGATTCAATACCTGTATCTAGCCAGGGCATATCTGCATAAGGAGACTGAAGATCAAACACCTGTAACAAGCCGGGAAAACATCCTCCTTCCTCAAATACACAAGTTTCTCGCAAAGGAATCTCTTATGCGACCGACACTTCCAAATGGCATCTATAAGCCCATTCCCGACAAGGTTCCGTCATCTCTCCAAATGGCATCTATAAGCCCATTCCCGACACCACATTGTTGAGACTCCAGTATGCGAGTGCAAATTTCCGGGCACTCTAGTGTCCAATCTTCTTTTACCCTCGAGTCACGAAAGGTAAACTTGCCAATCTAACTCTTCAGGTTCAAGAAGATTGAACAGGGGCAACTGTTGTACCCCAAAATTTGCCCTCCCATTTCCTCAACATTTTCTCATCACAAGACATTTGAAGATCAAGATACAATTAGGGTTTTCCTCTGCTCAAGACTTCTCCTTGCACTGTGGACTCAAATTAGGGTTTGTGTTTGCCTAAGGGTGTTTTGACCTAAAATGCTTAAGATGACTTTCATGCTTCATATTGGACTCCCAAGTTTACCCTCACCAAGTTTCAAGTCTTGATTCCAAGTTTTGCCCAGTCAATTGGACAGTTGATCTAGAAATCAGCTGTATTGGGGAGAAAGTCAACTGTGGCCAATTGACAGTCAAACCTCATGAAATTTGACCCACATCAACACATTGAACTCATATGGACCATTTGATCAAGTTTGGATCACAATTCCACAAGAAATTTGACCAGATCACCAAAAGGGCAAAATGGTCATTTTTAGGGTTTTGACTGCACAAAGGCAATTTTTGACTGGTTGACCTAGCCAATGGCAAATCAAGCTCACATATGGACTCAAGGACCCCATGGAATTATCTTGACATGTTCATCAAGCTCAAAAGATCCCAAGTACACAAGATTGACAGTTGAATTTCCCAGTCAATTGATCAATTTTGACTGTATACTGAAAAGTCAAACTTTGACTTTTTGGTCAAAATCAAGAGTCAAGATTCATTTTTCATCAAAACATGCCAAATCATGAAACTTGTTCACCAAGAAATCACAAAATGCAAATTAGGGTTTGAAAATGGAATTTTTCATAACTTAGAATTTTTCTAAGTTATGAAAAACCCTAATTTTTTCCCAACTTTGCCCCATCTTTTCACCATGATCCATTTGGATTCAAACAAAAGTCAAAACATGAAAGTTGTAGCTTGTTGCATAATCTACAACTTTTATTCACAAAGTTTTCTCATTTGAAGCTTGTATCTCAAGTTATAAATTTTTGAATATGGGCACTAAACCATCTTTTAACTTAGTGAAATTTGACCTATTTTGACAAGGTTTTCTACCCTACTTCAAGGCCACTTTTCATACCCTTCCACTTGGAATTTTGATTTGCATTTCAAAGATGGATTGTAGAACACATTCCAAGCTTTCCAAAATGTCCAAGAACTCATCAAACAACCTCATAACTTGAGAGATTCGAATTTCACAAGTTAGCAAAAATTCACTTTTGTTCTTCATCAAAGCATGTTCATAAACTTGGCAAATTTGAACTCAGCATAGTTTGTGCTACTTTACAGGTCCTAAAACCAAATTACACTCCTTAATTTAATGCAAAACCAATGAATCAAGTTGTTATTCTAAGCCTTTGGTCATTACACAAGGAATTAAGCCTAAACTAGAAAAAGCATTATTTCCATTCTTGAAAAGCTTGCTTTATGTCAAATAGAAATCCAAGCAAGTACAAGCAAGATCTTCTTGGCACAAGTTTGTGAGCAAATTGCACTGATCAAGGCAAGGGATAGCAGCATAGTTAGAGGGCCTGTACTGACCTAGAAAGAAAAGTGGCATTTTGTAGCTTAAGTGTGAAGAAACATCCATAACTTATCACAACTCTCTCCTCAGCATAGACACACAAGAAAGAAGTTGTCAAACACATTACACATAACATATCCAAGCTAACACACGAGTTCTTGACCTCCAACACACCCTCCATCTCAGAATCATCCTCAAACTGCACAAACAGGGGTGCCCCTGCAGTTTGAGTGCAAACTCCCAATCCCTTCGAGCATTTTGATCAAGACCTGTTCCTCTACCTTCCCTACAACATATGCAAGCTATCCATGGCCTAAAACCTGACCTGTAATCACTCTAACAGTTTCCACCATTTTTAATTTCTCCTTTTGCAGTTGAAGTTCTGCAGCTTGATACAAGAAGGTTCAAGACAAAGTGAGCATTGAAAAAGCATCCCTGGACCTCAAGGAAGCTTTTCCAATCATTACATTGCACTGAAAGTCTCTCATTCTCCACATAGAAGTTCAACTGCACAGGTAAAACTTTGAACTCGTATCTCTCTTATCATGCATCTTTAGCCTTAAGTTTGTGAAGAAACAAGGTCCTACTCATAGCCCTGAACATGTACATATCTTTACATTTCATTTCTTTTGCCTGAGTAGAGAGAATTTGGAGCTTGAAAATGGTAGAAAAATTAGGTCAGAAAAGAGGGGGAGAGAAATTCTCCCTCATCTTAGAGAGATAGGTCAAGTTCTTTATATGGTTAGAACCGTCTCTTCATGCTGAACATTTCTTGTGTTATGAGTTTTTGCTAAAAAGCCAGGAATCAAGAGTTAGAAGGAACTGAACATGGCGCGCGTTTTTTCAAATAATCTGTGATGGAGGTTGAAGAAGGAGTGAAGTGGGCTGGGCCTGTGCTATTTTGCTTTTCACACCATCTTTTTTGGTTTACACCCCCCTGAGCCCATTTGCTCATTTTTTAACATTTTTGACTTTTTCTTTTTTGGCTGACTTTATTTATTTTTTCTCATGCCATTTAAAATTTAAAAATATTTTTTTCATCACTTTTTGCATTTATTGCATATTTATTTGTTTATTTTCTTGTTTTGTACATAAATACATATATATGATTATTAGAATAAAAATGTAAAAATAATGTAAATACACTTTTTATTTTCATTTACTTTCTGAAAGTATTTCACACAAAAATACTTTTTTTATTTTATTTATTAAAATATTAAATAAATGTTTATTTTGTATATAATACATATTTAGGGTTTAATACATATATATATATGCAATTATTAATATATTTAAGATAAAAATATGAAAATACTTGATTTTTCACTTTTATTAATATTTGATATAAAAATACCTTTTTTTAATATACTTCATTTTTATTTTATTTTTATGAATAATAAATAGATAATAATACATTTTCTTTCAAATTAGGGTTTTTTACCCTAAGTTCAAATACTCAAAAAATAATACATTTCTTATTTTCTTTTTCCTTTTACATAAATAATATTTTCCCATACACATAAAAAACTTTCTTTTTTTTGCATTTTCACATATTTATTTAATTTACATTTAATTATGTATTATTTAAATTGCTAATATTCAATTGATGTAATAATTTAGATTTAAATTCTTGTCAATATCCCCCATTTGAACATTTGTACCCCCCTTCCCATATTTGGTTTTGTAATAGCTTAGTAATTTTAATTCCGCACTTTATTGCTTTCTAATGATAACATGTTAGAATTAGGGTTTGTATGCGAAAAAAAACGATAAAAAATAGTTTGACCTAATACAAGATAAACAAGCATGAAAATGGACACACAAATCACACTTGCACCCCCTAGGGTATTCCACTTGTTGCCTTCAAATAAATGGGCCGTATTGCATGTTAAACTTCTTTGGGCAAAACAAACAATTTGAATGATCATAGTCCCTCGACAAAACTTTTCAAAAACAAACAAAAACAAATGGTCAAGTCCCTTAGAGAAGTTGCTCAAAGACATTTAACGCCGTTGCAATTATGGTCTAAAACGATGACCCGCGCCTATCCCTTTCACATCCTAACACAAGGTTGCCCACCAAATACAATGGTGGAGCAAACTTGTCAAAAGGGTTAAAGTATAGCAATGATCTTTTGAGAAATTTAGGAGTAGATAACCTCTTAGTTACTTGAATCAACTTGCAAAACAAAACACTTGCCTAATTTCAAAACCACACCTCACAACACTTTCAAAACAACTTTCAAAAACAAATGAAAACTTTTTCAAAAGACATACATTTTTGTATACATCCCCACATGGATCATTACAAAGGTTGCCACCACATTGGCCTCTTTTCAAAAACATTTTCAAAACCCACACACTCAAGCACCATTTAAAACAATTGAAAACAAAAGGCAAGTGATCTAAGCAAGTAACTAAGAGCCCATGGATAACCATGGATAGAAAGGGTGCTAATACCTTCCCTTTCTATAATCTACTCCCCGAACCCAAGAAAACATCTCAAAAGGTTTTTGCTGTGCTTTTTAACCTTTCCTTAGGATAAAATAAAAAGTCGGTGGCGACTCTTGCTAACCGCAACATTTGCGAATACAAACGCAAACCTCAAGTCAGTTCTCCCACCGTATCACAATACCCAACTTCCTTAAGGTTTGATTGTATAGATTTACTTGAGGAGAGTATGTTGACTTGCTGGCTCACTCTCTGGGGAATTAAGATATCTGGTTACATTCTTCCGCTGAACCCATCTTGATACCTTGGAGGACAGAACAATTAGATTGCTTAGACAACTCTTTTATTGCCCCTGTTTCTATGGGAGAAGGCACCTGTGGGGGACTGATAGTTGTTGATAGACCAGGCTTCTTCTGGTAGGCAGGTGACAAGATGACAGGATATAGTCGTACGCTTTGATCCCTAACTTTTGCCTGGACCGCCCTTTCGGGATTTCAGTCCACCGGGATACCCATTTTTGCCCAAGCCGCCTTTTCAGGTTTTCGACTTGTCGGGTGTACAGATTTTTTCATTTCATCCCTTCATTTTTCCCGAACCCTTTTGGTTCGCCGGGAAGCCCTTATTTTTTCCTAGGTACGTCAACCTAGCGGGTCTTTGATTTTGCGTAGTATTTTTTTCCGACTATGTCCGTTCTCAGAAAGTAGGGAGTTGCCCCTGTTAGGAGTGTTTTGTCATGCCACCAGAAGGTATTTGATCAGGCAAGATTCGTTGTTGGAATGCCCCAAGTGACTCAGGCGGAGATTTGCCCCCTGGTTGGAAGTACTTCTGTTCATTAGGAATTCGTCGTGCGAATTTCCCTGCTGTTCAAACAAAAAGTCATATGCAAACAAAGTTATGTTAAAAATGCAAAGTTCATGTCTGTCTTGAAGATTTTGAAAATGCATTCTTTTTTCATAAAACAAATGAATGTTTGTAAAACGTGATGTCAACTCCGTATTTACCGTAAGCCTTAAGGAGTCAGGATACCTTTCGTAACAGTATGCTTTCGAACTAACCCATGCTTCAGCTAGGACTTTTAAGGGTTATAACGTGGCCTGGTTCGCGGTTTAAGAAACAAAGGATAAAGGCTCAAATTATTTGTATCCACCCACTCTTCATGATGTTCTCCAAACCTAAACTCAGTTGATCATACGTTAGACCTTGTTTGAGTCTTTGCTCTGATTTTCCGGTGATGATTCGGATGTTGATAACTTATTTTGAATAGGCAGTCATTCCTTTTTTGTTGAGGGTTTGTAAGACCTCTTTCTTGATTTTTGTTATCCTTTTCTTTTTTTTGCCTGAACTGTTTCCTTTTTTGGACTTACAGTCAGCGGGATGCCCCAGTTTTGTAAGTCTCCTTCATGGGTTTTGACTTATTGGGTGTTTTATTTTTTGAGATAATGACTGCCTATCTTTATTGATCATTCAGAACCATCACTGTCTTTCTTTGTAAGGTCCTCTTTGGTGCCATTCGTTATGCACTTGGATCAACTGAGAGACTACCCTGCCCCAGGTTATGATTAAGGGTTTTAAATTTCGAAAAGCAAAAACTCCTACTTCTTTGGCTCAGAGGGGTTGACGAGGGATTATCATCCTTATAACTCAAGTGTTTAGGGATTGAAACAATGCTTGTACCTCATCAGCGGGGTCTGTTCAAAAGCATACTGTAATGATCGCGGTATCGTTTTCGTCATCCTACCTCAAGAGGCTTAGAATTATTAATTGAGAGTTGACATCAGAAAAAATATGAAGATAATTTGCATTTAGTGAATACGAATATATTGCTTCAAAACAGACATATGCGACGCATTAATGAAATAACAATGTTTAACATGAGTAAATGTTTGAACAAAAGAAAATTGCAATTTGAACATTCGAATGAACAAAAATTTCTCAATCCTAGCCATGATTTGGCAAGGGAGCAGTGATCACGTGAGGAGTCTTGGGTACTTTAAACTGAATCTCTCCAGCGTCGATCATGTCTTGGATCTTATTTTTCAAGCTCCAACAATCATCTGTAGTATGCCCCGGGCTGTCAGAGTGATAAGCGCAGCGGGCGTTGGGGTTGTACTTCGGTGACGTTGTATTTTGGTTCTTTGGAGCTTCTTTTAGAGTTACCAGCTTGGTCTCCAGCAACTGTGGCAATATCTGGGATAAGGTCATGCTGAGTTGAGTGAACTGCCTTCTCTCACTCTTTTGTTGGTTGTGATGTTGAATTTGTGACACCGGAGCCATTTGAGGAGCTCTCCCCTTACCTCCTTGTCTCAAAGGTGGTTGAACAATGACTGACTTTTTGCCCTTAGACTTTTGCCCCAGTTGGTTGCCCTGAAGCAGTTGGTTGACGAGAAACCAGAGCTCATCTTGTCTTTGAGCTAAATGTTGAATGGCAGTCACCTGCCCCAGCATCTGGGCCCTCAATGCATCCACCTCATCTTGTAGGTGTTTCAGCCTTTCATCCTCAGCACTGTTCCTGACAAAGGTCTCCATGAGAAGTGTCCTTAGCTCTTCCTGCCCCTCGGATAGATTCAAAAGGATTTCCTCGAACCGAGTCTTTTGAACAAGAAGGTCCTGGTTGTCGGGTTGGAAAGCCATTGCTGAAATAAACAGCGGGAAAGGTAAGTAACCTGCAATGCAATGATATGTATGACATGCATGTGTTGTACCCCAAAATTTGCCCTCCCATATTCTCCAATAAACTGCCAAGCCAAGCTACAAAATTCCCCAAGAGTTGCACAATGCAAAGGCCTCCATACAGTCAAAACTAGGGTTTGTATGTTGATCAAGAAAAGGAAGTGTTCAAAGGTCCAATCAAGTCTCATATGCTTACAAACATGGTCAAGCATCCTCATATCAAGTTTCAAGGCATTCAACTCAAGATTGCACAGTCAAAACCCTAAATTGCACTACAGTCAACTGTAGGGGCAAAATGGTCATTTGACAGTCAAAAGTTCAAATTTTTGGTCAACATATCATTTTGAAGCCACAAACATCATTTGATCAATGCTTGATCATGATTCTCAAAATTTGGCTCAGAAATCATCAAAGATGCAAAAGTTGCTATATTTGGACAGCTGAAAAAGTCAACTGAAATTGACCAGGGCATAACTTTCACATGGATTATCAGAAAAATTCCATCCAAAGCTCATTTTGAATAGAAAGACATTTCCTACAACTCATCTTCATACTTCAAGTCCAAGAAATGATCTCACAAAAAGTTATCAATTTCAACATTACAGGTCATTTTCAAAAGTCAACAAAAAGGGACTTTAAGTCAAAGGCCATAACTTGAGATTGGTAAATCAAAATGACATGGGACCAAAGGCATTAGTTAAAGGACTCAAAGACCTTTCCAAAATGTCCAAGAACATGTGAAAAGCTTAAAAATTGAGCAAGTTATGCCTTGTAGAAGTTGGGAAATTTTTGTGAAATGGCAAAAGTCAACTATCTTTGAAAATCCAATTTTTGACAAAAGGGCCCCATTTTTTCCACTTGGTTCATCCTTGTCATACCACACACGTGTCCCATGGTTAATTTCAAGACCAAATATTGACTTTTTTATTTTATTTAATTTTTGATGATTTAATTCATTTTAATTCTTTGAAAATTCAAATAAAATTTAAAAATCAATGAAATAGTGTCATATGAACTTGGACAATTTCTATGTATCATGAACCAACTCAAAAATCAGGCTAAGGTTCATTTGCACACTAGGTCTAGGTTTTGGCTAAAAAGTAGGAAAAATGGTTAATGGAAGAAACCCTAAGACCAATTCTCTAACAAGCATGAATTAAGGTGAGTTAACAAACCAATTCCCTTCCATGAGATGCACTGAGTCCAACCCTAACTAGAACACAGCAAAAGTCTCGCTCAAAAGTGGATTGGAACTTTGAAAATTTGGACATAAAATGCAAATCTGATTTCAAAGCTAGAGAGTTTTTCAAGGCTTGATTCATATACCATTAGCATCCTGAGGCATTTCTAAACACATTCCACCTCCTAACATCAATCAAAACACGCAGAAGCAATAGCTACAACTCAAGCTGGTTTCCAGCTTTTTAATTTAGGGCTTTCAAAAATAGGCAAAATCAAAGCTCAAGACTACCGCCATTAAAACCAGCATGTTCCAATGAACAAGAAGCATGCCTCGCGAACAATTTATGTCAAGCAGGATCCTATTCGCTATTTTCTAAAAGGCCTTCTATAGCAACGGGTTAAAACCGTTGCTTATTGCTTGTGTGTTTCAGAAAAAAAAGGGGAACGAGGACGATGATGTGCTGGCATGCAATGGTTGGATGTTTTAAATTCTGCGCGCCCAATTATTAATGCGTTTAGTTTTTCCTTTTGTTTTTTATGCACTATAATATAGTAACTAACGCGTGTTAGCTCAGCTGGCAGGGATATACGCTATTGACCTTCATGACCTGGGTTCAAGTCCCAGGTCTACACAATTTCATATTGTTTTTCAACTTGAATTCACATGCAGCGTTCATAGTGACGTCCACCATGTTCCATCCTCATCCAACCTCCACGCGTCCAGAGAGCATCAGATCCATGGCCAAGATGAAGAGTGCACCATACATCAAGTCAACACGTTGGCACATGATCCAGAAAAGTCAATGATTCACAATGCAAATGGGCCAAAATCACCAGGCCTACACCTCCAAATTCAAATCCACACCCCCCTGGTTTGCTTTATCATTTTTATTTTTATTCTTTCTTTAATTTTTTCCTTTTATTTCTTTTTGCTATTTATTTAATTAATTATTTTTTTAACAAAATACAAAAACATCACAAAAAATCAGAAAAATATAAAAAAATATGATATTTATTTTATTATGATTATTTTCTAAATAAATATATGTAAATATTTAGTTTTAATTAGGTATTCAATTTTAATCTCTTTTTAATAAAAATCAAAACAAAAACATAGAATTAGGTTAATGACTTTTTCCTTTTAGCTTTCCTTGTTTTTTGCCATAGTATTAGTGTTTTTCATAATTAAACTAGGGTTGCATTTTAGGTTAGACTTTAATTCTTTTAATAACTAAAATCCAAAAAAATAGAGTTTAGGTTTAATAACTTTTTATTTTCTTTTTTTTAATTTTCCTTTTTTCAGAATAATAATATTATTTATTTATTTTCATAAATTTAAAATTGTACATAAATTAATTTAGAATTAAATTAGGTTAGAAATTAAATCTTTTTCTTAATAACTTAAAAAACATTAGAACTAGGGTTTAGCATTAAAATTTTAATTAATTTGTCTTTTTTCTTTTAAATCTAAAAAACACAAAAATACTATTCTTCATTTAATTTTAATTTAGATTCCTTGATTAATTTTAATTGTTTGTAAAAGGGTCCAACGCCCTAATTTTGTTTAATCTCTTTATTTCGCGCATTTATTTTATATTGTTTAAATAATTCTGTATATGCCCCAAAGCCATGTAATTTAAAATTCTCGCACTTTTATTTATTCGCTTTATTTTCAGTCAAATCGGGTTCGGTTTTTTTTTGGCGATGTGGACCCGCGCCAGTTGTAATAGTTTAGATTTATTTTCTCGCAAATATATAACTGTTAATAAATATGCATGAAAGAATGAATGCCCAAAAATAAAATCGAATCGTTAGATCACCATTGCATGACAAGACAAACAATAAACTGAAAATGACACACAATTCACACACCACCCCTAGGGTACGCCTCACTGTTGCCTTTCGAAAGGTGGTCGTCGAGTATAGGACGTTTTAGTAAGTCCTTATGTCCATGACATGGTCCAGTTGCCTCGAAACGGTTGCCTCGGAAAATAAAGGATCAATGGCATAAGGGTAGCTTCTAAGGTGTCCTACTGTTGCTCTGGTGACCACCACGTCCCTAAAACTCGAATTGATCCGAACACCTCCAACGGTGGTGCTACCTACCTCTCAATGGTGGGATGGCACTACTTTAAAGGACATTTACACAGACGAATTCCTTAGGGTAGGTAGGTTCTCAAGGATACTTGCTCTAATCTCAAACAAATCAAAATACTTTTCACACCAACACACTTTTCAAAAGCTTTCAAAGCAAATTTTTCAAACACTCTGACGTATGAGTCGAACTGAAATTTTTCAAAGAAACTTTTAAACCCACATTAAAAAGCAAGCAAACATTTTGAAAACACATTGAGCAAGTATCTAAGAGCCCATGGATAACCATGGATAGAAAGGGTGCTAACACCTTCCCTTTCTATAACCTACCTCCCGAACCGAGAGCAATCTCTTTAAAGGAATTTTTCTGTGCTTTTGTCCTTTCCTATTGGAGAAAATAAAAGACGGTGGCGACTCTTGCTTCCGCGACATTTCGCGAACCAGCGCTAAACAGTCAGTTCCAGATCCACCGATCACAGCATGTAATGTTTTCAAGGACCTCGCGGGGTAAACAAGAAAATTTGTTAGAATTTGGGTCCAGTAGCTTGATTGAAGGAACTTCATATTTGTTGAGAGTCTCTCTTCCAAGGGTCAAAGGCTCACCATATCAAGTGGGTCATAGCCCCTGACTTTAATCATCATGTCTGGTTTTGATTTCCAAACAACCTTGGTTAGGGGAACCTTCTTCAAGAGTCAGAGCTCACCATATCAAGTGGGTCATAGCCCCTGACAACTTTGTCTAGAGGAAAATAAATCCTCTTTGCCCCTTGCTAGATGTTTGATTTATCATGACCTGCATCACAAGCCTTTGAGATCCTTGAAATGGATTAGTCCTTATGCAGGATGTATGCAATGGTATGATGTCATGGTATGCATGGGGTAATGTGGATAAACCCTGTTATGAGCCCCAATTAAGGACTGCAAGCCAAAACCTGCAAGAAACTCAAGTAAAACCTGTTATGAGTCCTAATTAAGGACTGCAAGCCAAAACCTGAAAGAAACTCAAGTAAAACCTGTTATGAGTCCTAATTAAGGACTATAAACGAAACCTGCAAGAAACTTAGCAAACCCTGTTATGAGTCCCAATTAAGGACTAAAAACAAACCCTGCAAGTAGTTCATGTGTCAGATAACAAGCATACAAGTAGTCAAGTACGAATGCACACAAGTCACACAAGAGAAGCCCTTAGAGTTTAGGCCAGCATGGGGTTTGGGTATTACCCTCTTGAAGTTGGTGGGCTCAACCTGTCCTATTAGAAGTAACCGGGTTCTAAGGGTCCCAATATCACTGGATTGCTTTCATTGTTCATCGTTTCGATTTAGCCACTGAACTGGCGACCGAAATATTCCAGGAAAGCAACCCTCAATTGAGTGTAGTATCGAGTATCAACCAACCTCGGACTGCACCAAAGTCAGTTATCTCACTACCCTAAAGAGGCCAAGATAGTTCAATTAAGGTTCCTAAGGTCAGTTGATGCTTCACGACACCACATGGAGGCCCTGTACTCTCCTTGACTGAACTCAAGGGTTACCGGTACACACCAAAGTGCCACATCAACGTAGCAGACTGTTTCAACCATGTCGGTATACCCCGCACAGTTCCCTCACAGCCTTGTTGCTACTTTCTAAGAAGGTATCCCCAGATCCGGGTTAGGATCTATAGAACTCCCAAGACAGTCCCACAATTTAAAGCAAGCAAAGAAAGCAATTGAAAACACAATTATGAACTAGCCCTAAGGTACACCTCACTTTAAGTTTAAGTCCCCAGCAGAGTCGCCAGTTTTGTGATCGGTGGATCTGGAACTGACTGTTTAACGCTGGTTCGCGAAATTTCGCGGAAGCAAGAGTCGCCACCGTCTTTTATTTTCTCCAAATGGAAAGGACAAAAGCACAGAAAAATTCCTTAAAGAGATTGCTCTCGGTTCGGGAGGTAGATTATAGGAAGGGAAGGTGTTAGCACCCTTTCTATCCATGGTTATCCATGGGCTCTTAGATACTTGCTCATTGTGTTTTCAAAAAGGGTTTGTTTGCTTTTCAATGTGGGTTTTAAAAAGTTTCTTTGAAAATTCCAGTTCGACTCTTGTATCGGTCCTCAAGAGTGTTTGAAAAATTGCTTTCGAAAGCTTTTTGAAAAGGTGTCGGTGTGAAAAGTATTTTTTTGATTTGTTTTTGAAATTAGAGCAAGTATCTACGAGAACCTACCTACCCTAAGGAATTCGTCTGTGTAAATGTCCTTTAAATTAGTGTCATCCCACCATTGAGAGGTAGGTAGCACCACCGTTGGAGGTGTTCGGGTCAATTCGAGGTTCGGGACATGGTGATCACCAGAGCAATGGGAAGATACCTTAGAAGCTACCCTCATGCCAGGTTCCCGGATCATGAGGACTTACTAAGACATCCTCTACTCGACGATCACTTTTCGAGGCAAGGCAACAGTGAGGCGTACCCTAGGGGTGGTGTGTGATTTGTGTGTCAGATTCGTTTATTTTTGTCTTGTCATGGTATAGGTGATCTATGCGTTTGTTTTTATTTTTTTGTCATTTATTCTTGCATGCATTGATTAACAGTTAAAAATTGCGAGAAAAGTAAAGTTCTAAGCTATTACAAAAGGCGCGGGTCCACATCGCCAAAATTTCTCGAACCCGATTTGACAGAAAAATAAAGAAGGTAAAAGCAAAGCAAAGTGCGAGAAATTAATTTACAAGGCATTGGGAGAGATACATAAATATTAAACGAAAAAGAAATAAAACACGCGAATTAAATAAGAATTAAACGAGGGCGTTGGACCCTTTTTGCAAAATTAAATTAAATGATGAAATTGATTAATTAAGAGAGAAAAGAAATTGTTTTTTTGATATTTTTTGGTTTTATTGAAAAAGAATTAATTAAAATAATATGCTAACCCTAATTAATTTACATGCAATTTAATTACAAAAATAAATATTTAATATTTTAATTATTATGGAAAAAAAATAAAAAAGGAATAAAATTATCATAAACCCTAATTCTATATGTTTTAGATTTTTATTAAAAGAGTTAAAATTAAAACCTAATTTAAAACTAGTTAATTTATGAATTTATTTACAAAAAATACTATTAAATAAATATATTTAATTTTTTTATCTTTTCTGATTTTTTTATGTGTTTTTTATATTATGAAAATATTAAATTTAATAAAAAAACAATGATTAAAAGGAAGTAAAAAAAGAATAAAGAAAGTAAAAAGAATAATAAAAAAGGTCTTGCAAACCTAGGGGGTTCAGACCCCAAATAGGAGGTTTTTTGTAGTGATTCAGGCCCATTAACCTTGGCCTTTTTGACTTTTCAGGACACGTACCCAAGCGTTGACTAGAGCCTACCATATTCCACAAATCCTGGCCCTTGAATTGATGAGATTAAACGCGTGGCATGTTTGATTGTATGGGTGCACGGTGCGTCTTTACACTGAACCTGCATGGAACCACTAAATGCAAAATAATATGAAGGGGGTGAGGACCTGGGGCTCGAACCCAGGTCCTGAACGTTACCAGCGTGTACGCCTGCCACTGAGCTATTTTGTTTATCTGTAAATTAAATAACAAATGAATATAATAAACAAAACAATGCGTTAGTGCTACTTTTCGCGCGAACTTTCAAACCAGCCAACCATCGCCTGCCACCTAGTCGTCTTCTCCATTGTTTTATTTTTTTCTGAAACACAAACATAATAAGCAACGGTTTTGAACCGTTCTAAAACCTATCATTAGAGAAAATAGCGAATAGGCATTGGATGCTCATAAATTGAGCGCGAGGGGAGATTCATGATCGTCTCATCGTGTTTGTTTCAGTGGTCCAAGTCTTGTGCTCCAATTTTCCCTTATTTTAAAACCCCCAATTTGAGGTTCTGAAAACCCTAAAATACGACCATGGCAATTTCTTGTATAGCGCATAAAAATCCAATCAAATCATATGGTTAGCTTTAAAACACCTCACTGATCATGAATCTATAAGCAAAATGCCATGAATGTGCATAGAATGTAAAATACGATTATGAGAAAAAGTGGAAAAAGCTTGACTTCTGTATACCGTTTCAAGGTGTTAGGATTGATGTTTTTGCTCCAGGAAGGTTGCTTGATGTCCTTGGAAGGCAATAGGATGAGTTTTGTGGCTTGAAACGACCTCCAACCCTGTTTTCAGTTTTGTGTTTTTAAGCAAAATTTCCAAGTTTGTGTCTTAGTCTCTAGCGCAGCTTAGTGGTTAATGGCATTAGGTCTTGCTTCTTTGTATAAGTATGAATGAATTAGGTCAAAAAACTTGATCAAAATCCTTTGCATTCATGGTTTTTGAGATTTGATTTTTCAAGATCTTTTTCCAATATTTTCCATGCTATTTTGTACCAATCATGACCAATTCTCTTCAAATCTTTCCATATTTGATTATGCACGAATTTTTGAACCTATTACATGTACAAAAAGATTTGATAAATTAGGTTTAGTATTTTCCATGTATTTAATTAATTTAAATGAATTATTAATAATAAAAATCCAAATAAATAAATAAATGATGAAGAAAAACTTCCCTTTGGGCCAAATGGTCGTTCACATGCCTTGGATGATGAATTGTGGAAGGAAAATAGGCCCATTAGCAATTTTAGGTCATTTGAAGCAAAGTTGACTTTTCAAAATATCCAAAAATTTCCCAACTTCCACAAGGCATAACTTGCTCAATTTTTAAGCTTTGCTCATGTTCTTGGACATTTTGGAAAGGTATTTGAGTCCTCTAACCAATGCCTTTTGTCCCATGTCATTTTGATTTACCAATCTCAAGTTATGGCCTTTGACTTAAAGTCCCTTTTTGTTGACTTTTGAAAATGACCTATAATGTTGAAATTGATAACTTTTTGTGAGAGCATTTATTGGACTTGAAGTATGAAGAGGAGTTGTAGGAAATGTCTTTCTCTTCAAAATGAGCTTTGGGTGGAATTTTTCTGATAATCCATGTGAAAGTTATGCCCTGGTCAATTTACAGTTGACTTTTTCAGCTGTCTAAATAAGGAAACTTTTGCATCTTGATGATTTTTGAGCCAAGCTTTGAGAATCATGATCAAGCATTGATCAAATGATGTTTGTGGCTTCAAAATGAGATGTTGACCAAAAATTTGAACTTTTGACTGTCAAATGACCATTTTGCCCCTACAGTTGACTGTAGTGCAATTAGGGTTTTGACTATGCAATTTTGTGCTGAAAGTCTTGAAACTTGGTATGAGGATGCTTGACCATATTTATAGGCATGTGAGACTTGATTGGACCTTTGGAAACTTCATTTTCTTGATCAGAACCAAAACCCTAATTTTGACTGTTCAGGAGGCTCTTGCACTGTGCAACCCTTGGAGAACTTTGCAGCTTGACTTGGCAATTTCTTGAAGAATATGGAAGGGCAAATTTTGGGGTACAACAACATCCAAACCTTTTAATGGTAAACAAACCAAATCAACAGCAAAGTCTTTGTCGAAGATCGACAAGGGACACTTAACACACACAAAATAAGTAGTCACGACCCCTTGGCTGGAGTATCGACGACCATTTCTCCATTCAAATAAGACAACATAAGACTCAATCTTTCAACACAATCAGCAGCAATAAAACAATGCATAACATCGGTATCAATAATAGTAATTAAAGGAGTACTATTAATGAAACATGTACCTCTGATAAGTCTGTCCTCAACAGTTGTCTGATCCTCAACCAAAGAAAACACTTTACCACTTGACTGAGCCCTCTTCGGTTTTGGACACTGACTACCAATGTGCCCTTCTTCTCTACAATTGAAACAAATCACATCCTTATGTTCACACTCAGATATAACATGTCCGTTCTTACCACAACGAAAACACCTTTTCACTTTAGTAGTGCACACATTACTCTTATGCCCAGGTTTTCCACACTTAAAACAAACCACACCAGTAGGAGAATCTCCCCCACTAGTCCTCTGACCCTGAGCAAATTTTTGTTTACCTTTACCAGTTGGGGCATCATAAGGCTTACCACGATTATATTGGTGCTTACCCCTCTTCTCACTGATAATCTTGTAATGAGCATTATTATCCTCCTCATAAATCCTGCAACTATCTATTAAATCAGCAAAGACACAGATCTTCTGGTATCCAACTTCCTTCTTGATCTCCAGGCGCAACTCGTTCTCAAACTTGATACTCTTCGAAAAATCAGCATATGCCTCAGCGTAATGCGGATAAAACTTAGCCAACTCAGCAAACTTGGCAACATACTTAACAACTGACATATTCCCTTGCTTCAGCTCAAGGAACTCAATCTCCTTCTTACCACGAACATCTTCAGGAAAGTACTTCTTCAAAAACTCCCTATGGAACACAGCCCAAGTGACATTTTCACCTGCAGTTTCCAACTTCTGATAAGTCTCTAGCCACCAGTCATCAGCTTCGACTGCTAGCATATGAGTGCCATAACAAACCTTCCACGCTGGAGTGTAGTCCATCCCACGGAAGATTCTCTCAATATCTTTCAACCACTCCAATGCTCCATCAGGATCATACTTTCCCTTAAACATGGGCAGATTCTCTGTCTGGAAAGTCGCCAAGCTACGAGATCCAGCATTTCTATTAGCATTCATCTGATTCTCCATCGCATGAGCCATTTCTTATAAAGCAGCAGCAAGTGCAGCATCATTCCTTCCAGCCATCTCAACTTATCACTACAACATAAACAACAGTTAGAACTCAAATTAACAATACTTGATTATTAGACAACTACGACTCGACGACAAGGTCAGACCAACCTTTTGCTCTGATACTAACTTTGTAACACCCCAATTCTACCCCGACAATTATGTAAATAAATCAGAGTTATAAAATCATTCATGCAAACGAATCAGGATGCCACAAATTCTTCTTTCAAAATTCATTGCATTCATCGTGGATACATAACACTTTAAAACTTCGGATGAACCATCAACATACTTTAATTAAATAGTTCAACAATTTAAACATCTACGCAGTGGAATTCTTAATAACATCTTTAGCATCGTTACAACAACTTCAAAACAACACATGTTTAATAATAATCAACTTAAAGTTCAACAACTGAATAATCAACAATCAAAAGCAACAAGCGTTCATCCCCCCGAGTGTTGCATATCAGAGCAATGACACCGACTCGAACTACCGAAGGTATACAACCTTCACTCTCGATTACCTGCATGTTACCAACGGAAGGGAAACATTCAAACAGAAGGGGTGAGATATCTAACAATATAATAAAGCACATGATAATAAATATATCAAATCAGATCACATAACATCACCACTTCTCATCTCCTAATCAACAATAATCATAAAAATAATACATATTCACAACATCAATACACATTTCTTTATGCAATCATATAATGCGACTCAATACTATGCAAATGCATGTGGTACCATTGGAGCAGAACTCCCATCTCAAAAATTTCCAATTAATAGAGGCATCAACAAGGCATAAGCCTTCATCTCATTATTCACCAATTCAGGTCATCTCAACAAGCATAAGCTCCATCTCAAAATGCAATGTATGCGACACAATCATGAATATAATAACAACACCATAATTGACAACATCTCAATACAACACCATCGTTGGCCAAAGGCCTACATCTCAACATCTCTTCATCAACATCTCATATTATCATAATAATTCATCAAACATCATTTATTCATCATAAATTATCACACACAACTTCATTAATAACATCTCATCAACAACTCAGTTGTACATTAATACGACAACATTCATCAATTTCACAACGTTGGCCATAAGCCTATACAGGATATTGCCTATAATTAATTAACCAACTAAGGCTTAATTCTAAATCACTAAATCTCTACACACTACTATTCTGTAATCTTACATCGTTATTACTATTAGTCCTACTGTTACAAATCAAACAACAGCCTCTAAGCATCTCATCGTCATTCTTCTTCATAAAAGCCAACATAACGATCAACACGGGAACTAACTCTAACTCCATAAATTGGCTACTAGGACTACACTTCCTATTCTTCATTCTAATCCTCAAGAATAAAGCTCATCATGTTAGCTATTCAACGCTTCGAACGACACCTCAAAGGGAGTCCGAAAAATCAAGTTACAGCATCTTTAAAACGATTCTGCCAAAAAAAAAACAGACAACATGGGTCGATGCAAAACTCCTTGGATCGACGTGTACTGCACTGAACTAGCAACATGAGTCGACACATCCTCTCTTGTATCGACTCATCCTGAGTCTAACACACAACATATATCGACACATGCCCCTACATATGGACTCATCCCGAGTCTCTAAAGCACTCATGTATCGATGAAAAACCTCTTTGTGTCGACTCATCCTGAGTCTCTAAACCTTCATGTATCGACACATCATGTTTGGGGTCGACGCATACTGCTCTATCCTACATAATTTCTGTGATTTTTTCTACATTTTCACTACGGGTTCCATACTTTAAGCCCTAAAAACATAGTCCAATCATAGTAATCATCACTTACAATTACCCTATAATTCTACATCAATTAAACTGCACTGGGACATCACTATTCATTTATAATTCATCAATTTTTCATCATACAACATCACATACATTCAATTCATGAACAAGACAACAATCATCCCTAACCCCACATACCAATCATCATGAACCCAATTATAGAGTCAGAACCCCACCCTTACCTTGGATTGAAGGTCGCTCTATAATCTTCCGATCGAAGCCTTGTTCTATCGTTTTCCTCTATTTCCAGCAGCTTCACGTTCTTCTTCTTAATCCTATTCTTCTACTGCTTCTTCTTTCTATTCTTTTTAACAATAATAACATAACGTATTTGTGATACGGTGGCCAAAACTAGGACGTGTTTCCCTTTTTAAGGAATTGCTGGTTTGCGTTTTGCGTTTTGCAATAATATAAACCTAATTAATCTCTTTGCTGTGTTTTGGTATCCCGTGGCTTGTTGACAGTGATCTTTGAGGGATGAGAACAATGGCTGGACTTTTATCTTTTCTGTGTATTCTTCTTGCTGGCCAAAAAAACTCTCTTTCTTGCACAATATTGTTGCCCTTTTTATATTGGTTGATTTATGATAGATGATAAAATACTGCTGGTTTTGTTGCTTGTATTTTTTTTTTTATAAATCAACTTTGCTAGTTGACTTTGCTTGTTGGTTGTGTTATTCATTTATGGTGGATGTTAACTTTTGCTGGTTGTACTATGCTGGCTTTGTTCCTGTTGTATTTTAACAACTCAAGTTATTGTCCTTTGGTTGGCTGACTGTTGCTTTTCCTTTTACAGTTTTCTGTACTTGTTGTTATACTTTTCTGACTTTGCTGGCTGCTTTTACTGTACTTTTGTACTAGTTGCTTATGGACTTTTTCTATGAACCAAACAAATTTGTTTTGAGGTTTGTAGTGAAATACTCTAGGCCTATAACATGACTTTGCAAATTAGAGGCTTTTTGATATTTTCTGATTTGAAACAACATGAGGCTTCTTTTGTTTGTGTGAAAACATGATGATAATTTGATTTTTCTTCCATATCTTTTTGCTTTTTGTGAACCAACTTTGTCTTTGTGATTTGCAAAAGATAACATTTTCTAAGCCAATGATGAAGTTATGTCTTTGTGAAACATGTATGAGGCTTTTCCTTTGGAGTAAAATTCAGTTGGGCTTGAATCTGATTTGAGTTCATTTTGTCTATTGTGAAGCAATTCAGTTGAGATTTGCAAAAGTTATAGGCCCATGATTAAATCCATTTTGTATGAGGCTTGATTTTCTGTTTTCCCTTGTTTGTGAACCAAGTTTTTGTGATTTGCAAACATATCTTTAGGCCAATGATAGGACACTGTTTTGAGGCCTCTATGATTATTGATTGTACTGGTTTTTTATCTTGGCAGTTTGTAGCATTTGTTGCTGCTTGCTACCTGCTACATCCTATTGCCTACTATGCAGCTTGTTCTGTTTGGGCTGGGAATTTATTCTGCTTTTACACTTTCTGAATTAATCCATTGTGAACCAACTTATTTGTGATTTGCAATTTTTCAGGCCTATGATTAACTTCTTAATATGAGGCTGTTTTGGGTACAAGAACATGGCTTAAAAACCTTTTATGATTCCAATAACCAAACCCTCATGATGATTTAGAATAGCTTATCTGTAAGTTTGAATTCGTTTGATCACTGATTTTTCTATTTTGTTTCAGGTAAAGGTAATTAAGAATAGAGGAAGATTGCAAGAAGATTGTGGCAAGACTTGAAAACATTTGAAGGCTAGGAACATGAAGACTTTGTATTCTGCCTTGTAATAGAAACATAGGAAAAATATATTGGACCTCTTTCTTTGTTTGATTTTGAATCTTGTAATAAACAAACTAATATCGAGGAATGTATAATTTTAATTTTAAGAATGATATCACAAAATTGCAATAGTTGTTGGTTCTAAATGAAAGAAATTGGAAATAAAGAATGACATGGGCCTTTTTTTAAATTGCAACTCTTAAAACTTGGAACAAAATGATGAATTTTTTAAAAAGGTGTATTAGAACTTAAGATAAGAACTAATTGATTTATCTAAAAAATAAATGGTGCTTGAAGACCATTCTCATCTTTATTCCATATCTCAAAAACAAAATGCTTTGAATCCTTTTGATCTTTCATCTCAAAGCCTCATCTTTCAAAAAAAATATAAATGATATCCAAAGAAACTTGCGTGTTGAGTAATAAAATTGGCCATGTAAACATTACAACCTTGTAACTTGAAGACTAAAAAGAAAAATGTAAACTGTATTCCCAAACCTAGCATGCACTTGAGTAATCTTGAGGGCCCATGATGATCCATGAAAGTCATATGAGACATTGGAAATTCAAAAATCCTTGTGCAAACTCAAACCCTAATTTTAGTCATCAGTGCATGAGGAGGTGTCTTGAGCTGGTCAAACCCTAATGCACTCTTGAGTCAAAGAGATCTTGTGAGAAAATTCTTGATAAGTGAGTGGGCAAATTTTGGGGTACAATAGTCTGTTTATATGTTGATGACATATTACTCACAGGAAGTTCTGAATAAGAGATAATCGAGTTCAAGAAAGTTCTGATGAATGCATTTGAGATGACAGATCTTGGAAAATGAGTTTCTTTCTAGGGATGGAATTTATGTACTCTGAGAAAGGAATCATTTTACATCAGATAAAGTATGAACTAGATCTCCTGAAGAGATTTAAGCCAGAGAAGTGCAAAGTTTCTATCACACATGCTGATACGAATCAGAAGTTGGATTCTGATTCTGATGGAAAGGATGTGGATTCTACAACCTTCAAATAGATGGTTGGTTCTCTAAGGTATTTGTGTAATACCAGACCTGATATTTGCTATGCAGTTGGAATGGTTAGCAGATTTATGAGCAAACCAAAGTGGTCTCATTACCAAGCTGCACTCAGGATTCTGAGGTATATGAAGGGAACTCTAAAATATGGAGTGTTATTTCCATCTGAAAGAAATATCGAATCAAAACTTTTGTTATTCTGATTCTAATTGGTGCGGAGATAGAGTTGACAGAAGAAGTACTTTTGGGTACTTATTCAAATTTCTGGGAGGTCCTATTTCTTGGTGTTCCAAGAAGCAACCTGTTGTTTCTCTGTCAACTTGTGAAGCTGAATATATTGCAGGTGCTCTGACTGCATGTCAAGCTGTGTGGATTCTAAACTTGCTGAAAGATCTGAAGATTGAGGTAAATAAACCTCTGAAGCTGATGATTGATAACAAGTTTGCAATCAATCTTGTCAATAATCCAGTGTTGCATGGGAGAAGCAAGCATATTGAGACCAAGTATCATTTTCTGAGGAATCAAGTTCAGAATGGAATATTAGAGGTTGTGCACTGTAGCATCCAGAAGCAGCTGACAGATGTTCTGACAAAGGCTATCAAAACTGATCAATTTCTTGGTTTAAGGGATGTAATTAGTGTTGTCAGTTTTGGGTAAATATAAATTAAGGGATGGTGTTAGAATTAATTTAGATTTAATTAGATATTAATTTATATTTAGGAATATCTTTTAGATTGTTTATATCTTTGTTAGAAGATATATATCTTAGATCTTCTTATATCTTTGTAGAAGATATACTTTAGATTTAATTTTTGTATATAAATAACCTAGTGGAGTAGGTTATTATAATTCATTGTAAATCCTTATTTTGAAGCTATCACTAAATATCCCTTTGCTTTTTATCTTTTCCTTGTGCACCAACACTTTGATGCATGATTCCAACATTTATATGTTTATGAGATTGATTTATTACATGTTGCTATACCATGATGTGTTATTTTAATGATAAACATGATGTTGATTATGATGTTTTATTGTGGTGATTTATTAATGATGTTGTTGTGACGTAAATAATATGATTCATGATTATGATTTAGTTATGTATGCCTGCAAATATAATACATGTTATTGTGATAATTTTATGATGTTGAAATACTAATATTTGGCGTAGGTAATGAGTATTAGGATATGTTGTTGTTGTATGATAGTTCTACGTTGAAAACTATGGAAATATATACTGTAATGGTATGAAATCGCAAGATGAATAGTGGCTGAATATGTGCAGAATCACAATAGGAAGTTACAAACTGATGTGCATCTCCGAGCGATGGGATGTGTCGTCGGGCGATGATGGTGTAGCTTGGTCGTCGCTGGGCGAGCCAAGGAGTGATTGAAGGGTGGAAAAAGTGATGCTACTGGAGTGTGTTGCTCGCGTCATTGTCGGGCGATACAAGGAGCGATGGGTGCATCGCCATGCGAGTATGGAGCTTCGTAGGGAGATAGAGGCCAAAATGGGATTAGTATGTTGTCGCTCCCACGTCGTCGGACGAGCATTAGGCGATGGACAATAGTAGGATTTTTAAAAGTTCCATAACTTAAGTTTTAGGACTCTGTTTGATGCACCGTTCGAAGCGTTAGATAGATAACAAAATGAACTACATTTAGGTGGAATAGAATGAGTAAAAGAATATATATTTCAAGTACCTAGGATAATATAGACTTATACTTTTATTAGGTAGGCTATAATGATATGTGTTTATATGATGAATTGTTGATACTATGTGTGATCGGTGGGAACGAGAACTGACTGTTTTTGGAATGCTGGTTCGCGTTTGCGTTTGTTTTTGCAAAGTGTCGCGGTAAGAAATAGTCGCCACCGTCTTTTATTTTATCCAATAAGGGAAAGGACAAAAGCACAGAAAAATTCCTTTTCGAGATGTTTCTTGGGTTCGGGAGGTAGATTATAGAAAGGGAAGGTGTTAGCACCCTTTCTATCTGTGGTTATCCACGGGCTCTTAGGTACTTGCTCACTATGTTTTCAAAAGGTTTGCTTTTGTGATTGTGGGTTTTGAAAAGAATTTTGTTTTTGAAGAAAGTGTAAGTGCGAAAAGTTTTTGTTTTGTTTTAAAAGAGAGCAAGTACTTAAGAACATCTACCTACTCGAAAAGGAATTAAACTGTGCAACTGTCCTTTAGACAGTGCTATCCCACTATTGAGGAGTAGGTAGCACCGTCGTTGGAGTTTTTCGGGTCAATTCGATTTAAGGGACTTGTGGTCACTAAAGCAACGTTAGGACACTTTAGTGGTAATCCTAATGTCTTAGATCATTTTTATCGAGGCAACCATTTCGAGGCAACTTATGATCTTGGGAAAAAAAGGACGACCTCTAAAACATCCTATACTTAATGACCACATTTGAGGCAACCAAATGAGGTGTACCCTAGGAGTGGCATGTGCAAGTGTGTCAATTTTTAGTTTATATTATCTTTGTATTTTTAGGTGTTCTACCATTTGTTTTTAGATCTTGTCATACAATCCTAGTTAGCATATATCTAAGCAGTTAATATATGTACAGGAATTTAAAGTGCAGAAACTGTAAATACTACACTATTACAAGGCTTCGGGGAGGGGGATTATTTACATGTCCAAAAATTGGGGGAATAAAGGCAATAAAGTAAAAGTTTAAGCTAAACTATTACAAACCAGTAAGCAGTTACAATAAAATAGACACGCGTAAAACAAGGAAAAGAGGCGTCTAAGAAATTTCTAAATAAATAAGAAAATCTTTTTTTTGTTGTTTTTGGTTAAGAAAATATTTGAATTAAATAATCCTAGGTCTAGTTTATTTTAAATTGATAAAATGACGTTAAAATAATTAATTAATTTGTTTACAAAATTAATTTTGATTAAAAAAACTAACCTAATGTTTTTTGTGATTTTTTTCTGATTTAAAGTTAATTTAAATGATAAGGTCAATAAAGAAATAACGAAAACAAAAAAATAAAAATACAAAGGGCATCCTTCGATCCAGGGAAAAAAAGGAGTTTCGACCCAGGGAGGGAAATGGTCCTTTCGATTGGGCCAGACAGTAAGGCGTGAGTAGCCTTCGATCCAGGGAAGAGGATTGTCTTTCGATCATGGAGGTCATGGCTTTCAATCCAGGAATGAGATGCCTCCTTCGATCCAACATGCTAATGGGTTCGATCCAGAGAAGGGCTCTCCTTCGATCTGGGATGTTGTACCTGCAAAAGCATGTTAGCGAAACAAAAATGCAGGGGCCTGGGTATTGAATCCCAGGCCCTTCGATCCTGCACTTGTTGGGGTCTCTTCAGGCTAAATCTGCAGCAAATGTTAGCACACGAAAACATGACCTGGGTGCCAAACCCAGGCCCTTTGATCCTGTCTAGGATGGCAAATCGAAAGTAACAACAAGTAATGATATGTTATGCAAAAAAATAAGGTGGATAATTTACCCTTTCTTACCAGCAGACTGGACTTCGATTTGGACGCTTCCTGGATGTAGGCACCTTCGATCTGGGATTTCTGGGGTGTGGATGCTTTTGTTGAAGGATTGCTTTAGCACAACCTGTGGTGGGTAGCGTCTCCAACTCCTCCCTGTTTTGTTTCTGCAGAGTTTTCTGTATATTTCGTGTGTATATTTTGTGTAATTTTCCTGGCTAATTTTCGTGTCCTTGTAATGTGCCACTGGCCTCTGTATTTATAGGGGTATGAGGGTGCAGTAATGGCAAGAGACAGCCATTAAACAGGCCACTAAATGCCATGAGACAAGAAACAGACACATTAAATAACTTCCTTTTTTGAAACATTTGTGTCTCTTGAATGAACCTGGACATGTTGATTTGGGCGCTCTCTTGATGACCTCCTTCGAATGGGCTGATGGAATCCTTCGAATGCTTTTCGAAAGCTTCTTCGAATGGACCCTTTGAATGCCTCTTCGAATGATCCTTCTAGAATTCCAATCGAAGGACACTGTTATAATGCCAATCGAAGTACTTGTCCATAATGCCAATCGAAAGGCTCCTTCAGAATGCCAATCGAAGGGTTTTTTAGAATGCAAATCGAAATGTACTTAAAGCACCACTAAAAAAATTTCCTTTTCCTTAGGCAAGCGTTTGTGATCAACCATGCAGGGGGAAGACTTTGGAAAACATGAGAGGGCAAATTTTGGGGTGCAACACTATGATATGTATTGCTATGATGAATTGTTGATACTATGATGTGTGTTGCTATGATGAATTGTTTATATTATGATGTGTTGGTTTCTATGATGAATTGTAAATAGTATGATCATATGATGATGCTTTGTTTAATACGATGATATGATGATGCTTTGTTTAATATGATGATATGATGATGTTATGATGATGTTTGGTTTATGATGATGATATGATGATGTTATGATGATGTTTTATTTATTATACTGATATGATGATGTTACGATGATGTTTTGTTGTTTATGGTGACATGATGATGTTGTGATGAATTTATGGATGATGAGCAATTTTACTAGATGTGGTCGTGTTTATTATGTTTTTGTGCATCATGTATTCATGGCATATTGTAGGACTTAAATACAGTGACGTTTTGCAGGATATTGATCTAGTGATGTTGTTAGGACTTCGGTCCAGTGATGATGATAGGACGATAGTCCAGTGAAGGCGTCAAATCCCATAGTGTGGATTGAGTGAAATTTTATGATGTGTGCTAGTTCCGAGCGGGAATGGATCCTATTGGTGGGAATCTTTGGAAAATGGTGACTGAGTCATCAGTGAAGTTTGGTACCACATACATGAGTCAATGTTGTTGCATTAACATTTTACGTGACATTTCAAAAAATTGTTGATGAATGGTGAATAATTGTGAACTATATGAATAGGTGATGCTTCAACGATGAAATATGTATATATGATGCATTGACAATGATTGATTATTATGTGATTTGATGATGTTGTGAATTGAATGGTGTTTTGATGATTTATGATAAAGATGTGTATATGTTATTATAATATAAAGATGTGATTATAATACTTGGTAAATGATTATGTATGGATTTTGTGATTTATGCTATTTATAACAACTATATCTTTTCCTTATATCTTTTGTAATAAATTGTGATTACTCACCCTTTCTACTTGGATTTTGCCTCTATGTGGGTAACGCGCAGGTGATCGAGAATAGTTTGTAGAAGCTTGATGATAGCTTGGAGTCTTTAGTTTTTTTTTGGAATAAAGGCGGTCTTGCTCTGATACGTAACATTGGGGTTTGGGAAAAGTTTCATTTGAACCTTGTGTTCCTTTATTTGCAATGAAGTACAAGTTGTTTTTAGTTGTTTAAGTGGTTTTGAATCATGAGTTATGAATGATGAAGCATGATCATGTTTTCTTTGAGAAATCATAATGAGACTATGTTTTGTTAATGATTCCGCTGCGAAGTTTGAAGTCATGTGTTAATGTTGTTAAAAAGATTAATTGTTTTAATTTTTGAAAACCCGTGTTACGAAGCAGACTATTTATTAAGATGTTTCTATGAAAATATGACACTCTCGTTGGTGCTTTAATCTGATTTAATTACTAAATTATTCGTTGGATTTAGAAGGGTGTTACATTAGTGGTATCAGAGCAGGTTTGTCCATCCGACCAGGTTGTTTAATGATGTTTGTTCTTTAGTATACGACATATGTGTGAAATACTATCAATAATTGCTTGTTTTTCTAATTGTTTGTCTGCAGAGGTCGGTTTAAAACAAGTGAGGATAGGCTTTTGCTTCTCTGAGATGTTTTAGGTATGGGAGTTGGTGCAGTATACCTCTAAATTGTGAGAGTGCAAGGGTTGTTGGAGCTATGTTATTTCTCGAAACTGAAAGGAGTGTAAAATTTGTGATTTTTGTCTGTCGGTCAAGTTGGGATGTCTTTGAAGGAGAACAATCAAGTATTGTTGATGTTTGCTTCTCGAAGAATAGAGAGCAATATGACGGCTAGTGATATGTCAGTGTTGTTTGATTCTTGATGTTTTTCCTAAAGATATTTGTGACTTGCCTCCAGAGTGTGGATCTGAGTTTGGTGACAATAAAGAACTGGTGTTTTTATCTTCTAAGAAAGTATGATAACTCTTGGGATACGAGGCTCATATGTTTGCATGTATGTGACAACAGTCGAATGAGGTCGCGTGTGGATTACTGACAATTGATCAAGGTAATGATTGAGATTAAATATCCACTTCAAGGGATTGACGAATTGATGGACTAATTGATAGGCAAGTATGCCTTCAGTATAATCGAATTGAGGTCAAGTTACCTTCAAATTCAGTTGAAGGGTGAGGATAGTTAGAGGCTAACTTTTAGAACTTGGTGTAGGCATTAAGAATATTTGGATCAGTTTATTGCGGTGTTTATCGATGACATTCAGATTTAATCTAAGTCAGAATAAGGGTGTGTTGAACATTGCGATTTAAATTATAATGTCGAAAGGGAAGAAACTTTATGTTAAGTTATCAAGGTGTAGATCATGGTTTGAGGAGGTGAGTTTTCTTGAGCATGTTATTTTGGGTGATGATATTGTGGATCCATCCCAATTAGATGTAATTCTACATTGAGAGACTCACAAATCGGTTACAGAGACTAGAAGCTTCTTGGGCTTAACTAGTTATTGTCGTATCTTGTTTGAGACGAGGTCAAGTACAATATGTTGTTAATGAATGAATTGAGGTAATAAGATGTTTGATATAAGGCAGAATGTGAAGATATTGGGGGAAGTGCATGGACATGCAACTTATTCTGAGTAAGAATGATTAGAGTGACGATAGATTTTGAGGAAAAGAGAAGTAATGGTAAAAGAAATTGTGGAAGCATTTGTAAATCTTAAAGGGTATTAGTTGGACCATGGTGCTTTAGGTAACTTTGAGCATAAGTTCTAAAGAAATGCTATTATAGTTTAGTAATTATGGTTTATGCGCCATCATGGTTATCGGTTGCCTATTGAGAAATTGAGGAACTAATCACCCTTAATATATTGTTTATAGTATACGTGATTATGTTGGATGTGATAGACTTGTCTTGCCAGCTTGATGGTGTGTAAGGTGTTTGATGTTTTGAGAAGATAACCATTTGCCATTTCGGGTGAACCTAATGGATAAGTGAATGTGAAAGAGTTAGGACTTAATTAATAGTTCAGAGACTTGAGGTTGTATGCGAGCTAACACCGTAGAGTGGGAGGTTGAGGTTATCAAAATTGAACATAGATTTTCTGGTGGTTATTAAAGAGACTCAGGAGCTACAGGTGAAACTTATGGATCTGATAGTTGATGGAAATCAAAATAAGGACAATGACTTTAAGGTAGATAATCAGAGTAGCGCATTTGAAGCGTGATGTGGTGCAAATCTTTATGCATGTGAGTCTTGTTAGGAGTCAAGAGTTAGACTCCAGAAGCCTACGGGAATGATGCAAACCAATAGGTAATCCACAATGGAAGTGATAACCAAAAGGTTTATATATTATTCGAAACACCTCCATGTCAATAGATGTATCAAGTTCATGTTCAATTGATGAACTATAGCATTGTTGTACTAATATCGTGTGTCGATGTTGTCAGTATTATGGTTATGTTGATGTTCTTTTGACAGTGTTGTTGTGTGATTAGATGATAGAGACAATGTTCATGTCGTGGAAATCTACGTTCTTAAACTATGTTGTTGCCTCATTGTCGAGGGTTCGAGATTGAGTAGCTCATGTTCAAGAGTGAACAAGATCCTAGGATGATTGGACTAGGAGTGAAACGAACATATTCATTCATAATACGGTAGCGTTGCATCTTGTTGGATTATTATGGTTAACAATGTGGAATGTTGATTAATGGTATTTGAAATAGTGCCAAACATGACGCGGGAGTTGGAGAGAAGGATGCGAGAGTCGTATCCAGAGTTGTGTACATCAAGTAAATTTTTTAGGACAAAAATGTTCTAAGTGGAGGAGAGTTGTAACACCCTAAAAATCATAATTAATTATTTAATTAGTTATTTGTGATTATCTCGGAATTATTGTGATTTATATGATGCATCGTGGTGTTTGGTGATAATATGTTGTGGGGTAGTGTTGGAATAATATATATATATATATATATATATATATATATATATATATATATATATATATATATATATATATATATATATATATATATATATATAAGGAATATTTGATTAGTTTATAATTATTCAGGATTAATTAGATTTAATAATAATATTTAGAATTATTGCTATTAATAAAATAAAGGGATAATGGTGTAGAGACAAGAAGAGCTAAATGGTAATGTCATATAGATTAGTGAGGGTAAGATGGGAAGACTATATAAAAGGTTCAAGGGTTAAACAAGGAATAATGAGAAGAGTTTTTATTTTGTGCAATCGTGAAAAAGAGTAGACAATGTGAAGAAAGCTAGAGCACAAAGAGAAGAGAAAAGGAATTCTTTCCATAGAGATGGAAAGAGATCAATCTATTGCTAAAAGTCCATGGTAAGGAGTTTAATCACGTTTATTATAATTGATATCAGGTTAAGGTGTTGGTAGGTTTGTGTTTTGTGTGTCGACTTTGATGAGGATTGATGAAATTGGGGGGGGGGGGGGGGGGGGGGGGGGGGGTAATCATGTGTTGAATGAATGAATGAATCCTTGATGAAGGTATGATATTGTCGCGTCTAGTATTTTCATCATAGCGCAAATGAGACAGAAAGAAGAGTCTCCATCAATATTATTTATCCCAAGAGAGGGAAAGGAAACACTGAGTAAACCTAAAGGGAGGAAAGAACATGGTCTCACGATTAAGAGAAAACGGTAAGGAAGTCTGTGATACGGTGGGAGAACTGACTTGAGGTTTGCGTTTGTATTCGCAAATGTTGCGGTTAGCAAGAGTCGCCACCGACTTTTTATTTTATCCTAAGGAAAGGTTAAAAAGCACAGCAAAAACCTTTTGAGATGTTTTCTTGGGTTCGGGGAGTAGATTATAGAAAGGGAAGGTATTAGCACCCTTTCTATCCATGGTTATCCATGGGCTCTTAGTTACTTGCTTAGATCACTTGCCTTTTGTTTTCAATTGTTTTAAATGGTGCTTGAGTGTGTGGGTTTTGAAAATGTTTTTGAAAAGAGGCCAATGTGGTGGCAACCTTTGTAATGATCCATGTGGGGATGTATACAAAGATGTAGGTCTTTTGAAAAGGTTTTCATTTGTTTTTGAAAGTTGCTTTGAAAGTGTTGTGATGTGTGATTTTGAAATTAGGCAAGTGTTTTGTTTTGCAAGTTGATTCAAGTAACTAAGAGGTTATCTACTCCTAAATTTCTCAAAAGGTTATTGCTATACTTTAACCCTTTTAACAAGTTTGCACCACCATTGTATTTGGTGGGCAACCTTGTGTTAGGATGTGAAAGGGACAGGCGCGGGTCATCGTTTAGACCATAATTGTAACGACGTTAAATGTCTTTGGGCAATTTCTCTAGGGGACTTGATCACTTATTTTGTTTGTTTTGAAAAGTTTTATCGAGGGACTATGATCATTCAAACTGTTTGCTTTGCCCAAAGATGTTCAACATACAATATGGCCCATTTATTTGAAGGCAACAAGTGGAATACCCTAGGGGGGTGCAAGTGTGATTTGTGTGTCCATTTTCATGCTTGTTTATCTTGTATTAGGTCAAACTATTTTTTATCGTTTTTTCGCATACAAACCCTAATTCTAGCATGTTATTATTAGAAAGCAATAAAGTGCGAAATTAAAATTACTAAGCTATTACACAACCAAATATGGGAAGGGGGGTACAAATGTTCAAATGGGGAATATTGACAAGAATTTAAATCTAAATTATTACAACAATTGGATATTTTGCAATGCATAATTAAATGTAAATTAAATAAATATGTGAAATGCAAAAAAGGAAGTTTTTATGTGTATGAGAAAATATTATTTATGTAAAAGGAAAAAGAAAATAAAATGTATTTATTTTTTAGCATTTTGGACTTAAGGTAAAAAACCCTAATTTTTAAATAAAAGGTATTATTATCTACTTTAATTCTACTATTTATTTATTATTTATAAAAATAAAATAAAATGGAGTATTTTGTGAAAAAAGTATTTTTTGTATCAAATATTAATAAAAATGAAGAAAATCAAGTATTTTATATTTTTATCTTAAATTTAATAAACATATATATATATATATATTAAACCCTAAATAAGTATTATACAAAATAAATATTTATTTAATATTTTAATAAAATAAATAAAAGTATTTTTTGTGTGAAATATTTTCAGGAAGTAAAATAAAAAATAAAAATGTATCTATATTATTTTCTATTTATTTTAATAATAGTGTATATATATATTTGTATATAAACAAGAGAAATAAACAAACAAATATGCCATAAATACAAATAATGATGGAAAAAATATTTTAAAAATTTTAATGGTATGAGAAAAAATAAACAAAGTCAAACCAAAAAGAAAAAGTCAAAAATGTTTGAAAATAAGCAAATGGGCTCAGGGGGGTGTAAGCCAAAAAGGATGGTGTGAAAAGAAAGAACAACAACAGCCCAGCCCAATAACACACTGTCTTCAACCTCCAGCTTCAAACTTTGAAAAAACGCGCGCCTCTTGCTTCAATGCCTAACTCCTGATTCCTTGATTTTTTGAACAAACTTCCAACACAAAAGATGTTAAGCATGAAGAGACGGTTCTAACCATATAAAGAACATGTCCTATCTCTCTAAGATGAGGGAGAATTTCTCTCCCCCTCTTTCCTGACCTAATTTTTCTACCATTTTCAGAGTTCAAATTCTCTCTACTCAGGCAAAAGAAATGAAAAGTAAAGCTATGTACATGTTCAGGGCTATGAGTAGGACTTTGTTTCTTCACAAACTTAAGACTAAAGATGCCTAATAAGAGAGATACGAATTCAAACTTTTACCTGTGCAGTTGAACTTCTATGTGGAGAATGAGAGGCTTTCAGTGCAATGTAATGATTGGAAAAGCTTCCTTGAGGTCCAGGGATGCTTTTTCAATGCTTACTTTGTCTTGAACCTTCTTGTATCAAGCTGTAGAACTTCACCTGCAAGTCAAAGATGTGAAAATGGTGGAAGTGGTTAGAGCAACTACAGATCGTGCCTTAGCTTCTGGATAGCTTGCATATGTTGTAAGGAAGGTAGAGGAACAGGTTTGGACAGAAATGCTTGAAGGGATTGAGAGATTGCACTCAAACTGCAGGGGCACCCCTGTTTTTGCAGTTTGAGGATGATCCTGAGATGGAGAGGGTTTGAAAGGGAAATGGCTCGTGCAAAAGCTTCAATGTGGTCTATGGAATGTGTTTGATATCTTTTGTGCTGTGTCCTTTGACTGATATGAGAGATAGCATATGTTATGGACCTTTCTTCACACTTAAGCTACCAAAAGCAAATTGGTGTTCTAGGTCAGTATAGGACCCCCTAATGTGCTGCATCAACTCCTCTTGATCAGTGTGTTATGCCCATAATCTTGTGCTAAGCAGATCTTCTATGTACTTGTTTGATTTACCAATTGACATAAAGCTAAACTTTTCAAAAATGGAAATTCCACTTTATCTAGTTTAGGATTAAACCATTATGCAATGTTAGAACACAAAGAACATGACCTTAACACATTGAATATGCATTAAATTATTGAGTATGAAATGGTTCAAGGACCTGTAATCAAGCATAAAGCAAACTGATTTCAAATTGGCAAGGTTATGAACATGTCTTGATGAAGAACAAAAGTGAATTTTTGCCAACTTGTGAAATTCGAATCTCTCAAGTTATGAGGTTGTTTGATGAGTTCTTGGACATTTTGGAAAGCTTGGAATGTGTACTACAATCCATCTTTGAAATGAATTTTGAAATTCCAAGTGGAAGGGTATGAAAAGTGGCCTTGAAGTAGGGTAGAAAACCTTGTCAAAATAGGTCAAATTTCACTAAGTTAAAAGATGGTTTAGTGCCCTTATTCAAAAAATCATAACTTGAGATTCAAGCTTCAAATGAGAAAACTTTGTGAATCAAAGTTGTAGATTATGCAACAAGCTACAACTTTCATGTTTTGACTTTTGTTTGAATCCAAATGGATCATGGTGAAAAGATGGGGAAAAGTTGGGAAAAAATTAGGATTTTCCATAACTTAGAAAAATTCTAAGTTATGAAAAATTCCATTTTCAAACCCTAATTTGCATTTTGTGATTTCTTGGTGAACAAGTTTCATGATTTGGCATGTTTTGATGAAAAATGAATCTTGACTCTTGATTTTGACCAAAAAGTCAAAGTTTGACTTTTCAGTATACAGTCAAAATTGATCAATTGACTGGGAAATTCAACTGTCAATCTTGTGTACTTGGGATCTTTTGAGCTTGATGAACATGTCAAGATAATTCCATGGGGTCCTTGAGTCCATATGTGAGCTTGGTTTGCCATTGGCTAGGTCAAACAGTCAAAAATTGCCTTTGTGCAGTCAAAACCCTAAAAATGACCATTTTGCCCTTTTGGTGATCTGATCAAATTTCTTGTGGAATTGTGATTCAAACTTGATCAAATGGTTCATATGAATTCAAAATGTTGATGTGGATCAAATTTCATGAGTTTTGACTGTCAATTGGCCACAGTTGACCTTTTCCCCAATACAGCTGATTTCTAGGTCAACTGTCCAATTGACTGGGTAAAACTTGGAATCAAGACCTGAAACTTGGTATGGGTAAACTTGGGAGTCCAACATGGAGAATGAAAGTCATCTTAGGCTTTTTAGGTCAAAACATCTTTAGGCAAACACAAACCCTAATTTGAGTCCACAGTACAAGGAGAAGTCTTGAGCAGAGGAAACCCTAATTGTATCTTGATCTTTAAATGTCTTGTGATGAGAAAATGTTGAGGAAATGGGAGGGCAAATTTTGGGGTACAACAAAGTCGACTATGCAAGGGTAAGGTATTAGCATCCCTCAAGTTTGTGGTACTCCACATGATCCACTTAAATTTGTTCTAATCCAAGGGTGTGTAAAAATCTAAGTCTAAAGCTTAATGCTAAAAAGGAATGCATGCAAAAGAGAATACGAGAAAAAAAAGGAAGATTTTACAAAGTTGCGTTCGCTTAGGCCCCACGACCTAATGCCTACGTATCCCTTTTAAGGAATCAGAGTGTCGTAGTTAAGCTTAAAGATTTTGGTTTGTTGTGTGTTTTTTAGTGAATAATGTTAGTGAAGCATGTCCTTTTTGAAAAGGTTTTAAAAGAAAAGCCAAACGGCAAAAGATGTTTGAATTAGTTGGTATTTTTGTTATGAATAATAGCTAATTGACCTTAAGAAAGAGGTATTCAACCACTTCTGCACTTATTAATGAAAAGAGTTTGAGATTTGAACCACACAAACGATTAAGAATGAAAGAATGATAAGATCGAGAAGAGACCCACTTATCATTTACATTGCTTAGGACTCGTGGAAGTGTGATTCTCATCATTTATTTATTAAGTGTTTTGAAGTTTGAAAGAAAAAAGAAGTTTTAGTTTTAATATGAACGCAGAAGAGAAAGACTGATCAAAAGGGGATCTCGATCCTATGAGTTGTCATACTCGTGGACCTAAAGTTGAGATGAGAGGGAGATCTACCTAGTGTTGCCATTCATGGATTCCTAACCTAAGGTATACTTTAGTTCAATCTTAGAAAAGAATGAACTAAAGATCATATGGGGAGCATACAGAAAGAGAAGCAATCAATCACACTTAAATAAGATAATGAAAGCAAGCAAACATCAAATAAAGCACTTGGGAGAAAGGATGGTAAAACATCAACACCTAACAATGATAACATGCCACCAAAGTAGGATAAAAAAGAGATGAAAAGTGATGATAAAACATTAACACCTAACAATGATATCATGTCATCGAAGTAGGATAAGAGAAAAAGATGGGAAGAGATGATAAAACATCAACACCTAACAATGATATTATGTAATCAAAGTAAGATATAAAGGAGATGGATAGCAATGGTATAACATCAATACCTAACAATGATATCATGTCATAAAAGTAGGATAGCAAAGAGATGAAGATTGAATAATCACACCACATACATGAGCTAGCAAGAATAAGAAATCAAGATGGATTTCTATGTGGGAGTCGAAAAACTCTTTCCACTAGAATAGCTCAAGCATAAATCGAGTGTAAACCCGAAGCACCAACGTCTAAAAACACGAGCTAATTATCGCTGAAACAAAGACAAGGTGTGTGTGTGGGGGGGGGGGGGGGGATTGAAAGCCTTCTTTTCCACTTTTATTGACTCAATAACAAGAGAGAAGCACAATTCAATGCATCAACGTACGACATGAGCTAAGAATGACCAAAGGGAACAAACAGAACAAAGAATCATAGAGGTGACTAAAATAATTTTACCTACCGGAGAACTCCGGTGGTTCTTCAACAACAATGCCGATGTCGAGAAATTCAAGAAAACTTCCCGAGAGGGAAATCAGGTGCACATAATTTTTGTCAGTTTCGTTTATCTTCGAATCTTCTTCGTGTCTTTTACATCTCTCTGCTTCAGATTTTTTGTGTGCAATGTTTATGTTTTACAATGAACTATGATTTACAATGTTGATGAAGATGGAAGTATTGATGATGAAGGTTGAAGTTATTGATTCGTGCGTGAGGTCGATGTTATTCTTGCGATGATGATGATGATGATGGATAAAGTGTTAAACAGATGCAGATTGAAGATGAAGATTGTTGCATGAGAATTGGTGAAGAATGTTGAAGATTGAAATCGAGAGAGAGAGAGAGTCTGATGGTGATTCTTCAGAGAATTGAAGAATGAATGAATATGATGGTAAGTTTATGTTATATTGCCATCGAGATTTTGTTACAAGTAAGTGGATCTGAGCCTTTGAATTTATGTTATGGAATCAAAGGTTGAGATTGAATCTGATTCTAACTTGCTAGAGAGACTTCAATTTTGCTGGAGCTTTTGTTTAACTGATTTTCTTATAAAACTCTATTTTCTGATTTATTGTTGAGTTGTCCTTTACTCTCTTTTTGTACTGTTTTTTTTTGTATTTCTGAATTTTCTGATTCTGTTGTACTGATAATTTTATGCTGATTTTTTGTTTTTTGGTATGGTTTCATGGAACAACTTCAGGGTTGCACTTTATTGTATGTTTTGGCCAAACTTTGAATCCAGCTTGGAACTAATTTTGGACAGCTTTTGAAGGCTATGGAAAAAGGTGTTTGGTATTATTTGGACTGAACTTTCGACAAGCTTGGTAACAAGTTTCGAATCAACCTTAAGGCATCATGAAGCAAGGAAGATTGGCTTGATGATTTAGATGGACTTTTGACGTTTAGGCTTTTAAGAAAACTCGTGTAGTCTTGTAGTATAGCATATGATATCTTGTAATTAACATGAATGAAAGCTTGACTTGAATATCATTCCCTTTTCAATTGTATAAATCATGAATGAAAAACACTTTGAAAATTTTGAATTTGAATCTTCCACTTGAAATGGATTTGATGATATTTTTGTACTTTTTGGAACCTTGAATAATGTAGTATTTAAAGTTTTAAATCATTTTTAAATGAACTTGAATAACAAGAGTTGAGATATCATGAATCATAAACTTTGAGTCTTAGCCTTAAACTTGAATAAATGCCATCAACAAGTCTCTTTTGCCAAATTGCAACTCATATTTCAAAAAATCCATCATAGATGAATCTTTCGGTTTACATGCTTGAATTAATACATGCTTGGACATCTTCATTTCAAAAGAATGAAAGAAATCATATCTGAAGGAGTTATAAGAGATTTGTCAGAGCTCAAGATTGAAGAAGGAAAAGTCTGTGATGAGTGTGAAAATAAAAAGAAAATTGTGATGTCACACCCAACGTTGAAATATCGGACAACGCCCAAAGTTTTGAAACTTCTTCATATGGATGTAATGTGACCATTACAGATAGACATCTTAGGAGGAAAAACGTATGTCTTTGTGGTTGTAGATGATTTTTCAGGATATATTTGGATGAATTTTATTAGAGAAAAATCAGATACTTTTGAAGTCTTCAAAGATTTGTGATAAAGCATTTAAGAGGAGAAAGAAAGTATGATTGTCAAAGTCAGAAGTGACAATGACATGGAGTTTAGGAATGTAAAATTTTCTGAATTTTGTGATTCTTTAGGAATAAGTTATGATTTCTCTTATTCCTGAAAAATTCAGGGAGATGGAATTGTTGAGAACAAAACTAGAGCAATACAAGAGTCAGCTAGAGTCATGCTTAGTGCTAAGCAATTGCCATTTGAGTTTTTGGATGAAGCTATATGAATATTGCTTGCTATATTCATAACATGGTTACTTTAAGAGAAGGAACATCTACTACTCTCTATGAGGTTTTGAAAGAAAGAAAATCTAAAGTCAAATACTTTCATATATTTGGAAGTAAATGTCAGATCTTTACTGATAAAAGTCAAGTGGACAAGGATCCCACAAGAGATGATGGGATATTTCTGAATTTTTTTTCCATTTTTTAAAATAATTTTAATTTTAATTTCAATTGCTGATTTAATTTCAATATTTTCAATATATTATTACTTTTAATATTAATAAATATATATTTTCAATTATTTAATATTATTAAATAAACTTTTACATTTCTATAATTGATACATATTTCTATAGTTGAAACATTCAATATTTTTATTAATATTAAAAGTAATAAAATATTAAAATATATTTAAAATATAATTAAAATGATATATAAATATATATTTACTAATTTCAAGATAATATACAAATAAATATTTATTTATTTTAAGTGAGATATAAATAAATATTTGCTTATTTAAGATAATATACAAATAAATATTACTTATTTCAAAATAAACATTTTTTAAAAAAGTAAATATTTATTTATTTATGATCTAAATATTTAATAAACTTAATAAATACACTTAGTTTGCAATTTGTTTAATAAATATTCAATATTAATTGATATCAATTTATTTAGTAAATATTTATAACCTAAAATTTTTAAAATATTTTTTATGAAAATTCTATGTAAAACGAAACAAAAATGTTAATTGAAAATATATTTATTTATTTATATTGAAAGTAACAATACATTTAATATATTTATTAAAGTTTGTTTATATGTAAATGAAAATAATAATATTATTAGAATTGTAAACGAAAATATAGAGCGCATGCTATAAGAATTATTCAATATGTTGTTACTATTAAATGAAAAACACGTAGCCTAGTAGTATAGAGCTAGTGTTCTTAGGGGAAGGGCGTTGATTCAACTCCCATTTTCCATAATTTTTTAGTACTCAACAATATTTTTAAACATAAACCAAAAATGAATAAAAATAAATGTTTATATGGCATAAAAATAATCATAAATTAAAATAAAAAAACCACTTGACATCTACTTCAATTAAAAAAAACGTGACTGAACGTGATTAAGGTAAAAAATAAGAAAATCTTTAAATATTAAGATAATTTATGCAAAAAAAATTTATGAAATTTTTTTCGAAAATAAAATAGAAGATAAATGACTATTAACTTAAAAGTAATATATATATATATATATATATATATATATATATATATATATATATATATATATATATATATATATATATATATATATATATATATATATATATATATATATATATATATATATATATATATATATATATATATATATATATATATATATATATATATATATATATATATATATATATAATTTCTTTTCCAACATAATCTTTGATGAAATGATATTTCATTTTGATCTATTTTGTTGTTGAATAAAAAAATAAGATTTTTACTCATACACAAGTACGTGTTTAAATAAGATATCAAAGTTTTGATGTTAACTGAAGGTGATAAAATATAACTCTGAGTCTTTTACAATTTTCTTTTGTTGCGATTTACGTTAATTTTTTATTTTATGATTGATACCTCTAACGTTGATGTAATTTATTGACGTAGAATAAAGAAGTATCAAGAGCATTGATCTTTGGAAATCGTTTTTCATTCAACTACAAATTTAATTAGAATATATAAACTATATCTTTAGTAAATAAACTTTCATATATCACTATAAGTCACGTCAAATGAAATGATAACATTTTTTTATTTGTTTCTTTCATGTTCAATATGATATTAAAAGTGCTCACTGCTTTTATTTCATTTCAATATTTCCTTTAAAATTCTTGAGAAAAATACAAGAAAAATATATTTGTATTATTTTCGAGTAAAAAAACTCCACATGAAACTGTAAGATAAATATTGATTCAGGAATATTTTGACCAATAATTTTATTTATAAATGTTGAAAGAATAATTCAAATATAGGACTGATTGATTAAGTTTGTTAGATAACCAATTAGTTAGTTTTTCAGTTAGTTTGTTACATTGCTTTAAGTAGTAAGTCCAATTGTAATAGCTATGCAGTATGAAAAATAAAGAATCTCTCATTCTTCCAATCTCCGAGTTCTCTCTCTATTCTTCTCTTTCTGTTCCAACAAACTGGTATCTAGAGCAAGAGTTTCGAAAGGGGCCTGAAGAAAAATTGAAGGAGACGAAGCTGTGAGTCTGTGCAATTGAAATTCGTAGCCATGAATAGTGCCCATGGAAACCTTCCCACCACACTGCTCGTTCTTACTGAGAAGAATTGGGAACGATGGGCATCCAAATGAAGGTGCTGTTTGGGTTTCAGGACATCCAAGAAGTGGTGGAATCTGGGGTTCCAGCGTTGGCAACCGGAGCTAGTGAGGCACAGAAAGCAGCGAACAGGGAGGCGAAGAAGAAGGACTGCAAGGCGGTGTTTCTTCTTCATCAATGTGTGGACGATGCGCATTTTGAAAAGATCTCCAAGGCAACCAGTGCAAAGGAAGCTTGGGATATCATTCAACGATGTCACGCCGGAGGGGAGAAGGTGAAGAAGGTTCGCTTGTAATCTTTACGCAAGCAATATGAGAGCTTGCACATGGAGGAGAGCGACACGATTGGAGCGTATTTCACCAAGATTCTGACACTGATCAATAAGATGAAAGGGTGTGGTGAAACAATCACAGATTTGATGGTGATTGAGAAAATCTTGCGATCTTTACCGGTGAAATTTGATTACATAGTAGTGGCGATCGAGGAATCCAAAGATTTGGAAGAGATGAAGCTTGAGGAACTGCAAAGTTCGTTGGAGGCTCATGAATTACGTCTTCAAGATCGAGTGACTGAGAGGAATCACCAAGATCAAACGTTGAAGGCTCAGACATCGAAGAAGGTGTATGATGAGAAACGCAAAGGCAAATGGAAAAGCAAAGGCAAGGCCAAAGGGGAATCTTGGTCCTCTTCGAGAGATGATGATCACAAAAGTGGTTCTTCACAGCAATGTGGTGGTCATGAGAGGAATTCTGGCAAGAATCAAAGGGTGGACAAGAAGAAAGCTTAATGCTACAATTGCAGGAAGATTGGTCATTTTGCACGAGAATGTCCAAATGGTAGAAGTGAACAGAGAAGGGGTGACAATTGTAACACCCTCTAAAAACCCCGAATGAAATTTTCGCAATTAATTAAAATTATAAACTCAGAGTACATGTATAATCGAGGATGCTACAATTCTCTTTTAATAAAACAAATTCCTGTCATGCATAATTTTAGTAGTAACTCATACATGTTTACACAGCGGAATACTTTAATTAATAAAATCAAATGTTATAATAATTTCCAAATCATCAGGGATTAACACCTGGAAAGTCAACATCATATCATAACAAATAAAAAGGGAATAAACGAGTCTGACTAAAGCAGCTCGACAACCAAACGTTCCCGGAGTTACAACTATCAGAGCATGACCCGGACATACTAAAACGAAACTAAACTAGACACGATAAGCCTTCGCCAAGCACCTAAACGAAGCTCCTTAATCTGAAATATTCAACAGTAAGGGTGAGCATCTCAAATATACATTTGGTTATACGTCCATAACAATCAATTCATGAAATCATAAGCATCACCCAATAATTAGCATATTTCATAGTTTACAAAAACCTTCACAATTCATATATCCCTAACATATTACTTTTCATATTTGCAAGTAATCATCAAACATCGTCAACCATTTATCAATCATACGTACATACAAACAATCAAATACAACATTGGAAGAATCATCCATTCATGTTATATTTAAGTTAATGCAACGCACCCATGCATGTGGTACCACTTCACCGCCCCATTAAATCTCGGGTCACGGATAACTCACCGTTCCATTATATCGCGGACACGGCTACCACCTCAACGTTCCATTAAATCGCGGACACGTATATTGGCCACCATGTTAATTCCACACAATGGGAATTAACAAATGCAACATGATATGTAAGTATGTAACACTCAGCATACTATGAACATCGATCAACATATCATGCACATCAACAATATCAAACATAACATGATATGAAATAGCATGTAACCACTCAGCATACTATTTAAACATCAATCAATCACATCAAATTATATCATAGTTCATGCTCGATAACATTATCCAAAAGCATGGCAATACAAATCCAGCATCAAAACACTGAAACCAAAATTCAGAAAAATCATCACAGCAGAGCAACACGGGTGCCCGTGTTGTGCAACACGGCCCGTGTTGTGCAGCACGTCCAGAAAAACGCACATTTAATTTTATCAGTACAGGGGATCTGACACGGGTGCCCGTGTTGTGCAACACGGCCCGTGTCGTGCAACCAGAGCACACCATCTCCCAACTCAGAAGAGCAACACGGGCACCCGTGTTGTGCAACACGGCCCGTGTTGCTGAGCGCGTAACAGGATTTTCCTGAACCTGCAGCAGCTCAGAAACAGCAGTCCAGACGCGGGAAAACGCCCGCCAAACGCGTAATTCGGTACCTAACGACATCAGGTTTGTACAATTCACAACAACACCACCATATCCAAAATACCAACAATCATTATAGTAACCTTAACCGGGGATTAACCGTCCCTTTGGGGAAATCTACTGACACTGAGGTTATCCCTATAACTTCCAAGGTAAATTCACGATCATTAGATATACTCCCAATTCACCATTTGGGACCTAAAATTCCTAATCGATTCATGACAATTGGGAACCTGACCCTTTTCTAACAAGGTTCAATCCTAAGGGTATCGATTCCTAGAAACATCTAACAATTGGGGTTTCCCTACAATTACCCGAATCAACCGTACATAAACCCATAAACAAAGGTAAATCGAGTTATAGCCCCCCTTACCTTATCAATTAGCAGCTTTGAGTTCTTGAGCGATGTTCTTCGTTCTCCGCTCCTCGTACCTTCCGAGCTCTATTTTCCCAAATTCCAACTTCTGTTTATCGTGAAAAATGAGAAAACTAACTTGAGTTCCAAAACATAACTTTACTTCTTTTTCACCCCCACTCTTTACTAACAACATCCAAGCCCAATAACTTAAAAACTCAACATTTCTTATTTCTTTTATTTTCCTCTATATTTCAAAAAAATTAAATAATTCCTTTTTATTTTATTAATTCTAATAAAATAATTTCCCAAATTTAAATAAATCAAATAATTGAAACTGGGGTGTTACAACAATGAGGCCAATGCAGCTCATGAGGATTCAGATCAAGAACCCCTGCTTCTCATGGTAACCACCAGCTCTTCTGTTTCTGTAAATTCTAAATCAAACTTGTGGTATTTAGATACGGGTTGTTCTAATCACATGACTAGTCATAGAGAATGGCTAATTGACTTAGATGAAACTAGAAGAAGCACGGTTAAGTTTGCTGATGACAGAACACTTGACATAGAAGGGATTGGAAGTGTTGCAATTCATATAAAGGATGGTAGAACTGCAATAATAGAAGATGTGTTGTATGTGCCTGGAATGACTTGCAATCTGTTGAGTATTGGCCAGCTGATTTAGAAAGGGTTCAAGGTCATTATGGAAAAGAATTCTTTTGATCTGTTTGATGCTAAAGGAAGATTGATCTTGAAGGCTCCACTTTCAGAAAATAGAACCTTCAAGGTTAACATTAAAGCATCTTAAGTTCATTGCTTGAAAGCCTCAGGATCATTACAGGGCAGGGAGTCAAATTGGTTGTGGCATGCTAGATTTTGTCACTTGAATTTCAGAAGTTTACACCAGCTGGGAAGTGATGGTATGGTCTTGGGATTACCAACAACAACTATCCCAGAGAAGATTTGTGAAACCTGCTTTACAGGGAAGCAGACAAGGAAATCTTTCACTGATGAGTTAACCATGAGAGCTAATGATCTTCTTGGGGTTGTTCACTCTGACATTTGTGGACCCTTTGAAGTTAATTCACATGGTGGAAATAGATACTTCATCACTTTTGTGGATGCATTCAGCAGAATGTTATGGCTATTTCTCATTAAAGCCAAGAATGAAGCACTTGGTGTGTTCAAGAGATTCAAGGCAGAAGCTGAGAGACAAAGTGGTAAACTTCTGAAGGTGTTAAGGACTGATGGTGGTGGAGAGTATACTTCACATGAATTTGAAGAATTTTGTTCACAAAGTGGTATTCAACATGAGAAGACTGCACCCTATACTCCTCAGCACAATGGCTTGGCTGAGAGGAGAAATAGAACTCTACTTAACATGACAAGAAGCATGCTGAGGGAGAAGCAGTTGCCACAAGAGTTTTGGGGGGAAGCAGTTTTCACAGCCTGTTATATTCTAAACAGATGCCCTACAAAGAGATTGAAGAAGCAAGTACCACTTGAGGTGTGGACAGGAAAGAAGCCCTCTGTTAGCCATTTGAGGATTTTTGGGTCTTTATGCTTCAAGCATGTACCTGATCAGAAGAGGAGGAAGCTAGAAAGCAAAAGTGAACCAATGATTCTTATAGGGTATCATCCAACAGGTGCATATAAATTGTTTGATCCTGTGAAAAGACAATCTTGTTTTAGCAGGGATGTTCATGTTGTAGAAGATTAGCATTGGGACTGGAGGTTGAAACAAACCAGTCTCAACAAGGTTCACATTGCACCAGAGATGCTTGAAGAACAAGTCACTGATGGAGAGAGTGAGGAACAGCTACCTGCAATACAAAGACAAAGACAAAGAAATCTACCTGCCAGGTTCAATGAATTTGAAATGGCAAGTGATGTTGACATTTCTGAGGAGGGTGAACTAATCCATTATGCACTTATGACAGATTATGAGCCACTTGATCTCAATGAAGCCCTGAAGCAATCAAAGTGGAGATTGGCAATGGTTGATGAGCTTAAGGCAATTGAGAGGAACAATACTTGGGAGTTAGTAACTCTATCTCAGAATAAAGTTCCAATTGGAGTTAAATGGGTGTATAAGCTAAAGTTAAATCCTGATGGATCAATAGCTAAAGACAAAGCAAGGTTAGTTGCTAAAGGGTTCTTGCAGAGGCATGGACTGGATTATACAGAAGTTTTTGCTCCTGTGGCTAGGATGGAGACAATAAGAGTGGTTGTTGCTATGGCTAATGCAAGGCAGTGGAGTCTACATCAGCTGGATGTAAAATCAGCATTCCTGAATGGTCCATTGGATGAGGAAGTTTATGTAACACATCCACCAGGGTTTGAGATCAAAGGCCAAGAGCACAAAGTCTACAAACTTAACAAAGCACTTTATGGACTCAAGCAGGCTCCAAGGGCCTGGAATAAGAGAATTGATAGCTTCTTGGAGCAGCTGAAATTCATTAAGTGTTCAGTGGAGCATGGAGTCTATGTGAAGAAACAAGGAGATGAGCACATCATGATCATTTGCCTCTATGTTGATGATCTGCTAGTGACAAGATCAAATGTGAAAGACATTGAAGCATTCAAGATGGTTATGAGCTTAGAGTTTGAGATGACAGATCTAGGTGAGTTAACCTATTTTCTGGGAATGCAGTTTACTAGAACATCACATGGTTTACTTATGCATCAAAGTAAGTATGTGAGTGATATCCTTAAGAGGTTCAACATGGCTGGTTGTAATCCAGTAAATACACCTGCTGAGGTAAATGTCAAGATGAGAAGAAATGATGTTGGTGAAGCTGCAGATCCTACATTGTTCAAGCAGATTGTAGGGTCATTGAGGTTTCTGTGCTCAAGCAGGCCCGATATTTCTTATGCAGTGGGTCTTGTGAGTAGATTTATGAGTGATCCCAAGCAAACTCATATGGGAGCTGCTAAGAGGATACTGAGATACCTGCAAGGAACTCATGATTTTGGAATACTGTTTCCAAATCAAGCTAAGTCTCAAAAGGCATTGCTGACAGGTTTTTCAGATTCAGATTATGGAGGAGATCTGGATGAGAGAAAGAGCACATCAGGGTATGTGTTTAGGTTCTTTGGAGCTCCTATTTCATGGTCTTCAAGGAAACAATCTGTGATAGCATTGAGCTCTTGTGAGGCAGAGTATATTGCTGGTTCATCTGCAGCTTGTCAAGCATTCTGTTTAGATGAATTGTTGAAAGCCTTGCAGATTGAAGTGGAGAAGCCCTTGAAGCTGCTTGTTGATAATATTTCTGCAATAAGCTTAGCCAAGAACCCTGTGTCCCATGGGAGGAGCAAGCACATCGAGGTGAGGTTCTATTTCTTGAGGGAGCAAGTACACAAGGGAAGGTTAGAGCTGGAGTATTGTTCAACAGAAGAGCAGGTTGCAGATGCATTTACCAAAGCATTGAGGGTTGATCGTTTTGACAAGATGAGGAAGGAGCTTAGTGTGGTATCACTAAGGAGTTTGAATTAGAGTGGAGTGTTGAAAGAATAATTCAAATATAGGACTGATTGGTTAAGTTTGTTAGATAACCAATTAGTTAGTTTTTCAGTTAGTTTGTTACATTGTTTTAAGTAGCAAGTCCAATTGTAATAGCTATGCAGTATGAAAAATAAAGAATCTCTCATTCTTCCAATCTCTGGGTTCTCTCTCTATTCTTCTCTTTCTGTTCCAACAATAAATACATGGTTTACATTCCATTTTAATACATAATCAGTCAATTAAGTTTATTTCTCATAATTTTATCATTTATCTTTTTTCTTTGCTTTTATTTATGTAATTTTTTTAGTTTAGTAGCTTATGGGAAAAAACTAAACTCCATATTTAACATTTTTGGGAGAAACTAAAAACTCGTAGTCGATAGACATGAGTCTTTTCTTAGTGTAATTGTTTGAAGTAAAAAGGAAATCATAATTAAGAGATATTAGTTGATTCATTTGTTAGTGTTCAAATTCGATACCAATATTATGATTGCATGCGAATTAAATCCATTTTGCAAAATTATTTGGTTTTTCATGCAAAAATTAATTGTTGTAATTTTTCTTTATGTAAATATCATTATAATTTATTTTATAGCTTATTCGAAAAATTTCATGATCCATATCTAGTTTAATTTAATTAATTGTTCAAATTTATTGAAAATAAAAATGAGAGTATTTAGAAGCCTCTTCCGTATTTTTAAAGAAATAATTGGATGGATAAGAAAGAAAAGAAAAAAAAAAGGCAATGAGAAAGTAACAACAGCAAAATATTATAAATATTAAACTAAAAACACATTAATCAAAAAATCAAAATCATTGAATCAAGCGGGACTAGTTACTAAAATTTGATGAAAAAATAGTAATTATTTCGAAGGATCTTGCATGATCAGTTAGATTGAATCTGAGAAGAGAGCCTCTTTCTAGACTCTATGTACCTTAAAGTAATAGGTTGAATTCTATTGCCTATTGGCTCATGTTAGAAGACAACATAAAGATAAAAAAATTACAAATAAAACCACACAAAGTAGTTAAAATAAATTCATTACAAAATTGAAAAGATTCACATATGATATAACTAATATAAATATTTTGATGGACCTTATTATATGATTTGTCAGATTGAATCTGAATGCATGCAAATATCTTACGATTATGGATTAAATTATATTGACCACTAGTCCATAGTAAAACACAACGTTAAGATAAAAACCTAAAAAATAAAAACATGCAATGTGATTAAAATTAATTCATTACTAAAATAAAAGGATTTTCATATAATAAAAGATTAGTAGAATATTTCATATGATATTGCATTAATTCAAACCCACACTTTTTAATGTTTAGGTATTTAAAACTCAAAAAACGCCCACCGTGGGGCTCGAACCCACGACCACAAGGTTAAGAGCCTTGCGCTCTACCAACTGAGCTAGACGGGCTTGTTGAAAATTTTCTTTCAAACAATTATATTTTGTTATATTTAACATTTTCTTTAAAAAAAAGATAAATTTGGCCCATGCAGGTTTCGAACCTGCGACCTTCGCGTTATTAGCACGACGCTCTAACCAACTGAGCTAATGGGCCATTTGTTGTACATGAAAACAGACAAATGTATTTATCATAAATAAATATAACCAATAACATCATGTTATCAATGTCATAGGAATAACTTTGAGAATTATATAAATATACGAAGATGATAGCGGTGAAAATTGATTAAATTAGATATTAAAAGAGCATAATAAAGTTAGACATTGAAAGAAAAAACAAATAGTGAGGTGAATAATGTGAGTTCAAATAAGACTATTTATTGAAAAAGATCATTATTAATGGTTATTTGTGTCGTATCATCTCTTAGTTAATTTAAAAAAAAATACAATTTAAAGAGAATTTGTCACACCTATATGTAAATGAAAATTAGTCCAAAGCGAATTAGGTGAGTCTTTCTTAAAGTTTATTAAGCTTTGTGAAATGTGTAGAAATATCAATATCATTCAAAGGGATATGGAGCTTGACAATACAACCTTACAACTGATCTTCCTTGTTTATGTTATCTTTGGAGAGTATTTTATGGTATAACAATTCTTAAAGTTTATTCTTTGATAAAATAACTTAGTCATTTTCTCTCTTGATGTTCAAATTTGAGAACTAGTTAAGTAATAATACACAAGATATAATGAACATAAATGATGTTAAATATCCAAATACGAAAATAAAATGATTGCAATAGCTCTTTTATCAAAAGAGCAAAATCATCTAACGATTAACAAAAAGGAAGATATATAAATACTTAATTTATTACCGTTTCACTCACCATATTAAATTACGCTACACAACATTGAAAACAAATTTGTAAATAAACTTTTGAAATCAACTTGAGTTGAATATAAAAGAATAAAGAGAATTTTCAAAGAAAGAACATAAAGAGAAGAAGATAATACTGAAAGAAATAAACACACGACTAAGTGATTTTATTGCATAAGCTTTTTGTTGAAAGATCAAAACACTTGTGTTTGTACATAGAACTATTTACATCATTTGTTGACGAATATTTATAAACACTCTATAATTTATTCATTCATTTAATTATATTCCCCCATAAAGCTAAGTGTTAGAAAGATTCTTTAATGCGACAAAGAGATCTAATTGAGATTATTTCTTTGTGTTTGAAATATAAGATATATACCAGTCAAGAATCTTTAACTTTATGTGTTAATATTTATTCCCTTGTCTATTTAAAATTTATCACTTGTAATTAACTTGAGTTTCATTTGAAAAACGAGCCAGGAAAAGTTTAAATTAGTCAACATAATGTAAACCCTGAATTTCATATATTTTTCTCACTTTTAGTTGGTATCTGATCTTAGTTTTATTATTTAAACACTTAACCATGTAAGAGTACCCGTTTTTTTTATAGAAAACATAGCAGAACATTTTAATGTTAATGATGAAGGAACCAACGTGTCTTACTCGACCAAACCTTATATGTTTGATGAAGACAAACTTGAGTATTGGAAATATAATATGTATATTTTATTTATATTTCTATATATATAAGCATAGTTTAGTGAAGAAAGGTTACAATCATCCTACATATGAAAAAGGAAAAGATGTTGATCCTTTTATTATGGATGATGCTCATACAAAGGATTTCAAACTACACCATATAACCATAAGTTTAAACACCATTTTTTTATTACAAAGAGGGACGAAGCCCAAAAAGAAAAAGAAAACTACACCTACATTGATCTTGGGTATAATGTACCCTTTTCATTCATCACTAATATATGCTTGATACAATTCAGAACATCATCTTGGAAAACTAGATATTTTCCTCTACCAACGCTAGATTTTGCTAACGTGTTTGCACACTGATTTGCTTCCCTATATGTATGAGTCACCTTCACTTTCTCATGCATCCCCATAATTGAAAGTGTGAAAAATACAAGAAAAGGGGGGTTTGAATTGGGTTTTTAAAACAAAAAAATTTCTTTAAAAATATTATCCTTTAAGTTAAAATTCTTTTTCCTTCACTCTTGATAATAACAATAAGCAAGAACATGAAGTAAAGAACAATGTATATTTATGCAAGTTTACTTGAAAATTATCAGGCTAGTCTAGTCCACCCGCCAAGGTGATTTCGCCTCACTCAATTGAGAACTTAATTCATTATAACCAAATTGATTACAATTTGCACAAGCTACCCACAAGTGACTAACAACCTCTAAGACTCGTAAGTTAAAGACTTCTTAAGGATACAAACCTACCGGGTCTCTTAAGGAATATCAAACAATAATCAACCTGACTATTACAATGCATAAACTACCCACAAGTGACTATTACAATGCACAATATATGTCATCACATGGTCCATATTACCAGCCTAAGCCAAATTAAGAAAAAAAATGTTTGTCTAAAAAAATGTTTACTATACCAATCAAAGAAAAAATAACGCATGTTTTAATGAGAAAATAGGCATTGTACAAATCATTGAAAGGAAACGCCTTTTTTTTTAACTTCACAAATAGATATTGTTTGGATCTAAACACAATCAAACCTTAACTAATTTACAGAACTAAAACAAACTAATTTACAGATAAAATCAAATCTAATAAAAAACTTGAATAAAATAATCAATACAGAATCAGATCGAATCAGAAGAACTTGTTATTACAAACTACAAATTAATTATAAATCTGCAAAATCCCTAATCAACAAAGTAACGACAAATTACAATTTGTTTCCTAGTCTATAAATCATAAAAAAAACAATAAAAAGGGCCCGAATCTACAAGAACGAGGACCGAATTTTTGCTGAGGAACAAAGTAGAAGGAGTAAAAGAGGGAAAGAATCTTCATAGAGACACTTTCCTAGATCTAGGGTTTCAACATCTGAAACCCTAAGACTTCTTCGACCGTCATCGTTGCTCCAATCCTCATCCGTTGTACCTGTCAAAAACAAAAGAAGAGAGATTATAAAAAGCTCAGATCGTAAGCAAACACAAAGCTTGAAGAACAGACACAGACTGAGGTAAGCACTTAGCTTCTCCTGTTCTGATCGTTATAACTGTTGTTGTGGTTCTAAGTTTAGTTTTAGGTTTTGGGGGTTGTAATGGTATCAGAGAGGGAGAGAGACGGTTAGCGCTGCCGCTTAGGGATTCACGTTAGGGTTTTTCTGTGAGGATAGTGTGGGGTTAGAAGAGGAAGAATAGAGAGAGATGAATAAAGAAAATGAAATAATGTTTAACTAAAACAAAATATATTATGCTTAATGATTCAGTGCATAACGCCTTACTATACACTCTCGATCACAACCGCATGATCCTTATCAAACGACCCTGAAGCGCGTGTCTACAATGTTATAGTATATTCGCTCGCATGGAGTCCAAGCGGACTCCTAAATACCACTAGGCCTGGCCCATTGTTAACCAAACCCCTTTGTTTTTTTTTACCAACCACACACATAATTATACCCCATTTTCCTGATGGGCCAAGTCCAATATCTAGACTTGGAACCCTACTTCCCACACCCCTAGCTTTATTGTTCAACACAAATTCAACCCTCCCCCCTGTCTTTTAGGCCTGAATTCAATATATGAATTTTGGGCCATAATACCCACACACCCGATTTTTACTAGCCTAACTTTATTCATACCCCCTCTGCATTTTTAATTCAATTCTTTTTTATTATAATTTTATTTTATAATTTTTATATTTTATAAAGCACATTTTCAAACAAAGAAATTTCAAATGATCTAGCAAGCAACTAAGATCCCATAGATAACTATGGATGAAAAGGGTGCTAACACATTCCCTTTTCATAATCTACCCCCCAAACTCAAGAAAACATCTCAAAGGTCTTTAATGTTCTTTTCACCCTTTCCTTATTAGATAAAATAAAAGTCGGTGGCGACTCTTGCTATCCGCAATGTAATACAGTGGGAGAACTGACTTGGTTGTTTTGCGTTTGATCGCAATTGTTGCGGATAGCAAGAGTCGCCATCGACTTTTCTTTTATCCAACAAAGGAAATGTTGAAAAGAACAGGAAAGACCTTTAGAGGTTATTCCTTGAGTTCATGGGGTGGGCTATGAAAAGGGAAGGTGTTAGCACCCTTTTCATCTGTAGTTATCTACTAGCTCTTAGTTACTTGCTAGATCACTTGCTTTTGTTTGAAAATGTGCTTTGTGGTGTGGGTTTGAAAATATTTTGAAAATGTCTTTGTAATGATTCTCATCTCTATAAGAATGCATACAAAGTGTTGGTTTTGAAAATAGTTCAAAGAGATGTTTGTTGTGGAAGATGTTTTTGAAAGTGATTTTGAAAAGTGTCTTTGTAATGATTCTCGTTTCTATAAGAATGCGTACAAAGAGCTTTGTCTTTTGAAAATATTTCAATTGAAAGTGTTGGTGTGAAAATGTTTTTTAGTTATGAGCAAGCAAGCAACAACGAGCGTCCTACCTACTCAAAAGGTCTAATGTTCTTTTCCTCCTCCTTTAGATGTTGATATCTTACTATTGATTTAGTAAGAAGCCCCATCGTTGGATGTGAAGGGATGGGCGTGGGTCATTTGTATAGTCATAGAAGGCAACCTGTGGGACATTTTACCAATTTCATATAGGGACTAGATCGTTTAACAAAGGCAACATCGAAGAACATCAAGGGATTACGATCTTTTATCGAGGGTCTTTACTAAACGCCCATATTCGAGGGACATGACTATTTTACGAGGCAACGAGTGAGATTATCCTAGAGGTGCATGTGTGTGAATAGTGTATTTGATTGCATGCATTTAGTCTTGAATTTATAGTGGTCTAAGTATTATTTTTATCTTTCCATACACACCCTAATTACTAGCATTTTATATAAAACGGTAAAAATGTAAAAAAATAAGGTCCTACATTATTACAACCATATTGAACAACAAGAAAATGCAAAAACAAAACAAAATAAAAGAAGGGAAAACAGGTTATTCGATCCAAGCAGTATGCACCCTTCGATTCTGCCATTTCTTGCCTCTTTCGATTTGGGCCTGGAAGTTAGTGTGAGATGCACCCTTCGATTCACCCTTTTTTGCTTCCATCGATTACAGGAATGTAAGACTCCTATGTTGAGATTCGAAAGGCTTTAATCTTTAGCCAATCGAAGGATACAAAAAACCTGTCTAAAATTTTAAAAATGAACCTAACAAGTGTAACTTCCGAAAGCTACAAGCTAGAGGTTAGCACAAGTTTACTTGGCACCAAAATCCAAAAACTAGTCAGAGTTGGGATCCCCAACATATAGGCAGTGAGAATCGAAAGTTAAGGCATGGTCAACTTACTAGATGAAATATCTACATTTTTCTTTTATTTATATGTACAAATAATATTTAAATGAAAAGTTCCAAGTTTAGAGGAAACTTACCTCTTGAAGTGCTAATCGAAGGAGTTGTATGTGACTTCCTTGGTGGTGGATGGAGCTTCGCCAGAACCTTCCTGAAGCTAGTTCAGTTTCTGCTTGGTTTAGGCAGTCACTGAATCAGAGGAGGGTGTATGATAGTGGTGAGTGAATCGAAGGTTATTATATAACAGTCTAGGGAGTGAATAAAAAGACTATTGTGTTGCAGTTAAGGAATGAATCGAAGGTTGGTTATCTAGAAATTGGGGAGTGAATTGAAGGATTCACTAGTGCATGAAGGGGTCGGAGAGTTTTAGAGTTTGAATGTTTGAGAATGTTTGAGTGTGTTTGAGAGTTTTGAGAATTTGATAATTTTCTCACAACAAGAGTTTTTTCAGCTACCAAAGCCCCCTAAGATGTGTTGTGGAACATCTTATTTATAGATGAAGTTGGCTGAGATTTAGGAGGGAAAATAAAAGAGATTTGAACAAATTGGGTATGCTGTTTTTGTAGCCTTTGAGGTGCAGTTTTTACATGCCAAATTGGTGCAAATATAGGAGTAGCATAGCAGGACTGTTGTGCAGCAGTTTTGGAGCGTTGTGGCCAGTGTAGCAGGCTTGGACTTGCAGGACATAGGACTCTGACCAGCAAGCATCTTTGAATATTTCTCTTTCGTTTTGACCAACTGGATCCATCCTTCGACCAAAATCCTCTTCAGACAACAATATTTGTTTCCAATAAAAATGTCCTTCGAATGGGCCCTTTGTGTATCCTTCGTTTTGAACCAATGTGTGTGTTCTTTTGAAGGGACCACATGCATCACTTGTGTGCATCATCTGTAATTTCTTTGAATGGGCCAACGAGGTATATCCTTTAAATAGAACACCCATGTATGCCCCTTTAAATCCATCAATACATGTCCTTCGAATGGGGAAAATGTATGTCCTTCTAATGGACCATGTGCTTGTCTTTCGAATACGCCAGTTGTGTATCTTTTGAAAAGGGCACCCATTCATGTTAATGCATATCCTTCGAATGGGACACCCAGGTATGTCATAGTGTAGAAACTATGTGTGTTGAAGGTTTTCAAAGGTGGAATCAAAGCAATCATGAAGGGAGTTCCTACCTTATGAACTGAAAGCAAACCAAACAGGAGGCCAATGGTGCAATCAGAGCTTTATGAGAAGGTAATCCTTGTCCAATCGCAACTTGCCTGCAGGAGGACACTGCTCTGTGACTCCAAGAAACCATGCAAGAGGCCTTTGCTCAAATGAAAGCTTGCATGAAGAGCCACTGTCCAATCAAAACTTTCCTGCAAGAGTTCACATGGCCAAACAAAGGACATAACCCAGACTTGCACCGAATGAGGCCACAAGCCCAAACAAAAGATGTAAACCAAAGCTGCAAAGAAGGGGACCACCTGCCCAAACGAAGGTTGTAAACTAAAGCTTGCATAAAAGGGGACCACATTCCTAAACGAAGGATATAAACCAAAGCTTTCATAAAAGGGGACCACATGCCCAAACGAAAATTGTAAACCAAGCTTGCATTCGAAAAAGGCCACATGCTTAAATGAAAGATGCATGCTGGAGGTGCATGCTTTGTGTATCAAAGCAAACATGTAGGATACAAATGATGCAATCGAAGGATGTATGTATTAGGTCACTGCTTTGTGAATTAAAAGAAATCTTTCAGAAGGTGATTGCCTTCTGAATCGAAGGACGCTTTCAGAAGGTCATTGTCTTTTGAAAAGAAGCCAGCATGAAGCCACTACCTTCTAAATCGAAGGAAACCAAAAGAAGGCCCTGCCTTCTAAATCGAAGGAAGCCATTTTGAAGGGAAACAAAGCCTAATCTAAGCTAACATGTAGGAGAGAGTTCAATCGAAGCTAAGCATGAATCGAAGCAAGCTTATTTTTTTCTTCAATTTTGTCAAAAAAATCAAATTTATCTGCTTTACTCTTTCAATAGTTTCCTCTTTACCTTGATGCTTGGAAATCCAATATGATCCAATTGTACTTGTGCAAACTTGAACTAGTAGAAATTTTGTGAGAAAAATCTTGAGAAATGATAGGGCAAATTTTGGGGTACAACAACTGCCCATGTTCAATCTTCTTAAACCTGGAGAGTTAGATTGACGAGTCCGTCATTCGTGACTTGAAGGTAGAAGGTGATTGGACACTAGAGTGCCCAAAAATTTACGCTTGATGATGTGTTAGTTAATTGTGTAGGGAATGGGCTTAAATATGCCATTTTGAAAGATGATTGAGAGTTGTCGGAGGTGGGCTTATAGATGCCATCCAAAGGTAACTGTAGATAGAAATTAGACTAAGTCTAAGCTTGATTTCAATTGAAAAAGAATCATAATAAATCTTTGGTCAATTTAAAATGAACCAACAGAAGTGCTTACTGGAAAAGTATCAGAATAAATCTTATAAAATTAAACTGAACCAGCAGTTGTCTGTATTCGTCTTTTAACTGGAAAAGAATCAGGATAAATCTTTGGTTGATTTAAACTGAACCAAAGAAAGTGTCTGCTGGAATGGAATCAGGATAAACCATTGATCGATTTAAACTGAACCAGTAAAAAGTGTCTGCTGGAAAAGTATCAGGATAAACTTTGATCGATTTAAACTGAACCAACAGAAGTCTTGAATAATCTTTAACTAGAAAAGAATCAGAATAAATCTTTGGATCGATTTAACTGAACCAGAGAAAGTGTCTACCAGAATGAAATCAGGATAAACCATTGATCGATTTAAACTGAACCAGAAGAGGTCTTGAATAGTTTTTAACTGGAAAAGGATCAGAATAAATCTTTGGAGCGATTTAACTGAACCCGAGAAAGTATCTACTGGAACGAAATCAAGATAAACCATTGATCAATTTAAATTGAACCAGCATATGTCTGAAGGAAGTGTTCATCATATAGATAGTCACCCTGTCCTGTTTCAGAAATTGATCTAAAATCAATTTTTCATAGATAATTATCCTGTCTCGTTTCAGGTATTAATCTGAAACTTTGTTGAAAATTGGTAATGATATTTGTTTGCTTGCTAACATTCCTGAAAAAGGTAACGAGTCGGTTGTGTGCAGTGTCATGATGTATGAGATGTATCGAGTAATGATGTTCTCAAAATAAATGAGATTGCGATATATGCATTTGTGTTGTCGATGTTATGATGTTTGTAAAATGATGTATGAATGCAATGTATGAACGTATCAGTTGTTCTATTGCGGTGTTGCTGGACTGGATAAAATGAATCCTTGACTGATGTTGGGGACGAGGAGCGTAAGTCTTCATATTTTGTTGAAGTTGAAGTGCTGAGAGACGGATTTCCGTTATTTAGAGAAATGAACTCTGTTGAGGAAGGGAAACTTCATGAACTTGCTTGGGGATTTTTATGAAGTCCTGCCGGGGAATCCTGACATCACTAGGCTGTATGCCGAGGATATGGCAGTGACTTTATAGTAGGATGCCCCTGCCTCTGTACCTGCTGGAGAAAGTATCTGCGGGTATTTTGTGGATGGCTTTTAAACATTGTCATGTTTCTTAAAGCCATTAGTAACTATCTTTCTATTTTTTATGCAAGTTTTTTTTGAAAACGGTAATCACATTCAAATGCATATGTTCAAAAATAATAATTGGACGTTTTTGAAAAGAAAATAGAAAAATAAAAAACAAATAGTTTTTTACTTTCAAAGAAACAACTTTGTATTAATTTGAAGAGGTTTTGCCTATAATAGGCGTTTTTGTACAAGGAGTCAGACACCCTAGTAAGAGAATGTCGTCATAAGAATTAAAACTATACAAAATAATGTACAAAGAAAGACAACTATGTGAGATAATCCCATTGGTTTTCTATTCTGCTATTGCCTTTATGTCTTCGAGCGTCTTATCTCTTTGTTGCTTGTCCGAAGTTGACTGGATTGATTAGTACCACTTGAGCTTGATAATTATTACGAAGATTGGCTGTAAGATGGTCCAATGGGACATAATTATATGCTTTCGATCCCTAACTTTTTCCTGGACCGCCCTTTCGGGTTTCCAGTCCATCGGGATACCCTTTTTTGCTCAAGCCGCCCTTTCAGGTTTTCGACTTGCCGGGTGTAAAGATTTTTCATATGTATATCCCTAATTTTTGCCCGAACCCTTTTGAATGTTTGGGAATGTTTGAGAATGTTTGAGAGTGTTTGAGAGTTTTGAGAATTTGATAGTTTTCTCACAACAAGTGTTTTTTCAGCTACCAAAGGCCCCTAAGATGTATTGTGGAACATCTTATTTATATATGAAGTTGGCTGAGATTTGGGAGGGAAAACAATAGAGATTTGAACAAATTGGGTATGCTGTTTTTGTAGCCTTTGAGGTGCAGTTTTTGCATGCCAAATTGGTGCAAATATATGAGCAATGCAGCAGGACTGTTGTGCAGCAGTTTTGGAGCGTTGTGGCCAGTGCAACAGGCTTGGACTTGCAGCACATAGAACTCTGGCCAACAAGCATCTTTGAATATTTCTCTTTCGTTTTGACCAACTAGATCCATCCTTCGACCAGACTCCTCTTCAGACAACAATATTTGTTTCCAATCAAAATGTCCTTTGAATGGGCCCTTTATGTATCCTTCATTTTTAACCAATGTGTGTGTTGTTTCGAAGGGACCACATGTATCACTTGTGTGCATCACCTGCAATTTCTTCGAATGGGCCAACAAGGTATATCCTTCGAATGGATCACCCACGTATGCCCCTTTAAATCCATCAATACATGTCGTTCAAATGGGGCAAATGCATATCCTTCAAATGGACCATGTGCCTGTCCTTCGAATACGCCAGTTGTGTATCTTTTGAAAGGGGCACCCATGCATGTCAATACATGTCCTTCGAATGGGACACCCATGTATGTCATAGTGTAGAAACTTTGTGTGTTGAATGTTTTCAAGGGTGGAATTGAAGCAATCATGAAGGGAGTTCCTACCTTATAAATTGAAAGTAAACTAAACAGGAGGGCAATGGTGTAATCGAAGCATTGTGAGAAGGTAATCCTTCTCCAATCGCAACTTTCCTGCAAGAGGTCACTGCTCTGCGACTCAAAATAAGCATGCAAGAGGCCTTTGCTCAAACGAAAGCTTGCATGAAGAGCCACTGTCCAATCGAAACTTGCCTGCAAGAGGTCACATGGCTAAACAAAGGACGTAACTCAGGCTTGCATTCGAAGGAGGCCACAAGCCCAAACGAAAGATGTAAACCAAAGCTTGCAAAGAAGGGGACCATATGCCCAAACGAAGGATGTAAACCAAAGTTTGCATAAAAGGGGACCACATGCCCAAACGAAGTATGTAAACCAAAGCTTTCATAAAAGGGGACCACATGCCCAAACGAAAGATGTAAACCAAGCTTGCATTCGAAGAAGGCCACATGCCCAAACGAAATATGCATGCAGGAGGTCCCTTATTTATGTATCAAAGCAAACATGTAGGATACAAATTATGCAATGGAAGGATGTGTGCAGGAGGTCCCTGCTTTGTAAATCAAAAGAAATCTTTCAGAAGGCCATTGCCTTCTGAATCGAAGGACACTTTCAGAAGGTTATTGTCTTCTGAAAAGAAGCCAGCATGAAGCCACTACCTTCTAAATCGAAGGAAACCAAAAGGAGGCCCCTGCCTTATGAATCAAATGAAGCCGTTTCGAAGGGAAACAATGCCCAATTGAAGCTAACATGCAGGAGAGAGTTCAATCGAAGCTAAGCATGAATCAAAGCAAGCTTGTTTTTTTCTTCAATTTTGTCAAAAAAATCAAATTTATCTGCTTTGCTTTTTCAATAGTTTCCTCTTTGACCTGATGCTTGGAAATACAATATGATCCAATTGTACTTGTGCAAACTTGAACTAGTAGAAATTTTGTGAGAAAAATCTTGAGAAATGAGAGGGCAAATTTTGGGGTACAACACACAACAATTGCGATCAGACGCAAAATAACCAAGCCAGTTCTCTCACCGTATTACATGTATCTTACTACATTGCTATCTACGACTATACGATGACCCATGCCCATCCCTTCACATCCAAAGATAGGGCTCCTTATCAATCAATGGTAAGTTAGCAATATTTAAAGGAGGAGGAAAAGAATTAAGACTTTTTGAGTAGGTAGAACGTTCATAGTTGCTTGCTCACAATCATTATTCAAAACATCTTTCAAAAACACACTAACACTTTCAAGCATGAGATATTTTCAAAAGTCAACACTTTGTATGCATTCTTATAGAGACGAGAATCATTACAAAGTTTGCCTAAACGATGGCACTTTTCAAAAATACTTTCAAAACAAATCACAAAACACATTTCAAACAAAGCATTTCAAAGTGAGATAGCAACTAAGAGCCCATAGATAACTACGGATGGAAAGGGTGCTAACACCTTCCCTTTTCATAACATACCCCCCGAACTCAAGAAAATTCTCAAAAAGTTTTTCCTGTTCTTTCCACCCTTTCCTTTATTGGATAAAAGAAAAGTCGGTGGCGACTCTTGCTATCCGCAACAATTGTGATAAAACGCAAAACACCCAAGTCAGTTCTCCCACCGTATTACAAAACTGGCGACTCTGTTGGGGAAAATACTAAAAGTGGGGTTACCTTAAGAGCTAGATCACCTTTATTTTTTTTACTTGTTTGCCTTGTTTGCTTTATATTTTGGGATATGCTTAGGTTTATTTCTTGTATAGATCCTATACTCGAATCTGGGAATATCATTAGGTAAGTAGCAATAGATTATGGAAACTGTACGGCATAGACCGATATGGTTGAAGCAATGGCTATGTTAGTGTGACACATTTGTTGGTACCGATATCCCTTGTGTTGAATCTGAAGGAAAATTCGATCAAAAGCGCATCGGAATATAAAATTTTCCTTTAGCGATCCTTACGAATGAGCATGGTCAGTGATAGAAACATTTACCTCTTGTGGCGATTCACACCTTTGATGTTGTGATCACGAGCGTTAATGAAGAACAACGCCTCTACTCAGTCCACACGAACAGATCGCTTCCGGTCACAGTGCTAGCTGATCACGAACGGAAACTTTGAGTGAGAGAGAGAATCAAAAACGAAATTGCATCAAGTGAAATTGCTTCATCACAAGGAATCTATTTATAGAATCACTCGTGTGGGCTACAAGCTAAAAGCCCAATTAAGGCTATAAGCTAAAAGCCCAATTAAGCTTATGGACATCATACCTTATGATGTACCATATATCACTTATCCACATGGTACCTTACCACTTTCCGTATTACACTTAAGTGCACTGTACCTTATGGTGTTCCTTATTTATTCTATCTCTCATCAACCTGTCCTTATGTGTGTGACCCTGTAGGTTTTCGCGACGTTGGCAATTATATTAAATCACACATTTAAATATAATAAATAGTGAGCGGTATCTAGCAACACATCACTGTTACCCAAGTCACGAAAATGTCATGTGATCTGACCAAACCTTTTCCGTGATAATATTTGTGTTATACAATTACCCTTTTGCCCTCATGTCTATATTGAACACAAGGCATACACTGTGTCACCCTTGTCCAGTTCAATATTGGGTCCTTAGACATTTATCCTGTTATGCAGGATGAGCAAATTCCATCTAGGTCACTCACGTCCCTTAGCATGCTTTGTGAAGTACCCATCAACCGTCTTTATAGTCGTCCAGTTACGGATGACGTTTGATCAGCAATAAAGTACTTGACTCTACATCTAGGGTCCATAGTGGTTTCAGGTCGAAGGGTGGTATACACCATTATCATCATGAGAATAACTTATGACACTTTGCATAACATTCTATGTAGTATTCTCATAGCGGGTCAATCCAGTATAAATATTACTCCTAATATTCATACCTATGTCAAGACTTGATAACTCCTTATCTATGATCCATGAGATGTGATCATCAATCTATCTTCATAATAATCTTAATGCTTTAATGTTATCCCACTTCACATTAAAGCTTGACTACGGATACTTTAAGAATAGTGTCTTATGTTTAATGGGATCTCATGATTAAGTCACACTTAACATTTCATTAAACAAATAAACCATTCTAGGGACTTTATTATTTTGGAAAGCAAACATAATAAAGAAATGCCTTTTATTATTAATAAATAATTCGATACAAGTACCAAAAGTATTGGCCTCTAGGGCTTACACCAACAGAATCGAGGAGAATAAGGGGTCGTTGAGCGGTGTCATGAAGCACTAAATGACCGTAGAACCTTTAATTGAACAACTTGGCCATTAGGAAGTAGTGAGATAGCCTACTTTGGTGAAAATCTGAAAATTGGTTGATAGTCGATACTACGCTCATTGAGATCGGACTTTTGGGATATTTTGGTCACAAGAAAATATTGATTATGCTAAAACAATGGCCAATGAAGAAAGATAAATGATATTGAGATTCCCTAGAACCCGGTTACTTTCTAGGACTGGATGAACCAACTAAACTTCAAGAGGGTACTTACCTATGAAATCCATGCAAGCCTAAACCTAAGGCCTTTGTGTGCTTTGTTTGTGATTATTATTCATGACATCATAAACATCATAAGATCATGAGCATTCTCACTAACCATTTCAAGGATTTAGGAATTTATCTTTGTTCTGTTTTATAGGTCAGGACTTCCACTCGTAGGAATACCATCCGAGTCAACTTTGTGAAAGTGCATCCTCAACTTCAAGAGTTAGCATCAAGAGTGCATGGAGATTCTCCCTTCACCAAGAAATGTGATCCACTTCTCAAATTGGTTACCTCAAACTTTTAAGAAGAAATGATGTGTGTGCTTTTCCAATTCTTTGATCCTATGCATCATTGTTTCATCTTCCCCGATTACCAATTGGTGCCTACATTAGAAGAAGTCTCTCAATTGTTAGGAGTTCCTGTGTTTAATCAAATATCATTCACCGGTTTAGAGGAGACTCCAAAGCCTGAAGTTATTGCCAAAGCCTTACATTTGAATAGATCTAACATTGTGACAAGTTGGGAGATAAGAAGTGGCTTTAAGGGTTTCTTAGCCAAGTTTCTGTTCCAGAAGGCTCATTTGTTCTGGGAAGATATGGATTTTCAATCTTTTGAGGATGTCTTGGCCCTTCTAATCTATGATTTGGTTCTATTTCCCAATCCGGACCAACTCATAGATATGAATGCCATCAAGGTTTCTCTCTCTCGTAATCCCGTACTTACCTTGCTTAGAGACATTCTACATTGTTTCTACACTCGCACCATGAAGAAAAGAGGTACTCTTTTGTGTTGCATTCCATTACTATCTAGGTGGTTTATTTTGCACCTACCTCGATCAACGTTGAAGAATGAGCAAGGCTTGACATGGTCTCAAATGATAATGTCATTCTCGCACTCGGATATCCATTGGTGTTCTCGATCTTTGGAGGATATTACCATCATTGACCGTTATGGAGAATTCCATAATGTCCCACTCTTAGGCGTTAGAGGAGGTATCACCTATAACCCTTCTCTTGAATTACGACAGTTTGGTTATGCACGAAGAGATGGTCCCTATTATGCGCTCATCCAAGGTTTGGTATTCGACTACGTGGAGGACGACCAAGGCTATCACCAAAGGTTCATACGAGCTTGGAGAATGATAAACAAAGTGGATAGTAAGATGTCGGGGCATAAAAATTCCATCCCTCTTGAGCCTTACCTTAAGTGGGTACAAACTCGTGCTCAAAGTCTCGTGATGCCTTACCCTGCCATTTTACCTGTGATTTTGGAGCTCGTTGCTGAGGGAGACACCCCTTACACTCTTATTCATCCTAACATGCCGACTACTCTCGAGGAATTGCAAAGATCATGGATTCAACTCAAAAGAGAGTGTGACACCTTTGAAACCCAATTCTACACAAGCGAGAATAAGGTTTTGGAACTCACGAGACAACTTCATGAAGAGCGAAATTTGAATGTTTACGTTGCACCAAAGAGGATGCGCTCATGGGAAGCTTGAATCATTGTTTATTTTAGGAGTTTATTTTTGTTGCTTCCATTGTAAGCCCCAGAGGCATATGTAATTCCTATCTTTATTAATGAAATTAATGTTTGTTTTTTTAGCAAATTTAAATTTCCTTAAATTCTTGAAAACATTTACATTCGCATTATAAACATCATAACATAAGCATGTTTTCGACACAGGTTACCTCATCTTTCTACTGTTTATTTCAGTAAGATGGATCTCGAGAAGACTGTGAAAGACTCTTGGACGCATAATTCTCAGTTTCAAGAAACTTTTCTCACCTTGGCCAAAGGACAACAAGAGCTTATGTCACTTCTTGTGGCAAAAAAGAAGACCAAGAAGAAGGCCCTGATCAACATGGGAAAAAGGTTCAAAGGCCCTGTCTGTCAAGTGCAAGTGGTTGAAGAGTCATCCGAAGAAGACGAGAACCAAGACGAAGATGCAAGGAGTACCCGTGTTGGGGGTGCAAATAATCAAGCTTCTGAGGATGAGGATTATTTTGACGAACAATACTCACCGGCTGAGGATAAGTACAAGTAACTGGAAGATAGGTTAAAAGTTATGGAAATTCAAGCTGTACCTGGCTTGGATTTTGGTGATTTGGGCTTAGTTTCTGGGGTTGTTATTCCTCACAAGTTCAAAATTCCAATCTTTGCTAAGTACGACGGAGTTTCATGCCCAAAACTTCACTTGAGGTCTTATGTCCGCAAGATACAACCACATACCACTGACAAGAAACTATGGGTACACTTATTTCAAGAGAGTATATCTGGGACTCAGTTAGAATGATTTTACCAATTGGAGGGTTCCAATATTCATACTTGGAAAGATCTGGCCACTGTTTTCTACCGCTAATATCAGTACAACGCTGATTTAGCATCGACAAGAGGTCAACTTCAAGGAATGACAATGAGTACTAATGAAGGGTTTAAAGAGTACGCGCAAAAATGGAGGGACCTTGCTGGTAGGGTTCAACTACCACTGATTGATAGGGAGCTGGTGGACATGTTCATGGGAACACTAACAGAACCATATTTCAACTTGCTAATTGGTAGCTCATCTTCCAGTTTCACTGAATTAATTCTGACTGGTGAAAGGGTCGAGAGTGGAATCAAGAGCGGAAAAATTCCTATGGCATCTGCTTGTACATCAAACGCTGTAAAGAAACCCTTTACTGGCAAGAAAGAAGCCAATGTTGTTTATGGGTCAAGGGCTCATACCAAGGAGGATCATCGTACATCTATTAATGTTGTTTTGATCTCCAACCCTGCATCTACTCAAAGACAACCACAACAAGCCAACCATAAAAGGTCTGAGGTTCCAAGAAGACAGTTCACAAGAATTAACATGTTACAGTCACAAGCCTTGCAACACCTATTGAAGGCCAACTTGGTGACATTGCGTGATCCATCATCAAATTCCAATGTCTCATCACCGAAGTACAATCCTAATGCCAAATGTGCATATCATTCCAACATCCTTGGGCATGAAACTGATCAATGTTGGGCTTTAAAAAACAAGATTCAAGATCTTATCGATAACAAAACTATTAAGTTTGATCCACCTACAACTCTGAATATTACAACTGCACCAATGCCAAATCATGGCAAAGGTGCCAATGCAATTGAAGACACTGTTTTTGTTTCCTTCGTTGAAGATTTGACTACTCCATTGACTATTGTTAAAAAGAACCTGCTGAGAGCTGGGGTTTTCCCTGGCTATTTGAAAGACTGTAATTGTTGCGCCAAACAAGTTAATGGATGCGAATGTCTGAAAGAAGGTGTTCAACGCCTGATAAATAGTCATGAAATCCTGTTTGACAGAACTCCATCCATCAAAAGTTTGACCAAAAAAGCTGAAGACATTTCCATCATAACAATTTCCAAGAAGCCTCTTAGGATCTCTTTAAATGGCCCTATTAGTATTTCCAATGAACCAACGATTTCTCCCTTGATAATTACTGCTCCTGGGCCGATTCCTTACTCCTCCGACAAAGCAATCCCTTGGAATTACGGTGCTGAAGTTTACTATCATGGAATTAAGCAAGATTCCTGGATCAACAAAGACAAGACTGACGATATTACAAATATTGCTGGTTCTAGCAAGGTGACGAGAACGAGGAGGATTTTCTCTCCTAACATCTTGCCTCTGACTACTACAACGACATCTATCCGCATTATCATTGATAAGCCTAGTACTGACAATAGGGGTAAAGAGAAAGTAATTAAGCCTGCCAGGACGAAGGCGCCAACCAAAGATGTTACTACTAAGGAACCTTCCACCCAAGAGATGGAGGAAAATTTGAAGATCATAAAGAAAAGTGATTTCAAGATAGTAGAACAACTGGGGCAAATGATTAAGTTATTTTATCAAAGAATGAATTTTAGGAATTGTTGTACCACAAAAAAAAATACTCTCAAAAGATAGTTACATAGACAAAGAAGATAAGTGGTAAGGTTGTATTGTCAAGTTCCACATTCCTTTGAATGATATTGACATTTCTACACCCTTCACAAAGCTTAATAAACTTTAAGAAAGACTCACCTAACTCGCTTCCAACTAATTTTCATTTACATGTAGGTATAACAAATTCTCTTTAAGTTGTATTTTAAAAAAAAAAAAACTAAGAGATGATACGACACAAATAATCATTAATGATGATATTTTTCAATAAATAGTCTTATTTGAACTCACATTCTTCACGTCCCTATTTTTTTTTTCTTTCAATGTCTAAATTTATTATGCTCTTTTAATATTCTAATTTAATTTAATCATTTTTTCACCACTATCATCTTCATATATTTATATAATTCTCAAAGTTATTCCTATGACAATGATAACGTGGCATTATTGTTTTTTTTGTTCACGATAAATATATTTATCAATTTTTATGTATAATAAATGACCCATTAATTTAGTTGGTTAAAATGTTGTATTAATAATGTAAAAGTCGCACGTTCGAGATCTCTATAGACCAAATTTTATGTTCTTTTTAAAAGAAAATGTTAATAATAACAATCTTGAAAGAGACATTCATTCAATCCATGGAATTAATTATGGTGGATGTTTCTTTTTAAATACTAAATATTGAAAAGTGAGGGTTTGAATCAATGCCCCAACTTTGATATCATATGAAATATTCTACTAATCTTTTAATATAGGAGAACCCTTTTTATTTTTGTAATAAATTTATTATAATTACTTCTGTGGTTTTATTTTTAAAGTTTTTATCTTTATGTTGTGTTTTAATATGGGCTAATGTTGAATACAATTCAATCCATTACTTTAAGGTGTTTGCACGAAAGCTTACAAGGAGGCCTACTGTTTCAATGTGACAACCATGTAAGGTCTATCAATATAATGTTGTATCAAACCATAGTTTGTCACTGCAATCATAATGTTGGTATCAAACTTGAACGTTAACAAATAATTCCCAAAGATATAGTTTATATATTCTAATTGAATGAAAAATGATTCCTAAAGATCAATGCTCTTGTGCTTCTTTATGGTATAAATTATAAAAAGTAAATTAACATAAATTGCAACCAAAAAAATTGTAAAAGACTTAAAGCTAAAGCTGTATTTTATCACCTTCGGTTGACATCAAAGTTTTAATATTTTATTTAAACATTTACTTGTGTATGAGTAAAAATCTTATTTTTGATTCAACAACAAAATATATTAAAATAAACACCATTTCATCAAAGACTATATTCAAAAATAAATTTTCTATATTATGTTTTTTGATATTGGTTATTAATGAGTTGATATATTTATAAAACCTTTAGTTAAACTTAGATTTAGTTCGATAAAAAAAATTAATATTCACTTTATAAAAGAATGATTAATTATTTTATTTTATTTTTAAATTGCATTGTTTCGCCTTCTATATGATAGTAGTTTTATAATAAATAAATGAGAAGTGTCAATTGTTTTTGAAACCATTTATTTGTATTTTCTTTTTGTGGCACATACTTACTAGTGTCACTATAATTATGCTTGCTTCTTTAGGATAATTATTATTTGCATTTATGATTTTTCTATTTGACTCACCATACTCATTCACAGGCTACTCATTTATTCCTCACTTTAAATTCTAACATTTACAAAAATTTCTCGTCTTTCCCTCACCAAGTTCCTCCATATTCATAATCATGATTTATCTAAAAAATTTGGTTAGAAGAACCACTATATTAACTTTAAGAAGTTATCTTCAACTTACTCTTCCATACTTAGATGTTGTAGCCTCAACAACACTTAAGAATGTCAATGGGGACAAATGATACTTCCTTGTTCCGACAATAAAATTTGTTTCATGTCTCTAATCCCCATCACAAAGAGATTTTAATCTTCATCCTTATTACTCACAGATTCTCGTAGTTTCTAGAATATCCATTAATAGTAAAATATATTTAAATAACTTATATTCTTGTTCAAAATTAAAAAAAAAAAACATCAATATTCCATATATGTTTAAAACAAGACTATAATATCTCTCTCTCTCTCTCTCTCTCTCTCTCTCTCTCTCTCTCTCTCTCTCTCTCTCTCTCTCTCTATACACTTCACTTCACGATTTCAGTTGCTAATTATTTCTCTTGTTTAAGAGAGAAGATACATCATTTCTCAAATATTCAAATTCATTTTCATTCACACCTCATTTTCACTCTCCTACTGACTTGAGCGTTGTAATTCTAATCTTGTTGGTCGACCTCTCTCCAATGCATTAGAATCCCAAATCCACCACAACAAACTCTGTGACATCGCTCAACGATCAATTCTTATTCTTCCACAAAACATTGGTGTCATTTAAGACAATTTAAATTTAATTCCCGCTCATTTCGCGTTCAGGTCTCCTTAGTTAAAATTTTAGATTTTCTTCATTAGAAGTTCACATCTCCTCCATCAAAAGTACAAATCTCTATTTCTCGGTCACCTTCTTTGTATCTCAATTTCCTTTCCATGAGATATGTTTCTCAAATCCACCAACTATGGTGGCATTCAAAGTCTCTCACTCCTCCACCCAAAGATAGGTCACTGTCGCCATTGTTGAAGCTACCAAAGGTCCACTACTTTTTCCTTAAACAATAAATGATCTAATCTTCGTAGCATCTTCGACAAATTCTTCATAAAAGTACTTGCTTAACCTAGAATATGCCACAAAGTATTTCAAACTTTTCCATTCTTGGGATCTACACAATAGTTTCATAAAGGCGAGTCTTCAGAAAAACCTCCACTGATTCCCTTGTGATTCATGGACAAGAAGCATTCCCTAACCTACAATTGTTACAGTCCAACCCCATAGTGCAAAGAGCCATTGATATGGTGAATATCATCTATAATATAGTGCAACATTAAAATTTGTAACTCAAGGAAAAATATTGTTTAGAATTGAGGAGAGTATACGACATGTCATTACAAAGAATAACATTACGTAGGAATCAACCTCTAGAAGAAATCAAACCTCAATCTTGATTCGGCCTCAATTAGAACACATACGCCTCAAAGAGAAGCTCTAATGTCATTAAGTAGTCGTCACCATTAAAGACATCATACTCCTTCTCCCAGTTGTGAAGGAGGAAGTGGTAGCCTCAGTCCCCTAGAGGTCAGCCGCCATTAAAAGAGAGAAAGGTATGAAGATGATGCTTTGGCCCCGGGGTGGAAAAGAATCCCCTTATTTACTCACATTCTTGATTGCAAAATCTTGATGTCGTTGGAAAAAACGACACAAATTTCAAAACTATAATAGAATTGAGGATATAAACACATTGAGCACGTGGATGACCAAACGGACTACTATTACGCCCATAAAATTGTAAACTATAAGTTGTTTAGACTAACTTTGAATGGGTCAATAATGGCTTGTTACATTGTTTTCATGGATTTGTTTATGTGTTATTGTAGAGTTTATGGTAAAGAAAATATAAGGAGTAATTGTGTTGCAAGTACATAGTAGTTTTGTTTTTGTCCCACATGGAAAGTTTATAAGGCCCATCCATGCATAGTTAATTGTTGTTTTTTATTTTGACTTACTTCCTTTCTTTTAATTTCTTTTCCTTCCACTTTCATGCCTATTTATTTCTTCCATACAAACAAAAGAAAGACAGAATTCAATTCCATTCCATTTCACTCTGACTGCTACAATGCCATTGGGAGCATTTCGCGTTGCAACCTGCACTCGCCGCCTGCAACATCGTTTTTCCATTTCCCTCACCTTCTCTTCTCTTCCCCAACACCAACCCCACACCCTCCACAAATTCTTACCATGGTTACAGAAAAAAGCCACTTCCACTATTTCTTCATCACTTTCCATCGCCAATTCTTCATATGGAAACTCCTTGTTTGCTTCCAAGACAATTCAAACCGGAGATTGCATCTTACAAGTTCCTTACTCCGTCGTACGCTTCTTCTTATCATCGCTTCGCATCACTTTCATTTTCACAATCATTCATTTCAATTCTAATTCATTTTGCAGCAAATAACTCCTCATAATCTCCCTCATCAAATCAATGTTGGAAATATTGCAAAACTTGCTATTGTTCTTCTAATTCACAACAATTTAGGCCAGGTACTCTTGCTTTCTTCTCTCTATCATCTTCAAATTTACAAAACAACGCGCCATTGTAATATCTTTGCATGTATCACAGGATTCTGAATGGCATCCTTATATCACCTGTCTTCCACCACAAGAGGAGATGCATAATACTGCAAGTTTTTTTTCTTTCTTCATATTCTTTTTTGTAATCTATGGCAAAATCAATTATTATAAGCTATTTCGATACTAACTTACTTGTTTATTTGTGATTCTGTTTTAGATATTTTGGAATCAAAGTGAGTTGGACATGATTCGCGCAACTTCAGTTTATCAGGAAACTATTTATCATAAGTATCAAATTGAGAAGGACTTCCTGGCAATCAGGCCTGTCAGTACTTTGCATACTTACCTTTGTCACTTCAATGCGTTACTTGGTTTGATCAATTTATGTTTAAATTTTTCTTCTATCTTATACTATTATAGTCTATGAAACAAAGTGTTACAAAGATTATAGTGTGTGAAGACAATGTTTCAATGTTGGTGTCCGAAACTGACATGGATACGCATTTTGTAGAGGTGTCAATGTTACAGAGATTATAGTGTGTGAAGACAATGTTTCCTCTATCTGTAGTGGTCAAAGCATAATTTGCACATGACTGCCTGTATTCACATTTGTACTTGTAGTTATACAGTTGGCTAGAGTAATCTTATTACCTATACCTATTTCGGGATAAACCAATGTTTCATCCATTTTATAGTTTTACGTTTTGATCTCACTTTTTCTCTCTCCCTAAAGATCTTTTTAGTGAGATATTTATCTTAATCTTGCACATGTCCCAGATCATATATGTTGGTTTGTTATTTGGGAGTTTGAACTTGAGTCACGGAAGGGCATTATCGCGTTATTTGGATCCATGTAGCCATGCTCAGTTAGTGGGAAAAAAGCTCTGCTGTTGTTTATTTTATTCTATGCGTGGGAAAAAAGCTCTGCTGTTGTTTATTTTATTCTATGCGAGTTGAAGGATGGTAATCCTATGTTCTAGCTTTTGAATACTACTGGTTATGACCAAATTTGTCCTTTAATTTCAGGTTCTTGAAACATTTTGTCAAAGTTTTGGAGATTTTACTTGCAAAGACTTCATGCACGCATGTACACTAGGTAAGGCAAGCACTTAAAGATTTGTACTTAACTATGCTTTATAAAGTACACTCTATATGCATGAGAGCATGAAGGACCTGCAAACAAGCGACCTTGAAATGGATTAATTTGGAGGGTTGTTTATTATATTTTGTTGTTGACACACCTGTCTATACTAATAGACTTATGTGTACGATTGCTCCTTGCTTATTCTTATCATGACATGTGAAACCTCAAACACAGGCTTGGAATTTGTTGCCACTGTAATTCTTAATGATCATTTTTTTTTCATTTACTAGTTGTTTGTTTGCATTCTATCACTCCCTGTCGGCCACCCTCCCTTGTTGTGCATCTTGACTTGGTCAGTTCCAGAAAATATGACTACTTAATTAGCAAATTGACTCAATATTTTTCTTAACTTCTACACTAAGTTATATTTTCTCAAGCATTTTATTGAGTAATAGGCTCAGATTTGTTTTGAGAATTGTCATTTTATAATCAGGTTTCAACTTTTCAATTCTCTTTCTATTGGGTAGCATTGATGATCATATGGGATATAGTATACAAAACTCATTTGTCTCAACTTGTGCTGCTGTGAACTTTTTCAAATCTCGGGACACCAAGCTTCTTGCAGGACTTTCTTCCCCCCTCTTATCTACCAGAGGACTGAATATCCCTTTGTTTTAGATTTTGATAGAAATGATTTTGAAATTATTAGTACTAAGAATTGATTCTGAAAAGTTAAACAAAAGTTGTATATATTTAAATAATTGGCAAGTCCTACATTTAATAAATTGTATTCAACAAAAAACTTAAAAAGTTTGCACATCTATGGAAACAAATTCTACTGCCTGCAACATTCTTTTATCAATTTGTACTTCAACAAACATTTATGTCACTGTGCAAGTATATTTTACCTCCTCAAACGTGAGTTTTCTGGCATCAAACAAACTATAAGTTGTATTACAACTCAAATTTTAGATGGCTTATTTGGTATCATTGAAGAATATGATGAACACTCATGATATCTTCTTGCCGCTCCAAAAGCCAAACAAGGCTATGTATCTTGAATCTTGATAAGTTATGAAATTCAGTAGTTCTGGATCTCATAGTCCCGTGTTGGCTATCATGACTTTTTCTTGAGCATTGAATTTTCAACAACATAAACATTGAGTGGTAGGGGTTTCCAAAACCCAAAATGTGTTGTTGGGTAAATCTAGGATTCAAAATGGGGTAGTATAGTCTATATATCTTCTCTTTGGTACTCTGGTTGTGATTTCTTAGAGAATTCCTTTAACAGATGCACATTAGGAACATCTGGTCTTCCTATTTGGCTTTGTATGGTGGTATCTGACCTTCCTGAACCTATGCTAATTCTATATTTTTGGCTCTGTTGCATGTATACCTTTACACGGGCTGAGTTCTAAAAGGTGCTTATAAAAATGATTTATTGGTATGTTTAGTTGAGAATAAAAGTTTGTTTAGTTCTATTTGATCACTTCGATTTCAAATGACCAGTTGGCTCTAGAGCATGGGGAAGCACAAAAGGCTTATCTCTGGTATTACTACTGAATAGAGATTTCTTTTAGTTTTTATGTTTAATCTCTATCAATTAGTTTGCTAAAACTATTTTATAGATTCCATTTGCAGATTTCTTAAACCATGATGGGATTTCAGAAGCCATTGTAATGAGTGATGATGACAAACAATGCTCAGAAGTAATTTTTCTCTACTGCCTTTCATTAAATCTATCAATGGCTATCGGAGCCTCATTAACTGGTTAACATTTTTTTCCACTACATACAAGTCAAATTCCATTGTTGTCATATTAAATCTCGTGTTACACAATTATTCTTGTTCTAGAGCATAGAGGCAAAAAATTTGTGAAGGAGGAAACAAGAGATAGGATACTCATAGCACACGTGACATGTAATTGATATGTATAAAATACTAGACACAAATGTAACATAAAAACAAAAAATGGATACTCCATCACTTACAATTTTTATTTTGCAATTATGTGCAGGTTACTGCTGATCGGGATTATGTTCCTGGTGAACAGGTCAAATACTATTTTTTTTTATTGAATACTATATATATATATATATATATATATATATATATATATATATATATATATATATATATATATATATATATATATATATTGTATGTTACTCTTGCTTCGTTTGTTGCAGTAATAGTGTAGTAAAATTGCACTTTTTTTTCTTTCTATTCTGCAAGCTTGAATCTTTGGTGGATAATTTAGCATTAAGATTTAGACATCCTCTTCTCATATTTATCTCTTCCCTACTTTTTCTCAGTGAAATTAACCGGTGGATCGTTCCTAAAAAAGTCAGACTTGATTATTTCTGTTATTGATTGATTAAACAGTAGCAATGCATTAAATTTTGAGCTGTATTATAAAAGAGAAGTTATTAGTGTAAATTTATTGCATGCCAAGCTAAAATATCAGCAACTCCTCTGCCACTCCAAGTATGTTGGAGACTTTTGAAACATTCTCTTGCATATAAGCTGATTATAGAAGCTCAAACGAACTAGGATTATAGCTCAATAATAGTGGTTTAGGAGTGAACATCGTTTTCAGGTAAAACTGGAAAGTTAAAGAAGAAAGCCAAATTTCATCCCCTGGCCCAAAAAGGCCCTGGCTTTTTGGGCCTCACAAGCTTCTTACGAGCTTCAAAGAATTTGTTCTTATTTCAACTTAAACGAGGTTCCTAGATTCAAAGAGTTTTGGATTCAGAATCATGTTTTTTTCTTCTTTACAGCCGCCTACAAAAGCAGGTGGATAGGTGATATGGAGGTAGAGGAATATAGTGATATAACAGTTTTTTATCCAGCAATGCTCCTGTTATTTTATTTTTAACCAACAATATATTTAAATTACCTGACATTGTTTTGATTATCAATTTATAAAATTTCTTACCTGGTTCACAATTCTGTACATTTTTTTTCCAGGTATTTATAAGATATGGAAAGTTTTCAAATGCTACATTGATGCTGGACTTTGGTTTTACAGTTCCCTACAACATTTATGATCAGGTTAAGTCTTTGCAAATGAATTTCAACTTTCAAGTATCATACAGTGCAAGCTGACACATTTTCTCCTCTGGCTTGTTCCTTTAATTGTTAATATGATTCCACCAGCTATCTTATATTGATAATAATGCTAGTCTTTCCCACTTCTCAGGTTCAGATCCAGTTTGATATACCTAAGCATGATCCTCTGCATGGCATGAAAATGGGACTCTTACAGCAATACTTTGTGCCTCCTACCAACGATGCAAAGGGCTTGAAGTGTTCCGTTAATTCCTTCACAATCAAGTTTGCACTCATTCTTAATTTTATGTTTGTCTTGATGAATAATTTTGATAGTATATCATGCTTTTCATTTACTGATTCTTGACTGTGGGTCTTTTGGCTAATGTGATGTTAAGAGTCCACTTTGAGTACAAATTGTCCGAAATGCTCATGCTCACGAATGCTCTTCTTTCAGCAAAGTATTTGATATCAATTGCTTCCCCCTTTCCCCTTTCAATCAAAATTTGGCTCGTCCAATGACCCCAGAGCTACCGATCTCGGCGGTTAAATTGCAATGCAACTTTTGATCTGTTTTTGATGGCTCCCTCTATCACACTTGAGAGGATCCATTCCCCTCTATCACAGTTCACATTTATATGCACCAGATACGCTCTTCTATTTAAATTGGGCTTTATCCTCGTCATCACGCATGGAACGTGAATGTCAAATAGTTGTAACACTCAGTATATTTTTTATATTGGATATCATGGGCTTTCTGACATGGTGTTTCTCTAAAGTGTTGCTTGCGTACTTGTCAGTATTTGGCAATCTGATGGAGCTGTGATCACATAGGGAGGTGAAGTCTGCTAGAGGAAAAGGGAAGGGAGTGCCACAATCACTTCGCGCACTTGCTCGTATTCTTTCTTGTACCAGACCTCAAGGTGTGTTAAAATTCTTATTATTTTTTAGTCCTTTGTATTGTGTTATAATGGTTACAAATCTTTCCATACAAAAAAAAAAAGGGTTAAACTTGTTATATCACCTTACCTAACAGACTAACGGTATTCAGTTTTGGAATTTTTATTGATGGAAAATCAGAGCTTAACCATCTGGTCATGGAGGCTGGACAAACTGATGGTAGGCTGGCTAGGCGCCCTTTACAGGACACGAACAAAGAGATCCAAGCACACCAGATGTTGTCTTCATTATTCTTCCAATTAATCGAAGAGCGGAATACAACTGTTATGGTAACTATTCAGGGACTTAATCTAATTTATTGTTTATTACTGGTTACTGATTAAACATCCGCGCTGCTTTCCACACTTGTGTGCAGTCATTAGATTCTTGCCATACTTCATCCTTGTGTGAAAGACTTCCTGTTAGAAGAGAAATGGCTCGAGATCTCCTACACGGCGAGCTTCGCATTCTCAAATCCGCTTCCGCCTGGCTGGAGAACTACTGTTTTTCTTTGACTAGATGATCACTAAATGCCGGACTAAAAACAAATGGAAGATGAGATCAAGGCCAGCAAGAAATTATTTTATTTATCTTTTGTAACGTTACATTATGTATAATGTAACTTGGGATATAACGCCTTTTGAGTCAAGAAAAGCGCTTGCAGACGAAAGTTTGATTTTGGTTTTTATTAAATGCATGTGGCCACCAACTTATATTATTCTTGTACAATTCAATGTCTAGCTCCAGTATCCCATTAAGCTGGTAAAACAATAAACATAGAAATGAAGCCAGAAAAGTGTAATTACATTTGATGTATAAAATAGTGGATTTACAAAGAGGTTGAAAGCGAAATACAATCAACATCTTGATCAGACGTTTGGTGTTCTCTAACGGCATAGGGCATTCTACTATGACAGTAAAAAACAGTTGTAACAACATAACTAAAAACCACCGTTAACCCATAGGAAGAAATCAAAATGATTTTATCCCAAACAGAATTGGAAGCCTCCATTTTTTCGTTTATAAAAGCCGAAACCATAACAAACAAAACCGAAATTAACCACCCGAATACCAATCTCTTCCCTCGCATGACAGCCGACCCGACACTAATGGCATTCCATCCGGATCTCTCTTCCGCAACTGACACGACCAGGCCCAAGCCCATAACCGCCATGAGATAAACCTCAAACCCCGCACCAATCACCATAACAACAACCCGCGATTCCCGCGTGACGAATACCGATGCAATGAGACGTGGCACTGGTGAAAACGTGAACATGATTACATAAACAAAAATAGCAGTAACGCACGGACGCTTCCAGTTATCTTTCACGGCGTTAACGGTTGAGTGAACGGTCACGGTTTTGCCATGGATAAAGGAGGATGTTGTGTGGACGGAGGATAGAACGGCGGCGAGTGAGAGTGGGAAACAGAGAAGGAAAAAGAGTGATCTGACGCGGAGGAGATAAACAGCGTTGTCTCGAGACTCGTGCCAGACGTGACGCGCTTCCATGAGAGTGGAGGTGAGACTGGCGAGGGCTTCGAGATGGTATACATGAGAACGGAGTGTGTGAGTGGTGATGGAGAGAGTCAAGAGGAGGAAAGAGAGAGGGAGTGTTGTGAATGAAGCGATGTAAAAGAAAATGAGTTTGTTGTTGTGAATCACTCGAAGTGGCTCAAACACAACAACCCAACCATCTTTTGCTTTTCCCAACATTTCTTATCTGCTTGTCGTTTATGTTCTTTTTCTTGTTGCTATTAATCATGTATTTATGGACGAGGGATTCTGCTTTCTTCCACTTTGCAACTTGTCACGTTATAAAACTGCTTCTCTTTCTTTCACTCCTCAAATACATTATTTCTCTGCAAATATTATTAATTCTGTCATTCAATTTTTAATTATTATCACTACTTCGCCTAAATACCAATATAGTCTAAGAGCTGTGCATTTCTTATTTTAACCTGTATTAATATATTTTCGAAATTCATGTGTATGACATCAAAAAGTAAGAGAGATAGAGATATAAATGTTAATATACAATGTTAAATAATATATCTAAAATATAGTCTTCCAATGAGAATTCAAAACTAGTGTTTAAAATGTATTATCAGATACTCCGTATCTTTTTAAATACTCTAAATTGAAATCTTATACACTCTATTATTTGTTATTTGTTAGTTGGGATAGATAAAACAATTCGTGAACTTAGATGTACTTTAACTCTTATTCAATTTAATTGACCTTTATTAATTAATAAAATAAGAAATATTTTGGTTACATTGATAATTGGTCCACTGCTCACTAGAAGATAGAATCTTGTTGGAAATCCACTAAATTCTACAATGAATTTCTACCACAATGACAAATAATTTCTGCAGAGTTTCTCTCTGCTCACAAATTGTGAAAACTTTATTATTCACTTTGCAACTGTAAAATACTGTGAATGACTTGCTTGACTTGCTTACAAAAATAGGGGTTACTCCCTCTATTTATAACCGAGCTTACACCATAAGCCCAAAGCCCAAAATATCTTTTTGTTACTAAATCAAATCTAATTTATTCTAGACTTAAATCAAATCTATTTAAATCTAAAACAAATCAAATCTTTTCGACACATAGTTTCGACACGCTAGATTACAATTTAACACACCACCTAATTCATTATGTCTAAACTATCTATGTTCATCATGACTCTTAGTCTTCTGAATACTTCGACTTGCACTCCTTTCGTCATGATGTCTGCAATCTGATTCTCAATTCTGCAGTGTTCCAAATTCATCTTCCTATATGTTACCTGCTCTCAAAGATAATGGAACCTCATTTCGATGTGCTTACTTCGACCATGTGCTATTGGGTTCTTCGCCAGATTGATAGCTGACATGCTGTCGATCTTCATGGTAATTGCTCCATGATCTTTCCCTGTTATCTCTTCGACCAAGTTCACCATCCAAGTTGCTTGACATGCACAAAGAGAAGCAGCTATGTATTCTGCTTCGCATGATGATAATGCCACTACTAGTTCCTTTCTTGAATTTCAAGCAACTGGTGCACCACCTAGCATAAACACATATCCTGCTATTGACTTTCGATCTTCAGCATCACTACACCAACTCAAATCAGCGTATCCCACTAACTTGCATTCTTTTCCTTTATCAGCTGCAGGAAACAAAATGCCATAATCGAAGGTTCATTTGAGATACCTTAGTATCCTCTTCACTGCTGCTATATGTGATACATTTGGTGTGATACGGTGGGAGAACTGACTTGAGGTTTTTGCGTTTTATTGCAAATATTACGGTTTAGCAAGAGTCGCCACTAACTTTTCTTTTATCCAAAAGGAAAGGTGAAAAAACACAGGAAAGGCCTTTGAGATATTTTCTTGAGTTCGGGGGGTAGGTTATGAAAAGGGAAGATATTAGCACCCTTTTTATCCATGGTTTTCCATGGGCTCTTAGTTACTTGTTAGATCACTTGCTTTTGTTTGAAATTGTGCTTTGTGTGTGGTTTTTGAAAGTATTTTTGAAAATGGAACTTCGTAATGGTTCTTGTCTCTATAAGAACGCATACAAAGTGTTTGTTTCAAAAATATTTCAAAGAGGTGTTTGTGAGATGTGTTTTTGAAAGTATTTTGAAAATATAACTTTGTAATGATTCTCGTTTCTATAAGAATGTATACAAAGTGTTGTCTTTTGAAAATGTTTCAAATGAGAGTGTTGGTGTGAAAATGTTTTTGTTGTGAGCAAGCGAGTAACTAAGAGCGAACCTACCTACTCAAAAGGTCTTAGATGTTCTTTTCCTCCTCCTTTAGATGTTGTTATCTTACCATTGATTTGGTAAGAAGCCCCATCGTTGGATGTGAAGGGACGGGCGTTGAGACGTTTTGTATAGTCATAGAAGGCAACATATAGGACGTTTTAGCAATGTCGTTTTAGGGACTAGATCGTTTATCGAAGGCAACATCGAGGGTCATCGAGGGACTACGATCTTTTATCGAGGGTCTTTGCTAAAACGCCCATTTTTACACATATTAATATATTTTTTGTATATAAACAATATATAGTATTTATTTTTAAAAGAAATTAGGGTTTACCCTTAAAATAAATAAAATTAATCTTTTTTTATTTATTTCTTTATACTTTTTATATTAAAAATACTTTTTGCATACATAAACAAACAAAAATTCTTTTTTGCATAATACATTTTATTTAATATTTATTTATTTTATTTAATTAAATATTGCCCATTTAAATATTTATGCATTGTGATTCAATTTGGATGTAATAGTAAATTAGGGTTTATATTTCTTGTCAAATACCCCTTATTCAAAATTGTACCCCCATCCCCATAATCATGTTGTAATAGCTTAGAACTTTAAATTCTCGCACTTTACGCTTTCAATTATGTCATGATTAGAGAATTAGGGTTTGTATGCAAAATCCAAATTAACAAATAGTTTGACCTAATCAAAGACAAAAATGCATGAAAATCAAACATAATGCACACTTGCACCCATAGAATTACAATCCACTTGTTGCCTTCAAAAATGAGCCATGGTATGCATGTTGGGTACTTTGGCAAAACAAAAACAAAACAAAATATCATAGTCCCTCGATGACGCTATCTTGGTTGCCTAAACAAAAATGATCAAGTCCCTCAAGAAACTTGACAAAGATACTTGACACAATTTCTATCATGGTCTATACGATGACTCGCACCTGTCCCGTTTAACATCCTAACACAAGGTTGTTCACCAAATGCAATGGTGAAACAACACTGTCAAAAGGGTTAAAAACATTAGGAAGGATCTTTGAGTAAAATAGGGTAGATAGCTCTTAGTTACTTGATCAAAATCTTGCAAAAACATCCTTGCTATTTTCAAACACACTTCACAATACAATTTCAAAACAAAACTCTCAAAACATTGAAATCTTTTCAAAAGACAAAAACACTTTTGTATACATTCAAACAAGAATCATTACAAAGGTTGCCACAACGATGGCCTCTTTTCAAAACTTCTTTCAAAACCACACACAAAGCACCATTTCAAACAATTGGAAAAGCAAAGCAAGTGAACTAAACAAGTAACTAAGAGCCTGTGGATAACCATGGATGAAAAGGGTGCTTGCACCTTCCCTTTTCATAATCTACTCCCTGAACCCAAGAAAACATCTCAAAGGTTTTTCTTGTGCTTTTTGACCTTTCCTTAGGATAAAATAAAAAGTCGGTGGCGACTCTTGCTAAACCGAAACATTTGCGAACACAAACGCAAAACCCCAAGTCAGTTCTCCCACCGTATCACAGAACTGGCGACTCTGCTGGGGATAGAACTTAAAAGTGGAGTAACCTTAGGGTTTAGATCACATTTGCATGCTTATCTTGATTGCTTTGATTGATTTACATTTGGTTCTCTTGTTTGGGCTTGAAATCCTCTACCCGGATTTGGGAAACATTCATAGGTAAATAGCAATACATTATGGAAACTATGCGGGGTATACCGACATGGTTGAAGCAATAGCTATATTAGTGCGACATATTTGTGAGTACCGGTAGCCTTTGAGTCAATCAAAGAGAATACGGGGCCGCTAAGTGATGTCATGAAGCACTAATGAACTCTTAGAACCTTACTTGACCATCTTGGCCTTTTTTAGGGGTAGTGAGATGACCGGATTTGGTACAGTCCAAAGTTGGTAGATACTTGATACTACGCTCATTGAGGGTTGTTTTCTTGGAATATTTTGGTCGCCAGTTAAGTGGCTAAACCAAAACAATGAACATAGAAAATAATCCAGTGATATTGAGCTCCTTAGAACCCGGTTACTATTTATAGGACAGGTTAAGCAAACTAACTTCAAGAGGGTACTTACCTATGAAACCTCATGCAAGCCTGAAACTAGGATCTTGTGTGGCTTGTTTGTACATGTGTTTGTGCATACATCATGAACATCATAAAGCATCATATGCATCCACTAACCATTTCAAGGGTTTGGATCTTCATCTTTGTTCTTGTTTTGTAGGTCATGGAATCTCTTCGCAGGAAAACAATTCAAGTCAACCTTGTGAGAATCCCTCCTCAACTCAAGGAGCTTACTTCCAAGATTCCAGAGAATTCTCGTTTCAGTGAAAGACATAGTAGACTTCTCAGCTTGGTTAACTCCAACATTGAAGAAGACATGGTGAAAGTTCTCTTCCAGTTCTTTGACCCCCTCCACCACTGTTTCACATTCCCTGCTAACCAACTAGTACCTACTTTGGAGGAATTTTCTCAACTCCTGAGAATTCCTATTCTTCATCAACTACCCTACAACGGTACGGAAAAAGAACCAAAGCCTGAAGATGTTGCTCAAGCATTACATTTGCAACCATCTGATATCAAAGGACATTGGGAAACCAGAAGTTGTGTCAAGGGTTTCTTGGCAAAGTTTCTATTTGAGAAGGCACAAGACTGCTGGAATTCTCTAGATCTACAAGCTTTTGAGGAGATTGTAGCACTTCTCATCTATGGGTTGGTCTTGTTCCCAAACCCTTATCAACTTATAGATGTGAATGCTGTCAAGATTTTCATATCTCGGAATCCTGTGCCTACATTGCTTGGGGACATCCTACACTCATTTTACACACGAACAATGAGGAAAAGAGGTGTTCTCATGTGTTGTACTCCTCTTCTAGCAAGGTGGTTTATTTCTCACCTTCCCCAATCAGTTCTGAAGAATGAGCAGGGTTTAAGGTGGTCACAACGGTTGATGACTCTCACACATTCTGATGTTCATTGGTGTTCTCAGTCCATAGAAAATGTCATCATCATTGATCGTTGTGGGGAATTCCCTAATGTCCCACTACTTGGCATTAGGGGAGGCATTACCTACAACCCTTGTTTGGCTTTGAGACAATTTGGATATGCTTGGAGGGATGGCCCTCATGATATGCTGATTCCTGACCTAGTTTTTGACTTCGACAACGATGCGCAAGGACTTCGACAAAGGTTTATCCGAGCTTGGAGGATGCCCAACAAAGTGGATAGTAAGACACTAGGGCACAAGAATTCCATCCCTCTTGAGCCTTATCTCAAGTGGGTACGAACCCGCGCCCAAAGTCTTATGATGCCTTACCCTCACATTCTGCCCATGATCAAAGAGACTGTTATGGAAGGAGGAGTTCCATACACCCTCCTACATCCAGACATGCCAACATCATTGGAAGAGTTACAAAAGAGTTGGATACAACTCAAGGAGGAACGAAATACTTTTGAAGCCAGCTTCTATGCAAGTGAGAAGAAGGTTTTGGAGCTTACCCGCAGACTTCATGAAGAGGAAACTCTCAACACTTACATTGCACCAAAGAAGATGCGCAATGTCTTTTTACATTAAGAATTTTGTAATATTTTGCCCATGGGGCATTTATGTACTAACAAATTTCTTCTTAATATGACGTGTGTTCTTTTTGTTTGCAACAAATTTGAATTTCTGAATCCTTGAATGCATTACATGAATAACATATCATTCATCATATGCATAAACAAGTCTTCACACCAGGTTTCCTTATCTTTCTGCTGTTTATTTCAGCAAGATGGATTTGGAGCAGACGGTTAAGGATCTGCAAGCACATAATTCGCAATTCCAACAACTCCTCATGACCTTAGCAAAGGGTCAAGAGGACCTTAAAGCACTGTTGGAGAAAGATAAAGAGAAAAAGAAGAAAAGGACTGGTATGGCCACTATGGGAAGAAGGTTTGAAAACCAGGCTAGAAAGGTTCTCGAGTTCCCCTCGACGTTTGATGAAGGGGTTGGTAAAGGAAAAGGAGTTGCGATGTCTTCTGAATCTGAATTTGAAGAGGAAGAAGAGGAAGAGGATGAAGATTACTCCGAACAGAAATATCCCCCTGCGGATGATAAGTATAAAAATCTTGAGGATCGGTTGGCAGCCATGGAGTTGCAAAGGGTTCCCGGGTTAGATTTCGAAGAACTAGGGTTGGTCGCTGGGATCGTCATTCCTCCCAAGTTCAAAGTACCTACATTTGCTAAGTATGACGGTTTGTCATGTCCAAAGATGCATCTGAGATCCTACGTCATAAAGATCCAACCCCACTCTTCTGATAAAGATCTTTGGGTCCACTTTTTTCAAGACAGTTTGTCAGGCACACAATTGGACTGGTTCTATCAACTTGAGAGGGCTGAGGTTCATAACTGGGAAGATTTAGCTGCTGCTTTCTACCGACAATACCAATACATTGCAGATTTAGCGCCTACTCGTACTCAACTACAGAGTATGGGTATGGCCTCTAATGAGGGATTTAAGGAGTATGCTCAGAAGTGGCGGGATTTGGCTGGAAGGGTGAAGCCACCTTTGTCGGATAGAGAGCTAGTTGACATGTTTTTAGGGACCCTGTCTGGCCCATTCTTTAATCATTTAATCGGGAGTTCATCTGCAGGATTCACCAAATTAATTCTGACCGGTGAAAGGGTCAGGGCTGGCATTAAAAGTGGTAAAATTCAGAAGGATGCCTCCGCTTCCACTGCAATTAAGAAGACCTTCCCAGCCAAGAAAGAAGCTTCTGATGTTTATTTCCAGAAAGATCAAAGAAGAACAGAGCGCCGACCAACGGTAGGGGCTGTGATGATCCAAAACTCTTCAATCGATCAACCTCGAAGCAATCAGCCAAGAGAAAATCAGCAAAGGGTAGAAAGGCCACAACGGCAGTTCACCCGAATCAACATGACACCGGCTCAAGTCCTTCCTCATCTGTTAAAGCTGAACCTCACCAACTTGAAAGAAGCACCGAAAAACCCTAATACCTCTTCTCCTTATTATCACTCCAATGCAAAATGTGCGTACCACTCTGACAGTGTAGGGCATGATACCAACAACTGTTGGGCTCTTAAAAACAAGATCCAAGACCTGATAGACGCCAAGGAGGTAGAATTCGATGCGCCCGAAAAGCCGAATGGGATTTCTGCCCCCAATGCCCAAGCACGGTCATAATATCCATGCCGTTATGGAAGACCTTCATGTTACCACTATTGATGACCTTTTGACTCCGTTACCAGTGATTAAAGTGAATTTGATGAAAGTCGGGATATTCCCAGGCTGTGGAAAAGACTGTTACTTTTGTTCAAACTTGCAAGCTGACTGCCCACTGTTGAAATCAGGCATCCAACGCCTGATGGATACCTAAGAGATTCTCTTTCAAAAGACTCATGTTGATACTATCACTCCTGTTACTCCTGCTACTTTTGTTACTTCAACCAATGACATTGCAATAATAACCATCTCCGACAATCTTCCCAAGACCTGCAAAAGGCATGTCAAGATTACGCCTGATCCTAAGTTTATACCGTTGAAAATCACCATGCCGGGGCCTGTCCCGTATAAATCTAACAAGATGATACCATGGAATTACGGGGGAGAAATCTTCTACCATGGTGTCAAACAGATTGAATCAGTCCAGGAGAATTCCGATGATGAAACCCCTGATATAGGGAATATTGCGGGAGCAAGCAAGATAACTTGCAGCGGAAGGATCTTCTCTCCGGAGATTGCTCCTCCACGAGCAGTCTTCGGACCCTCGAAAGCTTATGTGCCTGTCAAGCCATCTGTGCAAAGCCCAGTGTTGTACCCCAAAATTTGCCCTCTCATTCTTCAAGGCCTTTCTCATAAGTATTCTCAAGGTTCAAGCTTGCACAAGTACTTTGGAATTTTCCAATACCAAAATTAAAAGGAAACTGTCAAAAATGGAGAAAACAGATAAAAATAAAATTTTGACAAATTTGGAGGAAAACAGGTCTCCTTCGATTCAGCACCCTTCGATTGACTCTTGGCCTCCTTCGAATGCAACTTGGATTACATCCTTCGTTTTGAGCAAGAGCCTCCTTCGAATGCAACTTGGGAATACCCTTCGAATCAGAAGCCAGGAACTTCCCTCACGCTAAAAGGCAATAACTCCCTTTATGTTTGTTTCGACCCAAGCTTCGATTGGGCAATATGCTTCTTTCGAGCATGAGCTTTCGATTTGGCAATATGTTTTCTTCGATACAAGCTTCGACTGGGCATTAGCTTGTTTCGACCACAAGGCTTCGACAAGACATTGACTATGTTTGTACTAGCTTCGACTGGACAACATTTCTCTTTAGTATGTTGCATTTTCATCCTTGACAAACTTCATCACATGGTTGATGGCCCCTTCAAAAGACATATAGTGGTGGACTTGAGGAGTATACATATGAGTCCCTGTCGAAGGGTACGCCTGACTAGTCCATTCGAAGGACACATTTGGCCCTTTTCAAAGAAGCATACATGATCCATTCAAGGGACACGTCTCGGAATCCCATTCGAAGGATATGCTTGAGGGCCCATTCGAAGGATTTACAAAGCCCCACCTTAAGACACATTGGGCCCCTTCAAACGATGCACAAAGGTGATTCGTTCGAAGGACACTTGTTGGAAGAAAGTCAAACAATATGTTTGGAAGAAGAATCTGGTCGAAGGAGGGTCAAAATGAAAGGATGAAATATTCAAAGATGCTTGCTGCCAAGTTCAGGCATGGTACACTGGCCAAAACTGCTGCACAGCAGTCCTGAAACACTGCCTCATTCTTGCACCGAAATAGCATACAAGCACTGTCCCTCGAAGGCTACAAAGAGTAGTTTACTCAAATTGTTCAAATTATTTTGTTTTCCCTCCAAAAGCTTCAGCCAACTTTGCCTATAAATAAGAGGCTCTAACACATGTTTAAGGGAGGATCTTTGGACCAGAGGAACGAATCCCCTAAATTTTCTCAAACACAACAAAACTCTCAAGTTCATCAACACTTGAGAAATAAAAAAAAAACAGAATCCCAAACACTCACCTCTTTTGATTCTGAAGAACACCCCACACATAGAAGTTTGTTCAAACTCAAAGACAACCTTCTGTGACAACTCTTCAAACCAAAAGCGAACCCCCTGTGACTACTCTTTGAATTCCAGAAACGTCCAGGTAGCAGTTCAAGTTCGAAACCTACATCCATTCAAGGCCTGAAGCAAGGTAAGTCACTCTTACCCTTGAACCTTTCGTTTCATGGCATAATATGTGAATAATCTTCCCTTTCATTTCAAAACATGTACATAAGACTTTGGTTCTTTTCGTTTCCACCTACTTAATATGTTTTCAGAGCTAACCCCTTTCGTTTTGCTGCTTGTTTACTTAAATATGCATTAAGTGTTAACTGATTGTAAGGCAATATTAGCATGGCCTTATGCCATGTTGCTGTTCAAAAAGTTCAAACGAAAGAAACAGGAGACAAGAGTATGAAACGACGCCTTTGGTTTCCACACTGACTTCCAGGCCCAGCCAGAGACACGCTCACACTGATTTCACTGGCCCAATCAAAGAAGGCAACAAGGCAGAAAGGCCCAGCCAGAGGCACACTTGCACTGAGTCTAGGCTCAGACGAAAGGCACTCCCATGCTGGTGCCAGCCTCCAATCGAAGTACATGACCTGACTGGTGCCAAAGCCCAATCGAAGGCCATGACCTCACTGGTGCGAACTCCCAATCGAAGGAAGCCTAGAAATGAAAATCGAAGGCTGCTCTTGCCCAAATCGAAGGAACTCATTTTTTCTTCTTTTTATCTTATTTTTTCCTTTATATTCTTCTGCACTTCAATATGGTTGTAATAGTGTAGGATTTATTTTTTTTGCACTTTTTATTACTTTTGTACAAATGCTAGTAACTAGGCGTGCATGACAAGATTAACCTTTAATTTGAAATCAACCGTAGCTCACCATAACATGTACAAAGATAATATAACTGAAAAAACAATACACTCGCACATGCCACTCTTAGGGTACGCCTCACTTGGTTGCCTCGAATGTGGTCATTGAGTATAGGAAGTTTTAGAGGTCGCCCTCTTGTCCAAAGATCATAAGTTGCCTCGAAACAGTTGCCTCGGATAAAAATGATCTAAGACATTAGGGTTATTGTAACACCCCGTTTTCAATTAATTGATTTATTTAAATTTGGGAATTTATTTTATTAGAATTAATAAAATAAAAAGAATTATTTATTTTGGAGTATTTGAGGAAAATAAAAGAAATAAGGAATATTGGGATTTTTATGTTATTGGGCTTAGATGTTGTTAGTAAAGAGTGGGGGTGCAGAGAAATAAAGTTATGTTTGGGACTTAGGCCATTTTCTCATTTTTGGTTTTCACGTAAGAACAGAAGTTGGAATTTGGGAAAATAAAGCTCTGAAGAACGGAGAACGAAGAACATCGCTCAAGAACTCAAAGCTGCTATTTGATAAGGTAAGGGGGGTTTATACTCGATTTATATTTGTTTATGGGTTTATGTACGGTTGATTCGGGTAATTGTAGGAAAATCCCAATTGTTAGATGTTTCTAGGGATCGATGACCGTAGGACTGAACCTTGTTAGAAAAGGGTTAGGTTCCCAATTTTTATGAATCGATTAAGAGTTTTAGGTCCCAAATGAGGAATTGGGAGTATATATCATGATCGTGAATTTACCCTGGAAGTTGTAGGGATAACCTCAGTGTCAGTAGAATTCCCCAAAAGGACGGTTAATCCCCGATTAAGGTTATTATAATAATTGTTGGTAACTTGGACATTGTGGTGTTGTTGTGAATTGTACAAACTCAATGCGTTAGGTACTGAAATGCGCGTTTTGGCGGACGTTTTCCCGCGTTTGGACTGCTGTTCTGAGCTGCTGCAGGTTCAGGAAAATCCTGTACGCGCTCAGCAACACGGGCCGTGTTGCACAACACGGGTGCCCGTGTTGCTCTTCTGTGTTGGAAAAGGGTGTACTTCTGGTTGCACGACACGGGCCGTGTTGCACAACACGGGTACCCGTGTCAGATCCCCTGTACTGATAAAAATAAAATGTGCGCTTTTCTGGACGTGCTGCACAACACGGGCCGTGTTGCACAACACGGGCACCCGTGTTGCTCTGCTGTGATGATTTTCTGAATTTTTGGTTTCAGTGTTTTGATGTTGGATTTTTATTGCCATGCTTTTAGATATGTTATCGAGCATGAATTATGATATAATTGATGTGATTGGTTGATGTTTGAATAGTATGCTGAGTGATTACATGCTATTTGTAACTTGATATGATTGATGTTTAAATAGTATGCTGAGTGGTTACATGCTATTCATATCATGTTATGTTTGATATTGTTGATGTGCATGATATGTTGATCGATGTTCATAGTATGCTGAGTGTTACATACTTACATATCATGTTGCATTTGTTAATTCCCATTGTGTGGAATTAACATGGTGGCCAATATACGTGTCCGCGATTTAATGGAACGTTGAGGTGGTAGCCGTGTCCGCGATATAATGGAACGGTGAGTTATCCGTGACCCGAGATTTAATGGGGCGGTGAAGTGGTACCACATGCATGGGTGTGTTGCATTACTCGAATATAACATGAATGGATGATTTTTCCAATGTTATATTTGATTGTTTGTATGCACGTATGATTTGATAAATGGTTGATGATGTTTGGTGAATATTTGCAAATATGAAAGGCAATATGTCATGGATATATGAATTGTAAAGGTTTTGTAAATTATGAAATATGCTAATTATTGGGTGATGCTTATGATTTCATGAATTGATTGTTATGAACGTATAACCAAATATATATTTGAGAAGCTCACCCTTACTGTTGAATATTTCAGATTGAGGAGCTTCGCTCAGGTGCTTGGCGAAGGCTTATCGTGTCTAGTTTAGTTTCGTTTTAGTATGTCCGGGTCATGCTCTGATAGTTGTAACTCCGGGAACGTTTGGTTGTCGAGCTGCTTTAGTCAGACTCGTTTATTTTCTTTTAATTGTTATAATATGACGTTGACTTTTCCAGGTGTTAATCCCTGATGATTTTGGAAAATATCATAACATTTGATTTTATTAAATAAATTATTCCGCTGTGTAAACATGTATGAGTTACCACTAAAATTATGCATGATAGGAATTTATTTTATTAAAAGAGAATTGTAGCATTCCTCGATTATACATGTACTCTGAGTTTATAATTTTTAATATTTGCGAAAATTTATTCGGGGTTTTTAGAGGGTGTTACAATAGTGGTATCAGAGCATAGTCGGTCGTTGTGACCAGAGTCTTGAGTCAGTCATTCCTTTTCGTATGCGACTAGTGCAAGGTAACACTGTCGATACTGTATTCTGATGTGGAGTATGTTTTAATTCTCAGGAATATGGCTGGAAGAGGTAATGGACGAAATGATGCTGCACTCGCTGAGGCTTTGGGGATGTTAGCTGGTGTACTTGCTGGAAACCCAACTGGAGGCGTGATTGGTGCTGATAGGCAATTGGGGAATTTCCAAAGGAACAATCCTCCGTTGTTCAAAGGTACACATGACCCTGAAGGTGCTCAGAAGTGGCTGAAGGAAATCGAAAGGATTTTCCGTGTGATCGATTGTGCTGAAGATCTGAAAGTCAGATATGGTACGCATATGTTGGCAGAAGAGGCCGACGATTGGTGGGTTGCCACAAGGACTGAAATGGTTCAGGATGGAGAGGCACTGACTTGGGCTAACTTCAGAAGGGCTTTTCTGAGGAGGTACTTTCCTGAAGATGTTCGGGGAAGAAAGGAAATTGAATTTTTGGAGCTTAAGCAGGGCAATCTGACTGTTAGTGAGTATGCTACTAAGTTCACTGAGCTGGCAAAGTATTATGCACACTACAACAATGATGAGGCTGGAGAATTCTCTAAATGTATCAAATTTGAGAATGGTCTCCGAGATGAGATTAAGCAGGGAATCAGGTACCAGCGTATTCGTAGATTTTCTGATCTGGTGGATTGTAGCAGAATCTTGGAAGAAGATATTACCAAGAATCGGTCGTCTCACTCTCGTGGGGCTGTTGATAAAAGAGGGAAGCAACATATGGACCGTGGCAAGCCATATGGTAGAGATAACCAGAGATCAGGCGGGTGGAAAAGGCCTAGTGGGGGAGATTCTAAGGCTCCTATCAGATGCTACAGGTGTGGTGAGTCTGGTCATCACATTCGAGATTGTAAGAGTGATGAGAAGAAGTGCTATAAATGTGGAAAGGCTGGTCATTTGTCTATTGATTGCAAAGGGAAGTCTGTTACTTGTTACAATTGTGGCGAAGAAGGTCACATTCGTCCGCAGTGTCCTAAGCCTAGGAAGGATCAGTCAGGTGGAAAAGTGTTCGCTTTGTCTGGATCTGAGACTACTCCAGAGGATCGATTGATTAAAGGTACGTGTTTTATTCATGGCACACCTTTAGTTGCAATTATTGATACTGGTGCAACTCATTCTTTCATTTCTTTGGATTGTGCTGAGAGGTTGAAACTGGACATATCTGGTATGCGAGGTAGCATGGTTGTTGATACTCCTGCATCGGGTTCAGTGACGACTTCACTTGTATGTAGGAGTTGTCCTATTGAGATTTTTGGTAGAAGTTTCGGTATGGATTTAGTGTGCCTACCGCTTGAACAAATTGATATTATCCTTGGGATGAACTGGTTGGAATTTAACCGGGTTCATCTGAACTGCTTTGCTAAGACGGTGATTTTCCCAGAAGCAGTTGGTGTCGAGAATTTGACTATGACTGCTAGGCAGGTGCAAGAAGCAATGGAAGACGGTGCTAATGTGTTTATGTTACTTGCTTCGTTAGATGCAACAGGAAAGGTCAGGAGTAGTGAATTGCCTGTGGTGTGTGATTTTCCAGAAGTCTTTCCTGATGATGTTGGCGAGTTACCTCCAGAGAGAGGAGTGGAATTCTCTATAGATTTGATTCCTGGTACGAGACCGGTGTCGATGGCGCCATATCGTATGTCTGCGTCTGAGTTGGCTGAATTGAAGAGTCAGTTAGAAGGTTTACTGGAGAAGAAGTTTATTCGTCCAAGTGTTTCACCTTGGGGTGCTCCGGTATTGTTGGTTAAGAAGAAAGAAGGTTCTATGAGACTGTGTGTTGATTACAGGCAATTGAACAAGGTAACCATTAAGAATCGGTATCCATTACCGAGGATTGATGATTTAATGGATCAACTAATTGGAGCCAGTGTATTCAGTAAGATTGACTTGAGATCGGGATATCATCAGATTCGTGTGAAAGCGGAAGATATTCAAAAGACTGCTTTTCGAACGAGGTATGGGCATTATGAATATTCTGTTATGCCGTTCGGAGTTACTAATGCACCTGGTGTTTTCATGGAATATATGAACAGGATTTTTCATCCGTATCTGGATAAGTTTGTTGTGGTTTTTATTGATGACATTCTGATTTATTCCAAGAATGACAAAGAGCATGCGGAACATCTCAGAATTGTGTTAGAGTTGTTGAAAGATAGGAAGTTGTATGCAAAGTTGTCCAAATGTGAGTTCTGGCTGAATGAAGTTAGTTTTCTTGGACATGTGATTTCTAAGAATGGTATTGCAGTGGATCCTACGAAAGTAGAAGCGGTATCTCAGTGGGAAGCGCCGAAGACTGTTTCGGAAATCAGAAGTTTTCTTGGTCTTGCAGGTTATTACAGAAAGTTTATCGAAGGATTCTCAAAGTTAGCATTGCCGTTGACGAAGTTGACTCGTAAAGGACAAGCGTTTATTTGGGATTCTGATTGTGAGAAAGGTTTCCAAGAATTAAAGTGGAGATTGACAAGTGCTCCTATTCTGATTTTGCCGAATCCGGTGGAATCTTTTGTGGTCTATTGTGATGCATCTCTGTTGGGTTTAGGTGGTGTTTTAATGCAGAATCAGCAGGTAGTTGCGTATGCTTCGAGACAGTTGAAGGTTCATGAAAGGAACTATCCTACTCATGACTTAGAACTGGCGGCAGTTGTGTTTGTCTTGAAATTGTGGAGACATTATCTGTATGGTTCGAGGTTTGAAGTGTATAGTGATCATAAGAGTTTGAAGTATCTTTTCGATCAGAAAGAGCTCAATATGAGGCAAAGAAGGTGGTTAGAATTCCTCAAAGATTATGATTTTGGTTTGAATTACCATCCTGGTAAGGCAAATGTAGTTGCAGATGCTTTGAGCAGGAAGTCCTTGCATATGTCTATGATGATGGTTCGTGAATTGGATTTAATTGAGCAATTCCGAGATTTGAGTTTGGTTTGTGAAAGTACTCCGAAGTGTGTTCGTTTGGGTATGTTGAAACTTACTAGTGGTATTCTGGAAGAGATCAGGATCGGGCAGAAATCTGATGTTAATTTAGTTGATAAATTGACATTGATCAACCAAGGTCAAGGTGGCGAGTTTAGAATTGATGAAAATGATGTTATGAGATTTGGCGATAGAGTTTGTGTTCCTGATGTTGCAGAAATCAAGAAGAGTATATTAGAGGAAGGACATCGCAGTGGGATGAGTATTCATCCGGGTGCCACGAAAATGTATCATGATTTAAAGAAATTGTTTTGGTGGCCGGGAATGAAAAAGGAAATAGCTGAATTTGTGTATGCATGTCTAATCTGTCAGAAATCGAAGATTGAACATCAGAAGCCGTCTGGATTTATGCAACCAATGTTTATTCCAGAATGGAAGTGGGATAGTATTTCTATGGATTTTGTATCTGGGTTGCCGAGGACTCCTACGAATTGTGAAGCAATATGGGTCGTTGTGGATAGGTTGACTAAGTCTGCTCATTTTATACCGGTGCGAATGGATTACTCAATGGAGAGATTGGCACAGTTATATATTGAGAAAATAGTGAGTTTGCATGGAGTTCCTTCTAGTATTGTGTCAGATAGAGATCCGAGGTTCACTTCGAAATTTTGGGAAGGATTGCAGAAGGCTTTGGGTACTAAGTTGAGATTGAGTTCAGCTTACCATCCTCAGACTGATGGACAGACGGAGAGGACGATTCAATCATTAGAAGATTTATTGCGTGCTTGTGTTTTAGAGCAGGGTGGAGCTTGGGATAGCTATTTGCCATTGATTGAATTTACTTATAACAATAGTTACCATTCGAGCATTGGTATGGCTCCGTTTGAGGCATTGTATGGTAGACGGTGTAGAACGCCTTTGTGTTGGTATGAATCTGGAGAGAGTTCGGTGATTGGGCCAGAAATTGTTCAGCAGACTACTGAAAAGATCAAATTGATTCAAGAGAAGATGAGAGCTTCTCAGAGTCGTCAGAAAAGTTATCATGATAAGAGGAGAAAGAATTTAGAATTCAGTGCTGGAGATCATGTGTTTATGAGAGTTACTCCGATGACGGGTATTGGTCGAGCGTTGAAATCTAAGAAGTTGACTCCGCGTTTTATTGGTCCGTTTCAGATTACGGAAAGAGTTGGAGAAGTTGCTTATCGTATTGCTTTACCTCCGAGACTTGCGAACTTGCACGATGTTTTTCATGTTTCTCAGCTGAGGAGATACATTCCAGACCCATCTCATGTAATCCAAATAGATGATGTACAGGTGAGAGATAACCTGACAGTAGAAACATTGCCTATGAGGATAGAAGATCGGGAAGTGAAACAGTTAAGAGGTAAAGAGATAGCATTAGTGAAGGTTGCTTGGGGAGGTCCAGCAGATGGAAATATCACTTGGGAGCTGGAGAGCCAGATGAAAGAGGCTTATCCGGAGCTGTTCGTCTAAGGTATGTTTTCGAGGACGAAAACTCTTTTAGTGGGGGAGAGTTGTAACACCCCGTTTTCAATTAATTGATTTATTTAAATTTGGGAATTTATTTTATTAGAATTAATAAAATAAAAAGAATTATTTATTTTGGAGTATTTGAGGAAAATAAAAGAAATAAGGAATATTGGGATTTTTATGTTATTGGGCTTAGATGTTGTTAGTAAAGAGTGGGGGTGCAGAGAAATAAAGTTATGTTTGGGACTTAGGCCATTTTCTCATTTTTGGTTTTCACGTAAGAACAGAAGTTGGAATTTGGGAAAATAGAGCTCTGAAGAACGGAGAACGAAGAACATCGCTCAAGAACTCAAAGCTGCTATTTGATAAGGTAAGGGGGGTTTATACTCGATTTATATTTGTTTATGGGTTTATGTACGGTTGATTCGGGTAATTGTAGGAAAATCCCAATTGTTAGATGTTTCTAGGGATCGATGACCGTAGGACTGAACCTTGTTAGAAAAGGGTTAGGTTCCCAATTTTTATGAATCGATTAAGAGTTTTAGGTCCCAAATGAGGAATTGGGAGTATATATCATGATCGTGAATTTACCCTGGAAGTTGTAGGGATAACCTCAGTGTCAGTAGAATTCCCCAAAAGGACGGTTAATCCCCGATTAAGGTTATTATAATAATTGTTGGTAACTTGGACATTGTGGTGTTGTTGTGAATTGTACAAACTCAATGCGTTAGGTACTGAAATGCGCGTTTTGGCGGACGTTTTCCCGCGTTTGGACTGCTGTTCTGAGCTGCTGCAGGTTCAGGAAAATCCTGTACGCGCTCAGCAACACGGGCCGTGTTGCACAACACGGGTGCCCGTGTTGCTCTTCTGTGTTGGAAAAGGGTGTACTTCTGGTTGCACGACACGGGCCGTGTTGCACAACACGGGTACCCGTGTCAGATCCCCTGTACTGATAAAAATAAAATGTGCGCTTTTCTGGACGTGCTGCACAACACGGGCCGTGTTGCACAACACGGGCACCCGTGTTGCTCTGCTGTGATGATTTTCTGAATTTTTGGTTTCAGTGTTTTGATGTTGGATTTTTATTGCCATGCTTTTAGATATGTTATCGAGCATGAATTATGATATAATTGATGTGATTGGTTGATGTTTGAATAGTATGCTGAGTGATTACATGCTATTTGTAACTTGATATGATTGATGTTTAAATAGTATGCTGAGTGGTTACATGCTATTCATATCATGTTATGTTTGATATTGTTGATGTGCATGATATGTTGATCGATGTTCATAGTATGCTGAGTGTTACATACTTACATATCATGTTGCATTTGTTAATTCCCATTGTGTGGAATTAACATGGTGGCCAATATACGTGTCCGCGATTTAATGGAACGTTGAGGTGGTAGCCGTGTCCGCGATATAATGGAACGGTGAGTTATCTGTGACCCGAGATTTAATGGGGCGGTGAAGTGGTACCACATGCATGGGTGTGTTGCATTACTCGAATATAACATGAATGGATGATTTTTCCAATGTTATATTTGATTGTTTGTATGCACGTATGATTTGATAAATGGTTGATGATGTTTGGTGAATATTTGCAAATATGAAAGGCAATATGTCATGGATATATGAATTGTAAAGGTTTTGTAAATTATGAAATATGCTAATTATTGGGTGATGCTTATGATTTCATGAATTGATTGTTATGAACGTATAACCAAATATATATTTGAGAAGCTCACCCTTACTGTTGAATATTTCAGATTGAGGAGCTTCGCTCAGGTGCTTGGCGAAGGCTTATCGTGTCTAGTTTAGTTTCGTTTTAGTATGTCCGGGTCATGCTCTGATAGTTGTAACTCCGGGAACGTTTGGTTGTCGAGCTGCTTTAGTCAGACTCGTTTATTTTCTTTTAATTGTTATAATATGACGTTGACTTTTCCAGGTGTTAATCCCTGATGATTTTGGAAAATATTATAACATTTGATTTTATTAAATAAATTATTCCGCTGTGTAAACATGTATGAGTTACCACTAAAATTATGCATGACAGGAATTTATTTTATTAAAAGAGAATTGTAGCATTCCTCGATTATACATGTACTCTGAGTTTATAATTTTTAATATTTGCGAAAATTTATTCGGGGTTTTTAGAGGGTGTTACAGTTATCGCTAAGGCATCCTAATATTGCTTTAGTGACCACACGTCCCTTAATCGAATTGACCCGAAAAACTCCAACGACGGTGCTACTTACTCCTCAATAGTGGGATAGCACTGTCTAAAGGTCATTTGTACAGTTTAATTCCTTTTTTTTTGAGTAGGTAGAGGTTCTTAAGTACTTGCTCTTTTGAAAACAAAAACAAAACTTTTCGCACTCACACTCTCTTCAAAACAAAAACTCTTTTCAAAACCACAATCACAAAGAAAAGCAAACTTTTGAAAACACAATGAGCAAGTACCTAAGAGCCCGTGGATAACCACGAATAGAAAGGGTGCTAACACCTTCCCTTTCTATAATCTACCTCCCGAACCCGAGAAATATCTCGAAAAGGAATTTTTCTGTGCTTTGTCCTTTCCTTGTTGGATAAAATAAAAGACGGTGGCGACTCTTGCTTACCGCGACATTTTGCAAAAACAAACGTAAACGCGAACCAGCATTCCAAAATGGCCAGTTCTCATTCCCACCGATCACAGAACTGGCGACTTTGCTGGGGAATATTAAATAAGCAGGGTGTACCTTAGGATTAGATCACTTGTGTTTTCAATTGTATGTTTTGTATGCTTTAAATTTTGTGGGCTTGTATCGGAGTTCTATAGATCCTAACCCGGATCTGGGGATACCCTTTAGGTAAGTAGTAATAAACTGTGAGGGAACTGTCCGGCATAGACCGACACAGATAAAGCAGTAGCTACGTTGGTGTGACACCTTGGTCTGTACTGATATCCCTTATGTTGGAACGAGGAGAATATGGGTCTTCTAAGGAGTCATTAAGCACCAACTGACCTTAGAATCTTAAATTGACCAACTTGGCCATAGAACAGTAGCAGTATGCTACACTCATTGAGACTAAACTCTCGCGATGATTCCGGCTGCAAGAAAAGGTTGTTAAACTGGAATTATGACCGATTGAGGGTTGTCAGTGATATTGAGATCCTCTAGAACCCGGTTACTCTGAACTGAAAGAGGGTAGTACCTAAGATCCATGCCAACCTGAAATCTAAGGGCTCTCTTGTGTGACTTGTGTGCCCTTTACCAAGTGTGCCTTTTGTAGATACTTGTGGTGTGCCTTTACCATGGCATCATAACATCATAAACATTGCATACATCTTGCATAAGGACTAACCATTTCAAAGATCTCGAGGGTCTTCGATGCAGGGTCACGTTGAACCAGACGTCTACCAAAGGGTAAGAGGGTTCTCCTCTAAACAAACACCGTCAAAGATCAAGTACAACAACTTGAATTGGGGGCTATGACCCACTTGACATGGTGATCTTGATTCTCGTGGAAAGACATCCACCGATACAAAGTTTTCCAATCAAAGATGTTGATCAAAATTCGACCTCTAACATTTTCTTGTGTTTACCCCAAGAGATTATTGAAAACATGCATCCACATATCATGCATTGTATCATAACAGGTTTTCCTTTTCAGGTTTCCTTATTCTCCTACTGTTTATTTCAGTAGAGATGGCTCTAGAGCAGACTATCAAGGACATCCAGGCTCAAAATGCTCAACTTTAAGAGATGTTATTGAACCTATCCAAGGGACAAGAAGAGGTCAAGGCGCTCCTCACCAGGGGCATGATCATGGGAAATCCTGATGGAAACAAAGATGAACAGTTGGAAAGGCTACAAACTGAAATAGCCATAATAAGGGTCCAAATGATGGGACAGTTGGTGGGCTAGATGGCTCTTATCCAAAATCTGGCTCAAGGACAAGAAGAGCTGAAAGTTCTTGTCAACCAAATTCGTCAAGACGGTTGCAACCGTATGGGGCAAACAATCAGGTTTGGAAATCAAGGCACTGCTCAGCCTCCCATGAGACAAGAAGCCGGAAGACCTCCCCAATTTGCTACTACCTCACGGGTCTAACAACAACCTCGCCAACAACAACAAAAGAATCAACACAAGAAGGTTGCACCTAGGAGACAATTTACCAGGATTGGCATGTCGTTAGCTCAGGTACTACAACACCTGTTGAAGACAGGGCTAATTACATTAAAGGCTCCTCTCCGGAACCCAAATACTGCTGCTCCTACCTATCATCCCAACGAAAGGTGTGCATACCATTCTGATAGTCTTGGACATGATACAAACAACTATTGGGCTCTGAAGAACAAGGTCCAAGACATGATTGATGCCAAGGAGATCGAGCTTGACCCTTCAGAGACTCCAAACGTGATCACTGCTCCTATGCCAAATCATTGAGAGCGTCTTTGTTTCATTTGAATTTTCAAGTTGTAATTCCTTTTGTTATTCAAACAATTATCTATTAATGTCAAACTTTGTTTCATTAATGCATTGCATATGTTTGTCTTGATTTGATCCACTCATTTTCATTACGTTTAAACTGTGCTTTTTACTCTCTTTATGACATTTAACTCTTGCTAAAAGTTACAAGCCTTTAGAGGGAGGATGACGAAACAATACCATAATCTTATAACAGTATGCTATTGAACAGACCTTGCTGGAGTTATAAGGAAGATAATCCCTAGTCAACCCCTTTGAGCCAAAGAAGTAGGAGTTTTCTGTTTTAAACACAAATTGAAACCTTTGATTAAACCTGGGGCAGGGTAGTCTCTCAGTTAATTCAAAATGCGCGTTGAAGCCGCAAACTCTCAGTTTATAATACAATGAATGACATCAAAAACATTCCTTTGGAACCAAAAGACAGTGATGGTTCCTTATCTCATAGGCAATCATTATCTATCAAAAAAAGAAAAGCCCACTGAGTCAAAACCTACAAAGGAGACTTAAGAAAGTTGTGGCATCCTGCTGACTGTAATCTCGAAAACAGGAACAGTCAGGCAAAAGTTAGGGATAACAAATCAAAAGAACGAGGTCGCCACAAATCCTCAACAACATGAAAAATGTTGCAAAAATGTCTGCCTTCCAACAAATTCAACTTGTGTGAACCATCACCAAAAACGTTGTTCCAGACTCATTAGGAGTTCAAATTCATAATTAACTGAGTTTAGGACTGAAGAACATCACGAAGAGAGGGTGGGTACAAATATACTTTGAGCCTTTATCCTTTGTTTCTTAAACCGTGAACCAAGCCACGTTACAACCCTTCAAAAGTCCTAATTGAAGCATGGGTTAGTTCGAAAGCATACTGTTACAAAAGGTATCCTGACTCCTGTAAGGCTTTGCCCTAAATCTTGTGTTGAATTTGTCTTATAAAAAGTTTTCTGCTAAAAAACGCATTTTTTTCAAAACTTAAAGACAAACATAAATTTTGCATTACTTGAATATCATTGTTTGTATATGGCTATTTGTTTAACAGCGGAGAAATTCACACAATGAATATCTAGTGAACAAAAGCCCTCTCAGTGAACAAAATCACTTCAAAAAGGATGACACTTCCATTGACAAATCTCCTATCAACAAGGGGGCATGACATGTCACTATCCAGCACACCTGGGACAGTCCAGTCAAGATTCCAGGAAATCTCTCAAAGAAGTGCAGAGTAACCAGGGGCAAGTCTCCCTCACCATCACTTGGGGCATTAAAACGTCAATCTCAATAAAGGTTTACATATAGTGTCACAAACATCTGATACTAGGGGCAAGTCTCCATCTCCGTCACTTGGGACATTGAATGTCAATCCCAACAAAGGGTTGCGTACAATCAAACTTTTTGGCAATACCACAAACACTTGCTACTAGGGGCAATGACAAGTCTCCCCAAAATCCTTCTCATAGGATAATTTCCCAACAAGAGTTTAACCTCTGAAAATCTTCCCCCAACTGAGACAACCTCAAGAGTCCTCGAAGACTTTCCCCAACGAAGTCGTCACCTCTCCAGCAGACCGATGACAAGGTTTATTTCCCCAATAACACCAGGATTCCCCAACTTGAGTTTGCCTCTCCGACTACTACAAATCAAAGGACTACAACTCCTCTGTCCCAGTAGACTACTCTACAATCCCCAGTAAGTTACTATGGAACCTGGACCCGACCAGATATCAGTTCAACTTCAAATCCCCAGTAGAGTAATGGACAACCTAGACTCCTGAACTCTTTTCCCCAAGCAGAGTTAGTCTATTGTCAGCCCCGAAAAGGCTTGGTATCCCCAGAAGATCTTAATATTCCCCAGCGGAGTATAAAGATATTCTCCAGCAAGCGTAAGAGCATCCCCTACAGTCTTAATATTCCTCAACAGAATATAAGAATGTTCCCCGGCGGAATACAAGATACCACAATGGAGTCATTTCCTCAGCGCAGTCTAAAAAAGCTTCCCCGTTGGAGTTGAATCATCTTCCCCAGTAGACTCTGGAAGCTTATCCACTGCGAAGCACAAATAAGTCTCCTCAGCCAAATTCAGAAGGTTATCCTCACAAAAGCCTAACTGGGTTATCCTCAGCAAGTTGCAACTGAAAGATCATCCCCAGCGAAGTTCTTTCTATCCCCAACGGAGTTCATCCTTATTCCCCAACGGATCTTATCAACAGAATCCCCAGCGGAGCTTATCGTTAAAATCCTCAGCAAGACATCTCTTTCCCACAGAGTAATTCCCCGCAGAGTAATCTCTTCATCAGCTTATTCCCCAACGAAGTTCTCTTCTCTTGCAAGCTTCTTCTCACAATCATCTTCATTCATCATCCCCAGCAAAAACAAAGAACTCAACTCTATTCTCCAGCGGTTCCGGGATTTATTTTCCCCAGCTAAAACATCACGTTTCCATGATACATGCATATACGCATCATACCATACAATCTCATTTATGTTGAGAACATCGTTGCTTGATTCATCTCATGCATTGCATGTGACTGACCTTTACCTTTCAGAAAAAATGCAGTTAAGTTCTCAACTTAGTCGAAGATCTGACTAGTTCTTAAATCTCAATTGAATTATCCTCGATTGAATTTCAGATAAGATTCTCAATCTCGGTAGGTTCTCCTCTGTCATAGTGTGGACAAGTTCTATAACCTCAACAGTATACTCCATTGAGCACGAGACAATTCCTAGATCTTGATGAAGATGATTCCCTACGTCATAGTGTGGACGAGTACTATAACCTCAACAGTATACTCCATTGAGCACGAGTCAGTTCCTAGATCTTGATGTTTTCCTCCGTCATAGTGTGGACAAGTTCTATAACCTCAACGGTATACTCCATTGAGCACGAGACAATTCCTAGATCTTGATGAAGATGTTTCCCTATGTCATAGTGTGGACGAGTACTATAACCTCAACGGTATACTCCATTGAGCACGAGTCAGTTCCTAGATCTTGATGTTTTCCTCTGTCATAGTGTGGACAAGTTCTATAACCTCAACGGTATACTCCATTGAGCACGAGACAGTTCCTAGATCTTGATGAAGATGTTTCCCTACGTCATAGTGTGGACGAGTACTATAACCTCAACGGTATACTCCATTGATCACGAGTCAGTTCCTAGATCTTGATGTTCTCCTCCGTCATAGTGTGGACAAGTTCTATAACCTCAACAGTATACTTCATTGAGCACGAGACAGTTCCTAGATCTTGATGAAGATGTTTCCCTACGTCATAGTGTGGACGAGTACTATAACCTCATCGGTATACTCCATTGAGCACGAGTCAGTTCCTAGATCTTGATGTTTTCCTCCGTCATAGTGTGGACAAGTTCTATAACCTCAACGGTATACTCCATTGAGCATGAGACAGTTCCTAGATCTTGATGAAGATGTTTCCCTACGTCATAGTGTGGACGAGTACTATAACCTCAACGATATACTCCATTGAGCACGAGTCCGTTCCTAGATCTTGATGTTTTCCTCCGTCATAGTATGGATAAGTTCTATAACCTTAACGGTATACTCCATTGAGCATGAGACAATTCCTAGATCTTGATGAAGATGTTTCCCTACGTCATAGTGTGGATGAGTACTATAACCTCAACGATATACTCCATTGAGCACGAGTCAGTTCCTAGATCTTGATGTTTTCCTCCGTTATAGTGTGGACAAGTTTTATAACCTCAGCGGTATACTCTATTGAGCACAAGACAGTTCCTAGATCTTGATGAAGATGTTTCCCTATGTCATAGTGTGGACGAGTACTATAACCTCAACGGTATACTCCATTGAGCACGATTCAGTTCCTAAATCTCAACAAAAGTTAGACTTCCCCAGCGAAATCTTCTACAACTAACAAGTATGCAAGTTCTCGCTAAGAAATCTCTTATACGATCGACACTCCTGCAGATGGCATCTATAAGCCCATCCTCCTACCAACAATCTCCAAATGGCATCTGTAAGCCCATTCCCGATATCACAATGCTGATACTACACTGTGATCGGTGGATCTGGAACTGACTGTTTAAAGTTGGTTTCGCGAAATGTCGCGGAAGCAAGAGTCGCCACCGTCTTTTATTTTCTCCAACATGGACAGGACAAAAGCACAGCAAAATTCCTTATGAGATAGTTTCTCGGTTCGGGAGGTAGATTTATAGAAAGGGAAGGTGTTAGCACCCTTTCTATCCATGGTTATCCATGGGCTCTTAGATACTTGCTCATTGTGTTTTCAAAAGTGTTTGCTTTTCAAAGTGTGAGTGGGTTTGAAAAAAAGTTTCGTTTAAAAGTTTCAGATCGACTCTTGTATCAGTCCTCAAGAGTGTTTGAAAAATTGTTTTGAAAGCTTTTTTTGAAAGTGTCGGTGTGAAAAGAGTTTTGATTTTGTTTTTTAGAGCAAGTATCTATGAGTCATCTACCTACCCTAAGGAATTAGGCTGTGTAAATGTCCTTAAGGTAGTGCCATCCCACCATTGAGAGGTAGGTAGCACCACCGTTGGAGGTGTTCGGGTCAATTCGATTATAGGGACAGTGTGGTCACCAGAGCAACAGCAGGACACCTTAGAAGCTACCCTTATGCCATAGATCATGGACATAAGGACTTACTAAAACGTCCTATACTCGATGACCACGTTTCGAGGGCAAGGCAACAGTAAGGCGTACCCTAAGAGTGGTGTGTGAATTTGTGTATTATTTTCATGTTATGTTTTATCTTGTACATGTATCATGGTGATCTACGCTTGTTTTTATTTCAGGCCATACATTCTTTCATGCAAAGTTTAACAGTTTTAAGAGTGCGGAAATTTAAATGCGGAAAGTAAAATCCTACGCTATTACAAGGCGCGGGTCTATACATCGCCAAATTACAAAGACCCGTTTTAATAAAAATGCGGAAAGTAAAATAAATTCCTAATTACTATTACATGGCTTGAGCAGTTACATAATATTCACAAAGGAAAAATAAGAATAAATGCGCGAAAGAATTAAAGTTGAACGTTCGAGGGCGTTGAACCCTTTTGAAATTAAATTGAATTAAAAAGCTAATTAATTATGAAATTAAAGAAAAGAAATGGTTTTTGTGTTTTTTGTATTTATGAAAAATAAAGAACAAGAATTAAAAGGAAACCCTAAATCTAGATTATTTTAATTATTAATGAAAATATTAAAGTTAACCTAATTTACTAGTTAATTAATTTATTTACATGTTTATTTACAAAATTAATGATAATTAATAATAATGATAAATAATGATGATTAATAATTTATTTAAGAAAAAGATGAAAATGTCAAAACCTAATTCTACATATTTTTTTTATTTATTAAGAAAAAGTGTTAAAATTAAAACCTAGATTAATTAAGTTAATTGTTAGAGTTTATTTACAAAGTAAATTAATAGTGAAATAATAATAATTAAATATATTTTAGTTTCTGATTTTTTTATCTTATGAAAATTAATTTATGAAATTAAAGAAAACAATTGAAAACAATTAAAAGAATAAAAAGGAAAATCAAATAAAAAAATAAAAATGTGCAAACCATGGGGGGTATTCAGACCCAAAGGGAGGTTTTTTTGTGAGAAATCTGGCCCATTAGACAAAAAACCTTGTTTGACTTTCTGGCATCACGTGCGTGTTCATTGACTCCTGAGTACCGTGGTCTGCATTCTTTGGCCATTGGATTGGGTTTCATGGCCATTTGTGTTCTGGCTGTTGGTCATTTGTGTTATGGCCTCAACGTTCCTTAATCTTCTCAGGATGTCTGTCTCGCCATGTATTGGTGTCATGCATAAGTTGTTCTTTTGGCCATTTGGCTTTTGGCTTTTGGCTTTTGGCTTTTGGCTTTTGGCCATTTGGCTTTTGGCTTTTGGCCATTTGGCTTTTGGCCTCAACGTTCCTTAATGAACCTGCATGTGATCCTGTCTAAATCTGCAGTGTTGAATCTCACTGTGATCGGTGGATCTGGAACTGACTGTTTAACGCTGGTTCGCGAAATGTCGCGGAAGCAAGAGTCGCCACCGTCTTTTATTTTCTCCAAAGGGAAAGGACAAAAGCACAGAAAAATTCCTTAAAGAGATTGCTCTCGGTTCGGGAGGTAGGTTATAGAAAGGGAAGGTGTTAGCACCCTTTCTATCCATGGTTATCCATGGGCTCTTAGATACTTGCTCATTTGTGTTTTCAAAAATGGTTTGTTTGCTTTTCAATGTGGGTTAAAAAGTTTCTTTTGAAAAAAATTCCAGATCGACTCATACGTCAGAGTGTTTGAAAAGTTTTTGTTTTGAAAGCTTTTGAAAATGTGTTGGTGTGAAAAGTATGTTTTGATTTGTTTGAAATTAGAGCAAGTATCCTTGAGAACCTACCTACCCTAAGGAATTCGTCTGTGTAAATGTCCTTTAAAGTAGTGCCATCCCACCATTGAGAGGTAGGTAGCACCACCGTTGGAGGTGTTCGGGTCAATTCGAGGTTCGGGACATGGTGATCACCAGAGCAATGGGAAGACACCTTAGAAGCTACCCTCATGCCAGGTTCCCGGATCATGAGGACTTACTAAGACATCCTCTACTCGACGATCACCTTTCGAAAGGCAACAGTGAGGCGTACCCTAGGGGTGGTGTGTGCGAATTGTGTGTCATGTTTCAGTTTATTTGTCTTGTCATGTTTGTCGTGTTCTACGCTTGATTTTAATTTAAGTCCATACAGTCTTTCATGCTTTTTTAACAGTTAGGAGTGCGGAAAAGATAAATCTACAACTATTACAAAGGCGCGGGCCCACATCGCCAAAATTTCCAGGACCCGATTTAGCGGAAAAATAAATAATGCGAAGAAATAGAAGTACAAAGAATTTAAAGTTACATGGCTTCGGGACAATTACATGATTATAATAAACGATAAAAGATAAATGCGCGAATTAAATAATTAATGACGGAACTAGGGCGTTGGACCCTTTTTGCAAATAATTAAAATTTAATGAGAATTAAAAATTAAATGATTAATTGTTTTTGGTATTTTGTGTTTTTTAGATTTTAATGAAAAAAGAAATTAAATTAAGAAGCAAACCCTAATTCTAATATTTTTTAAGTATTAAGAAAGAATTAAAATAAGATCTAAATTAACCTAAAATTTATGTATAATTTAATTGGAAAATAAATGGATAAATAATAATTATTGTTGTTCTAAAAAGGGGAAAAATATATAAAAAAAATAAAAAGTTGTTTAAACCTAAATTCTACTTTTTTGATTTTTTATTAGAAAGATTAAAATGATAACCTAATCAACCTAAATTATTTACATGTTTAAGAATAATCATAATAAATAAATATTACATTTTTTATTTTTTTGATTTTTGTATGTTTTTGTTATTTTGATGAAAATAATTAATTAATGAAAACCAATGAAAATAAGAAAATAATATAACAATTAAAAAAAAAAAAAAAGAATGAAATATAAAAAAAGAAAGTCAAACCAGGGGGGGGGGTAGTCCCCCAGTGGAGGTTCAGGCCTGGTAATTTAAGCCCATTGAGCTGCAGTTTTCGTTGACCTTTTTGGATTATGTGGGACACGTTGACCAGCTTCCATGGTAGGCCTTCAATCCATGCCTTTGACTTGCTTTTGTGGGACGCGTGGACAATAGGTGAGGAGGACATATGGTGATCTTTAAGAGCGTGCCTGCATAGGATTAGCTTTTGAAAAATAACATGAAATTATTGAAGACCTGGGAATCGAACCCAGGTCTCACGCCTTGCCAATGCCTTCCACCTGCCACTGAACCATGCAATTTATATTTAACATATATTAACAAACAAATAAGAAAAAACAAACGCGTTGGTGGCCTGGAAAAGCGCGCGCTGTTTTGAATGGACGTATCACGCTTCAACACGTCTTCGTCCCTTCCACCTTCCCTGCAAATAAAACCCTATGGCCACGGTTTCCATGGCGTGGTCTAAAGCTGTTTTTGAAAAAATAGCGATTAGGTCCTGTCCCCATATAAATTAGGCGCGACTATCTCAATTTGTTCGTCCAAATGCACTGGTTACAGTGGTGGTGTTGGGATGGCCTGATTTTGCCTGGTTATAAAAACCCCAAATCGAGAACCTGCAAACCCTAATTTTCAAACATGGTGGAATTCTACATACGATGCAAAAATCAAATTGAATATAGTGATTAGTTTCAAAACTTGACAAGGAGCATGAATATGTGATTAAAATGCAGTAAAGATGCCTAGAATGGAGAATACGATTTTGAAATTTCCATGGACTTTCGTGAGTTCTGTACCCTAATTCTTTGAGCTTTTGTTGTTGTTAATGGTTGGAATGTGTTCTATGATTGTCACTGAAGCTTTTGGAATAGATTTTGGAGTCAGAATCGCCCTTGAACTCTGAATTCAGTTTTTTGGAATTCTTGGAAAATTTTCAAGTTTGTGTATTGTGTATGAGCGCAGCTTGCCGTCTCTTGCTTTAGGTTTACCTTCTGATACTTGTAAGGAATGATTTAGGTCAAGAAAGTTGCATAAAATCCATAGTATTCAATGTTTGAATATTTGATTTGGTTAAGAATCTTTTTCCAATCTTTTTTCATGGTTTTTGATGTCAATTAGTTCCAATCATACCAAATCTTTCCTCATTTGCCTTCACACGAAATATTGAGCCTATAATGTGTATAAAAAGATTTTTCATGTTAAGGTTTATATTTTTCATGAATTAAAATCATTTAAATGAATATAAATTAATATTAATTCAAATAAATAATTAAAAAATATGAGAATACTTCCCTTTGGGCCTAGTGGTCGTGCATAGGCTTGGCATGAAGAAATTTGGAAGAAAATTGGGCCCATTTGCATTTTTAGGCCTTTTGCATCAATGTTGACTTTTTCAAATTCCTAAAAATTTCCCAACTTCCACAAGGCATAACTTGGTCAATTTTTAAGCTTTTCACATGTTCTTGGACATTTTGGAAAGGTCTTTGAGTCCTTTAACCAATGCCTTTGGTCCCATGTCATTTTGATTTACCAATCTCAAGTTATGGCCTTTGACTTAAAGTCCCTTTTTGTTGACTTTTGAAAATGACCTATAATGTTGAAATTGATAACTTTTTGTGAGAGCATTTCTTGGACTTGGAACATGAAGATGAATTGTAGGAAATGTCTTTCTCTTCAAAATGAGCTTTGGATGGAACTTTTCTGATAATCCATGTGAAAGTTATGCCCTGGTCAATTTCAGTTGACTTTTCCAGCTGTCTAAATATAGCAACTTTTGCATCTTTGATGATTTCTGAGCCAAATTTTGAGAATCATGATCAAGCATTGATCAAATGATGTTTGTGGCTTTAAAATGATATATTGACCAAAAATTTGAACTTTTGACTGCCAAATGACCATTTTGCCCCTACAGTTGACTGTAGTGCAATCTAGGGTTTTGACTGTGCAATTTTGAGCTGAATGCCTTGAAACTTGACATGAGGATATTTGACCATCTTTGTAGGCACATGAGACTTGATTGGGCCTTTGAAAAGTTCATTTGCTTGACCAGAACTCAAACCCTAGTTTTGACTGTCTAGGAGACAGTTGAGCTGCACAACCCTTGGGGCATTTTGTGACCTTGACTTTGACAATTCTTGATGGATATGGGAGGGCAAATTTTGGGGTACAACAGTTGCCCCTGTTCAATCTTCTTAGACCTGAGGATGCAGATTGGCTGACGTGCCTTTCGTAATCCGAGGGTAGAAGGTGATTGAACACTAGAGTGCCCAGAAATTTGCGCTCACATAGTAACAGTGATGATGGAATGGGCTTATAGATGCCATTTAGAGATTGCTTAGATAGGATGATGGGCTTATAGATGCCATCTGGACGTTGATCGCATAGGAGATTCCTTAGCGAGAACCTGCATGCCTGCAAAACAGAAAAAATGAGTACCTGACACGTCGCAGGAGCTGATTTTAGATGCTTGATATAGATATGTCCTGATTGGTTACAGGAGCTGAGTCTGGAGCTTCAAACGCTGATGAATGAACCAGGAGTGGTTACTGCCTTAATCATGAATGGTAGGAGAACCTGAATGATCTCAAACAACGCTCGTTGAGAAAATCTTGGTGAGAATTACCATCTTCGTAGTGTCAGGAGGCGAACCAAAGGACATTATAATCTCAAAGGGAGTCACCTTACTCACCGCTGGAGAGGGAACTATAGGAAATTATAATCTGAAAGGAGATATCACCTCACGCTCATGCCGGAGAGGGAAACATCTGAAGAAGGAATTACCACCTCACACGCCGTTGGAGAGGGGACCATAGGAGAATATCACCTCACGCTCATGCCGGAGAGGAGAATATCAATAAGACTTCTGGAAGCAGTATCAGAACGTCACCATCGCTGGGTTTACATCTGAAACTATATCTGGAAGGAAACCTGGAAGCAGTATCAGAACGTCACCATCGCTGGGTTTACATCTGAAACTATATCGAGAAGGAATTCTGGAAGAAGTATCAGAACGTCACCATCGCTGGGTTTACATCTGAAACTATATCGAGAAGGAATTCTGGAAGCAGTATCAGAACGTCACCATCGTTGGGTTTACATCTGAGACTATATCTAGAAGGGATTCTGGAAGCAGTATCAGAACGTCACCATCGCTGGGTTTACATCTGAGACTATATCTAGAAGGGATTCTGGAAGCAGTATCAGAACGTCACCATCGCTGGGTTTACATCTGAGACTATATCTAGAAGGGATTCTGGAAGCAGTATCAGAACGTCACCATCGCTGGGTTTACATCTGAGACTATATCTAGAAGGGATTCTGGAAGCAGTATCAGAACGTCACCATCGCTGGGTTTACATCTGAAACTATATCGAGAAGGAACTCTGGAAGCAGTATCAGAACGTCACCATCGCTGGGTTTACATCTGAGACTATATCTAGAAGGGATTCAGGAAGCAGTATCAGAACGTCACCATCGCTGGGTTTACATCTGAAACTATATCTAGAAAGAATTGCATTAGTTGATAATAATCATTTTTGTATTGATCTTTTTCCTGAAAGGCAAAACATAATTGTATGCAAAATCATGATGCATGGACTGTATGTCTTTAATATTAATGAGATGTGTGTAGTATGATGCATATGCATGCTATAATGACGTATGTGACGTTTTATGAATGTATGTTTGTCTAAGAAAATAAATCCTTGACGGGTGCCGGGAAGTCGCATCCTGGGCTGATGTTGAAAAAAGCTTTGCTTCCGCTGGGGAGGATAGCTGCAAGTATACCGGTAGGAGGAGATAACTCCGTTGGGGAATAAACCTGGCGAATGGAGGATTCTGCAGGGAGAAAAAGATATTCTAGCGACCATGCTGGGCAGAAATACTCTGTGGGGAGATGATTTTGCTGAATTGTTGAGGATGACTCGCTGAGGATACCTTGCTGTATTGGAAGTATGAATAGACTTCGCTGGGGATAAGAAGATTCTGTCGACGACGCTCTTTCCGTGGCTTTTGGCTGAGGATAACCCAGTTATATCCTGTTAAGGAAATAACTCTTTAAATCAAGCCGGAACGACGCGTTCGTGCTCCTCGAGGGATAAGCTTCCAGAATCTACTAGGGATAAGCTTACTGCTTGGGGAGATATGAATTCCAACTTTCCTGGGGAACTTGGGTTGGACTCTCCTGGGGAAGCTTTGATATGTTGGGATGTTCTTCAACGGAACCTATCCTGATGTTTTGGAGGGTAGAACAATCAGACTGCTTAGCCCACTCTTCATTGCCCCTGTTTCTTGTGGGGTAGGCACTTGTGTGATGCTAGTTGTTGAGAGATAAACCTTCTTCTGGCAGACAGACGACAAGAAGACGGGACATAGTCGTACACTTTAATCCCTAACTTTTGCCTGGACCGCCCTTTCGGGTTTTCAGTCCACCGGGATACCCATTTTTGCCCAAGCCGCCTTTCCAGGTTTTCGACTTGCCGGGTGTACAGATTTTCATTTCATCCCTTCATTTTGCCCGAACCCTTTTGGTTCGCCGGGAAGCCCTTATTTTTGCCTAGGTATGTCAACCTAGCGGGTCTTTGGTTTTGCGTAGTATTTTTCCGACTATGTCCGCGCTCTTAGAATGTAGGGAGTTGCCCCTGTTAGAAATGTTCTGCCATGCCACCAGAAGATGTTTGATCAGGCAAGATTCGTTGTTGGAATGCCCCAAGTGACTTAGGCAGAGATTTGCCCCAGGCTTTTTGGCCTTTTGAGAGATTCTCCGAATCTTGACTTAATTGCCCCAGATGATGGGCAATAATCACGTCTGCCCCTTGATTGGGAGTGCTTTTGTTCACTAGGTATTTCTCGTGCGAATTTCCCTGCTGTTCAAACAAAAAGTCATATGCAAACAATGTTATATCAGAAATACAAAGCCTATGTCTGTCTTGAAGATTTCGAAAATGCATTCTTTTCATAAAACAAGTGAATGTTTGTAAAACGTGATGTCAACTCCGTATTTTACCGCAAGCCTTAAGGAGTCAGGATACCTTTCGTAACAGTATGCTTTCGAACTAACCCATGCTTCAGCTAGGACTTTTAAGGGTTATAACGTGGCCTGGTTCACGGTTTAAGAAACAAAGGATAAAGGCTCAAATTTTATTTGTACCCACCCGCTCTTCGTGATGTTCTCCAAACCTAAACTCAGTTGATCATACGTTAGACCTTGTTTGAGTCTTTGCTCTGATTTTCCGGTGATGGTTCGGATATTGCTAACTTATTTTGAATAGGCAGTCATTCCTTTTTTGTTGAGGGTTTGTAAGACCTCTTTCTTGATTTTTGTTATCCCTTTCTTTTTTTGCCTGAACTGTTTCCTTTTTTGGAATTACAGTCAGCGGGATGCCCCAGTTTTGTAAGTCTCCTTTTTATAGGTTTAGACTTTTTGGGCTTTTCATTTATGAATTTTGATGATGATTGCCTGTCCTTTTGATTGTTCTGAACCATCACTGTCTTTCCTCGTTTGGTAAAGATCTCCTCGGTGCCATTCGTTATGCCCTGGGATCAACTGAGAGAACTACCCTGCCCCCAGGTTATGATTAAGGGTTTTAAATTTCGAAAAGAAAAACTCCTACTTCTTTGGCTCAGAGGGGTTGACGAGGGATTATCATCCTTATAACTCCAGTGTTTAGGGATTAAAACAATGCCTGTACCTCATCAGCGGGGTCTGTTCAAAAGCATACTGTAGATTATGGTATCGTTTTCGTCATCCTCCCTCAAGAGGCTTAGAATTTTAGATCCAGAGTTGACATCAGAAAAAATATGAAAAGATATTTGAACATAATGAAAATAATTGTATTAATTTCCAAAACAGACATATGCGATGCATTAATAACATAAAAGAGTTTGCTATGACATTAATTATTTGTATAAGCAAAGGAAAGTACAACTCAAAACATTCAAATAAACAAAAGGCTTCAATGATTGGGCAACGGAGCCGTGACTATGTTCGGAGTCTCTGGCACTTCAAACTGAATCTCTCCAGCGTCGATCATATCTTGAATCTTATTCTTGAGAGGCCAGCAGTTGTCTGTAGTATGCCCCGGGCTATCTGAATGATATGCACACCTATCGTTGGGATGATAGTTGGGAGCAGAAGTGTTCGGATTCCGAAGAGGAGCCCTTAAGGTGATCAGCCCTGTCTTCAACAGTTGTTGCAGTGCTTGATCCAATGACATGTTGAGTTTGGTGTACTGCCGTTTCTCTTTGCGCTGTTGCCCCTGTCCTTGTTGAGCAGGTCCGGGATTAGAGATTTGGATTGCCCCTGCCTCATGACGGCTCTTTTTACCGTGCACAGCATTGGATTCCTTCTTTCCATGATGAGGCTTCTTATCAGAAGGTATAGCCTCTTGAATTTTCCCAGACCGGATGCCAGCTTCGATTCTCTCCCCAGTCAAGATAAGATCTGTGAATCCAGCAGACGAATTTCCAATCAGGTGGTTATAAAATGGACCAGACAAGGTCCCCAAGAACATGTCCACAAGTTCCCGGTCAGTCAGAGGTGGTTGTACCCTTCCAGCAAGATCCCTCCATTTCTGCGCATATTCTTTAAAACCTTCACTTGACCCTAACGACATACCCTGGAGTTGGGTACGTGTAGGAGCAAGGTCGGCATTATACTGGTACTGCTTATAGAAAGCAGTTGCCAACTCCCCCCAGTTACGAACTTTGGTCCCATCCAGTTGATAGAACCATTCGAGGTGAGTCCCTGAAAGACTTTCCTGGAAGAAGTGGATCCACAAGTTTTTGTCCACAGTATATGGTTGAATCTTCCGAACATAGGACCTTAAGTGCAGCTTGGGACAAGATGCCCCGTCGTACTTAGAGAAGGGTGGTACTTTGAACTTGCGGGGGATAACCACACCAGTTGACAAACCCAGATCTCCGAAATCCAGCCCCGGTACCTGTTGAACCTCCATAGCTTTCATTCTGTCCTCCAGTTGCTTATATCGGTCGTCAGCGGGAGGGTACTGCTCTTCATCAAAATCTGTCTCGTTGTCGGAGACCACTGGACTAGGAACCTCTCTCTCATGATGACTGCTTTTTCCCACAGATGGGGTTGTCCTCTCAGCTTCAACTTGTGGTGTATTCCCAAATTTGCGTCTAGGGCTGAACAGAACAGTCCTCTTCTTTTTCTTGTCCTTCTTCAAGAGCAGAGCTTTCAGATCTTGCTGCCCCTGGGTCAGATTCATAATCAGCTCTTGGAACTGGGCGTTCTGAGCCTGGAGGTCCTTGATAGTCTGCTCGGCTGATGATTCAGGATTCATGACGATCGGCTGAAATAAACAGCGGAGAAGGGTAAGCAACCTGTCAAAGGGATACCTGCAATGCAATGAGATGTATGATATGCGTGCAATGATTTCAAGGACCTTGTGGGGTAAACAAAAAATTTGTTAGCATTTGGAACCGGTAGCCTGAATGTAAGAACTTCATTTTGTTGAGAGTCCTTCATCAAGGGTCAAAGGCTCACCATATCCAGTGGGTCATAGCCCCTGACACCCTTGGCTAGAGGAAAATAAATCCTCTTTGCCCCTGGCTAGATGTTTGATTTATCATGACCTGCATCACAAGCCCTTGAGATCCTTGAAATGGGTTAGGATGTATGCAATGGTATGCCATGGTATGATGTCATGCTATGCATGGGGTGATGTGAGTAACCCTGTTATGAGTCCCAATTAAGGACTATAAACAGACCCTGCAAGAAATTCAGTATACTTTGTTATGAGTCCCCATTAAGGACTATAAACAAAACCTGCAAGAGATCTAGTAAACCCTGTTATGAGTCCCAGTTAAGGACTATAAACAAGACCTGCAAGAAATTTGGTAAACCCTGTCATGAGTCCTGGTTAAGGACTATAAACAAGACCTGCAAGAAATTTAGTACCCTGTTATGAGTCCCAATTAAGGACTATAAACAAGACCTGCAAGAAACTCAGGTGTCAGATAACAAGCACGCGAGTAGGCAAGTACAAAGGCACACAAGTCACACAAGAGAAACCCTTAGGGTTTAGGCCAGCATGAGGTCTGGGTAGTACCCTCTTTCAGTTTGTTGGTTAAGACCTGTCTTATCAGAAGTAACCGGGTTCTAGAGGATCCCAATATCATTGACTACCCTCAATCGGTCATAACTCCAGCATCGCAATCTTTTCTTGCGGCCAGAACCATCACGAAAGTTTAGCCTCAATGGGCGTAGCATACTGCTACTGTTCTAAAGGCCAAGTTGGGTCGTTTAAGGTTCTAAGGTCTGTTGGTGCTTAATGACTCCTTGGAAGACCCATATTCTCCCCGTTTCAACACGAGGGATATCGGTACAGACCAAGGCGCCACACCAACGTAGCCACTGCTTCACCCATGTCGGTATACGCCGGACAGGTCCCTCACAGATTATGCTACCTAAACAGGGTATCCCCAGATCCGGGTTAGGATCTATGTAACTCCGATGCAACCCACAATAGTAAAGCAAGCAAAACAATACAAGTAAAAACACAGTTATGACCTAGCCCTAAGGTACACCTCACTTTAAAGATCCCCAGCAGAGTCGCCAGTTCTGTGATCGGTGGATCTGGAACTGACTGTTTAACGCTGGTTCGCGAAATGTCGCGGAAGCAAGAGTCGCCACCGTCTTTTATTTTCTCCAAAGGGAAAGGACAAAAGCACAGAAAAATTCCTTAAAGAGATTGCTCTCGGTTCGGGAGGTAGGTTATAGAAAGGGAAGGTGTTAGCACCCTTTCTATCCATGGTTATCCATGGGCTCTTAGATACTTGCTCATTTGTGTTTTCAAAAATGGTTTGTTTGCTTTTCAATGTGGGTTAAAAAGTTTCTTTTGAAAAAAATTCCAGATCGACTCATACGTCAGAGTGTTTGAAAAGTTTTTGTTTTGAAAGCTTTTGAAAATGTGTTGGTGTGAAAAGTATGTTTTGATTTGTTTGAAATTAGAGCAAGTATCCTTGAGAACCTACCTACCCTAAGGAATTCGTCTGTGTAAATGTCCTTTAAAGTAGTGCCATCCCACCATTGAGAGGTAGGTAGCACCACCGTTGGAGGTGTTCGGGTCAATTCGAGGTTCGGGACATGGTGATCACCAGAGCAATGGGAAGACACCTTAGAAGCTACCCTCATGCCAGGTTCCCGGATCATGAGGACTTACTAAGACATCCTCTACTCGACGATCACCTTTCGAAAGGCAACAGTGAGGCGTACCCTAGGGGTGGTGTGTGCGAATTGTGTGTCATGTTTCAGTTTATTTGTCTTGTCATGTTTGTCGTGTTCTACGCTTGATTTTAATTTAAGTCCATACAGTCTTTCATGCTTTTTTAACAGTTAGGAGTGCGGAAAAGATAAATCTACAACTATTACAAAGGCGCGGGCCCACATCGCCAAAATTTCCAGGACCCGATTTAGCGGAAAAATAAATAATGCGAAGAAATAGAAGTACAAAGAATTTAAAGTTACATGGCTTCGGGACAATTACATGATTATAATAAACGATAAAAGATAAATGCGCGAATTAAATAATTAATGACGGAACTAGGGCGTTGGACCCTTTTTGCAAATAATTAAAATTTAATGAGAATTAAAAATTAAATGATTAATTGTTTTTGGTATTTTGTGTTTTTTAGATTTTAATGAAAAAAGAAATTAAATTAAGAAGCAAACCCTAATTCTAATATTTTTTAAGTATTAAGAAAGAATTAAAATAAGATCTAAATTAACCTAAAATTTATGTATAATTTAATTGGAAAATAAATGGATAAATAATAATTATTGTTGTTCTAAAAAGGGGAAAAATATATAAAAAAAATAAAAAGTTGTTTAAACCTAAATTCTACTTTTTTGATTTTTTATTAGAAAGATTAAAATGATAACCTAATCAACCTAAATTATTTACATGTTTAAGAATAATCATAATAAATAAATATTACATTTTTTATTTTTTTGATTTTTGTATGTTTTTGTTATTTTGATGAAAATAATTAATTAATGAAAACCAATGAAAATAAGAAAATAATATAACAATTAAAAAAAAAAAAAAAGAATGAAATATAAAAAAAGAAAGTCAAACCAGGGGGGGGGGTAGTCCCCCAGTGGAGGTTCAGGCCTGGTAATTTAAGCCCATTGAGCTGCAGTTTTCGTTGACCTTTTTGGATTATGTGGGACACGTTGACCAGCTTCCATGGTAGGCCTTCAATCCATGCCTTTGACTTGCTTTTGTGGGACGCGTGGACAATAGGTGAGGAGGACATATGGTGATCTTTAAGAGCGTGCCTGCATAGGATTAGCTTTTGAAAAATAACATGAAATTATTGAAGACCTGGGAATCGAACCCAGGTCTCACGCCTTGCCAATGCCTTCCACCTGCCACTGAACCATGCAATTTATATTTAACATATATTAACAAACAAATAAGAAAAAACAAACGCGTTGGTGGCCTGGAAAAGCGCGCGCTGTTTTGAATGGACGTATCACGCTTCAACACGTCTTCGTCCCTTCCACCTTCCCTGCAAATAAAACCCTATGGCCACGGTTTCCATGGCGTGGTCTAAAGCTGTTTTTGAAAAAATAGCGATTAGGTCCTGTCCCCATATAAATTAGGCGCGACTATCTCAATTTGTTCGTCCAAATGCACTGGTTACAGTGGTGGTGTTGGGATGGCCTGATTTTGCCTGGTTATAAAAACCCCAAATCGAGAACCTGCAAACCCTAATTTTCAAACATGGTGGAATTCTACATACGATGCAAAAATCAAATTGAATATAGTGATTAGTTTCAAAACTTGACAAGGAGCATGAATATGTGATTAAAATGCAGTAAAGATGCCTAGAATGGAGAATACGATTTTGAAATTTCCATGGACTTTCGTGAGTTCTGTACCCTAATTCTTTGAGCTTTTGTTGTTGTTAATGGTTGGAATGTGTTCTATGATTGTCACTGAAGCTTTTGGAATAGATTTTGGAGTCAGAATCGCCCTTGAACTCTGAATTCAGTTTTTTGGAATTCTTGGAAAATTTTCAAGTTTGTGTATTGTGTATGAGCGCAGCTTGCCGTCTCTTGCTTTAGGTTTACCTTCTGATACTTGTAAGGAATGATTTAGGTCAAGAAAGTTGCATAAAATCCATAGTATTCAATGTTTGAATATTTGATTTGGTTAAGAATCTTTTTCCAATCTTTTTTCATGGTTTTTGATGTCAATTAGTTCCAATCATACCAAATCTTTCCTCATTTGCCTTCACACGAAATATTGAGCCTATAATGTGTATAAAAAGATTTTTCATGTTAAGGTTTATATTTTTCATGAATTAAAATCATTTAAATGAATATAAATTAATATTAATTCAAATAAATAATTAAAAAATATGAGAATACTTCCCTTTGGGCCTAGTGGTCGTGCATAGGCTTGGCATGAAGAAATTTGGAAGAAAATTGGGCCCATTTGCATTTTTAGGCCTTTTGCATCAATGTTGACTTTTTCAAATTCCTAAAAATTTCCCAACTTCCACAAGGCATAACTTGGTCAATTTTTAAGCTTTTCACATGTTCTTGGACATTTTGGAAAGGTCTTTGAGTCCTTTAACCAATGCCTTTGGTCCCATGTCATTTTGATTTACCAATCTCAAGTTATGGCCTTTGACTTAAAGTCCCTTTTTGTTGACTTTTGAAAATGACCTATAATGTTGAAATTGATAACTTTTTGTGAGAGCATTTCTTGGACTTGGAACATGAAGATGAATTGTAGGAAATGTCTTTCTCTTCAAAATGAGCTTTGGATGGAACTTTTCTGATAATCCATGTGAAAGTTATGCCCTGGTCAATTTCAGTTGACTTTTCCAGCTGTCTAAATATAGCAACTTTTGCATCTTTGATGATTTCTGAGCCAAATTTTGAGAATCATGATCAAGCATTGATCAAATGATGTTTGTGGCTTTAAAATGATATATTGACCAAAAATTTGAACTTTTGACTGCCAAATGACCATTTTGCCCCTACAGTTGACTGTAGTGCAATCTAGGGTTTTGACTGTGCAATTTTGAGCTGAATGCCTTGAAACTTGACATGAGGATATTTGACCATCTTTGTAGGCACATGAGACTTGATTGGGCCTTTGAAAAGTTCATTTGCTTGACCAGAACTCAAACCCTAGTTTTGACTGTCTAGGAGACAGTTGAGCTGCACAACCCTTGGGGCATTTTGTGACCTTGACTTTGACAATTCTTGATGGATATGGGAGGGCAAATTTTGGGGTACAACACTCACGAACACATTAAATAAAATCATAAAATGCAAATAAAGCCAATATATGAAGAAATTTAATGTTTAGGCACAATATGGCATGTATGAATGATTATACCCTTTTGATCATGGAGATCAAATCAATCTTACCCTTACTGGAAAATTAGTGACCTGAATGCTTTTATGCCCTTTGGATCATGGAGATCAAGCCAGCCTTATCCTTACTGAAGAAGTAATAAGGTGTTGGTTTGTAACTGTGATGGCTTGTTTGTAGTGAGAGAGGGATTTGTAATAAGGATTTCAAGGTTTTAGGGTTCTTGAAAGAATTTGATATTCTAACAGTGTTGTGGAAATGTTTTTTTCTCTCTTTCCCCTCTCTGGTTTGTGTGAAAAGAAGGTGATTATATAATGGAAATTAGGGTAAAGAAAATGGGCTTTGAATGTGCAATTGGGCCTCCAATGTTTACTTGAGTTCGTCACTTTCCAGGATAAATCGCAGGGACTTAAGTGCAATTTTTGAAGTTGAAATGTGAAAACAAAATGTAGCCGACATCAAGAACTAACTCCTGTCTGAAAATCGGCTCAATCGGATAAACAGTGAATTAGTTATGAATTTTTGAAGTTTCAGCTCAGACAAACTTATTTTGGGCTCTAGTGTCGACTCTGACACGTTCTTCAATAAAAAACTGGTATTGATCGGAGCATAATCCGGTCTCTACTTTTGAAGCAAAGTTGTAGATCTATGAGTCAGTGACCTTGTGTAAAAATATGAGCCCAATCCGATAAAAATTGACCGAGTTATGAATTTTCGAAGTTTCAGCCCAGATGAAATAATATTCAGCATTCACGATTTTCAGCGTGTCACGCACTCTGAGCAAAAAACGAAGGCCTTTTGAATACCGTTTGAACTTAATACCTTCTGTGAAAATTAGGCCAACTCAATTTGTGAAATTTTGGCGCCGGAACCAGCTCGATACAATGAAAATCGACCAAGTTATGATTTTCTGAACATGACGCAAATAAACTTCTGTCACAAATTTTCTGTGCGAAAATACTTGATAAATCCACATTTTTGAAGACCTTCTGATCGAAATTGGCTTCCATCCGTGAGAGATGAAAACGTAGGTAATGTCAAGACGGAATTTTAGCCACCGGAACGGGTTCAAAACGAGTCACGATCTTCAAGTTATGAATTTTTTAGCGCGTAAAAACTGCACTTTCAGCACACTTTTTCACCATATTTCTTCAAGAAAACTCACACATTCGGATACCTTCTTTAAAGAATTGACTCTTGAGCCGAACCTGAATTTAAGAATACGTTATCAGAGATATCTTGGCGAAAGAATACCTGAATATGACGCGCCGGGTTGCACTTGTGAATTTTTCTTGAAATATTTTAAGAAATATGGGAGGGCAAATTTTGGGGTACAACAGTTGCCCCTGTTCAATCTTCTTAAACCTGAGGATGTAGATTGGCTTGCGTGCCTTTCGTGATCCAAAGGTGGAAGATGATTGAACACTAGAGTGCTCAGAAATTTGCGCTCACATAGTAAAGTATCAGCAGCGTGATGACGGGAATGGGCTTATAGATGCTGTGATCGGTGGATCTGGAACTGACTGTTTAACGCTGGTTCGCGAAATGTCGCGGAAGCAAGAGTCGCCACCGTCTTTTATTTTCTCCAAATGGAAAGGACAAAAGCACAGAAAAATTCCTTAAAGAGATCGCTCTCGGTTCGGGAGGTAGGTTATAGAAAGGGAAGGTGTTAGCACCCTTTCTATCCATGGTTATCCATGGGCTCTTAGATACTTGCTCACTTGTGTTTTCAAAATGGTTGTTTGCCTTTCAATGTGGGTTTTAAAAAGTTTCTTTGAAAATTCCAGTTCGACTCTTGTGTCAGAGTGTTTGAAAAATTGCTTTGAAAGCTTTTGAAAAGTGTCGGTGTGAAAAGATTTTTATTTGTTTTTGAAGAGAGCAAGTATCTACGAGAACCTACCTACCCTAAGGAATTCGTCTGTGTAGATGTCCTTTAAAGTAATGCCATCCCACCATTGAGAGGTAGGTAGCACCACCGTTGGAGGTGTTCGGGTCAATTCGAGTTTGTAGGGACATGGTGATCACCAGAGCAATGGGAAGACACCTTAGAAGCTACCCTCATGCCAGGTTCCCGGATCATGAGGACTTACTAAGACATCCTCTACTCGACGATCACCTTTCGAAGGCAAGGCAACAGTGAGGCGTACCCTAGGGGTGGTGTGTGCGATTCGTGTGTCGTTTTCATTGATATTTGTCTTGTTCATGTTATTGGTGTTCTACGCTTGATTTTATTTAAGTCTATTCATTCTTGCATGCTTTGTTTAACAGTTAAAATATTGCGAGAAAAGTAAATCTAAAGTTATTACAAATGGCGCGGGTCCACATCGCCAAAATTAAACCGGACCCGATTTGACAGAAAAGTAAATAAATTAAAGTGCGAGAAGTAATTAAACGTTACAAGGCTTCGGGAGAGGTACATAATTATTTAAACGACATAAAATAAAGATGCGAAATTAAACAATTAAGTCGAAAGGAGGGCGTTGGACCCTTTTGCAAAATATTAAAATTATATGAATTAATTAATTAATTAAAGAAAGCAAGAATTTGTTTTTGGTATTTTTATGTTTTTTAAGATTTAATAGAAAAAGAATTAATTAAAACTAACATAAAATGCTAACCCTAATTCTAACGGTTTTTAAGTTATTAAGAAAAATATTAAAGTTTTTTAACCTAAATGAAACCCTAATTAATTTACATGCAAATTTGATTATAAAAATAAATAAAATAAATAATATTATTGTGAGAAAGAAAAAATTAAAAAAAGGAATAAAAACATTAAACCTAATTCTATATTTTTGGATTTTTTGTTATGAAGGGAATTAAAATTAAACCTATTTTAAACTAATTCAATTATACACAATTTATTTATGAAAATAATTAAAAGAAAATATTTATTATATTTTTGATCTTTTCTGATTTTTTATGCACTTTTTTATATTTTGTAGAAATAATTAATTAATTTAAACAAATAAAGCAAATAAAATAATAATTAAAAATAAAATATAAGAAAAAGATAGAAAATTGCAAACCAGGGGGGGTTCAGGCCCCAATTGTGAGGTGTGATTTTGAATAATCTGGCCCAAACAGCTTCAGGTCCATTGACTTTTCCAGCCACTATGTGGCACCTTTGACCAAGGTCTACCATATGCCTTGAATCTGAGCCCTTTGATTGATCTCCCAGGACGCGTGGGCGGTGATTTTTGAGCGTGCATGATGATCCTCAACGTAAGCGCTGCATAGGAATTGTTATGGAAAAATGATATTGAAATTATGTAAGACCTGGGGTTCGAACCCAGGTCTCTAGCATCACCAACCAACACCTGTGCCACTAAGCCATGTTAACGCGTTTGATATATTAGTAACAGATAAATAATATAAAAGAAAAGCAAAACGTTAGTGGGTCCGCGCACCAATTTTCAAACAGACCAACCAGCTTATGCCAACACATCATCTTCCTCGCGTGGTTTTGTTTTTTTCTGAAACAAGAACATTAAACAACGGTTTTCTATGCGTTGTGTTAGGCCGGCTATGGGAAAATAGCGATTAGGCCTATGGTGTCCATAAATTTGGCGCGATGGGTGCTTCTTCTTCGTCCACATGCGTTGAACTCAATGGTCTTGGTCTCAGCCTCTAATTTTGCCTTATTGCAAAAGCCCTAATTTAACATTCTGCAAACCCTAACTATCAAACATGGTGAAATCGCGTTGAGAGCACAAAAACACAATTAAATTGTACAGTTAGCATCAAAACTTCACAAGGAACATGAATCTATGAATAAAATGCTGTAAAAATGCTTAAATCATGATGCACGATTATGGAATTTTCTTGATGCAGTTTCGGTTCAATATACCAGTTCTTGGAGTTTGAATGGATGATATGGATTGGAACACGTTCAGGAACCTTCAAGGAAGCTAATGGAATAGTTTTTGTGCTTCGAATCCACCTGAAAAGTGTTTTTCAGTTTTGAGTTCTTAGAGAAAAATTCAAGTTTGTCAATGGCTCTTTAGTGCAGCTTTTGTGTCTAGCATCATTAGGGTTATGATCATGCTTATGTACTGAGTCTATTAGGTCAAAAATATTGATCAAAATCTCTTGAATTAATGGTTTTTGAAATTTGATTTCTTAAGATCTTTTTCATATCTTTTCCCATGTGCATTTGGTTCAAATCATATCCAATTGCTCCAATTCTTTCCACATTTAGCTAAGCACGAAATATTGAGTCCAAAACATGCATAAAAAGATTGGTTAGGGTGGATTAAATATTTTTCATATATTTAAATGATTTAAATGAATTAATATGAATAAAAATTCAAATAAATAAATAAAAAATTAGAAAATACTTCCCTTTGGGCCAAGTGGTCGTGCATATGCTTGGAATGATGAATCATGGAAGAAAAATGGGCCCATTAGCAATTTTAGGTCATTTGAAGTAATGTTGACTTTTCAAAATATCCAAAAATTTCCCAACTTCCACAAGGCATAACTTGCTCAATTTTTAAGCTTTTCTCATGTTATTGGACATTTTGGAAAGGTATTTGAGTCCTCTAACCAATGTCTTTGGTCCCATGTCATTTTGATTTACCAATCCCAAGTTATGGCCTTTGACTTAAAGTCCCTTTTTGTTGACTTTTGAAAATGACCTATAATGTTGAAATTGATAACTTTTTGTGAGAGCATTTCTTGGATTTGAAATATGAAGATGAGTTGTAGGAAATGTCTTTCTCTTCAAAATGAGCTTTGGATGGAATTTTTCTGATAATCCATGTGAAAGTTATGCCCTGGTCAATTTCAGTTGACTTTTTCAACTGTCCAAATAAGGAAACTTTTGCATCTTTGATGATTTCTGAGCCAAATTTTGAGAATCATGATCAAGCATTGATCAAATGATGTTTGTGGCTTCAAAATGATATGTTGACCAAAAATTTGAACTTTTGACTGTCAAATGACCATTTTGCCCCTACAGTTGACTGTAGTGCAATTTAGGGTTTTGACTGTGCAATTTTGAGCTGAATGCCTTGAAACTTGATATGAGGATACTTGACCATATTTGTAAGCATGTGAGACTTGATTGGACCTTTGAAAACTTCATTTTCTTGATCAGAACACAAACCCTAGTTTTGACTGTATAGGAGATCTTTGACTGTGCAACCCTTGGGGAATCTTGAGACTTGATTTGGCAATTTCTTGAAGAATATGGGAGGGCAAATTTCGGGGTGCAACAGTTGCCCCTGTTCAATCTTCTTAGACCTGAGGATGCAGATTGGCTGATGTGCCTTTCGTAATCCGAGGGTGGAAGATGATTGGACACTAGAGTGCCCAGAAATTTGTGCTCACATGTTAGCAGTGTGATGGGGGGAATGGGCTTATAGATGCCATTTGGAGATTGCTGGATAGGATGATGGGCTTATAGACGCCATCTGGATGTTGATCGCGTAGGAGATTCCTTAGCGAGAACCTGCATACCTGCAAAAGAACAAATGAGTACCTGACACGTTGCAGGAGCTGATCTTTTAGATGCTTGGTATAGATGTGTCCTGACTGGTTACAGGAGCTGAGTCTGGAGCTTCAAACGACGATGAATGAACCAGGGATGGTTACTGCCTTAGCATGAATGGTAAGAGAACCTTGGGTGATTTTAACTTCAACAACGCTTGTTGAGAAAATATTGGGTGTCTTCTACTGGGATAAGAATCAGGGAGATCTTAGGGTCGATCTGACTGAACCGGAGAAGGCCTTTGACTGGATAAGAATCAGGAAAATCTTAGGGTCGATTTAACTGAACCGGACAAGGTCTTGAAATATCTTCAACTGGATAAGCATCAGGGAGATCTTAGGGTCGATCTGACTGAACCAGAGAAGGCCTTTGACTGGATAAGCATCAGGAAAATCTTGGGGTCGATTTAACTGAACCGGTCTAGGTCTTGAAATATCTTCAACTGGATAAGCATCAGGGAGATCTTAGGGTCGATCTGACTGAACCAGAGAAGGCCTTTGACTGGATAAGCATCAGGAAAATCTTGGGGTCGATTTAACTGAACCGGTCTAGGTCTTGAAATATCTTCAACTGGATAAGCATCAGGGAGATCTTAGGGTCGATCTGACTGAACCAGAGAAGGCCTTTGACTGGATAAGCATCAGGAAAATCTTGGGGTCGATTTAACTGAACCGGACTAGGTCTTGAAATATCTTCAACTGGATAAGCATCAGGGAGATCTTAGGGTCGATCTGACTGAACCAGAGAAGGCCTTTGACTGGATAAGCATCAGGAAAATCTTGGGGTCGATTTAACTGAACCAGGCTAGGTCTTGAAATATCTTCAACTGGATAAGCATCAGGGAGATCTTAGGGTCGATCTGACTGAACCAGAGAAGGCCTTTGACTGGATAAGCATCAGGAAAATCTTGGGGTCGATTTAACTGAACCGGACAAGGTCTTGGAATATCTTCAACTGGATAAGCATCAGGGAGATCTTAGGGTCGATCTGACTGAACCAGAGAAGGCCTTTGACTGGATAAGCATCAGGAAAATCTTAGGGTCGATTTAACTGAACCGGTCTAGGTCTTGAAAGGTAGCTTGAGAACTTAATTGGATCTTTCCTGAAAGGTAAAGGTCAGTTATATTCAATGCATGATATGAATCAAGCAATGATGTTCTCAACATAAATGAGACTTGTATGATATGATGTGTCTATGCATGTTATAATGATGTATGTGATGTTTTATGTATGTTTTTGTCTAGAAAAGTGAATCCTTGACGGGTGCCGGGAAGTCGTATCCTGGGCTGATGTTGAAGAATAGATTTTGCTTCCGCTGGGGATGGTAACTGCAAGAATACCGGTAGGAGAAGATGACTCCGTTGCGGAATAAACTTGGTAAATGGAAGATTCTGCGGGGAGAAAAAATACTCTAGCGACCATGCTGGGAAGCAATACTCTGTGGGGGTAGAGATGCTTTGCTGAATGTTGATAGTAACTTGCTGAGGATGTCTTGTTGTTTGGAAGTGTGAATAGACTTCGCTGGGGATAGGAAAGAACTACGTTGACGATGACCTTTCCGTGGCTTTTGGCCGAGGATAACCCAGTTATATCCTGTTAAGGAAATAACTCTTTAAATAAAGCCGGGCGACGCGTTCGTGTTCTGCGGGGGGATAAGCTTCCAGAATCTACTGGGGATAAGCTTACTGTTTGGGGATATGAATTCCAACTTTCCTGGGGAAACTGGATTGGACTCTTCTGGGGAGTTTTGATATGCTGGAGAAGTGATCCCCTTGAATGTTGATACGCCGCCGGGGAACAATCTTTAGACCAAGACTGCCGGGGATGCTTGTTAAGAATATATGCTGCTGGGGAAGTATTGAGATCTACGGGAGGATACTCAATTTCCTTGAGATTTATCAACTCTGCTTTGAGAAGAATGTATTGACCTGCTGATTTACTCTCTGGGGAATTAATATGTACTTGGTCGTGTTCTTTAGCTGAACCTACCTTGGTACCTTGGAGGATAGAACAATTGGATTGCTCAGACAACTCTTTATTGCCCCTGTTTCTAGTGTCCTCTGCAATTAATTCCTTTGTTTCGTATGCAAATATTTATGAGTTAGCAAATTATTGTCAATGCATATATCACAAATTGAACCTTGGACGTTCTTCGCAAAACAAAACAGAAAAAGAAAAACACTTGGCACGCTTCACTGAAAATATATTTGTATTGATTTTTGAATGGCCTGTGAATAGGCGTTTTGTATACAAGAGGCTGACGTCCTAGTAAGAGGACGCCGCCGAGCAAAAGAGTTTATACAAGTTTTTTGTACAAAAGAAAATAAAACAGCTGTGTGAAATGAATGATCCCACTGGGTTTCAATTCTGCTATTGCCTTTATAACTCCGAGCGTCTCATCACTTGATGACCTTGGTTGAAGGTGAAGCTGACTGATCGATGCCGTCTGAACTTGATGTAGATACCGGATTCGGGATGCAAAGTGATCCAATGAGACATAGTATTACGCTTTATCCCTAACTTTTGCCTGGACCGCCCTTTCGGGTTTTCAGTCCACCGGGATACCCATTTTTGCCCAAGCCGCCTTTTCAGGTTTTCGACTTGCCGGATGTACAGATTTTTTTCATTTCATCCCTTCATTTTGCCCGAACCCTTTTGGTTCGACGGGAATCCCTAACTTTTGCCTAGGCAGGGCAGCCTAGCGGGTCTTTTTTTTTATGCGTAGTATCTTTTTACTATGTCTGCATTGGCGGGGTGAGGAAGGTCGTCACCATCCATATTGGTTAATATCATGGCTCCTCCTGAGAACACATGCTTAACCACAAATGGCCCTTCGTACGTAGGGGTCCATTTGCCCCTTGGATCACTCTGAGGAAGGATGATTCGCTTGATTACCAGATCCCCAACTTGATATTCCTGTGGTCTGACTTTTTTGTTAAATGCCCTGATCATCCGTTTCTGATACGTCTGACCATGACAGATAGCAGCAAGTCTCTTTTCGTCAATGAGGTTGAGTTGATCAAGTCGTGTCTGGATCCAATCATCTTCGTTCAGATTTGCATCCTTCATTATCCGGAGAGAGGGTATTTGCACTTCGATTGGCAAGACTGCCTCCATGCCATAAACTAGAGAGAAAGGAGCTGCCCCGGTTGACGTCCTAGCTGAGGTACGGTACCCATGTAGAGCGAATGGTAACATCTCGTGCCAATCTTTATAGGTCACTGTCATCTTCTGCACGATTTTATTGATGTTCTTATTAGCTGCTTCTACGGCCCCATTCATCTTCGGTCTGTAAGGAGAAGAATTGTGGTGCTGTATCTTGAATTGTTCGCATAGCTCAGCGATCATCTTATTGTTTAGATTGGTACCGTTGTCTGTAATAATCCTTTCTGGGACGCCATACCGACAGATCAGGTTGTGCCGAATGAACCGTGCCACGACAGTCTTGGTTACCGTAGCATAGGATGCTGCCTCAACCCACTTTGTAAAATAATCAATCGCTACTAGGATGAAGCGATGTCCATTGGATGCCGTAGGTTTTATCTCGCCGATCATGTCTATGCCCCACATCACAAATGGCCAAGGCGCAGTCAGAACATTCAGGGGAACCGGAGGGACATGCACCTTGTCTGCATAAATCTGGCACTTGTGGCATGTCCTGGAATGTTGGTAACAGTCAGCTTCCATTGTGGACCAGTAGTATCCTGCCCGAAGGATCTTCTTTTCCATTGTGTGTCCACTGGAATGTGTACCAAAGGTCCCTTCATGTAGCTCTTCCATGATCCTTCCTGCTTCAATTTTATCCACACAGCGCAGTAAGGTTGAATCATGGTTTCGCTTATACAAGATGCCGTTGCTTAGGAAGAACTTGGCTGCAAACCTCCTCAGGAATTTCTTATCATTGATAGAGGCACCTTCAGGGTATTCCTGAGCTTCCAGATATCTCTTCACTTCGTGGTACCAAGGCTTCTCAGTCACCAATTCGGTTTCGAGATCACAACAGTATGCCGGTTCGTCCAGTTTCCAGATGATGATCCGGGGAGCCTCATTATCCCATTTGACCTTGAACATTGAAGACATTGTAGCTAACGCGTCCGCTAGCTGATTCTCTTCTCTTGGAAAATGCTCAAAGGTTATTTCTGTGAAGTGGGGAATCAGGGTCAACACACATTCTCTGTAAGGAATCAGGTTTGGATGTTTCGTATCCCACTCTCCTTTGATCTGATTGATCACAAGAGCGGAATCTCCGAAGACACTTAGAAACTTGATCCTTAGGTCGATCACAGCTTGAAGACCCATGATGCACGCCTCATACTCCGCCATGTTGTTGGTACAGTTGAAACACAGCCGGGCAGTGAGTGGAGTATGAGTACCTTGTGGAGATATGATTATGGCGCCGATACCATTTCCCAAAGCGTTGGAGGCTCCGTCAAAGTGCATAGACCATCGGGATCCTGGTTCAGGTCCTTCATCCGGTCCAGGTACTTCACAATCTGTCACTATCATGATGCTTTCATCCGGAAACTCGAAGTTCATTGATTGATAGTCATCTACAGCTTGATGTGCCAGGTGGTCTGCTAATACACTTCCTTTGATGGCTTTCTGGGTCGTGTACTGAATGTCGTATTCCGTCAAGATCATTTTCCATCTTGCAATTCTCCCAGACAGAGCAGGCTTTTCGAATATGTACTTTATAGGATCCATCTTCGAGATCAACAAGGTAGTGTGAGTCAGCATATACTGTCTCAGCCGGCGAGCAGCCCATACCAAAGCGCAACAAGTTTTCTCGAGCAGTAAGTATCGGGTCTCACAGTCGGTAAACTTTTTGCTAAGGTAATAAATGGCATGCTCTTTTCGGCCAGACTCGTCATGCTGCCCCAGCACACACCCCATTGAGTTGTCAAGCACTGTCAGGTATAGTATCAGAGGTCTCCCTTCAACCGGTGGCATAAGGATAGGTGGTTCTTGGAGATACTCTTTGATTTTGTCAAAAGCAGCCTGACATTCATCGTTCCAACGTACTACCTGATCTTTCTTCAGCAGCTTGAAGATTGGCTCACAGGTAGCAGTTAGGTGCAAGATGAAGCGAGCAATGTAATTCAGGCGTCCTAAAAAGCCTCTGACTTCCTTCTCTGTCTTTGGAACTGGCATCTCTTGAATAGCTTTGACCTTAGCAGGGTCCACTTGAATACCTTTATCACTGACCACGAAGCCTAGCAACTTCCCAGATCTTACCCCGAAGGTGCACTTGTTCGGGTTCAATCTCAACTTGTACAGTTTCAACCGGTCAAATAACTTCTGCAGATGATCTAGGTGCTCTTCCTCAGTCTGGGACCTTGCGATCATGTCGTCAACATACACTTCTATCTCATGATGGATCATATCATGAAATAAAGCAACCATGGCACGTTGGTAGGTTGCCCCAACATTCTTCAACCCGAACGACATGACCTTGTAACAGAAGGTCCCCCACTGAGTAACAAATGTAGTCTTTTCCATGTCTTCAGGTGCCATCTTAATCTGATTGTAACCTGAAAAGCCATCCATGAAAGAGAATACCTTGTGTTGAGCTGTATTATCAACAAGGACATCAATGTGAGGTAAGGGGAAGTCATCTTTGGGGCTGGCTCTGTTCAGATCCCTGTAGTCGACACACATTCTGACCTTACCGTCCTTCTTAGGTACCGGCACCACATTAGCAACCCACTGAGGATAAGAAGTCACTGCAAGGAACCCAGCATCAAACTGTTTCATAACCTCGGTCTTAATCTTCTCAGACATCTCTGGACGCATCCGACGGACCTTTTGCTTAACTGGAGGGCAGTCTTCCTTAGTTGGCAAGTGGTGGACCACAATATCGGTATCCAACCCGGGCATGTCTTCGTAGGACCAGGCAAAGATCTCCATATATTCATGTAACATCTTGGTTAACCGTTGCTTCACGCTGAGCTCTAGGTTGGCACCAATCTTTACCTCTTTCCTGTCTGCCTCAGTACCCAAGTTTATGATTTCCACTGGCTCTTCGTGGGGTTGAATTGCCCTCTCTTCCTGAAGCAACAGTCTTGCAAGCTCGCCAGGCACTTCACAATCATCTTCACCTTCGTCTTCGGCTAAGTTGATCGGATTTTCGAAGTCATAATTGGCAGTAGCAGAGTTGTTATCAGTAAGATCCAGAGTGGATTGAAACCTGTATGAGTGAGTGTGTGTGTAAATACAGCTGTTTTGAAAATTATGTAAAGGAAAGGAAAGACAGAAAAGGAGCACAATATTTGCAATGCGAAAAATACGTCCAAGATTTTCATTCATGATATATGAAATGACAATCGATATGCCCTCACAAATAGAACCACGGTGCCTCGGGTAAGACACCGGGCCATAGAGTTTATTTATTATTTATTACAAAATAACGAAACAAAGAAATATATTACTGCGTCACAAAGGTAACAGGAGTATGATCCTTAGCAATCCAGTTGTTCAATCCGCCTTCGGTCGTCGGATAGATCCAGCTATTAAATTCTGCTTCATCCACTTCGTTCTCTTCCCCAACCGCATTCACTCCTGAACTTGTAATGAATACAGGAGGTCTTCCGATCTTCGCTTTCCTCATAGCTTTCTGGCCTTCTGCGGTGAAACCCAGCCCAAATTTGTCAGTCTTCTGAGTAAAATCTGGAAGTCTGCCCCAGTTGGCACTTTCACTCTTCTGAACCACAGCCCGGGCATCCTTTAGGGAAGCCATCTTCAAAGGAATAAATTCTTCTGCTGTTTCTGACGCTGCTGTAATTGGAAGCACCTCCTCAAAATGCTGAAAGGGGGTTTCAATAAACTCCCCATCCATCTCAATGTATCTGAAGGAGTTCAGGTGACTCACCATATATTCTTCCTCTCCTTGCACAGTGACGATCTTCCCTCTGACGGGGTACTTCAGCTTCTGATGCAAGGTAGAGGTCAGCCCCAGCCTTATGTATCCAAGGTCGACCCAATAGACAAGAGTAAGATGGACGGATATCCATCACATAAAAAGTGGAGTCGAACACTTGAGGGCCCACCCGAATCGGAATGTCAACCTCTCCATGAACCATCCTCTTTGATCCATCAAAGGCCCTGACGATGATATTGCTGGGTTTTAGTTCCAGGCCTTCACAATCTAGACGGTCCAAAGCCTTCTTGGGTAGCACATTCAAAGATGACCCAGTATCCACCAACACATGTGCTAAGGTAGTGCCTCTGCATTCAATAGAGACATGCAGAGCATCATTATGGTCTCTTCCCTTTGCGGTCAAGTCAGCGTCTGAGAAACCCAAGCCATTGTCTGCCGTTAGATTTGCCACGCAATCAGTGAACTGGACTGCAGAGGTTTCATGTGGCACATGGGCCGTCTTGAGGAACGAGATTAGGGCCTTAGCATGGGCCTCGGAGCACAGCAATAAAGAGAGCATGGAGATCTTGGAGGGCGTGTGCCCCAGCTGTTCCACAACATTAAAATCGCTCTTCTTTATAATTTTTAGAATCTCCTCCATCTCTTGTTGGGAGGCCTCGGCAGTTATCGGTACAGGTGCCTCCATCTGGGCAGGCTCAACTTCAACTCCTTTGCCCCGAGCATTGGATGACTCGGCAGCAGGAGAAACAATTGGATCAGCAGCAGAAATAGGTACGCTTGCAGGGGTTATGAGAAGTGGTCTTCGGGCAGCAGACGGTGCAATGTCAGGCGAGAAGAGCCTGCCACTGCGGGTAACTTTGGCTGGGCCAGTGATGTCACAAATGCTGGCGCCAGCGTTGAGCTCTTGTTTAATCCCATTTACATATACGTCTGCCCCATAGTGCCAAGGGGCAGCTTTATCAGATACATAGGGCAGGGGCCCCGGAACGGTGATAATAACAGGTGCAACGGTCATGATTTGAACGGGCTTCTTCGGGAGAGCCGGGATCGGATTATTGAAGATAGTCACCACAGAAACTTCTTCCACTGGAACCAACCGAACAGCAGACTTCTTGAATAGAATCTCCTTGCTATCCATTAAGCTTTGGATGCCTAACTTTAGCAAGGGACAACCAGATGGGGACACAGCACAGAACAGGCAACCCTCACTACAACCCGGAAATAAACCGGCCTGCAGTAGGTTCTTCTTGACAATCTTTAGAGGAGTGGCTAGATCATCCACAGAAATAGCATAAACGTCTTCATCAACAGCATTTACCCCATGTTGAGGCATAGGGGCAGTAACTACATTCGGCTTCGCAGGCGCTTCGAACTGTATCTCCTTTGCGTCGATAAGGTCTTGCACCTTATTTTTTAACGCCCAACAGTCATCAGTAGAGTGCCCCGGGCTATCTGAATGGTAGGCACAACGAGCATTCGGGTTGTACTTGGGAGATGCAGTATTTGGAAACTTCGGCGCCTCCCTGACAGTCACTAAATTGGTGGATAGCAACTGTGGCAGGATCTGCGACAAAGTCATGTTTAAGCGGGTGAATTCTCTCCGGGGTCTTTCAAGCTTCTGAGGATTGTTTGGCCGGGGAGTGGCAGCAGGCTTAACAATCATTACCGCACTGACAGATTGGCGGTGCTCATGTCTCTCTGATTTCCTGGAACCATATACGGCACTAGACTCCTTCTTGAAGGGCTTCTTCTCAGAACTAGATGATGTACCCTTCGGAATCTTCCCAGACTTCAACCCAGCTTCAATCCTTTCTCCAGTCAAGATTAGATCAGTGAACCCAACAGAAGAATTCCCGATCAGATGGTTGAAAAATGGCCCAGATAGGGTCCCCAAGAACATGTCTACCAACTCCCGATCAGTCAATGGTGGCTGCACCCTTCCAGCCAGGTCTCTCCACTTCTGAGCGTACTCCTTAAAACCTTCGCTTGCACCTAACGACATACCCTGGAGTTGGGTACGTGTGGGGGCAAGGTCGGCATTATATTGATACTTCTTATAGAAAGCAGTAGCCAACTCCTCCCAGTTACGAACCTTGGTCCCATCCAGCTGATAGAACCATTCGAGATGAGTCCCTGAAAGACTCTCCTGGAAGAAGTGGATCCATAAATTCTTATCCGCAGAGTACGGCTGAATTTTCCGAACATAGGACCTTAGATGCAGCTTGGGACAAGACGCCCCGTCATACTTAGAGAAGGATGGTGCTTTGAACTTGTGGGGGATGATCACACCAGTTGACAAACCCAGATCTCCGAAATCCAGCCCAAGTACCTGTTGAACTTCCATAGCCTTCAATCTGTCCTCCAGTTTCTTATATCTGTCATCAGCAGGAGGGTACTGCTCTTCATCAAAATCTGTCTCGTTGTCGGAGACTGCCGGACTAGGAACCCTTGCTTCTGCCTGAGGGGAATTCTTGTCCACAGAAGAACCAGCCTCTTCCTGTTGCAGAGTATTGTTAAACCTTCGGCCCGAGTTGAACAAAACAGTTCTTCTCTTCTTCTTCTTCTCCTTCTTCAGGAGCATAGCCTTTAGTTCTTCTTGGCCTCGAGCCAGACCCTTGATTAATTCTTGAAACTGCGCATTCTGCGCCTGAAGAGCCTTGATCGATGTCTCAGTTGATGCAGAGTCGGTATTCATGATGCTGAAATAAACAGCGAAGAACTGTAAGCAACCTGAAAAGGGGAAAAACCTGCTATGCACATGATGTATGAAATGCGTATGAATTATGTTTTCAAAGACAATCGGGAATCAACTTTGTAAACAAAAAAGAACACACTTCATTAGATTCAACTTTGCAACTGAAATTATTCAACAAGTTGCCCTTAGGCGTTACATGAAAGGAAATACTGGAAAGGAAATAAAACTGTAAAGGCACATCCAGAGTTCCTTATTGATCCCATGGTCTCCTCTTCTCAGTACGGATGTAGGCATTCAGAGCTCTCTCATTCTCCAACTGCTTGGTCAGCTTCTGGATCTTTGATTCCTGCTCGTTGAACTTTTCCCGGTAAGAATCCCGCTCTTCTCGCAGTTGCGACCAAGATCTCTTCAATGTCTCATAATCAGTAGGTATCTGAGGAGGAAGGACAGTTAGAGGAACACCATCTTTATCAGGATACTCAAGAATGACGGGTCTGACAGCTTCATACGGCATACCTAACTTCTGAGCACGGATGCAAACCCATTTGTAGTAGGCTTCCATAGGTAAAGAAGTCTTTGGCCCTAACTCTTGTGGGTCAGCTTTATGAACTTTGTCCCAAGCCTTGATGAACCTACGACGCAGCTCGTCACTATCCACCTGAAACTCAAAACTGATGTGAGGCACCAACATCTCATGGGGACCTGCTCTTCTTGCTCTTCCAAACTGACGGAGTGCTAGAAATGGATTGTAAGAGATCCCTCCTTGAGTACCAATCAGAGGAACATTAGGATACTCCCCGCATCGATCAATAATAGCTATCTCATCCAAACCTCTGCAAGTCCAAATGATGTCTTTATCGGTGAGAGACATTAACCTGTGAGCCCAACCTCTTCCTTCTTGATTCTTCAGTACGAACTTAGGGAGGTGCAAAATAAACCACCTCACCAACAAAGGGATACAACACCATAGGGTTCCTCGTCTTCGGGTAGTACGGGCATGAAGTTGTTGCAAGATGTCACCCAAGAGAGTGGGCACAGGATTCTGAGACATAAAGATTCTTATGGCAGTGACATTGATGAAGTTGTCAGGATTAGGAAACAGGACTAACCCATAGATTAGGAGAGCCAAGATGTCTTCATATGCCCTAAAGTCCAGGTCATTCCAGAAATTGTTAGCTTTACCAATCAGAAACTTGGCCAAGAAACCCTTAACTCCGCTTCTAGTTACCCAGTTGTCTGTTACCTCTTGATGGGTCAGAGGAAGAGCTGCAGCCACATCCTCAAGCCCGAGGGTCTTTTCCCAACCAGTAAAGGGAGTCTGATCCAAGATAGGGATACCAAGCAAATCAGAGAACTCTTCCAGGGTAGGGACCAGCTGGAAGTCTTGAAAGGTGAAGCACTGGTACAGAGGGTCATAGAACTGGGTCAGAACACTCATCAACTGTTGATCCCGCTTTGCAGTGACTAAACTGAGAAGGGAGCCATGCCTCTGAATGAAGGAAGTGGTATTTGGAATTCTGCTAACCAACTCATCAAGCAACTCAGGTGAACGAACAAAGTTGAACCGGATAGTATTCCTTCGTACAGGCATCATAATGTCCTACAAAACAGAGCAAAGATGAAACCCTCTTGTCTTTGAAATGGTCAGCCCTTATGCAGGATGCATGCAATGCTCATGATGCTATGATGTTATGATAAAGCACACCACATACAGATACAAAGGCAAACATGGTAAGGCACACAAGTCACACAAGGCAAGCCCCTAAAGTTTAGGCCAGCATGGGGTCTAGGTACTACCCTCTTTCAGGTTGTTGGTTCATACCTGTCCTAATCAAAAGTAACCGGGTTCTTAGAGGATCCCGATATCACTGACTACCCTCAATCGGTCATAACTCCAGCATCGCAATCTTTTCTTGCGGCCAGAACCATCACGAGAGTTTAGCCTCAATGGGCGTAGCATACTGCTACTGTTCTAAAGGCCAAGTTGTGTCAATTAAGGTTCTAAGGTTGTTGGTGCTTAATGACTCCTTAGAAGACCCATATTCTCCTCGTTGCGACACAAGGGATATCGGTACAGACCAAGGTGCCACACCAATGTAGCCACTGCTTCACCCGTGTCGGTCTACGCCGGACAGGTCCCTCACAACTTATGCTACCTAAACAGGGTATCCCCAGATCCGGGTTAGGATCTATGTATCTCCGATGCAACCCACAATAGTAAAGCAAGCAAATCAATACAAGTGAAAACACAGTTATGAACTAGCCCTAAGGTACACCTCACTTTATAGTTTTTCCCCAGCAGAGTCGCCAGTTCTGTGATCGGTGGATCTGGAACTGACTGTTTAACGCTGGTTCGCGAAATGTCGCGGAAGCAAGAGTCGCCACCGTCTTTTATTTTCTCCAAATGGAAAGGACAAAAGCACAAAAAAATTCCTTAAAGAGATCGCTCTCGGTTCGGGAGGTAGGTTATAGAAAGGGAAGGTGTTAGCACCCTTTCTATCCATGGTTATCCATGGGCTCTTAGATACTTGCTCACTTGTGTTTTCAAAATGGTTGTTTGCCTTTCAATGTGGGTTTTAAAAAGTTTCTTTGAAAATTCCAGTTCGACTCTTGTGTCAGAGTGTTTGAAAAATTGCTTTGAAAGCTTTTGAAAAGTGTCGGTGTGAAAAGATTTTTATTTGTTTTTGAAGAGAGCAAGTATCTACGAGAACCTACCTACCCTAAGGAATTCGTCTGTGTAGATGTCCTTTAAAGTAATGCCATCCCACCATTGAGAGGTAGGTAGCACCACCGTTGGAGGTGTTCGGGTCAATTCGAGTTTGTAGGGACATGGTGATCACCAGAGCAATGGGAAGACACCTTAGAAGCTACCCTCATGCCAGGTTCCCGGATCATGAGGACTTACTAAGACATCCTCTACTCGACGATCACCTTTCGAAGGCAAGGCAACAGTGAGGCGTACCCTAGGGGTGGTGTGTGCGATTCGTGTGTCGTTTTCATTGATATTTGTCTTGTTCATGTTATTGGTGTTCTACGCTTGATTTTATTTAAGTCCATTCATTCTTGCATGCTTTGTTTAACAGTTAAAATATTGCGAGAAAAGTAAATCTAAAGCTATTACAAATGGCGCGGGTCCACATCGCCAAAATTAAACCGGACCCGATTTGACAGAAAAGTAAATAATTAAAGTGCGAGAAGTAATTAAACGTTACAAGGCTTCGGGAGAGGTACATAATTATTTAAACGACATAAAATAAAGATGCGAAATTAAACAATTAAGTCGAAAGGAGGGCGTTGGACCCTTTTGCAAAATATTAAAATTATATGAATTAATTAATTAATTAAAGAAAGCAAGAATTTGTTTTTGGTATTTTTATGTTTTTTAAGATTTAATAGAAAAAGAATTAATTAAAACTAACATAAAATGCTAACCCTAATTCTAACGGTTTTTAAGTTATTAAGAAAAATATTAAAGTTTTTTAACCTAAATGAAACCCTAATTAATTTACATGCAAATTTGATTATAAAAATAAATAAAATAAATAATATTATTGTGAGAAAGAAAAAATTAAAAAAAGGAATAAAAACATTAAACCTAATTCTATATTTTTGGATTTTTTGTTATGAAGGGAATTAAAATTAAACCTATTTTAAACTAATTCAATTATACACAATTTATTTATGAAAATAATTAAAAGAAAATATTTATTATATTTTTGATCTTTTCTGATTTTTTATGCACTTTTTTATATTTTGTAGAAATAATTAATTAATTTAAACAAATAAAGCAAATAAAATAATAATTAAAAATAAAATATAAGAAAAAGATAGAAAATTGCAAACCAGGGGGGGTTCAGGCCCCAATTGTGAGGTGTGATTTTGAATAATCTGGCCCAAACAGCTTCAGGTCCATTGACTTTTCCAGCCACTATGTGGCACCTTTGACCAAGGTCTACCATATGCCTTGAATCTGAGCCCTTTGATTGATCTCCCAGGACGCGTGGGCGGTGATTTTTGAGCGTGCATGATGATCCTCAACGTAAGCGCTGCATAGGAATTGTTATGGAAAAATGATATTGAAATTATGTAAGACCTGGGGTTCGAACCCAGGTCTCTAGCATCACCAACCAACACCTGTGCCACTAAGCCATGTTAACGCGTTTGATATATTAGTAACAGATAAATAATATAAAAGAAAAGCAAAACGTTAGTGGGTCCGCGCGCCAATTTTCAAACAGACCAACCAGCTTATGCCAACACATCATCTTCCTCGCGTGGTTTTGTTTTTTTCTGAAACAAGAACATTAAACAACGGTTTTCTATGCGTTGTGTTAGGCCGGCTATGGGAAAATAGCGATTAGGCCTATGGTGTCCATAAATTTGGCGCGATGGGTGCTTCTTCTTCGTCCACAAGCGTTGAACTCAATGGTCTTGGTCTCAGCCTCTAATTTTGCCTTATTGCAAAAGCCCTAATTTAACATTCTGCAAAGCCTAACTATCAAACATGGTGAAATCGCGTTGAGAGCACAAAAACACAATTAAATTGTACAGTTAGCATCAAAACTTCACAAGGAACATGAATCTATGAATAAAATGCTGTAAAAATGCTTAAATCATGATGCACGATTGTGGAATTTTCTTGATGCAGTTTCGGTTCAATATACCAGTTCTTGGAGTTTGAATGGATGATATGGATTGGAACACGTTCAGGAACCTTCAAGGAAGCTAATGGAATAGTTTTTGTGCTTCGAATCCACCTGAAAAGTGTTTTTCAGTTTTGAGTTCTTAGAGAAAAATTCAAGTTTGTCAATGGCTCTTTAGCGCAGCTTTTGTGTCAAGCATCATTAGGGTTATGATCATGCTTATGTACTGAGTCTATTAGGTCAAAAATATTGATCAAAATCTCTTGAATTAATGGTTTTTGAAATTTGATTTCTTAAGATCTTTTTCATATCTTTTCCCATGTGCATTTGGTTCAAATCATATCCAATTGCTCCAATTCTTTCCACATTTAGCTAAGCACGAAATATTGAGTCCAAAACATGCATAAAAAGATTGGTTAGGGTGGATTAAATATTTTTCATATATTTAAATGATTTAAATGAATTAATATGAATAAAAATTCAAATAAATAAATAAAAAATGAGAAAATACTTCCCTTTGGGCCAAGTGGTCGTGCATATGCTTGGAATGATGAATCATGGAAGAAAATTGGGCCCATTAGCAATTTTAGGTCATTTGAAGTAATGTTGACTTTTCAAAATATCCAAAAATTTCCCAACTTCCACAAGGCATAACTTGCTCAATTTTTAAGCTTTTCTCATTTTCTTGGACATTTTGGAAAGGTCTTTGAGTCCTCTAACCAATGTCTTTGGTCCCATGTCATTTTGATTTACCAATCTCAAGTTATGGCCTTTGACTTAAAGTCCCTTTTTGTTGACTTTTGAAAATGACCTATAATGTTGAAATTGATAACTTTTTGTGAGAGCATTTCTTGGATTTGAAATATGAAGATGAGTTGTAGGAAATGTCTTTCTCTTCAAAATGAGCTTTGGATGGAATTTTTCTGATAATCCATGTGAAAGTTATGCCCTGGTCAATTTCAGTTGACTTTTTCAACTGTCCAAATAAGGAAACTTTTGCATCTTTGATGATTTCTGAGCCAAATTTTGAGAATCATGATCAAGCATTGATCAAATGATGTTTGTGGCTTCAAAATGATATGTTGACCAAAAATTTGAACTTTTGACTGTCAAATGACCATTTTGCCCCTACAGTTGACTGTAGTGCAATTTAGGGTTTTGACTGTGCAATTTTGAGCTGAATGCCTTGAAACTTGATATGAGGATACTTGACCATATTTGTAAGCATGTGAGACTTGATTGTACCTTTGAAAACTTCATTTTCTTGATCAGAACACAAACCCTAGTTTTGACTGTATAGGAGATCTTTGACTGTGCAACCCTTAGGGAATCTTGAGACTTGATTTGGCAATTTCTTGAAGAATATGGGAGGGCAAATTTTGGGGTGCAACAGATGCCATTTGGAGATACGATGGATAGGGGGATGGGCTTATAGATGCCATCTGGAGGTGTCGATCGCGTAAGAGATTCCTTAGCGAGAACTTGCGTACCTGAAAAAAGAAAATAATTACCTGGCCTGTTACAGGAGTTGATCTTCAAACTCTTTATGCAGATGTGCCCTGGCTGGATACAGGTATCGAATCTTTAAACTCTTCAGACGTGCCCTGGCAAGATACAGGAATCGAGTCCGGAGAATATAGTCATCAACAGATACACCCTGGCGAGATACAGGAATCGGATCTTCAAACTCTTCAGACGTGCCCTGGTAGGATACAAGAATCGAGTCTGGAATTAGTCGTCAACAGATACACCCTGGCAAGATACAGGAATCGGATCTTCGAACTCTTCAGACATGCCCTGGCGAGATACAGGAATCGAGTCTGGTAATGTTAGTCGTCAACAGATACACCCTGGCAAGATACAGGAATCGGATCTTCGAACTCTTCAGACGTGCCCTGGCAAGATACAGGAATCGAGTCTGGAGCTTCAAAAGGTTTTTGTTGATAATGATGTGATGAATGAATCAGGGACGGTTACTACCTCAACGGGACGATGAGAGAACCTTGGACGATTACTATCTCAACGGGACGATGAGAGAACCTTGGACGATTACTACCTCAACGGGACGATGAGAGAACATTGGATGATTACTACCTCAACGGGACGATGAGAGAACCTTTGGGCGATTACTACCTCAACGGGACGATGAGAGAACCTTTAGGCGATTACTACCTCAACGGGACGATGAGAGAACCTTTGGGCGATTACTACCTCAACGGGACGATGAGAGGACCTTTGGGCGATTACTACCTCAACGGGACGATGAGAGAACCTTTGGGCGATTACTACCTCAACGGGACGATGAGAGAACCTTGGACGATTACTACCTCAACGGGACGATGAGAGAACCTTTGGGCGATTACTACCTCAACGGGACGATGAGAGAACCTTGGACGATTACTACCTCAACGGGACGATGAGAGAACCTTTGGGCGATTACTACCTCAACGGGACGATGAGAGAACCTTGGACGATTACTACCTCAACGGGACGATGAGAGAACCTTTGGGCGATTACTACCTCAACGGGACGATGAGAGAACCTTGGACGATTACTACCTCAACGGGACAATGAGAGAACCTTTGGGCGATTACTACCTCAATGGGACGATGAGAGAACCTTTGGGTGATTACTACCTCAACAGAATGATGAAGGAATCTTGGACGTCTTCTACTTCAAAAGGTAAAGACTTTTATCTGTTGATCGTTCTTTTCCTGAAAAAGTAACGAGTTAGTTGTATGCAATGTCATAATGTATGACATGCATGATGTCATGATGTTCTAAAAAATAAATGAGATTGGGGTGATACGATGCGTGTATGCATGTATCATAATGTATGACAAGGTGATGTTTATGAATGTATTTTCGTCTAGGAAAATAAATCCTTGACGGGTGCCGGGAAGTTGAATCCTGGGCTGATATGGAAGAGTAGAGCTCTGTTTCCGCTGGGGGTGATGGTTGCAAGAATACCGGTAGAAGAAGATGACTCCATTGGGGAATAAACTTGGCGAATAGATTACTCTGCGGGGAGTGCTCTGTGGGGATAGAGGCACTTTGATGAGATGTTGATGATAACTCCGCTGGGGATACCATTGATGTATTATGTTGGAAGATGAACTCCGCTGGGGATAGGAAGACTTCGCCGGGGACGATCTTTCCGTGGTTTTCAGCTGAGGATAACCCAGTTATAAGTTCCGGTGGAGAATAACCTTTGAATAAAGCCGGGGGAGCGTTTGTACTCTGCGAGTGACAAGCTTCCAGAGTCTACTGGGGATAAGCTTTAAGTCCTGCTGGGGAGATTGATTCCACTTTCCTGGGGAAACTTTTGGACTGGACTCTCCTGGGGAAATTTTTTTGAGATGTACTGGGGAAGTGGCTCCACCGAATGTCTGGTATTCCGCCGGGGAACAATCTTAGATCAAGACTGCCGGGGATGCTTGTTAAGAATGTTTGTATACTCTGCTGGGGAATGTTGAGATCCGCGGGGGATAATCCAACTTCCTTGAGGTTGATAGTGGACTAACTCTGCTTGGGGAGAGTATCACTGACTTGCTGGCTCACTCTCTGGGGAATTAAGATATCTTGGTCATGTTTTTCAACCGAACCTACCTTTGTACCTTGGTGGACAGAGCAATTAGATCGCTTAGACAACTCATTATTGCCCCTGTTTCTGATGTGGGAGAGGAAGATACCTGTGGAGGTGCTTGATGACTGCCGATTTGACAAATCTTCTTCTGGTAGGCAAGTGACAAGATGACAGGACATAGTCGTACGCTCTGATCCCCAATTTTTGCCTGGACCGCCCTTTCAGGTTTTCAGTCCACCGGGATACCCATTTTTGCCCAAGCCGCCTTTTCAGGTTTTCGACTTGTCGGGTGTACAGATTTTTCATTTTCATCCCTTATTTTGCCCGAACCCTTTTGGTTCGCCGGGAAGCCCTTATTTTTGCCTAGGTGTGTCAACCTAGCGGGTCTTTGATTGTGCGTAGTATTTTTTCGACTATGTCCACACTCTCAGGATGTAGGGAGGTGCCCCTGTCAGTAGCATTGTGTAGCCATATTACCAGAAGATGTCTGATCGTGCAAGATTTGTTGCTGGAATTCCTGTCCAATGCCCCAAGTGACTTAGGCGGAGATTTGCCCCTGGTTATCTTGGCATTTTGAGAGATTCTTCGAATCTTGACTGAATTGCCCCAGATGATGGACAATAATCACGTCTGCCCCTTGATTGGAAGTGCTTTTGTTCACTAGGTATTCATCGTGCGAATTTTCCTGCTGTTCAAACAAATAGTTATATGCAAACAATGTTATATCAAAAATGCAAAGCTTATGTCTGTCTTGAAGTTTTTTGAAGATGCATTTTTTTGTAAAATAAGCAAATGTTTTGTAAACTGTGATGTCAACTCGTTATTTTAACGCAAGCCTTAAGGAGTCAGGATACCTTTCGCAACAGTATGCTTTCGAACTAACCCATGCTTCAGTTAGGACTTTTGAGGGTTATAACGTGGCCTGGTTCACGGTTTTAAGAAACAAAGGATAAAGGCTCAAATTTTATTTGTACCCACTCGCTCTTCGTGATGTTCTTCAATCCTAACCTCAGCTGATCATGCGTTAGACCTTGTTTGAGTCTTTGCTCTGATATTCCGATGATGGTTCGGATATTGATAGTTTATTTGGAATAGGCAGTCATTTTCCTTTCTTGTTGAGGGTTTGTAGTACCTCTTTCTTTTTTTTGATTTTTGTTATCCCTGTTTTTTTTTTGCCTGAACTGTTTCTTTTGTGATTACAGTCAGCGAGATGCCCCAGTTTTGTAAGTCTCCTTCATAGGTTTTGACTTAATGGGCTTTTTGATTTTGGTAATGACTGCCTGTTTTTATGGTTATTTGGAACCATCACTGTCTTTTGTTTTGTAAGGACCTCTTTGGTGCCATTCGTTATGCACTTGGATCAACTGAGAGAACTACCCTGCCCCAGGTTATGATTAAGGGTTTTAATTTTCGAAAAGAAAAACTCCTACTTCTTTGGCTCAAAGGGGTTGACGAGGGATTATCTTCCTTATTACTCCAGTGTTTAGGAATTGAAACAATGCCTGTACCTCATCAGCAGTGTCCGTTCAAAAGCATACTGTAAAGATCGTGGTATCGTTTTCGTCATCCTCCCTCAAGAGGCTTAGAATTGTTAACCGAGCGTTGAACATCACAAAAATATGAAAACAGTTTTAAGCATAGTTGTTGTACCCCAAAATTTGCCCTCCCATTTCCTCAACATTTTCTCATCACAAGACCCTTGAAGATCAAGATCCAGTTAGGGTTTCCTCTGCTCAAGACATCTCCTTGCACTGTGGACTCAAATTAGGGTTTGTGTTTGCCCAAGGATGTTTTGACCTAAAATTCCTAAGATGACTTTCATGCTTCATGTTGGACTCCCAAGTTTACCCATGCCAAGTATCAAGTCTTGATTCCAAGTTTTACCCAGTCAATTGGACAGTTGACCTAGAAATCAGCTGTATTGGGGAAAAAGTCAACTGTGGCCAATTGACAGTCAAAACTCATGAAATTTGACCCACATCAACATTATGAACTCACATGAACCATTTGATCAAGTTTGGATCACAATTCTCCAAGAAATTTGATCAGATCACCAAAAGGGCAAAATGGTCATTTTTAGGGTTTTGACTGCACAAAGGCAATTTTTGACTGTTTGACCTAGCCAATGGCAAATCAAGCTCACATATAGCCTCAAGGACTCAATGAAATGGTCTTGACACATTCATCAAGCTCAAAAGATCCCAAGTGCACAAGATTGACAGTTGAATTTCCCAGTCAATTGATCAATTTTGACTGTATATTGAAAAGTCAAACTTTGACTTTTTGGTCAAAATCAAGAGTCAAGATTCATTTTTCATCAAAACATGCCAAGTCATGAAACTTGTTCACCAAGAAATCACAAAATGCAAATTAGGGTTTGAAAATGGAATTTTTCATAACTTAGAATTTTTCTAAGTTATGAAAAACCCTAATTTTTTCCCAACTTTGCCCCATCTTTTCACCAAGATCCATTTGGATTCAAACAAAAGTCAAAACATGAAAGTTGTAGCTTGTTGCATAATCTACAACTTTGATTCACAAAGTTTTCTCATTTGAAGCTTTTATCTCAAGTTACAATTTTTTGAATAAGGGCACTAAACCATTTTTAACTTAGTGAAATTTTAACCTATTTTGACAAGGTTTTCTACCCCACTTCAAGGCCATTTTTCATACCCTTCCACTTGGAATTTCAATTTGAATTTCAAAGATGGATTGTAGTATACATTCCAAGCTTTCCAAAATGTCCAAGAACTCATCCAACAACCTCATAACTTGAGAGATTCGAATTTCACAAGTTGGCAAAAATTCACTTTTGTTCTTCATCAAAACATGTCCATAACTTTGCAAATTTGAATTCAGCTTGCTTTATGCTTGATTACAGGTCCTTGAACCATTCCATACTCAATAATTTAATGCATATTCAATGTGTTAGAGTGTTGTTCTTTGAGTGCAAGCATTGTATGCAAGATTAATCCTAAACTAGATAAAGTGAACTTTCCATTTTTGAAAAGATTAACTTTATATCCAATTGCAAATCAAGAAAGTACATGGAAAATCTGCTTGGCACAAGATTATGTGCATAACACACTGATCAAGAGAGGATTATGCAGCACATTAGGGGGTCCTCTACTGACCTAGAAAGCCAACTTGCTTTTGTTTGCTTCAAGTTCAAGAAAAGTCCATAACTTGTACCAACTCTCTCTTCAGCATAGAAACACAAGAACAAAGTTATCAAACACCTTCCATAGAACACAACCAAGCTTTGGCACGAATCCTTGACCTCCAAAATACCCTCCATCTCAGAATCATCCTCAAACTGCAAAAACAAAGTTGCCTCTGCAGTTTGAGTACCAACTCCCATTTCCCTCGAGCATTCTTACCAAAATCAATCCATACACATTCCCTAGCATATATGCAAGCTAACCATGACCTAAAACCTGACCTGTAATCCCTCTAACAGCTTCCACCATTTTCATTTTTTCCCTTTGCAGGTGAAGTTCTATAGCTTGATACAAGAAGTTTCAAGACAAAGTAAGCATTGAAAAAGCATCCCTGGACCTCAAGGAAGCTTTTCCAATCATTACCTTGCACTAGAAGTTCCTCATTCTCCAGATAGAAGTTCAACTGCACAGGTAAAACTTTGAACTCGTATCTCTCTTATCATGCATCTTTAGTCTTAAGTTTGTGAAGAAACAAGGTCCTACTCATAGCCCTGAACATGTACATATCTTTACATTTCATTTCTTTTGCCTGAGTAGAGAGAATTTGTAGTTTGAAAATGGCAGAAAAACTAGGTTAGGATTTGGGGAAGGAGAAATTCTCCCTCATCTTAGAGAGTTAGGTCAAGTTCCATACATGGTTAGAATCGTCTCTTCATGCTGAACATTTGTTGTGTTATGAGTTTTTGCTAAAAAGCCAGGAATCAAGAGTTGGACATTGAAGAACAGAGGCGCGCGTTTTTTTCAAATGTTTGTGCTGAAGGTTGAAGACAGTGGCATTGGGCTGAGCTTGTCTTATGCTTTTCTTTTCACACCCCATAATTACTCATGAACCCCCCAAGCCCATTTGTCTTATTTTTAATTCTTTTTGACTTTTTCTTTTTTTGTTTGACTTGTTTATTTTTTCTCAGCATATTAAAATTTTGAAAATATTTTTTCCATCCTTTTTGAATTTATGGCATATTTATTTGATTTATTTCTTTGTTTATACATAAAATATATGCATACTATTATAAATATAAAAATAGTGTAAATACAATTTTTATTTTTGTTTACATTCTGAAAATATTCCACATAAAAAATACTTTTTTATTATTATTATTATTATTTATTTTATTAAATATTAAATATTTTGCACATAATGCATATTTAAGAAATTAATATATGTATATATATATATATATATATGTTTATTAATATATTTAGGTGAGAATATAAAAATATTTGAATTTTTTCATTTTTATTAATATTTGATACAAAAATACTTTTTCATAATATACTTCATTATTTTTATTTTTGTACATAATAAATAAATGTTTGTATTAAATTAAACAATAATACATTTTCCTTAATAAAATTAGGGTTTTTGCCCTAAATTCAAAATACTCCAAAAAATAATATATTTTTATTTTCTTTTCTCTTTTACATAAATAATATTTTTTCATACATATACAAAACATTTTTTTTGTGCATCTTGCATTCTTATTTAATTTTTGTACATTGATTAAATTGCAAATATTCAAAATGATGTAATAATTTAGGTTTAAATTACTTGTCAATATCCCCATTTGAACATTTGTACCCCCCTTCCCATATTTGGTTTTGTAATAGCTTAGTAAATTTATTTTCGCACTTTATTTCTTTCTAATGATAACATGTTAGAATTAGGGTTTGTATGCGAAAAACGATAAAAAATAGTTATGACCTAATCTCAAGATAAACAAGCATGAAAATGAACACACAAATCACACTTGCACCCCCTAGGGTATTCCACTTGTTGCCTTTCAAAATTGGGCCATATTGTATGTTGAACTTCTTTGGGCAAAGCAAACAATTTGAATGATCATAGTCCCTCGATAAAACTTTTCAAAACAAACAAAAACAAATGATCAAGTCCCTTAAAGACAATTGCCCAAAGACATTTAACGCCGTTACAATTATGGTCTAAACGATGACCCGCGCCCGTCCCTTTCACATCCTAAACATAAGATTGTCCACCAAATACAATGGTGGAACAAACTTGTTAAAAGGGTTAAAACATAGCAACAATCTTTTGAGAAATTTAGGAGTAGATAACCTCTTAGTTACTCGAATCAAACTTGCAAAACAAAACACTTGCCTAATTTCAAAACCACACAACACTACACTTTCAAAACTACTTTCAAAAACAAATGAAAACCTTTTCAAAAGACATACATCTTTGTATACATCCCCACATGGATCATTACAAAGGTTGCCACCACATTGGCCTCTTTTCAAAACATTTTCAAACCCACTCACACTCAAGCACCATTTAAAACAATTAAAAACAAAAGGCAAGTGATCTAAGCAAGTAACTAAGAGCCCATGGATAACCATGGATAGAAAGGGTGCTAATACCTTCCCTTTCTATAATCTACTCCCCGAACCCAAGAAAACATCTCAAAAGGTTTTTGCTGTGCTTTTTAACCTTTCCTTAGGATAAAATAAAAAGTCGGTGGCGACTCTTGCTAACCGCAACATTTGCGAATACAAACGCAAAACGCTAGTCAGTTCTCCCACCGTATCACAGAACTGGCGACTCTGCTGGGGACATTCTTTAAAAGTGGAGTAACCTTAGGGCTTAGATCACCTTTATTTTCAATTGTTTGCTTTGTTTGCTTTTATATTTGTGGGCTTTGCATCGGAGTTTCATAGGTCCTAACCGGATCTGGGAAATACCCTCTTAGGTAGCATAATCTGTGAGGGACCTGTCCGGCGTAGAACGACATGGGTGAAGCAGTGGCTACGTTGGTGTGGCATCTTAGTCTGTACCTATATCCCTTGTGTTGCAACGGGGAGAATATAGGTCTTCTAAGGGGTCATTAAACACCAACCAACCTTAGAACCCTAAATAGACCAACTTGGCTATTAGGACAGTAGCAGTATGCTACACTCATTGAGGCTAAACTCTCGAGATGGTTCTGGCCGCGAGAAAAGATTGCGATGCTGGAGTTATGACCGATTGAGGGTAGCCAATGATTTGAGATCCTCTAGAACCCGGTTACTTTTGATAGGACAGGTTTTAACCAACAAAACCAAAAGAGGGTAATACCTGAAACTCATGCTGGCTTGAAACCTAAGGGTGTCTTGTGTGACTTGTGTGCCTTATCTGCCTATGTGAATACTTGTGGTGTGCTTCATCATAGCATCATGCCATCATACCATTGCATGCATCCTGTATAAAGGGCTAACCCATTTCAAAGACAAAAAAAGGTTTCATCTTTGCTCTGTTTTGCAGGACATCATGATGCCCGTGCGTAGGAATACTGTCCGGCTCAACTTTGTTCAACCACCAGTTTTACTCAAGAATTTGGTTGGAAGGATTCCAAACACTACTTCCTTCATCAACAGACATGGTTCTCTCCTTGGCTTGGTCACTGCAAAATGGGACCAACAACTGATAAGTGTTCTGACCCAGTTTTATGACCCTCTGTACCACTGTTTCACCTTTCAAGACTTCCAGCTGGTTCCTACCCTGGAAGAATTTTCTTATTTGCTTGGGATTCCTGTCTTGGAACAAACTCCATTCACTAGTTTGGAAAAGACTCCTAGGCCTGAAGAGATTGCTGCAATTCTCCCCTTGACCAAAGAAGAGGTATTGTCCAACTGGGAAACTAGAAATGGGATCAAGGGCTTTTTGGTCAAATTTCTGGTTGGCAAAGCTAATGATTTCTGGAATGACTTGGACTTCAAGGCGTACGAGGATATTCTGGCTCTTTTGATCTATGGTCTGGTATTGTTTCCCAACCCTGACACCTTTATCAGTATCCATGTCATAAGGATCTTCATGTCTCGGAATCCGATACCCACTCTTTTGGGTGATATTCTACAACAACTCTATGCTCGTACTGCTCGAAAACGGGGAACTCCGTGGTGTTGTGCTCCTTTGCTAGTAAGGTGGTTTATTTCGCACCTTCCTAAGTTCGTGCTGAAGAATGAAGAAGGAAAAGGTTGGGCTCGGAGGTTAATGTCTCTCACTGATAATGACATCACCTGGACTCTCAGAGGTTTGGATGAGGTAGCTGTTATTGACCGTTGCGGAGAATACCCTAATGTTCCGTTGATTGGTATCCAAGGAGGAATCTCTTACAACCCGTGCTTAGCTCTCCGTCAGTTTGGAAGAGCCAGAGGAGATGGGCCTCATGAAATGCTGGTTCCTCACTTCCATTTTGAGTTTCAGGCAGACAGTGACAAACTACGCCAGGGATTCATTAAAGCTTGGGACATAATTCACAAAGCTGACCCACATGAGTTGGGACCAAAGACTTCTCTACCAATGGAGCCCTATTGCAAATAGGTCCGCATCCGTGCTCAAAAATTAGGTATGCCCTACGAAGCTGTCAGACCAATCATTCTTGAATCTCCTGATGAAGATGGGGTTCCTCCAACTGTCCTCCCTCCTCAGATACCCACTGATTTTGATACAATGAAGAGATCTTGGGCACAGCTAAAGGAAGAACGGGATTTCTATCGGGAGAAATACAACGAGCAGGAACGGAAGATCCAGAGGCTGACTAAGCAATTGGAGGAAGAACGGATCCTGAACAACTACATCAGCACTGAAAAGAGGAGGCCATGGGAGCATTGATGAGCTTTGGATGTTTCCTTTTATAGTTTATTTCCTTTCAGTATTTTTCATTCCTGTAATGCCTAAGGGCAAGTTGTTGAACAATTGAAAATTTTAATCTAATGAAGTATGTTTCCCTTTTTTGTCTACAAAGTTGAAATCTTGTTTGTCTTTGAAAACATAAAGCATACGCATTCCATTGCACCATATGCATAGCAGGTACCCTATTTCACAGGTTGCTTAATCTCCTTCGCTGTTTATTTTGCACAGTCATCATGAATCCAGACTCCTCCAGTGAGCAAGCAATCAAGGCCCTTCAGGCCCAAAATGCACAGTTTCAAGAGATGGTCCTAAGCCTAGCCCAAGGTCAGCAAGAGTTGAAGACTCTACTCCTGAAGAAGAAGAAGAAAAAGAGGACTGCGTTGTTCAACACCGGACGCAGATTTGGGAACACACTCCATAATGAAGCTGATCCAACTACTTCTTCTGCTGAGAAAAACAGTCCCCAAGGGGGAGGAGCTCCTAGTCCCGCAGTCTCCGACAACGAGACGGACTATAACGACGAACAATACCCACCTGCTGCTGACAGGTACAAACAATTGGAGGACCGCTTGAGCGCCATGGAAATTTAGAATGTGCCGGGACTGGATTTCGGAGATTTGGGGTTATCTTCTGGGGTGGTAATTCCACACAAGTTTAAGGCGCCTGCCTTCGCCAAGTATGATGGGGTCTCCTGCCCAAAGCTGCATCTAAGGTCGTACGTAAGGAAAATCCAACCTTACACGGCAGATAAGAACCTTTGGATTCACTTCTTCCAAGATAGCCTCTCAGGGTCACAACTTGAATGGTTCTACCAATTAGATGGAGCTAGCATCCGGCACTGGGAAGATTTGGCAACCGCATTCTACAGACAATACCAATACAATTCTGATCTCGCTCCTACGCGTACCCAGCTTCAGGGTATGTCTCTAGGAACGGGTGAAGGGTTCAAAGAGTACGCTCAAAAATGGAGAGATTTGGCTGGCAGGGTGCAGCCTCCATTGACTGATCGAGAGCTGGTTGATATGTTCCTAGGGACGTTGTCTGGTCCGTTTTTCAATCATTTGGTTGGTAACTCCTCCGCTGGGTTTACAGATTTGATATTGACGGGAGAAAGAATTGAAGCTGGCATCAGGTCAGGCAAGATACAGAAGGCTGCCTCCACAAGTGCTGAGAAGAGGCCGTTTAAGAAAGAAGCAAGTGCCGTCTATGGTCCTAGAAGACAAGTCAAGCCCGAAAGTCGCCAAGCCGTCAATGCTTTGGTCATCTCGAAACCTGTTGCGGCTCCTCAGCAGTACAATCAACAAAGAAGCGAAAGGCCCAAGAGGCAGTATACCCGACTGAGTATGACCTTATCTCAAATTTTACCCCAACTGTTATCCACCAACCTGGTGACCCTCAAAGAAGCTCCTAAGGTCGTCAACACTGCGTCTCCTAAGTATAACCCAAATGCCCGGTGTGCTTATCATTCTGATAGCCCCGGGCACACTACTGATGATTGTTGGGCCTTGAGAAACAAAGTGCAAGATCTGATCGACGCAAAGGAAATTCAGTTTGAAGCGCCGGAGAGACCAAATGTTGTAACTGCTCCTATGCCCCAGCATAGAGTAAATGCCATTGAGGAAGAATTGTATGCTGTTTCGGTAAATGAAGTTGTTACCCCTCTGAAGACTGTCAAGAGGAACCTACTGCGGGCCGGTTTATTTCCGGGTTGCAGTGAAGGTTGCCTGTTCTGTGCTGTTTCCCTATCTGGTTGTCCCTTGCTGAGGTTAGGTGTCCAAAGCCTAATGGATAGCAAGGAGATTCTGTTTAAGAAGTCTGCTGTTCAGTTGGTTCCAGTAAAAGAAGTTTCTGTGGTTACCATCTTCAATAATCCAATCAAGGCTCCCCCGAAGAAGCCTGTTCAAATCATGACTGTTGCACTTGTGGTTATTACTGTTCCAGAGCCTCTCCCCTACGTATCTGATAAAGCTGCCCCCTGGCATTATGGGGCAGACATATATGTAAATGGAATCAAACAAGAATTCGACACTGGCGCCAGTATCTGCGATATCACTGGTCCAGCCAAGGTCACCCGCAGTGGCAGGCTCTTCTCGCCTGACATTGCACCACCCACTATTCGAAAACCCCTCCTTATAACACCTACAAGTTTACCTGTTCCTGCTACTGATCAAGTTGTTTCCCCTGCCGCCGAGTCATCTAATGCTCGGGACAAAGAGATTGAAGAAGAGCCTGCCCGGATGGAGGCACCAATACCTATAAATGCTGAGGCCTCCCAACAAGAAATGGAGGAGATCTTGAAAATAATAAGGAAAAGTGATTTCAATGTTGTCGAGCAGCTGGGGCATACGCCCTCCAAGATCTCCATGCTCTCCTTATTGCTATGCTCCGAGGCCCATGCTAAGGCCTTGATCTCATTTCTCAAGACGGCCCATGTGCCGCAGGAGACGTCTGCAGTCCAGTTCACTGATTGCATAGCAAATCTAACAGCAGACAATGGCTTGGGTTTTTCAGATGCTGACCTGACTGCGAAGGGAAGAGACCACAATGATGCTCTGCATGTCTCTATTGAATGCAGGGGCGCTACTCTGGCGCATGTATTGGTGGATACTGGTTCTTCCTTGAATGTTCTACCGAAAAAGGCTTTAGACCGTCTGGATTATGAAGGCCTAGAACTGAAGCCCAGCAATATCATCGTCAGGGCCTTTGACGGTTCCAAAAGGATGGTTCATGGAGAGGTTAACGTCCCTGTTCGTGTGGGCTCTCAAGTGTTTGACTCTACTTTTTATGTGATGGATATACGTCCATCGTACTCTTGTCTACTGGGTCGACCTTGGATCCATAAAGCTGGGGCAGTGACCTCTACCTTGCACCAGAAGCTGAAGTACCCTGTCAGAGGGAAGATCGTCACTGTGCAAGGAGAAGAGGAGTATATGGTGAGTCATTTGAATTCCTTCAGATACATTGAGATGGACGGGGAGTTTATTGAAACCCCCTTTCAGCATTTCGAGGAGGTGCATCCAATTTCAGCAGCAGCAGAGACAACAGTCGAAGAGGATGTTTCCTTGAAGATGGCTTCCCTAAGGGATGCTCGGGCTGTGGTTCAGAAAGGCAATTGTGCAAACTGGGGTCAGCTTCCTGACTTCACTCAGAAGAATGACAAGTTTGGGCTAGGCTTTACTGCAGAGGCTCAGAAGGCTGTGCGCAAAGAGAAGATCAGAAAGGCTCCGGTGTTTATTTCCAGCTCAAGGGTGAATGCTATCGAGGAGGATGTAGAGGAAGCAGAGTTTGACAGTTGGATCTACCCGACTACCAGCAACGGACCAAGCAACTGGACGGCAAAGGATTTTACCCCTATCACATTTGTCACGCAGTAATTAATTTCTTTTGATTTCCAAATTTGTAACAAACAATATGTTAAAACTTTGTTGGCTCGGTGTCCTACCCGGGGTATCGTAGCTCCATTTGTGAGGGCTTTTTTGTATGACATTTTCATATATCATCAATCAAAACATTGGACGTTTGTTGCATTTCAAATCTTGTGCTCTTTTCCTTTTTGTGTTATATATATTGCAAAACAGCTATATTTACACACACTCACTTATACAGGTTTCAATCCACTCTGGATCTCACTGGTAACAGCTCTACTACCGCCAGTTATGACTTCGAAAATCCGATCAACTTGGCCGAAGACGAAGGTGAAGATGATTGTGAAGTTCCTGGCGAACTCGCAAGACTGCTACTCCAGGAAGAGAGAGCTATTCAACCACATGAAGAGCTGGTGGAGACAATTAACCTGGGTACTGAGACAGATAGGAAAGAGGTCAAGATTGGTGCCAATCTAGAGCTCAGCGTGAAGCAACGATTGATCCGGATGCTACAAGATTACATGGAAATTTTTGCTTGGTCCTATGAAGATATGCCTGGTTTAGATGCCGACATTGTAGTTCATCACCTGCCAACCAAGGAAGACTGCCCTCCGGTAAAGCAAAAAGTCCGACGGATGCGTCCAGAGATGTCTGAAAAGATCAAGGCCGAGGTTATGAAGCAGTTTGATGCCGGGTTCCTTGCAGTGACTGCTTACCCTCAGTGGGTTGCCAATGTGGTGCCAGTACCGAAGAAGGACGGTAAAGTCAGAATGTGTGTTGATTACAGGGATCTGAACAGGGCCAGCCCCAAGGATGACTTCCCCTACCTCACATTGATGTCCTTGTTGACAATACAGCTCAACACAAGGTGTTCTCCTTCATGGATGGTTTTTCAGGGTATAATCAGATCAAGATGGCTCCGGAAGATATGGAGAAGACTACCTTTGTAACTCAGTGGGGCACCTTCTGTTATAAGGTCATGCCATTCGGATTGAAAAATGCTGGGGCAACCTATCAACGTGCCATGGTTGCTTTATTTCATGATATGATCCATCATGAGATTGAGGTATACGTTGATGACATGATTGCAAGGTCTCAAACTGAGGAGGAGCACCTTGACCATCTGAGGAAGTTATTTGACCGACTCAAGTTGTACAAGCTGAGATTGAATCCCAACAAATGCACCTTTGGGGTAAGATCCGGAAAATTGCTAGGTTTCATTGTAAGTGATAAAGGTATTCAGGTGGACCCTGCCAAGGTAAAAGCCATACAAGAGATGCCGACTCCAAAAACAGAGAAAGAAGTCAGAGGCTTCCTGGGACGACTGAATTACATTGCCCGATTCATCTCACATCTGACTGCTACTTGTGAGCCAATCTTCAAATTGCTGAAGAAAGATCAAGTAGTACGCTGGAATGATGAATGTCAGGCTGCCTTTGAAAGGATAAAGGAATATCTCCAAGAGCCACCCATTCTTATGCCACCGGTGGAAGGAAGACCTCTGATACTATACTTGACAGTGCTTGACAATTCAATGGGGTGTGTGCTGGGGCAGCATGACGAGTCTGGCCGAAAAGAGCACGCTATTTATTACTTGAGCAAAAAGTTTACCGACTGTGAGTCTCGTTACTCACTGCTTGAGAAAACTTGCTGCGCTCTTGTATGGGCTGCTCGCCGGCTGAGACAGTATATGCTGACTCACACTACCTTATTGATTTCAAAAATGGATCCCATCAAGTACATATTTGAAAAGCCCGCTCTGTCTGGAAGAATAGCGAGATGGCAAATGATCTTAACGGAATATGATATCCAGTATACAACTCAGAAAGCAATTAAGGGAAGTGTACTGGCAGATCATTTGGCACACCAACCTGTGGACGATTACCAATCATTGAACTTTGATTTTCCGGACGAAGACATCGTGGTGGTAACAGACTGTGAAGTACCTGGACCGGATGAAGGACCTGAGGAAGGATCCCGATGGTCTATGCATTTTGATGGAGCCTCCAATGCTTTGGGTAACAGCATCGGCGCTGTAATCATATCTCCCAAAGGAACTCATACTCCCCTCACCGCCCGATTATGTTTCAGCTGCACCAACAACATGGCAGAATATGAGGCATGTATCATGGGTCTACAAGCTGCAATCGACTTAAGGATCAAATTCCTAAGTGTCTTCGGAGATTCCGCTCTCGTGATCAATCAGATCAAAGGCGAGTGGGATACGAAACACCCGAATCTTATTCCTTACAAGGAGTATGTGTCGACCTTGCTTCCCCACTTTGAAGAGATGACTTTCGAACACTTCCCTAGAGAGGAGAATCAGCTAGCGGACGCCCTAGCTACGATGTCTTCAATGTTCAAAGTTAAATGGGACAATGAGGCTCCCCGAATCATTATCTGGAAGTTAGATGAACCAGCATACTGCTGCGAGCTCGAGGCTGAGAAGGTGATTGAAAAACCCTGGTATCATGAGGTGAAGAGGTACTTGGAAGCTCAGGAATACCCTGAAGGTGCGTCTGTCAATGATAAGAAGTTCATGAGGAGGTTTGCTGCAAAATTCTTCCTCAGCAACGACATTCTCTACAAACGGAATCATGATTCAACTCTGCTACGTTGTGTGGATAAGGCAGAAGCAGAGAAAATCATGATAGAACTGCATGAAGGTACATTTGGAACATATTCCAGTGGACACACCATGGCTAAGAAAATCCTTCGGGCGGGATATTTCTGGTCCACAATGGAAGCCGATTGTTACCAACACTCCCGAACTTGTCATAAATGCCAGATCTATGCTGACAAGGTGCATATCCCTCCGGTTCCTTTGAATGTCCTGACGGCACCTTGGCCTTTTGCAATGTGGGGCATCGATATGATCGGTGAGATCCGACCGACGGCATCCAATGGGCATCGCTTCATCTTGGTGGCAATCGACTACTTCACGAAATGGGTTGAGGCAGCTTCCTACGCCACAGTAACCAAGAGCGTCGTGGCGCGTTTCATCCGGCATAATCTGATCTGTCGGTACGGCGTCCCGGAAAGAATCATTACGGACAATGGTACCAATCTCAACAACAAAATGATCACTGAACTCTGTGAACAATTCAAGATACAGCACCACAATTCTTCTCCCTACCGGCCGAAGATGAATGGGGCTGTAGAGGCAGCCAATAAGAATATCAAGAAAATTGTGCAGAAGATGACAGTGACCTATAAAGATTGGCACGAGATGTTACCGTTCGCTCTTCATGGGTACCGCACCTTAGCAAGGACGTCAACCGGGGCAACTCCCTTCTCCTTGGTCTATGGCATGGAGGCAGTCTTGCCAATTGAAATCCAGATACCCTCTCTCCGGATAATGAAGGATGCAGACTTGAATGAAGATGATTGGATCCAGACTCGACTTGATCAATTAAATCTGATTGACGAAAAGAGGCTCACTGCTATCTGTCATGGCCAAACGTATCATAAACGGATGATCAGGGCATTTAACAAGAAAGTCAGACCGCAAGAGTATCAAGTTGGGGACCTGGTAATCAAACGCATCATCCTTCCTCAAAGTGATCCCCGGGGCAAATGGACCCCTACATACGAAGGGCCATTTGTGGTTAAACGTGTGTTCTCAGGAGGAGCCATGATCCTGACCACCATGGATGGTGACGACCTTCCTCACCCCGCCAATGCAGACATAGTGAAAAAATACTACGCATAAATAAAAGACCCGCTAGGTTGACATACCTAGGCAAAAATAAGGGCTTCCCGGCGAACCAAAAGGGTTCGGGCAAAAATAAGGGATGAAATGAATAAAAATTTGTACACCCGGCAAGTCGAAAACCTGAAGAGGCGGCTTGGGCAAAAATGGGTATCCCGGTGGACTGAAAACCCGAAAGGGCGGTCCAGGCAAAAGTTAGGGATAAAAGCGTAACACTATGTTTCATTGGATCACTTCGCATCCAGAATTCGGCATCAACTATCTGGCTCCAGGCTTCGGCATTGACCAGTCAGCTTCATCTTCAACTAGGTAGCAAAGCGATGAGACGTTCGAAGACATAAGGGCGATAGCAGAGTTGGAACCCAGTGGGATTGTTCACATAGCTGTTTTGTCTCCTTTTTCAAATTGTAAACTCTATGTTATTCGGCGGCGTCCTCTTACTAGGATGTCAGCCTCTTGTACAAAAACGCCTATTCACAGGCAAAATTTAAATCAATACAAATTCACTTGTCCATACAAATTACCATTGTTTTCTTTTTTCTGTTTTGTCTTGCGAAGAACGTCCAATGCTCATTTTTGATATATGCATTTGACATTAAATTGTTGATTCATAAATGTTTACATATGAAACAAGAGATTGATTACAGGTGACATCAGAGACAGGGGCAATGTGAAGTTGTCTAATGCAGTCTGGTTGTTTTGTCCGCCAAGGTACCAAGGTAGGATCAACTGAAGAATGTGGCCAAATCATCTCAACTCCCCGCAGAATAAAACAAGATTCAGCAATACTTTCCTCAAGCAGAGTTGACTCCCCAACAATCCTGAAAAGGCACAGCATTCCCCGACAGATCTTAAAGCTCATCCCCAGTAGGTTCTGGAAGCTTATCCCCTGCAGAGTACGGACGTCTCTTCCGAGTTTTATTTAGAGTTATTTCCTCACAAAGACTTATAACTGGGTTATCCTCAGCTAATTGCCACGGAAGATCGCCCTCGGCAACGTTCCTTCAATCCCCAGTGGAGTTTATCTTTGGTATCCCCAGCGGAGTTTATCTTTGGTATCCCCAGCGGAGTTTATCATCATCCCCAGCGGAATCCATCATTAAAGCCCTCAACAGGCCTCTCATCAAAACTTCGGCCAAGTATCTCTTCCACAGAGCAACTCCCTGGCCGTTCGTCAAGGATTTATTTTCCTAAGACGAAATTACATTCATAAACATTTCACATTTTCATACATCTTGCTTACATATATGATAAAGTGCATACAACACCATCTCATGTTGAACATCATGACATCGTGCATCATGTCATTGCATACAACTTATGTTTTTGCCTTTTCAGGAAAGAGACAATCCCAAAAACAACTACCTTCAACTGTCACAATTCCAGATTCGATACCTGCATCTAGCCAGGGCACATCTGAGAGTGATCAGTTTCCAGACTCGGTTCCTGTATCTAGCCAGGGCACGTCTGAAGAGTTCGAAGATTCGATTCCTGCATCCAGCCAGGGCATATCTAGCAACTATCGCAACGCCAGATTCGATTCCTGCATCCAGCCAGGGCATATCTAGCAACTATCGCAACGCCAGATTCGATTCCTGTATCCAGCCAGGGCATATCTGCTGACCACGTTTCCAGACTCGATTCCTGTATCTAGCCAGGGCATGTCTGAAGAGTTCGAAGATTCGATTCCTGTATCCAGCCAGGGCACATCTATTGACGACTATTTCCGGATTCGACTCCTGTATCCAGCCAGGGCACATCTATTGACGACTATTTCCGGATTCGACTCCTATATCCAGCCAGGGCACATCTGTGAGCAAACCGATTGTAGATTCGATACCTGTATCTAGCCAGGGCATATCTGCATAAGGAGACTGAAGATCAAACACCTGTAACAAGCCAGGAAAACATCCGTCTTTCTCAAATACACAAGTTCTCGCTAAGGAATCTCTTATGCGATCAACACTTCCAAATGGCATCTATAAGCCCATTCCCGACAAGGTTCTGTCACATCTCCAGATGGCATCTATAAGCCCATACCCCTATCCACCATCTCTCCGAATGGCATCTATAAGCCCATTCCCGACAACACGTTGTTGAGACTCCAGCATGCGAGTGCAAATTTCCGGGCACTCTAGTGTCCAATCTCCTTTTACCCTCGAGTCACGAAAGGCGAACTCGCCAATCTAACTCTTCAGGTCCAAGAAGATTGAACAGGGGCAACTGTTGTACCCCAAAATTTGCCCTCCCATTTCCTCAACATTTTCTCATCACAAGACCCTTGAAGATCAAGATCCAGTTAGGGTTTCCTCTGCTCAAGACATCTCCTTGCACTGTGGACTCAAATTAGGGTTTGTGTTTGCCCAAGGATGTTTTGACCTAAAATGCCTAAGATGACTTTCATGCTTCATGTTGGACTCCCAAGTTTACCCATGCCAAGTATCAAGTCTTGATTCCAAGTTTTACCCAGTCAATTGGACAGTTGACTTAGAAATCAACTGTATTGGGGAAAAAGTCAATTGTGGCCAATTGACAGTCAAAACTCATGAAATTTGACCCACATCAACATTATGAACTCACATGAACCATTTGATCAAGTTTGGATCACAATTCTCCAAGAAATTTGATCAGATCACCAAAAGGGCAAAATGGTCATTTTTAGGGTTTTGACTGCACAAAGGCAATTTTTGACTGTTTGACCTAGCCAATGGCAAATCAAGCTCACATATAGCCTCAAGGACTCAATGAAATGGTCTTGACACATTCATCAAGCTCAAAAGATCCCAAGTGCACAAGATTGACAATTGAATTTCCCAGTCAATTGATTAATTTTGACTGTATACTGAAAAGTCAAACTTTGACTTTTTGGTCAAAATCAAGAGTCAAGATTCATTTTTCATCAAAACATGCCAAGTCATGAAACTTGTTCACCAAGAAATCACAAAATGCAAATTAGGGTTTGAAAATGGAATTTTTCATAACTTAGAATTTTTCTAAGTTATGAAAAACCCTAATTTTTTCCCAACTTTGCCCCATCTTTTCACCAAGATCCATTTGGATTCAAACAAAAGTCAAAACATGAAAGTTGTAGCTTGTTGCATAATATACAACTTTGATTCACAAAGTTTTCTCATTTGAAGCTTGTATCTCAAGTTACAATTTTTTGAATAAGGGCACTAAACCATTTTTAACTTAGTGAAATTTTAACCTATTTTGACAAGGTTTTCTACCCCACTTCAAGGCCATTTTTCATACCCTTCCACTTGGAATTTCAATTTGCATTTCAAAGATGGATTGTAGTATACATTCCAAGCTTTCCAAAATGTCCAAGAACTCATCCAACAACCTCATAACTTGAGAGATTCGAATTTCACAAGTTGGCAAAAATTCACTTTTGTTCTTCATCAAAACATGTCCATAACTTTGCAAATTTGAATTCAGCTTGCTTTATGCTTGATTACAGGTCCTTGAACCATTCCATATTCAATAATTTAATGCATATTCAATGTGTTAGAGTGTTGTTCTTTGAGTGCAAGCATTGTATGCAAGATTAATCCTAAACTAGATAAAGTGAACTTTCCATTTTTGAAAAGATTAACTTTATGTCCAATTGCAAATTAAGAAAGTACATGGAAAATCTGCTTGGCACAAGATTATGTGCATAACACACTGATCAAGAGAGGATTATGCAGCACATTAGGGGGTCCTCTACTGACCTAGAAAGCCAACTTGCTTTTGTTTGCTTCAAGTTCAAGAAAAGTCCATAACTTGTACCAACTCTCTCTTCAGCATAGAAACACAAGAACAAAGTTATCAAACACCTTCCATAGAACACAACCAAGCTTTGGCACAAATCCTTGACCTCCAAAACACCCTCCATCTCAGAATCATCCTCAAACTGCAAAAACAGAGTTGCCTCTGCAGTTTGAGTACCAACTCCCATTTCCCTCGAGCATTCTTACCAAAATCAATCCATACACATTCCCTAGCATATATGCAAGCTAACCATGACCTAAAACCTGACCTGTAATCCCTCTAACAGCTTCCACCATTTTCATTTTTTCCCTTTGCAGGTGAAGTTCTATAGCTTGATACAAGAAGTTTCAAGACAAAGTAAGCATTGAAAAAGCATCCCTGGACCTCAAGGAAGCTTTTCCAATCATTACCTTGCACTAGAAGTTCCCCATTCTCCAGATAGAAGTTCAACTGCACAGGTAAAACTTTGAACTCGTATCTCTCTTATCATGCATCTTTAGTCTTAAGTTTGTGAAGAAACAAGGTCCTACTCATAGCCCTGAACATGTACATATCTTTACATTTCATTTCTTTTGCCTGAGTAGAGAGAATTTGTAGTTTGAAAATGGCAGAAAAACTAGGTTAGGATTTGGGGAAGGAGAAATTCTCCCTCATCTTAGAGAGTTAGGTCAAGTTCCATACATGGTTAGAATCGTCTCTTCATGCTGAACATTTGTTGTGTTATGAGTTTTTGCTAAAAAGCCAGGAATCAAGAGTTGGACATTGAAGAACAGAGGCGCGCGTTTTTTTCAAATGTTTGTGCTGAAGGTTGAAGACAGTGGCATTGGGCTGGGCTTGTCTTGTGCTTTTCTTTTCACACCCCATAATTACTCATGAACCCCCCAAGCCCATTTGTCTTATTTTTAATTCTTTTTGACTTTTTCTTTTTTTGTTTGACTTGTTTATTTTTTCTCAGCATATTAAAATTTTGAAAATATTTTTTCCATCCTTTTTGAATTTATGGCATATTTATTTGATTTATTTCTTTGTTTATACATAAAATATATGCATACTATTATAAATATAAAAATAGTGTAAATACAATTTTTATTTTTGTTTACATTCTGAAAATATTCCACATAAAAAATACTTTTTTTTTATTATTATTATTTATTTTATTAAATATTAAATATTTTGCACATAATGCATATTTAAGAAATTAATATATGTATATATATATGTTTATTAATATATTTAGGTGAGAATATAAAAATATTTGAATTTTTTCATTTTTATTAATATTTGATACAAAAATACTTTTTCATAATATACTTCATTATTTTTATTTTTGTACATAATAAATAAATGTTTGTATTAAATTAAACAATAATACATTTTCCTTAATAAAATTAGGGTTTTTGCCCTAAATTCAAAATACTCCAAAAAATAATATATTTTTATTTTCTTTTCTTTTTTACATAAATAATATTTTTTCATACATATACAAAACATTTTTTTTGTGCATCTTGCATTCTTATTTAATTTTTGTACATTGATTAAATTGCAAATATTCAAAATGATGTAATAATTTAGGTTTAAATTACTTGTCAATATCCCCATTTGAACATTTGTACCCCCCTTCCCATATTTGGTTTTGTAATAGCTTAGTAAATTTATTTTCGCACTTTATTGCTTTCTAATGATAACATGTTAGAATTAGGGTTTGTATGCGAAAAACGATAAAAAATAGTTATGACCTAATCTCAAGATAAACAAGCATGAAAATGAACACACAAATCACACTTGCACCCCCTAGGGTATTCCACTTGTTGCCTTTCAAAATTGGGCCATATTGTATGTTGAACTTCTTTGGGCAAAGCAAACAATTTGAATGATCATAGTCCCTCGATAAAACTTTTCAAAACAAACAAAAACAAATGATCAAGTCCCTTAAAGACAATTGCCCAAAGACATTTAACGCCGTTACAATTATGGTCTAAACGATGACCCGCGCCCGTCCCTTTCACATCCTAAACATAAGATTGTCCACCAAATACAATGGTGGAACAAACTTGTTAAAAGGGTTAAAACATAGCAACAATCTTTTGAGAAATTTAGGAGTAGATAACCTCTTAGTTACTCGAATCAAACTTGCAAAACAAAACACTTGTCTAATTTCAAAACCACACAACACTACACTTTCAAAACTACTTTCAAAAACAAATGAAAACCTTTTCAAAAGACATACATCTTTGTATACATCCCCACATGGATCATTACAAAGGTTGCCACCACATTGGCCTCTTTTCAAAACATTTTCAAACCCACTCACACTCAAGCACCATTTAAAACAATTAAAAACAAAAGGCAAGTGATCTAAGCAAGTAACTAAGAGCCCATGGATAACCATGGATAGAAAGGGTGCTAATACCTTCCCTTTCTATAATCTACTCCCCGAACCCAAGAAAACATCTCAAAAGGTTTTTGCTGTGCTTTTTAACCTTTCCTTAGGATAAAATAAAAAGTCGGTGGCGACTCTTGCTAACCGCAACATTTGCGAATACAAACGCAAAACGCTAGTCAGTTCTCCCACCGTATCACAATAGTAAACATAATTACTTCAAAACAGACACGTGTAATGCATTAATGAAATAACAAAGTTTGACATGAATAAAATGTTTGAACGATCAAAGAAAAATACAACTTGAACATTCGAATGAACAAAAGATATTCTTGATGACTTGGTGTAGGATCAGTGTTCAAACTTGACCTCCTTGGCGTCAATCAAATCCTGAATCTTGTTCTTCAAGGTCCAACAGTCGTCGGTGTCATGTCCGGGACTGTCAGAATGGTAGGCACATCTCGCACCCGGGTTGTATTTGGGAGAGGAAGTATCAGGATTTTAGGGAGGATCCTTTAGTGTGATCAGTTTCGCCTTCAGCAATTGTTGTAGTGCTTGAGACAAAGGCATGCTGATGTCAGTATACTTCCTATCTTGATACTTTATCCTAAGCCTATTGCTCTTTCTTTGTTGAACAGGCGCGGGATCAGAGATCTAGATTGCCCCTACATCATGACGACCCTTTTTACCATGTATAGTGTTGTACCCCAAAATTTGCCCTCCCATACTCTTCAAAGTTTTGACAAGCATCACCCCAAATGGTTCAAAGTCTACTCAAGGGCTACACAGTCAACCACTCTCCTAAAGCTAGTCAAACTAGGGTTTTGGTTCTTGCAAGGAATTTGAGGTTTTCAAGGGTTCAATCAAGTCCCATATGCTTATACACATTGTCAAGCACCTACATGTCAAGTTTCAAGGCTCACAAGGTCAAGTTGCACAGTCAAAAACCCTAATTGCTCAACAGTCAACTGTAGGGGCAAAATGGTCATTTGGCAGTCAAAAGTCAAAAAATTTGGTCAACATCTTATTTTGAAGCCACAATCATCATTTGATCAAATCTTGATCATGATTCCACAAGAATGGCTCAAAAATCATCAAGGTGTTAAAAGTTTCTATTTTTGGACAGTTGAAAAGTCAACTGTAACTTGACCAAAGCATAACTTCTTCATGGTTTATCAGAAAAATCCCATCCAAAGCTCATTTTGAACGGGATGAAATTTCCTACAACTCATCTTCACACTCCAAGTCCAAGAAATTCTCTCAAAAAAAGTTATCAATTTCAACATTATATGTCATTTTCAAAAGTCAACAAAAAGGCATTTTAAGTCAAAGACCATAACTTGAGATTGGTAAATCAAAATGACATGGGACCAAAGACATTGGTTAGAGGACATCAAGACCTTTCCAAAATGTCCAAGAACATGTTAATAGCTTCCAAATTGAGCAAGATATGCATTGGAGAAGTTGGGAAAGTTTTGTGAAATGGCCAAAGTCAATTATCCTTGAAACTTCATTTTTGACAAAAGGGGCCCACTTTTTCCACTTGATTCAGCTTGGCCATGCTTCCCACGTGTCCCACAATTTATTTCAAGATTTAAAATTATTTTTTTCATTTTTATTTAATTTTATTTGATTTAATTCATTTTAAATCTTTAAAATTCAAATAAAAATCAAAGAAATTAATGGAGGGATATATTTTGTGTTGATTAGCTTTGAATCACCTTGAAATACCTTCCAAATTCGTGCAAGGCCTATTATGGGCATAGAAATTCAAATTTTGACACAAAAGGCAAGTTGTTTCAATGTTGGTTATGGCAAAATCTCAAGCATAATTGCAATGGTTAAAGGCTCATCATGTGACTGATTCTCATTCATTACTATATATACAAGCCTTCCCAACCTCATTCAAAAGAGAGTGTGTGCAGAAACGGCCAAGAGCAAAACCAAAAATTATTCAAAAAGTGAGAGTTCTAAAACATAGTTGCGAGCATCTTCAGATCAAAACAAGCACGTGGTTCTATTCCTTGCCACACCCTGAAGCTAAAGCAACCTTTGCCAAGTCCTGAGGCTCATACCGCGCTGTAAGTTCTTCCCAGGTCCCCATATAATTTCCATATTTTTTTTTTCAATTGCTTTCATATGCAGATTCTCAAAAGAGGAACACCATAAACCTCATATCTCAGCGCTCCAAGTGTTCACCAGCATAGATCCAAAGGACAAAGAGTGAGAGACACCATACTCTGGAGTCAAGCACGCGTAGGCAACCAAAAAAAGTCAAGCAGGCCTTGTTCAAATGGGCCAGAATCTCAGTCCAACACCCCCCATTTCAGTCCACACCCCTTGGGTTTTTACTCTTCTTTTTATTTTTATTTTGACATTTTTCTTTTTTTATTTACTTGCTTTTTTTAAATTTATTTATTATTAACAATTAATTAACCAACTAACATTTTCATAAAAAATCAAAAAAATAGAACTAACATCATTATTATTATTATTATACTATTTTGTAAATAAACATTAATCGAAATAGTTTAATTAGGCAATTTTGACTTTTCTTTTAATAATTAAAATAATTTAGAATTAGGTTGACTTAATTTTGTTTATTTTTATTTTATTTCATAAAAAACATAAAAAACACAAAAATATATTTTCTTTTAATTAATTAGTTTAATTATTTAATTAATTGCATTTAATTGACAAAAAGACAAAAAAAAATCAATTTCTTTTCAAAAAAAGGGTCAACACCCTTAGAACATTCCCGATTAATTTATTCGCGCGCATTTACTTTATTTGATTATTATGTAATTTCCTTCAAGAATGTAATAGTTAAATAGGTTTATCGCTTTATTTAATTTCCGTACTTATTTACCAAAAAACAGGTCTTTGTAATTTTTGGCGATGTATAGACCCGCGCCTTGTAATAGCGTAGGATTTATTTTTCCGCACCCCTTAACTGTTAACTTGCATGAAAGAATGTATGTAAATAAAAACGACTCGTAGCTCACTAATTAACAAGACAAACATTAACTGAAAACAACGCACAAATACACACACCACTTCTAGGGTACACCTCACTTGTTGCCTTCGAAACGTGGTCGTCAAGTATAGGACGTCTTAGCGGTCCTTATGTCCATGATCCAGTTGCCTCGAAATGGTTGCCTCGGATTAAAAAAGGATCAAGGACATAAGGGTAGCTTCTAAGGTGTCCTACTGTTGCTTCGGTGACCACAATGTCCCTAAAATCGAATTGACCCGAATACCTCCAACGGTGGTGCTACCTACCTCTCAATGGTGGGATGACACTACCTAAAGGACACTTACACAGCTTAATTCCTTAGGGTAGGTAGATGACTCATGGGTACTTGCTCTTTTCGAAAACAAACAAAATACTTTTCACACCTTACACTTTCAAAAGCTTTCAAAACAAATTTTTCAAACACTCTTGAGGACAGATACAAGAGTTATTCAGAAATCTTTCAAAGAAACTTTTTCAAAACCCACACACACTTGAAAAGCAAACAAATTTTTTGAAAACATAAGAGCAAGTACCTAAGAGCCCGTGGATAACCACAGATAGAAAGGATGCTAACACCTTCCCTTTCTATAAATCTACCTCCCGAACCGAGAGACATCTCAATAAGGAATTTTGCTGTGCTTTTGTCCTTTCCATGTTGGAGAACATAAAAGACGGTGGCGACTCTTGCTTCCGCGACATTTCGCGAACCAGCGTTAAACAGTCAGTTCTAAATCCACCGATCACAGAACTGGCGACTCTGCTAGGGACATTTAAAGTGAGGTGTACCTTAGGACTAAGATCACTTGTGTTTTCAATTGCTTTCTTTGCTTGATTTAAATATTATGGGCCTGTTTCGGGAAGTTCTATAGATCCTAACCCGGATCTGGGGGATACCTTCTTAGAAAGTAGCAACAAGACTGTGAGGGAACTGTGTGGGGTATACCGACACGGTTGAAGCAGTATGCTACGTTGATGTGGCACTTTGGTGAGTACCGGTAACCCTTGAGTCAAGTCAAGGAGAGTACAGGGCCACCGCGTGGTGTCGTGAAGCATCAACTGACCTTAGGAACCTTAATTGAACCATCCTGGCCTCTTTAGGGGTAGTGAGATAACTACTTTGGTGCAGTCCGAAGTTGGTTGATACTCGATACTACACTCAGTTGAGGGTTGTTTTCTTGGGATATTTTGATCGCTAGTTCAGTGGCTAAATCGAAACGATGAACACAGAAAATAATCCAATGATATTGAGCTCCTTAGAACCCAGTTACTTTGATAGGACAGGTTTGAGCCCACCAACTTCAAGAGGGTAGTACCCCAAACTTCATGCTGGCCTAAACTCTAAGGGCTCTTTGTGTGACTTGTGTGCCTTCAAAACTTGACTACTTGCATACTTGTTATCTGACACTTGAGTTTCTTGCAGGTTTTGTTTACAGTCCTTAATCTGGACTCATTATACGGCCTACTTACATCACTCCATGCATAACATACCATCATACCATTGCATACATCCTACATAAGGACTAATCCATTTCAAGGATCTCAAGGGTTTGTGATGCAGGTCATGATGAATCAAATGTCCAGCAAGGGGTAAAGGGGATTTATTTTCCTCTAGCCAAGGTTAATGACTTGAGTCAGGGGCTATGACCCACTCGATATGGTGAGCCTTGACTCTTGAAGAAGGACTCTCAACAATATGCAGTTCCTTCAATCAAGCCACCGGATTCAAATTCTAACAAGCTTCTTTGTTTATCCCGCGAGGTCCTTGAAAACATTACATGCATATCATACATATCATTGCATTACAGGTACACTTGTTGTAGGTCACTTACCTTCTTCGCTGTTTATTTCAGCAGTCATCATGAATCCTGAATCATCCAATGGACAAGCTATCAAGGCCCTCCAGGCCCAGAATTCCCAGTTCCAGGAGTTGATTATGAGCCTAGCCTAGGGTCAAAAGGAATTGAAGACTCTGATTCAGAAGAAGAAGAACAAGAGGACTGTTTTGTTCAACCCTAGACGCAGATCTGGGAACACACTGCAGAATGAAGTTGAGAGGACTACTCCATCTGTGGGGGAAGGCAGTCACCAAGGGAGAGAGGTTCCTAGCCCTGTGGTCTCTGACACCGAGACAGACTTCAATGATGAACAATACCCCCCTGCTGAAGACAGGTACAAACAGCTGGAGGACCGGTCAAATGCTATGGATATCCAACGTGTGCCTGGGTTGGACTTTGGGGACCTAGGTTTATCTTCTGGGGTGGTGATCCCTCACAAGTTCAAGGCACCTGCCTTTGTAAAGTACGACGGGGTTTCCTGTCCTAAGCTGCACCTCCGTTCATACGCAAGGAAGATCCAGCCCTACACGGCAGACAAGAATCTATGGATCCATTTCTTCCAGGAGAGTCTTTCAGGGACTCAGCTCGATTGGTTCTATCAGTTGGATGGAACCAGTATTCGTAACTGGGAGGACTTAGCAACTGCTTTTTATAAGCAGTATCAGTATAATGCCGACCTCGCTCCCACGCGTACCCAACTCCAGGGTATGTCACTTGGGACGAGTGAAGGTTTTAAGGAGTATGCGCAAAGGTGGAGAGATCTGGCTGGAAGGGTGCAGCCGCCCTTGACTGACCGTGAGCTCGTTGACATGTTCTTGGGGACCCTGTCTGGTCCCTTCTTCAACCATCTGATTGGAAATTCTTCTTTTGGGTTTACAGATTTGATCTTGACCGGGGAGAGGATCGAAGCTGGCATCAAGGCTGGAAAGATTCAAGAAGCTGCACCTTCTGATACTCACAAAAAGCCTTACACTGGGAAGAAAGAGGCCAATGCTGCGTACAGCCAGAAGGGTCGCCATGATCAACATGTAGGGGCAGTCCAGATCCTAATCCTAGGCCTGCTCAACAAGGACAGGGGCATCAACGTAAGGAGGTCGCACCCAAGAGACAATTCACTAAAATCAACATGTCACTGGATCAAGCGCTACAGCAAATGTTGAAGGCAGGGCTGACTACCTTGAGGGCTCCTCTCCGGAATCCAAACACCTCTGCTCCCAACTACCATCCTAATGAGAGGTGCGCATACCACTCCGATAGCCCGGGTCATACTACGGACAACTGCTGGCCTTTGAAGAACAAGATTCAAGACGTGATCGACGCCGGAGAGATTCAGTTTGAAGCGTCAGAGACTCCAAACATAATCAGTTCTCCTTTGCCCAATCATTGAAGGCTTTTGTTTATTTGAATTTCCGAGTTGTAATTTTTTGCTTATACAAACAATTAATGTCATAGCAAACTCTTTTATTTCACTAATGCACTGCATATGTCTGTTTTTGAATTAATCCAATTATTTTCATTATATTCAAATTGCTTTGGTTTTTTGATGATCAACTCTCAATTAATAATTCTAAGCCTCTTGAGGGAGGATGACGAAAATGATACCACAATCTTTATAGTATGCTTTTGAACAGACCCCGCTGATGAGGTACAGGCATTGTTTCAATTCCTAAACACTGGAGTTATAAGGATGATAATCCCTCGTCAACCCCTTTGAGCCAAAGAAGTAGGAGTTTTCTTTTCACAAAAAATTAAAACCCTTAATCATAACCTGGGGCAGGGTAGTTCTCTCAGTTGATCCAAGTGCACAACGAATGGCATCAAAGAGGTCCTTCTAAAACAAAAGACAGTGATGGTTCCAAATAATCATAAAGACAGGCAGTCATTATCTCCCAAAATAAAAGCCCAATAAGTCAAAACCTATAAAGGAGACTTACAAAACTGGGGCATCCCGCTGACTGTAAAAGAAACAGTTCAGGCAAAAAACAGGGATAATAAAAATAAAAAACAAAGAGGTCCTACAGACTCTCAACAAAAAAAGAAATGACTGCCTATTCAAAATAATCTGTCAATATCCGAACCATCATTGGAACATCGGGACAAAGACTCAAACGAGATCTAAACGCACGATTATCTGAGTTTAGGTTTGAAGAACATCACGAAGAACGGGTGGGTACAAATAAAATTTGAGCCTTTATCCTTTGTTTCTTAAACCGTGAACCAGGCCACGCTACAACCCTTAAAAGTCCTAGCTGAAGCATGGGTTAGTTCGAAAGCATACTGTTACCAAAGGTATCCTGACTCCTATAAGGCTCGCTGTAAAATCTTGAGTGGACATCACATTTTACAAAAAAAATCACTTGTTTATTGAAAACCGCATTTTCAAAAAACTTCAAGACAGACATAAGCTTTGCATTTTTAATATAACATTGTTTGCATATGACTATTTGTTTGAACAACATAGAAATTCGCACGACGAATATCTAGTGAACAAAAGCCTTCTCAACAAAAAAGGTCATCTCAAATGGAAGAAGCACTTCCAATCAAGGGGCAGGGCATGATCATTGTCAATCATCTGGGGCAGTCCAGTCAAGATTCAGAGACTCTCTCAAATGCCTAATAGCCTGGGGCAAATCTCCGCCTGAGTCACCTGGGGCATTGGACATGAGTTCCAGCTACGAATCTTGCCTGATCAAACATCTTCTGGTCGCATGGCAACACAACAACAGTGACAACCCCCTGCACTCTGAGAGCATGGACATAGTTGAAAAATACTACGCATAATCAAAGACCCGCTAGGTTGACACACCTAGGAAAAAATAAGGGCTTCCCGGCGAACCAAAAGGGTTCGGGCAAAAGTAAGGAATGAAATGAAAAAATCTGTACACCCGGCAAGTCGAAAACCTGAAAAGGCGGCTTGGGCAAAAAGGGGTATCCCGGTGGACTGAAAACCCGAAAGGGCGGTCCAGGCAAAAATTAGGGATTAAAGCGTACGACTATGTCCCGTCATCTCGTCACTGGCCTACCAGAAGAAGATTTGTCAATCGACAGTTGTCAAACACCTCCACAGGTACCTTCTTCTCCCGCAGAAGCAGGGGCAATAAGAGTTGTCCAAACTGTACAAGTTACTCTGTCCTCCAGGTACCAAGATAGGTTCGGCTAAATAATCTGACCAAGACATCTTCACTCCCCACGGATGAAGACAAGATTCAGCAATACTCTCCCAAGAAGTTGGTCTCCCATCAACCCTAACAAGGTACAATATCCCAAGCAAGTCAGCAACACTCCCCCCGAGCAGAGTTAATCTACTGTCAGCCTCAAGGAGTTGGGTTATCCTCCAGAAGATCTCAACATTCCCCAACGGAGTACACAAACATTCCTAGCAAGCATCCCCGGCAATCTTGATCTAAGATTGTTCCCCGGCGGTATACAGAACGTCCAGTGGAGCCACTTCTCCAGTGCAATCTCAAAAGTTTCCCCAGGAAAGTTCAATCAATCTCCCCAGTAGGAAGCTTATCCCCAGTAGATTCTGGAAGCTTATCACCTGCAGAGTACGAGAGCCTCTCCCCAACTTTATTCAGAAGGTTATTCCCCACCAAAGCTTATAACTGGGTTATCCTCAGCTAATTAACGGAAAGACCGTCCTCGGCGAAGTTCTTCCTATCCCCAGCGAAGTTCATCAGATCTTCCAACAGAACTCATCAGCAGAATCCCCAACGGAGTTATCATCAAAACCTCAGCGAAGTATCTCTTCCTACAGAGTAATTCCCCGCAGAGTAATCTCTCCAACAGGTTTATTCCCCGACGAAGTCATCTTCTCCTACCGGTTTATTCTTGTAACCATTATCCCCAGCTGAAACAAAGAACGCTACTCCCCAACATCAGCCCAGGATTCAATTTCCCGGCATTCGTCAAGGATTTATTTTCCTAGACGAAAATACATTCATAAACATATCACTTTTCATACATCTTGCTTACATACACAATGCATGCACGTACGCATCATATCACACAATCTCATTTCTCCCTGAGAACATCATGACATCATGCATTGCACAACTGATGTTTTGCCTTTTTCAGGAAAAAGGTCAATCCAAAGACGATTACTATCAACTGTTGCAATTCCAGATTCGATACCTGCATCTAGCCAGGGCATATCTGTGAGCGATTGATTATGGATTCGATACCTGTATCTAGCCAGGGCATATCTACATTAAAGAGATTAAAGAGATAGCTAGAAATGCTCCAGAGATAGACACTATTCTGTTGCTTGTTCAGAGTTACTTGTTCATAAATAGTTTAGATATGCTTCAGATGGACGCTATTCTGTTGCTTATTCCGGGTTTCTTTTCAGAGATAACTTAGAGATGCTCCAACCACAGATGCTATTCTATTGTTTATTCAGAGATTCCTTCTAGATATAGTTCAGATGTGACCCAGGCATGGCGACGTTCTGATACTTATTCCAGATTTCCTTTCAGAGATAGCTTAGAAATGCTCCAGATATGGATGTTGTTCTTTTGCTTATTCAAGACTCCTTCTAGATATAGTTCAGATGTGACCCAGGCATGGCGACGTTCTGATACTCATCCCAGATTTCCTTTCATAGATAGCTTGGAAATGCTCCAGATATGGATGTTGTTCTTTTGCTTATTCAAGACTCCTTCTAGAGATAGTTCAGATGTGACCCAGGCATGGCGACGTTCTGATACTCATTCCAGATTTCCTTTCAGAGATAGCTTGGAAATGCTCCAGATATGGATGCTATTCTTTTGCTTATTCAAGACTCCTTCTAGAGATAGTTCAGATGTGACCCAGGCAGGGCGACGTTCTGATACTCATTCCAGATTTCCTTTCAGAGATAGCTTGGAAATGCTCCAGATATGGATGCTGTTCTTTTGCTTATTCAAGACTCCTTCTAGAGATAGTTCAGATGTGACCCAGGCATGGCGACGTTCTGATACTCATTCCAGATTTCCTTTCAGAGATAGCTTGGAAATGCTCCAGATATGGATGCTGTTCTTTTGCTTATTCAAGACTCCTTCTAGAGATAGTTCAGATGTGACCCAGGCATGGCGACGTTCTGATACTCATTCCAGATTTCCTTTCAGAGATAGCTTGGAAATGCTCCAGATATGGATGTTGTTCTTTTGCTTATTCAAGACTCCTTCTAGAGATAGTTCAGATGTGACCCAGGCATGGTGACGTTCTGATACTTATTCAGATTTCCTTTCAGATATAGCCTAGAGATGCTCCAGATCTGGGCGCTATTCTATTGCTTATTCAGATTCAAACTTCTAAAGACAACTTAGAGATGCTCCATCCCGGATGCTATTATATTGTTCAGTCCATATATGATCCAGATTCAGATGATGTGATCGGTGGATCTGGAACTGACTGTTTAACGCTGGTTCGCGAAATGTCGCGAAAGCAAGAGTCGCCACCGTCTTTTATTTTCTCCAAATGGAAAGGACAAAAGCACAGAAAAATTCCTTATAGAGATTGCTCTCGGTTCGGGAGGTAGATTATAGAAAGGGAAGGTGTTAGCACCCTTTCTATCCATGGTTATCCATGGGCTCTTAGATACTTGCTCATTGTGTTTTCAAAAGGTTTGTTCGCTTTTCAATTGTGGGTTTTAAAAAAGTTTCTTTGAAAATTTCAGTTCGACTCTTGTATCGGTCCTCAAGAGTGTTTGAAAAATTGCTTTCGAAAGCTTTTTGAAAAGTGTCGGTGTGAAAAGTATTTTTTGATTTGTTTTGAAATTAGAGCAAGTATCTAGGGTCGTCTACCTACCCTAAGGAATTCGTCTGTGTAGATGTCCTTTAAAGTAGTGCCATCCCACCATTGAGAGGTAGGTAGCACCACCGTTGGAGGTGTTCGGGTCAATTCGAGGTTTGGGACATGGTGATCACCAGAGCAATAAGAAGACACCTTAGAAGCTACCCTCTTGCCAGGTTCCCGGATCATGAGGACTTACTAAGACATCCTCTACTCGACGATCACCTTTCGAGGCAAGGCAACAGTGAGGCGTACCCTAGGGGTGGTGTGTGATTCGTGTGTCGTTTTCATTTATTTTTGTCTTATTCATGTCATGGGTGATCTACACGTTTGTTTTTATTTTATCATTCATTCTTGCATGCCATTATTAACAGTTAAAAAAGTTGCGGAAATATAAAGTTCTAAACTATTACAAAGGCGCGGGTCCACATCGCCAAAATAAATCCAGGACCCGATTTGACAGAAAGTAAATAAAGAAGTGTGAGAAATAAAATGTCCGAGTTTACAAGGCTTTGGGAGAATTACATTAATATTATAAGAAGCAAAATAAAATGCGCGAATTGGAATTAAAATTGGAAGCGAGGGCGTTGGACCCTTTTTTAATGAAATTAAATTAAATGATTATTAAATTAATGAAATTAAAAAGAAAAAGAAATTATTTTTTTGAGATTTTTTTGCATTTATGGTTTTAATGAGAAAGATTAATATTAACCCTAATTCTAATTGTTTTTTTTAGTTTATTAAGAAAGTATTAAATTTTAACCTAAAATTAATCTAATTATTTACATACAAATTTAATTATAAAAATAAATAAAATAAATAATATTAAATATTTAATTATCATGAAAGAAAATAAAAAGGATGAAAATTAATTAATTAAACCCTATTTCTACATTTTTTAGATTTTTGTTATGAAAATATTAAATTAAACCCTAATTTAAACTAATTAATTTACATGCAAATTTATTTACAAGAAATATTAAAATAAAAAAATATTTATTATTTTTTCCGATTTTTTATGTTTTTGTGTTTTTTATTATATTTATGAAAATAATTAATTAATTAAACAAATAATAGTTAAAAGAAAATAGAATTAAGAATAAAACTAAAAAAATAACATGGCAAACCTAGGGGGGTTGTAGTCCCCAACATGGAGGTGAATCTTTAGGAATCTGGCCCATTAACCTTGGCCTTTTTGGACTTTTGCCAGGTAGCGTGCTGAAGCGTTGACCAGGGTTTATGGTGTTCCTCAATTCTGAGCCTTTGATTTGAGCCTGATATGCACGTGGATGGTTTGATCTGGAGGGTATATGATGGAACAATAACGTTGAACCTGCATGTGATTGTTAATTGGAAAATAATATTGAGAAAGTGAAAACCTGGGGCTCGAACCCAGGTCATGTACTTGACCAATCCTTATGCTTGCCAGTGGAGCCAGATGCGCGTGTTGTATATTAAATAAACCAAGAATAATATAATAAGAAGACAATGGTTAGTGGAATTCCAGCGCGAAAATTCAAATTGCCCAATCATTAGCTGCCACTGCATTATCTTCTTTGTTGGATTTCCTGAAACAAATTGACAAACATTTAACGGGGGTTTTAAACCCCCTCAAAATATGCTGATTTCAATAATAGCGATTAGGCCTGTGACGCTCAGAAATTTGGCGCGATGGTCTTAATCTTTTCGTCCCAACCTGCTGATTTCATTCATGGAATTGTTATGTCTTAATTTTATAGGAATGGAAAACGCCCAAATTGAAAACCTTGGAACCCTAGGTATCTCTAATGGCGAATTCTCATATAGGGCATGAAACTTCAATCAAACCATGCAGTTAGTTTGTAAACATCACCCTAAACACAAAAACAAAAACAAAATATGTTAAAAATGCATGGATAATGGAAGACAGTTTTGGAATTTTCTCTACCAATTCCAGTGATGACTTCGCGTTTTCTTGAGTATGGGGCTTAGTTTTTGATTGGAATATGTCCTATGATCCTTGAGGAAGCTAATGGAATAGGTTTTGAGGCTTGTATCACCCTGCAAGTGAGTTTTCAGAGTTGAGTTTTTTTGAGAAAAAGTGTGAGTTTGTGCAAGGGTTTTCTGAGCAGCTGCGTGGTTCCAAGCATGAGGGTTTGCTTTGTATATATGTGTGGAACAATTAGGTTAAGAAAAATAGAACAAATCAATTGCATTCATGGTTTTTGGAAATTTGATTTTCAAGGATCTTTTTTAATCTTTTCCATGTGTTTTTGTACAAATTAAGATCAATTCTCTCCAAATCTTTCCCTATTTGATTTCACACGAATTATTGAGTAGATTTTGTGTACAAAAAGATTGTAAAACCTAGGTTACATATTTTTCATGTATTTAATTTGATTTAAATGAATTATTATAAATAAAAATTCAAATAAATAAATAAAAAATGAAGAAATACTTCCCTTTGGGCCAAGTGGTCGTGCACATGCCATGGATGATGAATTATGGAAGAAAAATGGGCCCATTAGCAATTTTAGGTCATTTGAATCAATGTTGACTTTTCAAAATACCCAAAAATTTCCCAACTTCTACAAGGCATAACTTGCTCAATTTTTAAGCTTTGCTCATGTTCTTGGACATTTTGGAAAGGTCTTTGAGTCCTCTAACCAATGTCTTTGGTCCCATGTCATTTTGATTTACCAATCTCAAGTTATGGCCTTTGACTTAAAGTCCCTTTTTGTTGACTTTTGAAAATGACCTATAATGTTGAAATTGATAACTTCTTGTGAGAGCATTTCTTGGACTTGGAATATGAAGATGAGTTGTAGGAAATGTCTTTCTCTTCAAAATGAGCTTTGGATGGAATTTTTCTGATAATCCATGTGAAAGTTATGCCCTGGTCAATTTACAGTTGACTTTTTAGTTGTCCAAATAAGGAAACTTTTGCATCTTGATGATTTTTGAGCCAAGCTTTGAGAATCATGATCAAGCATTGATCAAATGATGTTTGTGGCTTCAAAATGATATGTTGACCAAAAATTTGAACTTTTGACTGTCAAATGACCATTTTGCCCCTACAGTTGACTGTAGTGCAATTAGGGTTTTTGACTGTGCAATTTTGTGCTGAAAGTCTTGAAACTTGGTATGAGGATGCTTGACCATGTGTTATTGGCATATGAGACTTAATTGGACCTTTGGAAACTTCATTTTCTTGATCAGAAGCAAAACCCTAATTTTGACTGCTTAGGAGGCCCTTGAACTGTGCAACCCTTGGGGAACTTGGAAGCTTGACTTGGCAATTTCTTGGAGAATATGGGAGGGCAAATTTTAGGGTACAACAGTTGCCCCTGTTCAATCTTCTTAGACCTGAGGATGCAGATTGGCTGACGTGCCTTTCGTAATCCGAGGGTAGAAGATGATTGAACACTAGAGTGCCCAGAAATTTGCGCTCACATAGTAGCAGTGTAATGATGGGGGAATGGGCTTATAGATGCCATTTGGAGATTGATGAATAGGATTATGGGCTTATAGATGCCATCTGGATGTTGATCGCGTAAGAGATTCCTTAGCGAGAACCTGCATACCTGCAAAACAGAAAATGATTACCTGACATGTTGCAGGAGCTGGTTTTCAGATGCTTGGTATGGATGTGTCCTGACTGGTTACAGAAGCTGGATCTGGAGCTTCAAAAGATGATGAATGAACCAGGGATGGTTACTACCTCAGCAGGAACGGTGAGAGAACCTTGGGTGACTTTAACTTCAACAACGCTCATTGAGAAAATCTTGGTGGGAATTACCATCTTCGTAGTATCGGGAAGAGAACCAATAGGCAATTATAATCTGAAAGGGAATTATATCTCACGCACCGTCGGGAAGAGGACCATAGGAAATCATAACCTGAAAGGGAATTACATCTCACACACCGTCGGGGAGAGGACCATAGGAAATCATAACCTGAAAGGGAATTACATCTCACGCACCGTCGGGGGGAGGACCATAGGAAATCATAACCTGAAAGGGAATTACATCTCACGCACCATCGGGGAGAGGACCATAGGAAATCATAACCTGAAAGGGAATTACATCTCACGCACCGTCGGGGAGAGGACCATAGGAAATCATAACCTGAAAGGGAATTACATCTCACGCACCGTCGGAGAGAGGACCATAGGAAATCATAACCTGAAAGGGAATTACATCTCACGCACCGTCGGGGAGAGGACCATAGGAAATCATAACCTGAAAGGGAATTACATCTCACGCACCGTCGGGGAGAGGACCATAGGAAATCATAACCTGAAAGGGAATTACATCTCACGCACCGTCGGGGAGAGGACCATAGGAAATCATAACCTGAAAGGGAATTACATCTCACGCACCGTCGGGGAGAGGACCATAGGAAATCATAACCTGGAAGGGAATTACATCTCACGCACCGTCAGGGAGAGGACCATAGGAAATCATAACCTGAAAGGGAATTACATCTCACGCACCGTCGGGGAGAGGACCATAGGAAATCATAACCTAAAATGGAATTATCATCTCACGCACCGTCGGGGAGAGAACCAATAGGAAATTATAATTTCAAAAGGAATTGTCACCTCACGCACTGTCGGGGAGGGAACCATAGGAAATTATAACCTAAAATGGAATTATATCTCACGCACCGTCGGGGAGAGCACCAATAGGAAATTATAATTTCAAAGAAAAACCTGATAACTTCTACTGAGTCTTCATCAGAAAAATCTGTTGGGAGTCGATTTAGCTGGACTAGAGAAGGCCTTGGACTGGATAAGAAATCTTTGGAGTCGATTAACTGAACCGGTCTAGGTCTTGACATATGATGGAGAACTTAACTGTATCTTTCCTGAAAGGTAAAGGTCAGTCATATGCAATGCATGATATGGGTCAAGCAATGATGTTCTCAACATAAATGAGGTTTGTAAGATATGATGCGTTTATGCATGCTATAATGATGTATGTGATGTTTTATGAATGTTTTCGTCTAGGAAAGTAAATCCTTGACGGGTGTCGGGAAGTCATATCCTGGGCTGATATTGAAGAATAAGCTTTTACTTCCGCTGGGGATGATAACTGCAAGAATACCGGTAGGAGAAGATGACTCCGTTGAGGAATAAACTTGACGAATAGGACATTCTGCGGGGAGAAAAATACTCTAGCGACCATGCTGGGGAGTGATACTCTGTGGGGAGAGGGATGCTTCGTTGAGTTGTTGATAATAGCTCGTTGGGGATACTCTTGCTGTATCGGAAGTGTTAATAGACTTCGCTGGGGGTAAGAGACTGTGTCGACGACGATCTTTCCATAGCTTTTGGCTGAGGATAACCCAGTTATATCCTGTTAAGGAAATAACTCTTTAAATAAAGTCGGGCGACGCGTTCGTGCTCTGCGAGGGATGAGCTTCCAGAATCTACTGGGGATAAGCTTACTGCTTGGGGAGATGGGTTCCAGTTTTCCTGGGGAACTGGATTGGACTCTCCTGGGGGAGTTTTGAATTGCGGGGAAAGTGATTCCTTTGAATGTTGTAAGCCGCCGGGGAACAATCTTTAGACCAAGACTGCCGGGGATGCTCGTTAAGAATATGTATGCTGTTGGGGAATGTTGGGATCTGCTGGAGGACATCTAACTTCCTTAAGTTTGATAGTAGCTTCGCTTGAGGAGAGCACACTGGCTTGCTGACTCACTCTCTGGGGAATTGGGATATCTGGTTATGTTCTTTGGCTGAACCCACCTTGATACCTTGGTGGACAGAGTGATTAGATTGTTTGGACAACTCAACATTGCCCCTGTTTCTGAGGTGGAGAAGAAGACCTGGGAGATGCTGATAGCTTGCTGATGGACAGACCTACTTCTGGTAGGCAGGTGATAAGATGACAGGACATAGTCGTACGCTTTGATCCCTAACTTTTGCCTGGACCGCCCGTTCGGGTTTTCAGTCCATCGGGATACCCATTTTTGCCCAAGCCGCCTTTTCAGGTTTTCGACTTGCCGGGTGTACAGATATTTTCATTTCATCCCTTATTTTGCCCGAACCCTTTTGGTTCGCCGGGAAGCCCTTATTTTTGCCTAGGTATGTCAACCTAGCGGGTCTTTGATTTTGCGTAGTATCTTTTCGACTATATCCGTGCTTTCAGTATGTAGGGAGTTGCCCCTGTTAGAAGTGCTTTGTCATGCCACCAGAAAGTGTTTGATCAGGCAAGATTCGTTGCTGGAGTGCCCCAAGTGACTCAGGCGGAGATTTGCCCCCAGGCTATTTGGCATTGTTGAGAGATTCTCTGAATCTTGATTGGATTGCCCCAGATGATGGACAATAATCACGTCTGCCCCTTGTTTGGGAGCGCTTTTATTCACTAGGTATTCATCGTGCGAATTTCCCTGCTGTTCAAACAAAAAGTCATACGCAAACAAAGTTTTGTTAAAAATGCAAAGCTTATGTTTGTCTTGAAGATTTTGAAAATGCATTCTTTTTTTCATAAAACAAGCGAATGTTTGTAAAACGTGATGTCAACTCCGTATTTACCGTAAGCCTTAAGGAGTCAGGATACCTTTCGTAACGGTATGCTTTCGAACTAACCCATGCTTCAGCTAGGACTTTTAAAGGTTGTAGCGTGGCCTGGTTCACGGTTTAAGAAATAAAGGATAAAGGCTCAAATTATTGGTACCCACCCGCTCTTCGTGATGTTCTTCAAACCTAAACTCAGCTGATCATGCGTTAGACCTTGTTTGAGTCTTTGTCCTGATATTCCAATGATGGTTCGGATATTGATAACTTATTTTGAATAGGCAGTCATTTTTTGTTTTTGTTGAGGGTTTGTACGACCTCTTTCTTTTTGATTTTTTTGTTATCCCTTTCTTTTTTTGCCTGAACTGTTTCCTTTTTCGGAATTACAGTCAGCGGGATGCCCCAGTTTCGTAAGTCTCCTTCATGGATTTTGACTTAATGGGTTTTTTATTTTTTGAGATAATGACTGCCTTTCTTTATTGATTATTCGGAACCATCACTGTCTTCCTTTTTCGTAAAGACCTCTTTGGTGCCATTCGTTATGCACTCGGATCAACTGAGAGACTACCCTGCCCCAGGTTATGATTAAGGGTTTTAAATTTCGAAAAGAAAAACTCCTACTTCTTTGGCTCAGAGGGGTTGACGAGGGATTATCATCCTTATAACTCCACTGTTTAGGATTTAAAACAATGCCTGTACCTCATCAGCGGGGTCTGTTCAAAAGCATACTGTAAAAATCGTGGTATCGTTTTCGTCATCCTCCCTCAAGAGGCTTAGAATTATTGAGAGTTGACCATCAGAAAAAATATGAAAATAATTTGCATAGAGTGAATACGAATATATTGATTCAAAATAGACATAAGCGATGCATTAATGGAATAACAATGTTTAACATGAATAAATGTCTAAACAATCAAAGAACAACACAACTTGAACATTCGAATGAACAAAAGTCTTTCCATCTCAGGGCTTGTCACTTCAAATGGTGAGCCTGGGAGGGATGGTAGAAAAACTCAGCCTGACCATCTTGTGTGAACTCCAGTGCTCCTTCATCAATCAGGTCCTGAATCTTGTTCTTCAGAGCCCAACACTCATTTGTATCATGTCCAGGACTGGCAGAGTGGTAGGCACACCTTTTATTGGGATCATAAGTAGGATGTGCTGTGTTGAGATTCTGGGGATGAGCCCTTAATGTGATCAAATTCAATCTCAGCAGGCATTGTAAAGCTTGAAACAACGACATGTTGAGCGGGGTGAATTGCCTCCTGGACTTGTCTGGCTGAAGCCGGTGAGGTTGATGCTGAATTTGTGACACTGGAGCCCTTTGAGGAGCTCTCCCCTTACCTCCTTGTTTCAAAGGTGGCTGAATGATGACTGGCTTTTTACCCTTAGACGTTTGCCCCAGTTGGTTATTCTGAAGCAGTTGGTTGATGAGAACTCCGAGCTCTTCTTGTCTTTAAGCTAACCCTTGAATGGCAGTCCCCTGCCCCAGCATCTGGGCTTTCAATGCGTCCACTTCAGCTTGCAGGTGTTTCAGCCTTTCATCCTCAGCCTTGTTCTTGACAAAAGTCTCCATGAGAAGTGTCCTTAGCTCCTCCTGCCCCTTGGATAGGTTCAGGAGGATTTCCCCGAACCGGGTCTCTTGGGTGAGATGGTCCTGGTTATCTTGTTGTGAAGCCATTGCTGAAATAACAGCGAGAAAGGTAAGTGACCTGCAACAAGGATACCTGTAATGCAATGATATGTATGATATGCATGCAATGTTTTCAAGGATCTCGCGGGGTAAACAAGAAAATTGTTAGAGTTGGGATCCAGTAGCTTGATTAAAGGAACTGCATGTTGTTGAGAGTCCTTCTTCAAGGGGTCAAAGGCTCACCATATCCAGTGGGTCATAGCCTCTGACTTAAGTCATCAACCTTATTTTGCTTTCCAAAAAACTTTCGCTAGGGGAACCTTCTTCAGGAGTCAAAGCTCACCATATCAAGTGGGTCATAGCCTCTGACAACTTTGGCTAGAGGAAAATAAATCCTCTTTGCCCCTTGCTAGATATTTGATTCATCATGACCTGCGTCACAAGCCCTTGAGATCCTTGAAATGGGTTAGGATGTATGCAATAATATGATGTCATGATGCATGGGGTAATATGAATAAACCCTGTTATGAGCCCTTATTAAGAACTATAAACAGAAACCTGCAAGAAACTCAAGTAAAACCTGTCATGAGTCCCAATTAAGGACTAAAAACAAAACCTGCAAGAAACTCGGTAAACCCTGTTATGAGTCTTAATTAAGGACTGCAAACTAAAACCTGTAAGAAACTTAGTATACCCTGTTATGAGTCCCTATTACGGACTATAAACAAAACCTGCAAGTAGTTCATGTGTCAGCTAACAAGCATGCAAGTAGGCAAGTACAAAGGCACACCAGTCACACAAGAGAAACTCTTAGAGTTTAGGCCAGCATGGGGTCTGGGTATTACCCTCTTGAAGTTGGTGGGTTCATACCTATCCTATCAAAGCAACCGGGTTCTTAGAGGATCCCAATATCATTGACTACCCTCAATCGGTCATAACTCCAGCATCGCAATCTTTTCTTGCGGCCAGAACCATCACGAGAGTTTAGCCTCAATGGGCGTAGCATACTGCTACTGTTCTAATGGCCAAGTTGTGTCATTTAAGGTTCTAAGGTTGTTGGTGCTTAATGACTCCTTATAAGACCCATATTCTCCTCGTTGCGACACAAGGGATATCGGTACAGACCAAGGTGCCACACCAACGTAGCCACTGTTTCACCCGTGTCGGTCTACGCCGGACAGGTCCCTCACAGCTTATGCTACCTAAACAGGGTATCCCCAGATCCGGGTTAGGATCTATGTAACTCCCATGCAACCCACAAATTTAAAGCAGACAAGTCAATACAATTGAAAACACAGTTATGAACTAACCCTAAGGTACACCTCACTTTAAAAGTTTCCCCAGCAGAGTCGCCAGTTCTGTGATCGGTGGATCTGGAACTGACTGTTTAACGCTGGTTCGCGAAATGTCGCGGAAGCAAGAGTCACCACCTTCTTTTATTTTCTCCAAATGGAAAGGACAAAAGCACAGAAAAATTCCTTATAGAGATTGCTCTCGGTTCGGGAGGTAGATTATAGAAAGGGAAGGTGTTAGCACCCTTTCTATCCATGGTTATCCATGGGCTCTTAGATACTTGCTCATTTTGTTTTCAAAAGGTTTGTTCGCTTTTCAATTGTGGGTTTTAAAAAAGTTTCTTTGAAAATTTCAGTTCGACTCTTGTATCGGTCCTCAAGAGTGTTTGAAAAATTGCTTTCGAAAGCTTTTTGAAAAGTGTCGGTGTGAAAAGTATTTTTTGATTTGTTTTGAAATTAGAGCAAGTATCTAGGGTCGTCTACCTACCCTAAGGAATTCGTCTGTGTAGATGTCCTTTAAAGTAGTGCCATCCCACCATTGAGAGGTAGGTAGCACCACCGTTGGAGGTGTTCGGGTCAATTCGAGGTTTGGGACATGGTGATCACCAGAGCAATAAGAAGACACCTTAGAAGCTACCCTCATGCCAGGTTCCCGGATCATGAGGACTTACTAAGACATCCTCTACTCGACGATCACCTTTCGAGGCAAGGCAACAGTGAGGCGTACCCTAGGGGTGGTGTGTGATTCGTGTGTCGTTTTCATTTATTTTTGTCTTATTCATGTCATGCGTGATCTACACGTTTGTTTTTATTTTATCATTCATTCTTGCATGCCATTATTAACAGTTAAAAAAGTTGCGGAAATATAAAGTTCTAAACTATTACAAAGGCGCGGGTCCACATCGCCAAAATAAATCCAGGACCCGATTTGACAGAAAGTAAATAAAGAAGTGCGAGAAATAAAATGTCCGAGTTTACAAGGCTTTGGGAGAATTACATTAATATTATAAGAAGCAAAATAAAATGCGCGAATTGGAATTAAAATTGGAAGCGAGGGCGTTGGACCCTTTTTTAATGAAATTAAATTAAATGATTATTAAATTAATGAAATTAAAAAGAAAAAGAAATTATTTTTTTGAGATTTTTTTGCATTTATGGTTTTAATGAGAAAGATTAATATTAACCCTAATTCTAATTGTTTTTTTTAGTTTATTAAGAAAGTATTAAATTTTAACCTAAAATTAATCTAATTATTTACATACAAATTTAATTATAAAAATAAATAAAATAAATAATATTAAATATTTAATTTCATGAAAGAAAATAAAAAGGATGAAAATTAATTAATTAAACCCTATTTCTACATTTTTTAGATTTTTGTTATGAAAATATTAAATTAAACCCTAATTTAAACTAATTAATTTACATGCAAATTTATTTACAAGAAATATTAAAATAAAAAATATTTATTATTTTTTCCGATTTTTTATGTTTTTGTGTTTTTTATTATATTTATGAAAATAATTAATTAATTAAACAAATAATAGTTAAAAGAAAATAGAATTAAGAATAAAACTAAAAAAATAACATGGCAAACCTAGGGGGGTTGTAGTCCCCAACATGGAGGTGAATCTTTAGGAATCTGGCCCATTAACCTTGGCCTTTTTGGACTTTTGCCAGGTAGCGTGCTGAAGCGTTGACCAGGGTTTATGGTGTTCCTCAATTCTGAGCCTTTGATTTGAGCCTGATATGCACGTGGATGGTTTGATCTGGAGGGTATATGATGGAACAATAACGTTGAACCTGCATGTGATTGTTAATTGGAAAATAATATTGAGAAAGTGAAAACCTGGGGCTCGAACCCAGGTCATGTACTTGACCAATCCTTATGCTTGCCAGTGGAGCCAGATGCGCGTGTTGTATATTAAATAAACCAAGAATAATATAATAAGAAGACAATGGTTAGTGGAATTCCAGCGCAAAAATTCAAATTGCCCAATCATTGGCTGCCACTGCATCATCTTCTTCGTTGGATTTCCTGAAACAAATTGACAAACATTTAACGGGGGTTTTAAACCCCCTCAAAATATGCTGATTTCAATAATAGCGATTAGGCCTGTGACGCTCAGAAATTTGGCGCGATGGTCTTAATCCTTTCGTCCCAACCTGCTGATTTCATTCATGGAATTGTTATGTCTTAATTTTATAGGAATGGAAAACGCCCAAATTGAAAACCTTGGAACCCTAGGTATCTCTAATGGCGAATTCTCATATAGGGCATGAAACTTCAATCAAACCATGCAGTTAGTTTGTAAACATCACCCTAAACACAAAAACAAAAACAAAATATGTTAAAAATGCATGGATAATGGAAGACAGTTTTGGAATTTTCTCTACCAATTCCAGTGATGACTTCGCGTTTTCTTGAGTATGGGGCTTAGTTTTTGATTGGAATATGTCCTATGATCCTTGAGGAAGCTAATGGAATAGGTTTTGAGGCTTGTATCACCCTGCAAGTGAGTTTTCAGAGTTGAGTTTTTTTGAGAAAAAGTGTGAGTTTGTGCAAGGGTTTTCTGAGCAGCTGCGTGGTTCCAAGCATGAGGGTTTGTTTTGTATATATGTGTGGAACAATTAGGTTAAGAAAAACAGAACAAATCAATTGCGTTCATGGTTTTTGGAAATTTGATTTTCAAGGATCTTTTTTAATCTTTTCCATGTGTTTTTGTACAAATTAAGATCAATTCTCTCCAAATCTTTCCCTATTTGATTTCACACGAATTATTGAGTAGATTTTGTGTACAAAAAGATTGTAAAACCTAGGTTACATATTTTTCATGTATTTAATTTGATTTAAATGAATTATTATAAATAAAAATTCAAATAAATAAATAAAAAATGAAGAAATACTTCCCTTTGGGCCAAGTGGTCGTGCACATGCCATGGATGATGAATTATGGAAGAAAAATGGGCCCATTAGCAATTTTAGGTCATTTGAATCAATGTTGACTTTTCAAAATACCCAAAAATTTCCCAACTTCTACAAGGCATAACTTGCTCAATTTTTAAGCTTTGCTCATGTTCTTGGACATTTTGGAAAGGTCTTTGAGTCCTCTAACCAATGTATTTGGTCCCATGTCATTTTGATTTACCAATCTCAAGTTATGGCCTTTGACTTAAAGTCCCTTTTTGTTGACTTTTGAAAATGACCTATAATGTTGAAATTGATAACTTCTTGTGAGAGCATTTCTTGGACTTGGAATATGAATATGAGTTGTAGTAAATGTCTTTCTCTTCAAAATGAGCTTTGGATGGAATTTTTCTGATAATCCATGTGAAAGTTATGCCCTGGTCAATTTACAGTTGACTTTTTAGCTGTCCAAATAAGGAAACTTTTGCATCTTGATGATTTTTGAGCCAAGCTTTGAGAATCATGATCAAGCATTGATCAAATGATGTTTGTGGCTTCAAAATGATATGTTGACCGAAAATTTGAACTTTTGACTGTCAAATGACCATTTTGCCCCTACAGTTGACTGTAGTGCAATTAGGGTTTTTGACTGTGCAATTTTGTGCTGAAAGTCTTGAAACTTGGTATGAGGATGCTTGACCATGTTTATTGGCATATGAGACTTAATTGGACCTTTGGAAACTTCATTTTCTTGATCAGAAGCAAAACCCTAATTTTGACTGCTTAGGAGGCCCTTGAACTGTGCAACCCTTGGGGAACTTGGAAGCTTGACTTGGCAATTTCTTGGAGAATATGGGAGGGCAAATTTTGGGGTACAACAGATGACATTCTGTTACTCATGCAGTATGGATATACCCCAGACACGGCGGTCATTCTACCATTTATTCAGACGTCAGCAATCAAGCACAGACTAGATATGCTCCAGACACGGAAACTCTTTTATTTCTTATTCAGATTCACCTATCCACCATCTTTCCAAATGGCATCTATAAGCCCATTCCAGACAAGGTTCTGTCACACTTTCAGATGGCATCTTTAAGCCCATCCTCCTATCCATCATCTCTTCAAATGGCATCTGTAAGCCCATTCCCACCATCACAATGCTAACATGTGAGCGCAAATTTCTGGGCACTCTAGTGTTCAATCATCTTCCACCTTCGGATCATGAAAGGCACACACGCCAATCTACATCCTCAGGTCTAAGAAGATTGAACAGGGGCAACTGTTGTACCCCAAAATTTGCCCTCCCATACTCTTCAAAGTTTTGACAAGCATCACCCCAAATGGTTCAAAGTCTACTCAAGGGCTACACAGTCAACCACTCTCCTAAAGCCAGTCAAACTAGGGTTTTGGTTCTTGCAAGGAATTTGAGGTTTTCAAGGGCTCAAGTCCCATATGCTCATACACATTGTCAAGCACCTACATGTCAAGTTTCAAGGCTCACAAGGTCAAGTTGCACAGTCAAAAACCCTAGTTGCTCAACAGTCAACTGTAGGGGCAAAATGGTCATTTGGCAGTCAAAATTCAAAAATTTTGGTCAACATCTTATTTTGAAGCCACAATCATCATTTGATCAAATCTTGATCATGATTCCACAAGAATGGCTCAAAAATCATCAAGGTGTCAAAAGTTTCTATTTTTGGACAGCTGAAAAGTCAACTGTAACTTGACCAAAGCATAACTTCTTCATGGTTTATCAGAAAAATCCCATCCAAAGCTAATTTTTAAGGGGATGACATTTCCTACAACTCATCTTCACACTCCAAGTCCAAGAAATGCTCTCACAAAAAGTTATCAATTTCAACATTATAGGTCATTTTCAAAAGTCAACAAAAAGGCACTTTAAGTCAAAGACCATAACTTGAGATTGGTAAATCAAAATGACATGGGACCAAATACATTGGTTAGAGGACTTCAAGACCTTTCCAAAATGTCCAAGAACATGTTCATAGCTTTAAAATTGAGCAAGATATGCATTGGAGAAGTTGGGAAATTTTTGTGAAATGGCCAAAGTCAATTATCCTTGAAACTTCATTTTTGACAAAAGGGGCCCACTTTTTCCACTTGATTCAGCTTGTCCATGCTTCCCACGTGTCCCACAATTTATTTCAAGATTTAAAATTAATTTTTTCATTTTTATTTAATTTTATTTGATTTAATTCATTTTAAATCTTTAAAATTCAAATAAAAATCAAAGAAATTAATGGAGGGATATATTTTGTGTTGATTAGCTTTGAATCACCTTGAAATACCTTCCAAATTCGTGCAAGGCCTATTATGGGCATAGAAATTCAAATTTTGACACAAAAGGCAAGTTGTTTCAATGTTGGTTATGGCAAAATCTCAAGCATAATTGCAATGGTTAAAGGCTCATCATGTGACTGATTCTCATTCATTACTATATATACAAGCCTTCCCAACCTCATTCAAAAGAGAGTGTGTGCAGAAACGGCCAAGAGCAAAACCAAAAATTATTCAAAAAGTGAGAGTTCTAAAACATAGTTGCGAGCATCTTCAGATCAAAACAAGCACGTGGTTCTATTCCTTGCCACACCCTGAAGCTAAAGCAACCTTTGCCAAGTCCTGAGGCTCATACCGCGCTGTAAGTTCTTCCCAGGTCCCCATATAATTTCCATATTATTTTTTTCAATTGTTTTCATGTGCAGATTCTCAAAAGAGGAACACCATAAACCTCATATCTCAGCGCTCCAAGTGTTCACCAGCATAGATCCAAAGGACAAAGAGTGAGAGACACCATACTCTGGAGTCAAGCACGCGTACGCAACCAAAAAAAGTCAAGCAGGCCCTGTTCAAATGGGCCAGAATCTCAGTCCAACACCCCCCATTTCAGTCCACACCCCTTGGGTTTTTACTCTTCTTTTTATTTTTATTTTGACATTTTTCTTTTTTTATTAACTTGCTTTTTTTTATTTATTTATTATTAACAATTAATTAACCAACTAACATTTTCATAAAAAATCAAAAAAATAGAACTAACATCATTATTATTATTATTATATTATTTTGTAAATAAACATTAATCGAAATAGTTTAATTAGGCAATTTTGACTTTTCTTTTAATAATTAAAATAATTTAGAATTAGGTTGACTTAATTTTGTTTCTTTTTATTTTATTTCATAAAAAACATAAAAAACACAAAAATATATTTTCTTTTAATTAATTAGTTTAATTATTTAATTAATTGCATTTAATTGATAAAAAGACAAAAAAAATCCTTTTCAAAAAAAGGGTCAACACCCTTAAAACATTCCCGATTAATTTATTCGCACGCATTTACTTTATTTGATTATTATGTAATTACCTTCAAGAATGTAATAGTTAAATAGGTTTATCGCTTTATTTAATTTCCGTACTTATTTACCAAAAAACGGGTCTTTGTAATTTTTGGCGATGTATAGACCCGCGCCTTGTAATAGCGTAGGATTTATTTTTCCGCAATTTACTTTCCGCACCCCTTAACTGTTAACTTGCATGAAAGAATGTATGTAAATAAAAACGACTCGTAGCTCACTAATTAACAAGACAAACATTAACTGAAAACAACGCACAAATACACACACCACTTCTAGGGTACGCCTCACTTGTTGCCTTCGAAACGTGGTCGTCAAGTATAGGACGTCTTAGCGGTCCTTATGTCCATGATCCAGTTGCCTCGAAACAGTTGCCTCGAAACAGTTGCCTCGAAATGGTTGCCTCGGATTAAAAAAGGATCAAGGACATAAGGGTAGCTTCTAAGGTGTCCTACTGTTGCTTCGGTGACCACAATGTCCCTAAAATCGAATTGACCCGAATACCTCCAACGGTGGTGCTACCTACCTCTCAATGGTGGGATGGCACTACCTAAAGGATACTTACACAGCTTAATTCCTTAGGGTAGGTAGATGACTCATGGGTACTTGCTCTTTTCGAAGACAAACAAAATACTTTTCACACCTTACACTTTCAAAAGCTTTCAAAACAAATTTTTCAAACACTCTTGAGGATAGATACAAGAGTTATTCAAAAATCTTTCAAAGAAACTTTTTCAAAACCCACACACACTTGAAAAGCAAACAAATTTTTTGAAAACATAAGAGCAAGTACCTAAGAGCCCGTGGATAACCACGGATAGAAAGGGTGCTAACACCTACCCTTTCTATAAATCTACCTCCCGAACCGAGAGACATCTCAATAAGGAATTTTGCTGTGCTTTTGTCCTTTCCATGTTGAAGAACATAAAAGACGATGGAGACTCTTGCTTCTGCGACATTTCGCGAACCAGCGTTAAACAGTCAATTCTAAATCCACCAATCATAGAACTGGCGACTCTGCTGGGGACATTTAAAGTGAGGTGTACCTTAGGACTAAGATCACTTTTGTTTTCAATTGCTTTCTTTGCTTGATTTAAATATTGTGGGCCTGTTTCGGGAAGTTCTATAGATCCTAACCCGGATCTGGGGGATACCTTCTTAGAAAGTAGCAACGAGACTGTGAGGGAACTGTGCGGGGTATACCGACACGGTTGAAGCAGTCTGCTACGTTGATGTGGCACTTTGGTGAGTACCGGTAACCCTTGAGTCAAGTCAAGGAGAGTACGGGGCCTCCGCGTGGTGTTGTGAAGCATCAACTGACCTTAGGAACCTTAATTGAACCATCCTGGCCTCTTTAGGGGTAGTGAGATAACTACTTTGGTGCAGTCCGAAGTTGGTTGATACTCGATACTACACTCAGTTGAGGGTTGTTTTCTTGGGATATTTTGATCGCCAGTTCAGTGGCTAAATCGAAACGATGAACACAGAAAACAATCCAATGATATTGAGCTCCTTAGAACCCAGTTACTTTGATAGGACAGGTTTGAGCCCACCAACTTCAAGAGGGTAGTACCCCAAACTTCATGCTGGCCTAAACTCTAAGGGCTCTTTGTGTGACTTGTGTGCCTTCAAAACTTGACTACTTGCATACTTGTTATCTGACACTTGAGTTTCTTGCAGGTTTTGTTTACAGTCCTTAATCTGGACTCATTACAGGGCCTACTTACATCACTCCATGCATAACATACCATCATACCATTGCATACATCCTACATAAGGACTAATCCATTTCAAGGATCTCAAGGGTTTGTGATGCAGGTCATGATGAATCAAATGTCCAGCAAGGGGTAAAGGGGATTTATTTTCCTCTAGCCAAGGTTAATGACTTGAGTCAGGGGCTATGACCCACTCGATATGGTGAGCCTTGACTCTTGAAGAAGGACTCTCAACAATATGCAGTTCCTTCAATCAAGCCACCGGATTCAAATTCTAACAAGCTTCTTTGTTTATCCCGCGAGGTCCTTGAAAACATTGCATGCATATCATACATATCATTGCATTACAGGTACACTTGTTGCAGGTCACTTACCTTCTTCGCTGTTTATTTCAGCAGTCATCATGAATCCTGAATCATCCAATGGACAAGCTATCAAGGCCCTCCAGGCCCAGAATGCCCAGTTCCAGGAGTTGATTATGAGCCTAGCCCAGGGTCAAAAGGAATTGAAGACTCTAATTCAGAAGAAGAAGAACAAGAGGACTGTTTTGTTCAACCCTAGACGCAGATCTGGGAACACACTACAGAATGAAGCTGAGAGGACTACTCCATCTGTGGGGGAAGGCAGTCACCAAGGGAGAGAGGTTCCTAGCCCTGTGGTCTCTGACACCGATACAGACTTCAATGATGAACAATACCCCCCTGCTGAAGACAGGTACAAACAGCTGGAGGACCGGTCAAATGCTATGGATATCCAACGTGTGCCTGTGTTGGACTTTGGGGACCTAGGTTTATCTTCTGGGGTGGTGATCCCTCACAAGTTCAAGGCACCTGCCTTTGTAAAGTACGACGGGGTTTCCTGTCCTAAGCTGCACCTCCGTTCATACGCAAGGAAGATCCAGCCCTACACGGCAGACAAGAATCTATGGATCCATTTCTTCCAGGAGAGTCTTTCAGGGACTCAGCTCGATTGGTTCTATCAGTTGGATGGAACCAGTATTCGTAACTGGGAGGACTTAGCAACTGCTTTTTATAAGCAGTATCAGTATAATGCCGACCTCTCTCCCACGCGTACCCAACTCCAGGGTATGTCACTTGGGACGAGTGAAGGTTTTAAGGAGTATGCGCAAAGGTGGAGAGATCTGGCTGGAAGGGTGCAGCCGCCCTTGACTGACCGTGAGCTCGTCGACATGTTCTTGGGGACCCTGTCTGGTCCCTTCTTCAACCATCTGATTGGAAATTCTTCAGCTGGGTTTACAGATTTGATCTTGATCGGGGAGGGGATCGAAGCTGGCATCAAGGCTGGAAAGATTCAAGAAGCTGCACCTTCTGATACTCACAAAAAGCCTTACACTGGGAAGAAAGAGGCCAATGCTACGTACAGCCAGAAGGGTCGCCATGATCAACATGTAGGGGCAGTCCAGATCTCTAATCCTAGGCCTGCTCAACAAGGACAAGGGCATCAACGTAAGGAGGTCGCACCCAAGAGATAATTCACTAAAATCAACATGTCACTGGATCAAGCGCTACAGCAAATGTTGAAGGCAGGGCTGATTACCTTGAGGGCTCCTCTCCGGAATCCAAACATCTCTGCTCCCAACTACCATCCTAATGAGAGGTGCGCATACCACTCCGATAGTCCGGGTCATACTACAGACAACTGCTGGCCTTTGAAGAACAAGATTCAAGACGTGATCGACGCCGGAGAGATTCAGTTTGAAGCGTCAGAGACTCCAAACATAATCAATGCTCCTTTACCCAATCATTGAAGGCTTTTGTTTATTTGAATTTCCGAGTTGTAATTTTTTGCTTATACAAACAATTAATGTCATAGCAAACTCTTTTATTTCACTAATGCACTGTGTGATCGGTGGATCTGGAACTGACTGTTTAAAGCTGGTTCGCGAAATGTCGCGGAAGCAAGAGTCGCCACCGTCTTTTATTTTCTCCAAATGGAAAGGACAAAAGCACAGAAAAATTCCTTAAAGAGATTGCTCTCGGTTCGGGAGGTAGATTATAGAAAGGGAAGGTGTTAGCACCCTTTCTATCCATGGTTATCCATGGGCTCTTAGATACTTGCTCATTGTGTTTTCAAAAATGTTTGTTTGCTTTTCAATTGTGGGTTTTAAAAAGTTTCTTTGAAAATTCCAGTTCGACTCTTGTATCTGTCCTCAAGAGTGTTTGAAAAATTGCTTTCGAAAGCTTTTTGAAAAGGTGTCGGTGTGAAAAGTATTTTTGATTTGTTTTGACATTTAGAGCAAGTATCTAGAGTCGTCTACCTACCCTAAGGAATTCGTCTGTGTAAATGTCCTTTAAAGTAGTGCCATCCCACCATTGAGAGGTAGGTAGCACCACCGTTGGAGGTGTTCGGGTCAATTCGAGGTTCGGGACATGGTGATCACCAGAGCAATAGGAAGACACCTTAGAAGCTACCCTCATGCCAGGTTCCCGGATCATGAGGACTTACTAAAACATCCTCTACTCGATGATCACCTTTCGAGGCAAGGCAACAGTGAGGCGTACCCTAGGGGTGGTGTGTGATTTGTGTGTCATTTTCAGATATTTTTTGTCTTTTGTCATGTTATTGGTGATCTAGCGCTTGTTTTTATTTTTGTCCATTCATTCTTGCATGCGTTCGTTAGCAATTAAAAGTGCGAGAAAAGTAAAGATTCTAAGCTATTACAAAAGGCGCGGGTCCACATCGCTAAAATTTCCAGAACCCGATTTGACAGAAAAATAAAGAATTAAAGAAGAATAAAGTGCGAGACATAAGGATTACATGGCCTTGGGAGAGATACATAAATATTAAAAGAAATAAAATAAATATGCGAATTAAATAAGAATTAAAACGAGGGCGTTGGACCCTTTTTGCAAAATTAAATTAAATGATGGAATTAATTAATTAAAAAAAAGAAAAGAAATTGTTTTTTGGTATTTTTTTGGTATTTTATGATTTTAATGGGAAAAAAGAATTAAATGCAATTTAATCACAAAAATAAATATTTAATATTTTAATTATTATGAAAGAAAAATAAAAAGGAATAAAAATTATCATAAACCCTAGTTCTACCAATTTTAGATTTTTATTATGAAAATATTATAATTAACCCTAATTTAATAACTAAATGAATTAATGCAATTTATTTATGAAAATACTAAAATAAAATATTTATTATCTTTTCATCTTTTCTGATTTTTTATGGTGTTTTGTATTTTTATTGAGAAATTAAATTAAAAGAATTAATTGAAAAGAATAATAATCAAAATAGAAAGAATAAAATAAAAAAAGGATTTAAAGATAGCAAACCTAGGGGGTCTGCCCCTTAATATGGAGGTAAGACTTAGCATTTTAGGCCCATCAAGACTTTGGCCCGTTTGACTTTCGTGCCACATGCATACGCGTTGACTAGAATGCATCATGTTCCTCAAATCTGTGCCCTTGGATTAATGATATTGAACGCATGGACGGCTTGATGGAGGAGCGTATGGTGCGTCTTCAGGACATAATCTGCACAGAACCATTAATTGAAAAATAATGTGAAAGGGGGTGGGGACCTGGGGCTCGAACCCAGGTCCTATGGTTTACCAATCAACGCGCTTGCCAGTGGAGCTATTTTGTTTATCTGTAAATTAAATAACCAACAATCAATATAAAATAAAACAACACGCTAGTGGATTTTTAGCGCGCGATTTTGAATGGACCAACCAGAACCGGCCACTTCATCATCTTCCCCATGGTTTTGTTCTTCCTGAAAAAATAGAGAACGGTTAACGGGGGTTTTGAACCCCCTCAAAATAAACCATATTCCATAATAGCGATTAAGCCCTCTTGGTATATAAATTAAGCGCGAGCATGCCATTCTTTTCGTCTAAGCGAGCTGAACATGGTCATGGCATTGAGGTCTCTTAATTTTACAGTATCAAGAAACCCCTAATTTGGATTTCAAGAAAACCTAGCCTGCATCAATGGTAGAATCATGTATATCGCATAAAAACGCAATTAATTTATATGGTTAGCTTCAGAATCTTATAATGAACACAAATCAAGCATCAAAAATTATGAAAAGTGTATGAATCAAGATGCACGAATGAGAAATTTTTTCTGTATAGGTGAGATCGTTCTCACGTTTCTGGGCACGAAAGCTTGTGGTTTTTGATCCAAATCCTTTCTTTGAAGCCTCAGCAAGCTAATGGAATTGATCTTTGGCCTTGAATCGTCCTCTAACCTTGTTTTCAGTTTTCAAATTTTCCACCAAAAACTCAAGTTCAATGCCTGGTCTGTAGCACAGCTTCTTTGTTTATAGGATTAGGTTTAGCATATATATGTATCTGTGAATGATTAGGGTTGAAAAAACTTGATCAAAATCCATGAATTAATGAATATGATATTTGATTTTTAACCATGATTTTCAAATCTTTTTCACATGCTTTTTGATACAAATCACATCCAATTCCATTGGTTCTTTCCATATTTGGCTAGGCACGAAATCTTGAGGATATAATATGCACAAAAAGATTGAAAAACTAGGTTTAGCATTTTTCATGTATTTTATTTAATTAAAATGAATTATTAATAATAAAAATCCAAATAAATAAATAAATAATGAATAAAAACTTCCCTTTGGGCCAAATGGTCGTGTGCATGCTTTGGATGATGAATTGTGGAAGAAAAATAGGCCCATTAGCAATTTTAGGTCATTTGAAGCAATGTTGACTTTTCAAAATATCCAAAAATTTCCCAACTTCCACAAGGCATAACTTGCTCAATTTTTAAGATTTGCTCATGTTCTTGGACATTTTGGAAAGGTCTTTGAGTCCTCTAACCAATGCCTTTGGTCCCATGTCATTTTGATTTACCAATCTCAAGTTATGGCCTTTGACTTAAAGTCCCTTTTTGTTGACTTTTGAAAATGACCTATAATGTTGAAATTGATAACTTTTTGTGAGAGCATTTCTTGGACTTGGAGTATGAAGATGAGTTGTAGGAAATATCTTTCTCTTCAAAATGAGCTTTGGATGGAATTTTTATGATAATCCATGTGAAAGTTATGCCCTGGTCAATTTACAGTTGACTTTTTCAACTGTCCAAATAAGGAAACTTTTGCATCTTGATGATTTTTGAGCCAAGATTTGAGAATCATGATCAAGAATTGATCAAATGGTGTTTGTGGCTTCAAAATGAGATGTTGACCAAAAATTTGAACTTTTGACTGTCAAATGACCATTTTGCCCCTACAGTTGACTGTAGTGCAATTAGGGTTTTGACTGTGCAATTTTGTGCTGAAAGTCTTGAAACTTTGTATGAGGATGCTTGACCATATTTGTAGGCATGTGGGACTTGATTGGACCCTTGGAAACTTCATTTTCTTGATCAGAACCAAAACCCTAATTTTGACTGTTTAGGAGACCCTTGAACTGTGCAACCTTTGGAGAATTTTGAAGCATGACTTGGCAATTTCTTGAAGAATATGGGAGGGCAAATTTTGGGGTACAACATTTGCCCCTGTTCAATCTTCTTAGACCTGAGGATGCAGATTGGCTGACGTGCCTTTCGTAATCCGAGGGTAGAAGATGATTGAACACTAGAGTGCCCAAAAATTTGCGCTCACATAGCAGCAGTGTGATGATGGGAATGGGCTTATAGATGCCATGCTAAGAGGTGATGGAAGATGGATGGGCTTATAGATGCCATCTGGATGTTGATCGCGTAAGAGATTCCTTAGCGAGAACCTGCGTACCTGCAAAAGAAAAAATGAGTACCTGACATGTTGCAGGAGCTAGTTTTCAGATGCTTGGTATAGATGTGTCCTGACTGGTTACAGGAGCTGAGTCTGGAGTTTCAAAAGATGATGAATGAATCATGGGTGGTTACTACCTCAGCAGGAACGGTGAGAGAACCTTGGGTGACCTTAACCTCAACAGCAAACGTTGAGAAAATCTTAGGATTACCACCTCCGCAGGATCGGGAAGAGAACCATAGGTAATTATAATCTCAGAAGCAAACATTGAGAAAAACCTGGAATGGAATTATCGTCTCCGCAGGATCGGGGAGAGAACCATAGGAAATTATAATCTCAAAAGCGGACGTTTGAGGAAAACCTGGAATGGAATTATCGTCTCCGCAGGATCGGGGAGAGAACCATAGGAAATTATAATCTCAAAAGCGGACGTTTGAGAAAAACCTGGAATGGAATTATCGTCTCCGCAGGATCGGGGAAAGAACCATAGGAAATTATTATCTCAAAAGCGGACGTTAGAGAAAAACCTGGAATGGAGTTATCATCTCCGCAACATTGGAGAGAGAACCATAGGAAATTATAATCTCAAAAGCGGACGTTTGAGAAAAACCTGGAATGGAATTATCATCTCCGCAACATTGGGGAGAGAACCATAGGAAATTATAATCTCAAAAGCGGACGTTTGAGAAAAACCTGGAATGGAATTATCATCTCCGCAACATTGGGGAGAGAACCATAGGAAATTATAATCTCAAAAGCGGACGTTTGAGAAAAACCTGGAATGGAATTACCGTCTCCGCATGATCGGGGAGAGAACCATAGGCAATTATAATCTCAAAAGCGGACGTTTGAGAAAAACCTGGAATGGAATTATCATCTCCGCAGCATTGGGGAGAGAACCATAGGAAATTATAATCTCAAAAGCGGACGTTTGAGAAAAACCTGGGATGGAATTATCATCTCCGCAGCATTGGGGAGAGAACCATAGGAAATTATAATCTCAAAAGCGGACGTTTGAGAAAAACCTGGGATGGAATTATCATCTCCGCAGGATCGGGGAGAGAACCATAGGAAATTATAATCTCAAAAGCGGACGTTTGAGAAAAACCTGGGATGGAATTATCATCTCCGCAACATTGGGGAGAGAACCATAGGAAATTATAGTCTCAAAAGCGGACGTTTGAGAAAAACCTGGGATGGAATTATCATCTCCACAGGATCGGGGAGAGAACCATAGGAAATTATAATCTCAAAAGCGGACGTTTGAGAAAAACCTGGGATGGAATTATCATCTCCGCAGGATCGGGGAGAGAACCATAGGAAATTATAATCTCAAAAGCGGACGTTTGAGAAAAACCTGGGATGGAATTATCATCTCCGCAGGATCGGGGAGAGAACCATAGGAAATTATAATCTCAAAAGCGGACGTTTGAGAAAAACCTGGGATGGAATTATCATCTCCACAGCATTGGGGAGAGAACCATAGGAAATTATAATCTCAAAAGCGGACGTTTGAGAAAAACCTGGGATGGAATTATCATCTCCGCAGCATTGGGGAGAGAACCATAGGAAATTATAATCTCAAAAGCGGACGTTTGAGAAAAACCTTTGATAACTTCTACTGAGTCTTCATCAGAAAAATCTGTTTGGGGTCGATTTAGCTGGACCAGAGAAGGCCTTAGAGTCTTGAAATATGCTTAAGAATTTAGCTGAATCTTTCCTGAAATATAGAGGTCAGTCATATGCAATGCATGATATGGACGAAGCGATGATGTTCTCAACATAAATGAGATTTGTATGATGCGTCTATGCATGCTATAATGATGTATGTGATGTTTAGGAATGTATGTTTTCGTCTAGGAAAGTAAATCCTTGACGGGTGCCGGGAAGTCATATCTTGGGCTGATGTTGGAGAACAGATTTTGCTTCCGCTGGATGATAGTTGCAAGAATACCGGTAGGAGAAGATGACTCTGTTGGGGAATAAGCTTGGCGAATGGATAACTCTGCAGGGAGAAAGGTACTCTAACGATCCTTGCTGGGAAGCAATACTCTGTGGGGAGGGAGATACTTTGTTGAGTTGTTGATAATAACTTGCTGGGGATACCCTTGATGTATTGGAAGTGCTACTAGACTTCGCTGGGGATAAGAAGACTTCGTCGAGGACGCTCTTTCCGTGGCTTTTGGCTGAGGATAACCCAGTTATATCCTGGTAAGGAAATAACTCTTTGAATAAAGCCGGGCGACGCGTTCGTGTTCTACGAGGATAAGCTTCCAGAATCTACTGGGGATCAGCTTACTGCTTGGGGAGATGATTCAATTTTCCTGGCGAACTAGATTGGACTCTCCTGGGGAAGTTTTGAACTGCGGGGAAAGTGATTCCTTTGAATGTTGGTATGCCGCCGGGGAACAATCTTTATACCAAGACTGCCGGGGATGCTTGTTAAGAATATATATGCTGCTGGGGGAATGTTGAGATCTGCTGGAGGATACTCAACTTCTTAAAGATTGATAACTTTGCTTGGAGAAGAGTGCACTGACTTGCTGGCTCACTCTCTGGGGAATTAAGATATCTGGTTACGTTCTTCCGCTGAACCCATCTTGGTACCCTGGAGGACAGAACAATTAGATTGCTTTTAGACAACTCTTTATTGCCCCTGTTTCTGAGGTGGGAGAGGAAGACCTGTGAGGTGCTGATAGTGGTTGATGGACAAACCTTCTTCTGGTAGGCAAGTGACAAGATGCCGGAACATAGTCGTACGCTTTGATCCCTAATTTTTGCCTGGACCGCCCTTTCGGGTTTTCAGTCCACCGGGATACCCATTTTTGCCCAAGCCGCCTTTTCAGGTTTTCAACTTGCCGGGTGTACAGATTTTTCATTTCATCCCTTCATTTTGCCCGAACCCTTTTGGTTCGCCGGGAAGCCCTAATTTTTGCCTAGGTATGTCAACCTAGCGGGTCTTTGATTATGCGTAGTATTTTTTCGACTATGTCCACGTTCAGGGAATGTGGGGAGTTGCCCCTGTTAACAGTGTTTTGTCATGCCACCAGAAGGTATTTGATCAGGCAAGATTCTTTGTTGGAATGCCCCAAGTGACTCAGGAGGAGATTTGCCCCAGGCTATTTGGCCTTTGAGAGATTCTCCGAATCTTGATTGGATTGCCCCAGATGATGGACCATGCTCATGTCTGCCCCTTGATTGGAGGTACTTATGTTCATTAGGCATTCGTCGTGCGAACTTCTGCTGTTCAAACAAAAAGTCATATGCAAACAATGTTATATCAAAAATGCAAAGCTTATGTCTGTCTTGAAGATTTTAAAAATGCATTATTTTTCATAAAACAAGTGAATGTTTGTAAAACGTGATGTCAACTCCGTATTTTACCGTAAGCCTTAAGGAGTCAGGACACCTTTCGTACCAGTATGCTTTCGAACTAACCCATGCTTCAGCTAGGACTTTTAAGGGTTATAATGTGGCTTGGTTCCCGGTTTAAGAAATAAAGGATAAAGGCTCAAATTATTTGTACCCACCCGCTCTTCGTGATGTTCTTCAATCCTAAACTCAGCTGATCGTACGTTAGACCTTATTTGAGTTTTTGTCCTGATGTTCCAATGATGGTTCAGATATTGATGATTTATTCTGAATAGGCAGTCATTTTTGTTTTTGTTGAGGGTTTGTAAGACCTCTTTCTTTTCTGATTTTTTGTTATCCCTTTCTTTTTTGCCTGAACTGTTTCCTTTTTTAGAATCACAGTCAGCGGGATGCCCCAGTTTTGTAAGTCTCCTTCATGGGTTTTGACTTAATGGGTTTTTTATTTTTTGAGATAATGACTGCCTTTCTTTATTGATTATTCGGAACCATCACTGTCTTTCTTCGTTTTGTAAGGACCTTTTGGTGCCATTCGTTATGCACTTGGATCAACTGAGAGAACTACCCTGCCCCAGGTTATGATGAAGGGTTTTAAATTTCGAAAAGGAAAACTCCTACTTCTTTGGCTCAGATGGGTTGACGAGGGATTATCTTCCTTATAACTCCGGTGTTTAGGAATTGAAATAATGCCTGTACCTCATCAGCGGGGTCTGTTCAAAAGCATACTGTAAAGATCGTGGTATCGTTTTCGTCATCCTCCCTCAAGAGGCTTTAGAATTTTAGATCAAGAGTTGACATCAGAAAAAATATGAAAACAATTTGCATTTAGTGAATACGAATATATTGTTTCAGAACAGACATATGCGATGCATTAATGAAATAACAATGTTTAACATGAGTGAATGTTTGAACAAAAGAGAATTGCAACTTGAACATTCGAATGAACAAAAATTTCTCAATCCTAGCCATGTTTTGGCAAGGGAACAGTGATCACGTGGGGAGTCTTGGGTACTTTAAACTGAATCTTTCCAGCGTCAATCATGTCTTGGATCTTATTTTTCAAGCTCCAACAATCATCTGTAGTATGCCCCGGGCTGTCAGAGTGATAAGCGCAGCGGGCGTTGGGGTTATACTTTGGTGACGTTGTATTTTGGCTCTTCGGAGCCTCTTTTAGAGTTACCATCTTGGTCTCCAGCAACTGTGGCAATATCTTGGATACGGTAATGCTGAGCCGAGTGAACTGCCTTCTCTCACTCTTTTGCTGGTTGTGATGTTGAATTTGTGACACTGGAGCCATTTGAGGAGCTCTCCCCTTACCTCCTTGTCTCAGAGGTGGTTGAACTATGACTGGCTTTTTGCCCTTATACTTTTGCCCCAGTTGGTTGCCCTGAAGCAGTTGGTTGACGAGAAACCAGAGCTCATCTTGTCTTTGAGCTAACCCTTGAATGGCAGTCACCTGCCCCAGCATCTGGACCTTCAATGCATCCACCTCAGCTTGCAGGTGTTTCAACCTTTCATCCTCAGCACTGTTCCTGACAAAGTTCTCCACGAGAAGTGTCCTTAGCTCTTCCTGCCCCTTGGATAGATTCAGGAGGATTTCCCCGAACTGAGTCTCTTGAGCGAGAAGGTCCTGGTTATCTGGTTGGAAGGCCATTGCTGAAATAAACAGCGAGAAAGGTAAGTGACCTGCAACAAGGAGTACCTGTAATGCAAAGATGTGTATGATATGCATGTAATGTTTTCAAGGACCTCGCGGGGTAAACAAGAAAATTTGTTAGCATTTGGATTCGGTAGCTTGATTGAAAGAACTTCATATTTGTTGAGAGTCTTTCTTCCAAGGGTCAAAGGCTCACCATATCCAGTGGGTCATAGCCCCTGACTTTAGTCATCATGTCTGGTTTTGATTTCCAAACAACCTTGGTTAAGGGAACCTTCTTCAAGAGTCAAAGCTCACCATATCAAGTGGGTCATAGCCCCTGACAACTTTTTCTAGAGGAAAATAAATCCTCTTTGCCCCTTGCTGGGATGTTTGATTCATCATGACCTGCATCACAAGCCCTTGAGATCCTTGAAATGGGTTAGGATGTATGCAATGGTATGATGTTATGCTATGCATGGGGTAATGTGAGTAAACCCTTGTTATAAGTCCCTATTAAGGACTATAAACAAAGCCTGCAAGCAAACTTAGTAAACCCTGTTATGAGTCCTAGTTAAGGACTGCAAACCAAAACCTGCAAGAAATTTGGTAAACTCTGTTATAAGTCCTAATTAAGGACTAAAAACAAAACCTGCAAGAAACTCGGTAAACCTTGTTATAAGTCCTAATTAAGGACTAAAAACAAAACCTGCAGGGAACTCAAGTGTCAGATAACAAGCATGCAAATAGTCAAGTACGAAGGCACACAAGTCACACAAGAGAAACCCTTAGAGTTTAGGCCAGCATGGGGTCTGGGGTACTACCCTCTTGAAGTTGGTGGGTTCAACCTGTCCTATTATAAGTAACCGGGTTCTAAGGGTCCCAATATCACGGGATTGCTTTCATTGTTCATCGTTTCGATTTAGCCACTGAACTGGCGACCGAAATATTCCAGGAAAGCAACCCTCAATTGAGTGTAGTATCGAGTATCAACCAACCTCGGACTGCACCAAAGTCAGTTATCTCACTACCCTAAAGAGGCCAAGATAGTTCAATTAAGGTTCCTAAGGTCTGTTGATGCTTCACGACACCACGCGGAGGCCCCGTACTCTCCTTGACTGAACTCAAGGGTTACAGGTACACACCAAAGTGCCACATCAACGTAGCAGACTGTTTCAACCATGTCGGTATACCCCGCACAGTTCCCTCACAGTCTTGTTGCTACTTTCTAAGAAGGTATCCCCAGATCCGGGTTAGGATCTATAGAACTCCCAAGCAACCCACAATAATAAAGCAAGCAAGGAAAGCAATTGAAAACACAGTGATCTTAGTCCTAAGGTACACCTCACTTTAAGTTATATCCCCAGCAGAGTCGCCAGTTCTGTGATCGGTGGATCTGGAACTGACTGTTTAAAGCTGGTTCGCGAAATGTCGCGGAAGCAAGAGTCGCCACCGTCTTTTATTTTCTCCAAATGGAAAGGACAAAAGCACAGAAAAATTCCTTAAAGAGATTGCTCTCGGTTCGGGAGGTAGATTATAGAAAGGGAAGGTGTTAGCACCCTTTCTATCCATGGTTATCCATGGGCTCTTAGATACTTGCTCATTGTGTTTTCAAAAATGTTTGTTTGCTTTTCAATTGTGGGTTTTAAAAAGTTTCTTTGAAAATTCCAGTTCGACTCTTGTATCTGTCCTCAAGAGTGTTTGAAAAATTGCTTTCGAAAGCTTTTTGAAAAGGTGTCGGTGTGAAAAGTATTTTTGATTTGTTTTGACATTTAGAGCAAGTATCTAGAGTCGTCTACCTACCCTAAGGAATTCGTCTGTGTAAATGTCCTTTAAAGTAGTGCCATCCCACCATTGAGAGGTAGGTAGCACCACTGTTGGAGGTGTTCGGGTCAATTCGAGGTTCGGGACATGGTGATCACCAGAGCAATAGGAAGACACCTTAGAAGCTACCCTCATGCCAGGTTCCCGGATCATGAGGACTTACTAAAACATCCTCTACTCGACGATCACCTTTCGAGGCAAGGCAACAGTGAGGCGTACCCTAGGGGTGGTGTGTGATTTGTGTGTCGTTTTCAGATATTTTTTGTCTTTTGTCATGTTATTGGTGATCTAGCGCTTGTTTTTATTTTTGTCCATTCATTCTTGCATGCGTTTGTTAGCAATTAAAAGTGCGAGAAAAGTAAAGATTCTAAGCTATTACAAAAGGCGCGGGTCCACATCGCCAAAATTTCCAGAACCCGATTTGACAGAAAAATAAAGAATTAAAGAAGAATAAAGTGCGAGACATAAGGATTACATGGCCTTGGGAGAGATACATAAATATTAAAAGAAATAAAATAAATATGCGAGTTAAATAAGAATTAAAACGAGGGCGTTGGACCCTTTTTGCAAAATTAAATTAAATGATGGAATTAATTAATTAAAAAAAAGAAAAGAAATTGTTTTTTGGTATTTTTTTGGTATTTTATGATTTTAATGGGAAAAAAAGAATTAAATGCAATTTAATCACAAAAATAAATATTTAATATTTTAATTATTATGAAAGAAAAATAAAAAGGAATAAAAATTATCATAAACCCTAGTTCTACCAATTTTATATTTTTATTATGAAAATATTATAATTAACCCTAATTTAATAACTAAATGAATTAATGCAATTTATTTATGAAAATACTAAAATAAAATATTTATTATCTTTTCATCTTTTCTGATTTTTTATGGTGTTTTGTATTTTTATTGAGAAATTAAATTAAAAGAATTAATTGAAAAGAATAATAATCAAAATAGAAAGAATAAAATAAAAAAAGGATTTAAAGATAGCAAACCTAGGGGGTCTGCCCCTTAATATGGAGGTAAGACTTAGCATTTTAGGCCCATCAAGACTTTGGCCCGTTTGACTTTCGTGCCAGCATGCATACGCGTTGACTAGAATGCATCATGTTCCTCAAATCTGTGCCCTTGGATTGATGATATTGAACGCATGGACGGCTTGATGGAGGAGCGTATGGTGCGTCTTCAGGACATAATCTGCACAGAACCATTAATTGAAAAATAATGTGAAAGGGGGTGGGGACCTGGGGCTCGAACCCAGGTCCTATGGTTTACCAATCAACGCGCTTGCCAGTGGAGCTATTTTGTTTATCTGTAAATTAAATAACCAACAATCAATATAAAATAAAACAACACGCTAGTGGATTTTTAGCGCGCGATTTTGAATGGACCAACCAGAACCGGCCACTTCATCATCTTCCCCATGGTTTTGTTCTTCCTGAAAAAATAGAGAACGGTTAACGGGGGTTTTGAACCCCCTCAAAATAAACCATATTCCATAATAGCGATTAAGCCCTCTTGGTATATAAATTAAGCGCGAGCATGCCATTCTTTTCGTCTAAGCGAGCTGAACATGGTCATGGCATTGAGGTCTCTTAATTTTACAGTATCAAGAAACCCCTAATTTGGATTTCAAGAAAACCTAGCCTGCATCAATGGTAGAATCATGTATATCGCATAAAAACGCAATTAATTTATATGGTTAGCTTCAGAATCTTATAATGAACACAAATCAAGCATCAAAAATTATGAAAAGTGTATGAATCAAGATGCACGAATGAGAAATTTTTTCTGTACAGGTGAGATCGTTCTCACGTTTCTGGGAACGAAAGCTTGTGGTTTTTGATCCAAATCCTTTCTTTGAAGCCTCAGCAAGCTAATGGAATTGATCTTTGGCCTTGAATCGTCCTCTAACCTTGTTTTCAGTTTTCAAATTTTCCACCAAAAACTCAAGTTCAATGCCTGGTCTGTAGCGCAGATTCTTTGTTTATAGGATTAGGTTTAGCATATATATGTATCTGTGAATGATTAGGGTTGAAAAAACTTGATCAAAATCCATGAATTAATGAATATGATATTTGATTTTTAACCATGATTTTCAAATCTTTTTCACATGCTTTTTGATACAAATCACATCCAATTCCATTGGTTCTTTCCATATTTGGCTAGGCACGAAATCTTGAGGATATAATATGCACAAAAAGATTGAAAAACTAGGTTTAGCATTTTTCATGTATTTTATTTAATTAAAATGAATTATTAATAATAAAAATCCAAATAAATAAATAAATAATGAATAAAAACTTCCCTTTGGGCCAAATGGTCGTGTGCATGCTTTGGATGATGAATTGTGGAAGAAAAATAGGCCCATTAGCAATTTTAGGTCATTTGAAGCAATGTTGACTTTTCAAAATATCCAAAAATTTCCCAACTTCCACAAGGCATAACGTGCTCAATTTTTAATCTTTGCTCATGTTCTTGGACATTTTGGAAAGGTATTTGAGTCCTCTAACCAATGCCTTTGGTCCCATGTCATTTTGATTTACCAATCTCAAGTTATGGCCTTTGACTTAAAGTCCCTTTTTATTGACTTTTGAAAATGACCTATAATGTTGAAATTGATAACTTTTTGTGAGAGCATTTCTTGGACTTGGAGTATGAAGATGAGTTGTAGGAAATGTCTTTCTCTTCAAAATGAGCTTTGGATGGAATTTTTCTGATAATCCATGTGAAAGTTATGCCCTGGTCAATTTACAGTTGACTTTTTCAACTGTCCAAATAAGGAAACTTTTGCATCTTGATGATTTTTGAGCCAAGCTTTGAGAATCATGATCAAGCATTGATCAAATGGTGTTTGTGGCTTCAAAATGAGATGTTGACCAAAAATTTGAACTTTTGACTGTCAAATGACCATTTTGCCCCTACAGTTGACTGTAGTGCAATTAGGGTTTTGACTGTGCAATTTTGTGCTGAAAGTCTTGAAACTTTGTATGAGGATGCTTGACCATATTTGTAGGCATGTGGGACTTGATTGGACCCTTGGAAACTTCATTTTCTTGATCAGAACCAAAACCCTAATTTTGACTGTTTAGGAGACCCTTGAACTGTGCAACCTTTGGAGAATTTTGAAGCATGACTTGGCAATTTCTTGAAGAATATGGGAGGGCAAATTTTGGGGTACAACACACTGCATATGTCTGTTTTTGAATTAATCCAATTATTTTCATTATATTCAAATTGCTTTCGTTTTTTGATGATCAACTCTCAATTAATAATTCTAAGCCTCTTGAGGGAGGATGACGAAAATGATACCACAATCTTTATAGTATGCTTTTGAACAGACCCCGCTGATGAGGTACAGGCATTGTTTCAATTCCTAAACACTGGAGTTATAAGGATGATAATCCCTCGTCAACCCCTTTGAGCCAAAGAAGTAGGAGTTTTCTTTTCACAAAAAATTAAAACCCTTAATCATAACCTGGGGCAGGGTAGTTCTCTCAGTTGATCCAAGTGCACAACGAATGGAATCAAAGAGGTCCTTCTAAAACAAAAGACAATGATGGTTCCAAATAATCATAAAGACAGGAAGTCATTATCTCCTAAAATAAAAGCCCAATAAGTCCAAACCTATAAAGGAGACTTACAAAACTGGGGCATCCCGCTGACTGTAAAAGAAACAATTCAGGCAAAAAACAGGGATAATAAAAATCAAAAACAAAGAGGTCCTACAGACTCTCAACAAAAAAAGAAATGACTGCCTATTCAAAATAATATGTCAATATTCGAACCATCATTGGAACATCAGGACAAAGACTCAAACGAGATCTAAACGCACGATTAGCTGAGTTTAGGTTTGAAGAACATCACGAAGAACGGGTGGGTACAAATAAAATTTGAGCCTTTATCCTTTGTTTCTTAAACCGTGAACCAGGCGACGCTACAACCCTTAAAAGTCCTAGCTGAAGCATGGGTTAGTTCGAAAGCATACTGTTACCAAAGGTATCCTGACTCCTATAAGGCTCGCTGTAAAATCTTGAGTGGACATCACATTTTACAAAAAAATCACTTGTTTATTGAAAACCGCATTTTCAAAAAACTTCAAGACAGACATAAGCTTTGAATTTTTAATATAACATTGTTTGCATATGACTATTTGTTTGAACAGCATAGAAATTCGCACGACGAATATCTAGTGAACAAAAGCCTTCTCAACAAAAAAGGTCATCTCAAATGGAAGAAGCACTTCCAATCAAGGGGCAGGGCATGATCATTGTCCATCATCTGGGGCAGTCCAGTCAAGATTCAGAGACTCTCTCAAATGCCTAATAGCCTGGGGCAAATCTCCGCCTGAGTCACCTGGGGCATTGGACATGAGTTCCAGCTACGAATCTTGCCTGATCAAACATCTTCTGGTCGCATGGCAACACAACAACAGTGACAACCCCCTGCACTATGAGAGCGTGGACATAGTCGAAAAATACTACGCATAATCAAAGACCCGCTAGGTTGACACACCTAGGAAAAAATAAGGGCTTCCCGGCGAACCAAAAGGGTTCGGGCAAAAGTAAGGAATGAAATGAAAAAATCTGTACACCCGGCAAGTCGAAAACCTGAAAAGGCGGCTTGGGCAAAAAGGGGTATCCCGGTGGACTGAAAACCCGAAAGGGCGGTCCAGGCAAAAATTAGGGATCAAAGCGTACGACTATGTCCCGTCATCTCGTCACTGGCCTACCAGAAGAAGATTTGTCAATCGGCAGTTGTCAAACACCTCCACAGGTACCTTCTTCTCCCGCAGAAGCAGGGGTAATAAGAGTTGTCCAAACTGTACAAGTTACTCTGTCCTCCAGGTACCAAGATAGGTTCGGCTAAAGAATCTGACCAAGACATCTTCACTCCCCGTGGATTAAGACAAGATTCAACAATACTCTCCCAAGAAGTTGGTCTCCCATCAACCCTAACAAGGTACAGTATCCCAAGCAAGTCAGCAACACTCCCCCTGAGCAGAGTTAATCTACTGTCAGCCTCAAGGAGTTGGGTTATCCTCCAGAAGATCTCAACATTCCCCAACGGAGTACACAAACATTCCTAGCAAGCATCCACGGCAATCTTGATCTAAGATTGTTCCCCGGCGGTATACAGAACGTCCAGTGGAGCCACTTCTCCAGGGCAATCTCAAAAGTTTCCCTAGGAAAGTTCAATCAATCTCCCCAGTTGGAAGCATATCCCCAGTAGATTCTGGAAGCTTATCACCTGCAGAGTACGAGAGCCTCTCCCCAACTTTATTCAGAAGGTTATTCCCCACCAAAGCTTATAACTGGGTTATCCTCAGCTAATTAACGGAAAGACCGTCCTCGGCGAAGTTCTTCCTATCCCCAGCGAAGTTCATCAGATCTTCCAACAAAACTCATCAGCAGAATCCCCAACGGAGTTATCATCAAAACCTCGGCGAAGTATCTCTTCCTACAGAGTAATTCCCCGCACAGTAATCTCTCCAACAGGTTTATTCCCCGATGGAGTCATCTTCTCCTACCGGTTTATTCTTGCAACCATTATCCCCAGCTGAAACAAAGAACGCTACTCCCCAACATCAACCCAGGATTCAATTTCCCGACATTCGTCAAGGATTTATTTTCCTAGACGAAAATACATTCATAAACATATCAATTTTCATACATCTTGCTTACATACACAATGCATGCACGTACGCATCATATCACACAATCTCATTTCTCCCTGAGAACATCATGACATCATGCATTGCACAACTGATGTTTTGCCTTTTTCAGGAAAAAGGTCAATCCAAAGACGATTACTATCAACTGTTGCAATTCCAGATTCGATACCTGCATCTAGCCAGGGCATATCTGTGAGCGATTGATTATGGATTCGATACCTGTATCTAGCCAGGGCATATCTACATTAAAGAGATTAAAGAGATATCTAGAAATGCTCCAGAGATAGACGCTATTCTGTTGCTTGTTCAGAGTTACTTGTTCAGAAATAGTTCAGATATGCTCCAGATGGACGCTATTCTGTTACTTATTCAGGGTTTCTTTTCAGAGATAACTTAGAGATGCTCCAACCACGGATGCTATTCTATTGTTTATTCAGAGATTCCTTCTAGATATAGTTCAGATGTGACCCAGGCATGGCGACGTTCTGATACTTATTCCAGATTTCCTTTCAGAGATAGCTTAGAAATGCTCTAGATATGGATGCTGTTCTTTTGCTTATTCAAGACTCCTTCTAGATATAGTTCAGATGTGACCCAGGCATGGCGACGTTCTGATACTCATCCCAGATTTCCTTTCAGAGATAGCTTGGAAATGCTCCAGATATGGATGCTGTTCTTTTGCTTATTCAAGACTCCTTCTAGAGATAGTTCAGATGTGACCCAGGCATGGCGAAGTTCTGATACTTATTCAGATTTCCTTTCAGATATAGCCTAGAGATGCTCCAGATCCGGGCGCTATTCTATTGCTTATTCAGATTCAAACTTCTAAAGACAACTTAGAGATGCTCCATCCCGGATGCTATTCTATGGTTCAGTCCAGATATGATCCAGATTCAGATGACATTCTGTTACTCATGCATTATGGATATACCCCAGACACGACTGTCATTCTACCATTTATTCAGACGTCAACAATCAGGCACATACTAGATATGCTCCAGACACGGAAACTATTCTATTTCTTATTCAGATTCACCTATCCACCATCTTTCCAAATGACATCTATAAGCCCATTCCCGACAAGGTTCTGTCACACTTTCAGATGGCATCTTTAAGCCCATCCTCCTATCCATCATCTCTTCAAATGGCATCTGTAAGCCCATTCCCACCATCACACTGCTAACATGTGAGCGCAAATTTCTGGGCACTCTAGTGTTCAATCATCTTCCACCTTCGGATCACGAAAGGCACACACGCCAATCTACATCCTCAGGTCTAAGAAGATTGAACAGGGGAAACTGTTGTACCCCAAAATTTGCCCTCCCATACTCTTCAAAGTTTTGACAAGCATCACCCCAAATGGTTCAAAGTCTACTCAAGGGCTACACAGTCAACCACTCTCCTAAAGCCAGTCAAACTAGGGTTTTGGTTCTTGCAAGGAATTTGAGGTTTTCAAGGGCTCAATCAAGTCCTATATGCTCATACACATTGTCAAGCACCTACATGTCAAGTTTCAAGGCTCACAAGGTCAAGTTGCACAGTCAAAAACCCTAATTGCTCAACAGTCAACTATAGGGGCAAAATGGTCATTTGGCAGTCAAAAGTCAAAAATTTTGGTCAACATCTTATTTTGAAGCCACAATCATCATTTGATCAAATCTTGATCATGATTCCACAAGAATGGCTCAAAAATCATCAAGGTGTCAAAAGTTTCTATTTTTGGACAGCTGAAAAGTCAACTGTAACTTGACCAAAGCATAACTTCTTCATGGTTTATCAGAAAAATCCCATACAAAGCTAATTTTGAAGGGGATGACATTTCCTACAACTCATCTTCACACTCCAAGTCCAAGAAATGCTTTCACAAAAAGTTATCAATTTCAACATTATAGGTCATTTTCAAAAGTCAACAAAAAGGCACTTTAAGTCAAAGACCATAACTTGAGATTGGTAAATCAAAATGACATGGGACCAAATACATTGGTTAGAGGACTTCAAGACCTTTCCAAAATGTCCAAGAACATGTTCATAGCTTCAAAATTGAGCAAGATATGCATTGGAGAAGTTGGGAAATTTTTGTGAAATGGCCAAAGTCAATTATCCTTGAAACTTCATTTTTGACAAAAGGGGCCCACTTTTTCCACTTGATTCAGCTTGGCCATGCTTCCCATGTGTCCCACAATTTATTTCAAGATTTAAAATTAATTTTTTCATTTTTATTTAATTTTATTTGATTTAATTCATTTTAAATCTTTAAAATTCAAATAAAAATCAAAGAAATTAATGGAGGGATATATTTTGTGTTGATTAGCTTTGAATCACCTTGAAATACCTTCCAAATTCGTGCAAGGCCTATTATGGGCATAGAAATTCAAATTTTGACACAAAAGGCAAGTTGTTTCAATGTTGGTTATGGCAAAATCTCAAGCATAATTGCAATGGTTAAAGGCTCATCATGTGACTGATTCTCATTCATTACTATATATACAAGCCTTCCCAACCTCATTCAAAAGAGAGTGTGTGCAGAAACGGCCAAGAGCAAAACCAAAAATTATTCAAAAAGTGAGAGTTCTAAAACATAGTTGCGAGCATCTTCAGATCAAAACAAGCACGTGGTTCTATTCCTTGCCACACCCTGAAGCTAAAGCAACCTTTGCCAAGTCCTGAGGCTCATACCGCGCTGTAAGTTCTTCCCAGGTCCCCATATAATTTCCATATTATTTTTTTCAATTGCTTTCATGTGCAGATTCTCAAAAGAGGAACATCATAAACCTCATATCTCAGCGCTCCAAGTGTTCACCAGCATAGATCCAAAGGACAAAGAGTGAGAGACACCATACTCTGGAGTCAAGCACGCGTAGGCAACCAAAAAAAGTCAAGCATGCCTTGTTCAAATGGGCCAGAATCTCAGTCCAACACCCCCCATTTCAGTCCACACCCCTTGGGTTTTTACTCTTCTTTTTATTTTTATTTTGACATTTTTCTTTTTTTATTTACTTGCTTTTTTTATTTATTTATTATTAACAATTAATTAACCAACTAACATTTTCATAAAAAATCAAAAAAATAGAACTAACATCATTATTATTATTATTATATTATTTTGTAAATAAACATTAAACGAAATAGTTTAATTAGGCAATTTTGACTTTTCTTTTAATAATTAAAATAATTTAGAATTAGGTTGACTTAATTTTGTTTCTTTTTATTTTATTTCATAAAAAACATAAAAAACACAAAAATATATTTTCTTTTAATTAATTAGTTTAATTATTTAATTAATTGCATTTAATTGACAAAAAGACAAAAAAAAATCCTTTTCAAAAAAAGGGTCAACACCCTTAGAACATTCCCGATTAATTTATTCGCGCGCATTTACTTTATTTGATTATTATGTAATTGCCTTCAAGAATGTAATAGTTAAATAGGTTTATCGCTTTATTTAATTTCCGTACTTATTTACCAAAAAACGGGTCTTTGTAATTTTTGGCGATGTACAGACCCGCGCCTTGTAATAGCGTAGGATTTATTTTTCCGCAATTTACTTTCCGCACCCCTTAACTGTTAACTTGCATGAAAGAATGTATGTAAATAAAAACGACTCGTAGCTCACTAATTAACAAGACAAACATTAACTGAAAATAACGCACAAATACACACAGCACTTCTAGGGTACGCCTCACTTGTTGCCTTCGAAACGTGGTCGTCAAGTATAGGACGTCTTAGCGGTCCTTATGTCCATGATTCAGTTGCCTCGAAATGGTTGCCTCGGATTAAAAAAGGATCAAGGACATAAGGGTAGCTTCTAAGGTGTCCTACTACTGCTTCGGTGACCACAATGTCCCTAAAATCGAATTGACCCGAATACCTCCAACGGTGGTGCTACCTACCTCTCAATGGTGGGATGGCACTACCTAAAGGATACTTACACAACTTAATTCCTTAGGATAGGTAGATGACTCATGGGTACTTGCTCTTTTCGAAAACAAACAAAATACTTTTCACACCTTACACTTTCAAAAGCTTTCAAAACAAATTTTTCAAACACTCTTGAGGATAGATACAAGAGTTATTCAGAAATCTTTCAAAGAAACTTTTTCAAAACCCACACACACTTGAAAAGCAAACAAATTTTTTGAAAACATAAGAGCAAGTACCTAAGAGCCCGTGGATAACCACGGATAGAAAGGGTGCTAACACCTTCCCTTTCTATAAATCTACCTCCCGAACCGAGAGACATCTCAATAAGGAATTTTGCTGTGCTTTTGTCCTTTCCATGTTGGAGAACATAAAAGACGATGGAGACTCTTGCTTCCGCGACATTTCGCGAACCAGCATTAAACAGTCAATTCTAAATCCACCGATCATAGAACTGGCGACTCTGCTGGGGACATTTAAAGTGAGGTGTACCTTAGGACTAAGATCACTTATGTTTTCAATTGCTTTCTTTGCTTGATTTAAATATTGTGGGCCTGTTTCGGGAAGTTCTATAGATCCTAACCCGGATCTGGGGGATACCTTCTTAGAAAGTAGCAACGAGACTGTGAGGGAACTGTGCGGGGTATACCGACACGGTTGAAGCAGTCTGCTACGTTGATGTGGCACTTTGGTGAGTACCGGTAACCCTTAAGTCAAGTCAAGGAGAGTACGGGGCCGCCGCGTGGTGTCGTGAAGCATCAACTGACCTTAGGAACCTTAATTGAACCATCCTGGCCTCTTTAGGGGTAGTGAGATAACTACTTTGGTGCAGTCCGAAGTTGGTTGATACTCGATACTACACTCAGTTGAGGGTTGTTTTCTTGGGATATTTTGATCGCCAGTTCAGTGGCTAAATCGAAACGATGAACACAGAAAACAATCCAATGATATTGAGCTCCTTAGAACCCGGTTACTTTGATAGGACAAGTTTGAGCCCACCAACTTCAAGAGGGTAGTACCCCAAACTTCATGCTGGCCTAAACTCTAAGGGCTCTTTGTGTGACTTGTGTGCCTTCAAAACTTGACTACTTGCATACTTGTTATCTGACACTTGAGTTTCTTGCAGGTTTTGTTTACAGTCCTTAATCTGGACTCATTACAGGGCCTACTTACATCACTCCATGCATAGCATACCATCATACCATTGCATATATCCTACATAAGGACTAATCCATTTCAAGGATCTCAAGGGTTTGTGATGCAGGTCATGATGAATCAAATGTCCAGCAAGGGGTAAAGGGGATTTATTTTCCTCTAGCCAAGGTTAATGACTTGAGTCAGGGGCTATGACCCATTCGATATGGTGAGCCTTGACTCTTGAAGAAGGACTCTCAATAATATGCAGTTCCTTCAATCAAGCCACCGGATTCAAATTCTAACAAGCTTCTTTGTTTATCCTGCGAGGTCCTTGAAAACATTGCATGCATATCATACGTATCATTGCATTACAGGTACACTTGTTGCAGGTCACTTACCTTCTTCGCTGTTTATTTCAGCAGTCATCATGAATCCTAAATCATCCAATGGACAAGCTATCAAGGCCCTCCAGGCCCAGAATGCCCAGTTTCAGGAGTTGATTATGAGCCTAGCCCAGGGTCAAAAGGAATTGAAGACTCTAATTCAGAAGAAGAAGAACAAGAGGACTGTTTTGTTCAACCCTAGACGCAGATCTGGGAACACACTGCAGAATGAAGCTGAGAGGACTACTCCATCTGTGGGGGAAGGCAGTCACCAAGGGAGAGAGGTTCCTAGCCCTATGGTCTCTGACACCGAGACAGACTCTAATGATGAACAATACCCCCCTGCTGAAGACAGGTACAAACAGCTGGAGGACCGGTCAAATGCTATGGATATCCAACGTGTGCCTGGGTTGGACTTTGGGGACCTAGGTTTATCTTCTGGGGTGGTGATCCCTCACAAGTTCAAGGCACCTGCCTTTATAAAGTACGACGGGGTTTCCTGTCCTAAGTTGCACCTCCGTTCATACGCAAGGAAGATCCAGCCCTACAAGGCAGACAAGAATCTATGGATCCATTTCTTCCAGGAGAGTCTTTCAGGGACTCAGCTCGATTGGTTCTATCAGTTGGATGGAACCAGTATTCGTAACTGGGAGGACTTAGCAACTGCTTTTTATAAGCAGTATCAGTATAATGCCGACCTCGCTCCCACGCGTACCCAACTCCAGGGTATGTCACTTGGGACGAGTGAAGGTTTTAAGGAGTATGCGCAAAGGTGGAGAGATCTGGCTGGAAGGGTGCAGCCGCCCTTGACTGACCGTGAGCTCGTTGACATGTTCTTGCGGACCCTGTCTGGTCCCTTCTTCAACCATCTGATTGGAAATTCTTCTGTTGGATTTACAAATTTGATCTTGACCGGGGAGAGGATCGAAGCTGGCATCAAGGCTGGAAAGATTCAAGAAGCTGCATCTTCTGATACTCACAAAAAGCCTTACACTGGGAAGAAAGAGGCCAATGCTGCGTACAACCAGAAGGGTCGCCATGATCAACATGTAGGGGCAGTCCAGATCTCTAATCCTAGGCCTGCTCAACAAGGACAGGGGCATCAACGTAAGGAGGTTGCACCCAAGAGACAATTCACTAAAATCAACATGTCACTGGATCAAGCGCTACAGAAAATGTTGAAGGCAGGGATGATTACCTTGAGGGCTCCTCTCCGGAATCCAAACACCTCTGCTCCCAACTACCATCCTAATGAGAGGTGCGCATACCACTCCGATAGCCTGGGTCATACTACGGACAACTGCTGGCCTTTGAAGAACAAGATTCAAGACGTGATCGACGCCGGAGAGATTCAGTTTGAAGCGTCAGAGACTCCAAACATAATCAATGCTCCTTTGCCCAATCATTGAAGGCTTTTGTTTATTTGAATTTCCGAGTTGTAATTTTTTGCTTATACAAACAATTAATGTCATAGCAAACTCTTTTATTTCACTAATGCACTGCATATGTCTGTTTTTGAATTAATCCAATTATTTTCATTATATTCAAATTGCTTTCGTTTTTTGATGATCAACTCTCAATTAATAATTCTAAGCCTCTTGAGGGAGGATGACGAAAATGATACCACAATCTTTATAGTATGCTTTTGAACAGACCCCGCTGATGAGGTACATGCATTGTTTCAATTCCTAAACACTGGAGTTATAAGGATGATAATACCTCGTCAACCCCTTTGAGCCAAAGAAGTAGGAGTTTTCTTTTCACAAAAAATTAAAACCCTTAATCATAACCTGGGGCAGGGTAGTTCTCTCAGTTGATCCAAGTGCACAACGAATGGCATCAAAGAGGTCCTTCTAAAACAAAAGACAGTGATGGTTCTAAATAATCATAAAGACAGGCAGTCATTATCACCCAAAATAAAAGCCCAATAAGTCAAAACCTATAAAGGAGACTTACAAAACTGGGGCATCCCGCTGACTGTAAAAGAAACAATTCAGGCAAAAAATAGGGATAATAAAAATAAAAAACAAAGAGGTCCTACAGACTCTCAACAAAAAAAGAAATGACTGCCTATTCAAAATAATCTGTCAATATCCGAACCATCATTGGAACATCATGACAAAGACTCAAACGAGATCTAAACGCACGATTAGCTGAGTTTAGGTTTGAAGAAAATCACGAAGAACGGGTGGGTACAAATAAAATTTGAGCCTTTATCCTTTGTTTCTTAAACCGTGAACCAGGCCACGCTACAACCCTTAAAAGTCCTAGCTGAAGCATGGGTTAGTTCGAAAGCATATTGTTACCAAAGGTATCCTGACTCCTATAAGGCTCGCTGTAAAATCTTGAGTGGACATCACATTTTACAAAAAAATCACTTGTTTATTGAAAACCGCATTTTCAAAAAACTTCAAGACAGACATAAGCTTTGCATTTTTAATATAACATTGTTTGCATATGACTATTTGTTTGAACAGCATAGAAATTCGCACGACGAATATCTAGTGAACAAAAGCCTTCTCAACAAAAAAGGTCATCTCAAATGGAAGAAGCACTTCCAATCAAGGGGCAGGGCATGATCATTGTCCATCATCTGGGGCAGTCCAGTCAAGATTCAGAGACTCTCTCAAATGCCTAATAGCCTGGGGCAAATCTCCGTCTGAGTCACCTGGGGCATTGGACATGAGTTCCAGCTACGAATCTTGCCTGATCAAACATCTTCTGGTCGCATGGCAACACAAAAACAGTGACAACCCCCTGCACTCTAAGAGCATGGACATAGTCGAAAAATACTACGCATAATCAAAGACCCGCTAGGTTGACACACCTAGGAAAAAATAAGGGCTTCCCGGCGAACCAAAAGGGTTCGGGCAAAAGTAAGGAATGAAATGAAAAAATCTGTACACCCGGCAAGTCGAAAACCTGAAAAGGCGGCTTGGGCAAAAAGGGGTATCCCGGTGGACTGAAAACCCGAAAGGGCGGTCCAGGCAAAAATTAGGGATCAAAGCGTACGACTATGTCCCGTCATCTCGTCACTGGCCTACCAGAAGAAGATTTGTCAATCGGCAGTTGTCAAACACCTCCACAGGTACCTTCTTCTCCCGCAGAAGCAGGGGTAATAAGAGTTGTCCAAACTGTACAAGTTACTCTGTCCTCCAGGTACCAAGATAGGTTCGGCTAAAGAATTTGACCAAGACATCTTCACTCCCCGCGGATTAAGACAAGATTCAGCAATACTCTCCCAAGAAGTTGGTCTCCCATCAACCCTAACAAGGTACAGTATCCCAAGCAAGTCAACAACACTCCCCCCGAGCAGAGTTAATCTACTGTCAGCCTCAAGGAGTTGGGTTATCCTCCAGAAGATCTCAACATTCCCCAACGGAGTACACAAACATTCCTAGCAAGCATCCCCGGCAATCTTGATCTAAGATTGTTCCCCGGCGGTATACAGAACGTCCAGTGGAGCCACTTCTCCAGTGCAATCTCAAAAGTTTCCCCAGGAAAGTTCAATCAATCTCCCCAGTAGGAAGCTTATCCCCAGTAGATTCTGGAAGCTTATCACCTGCAGAGTACGAGAGCCTCTCCCCAACTTTATTCAGAAGGTTATTCCCCACCAAAGCTTATAACTGGGTTATCCTCAGCTAATTAACGGAAAGACCGTCCTCGGCGAAGTTCTTCCTATCCCCAGCGAAGTTCATCAGATCTTCCAACAGAACTCATCAGCAGAATCCCCAACGGAGTTATCATCAAAACCTCAGCGAAGTATCTCTTCCTACAGAGTAATTCCCCGCAGAGTAATCTCTCCAACATGTTTATTCCCCGACGGAGTCATCTTCTCCTACCGGTTTATTCTTGCAACGATTATCCCCAGCTGAAACAAAGAACGCTCTTCCCCAACATCAGCCCAGGATTTAATTTCCCGGCATTCGTCAAGGATTTATTTTCCTAGACGAAAATACATTCATAAACATATCACTTTTCATACATCTTGCTTACATACACAATGCATGCACGTACGCATCATATCACACAATCTCATTTCTCCCTGAGAACATCATGACATCATGCATTGCACAACTGATGTTTTGCCTTTTTCAGGAAAAAGGTCAATCCAAAGACGATTACTATCAACTATTGCAATTCCAGATTCGATACCTGCATCTAGACAGGGCATATCTGTGAGCGATTGATTATGGATTCGATACCTATATCTAGCCAGGGCATATCTACATTAAAGAGATTAAAGAGATAGCTAGAAATGCTCCAGAGATAGACGCTATTCTGTTGCTTGTTCAGAGTTACTTGTTCAGAAATAGTTCAGATATGCTCCAGATGGACGCTATTCTGTTGCTTATTCAGGGTTTCTTTTCAGAGATAACTTAGAGATGCTCCAACCACGGATGCTATTCTATTGTTTATTCAGAGATTCCTTCTAGATATAGTTCAGATGTGACCAAGGCATGGCGACGTTCTGATACTTATTCCAGATTTCCTTTCAGAGATAGCTTAGAAATGCTCCAGATATGGATGCTGTTCTTTTGCTTATTCAAGACTCCTTCTAGATATAGTTCAGATGTGACCCAGGCATGGCGACGTTCTGATACTCATCCCAGATTTCCTTTCAGAGATAGCTTGGAAATGCTCCAGATATGGATGTTGTTCTTTTGCTTATTCAAGACTCCTTCTAGAGATAGTTCAGATGTGACCCAGGCATGGCGACGTTCTGATACTCATTCCAGATTTCCTTTCAGAGATAGCTTGGAAATGCTCCAGATATGGATGCTGTTCTTTTGCTTATTCAAGACTCCTTCTAGAGATAGTTCAGATGTGACCCATGCAGGGCGACGTTCTGATACTCATTCCAGATTTCCTTTCAGAGATAGCTTGGAAATGCTCCAGATATGGATGCTGTTCTTTTGCTTATTCAAGACTCCTTCTAGAGATAGTTCAGATGTGACCCAGGCATGGCGACGTTCTGATACTCATTCCAGATTTCCTTTCAGAGATAGCTTGGAAATGCTCCAGATATGGATGCTGTTCTTTTGCTTATTCAAGACTCCTTCTAGAGATAGTTCAGATGTGACCCAGGCATGGCGAAGTTCTGATACTCATTCCAGATTTACTTTCAGAGATAGCTTGGAAATGCTCCAGATATGGATGCTGTTCTTTTGCTTATTCAAGACTCCTTCTAGAGATAGTTCAGATGTGACCCAGGCATGGCGACGTTCTGATAATCGTTCCAGATTTCCTTTCAGAGATAGCTTGGAAATGCTCCAGATATGGATGCTGTTCTTTTGCTTATTCAAGACTCCTTCTAGAGATAGTTCAGATGTGACCCAGGCATGGCGACGTTCTGATACTTATTCAGATTTCCTTTCAGATATAGCCTAGAGATGCTCCAGATCCGGGCGCTATTCTATTGCTTATTCAGATTCAAACTTCTAAAGACAACTTAGAGATGCTCTGTTGTACCCCAAAATTTTCCCTCCCATAATCTTCAAAGTTTTGACAAGCATCACTTCAAATGGTTCAAAGTCTACTCAAAGGCTACACAGTCAACCATCCTCCTAAGCCAGTCAAATTAGGGTTTTGGTTCCTGCAAGGAAGTTGAAGTTTTCAAGGGCTAAATCAAGCCCCACATGCTCATACAAATTATCAAGCACCTACATGTCAATTTTCAAGGCTCACAAGGTCAAGTTGCACAGTCAAAAACCCTAATTGCTCCACAGTCAACTGTAGGGGCAAAATGGTCATTTGGCAGTCAAAAGTCAAAAATTTTGGTCAACATCTTATTTTGAAGCCGCAATCATCATTTGGTCAAATCCTTACCATGATTTCACAAGAATGGCTCAAAAATCATCAAGGTGTCAAAAGTTTCTAATTTTGGACAGCTGAAAAGTCAACTGTAACTTGACCAAGGCATAACTTTTTCATGGTTCATCATAAAAATCCCATCCAAAGCTCATTTTGAAGGGGATAACATTTACTACAACTCATCTTCACACTCCAAGTCCAAGAAATGCTCTCACAAAAAGTTATCAATTTCAACATTATAGGTCATTTTCAAAAGTCAACAAAAAGGGACTTTAAGTCAAAGACCATAACTTGAGATTGGTAAATCAAAATGACATGGGACCAAAGACATTGGTTAGAGGACTTCAAGTCCTTTCCAAAATGTCCAAGAACATGTTCATAACTTCAAAATTGAGCAAGATATGCATTGGAGAAGTTGGGAAATTTTTGTGAAATGGCCAAAATCAATTATCCTTGAAATTTCATTTTTGACAAAAGGGGCCCACTTTTTCCACTTGATTCAGCTTGGCCATGCTTCCCACGTGTCCCACAAATTATTTCAAAATTTAAAATTAATTTTTTCATTATTATTTAATTTTATTTGATTTAATTCATTTAAAATCATTTAAAATCAAATAAAATCAAAGAAGTTAATTAAGGGGATATTTCTTGTATTGAATTGCTTTGATACATCATCATTGTCATTCCAATTTCGTGCAAGGGGCTAAAAGAAGCAAGAATTCAAATTTTGGCTTAAGAATGGAAAGTGCTTCAATGGAGTTTATGGAGAATCCTAAGCATGAATGCATTGAATTATTGGCCATAATTTTGATCAAAACTCATTACATAAGAGATATGCAAGCCAACACAAAAAGGGTCACGACCTAGGGAGCTAAAAAACGGCCAGGACCAAAACAAAAATTTGTCAAAAAAGTGAGAGATTGAAAGCTAGGTTACAGGCACTTTGAGATCAAAAGAAGCACATAGCCTTCTTCATTGCCACGCCCTGAAGCTGAAGAGACCAAAAACATAGCCTGAGATCACCTATACGACGCTGTAAGTTGTCTCAAACTTGCCCCTGTGCACGAAATCCATACTCTCTATTCTTGCATCTTTTCTCAAATTTTTTGGTATAATCATGTTGTTTGCTTGATTCTGGATCTAATAGCATTATTCAATTCCATTTTTATGCCTTGTATGACCAAATCCGTACCTAGGGTTTGTGTATTTTGTTTTTAGGCGTTTGGTTTTCAGGAGAAATCAAGACGAACCATGAGTAGGGATGTGATCAGGGGACCAAGCCGAATGTATCCATGGCTTTAGGTGGTGTTTTCATGGCCTGAGGACCATTTTTGAAGCAGCCTGCGAACTTTCCTGCGGATAGAAATCCGCAGGTAAAAGAACCAGTGTCCAAGGAAGAAGAAGCTGACGCGTCCCCTCCTCATTTGTCCGTTTGAATATCAGCGCGCTTTTCTTTTTTTTTTTCCAGGGAATACTTGATTTACTAATATAATATATACGTGTTATTATTGTTTCAATTAGAACATGCAGCTCAGCTGGCAACGCATCAGTGGATTCCTCCAAAGGGCACGAGTTCAAGTCCTGGTTCTGGCCTTTTTCCACCTTTTCCATAATTAACTTGTTTTCTTTGTTTTTCCTTGTTTTATATTTTTAATCTTAATTTAATTTATATTCAAATAATTTTCTCATGCATTTAAAAACTCACAAAAAATATTTTCCTTTTGCATTTTAATCAGAAAAATGTTTATTTAATTTATTGACATTAAAAATAATATTTTTGCATGCATATTTTAATTAATTGTTAAATAATCATTAATTTGACTTTTATTTGCTTTTAGTTATTAAAATTGATCCAAAAAATACCAAAAATAATTATTCTATCATTAAATTAATTTAACTAATATTTTCATAAAAAACCAAAAAAATATAATTAACACTTTTATTATTATTATTTTGTAAATAAACCATAATTAAATTAGTTGTTAATTAGGTCATTTTAACATTCCTTTTAATAATTAAAATAGATTTAGATTTAGGTTAATCTTTAACTTTGTTTCTTTTTATTTCTATTTTATTTCATAAAAAAATATAAAAAAATCAAAAAATATTTTCTTGTAATTAAAATAATTAATTAGTTTTCAATTTCATTTAATTCCCAAAAAGACAAAAAAATTAGTTCCCTTTTCTTTATTCGCGCATATTTAATTTGTTCGATTATTATGTAATTGCTCCGGATATGTAATAGTAAATATGATCTTTTTTTTATTTTCCGCACTTATTTACTTAAAATGGGTCTTTGTAAAGATTTGGCGATGTATAGACCCGCGCCTTGTAATAGCGTAGGACTTTATTTTCCCGCATTTTAATTTCTGCACCTTTAAACTGCTAATCACATGAAAGAATGAATGGCCCAAATAAAATCAAAGCGTAGCTCACCCAATGCATGATCAAGATAAAACATAACTGAAAATGACACACTATTCACACACCACTCTTAGGATACACCTCACTGTTGCCTTGCCCCCCCTCGAAACGTGGTCGTCGAGTACACGACGTTTTAGTAAGTCCTTATGTCCATGAACATGGCATAAGGGTAGCTTCTAAGGTGTCCTACTGTTGCTCTGGTGACCACACTGTCCCTACAAGCTCGAATTGTGGTCGTCGAGTACAGGACGTTTTAGTAAGTCCTTATGTCCATGATATGATCCAGTTGCCTCGGAAAGGTTGCCTCGGAATCAAAAAGGATCAATGGCATAAGGGTAGCTTCTAAGGTGCCCTACTGTTGCTCTGGTGACCACATTGTCCCTACAAACGAATTGACCCGAACACCTCCAACGGTGGTGCTACCTACCTCTCAATGGTGGAATGGCACTACCTTAAGGACATTTACACAGCCTAATTCCTTAGGGTAGGTAGATGACTCATGGATACTTTCTCTAATTCAAAACAAATCAAAACTTATTTTCACACCGACACTTTCAAAAAAGCTTTCAAAAACAACTTTTCAAACACTCTTGAGGACTGATACAAGAGTCGATCTGAAACTTTAAACGAAACTTTTTCAAACCCACTCACAATTGAAAAGCAAACAAACATTTTGAAAACACAAATGAGCAAGTATCTAAGAGCCCATGGATAACCATGGATAGAAAGGGTGCTAACACCTTCCCTTTCTATAAATCTACCTCCCGAACCGAGAGATAATCTCATAAGGAATTTTTCTGTGCTTTTGTCCTTTCCATGTTGGAGAAAATAAAAGACGGTGGCGACTCTTGGTTACCGCTACATTTCGCGAAACCAGTTAAAAAACAGTCAGTTCTATATCCACCGATCACAGAACTGGCGACTCTGCTGGGGATACTTAAAGTGAGGTGTACCTTAGGATAGCTCATACTTGTGTTTTCAATTGTTGTGTTTGTTTGCTTTATTATTGTGGGCTGCATCGGAGTTACATAGATCCTAACCCGGATCTGGGGGATACCCTTTTAGGTAGCATAAGCTGTGAGGGACCTGTCCGGCGTAGACCGACATGGGTGAAGCAGTGGCTACGTTGGTGTGGCTCCTTGGTCTGTACCGATATCCCTTGTGTTGCAACGAGGAGAATATGGGTCTTCTAAGGAGTCATTAAGCACCAACCGACCTTAGAACCTTAAATGACCCAACTTGGCCAATAGAACAGTAGCAGTATGCTACGCCCATTGAGGCTAAACTCTCGTGATGGTTCTGGCCGCAAGAAAAGGTTGCGATGCTGGAGTTATGACCGATTGAGGGTAGTCAGTGATATTGGGATCCTCTAGAACCCGGTTACTTCTGATAGGACATGTCTTAACCAACAAACTGAAAGAGGGTAATACCTAGACCCCATGCTGGCCTAAACTCTAAAGGCTTCTCTTGTGTGACTTGTGTGCCTTCCAACTTGACTATTTGCATGCTTGTTATCTGACACTTGAGTTTCTTGCAGGTTTTGTTTATAGTCCTTAACTGGGACTCATAACAGGGTTTGCCTACATTACCCCATGCATAGCATAACATCATACCATTGCATACATCCCGCATAAGGACTAATCCATTTCAAGGATCTCAAGAGCTTGTGATGCAGGTCACGATGAATCAAATGTCTAGCAAGGGGCAAAGGGGGTTTATTTTCCTCTAACCAAGGTTAATGACTTGAGTCAGGGGCTATGAACCACTCGATATGGTGAGCCTTGACTCTTGAAGAAGGACTCTCAACAACATGAAGTTCCTTCAATCAAGCTACCCAAATTCAAATTCTAACAAGTTTCTCTGTTTACCTCGCGAGATCCTTGAGAACATTGCATACATATCATACATATCATTGCATTACAGGTACCCTTGTTACAGGTCACTTACCTTCTTCGCTGTTTATTTCAGCAGTCATCATGAATCCTGAATCATCCAATGAGAAAGCTATCAAGGCCCTCCAGGCCCAGAACGCCCAGTTCCAGGAGCTGGTCATGAGCTTAGCCCAAGGACAACAGGAATTGAAGACTCTGCTTTTGAAGAAAAAGCAGAAGAGGACTGTTTTGTTCAACCCTAGACGCAGATATGGGAATACACTGCAGAATGAAGCTGAGCGGACTACTCCATCTGTTGGGGAAGGCAGTCACCAAGAGAGAAGGGTTCCTAGTCCCGTAGTCTCTGACACCGAGACATATTTCAATGATGAACAGTACCCTCCTGCTGAGGACCGGTACAAACAGCTGGAGGACAGGTTAAATGCCATGGAGATTCAACGGGTGCCCGGGTTGGACTTCGGAGACCTAGGCTTATCTTCTAGGGTGGTGATCCCTCACAAGTTCAAGGCACCTGCCTTTGCAAAATACGACGGGGCTTCCTGTCCTAAGTTGCACCTCCGTTCCTACGCAAGGAAGATCCAGCCCTACACGGCAGACAAGAATCTATGGATCCATTTCTTCCAGGAGAGTCTTTCAGGGACTCAGCTCGAATGGTTCTATCAGCTGGATGGAACCATTATTCGTAACTGGGAGGACTTGGCTACTGATTTTTATAAGCAGTATCAGTATAATGCCGACCTTGCTCCCACGCGCACTCAGCTCCAGGGAATGTCTATGGGTACAGGCGAGGGCTTTAAAGAGTATGCTCAAAAATGGAGGGACCTTGCTGGAAGGGTACAACCACCTCTAACTGACCGTGAGCTTGTGGACATGTTTCTGGGGACCCTGTCTGGTCCATTCTTCAACCACCTGATTGGGAATTCTGCTGCTGGTTTTACAGATTTGGTCTTGACCGGGGAAAGAATAGAAGTTGGCATCAAGTCAGGGAAAATACAGAATGGTGACTCCTCGAACACTTAGAAGAAACCATCCAAGAGGGAATCTAGTGCTGTCAACGCGGTAGCTATTGCAAAACCGGCCGGCGCTCCTCAGCGTCACAATCAGCAAAGGGAAGAGAGACCCAAAAGGCAATTCACTCCCCTCGGCATGACCTAGTCACAGATATTGCCACAGCTGCTGGAAACCAAGTTGGTAACTCTCATGGACCCTCCAAGGAATCCTAACAGGACACCTTCAAGGTACAACCCCAACGTTCGCTGCGCCTATCATTCTGACAGCCCGGGACATGCTACCGATGACTGTTGGACTTTGAGAAATAAGGTTCAGGATCTGATTGACGCGAAGGAAGTCCAGTTCGACTCACCAGAGACTCCGAATGTGATCACTGCTCCCCTGCCAAAATATGGCTAGGGTTGAAAAACTTTTGTTTATTAGAAATTTCAAGTTGTAATTTTATTTTGATTGTTCAAATGTTTATTCATGTTAAACACTGTTATTTCATTAACGCATTGCATATGTCTGTTTTGAAGTAATTATTTTGTATTCACTATATCGCAAATTGCTTTCATTTCTCTGTGATGATTAACTCTCAATTAATAATTCTAAGCCTCTTGAGGGAGGATGACGAAAACGATACCACGATCTTTACAGTATGCTTTTGAACAGACCCCGCTGATGAGGTACATGCATTGTTTCAATCCTAAACACTGGAGTTATAAGGAAGATAATCCCTCGTCAACCCCTTCGAGCCAAAGAAGTAGGAGTTTTTCTTTTCGAAAATTAAAACCCTTAATCATAACCTGGGGCAGGGTAGTTCTCTCAGTTAATCCAGGTGCACAATGAATGACATCAAACGAGTCCTTACGAAACAAAAGACAGTGATGGCTCCGAATAATCATAAAGATAGGCAGTCATCATTTCTCAAAATAAACGCCCATTAAGTCAAAACCTATGAAGGAGACTTACAAAACTGGGGCATCCCGCTGACTGTAACATGAAAAGAAACAGTTCAGGCAAAAGACAGGGATAATGAAATAAAAAAAAGAAAGAGGTCCTACAAACCCTCAACAAAAAAGAAGGGAATGACTGCCCATTCCAAGTAAACTGTCAACATCCGAACCATCACTGGGACATCAGAGCAAAAACTCAAACAAGGTCTAACGCACGATCAGCTGAGTTTAGGTTGGAAGAACATCACGAAGAGCGGGTGGGTACAAATAATTCGAGCCTTTATCCTTTGTTTCTTAAACCGTGAACCCGGCCACGTTACAACCCTCAAAAGTCTTAGCTGAAGCATGGGTTAGTTCGAAAGCATACTGTTACGAAAGGTATCCTGACTCCTTAAGGCTTGCTGTAAAATCCTGAGTTGACATCACATTTTACAAAAATTCACTTGTTTTACTGAAAATGCATTTTCAAAACTTCAAGACGGACATAAGCTTTGCATTTTTAATATAACATTGCTTGCATATGACTATTTGTTTGAACAACATAGAAATTCGCACGACAAATGTCTAATGAACAAGAGCACTTCCAATCAAGGGGCAGACATGATCATAGTCTATTATCCGGGGCAGTCCAATCAAGATTCAGAGAATCTCTCAAAGGCCAAATAGCCTGGGGCAAATCTCCGCCTGAGTCACTTGGGGCATTCCAGCAACGAATCTTGCCTGATCAAACATCTTCTGGTGGCATGGCAAAACACTTCTAACAAGGGCAACTCCCTACATTCTGAGAGCGTGGACATAGTCGGAAAAAAAATACTACGCATAATCAAAGACCCGCTAGGTTGACACACCTAGGCAAAAATAAGGGCTTCCCGGCGAACCAAAAGGGTTCGGGCAAAAATAAGGGATGAAATGAAAAAAATCTGTACACCCGGCAAGTCGAAAACCTGAAAAGGCGGCTTGGGCAAAAATGGGTATGCCGATGGACTGAAAACCCGAAAGGGCGGTCCAGGCAAAAGTTAGGGATCAAAGCGTACGACTATGTCCCGTCATCTCGTCATTTGCCTACCAGAAGAAGATTTCTCAACCGGCAGTTATCAAGACCTCCACGGTTACCTTCTTCTCCAGCAGAAACAGGGGCAATATTGAGTTGTCTAAAGCGATCTAATTGCTCTGTCCACCAAGGTACCAAAGTAAATTCGGCCGAAGAATGTAACCAAGATATCTTAATTCCCCATAGAGTGAGCCAGCAAGTCAGCGATACTCTCCCCAAGCAGAGTTAGCCTACTCTATCAGCCTTAAGGAAGTTGGGTATCCCCAGCAGATCTCAACATTCCCCAGCACAATATACAAACATTCTTAACAAGCATCCCCGACAGTCTTGATCTAAGATTGTTCCCCGGTGGTATACAGACATTCAATGGAGCCACTTCCCCAATGCATCTCCAAATCTCCCCAGGAGAGTCCAGTCTAAACATTTCCCCAGGAGAGTTGAACCATTTCCCCAGTAGGAAGCTTATCCCCAGTAGATTCTGGAAGCTGATCCCCTACAGAACACGAACGCGTCTCCCCGGACTTCATTTAGAAGGTTATTTCCCTACCAGGATATAAATGGGTTATCCTCAGCTAAAAACCACGGAAAGATCGTCCCCGGCGAAGTCTTCCCATCCCCAGCGGAGTTCATTCAATCTTCCAACAGAACTTAACAACGGTATCCCCGGCAGAGTTATCCTCATCAATCTCAGCAAAGTACCTCTATTTCCCCACCGAGTTACCTCCCCGCAGAGTAATCTTTTCGCCAAGTTTATTCCCCAACAGAGTCATCTTCTCCTACCGGTATTCTTGCAATCATCATCCCCAACAGAAACGAAGAATCTCACTCTTCAACGTCAGCCCAGGATTTGACTTCCCGACATCCGTCAAGGATCTATTTTCCCAGACGGAGATACATTCATAAACATCACATTGTTATACATCATGATACATGCATACACGCATCATATCATACAATCTCATGTGTTGAGAATGTCATTGCTTGATTCATATCATGCATTGCATATGACTGAACTTTACCTTTCAGGAAGGATACAGTTAAATGATCAGCTATGTAGACGAATACGGTCAAGAGAGACCAACCCAGTCAAAGAATACAGATCCAGTTAAATCAATGCCTAAAGATTTCTCTGATACAACTCGTCGTTATAGACACTCGTCGTTATAGACACTCGTCGTTATAGACACTCGTCGTTATAGACACTCGTCGTTATAGACACTCGTCGTTATAGACACTCGTCGTCATAGACACTCGTCGTCATAGACACTCGTCGTTATAGACACTCGTCGTTATAGACACTCGTCGTCATAGACACTCGTCGTCATAGACACTCGTCGTTATAGACACTCGTCATTATAGACACTCGTCGTTATAGACACTCGTCGTTATAGACACTCGTCATTATAGACACTCGTCGTTATAGACACTCGTCGTCATAGACACTCGTCGTTATAGACACTCGTCGTTATAGACACTCGTCGTTATAGACACCCGTTGTTAAAGACCACCCGTCCATGGAAACAACCTGTCAGTGGAGACAACTCACCAACCTTTTTATTCCAGACTCGATTCCTGTATCCTGCCAGGGCACGTCTGAAGGGTTTGAAGATTCGATTCCTGTATCCAGCCAGGGCACATCTACATGAAGAGTTTGAAGATCAACTCCTGTAACATGCCAGGTAATTATCTTTCTTTCTCAGGTACGCAAGTTTCTCGCTAAGAAATCTCTTACGCGATCGACACTTAAATGGCATCTATAAGCCCATCCTCCCATTACATCTCCAGATGGCATCTATAAGCCCATCGTCCTATCCACCATCCTTCCAAATGTCATCTGTAAGCCCATTCCTGCCATCACACTGCTGATACTCAACTATGTGAGTGCAAATTTCTGGGCACTCTAGTGTTCAATCATCTTCTACCCTCGGATCACGAAAGGCACACAAGCCAATCTACATCCTCAGGTCTAAGAAGATTGAACAGGGGCAACTGTTGTACCCCAAAATTTGCCCTCCCATAATCTTCAAAGTTTTGACAAGCATCACTTCAAATGGTTCAAAGTCTACTCAAAGGCTACACAGTCAACCATCCTCCTAAGCCAGTCAAATTAGGGTTTTGGTTCCTGCAAGGAAGTTGAAGTTTTCAAGGGCTCAATCAAGCCCCACATGCTCATACACATTGTTAAGCACCTACATGTCAAGTTTCAAGGCTCACAAGGTCAAGTTGCACAGTCAAAAACCCTAATTGCTCCACAGTCAACTGCAGGGGCAAAATGGTCATTTGGCAGTCAAAAGTCAAAATTTTTAGTCAACATCTTATTTTGAAGCCACAATCATCATTTGGTCAAATATTGACCATGATTTCACAAGAATGGCTCAAAAATCATCAAGGTGTCAAAAGTTTCTATTTTTGGACAGCTGAAAAGTCAACTGTAACTTGACCAAGGCATAACTTTTTCATGGTTCATCAGAAAAATACCATCCAAAGCTCATTTTGAAGGGGATAACATTTCCTAAAACTAATCTTCACACTCCAAGTCCAAGAAATGCTCTCACAAAAAGTTATCAATTTCAACATTATAGGTCATTTTCAAAAGTCAACAAAAAGGGACTTTAAGTCAAAGACCATAACTTGAGATTGGTAAATCAAAATGACATGGGACCAAAGACATTGGTTAGAGGATTTCAAGACCTTTCCAAAATGTCAAAGAACATGTTCATAACTTCAAAATTGAGCAAGATATGCATTGGAGAAGTTGGGAAATTTTTGTGAAATGGCCAAAATCAATTACCCTTGAAAGGGGCCCACTTTTTCCACTTGATTCAGCTTGGCCATGCTTCCCACGTGTCCCACAAATTATTTCAAAATTTAAAATTAATTTTTTCATTATTATTTAATTTTATTTGATTTAATTCATTTTAAATCATTTAAAATCAAATAAAATCAAAGAAGTTAATTAAGGGGATATTTCTTGTATTGAATTGCTTTGATACATCATCATTGACATTCCAATTTCGTGCAAGGGGCTAAAAGAAGCAAGAATTCAAATTTTAGCTTAAGAATGGAAAGTGCTTCAATGGAGTTTATGGAGAATCCTAAGCATGAATGCATTGCATTATTGGCCATAATTTTGATCAAAACTCATTACATAAGAGATATGCAAGCCAACACAAAAAGGGTCACGACCTAGGGAGCTAAAAAACGGCCAGGACCAAAACAAAAATTTGTCAAAAAAGTGAGAGATTGAAAGCTAGGTTACAGGCACTTTGAGATCAAAAGAAGCACATAGCCTTCTTCATTGCCACGCCCTGAAGCTGAAGAGACCAAAAACATAGCCTGAGATCACCTATACGACGCTGTAAGTTGTCTCAAACTTGCCCCTGTGCACGAAATCCATACTCTCTATTCTTGCATCTTTTCTCAAATTTTTTGGTATAATCATGTTGTTTGCTTGATTCTGGATCTAATAGCATTATTCAATTCCATTTTTATGCCTTGTATGACCAAATCCGTACCTAGGGTTTGTGTATTTTGTTTTTAGGCGTTTGGTTTTCAGGAGAAATCAAGACGAACCATGAGTAGGGATGTGATCAGGGGACCAAGCCGAATGTATCCATGGCTTTAGGTGGTGTTTTCATGGCCTGAGGACCATTTTTGAAGCAGCCTGTGAACTTTCCTGCGGATAGAAATCCGCAGGTAAAAGAACCAGTGTCCAAGGAAGAAGACGCTGACGCGTCCCCTCCTCATTTGTCCGTTTGAATATCAGCGCGCTTTTCTTTTTTTCTTCCAGGGAATACTTGATTTACTAATATAATATATACGTGTTATTATTGTTTCAATTAGAACATGCAGCTCAGCTGGCAACGCATCAGTGGATTCCTCCAAAGGGCACGAGTTCAAGTCCTGGTTCTGGCCTTTTTCCACCTTTTCCATAATTAACTTGTTTTCTTTGTTTTTCCTTGTTTTATATTTTTAATCTTAATTTAATTTATATTCAAATAATTTTCTCATGCATTTAAAAACTCACAAAAAATATTTTCCTTTTGCATTTTAATCAGAAAAATGTTTATTTAATTTATTGACATTAAAAATAATATTTTTGCATGCATATTTTAATTAATTGTTAAATAATCATTAATTTGACTTTTATTTGCTTTTAGTTATTAAAATTGATCCAAAAAACACCAAAAATAATTATTCTATCATTAAATTAATTTAACTAATATTTTCATAAAAAACCAAAAAAATATAATTAACACTTTTATTATTATTATTTTGTAAATAAACCATAATTAAATTAGTTGTTAATTAGGCCATTTTAACATTCCTTTTAATAATTAAAATAGATTTAGATTTAGGTTAATCTTTAACTTTGTTTCTTTTTATTTCTATTTTATTTCATAAAAAAATATAAAAAAATCAAAAAATATTTTCTTGTAATTAAAATAATTAATTAGTTTTCAATTTCATTTAATTCCCAAAAAGACAAAAAAATTAGTTCCCTTTTCTTTATTCACGCATATTTAATTTGTTCGATTATTATGTAATTGCTCCGGATATGTAATAGTAAATAGGACCTTTTTTTTTTATTTTCCGCACTTATTTACTTAAAACGGGTCTTTGTAAAGATTTGGCGATGTATAGACCCGCGCCTTGTAATAGCGTAGGACTTTATTTTCCCGCATTTTAATTTCTGCACCTTTAAACTGCTAATCACATGAAAGAATGAATGGCCCAAATAAAATCAAAGCGTAGCTCACCCAATGCATGATCAAGATAAAACATAACTGAAAATGACACACTATTCACACACCACTCTTAGGGTACGCCTCACTGTTGCCTTGCCCCCCCTCGAAACGTGGTCGTCGAGTACAGGACGTTTTAGTAAGTCCTTATGTCCATGAACATGGCATAAGGGTAGCTTCTAAGGTGTCCTACTGTTGCTCTGGTGACCACACTGTCCCTACAAGCTCGAATTGTGGTCGTCGAGTACAGGACGTTTTAGTAAGTCCTTATGTCCATGATATGATCCAGTTGCCTCGGAAAGGTTGCCTCGGAATCAAAAAGGATCAATGGCATAAGGGTAGCTTCTAAGGTGCCCTACTGTTGCTCTGGTGACCACACTGTCCCTACAAACGAATTGACCCGAACACCTCCAACGGTGGTGCTACCTACCTCTCAATGGTGGGATGGCACTACCTTAAGGACATTTACACAGCCTAATTCCTTAGGGTAGGTAGATGACTCATAGATACTTGCTCTAATTCAAAACAAATTAAAACTTCTTTTCACACCGACACTTTCAAAAATGCTTTCAAAAACAGCTTTTCAAACACTCTTGAGGACTGATACAAGAGTCAATCTGAAACTTTAAACGAAACTTTTTCAAACCCACTCACAATTGAAAAGCAAACAAAAATTTTGAAAACACAAATGAGAAAGTATCTAAGAGCCCATGGATAACCATGGATAGAAAGGGTGTTAACACCTTCCCTTTCTATAAATCTACCTCCCGAACCGAGAGATAATCTCATAAGGAATTTTTCTGTGCTTTTGTCCTTTCCATGTTGGAGAAAATAAAAGACGGTGGCGACTCTTGCTTACCGCGACATTTCGCGAAACCAGTTAAAAAACAGTCAGTTCTATATCCACCGATCACATGCTCCATCCCGGATGCTATTCTATTGTTCAGTCTAGATATGATCCAGATTCGGATGACATTCTGTTACTCATGCAGTATGGATATACCCCAGACACGGCGGTCATTCTACCATTTATTCAGACGTCAGCAATCAGGCACAGACTAGATATGCTCCAGACACGGAAACTATTCTATTTCTTATTCAGATTCACCTATCCACCATCTTTCCAAATGGCATCTATAAGCCCATTCCCGACAAGGTTATGTCACACTTTTAGATGGCATCTTTAAGCCCATCCTCATATCCATCATCTCTTCAAATGGCATCTGTAAGCCCATTCCCACCATCACACTGCTAACATGTGAGCGCAAATTCCTGGGCACTCTAGTGTTCAATCCTCTTCCACCTTCGGATCACGAAAGGCACACACGCCAATCTACATCCTCAGGTCTAAGAAGATTGAACAGGGGCAACTGTTGTACCCCAAAATTTTCCCTCACATACTCTTCAAAGTTTTGACAAGCATCACCCCAAATGGTTCAAAGTCTACTCAAGGGCTACACAGTCAACCACTCTCCTAAAGCCAGTCAAACTAGGGTTTTGGTTCTTGCAAGGAATTTGAGGTTTTCAAGGGCTCAATCAAGTCCCATATGCTCATACACATTTCCAAGCACCTACATGTCAAGTTTCAAGGCTCACAAGGTCAAGTTGCACAGTCAAAAACCCTAATTGCTCAACAGTTAACTGTAGGGGCAAAATGGTCATTTGGCAGTCAAAAGTCAAAAATTTTGGTCAACATCTTATTTTGAAGCCACAATCATCATTTGATCAAATCTTGATCATGATTCCATAAGAATGGCTCAAAAATCATCAAGGTGTCAAAAGTTTCTATTTTTGGACAGTTGAAAAGTCAACTGTAACTTGACCAAAGCATAACTTCTTCATGGTTTATCAGAAAAATCCCATCCAAAGCTAATTTTTAAGGGGATGACATTTCCTACAACTCATCTTCACACTCCAAGTCCAAGAAATGCTCTCACAAAAAGTTATCAATTTCAACATTATAGGTCATTTTCAAAAGTCAACAAAAAGGCACTTTAAGTCAAAGACCATAACTTGAGATTGGTAAATCAAAATGACATGGGACCAAATACATTGGTTAGAGGACTTCAAGACCTTTCCAAAATGTCCAAGAACATGTTCATAGCTTCAAAATTGAGCAAGATATGCATTGGAGAAGTTGGGAAATTTTTGTGAAATGGCCAAAGTCAATTATCCTTGAAACTTCATTTTTGACAAAAGGGGCCCACTTTTTCCACTTGATTCAGCTTGGACATGCTTCCCACGTGTCCCACAATTTATTTCAAGATTTAAAATTAATTTTTTCATTTTTATTTGATTTAATTCATTTTAAATCTTTAAAATTCAAATAAAAATCAAAGAAATTAATGGAGGGATATATTTTGTGTTGATTAGCTTTGAATCACCTTGAAATACCTTCCAAATTCGTGCAAGTCCTATTATGGGCATAGAAATTCAAATTATGACACAAAAGGCAAGTTGTTTCAATGTTGGTTATGGCAAAATCTCAAGCATAATTGCAATGGTTAAAGGCTCATCATGTGACTGATTCTCATTCATTACTATATATACAAGCCTTCCCAACCTTATTCAAAAGAGAGTGTGTGCAGAAACGGCCAAGAGCAAAACCAAAAATTATTCAAAAAGTGAGAGTTCTAAAACATAGTTGCGAGCATCTTCAGATCAAAACAAGCACGTGGTTCTATTCCTTGCCACACCCTGAAGCTAAAGCAACCTTTGCCAAGTCCTGAGGCTCATACCGCGCTGTAAGTTCTTCCCAGGTCCCCATATAATTTCCATATTATTTTTTTCAATTGCTTTCATGTGCAGATTCTCAAAAGAGGAACACCATAAACCTCATATCTCAGCGCTCCAAGTGTTCACCAGCATAGATCCAAAGGACAAAGAGTGAGAGACACCATACTCTGGAGTCAAGCACGCGTAGGCAACCAAAAAAAGTCAAGCAGGCCTTGTTCAAATGGGCCAGAATCTCAGTCCAACACCCCTCATTTCAGTCCACACCCCTTGGGTTTTTACTCTTCTTTTTATTTTTATTTTGACATTTTTATTTTTTTATTTACTTGCTTTTTATTTATTTATTTATTATTAACAATTAATTAACCGACTAACATTTTCATAAAAAATCAAAAAAATAGAACTAACATCATTATTATTATTATTATATTATTTTGTAAATAAACATTAATCGAAATAGTTTAATTAGGCAATTTTGACTTTTCTTTTAATAATTAAAATAATTTAGAATTAGGTTGACTTAATTTTGTTTCTTTTTATTTTATTTCATAAAAAACATAAAAAACACAAAAATATATTTTCTTTTAATTAATTAGTTTAATTATTTAATTAATTGCATTTAATTGACAAAAAGACAAAAAAAATCCTTTTCAAAAAAAGGGTCAACACCCTTAGAACATTCCCGATTAATTTATTCGCGCGCATTTACTTTATTTGATTATTATGTAATTGCCTTCAAGAATGTAATAGTTAAATAGGTTTATCGCTTTATTTAATTTCCGTACTTATTTACCAAAAAACGGGTCTTTGTAATTTTTGGCGATGTATAGACCCGCGCCTTGTAATAGCGTAGGATTTATTTTTCCGCAATTTACTTTCCGAACCCCTTAACTGTTAACTTGCATGAAAGAATGTATGTAAATAAAAACGACTCGTAGCTCACTAATTAACAAGACAAACATTAACTGAAAACAACGCACAAATACACACACCACTTCTAGGGTACGCCTCACTTGTTGCCTTCGAAACGTGGTCGTCAAGTATAGGACGTCTTAGCGGTCCTTATGTCCATGATCCAGTTGCCTCGAAACAGTTGCCTCGAAACAGTTGCCTCGAAATGGTTGCCTCGGATTAAAAAAGGATCAAGGACATAAGGGTAGCTTCTAAGGTGTCCTACTGTTGCTTCGGTGACCACAATGTCCCTAAAATCGAATTGACCCGAATACCTCCAACGGTGGTGCTACCTACCTCTCAATGGTGGGATGGAACTACCTAAAGGACACTTACACAGCTTAATTCCTTAGGGTAGGTAGATGACTCATGGGTACTTGCTCTTTTCGAAAACAAACAAAATACTTTTCACACCTTACACTTTCAAAAGCTTTCAAAACAAATTTTTCAAACACTCTTGAGGACAGATACAAGAGTTATTCAGAAATCTTTCAAAGAAACTTTTTCAAAACCCACACACACTTGAAAAGCAAACAAATTTTTTGAAAACATAAGAGCAAGTACCTAAGAGCCCGTGGATAACCACGGATAGAAAGGGTGCTAACACCTTCCCTTTCTATAAATCTACCTCCCGAACCGAGAGACATCTCAATAAGGAATTTTACTGTGCTTTTGTCCTTTCCATGTTGGAGAACATAAAAGACGGTGGCGACTCTTGCTTCCGCGACATTTCGCGAACCAGCGTTAAACAGTCAGTTCTAAATCCACCGATCACATATAACATTGGACTCTTTCTTCCCACTGTGGGGATTTTTCTGAGCATCAGTAGGTGCAGCTTCTTGAATCTTTCCTAATTTTATACCAGCTTCAATTCTATCCCCGGTCAAGATCAGATCTGTGAACCCAGCAGAAGAATTCTCAATCAGATGGTTGTAGAATGGACCAGACAGGGTCCCCAAGAACAGGTCCACAAGTTCACGATCAGTCAGAGGTGGTTGCACCCTTCCAGCAAGGTCTCTCCACTTTTGGGCGTACTCCTTAAAACCTTCTCCTGATCCTAGCGACATACCTTGGAGTTGGGTACGTGTAGGAGTGAGGTCGGCATTGTACTGGTACTGCTTGTAGAATGTAGTGGCCAAGTCCTCCCAGCTGCGGATGTTGGCTCCATTCAGTTGATAGAACCAGTCGAGTTGAGTTCCCGACAGACTGTAAGACCTGAGATGCAGCTTAGGACAGGAAGCCCAGTCATATTTTGCAAAAGCAGGTGCCTTGAACTTGTGTGGGATTACTACCCCAGAAGACAGACCTAGATCTTCGAAGTCCAGGCCGGGCACTTTCTGTATTTCCATAGCACTTAACCGGTCTTCCAGCTGTTTGTACCTGTCCTCAGCTGGGGGGTACTTCTCACCATTGTAATTGGTCTCGTTGTCGGAGACCACTGGACTAGGAACCTCCCTTTCTTGGGGACTGTCTTTCCCAACAGACGGGGTAGTCAGCTCAACTTCATTTTGTGACCCATTCCCAGATTTGCGTCTCGGGTTGAACAACACCGTCCTCTTCTTCTTCTTCTTCGAGAGAAGAGTCTTCAGATCTTGTTGGCCCTGGGCTAGACTCTTAATCAATTCCTGGAACTGGGCATTCTGGGCCTGGAGGGCCTGGATGGATTGCTCAGTAGATGCTTCCGGATTCATGACGATCGGCTGAAATAAACAGCGAAGAAGGTAAGCAGCCTATAAAAGGGACACCTGTAATGCAATGATATGTATGTATGCATGCAATGTTTTCAAGGATCTCGCGGGGTAAACAAGAAAATTGTTAGAGTTGGGATCCGATAGCTCGATTGAAGGAACTGCATGTTGTTGAGAGTCCTTCTTCAAGGGTCAAAGCTCACCATATCTAGTGGGTCATAGCCCCTGACTTTAGTCATCATGTCTGGTTTTGATTTCCAAACAACATTGGTTAGGGGAACCTTCTTCAAGAGTCAAGGCTCACCATGTCAAGTGGGTCATAGCCTCTGACTCAGATCATCAACCTGGCTAGAGGAAAATAAATCCCCTTTGCCCCTTGCTAGACATTCTGATTCATCATGACCTGCATCACAAGCCCTTGAGATCCTTGAAACGGATTAGTCCTTATGAGGGATGTATGCAATGGTATGATGTTATGCTATGCATGGGGTAATGTAGGCAAATCCTATTATGAGTCCCAATTAAGGACTGTAAACAAAACCTGCAAGAAACTCAAGTGTCAGATAACAAGCATGCAAATAGTCAAGTTGGAAGGCACACAAGTCAAACAAGAGAAGCCCTTAGAGTTTAGGCCATCATGGGGTCTAGGTATTACCCTCTTTCAGTTTGTTGGTTAAGACCTGTCCTATCAGAAGTAACCGGGTTCTAGAGGATCCCAATATCACTGACTACCCTCAATCAGTCATAACTCTAGCATCGCAATCTTTTCTTGCAGCCAGAACCATCACGAGAGTTTAGCCTCAATGGGCGTAGCATACTGCTACTGTTCTATTGGCCAAGTTGGGTCATTTAAGGTTCTAAGGTCGGTTGGTGCTTAATGACTCCTCAGAAGACCCATATTCTCCTCGTTGCAATATAAGGGATATCGGTATAGACCAAGGTGCCACACCAACGTAGCCACTGCTTCACCCATGTCGGTCTACGCCAGACAGGTCCCTCACAGCTTATGCTACCTAACAGGGTATCCCCAGATCCGGGTTAGGATCTATGTAACTCTGATGCAGTGCCCACAAATATAAAGAAAACAAACACAGCAATTGAAAACATAAGTCTGAGCTATCCTAAGGTACACCTCACTTTATAAAGTTTCCCCAGCAGAGTCGCCAGTTCTGTGATCGGTGGATCTGGAACTGACTGTTTAAAGCTGGTTTCGCGAAATGTCGTAGAAGCAAGAGTCGCCACCGTCTTTTATTTTCTCTAACATGGACAGGACAAAAGCACATCAAAATTCCTTATGAGATAGTTTCTCGGTTCGGGAGGTAGATTTATAGAAATGGAAGGTGTTAGCACCCTTTCTATCCATGGTTATCCATGGGCTCTTAGATACTTGCTCATTGTGTTTTCAAAAGTGTTTGCTTTTCAAAGTGTGAGTGGGTTTGAAAAAAAGTTTCGTTTAAAAGTTTCAGATCGACTCTTGTATCAGTCTTCAAGAGTGTTTGAAAAATTGTTTTGAAAGCTTTTTTTGAAAGTGTCGGTGTGAAAAGAGTTTTGATTTTGTTTTTTAGAGCAAGTATCTATGAGTCATCTACCTACCCTAAGGAATTACGTTGTGTAAATGTCCTTAAGGTAGTGCCATCCCACCATTGAGAGGTAGGTAGCACCACCGTTGGAGGTGTTCGGGTCAATTGGATTGTAGGGACAGTGTGGTCACCAGAGCAACAGCAGGACACCTTAGAAGCTACCCTTATGCCATTGATCATGGACATAAGGACTTACTAAAACGTCCTATACTCGATGACCACGTTTCGAGGGCAAGGCAACAGTGAGGCGTACCCTAAGAGTTGTGTGTGAATTTGTGTATTATTTTCATGTTATGTTTTATCTTGTACATGTATCATGGTGATCTACGCTTGTTTTTATTTCAGGTCATACATTCTTTCATGCAAAGTTTAACAGTTTTAAGAGTGCGGAACTTTAAATGCGGAAAGTAAAATCCTACACTATTACAAGGCGCGGGTCTATACATCGCCAAATTACAAAGACCTGTTTTAATAAAAATGCGGAAAGTAAAATAAATTCCTAATTACTATTACATGGCTTGAGCAGTTACATAATATTCACAAAGGAAAAATAAGAATAAATGCGCGAAAGAATTAAAGTTGAACGTTCGAGGGCGTTGGACCCTTTTGAAATTAAATTGAATTAAAAAGCTAATTAATTATGAAATTAAAGAAAAGAAATGGTTTTTGTGTTTTTTGTATTTATGAAAAATAAAGAACAAGAATTAAAAGAAAACCCTAAATCTAGATTATTTTAATTATTAATGAAAATATTAAAGTTAACCTAATTTACTAGTTAATTAATTTATTTACATGTTTATTTACAAAATTAATGATAATTAATAATAATGATAAATAATGATGATTAATAATTTATTTAAGAAAAAGATGAAAATGTCAAAACCTAATTCTACATATTTTTTTTATTTATTAAGAAAAAGTGTTAAAATTAAAACCTAGATTAACTAAGTTAATTGTTAGAGTTTATTTACAAAATAAATTAATAGTGAAATAATAATAATTAAATATATTTTAGTTTCTGATTTTTTATCTTATGAAAATTAATTTATGAAATTAAAGAAAACAATTGAAAACAATTAAAAGAATAAAAAGGAAAATCAAATAAAAAAATAAAAAATATGCAAACCATGGGGGGTATTCAGACCCAAAGGGAGGTTTTTTTGTGAGAAATCTGGCCCATTAGACAAAAAGCCTTGTTTGACTTTCTGGCATCACGTGCGTGTTCATTGACTCCTGAGTACCGTGGTCTGCATTCTTTGGCCATTGGATTGGGTTTCATGGCCATTTGTGTTCTGGCTGTTGGCCATTTGTGTTCTGGCCTCAACGTTCCTTAATCTTCTCAGGATGTCTGTCTCGCAATGTATTGGTGTCATGCATAAGTTGTTCTTTTGGCCATTTGGCTTTTGGCTTTTGGCTTTTGGCTTTTGGCCATTTGGCTTTTGGCTTTTGGCCTCAACGTTCCTTAATGAACCTGCATGGGATCCTGTCTAAATCTGCAGTGTTGAATCTCACGAACACATTAAATAAAATCATAAAATGCAAATAAAGCCAATATATGAAGAAATTTAATGTTTAGGCACAATATGGCATGCATGAATGATTATACTCTTTTGATCATGGAGATCAAATCAATCTTACCCTTACTGGAAAATTAGTGACCTGAATGCTTTTATGCCCTTCAGATCATGGAGATCAAGCCAGCCTTATCCTTACTGAAGAAGTAATGGGGTGTTGGTTTGTAACTGTGATGACTTGTTTGTAGTGAGAGAGGGATTTGTAATAAGGATTTCAAGGTTTTAGGGTTCTTGAAAGAATTTGATATTCTAACCGTGTTGTGGCAAGGTTTTTTTTCTCTCTTTCCCCTCTCTGGTTTGTGTGAAAAGAAGGTGATTATATAATGGAAATTAGGGTAAAGAAAATGGGCTTTGAATGTGCAATTGGGCCTCCAATGTTTACTTGAATTCGTCATTTTCCAGGCTAAATCGCAGGGACTTAAGTGAAAATTTTGAAGTTGAAATGTGAAAACAAAATGTAGCCGACATCAAGAACTAACTCCTGTCTAAAAATCGGCTCAATCGGATAAACGGTGAATTAGTTATGAATTTTTGAAGTTTCAGCTCAGACAAACTTATTTTGGGCTCCAGTGTCGACTCTGACACGTTCTTCAATAAAAAACTGGTATTGATCGGAGCATAATCCGGTCTCGACTTTTGAAGAAAAGTTGTAGATCTATGAGTCAGTGACCTTGTGTAAAAATATGAGCCAAATCCGATAAAAATTGACCGAGTTATGAATTTTCGAAGTTTCGGCCCAGATGAAATAGTATTCAGCATTCAGGATTTTCAGCGTGTCACGCACTCTGAGCAAAAAACGAAGGCCTTTTGAATACCGTTTGAACTCAATACCTTCTGTGAAAATGTAGCCAACTCAATTTGTGAAATTTTGGCGCCGGAACCAGCTCGATACGATGAAAATCGACCAAGTTATGATTTTCTGAACATGACGCAAATAAACTTCTGTCACAAATTTTCTGTGCGAAAATACTTGATAAATCCATATTTTTGAAGACCTTCTGATCGAAATTGGCTTCCAGCCGTGAGAGATGAAAATGTAGATAATGTCAAGACGGAATTTTGGCCACCGGAACGGGTTCAAAACGAGTCACGATCTTCAAGTTATGAATTTTTTAGCGCGTAAAAACTGCACTTTCAGCACACTTTTTCACCATATTTCTTCAAGAAAACTCGCACATTCGGATACCTTCTTTAAAGAATTGACTCTTGAGCCGAACCTGAATTTGAGAATACGTTACCAGAGATATCTTGGCGAAAGAATACTTGAATATGACGCGCCGGGTTGCACTTGTGAATTTTTCTTGAAATATTTTGAGAAATATGGGAGGGCAAATTTTGGGGTACAACATACACCATGCCAATGCAAATTTTTGGGCACTCTAGTGTTCAATTATCTTCCACCTTCGGATCACGAAAGGCTCGAAAGCCAATCTATATCCTCAGGTTTAAGAAAATTGAACAGGGGCAACTGTTGTACCCCAAAATTTGCCCTCTCATTCTTCAAGGTCTTTCTCACAAGGATTCTCAAGGTTCAAGCTTGCACGAGTACTTTGGAATTTTCCAGTACCAAAATTAAAAGGAAACTGTCAAAAATGGAGAAAACAGATAAAAATAAAATTTTGACAAATTTGGAGGAAAACAGGTCTCCTTCGATTGACTCTTGGCCTCCTTCGAATGCAACTTGAATTACATCCTTCGTTTTGAGCAAGAGCCTCCTTCGAATGCAACTTGGGAATACCCTTCGACTCAGAAGCCAGGAACTTCCCTCACGCTAAAAGGCAATAAATCCCTTTATGTTTGTTTCGACCCAAGCTTCGATTGGGCAATATGCTTCCTTCGAGCATGAGCTTTCGATTTGGCAATATGTTTTCTTCGATACAAGCTTCGATTGGGCATTAGCTTGTTTCAACCACAAGGCTTCGACAAGACATTGACTATGTTTGTACTAGCTTCGACTGGACAACATTTCTCTTTAGTATGCTGCATTTCCATCCTTGACAAACTTCAGCACATGGTTGATGGCCCCTTCAAAATACATATAGTGGTGGACTTGAGGAGCATACATATGAGTCCCTGTCGAAGGGTACGCCTGACTAGTCCATTCGAAGGACACATTTGGCCCTTTTCAAAGAAGCATACATGATCCATTCAAGGGACACGTCTCAGAATCCCATTCGAAGGATATGCTTGAGGGCCCATTCGAAGGATTTACAAAGCCCCACCTTAAGACACATTTAGCCCCTTCAAACGATGCACAAAGGTGATTCGTTCAAAGGACACTTGTTGGAAGAAAGTCAAACAATATATTTAGAAGAAGAATCTGGTCGAAGGAGGGTCAAAATGAAAGGATGATGTGATCGGTGGAAATAGAACTGACTGTTTTGGAATGCTGGTTCGCGTTTGCGTTTCGCAAAATGTCGCGGTAAGCAAGAGTCGCCACTGTTTTTATATTCTCCAACAAGGAAAGGACAAAAGCACAGCAAAATTCCTTTTCGAGATGTTTCTCGGGTTCGGGAGGTAGATTATAGAAAGGGAAGGTGTTAGCACCCTTTCTATCCGTGGTTATCCACGGGCTCTTAGGTACTTGCTCACTATGTTTTCAAAAAGTTTTGCTTTTCTTGTGTTTGTGGGTTTTGAAAAAGTTTTGTTTGAAAACTTCGATTTAACTCTTGTATCTGTCCTCAAGAGTGTATGAAGTGTTTGTTTGAAAACTTTATTCGGAAAAGTGTAAGTGTGAAAAGTTTATTTTGTTTTGAAAGAGCAAGTACCTGAGAACCTCTACCTATTCAAAAGAAATTAAGCTGTCTAAATATCCTTTAGACAGTGCTATCCCACTATTGAGAAGTAGGTAGCACCATCGTTGGAGTTTTCGGGTCAATTCGATTTTAGGGACATGTGTGGTCACTAAAGCAATGGTAGGACGCCTTAGCGGTAACCCTAATGTCTTAGATCATTTTATCCGAGGCAACTGTTTCGAGGCAACTTGGATCTTTAGACAGGAGGGCGACCTCTAAAACACCCTATACTCAATGACCACGTCGAGGCAACCAAGTGAGGCGTACCCTAAGAGTGGCATGTGCGAGTGTGTCAGGTTTCAGTCATGTTATCTTTGTACATGTTATGGTGATCTATGATTGATTTTAATTTTAAGATAAGATCTTGTCATGCATAGCCTAATTAGCATACATCTAGCAGTTAATAGTTGCCGAAAATAAAACTAAAGCTATTACAAGGCGTCGGGTATTTACATCACCAAAAACAAACCCTTGAAAAGTAAATTGCGGAAAATTAAATGAAAGCGATAAAAAGGGTCCTAATTAAAGCTATTACATCCTCGGAGCAAATACAATTATATGATGAAAAACATGAATCAAAAATAATCACACGCGCGAGAAAAATTGAATCAAAGAGTTTTTAGGGTTTTGACCCCTTTTTTTGAGGAAGAAAGAGATTTTTATTATTTATGAATTAAATTAAACCTAAACTAATTAATTAATTAAAAGAAATATTTTTGGTTTTTTTGAATGTTTCAAGGAAATAAATAAAAAATAAAATGATTAAAAGTTATCAAAAAACCCTAATTCTATATTAATTTTAATTTATTGCAAAAGTATTAAAATTAACCTAATTAAAAACTAAATTAATCATGTTAATATTTATTTACAAAATAACTAATTAAATTTAATAAATAAAAATATTATATTTTTTATGTTTTCTGAATTTTATTAGGAAAATAAATTATTTGGTTAATTAAGTAATAATAATAATAATTAATAATAGTAAAAAAACAATTTAAATAAAAATATAAAAGAAGAAAAAGAAATAAACCCAGGGGGTGTTGGGCCTGATTTGTGGTGGAAAGAGCAATTCTTGGCCCACTAATATTCCAGCCTGTTTGACTTTTCTGGGCTTGCTATGCATGCGCTAACCAGGGAGTATGGTGGTCTTCCACTCATGACCATTGGATCTATGCTTGGAGACATCTGGCGCACTGAGATTTGAGGTATATGATGGACCTCTATTTGCAAACTGTACAAGAATACCTGAAAAATAAAAGTAACAAGGTTTTAGGGGACCTGGGATTCGAACCCAGGTCCCAATGCTCATTGGCCAGCGTCCCTGCCACTACACCATCATGCTTTATTTGTTATTGGAATAATAAGTGATTATTATATATGCAAACAATCAATATGATGTAAATAAAAAAAACAACGTGTGCGCTTTTCAAATTGGCCAACCAGATGTCAACACATCATCGTCTTCAACCTTTTTCCTGCATAATTAGAATCAGATAGCGAGGGTTTTTACCCTCCACTACCTCCTGCAAGGAAAAATAACGATTAGGCACACAGCAATCATAAATGTTTCGCGAGGTGTGTGTTCCAACCGTCTTGGCCTCACGAATTCAACCATATATCCCATAGGTCCCAATTTTTCCTGGATTGAAAAGCCCTATTTAAAAGCTTGAAAACCCTAGAAATTCAATCATGGCATCTTTCGATTCAGGGCACTATGGTTCAATTCAACCATTCCATTAGCTTTGTATGATCTCTAACAACACAAATCAATCACAAAAACATGTTAAATGCATATGAATTAAGAGATACGATTTGGAATCAAAAGTGCAAACCGTGAAACTGTATTCAGTGATTCCTTGAGCTTTGGTGCTTGAATTTGATTGCAAATTGTTCCTGGTACCTCCTGCAATGTATTTGAATGGTCAAAACACCTTGAATTAGCATAGGATGCAAGAACAGATTTTCAGTTTTCTTGAAAATTCTTGAATTTGACAGGGTCGTTTCTGCAGCTTTCAATCGTGTCCTAGGTTATGGTTTGCCTGCTTGCATATAAGAGAATCAAATTAGGTCAAAATTTTGGATCCAACCCATGTGCATTGAAGATTAAATCCTTGATTGAAAATCAAATATTCTTGATTTTCCATGATTGAACAAGTTGCCAAATTTGGATTTTTTTTGTATCTTTTTGATTGTGCACGAATTGGTCAGCATATTTGGATCATATTTGGTTCACAAATTGATTTAAAAATCAAATCTTCTATTTTCTTATAATTTAAATTAATTAAATGAATTAATATGTATTAAAAATCCAATTAATCAATAAAGATAAGAAAATAAATCCAATTCATCTTGGTGGGTCGTGCATAAGTCATGGGTGAAGTTTCAAGAAGAGATTTGAGACCCATTAGCAAAAAGAAGGTGTTTTGAGCAAAGTTGACTTTTGCAAATTCATGAAAATTTCCCAACTTCTCCAATTAACAACTTGCTCAATTTTGATCATATGACCATGTTCTTGGACATTTTGGAAAGCTATTGAAGTCCTCTAACCAATGTCTTTGGTCCCATGTCATTTGGATTTACCAATCTCAAGTTATGGCCTTTGACTCAAAGTGTACTTTTGTTGACTTTTGAAATTGACCTATAATGTAAAAATTTATAACTTTGTGTGAGAGCATTTCTTGATCTTGGAGTGTGAAGATGGATTGTAGGAAATTGCATCCTATTCAAAATGATCTTTGGATGGGATTTTTCTGATAAACCATGAAAGAGTTATGCTCTGGTCAAGGTACAACTGACTTTTCTACTGTCCAAAAATAGTAACTTTTGCATCTTTGATGATTGTTGAACTATTCTTGTGGAATCATGATCAAGACTTGATCAAATGATGATTATGAACTTAAAAATAAGACGTTGACCAAGAATTCTGACTTTTTACTGCAAAAAGACCATTTTGCCCTTGTAGTTGATTGTAGGTCAAATGGAGCTTTTGACTGTGCAAACTGGCACTGTGAGTCTTGAAACTTGGCATGTAGGTGCTAGAGAATGTATATAGGCCTATGAGACTTGATTGAACCATTGAGAACCCAAAATTCCTTGAAAGAACCAAAACCCTAATTTTGAATTGACTGCCTTAGGAGGTGATTTGACTGTACAACCCTTGAGTAATCTTGAGCAATTTGAAGATGATCCTTGACATATCTTGAGGAATATGGAAGGGAAAATTTTGGGGTACAACAGATGAAATATTCAAAGATGCTTGCTGCCAAGTTCAGGCATGGTACACTGGCCAAAACTGCTGCACAACAGTCCTGAAACACTGCCCCATTCTTGCATCGAAATAGCATACAAGCACTGTCCCTCGAAGGCTACAAAGAGCAGTTTACTCAAATTGTTCAAATTATTTTGTTTTCCCTCCAAAAGCTTAAGCCAACTTTGCCTATAAATAAGAGGCTCCAACACATGCTTAAGGGAGGATCTTTGGACCAGAGGAACGAATCCCCCAAATTTTCTCAAACACAACAAAACTTTAAGTTCATCAACACTTGAGAAATAAAAAAAACCAGAATCCCAAACACTCACCTCTTTCGATTCTGAAGAACATCCCACACATAGAAGTTTGTTCAAACTCAAAGACAACCTTCTGTGACAACTCTTTGAACCAAAAGCGACCCCCCTGTGACTACTCTTTGAATTCCAGAAACGTCCAGGTAGCAGTTCAAGTTCGAAACCTACATCCATTCAAGGCCTGAAGCAAGGTAAGTCACTCTTACCCTTGAACCTTTTGTTTCATGGCATAGTATGTGAATAATATTCCCTTTCATTTCAAAACATGTACATAACACTTTGGTTCTTTTGGTTTCCACCTACTTAATATGTTTTCAGAGCTAACCCCTTTCGTTTTGCTGCTTGTTTACTTAAATATGCATTAAGTGTTAACTGATTGTAAGGCAATATTAGCATGGCCTTATGCCATGTTGCTGTTCAAAAAGTTCAAACGAAAGAAACAGGAGACAGGAGTATGAAACGAAGCCTTTGGTTTCTACACTGACTTCCAGGCCCAGCCAGAGACACGCTCACACTGATTTCACTGGCCCAATCGAAGAAGGCAACAAGGCAGAAAGGCCCAGCCAGAGGCACACTTGCACTAAGTCCAGGCTCAGACGAAAGGCACTCCCATGTTGGTGCCAGCCTCCAATCAAAGTACATGACCTGACTGGTGCCAAAGCCCAATCTAAGGCCATGACCTCACTGGTGCGAACTCCCAATCGAAGGAAGCCTAGAAATGAAAATCGAAGGCTGCTCCTGCCCAAATCGAAGGAGCTCATTTTTTCTTCTTTTTATCTTATTTTTTCCTTTATATTCTTATGCACTTCAATATGGTTGTAATAGTGTAGGATTTATTTTTTTTGCACTTTTTATTACTTTTGTACAAATGCTTGTAACTAGGCGTGCATGACAAGATTAACCTTTAATTTGAAATCAACCGTAGCTCACCATAACATGTACAAAGATAATATAACTGAAAAAACAATACACCCGCACATGCGACTCTTAGGGTACGCCTCACTTGGTTGCCTCAAACGTGGTCATTAAGTATAGGAAGTTTTAGAGGTCGCCCTCTTGTCCAAAGATCATAAGTTACCTCGAAACGGTTGCCTCGGATAAAAATGATCTAAGACATTAGGGTTACCGCTAAGGCATCCTAACATTGCTTTAGTGAGCACACGTCCCTTAATCGAATTGACCCGAAAAACTCCAACGACGGTGCTACTTACTCCTCAATAGTGGGATAGAACTGTCTAAAGGACATTTGTACAGTTTAATTCCTTTTTTTGAGTAGGTAGAGGTTCTTAAGTACTTGCTCTTTTGAAAACAAAAACAAAACTTTTCGCACTCACACTCTCTTCAAAACAAAAACTCTTTTCAAAACCACAATCACAAAGAAAAGCAAACTTTTGAAAACACAATGAGCAAGTACCTAAGAGCCCGTGGATAACCACGGATAGAAAGGGTGCTAACACCTTCCCTTTCTATAATCTACCTCCCGAACCCGAGAAATATCTCGAAAAGGAATTTTTCTGTGCTTTTGTCCTTTACTTGTTGGATAAAATAAAAGACGGTGGCAACTCTTACTTACCGCGACATTTTGCAAAAACAAACGCAAATGCGAACCAGTATTCCAAAACGGTCAGTTCTCATTCCCACCGATCACACCCGGTAATTGAAGAATTGGATACTCCTAAAGTTAGACCCTCTGATGTTGCTACCAGTAAAGGTAAGGGGATATTAGAAGCACCTGTCAAGACGAAGGCTCAGACTGTGGTAATCCCCGAGACCACCCAGAAAGAGATGGAAGAAATCTTAAAAATAATCAAGAAGAGTGACTACGATGTCGTGGAGAAGATAGGGCAGACCCCTCCAAAATCTCCATGCTAGCTCTCCTACTCTGCTCTGAGGCTCATGCTAAGGCCTTAATCAAATTTCTAAAGACGGCACACGTGCCTCAAGAAACTTCTGCTGACCAGTTTCAAGAGTGTGTGGCTAGCCTTACAGCTGATAATGGCCTTGGGTTTTCTGATTCTGATGCAGAGGGACCACACTTGCCCATGTTCTGGTTGTCACCGGTTCATCTTTAAATGTGCTACCGAAAAAGGCGTTGGACAGATTGGACTGTGAAGGTTTGACCCTAAAACCCAGTAACATCATTGTTAGAGCCTTCGACGGTTCTAAGAGGATGGTTCACGAAGAAGTGGACATTCCAATCAAAGTGGGCACACAAATTTTCAACTCTACCTTTTATGTGATGGACATCCGTCCTTCATATTCATGCTTGTTGGGAAGGCCGTGTGGATCCACAATGCTGGGGCAGTCACTTCCTCTCTGCACCAAATTCTAAAGTATCCAATTCAGGGTAAGATTATAACGGTTCATGGGGAGGAAGAGTATATGATAAGTCATCTTAACTCCTTCCGCTATGTGGAGTTGGATGGCGAGTTCATAGAAACGCCTTTCCAGCATTTTGAAGAGGTTTCTCCTGAAGTCGCAGTTGCAAAGACAACGACTGACGTGCCTATCGTTTCCAAGCCTGTGTCTAATATGGCGTCCCTCAAAGATGTGGAGGCTGTAATCAAAGAAGGAAGGAGTACTGTGTGGGGGCAACTGCCTGATTTTCCTCACAAGACAAACAAGTTCGGACTAGGTTTTACTGCTGCTGGCCAGAAAGTTGTGCGTCACTCCCGGGCTGGAGGACCACCCTTTAAAATCACTCACCATGGAATTAATTCCTTAGATGATGATGTTGAAGAAGACAACTTTGAAGATTGGATCTTTCCAACCGTCGAAGGAGGATTAAGCAACTGGGAAGCGAAAGACTTCGTTCCCATCACTTTCATCAACCAGTAATTTATCTTTGAACAATTTCCTATTTTGGTCTGTAATAATTAAACAATTCGTACACTATTTTCACCTTATGCCTTACCCGAGGCATATAGGTCCATTTGTAAGGGCTTGATTTCTTCATTATCATATGCCATTTTTAAGTGAATCATTGGACGTTTTCATCTATAAACTGTTGTGTTCATTTTCTTTCATTTTACATTTTGTTTTGTTTAAGGATGGTTATCCCTTACACACATCCACACTCACAAAATGCAGGTACCCATCCACTCCGGATTCCATGGGTGACTATTCTGCTTTGGCCTTCAGTGACTCTGAAGATTTGATCAATCATGCCGAGTACGAAGGTGATGAAGACTGTGAAGTGCCTGGAGAGTTAGCCAGACTTTTGCAACAAGAGAAAAGGGCTATTCTGCCCCACGAGGAGTTGCTAGAAACCATCAACTTGGGAACCGAGGAAGATAAGAAAGAGGTAAAAGTGGGTGTCAACCTGGAACCAAGTGTCAAAGAGTGCTTAGTGCAGTTGTTGAATGAATATGTTGAAATCTTCGCCTAGTCCTATGAAGACATGCCGGGACTAGACACAGATATCGTGGTTCACCGTCTCCCTACAAGAGAAGACTGTCCACCGATCAAACAAAAAGGTCCGCCAAATGAGGCCCGACATGTCTGAAAAGATCAAAGCTGAGGTGATGAAGCAATTCAATGTCAGCTTTCTGGATGTTACATCCTATCCATAATGGGTTGCTAACATTGTGCCCGTGCCTAAGAAGGACGGCAAAGTCAGAATGTGTGTGGACTATCGAGACTTAAACAGGGCTAGCCCTAAAGATGATTTTCCACTACCACACATTGACATCTTGGTTGACAATACAGCTCAACACAAGGTATTTTCCTTCATGGATGGATTCTCGGGATACAACCAGATCAAAATGGCCCCCGAAGACATGGAGAAGACTACTTTTGTTACGCAGTGGGGTACCTTCTGCTACAAAGTGATGCCATTTGGACTGAAGAATGCCGGGGCAACCTATCAGCGAGCCATGGTAGCTTTGTTTCATGATATGATACATCATGAGATCGAAGTCTACGTAGACGACATGATAGCCCGTTCACAAACAGAAGAAGAACACCTTGATCACCTGCAAAAGCTGTTTGTCAGATTGAAGGAGTATAAGCTCAGACTGAATCCAAGCAAGTGCACTTTCGGAGTTAGGTCTGGTAAACTTTTGGGATTTATCGTCAGCAACAAAGGCATTGAGGTTGATCCTGCTAAAGTCAAAGCTATACAAGAAATGCCTCCCCCCCCCCCCCCCCCCCCCCCCGGCACTGAAAAGGAGCTTAGAGGATTCTTGGGACGCTTAAACTATATTGCGAGGTTCATCTCTCACCTAACATCTACCTGTGAGCCAATCTTCAAGCTGTTGAAGAAAGATCAGGTGGTTGAATGGAACAATGATTGTCAAGTTGATTTTGATAAGATCAAGGAGTATTTGCTGGAACCTCCTATCTTGATGCCGCCCATCGAAGGAAGGCCGTTAATCATGTATCTGACTATTTTAGATAACTGAATGGGGTGTGTACTGGGCCAACATGACGAGTCTGGCCGAAAAGAGCATGTCATTTATTACCTTAGCAAAAAGTTTACCGACTGTGAGACTCGCTACTCACTGCTCGAGAAAACTTGCTGCGCTTTGGTATGGGTTGCTCGCCGGCTAAGGCAGTATATGTTGACACATACCACTTTGCTGATTTCTAAAATGGATCCGATTAAGTACATCTTCGAGAAGCCTGCTTTATCTGGAAGAATCGCTAGATGGAAAATGATCCTGACTGAGTATGATATCCAGTACACAACCCAAAAAGCTATAAAGGGGAGTGTACTAGCTGACCATCTAGCTCATTAAGCCGTCGAAGATTACCAATCTATGAGATTCGACTTCCCTGATGAGGACATCATGGCATTGGACAACATTGAAGGTAACGGACCGTATGACGGGCCTGAACAAGGATCCCGATGGACCCTGTACTTTGATGGTTCTTCAAACGCACTTGGCAACGGTATCGGTGCGGTACTTATTTCTCCGGAAGGTTGCCATACACCCTTCACTGCCCGACTTTGCTTCAGTTGCACCAACAACATGGCCGAATATGAAGCTTGTATATTTGGTCTCAAGGATGCTATTGACTTGGGAATCAAATCTTTGGTCGTATTTGGGGACTCGACTTTGGTTATCAGTCAAATCAAAGGAGAGTGGGACACTAAACATCCTAATCTTATTCCATACAAAGAACATGTCTTGACATTGTTGCCTCATTTCGAGCATATTACTTTTGAGCACTTCCCGCGAGAAGACAATCAGCTAGCAGATGCTCTGGCTACAATGTCTTCCATGTTTAAACTCAACTGGGATAATGAGGCTCCCCAAATCACCATCGAACGAATGGACGAACCTGTGCACTGTCATGAGATTAATACCGAAGAAGTAGTGGAACAACCCTGGTTTCATGAAATCAAAAGGTATCTCCAGACTAGAGAATACCCTGAAGGAGTTTCAGTCAATGACAAAAAGTTCTTAAGGAGATTTGCTGCCAAGTTCTTCCTGAGTAATGGTATCCTTTATAAGCGCAACCGTGATTGTGTTCTACTTCGTGGTGTGGACAAGGTTGAAGCAGAGTTGATCATGACCGAAATACATAGTGGCACATTTGGCACCCACTTGAGCGGATATATGATGGCTAAGAAGATTCTAAGGGCAGGCTACTACTGGTCTGCCATGGAAGCTGATTGTCATCAACATTCTCGTACTTGTCAAAAATGCCAAGTTTATGCTGACAAGGTATATATTCCTCATGTTCCTCTTAACGTTCTAACAGCTCCTTGGCCATTCGCGATGTGGGGAATCGACATGATTGGAGATATCAAGTCTACGACATCCAATGGACATCACTTAATCCTGGTGGCTATTGATTATTTCACCAAATGTGTCGAAGTAGCTTCCTACGCCTCCGTTACAAAGAATGTGGTTGCCCGCTTCATCAAACAGAATCTCATATGCTGGTATGGTATCCCCGACAGGATTATCACAGACAACGGTACAAACCTGAATAACACTGTGATCACAGCTCTGTGCGAGCAGTTCAAGATTCAACATCACAATTCATCTCCCTATCGGCCAAAGATGAACGATGTTGTTGAAGCCGTGAACAAAAATATCAAGAAGATCATTCAAAAGATGACAGTCACCTACAAGGACTGGCATAAGATATTACCATTTGCTCTGCATGGATATCGTACCACGACGCGTACTTCAACATGGGCAACCCCTTTTTCTTTGGTATATGGCATGGAGGTTGTCTTACCTATGGAAGTTCAGATTCCTTCCTTGAGGATTATGAAGGATATTGGTTTGAGTGAAGACGATTGGGTTCAGACCCGACTTGATCAACTTAACTTGATCGACGAGAAGCGACTTACTGCTGTTTGCCATGGTCATACATATCAAAAACGAATGATCAAGGCTTTCAACAAGAAAGTCAGGCGTCATGTATATCAAGTCGGAGATCTTGTAATCAAGCGGATCATCTTGCCTCAAAGTGATCCCATGGGCAAGTGGACTCCTACTTACGAAGGATCATTTGTGATCAAGAATATTTTTTCTGGTGGGGCAATGATTCTGACCACCATGGACGGTGACGACCTGCCGCATCCTGTGAACGCAGACACAGTCAAAAGATACTACACATAAAATGACCCGACAAGTTGAAAACCTGAAAGGGCGACTTGGGCAAAAATAGGCATCCCGGTGAATCGAAAACCCGAAAGGGAGGTTCAGGCAAAAATTAGGGATAAACAAAAAAAATCTGTACACCCGGCAAGTTGAAAACCCGAAAGGGCGACTTGGGCAAAAAAGGGTTTCCCGGTGGACTGAAAACCCGAAAGGGCGGTCCAGGCAAAAGTTAGGGAATTAAAAGCGTATGACTATGTCTCGTCGGATCACTTTAAGGATAATCTCTTCACCAACAAGCTCCAAGCTTCTGATCAATTTAATCATCCGCGGACGAAGCAACGAATGGATAAGATACTCAGAGTTGTGAAGGCTATAGCAGAATGGGAACCCCATGGAATTGTTACACATAACCATCTTTCTTTTTGTATAATTTTTTTTTCTTTTCTCAATTTTTCGACAACATTCTCTTACTAGGATGTCTGTCTCCTTTGTACAAATATACTTACAAAAGTTAATACAAAGATACTTCAAAGTGCATAAATTTGCTTGCCTTTCTTTTCTTTTTACACTTATGTTTTATTTGAAAACGTCTGATGGTTTGTTAAATAGGCATATGCATTTGAATATAATCATTGCTTACAAATAAAACAAATTGAGAAAGGATAATTACTGGTAGGTCGAAAGTATAGGAAAACGTCTTTAGGCTATTCCAGAAGAAATCCCCTACAATATGTCATTCAGATCCTCAACAAAGCTAAAACCTTGAAGTACATATCCCCAACGGAGTTAAATTTCAAAATTCCCATCAGGGTTAAGTCTCTAAACTCCCGATCCCCAGTGGAGCCCGAAAACTTTAAACTGTAGACCCTCAGCGAAGATGAAACCTTCTTCCCCAGCGGAGTCAAATTTTCAACTATCAATCCCCAGCGGGAACCATTCAGTTTTCCCCAACTTCCCCAGCAGGTTACCTTAAAATCCTGAGAGTCAACCAGATAGCAGTTAACTTCTTGTCTTATCCCTAACTAGGACAATTCCCCCAGTAGATTTGTGTTGTACCCCAAAATTTGCCCTCCCATATTCTCCAAAAAAATAGTCAAGCCAAGCTTCAGATCTTCCCCAAGGGTTGCACAGTCAAAGATCCCCTATACAGTCAAAAATAGGGTTTGTGTTCTGATCAAGAAATTGAAGATTTCAAAGGCCCAATCAAGTCTCACATGCCTACAAAGATGGTCAAGTATCCTCATATCAAGTTTCAAGGCATTCAGCTCAAAATTGCACAGTCAAAACCCTAGATTGCACTATAGTCAACTGTAGGGGCAAAATGGTCATTTGACAGTCAAAAGTTCAAATTTTTGGTCAACATATCATTTTGAAGCCACAGACATCATTTGATCAATGCTTGATCATGATTCTCAAGATTTGGCTCAGAAATCATCAAAGATGCAAAAGTTATTATATTTGGACAGCTGAAAAAGTCAACTGAAATTGACCAGGGCATAACTTTCACATGGATTATCAGAAAAATTCCATCCAAAGCTCATTTTGAAGAGAAAGACATTTCCTACAACTCATCTTCATACTTCAAGTCCAAGAAATGCTCTCACAAAAAGTTATCAATTCCAACATTATAGGTCATTTTCAAAAGTCAACAAAAAGGGACATTAAGTCAAAGGCCATAACTTGAGATTGGTAAATCAAAATGACATGGGACCAAAGGCATTGGTTAGAGGACTCAAAGACCTTTCCAAAATGTCCAAGAACATGTGAAAAGCTTAAAAATTGAGCAAGTTATGTCTTGTGGAAGTTGGGAAATTTTTGGATATTTTGAAAAGTCAACATTGCTTCAAATGTCTCAAATTTGCTAATGGGCCCATTTTTCTTCCAAGATTCATCATTCCAAGCCTATGCACGACCACTTGGCCCAAAGGGAAGTATTTTCTCATTTTTTAATTATTTATTTGAATTTATATTAATATTAATTCATTTAAATCATTTAAATATGTAGAAAATATAAACTTGACCTAAAAAAATCTTTTTGTACACATTCTAGGCTCAAGATTTCGTGTACAATTAAATATGGCAAGATTTGGTTGATTGGAGCATGATTGAACAAAATTGCACATGAAAAAAAGATATGAAAAGATTCTTAACAAATCAAATATCCAAACCATGATTACAAGGGATTTTATTCAAGTTTATTGACCTAATGGCTTCCATACAAGTACCTGACCACAACCCTAATGGCATGGGACTACAAGCTGCGCCCCAAAAAGCCATTGCAACATTGAAATTTTCTCTAAAAACTCAAGAACTGAAAAGCATTCAAAAGGTCGATTCAAGCCTTAATTTCCATCCTAATAGCTTCCTGAAACATCACTGAGCATTCCCCAATCAAGAACAACCATCAACAAGCGTGGAATCGGTATACAGAAGCTAGAATATTTTGTGAAAAATTGGTGATCGTGTTTTTAAATTTATGCACTTTCATGACATATTATCCATTATTTCATATTCCTGATGAAGTTTACAAGCTAACCATAATCTTTAATTGAAGTTTCATGCGCTTTAGGCCCAGATGCCATGTTCGTTCCTTAGGGTTTTGCAGGGTACAAAATTGGGGCTTTTGTAATACAGTAAAATTAGCCCTTAAGACCACCATGGTTGGACTCAGCGCCTAGAGACGAAGAAGATAGGACGTTCGCGCTCAATTTATGAGCCTTCAGGACTTAATCGCTATTATTGGATTAGGCTTGTTTTGAGGGGGTTCAAAACCCCCGTTAAACGTTTTCTATTTTTTCAGGGAAACAAAGCAACGAAGACGAAGATGTCGTGTCACATGGGGATAGGCCAATTCAAAATCTCGCGCGCGTTTCAAAGGGCACTAACCTTTTTCTTTTATAATAGTTATTGACCATTATATATTAATTGAAATTCAAGCGCTTCAGTGGCACAGGTGTTACATTGCAACGTCCAAGACCTGGGTTCGAACCCCAGGTCTGTATTGTTTCTATATTATTTTGCACAACGCGTTCATATGCAGTTTTCAGGTGGGAGCGTACCATACATCCCCCAGATCAGAGCGTCCACGTGCCCAACGTCCACAATCACAAGGCTGAGGATGGATGAACACGCTACACTCCAGTCAATTGTCCCACACGCTTGGACAAAAGTCAAACAGGCCAATACTAAATGGGCCAAAATTTCCTGATCCATACCTCCATGTTGGGACAGAACCCCCTGGTTTGCATTCTCTTCTCTATATTTTTCTTACTTTTTTTTATTTTTTATAGCTATTTTATTTTCTTTATTTGTTTTAATAAATTAATTTTTACAAAAACACAAAAACATTATAAAAATTCAGAAAAGACCAAAAAAATAATAAATATTTTTATTGTAATTATTTTCTTATAAATAAATTAACATATAATGAATTTAGCTTTAATTAGGATTTTTGCAATTTTAATACTTTTCATAATAAATATAAAAATGTAGAATTAGGTCAATTAACAATTTTGATTCCTTTTAATATTTTTCTCTTTTTTCACAGTAATAATTATTTTTTTATTTTTTTATTTTTTTTTTATAATTAAATTTGTACATAAATAAATTAGGGTTTAAATTAGGTTAAATTTCAATATCTTTCATAATAAACTTAAAAAACATTAGAACTAGGTTTAACATTTCATTTTGGTTTTTAATTAATTCTTTTTTTATTAAATCTCAAAAAAAACACAAAAATACTAAAAAACATTTTCTTTTAAATTTTAATTTCAATCCTTCCTTAACTTTAATTTTTTGCAAAAGGGTCCAACGCCCATGTTCGTAATTTATTTAATTTCGCGCATTTATTTTATGTCGTTTATTATAATTATGTATCTCTCCCGAAGCTTTGTAATTTAAACTTCTCGCACTTTATTTACTTTGCTTTATTTCTTTTTCTGTCAAATCGGGTCCGGTTTAATTTTGGCGATGTGGACCCGCGCCTTTGTAATAGCCTTAGATTTATTTTCCCGCAAATATTTTTAACTGTTAAATATGCATGCAAGAATGAATGTCTAAATAAAATCAAGCGTAGATCACAACAAACATGATAAGACAAAATAACTGAACATGACACACAAATCACACACCACACCTAGGGTACGCCTCACTGTTGCCTTGCCTCGAAAGGTGATCGTCGAGTAGAGGATGTCTTAGTAAGTCCTCATGATCCGGGAACCTGGCATGAGGGTAGCTTCTAAGGTGTCTTCCCATTGCTCTGGTGATCACCATGTCCCGAACCTCGAATTGACCCGAACACCTCCAACGGTGGTGCTACCTACCTCTCAATGGTGGGATGGCACTACTTTAAAGGACATTTACACAGACGAATTCCTTAGGGTAGGTAGGTTCTCGTAGATACTTGCTCTAATTTCAAAAACAAATCAAAAAAATACTTTTCACACCGACACATTTTCAAAAGCTTTCGAAAGCAATTTTTCAAACACTCTTGAGGACCGATACAAGAGTCGAACTGAAATTTTCAAAGAAACTTTTTAAACCCACATTGAAAAGCAAACAAACATTTTGAAAACACAAATGAGCAAGTATCTAAGAGCCCATGGATAACCATGGATAGAAAGGGTGCTAACACCTTCCCTTTCTATAACCTACCTCCCGAACCGAGAGCAATCTCTTTAAGGAATTTTTCTGTGCTTTTGTCCTTTCCATTTGGAGAAAATAAAAGACGGTGGCGACTCTTGCTTCCGCGACATTTCGCGAACCAGCGTTAAACAGTCAGTTCCAGATCCACCGATCACAGAACTGGCGACTCTGCTGGGGAAATAAACTTAAAGTGAGGTGTACCTTAGGGCTAGGTCATAACTGTGTTTTCAATTGTCTTCTTTGCTTGCTTTATTATTGTGGGTTGCATGGGAGTTATATAGATCCTAACCCGGATCTGGGGATACCCTGTTTAGGTAGCATAAGCTGTGAGGGACCTGTCCGGCGTATACCGACATGGGTGAAGCAGTGGCTACGTTGGTGTGGCGCCTTGGTCTGTACCGATATCCCTCGTGTTGAAACGGGGAGAATATGGGTCTTCCAAGGAGTCATTAAGCACCAACAGACCTTAGAACCTTAAATGACCCAACTTGGCCAATAGAACAGTAGCAGTATGCTACGCCCATTGAGGCTAAACTCTTGTGATGGTTCTGGCCGCAAGAAAAGATTGCGATGCTGGAGTTATGACCGATTGAGGGTAGTCAATGATATTGGGATCCTCTAAGAACCCGGTTACTTTGATAGGACAGGTATGAACCCACCAACTTCAAGAGGGTAATACCCAGATCTCATGCTGGCCTAAACCCTAAGGGTTTCTCTTGTGTGACTTGTGTGCCTTTGTACTTGCCTACTTGCATGCTTGTTAGCTGACACATGAACTACTTGCAGGTTTTGTTTATAGTCCTTAACTAGGACTCATGACAAGGTTTACCAAATTTCTTGCAGGTTTTGTTTATAGTCCTTAACTAGGACTCATGACAAGGTTTACCAAATTTCTTGCAGGTTTTGTTTATAGTCCTTAACTGGGACTCATAACAGGGTTTACTAGATCTCTTGCAGGTTTTGTTTATAGTCCTTAATTGGGACTCATAACAAAGTATACTGAATTTCTTGCAGGGTCTGTTTGTAGTCCTTAATAAGGGCTCATAACAGGGTTTACCTACATCACCCCATGCATAGCATGGCATCATACCATTGCATACCATTGCATACATCCTAACCCGTTTCAAGGATCTCAAGGGCTTGTGATGCAGGTCAGGACGAATCAAACATCTAGCCAGGGGTAAAGAGGATTTATTTTCCTCTAGCTAAGGTCGTCAGGGGCTATGACCCACTGGATATGGTAAGCCTTTGACACTTGAAGAAGGACTCTCAACAAGTATGGAGTACCTTCAATCAAGTTACCGGTTTTCAAATTCTAACAAATTTCTTTCTACCCCGCGAGGTCCTTGAAATCATTGCATGCATATCATACATATCATTGCATTACAGGTACCCGTTCTTTGCAGGTCACTTACCCTTCTCGCTGTTTATTTCAGCCATGGCTTCCCAACAAGATAAACAGGACTTTCTTACTCAAGAGACTCGGTTCGGGGAAATCCTCCTGAATCTATCCAAGGGGCAAGAGGAGCTAAGGATGCTTCTCACGGAGACCTTCGTCAGGGGCAATGCTGAGGATGAAAAGTTGGAACACCTACAAGTTGAGATGGATGCTATGAAAGCCCAGATGCTGGGACAGAGGAATGTCATTCAAGGCCTAGTTCAAAGACAAGAGGAGCTCTGGTTTCTCTTCAACCAACTGCTTCAGGGTAACCTACTGGGGCAAACATCTAAGGGTAAAAAGCCATTCATCATCCAATCATCCTCGAGACAAGAGGATAAGGGGAAAGCTCCTCAAATGACTCCAGTGCCACAAATTCAGCACCAACCTCGCCAAGTTCAGCCAGACAAGCCCAGGAGGCAATTCACCCAGCTCAACATGTCGCTGTTTCAAGCTTTGCAACGCCTATTGAGGTTGAATCTGATCACATTAAGGGCTCATCCCCGGAACCCCAACACAGCATCTCCTACCTATGATCCCAATAAGAGGTGTGCCTACCACTCTGCTAGCCCAGGACATGATACCAATGAATGTTGGGATCTGAGGAACAAAATCCAGGACCTGATCGATGAAGGGGCATTGGAGTTCACACAAGATGGACAGGCTGAATTTTTCTACCATTCCTCCAAGGCTCATCAGTCGAAGTGACAAGCTCCGAGACTAGGAAACTTTGGTTCATTTGAATGTTCAAGTTGTGTTTTTCTTTTGACCGTTTAAACATTTATTCATGTTAAAACATTGTTGTTCCATTAATGCATCGCTTATGTCTATTTTGAATCAATATATTCGCATTTACTATATGCAATTTGTTTCATATTCTTTCTGATGTCACCTCTCGTTAATTCTAAGCCTCTTGAGGGAGGATGACGAAAACGATACCATAATCTACAGTATGCTTTTGAACAGACCCCGCTGATGAGGTACAGGCATTGTTTCAAACCCTAAACACTGGAGTTATAAGGATGATAATCCCTCGTCAACCCCTCTGAGCCAAAGAAGTAGGAGTTTTTCTTTTCGAAATTCAAAACCCTTCATCATAACCTGGGGCAGGGTAGTTCTCTCAGTTGATCCAAGTGCATAACGAATGGCACCAAAAAGATCCTTACAAAAAAGACAGCGATGGTTCCGAATGATCAATAAAGAAAGGCAGTCATTTTCTTTCAAAAATAAAAAAAAAACCCATTAAGTCAAAACCCATTAAGTCAAAACCCATGAAGGAGACTTATGAAACCGGGGCATCCCGCTGACTGTAATTCCGAAAAAGGAAACAGTTCAGGCAAAAAAAAATAGGGATAACGAAATCAAAAAGAAAGAGGTCCTACAAACCCTCAACAAAAAAAAAGAAATGACTGCCTATTCAGAATCAATCATCAATATCTGAATCATCACCGGAATTTCAGAGCAAAGACTCAAACAAGGTCTAACGCACGATCAACTGAGTTTAGGTTTGGAGAACATCACGAAGAGCGGGTGGGTACAAATAATTTGAGCCTTTATCCCTTGTTTCTTAAACCGTGAACTAGGCCACGATATAACCCTTAAAAGTCCTAGCTGAAGCATGGGTTAGTTCGAAAGCATACTGTTACGAAAGGTATCCTGACTCCTTAAGGCTCACGGTAAATACGGAGTTGACATCATGTTTTACAAACATTCACTTGTTTTATGAAAAAAAGAATGCATTCTCAAAAACTTCAAGACAGACATAAGCTTTGCATTTTTAACATAACTTTGTTTGCATATGACTTTTTGTTTGAACAGCAGGGAAATTCGCACGATGAATGCCTAATGAACAGAAGCACTTCCAATCAAGGGGCACGACATGATCATGGTCCATCATCTGGGGCAGTCCAATCAAGATTCGGAGAATCTCTCAAAGGCCGAATAGCCTGGGGCAAATCTCCGCCTGAGTCACTTGGGGCATTTCAACAATGAATCTTGCCTGGTCAAAAATCTTCTGGTGGCATGACAAAACACTTCTAACAGGGGCAACTCCCTAACATTCTGAGAACGTGGACATAGCCGAAAAAATACTACGCATAATCAAAGACCCGCTAGGTTGACATGCCTAGGCAAAAATTAGGGCTTCCCGGCGAACCAAAAGGGTTCGGGCAAAATGAAGGGATGAAATGAAAAAATATGTACACCCGGCAAGTCGAAAACCTGAAAAGGCGGCTTGGGCAAAAATGGGTATCCCGGTGGACTGAAAACCCGAAAGGGCGGTCCAGACAAAAGTTAGGGATCAAAGCGTACGACTATGTCCTGTCATCTTGTCACCTGCCTACCAGAAGAAGGTTTGCTCATCAACAACTATCAGCACCCCACAAGAAACAGGGGCAATAAAGGTTGGTCTGAGCAGTCTGATTGTTCTATCCTCCAAGGCCTCAGGATAGGTTCCGTTGAAGAACGTAACCAATACAGTTCAATACCTCCCCAGGAGAGTCCAACCCAGCTTCCCCAGGAAAGTTGGAATACATCTCCCCAAGCAGTAAGCTTATCCCCAGACGGTTCGGGAAGCTTATCCTCACGGAGCACGAACGCGTCTCCCGGCTTTATTCAAAGAGTTATTTCCTCAATAGGATATAACTGGGTTATCCTCAGCCAAAAGCCACGGAAAGAGCGTCCTCGATACAGTCTTCTTACCCCAGCGAAGTCCATCAATACTTCCAACAACAAGGATATCCTCCGCAAGTTACTATCAACAATCAGCAAGGCATCCCTCTTCCCACCGGGTAGTACTTCCCAGCATGGTCGCTAGAATATCTTTTTCTCCCCGCAGAATCTTCCATCTGCCAAGATTGTTCCGCAACGGAGTTATCTTCTCCTACCGGTATACTTGCAACTATCCTCCCCAGCGGAAGCAAAGCTATTCTTCAACATCAGCCCAGGAGTGACTTCCCGGCACCCGTCAAGGATTTATTTTCCTGAGACGAAAACATATGTTCATAAACATCATACCTTCATACATTATAGCATGCATATGCATCATATGGCACGAATCTCATTAATTTTAAAGACATACAGTTCATGCATCATGATTTTGCATACAATTATGTTTTGCCTTTTCAGGAAAAAGATCAATACAAAAATGATTACTACCAACTATCGCAATTCCTTCTTGATATAGTTTCAGATATGATCCAGATATGGTGACGTTCTGATGCTGCTTCCAGAATTCTTTCTCGATATAGTTTCAGATATGATCCAGATATGGTGACGTTCTGATGCTGCTTCCAGATATCCTTCTTGATATAGTTTCAGATATGATCCAGATATGGTGACGTTCTGATGCTGCTTCCAGAATTCTTTCTCGATATAGTTTCAGATATGATCCAGATATGGTGACGTTCTGATGCTGCTTCCAGATTTCCTTCTCGATATAGTTTCAGATATAATCCAGATATGGTGACGTTCTGATGCTGCTTCCAGATTTCCTTTTCAGATGTTTCCCTCTCTGACGATGAGTGTGAGGTGATAGTCTCCTATGGTTCCCTCTCCGACGGTGTGTGAGGTAGTAATCCCTTTTCAGATGTTTCCCTCTCCGACGATGAGTGTGAGGTGATATTCTCTTACGGTTCCCTCTCCGACGGTGTGTGAGGTAGTAATCCCTTTTTCAGATGTTTCCCTCTCCGACGATGAGTGTGAGGTGATAGTCTCCTATGGTTCCCTCTCCGACGGTGTGTGAGGTGACAAGTCCTGTTCAGATATTTCCCTCTCCGATGTTGAGTGAGGTGATCATTCCTTTCAGATTATAATAGCCTATGGTTCTCTTCCCGATATTGCAAAGATGGTAATTCCCGCCAAGATTTTTCTCAACGAGCGTTGTTGAAGTTAAAGTCGCCCAAGGTTCTCTTACCATTCATGCTAAGGCAGTAACCATCCCTGGTTCATTCATCAGCGTTTGAAGCTCCAGACTCAGCTCCTGTAACCAGTCAGGACACATCTATACCAAGCATCTGAAAATCAGCTCCTGCAACGTGCCAGGTACTCATTTGCTTCTTTTGCAGGTATGCAGGTTCTAGCTAAGGAATCTCCTACGCAATCAACATCCAGATGGCATCTATAAGCCCATCATCCTATCCAGCAATCTCCAAATGGCATCTAGAAGCCCATTCCCTCATCACTGCTAACATGTGAGCGCAAATTTCTGGGCACTTTAGTGTTCAATCATCTTCTACCCTCGGATTACGAAAGGCACGTCAGCCAATCTGCATCCTCAGGTCTAAGAAGATTGAACAGGGGCAACTGTTGTACCCCAAAATTTGCCCTCCCATATTCTCCAAAAAAATAGTCAAGCCAAGCTTCAGATCTTCCCCAAGGGTTGCACAGTCAAAGATCCCCTATACAGTCAAAAATAGGGTTTGTGTTCTGATCAAGAAATTGAAGATTTCAAAGGCCCAATCAAGTCTCACATGCCTACAAAGATGGTCAAGTATCCTCATATCAAGTTTCAAGGCATTCAGCTCAAAATTGCACAGTCAAAACCCTAGATTGCACTATAGTCAACTGTAGGGGCAAAATGGTCATTTGACAGTCAAAAGTTCAAATTTTTGGTCAACATATCATTTTGAAGCCACAAACATCATTTGATCAATGCTTGATCATGATTCTCAAGATTTGGCTCAGAAATCATCAAAGATGCAAAAGTTACTATATTTGGACAGCTGAAAAAGTCAACTGAAATTGACCAGGGCATAACTTTCACATGGATTATCAGAAAAATTCCATCCAAAGCTCATTTTGAAGAGAAAGACATTTCCTACAACTCATCTTCATACTTCAAGTCCAAGAAATGCTCTCACAAAAAGTTATCAATTCCAACATTATAGGTCATTTTCAAAAGTCAACAAAAAGGGACTTTAAGTCAAAGGCCATAACTTGAGATTGGTAAATCAAAATGACATGGGACCAAAGGCATTGGTTAGAGGACTCAAAGACCTTTCCAAAATGTCCAAGAACATGTGAAAAGCTTAAACATTGAGCAAGTTATGCCTTGTGGAAGTTGGGAAATTTTTGGATATTTTGAAAAGTCAACATTGCTTCAAATGTCTCAAATTTGCTAATGGGCCCATTTTTCTTCCAAGATTCATCATTCCAAGCCTATGCACGACCACTTGGCCCAAAGGGAAGTATTTTCTCATTTTTTAATTATTTATTTGAATTTATATTAATATTAATTCATTTAAATCATTTAAATATGTAGAAAATATAAACTTGACCTAAAAAAATCTTTTTGTACACATTCTAGGCTCAAGATTTCGTGTACAATTAAATATGGCAAGATTTGGTTGATTGGAGCATGATTGAACAAAATTGCACATGAAAAAAAGATATGAAAAGATTCTTAACAAATCAAATATCCAAACCATGATTACAAGGGATTTTATTCAAGTTTATTGACCTAATGGCTTCCATACAAGTACCTGACCACAACCCTAATGGCATGGGACTACAAGCTGCGCCCCAAAAAGCCATTGCAACATTGAAATTTTCTCTAAAAACTCAAGAACTGAAAAGCATTCAAAAGGTCGATTCAAGCCTTAATTTCCATCCTAATAGCTTCCTGAAACATCACTGAGCATTCCCCAATCAAGAACAACCATCAACAAGCGTGGAATCGGTATACAGAAGCTAGAATATTTTGTGAAAAATTGGTGATCGTGTTTTTAAATTTATGCACTTTCATGACATATTATCCATTATTTCATATTCCTGATGAAGTTTACAAGCTAACCATAATCTTTAATTGAAGTTTCATGCGCTTTAGGCCCAGATGCCATGTTCGTTCCTTAGGGTTTTGCAGGGTACAAAATTGGGGCTTTTGCAATACAGTAAAATTAGCCCTTAAGACCACCATGGTTGGACTCAGCGCCTAGAGACGAAGAAGATAGGACGTTCGCGCTCAATTTATGAGCCTTCAGGACTTAATCGCTATTATTGGATTAGGCTTGTTTTGAGGGGGTTCAAAACCCCCGTTAAACGTTTTCTATTTTTTCAGGGAAACAAAGCAACGAAGACGAAGATGTCGTGTCACATGGGGATAGGCCAATTCAAAATCTCGCGCGCGTTTCAAAGGGCACTAACCTTTTTCTTTTATAATAGTTATTGACCATTATATATTAATTGAAATTCAAGCGCTTCAGTGGCACAGGTGTTACATTGCAACGTCCAAGACCTGGGTTCGAACCCCAGGTCTGTATTGTTTCTATATTATTTTGCACAACGCGTTCATATGCAGTTTTCAGGTGGGAGCGTACCATACATCCCCCAGATCAGAGCGTCCACGTGCCCAACGTCCACAATCACAAGGCTGAGGATGGATGAACACGCTACACTCCAGTCAATTGTCCCACACGCTTGGACAAAAGTCAAACAGGCCAATACTAAATGGGCCAAAATTTCCTGATCCATACCTCCATGTTGGGACAGAACCCCCTGGTTTGCATTCTCTTCTCTATATTTTTCTTACTTTTTTTTATTTTTTATAGCTATTTTATTTTCTTTATTTGTTTTAATAAATTAATTTTTACAAAAACACAAAAACATTATAAAAAATCAGAAAAGACCAAAAAAATAATAAATATTTTTATTGTAATTATTTTCTTATAAATAAATTAACATATAATGAATTTAGCTTTAATTAGGATTTTTGCAATTTTAATACTTTTCATAATAAATATAAAATGTAGAATTAGGTCAATTAACAATTTTGATTCCTTTTAATATTTTTCTCTTTTTTCACAGTAATAATTATTTTTTTATTTTTTTATTTTTTTTTATAATTAAATTTGTACATAAATAAATTAGGGTTTAAATTAGGTTAAATTTCAATATCTTTCATAATAAACTTAAAAAACATTAGAACTAGGTTTAACATTTCATTTTGGTTTTTAATTAATTCTTTTTTTATTAAATCTCAAAAAAAACACAAAAATACTAAAAAACATTTTCTTTTAAATTTTAATTTCAATCCTTCCTTAACTTTAATTTTTTGCAAAAGGGTCCAACGCCCATGTTCGTAATTTATTTAATTTCGCGCATTTATTTTATGTCGTTTATTATAATTATGTATCTCTCCCGAAGCTTTGTAATTTAAACTTCTCGCACTTTATTTACTTTGCTTTATTTCTTTTTCTGTCAAATCGGGTCCGGTTTAATTTTGGCGATGTGGACCCGCGCCTTTGTAATAGCCTTAGATTTATTTTCCCGCAAATATTTTTAACTGTTAAATATGCATGCAAGAATGAATGTCTAAATAAAATCAAGCGTAGATCACAACAAACATGATAAGACAAAATAACTGAACATGACACACAAATCACACACCACCCCTAGGGTACGCCTCACTGTTGCCTTGCCTCGAAAGGTGATCGTCGAGTAGAGGATGTCTTAGTAAGTCCTCATGATCCGGGAACCTGGCATGAGGGTAGCTTCTAAGGTGTCTTCCCATTGCTCTGGTGATCACCATGTCCCGAACCTCGAATTGACCCGAACACCTCCAACGGTGGTGCTACCTACCTCTCAATGGTGGGATGGCACTACTTTAAAGGACATTTACACAGACGAATTCCTTAGGGTAGGTAGGTTCTCGTAGATACTTGCTCTAATTTCAAAAACAAATCAAAAAAATACTTTTCACACCGACACATTTTCAAAAGCTTTCGAAAGCAATTTTTCAAACACTCTTGAGGACCGATACAAGAGTCGAACTGAAATTTTCAAAGAAACTTTTTAAACCCACATTGAAAAGCAAACAAACATTTTGAAAACACAAATGAGCAAGTATCTAAGAGCCCATGGATAACCATGGATAGAAAGGGTGCTAACACCTTCCCTTTCTATAACCTACCTCCCGAACCGAGAGCAATCTCTTTAAGGAATTTTTCTGTGCTTTTGTCCTTTCCATTTGGAGAAAATAAAAGACGGTGGCGACTCTTGCTTCCGCGACATTTCGCGAACCAGCGTTAAACAGTCAGTTCCAGATCCACCGATCACAATTGGCATACAACCCAAGCTCCTGATTTCCCCGGCAAAATAAACACTCTCCACACAAAGTTATTTCCCAACAAAACGAAGATTCTAGTTCCTATTTCTCCACTTGAAGCCTCCCAGGTTTTAATTCCCCAGTAGAGGTCATCGGATTTTTCCTTATTTTCCCAGGAAAGTCATGAAGGATTCTCATTCCCCGTAGAAGTTGTCAAGGCTCTTGTTAAATCCCCACAAGTCACCAAGTATTTTCAATCCCCAGCAGTGGTCCCAGGATTTCTCATTCTCAACATTCTACCCTTTTCAGGATAAGATTAAAAAGTTATCGTTAACAACTATTCAGAGATTTCAGATACAATATGGATACACCCCAGACACGGCGGTCATTCTATTACTCATTCAGAATTTCAAGTCAAGATACAGTATGGATACACCCCAGACGAGGCGGTCATTCTACTACTCATTCAGACTTCAGCAATCCGATACAGACTAGATACGCTCCAGACACGGAAGCCATTCTATTTCTCATTCAGATTCAACTATCAAGTTCAGATACACTCCAGACACGGAAGTCATTCTGTCACTTGTCCAGACCCCAGTTACAATACAGATACACTCCAGACACGGAAGTCATTCTGCTACTCATACAAATCTCAACTTCAGATACAATCCAGATACGCTCCAAACACGGTTGCCATTCTGTCACTCATTCAGAATTTATCCCCAGCACATAGATGCTTCATGCACAAATGTTTCTCTATCACCCATTCAAAATACAGGTACACTCCATACACATCAGTCATTCTTATATTCATTCAAGAATCAAATACAGTTACAGCTCAGATACGCTCTAGACACATACGCCATTCCTTTGCTCATACAAACCCAGTCTCCAGATACAACTCAGATACGTTCCAGACACGGATACCATTCTGATATTCATTATATTGATTTTCAACAAACAAGTCTTGGATGGAATCTTTAAGCCCATCTCCAGAAAGATTCCACCATCTCTAAATGGCATCTTTAAGCTCATTCCCCCAGCTACATTTTTGGCAAGTGCAAATTTACGGGCACTCTAGTGTCCAATCCTCTTTTACCTTCGAGTCGCGAAAGGTAAACTTGCCAATCTAACTCTTCAGGTTCAAGAAGATTGAACAGGGGCAACTGTTGTACCCCAAAATTTTCCCTCTCATTTTATCAACATTTCTCATCACAAGGCCCTTGGAACTCAAGATCAAGCTAGGGTTTACTCTGCTCAAGACACCTCCTTGCACTATTGACCTAAATTAGGGTTTGAGTTTGCACAGAGATTTTTTTGACTTACAATGCCAAAAGTGACTTTCATACTTCATGATTGGACTCATAAGTTTGTCCATACCAAGTTTCAAGCCTTGAATCAAATTTTTGCCCAATCAATTGGATAGTTGACCTAGAAATCAGCTGTATTGGGGAAAAAGTCAACTGTGGCCAATTTACAGTCAAACCTCATGAATTTTGACTCACATCAACATTATGAACTCATATGAACCATTTGATAAAGTTTGGACCACAAATCCACTGGGAATTTATTCAGATCACCAAAAGGGCAAAATGGTCATTTTTAGGGTTTTGACTGTACAAAGGCAATTTTTGACGGTTTGACCTAGACAATGGCAAATTAGGCTCAACCATGGACTCAAGGACTCAATGGAATCATCTTGACTTATTCAACAAGTTCAAAAGATCTCAAATGCATGGATTGACAAATGAATTTTTCAGTCAACTGATCAAAATTTGACTGTACACTGAAAAGTCAAACTTTGACTTTTTGGTTAAAATCAAGTGCCAAGGGTCATTTTTCATCAAGATGTGTCAAATTATGAAACTTATTCATCAAGAAACCCAAATTTGCAAATTAGGGTTTGAAATTGAAAAAATTTCATAACTTAGAACTTTTCTAAGTTATGAAATTTTCTTAATTTTTCCTAACTTTGTCCCACATTTTCACCAAGATGAAAATGGATTCAAACAAAACTTACAACATGAAAGTTGTAGTACTTCACAAAGTATACAAATTTGATTGACAAAGTTTTCTCAAAAGAAGCTTGGATCTCAAGTTATGATTTTTGGAACAAGGGTCCCTAAAACTTTTAACTTAGAGAAATTTTGCCCTAGTTTAGGCAGGATTTTTACCTATCTTCTTGGCCATTTTTCACATAGTTCCACTTGGAGTATAAAGTTGCATTTTAAATATGTATTATAGAGCATGTTACAATCTTTCCAAATTGTCCAAGAACTCCTTAAACATATTTGTGGTTAGAGAGAATCGAATACTTGAAGTTGGCAAAAACTCACTTTGTATCCATGGCAAATTCATGTTCACTCAAGTGGCATTTTCAAACCAGCATGCTTTGTACTATCTTGTAAGCCTCTAAACCATTTCACACTTCATAATTAAATGCAAATCCATTAGTCTAAGCATTTATTTTGGCCATTTGGACATTGTACACAAAACTAATCCCTAAATGGTAAAAGGCACATTTCCATTTTTGCAAAAGTATGCTTTATGTCAAACCACTCTCCCTTAAGCATTGGTCCATATCTCAGAAGCCAAATAAAATCCACAAATTTAGGGGGCCAAGAGCAAATTATGCATCATATTTGATGGCTTATATTGGCCTGTATTGACAACTTCCACATCTTTGCTTCAAAAACAAGAAATTGTCCAAACACTTGACAACTTGAAAACCAACCAACACCAACTTACACAAACAGTTTGAAAATATTTCACACAACCCTTTGAGCAAGAAACACGAGTGTTTGAGCCCCAAAACCTCCCATAGCCAGAAATCACACTTCTTTTGCAAAATAGGGCAGGTGCTGCAACTTGAGTTCCCCAGCTCATTTGGCTCGTGCGTTTTGTCCCATTTTGCTTCAAACACCTTCCATTCAACTCACTCAAGCTATCCTAAACCTCCATTGCCAACTGTAACTCCATTTACAGTGTTCACCATTTTCATTTCAAGCTTGTGCAGGTTGAGTTCCATAGGCTGATTCAGGGACTTTCAAGGCAAGCTAGCTATTGGAAAAGGACAAGTGAAGTTCAGGCAAGCTACCAGTCACCTCAAAACTTGTTGAGAAGCACTGCATTGCCCTACACGAATCCTACTGAAACAGGTTTTTCATCACTTTCTATCTCTCTATTTAGGAACATTTAGCTTTAGGTTTGTGAATAAAAAATGTAGTATTCAATGCTAGGAAGCCATACATATGCTCAGCTTTCATTTATATTAAGTGTGCTGAGAGAATTTCATCCATGAACATGCTGAAAAAACTAGGTCAGATTTTAGGGCCAGAGAAATTCTCTCTGGTCTTTGAGAGTTAGGATTAGTTTTTTATATGGTTGGAATCGTCTTGAAATTCTCTACAAGTTTGATGTTGTGAGTTTTTGCAATAGATCACTGAAACAGGATGTCCAAGTTTGTACAACAGGCGCGCGTTTTTCAAATGTGCTGAAGGAAGAAGATGAAGTGGTGGGCTGGGCTTGACCTGGCTTGCTTCTAACACCTCCCACTTTCATTTTTGCACCCCTTGGCCCAATTTCTTATATTTTTATATTTTCGCATTTTTGTTTTCTTTTCTGATTTTGTTTATTTATTTCCTAATATAAAAAATGCCTAAAAAATATTTTCATAATTTTTTACATTTATTTAGCATTTTATTTTAATTTTTCCAATATAGAAAACATTCTTAATACTTTTATATTATTTGTTTAAACTTAAAAATAATATGGAAATCATACTTTTATTTTTATTTCTCACTTTTATTCACACTGAAAATATTATTAAAAATATATTTTATTTTTGTACATATTTTATTTTATATTATATATATATATATATATATATATATATATATATATATATATATATATATATATATATATATATATATATATATATATATATATATATATATATATATATATATATATATATATACTTTTATTTTATTAAATACTTAGAATAAAAATACAAAAATATTACATTTTATTTTTATTATTATTTATACTAAAAAAATGCCTTTTTTTTAAAGTATATTTCATTTTTACACATATTAATATATTTTTTGTATATAAATAATATATAGTATTTATTTTTAAAAGAAATTAGGGTTTACCCTTAAAACAAATAAAATTAATCTTTTTTTATTTATTTCTTTATACTTTTTATATTAAAAATACTTTTTGCATACATAAACAAACAAAAATTCTTTTTTGCATAATATATTTTATTTAATATTTATTTATTTTATTTAATTAAATATTGCCCATTTAAATATTTATGCATTGTGATTCAATTTGGATGTAATAGTAAATTAGGGTTTATATTTCTTGTCAAATACCCCCTATTCAAAATTGTACCCCCATCCCCATAATCATGTTGTAATAGCTTAGAACTTTAAATTCTCGCACTTTACGCTTTCAATTATGCCATGATTAGAGAATTAAGGTTTGTATGCAAAATCCAAATTAACAAATAGTTTGACCTAATCAAAGACAAAAATTCATGAAAATCAAACATAATGCACACTTGCACCCCTAGGGTTACAATCCACTTGTTGCCTTCAAAAATGGGCCATGGTATGCATGTTGGGTACTTTGGCAAAACAAAAACAAAACTAAAGATCATAGTCCCTCGATGACGCTATCTTGGTTGCCTAAACAAAAATGATCAAGTCCCTCAAGAAACTTGCCAAAGATACTTGACACAATTGCTATCATGGTCCATACGATGACCCGCGCCTGTCCCGTTTAACATCCTAACACAAGGTTGTTCACCAAATGCAATGGTGAAACAACACTGTCAAAAGGGTTAAAAACATTAGGAAGGATCTTTGAATAAAATAGGGTAGATAGCTCTTAGTTACTTGATCAAAAGCTTGCAAAAAAATCCTTGCTATTTTCAAACACACTTCACAACACAATTTCAAAACAAAACTTTCAAAACATTGAAATCTTTTCAAAAGACAAAAACACTTTTGTATACATTCAAATAAGAATCATTACAAAGGTTGCCACAACGATGTCCTCTTTTTAAAACATCTTTCAAAACCACACACAAAGCACCATTTCAAACAATTGGAAAAGCAAAGCAAGTGATCTAAACAAGTAACTAAGAGCCCATAGATAACCATGGATGAAAAGGGTGCTTGCACCTTCCCTTTTCATAATCTACTCCCCGAATGCAAGAAAACATCTCAAAGGTTTTTCCTGTGCTTTTTGACCTTTCCTTAGGATAAAATAAAAAGTCGGTGGCGACTCTTGCTAAACCGAAACATTTGCGAACACAGACGCAAAACCCCAAGTTAGTTCTCCCACCGTATCACAGTGTCCATAGAACAGATTCTTTTTTAGGGGAGTATTTTGTATGTACCAACCATATGATGTGCAACGATTGAATGAGAGAGTGTATAATTCCCTTAGGAGTTCTTAGCAGTTAATAAGGGGGAGTCCTTAATCTAAAGCTGGAAGAACTCATAGAAATGTCAGGTATAATGTCTTGACACCTCTGTATTGAGAATTTATTTTTCTCTATATGTTTGGTGATTTTTTTCATAAACAGGATGAAGGTTGTTTACTCAAACTTGATAATATTATCAAGGCTATGAGAAAATGGGACTCTTGTTCTGTTGAAGTGAAAGGTCTTTTAATGGGCTGTATGCATTGAAGATGTATCAACTTGAGTTCAGTGGTTGATTGGTGTCTGCACTTTAGAGTGTCATCTAAATCACCTAGGATGAGCATTTAGGATTTGTGTCTGGAACTAAGAGAAGTGTCTGGAGTAAAGAGGAGGTGTTGTTTCTGGGACCAAAGGATTATGGTTCCCTGTTATCTGCATGAGAAGGTTATCCTCAAGCATGGGTTCAGTTATGTGGTGTTCTCACATGATGAAACATTTGTTTTTGCAAGGATTGAAGGGAATCCTTGTGTTTTGAAGGATTGGAAGAAGCAAACAGGTTATGGTATGTTAATGCCTTATTTGTTGAAGTATGCTCCAGATACCTGTTAGATGAAATCTTATCTTTAGGTGCAGAAGGATGGAATCTATCACCTCAAAGTCAGACAGGAGGTCTGGACATTGTGATGTGAAAAAGAAGTTTCTTGAGGTGTGTTGTATGCAGAGTACTGCATATGCTTGTGATATGGTCTTGAAGGATGATCAGTTACTGATGGTTGATTCTCTTGTGTTTCCTTCAAGAGTGATGTATGGATTACTATGTTGTTGTCTCCAGTGTCGTAATCGGCCAAAAATAAAGAGTCGCCACCATTAATTTTTATCCTAAACATGGGGAAATAATAGATAACCCTAATTCATACATAGATTCTAAATTCGTAAGTCAATTAGACGAAGGAAAGGTGTTTGGCACCCTTAATCTCCCTTGTTCTCAAGGGGCTCCCCTTTTAGGTTTCAGGGTAAATTGGGAATTTCTACTTAGTTATGTTGTTTCCATATATTTAAGAAGAGAATTTTAGTTTTTTAGTTATGAACTCGTCTTGGTTTTAACCACGTGCCTACGTATCTTCTTGCGAAGAATCAGAGTTCAAATTTGTAGTTCGTATGTTTGGCTGGTGTTTTTATAGGATTGTGTAGAATTACTTTCGAGTTATCCTTGACCTTCTTTGGGTTTTGTAAAAGAGTGATCGTAGACGCAATTCACATTTAATTTTGAAAGTATTCCTGTTTAATCATTTTTCAAAAATAATCTTGAATTTTGTTAAGTTAGTGAAAAAAAGTGTTTGAATTGGCTAATTGGTTTGAATTAGGTTTTCTTGAATCATTGAAGAAGATTTGATATTCATCAGAATTAAATCGCTCTAAGCAAAGTAATTGATTTGATTGAGTCTTGATAAAGAGTTGATCCTTATCAGAATTAATTCGCTCGAGGCAAAGAAATTGACTTGGTCGATAAGGAGTTAATCCTTATTTGAATTTGATCGCTCTAGGAGAAGAAGTTGACCTTGGTTTGTTTATCGCTTTGAGAGATAGTGTTTAATTATCGCTTTTAGCAAAAATCAAGTTCACGTGGATTTTAATGTTTTGATGTTGAACAATTAATTGATAAGGTGTTAAGCCAACCAAAGAATATAGTGGATATGTATCCACTAATCCTGTTATTTGTAACACGTTTAAATTAATTATTAAAAAGTGTTTTATTTTATGTACAAGTTAATTAGTAATTTATTATATTTTAGTCATTTAATGAACATCTAACTTAATCAAACTAATTGACTAAGTTAAAAAAAAAAAAACTAACACTAAAATTAACAAACATGAATGATGGGCAGAGAGTGTAAAAAGAATAAGTGGGTGTGATTAGATCCAAACTTAAGTCTAAGGCCCATCTTACAATTTAATAATAGTCTAAGGCCCATATTTTTGGAAGTACTAAGTTAAAATACCAAGGTAACTAAGGTTTAGTTCGTTGATACATAATTTAAAGCTATGTGATGATATTAAGCAATGTGCACTTGATAGAAATACATATGAACATCATACCTCATAACCTAAGATATCTTCTTGTGACTCCTTTGATGCTAAAAGGCGAGTTGCATACTTTGCATCAATTTCTTCTGTTTGGTATCTTGGGAGTTCACATATAGAATCCACACCCTGCATATATAGAGTTCATGAATAGTACTTCCCTAACAAATATATATATATATATATATATATATATATATATATATATATATATATATATATATATATATATATATATATATATATATATAAAGGTGCATTGTTTGAAAGAAAAATATCCCATTAAGAAGTTTTTTACAGCAACAATGATATTTGACAGTTGCAATGATAGAACAACAAAGAAAACTATAAAGGTGAATTGTTTGAAAGGAAAATACTCCACTAATTTGCTGATCTCCTTTCAACATATCTAGCAAGTGCTCAAGATTAACAATCTTCTAATCACTTGTACTATAAAAATAACACCATAAAGTTAATGAGAAAAATTACAGTTTGTCTTAAACTATACTATCTTACTAAAATTAGAACAAATAAATATTTGTCTCTTTTTCATGCCCTAACTCTTTCTTCTCTTGTCCCTGTAACGAAAATGAAAAGAAAAATATTTCACCATAACCCATTGTACAACTAAATAAAAATACAAATGAAAAATAAAAGGAAGAATAATCTCTAACATCTGAGAGGAAAAAAATTATAACAAAATTACAAAAAAAGAACATAAATCATGAAAATCAAAACTCCTAAATCAGAAAAGTTGAAAAGAAGAGTGAGAAGTGTAAATGCATACCTTGTCTGTTACACCAAAAAAATCAAACTATGAATGAGAGAGTGAAAGAATAAATTTTGGAGAAAACCCACAGTAGAAATTGAAAAATCTAGAACCTTTGTGGATGAACAGGAGCAAAAGCTTTATCAACCATTCACGCTCAATCTGTGTCCCTGTTGACGTTCGATTTGTCCACAAACTTTTGAAACATGGAAACATAGTAACAATTGTTCCGCCACCTGGAAACAATATATGTTTTCACTGGCCAATAAATTTGTATTAGTCAATTACAACTAAGGACAAGGTTTAGTGCAAATAATTTTTTTGTAGAAGGGTAAATTAGAGAGTACTTAGGTATTTTATAGTCTTAGTTAGATAGTTGATTTAGCTTATGTTAAAAAACATTAAAACAAACATTAAATTCATTTACATTGTTAACTAATATTTAATGAATTAATTAAAAATAAAATCAATGAGTCAAACTGCAAACATGTTTTCCTCGTAAGGAATTTTCAATCTGTCAAAAATTTGGTCTATGTTTTAATCATGGGAAAGTATCTTTTGGGTCCTGTTGAAGCTTATTCCCGGATTTGTTTATTAGTGACTATTTCTCTTACAAGTTTATCAGAAGTTCTTCTTCAATACTCATGTTGTGACAAGTGTGTCAGGTATACAACAATGACATTTTACACTGGTCAATTGAGTTTGGAGTCATCTTCTTCAATAATCCCCAAACATCTCTATAGTCCTTCATCCAAGGATATCTTTGTTCATTACAGTTCACAAATGTGATAGAAGTTTGTTTAAGACATCTTCTGATTTCAAGCTCGACAATGTTCCCTGTTATTGAGGAATCAAAGTCCAATCTTGCCAAACAAAATATTCTAATCCAGTTGTTAGGATCAACATTGCATAAAGCATATATATACCATGCATACTCATATGCATTTTTCTAGGTCTTGTTGTTATCAACATCGTTTCTCATGGTCAAAGTCCAACTTACTTGGCATCCACCAAAGCAGATGTATGTTTGTCTGTTTCTTTTTCGACCAATGCTAATCTTGGATTAGATGTTACTTTTTCCGTCCAATGCTAATATTGGATGTGTTGTTTCTCCTTCTGTCTAATGCTAATATTGGATGTGTTGTTGCTTCTCACTTTCAACCAATGCCAATCTTGGGTATCATGTTTCTCTTTGCCATCTGATGCCAATATTGGATGTCATGATCTTTTGTCGCTGTCCAAAGCCAATAATTGGATGTCTCGACTTTTTTGTTAATCCGATGCCAATCTGGGATGTCATAGTCCCCAGTAGAGTGTTTTTCACCTCCTCCAATGCCAAATATTGGATGTCAAATATCTTGTATTTTTCCCAACGCGTCTTGCCACGTCATCCCTTTCAATCTACTATAACTGTCTTATTTTAAGTCTTATTCCCACATAGTATGTCTTTCATATCATATCATATACAAAAAAAGTGTGTCGAAAAAGAGTCCATTGCATTCATGTTATATCAAAAGTATCGTTGCAGCATCTTAGGGCAAAAAATTGTATTTTGTATTTAAGTCTCTCCAATCACGTCGAGACGAAGATTTTGATCTTCACCTCATTAGATAGAGAAAACTTAAATAAGAGCATCTATCATATCCTACATCTACATCATTGCATAGCAAGTGTTCGCGAGCGATTTGACCTATTTTTGCCAATTCTAGATGCGGGTTGGGCCGACCCATTTGTCAGCTATATATATATATATATATATATATATATATATATATATATATATATATATATATATATATATATATATATATATATATATATATATATATATATATATATTAGGATTTTTTGAATTAAAAAAATAAAATTGTAAATAAAGTAGAATGATGCTAAATGTATTTTTTTTTGTTTTTTTAATGGAAAAGAAATCATGAAGAAAACACAATCGAAATAAAATTTTGTCAAATTTACAAAACGACTTCTAACGTTTCATATTTTTTCATAGCTTTTCAAGCATAATTGGCTCTTGACTTGTAAAGAAAAGTTGTAGATAACGTCAAAGAGAATCATATACAAAATGAACCGCTCAAAGATGTTGAAATTTGAATAAATTGTGAATTTTTGAAATTTGACTCGAGAATTGGCAAAAATAAGTCAAACCACTCGCAAACACTTGCTTTGCAATGATGCAGATGGAGGATGGGATCTTAGGTCAAAATTAGGATATGACACAAATTTATACTTTGAAGTCTATGAAAGTTCATATAAATAAGATTGGATCAGATGAATTGATCTTTAAAAAGTTCTAAAATATTGTGACACTTAAAAATGTAAAAAATATTATAGACAATTTTTTTGGATGTAAATCACACATCATCTGTGCGTAATTGTAAAGACTAATCTTTTGAGTCGAAAAAGATCATAATGAGTAACAAAACTCTCCCTTAATTCTTCGAATTAAGAACAATTAAAATGAGCGTCAAAAGTCTTGTACGAAAATTTTCAACCCTACTAATATGTTCAGAGCTAGTTTTAAACCCTAGACCTCTAGTAAAATTAGTCGACAATTGATTTTTCTTATCTATTTTTTTTCGAACTTTTTTCGTAAATAAAGATAAAGGTTTAACTAATAAGATTTTGATTTTCTACTACTTTTTACATTTTAATTTCTAAAATCTATTTTCAATTTTGTTTTTCAATTTTATAAAATAAATAATAATTATTATAAAACCTCTCATTTTATTTATAAAAAAACACAAGCATTAATCTCTCTAGTTCGTAGAAATTTATGGTTCATCAATTTTATCAAATTAATTATATGATCGATCCAATAACTAATTTGAATTAACTATCTTTTTCAATTTTTGATTTGACGGATTCAACCAACCTATCTAAAACACTAAGATCGACTAATTGAAAGAAAAAGAAGAAAAATGCATATGCATATCAATAATAATCAAATTCATTCATAGACAATAACAATTAAATGTTTGTCTCTTATTTAATTGTAAATGGTAGAAACTAGAATAAGAAAACCCCCTTACATAGACAATAACAATTAAATGTTTGTCTCTTATTTAATTGTAAATGGTAGAAACTAGAATAAGAAAACCCCCTTACATAATTAGTTATCCCAATTTCCCTTTTTATCAAAATTCTCAGTATCCCAATTTCCCTTTTTATCAAAACTGCGATTATCCCAACTATGATATAAACCATCTTTTTTCACTGACCAATATACTTTTTGATGAGCTAATCCACCTTCTTGATCACGATCATATAGAAAGAATAATAAATGGTGTGACTCCCAATTTAATTCACACTTTTTTGTATCAAAGTTGGATAAAAAGGTAAAAGGTTTTCCAGATTCCAAATTATGACTCTTCCCATTATCAAAGCTGCAAATCATGGTTACCTCTCCTGACCCAGAAGGCATGTTATTGACTACGGAAAGAGAGAGTATGTTGATTTTTGACTCATTTAGATGAGTTTCAAAAATGGATGGATTTCTTCTTGATTCACTCACACTCACTAAATCATGTGAAGCTCTTGAAATATTCAAATACACAACAAATATCAAGATCGACACAATCACTTGATTTGACATTTTGTTTTCAGATTTTCACATGATACTAATATATATATATATATATATATATATATATATATATATATATATATATATATATATATATATATATATATATATATATATATATATATATATATATATATATATATATATATAAATAAGAAAAATTAATTTTTTAAATTCATCGAAGAATCAATGTATTTACATCAGAGATAATATATATATGAGTTAGAATTCATTGACCCAAGTGTTAAATTCCTTTTTATACCAAATCTTGTCTATTCAATGTTTTTAATTCTTAAAGTCTTTGTTTATTTATTAAGATTTGAATTTATATTTAAGAAATAAAAAATATTTTCTTTTTTATTAATAAATGAGATTTCTTTTTCAAAATGAGTTTATGCATACAACTATAAAATAAATGACATATTTAGGTTCCTACAATTTATTTAATTACCCTTAAACTTTTAAATTTTTGAATATTTTTTTCCATACATATTTAAAAAACTATAAAATATTTCTTTACTAAATTTTATAATTTTTTAAAATGAGAATAATTAAATAAAAAGATTTTAAATTTTAAAAGATAATGATAAAGTAATGAAAATCTCGACTTAGAAATCAAATTTTGAGTTTTTTTTTTCAAAGAACTTTTTATAATGTTCTAAATATTTCTTCAAAATAATCATTCAAAAATACACATTAAATTAACAGCAAGGACTAAAACTACGTGTATAATAATTTTATAAGGACCAAAATATGTAATTTTTTTATAGGGAGAAAAACAAAATTTGGTAATTTTATAGAGACCAAAAACATATTTAACTCTATAAAAAAATAATTATTATTATAAAAAATAATGATAATAATAAATACTATCTTTTTTATTTTATTTTGGATTTAATAAAATATATTTTTCAATATTTTTTATATTTAGGCATAGGTTAAATATCTTAGTCCCGTTAAGTCTATATAATTGATAGTTATGCAGAGACATCATATGCATAGTCGTGGGTTTAATTTCGTAACATTTCACTTGTTAAAGGTGAATCCAACCACTAAGTTACATGACTAAAAAAGATATATTTTAATTAAAAACTTATATAAATTTTTTAAATTTTAAAACAATTTTTTTAACTTTTAATAAAATTATAAAAAATTTAATAAATTATTAGTATTTAAAATATTAGTTTGCTAATTTCTTTCTACTAGAAACTTAACAATTTTTTTATTAAAAAACTATTTTCTAGTACTGAATAATTATACCAACAAATGGTATAAATAATTTTTTTATTATAATTATTAGGGTTAAATATGTTTTTAGTCCTTTTAAATATAGCAGTATCATAAAAAGAAGAGAAATAAATTTTTTTTCATGGTGAAGCAGGGGAAACAAGGGAAACCGGGGCGTCCGAAAAAAGCGGTGCCGCCGCCACTCCCTGTCAGTCCTCAACCTTCACCTCCACCACTTGATTGTCAATCTTCGCGAGATGATGAACTACCGGCTACAGGAAGCTCGTTTGGTCTTAAGGATTCTGAACCTATATTGCAGAATGCAGGGGGCGATGATTTTCATGCTTTGAAGTGCGATAACCCAGCTGCGAGGAAACTACGGGTTGATGTCCTAACTGATAATAGAAATCCCTCTAAGGGTAGGGCCATGAGTTTTATTGCGCCTAAGATTGTTAATGGTGAAGTGGAAGTTCAGATAGCTAAAGAGGACATCCGTGCTGAGATTCAATTCTGGGAGCCGTCTTTAGTTCTCTATGTCCTCGGAGGGGAGATGAGCATGAACGGTGTGAAGAACTTCATGGCAAGATTCTGGAACTTTGTTCCACTTCCAGACATTTACTATAACGAGGAAGGTTATTTCATTATGAGGTTCAAAGCTTTTAGTGACAGAGATGAGGTTCTAATGAGGGGTCCCTACACATTCAGAAGTATGCCCATTCTTATCCGTGAATGGCGCCCAGATTTTAACTTGAAGACTGATTTTCTGCGCACCCTTCCTCTATGGGTTAAATTCCCCCAGCTGCCTATCTATCTTTGGGGAGATACCAGCCTTAACAAAATTGGAAGTGCAGTGGGTAACCCTATTGTTACTGATGAGTGTACTGCCAACCGTCTGTGTGTCTCATATGCGAGAATCCTTGTTGAAGTTGATGTCACAAAAGAACTCCCTAGGTCTATCATGATATGTGATGATTCTGGAAACAAAATGGAGCAGCGGATTGAATTTGAATGGAGGCCTGCATTCTGCAAAAGCTGCCAAAAGTTGGGGCATAACTGTGATAAGCCTAAAGTCCAGACAAAACAATGGCAACCTAGAACCAACAAGCCAGTGGAAACTAAACCTGAGGTTCCTGAGCTTAACAGTCCCATTGATGAACCTGAAGCTGAGGTAGCTGAATTTTCTCATCAACAAATGGATGTAAATTGGTCTACAGTTAAAAGAGGTAAGGACTTAGGCAAACAGAATTATGTTAAGACCCCTCCTGTTAATCTGCTAAGTGACAATGGTTTTGATGCCTTGGGGATTTTAAATGATCTTCTAGAGTTACAAAACCCTGGCTAATGCTTGCTTCTTGGAATGTGAGGGGGCTGAATAAATCTGCTAAGCTCAGGGAGATTAGCTCCCGTCTCCTAGAGCTTAGAGCTGCTATAGTTATCTTGGTGGAAACTCGTGTTAAGATCCATCATGCCAATAAAGTTAGAAGTTTGTTGAATCTAGGTGATAATTTTCTGGACAATTACAACTGTCATCCCAATGGTAGGATATGGATCAATTGGAACAAGAGTATTATTAATGTTAAACAGGTAACTGCAACTAGCCAGATGATTCATTGTGAGGTCACTGATACCCTTGGCAATCATAGGTTCCACCTGACTGCAATCTATGGCTCGAACAAGCTGGAACAAAGGAAGGTCCTGTGGCAGAATTTGTATAGTTTAAACGTTCAGGGCCTTTGGTGTATTGTTGGTGATTTCAACAATGTACTTCACAGTAAAGACATAATTGGGGGATCCATGGTTTCTGAGGGTGAATTTCAGGATCTTGCTGAGCTAATGCAGAAACTGGACCTTGCTGAGATGGATAGTACAGGGGAGTATTTTACTTGGTCAAATAAACACTGTGTGGGAACCATATATTCGAGGATAGACCATTGTCTGGCTAACCCTGCATGGTTTTTAAAGCATCTGAATTTTAGCCTTAAAATTCTGCCTCCTCAAGTGTCTGATCATGCTATGCTTTTCCTCTTTGATCAAGATGTGTCTCCTAGGCCTCAAAAAAGATTTCGTTTCATTAATTGTGTTGTGGATTCTGCAGGATATAATGATGTTGTCAAGGAGGTTTGGACTAAACAGGTTGAAGGTTGTCCTAGTTATGTTCTTTGGCACAAACTGAAGAGGCTAAGGCTGACTTTGTACAAGCTCAATAAGAATTTGTTGGCTTCAAAACATCACATTTCTCTAGCTAGGGATTCTCTGTCTAATGCTCAGGATGAGTTAGCAAATGACCTTATGAATGCTGAGAAGATCGGGATGGTCAAAAAATGTATTGAGGATTTATTGAAGTGGAATGAAATTGAGGAATCCATCCTTAGGCAAAGAGAAAAAATCCAATGGCTTAAGGATGGAGATGGTTGTACTGCATTCTTCCATGCTTCTATTAAAACTAAGAAAGCTAATAAAGCGATGAATTTGTTGCAGCTGGATGATGGATCTACTATAACTTCTCAAAATCTGATTGAACAGGAAATCCTGAAATTCTATGGTTCTCTCATGGGGAAGAGTGATGACATTATGGACTTTATTGATATTAGGGTGATGAGGCAGGGCCCTCAGTTGCAGCAAGTTCAGAGAGAAACTTTGGTGGTTCCAATTTCCAGTGATGAGATTTATGCTGCGCTGAAAGGGATCAACGACTTGGCTGCTCCTGGATTGGATGGTTACACGGCAAAAATTTTCAAGGCCAGTTGGGATACTGTTAAAGGTGATGTCATAGCTATTGTTAAGGATTTCTTTGATACAAGTAAACTCTATAAAGCATTCAATTGTAATCTTGTTTCGCTTATCCCCAAATCAGAGTCTTCCTCCGCTATTAAGGATTACAGACCCATCTCGGTGTGCACTGTCATCTATAAAATTATCTCCAGAATTATGACCAAAAGGCTTAGCAGGGTGATGGGTAGTATAATCAGTCTGAATCAAGCTGCTTTCATTCCTGGACAACAGATCCATCACCATATTCTTCTTGCTTATGAACTTATAAAAGGTTATAATAGGAAGAATGGCCCTCCTTGTGTTAAGCTTCAACTGGATATGCAAAAAGCGTACGACATGGTAAGTTGGAAAGCCCTGGAGCTGATTATGCAGGAACTTGGTATTCCTAATGTATTCATTCAGTGGATTATGGCAGCTGTTTCTAACACATCTTATAGATTTTTTGTGAATGGCTATACTACTGAGCTACTGGTGGCAAAGCGTGGAATAGGCCAAGGGGACCCCATTTCTCCTTTCCTCTTCTCATTTATCATGGAATATCTCCATAGATGATTGGCTCATATGCAGATCAATCCAAATTTCAACCATCACTCTAAATGCGAGAAACTTCAGTTGACTAATCTCATGTTTGCGGATGATGTTTTACTTTTTGCTAGAGGAGACATAATCTCTGTTGAACTTCTTATGAATGCCTTCACTACTTTTTTTAATTCTACAGGTATGGTGGTCAATATTGGCAAGAGTAAAATTTATTTTGGTTCTGTTGATTCTAACACCAAGAATCAGATCTTAATTTAGTCTAAGTTCAAGGAGGACTCTCTCCCATTTAGGTATTTGGGCATTCCTCTATCTTCCAAGAAGCTGAACTGCAACCATTACTTGCCTTTGGTGGACAAGATTATAGCCAGAATGAGCCATTGGTCTGCTAGATTACTTAGCTATGCTGGGCGTGTTCAATTGGTAAAATCTATATCTTTTGCTATTGTTAATTTCTGGATTATGGTTCTTCCCCTGCCTAAAGCTATCCTCAAGAAGATTGATTGTTTGTGTTGGTCTTTTGTTTGGTCTGGTTCTAATACTGTTAATAGAAGAAACTTGGTTGCTTGGACTACAGTCTGTAAACCTTCAAAATATGGTGGTTTGGGAATCATTAATTTGTGCATCTGGAACAAGTGTGCTATGTTGAAACGGTTATGGAACATATGCGCTAAATCTGACAGCCTGTGGTTGAAGTGGGTTAATGCTTACTATTTGAAGGATTGTAACATTATGGAGGCCAAAGTTAAAGCGTCTAGCTCGTGGATTATGTGTAAAATCTTGGATCAAAGGACCTTCAATCTTTCTCATCCCCATGAGTGGCAGGCGTTAATCTCCATCTTTTCTCACTGACCAATATACTTTTTGATGAGCTAATCCACCTTCTTGATCACGATCATATAGAAATAATAATAAATGGTGTGACTCCCAATTTAATTCACACTTTTTTGTATCAAAGTTGGATAAAAAGGTAAAAGGTTTTCCATATTCCAAATTATGACTTCCCATTATCAAAGCTGCAAATCATGGTTACCTCTCCTGAGCCAGAAGGCATGTTATTGACTACGGAAAGAGAGAGTATGTTGATTTTTGACTCATTTAGATCAGTTTCAAAAATGGATGGATTTCTTTTTGATTCACTCACACTCACTAAATCATGTGAAGCTGTTGAAATATTCAAATACACAACAAGTATCAAGATCGACACAATCACTTGATTTGACATTTTGTTTTCAGATTTTCACATGATACTAATATATATATATATATATATATATATATATATATATATATATATATATATATATATATATATATATATATATATATATATATATATATATATATATATATATAAGAAAAATTAATTTTTTAAATTCATCGAAGAATGAATGTATTTACATCAGAGATAATATATATATATATATATGAGTTAGAATTCATTGACCCAAGTGTTAAATTCCTTTTTATACCAAATCTTGTCTATTCAATGTTTTTAATTCTTAAAGTCTTTGTTTATTTATTAAGATTTGAATTTATATTTAAGAAATAAAAAATATTTTCTTTTTTATTAATAAATGAGATTTCTTTTTCAAAATGAGATTATTTTATGAAATTTTCTCACTATCTCTTCTCACTTATTATTTTACTTCTTGATATTTATAGTTTTAATTTAAAATAATAATTTAAAATTTAACATTTTATGTTTTTTAAATTATTCCAATATATATTATGAAAAAAATAAATTGATATAATTATCTCTCTACAACTCTTTTTTTAATGAAAATTTCTCTCTATCTCTCTACCTTCTCATCCTCTCTTTATATTATAACTTTTTTTTAATTTGTACTTATAGAATTATATTTTAAAACATAAATTATTATAATTTTATTTTTGAAGAGAAATTCTTTGTACAAAATTATGATATATATATATAATATTATAAAAAATATTTATTTAATAAAGGCAAAATACCCTTTTTAGTCCTTTAAGTTTACCCCAAGGTCCATTTTGGTCCTTTATCTAAAAAAAGTGTCAAACTGGTCCTATAATTCTTTCAAAAGGACCACATTTGTCCTTTCCATCCACTCTGTTAGTCATGTTTAATGGCAGCGCTTATGTGGCATTACACGTGTGTTTAGAAAAATTGCATGTGGCAATTCCACTTACAAGTCAGTTTGACACTCATCAGTTTCATTTTGAAACAAAGATCAAAACATTTTTCTATTTTTGTTGGCAATTCCACAACTGAGAAGACTGAGAAGGTGAAACGCGAGCGAGCAGAACGTGAGCGAAGACAAATTCCTCATTCAAAACATTGCATGTTTCCTTGAAGGTGAAACCAGACTTCTCATCAGAGGTAAGTTTCTGCAAGAATTCTATTTTCATAGTTAGGGTTTCCTTGAAATTCGTCTCCCTTCTCTGAAATTCATCTCTCTATTTAGGGCATTGTGTGTAATGGAGGAAATTCTTAATATTACGATATACCACAGTGGTCAATTTGTTAGTGAGGACTTGAGTGTGTACGAAGGAGGTGAGATTGCTGATTTGAGAGTAGATGCTGATATGTGGGGTTATTTTGAGTTATTGGGTGCTATTAAGGAACTAGGTTACCCAGCCATAGAGAAGATATACTATAGGGATCCAAATGCTGGAGTGAATCTGTTGTTTGATGATAAAGGGGCCTTAGAGATTGCTGATCTATATAGGGTTCATTTAAGTGTTGAAGTCTTTATTCAACACCCATTGTCACAGCCTGAGTATGTTGATGAGAGTGAAGTTATTTTAGATGAGACACCCCTGAATGTAATGGAAGAGGATGCAGTTAGACAAAATGAGGTAAGTGAGGATGCAGTTAGACAGAGTGGGGTAAGTGAGGATACAGTTAGACAAAATGAGGTAAGTGAGGATGCAGTTAGACAAAATGAGGTAAGTGAGGATGCAGTTAGACAAAATGAGGTAAGTGAGGATGCAGTTAGACAAAATGAGGTAAGTGAGGATGCAGTTAGACAAAATAAGGTAAGTGAGGATGCTGTTGGACAGAAGGAGGCAAGTGAAGATGTTGTTATACAGAAGGAGGCAAGTGAAGATGCTGTTGGACAGAAGGAGGCAAGTGAAGATGTTGTTATACAGAATGAGGCAAGTGAAGATGATGTTGGACAGAAGGAGGCAAGTGAAAATGCTGTTGGACAGAATGATGATGATAGTTCTGATGATGATAGCTCTGATGATAGTAGCTTCAAGTATAATAGTGCAAAGGAGGTTGTATTTGATGATGAAACTGATGAGTGTGATACTGACTTGGAAGAGGAAGAAGGTAAGGATGATGTAACTGATGAGTGTGAAACTGAAGCAAATAAAGAAGATAGTAAAGGAAGTGATAATGAAAGTGAGGATCTTGTAAGTGAATGTGATAGTGAAGATAGCAATACTACCAAGAGAAATAAGTATCCCATTTTCAAGCTTCTAAAGGATATGTCCAATTACAAATGGGAAGTGGGTACATATTTTAGTACAAAAGAAGATATCAAGGAAGCAGTTACCTCTTATGCAGTCCAATCTGGCAGAAATTTAAAGTACATCAAAAATGACAAGATAAGGGTTAGGGTTAGGTGTAAGGATGGATGTGAATGGGAATGTTATTGGGCTAAGTTGGATGTTGAGGATACTTGGCAACTAAGAAAGGTGGTAGACACCCATAGTTGCAGTAGAGAATATAATGTGAAGTTGTTGAAGACTAAATGGCTTAGCAAGAGGTTGCATAATGCACTTAAAACCAACCCTAGAATGAAGTTTAAGGACATTAAGGAAAAGGTGCAGAAGAAGTGGAATGTGGGGGTCAACAAAACCAAGGCTATAAGGGCTAGGTTTGCAGCAAGATACATGGTTGATGGGTCATTCTTAGGGGATTATACAAGGATTTATGACTATGCACATGAGTTGTTAAGATCTAACCCAGGGTCAACTGTGAAAGTACATGTCTAACCAGCTCAAGAAGGTAGTGATGTTCAGAAATTACACTTCAAAAGGATTTACATATGCTTGGAAGATTGTAAGGAAAGCTTCAGGTTAAGTAGACATTTCATAGGGCTTGATGGATGTTTTTTGAAAGGGCTTTGTGGAGGTCAAATCCTGTCAGCCATAGGCAGAGATCCCAATGATCAAATGCTACCAATAGCATATGCAGTAGTGGAGAGTGAAAACAAGGAAAGTTGGACATGGTTCTTGGAGCTGCTTATTGGTGATCTAGGTGGAAGAGAAGAGTGTCTCACATACACTTTTATTTCTGATCAACAAAAGGTATGACTCTATTGTTAATTCTCAATTGATTAGTATTTTTAATAATTAAATTCTCATGTTTATCCTGGTATTCTCATGTTTAATAATTAAATTCTATACATATCATGACCCAGGGATTATTGCCTGCAATGGAGGAACTGCTGCCTACAGTTGAACAAAGATTCTGTGTTAGGCATCTCTACAACAACTTTAGGAAGATATTTCCAGGAAAAAAACTAAAGGAAATTATATGGAAGGCATCCAAATCAACTTACTACCAAGCTTGGGAAAGAGAGATGAAAGTTATGAAACATATCAATGGAGAAGCATACAAGCACATGATGTCTACCCCTCCAAGGTTTTGGAGCAGATCATACTTCAAGACTCATAACAAATGCGACGCAGTTCTCAATAATATGTCAGAATCCTTTAATAGTGTTATTTTGGAGTCAAGGACCAAGCCATTAATAACCATGGTGGAAGAAATTAGGATATACATGATGGAGAGATGGGCTACAAACAGGATGAGGTTTCAGAAATTGACAGATGTAGAAGTGTTGCCAAACATTATGAAAAAGGTTGAGAAAACAAGTTCATTCACAAACATGTGGCTTCCCAGGTAAAATTATTAAAATAAGCATTTTTTCTGTGTTAGAATGTCTGACTTTGGAATGTCCATTTGATGTCTTAATTTGGAATGTCCATTTTTCTGTGTTAGGATGTCTGATGAGCATATGTTTGAAGTGAGGCATCTGGAAAATTCTGCTGAAAAATTCACTGTAAACTTGAAGGAAAAAATCTGTTCATGCAGAAGATGGGAGCTAACAGGCCTACCATGTGTTCATTCACTTGCAGAAATCAAGAATAGGAACCATAGGATTGATGAATACATTCCTGATTATTACAGGAAATCTAGATATTTGCAAGTGTACAAACCTGTCATATTCCCTGTTAATGGCTCAAACCTATGGGTTACAACTGAGTACCCTGATGTTATGCCACCCAAATTCAGGAAAATGCCTGGAAGGCCAAAGAAAAGGAGGAATTTAGAGCAAGGTGAGCTAGATGGTACTGATAAAAAGATGAGAAGAACGGGATTCATTATAAAGTGTAGCAGGTGTAAGCAGGTAGGTCACAACAAGCTTACTTGTAAGGTGCCTTCTACTAGTCAGACAACTACTACACAAGTACCACATGCAGCTCAACCATCTGTACCACAAGCACCATCTGTACCACAAGCACCAGTGCCTTCTCAACCATCTCAAGCATCTGTACCAGTGGCATCTGTACCAGTGGCATCTCAAGCATCTAAGTCAGTTCCTGGTCAAGCTTCTCAGCCATCTCAATCTAAATCATCCAAAAAGTTGTCAGTTAGAAGGCCAAATGCACCATTTGTCCCACCAGGTCCAACAACGAGGTTAAAGGCATCAAGAACTGTTGTAGGTCCAACAACAAGAAGGACAACACCAACTAAAAGAGCAGCACCAAAGTGGAAACTTTAGTTTACTTTTATGTCTGTTTTGGATTAGGATTGGACCTATAGTTGTTATGTTGTTTTGTTAACTTGTAATATTAGAATTGGTTATGTTAAGTTGTTTTGATCATGTAATATCAAGCTGTTTTGTTTTTTTTTTGACCTGTAATATCAGGCTGTTTTGATTGGACCTGTAATATCAGGTTCTTTTGTATGCAACTTAGTGGTATCCACCACCTTATAATTATATGTTGTTACCTATCTTCAATTGCTACAGTATGTTACATTGATCAAAATGCTACTAGTTACAGTATGTTACATTTTGTTTTACATTGATACAAAAATGCTACTAGTTTTACAGTATGTTACATTGATCAAAATGCTACATTGATACAAAAATTGCTACAGTATGTTTTACAGTATGTTACATTGATCAAAATGCTACTAGTTCAAAAATTCAAGTTGATACAAAAATTCAAATTCATAATGATACCATGTTCTAATTGAGACTGTGTTACATATGATACTCTATTACATATAATCTCAATTCAACAGTCTATTACAACATCATCCAAATTACCACAACTAACATAATAAAGAAGAATCTTTTCCATTTTTCTGAGAATTCATCATCTTCTTCATTTCAATTTGTAACTCCATTATCTTATGTTTCAGCCCATCCTTCCTTTCCTTTAGATGATGTATCTCCATCTTTGCTCCATCAAGCTCATTTTGCAGCTTCTCCAACCTATTATTCTGCTTCTTTATAAACTGATCCTTCTCATCCACCACATCATCAAAGAACCATTGAAAGTATCCACACCCAGATTCAGATGAACCCTGTAATGGTGACATCCAGATTCATCTCAGCTATTGCAGGAACTATCAGAACAAGAATATATGAAAACCCATTTTAATTTCATGCTTACCTTGTAATGACGACAACCCCAGAATTTCTTCCCAATGTTTGTGACTGTGGTAGCCCTTCGAAGAACCGCAGATTCTCCACAACCACATATAGGTCTCCATCGCAACTTTCCATCTAAGCTTCCATCTCTATTGCAACCGTACGAAGACCGGATCTCTGATGATGCTTCCTTCATCATATTGAGGGAATTTCAAATTCAAAATGGGAAAATTGAGATGCAATGTGTGAACCCTAGAATTTGAGGATTTCTGGAAGCAGCTTGAAGATGGCGTACATAACATTCCATGTCACCTGCCACGCATGCAAACCAAACGTCCGTTTGTGCCTTTTGGACGGAAAGGACTCCTATGGTCCTTTTGAAAGAATTATAGGACCAGTTTGACACTTTTTTTTAGATAAATGACCAAAATGGACCTTGGGGTAAACTTAAAGGACCAAAAAGGGTATTTTGCCTTTAATAAATTATATTATTCTACCACTCTCTTTCGAAAATTCCAAAAAATGTTCATCAACCAACTATTAATTCTAATAATAATAATAATAATAATTATTATTATTATTATTATTATTATTATTATTATTATTATTATTATTATATAAAAATAAATCAAATATATTTTTGATTCCTATAAATATCTCTAATTTTATTTTTAGTCCCTATAAAATAAATGACATATTTAAGTCCCTATAAAAATTTATGCATACAACTATAAAATAAATGACATATTTAGGTTCCTACAATTTATTTAATTACCCTTAAACTTTTAAATTTTTGAATAATTTTTTTCATACATATTTAAAAAACTATAAAATATTTCTTTACTAAATTTTATAATTTTTTAAAATGAGAATAATTAAATAAAACGATTTTAAATTTTAAAAGATAATGATAAAGTAATGAAAATCTCGACTTAGAAATCAAATTTTGAGTTTTTTTTTCAAAGAACTTTTTATAATGTTCTAAATATTTCTTCAAAATAATCATTCAAAAATACACATTAAATTAACAGCAAGGACTAAAACTACGTGTATAATAATTTTATAAGGATCAAAATATGTAATTTTTTTGTTGGCGGTATTCTAGAGGTGGTATGTGAAAAATTATAGTGTTGCAGGATTCTGCAGAGAAAACTACTTTTCGTCACTTTTTGTACTATACTTCTATTGGTGGATGACCATTAAAAAGCTCTGCTTTTTTTTTAATTCACCAAACACTTCTTGCACTTAATCTTAGCATTACAAAGCCTTTATATAGGCTTGAATGAAACTGATAGAGAATACAAATAGGTTGCTAATCAAGATGAGGACTCTTTGATTCTCTCAATTTTAATGATACAACTCTATCATAAATCTAAATAAAGACAATCATTATAATGTGATGGTTACAATTCTCTCATAATGCTTCCTAAAGATAGTGGTGGTTACAACACATTAATTTTAACACTCCCCCTTAATGTGTTGCTCTTTAACTCCCATTGCTTCTCTAAGTTGCTGAAATCTTTCTCTTGGTAGTGCTTTAATAAAAATGTCTGCAAGCTGCTCTTGTGAATTGCAGAACACTCACTGCACATCACTATCTTCGATCACACTTCGAATGAAGTGGTGCTTTATATTAATATGTCTTGTTCGACTGTGAAAAACTGGATTCTTCGCCATGGCTATTGCTGATTTATTGTCACAGTGAAGCAGCAGACTTTCTTCTTGCTTTTCTCCGATATCTTCAAGTATTCTTCTCAACCACAATGATTGTTGTGTAGCCAAACCAGCTGCCAAATATTCTGCTTCAGCTGAAGATTGCGCTACAGTATCTTGTTTCTTCGAACACCAAGAAATTACTCCTGAACCCAAGCTGAACACATAACCAGAAGTGCTTTTCATGTCATCAACACTTCCAGCCAATCACTGTCATGGTAGCCTTTAACTTCGAGTTTAAAATTCTTTTCAAACCTGATTCCATGTTCCATGGTTCCCATGACATACCTTAGAACTCTTTTTGCTGCTCCAAGGTGTAAGTGACCCGGTTTACTCATAAACCTTGAGAGTAAACTAGAAGCAAACATTAAATCGGGCCTTGAAGCAGTAAGATAAAACAAGCTTCCAACCAAACTTCTATACATACTTGCATCTACTAATCTTCCACCATCTTCCTTCTTTAATTTTTCATTCACCAATAAAGGAATATCAACAGGTTTTCAGCCATTCATGCCAAACTTTTTCAAAATATTTTCAGCATATCTCTTTTGACAAATAAAAACTCCATATTCATCTTGGTAAACCTCAATACCAAGAAAATGATGTGGCAAGCCAAGATCACTCATCTCATATTTTTTCATCATTTCTATTTTAAAATTTTCAACCATTTTCTTGTTGTTACCCGTATACACCAAATCATCAACATAAAGGGCAACAAGAAGGATATCATATTTACCTTGATGCTTCACATATAAGGTATGCTCACTTTGACTTCTTTCAAATCCTTATTGAATGAAGTAGCTGTAAATTTCACTATACCATGCTATCGGGGCTTGTTTCAACCCATAAAGAGCTTTCTTCAACTTGTAAACTTTTTCCTCTTGTCCTTTAGTCACAAAGCCTTAAGTTGCTGCACATATACCTCTTCTTTTAATTATCCATTCAGGAAAGCCGACTTCACATCAAGTTGGTACAGGTTCCACCCTTTCTGAGCTGCTAATGCAATAATTGTTCGTACAGTATCCAATCTTGCAACTGGGGCAAAAGTTTCACTATAGTCAATTCCAGGCTGTTGTGCATAGCCTTTTACTACCAATCTAGCCTTGGCTCTTTGAATTGACCCATCTGGATTATGCTTCAATTTGTACACCCACTTTACTCCAATAACTTCTTTGTTATTTGGCTTTTCAACTAACTGCCATGTTTTGTTTTTTCTCAATGGCATTTATTTCTTCTTGCATCGCATTCCTCCAAGCATATTCTTTGATTGCTTCATCAAAATTTTCTGGTTCCACAACACAATAGTTGCATCTTGCATAAATATCACTCAAGTCCTTCAATTTTATTGGAGTTGAGCTGGGAGATGATGAACTTGAAATTTATGAACTTGGAGAGGATGAGGAACTTGGTGTACATGGAGTTGGTTGCTCATTATCAGTTTTTGGGTTTTGTTGTTGTAATATGATTGTAGGGACTGTTTTCTCCTTCATTTTGTCTTTTCCCAATTCCAAGAAGCGTTCTCATGAAATACAACATCCCGGCTAATGATCACCTTGTTTGTCTTCAAGTTGTAAAGTCTATAGCCCTTTGACATGGAACTATAGCCAATAAAGACACATCTTTCACTTGTTTCCTCTAGCTTTGTCCTCTTTTGTTTAGGAATTTGAGCATAGCAAACACACCCAAAAATTTTAAGATGGTTCACCAACGGTGTTCTTCTACTCCAGGCTTCAAATGGAGTCCTTTTCCACACAGCCTTTGTTGGACACCTGTTCATCAAATACACAACAGTGTTAACGGCCTCGGGCCAAAAGGTTTTAGGAAAACCTTTCTCAAGTAGCATAGACTTCGCCATCTCCATCACGGTTTGGTTCTTTCTTTCAGATACACCATTTTGCTGAGGTGTATATCCAACAGTGAGCTGTCTTTCAACACCTTTATCTTCACGAAATTTATGAAATTCATTTGAGGTGTACTCCTTCCCTCGATCACTTCTCAGCATCTTTATAAATTTTCCACTTTGTTTTTCGATTAATGCTTTAAATTTCTAAAAGATTACAAACGCTTCAGATTTTTGTCTCATGAAATATACCCAAGTCATGCGGGTAAAGTCGTCAATAAACAAGATAAAGTACCTATTTTTTCCATGAGACAAAGTATTCATAGGGCCACACACATCTGTGTGTACAAGTTCCAACACTTGTTTATCTCTCCATGCACCTTCCTTTGGAAATGGTTGCCGGTGGTGTTTGCCAAGCACACAACCTTCGCACACACCATATTTTTCTTTGATTCTTGGCAGCCCATACACCATCTTCTTTTGATAGAGTAACTTGAGGCTTTCGTAATTCAAATGCCCAAGTCTCCTATGCCATAAACACGAGTCATTCTCTTCTCTGGCCATCATGCTTACATTTTTCTCATAGTTAAAAGATAGTGGAAAGCTCCTGTTGTTAGTCATCTTCACAACGACAACACTTCTTCTTTCTGAGTCAAAAATTCTGCACTCGTTATTCTCAAAGTTTAGAGAATAGCCGTGCTCCAGAAGTTGTTCAATGCTAAGAAAATTTCCGTTTAACTCCGGTACATAGAGTGTGTCATGTATGACTTTGCTTCCTTGCTTTGTGGTGACTCCAATGCTTCCTTTCCCTTTCACTACGACATGTTCTCCATTGCCCAATTTAACTTTTGAGCCAAATGAAGAATCAATGTTTATAAATGCTTCCTTCTGTCCGGTTATATGGTTGCTACAGCCGCTGTCCAAATACCATACAATTTTACCTTCTTCATGCAATGCTTTTTGACAAGCAAAAAATAAATTTCCTTCATCGGATTCTCCTTCTGCGTACGAAGCATGTTGTTGATTTGCAAGACGATAATCCTTTTGAAGGTGCCCGAATCTCTTGCAATTGTGGCATTGCGGTTTACCTTTGTTCCAACAATCCTTCTCGTCATGAGTACCGCTGTTACAAATTTTGCACCATTTGTTTGATGCTCCATTCCATCTTCTGCCATTTGCGCTTCTTCCAGATCTGCCACGTGAGTTTTGACCTCTGCCTCTGCCTCTTCCAAATCTGCCACCTCTAGAAGACTCACCTCTAGTTTGTATTTGGGGCTTATTTTCACCATTGTTGGGTTGAATGTTGAGTTTAGATTGAAAGGCACTCTCGATTGATTTTTCAGAATGTCGTAACATCCTTTGCTCGTAGGATCTCAAAGACCCCATCAACCCTTGAACAGTCAAGGTTGATAGATCCTTGGTTTCTTCTATTACCCCCACCATTGGGTCAAATCTTGTTGTCAAACTGATCAGAATTTTGTCAACAATTCTGCGATCTTCTATCGTATCACCATGTGACTTCATCTGATTCACCAACTCGGAGAGTCTGTTGAAGTATTCGTTCAGGCTCTCGTTCTCCTTCATCCTTTCATTTTCATAATCTCTCTTAAGAGATTGAAGCTTCACCGTACGCACCTTTGAGTCTCCTTCAAACTCTTGTTGTAAGATACTCCAGGCTTCTTTCGATGTTTTAGCTCTCATAATCCTTGGGAAGATGGATAGAGAGACCCCTCTTTGAATCATCCCGAGAACTCCAACATCTGTGATCTTCTTCTTCTTCAATTCTTCAAGCCGTTGGCTTGATTCTTCAGCCTTTTCTTTTGATTTTTCAGTCTTTGTTGGCGCCGGTTCTTCAGAGCCATTTTTGACATATTCTAGAACATCCAAAGATGTGAATAGAGTCTCCATTTTAATAGTCCAAAAATCATAGTTCTCTCCTTCAAATAGAGGAACTTTGACATTGCTGTAAGTTACGGAAGGGTTGTTTGTGGAAGCCATAACTGTTGTTATTTTTGCTGCAGCTGCAAGGATCTGCAACTCTGATACCACTCTGTTGGCGGTATTTTAGAGGTGGTATGTGAAAAATTATAGTGTTGCAGGATTCTGCAGAGAAAACTACTTTTCGTCACTTTTTGTACTATACTTCTACTGGTGGATGACCATTGAAAAACTCTGCTTTTTTTTTTAATTCACCAAACACTTCTTGCACTTAATCTTAGCATTACAAAGCCTTTATATAGGCTTGAATGAAACTGATAGAGAATACAAATAGGTTGCTAATCAAGATGAGGACTCTTTGGTTCTCTCAATTTTAATGATACAACTCTACCATAAATCTAAATAAAGACAATCATTATAATGTGATGGTTACAATTCTCTCATAATGCTTTCTAAAGATAGTGGTGGTTACAACACATTAATTTTAACATTTTTTATAGGGAGCAAAAATAAAATTTGGTAATTTTATAGAGACCAAAAACATATTTAACTCTATAAAAAATAATAATAATAATAATAATAAATAATGATAATAATAAATACCATCTTTTTTATTTTATTTTGGATTGAATAAAATATAGTTTTCAATATTTTTTATATTTAGGCATAGGTTAAATATCTTAGTCCCGTTAAGTCTATATAATTGATAGTTGTGCAGAGACATCATATGCATAGTCGTGGGTTTAATTTCATAATATTTCACTTGTTAAAGGTGAATCCAGCCACTAAGTTACATGACTAAAAAAGATATATTTTAATTAAAAACTTATATGAATTTTTAAATTTTAAAACAATTTTTTAACTTTTAATAAAATTATAAAAAAATTTAATAAATTATTAGTATTTAAAATATTAGTTTGCTAAGTTTTTTCTACTAGAAACTTAACAATTTTTTTATTAAAAAACTATTTTCTAGTACTGAATAATTATACCAACAAATGGTATAAATAATTTTTTTATTATAATTATTAGGGTTAAATATGTTTTTAGTCCTTTTAAATATAGCAGTTTTTAATTTTAGTTCCTCTAAACATTTTTTTCAAAGAATAGTTCTCATAAAAATTTTAATTTTAACTTTTGATCCTTCATGGCAAAACCGTAGTCAAAATAGTCTCTAATTTCATCGTTAAATAAAAAACCGTCGCTAAAATTGTCAGTAAATTGTAAAAAACGGTCGCTAAATTGTAAAAGCTTGTTGCTAAATTACAGGAGAGACCAAAAATTAAAATTAAAATTTTTAGGAGGATTATTCTTTGAAGGAAATATTTAGAGGGACTAAAATTGAAAACTGCAATATTTAGAGGTACCAAAAACTTATTTAACCCTAATTGTTATTGTTGTTATTAATATTATTATTATTATTATTATTATGATTAAATATATTTTTTGTCCGTATAAATATATAAAATTTCATTTTTAGTCCTTATTAAAAAATGACATATTTTGATCTCTACAAAATTTTTATTCATGCAGTTTTAATTCGTGTTATTTTCTGAAATTTTCAAAATTGTTTGATTACCATTAAATATTTAAATAATTTTTTTTCATAAGTGTTTAAAATACTATAAAATATTTATTTACTAAATTTTAGAATTTTTTAAAATGAGAATTATTAAATATGAATTTTTTTAAATTTAAAAAAATATTGATAAAAGCAATGAAAGTCTCGACTTAGAAATCAAATTTTGAGTTTTTTTTTTCAAAGAACTTCTTATAACGTTCTAAATATGTCTCCAAAATAATCATTCAAAAGTATACATCGGTTTAACAGCAGAGACTAAAACTACGTGCATAATAATTTTCTATGGAATAAAATTGATCGTACCTTATCAGAGTTGGACCGTCACAACTGGTTCGAACTGGATTTGAAGGAGGTGGGGTGGGGGGTACCTGCAAGATACTCTGATGATAAAGTGAGAGACAGAATGAGCAGGTGAATTGTATATAGGTGTGAATGAATGAATACCTGACCCTCTTGAAATAGAGGCTATTTATAGTCCCTGACGCTGGGCCAAGGTCCCTTTATTGGGTTGATCAAAACAGGCCCAACAAAGGGACTGCCAGGTTCTACGTGAGTAGTGGAGACCTGCACGTGGTCCTCTACCTGGATGATGCTCTGCGAAGAATAAGGAAGATGAAGACGCGATCTTCCCAGAGCTCTGTGGACTCTGAAACATCCTGAGTGGTTGAGAGTCTGCCCTGCGAGGAGGGTGCTCGAGCAAGGCTCAGATTGGGAAGTTCCTCGTTGGGGGAACGGCGGGCATGGTCGTATTAGTCCTATAGCCCGTGACCGGGGTATGCTCGGAGGCTCTAATGTCCAGCATAGCACGTGGCACGGTTTGGATTGAGCCTTACTGGTGATTTGGGCCATGGACAGGTTCAGTCCAGAACAAAAACAAGTACGTTTTTTTATAGGGATCAAAAACAAATTTTGATAATTTATAGAGGCCAAAAATATATTTAATCCTTATTATTACTATTATTATTACTATTATTATTATTATTATTATTATTATTATTATTATTATTATTATTATTATTGTTGTTGTTGTTAAAAAAATATTTTAATTATCATATATACTAATTTTATAGAAAGAATTTCACTTAATAATTACAATTAAAACTATTTTTCTTTTAAAACATAATCTTATTAGTATAAAATTAAAAAAAAAACTATAATATAAAGATAGAATGAGAGGTAGAGAAATAGAGAGGGACATTTAAAAAAATAGGTAGAGAGAAGAGAGAGGCATTTAAAAAAAAAGGTAAAGAGATGATAATATAATTTTTTTATATAATATATATTAGAATAATTTAAAAAAACCTAAATTTATATATTTTTAAATTAATAAATTAAATTATAATTCTAAATATCAAAAAAATAAATAAATGTGTGAGAGAGAAATTTTTAGGAAAATTTCATTTTGAAAAATAAATATTCTTTAATTAATATCTTAAAAATCGGACCGGTCATCAAATCAACGAGAGTACTTGATCTTTGGCTCATTGTTCGAATCATTAAACGAGATAACTCAATTTAATAAATAAGTCTCTATAACAAAACTTTATAATTATTAAATCAATTGAACTAGATAACTCAGTCTCTAAAAATTATCATGACATCTACAAAATTTCAAAATATCACAATTTCACATGATCATTTTTTAAATTCAAATTTTAAATGTAATCATCGCAGACACTAAAATAATACAAAATACAAATTTAAATAAATTTCGAGTCAGGTCTAATAGCAAACAGAGAAAAGTTGTTTCAAATAAATTTTAAATACAGTCTAATTATATTTAATTTTTTTTTAAAATTTTTTATTCAAAAATAGTGTCGTTTAGCCCAGAAAAAAAACATGCATTTGATCTGCTGATTTATCAAAATCGTCGGTTCACCAATTTTATCTGATTTCCACTAATTCAACATCATATTCGATCTAGCAATCAGACTATACCAATGGCGCCTTTAATTTCTTGATCAATTTGGTGTGTTTTTTAAAACATTACCTTTAATATTGAAAAAGAAAATAAATTATATTTGTTAAATATAACAAATTCAAAATTTAATGAATAAATATGAACTTTTAGATTTTAAAAATTGAATGAGCAAGATTTGGTGTCAAATTGTCAGATGCCTTTGCTTGTAGGTTTCTATTTCTAGTTAGGATTCTTGATAGGCTAGATCTTGAAGATCACCTTGCGAATTTTTGTTGTTGCAATAATCAACTATTGGATTTTTTTTTCACAAATAACCATATTTCGAAGAAAATTACGCAAATAACCATGTTTCAGAAAACCCCACAAAGGAGGAGCCATCTCAATTGGCGCCTACACCTTATTTTAAAGGGGAGGCGCCATCTCACTTGGCGCCTAGGTGTTAAATGTGTGCCCTAAGCCAAGTGAGATGGCGCCTTAGTGCAATGGGGAGGCGATTTTTTGTGTTTTTTATTTTAAATGCGGGACGTTACGTAAACAATATAGGATCACAAAAATTCGACTTTTTATTAACACAATACGATTACACAAAATGATTACATAAAAAAATACAAAATAATCAGTGGTCCTCCAGAACCCAGTAATAACCTGCGGTTCCCCATCTGCGTCCTCGCCTTTCCCGTGGTGAGTTTCGTCGCGTTCCTATTGTGGCAGGGTCGATGGCCCAGCGAATTCAATGCATTCTGGATCCATGAAATCGGTCAGATCTCCATATCTAAAAGATCCACTTTGGTACAGTCGGTTACCCATACCCTCAAAGTTTGGTCGTGTTGGTGGTGGGTGGGGTTCCATGGTTGGTCTATAGCACTAGTCATCTGAGTAAGGGGGGTAGAAAGGAAATGAATCCTGGTGTGTTTGGTATTGGAAATGTTGGGTGCTTTGGTGATGTGGTGATTGATGGTAAGTTGGGTCGGTTGGGTCATAATCTTCGGAAAATCCCATATCATGGCTAAGGTTAGATGTTGAGGGGCCCATATTGGGATATGTAGAAGACTGAAATTATGTGTGGGGTATGCGGGTGTATTGGTATTGTGATTGAAATTGTGGTTGAGTGTGGGGCATATATGGGTATTGGTATTGAGGTGGTGATTGTGGTTGTTTGTGGGGCATGTGGGTGTATTCGTATTATGGTGGTGCTTGTGGTTAGGTGCTTGTGGTTCTGTTTCATCGGGAAGGTTGGTGGGAGGTTGATGTGTGTTGAGTTTGTTGTTGGGGAAATGAGGGTTGTGCCCATTGTGTTCGTGGGTCAACCAAATACCTTCGACGAGACACATGCATTTCTGAGTTACTAACCGATATGTACCGAGTTAAATATTGATCCATGTGTCACATATTACCATGGTTGTCACTGATGCCTCTGCGACATGTTACACCATTCTGGAGAAAATCTTTCCAGTTGGTAAGACCCCATTGGGCGTCGACCCTTTTGAGATGCCACAGGGACAAACAAGTTGGATCGCAGAGTATCTCTTGATGCATTCCAAACTGCATCTTGACACGGTCGTTGTGGTGCATCTCCACAACATTGAATCGTATGATTGCAGTCTTTGCACTCCAAATTGTTGAATCCTCAGAGTTTGGTTCATGGTCCAAACCCAAATATGGTCTCCAGATAAACTGCGGATAAAACTAAACCAGCTTAATGAAAACGTAATAAATAAATAATTTAAAAGTAGAAAAGTTGAAAGGTATGACGTACATCATCCGGTCCAAGGTGATCCAATAGATTGCGATATAGAGAAACATTGAATCTTAAATTCTTGTCGTAATCCATACCCCTCACGCAGTACCTAAAGGATTTGAAAAATATTTTATTTTTATCATATATTTGGTGAAGAGATGAATAACAATAAATGATATAAGTTATTGACTTACTTTGTTGCGTATGAGAAAACAAATGTGTTGTTATTGACGGGGTATAGGGACTCCATTCTCCACCAATCCCAAGCTTGAAGTAAAAAAGCACATCCATAAAAAGTACATTTTTCGATTGCATTTTTACACAAGGAACTGTATAGATGGGCTAAAATAGCAGAACCCCAACTATACTTTCTAGTTTTTTCAAAGTTTCTAAGTAAATTTAAATACATGAAATTTACATTATTCCCCTTACTTTCGGGAAATAAAAAGGTTCCAAAAAGTATCATTATATAATTTCTATCTTTTATTACCTTAGCTAGCTCAAAGGAATTTTTGTTCAACTCCAGAGTCGCATAATGATTTTTGAGTTCAGTAAGTAGTATACCCTGGCCTCTAGCACCACCACCTTCAACCATATCCTTGCCCAACAATTCCTCACACAGAGAATTGGGCTGTTGAATCGACCCGTTAACCGCCTTACCGTCGACAGGGAGACCCAATAACATGTACACGTCCTTTAGTGTGAAGGTACATTCACCTATTGGTAGATGACATGTGTGGGTCTCTGGTATCCACCTTTCCAACATTGCAAGTATGAACTTTGAACCAATCGTGCAGTTGGAGATCTTTATAACATTTCCGAAACCTGCATATTCGAGATAGAGCATGATCAACGGGTCGAGAGCAAGGTAGTTGTGTGACCGGATTCTGAATCTTTTAGTATCCTAAATTAAAAATATAAAAAGTGTAAGAGTCCATAAGATGTATAAATCATTAATAAAAGTATGAAAAATTTATAAGTATACAAGAAACTTATAAACGCTGCAATATTGTCCCTTGTGCCTCTGTGAGAATCACCCATTGTGAGAAGAGTAATTGTTGAAATTGTCTGAGATTATGAAAGAGTTTATAGCAGAGAGTGAGATGATTGTGGAAGCAAAAGAAGTACGTGAGGCTCTGTATTTATAGGCAAAATTTTATCAGAGTGAATAAGTGAGGTGGTTGGTGGGTGCATGCATGCATGATAAGTGTTACTCTTGTAGTGTAGGTGCAGACTAAGTGGCAGCCTTGGGGAAGGCATTTCTGCATGCATGTAATACGATTGGACGTGTAGGGAGACCCCATTGGACTTGGTGAATGAGTACAAAATTGAAAGGTGTCGCCATCCCTGTTGGCGAATTAGATGTGGCATGGGTTGTAGTGTAGGTGCAGGCTAGGTGACAGCCTCAGGGAAGACATATATGCATGCATGTAATACGATTGGACGTGTAGGGAGGCGCCATTGGACTTGGTGAGTGAGTACAAAATTGAAAGGTGTCGTCATCCCTGTTGGCGAATTAGAGGTGGCATGGGTTGCAGTGTAGGTGCAGGCTAGGTGACAACCTTGGGGAAGGCATCTCTGCATGCATGTAATACGACTAGACATGTAGGGAGGCGCCATTGGACTTGGCGAATGAGTACAAAATTGAAAGGTGTCGCCATCCCTGTTGACGAATTAGAGGTGGCATGGGTTGCAGTGTAGGTGCAGGCTAGGTGACAGCCTTGGGGAAGGCATCTCTGCATGCATGTAATACGATTGGACGTGTAGGGAGGCTTCATTGGACTTGGCGAGTGAGTACAAAATTGAAAGGTGTCACCATCCCTGTTAGCGAATTAGAGGTGGCGTGTGTTGCAGTGTAGGTGGAGGTTAGGTGGTAGCCTTGGGGAAGGCATCTCTGCATGCATGTAATATGATTGGACATCCCAGTTGGCGAATTAGAGGTTGCTTACTATTGTTTTATTCAATTTCAGTATAACCTATTTAATCTTACATTTATCAAAACACTTATACACCCAATCGCTCAAACACTCAAAGACTCAACCACTCAAACACTTAAACCTCCAAACACTCAAACCTCCAAACCTTCGAACATTCAAACACAATGGCCTCTGCACCACAATATGTGATCAGTGCACATTTCAACAGTGATACATACATTTGTTCCACCTCTGGGTTTTTGTTTAGAGACACTGAGAACATCTGATTTTGTTTAAATAGCAAAGCCAATTTCTTGTATTTCAAAAAACGATTGGAAGCCAAACTTGGACGAGGTCCCGTGACACAAATCTTTTATCAGAATTCAGTTTTTTTTTGTAACAACCAAATAATATTTTATAAGGTTGAGGTTCAAGATGATGAGGACCTTCAGAATATGTTTTCCAGACACGAGTATTTTGGGTACGACTCTATTGAGTTGTAAATTATGGTGCGAGAGCCTCAACTGTCACAAGTGGTTGATCCTCTCGAGGCTGAACAAGCAGAAGTAAATGTTATTGACGAAGAAGAAGATGATGAATTAGAGTTTGACGACATGGTCAACAATGATTTTGAAGATGATAGGATACCTGGTATACCTTCGAACGAGATCTACACACCACCTCCATACATGACAAACTTCAACATGGGCGGTGATGAATTATCATCTGATTTATTTTTCAATCTGTATATATGCATTCAGATGAAAACTTAAAAGAGAAAGACAAATTTCGTAATAGAGAAGAATGTATCCGAGCCATAAAAAAGTTTCACATGCTTAACTCGGTCGATTTTAAGGTAGATCGTGTAAATCCATAAAGGTACAAGATCAAGTGTGTCCACCCATATTGTATGATCAAGTTCACTACATCATACAGATTAAGAGGTGATTGTTGGGTCATAGGTTTTATGTCCACCCACATGTGTGTCAATTCTACTCATTCACAGGATTATCATAAACTAAATTATGATCTCATATGTCAAGAAATCCTACCCCTCGTCAGCAATGATCCATCATTGAAGGTGAAAACCATAATCTCTCACATCACTATGGTATTTAACTATACTCCATCATATCGAAAGGCGTCGTTAGCAAAGACCAAGGCGATTGAAAAGGTATATGGAAACTGGGAGGAGTCATACAAAGAACTTCCTCACTACCTGAATGCACTTCATACTTATTCTCCGGGTATTGTTTACATTATGGAAACACTGCCGGTGTACGCCCCAGATGGTAGTCAAGTCACCGGAAATGGAATATTCAGTCGAGTGTTCTGGGCTTTTCAACCTTGTATCATAGGGTTTGCGTCATGAAAACCAATTATTCAAATTGATGGGACTTGGTTGTATGGGAAATACAAAGGCATGCTACTGATGGCAGTTGCACAAGATGACAACAACAACATTTTCCTAATTGCCTTTGCCCTAGTCGAGGGAGAGACTGGTGGTGCTTGGAGCTTCTTTCTCAAGAATCTCCGAACACACGTGGCTCCTCAACCAGATCTCTGTTTGATCTCTGATAGACATGCATCTATTGAGAGTGAATACAACAATCCTGCAAACGGTTGGCAATGACCCTCCTTCTACGCATGTCTATTGCATTAGACACGTCGTCTAAAATTTCACAAGGGAGATCAAAGACAAAGCTCTTAGGAAAGCGGTTATGAATGTATGGTATGTATTAGCACAACCTACGTTCAAATATTATTAAAACGAGATCCGATTGTCAAATCTGGACGTAGGCAGGTGGATCAATAACATTCCGATTGAGAAATGGACTAGGTCATACGACAATGGACAGTGATGGGGCCACATGACAACAAATATGATTGAATCTATGAACGGGGTATTAAAAGGCATACGAAACCTCTCAGTAACTGCTTTGGTTAAATCAACATATTTTAGGATGGCTTTGTTATTTGCCAAAAGAGGTGAAATATGGAATGCTGTGTTGCAATATGGACAACTATGGAGTTAAAGCTTCATGAAGTATATTAAGGCAGAAAGTGCCAAAGCCAACACCCATCTAGTTATACGATTCGACCGAAACAACCACAACTTCATTGTCAAAGATACAATCGACCACAACAAGGGGTTGTTAAGACAAGAGTATAGGGTTATACTACCTTCTCGTTGGTGCGATTGTGGCAAGTTTCAAGCCTTTTGTATGCCTTGCTCTCATGTCATTGCTGTATGTGCCTATACTCATCAAGACGCATTACAACTTCTATCTCCCATTTACAAGTCTGAAACCTTGCTCAACGTATACAACAATAACTTCCCTTTGGTAGCAAAACCTGATTATTGGCCTGCATACGACGGTGAAATAGTATGGCACAATGACCAAATGTGAAGGAATAAAAAGGTTCGTCCCAAAAGCAAGCGCATCACAACTGAAATGGACTCCCTTGAAAAGCTGGAAGCAAAGTGTGGTTTATGTCGTCAGGTAAGACACAAACGCAAAAATTGTCCGACTCGGGCTACTAGTTCAACCACATAAAAATTGTATTACAAAACATCTTTACTTTTTGAAGTTATAAACATTATGGTTTTTCATTAAGAGCATTTGTTACAACAAACCTTTCGCCAACAACAAATAAAACACGATAAAATGTCTACGAAATTACAACTGTTAAAACAATTTCATCTGACCCATGCATCATCAACATTACGTCGTTGTCTATTTTGATTTCCTCCAACCAAAAATTAGGTCTTCCTATTGCAAGTGAGGTGTATGTTCTTCTTCGCTGGATCCTTCTAATTTGTTCCCCATCCACGATGTCTCCCTCTAGCCATCGTATCAACTCTCTCTTCAAATGCTTCATGAAGTGAATGTGCCAAAATTTGATTTTCGTCGGAGGTTTGGTGGCCGAGAAAATAACGTAACCATCTCTATTAAAAATCATGGGAGATGTCATGATGCAAATAACAGAGAAAAAAAATAAGAAGACAGTGCGAGAAAGTATGAAGAATGACTGAGAAACGAAGGACTTATTTATAAAAAATACATTTTTTCCTAGGAGCCAAGTGAGATGGCGCCTCCTCTCACTTTTAGAGTGCATGTGCCATCTCACTTGGCTAAAAGAGAGTGCATGCGCCAAGTGAGATGGCACCTAGGGAAAATGGGCCAGTGCATGTGCCATCTCACTTGGCTCCTCCTTTGTGGGGATTTCTGAAACATGGTTATTTGCGATTTTTTTTTCAATACCTGGTTATTGCAAAAAAATAGGTTTTAAACCCCCCCCCCCCCCCCCCCCCCCCTCTTAAATAGCGGAAATTTGAAGAAAAAAATTAAGAAAAGCATAAAGTGATGAGCTCTACCTAAAATTACACTAAAGGTGTATCATGCTAACACACACCTACATGGATGTGTGTTAGCATAACCCATATATATATATATATATATATATATATATATATATATATATATATATATATATATATATATATATATATATATATATATATATATATATATATATATATATATATATATATATATATATATATAATATATATATATATATATATATATATATATATATATATATATATGGGCTTGCGAAAACTCTAAATCCTATATCCTAAACTCCATGTTGGTGTTGATTATTGTTGTTCAAGTATTAAAGAAGTTTGGTGTTAACTGGTTTTGTTTCGTATGATAAAAGTTTGTTTCAATCTTGTTTTCTCAGGTCTTGAATATATTTTGAGTGCAATTTGAGTCCATACCATGTGTTATTGGTTTAGATGAATGAAATGCTTATTTTGAAGAAATGAAGCCATTTTAGCATGTTTTGACTCATGAACTCTAATTCTTTCTCTTCTTTTCTTGAAAATTACTCAACCTTTGTTTACTTGATACTTGTGACGATTAGATCTTTATTCTTTCATGACTTGAAGTTTTTCCCCTTAATTAAAACGTGTTTGAAGTTTGTTTTGAGAAACTTTCATGAGATTTATGGTTGCAATTCATATCTTACCACTTACTTTGTTGGTTCACAATTGAATGTTAATTACTAATTTGATTCATGTCTTGCTTCACTTCTTCATTCATGCATGTATGTTGCTTTGATTGAGAAAAATTATGAATTATGCATGCTTCATTTGGTTTATTACAATTTCTTTTGTGTTGCTAACTTTGTTTATGGTTTGTGCAAGCTTTCAAGATGGCTCAAGTGTTCACTTCCTCTTAGTACCACATTGTTGCTTTTAGTTAATTAATTAAATGTCAATTTAATTAGTTGATTTTGTTATTAAAAATTAATTAGTTTGACTAATTATTTTTTCTTAACCTAATTAATTAATTTAAGAGACTCTTAATTAATTAATTAAACATTTATTTCATATTTTATTTATTCATTTAGCTCTGATACATGGTTCTAACTCATTCGGACTTGATTCTTACTTCACATGTGACCTTTTGGTTATATATTTGTTATTCTGGTTTCGTCTAATTGTTTGGAGTTTTATCTGATGCATGGACTCTTATCTGGTATCTTAATTATCATCTGATGCTTTGAAGTTTGACCTGATACCTTGGGTTTATCTGATGCACTTTCTGCTTGTGATTTATTTTCACTTGATGCTTGATATACTCTTGGTTTATTATTTGCCTGTGCCTTTAACTCAAAGGATGGTAGTTATGTGTTGACCTTATTATGTCAAGTGTTGGCTTCTTGTTTGGTCAGACATTCCTTACCTTAGACTTTACTTTATGTTTTAGGATAGTCTCTTCATCTCCTCCTATTCTTCAATTTTCAAAATGTTCTCATATTTTTCAAAACCTTCTCATTCTTCTTGTTTCCTTTTGTTGATTGACTGTGCTAACATGTATCCTTAGGAGTTTG